>OX387244.1:155144613-157644613 GCA_947561735.1 Cenchrus americanus
TTCGGGCCTTAATACACTATTTCGTGGGTACCGAAGTTGCAAAGCATCCATTGTACTCCATTAGACCCAAAATGATGTTTGGGAGTGTTTCGTAGCATTTCGCTAACCTTCGGCATGTAAAAAGATGGAAAACTTGTGTTTCGGGCCGATTGCACTATTTCGGGTACCGAAGTTGTAAACATCCATTCTACTCCATTAGACCCAAAATTATGTTTGGGAGTGGTTTAGACCATTTCGCTAACCTTCGGACATAAAAAGATGAAAAACTCGTGTTTCGGGCCTGAATACACTATTTCGGGTACCGAAGTTGCAAAGCATCCATTGTACTCCATTAGACCCAAAATGATGTTTGGGAGTGTTTCGGAGCATTTCGCTAACCTTCGGCATGTAAAAAGATGCAAAACTTGTGTTTCGTGGCCGATTGCACTATTTCGGGTACCGAAGTTGCGAAGCATCCATTCTACTCCATTAGACCCAAAATGATGTTTGGGAGTGGTTTAGACCATTTCGCTAACCTTCAGACATAAAAAGATGAAAAACTCGTGTTTCGGGCCTGAATACACTATTTCGGGGATACGGGTTGCAAAGCATCCATTATACTCCATTAGACCCAAAATGATGTTTGGGAGTGTTTCGAGCATTTCGCTAACCTTCGGCATGTAAAAAGATGCAAAACTTGTGTTTGAGGCCGATTGCACTATTTCGGGTACCGAAGTTGCGAAGCATCCATTCTACTCCATTAGACCCAAAATGATGTTTGGGAGTGGATTAGACCATTTCGCTAACCTTCGGACATAAAAGGATGAAAAACTCGTGTTTCGGGCCTGAATACACTATTTCGAGGTACCGAAGTTGCAAAGCATCCATTGTACTCCATTAGACCCAAAATGATGTTTGGGAGTGTTTTGGAGCATTTCGCTAACCTTCGGCATGTAAAAAGATGCAAAACTTGTGTTTGTTTCGGGCGCGAATGCAGGGGCTATTTTGGGGCGGGGTATTTCGGGTATGGAGCGAAGCATCCATTCTACTCCATTAGACCCAAAATGATGTTTGGGAGTGTTTTGGAGGATTTTACTAACCTATGGCACGTAAAAAGTTGTGAAACTTGTGTTTGGGGACAAATGCGCTACTTTTTGCATTGCTTTGTTGGAAATAGCGAAGCAACCACCCTACTCCATTAAAACCAAAAATGCACTATTTTTTGGGTTTGTTTTTTGGTGGTCGGGGTTTTGGGGGTGGGGGGGGTTTTTTTTGCTACTCCATTAGACCCCAAAATGATGTTTGGGAGTGTTTCGTATTTTTTTGATCTAACCTTCGGCATGTAAAAAGATGCAAAACTTGTGTTTCGGGCTTGGATTGTCGGCGCCGGATTGACTTTTGGGGTACCGAAGTTGCGAAGCATCCATTCTACTCCATTAGACCCAAAATGATGTTTGGGAGTGGTTTAGACCATTTCGCTAACCTTCGGACATAAAAAGATGAAAAACTCGTGTTTCGGGCCTGAATACACTATTTCGGGGTACCGAAGTTGCAAAGCATCCATTGTACTCCATTAGACCCAAAATGATGTTTTTGAGTGTTTCAGAGCATTTCGCTAACCTTCGGCATGTGAAAAGATGCAAAACTTGTGTTTCGGGCCTGAATGCACTATTTTGGGGTACCGAAGTTGCGAAGCATCCATTCAACTCCATTAGACCAAGATGTTTGGGAGTGTTTCGGAGGATTTTACTAACCTATGGCACGTAAAAAGATGCGAAACTTGTGTTTGGGGACAAAATGCACTACTTTGTTGCACCGAAGTAGCGAAGCAACCACCCTACTCCATTAAAACCAAAATGCACTATTTCGGGGTATCGATGTTGCGAAGCGTCCATTCTACTCCATTAGACCCAAAATGATGTTTGGGAGTGTTTCAGAGCATTTTGCTAACCTTCGGCATGTAAAAAGATGCAAAACTTGTGTTTCTGCCTGATTGCACTATTTCGGGGTACCGAAGTTGCGAAGCATCCATTCTACTCCATTAGACCCAAAATGATGTTTGGGAGTGGCTTAGACCATTTCGCTAACCTTCGGACATAAAAGGATGAAAAACTCGTGTTTCGGGCCTGAATACACTATTTCGAGGTACCGAAGTTGCAAAGCATCCATTGTACTCCATTAGACCCAAAATGATGTTTGGGAGTGTTTCAGAGCATTTCGCTAATCTTCGGCATGTAAAAAGATGCAAAACTTGTGTTTCGGGCCTGAATGCACTATTTTGGGGTACCGAAGTTGCGAATAATTCATTCTACTCCATTAGACCAAGATGTTTGGGAGTGTTTCGGAGGATTTTACTAACCTATGGCACGTAAAAAGATGCGAAACTTGTGTTTGGGGACAAAATGCACTACTTTGTTGCACCGAAGTAGCGAAGCAACCACCCTACTCCATTAAAACCAAAATGCACTATTTCGGGGTATCGAAGTTGCGAAGCATCCATTGTACTCCATTAGACCCAAAATGATGTTTGGGAGTGTTTCAGAGCATTTCGCTAACCTTCGGCATGTAAAAAGATGCAAAACTTGTGTTTCAGGCCTGATTGCACTATTTCGGGGTACCGAAGTTGCGAAGCATCCATTCTACTCCATTAGACCCAAAATGATGTTTGGGAGTGGTTTAGACCATTTTGCTAACCTTCAGACATAAAAAGGTGAAAACTCGTGTTTCGGGCCTGAATACACTATTTCGGGGTACCGAAGTTGCAAAGCATCTATTGTACTCCATTAGACCCAAAATGATGTTTGGGAGTGTTTCAGAGCATTTCGCTAACCTTCGGCATGTAAAAAGATGCAAAACTTGTGTTTCAGTCCGGATTGCACTATTTCGGGGTACCGAAGTTGCGAAGCATCCATTCTACTCCATTAGACCCAAAATGATGTTTGGGAGTGGTTTAGACCATTTCGCTAACCTTCAGACATAAAAAGATGAAAACTCGTGTTTCGGGCCTGAATACACTATTTCGGGGTACCGAAGTTGCAAAGCATCCATTGTACTCCATTAGACCCAAAATGATGTTTGGGAGTGTTTCAGAGCATTTCGCTAACCTTCGACATGTAAAAAGATGCAAAACTTGTGTTTCAGGCCTGATTGCACTATTTCGGGGTACCGAAGTTGCGAAGCATCCATTCTACTCCATTAGACCCAAAATGATGTTTGGGAGTGGTTTAGACCATTTCGCTAACCTTCATACATAAAAAGATGAAAAACTCGTGTTTCGGGCCTGAATACACTATTTCGGGGTACCGAAGTTGCAAAGCATCCATTGTACTCCATTAGACCCAAAATGATGTTTGGGAGTGTTTCAGAGCATTTCGCTAACCTTCGGCATGTAAAAAGATGGAAAACTTGTGTTTCAGGCCTGATTGCACTATTTCGAGGTACCGAAGTTGCGAAGCATTCATTCTACTCCATTAGTCCCAAAATTATGTTTGGGAGTGGTTTAGACCATTTCGCTAACCTTCGAACATAAAAAGATGAAAAACTCGTGTTTCGGGCCTGAATACACTATTTCGAGGTACCGAAGTTGCAAAGCATCCATTGTACTCCATTAGACTCAAAATGATGTTTGGGAGTGTTTTAGAGCATTTCGCTAACCTTCGGCATGTAAAAAGATGCAAAACTTGTGTTTCAGGCCTGATTGCACTATTTCGGGGTACCGAAGTTGCGAAGCATCCATTCTACTCCATTAGACCCAAAATGATGTTTGGGAGTGGTTTAGACCATTTCGCTAACCTTCCGACATAAAAAGATGAAAAACTCGTGTTTCGGGCCTGAATACACTATTTCGGGGTACCGAAGTTGCAAAGCATCCATTGTACTCCATTAGACCCAAAATGATGTTTGGGAGTGTTTCAGAGCATTTCGCTAACCTTCGGCATGTAAAAAGATGCAAAACTTGTGTTTCAGGCCTGATTGCACTATTTCGGGGTACCGAAGTTGCGAAGCATCCATTCTACTCCATTAGACCCAAAATAATGTTTGGGAGTGGTTTAGACCATTTCGCTAACCTTCGGACATAAAAAGATGAAAAATTCGTGCTTCGGGCCTGAATACACTATTTCGGGGTACCGAAGTTGCAAAGCATCCATTGTACTCCATTAGACCCAAAATGATGTTTGGGAGTGTTTCAGAGCATTTCGCTAACCTTCGGCATGTAAAAAGATGCAAAACTTGTGTTTCAGGCCTGATTGCACTATTTCGGGTACCGAAGTTGCGAAGCATCCATTCTACTCCATTAGACCCAAAATGATGTTTGGGAGTGGTTTAGACCATTTCGCTAACCTTCGGACATAAAAAGATGAAAAACTCGTGTTTCGGGCCTGAATACACTATTTCTGGTACCGAAGTTGCAAAGCATCCATTGTACTCCATTAGACCCAAAATGATGTTTGGGAGTGTTTCGAGCATTTCGCTAACCTTCGACATGTAAAAAGATGCAAAACTTGTGTTTCAGGCCTGATTGCACTATTTCGGGGTACCGAAGTTGCGAAGCATCCATTCTACTCCATTAGACCCAAAATGATGTTTGGGAGTGGTTTAGACCATTTCGCTAACCTTCCGACATAAAAAGATGAAAAACTCGTGTTTCGGGCCTTAATACACTATTTCGGGGTACCGAAGTTGCGAAGCATCCATTGTACTCCATTAGACCCAAAATGATGTTTGGGAGTGTTTCAGAGCATTTCGCTAACCTTCGGCATGTAAAAAGATGGAAAACTTGTGTTTCAGGCCTGATTGCACTATTTCGGTGTACCAAAGTTGCGAAGCATCCATTCTACTCCATTAGACCCAAAATTATGTTTGGGAGTGGTTTAGACCATTTCGCTAACCTTCGGACATAAAAAGATGAAAAACTCGTGTTTCGGGCCTGAATACACTATTTCGGGTACCGAAGTTGCAAAGCATCCATTGTACTCCATTAGACCCAAAATGATGTTTGGGAGTGTTTCGTAGCATTTCGCTAACCTTCGGCATGTAAAAAGATGCAAAACTTGTGTTTCTGGCCTGATTGCACTATTTCGGGGTACCGAAGTTGCGAAGCATCCATTCTACTCCATTAGACCCAAAATGATGTTTGGGAGTGGTTTAGACCATTTCGCTAACCTTCCGACATAAAAAGATGAAAAACTCGTGTTTCGGGGCCCGAATACACTATTTCGGGTACCGAAGTTGCAAAGCATCCATTGTACTCCATTAGACCCAAAATGATGTTTGGGAGTGTTTCGAGCATTTCGCTAACCTTCGGCATGTAAAAAGATGCAAAACTTGTGTTTCGGGCCCGATTGCACTATTTCGGGTACCGAAGTTGCGAAGCATCCATTCTACTCCATTAGACCCAAAATGATGTTTGGGAGTGGTTTAGACCATTTCGCTAACCTTCGACATAAAAAGATGAAAAACTCGTGTTTCGGGCCCGAATACACTATTTCGGGGTACCGAAGTTGCAAAGCATCCATTGTACTCCATTAGACCCAAAATGATGTTTGGGAGTGTTTCGAGCATTTCGCTAACCTTCGGCATGTAAAAAGATGCAAAACTTGTGTTTCGGGCCCGATTGCACTATTTCGGGTACCGAAGTTGCGAAGCATCCATTCTACTCCATTAGACCCAAAATGATGTTTGGGAGTGGTTTAGACCATTTCGCTAACCTTCGACATAAAAAGATGAAAACTCGTGTTTCGGGCCAGAATACACTATTTCGGGGTACCGAAGTTGCAAAGCATCCATTGTACTCCATTAGACCCAAAATGATGTTTGGGAGTGTTTCGAGCATTTCGCTAACCTTCGGCATGTAAAAAGATGCAAAACTTGTGTTTCTTGCCTGAATACACTATTTCGGGGTACCGAAGTTGCGAAGCATCCATTCTACTCCATTAGACCCAAAATGATGTTTGGGAGTGGTTTAGACCATTTCGCTAACCTTCGGACATAAAAAGATGAAAAACTCGTGCTCCGGGCCTGAATACACTATTACGGGGTACCGAAGTTGCAAAGCATCCATTGTACTCCATTAGACCCAAAACGATGTTTGGGAGTGTTTCAGAGCATTTCGCTAACCTTCGGCATGTAAAAAGATGCAAAACTTGTGTTTCAGGCCTGATTGCACTATTTCGGGGTACCGAAGTTGCGAAGCATCCATTCTACTCCATTAGACCCAAAATGATGTTTGGGAGTGGTTTAGACCATTTCGCTAACCTTCGGACATAAAAAGATGAAAAACTCGTGTTTCGGGCCTGAATACACTATTTCGAGGTACCGAAGTTGCAAAGCATCCATTGTACTCCATTAGACCCAAAATGATGTTTGGGAGTGTTTCAGAGCATTTCGCTAATCTTCGGCATGTAAAAAGATGCAAAACTTGTGTTTCGGGCCTGAATGCACTATTTTGGGGTACCGAAGTTGCGAAGCATCCATTCTACTCCATTAGACCCAAAATGATGTTTGGGAGTGTTTCGGAGGATTTTACTAACCTATGGCACGTAAAAAGTTGTGAAACTTGTGTTTGGGGACAAAATGCACTACTTTGTTGCACCGAAGTAGCGAAGCAACCACCCTACTCCATTAAAACCAAAATGCACTATTTCGGGGTATCGATGTTGCGAAGCGTCCATTCTACTCCATTAGACCCAAAATGATGTTTGGGAGTGTTTCAGAGCATTTTGCTAACCTTCGGCATGTAAAAAGATGCAAAACTTGTGTTTCAGGCCTGATTGCACTATTTCGGGGTACCGAAGTTGCGAAGCATCCATTCTACTCCATTAGACCCAAAATGATGTTTGGGAGTGGCTTAGACCATTTCGCTAACCTTCGGACATAAAAAGATGAAAAACTCGGGTTTCGGGCCTGAATACACTATTTCGAGGTACCGAAGTTGCAAAGCATCCATTGTACTCCATTAGACCCAAAATGATGGTTTTGAGTGTTTCAGAGCATTTCGCTAATCTTCGGCATGTAAAAAGATGCAAAACTTGTGTTTCGGGCCTGAATGCACTATTTTGGGGTACTGAAATTGTGAATAATTCATTCTACTCCATTAGACCAAGATGTTTGGGAGTGTTTCGGCGGATTTTACTAACCTATGGCACGTAAAAAGATGCGAAACTTGTGTTTGGGGACAAAATGCACTATTTTGTTACATCGAAGTGGCGAAGCAACCACGCTACTCCATTAAAACCAAAATGCACTAATTCGGGGTATCGAAGTTGCGAAGCATCCATTGTACTCCATTAGACCCAAAATGATGTTTGGGAGTGTTTCAGAGCATTTCGCTAACCTTCGGCATGTAAAAAGATGCAAAACTTGTGTTTCAGGCCTGATTGCACTATTTCGGGTACCGAAGTTGCGAAGCATCCATTCTACTCCATTAGACCCAAAATGATGTTTGGGAGTGGTTTAGACCATTTCGCTAACCTTCAGACATAAAAAGATGAAAACTCGTGTTTCGGGCCTGAATACACTATTTCGGGGTACCGAAGTTGCAAAGCATCCATTGTACTCCATTAGACCCAAAATGATGTTTGGGAGTGTTTCAGAGCATTTCGCTAACCTTCGGCATGTAAAAAGATGCAAAACTTGTGTTTCAGGCCTGATTGCACTATTTCGGGGTACCGAAGTTGCGAAGCATCCATTCTACTCCATTAGACCCAAAATGATGTTTGGGAGTGGTTTAGACCATTTCGCTAACCTTCAGACATAAAAAGATGAAAACTCGTGTTTCGGGCCTGAATACACTATTTCGGGGTACCGAAGTTGCAAAGCATCCATTGTACTCCATTAGACCCAAAACGATGTTTGGGAGTGTTTCAGAGCATTTCGCTAACCTTCGGCATGTAAAAAGATGCAAAACTTCTGTTTCAGGCCTGATTGCACTATTTCGGGGTACCGAAGTTGCGAAGCATCCATTCTACTCCATTAGACCCAAAATGATGTTTGGGAGTGGTTTAGACCATTTCGCTAACCTTCAGACATAAAAAGATGAAAAACTCGTGTTTCGGGCCTGAATACACTATTTCGGGGTACCGAAGTTGCAAAGCATCCATTGTACTCCATTAGACCCAAAATGATGTTTGGGAGTGTTTCAGAGCATTTCGCTAACCTTCGGCATGTAAAAAGATGCAAAACTTGTGTTTCAGGCCTGATTACACTATTTCGGGGTACCGAAGTTGCGAAGCATCCATTCTACTCCATTAGACCCAAAATGATGTTTGGGAGTGGTTTAGACCATTTCGCTAACCTTCAGACATAAAAAGATGAAAAACTCGTGTTTCGGGCCTGAATAACTATTTCGGGTACCGAAGTTGCAAAGCATCCATTATACTCCATTAGACCCAAAATGATGTTTGGGAGTGTTTTATAGCATTTCGCTAACCTTCGGCATGTAAAAAGATGCAAAACTTGTGTTTCATGCCCGATTGCACTATTTCGGGTACCGAAGTTGCGAAGCATCCATTCTACTCCATTAGACCCAAAATGATGTTTGGGAGTGGTTTAGACCATTTCGCTAACCTTCCGACATAAAAAGATGAAAAACTCGTGTTTCGGGCCCGAATACACTATTTCGGGTACCGAAGTTGCAAAGCATCCTTTGTACTCCATTAGACCCATAATGATGTTTGGGAGTGTTTCGCAGCATTTCGCTAACCTTCGGCATGTAAAAAGATGCAAAACTTGTGTTTCGAGGCCGATTGCACTATTTTGGGGTACCGAAGTTGCGAAGCATCCATTCTACTCCATTAGACCCAAAATGATGTTTGGGAGTGGTTTAGACCATTTCGCTAACCTTCGGACATAAAAAGATGAAAAACTCGTGTTTCGGGCCTGAATACACTATTTCGGGGTACCGAAGTTGCAAAGCATCCATTGTACTCCATTAGACCCAAAATGATGTTTGGGAGTGTTTCGGAGCATTTCGCTAACCTTCGGCATGTAAAAAGATGCAAAACTTGTGTTTCAGGCCTGATTGCACTATTTCGGGGTACCGAAGTTGCGAAGCATCCATTCTATTCCATTAGACCCAAAATGATGTTTGGGAGTGGTTTGGACCATTTCGCTAACCTTCGGACATAAAAGGATGAAAAACTCGTGCTCCGGGCCTGAATACACTATTTCGAGGTACCGAAGTTGCAAAGCATCCAATGTACTCCATTAGACCCAAAACGATGTTTGGGAGTGTTTCAGAGCATTTCGCTAACCTTCGGCATGTAAAAAGATGCAAAACTTCTGTTTCAGGCCTGATTGCACTATTTCGGGTACCGAAGTTGCGAAGCATCCATTCTACTCCATTAGACCCAAAATGATGTTTGGGAGTGGTTTAGACCATTTCGCTAACCTTCGGACATAAAAAGATGAAAAACTCGTGTTTCGGGCCTGAATACACTATTTCGGGTACCGAAGTTGCAAAGCATCCATTGTACTCCATTAGACCCAAAATGATGTTTGGGAGTGTTTCGTAGCATTTCGCTAACCTTCGGCATGTAAAAAGATGCAAAACTTGTGTTTCAGGTCTGATTGCACTATTTCCGGGTACCGAAGTTGCGAAGCATCCATTCTACTCCATTAGACCCAAAATGATGTTTGGGAGTGGTTTAGACCATTTCGCTAACCTTCGGACATAAAAAGATGAAAAACTCGTGTTTCGGGCCCGAATACACTATTTCGGGTACCGAAGTTGCAAAGCATCCATTGTACTCCATTAGACCCATAATGATGTTTGGAAGTGTTTCTTAGCATTTCGCTAACCTTCGGCATGTAAAAAGATGCAAAACTTGTGTTTCAGGCCTGATTGCACTATTTCGGGGTACCGAAGTTGCGAAGCATCCATTCTACTCCATTAGACCCAAAATGATGTTTGGGAGTGGTTTAGACCATTTCGCTAACCTTCCGACATAAAAAGATGAAAAACTCGTGTTTCGGGCCCGAATACACTATTTCGGGTACCGAAGTTGCAAAGCATCCATTGTACTCCATTAGACCCAAAATGATGTTTGGGAGTGTTTCGTAGCATTTCGCTAACCTTCGGCATGTAAAAAGATGGAAAACTTGTGTTTCGTGCCCGATTGCACTATTTCGGGGTACCGAAGTTGCGAAGCATCCATTCTACTCCATTAGACCCAAAATGATGTTTGGGAGTGGTTTAGACCATTTCGCTAACCTTCGACATAAAAAGATGAAAAACTCGTGTTTCGGGCCCGAATACACTATTTCGGGTACCGAAGTTGCAAAGCATCCATTGTACTCCATTAGACCCAAAATGATGTTTGGGAGTGTTTCGTAGCATTTCGCTAACCTTCGGCATGTAAAAAGATGCAAAACTTGTGTTTCGGGCCTGATTGCACTATTTCGGGGTACCGAAGTTGCGAAGCATCCATTCTACTCCATTAGACCCAAAATGATGTTTGGGAGTGGTTTAGACCATTTCGCTAACCTTCGACATAAAAAGATGAAAAACTCGTGTTTCGGGCCCGAATACACTATTTCGGGGTACCGAAGTTGCAAAGCATCCATTGTACTCCATTAGACCCAAAATGATGTTTGGGAGTGTTTCGGAGCATTTCGCTAACCTTCGACATGTAAAAAGATGCAAAACTTGTGTTTCGAGCCCGATTGCACTATTTCGGGGTACCGAAGTTGCGAAGCATCCATTCTACTCCATTAGACCCAAAATGATGTTTGGGAGTGGTTTAGACCATTTCGCTAACCTTCCGACATAAAAAGATGAAAAACTCGTGTTTCGGGCCCGAATACACTATTTCGGGTACCGAAGTTGCAAAGCATCCATTGTACTCCATTAGACCCAAAATGATGTTTGGGAGTGTTTCGCAGCATTTCGCTAACCTTCGGCATGTAAAAAGATGGAAAACTTGTGTTTCGGGCCCGATTGCACTATTTTCGGGGTACCGAAGTTGCGAAGCATCCATTCTACTCCATTAGACCCAAAATGATGTTTGGGAGTGGTTTAGACCATTTCGCTAACCTTCGGACATAAAAAGATGAAAAACTCGTGTTTCGGGCCCGAATACACTATTTCGGGTACCGAAGTTGCAAAGCATCCATTGTACTCCATTAGACCCAAAATGATGTTTGGGAGTGTTTTGTAGCATTTCGCTAACCTTCGGCATGTAAAAAGATGCAAAACTTGTGTTTCGGGCCGATTGCACTATTTCGGGTACCGAAGTTGCGAAGCATCCATTCTACTCCATTAGACCCAAAATGATGTTTGGGAGTGGTTTAGACCATTTCGCTAACCTTCGGACATAAAAAGATGAAAAATTCGTGTTTCGGGCCTGAATACACTATTTTGGGGTATCGAAGTTGTGAAGCATCCATTCTACTTCATTAGACCCAAAATGATATTTGGGAGTGTTTCAGAGCATTTCGATAACTTCGACATTTAAAAAGATGCAAAACTTGTGTTTCGGGCCTGGGGGGTACCGAAGTTGCGAAGCATCCATTCCACTCCATTGGACCCAAAATGATCTTTGGGAGTGTTTCAGAGCATTTCGCTAACCTTCGACATAAAAAGATGAAAAACTCGTGTTTCGGGCCCGAATACACTATTTCGGGGTACCGAAGTTGCGAAGCATCCATTCCACTCCATTGGACCCAAAATGATCTTTGGGAGTGTTTCGAAGCATTTCGCTAACCTTCGACATTTAAAAAGATGCAAAACTTGTGTTTCGGGCCGATTGCACTATTTCGGGTACCGAAGTTGCGAAGCATCCATTCTACTCCATTAGACCCAAAATGATGTTTGGGAGTGGTTTAGACCATTTCGCTAACCTTCGGACATAAAAAGATGAAAAACTCGTGTTTCGGGCCTGAATACACTATTTCGGGGTACCGAAGTTGCAAAGCATCCATTGTACTCCATTAGACCCAAAATGATGTTTGGGAGTGTTTTGGAGCATTTCGCTAACCTTCGGCATGTAAAAAGATGGAAAACTTGTGTTTCGAGCTCGATTGCACTATTTCGGGTACCGAAGTTGCGAAGCATCCATTCTACTCCATTAGACCCAAAATGATGTTTGGGAGTGGTTTAGACCATTTCGCTAACCTTCGACATAAAAAGATGAAAAACTCGTGTTTCGGGCCCGAATACACTATTTCGGGGTACCGAAGTTGCAAAGCATCCATTGTACTCCATTAGACCCAAAATGATGTTTGGGAGTGTTTCGTAGCATTTCGCTAACCTTCGGCATGTAAAAAGATGCAAAACTTGTGTTTCGTGCCCGATTGCACTATTTCGGGTACCGAAGTTGCGAAGCATCCATTCTACTCCATTAGACCCAAAATGATGTTTGGGAGTGGTTTAGACCATTTCGCTAACCTTCGACATAAAAAGATGAAAAACTCGTGTTTCGGGCCCGAATACACTATTTCGGGGTACCGAAGTTGCAAAGCATCCATTGTACTCCATTAGACCCAAAATGATGTTTGGGAGTGTTTCGTAGCATTTCGCTAACCTTCGGCATGTAAAAAGATGCAAAACTTGTGTTTCGTGCCCGATTGCACTATTTCGGGTACCGAAGTTGCGAAGCATCCATTCTACTCCATTAGACCCAAAATGATGTTTGGGAGTGGTTTAGACCATTTCGCTAACCTTCGACATAAAAAGATGAAAAACTCGTGTTTCGGGCCCGAATACACTATTTCGGGGTACCGAAGTTGCAAAGCATCCATTGTACTCCATTAGACCCAAAATGATGTTTGGGAGTGTTTCGTAGCATTTCGCTAACCTTCGGCATGTAAAAAGATGCAAAACTTGTGTTTCGGGCCCGATTGCACTATTTTGGGGTACCGAAGTTGCGAAGCATCCATTCTACTCCATTAGACCCAAAATGATGTTTGGGAGTGGTTTAGACCATTTCGCTAACCTTCGACATAAAAAGATGAAAAACTCGTGTTTCGGGCCCGAATACACTATTTCGGGTACAAGTTGCAAAGCATCCATTGTACTCCATTAGACCCAAAATGATGTTTGGGAGTGTTTCGAGCATTTCGCTAACCTTCGGCATGTAAAAAGATGCAAAACTTGTGTTTCGGGCCTAGTTCGATTGCACTATTTCGGGTACCGAAGTTGCGAAGCATCCATTCTACTCCATTAGACCCAAAATGATGTTTGGGAGTGGTTTAGACCATTTCGCTAACCTTCGGACATAAAAAGATGAAAAACTCGTGTTTCGGGCCTGAATACACTATTTCGGGTACCGAAGTTGCAAAGCATCCATTGTACTCCATTAGACCCAAAATGATGTTTGGGAGTGGTTTACAGCATTTCGCTAACCTTCGGACATAAAAAGATGCAAAACTTGTGTTTCAGGCCTGATTGCACTATTTCGGGGTACCGAAGTTGCGAAGCATCCATTCTACTCCATTAGACCCAAAATGATGTTTGGGAGTGGTTTAGACCATTTCGCTAACCTTCGGACATAAAAAGATGAAAACTCGTGTTTCGGGCCTGAATACACTATTTCGGGTACCGAAGTTGCAAAGCATCCATTGTACTCCATTAGACCCAAAATGATGTTTGGGAGTGTTTCGAGCATTTCGCTAACCTTCGGCATGTAAAAAGATGCAAAACTTGTGTTTCAGCTCGATTGCAATTGGGACCGAAGTTGCAAAGCATCCATTGTACTCCATTAGACCCAAAATGATGTTTGGGAGTGTTTCGTAGCATTTCGCTAACCTTCGGCATGTAAAAAGATGCAAAACTTGTGTTTCGGTGCCCGATTGCACTATTTCGGGTACCGAAGTTGCGAAGCATCCATTCTACTCCATTAGACCCAAAATGATGTTTGGGAGTGGTTTAGACCATTTCGCTAACCTTCGACATAAAAAGATGAAAAACTCGTGTTTCGGCCCGAATACACTATTTCGGGTACCGAAGTTGCAAAGCATCCATTGTACTCCATTAGACCCAAAATGATGTTTGGGAGTGTTTCGTAGCATTTCGCTAACCTTCGGCATGTAAACAGATGCAAAACTTGTGTTTCTGCCTGATTGCACTATTTCGGGGTACCGAAGTTGCGAAGCATCCATTCTACTCCATTAGACCCAAAATGATGTTTGGGAGTGGTTTAGACCATTTCGCTAACCTTCGGACATAAAAAGATGAAAAACTCGTGTTTCGGGCCTGAATACACTATTTCGGGTACCGAAGTTGCAAAGCATCCATTGTACTCCATTAGACCCAAAATGATGTTTGGGAGTGTTTCGTAGCATTTCGCTAACCTTCGGCATGTAAAAAGATGCAAAACTTGTGTTTCGGTGCCCGATTGCACTATTTCGGGTACCGAAGTTGCGAAGCATCCATTCTACTCCATTAGACCCAAAATGATGTTTGGGAGTGGTTTAGACCATTTCGCTAACCTTCGACATAAAAAGATGAAAAACTCGTGTTTCGGGCCCGAATACACTATTTCGGGTACCGAAGTTGCAAAGCATCCATTGTACTCCATTAGACCCAAAATGATGTTTGGGAGTGTTTCGTAGCATTTCGCTAACCTTCGGCATGTAAAAAGATGCAAAACTTGTGTTTCGTGCCCGATTGCACTATTTCGGGGTACCGAAGTTGCGAAGCATCCATTCTACTCCATTAGACCCAAAATGATGTTTGGGAGTGGTTTAGACCATTTCGCTAACCTTCCGACATAAAAAGATGAAAAACTCGTGTTTCGGGCCCGAATACACTATTTCGGGTACCGAAGTTGCAAAGCATCCATTGTACTCCATTAGACCCAAAATGATGTTTGGGAGTGTTTCGAGCATTTCGCTAACCTTCGGCATGTAAAAAGATGCAAAACTTGTGTTTCGTGCCCGATTGCACTATTTCGGGGTACCGAAGTTGCGAAGCATCCATTCTACTCCATTAGACCCAAAATGATGTTTGGGAGTGGTTTAGACCATTTCGCTAACCTTCCGACATAAAAAGATGAAAAACTCGTGTTTCGGGGCCGAATACACTATTTCGGGTACCGAAGTTGCAAAGCATCCATTGTACTCCATTAGACCCAAAATGATGTTTGGGAGTGTTTCAGAGCATTTCGCTAACCTTCGGCATGTAAAAAGATGCAAAACTTGTGTTTCGTGCCGATTGCACTATTTCGGGTACCGAAGTTGCGAAGCATCCATTCTACTCCATTAGACCCAAAATGATGTTTGGGAGTGGTTTAGACCATTTCGCTAACCTTCGGACATAAAAAGATGAAAAACTCGTGTTTCGGGCCGAATACACTATTTCGGGTACCGAAGTTGCAAAGCATCCATTGTACTCCATTAGACCCAAAATGATGTTTGGGAGTGTTTCGTAGCATTTCGCTAACCTTCGGCATGTAAAAAGATGCAAAACTTGTGTTTCGAGCCCGATTGCACTATTTCGGGGTACCGAAGTTGCGAAGCATCCATTCTACTCCATTAGACCCAAAATGATGTTTGGGAGTGGTTTAGACCATTTCGCTAACCTTCGACATAAAAAGATGAAAACTCGTGTTTCGGGGCCCGAATACACTATTTCGGGTACCGAAGTTGCAAAGCATCCATTGTACTCCATTAGACCCAAAATGATGTTTGGGAGTGTTTCGAGCATTTCGCTAACCTTCGGCATGTAAAAAGATGCAAAACTTGTGTTTCGGGCCCGATTGCACTATTTTGGGGTACCGAAGTTGCGAAGCATCCATTCTACTCCATTAGACCCAAAATGATGTTTGGGAGTGGTTTTGACCATTTCGCTAACCTTCAGACATAAAAAGATGAAAAACTCGTGTTTCGGGCCCGAATACACTATTTCGGGTACCGAAGTTGCAAAGCATCCATTGTACTCCATTAGACCCAAAATGATGTTTGGGAGTGTTTCGGAGCATTTCGCTAACCTTCGGCATGTAAAAAGATGCAAAACTTGTGTTTCGTGCCCGATTGCACTATTTCGGGTACCGAAGTTGCGAAGCATCCATTCTACTCCATTAGACCCAAAATGATGTTTGGGAGTGGTTTAGACCATTTCGCTAACCTTCGGACATAAAAAGATGAAAAACTCGTGTTTCGGGCCTGAATACACTATTTCGGGTACCGAAGTTGCAAAGCATCCATTGTACTCCATTAGACCCAAAATGATGTTTGGGAGTGTTTCGTAGCATTTCGCTAACCTTCGGCATGTAAAAAGATGCAAAACTTGTGTTTCGAGTGCCCGATTGCACTATTTCGGGGTACCGAAGTTGCGAAGCATCCATTCTACTCCATTAGACCCAAAATGATGTTTGGGAGTGGTTTAGACCATTTCGCTAACCTTCGGACATAAAAAGATGAAAACTCGTGTTTCGGGCCTGAATACACTATTTCGAGGTACCGAAGTTGCAAAGCATCCATTGTACTCCATTAGACCCAAAATGATGTTTGGGAGTGTTTCAGAGCATTTCGCTAATCTTCGGCATGTAAAAAGATGCAAAACTTGTGTTTCGGGCCTGATTGCACTATTTCGGGTACCGAAGTTGCGAAGCATCCATTCTACTCCATTAGACCCAAAATGATGTTTGGGAGTGGTTTAGACCATTTCGCTAACCTTCGGACATAAAAAGATGAAAAACTCGTGTTTCGGGCCTGAATACACTATTTCGGGTACCGAAGTTGCAAAGCATCCATTGTACTCCATTAGACCCAAAATGATGTTTGGGAGTGTTTCGTAGCATTTCGCTAACCTTCGGCATGTAAAAAGATGGAAAACTTGTGTTTCGGGCCTGAATGCACTATTTTGGGTACCGAAGTTGCGAAGCATCCATTCTACTCCATTAGACCCAAAATGATGTTTGGGAGTGGTTTAGACCATTTCGCTAACCTTCGGACATAAAAAGATGAAAAACTCGTGTTTCGGGCCTGAATACACTATTTCGGGGTACCGAAGTTGCAAAGCATCCATTGTACTCCATTAGACCCAAAATGATGTTTGGGAGTGTTTTGGAGCATTTCGCTAACCTTCGGCATGTAAAAAGATGCAAAACTTGTGTTTCGGCCCGATTGCACTATTTCGGGTACCGAAGTTGCGAAGCATCCATTCTACTCCATTAGACCCAAAATGATGTTTGGGAGTGGTTTAGACCATTTCGCTAACCTTCGACATAAAAAGATGAAAAACTCGTGCTCCGGGCCCGAATACACTATTACGGGGTACCGAAGTTGCAAAGCATCCATTGTACTCCATTAGACCCAAAACGAAGTTTGGCATTGTTTCAGAGCATTTCGCTAACCTTCGGCATGTAAAAAGATGCAAAACTTGTGTTTCGGGCCGATTGCACTATTTTGGGGTACCGAAGTTGCGAAGCATCCATTCTACTCCATTAGACCCAAAATGATGTTTGGGAGTGGTTTAGACCATTTCGCTAACCTTCCGACATAAAAAGATGAAAAACTCGTGTTTCGGGCCCGAATACACTATTTCGGGTACCGAAGTTGCAAAGCATCCATTGTACTCCATTAGACCCAAAATGATGTTTGGGAGTGTTTCGTAGCATTTCGCTAACCTTCGGCATGTAAAAAGATGCAAAACTTGTGTTTCGTGCCCGATTGCACTATTTCGGGTACCGAAGTTGCGAAGCATCCATTCTACTCCATTAGACCCAAAATGATGTTTGGGAGTGGTTTAGACCATTTCGCTAACCTTCGGACATAAAAAGATGAAAAACTCGTGTTTCGGGCCTGAATACACTATTTCGGGTACCGAAGTTGCAAAGCATCCATTGTACTCCATTAGACCCAAAATGATGTTTGGGAGTGTTTCGCAGCATTTCGCTAACCTTCGGCATGTAAAAAGATGCAAAACTTGTGTTTCGGTGCCCGATTGCACTATTTTGGGGTACCGAAGTTGCGAAGCATCCATTCTACTCCATTAGACCCAAAATGATGTTTGGGAGTGGTTTAGACCATTTCGCTAACCTTCCGACATAAAAAGATGAAAAACTCGTGTTTCGGGCCTGAATACACTATTTCGGGGTACCGAAGTTGCAAAGCATCCATTGTACTCCATTAGACCCAAAAATGATGTTTGGGAGTGTTTTGGAGCATTTCGCTAACCTTCGGCATGTAAAAAGATGCAAAACTTGTGTTTCAGGCCTGATTGCACTATTTCGGGTACCGAAGTTGCGAAGCATCCATTCTACTCCATTAGACCCAAAATGATGTTTGGGAGTGGTTTAGACCATTTCGCTAACCTTCCGACATTAAAAAGATGAAAAACTCGTGTTTCGGGCCCGAATACACTATTTCGGGTACCGAAGTTGCAAAGCATCCATTGTACTCCATTAGACCCAAAATGATGTTTGGGAGTGTTTTATAGCATTTCGCTAACCTTCGGCATGTAAAAAGATGCAAAACTTGTGTTTCGGGCCTGATTGCACTATTTCGGGGTACCGAAGTTGCGAAGCATCCATTCTACTCCATTAGACCCAAAATGATGTTTGGGAGTGGTTTAGACCATTTCGCTAACCTTCGGACATAAAAAGATGAAAACTCGTGTTTCGGGCCTGAATACACTATTTCGGGTACCGAAGTTGCAAAGCATCCATTGTACTCCATTAGACCCAAAATGATGTTTGGGAGTGTTTCGAGCATTTCGCTAACCTTCGGCATGTAAAAAGATGCAAAACTTGTGTTTCGGGCCTGAATGCACTATTTTGGGGTACCGAAGTTGCGAAGCATCCATTCTACTCCATTAGACCCAAAATGATGTTTGGGAGTGGTTTAGACCATTTCGCTAACCTTCGACATAAAAAGATGAAAACTCGTGTTTCGGGCCCGAATACACTATTTCGGGGTACCGAAGTTGCAAAGCATCCATTGTACTCCATTAGACCCAAAATGATGTTTGGGAGTGTTTCGTAGCATTTCGCTAACCTTCGGCATGTAAAAAGATGCAAAACTTGTGTTTCTTGCCTGAATACACTATTTCGGGGTACCGAAGTTGCGAAGCATCCATTCTACTCCATTAGACCCAAAATGATGTTTGGGAGTGGTTTAGACCATTTCGCTAATCTTCGGACATAAAAAGATGAAAAACTCGTGTTTCGAGCCTGAATAGACTATTTCGAGGTACTGAAGTTGCAAAGCATCCATTGTACTCCATTAGACCCAAAATGATGTTTGGGAGTGTTTCAGAGCATTTCGCTAATCTTCGGCATGTAAAAAGATGCAAAACTTGTGTTTCGGGCCTGAATGCACTATTTTGGTGTACCGAAGTTGCGAAGCATCCATTCAACTCCATTAGACCAAGATGTTTGGGAGTGTTTCGGAGGATTTTACTAACCTATGGCACGTAAAAAGATGCGAAACTTGTGTTTGGGGACAAAATGCACTACTTTGTTGCACCGAAGTAGCGAAGCAACCACCCTACTCCATTAAAACCAAAATGCACTATTTCGGGGTATCGAAGTTGCGAAGCATCCATTGTACTCCATTAGACCCATAATGATGTTTGGGAGTGTTTCAGAGCATTTCGCTAACCTTCGGCATGTAAAAAGATGCAAAACTTGTGTTTCAGGCCTGATTGCACTATTTCGGGTATCGAAGTTGCGAAGCATCCATTCTACTCCATTAGACCCAAAATGATGTTTGGGAGTGGTTTAGACCATTTCGCTAACCTTCGGACATAAAAAGATGAAAACTCGTGTTTCGGGCCTGAATACACTATTTCGGGGTACCGAAGTTGCAAAGCATCCATTGTACTCCATTAGACCCAAAATGATGTTTGGGAGTGTTTCAGAGCATTTCGCTAACCTTCGGCATGTAAAAAGATGGAAAACTTGTGTTTCGGCCCGATTGCACTATTTCGGGTACCGAAGTTGCGAAGCATCCATTCTACTCCATTAGACCCAAAATGATGTTTGGGAGTGGTTTAGACCATTTCGCTAACCTTCGACATAAAAAGATGAAAAACTCGTGTTTCGGGCCCGAATACACTATTTCGGGTACCGAAGTTGCAAAGCATCCATTGTACTCCATTAGACCCAAAATGATGTTTGGGAGTGTTTCGTAGCATTTCGCTAACCTTCGGCATGTAAAAAGATGCAAAACTTGTGTTTCGTGCCCGATTGCACTATTTCGGGGTACCGAAGTTGCGAAGCATCCATTCTACTCCATTAGACCCAAAATGATGTTTGGGAGTGGTTTAGACCATTTCGCTAACCTTCGACATAAAAAGATGAAAAACTCGTGCTTCGGGCCCGAATACACTATTTCGGGGTACCGAAGTTGCAAAGCATCCATTGTACTCCATTAGACCCAAAATGATGTTTGGGAGTGTTTCGTAGCATTTCGCTAACCTTCGGCATGTAAAAAGATGCAAAACTTGTGTTTCGTGCCCGATTGCACTATTTCGGGTACCGAAGTTGCGAAGCATCCATTCTACTCCATTAGACCCAAAATGATGTTTGGGAGTGGTTTAGACCATTTCGCTAACCTTCGGACATAAAAAGATGAAAACTCGTGTTTCGGGCCCGAATACACTATTTCGGGTACCGAAGTTGCAAAGCATCCATTGTACTCCATTAGACCCAAAATGATGTTTGGGAGTGTTTCGCAGCATTTCGCTAACCTTCGGCATGTAAAA
The DNA here is from genome assembly GCA_947561735.1 of Cenchrus americanus. Taxonomy (NCBI): domain Eukaryota; kingdom Viridiplantae; phylum Streptophyta; class Magnoliopsida; order Poales; family Poaceae; genus Cenchrus; species Cenchrus americanus. The sequence goes on from OX387244.1 coordinate 155,165,240, forward strand.
AGATGCAAAACTTGTGTTTCGGCCTCGATTGCACTATTTCGGGTACCGAAGTTGCGAAGCATCCATTCTACTCCATTAGACCCAAAATGATGTTTGGGAGTGGTTTAGACCATTTCGCTAACCTTCGACATAAAAAGATGAAAACTCGTGTTTCGGGCCCGAATACACTATTTCGGGTACCGAAGTTGCAAAGCATCCATTGTACTCCATTAGACCCAAAATGATGTTTGGGAGTGTTTCTTAGCATTTCGCTAACCTTCGGCATGTAAAAAGATGCAAAACTTGTGTTTCAGCCCGATTGCACTATTTCGGGTACCGAAGTTGCGAAGCATCCATTCTACTCCATTAGACCCAAAATGATGTTTGGGAGTGGTTTAGACCATTTCGCTAACCTTCGGACATAAAAAGATGAAAAACTCGTGTTTCGGGCCTGAATACACTATTTCGGGGTACCGAAGTTGCAAAGCATCCATTGTACTCCATTAGACCCAAAACGATGTTTGGGAGTGTTTCAGAGCATTTCGCTAACCTTCGGCATGTAAAAAGATGCAAAACTTGTGTTTCTTGCCTGAATACACTATTTCGGGGTACCGAAGTTGCGAAGCATCCATTCTACTCCATTAGACCCAAAATGATGTTTGGGAGTGGTTTAGACCATTTCGCTAACCTTCGGACATAAAAAGATGAAAACTCGTGTTTCGGGCCTGAATACACTATTTCGAGGTACCGAAGTTGCAAAGCATCCATTGTACTCCATTAGACCCAAAATGATGTTTGGGAGTGTTTCGTAGCATTTCGCTAACCTTCGGCATGTAAAAAGATGCAAAACTTGTGTTTCGGTGCCCGAATGCACTATTTTGGGGTACCGAAGTTGCGAAGCATCCATTCTACTCCATTAGACCCAAAATGATGTTTGGGAGTGGTTTAGACCATTTCGCTAACCTTCCGACATAAAAAGATGAAAACTCGTGTTTCGGGCCTGAATACACTATTTCGGGGTACCGAAGTTGCAAAGCATCCATTGTACTCCATTAGACCCAAAATGATGTTTGGGAGTGTTTCAGAGCATTTCGCTAACCTTCGGCATGTAAAAAAATGCAAAACTTGTGTTTCAGGCCTGATTGCACTATTTCGGGTACCGAAGTTGCGAAGCATCCATTCTACTCCATTAGACCCAAAATGATGTTTGGGAGTGGTTTAGACCATTTCGCTAACCTTCCGACATAAAAAGATGAAAAACTCGTGTTTCGGGCCGAATACACTATTTCGGGTACCGAAGTTGCAAAGCATCCATTGTACTCCATTAGACCCAAAATGATGTTTGGGAGTGTTTCGTAGCATTTCGCTAACCTTCGGCATGTAAAAAGATGCAAAACTTGTGTTTCGGGCCTGAATGCACTATTTTGGGGTACCGAAGTTGCGAAGCATCCATTCTACTCCATTAGACCCAAAATGATGTTTGGGAGTGGTTTAGACCATTTCGCTAACCTTCGGACATAAAAAGATGAAAAACTCGTGTTTCGGGCCTGAATACACTATTTCGGGGTACCGAAGTTGCAAAGCATCCATTGTACTCCATTAGACCCAAAATGATGTTTGGGAGTGTTTCAGAGCATTTCGCTAACCTTCGGCATGTAAAAAGATGCAAAACTTGTGTTTCAGGCCCGATTGCACTATTTTGGGGTACCGAAGTTGCGAAGCATCCATTCTACTCCATTAGACCCAAAATGATGTTTGGGAGTGGTTTAGACCATTTCGCTAACCTTCGACATAAAAAGATGAAAAACTCGTGTTTCGGGCCCGAATACACTATTTCGGGGTACCGAAGTTGCAAAGCATCCATTGTACTCCATTAGACCCAAAATGATGTTTGGGAGTGTTTCGAGCATTTCGCTAACCTTCGGCATGTAAAAAGATGCAAAACTTGTGTTTCGTGCCCGATTGCACTATTTCGGGTACCGAAGTTGCGAAGCATCCATTCTACTCCATTAGACCCAAAATGATGTTTGGGAGTGGTTTAGACCATTTCGCTAACCTTCGGACATAAAAGGATGAAAAACTCGCGTTTCGGGCCTGAATACACTATTTCGAGTACCGAAGTTGCAAAGCATCCATTGTACTCCATTAGACCCAAAATGATGTTTGGGAGTGTTTCAGAGCATTTCGCTAACCTTCGGCATGTAAAAAGATGCAAAACTTGTGTTTCGGGCCTGAATGCACTATTTTGGGGTACCGAAGTTGCGAAGCATCCATTCTACTCCATTAGACCCAAAATGATGTTTGGGAGTGGTTTACGGAGGATTTTCACTAACCTATGGCACGTAAAAAGATGTGAAACTTGTGTTTGGGGACAAAATGCACTACTTTGTTGCATCGAAATAGCGAAGCAACCACCATACTCCATTAAAACCAAAATGCACTATTTCGGGGCATCGAATTTGAAAAGCATCCATTCTACTCCATTAGACCCAAAATGATGTTTGGGAGTGTTTTGGAGCATTTCGCTAACCTTCGGCATGTAAAAAGATGCAAAACTTGTGTTTCGGGCCGATTGCACTATTTCGGGTATCGAAGTTGCGAAGCATCCATTCTACTCCATTAGACCCAAAATGATGTTTGGGAGTGGTTTAGACCATTTCGCTAACCTTCGGACATAAAAAGATGAAAACTCGTGTTTCGGGCCTGAATAACTATTTCGGGTACCGAAGTTGCAAAGCATCCATTATACTCCATTAGACCCAAAATGATGTTTGGGAGTGTTTTATAGCATTTCGCTAACCTTCGGCATGTAAAAAGATGCAAAACTTGTGTTTCAGGCCTGATTGCACTATTTCGGGGTACCGAAGTTGCGAAGCATCCATTCTACTCCATTAGACCCAAAATGATGTTTGGGAGTGGTTTAGACCATTTCGCTAACCTTCCGACATAAAAAGATGAAAACTCGTGTTTCGGGCCTGAATACACTATTTCGGGTACCGAAGTTGCGAAGCATCCATTCTACTCCATTAGACCCATAATGATGTTTGGAAGTGTTTCTTAGCATTTCGCTAACCTTCGGCATGTAAAAAGATGCAAAACTTGTGTTTCTTGCCTGAATACACTATTTCGGGGTACCGAAGTTGCGAAGCATCCATTCTACTCCATTAGACCCAAAATGATGTTTGGGAGTGGTTTAGACCATTTCGCTAACCTTCCGACATAAAAAGATGAAAAACTCGTGTTTCGGGCCCGAATACACTATTTCGGGTACCGAAGTTGCAAAGCATCCATTGTACTCCATTAGACCCAAAATGATGTTTGGGAGTGTTTCGTAGCATTTCGCTAACCTTCGGCATGTAAAAAGATGCAAAACTTGTGTTTCGTGCCCGATTGCACTATTTCGGGTACCGAAGTTGCGAAGCATCCATTCTACTCCATTAGACCCAAAATGATGTTTGGGAGTGGTTTAGACCATTTCGCTAACCTTCCGACATAAAAAGATGAAAAACTCGTGTTTCGGGCCCGAATACACTATTTCGGGTACCGAAGTTGCAAAGCATCCATTGTACTCCATTAGACCCAAAATGATGTTTGGGAGTGTTTCGTAGCATTTCGCTAACCTTCGGCATGTAAAAAGATGCAAAACTTGTGTTTCGTGCCCGATTGCACTATTTCGGGTACCGAAGTTGCGAAGCATCCATTCTACTCCATTAGACCCAAAATGATGTTTGGGAGTGGTTTAGACCATTTCGCTAACCTTCGACATAAAAAGATGAAAAACTCGTGTTTCGGGCCCGAATACACTATTTCGGGTACCGAAGTTGCAAAGCATCCATTGTACTCCATTAGACCCAAAATGATGTTTGGGAGTGTTTCGAGCATTTCGCTAACCTTCGGCATGTAAAAAGATGCAAAACTTGTGTTTCGTGCCCGATTGCACTATTTTGGGGTACCGAAGTTGCGAAGCATCCATTCTACTCCATTAGACCCAAAATGATGTTTGGGAGTGGTTTAGACCATTTCGCTAACCTTCGGACATAAAAAGATGAAAACTCGTGTTTCGGGCCCGAATACACTATTTCGGGTACCGAAGTTGCAAAGCATCCATTGTACTCCATTAGACCCAAAATGATGTTTGGGAGTGTTTCGAGCATTTCGCTAACCTTCGGCATGTAAAAAGATGCAAAACTTGTGTTTCGGCCCGATTGCACTATTTTGGGGTACCGAAGTTGCGAAGCATCCATTCTACTCCATTAGACCCAAAATGATGTTTGGGAGTGGTTTAGACCATTTCGCTAACCTTCCGACATAAAAAGATGAAAACTCGTGTTTCGGCCCGAATACACTATTTCGGGTACCGAAGTTGCAAAGCATCCATTGTACTCCATTAGACCCAAAATGATGTTTGGGAGTGTTTTGGAGCATTTCGCTAACCTTCGGCATGTAAAAAGATGCAAAACTTGTGTTTCTTGCCTGAATACACTATTTCGGGGTACCGAAGTTGCGAAGCATCCATTCTACTCCATTAGACCCAAAATGATGTTTGGGAGTGGTTTAGACCATTTCGCTAACCTTCGGACATAAAAAGATGAAAAACTCGTGCTTCGGGCCTGAATACACTATTTCGGGTACCGAAGTTGCAAAGCATCCATTGTACTCCATTAGACCCAAAATGATGTTTGGGAGTGTTTCAGAGCATTTCGCTAACCTTCGGCATGTAAAAAGATGCAAAACTTGTGTTTCGGTGCCCGATTGCACTATTTCGGGTACCGAAGTTGCGAAGCATCCATTCTACTCCATTAGACCCAAAATGATGTTTGGGAGTGGTTTAGACCATTTCGCTAACCTTCGGACATAAAAAGATGAAAACTCGTGTTTCGGGCCCGAATACACTATTTCGAGGTACCGAAGTTGCAAAGCATCCATTGTACTCCATTAGACCCAAAATGATGTTTGGGAGTGTTTCGAGCATTTCGCTAACCTTCGGCATGTAAAAAGATGCAAAACTTGTGTTTCGGGCCTGATTGCACTATTTTGGGGTACCGAAGTTGCGAAGCATCCATTCTACTCCATTAGACCCAAAATGATGTTTGGGAGTGGTTTAGACCATTTCGCTAACCTTCGGACATAAAAAGATGAAAAACTCGTGTTTCGGGCCTGAATACACTATTTCGGGGTACCGAAGTTGCAAAGCATCCATTGTACTCCATTAGACCCAAAATGATGTTTGGGAGTGTTTCATAGCATTTCGCTAACCTTCGGCATGTAAAAAGATGCAAAACTTGTGTTTCGGTGCCCGATTGCACTATTTCGGGGTACCGAAGTTGCGAAGCATCCATTCTACTCCATTAGACCCAAAATGATGTTTGGGAGTGGTTTAGACCATTTCGCTAACCTTCGGACATAAAAAGATGAAAAACTCGTGTTTCGGGCCTGAATACACTATTTCGAGATACCGAAGTTGCAAAGCATCCATTGTACTCCATTAGACCCAAAATGATGGTTTTGAGTGTTTCAGAGCATTTCGCTAATATTCGGCATGTAAAAAGATGCAAAACTTGTGTTTCGGGCCTGAATGCACTATTTTGGGGTACCGAAGTTGCAAAGCATCCATTCTACTCCATTAGACCCAAAATGATGTTTGGGAGTGTTTTCGGAGGATTTTACTAACCTATGGCACGTAAAAAGATGTGAAACTTGTGTTTGGGGACAAAATGCACTACTTTGTTGCATCGAAGTAGCGAAGCAACCACCCTAGTCCATTAAAACCAAAATGCACTATTTCGGGGTATCGAAGTTGCGAAGCATCCATTGTACTCCATTAGACCCAAAATGATGTTTGGGAGTGTTTCGAGCATTTTGCTAACCTTCGGCATGTAAAAAGATGCAAAACTTGTGTTTCGGGCCGATTGCACTATTTCGGGTACCGAAGTTGCGAAGCATCCATTCTACTCCATTAGACCCAAAATGATGTTTGGGAGTGGTTTAGACCATTTCGCTAACCTTCGGACATAAAAAGATGAAAACTCGTGTTTCGGGCCCGAATACACTATTTCGGGTACCGAAGTTGCAAAGCATCCATTGTACTCCATTAGACCCATAATGATGTTTGGGAGTGTTTCGAGCATTTCGCTAACCTTCGGCATGTAAAAAGATGCAAAACTTGTGTTTCGGGCCCGATTGCACTATTTTCGGGTACCGAAGTTGCGAAGCATCCATTCTACTCCATTAGACCCAAAATGATGTTTGGGAGTGGTTTAGACCATTTCGCTAACCTTCCGACATAAAAAGATGAAAAACTCGTGTTTCGGGCCCGAATACACTATTTCGGGTACCGAAGTTGCAAAGCATCCATTGTACTCCATTAGACCCAAAATGATGTTTGGGAGTGTTTCGTAGCATTTCGCTAACCTTCGGCATGTAAAAAGATGCAAAACTTGTGTTTCGTGCCCGATTGCACTATTTCGGGGTACCGAAGTTGCGAAGCATCCATTCTACTCCATTAGACCCAAAATGATGTTTGGGAGTGGTTTAGACCATTTCGCTAACCTTCGACATAAAAAGATGAAAAACTCGTGTTTCGGGCCCGAATACACTATTTCGGGTACCGAAGTTGCAAAGCATCCATTGTACTCCATTAGACCCAAAATGATGTTTGGGAGTGTTTCGTAGCATTTCGCTAACCTTCGGCATGTAAAAAGATGCAAAACTTGTGTTTCGTGCCCGATTGCACTATTTCCGGGTACCGAAGTTGCGAAGCATCCATTCTACTCCATTAGACCCAAAATGATGTTTGGGAGTGGTTTAGACCATTTCGCTAACCTTCGACATAAAAAGATGAAAAACTCGTGTTTCGGGCCCGAATACACTATTTCGGGTACCGAAGTTGCAAAGCATCCATTGTACTCCATTAGACCCAAAATGATGTTTGGGAGTGTTTCGTAGCATTTCGCTAACCTTCGGCATGTAAAAAGATGCAAAACTTGTGTTTCGAGCCCGATTGCACTATTTCGGGGTACCGAAGTTGCGAAGCATCCATTCTACTCCATTAGACCCAAAATGATGTTTGGGAGTGGTTTAGACCATTTCGCTAACCTTCCGACATAAAAAGATGAAAAACTCGTGTTTCGGGCCTGAATACACTATTTCGGGGTACCGAAGTTGCAAAGCATCCATTGTACTCCATTAGACCCAAAATGATGTTTGGGAGTGTTTCATAGCATTTCGCTAACCTTCGGCATGTAAAAAGATCCAAAACTTGTGTTTCATGCCGGATTGCACTATTTCGGGTACCGAAGTTGCGAAGCATCCATTCTACTCCATTAGACCCAAAATGATGTTTGGGAGTGGTTTAGACCATTTCGCTAACCTTCGGACATAAAAAGATGAAAAACTCGTGTTTCGGGCCTGAATACACTATTTCGAGGTACCGAAGTTGCAAAGCATCCATTGTACTCCATTAGACCCAAAATGATGTTTGGGAGTGTTTCAGAGCATTTCGCTAACCTTCGGCATGTAAAAAGATGCAAAACTTGTGTTTCAGGCCTGATTGCACTATTTTGGGGTACCGAAGTTGCGAAGCATCCATTCTACTCCATTAGACCCAAAATGATGTTTGGGAGTGGTTTAGACCATTTCGCTAACCTTCCGACATAAAAAGATGAAAACTCGTGTTTCGGGCCTGAATACACTATTTCGGGGTACCGAAGTTGCAAAGCATCCATTGTACTCCATTAGACCCAAAATGATGTTTGGGAGTGTTTCAAGCATTTCGCTAACCTTCGGCATGTAAAAAGATGCAAAACTTGTGTTTCGTGCCCGATTGCACTATTTCGGGTACCGAAGTTGCGAAGCATCCATTCTACTCCATTAGACCCAAAATGATATTTGGGAGTGGTTTAGACCATTTCGCTAACCTTCCGACATAAAAAGATGAAAAACTCGTGTTTCGGGCCTGAATACACTATTTCGGGGTACCGAAGTTGCAAAGCATCCATTGTACTCCATTAGACCCAAAATGATGTTTGGGAGTGTTTCAGAGCATTTCGCTAACCTTCGGCATGTAAAAAGATGCAAAACTTGTGTTTCAGGCCTGATTGCACTATTTCGGGGTGCCGAAGTTGCGAAGCATCCATTCTACTCCATTAGACCCAAAATGATATTTGGGAGTGGTTTAGACCATTTCGCTAACCTTCGGACATAAAAAGATGAAAAACTCGTGTTTCGGGCCTGAATACAATATTTCGAGATACCGAAGGTGCAAAGCATCCATTGTAATCCATTAGACCCAAAATGATGTTTTTGAGTGTTTCAGAGCATTTCGCTAATCTTCGGCATGTGAAAAGATGCAAAACTTGTGTTTCGGGCCTAAATGCACTATTTTGGGGTACCGAAGTTGCGAAGCATCCATTCTACTCCATTAGACCCAAAATGATGTTTGGGAGTGTTTACGGAGGATTTTACTAACCTATGGCACGTAAAAAGTTGCGAAACTTGTGTTTGGGGACAAAATGCACTACTTTGTTGCACCGAAGTAGCGAAGCAACCACCCTACTCCATTAAAACCAAAATGCACTATTTCGGGGTATCGAAGTTGCGAAGCATCCATTCTACTCCATTAGACCCAAAATGATGTTTGGGAGTGTTTCGAGCATTTTGCTAACCTTCGGCATGTAAAAAGATGCAAAACTTGTGTTTCGTGCCCGATTGCACTATTTCGGGTATCGAAGTTGCGAAGCATCCATTCTACTCCATTAGACCCAAAATGATGTTTGGGAGTGGTTTAGACCATTTCGCTAACCTTCGACATAAAAAGATGAAAACTCGTGTTTCGGGCCCGAATACACTATTTCGGGGTACCGAAGTTGCAAAGCATCCATTGTACTCCATTAGACCCAAAATGATGTTTGGGAGTGTTTCGGAGCATTTCGCTAACCTTCGGCATGTAAAAAGATGCAAAACTTGTGTTTCGTGCCCGATTGCACTATTTTCGGGGTACCGAAGTTGCGAAGCATCCATTCTACTCCATTAGACCCAAAATGATGTTTGGGAGTGGTTTAGACCATTTCGCTAACCTTCCGACATAAAAAGATGAAAAACTCGTGTTTCGGGCCCGAATACACTATTTCGGGGTACCGAAGTTGCAAAGCATCCATTGTACTCCATTAGACCCAAAATGATGTTTGGGAGTGTTTCGAGCATTTCGCTAACCTTCGGCATGTAAAAAGATGGAAAACTTGTGTTTCGTGCCCGATTGCACTATTTCGGGTACCGAAGTTGCGAAGCATCCATTCTACTCCATTAGACCCAAAATGATGTTTGGGAGTGGTTTAGACCATTTCGCTAACCTTCCGACATAAAAAGATGAAAAACTCGTGTTTCGGGCCCGAATACACTATTTCGGGTACCGAAGTTGCAAAGCATCCATTGTACTCCATTAGACCCAAAATGATGTTTGGGAGTGTTTCGAGCATTTCGCTAACCTTCGGCATGTAAAAAGATGCAAAACTTGTGTTTCTTGCCTGAATACACTATTTCGGGGTACCGAAGTTGCGAAGCATCCATTCTACTCCATTAGACCCAAAATGATGTTTGGGAGTGGTTTAGACCATTTCGCTAACCTTCCGACATAAAAAGATGAAAAACTCGTGTTTCGGGCCCGAATACACTATTTCGGGTACCGAAGTTGCAAAGCATCCATTGTACTCCATTAGACCCAAAATGATGTTTGGGAGTGTTTCGAGCATTTCGCTAACCTTCGGCATGTAAAAAGATGCAAAACTTGTGTTTCGGGCCTCGATTGCACTATTTCGGGGTACCGAAGTTGCGAAGCATCCATTCTACTCCATTAGACCCAAAATGATGTTTGGGAGTGGTTTAGACCATTTCGCTAACCTTCGGACATAAAAAGATGAAAAACTCGTGTTTCGGGCCTGAATACACTATTTCGGGTACCGAAGTTGCAAAGCATCCATTGTACTCCATTAGACCCAAAATCATGTTTGGGATCTTTCAGAACATTTCGCTAACCTTCGGCATGTAAAAAGATGCAAAACTTGTGTTTCGAGCCTAAATGCACTATTTCGGGGTACCGAAGTTGCGAAGCATCCATTCTACTCCATTAGACCCAAAATGATGTTTGGGAGTGGTTTAGACCATTTCGCTAACCTTCGGACATAAAAAGATGAAAAACTCGTGTTTCGAGCCTGAATAGACTATTTCGAGGTACTGAAGTTGCAAAGCATCCATTGTACTCCATTAGACCCAAAATGATGTTTGGGAGTGTTTCAGAGCATTTCGCTAATCTTCGGCATGTAAAAAGATGCAAAACTTGTGTTTCGGGCCTGAATGCACTATTTTGGGGTACCGAAGTTGCGAAGCATCCATTCTACTCCATTAGACCCAAAATGATGTTTGGGAGTGGTTTAGACCATTTCGCTAACCTTCGGACATAAAAAGATGAAAACTCGTGTTTCGGGCCCGAATACACTATTTCGGGTACCGAAGTTGCAAAGCATCCATTGTACTCCATTAGACCCAAAATGATGTTTGGGAGTGTTTCAGAGCATTTCGCTAACCTTCGGCATGTAAAAAGATGCAAAACTTGTGTTTCGGGCCTGAATGCACTATTTTGGGGTACCGAAGTTGCGAAGCATCCATTCTACTCCATTAGACCCAAAATGATGTTTGGGAGTGGTTTAGACCATTTCGCTAACCTTCGGACATAAAAAGATGAAAAACTCGTGTTTCGGGCCTGAATACACTATTTCGGGGTACCGAAGTTGCAAAGCATCCATTGTACTCCATTAGACCCAAAATGATGTTTGGGAGTGTTTCAGAGCATTTCGCTAACCTTCGGCATGTAAAAAGATGCAAAACTTGTGTTTCGGGCCTGATTGCACTATTTTGGGTACCGAAGTTGCGAAGCATCCATTCTACTCCATTAGACCCAAAATGATGTTTGGGAGTGGTTTAGACCATTTCGCTAACCTTCGGACATAAAAAGATGAAAACTCGTGTTTCGGGCCTGAATACACTATTTCGAGGTACCGAAGTTGCAAAGCATCCATTGTACTCCATTAGACCCAAAATGATGTTTGGGAGTGTTTCAGAGCATTTCGCTAATCTTCGGCATGTAAAAAGATGCAAAACTTGTGTTTCGGGCCTGAATGCACTATTTTGGGGTACCGAAGTTGCGAAGCATCCATTCTACTCCATTAGACCCAAAATGATGTTTGGGAGTGGTTTAGACCATTTCGCTAACCTTCGGACATAAAAAGATGAAAACTCGTGTTTCGGGCCTGAATACACTATTTCGGGGTACCGAAGTTGCAAAGCATCCATTGTACTCCATTAGACCCAAAATGATGTTTGGGAGTGTTTTAGAGCATTTCGCTAACCTTCGGCATGTAAAAAGATGCAAAACTTGTGTTTCAGGCCTGATTGCACTATTTCGGGGTACCGAAGTTGCGAAGCATCCATTCTACTCCATTAGACCCAAAATGATGTTTGGGAGTGGTTTAGACCATTTCGCTAAGCTTAAGACATAAAAAGATGAAAACTCGTGTTTCGGGCCTGAATACACTATTTCGGGGTACCGAAGTTGCAAAGCATCCATTGTACTCCATTAGACCCAAAATGATGTTTGGGAGTGTTTCAGAGCATTTCGCTAATCTTCGGCATGTAAAAAGATGCAAAACTTGTGTTTCGGGCCTGAATGCACTATTTTGGTGCACCGAAGTAGCGAAGCAACCACCCTACTTCATTAGACCCAAAATGATGTTTGGGAGTGGTTTACGGAGGATTTTACTAACCTATGGCACGTAAAAAGATGTGAAACTTGTGTTTGGGGACAAAATGCACTATTTTGGTGCACCGAAGTAGCGAAGCAACCACCCTACTTCATTTAAACCAAAATGCACTATTTCGGGGTATCGAAGTTGCGAAGCATCCATTGTACTCCATTAGACCCAAAATGATGTTTGGGAGTGTTTCAGAGCATTTCGCTAACCTTCGGCATGTAAAAAGATGCAAAACTTGTGTTTCAGGCCTGATTGCACTATTTCGGGGTATCGAAGTTGCGAAGCATCCATTCTACTCCATTAGACCCATAATGATGTTTGGGAGTGGTTTAGACCATTTCGCTAACCTTCGGACATAAAAAGATGAAAACTCGTGTTTCGGGCCCGAATACACTATTTCGGGTACCGAAGTTGCGAAGCATCCATTCTACTCCATTAGACCCATAATGATGTTTGGGAGTGTTTCTTAGCATTTCGCTAACCTTCGGCATGTAAAAAGATGCAAAACTTGTGTTTCAGCTTGTGTTTGTGGGTTATTGCACTATTTTGGGGTTTGGGGGTTGCGAAGCATCCATTCTACTCCATTAGACCCAAAATGATGTTTGGGAGTGGTTTAGACCATTTCGCTAACCTTCGGACATAAAAAGATGAAAAACTCGTGTTTCGGGCCTGAATACACTATTTCGAGATACCGAAGGTGCAAAGCATCCATTGTACTCCATTGGACCCAAAATGATGTTTTTGAGTGTTTCAGAGCATTTCGCTAATCTTCGGCATGTGAAAAGATGCAAAACTTGTGTTTCGGGCCTGAATGCACTATTTTGGGGTACCGAAGTTGCGAAGCATCCATTCTACTCCATTAGACCCAAAATGATGTTTGGGAGTGTTTCGGAGGATTTTACTAACCTATGGCACGTAAAAAGTTGCGAAACTTGTGTTTGGGGACAAAATGCACTACTTTGTTGCACCGAAGTAGCGAAGCAACCACCCTACTCCATTAAAACCAAAATGCACTATTTCGGGGTATCGAAGTTGCGAAGCATCCATTCTACTCCATTAGACCCAAAATGATGTTTGGGAGTGTTTCGAGCATTTTGCTAACCTTCGGCATGTAAAAAGATGCAAAACTTGTGTTTCAGGCCGGATTGCACTATTTCGGGGTACCGAAGTTGCGAAGCATCCATTCTACTCCATTAGACCCAAAATGATGTTTGGGAGTGGTTTAGACCTTTTCGCTACACCTTCGGACATAAAAAGATGAAAACTCGTGTTTCGGCGCCCTGAATACACTATTTCGGGTACCGAAGTTGCAAAGCATCCATTGTACTCCATTAGACCCAAAATGATGTTTGGGAGTGTTTCGAGCATTTCGCTAACCTTCGGCATGTAAAAAGATGCAAAACTTGTGTTTCGTGCCCGATTGCACTATTTCGGGTACCGAAGTTGCGAAGCATCCATTCTACTCCATTAGACCCAAAATGATGTTTGGGAGTGGTTTAGACCATTTCGCTAACCTTCGGACATAAAAAGATGAAAAACTCGTGTTTCGGGCCTGAATACACTATTTCGAGATACCGAAGGTGCAAAGCATCCATTGTACTCCATTGGACCCAAAATGATGTTTTTGAGTGTTTCAGAGCATTTCGCTAATCTTCGGCATGTGAAAAGATGCAAAACTTGTGTTTCGGGCCTGAATGCACTATTTTGGGGTACCGAAGTTGCGAAGCATCCATTCTACTCCATTAGACCCAAAAGATGTTTGGGAGTGTTTCGGAGGATTTTACTAACCTATGGCACGTAAAAAGATGCGAAACTTGTGTTTGGGGACAAAATGCACTACTTTGTTGCACCGAAGTAGCGAAGCAACCACCCTACTCCATTAAAACCAAAATGCACTATTTCAGAGCATTTCGCTAATCTTCGGCATGTAAAAAGATGCAAAACTTGTGTTTCGGGCCTGAATGCACTACTTTGTTGCACCGAAGTAGCGAAGCAACCACCCTACTCCATTAAAACCAAAATGCACTATTTCGGGGTATCGAAGTTGCGAAGCATCCATTCTACTCCATTAGACCCAAAATGATGTTTGGGAGTGTTTCAGAGCATTTCGCTAACCTTCGGCATGTAAAAAGATGCAAAACTTGTGTTTCAGGCCTGATTGCACTATTTCGGGGTACCAAAGTTGCGAAGCATCCATTCTACTCCATTAGACCCAAAATGATGTTTGGGAGTGGTTTAGACCATTTCGCTAACCTTCGGACATAAAAAGATGAAAAACTCGTGTTTCGGGCCTGAATACACTATTTCGAGGTACCGAAGTTGCAAAGCATCCATTGTACTCCATTAGACCCAAAATGATGGTTTTGAGTGTTTCAGAGCATTTCGCTAATCTTCGGCATGTAAAAAGATGCAAAACTTGTGTTTCGGGCCTGAATGCACTATTTTGGGGTACTGAAATTGCGAATAATTCATTCTACTCCATTAGACCAAGTTGTTTGGGAGTGTTTCGGCGGATTTTACTAACCTATGGCACGTAAAAAGATGCGAAACTTGTGTTTGGGGACAAAATGCACTATTTTGTTACATCGAAGTGGCGAAGCAACCACGCTACTCTATTAAAACCAAAATGCACTAATTCGGGGTATCGAAGTTGAGAAGCATCCATTGTACTCCATTAGACCCAAAATGATGTTTGGGAGTGTTTCAGAGCATTTCGCTAACCTTCGGCATGTAAAAAGATGCAAAACTTGTGTTTGAGGCCAGATTGCACTATTTCGGGGTACCGAAGTTGCGAAGCATCCATTCTACTCCATTAGACCCAAAATGATATTTGGGAGTGGTTTAGACCATTTCGCTAACCTTCATACATAAAAAGATGAAAACTCGTGTTTCGGGCCTGAATACACTATTTCGGGGTACCGAAGTTGCAAAGCATCAATTGTACTCCATTAGACCCAAAATGATGTTTGGGAGTGTTTCAGAGCATTTCGCTAACCTTCGGCATGTAAAAAGATGCAAAACTTGTGTTTCAGGCCTGATTGCACTATTTCGGGGTACCGAAGTTGCGAAGCATCCATTCTACTCCATTAGACCCAAAATGATGTTTGGGAGTGGTTTAGACCATTTCGCTAACCTTCGGACATAAAAAGATGAAAAACTCGTGTTTCGGGCCTGAATACACTATTTCGGGGTACCGAAGTTGCAAAGCATCCATTGTACTCCATTAGACCCAAAATGATGTTTGGGAGTGTTTCAGAGCATTTCGCTAACCTTCGGCATGTAAAAAGATGCAAAACTTGTGTTTCGGGCCTGAATGCACTATTTCGGGGTACCGAAGTTGCGAAGCATCCATTCTACTCCATTAGACCCAAAATGACGTTTGGGAGTGGTTTAGACCATTTCACTAACCTTCGGACATAAAAAGATGAAAAACTCGTGCTTCGGGCCTAAATACACTATTTCGGGGTACCGAAGTTGCAAAGCATCCATATTACTCCATTGGACCCAAAATTATGTTTGGGAGTGTTTCAGAGCATTTCGCTAACCTTCGGCATGTAAAAAGATGCAAAACTTGTGTTTCAGGCCTGATTGCACTATTTCGGGGTACCGAAGTTGCGAAGCATCCATTCTACTCCATTAGACCCAAAATGATGTTTGGGAGTGGTTTAGACCATTTCGCTAACCTTCGGACATAAAAAGATGAAAACTCGTGTTTCGGGCCTGAATACACTATTTCGAGGTACCGAAGTTGCAAAGCATCCATTGTACTCCATTAGACCGAAAATGATGTTTGGGAGTGTTTCAGAGCATTTCGCTAATCTTCGGCATGTAAAAAGATGCAAAACTTGTGTTTGGGGCTGTGAATGCACTATTTTGGGGTACCGAAGTTGCGAAGCATCCATTCTACTCCATTAGACCCAAAATGATGTTTGGGAGTGGTTTAGACCATTTCGCTAACCTTCCGACATAAAAAGATGAAAACTCGTGTTTCGGGCCTGAATACACTATTTCGGGGTACCGAAGGTGCAAAGCATCCATTGTACTCCATTAGACCCAAAATGATGTTTGGGAGTGTTTCGGAGCATTTCGCTAACCTTCGGCATGTAAAAACATGCAAAACTTGTGTTTCAGGCCTGATTGCACTATTTCGGGTACCGAAGTTGCGAAGCATCCATTCTACTCCATTAGACCCAAAATGATGTTTGGGAGTGGTTTAGACCATTTCGCTAACCTTCGGACATAAAAAGATGAAAAACTCGTGTTTCGGGCCTGAATACACTATTTTGGGGTACCGAAGTTGCAAAGCATCCATTGTACTCCATTAGACCCAAAATGATGCTTGGGAGTGTTTCGAGCATTTCGCTAACCTTCGACATGTAAAAAGATGCAAAACTTGTGTTTCGAGCCGAAATGCACTATTTCAGGGTACCGAAGTTGCGAAACATCAATTCTACTCCATTAGACCCAAATGATGTTTGGGAGTGGTTTAGACCATTTCGCTAACCTTCGGACATAAAAAGATGAAAAACTCGTGTTTCGGGCCTGAATACACTATTTCGGGGCACCGAAGTTGCAAAGCATCCATTGTACTCCATTAGACCCAAAATGATGTTTGGGAGTGTTTCAGAGCATTTCGCTAACCTTCGGCATGTAAAAAGATGCAAAACTTGTGTTTCAGGCCTGATTGCACTATTTCGGGGTACCGAAGTTGCGAAGCATCAATTCTACTCCATTAGACCCAAAATGATGTTTGGGAGTGGTTTAGACCATTTCGCTAACCTTCGGACATAAAAAGATGAAAAACTCATGTTTCGGGCCTGAATACACTATTTCGAGGTACTGAAGTTGCAAAGCATCCATTGTACTCCATTAGACCCAAAATGATGTTTGGGAGTGTTTCGAGCATTTCGCTAATCTTCGGCATGTAAAAAGATGCAAAACTTGTGTTTCGGGCCTGATTGCACTATTTCGGGTACTGAAGTTGCGAAGCATCCATTCTACTCCGTTAGACCCAAAATGATGTTTGGGAGTGGTTTAGACCATTTCGCTAACCTTCCGACATAAAAAGATGAAAAACTCGTGTTTCGGGCCTGAATACACTATTTCAGGGTACCGAAGTTGCAAAGCATCCATTGTACTCCATTAGACCCAAAATGATGTTTGGGAGTGTTTCAGAGCATTTCGCTAATCTTCGGCATGTAAAAAGATGCAAAACTTGTGTTTCGGTGCCCGATTGCACTATTTCGGGTACCGAAGTTGCGAAGCATCCATTCTACTCCATTAGACCCAAAATGATGTTTGGGAGTGGTTTAGACCATTTCGCTAACCTTCGGACATAAAAAGATGAAAAACTCGTGTTTCGGGCCTGAATACACTATTTCGGGGTACCGAAGTTGCAAAGCATCCATTGTACTCCATTAGACCCAAAATGATGTTTGGGAGTGTTTCAGAGCATTTCGCTAACCTTCGGCATGTAAAAAGATGCAAAACTTGTGTTTCAGGCCTGATTGCACTATTTCGGGGTACCGAAGTTGCGAAGCATCCATTCTACTCTATTAGACCCAAAATGATGTTTGGGCGTGGTTTAGACCATTTCGCTAACCTTCGGATATAAAAAGATGAAAAACTCGTGTTTCGGGCCTGAATACACTATTTCAGGGTACCGAAGTTGCAAAGCATCCATTGTAATCCATTGGACCCAAAATGATGTTTTTGAGTGTTTCAGAGCATTTCGCTAATCTTCGGCATGTAAAAAGATGCAAAACTTGTGTTTCGGGCCTAAATGCACTATTTTGGGGTACCGAAGTTGCGAAGCATCCATTCAACTCCATTAGACCAAGATGTTTGGGAGTGTTTCGGAGGATTTTACTAACCTATGGCACGTAAAAAGATGCGAAACTTGTGTTTGGGGACAAAATGCACTACTTTGTTGCACCGAAGTAGCGAAGCAACCACCCTACTCCATTAAAACCAAAATGCACTATTTCGGGGTATCGAAGTTGCGAAGCATCCATTCTACTCCATTAGACCCAAAATGATGTTTGGGAGTGTTTCGAGCATTTTGCTAACCTTCGGCATGTAAAAAGATGCAAAACTTGTGTTTCGTGCCGGATTGCACTATTTCGGGGTACCGAAGTTGCGAAGCATCCATTCTACTCCATTAGACCCAAAATGATGTTTGGGAGTGGTTTAGACCTTTTCGCTAACCTTCAGACATAAAAAGATGAAAACTCGTGTTTCGGGCCTGAATACACTGTTTCGGGGTACCGAAGTTGCAAAGCATCCATTGTACTCCATTAGACCCAAAATGATGTTTGGGAGTGTTTCGAGCATTTCGCTAACCTTCGGCATGTAAAAAGATGCAAAACTTGTGTTTCGGTGCCCGATTGCACTATTTCGGGTACCGAAGTTGCGAAGCATCCATTCTACTCCATTAGACCCAAAATGATGTTTGGGAGTGGTTTAGACCATTTCGCTAACCTTCGGACATAAAAAGATGAAAAGCTCGTGTTTCGGGCCTGAATACACTATTTCGAGATACCGAAGGTGCAAAGCATCCATTGTACTCCATTGGACCCAAAATGATGTTTTTGAGTGTTTCGAGCATTTCGCTAATCTTCGGCATGTGAAATGATGCAAAACTTGTGTTTCGGGCCTGAATGCACTATTTTGGGGTACCGAAGTTGCGAAGCATCCATTCAACTCCATTAGACCAAGATGTTTGGGAGTGTTTCGGAGGATTTTACTAACCTATGGCACGTAAAAAGATGCGAAACTTGTGTTTGGGGACAAAATGCACTACTTTGTTGCACCGAAGTAGCGAAGCAACCACCCTACTCCATTAAAACCAAAATGCACTATTTCGGGGTATCGAAGTTGCGAAGCGTCCATTCTACTCCATTAGACCCAAAATAATCTTTGGGAGTGTTTCAGAGCATTTCGCTAACCTTCGGCATGTAAAAAGATGCAAAACTTGTGTTTCAGGCCTGATTGCACTATTTTGGGGTACCGAAGTTGCGAAGCATCCATTCTACTCCATTAGACCCAAAATGATGTTTGGGAGTGGTTTAGACCATTTCGCTCTACCTTAAGACTAAAAAGATGAAAACTCGTGTTTCGGGCACCGAATACACTATTTCGGGGTACCGAAGGTGCAAAGCATCCATTGTACTCCATTAGACCCAAAATGATGTTTGGGAGTGTTTCAGAGCATTTCGCTAACCTTCGGCATGTAAAAAGATGCAAAACTTGTGTTTCAGGCCTGATTGCACTATTTCGGGGTACCGAAGTTGCGAAGCATCCATTCTACTCCATTAGACCCAAAATGATGTTTGGGAGTGTTTTAGAGCATTTCGCTAACCTTCGGCATGTAAAAAGATGCAAAACTTGTGTTTCGGGCCTGAATGCACTATTTTGGGGTACCGAAGTTGCGAAGCATCCATTCAACTCCATTAGACCAAGATGTTTGGGAGTGTTTCGGAGGATTTTACTAACCTATGGCACGTAAAAAGATGCGAAACTTGTGTTTGGGGACAAAATGCACTACTTTGTTGCACCGAAGTAGCGAAGCAACCACCCTACTCCATTAAAACCAAAATGCACTATTTCGGGGTATCGAAGTTGCGAAGCATCCATTCTACTCCATTAGACCCAAAATGATGTTTGGGAGTGTTTCAGAGCATTTCGCTAACCTTCAGACATAAAAAGATGAAAAACTCGTGTTTCGGGCCTGAATACACTATTTCGGGGTACCGAAGTTGCGAAGCATCCATTCTACTCCATTAGACCCAAAATGATGTTTGGGAGTGTTTCATAGCATTTCGCTAACCTTCGGCATGTAAAAAGATGCAAAACTTGTGTTTCAGGCCTGATTGCACTATTTCGGGGTACCGAAGTTGCGAAGCATCCATTCTACTCCATTAGACCCAAAATGATGTTTGGGAGTGGTTTAGACCATTTCGCTAACCTTCGGACATAAAAAGATGAAAAACTCGTGTTTCGGGCCTGAATACACTATTTCGAGATACCGAAGGTGCAAAGCATCCATTGTACTCCATTAGACCCAAAATGATGTTTTTGAGTGTTTCAGAGCATTTCGCTAATCTTCGGCATGTGAAAAGATGCAAAACTTGTGTTTCGGGCCTGAATGCACTATTTTGGGGTACCGAAGTTGCGAAGCATCCATTCTACTCCATTAGACCCAAAATGATGTTTGGGAGTGGTTTAGACCATTTCGCTAACCTTCCGACATAAAAAGATGAAAACTCGTGTTTCGGGCCTGAATACACTATTTCGGGGTACCGAAGGTGCAAAGCATCCATTGTACTCCATTAGACCCAAAATGATGTTTGGGAGTGTTTCAGAGCATTTCGCTAACATTCGGCATGTAACAAGATGCAAAACTTGTGTTTCAGGCCTGATTGCACTATTTCGGGGTACCGAAGTTGCGAAGCATCCATTCTACTCTATTAGACCCAAAATGATGTTTGGGAGTGGTTTAGACCATTTCGCTAACCTTCGGACATAAAAAGATGAAAAACTCGTGTTTCGGGCCTGAATACACTATTTCGAGGTACCGAAGGTGCAAAGCATCCATTGTAATCCATTAGACCCAAAATGATGTTTTTGAGTGTTTCAGAGCATTTCGCTAATCTTCGGCATGTGAAAAGATGCAAAACTTGTGTTTCGGGCCTAAATGCACTATTTTGGGGTACCGAAGTTGCGAAGCATCCATTCTACTCCATTAGACCAAGATGTTTGGGAGTGTTTCGGAGGATTTTACTAACCTATGGCACGTAAAAAGTTGCGAAACTTGTGTTTGGGGACAAAATGCACTACTTTGTTGCACCGAAGTAGCGAAGCAACCACCCTACTCCATTAAAACCAAAATGCACTATTTCGGGGTATCGAAGTTGCGAAGCATCCATTCTACTCCATTAGACCCAAAATGATGTTTGGGAGTGTTTCGGAGCATTTCGCTAATCTTCGGCATGTAAAAAGATGCAAAACTTGTGTTTCGTGCCCGATTGCACTATTTTGGGGTACCGAAGTTGCGAAGCATCCATTCTACTCCATTAGACCCAAAATGATGTTTGGGAGTGGTTTAGACCATTTCGCTAACCTTCGGACATAAAAAGATGAAAAACTCGTGTTTCGGGCCCGAATACACTGTTTCGGGGTACCGAAGTTGCAAAGCATCCATTGTACTCCATTAGACCCAAAATGATGTTTGGGAGTGTTTGGGAGCATTCCGCTAACCTTCGGCATGTAAAAAGATGCAAAACTTGTGTTTCGGGCCTGATTGCACTATTTTGGGGTACCGAAGTTGCGAAGCATCCATTCTACTCCATTAGACCCAAAATGATGTTTGGGAGTGGTTTAGACCATTTCGCTAACCTTCGGACATAAAAAGATGAAAAACTCGTGTTTCGGGCCTGAATACACTATTTCGAGATACCGAAGGTGCAAAGCATCCATTGTACTCCATTGGACCCAAAATGATGTTTTTGAGTGTTTCGAGCATTTCGCTAATCTTCGGCATGTAAAAAGATGCAAAACTTGTGTTTCGGGCCCGAATGCACTATTTTGGGGTACCGAAGTTGCGAAGCATCCATTCAACTCCATTAGACCAAGATGTTTGGGAGTGTTTCGGAGGATTTTACTAACCTATGGCACGTAAAAAGTTGCGAAACTTGTGTTTGGGGACAAAATGCACTACTTTGTTGCACCGAAGTAGCGAAGCAACCACCCTACTCCATTAAAACCAAAATGCACTATTTCGGGGTATCGAAGTTGCGAAGCATCCATTCTACTCCATTAGACCCAAAATGATGTTTGGGAGTGTTTCAGAGCATTTCGCTAACCTTCGGACATAAAAAGATGAAAAACTCGTGTTTCGGGGCACGATTTGTTTCGGGAAGTTGCTAAAGCATCCATTGTACTCCATTAGACCCATAATGATGTTTGGGAGTGTTTCAGAGCATTTCGCTAACCTTCGGCATGTAAAAAGATGCAAAACTTGTGTTTCAGGCCTGATTGCACTATTTCGGGGTACCGAAGTTGCGAAGCATCCATTCTACTCCATTAGACCCAAAATGATGTTTGGGAGTGGTTTAGACCATTTCGCTAACCTTCGGACATAAAAAGATGAAAAACTCGTGTTTCGGGCCTGAATACACTATTTCGAGATACCGAAGGTGCAAAGCATCCATTGTACTCCATTGGACCCAAAATGATGTTTTTGAGTGTTTCAAGCATTTCGCTAATCTTCGGCATGTGAAATGATGCAAAACTTGTGTTTCGGCCCGAATGCACTATTTTGGGGTACCGAAGTTGCGAAGCATCCATTCTACTCCATTAGACCCAAAATGATGTTTGGGAGTGGTTTAGACCATTTCGCTAACCTTCCGACATAAAAAGATGAAAACTCGTGTTTCGGGCCTGAATACACTATTTCGGGGTACCGAAGGTGCAAAGCATCCATTGTACTCCATTAGACCCAAAATGATGTTTGGGAGTGTTTCAGAGCATTTCGCTAACTTTCGGCATGTAAAAAGATGCAAAACTTGTGTTTCGGGCTCGATTGCACTATTTCGGGTACCGAAGTTGCGAAGCATCCATTCTACTCTATTAGACCCAAAATGATGTTTGGGCGTGGTTTAGACCATTTCGCTAACCTTCGGACATAAAAAGATGAAAAACTCGTGTTTCGGGCCTGAATACACTATTTCAGGGTACCGAAGTTGCAAAGCATCCATTGTAATCCATTAGACCCAAAATGATGTTTTTGAGTGTTTCAGAGCATTTCGCTAATCTTCGGCATGTGAAAAGATGCAAAACTTGTGTTTCGGGCCTAAATGCACTATTTTGGGGTACCGAAGTTGCGAAGCATCCATTCTACTCCATTAGACCCAAAATGATGTTTGGGAGTGTTACGGAGGATTTTACTAACCTATGGCACGTAAAAAGATGTGAAACTTGTGTTTGGGGACAAAATGCACTACTTTGTTGCACCGAAGTAGCGAAGCAACCACCCTACTCCATTAAAACCAAAATGCACTATTTCGGGGTATCGAAGTTGCGAAGCATCCATTCTACTCCATTAGACCCAAAATGATGTTTGGGAGTGTTTCAGAGCATTTCGCTAACCTTCGGCATGTAAAAAGATGCAAAACTTGTGTTTCAGGCCTGATTGCACTATTTCGGGGTACCGAAGTTGCGAAGCATCCAATCTACTCCATTAGACCCAAAATGATGTCTGGGAGTGGTTTAGACCATTTCGCTAACCTTCGGACATAAAAAGATGAAAAACTCGTGTTTCGGGCCTGAATACACTATTTCGGGGTACCGAAGTTGCAAAGCATCCATTGTACTCCATTAGACCCAAAATGATGTTTGGGAGTGTTTCAGAGCATTTCGCTAACCTTCGGCATGTAAAAAGATGCAAAACTTGTGTTTCAGGCCTGATTGCACTATTTCGGGGTACCGAAGTTGCGAAGCATCCATTCTACTCCATTAGACCCAAAATGATGTTTGGGAGTGGTTTAGACCATTTCGCTAACCTTCGGACATAAAAAGATGAAAAGCTCGTGTTTCGGGCCTGAATACACTATTTCGAGATACCGAAGGTGCAAAGCATCCATTGTACTCCATTGGACCCAAAATGATGTTTTTGAGTGTTTCAGAGCATTTCGCTAATCTTCGGCATGTGAAATGATGCAAAACTTGTGTTTCGGGCCTGAATGCACTATTTTGGGGTACCGAAGTTGCGAAGCATCCATTCTACTCCATTAGACCCAAAATGATGTTTGGGAGTGTTTCGGAGGATTTTACTAACCTATGGCACGTAAAAAGTTGCGAAACTTGTGTTTGGGGACAAAATGCACTACTTTGTTGCACCGAAGTAGCGAAGCAACCACCCTACTCCATTAAAACCAAAATGCACTATTTCGGGGTATCGAAGTTGCGAAGCATCCATTCTACTCCATTAGACCCAAAATGATGTTTGGGAGTGTTTCGAGCATTTCGCTAACCTTCGGCATGTAAAAAGATGCAAAACTTGTGTTTCGGGCCTGAATGCACTATTTTGGGGTACCGAAGTTGCGAAGCATCCATTCTACTCCATTAGACCCAAAATGATGTTTGGGAGTGGTTTAGACCATTTCGCTAACCTTCGGACATAAAAAGATGAAAAACTCGTGTTTCGGGCCTGAATACACTATTTCGGGGTACCGAAGTTGCAAAGCATCCATTGTACTCCATTAGACCCAAAATGATGTTTGGGAGTGTTTCAGAGCATTTCGCTAATCTTCGGCATGTGAAAAGATGCAAAACTTGTGTTTCGGGCCTGAATACACTATTTTGGGGTACCGAAGTTGCAAAGCATCCATTGTACTCCATTAGACCCAAAATGATGTTTGGGAGTGTTTTAGAGCATTTCGCTAACCTTCGGCATGTAAAAAGATGCAAAACTTGTGTTTCGGCCTGAATGCACTATTTTGGGGTACCGAAGTTGCGAAGCATCCATTCTAGTCCATTAGACCCAAAATGATGTTTGGGAGTGGTTTAGACCATTTCGCTAACCTTCGGACATAAAAAGATGAAAACTCGTGTTTCGGGCTCCGAATACACTATTTCGGGGTACCGAAGTTGCAATGCATCCATTGTACTCCATTAGACCCAAAATGATGTTTGGGAGTGTTTCAGAGCATTTCGCTAACCTTCGGCATGTAAAAAGATGCAAAACTTGTGTTTCAGGTCTGATTGCACTATTTCGGGGTACCGAAGTTGCGAAGCATCCATTCTACTCCATTAGACCCAAAATGATGTTTGGGAGTGGTTTAGACCATTTCGCTAACCTTCGGACATAAAAAGATGAAAAACTCGTGTTTCGGGCCTGAATACACTATTTTGGGGTACCGAAGTTGCAAAGCATCCATTGTACTCATTAGACCCAAAATGATGCTTGGGAGTGTTTCAGAGCATTTCGCTAACCTTCGACATGTAAAAAGATGCAAAACTTGTGTTTCAGGCCTGATTGCACTATATCGGGGTACCGAAGTTGCGAAACATCAATTCTACTCCATTAGACCCAAAATGATGTTTGGGAGTGGTTTAGACCATTTCGCTAACCTTCGGACATAAAAAGATGAAAAACTCGTGTTTCGGGCCTGAATACACTATTTCGGGTACCGAAGTTGCAAAGCATCCATTGTACTCCATTAGACCCAAAATGATGTTTGGGAGTGTTTCAGAGCATTTCGCTAACCTTCGACATGTAAAAAGATGCAAAACTTGTGTTTCAGGCCTGATTGCACTATATCGGGGTACCGAAGTTGCGAAGCATCAATTCTACTCCATTAGACCCAAAATGATGTTTGGGAGTGGTTTAGACCATTTCGCTAACCTTCGGACATAAAAAGATGAAAAACTCGTGTTTCGGGCCTGAATACACTATTTCAGGGCACCGAAGTTGCAAAGCATCCATTGTACTCCATTAGACCCAAAATGATGTTTGGGAGTGTTTCAGAGCATTTCGCTAACCTTCGACATGTAAAAAGATGCAAAACTTGTGTTTCAGGCCTGATTGCACTATATCGGGGTACCGAAGTTGCGAAGCATCAATTCTACTCCGTTAGACCCAAAATGATGTTTGGGAGTGGTTTAGACCATTTCGCTAACCTTCCGACATAAAAAGATGAAAAACTCGTGTTTCGGGCCTGAATACACTATTTCAGGGTACCGAAGGTGCAAAGCATCCATTGTACTCCATTAGACCCAAAATGATGTTTGGGAGTGTTTCAGAGCATTTCGCTAACCTTCGGCATGTAAAAAGATGCAAAACTTGTGTTTCAGGCCTGATTGCACTATTTCGGGTACCGAAGTTGCGAAGCATCCATTCTAGTCCATTAGACCCAAAATGATGTTTGGGAGTGGTTTAGACCATTTCGCTAACCTTCGGACATAAAAAGATGAAAAACTCGTGTTTCGGGCCTGAATACACTATTTCGGGTACCGAAGTTGCAAAGCATCCATTGTACTCCATTAGACCCAAAATGATGTTTGGGAGTGTTTCAGAGCATTTCGCTAACATTCGGCATGTAACAAGATGCAAAACTTGTGTTTCAGGCCTGATTGCACTATTTCGGGGTACCGAAGTTGCGAGGCATCCATTCTACTCTATTAGACCCAAAATGATGTTTGGGCGTGGTTTAGACCATTTCGCTAACCTTCGGACATAAAAAGATGAAAAACTCGTGTTTCGGGCCTGAATACACTATTTCAGGGTACCGAAGTTGCAAAGCATCCATTATACTCCATTAGACCCAAAATGATGTTTTTGAGTGTTTCAGAGCATTTCGCTAATCTTCGGCATGTGAAAAGATGCAAAACTTGTGTTTCGGGCCTAAATGCACTATTTTGGGGTACCGAAGTTGCGAAGCATCCATTCAACTCCATTAGACCAAGATGTTTGGGAGTGTTTCGGAGGATTTTACTAACCTATGGCACGTAAAAAGATGCGAAACTTGTGTTTGGGGACAAAATGCACTACTTTGTTGCACCGAAGTAGCGAAGCAACCACCCTACTCCATTAAAACCAAAATGCACTATTTCGGGGTATCGAAGTTGCGAAGCATCCATTCTACTCCATTAGACCCAAAATGATGTTTGGGAGTGTTTCAGAGCATTTCGCTAACCTTCGGCATGTAAAAAGATGCAAAACTTGTGTTTCAGGCCGGATTGCACTATTTCGGGGTACCGAAGTTGCGAAGCATCCATTCTACTCCATTAGACCCAAAATGATGTTTGGGAGTGGTTTAGACCTTTTCGCTAACCTTCAGACATAAAAAGATGAAAACTCGTGTTTCGGGCCTGAATACACTGTTTCGGGGTACCGAAGTTGCAAAGCATCCATTGTACTCCATTAGACCCAAAATGATGTTTGGGAGTGTTTCAGAGCATTTCGCTAACCTTCGGCATGTAAAAAGATGCAAAACTTGTGTTTCAGGCCTGATTGCACTATTTCGGGGTACCGAAGTTGCGAAGCATCCATTCTACTCCATTAGACCCAAAATGATGTTTGGGAGTGGTTTAGACCATTTCGCTAACCTTCGGACATAAAAAGATGAAAAACTCGTGTTTCGGGCCTGAATACACTATTTCGAGATACCGAAGGTGCAAAGCATCCATTGTACTCCATTGGACCCAAAATGATGTTTTTGAGTGTTTTGAGCATTTCGCTAATCTTCGGCATGTGAAATGATGCAAAACTTGTGTTTCGGGCTCGAATGCACTATTTTGGGGTACCGAAGTTGCGAAGCATCCATTCAACTCCATTAGACCAAGATGTTTGGGAGTGTTTCGGAGGATTTTACTAACCTATGGCACGTAAAAAGTTGCGAAACTTGTGTTTGGGGACAAAATGCACTACTTTGTTGCACCGAAGTAGCGAAGCAACCACCCTACTCCATTAAAACCAAAATGCACTATTTCGGGGTATCGAAGTTGCGAAGCATCCATTCTACTCCATTAGACCCAAAATGATGTTTGGGAGTGTTTCGAGCATTTTGCTAACCTTCGGCATGTAAAAAGATGCAAAACTTGTGTTTCGGGCCTGAATGCACTATTTCGGGGTACCGAAGTTGCGAAGCATCCATTCTACTCCATTAGACCCAAAATGATGTTTGGGAGTGGTTTAGACCATTTCGCTAACCTTCGAACATAAAAAGATGAAAAACTCGTGTTTCGGGCCTGAATACACTATTTCGAGGTACCGAAGTTGCAAAGCATCCATTGTACTCCATTAGACCCAAAATGATGTTTTTGAGTGTTTCGAGCATTTCGCTAATCTTCGGCATGTAAAAAGATGCAAAACTTGTGTTTCGGGCTTGAATGCACTATTTTGGGGTACCGAAATTGCGAATAATTCATTCTACTCCATTAGACCAAGATGTTTGGGAGTGTTTCGGCGGATTTTACTAACCTATGGCACGTAAAAAGATGCGAAACTTGTGTTTGGGGACAAAATGCACTATTTTGTTACATCGAAGTGGCGAAGCAACCACGCTACTCTATTAAAACCAAAATGCACTAATTCGGGGTATCGAAGTTGAGAAGCATCCATTGTACTCCATTAGACCCAAAATGATGTTTGGGAGTGTTTCAGAGCATTTCGCTAACCTTCGGCATGTAAAAAGATGCAAAACTTGTGTTTGAGGCCAGATTGCACTATTTCGGGGTACCGAAGTTGCGAAGCATCCATTCTACTCCATTAGACCCAAAATGATATTTGGGAGTGGTTTAGACCATTTCGCTAACCTTCATACATAAAAAGATGAAAACTCGTGTTTCGGGCCTGAATACACTATTTCGGGGTACCGAAGTTGCAAAGCATCAATTGTACTCCATTAGACCCAAAATGATGTTTGGGAGTGTTTCAGAGCATTTCGCTAACCTTCGGCATGTAAAAAGATGCAAAACTTCTGTTTCAGGCCTGATTGCACTATTTCGGAGTACCGAAGTTGCGAAGCATCCATTCTACTCCATTAGATCCAAAATGATGTTTGGGAGTGGTTTAGACCATTTCGCTAACCTTCGGACATAAAAAGATGAAAAACTCGTGTTTCGGGCCTGAATACACTATTTCGGGGTACCGAAGTTGCAAAGCATCCATTGTACTCCATTAGACCCAAAATAATCTTTGGGAGTGTTTCAGAGCATTTCGCTAACCTTCGGCATGTAAAAAGATGCAAAACTTGTGTTTCAGGCCTGATTGCACTATTTTGGGGTACCGAAGTTGCGAAGCATCCATTCTACTCCATTAGACCCAAAATGATGTTTGGGAGTGGTTTAGACCATTTCGCTAACCTTCGGACATAAAAAGATGAAAAACTCGTGTTTCGGGCCTGAATACACTATTTCGGGGTACCGAAGTTGCAAAGCATCCATTGTACTCCATTAGACCCAAAATTATGTTTGGGAGTGTTTCAGAGCATTTCGCTAACCTTCGGCATGTAAAAAGATGCAAAACTTGTGTTTCAGGCCTGATTGCACTATTTCGGGGTACCGAAGTTGCGAAGCATCCATTCTACTCCATTAGGCCCAAAATGATGTTTGGGAGTGGTTTAGACCATTTCGCTAACATTCGGACATAAAAAGATGAAAACTCGTATTTCGGGCCTGAATACACTATTTCGAGGTACCGAAGTTGCAAAGCATCCATTGTACTCCATTAGACCCAAAATGATGTTTGGGAGTGTTTCAGAGCACTTCGCTAATCTTCGGCATGTAAAAAGATGCAAAACTTGTGTTTCGGGCCTGAATGCACTATTTTGGGGTACCGAAGTTGCGAAGCATCCATTCTACTCCATTAGACCCAAAATGATGTTTGGGAGTGGTTTAGACCATTTCGCTAACCTTCGGACATAAAAAGATGAAAACTCGTGTTTCGGGCCTGAATACACTATTTCGGGGTACCGAAGGTGCAAAGCATCCATTGTACTCCATTAGACCCAAAATGATGTTTGGGAGTGTTTCAGAGCATTTCGCTAACCTTCGGCATGTAACAAGATGCAAAACTTGTGTTTCAGGTCTGATTGCACTATTTCGGGGTACCGAAGTTGCGAAGCATCCATTCTACTCCATTAGACCCAAAATGATGTTTGGGAGTGGTTTAGACCATTTCGCTAACCTTCGGACATAAAAAGATGAAAAACTCGTGTTTCGGGCCTGAATACACTATTTTAGGGTACCGAAGTTGCAAAGCATCCATTGTACTCATTAGACCCAAAATGATGCTTGGGAGTGTTTCAGAGCATTTCGCTAACCTTCGACATGTAAAAAGATGCAAAACTTGTGTTTCAGGCCTGATTGCACTATATCGGGGTACCGAAGTTGCGAAACATCAATTCTACTCCATTAGACCCAAAATGATGTTTGGGAGTGGTTTAGACCATTTCGCTAACCTTCGGACATAAAAAGATGAAAAACTCGTGTTTCGGGCCTGAATACACTATTTCAGGGCACCGAAGTTGCAAAGCATCCATTGTACTCCATTAGACCCAAAATGATGTTTGGGAGTGTTTCGAGCATTTCGCTAACCTTCGACATGTAAAAAGATGCAAAACTTGTGTTTCGGGCACGATTGCACTATTTCGGGGTACCGAAGTTGCGAAGCATCCATTCTACTCCATTAGACCCAAAATGATGTTTGGGAGTGGTTTAGACCATTTCGCTAACCTTCGGACATAAAAAGATGAAAAACTCGTGTTTCGGGCCTGAATACACTATTTCGGGGCACCGAAGTTGCAAAGCATCCATTGTACTCCATTAGACCCAAAATGATGTTTGGGAGTGTTTCAGAGCATTTCGCTAACCTTCGGCATGTAAAAAGATGCAAAACTTGTGTTTCAGGCCTGATTGCACTATATCGGGGTACCGAAGTTGCGAAGCATCAATTCTACTCCGTTAGACCCAAAATGATGTTTGGGAGTGGTTTAGACCATTTCGCTAACCTTCCGACGTAAAAAGATGAAAAACTCGTGTTTCGGGCCTGAATACACTATTTCAGGGTACCGAAGGTGCAAAGCATCCATTGTACTCCATTAGACCCAAAATGATGTTTGGGAGTGTTTCAGAGCATTTCGCTAACCTTCGACATGTAAAAAGATGCAAAACTTGTGTTTCAGGCCTGATTGCACTATTTCGGGGTACCGAAGTTGCGAAGCATCCATTCTACTCCATTAGACCCAAAATGATGTTTGGGAGTGGTTTAGACCATTTCGCTAACCTTCGGACATAAAAAGATGAAAAACTCGTGTTTCGGGCCTGAATACACTATTTCGGGGTACCGAAGTTGCAAAGCATCCATTGTACTCCATTAGACCCAAAATGATGTTTGGGAGTGTTTCAGAGCATTTCGCTAACCTTCGGCATGTAAAAAGATGCAAAACTTGTGTTTCAGGCCTGATTGCACTATTTCGGGGTACCGAAGTTGCGAAGCATCCATTCTACTCTATTAGACCCAAAATGATGTTTGGGAGTGGTTTAGACCATTTCGCTAACCTTCGGACATAAAAAGATGAAAAACTCGTGTTTCGGGCCTGAATACACTATTTCAGGGTACCGAAGTTGCAAAGCATCCATTGTACTCCATTAGACCCAAAATGATGTTTGGGAGTGTTTCAGAGCATTTCGCTAACCTTCGGCATGTAAAAAGATGCAAAACTTGTGTTTCAGGCCTGATTGCACTATTTCGGGGTACCTAGCAAGGGGGTTAGTACCAATGGATAAGATATAAAACTCATGCCAACACCGAAGGTAAACTCATGGATAGGTTGACGGAATTTCACCGTCAACAATCTAGTCAATTGTAATTACTCCTCAGTTAGTGCATGTTAATTATATTTTCTGTGATGGCGTGTGTAATTTGGTTATTATCTTTTATTCCAACTAAAATATGATCCACACCTCCTCTAGGCGTGATGGCATGTTAATTATAACAAAATCTACTTATGAATACAGGTGATGAAACTGATGAGGCATGCTTACGTAGTAGGACCTGATGAGCAGGAGCAGTAGCCTTGAGGCCATTAGGCTAGGTCCAAGGCCGACTCATTCCCTTCCTAATGGTTTGTCCCCCCCCACCCCCATTACAGGTGCCAATTATTATTTAGGCACATAGTAGTAACTAGTTTAGATTTATTGTTGCAACTGGCCCATTTATTAGTGGCAATTCATTTCACTTTTGACTTTTTTTTATCAGACACAACCCATAATGTTGATTTTATTAATGTCATTTGTTCACCTTTTCTTTTAATTTTCACAGGTGTAATTCATTTCATTGGAGCAGTTTCAAGGGGTCAAGACCACAAAAAGTGGGCTAGGTAACTGAAAATCAGATAATCGGTAGAATTCTCAACGTTCAGCACATTTTTTTGACTAATCTAGATTCATATAGTGGTAGAATTACAAGTACGACTGGGCGACTGGGACAGAGTAAATCCTATTATTTGACTCTTGATCCCAACT
Source organism: Cenchrus americanus (assembly GCA_947561735.1). Taxonomy (NCBI): domain Eukaryota; kingdom Viridiplantae; phylum Streptophyta; class Magnoliopsida; order Poales; family Poaceae; genus Cenchrus; species Cenchrus americanus. The sequence continues at coordinate 155,197,048 of OX387244.1, forward strand.
TCACCTGATCTATGCAGATTGGAGGATAGGTGATTCTTCCATCACGTAGTGAACCTTGTTGCTGATTGTGCATTGTTTCAAACAGCAGTAAAGATGGAGGAGCGGACACAAATATAGTTGTAAGATTTTCCTTTTTTCCATGCTTCTCACTATAGTAATTCACACATCAGCAACATGCAACCGGCCTCTCTGAACAGTTGCAATTTGTGTCTTTTGTGGGCATCACTATAGGGAGTGGTTTGGACTACTTATTTTTCATTTTTAACGACATAGTAACTAGCCTATTAACTATGTTGTAACTGGGGCAACTTTCCATGTTGCAATTGGAGGACCTTGTCAATTATAATTGCTCTAGCTGTAAGTTAGATTTCACCTAGGGTAGTTGTAATTATTGGTTATCCTAGTTGTAACCAGGCTACTGTTCTTGTTGCAATTGGAGGACACTGTCAATTGTAATTGCTCTAGTTCTCTAGTGTAGTCATAACTGTCGGTCACTCTAGTTGTAACCGGGCTACTGTCCTTGTTGCAATTGGAGGACCTTTGTCAATTGTAATTGCTCTAGTTGTAAATTAGGCTTCACCTAGTGTAGTCATAATTGTGAGTTACTCTTGTTGTAATCAGACTACTCTTCTTGTTGCGATTGGAGGACCCTGCCAATTATTATTGCCCCAATTGTAAGTTAACTAGGCTTATATAATATGTATTAATTTGTTTTAAGGTTGTATTGTAACTTCCCTAGGCAACAAGTTGAATAGGATCTTAAAATTTTGCATAGGCCTATTGCATCAATGGCGATTCATTTCAGTTTCGAATTTTTTCATCGAAGCTCACAACCCACCCATATGTGCTGCAGCTATAGCCATATACGTACTAGTAATTATTTTAATATTTTTGTTGCAATTGGCCAATAACACCAGTGGCAATTCGATTCACTTTATTTTTTTTATCTGAGGTCAACGCAAACATTCATATGAATGAGCGAGATGTTGTGTGCATTCTTGCTGGTTGTAAGGTTGAAAACAAACAGGTAAAATCCCGTCCCGACCCGCCCCGTTTTCTACATTTAACCCATCCGTTTCCATTTTTCCGGAAAAATCCGGGTGCGGGACGGGTCACGGGACGGAAACTCGCGGGAGCGTGGCGGAAATGGGAAGGGCTCCATCCCGTCCGGATCGCCGGGATCCCGTATTTTATCGGGATGGACCCGGATTTAACCCGAACTTTTCCCGAATTTTCAGCCCACTGTGGCATGGCACCACCGCACTATCCATTCAGCCCATCAGTTCATCACAATTCACAAAAGCCCAACCGCAGCCCAGTTATTAACCCTACTACCCACCGCACGAAGCACTGCTGCACCCCATTCGCCTTCTAGTTTCCACTCGTCCGCCACCACCCCACGACTCCGCGACGCGACGCGAGGCGCCCTCAGATCTCGCCGACGCCGACGCGGGCACGCGACGAGCCGGCGACGCCCTCAGATCCCCACTCGCCAACGTCGCCGTCGGTCGTTGCCTCCCCCACCCATCTCCATCTAGGCGCGCGCCCCCCTGACGAAGTGACGAGTGCACAGCACCCCTGGCCCCCTGCCGTCCTCCGCGACCGAAGATGCCGCGCTCTGGAGCTCGAACTGGCGGAGGAGGACGTCGTTCCGGCTCTAGCTCCTTGTGGACAGTGGCTTGTTCTGTTATTCATGTGGACAGTGGCTTGTTCTGTTATTCATGTGGACAGTGGCTTGTTTGGCTTGTTCATGCACGAGTGTTGATTTGTTGCTTTATTGGTGCTCTTTCAGCTAGCATATACGGACTGAAGTTTATAGAAAATATTGTTGCTTTCATCTCGTGGCCTTTGGTTGTTGTGGTCTATATCCTGACTGAAGTTTCCGGTCTCCGCCCGTTTTCGTCTATTTCTGTCTGTGTTGGTTCATTTCCGTACACCCATTTATTTCCCGTCTGTTTCCGCTCTCGGTCGTCCCGCTCCTGATGTAGAAGTGCAGGAGCAGAAACGGGAGAGGGATTTTCCGTCCGTCCGTTTTCAACCCTAACTGGTTGCAGCTGTTGTGGAAGGACTACCGAACGAGCTCGGGCAGCTAGAGTGGAAGGTCCAGCGGGCGTGTTCTGCATGGAGGCGATCTAGCGCATGTACTCACTTGGAACTGATGAAGGTCTATGCATTAGTTAAACAAATTCCAATACTTAGCCCATGTTTCTTTTGCAAATATATGTTTTCACCTTGATTATAGATGATGAAAGAAAGCACAATGCATGTCTATTTTTTGTTTCAAGTCATAACATTAGTGTTCTCGTTCTGGTTGTAATTGGAGCTCGTATCTTCTCTATCTTAAAAAAATAAGTGTCCAGTTGCAATGGAGATGTGTGCATGGCCTTCTAGCATACTTGTAACTAGATTATTATTCTACTTGTAACAGGAGGATGGGACAAGTTGCAATTGAATTTCTTTTTGCAAAATGATTTTTGTGATTGGATAAGGTGTAGTTTTGTAATTGGATCACTATTCTACTTGTAATTAGTGGACAGGACACGTTGGAATGTACTAATGTTAATTGTAAGTATCATTTTCTTTTTCAAAATGATTTGTGTTTGGATAAGGGTACTTGTAACTGTATCATTGTTCCACTTTTGTAATTGGAGAACATGACAAGTTGCAATTGAAATGTTCTGGTGCCGATATCCAATCTGCCCCACCCACTCAGCATCAGTGACCTCCAATTGCAATTGTAATTGGGTTATCATCCCGGGTTGCAATGATTTTTCTAGTTGTAATCGGGGTGTTGTCCTTGTTGCAATTGGAGGTATTAGTTAATTGCAATTGCTCTAACTGTAACTCAATTAGTGTTCCAGTTGCAATTTGTGATGGTGAGTATAACTAGCTTATCATCTCACTTGTAATTGAACTATTTGTCCTAGATGCATATGGAGAACCTGGCCAATTGTAATTCGGTTGTCTTCCTTGTTGCAATTGGAGCTATCAGTTAATTGCAATTCGATTGTTGTAGTTGTTATAACTCAATTCTCGCCTTTGAGCAAACCTTGCGTCCTTGCACCAGGGTGCAGGTTTGGAACTTTGCAACCTGTAAGCTCCATTGCAGAATGCCAGAAGCTTATAGCATAATTGCATCTGAAGGCCACATGGTACAACAACTCTCCCGGTTCTCCACAATCTTCGCAGTGGTCCTCTTTTGCCACGTGCCACCTCTTAATTCACACCTTTAGCTTGCATAAAGTTGTTCATTGCCCTCCACCAAAATATACAAAATTTCAGCGGTTTGTGCTCCATAGCTTCTTCCACCAACGTATGTTGCAGCCTCATTCCCAGTGCTCCCCTCCTTCTGATCTTGCTCCTTTTTTTGAGAATTTTCTTGCTCCTTCTTAAGCGTCCTGTAACAGGATCTTAACTAAGGCAAAGCTATAGTAATTTGACTTCATCTAAAATTCTAGGAAATAATAGCAAGGGAAGGACCGATCCAACAAACAAAATCCAGAAAACAACCATCTGCACCATCTATAAGTACAAAGTCAGAGACCTAAGATTTGGAGTAAAGGAGAGAGGTCGATTACCTGCTCAAATAATGCTCAATAGCTCTCAGATTCTGCTCGATTTCAATCAAATCACACCAGGTTTAGTGTTGTCATGTGCTCGTGCCTGCGCTGGCCGCTCACAGAGACGTGTTCTCTACGGCTGGTGTTGCCACACATGCTCGCCGGCCGCCGGATCACTTCGAAGCTTCTCACGTGCTAGCGTCTCCAGTTCGCCATACGCCACTACAGCAGTAGACATGGCCTGGAGGCGCAGGCAGGCGAGCGGCAGCAGGCCGTGATTTGCCGGGGCCGGCGGCGGCGTGCAACATCGAGCTGCGTTGGGCGAGGTCGCGACGGAGGAAGCCATGCGCGCTGAGGACGACACCTTGCTGGGCGCCGGTGACGGCCGCAACTCGCCTGGGACACCTTCGCTTGCCGGTACAAGACAGCTCTGCGCCGCTGCTCGCCGGGGAGCCGACCTAGCACCGTGGCTCGCAGGGAGAGGCCGCTCCCGCGGTAGCTCGCCGGGGTAGGCCACTCCCGCGGCGGCAGGTCGTCGGGGGAGGCTGCTCCCGCTGGTCTCAGCTCGCCGGGAAGCTGTTCCCATGGTCTGCAGCGAGTCTCAGTGCCGCTGCTCCCCCGGGCTGTAGACAGAGCGGATCTCGCGCCGCCGTTCCCCACGGACTGCAGCTTGCCGAGGGAAGCGAACCCCATGTCGTGGACCGTGGTGGTGGGTGAGGATGGCCGTGGCGGCATGGCGCTCGATTGGTGCGGATTCTCGAATCGGAATGGAAAGAGGAAGATAGAAATATGGTAGGGCCACACACACGCGGGCGTGGAGGAGGTTTTGGTCTGTCGGCTTCGGTGTGCTTCGTTGCTCGCAGGGTCTGTGCATCCGAAGTACAAAATGCACCTTGTTGCATTTTAGTCTCACCGAAGCTTATTAAGCGTCTGTGTTTTGCTAGAATGCACATGGGTTCATTTTGTATAGAAAATGTACCCATCCTGATTTTAATTGATTTTTGCTCAGTTGCAACTAGACCGACTCTAGTTGCAATTGATTCGCATTGGGTTGCAACTAGGTCTGGACGAGTAACAATTGTTTTGAATCCATCAGAAAGTTGCAACGGGTCAAAACTGTTGCAATTAGTTTCGTCAAGTTGCAATTAGTACAATATCGTTGCAACTAGACCGACTCTAATTGCAATTGGTTCGCATCGGGTTGCAACCAGGTCTGGTCCAGTGGCAATTGTTTTGAATCTAGTAGGAAGTTGCAAGGGGTAAGACTGTTGCAATTAGTATAGTATCATAGTTGTAATTGGTCTAGTCTCGCGGTTGCAATTGGTTTATGCTTAGATTCTGTCGGTGCGGAATATGGTCCCGACACTAACCAGTAGATAGCGCCAAGGTCTATCCCTCAATGGTCGATGCAAAGCAATAAGAGACACGGGGTTTATCCTGGTTCCGGCCGAGGGGGCCGTACGTCCAGCAGTGGTGTGCTCAAGGCACTATATTGCTCAGCACCGGGGGTGCCTGTAGTGGGGCTGCTACAAGCAAGGCGGGAGAGTAAGCGTGGCTTCCAAGTCCCTGGTGGAGTGGCTGAAGATATTGTGGGAGAATTGGAGGATGAGTACGTGGTGTGTTGTGAGTTCCGGTCTGAATGTCTCCCTGTGTCGTCGTCCCCCGCGGCTGGAGGGTTCGCTCCCCTTTTATAGATCAAGGGGGTGGCGAATTACATGCACGCCGCGCTATCTAGCTACACGGGGGAGTGCGACGTGCTATGCTGTAGAGTGGGCGGCCGTCCGGACGGTCCTCGCGGCGATCTGGCCATCATGGCCTACCTTGTACCCGAACAGTGGCGGTTCGAGGGTAGAATGGCGGCGGACGGTGGCGAAGTCCTCTGATAGGCTCGAGGGAGGTGCTGACGTTGGCCCGTACGGAGTACAGGAGTAGGTAGAACAGCGTTCCTTCCCAACGCGCTCTACAGTGCCGGAGTGGTTGCTACAGCGTCCGGCGTGCGCCTGCACGCGCGGGGATGGCGGCCACGCTGTTACAGTGGCGGGGATGGCGTTCCACCGGCCTAGCGCCTCCACCTAACCCTGTAGGGTCACAAGAAAGTGAATCGAGGGTGCGTCTGGCCCCCCTTCGAGGGGGCTCGGCGCGTTAGCCGTCTTGGAGCGGGCGCACGGCGTCACGGGACGACACCGGCCGCGCGCACGGTCCCTCCCCACGGTGATGGGGATGGGCTCCTCCCCGGGGAGTTGGTGCGGCGGCACGGGGGCGAGCCCGGGCGCATGATGGCGCCGTCCCGCCGGCGTCGGGGCGTTAAATGCCCGTGTACGGGGGCCGGCGCACGAGTGAGGGGCACCCTCGAGCGTGGCGGACCCCGGCCGAGGGCGGGCGTACCCTCGAGCGAGGGCGGAGCCCGCTCGAGGGAGGTGCTACCTCTCGAACGGGGCGGAGCCCGCCCGAGGGGAGCGCGTATCCTCGAGCGAGGCGGAGCCCGCTCGAGGGAGGTGCTACCCCTCGAACGGGGCGGAGCCCGCCCGAGGGGAGCGCGTATCCTCGAGTGAGGCGGAGCCCGCTCGAGGGAGGTGCTACCCCTCGAACGGGGCGGAGCCCGCCCGAGGGGAGCGCGTATACTCGAGCGAGGCGGAGCCCGCTCGAGGGGATCGAAGAGGGCCGCCTTGATGGGTCGTCGGAGTCCCTGCGGCGTGGGCTGTTCCCTGCATGGTTAGGCGAATTGTGTTTTGGCCTTGTTGTGGGTTTTTAAGTGAGGATTTCCCCGTTGTTTAAGGGGACCCCTAGGGCTGTCCCCGACAGGAGCCCCCGAGCATCTGCGGGTTTGCCATTGAGGCTCCCGCAGATGCTGGAATCTACTGATAGGACGTTCTTCCCTCCTTGTTTTGCGAACGCTTTCCGTGGGGCCGCGTCGGCGGACCCGCGGGTCCCCAGCCTCGAAGCCCTGCGGAGAGTGTGGGTACTCTGCGGGGCTTAACCGCGAGAACCGGTCGGAGGGCGTGGCACATGTCTCACCGGCATCGGCGGGGGTTCGGCCCGTCTTCGGTGACGCACGCGGCGCCGGCGCCGTCTCCCGGCGGGTGCAGGCCAAGGAGGTGTAGCCGTGCGTTAAGCCCCCGAGCCTTGGCTCGTTCGAGCCGATCGGGTAGAGCTTTACGACTTGTTTTTTAACGCGCCCTCGCCGTCCCTCCGCGGGACGGAGGGTGAGGTTTCCGCAACCCCCATCGAGCGGGTCGCGAATTGCGGATTCCTCTTCGAGCTGTTAGTGGGTGATTCGAGTGGACGCCCATGCCCCGTTCGATAAGGGTAGGCTGCGTGGTCGGAGACACGTCCATGGAAGCGCTTGCATGGGTTTGCTAGGTGGGGCTCGGTCCGTTCGATAGGGACCGAGGGCGCGGAAGCTCTCCCTCGGTGGGATCCCCCGCTAGCCGCCCTCGCCGGCTCTCGAACACGACATGTGGGGCACCCTCGAGCCGACGGGCTCGAGGAACGGCTCGAATGCGCGTGCCCTCGTCGTCCCTAACTCGCGATCCGAGGGCGCCCGTTCGAACCCGTCGAGGGTCGGGCTTCGAACCCCTGATCAGTAGGGCCGTGCGGGGCGGCGTCCGGGCGGCCCGCGTCTTTTGCGTTTGCGGCCATCGAGGGGTCTGGGCTAGCCAGCCCTCGGGGCGCTGGTTGGTAGCACTGCGTGGCATGGGTGCTCGCAGTGCCTGCTTTTCTTCAAGCGGGCGCCGGGCGACCTTCTCACGCACGTGCCCCTTTTTTAGAGAGTTGATATCGTTTCGAGCCAGGGGCTCGCGCCGCTCGAGGGTTTTACGTGGCATGGGTGCTCGTGGTGCCTGCTTTACTTCAAGCAGGCCCCGAGCGACCTTCTCACGCCGATATCCCTTCGAGGGCTAAAATCGTCTTGAGCCGAGGGCTCGTGCCGCTCGAGGGTTTTACGTGGCATGGGTGCTCGTGGTGCCTGCTTTACTTCAAGCAGGCCCCGAGCGACCTTCTCACGCCGATATCCCTTCGAGGGCTGTCGTCGTCTCGAGCCAGGGGTTCGCCCCGCTCGAGGGTCCTCCTTGCTTGGCAAGGGAACGGGTCATTAAATGCCTTACAGTCGAGGCCGCGGCCGCACGCGCGCGCGTAGTGGGCGGCGTGGCAGGCGGATGTGACCGCTTGCCTCGGTCCCTGCTAGTCTTCGCCGCGATGATTGCTCGTCCGCGGTGATGTGGCCGCCGGCGGTCGTGGTGGGGCCCGCTCGTCGGCGTGAAGAGAAGATTCCTGCAGTTAATGCGCGCGGGACATCCGCTCCGGAGAGCTCGCCCGCGGCTTATAAATCTGAGGGGATGGGGAGACGGCGGTTTTTTACCTTAGCGCCTCACCATTTCAGCTTCCTGCGCCTTCGTTTTCGCCCCGCCCTTGCCGCCGCGCGGTGTCGCCATTAGAGCTCTTCTTCCGTTTCTCGTCATCCGCTCTTGCTTTCCTTCGTCCTTCCTCATGGCGCTGCCTCAGCCTCTCACGATCCTGGAGCCGTACGCCTGGGAGAGGTCGACGGTGACCGGCCGGCCCTTGGCGGCCGGTCACCCACCGCCGGTGGCGGCCAATGAAGATGGACGCCGACGGAGTGGATAGTGCCGGCGCGGGGGGGCCCGCGCGCCCAACCCTCGGAGGGCTACGTGGTGAGCTTTATCCGCTACCACGAGCGGGGCTTCAACGCGCGGCGAGCCGCTTCATGCGGGCGATGTGCCACTACTACGAAGTGGAGTTGCACAACTTCGCGCCCAACGCGATTTCGCAGGCGGCCACGGTTCGTGGGCGTTGCGAAGGGTACCTGGGGATCCCAGTCAATTGGGAGCTCTGGGTACACCTTTTCCGCGCGGAGCTCTTCACGCAGCCCACGACGGAGCCGAGGACCCGCCGCGCGGTGCGCGCCTGCGGGATGTCACTTGCCCTGCGGGGGCAATTCAAGAACGTCTACATCCCCTGCACCATGACAACGAACAACGCCGGCTGGGAGCGGGGATGGTTCTACTTGCGCAACGCCGAGCCCGGCCTCCCCCCCTACACCAGTCGGGTGTTCAAGGAGAAGCCCAGCTCTTGGGGTTACGGGATGTCCACGCCCCAACACCGGAGGCGGCAGGAGTCGGTCCTGGCCGCCCTGCAGAGCCTGGCGGCGCAGGGGTTGACCGCGATGGGCGGCCTCGCCTTCCTCCATCACCGGCGGGTCGTGCTCCTGATGGAGAGGCCGCTCTGCATCTTCGAGATGACGGAGGCGGCCAACCCCGTCGACCTGGCGAGGTCGCGGATGCTCCCGTCCCCGCTCGGGCGGGTGTATGCGCTCACCCGGGCGCGGAACGCCGTCGACATCCACATGCCGGTGCACCCGGACTGGTCCCCGTGGGACCTCGAGATGCTCCCCACCGGCCCACTGGTGAGTGCGGTTCTTGTTCTTATTTCTGTTCTTGGTGTTGCTCCCCGCCTCTGACGCGTCCTTGGTGTTCTTGTTTGCGGTGGGTGAGCTTCACCGCCTCCAAGTCCGTTCCGCCCACCCCCCGACTCCCCGCGCGCTTGGTCGGGCGGCGCGGCGGCGGCGGGAGCGAGGAGCGGGCGGCGCGCGAGAGGGAGCGCGCGAGGCGACATCAAGCGCGCGCGGCCGGCGGGCCGCGAAGTACCGGCGGCGCGAAGAGGCGGGGCTCTCCTCCCCGGGGGACCGAGGAGTACTCATCCTCGGAGGAGGACGAGGAGGAAGAGGCCGAGGGGGAGGGCCCCTCCGATAGGTGGCGGCATGCGCCCCGTCGCCGGAGCCGCGCCGGCGGCAAGGGCGGCATCGCACGGGGCGGGCGCGGCGGCGCCGCCGCCGGGCAATCGACATCGGGGGCGCGCGCGCGCGCGGGTCGCCGGCGCGCACCACGGGGGGCGCGCGCGGCGAGCGCGCCTATGCGTGCGTCAAGCGTGCTGCGCGCGGGGCGAGCGTGCCGCGCGCGTGGCGGCGTCGTAAGGATGTGCCACGGCAAGCGTACCGCGCGCGGGGCAAGCGTGCCGCGCGCGCGCGGGCGCCTTCGGGGAGGCGCGGCGTCGGGCGTGCCGTGCGCGGGGGGCGGGTGCGCGGCGCGCGCGGCGGCGCGCGTCGGGGAGACGCGGCGGCGGGGCGCGCGGCCGCGCCGGCCTCATCCGCTGAGGCTTCGAGGAAAAGGAAGCGTGCCTTTCCCTCCTCGAGGTAAGGGGCTCGATGCTTTACTTGGTTTGATTTCTTGACGATCGGGCGCTCTAATCCTCTGTTTGTGCCTGCGCAGGGTGGTGCCAACCGTGCCTCCCCTTGCACCAGCTAAGGTGCTGAGGACGGACGCGTCCATCCCCACCCGGCGGCGCTCGTCGAGGGCGTCACGGGCGGGGGCAAGCACGGCAGCGGCGGGCGAGAGCTCGCGAGGGCGTGGGCGGGGCCCCGAGGCCTCGGCCAGCGGATCGGTCCCGCCGCGGCGCGCCCGCGGTCCCCGAGGAGCGACCGGCGCGGCCGTCGTGGGGGGCGCGAGGTCGCGGCGGCGGTCGTGGCGGAGGCGCGGCCCGCGGGGGCGGTGGTCGCGGAGGCGCGGTCCGCGGCGCCGGTGCGAGAGGAGGCGGGGGTGGGCGCGGCTCGCGGCGGCACCCGTGGTTGCGGAGGCGCGGCCGGGAGGTGGTGGCCGTGGCGCCGCGTCGGGCGCCGCCGGCCACGGAGGCGCGAGTGGAGGCGCCGGTGGAGGTGGCACAAGGGGCGGTGCCCGCCGGCGGTTCCCGGGCGGAGGTGGTGGAGGTCCCGGATGACGACTCCCCGCCGCCCGGGTGGGACCAGTGGGCTAGCTTCCCCACGCGTTCCCCCGAGCCCCGAGGAGGGGGCCCTCGTGAGGCGGCACAAGGGGCACATGGTGGCGGGGGACCGAGGACACGGTGCGAGGCCTCGTCCTCCGCCGCGCGGCCACTCCGCCCGGGTGGAGGGGGCCATCGATGATCCCCGGCGTTTGCCGCCGCCGGGGGGAGCAGGAGCTGCGGGGGCGAGCTCCGACGCCACGGCGCCACGCTCGACCGCGCGCCCGAACGAGGCGTTGCAGGTCCATGGCGGCCCTGCATGGCGCGTCTTCCAGGTAGGGCGTCGTCGCTCGTTTTCTTCTTCTCCTTATTTTTGTGCGCGCCTCCGTGCGCCGGCGCTTATGGGTTTTGATGTGTGGATGCCAGGAGCTCGAGCGCCGCGCCCACGACAAGTACGATGCCTTCGACCGGGTGAACGCCGAGGTCCACCAGCTCCGGGAGCGGTGCAGCGCTTTCGACGCGCTTGCCGACGCTCTCGGGTCCCGGACGGTGGGCCGGCGTCTCGGGCCATGGCACGGCCCCGACGAACTCCCCGAGAGCTCGGCGGGGACTCGGCGCGCCGCTCAAGCCTCGAGCGGGTCCGCGCGGCCCTCATCGATCGTGATGAGGGCGCGCGCGGCATGCGCGCTCGGACTTGGAGAAGACGCGGACGGCGGCCGCCAAGCGGGGAGGCGGAGGTGGCTAACGTCCGCGGCGAGAGCCGGGAGCTTCGCTCGTCGCTTGAGGGGGCGCGAGGCACGGCGGCGCGGGGCGAGGAGCGGGCGCGCGGGGGCGGGCCGGCCCGGGCCAAGGAGGCCGACGACTTGAAGGCCGCCCTCGACGCCAAGGCCGCGGCCCTCGTCGCCGGCCGAGGAGCGGCTCCTTCAAGAGAGCACCGCCCGCCAAGGGGCCGAGGGGCGGCTTCGGCGGGAGCGAGGGGCCGCCCTCGTCGACGCCGGGGCGGCCTTTGGAGCGAGGAGCGCGTCGCCCACGAGGTGTCGCGAAGTCCTTGGCGGATCGGGACGCCAAGCTCTCCAAGGCCGAGGGCGAGCTCATTGTGCTCGGTATTGCGAGCGCAAACCGGGGAGATAGCCCTCCGGGGAGCGAGCGAGGCCGTCAAGCGCCTCGGGCGGCGGTCGGGCGGCGTCGCGCTCTCGAGATGGAGAGGAAGCGAGGTCGAAGGTGAGCCACTTTGTTCGACTCTTGCCTTGTTGGTTTTTACGGTAGAGGGCTTGCATCCCCCCTTTCGATTTCTTTCTTGTCTTGGCGATTCCGGGCTTGCGCACCGCCCCGGGGCACGCGGGCGAGCGGGCGAGGCGGCGCGAGCTTCCTACAACTCCTCCGAACGGGAGCTACGGGGAGCTCGCGCGATGCGGACCTCGAGACTGCCGCGCCGTGGAGGAGGGCGAAGCACGGGCGGCGGCTCGGCGGCCGGCCGCCCGCTGCGTGCCCTCGGCGGCCATGTCCACCGAGCGGATGCGGCGGGCGGCGCGGCCGGGCGTCCGAAGGCCCTCGGAGTGGTGCGGTCCCACTACGAGGTTAACTTCGAGGCGGCGGCGGAGGGCTACATCGTTCCCGAGGGCGTCGAGGACGAGGTGGCGATGGAGCGTGTGGACGCGCTCGCCGCCGCCGCCGCCGGTCGCTCGCCGAAGCCTTCGAGGAGTTCCTCTTCCCGGACGCCGCTGACGCTGCCGCTCCTCCCGCCTGAAAGCAGTTGGGCACTAGGCCCGTTTTTGATGTGTATCAGTACTCTGGCCTCGTGGCCTTTTGTAAATGAACAAGTTGTTCTTGGACATAAATATTTGCTGTAATGAAGTCATTTGTTTATCACGCTTTTTGTTTCTCGTTCTTCCTGAGTAGATTCTAGTTAGGGGAGTTCGATTTTCGCGGGGGGCCTGCTGGGTTGGAGGCGAGAGAGAAGGGCCATATCCACGCGGCGTAGGCTATCTCTGACTCGCACGCTCCTTCCGCTAGGCCTCCTGCGCCCTGTTCGAATCGTTGCTCGTAGTCGAAGTAGAAAACAAACTTAGCGCGTTTGAGTTGTTTTTATTTTTGCGCGAAAAAATAGGACCATTTTGGGGGGGATGCCCCCCGCAGTAGCCCCCGAGGGTAACTTGGGTTTCAGGGGAAAGCCGAGTTGCCCTTTCTATTAAACTTGAGGCGTTTACATAGTTGCTACCAACTGGGGCGTTGGCCGTGTGATTTTTACAACAGAAAAAATGCTTGGGAATCCTAGCTAGGGGTAGAAACGACGTAGCTGTTGGATGTTCCAAGCGTTTGTGAGCTCTTCACCGTCCTCGTTGGCCAGCTTGTACGTGCCGGGCTTGAGTACCTTCACCACGACATAGGGTCCCTCCCATGGGGGCGACAGCTTGTGGCGCCCTCGGTTGTCTTGGCGTAGCCTTAGGACCCATCCCCTTCGGCGAAATCCCGGCGGCGTATCTTGCGTGCTTGATAGCGCACGAGGGGCCGCCGGTACCTCGCGGAATGCATCAGGGCCACGAGGCGTGCCTCGTCCAGCTGGTCCAACGAGTCCTCGCGGGCTCGCTGGCTGGCGTCCTCGTCATAGCCTTGAACCCTGGGCGAACCGTATTCTAAGTCCGTGGGGAGGACGGCCTCCGCGCCGTGGACTAGGAAAAACGGGGTGAACCCAGTGGCTCTGCTCGGGGTGGTCCTTAGGCTCCACACAACCGCTGGCAATTCTTGGAGCCATTTTCGCCCAGATTTGTTCAACTAGTCGAAAATTCTGGGCTTTAGGCCTTGTAAGATCATGCCGTTGGCACGTTCTACTTGGCCGTTGGTCTGTGGGTGCGCCACAGCTGCCCAATCCACACGGATGTGGAACTTGCCGCAGAACTCCAAGAACTTCTTGCCGTGGGACCGGGATCCATTGTCGGTGATGATGGAGTTCGGCACTCCAAAGCGGTAGACGATGTCGGTGAAGAATGTCACCGCCTGCTCTGCCCTTAGATTCGTGATGGGGCGCACCTCCACCCACTTGGAGAACTTGTCGATCGCGACCAACAAGTGAGTGAAGCCCCCGGGCGCCTTCCGCAGGGGCCCGACGATGTCGAGCCCCCACACGGCGAACGGCCATATTACGGGGATGGTCTCTAGGGCATGGGCGGGCAAGTTGGACTTGCGGGCGTAGAACTGGCACCCTTCGCAGGTGCGCACGATCTCGCTGGCGTCCGCGACCGCAGTGGGCCAGTAAAAGCCCTGGCGGAACGCGTTGCCGACGAGGGTGCGGGGCGCGGCGTGGTGGCCACAGATCCTCGCGTGGATGTCCCGCGAGAGCTCGCGCCCCTCGGGAATGGGCACGCATCGGCGTAGGATGCGGAGGCGGCGCGCTTGTACAGCTCGCCGTCGACGAGGGCAAAAGACTTAGCCATCCTGGCGATGCGCCTAGCCGCGGCCCGGTCCGCGGGGAGTTCCCCTCGAGCGATCCAGGCAATGTACTTTTCGCGCCAGTCCGCTTGGACAGGGGTCGGCTCGATGTCCATTACGTCGGCCTCGTGGGAGCCGTACCCCTCGAGAAGGGAGAGCACGTACGCCTCGTTCGAGGGGTCCTCGTCCATGGGTTCCGCACCCGCTGGATTCGAGGGAGCCCCCGAGGGTTCGTTGTGACTCGAGGGGTAGGGCTCGAAGATGACCGAGGGTTGAGCGACGTCGCGTGCGAAAACGTTCGGGGGGACAGTGATCCGCCCGGACGCGATCTTGGCGAGCTCGTCCGCCTCCTCATTGTACCGGCGGGGCACATGGTTAAGCTCGATGCCGTAGAACTTGTCCTCGAGGGCTCGCACGGCCTTGCAGTAAGCCTCCATCTTGTCGTCGTGGCAGCTCGCGTTCTTCATGACTTGATCGATCACGAGCTGCGAGTCGCCCCACACGTCGAGGCGCTTGACGCCTAACTCAATGGCAATTTTGAGGCCACAGAGGAGGGCCTCATATTCAGCCATGTTGTTAGACGCGGGGAAGTGGAGGCGCACCGCGTACCGCATGTGTTCCCCGAGGGGTGACACGAAGAGCAGGCCCGCGCCCGCCCCTGTCTTCATCACCGAGCCGTCGAAGAACAGAGTCCAGCACTCCGCTTGGATCCGTGGTGGCGGTAGGTGCGTGTCCGTCCATTCGGCGACGAAATCCGCCAAGATTTGGGACTTGACAGCCTTGCGCGGGGCGTAGGCGAGCGTCTCGCCCATCAGCTCCACGGACCACTTGGCGATCCGGCCCGCGGCGTCGGGGTTGCGGATGATTTCTCCCAGTGGGAAGGAGGAAACCACTGTGACGGGGTGGGCCTCGAAGTAGTGACGGAGTTTGCGCCGTGCAAGAACCACTCCGTACAGCAACTTCTGGACCTGGGGGTAGCGCGTCTTTGTGTCGGAGAGGACCTCGCTGATGTAGTAGACCAGCCGCTGCACAGGCAAGGCATGCCCTTCCTCCATACGCTCCACGACGATCACGCCGCTGACCACCTGGGTGGTTGCGGCCACGTAGAGCTGCAGGGGCTCGCCGTCCTGCGGTGGCGTGAGGATCGGGGCGTGTGTTAGGGACGCCTTCAGCTTGTCGAGCGCATCCTGGGCCTCGATGGTCCAGGAGAAGCGCTCGTGCTTCTTGATTAGGCGGTAGAGGGGTAAGCCCTTCTCACCAAGCCGCGAGATGAAGCGGCTCAAGGCGGCAAGGCACCCCAACACCTTCTGCACCCCTTTGAGGTCCCGGATCGGACCCATTCGTTCGAGGGCCGCAACCTTTTCAGGGTTGGCCTCGATTCCCCGCTGGGAGACGATGTATCCCAGGAGCATGCCTCGCGGCACCCCAAAGACACATTTTTCAGGGTTTAATTTGACCCCATTGGCCCGTAGGCAATTGAACGCGACGCCAAGGTCGCCAACCAGGTCGTCCGCCTTCCTGGTCTTTACGACGATGTCGTCCACGTATGCTTCGATCGTCCGCTTGATGTGGTCCCCAAAAACGTGTTGCATGCAACGCTGGTATGTTGCACCCGCGTTTCTGAGGCCAAACGGCATCGTGACGTAGCAAAACGTCCCGAACGGAGTGATGAACGAGGTCGCGAGCTGGTCGGACTCTTTCATCTTTATTTGGTGGTACCTGGAATAGGCATCAAGGAAGCAGAGCAATTCGCACCCAGCTGTTGAATCAACGATTTGATCAATGCGTGGCAAAGGAAAAGGAACTTTAGGACATGCTTTATTAAGACTAGTGTAGTCTATACACATCCGCCATTTCCCATTCTTTTTCTTTACAAGCACGGGGTTTGCTAGCCACGTTGGGTGGAAAACCTCCTTGATGAATCCGGCCTTGAGAAGCTTCCGCAGCTCCGCTCCGATTGCCCGTCGCCGCTCCTCGTCGAAGCGGCGGAGCCGTTTGCCGCACGGCGCGGGCGTTTGGCGGGGATGTCAAGGGAGTGCTCGGCGACTTCCCTCGGGATGCCTGGCATGTCCGAGGGGCTCCACGCGAAGATGTCGGCGTTGGCGCGGAGGAAGTCGACGAGCACCACTTCCTATTTGGGGTCGCGGGTGGAGCTGACCCTCAACGCCTTGCCCTCGGGGGCTGAAGGGTCGAGGGGGACCCCCTTGGTATGTTCCGCGGCCTCGAAGGTGCCGGCGTGCTTGGCAGCGGAGTCGAGGTCTTCGTTGACCATCTTCTCCAGCATGTTCACCAGCGCTTCATCCAGCGCTAGTGCCTCTGCGTGCTCCACGCACTCGACATCGCAGTCGAATGCGTGCTCGATCGACGAGCCGACGGTGATGATGCCGTTTGGGCCGGGCATCTTCATCTTCAGGTAGGTATAATTGGGGACCGCCATGAATTTGGCGTAACAGGGTCGCCCAAGTATAGCGTGGTAGGCCCCTTTGAATCCCACCACCTCGAAGGTGAGGGTCTCCTTGCGGAAATTCTTTGGGGTGCCAAACCAAACTTGCAGGTCGATCTGCCCGAGGGGTTGGACCTGCTTGCCGGGCGCGATGCCATGGAACGGCTTCGTGCTGGGCCGCAGCTGGTCCAATCCGATCCCCATCAGGCGCAGCGTATGCGCGTAGAGGATGTTGAGGCTGCTGCCTCCGTCCATGAGGACCTTCGAGAACCGGGCGTTCTCGATGATGGGGTCGACCACCAGCGGGTACTGGCCCGGGTTGGGGACGCGGTTCGGGTGGTCTTCCCGGCTGAATGTGATGGCGTCCTCCGACCAATTGAGGAAGGACGGAGGCGCCCTCTCAGCGGCGAGGACCTCGTGCCGCTCCTTCTTGCGTTGGCGTGTCGACATGTCGACGGTTGGCCCCCAAAGATGAGGAACACATTTTCGACGGCGGGGAAGCCGCCTGCGTCGCCATCGCCTCCGTCTTTCTTGGCCTCTGCCTCCTTCGCGGCGGCACGGCCATAGAACTTCTTGAGCATATCGCACTGCTCAAGGGTGTGGTTCACCGGAGTCTTGTGGTAAGGACATGGCTTCTTCAGCATGTCGTCGAACACCCCCGGGCCTCGAGGGGCCGGTCGAGGGCCCCGTCGAGCGGGTCAGCGAGCGAGGGCCTCGGCGTTGCCGCCGTCGCGCCCCTGCTCGTGCGCCTCGCGGCGCGGCTTCTTCCCCTTCTTGCCCCGCTTGTCGTTGCGGTGGGGCTCCTAGGACTTGCTGCCCTCCGCGGGCGCGTCCTCTGAGCGCTTGCCCTTCTTGCCGTCGAAGATCGCCCCCACGGCCTCCTCCCCGGAGGCGAAGCTGGTGGCGATGTCGAACAGATCGTTGGAGTCCGCGGGCGGGCTGCGTCCCGGCCTCCCGCACGAGGTCCCGCACGTGGTGCCCTCGAGGAAGGCGTGCACGATCTCGGACTGCGCCACGCTGGGGAGCTCCGTGCAGCGCTTGGAGAAGCGCCGTATGAAGTCCCGCCGGCCGACTCGCCCGGCTTCGCGTGCGGGGAGCGCGAGTCCCCACGAATTTCCAGGGCGCACGTATGTGCCCTGGAAGTTGCCCACGAACGTGTGGACCAGGTCATCCCAGTTATGGATCTGGCTGGCGGGCAAGTGCTCGAGCCATGTCCGGGCCGCGTCGCCAAGGTGCAGGGGCAAGTTGCGGATGATGACCTCGTCGCTGGTGGCCCCGCCCAGTTGGCAAGCCAAGCGGTAGTCGTTAAGCCACACGCGGGGGTCCGTCTCCCCATTGTATTTGACGATGGTCGAGGGTTGGCGGAAGCGTTGGGGGAACGCTGCCGCGCGGATCTCTCGGCTGAACACACGGGTGCCTGGGGGCTCCGGCGTCGGGGAGCGGCCTTCGCCGCTGTCGTAGCGTCCACCCCGTCGAGGGTGGTAGCCCCTTGCAGCTCGTGCGTCCGCCTGGCCGGGTGCGCCCGGCGTTGATGACGTTGCGGGCGTCGCCATCCAGCGCCCTGCGTGCGTCAAGGAGCCGCTCCCTGGCCGGCGTGCGCCCTTGGTCGGCGGGCCGCTCCGCTGGTCTCCCCGCGTGTACCGAGGGTTCGCCCCCCGGTGCAGCTTCATCGTCCCGCGCATCCCCCTGTTGGCGGATGCGTGAGGCCGAGCTCTCGGCCTGCTGGACGACCGCTTGCTCGATGAGAGTTTGCACCTCGCGGTGCATGTCTCGAGCCTCGGGGGTCGAGGGTGCCGGCATAGCCCGCGGCGGCGTCGCGACGGCGACGAGCTTCGGCTCGCCCGCGGGGGTGCGTCCGCGTTGTCGACGTTGGGGACGGTGTTGATGCGGTCGCGGACCTGTCGGCCAGCTCCCGCGCGCGTTCGCCGCGCGCGAGGCTTCCCCCGCCATTGAGGCGCGGAGCAACCGCACCGTTCGGTATTCCTCCGCCAGCTTGGCCTCGAGCTCGCGGGCTTGGGCTAGGCCGCGCGTGGGCGTCGGCCCCGGCGAGAGCGCTTGGCCCGCGGCCGGGCGCGCGGCGATCCCCGGGGCGGCGTGACTTCCCCGTCTCCCGGCGCCCACCGCGCCGGCGGCATTGGTCGGGTCGTTGGTGATGACGGCGCGGCACTCCCGCGCGGGATCGTAGCTCCCGGTGCCGGAGTCGTCGGAGGCGACCAAACCGGTAGTCCGCGGCGTCGAGGAAACGCCGGAACGTGGATCGGGTCCCGCACGCCGGAGAAATCCCCACTCCGCGTATCCGTGGCGGTTGGCGGGTGGCAACGCGTCGACGGAACCCGGGGACGACTCGTCCCCGCCGAGGCGCGGGGTCCCCGGCGACGAAGACGTGGCGGCCGGGCGGGACCCTACGCATCGTGGTGTTGACGTTGGCGTTGTAGGCCGACGTAGCGCCACGCGGCCCGATGGGGATGCGCGGTCCGGAGACCGTGCGCCGCCCGCCGGGCGGTGGCGGTCGTGATGGCGGGCGCACCGCGCCGGGCGGCGGCGCGCGCTCGGCCGCCGCCGCTCGGACCGCGCCCCCGACGCGAACGCCGCCCCGAGCGACGGTGGCGTCGTGGCGCCGACGGCCCGCGGCATCCGTGCCTGCGCGGCGCCGCGCGCCGTGGTGGTGCGCGCGGTGGGGGTCAAGGCTGACCTGTCCTGGCGCTGCGCGCGGAGCTCCTCGCGGTTGGTGAGGCGCATGAGATAGCCGTTCCCCGTGGCCTGAAAGTTCAGGTCCCCGAAGCGAATTTCGAACCCGGCTGGGAGGGGGTCCGAGCTACCCATGCAGTAGCGTGTAGCACGGTACTCAGTGCGAATCACCATGGAGGGAGTTGACGGAATGACCTCAGGCGCTCGATTGCCCCACGGTGGGCGCCAAGCGTCGGTGCGGAATATGGTCCCGACACTAACCGGTAGATAGTGTCGAGGTCTATCCCTCAATGGTCGATGCTAAGCAATAAGAGACACGGGGTTTATCCCGGTTCCCGCCGAGGGGGCCGTACGTCCGGCGGTGGTGTGCTCAAGGCACTATATTGCTCGGCACCGGGGGTGCCCGTAGTGGGGGCCGCTATAAGCAAGGCGGGAGAGGAAGCGTGGCTTCCAAGTCCCTGGTGGAGTGGCTGAAGATATTGTGGGAGAATTGGAGGATGAGTACGTGGTGTGTTATGAGTTCCGGTCTGAATGTCTCCCTGTGTCGTCGTCCCCCCGCGGCTGGAGGGTTCGCTCCCCTTTTATAGATCAAGGGGGTGGCGAATTACATGCACGCCGCGCTATCTAGCTACGCGGGGGAGTGCGACGTGCTATGCTGTAGAGTGGGCGGCCGTCCGGACGGTCCTCGCGGCGATCTGGCCATCATGGCCTACCTTGTACCCGAACAGTGGCGGTTCGAGGGTAGAAGGGCGGCGGACGGTGGCGAAGTCCTCTGATAGGCTCGAGGGAGGTGTTGACGTTGGCCCGTACGGAGTACAGGAGTAGGTAGAACGGTGTTCCTTCCCAACGCGCTCTACAGTGCCGGAGTGGTTGCTACAGCGTCCGGCGTGCGCCTGCACGCGCGGGGATGGCGGCCACGCTGTTACAGTGGCGGGGATGGCGTTCCACCGGCCTAGCGCCTCCACCTAACCCTGTAGGGTCACAAGAAAGTGAATCGAGGGTGCGTCTGGCCCCCCTTCGAGGGCTCGGCGCGTTAGCCGTCTTGGAGCGAGGGCGCACGGCGTCACGGGACCGACACCCGCCGCGCGCACGGTCCCTCCCCACGGTGATGGGGATGGGCTCCTCCCCGGGGAGTTGGTGCGGCGGCACGGGGGGCGAGCCCCGGGCCCATGATGGCGTCGTCCCGCCGGCGTCGGGCGTTAAATGCCCGTGTACGGGGGGCCGGCGCACGCGTGAGGGGCACCCTCGAGCGTGGCGGACCCCGGCCGAGGGCGGGCGTACCCTCGAGCGAGGCGGAGCCCGCTCGAGGGAGGTGCTACCTCTCGAACGGGGCGGAGCCCGCCCGAGGGGAGCGCGTATCCTCGAGCGAGGCGGAGCCCGCTCGAGGGAGGTGCTACCCCTCGAACGGGGCGGAGCCCGCCCGAGGGGAGCGCGTATCCTCGAGCGAGGCGGAGCCCGCTCGAGGGGATCGAAGAGGGCCGCCTTGATGGGTCGTCGGAGTCCCTGCGGCGTGGGCTGTTCCCTGCATGGTTAGGCGAATTGTGTTTTGGCCTTGTTGTGGGTTTTTAAGTGAGGATTTCCCCGTTGTTTAAGGGGATCCCTAGGGCTGTCCCCGACAGATTCAGCACCTAATTACAACTAGTAGGGTCTGATTGCTATCGGCCCACATCCAATTGCAAGTCCATTTAGTTGCAATCAGTGAAAGTCACACATTTGTAACTGCGAGAGTATGTACCTTTGTTGTACAAAATGATTTTTCGTGGAGTTGCAATTAGTATGGTGACAGCAGATGTGGTAATTGATTGCAATCACAGGGTCTGTGCATTTGCTATACAGAATACACCTGGGTGCATTATATATATATATATATTGAGGTACCAGTCCCGTTTTCCAAAATAAGAGCAGAAAGGTATGGTGCATGTGCATTGTAAGTAAAACAATTGTGTTTCATTGATGGACAACGTTCGGAAGGCCTTATATTGGATTACTCCCTCCGGTTTCATTTATAAGGCGTCGTCGATTTTTAATTTTTTCGGATTTACAAGGCGTGTCACCTCGTAAAAATGTGTGCATCATTAATTGGATTGTGGAAGCCAAGTTGCATCCACCCAATCACGAGCTTTTTAAATGGATTGTGGAAGCCAAGTTGCATCCACCCAATCACGAGCTTTGCTTGCAGCCATGCAGCAAATTAGGATTTTATTTTTTAAAGCATGAGCATGCCGAGGTACCGTATATCTCCCGATCTCCGTGCAACTTCTTGCATGGTAATTCTCTCGTAATCAATCTGCTACCTTATACATTTAGGGTCCGTTTGTCAGGGCTTCTGCCGCGGCTCCGCGAGCCGTTTTTGGCGGAGCCCTGCAAAAGGCCGCGGCGAATGGATTCTCAACGGGAGCGCCAGAGAGCGGTTTCCGCGCAAGGGAGCCAAAAATCGTGGCTCCCCCGGCTCCGCCTGCACCGGTTACCAAATGCCCATGGAGTTCGCCGAAATTACCACCAAAATGCCATTGCTCGGCGGGGGCGTTGCTCGGCGTCGGCGAGGGTGTGGGACTCGACGACGGCGGGGGCGCAGAGCACGACGGCGCGGCGGAGAGCTGGAGGGCGGGGAGACGGCGCGACAGAGAGCTGGAGGGCGGGGAGACGACGAGCTGGAGGTGTCCAGTGCTAGGGAGCTGCCGTCGCTGGGAGGTGGCCGCACCGCGACGGCGGATGTGGTGGAGACGGGTGGAGGTGGCCGGCACAGTGGAGGCTGTTGCTGCAATTGCTCGCGCGTCGCTGTTGAAAGCCGTCGGGGAGAGCAGGGGGACGACCCCCATGGCTGCCCGCGTGTCGCAGGGAGAGCGAGGTGGAGGGCGCCGACGGTGGCGGATCCGGATGGGTTCGTCCGTCAGGAGGATGGGGAGGCTTGAGTTGAGCGAATGGTCGGCGAGAAGATGGGGTTGTTCGGTGGCGCGAGCAGAGGAGGTGGCCAGAGGGTCCTGCCGGCCATGGAGGAGGTAGCAGCGGGAAGGCTCTGGCGGATGGGCGGCGGTGGAGGATATGGGGGAAGGCTCGAGAAGAGTAAAGGGTGGCGTTGGAGAAAAGATAAGCAGAAAATAAGAAAAAAGGTAAATAAAAAATAAAGAAGAAAAAAGAAATAAGAAGAGAAAGGATACAGAAGCAAAGGATAAGAAGAGAAAAATAAGAAAAGGGAAAATAATTGGTGGGAAAAGGAAAATAGAAAAAAAGAAAGAAATAAAAAAGAAAAGAAGAGGGGTATTATGAGCATTTCACACTTTTATCCACATTACAGCCAGAAGAAGTTGTTTTGCCAAACGTTTTCCTAAAACGGATTCAGCTCCCCCGCAAAATCCGCTCCACTAGAACAACCACCATCGGAGCTGCCACAGCTAGAGCCGGAGCTCTGCCAAACACACTTTTAGGCCCTGTTTGGCAGGGCTCCAAAAGGAGCTCCGGCTCCGGCTCCACGCGGAGCCCTGCCAAACGGTCTGGAGCACGGCGGCTCCGGGGGTGAAGCCGGTGCTGGAGCCGCAAGGGGCTTCCACTGAGGAGGTGGAGCCACGAAAACGTGGCTCCATCCGGCTCCACCTCCCCTTTACGGTGTTGCCCCCAGCGGTGCGAGGTGGAGGTGGGGCGGGCCGAGGCGCGACGAACGGAGGTGGAGGGGCGGCGGGGCAAAGGCGGGGGCGACGCGTGATGGTTGGAGGCGAGAGGCACGACGGGGGCGAAGGTGCGGCGGGGGCGGGGCACCGGCGGGCGGAGGCGCGGTGGGGCACCGGCGGGCGGAGGCGCGGTGGGGCACCGGCGGGCGGAGGCGCGGCGCGGTGGGGCGCGATGCGACGGGCGGAGGCGGGACGCGGCGGGGCACCGGCGGGGGCGGGGTGCGGCCGGCGGGAGGCGTCGGGGGCTCAGGCGGCAAGAGCCCGTGAGGGTGGTGGGAGCGCATAAGGAGAGGAGGGAGGAGGGTGAATAGATAAGGAGAGGAGGGGAAAAAGTAAGAGGAAAAGAAAAAAGAGAAAAAAAGAAAATAAAGAAAAGGGAAAAACGAAAAAATAAAACAGGGCAATTTAGACATTTTACACCTCAATACAGCAGGTGGAGTCGTTTTGCCAAACGTTTTCCAAAACGGCTTCAGCTACATCAGAAAAGCCACTCCACCGGAGGAGTCAGAGCCGAAGCCGTTTTTGGAGTAGCCGGAGCCCTGCCACACAGGCCCTTAATAACTGCCCAACACTCTCATGGTCCGCTGAATTGCTGATGAGAAAGACGGAACACCAGGAACACGGGAGGGCTGAGCCCGGTGGGTTGGCAGTGATCAGTCGGCACGACGTGGGAGGGCCCCTGAGCTAGTGACAGCTGGCGCCGACCGTTGCTGATCGGGAAAGGAGGGAAGGGGGGCCCGGTCCCCCCGTCCGCCCCCCGGGTGGCGAGCCAGGCAGGAATCTGGTGGTGGCCTGCGCCCTCCGTCCCCACTTCCCAGCCGGCTAGAACCCAGCGACTCAGCGAGCGAGAGGAGATTTTTTTTTGAATTAAAGCGAGAGAGGAGATTTGAATCCGCAACTGTGTACTATGCGAAAGGCAGGGCTTTCCGTTACGACCCACCCTGACTAATCATCATGCCCTCCCCCTTCTTTTATTTTGAACCAGCAAACGGACCCTCCCCTCTCTCTCTCTGAGCTGCCGCACGGCACTCGGGAGCCCCCACCCCGCTCTGGAGGGCGAAGCGCCTCCGCGCCCACCGCGATCCGCCCGCCCACCTAAACGCCGGCAGAACGCCGCCGCGATGGGGTTCGACGGACTGGTGGTGGTTTCCGACCCATACCTGCAGCGCCGCTTCACGCAGGCCGATCTCCGCGCGCTCCAGGCCAAGGTATTGTTTCCTCCGCCGCCTCCACCGCCATATCGTCCTTGGGTCTTACGGTTTTGGCGTCCGACAGTATGCGGCGCTGCGGGACGCGTTGCCCTGCGGGAGGTTGCGGATACATGATCTCCCCGCCGCCATCTCCAGCCTCAGCGGCGCCACCGTCGCCGCCAAGGGCGACGCCGAGAAGGAGAACAGCGCTCCGGAAGCAGGCCAAGGCTCGGGCCCGGGCCTCACAGACGAGGAATGGGCCTCCGTGCTCAAGGCCGTCCCGCGCGCCGACGAGAAGCCGCACCAGGATGCGAGCTTCGAGCTCTTCCTCCGCGTCTACGCCGAGATGCAGCTGCGCCTCAAGGCGGCAGGCGCTGGCGGGAAGAAGGCGGGCGGCGGTATCGCCCGCTCCTCGTCCTCCTCCGCCGTCGCCTTCCTAACGGCGTCCACCACCACGCTGCTGCACACCATCAGCGAATCCGAGAAGGCGTCCTACGTCGGCCACATCAACGCATACCTCGCTGAGGATCCGTTCCTCAAGAGCGCATTCCCCATCGATCCGGCCACAGATCACATCTTCCACATCACCAAGGATGGCGTCCTCCTATGGTGGGCTCCCCATGCACTTTCCGCGCTCCTGATTCTCGCTGCAGCCTGATCCGGTTTCCATGTTATCGTTTGTTCCATCCAGCAAGCTCATTAACTTGGCCGTACCGGGCACCATTGACGAGCGTGCCATCAACACCAAGAAGGTGCTCAATCTATGGGAGAAGAATGAGAATCATTCACTTTGCCTCAACTCCGCCAAGGCGATCGGCTGCACCGTTGTCAACATCGGCACACAGGACCTTGCGGAAGGAAGGGTAAGAATCTCAATCACCCCTTATTTCTCTATGGCCACTTGGCCAGTGATCATCGCCTTTTGTATTTATTAGTTACTGTGTAAGATTCATCCGAGTACAGCTGTCATGAATGTTTGGCTTCCATCCCTTTTTAGTTGTGCAGTACTAGTGTGAAAGTCCATGTGATGTGCGGGACCATAAAGCGTTGCCTGCGCCAGTCTTTATGTTTTTTATTAGTTTCACATCCGTACTTCAGACTTGCTGGAAGTTGAGACTCGACCACCATGGAACAATCATCTATACTTTGGAGGGGTTAACATATGGTTGATCTGATGGTTCCCTGAGCCTTTTTTCTTATGCCAGTGATTACAAATTCAAGATAGTTGAAATTTGCGTCCATGGTACCATTGAAAATTAGTCCATGGTACCATTGAAAATTAATCAATCTGTATTGATGCCACTTGATAATGGGTCTCACACTGATGGTTTAAGTCCGCTATAACACTACTAGGAAAGTGCCCGTGTGTTGCTACGAGCATAACAAATTTCTTCCGCAAAACATTTGTGACGATATCAAAACAGATGCATACATCATTGTTTCACCAAGAAATAAAGCCTCCATAGATGAAGGACACTTTTCTTTTAACTCATATATGCCAAACAAACTTCACCAAAACTTAATGTCTACAATTTCTGATTGCAAACAAAAGAATCCAATCAATTTCGTACAAAGATAGTATCTCTAATATTAAATTAGTATCTCTAATAATATTAAAATGAGAAGATGTGGAAAATTAAAAAGGCATTAAAAGAATGTCAACATTCAACATTGCAACTTAAAAAAAAACACCAGGAGAATCATATCTACATTAACCTTTTAAGTTACTGTACACTATTAGGAAAAACTCCATTGAGTCGGTTATTAAAAACACAATACCCTGATTGTCAAATCATAGGAGAAAGAGGCATGGTCAGCTTAAGATATCTTGAAGGCTTCAAGTCACCTAAGTGATTGCAACTTCACGCCATTAGAGCTTCTTTCTATGGGCATGTGGCTAGGATCCCCTAATCCTTCCACACTACATTAATGATTTTGCAATTTCTTCATGTCTAGCAATGTTGCTATGCAATTTCACATGCACAATAATTTAGTCATTTTTACATTGTGGAGTAATTGTTAACAATTAAAAAAATCATTTTGGCAGAGTTACAGAACTATAATGTTCTAGAATTTCCAAACATGATTAAGGTTCATTATCATCAAGTAGTATATTTGGACATAAACGTGAACCTCCTTACATCCAAATTTAGACAAATAACCTTATAACTGTGAGAGGAGCATCATCAAGTAGCTAGATATAAGGCCAAGTAACATGCTAAAAACGATTGCCAGTTCTTTATTTTAGACCCTGTTAGTGTATATATGTGTGAGTGGCCCATGGCCTGTGTACAGCCCATAGTGACCCATGTATAGCTAACTCTATATACCCACCCTCTCTAGGGTTGGAGGAATACTTGGAAATTATCTCCCAAAACATGGTATAGGCCTAGGTTAGGGTTCCTCTCTCCTCCCTGTGCTGCAGCCGCCGGCTCCTCCTGCCATGGGCGGCTGGCCTCCTCCGTCACCTCTTTCCTCCTTCCTCCCCCTCTCCTATGCGGCTGCTGCAGCCCGCCAACCCGCCCCCCGCGCGCGTGCGCCGAGATTCGGCCGCCTGCGCCCGATCCTCGCCGCCACCCTTGCAGGGGGTCGATTCGCGGCCACCCCTTCTTGATCTAGCCGCCGCCGGCGCCTCCATCCACGCGGCGCGGGGGCGCGGACGCCGGTGGACTCGATGCGGTCGCGGGAGCGGGTGGAGATGCGCCCCCGGGCGGGCCCGATGGGGATGCCGCCGCCGCCGCCCGGGAGCCCGCGGGCGCGGCGGGGCCCGGCCGCGCGCGCGCGCCCGGGAGCCCGCGGACGACAGGGCGCGGCCGCGCGCGGGGCCGCGGACGCCAGGACAACCCCATCTTCACCCCCGCCAGAGACATGGACGCCCTCGCCGCCAACTACGGGATCTCCCCTGCTACTGCAGCCGCCATCGCTGCGGGATCTCCCCCGCACCTGGGCGCCCGCTATCGCCGCGGCCGACCCGGACGCAATTGCTGCAGCCCTAACGCATCTTCGGGGGTCTGGGCTGCTCCGAGGCCGCTGCTGTCCTGGCTGCCACCCCTCCCGGCCCCTCTTCCGTGGCCACGATGAGCAGCCCCGACACCACCGTCTCCCCCACCACCGCCCTTGCGTCTATTGGGATTCCTCTAGGCTGTGGTACTTCTCCGGGCGGAGGTGCTGGGGTTGTGGGCGCACGCGCGGGTGGCACCTTGCTGCTGGGCGGCCCCGGTCCCCTCTACGGCGCACCTCCGGCGACCGGCCCTTTCTTCGCCACCACCTTCCTCCGTGGGTCGTCTCTCCGTGTCCCTCCACCGTCGCGGCCGCCGACGCCGCCCTCGCCGCAGCCCCCCGGAGAACGCCAAGACCGCGGCGGCCGCCGGTCGAGGAGCGCGTGCGTGTGGCCGCCCTCGCCTGGGAGCACGAGCGTACCACTGCTGACGCTCTTGCCCGCCAGGTCGCCGAGGCGGAGCGCTTCCTCCACGCCTCTATGGGGGAGCACGTCGCTTCCTCTCCGCCTACGGCTCCGCTCCAGCCGGGTGCTGGACCCTCGGGTGGCACGGACGACTCCACCTTCAGGCCGTCGGGGTCCCGCATCAAGACCCTCGTCACCGTCATCCTCGACTCCAACTCCACCTCCTACGCTCGATGGAGGGACCAGCTTCTCGTTCTTCGCCGCTACGCTCTTGACTACCACGTCCTCACCGACACTCCTGCTCGTGCTCGTGACTCGGCGTGGCGACGCCGCGACTGCATCGTCATGTCCTGGATCTCTGGGACCATCTCCTTGGATCTCCAGGACATCGTGCGCACTCCGGATCCCATCGCGCGCGTGATGTGGCTTTCCCTCGAGACTCAGTTTCTCGGGAATGCTCAGACACGCGCCCTCCAGCTCGACACCGAGCTTCGCATGCTCGAGCAAGGTAATGTCCGTGAGCGACTACTGCCGGAAGATGAAGAACATGGCTGATGGGCTTCGCGACCTCGGCTTCACGGTCTCGGAGCACATCCTGGTCCTCAACATTCTGCGGGGCCTTCCCAGTAGCTACGAGGCCGTGCGGACACTCCTCACGCACCAGCAGCCGCCACCCACCTTCTTGAAGGTCCGTGATGCCCTTACCCTAGAGGAGCTCACCCGGGGCCACCACACACCTGCTTCGACCTCTACTCGCGCACTCGTCGCTGCCCCACCACCGTCTTCCGCCTCGCCGCCGGCCTCTCTCCTTGGTCCTCCTCCCCCCAGGCCGAGCGGGGGTGGGGGGGGGGGGGCGTGGGGGCTTCCGTGGACGCAGTGGTGGGGGTCGTGGGACGCCCACCCAGGCTCTGACCCTCCCTCTCGCTCCTCCTCCCGGCGGTGCGCCCTAGCCGACCGTCTCCCACCCGTGGTCAGGGCGTATTTCCATGTGGCCCTACCAGGGTCAGGGAGGAGGGCCTCGTCCCCAGCACCAGTCAGCGGCCATGGTCACGAGTGCTGCCTCCTACGTGCCGACCGGGACTCCACCTCCTCCGCCCAGCTCGTCGTGGCGCGGGGGGGGGTGGGTGGGTGGGATCAAGCTGCCCTGGTGCAGTCCTTCAGCACTGTGGGGCTGACGCCGCCCGTCGGCACCGAGTGGACCGCCGACTCAGGTGCCTCTTACCACACTACTCCTGATGCGGGTATCCTTTCTTCTGTCCGACCTCCTCACCCCTCTTGTCCTTCCTCCATCATGGTTGGTGGTGGATCCTGTCTTCCGGTCACTTATGTGGGTTCTGCTCCCTGTCCTTTTCGTCTTTCTGATGTCCTTGTTGCTCCTCAGATGGTTCATAATCTTCTTTCTATTCGTCAATTTATAGCTGACAATTCTTGTTCTGTGGAGTTTTGACACTTCTGGTCTTTCTGTGAAGGATTTGGCTACCGGGCGTCCACTTCTTCGATGTGACAGCACTGGGCCACTTTACACCCTTCGGCTTCCTGTCTCCACTGCCTCCACTTCTGTCTTCTTCGACAGCTGCTCTTGCCGTGACACCGTCTTCCACCACTTTTGGCACCGCCGCCTCGGTCATCCCGGTCGAGATGTTTTGGCTCAGATTAGTCGTAGTGGAGCTATCCCTTGTACTAGGACTACTGCTGAGCACCTTTGTCAGGCATGCCAGCTTGGTCGTCATGTTCGGCTTCCTTTTTCTTCTTCTTCGCATGTTGCGCATGTTTTTGATCTTATCCACTGTGATGTGTGGTACTCAGCATTTCTGGTTATAAGTATTATCTGGTGATCATTGATGAGTTCTCTCACTACACCTGGACCTTCCCTTTGCGTGCTAAGTCTGACACCTTCCCCACCCTCCTTCACTTTTTTGCCTGGGTGTCCACTCAGTTCGGCCTCACCATTAAGGCCGTCCAGTGCGACAACGGGCGTGAGTTCGATAACTCCACCTCTCGCTCCTTCCTCACTCGTGGTGTCCAGCTTCGTATGTCTTGTCCGTATACTTCGCCACAGAACGGCAAGGCAGAGCGCATGATTCGGACCACAAACGATGTCATGTGCACTCTTCTGATCCAAGCCTCCCTTCCCCCGCGCTTCTGGGCAGAGAGCCTCCACACCGCCACCTACTTTCTCAACCGTCTTCCTTCCACAGCTTCTCCCGCTCCGACTCCTCACCACGCTATCTTCGGTACCCCTCCCACTTACACTCACCTTCGTGTCTTCGGGTGCGCTTGCTACCCGAATCTTGCTGCCACTACTCCTCATAAGCTTGCACCTCGCTCGACCTGTTGTGTGTTCCTTGGTTACTCCCCTGACCATAAGGGGTACCGCTGCTACGATCTCACCTCTCGTCGGGTTCTTAAATCCCGACATGTTGTGTTTGACGAGTCGGACTTCCCCTTTTCCTCGTCCTCCACACCCACTCCAGATCCTAACATTGAGTGCATGTTTTCTGACTCGGTGGTGCAGCCGCCTGTTTCTGTTTTTCCTTTCCCAACAGGTTCTTCTGGTCCACCACCGGCTCTGGCTCCTCCGGCAGCGCCTGAGCCTCCTCTTGCACCACCCGCGGTTCCGGTGCCATCCGTCGCACCTGACGTGGGCTTGGTGCCTTCGGCCGCACCACGCGTGGCTCCGGTGTCACCGGTGCCCCTCGCCGCGTGTGGCACGCGGCCCCG
This sequence comes from Cenchrus americanus, assembly GCA_947561735.1. Taxonomy (NCBI): domain Eukaryota; kingdom Viridiplantae; phylum Streptophyta; class Magnoliopsida; order Poales; family Poaceae; genus Cenchrus; species Cenchrus americanus. The sequence continues at coordinate 155,226,912 of OX387244.1, forward strand.
GTGCCCCCACCCGCGCCACGCGCGGCCCCGTGACCACTTGCACGCTACGCCGAGCCCGTGCAGGTGTTCCAGTGTCGTCCGGTGCCTCCACCGCCGCCACCTTCTGCGGCTCCTCCACCAGCGGTGCCTGTAGACTATGTTCCTCCTCTGCGCCATGTCTACGGGCGCCGCTCCATGGCTCCGCCTCCACCACCGTCACCGGGACCGTCTCCGACTCCTCCACCGGCGCCCACACCACCTCCGCCTCCGCCACCGCCACCGCCGCCTCCTCCACGACGCTCTCGGGTGGAGTCGGCCGTGTACCACCCGTCGGTCATCCATCGGGATCCTCGTCACACCCATCCCATGGTGACCCGGCAGGCGGTCGGGGTTCTTCGTCCGCGGGCCCTCTCCACCACCGAGGGGGAGCCGCGGCTTTCTCCGATCCCGACGTCGATTCGTGAGGCTCTGGCAGATCTGAACTGACGTCGCGCGATGGAAGAGGAGTACGGAGCACTTCTCCCCAACCAGACTTGGGACCTTGTGCCACATCCGTTGGGTTGCAATGTGGTGTCCGACAAGTCGATTTGGACAATCAAGCGGCGTGCTGATGGTACTCTGGAGCGCTATAAAGCGCGTTGGGTCCTTCGGTGGTTCACTCAGCGTCCCGGTGTGGACTATGACGAGGCTTTCAGTCCAGTGGTGAAGCCTGCTACAGTGCGCACGGTTCTCTCTTTGGCTCTCTCTCGGTCTTGGCCCGTGCACCAACTCGATGTCAAGAATGCATTTCTTCATGACACTCTGACCGAGACCGTCTACTGCAGCCAGCCAGCAGGGTTTGTGGACTCCAGTTGTCCGGATATGGTCTGCCGGTTGAACAAGTCCCTATATGGTTTGAAGCAGGCTCCTCGGGCATGGTACTCTCGGTTTGCCACCTTCCTGCTGACACTGGGGTTTGTTGAGGCCAAGTCAGATACTTCGCTGTTCATATATCACCATGCTGATGGGGTGCCTACCAGTCCACAGCTGCTTCAGCGGATTATCACCTCACTTCAGCAGGAGTTTGCCATGAAGGATCTGGGTCAGCTTCACCACTTCTTGGGCGTGACAGTTGAGCCCCGTCAGACTGGTCTTCTCCTTCACCAGCGCCGGTATGCCCTGGATATCCTATAGCGTGCCAGGATGACTGATTGCAAGCCTTGCTCCACTCTTGTTGACACTCAGGCGAAGCTGTCTGCTACTGTAGGTGATCCTGTGGCTGATCCTATTGCTTATAGGAGTCTTGCTGGAGCCTTACAGTACCTCACCTTCACCAGGCCGGATCTCACCTACGCTGTCCAGCAGATCTGCCTCCATATGCATGATCCACGGGAGTCACACCTTGCTGCGCTCAAGCGCCTCCTTCGCTACGTCCGAGGCACTTGTGACTTTGGCTTGGTCCTCCACCAGTCTCTGTCTGCTGAGCTGGTCCTCTACACTGACGCTGACTGGGCGGGGTGCCCGGACACGCGCTGCTCTACCTCAGGTTATGCCGTCTTCCTCGGCGGCAACCTGATCTCCTGGTCGTCCAAGCGACAGCCGGTTGTCTCTCGCTCGAGTGCTGAGGCGGAGTACCGGGCTGTTGCTAACGGCGTGGCTGAGGCGTCCTGGCTCCGACAGCTCTTGGCTGAGCTTCACAGCCCGCTCGCCAAGAGCACGCTATTCTACTGCGACAACGTCAGCACCGTCTACCTCTCCACCAACCCGATTCAGCATCAGCGGACGAAGCATGTGGAGATTGACTTGCACTTCGTTCGTGACCGGGTGGCTATTGACGATATTTGGGTTCTCCGTGTACCGACCACCTCCCAGTTCGGTGACATCTTCACCAAGGGTCTTCCTACCTCGACCTTCCCGGAGTTCCGGTCCAGCCTAAACGTAGCCAGTGGCTAGTTGTGGCTGGCGGGGGGGGGGGGGGGGGGCTTGTGTGTGAGTTTCTTTCTTTGTTGTGTACACCGCTGCGCTGGTAGTCCAGACTGCCGGGGGGGGTGTTAGTGTATATATGTGTGAGTGGCCCATGGCCTGTGTACAGCCCATAGTGGCCCATGTATAGCTAACTCTATATACCCACCCTCTCTAGGGTTGGAGGAATACAGGGAAATTATCTCCCAAAACAGACCCATCAACAATGCTTTAAGCAACATTGTAGAAAAATGACAGTTCATCAAGGCAGTATGTAAAACTGCAGGAAAATGCATGAACATGAAAATCTACATAAGTTAATTTCTACAAGACAATCGATTGGCATAATCAGTCAAGTACTAATAAATACTTGTAAACTCTGCCTACTGCAAGAGCAAATGTTCCAATATGAAAGGTTGCATTGCCAGTACAGGCCACTGAATTCACGTTCACACTAATCCACTAATTGCCTGGTATACTTTTGTTTAGATGAACAAGCAACATTATCTAATTTTCAATTAAAGAAAACAGAGTACATGAATGTCAAGCTCCAATATTGAATAGACAAAGGTAAGCAAAATCTGCGTGTGCACTATTAAATATCTAGATAGAAACAGTTATATTTATGTATGAGTAAAATGCATTCCAGGCTCTTAAACTTGTCGCCATGTGCCAAATAGGGTCCATCAACTTTGAAAACACATTTTTAGATCCTCAAACTTGCCAATTGTGTCAAATAGGTCCAAATCTTGACTAATTAAGCCAATTTGTTCTAATCCCTCTCATCATCGGTGTCATCTTCCCTGTCCCTCCCTCTCTCTTCCCACGTCTATGCCACTGCTTTGCGCCCGCCCCTTCCTAGCGGTCGTTCCTCTTCGGCTGCCACCTCCCCTTCTCCCTTGCTCCATGGAGCAGAAGCCGCAGGGGTGAGAAGTGTCTGTGTGGTCATCGTTGCCCACTAGTGGCATGCCCTAGATGAGCTCCAACACTCCCCATCACATGGAGGCTCCCCCATGCCGCATACGTGGATATTGGAGTGGGCTGTAATTATTTTAATTAACGCGCCCGTCAGGATTCGAACTTGAGACCTCTGACTCTGATACCATATTGAGTTGCATGCACCAACCAGTTCAACCCAAAATCTTAAGCTGATGAGGAAAGGTGGGAAATTCACTTGTACTCCAACAGGGAGGATGGATGACATGGATCACAAGAGGGCAACACGAATAGTCAAGATTTGGACCTACTTGGCATGATTAGCAAGTTTGGAGACCTAAAAATACGTTTTCAAAGTTGATCGATCTATTTGACACAGGGTGACAAGTTTATGGTATTAACAAAGTAAAATTTGTTTGTACACTAAGTACTGTGATGATAAAACTCACTCATGGCTTTGCGAGCTTGTATTCACCTAGAGCTGAAACACACTACAGTTTACCATTGCTCCTAGCTGTCATCACCAACAATAAGCAACAAATCTATTGGAGTGATTAACAAAAATTATCTTACCTGCAGAGACGACATTTAATTAACAAAGTCACTGAATTAGTATGCAAAAGCACATTATTGGTGTATCCCAATTAAAAAATATGTTTAGGAAATGAATTAACATAAAGTTAGCAGCCACAAGGAAATTCACAAACTGGAGAAAGACACTGATGGAGCATGGAGGTGCTACTGTAGCTGTTTTCTATGCAATCTGGAGAAAAAAATGCAGCTGTTAGTGCTAAATAAAGCAAAGCCACGATTGCCAGTGTGTAACCAAATTGCAGTACTAAAAAGATATGTTCTCTACTTATAAGTAATAACAAAGCCTTTCTAGCAATACAATGGGTGGAAATATTGGAATATAGGCTTGCGTTAGGAGTTTTTAACAATTGTCGTACCTTAGGAAGGCTTGAGAAACATTATAGCATTCTTGATATTAGGATGAGGCCTTTGTTTTAACCACTAAAGTGATCAGTCTGTCTGCAACACAGACGCAACAAGAATGCTTGTGATAGATAGCTCATCCCATCCATACTTATGATGCTGCTGCTGGGACATGTTCATTTTACAGAATACCTTTCTAAAAATATCTGAACATTAACTGGTTTTAATTAAGTACCCTTTGAAATAAATGAGGCATCTGCAGAACAAAAGGAAGAAAAAAAGATAAGAAGAAATTAAATAAGGAAGAAAAAGAAATTTACCTTAGAGGCTACCTAATAGCGATTAACAAAATGCAAGTGTTTTCTTGCAGCATTACGAAGATGCACTATTCTATAGACAAAGTGAATGCAAATGACGCTGGGGGTGTGGTTTCAGTATGTCAAGCTCATCTAAACAACATCAAACTACAATTAAGTATAAAAAAAACCTCAGACTAAAATTTCTATTCAGGCAGGACAACAACCTGCAAAACTAAACAACTTGCAGACTGCAGAGCACGCACTTGGTAAGGATTTGAGACCAGAGAAAAACAGAAAAAGGAGTAGAAGCATGGAGAAAAGTACGTGATACTTGAGCAACTAACGAGTCTTGATTCTTGAAACATCTTGCCCACCAGGTAGATTCCTTTCTCGGTGAAGTGTAGGAAGGTGAGAGATAGCTTCTGGAGTGAAAAATCTTGCCCGACATGCACCAGATTTGGCCCCCAAATTTCGAGGACGGTTTAGGCTTTCCCATATTTCGACGGTGGGTGCGGCTCAGCCGACAGCATGAGCCTTGTGACACACGGCGGATCCTGACGGCGCGGATGCGTCTCCGGCAAACAGCGCGGGTGTGGGCAACGCACGGCAATGCTGAAGACTCGGGTGTGGCTCTGGAGGCGTGGTTCCAAAGGGCTGCGAGGAGGTCGCAAGAGAAGGTAGCGGCGTCGGCGGAGGGATATGAGGTCACGGGAGGAAGGCAGCCGGTTGTTGTGGGTGTCTCGGTGCGGTTCCCAAAGATCGACATGTGGAATCCGTCTAGGGGAGGGGGGGTCACACGGACGGATGATGTGGGCCCTCGACAGACCCGCACGCGAGTGGAGGGGGTGTTGAGGCTCGACAGAGGAGGCGCGGATCCAAAGACGCCGACGGTGGCAGCAGCGTCAATCCAGGGAGCAGAGGGGTGACACCACCTTCTTCTTCTCCCTCACGCGTACCTGCTGCCTCGCTCCCCATGTACATCGCTCGGCGTGCGGAGGGTCACGGGTGAGGCACGACCATAGGGAGCCGCGCTGCTGGAGGAGTAGTCGAGGTGGCAGCGGATCTCGGAACACGGCTGGGGAGGCGGTGCTGCATCGAGGACGCGAGTGGTGACGGTGGTGTTCCGGTGGCCACGGAGGTGGCGACAGGGGGAGGCATGACATGATGGGGGCCGCGAGCAGGGTTAAAAAAACCGAAAAAACTGACCGGTAACCGCTCTTACCGCGCCGGTCCGGTTTCTAAAAACCGCAGTTTACCGAGCCTAACCTACCCTATCAAACCGCCCCTTTCGGCTTACCGCACGGTTTGAGTGGTTTATCGGGCCTGTTTTTTCGAAGGAGAAAACTGCTCTGTAAGCGAATTTTTAACCCTGGCCGCGAGATGACACAACAGCGGTGTGGCTGTGGGAAAAGAGGGAGTGTGGGCGCAGGAAAAAAAAGTGGAGCCCCACGGAGAGGCACGCCAGGCAGTGTGGACGCGTACGTTCACTACGTGTTTTGTTTGACCGCGGTCAGTTCGCTAGTCGACACTTTTTAGGAGTAGAGATTAGATTTTCCCACTAATTGATGCCAATTCATAATTGGTTTGACACAAAATGTTTAAGGTCCTTTATGCCACCGTTTGATCCTGCTGCATGTTTCAGTAACAATTGACTTAATTTCATTGTAAGTTATCACCTGTATGTGCCTTGATTCACTTCATTTTACATTCTCTAAGATCTGGTTTGAACTGTCTCTAGCAGTCATCACATTCTTACTGCTCTCTTTTCATATGTTAAAGAATTCCTACATGTGAACTTATTCAATCTTTTCCCCCATTTTCTTGCAGCCTCATCTTGTCCTGGGCTTAATTTCTCAAATAATCAAGGCAAGCTCTTGTCTTTTGTTACTATATCCTTGATATTTCTGTCTTTAGGTGTTTGTTTGATGAAGAAAAACTGAATGTACTAACATTTTGTCGCAATATAACCAGATACAACTGTTGGCCGATGTTAACCTGAAAAGCACACCTCAGTTGGTTGAATTGGTTGAGGACAGCAAGGTAGTGTATAATTTCTCTTCATTCTACTATGCTTGAAAACTAGATTAATCTCTAAATAGGAAAATAACTCACTGCCAAAGCTTTGACTAATTATTGCAGGAGATGGAGGAGCTTATGAGCTTGTCTCCTGAAAAGATTCTATTGAGGTGGTTGAACTTTCAACTGAAGAAAGGAGGTTTCCAGAGAACAGTAACAAACTTTTCATCAGATATAAAAGTATGCACATTTGATTACCAGTTCAGTCCTGTCTTTTAGTTATTCTAATGAAATACATGTGGCTCCTATTTGCTAGTCGATGTAGTTTAACTAGAAAACCTCAATATTGTATGACTGTAATCATTGTAATCCAACTAGGAACCCCAAAATGAATTTATACAATGCTGGGACATTTCTGTTAGTTAACTTGTTCCAAAACATGTGTCAATAAGCATATTTACTGAACATATTTCCCCGTGCATGATGATATTTCCTGTTTCTTCTATTATGTTATAATAAGAAGTAATAGATGTGCACAAACATGAAGCTCTTCTTTTTACCTTCTGCAATCTGAAAAATGCAGGACAGTGAAGTGTATGCTTGTCTATTGAATGTCCTGGCACCCGAATGCAGTGCAAAACCATCGGCAATGTCTGTAAAAGACCTGGTTCATAGAGCAAGATTAGTCCTTGAGCATGCAGATAGGATGGGCTGCAAAAGATACCTGACTCCAAAAGACATAGTTGATGGTTTACCAAATCTAAATCTTGCCTTTGTGGCTCATATTTTTCAGAAAAGGTATGCTTTTTACAAATTATCAATCAAATAAGTCATCTTTGTATTGATGTTTTTACATAGGGACTTTGGTTCATTGATTATATGCTGCCCCTATGAAATGGATAACCCTTGCAGCCATAGCTGAGGTTCTCACAATAGGCCTGACTTGGTCGACCCGATCAAACTATTTCACTTATACTCCAAGGGTTGAACTGGTTCGTGCATGCAACTCAATAGTACCGTGGCTCTTTGAAGATCTTGTCAAAAGCATGTGATACCTGCTACCCTAGTACCCTGGCTATCATTCATTGATTCTGTAGTGCTCATATGGAAAACATTATTAAACAAGTCTTTTCCATGTTTCTTCTACCATTTCACTCACCAATATAAATTATTTAGGCGTCTCTTAGGAAAATTCCCAAGTCTAACATGTTCTTATTTTAATTAAAAGCAATCTTATTTTGTACAATTGATATAAATTTGGTTTAATTTGTGCATACATATACCTCAATCTCTTCACATGTATATTCTCTCTAATTCTCTACAAGATGGCATTCATAATCATATCTCAGCGACTAGATATGGTGTTTTGTTGAGAAATCTTTAGGCATGGAGTTAATATGTCAACTGCATGACCTTGTGTTGAAAAGATCATAGCAACTATTTCCTGTGTTTCCCTTTGGTTGATTACATGTGCATTTGTATATATAAAAAAAGAAGTTATGTTTTTTTTCATTTACTACGTTTGCATTCCTTGGGGGAGGGGAGGACTGATATAAACAAGTTGTGCTGAAAATACACATCCATTCATTCCATAAGCTTGCATTTAGAGCTGAAATCGGTAGTAAATTACTTTCATTTTCTAAATGCTTCATCTTCTCTGTCCTTTTGTTGCAGAAATGGGTTGTCCAAACAAATGAAACAAGTTTCTTTTGTGGATGGACTCTCTGATGATGCTCAAGTTTCCAGGGAAGAAAGGTCATTCCGGCTGTGGATTAACAGCATTGGAATTTCCACTTACATCAACAACGTGTTTGAAGACCTTAGAAATGGGTAGGCCATAAGTTCACCATCTTGATCGGTGATGATCATGCTGATTCTGTCTCTGATTCTTCACCCTTGAGTTGTAGTTGGGTTCTCCTTGAGGTGCTTGACAAAGTTGTTCCTGGCTCCGTTAATTGGAAGATGGCAAATCGTCCGCCAATAAAACTACCATTCAAGAAAGTTGAAAATTGCAATCAAGTTTTAAAGATCGGAAAAGAACTAAAGTTTTCCTTGGTGAATATTGCTGGGAATGATATTGTGCACGGGAACAAGAAACTGATATTAGGTAAGTACCAGTTACATAGATTATATCTCAGAAACATAGTATCCTGTAAAAGAGTTTGATTATACTTCTGATTTGCAATTAATTTGTAAGTGAATAAATCTTTATACTGATGGTTGTACAAGTTTACTTTCTGTTTACACACACACTCATTAAGTTACATCTTTTTCCACTGATATTTTGCTCATACATTTTATGCAAGGATGCCACATTAAGACAACATTTACAATATATCAGTTTGTTGATCTGTCAAGTTTTTAGAGCATGCCAAACGAACTGTTTTATGATGATACTCACAGCATGGAATACTATAAGTATTTTCTTCATGCATTTTTTTATATGCCATGCACTTGATGTTAATTCTGCACCACACTCTTTCTCTTGCAACATATGATTGGATAATATAATTAGATGGTGCATTTATCCCAGCTTTTCTATGGCAATTGATGCGGTACAATCTTCTTCAACTGCTGAAGAATCTTAGATTTCACTCAAATGGAAAAGAGATCACAGATAATGACATATTGGCATGGGCCAATAAAAAAGTAAAAGATTCTGGAAAGCACCATTCTCGTATGGAAAGTTTCAAGGTACTTACCGTTCAATATATTTCCTAGTGTGCATCACTATTAGTTTCTTACTTTTTAGTTAGGTTCTTATTTCTTAGTTGTTTATTCTTTGATATGCCATCATATTCTAATAGATAGTAAAATGTGCAACTGTATAACTTGAGTGGTTATCTAAGTGGTCATAGGTGGGTAAATTTCGGAAACTATTTTGAAAATCTTGATTAATCTTAAAATATTTTTTTGCGGGTAAATCTTAAAATAGTTGTCTAACGTGATTATGTTTGTTATCGGAAGTTAACTTCTGTGTAATTATTGATAGTTGTAGTTATTTATGTTCAGTGATAACTTACATTGCAATGATATAATGCTAGCCTTTGAAGGGCACCAAGTTCAAGAAGACAAAAAAACAGTGTAAAATGGTTTCATGCTGACATTTTAATTATAATTCTCTATTGTTTTGTACTCAAAGTTGGTACTTACGGTTCATGCATCAAACTGCATTTACTAAATACAGGATAGAAGCATTTCCAGTGGCACCTTTTTCCTTGATTTACTAAGTGCTGTGGAGCCTCGAGTTGTGAATTGGAGCCTTGTGACTAAAGGAGTAACAGGTTTCTCTAATGCTTCTGCAATTTTTGGATTTCTATATACTCATTAACCTGATATCTCCCTTTATATGTTATGATACAAAATTATGAATCTCCCTCTCATGCAAAAATTAGCACACCTAAATTGCTTAGATTTCTACTGTCTTAGTTACTACGACCTTTGTTCTTAAATATGGTGTATATGATATATAAGACAAACTAGCTAGTTAAAATGAACTAAATTTGTTGTCCTAAATGTCGTATATTTGTGAACAAAAGGGGTATCTATTTATCGTACTCCTTGCATATAAGCTACCTTTCATAGTCATTTTGCTAAGTTTCCTGGAACAATGTTTATTATAAGTCACCATATTGACTACTACGAGTGTATGTCATGCATTTGTTTTCTTGCGGTATATGTTTGTTAAAGCCAATTTCCTGAAAATTTTGAATTTATTTTTGTATAGATGAAGAGAAGCAAATGAATGCTTCGTACATCATTTCTGTGGCTAGGAAGCTTGGTTGCTCCATTTTCTTGTTGCCAGAAGATATATTGGAGGTAAATTTTGATTGAGTAAATTTAATTTGCCATTTTCTTTGGTACAATTCTAGATGTTTCTCGTGAATTGTTATTAGTAGCAACTTAGATTGTTGTGACTCTAAAGTATCCATTGCATTCACTTTGCCTGGTGTAACACTTGCTCTAAAATATCCATTGCATTCACAAATGCACATTAAATTCAGTTATTAATTCAACACTTTTACAGTATATTGCAATTCAGACAAGTTGTTAGTGTTAACCCAAATTTAGTTCATTGTGCTTTCCCGAAACACCTCAACTCAGTAATACAATATCCTCCTTTCTCATATGATGTCAACCTGGTTACAATTTGCAACAGGTGAACCAGAAAATGATACTAACCTTGACAGCAAGCATCATGTACTGGTATTTGAAAAGACCAACATCACATTCATTGGACTCTGAAAATGGGAGTTCATGCGAGACAAGCTCAACCACAACTTCAGATGATTCTGCATCTGAATCATCATTCGATGACAATGCAGCTAGATAGAAGTGCAAGGATCATGAAGATAAATGATCTGACTTGGAATACTCCTCATCGCAGCATGGCATTCTTTGCTATAATTGTAAGAGCCAAAAGCATTCAAGACATAGGGAAGTGATAAAGATCTCAGAGTGTTCATTTGTGAGGTTTTGTAGTGTGAAAAATTGATTGGGTGAAAGATGTGTAACATCCTGTAAATATTGACGTAGGTAGCCTATATTTGTAAAATCATAGTGACAGTGGATTGTCCAAGGTCCACATAGTTTGGTTTTTTCTTGGGCATTTTTGCTTTGCAACATGACAAGACAGTTTAGAGCTAGAGCAAGTTGGGTTGTAGCTTGCGATAAGTCTGTCATAATTAGGAATTTAGAATGTTGAACATTTAGGCACATGTTTATTACAAGGAAAGAAAAACTTAAGAACACCTTTTTTTGCATTCGTTTGTGGTTCGTATATAGATTTCTGCATGCTTTGTCCTACAAATGTATTTTGATCTAGACTTCAAATTTATATCAAACATAAATTTCCTTCTAGATTATTTTCTACTAAAACAATTGAAGTTTGGATGATGGTAATTTTGTGTTTGAAGTAGTACTTGAACTGTCAAAGTACATTCGAGGAATTTATTTCAAAATTGAAACTTTTGAGTATTTCAAACATTGCTGTTAATAGGGCTATATCGATGATATAGTGGAAATATAACATTTTTGTGACTTGTCACTACAACTACGTTGTATTGAATAGTGAGACTGGTGATATAGCAGTCGAAAAGAACTCTTCACAAAATGTTGTAACCTGCTATTTTGCAACATTTATTTCAAACTTAAAGTACCCCCTTGCACGACACATTTTCGGTGTAGCGCAGCCTCTGTAATATCCTGACCCCAACCAATTGTGATTGCGCACATACACATTGTTTAGTAGTAGTTCGTTGTTAGCCAATATGATCCAATTGTGATTGTGTGGTGGTGTGTGGTAATTTAGAATTTTTAGTGGCACATTGGAAGTAAGATGTAGTTTATAATTCTTGTTGCTCGAAACATAACACCAACGGTTAAACCTTTACACAATTGATAATGAAAAATTGAAGAGAAGTATATGCTCCCATTCCACACGAGAAGCTAAGCTGCAAGTATATTTTAGATGTTAGCCGGTAAACATGGTATTTAAAGCATAAACAATCGATACATGCATTTGTATACGTGTGTGGATAGGCACACAGCTTGGCCATATAACAAGAGGGGGTGTTTTCGCTATGTTTGTAGTGATCTATCAAGGGCATGAACTCTTAATGACCAAACCTATAATACTTATCACTTCAAGCATAACACATCCATATTAACCATTGTATGTTGATCTATTCCATAACATGAGATGTGTACGACATTGCGGTTTGAAGTTTTGTAACCATTTTGTATATTTCAAATACCAGTACTAGAGTACTGATATTTCTATTGTTAGTTTAGGTCTGAATGAGCAACTTTGTCTTTATACCTTAATTCTCAAAATACTTTCAAGTATTTTAAATCCATAGTAATTTCTTGTGGTTTTAATTTAAGTTTGGGATTTTTGAGCATCTGAAACTTACAATCCAAATTGGGGATTAACAAATTGCTACTCTTCAAACGACAGATTTATAAATGCTCTTACCCATTCATGTCACTTTTTTTGACACAACGTACTCTCTCATGTATGCTTTACTAAAATCAATACATTTGCTTTTTGGTGTGTCAAAAGAATTATTTGTTACATTGCTGATGTAGTCAATGTACCAGTTGATTGTATTGTCGGATGCCTTCTTAGTTCTTTTTGCCAGTCAAGGTAGACCTGACTATGATCAGGGGGGTTTTAGTTCTTTTCCACCAAGCTACGGGTCTAGCGATCAACTTCAACAAGAATAAGGCTTTTCCGATCCACTACTCTGCTGCACAGTCAGATTTGATCACCAACTTGTTAGGTTGTCGGTCGGCGGAGTTCCCATGCACCTATCTTGGGGTGCCTTTGTCACCCTGGCGTCTACCCAAAGTGTCTATGCAACTAGTGGTCGAATATGGTCGCTAAGTGCCTCCCAATCTGGAGGGGAGGCTGCTTAATCGGAGCGGTCGTCTTATTCTAATTCAATCCACCCTGTGCGCTGTTCCGGTGCATATCTCCATAGCAACCAGAATTGCTCCCTGGGCGGTTCAAGCCATCGAGAAGCTCGTTTGTGGCTTCCTCTGGTGCGGCTCGGAGGTGGCCGCAGAGGAAAATGTGTTGGGTCAGGGATATTGTTTTTTCTCGGAGTATCAATGTGGTCGTCCAATACTTTCATCTTCAGGGCATGTTGTGTGATTTCTGCTTGTCAACGCAGGCGGATAGACTTTTTTTGAAAGTGGTCGTCCTTGGTAGACTTTGCCTTAGGGAGAACCAGCCTTAAGATTGAGGAAGTGCCGCTTCTTTGCCTGGTTAGTGCTTCGTGGTTGTTGTTGGACATCTAACAGGCTGCGTCAACATGGTCTACAGGATACAAACGACGACTGTGTCCTATGTGCGTAAAAGGTGGAAACTATTGACCACATCAAGTGACCAGTTATATGGTAGCTTCTGGCCTGGGTCATAATAGCCCGGGCCGGTCAGGGTCCAGTTGACAATGCAAGCATGGTGCTTGGGTTGGACAGCTGTGTTGGTATGAGCTCATCCCTTGTTTAGATAGAGGTAGGCCACGGTAGTGACATCCATTGGACCCTTTTTATTCAGCCGCATTCAAATGTTGCTATAAGAGTTCTGAAAGTAGCTAGTGACTTGTCGTATAATTATAACTACATGAGGGCTATCTCCTATAGTACATGGGTGCTGGACTGATGTTTCATGAAGTGTTTGTGTAGACTCTATTGTATTGTTGACCTTTGTATGTATAGTACACTAGAACCCAGACCTAACTCGTATGTTGCCCTATGCCATAGTGTTCCTTGAGAGTAAGCATTGTGTGTCACACTACCTCTTATCATATTTATCCTTACCCCTGTATTTGAGTGTTACATCTACCTCTATCTATGATCTATATTCATTGCAACAATTTAAGTCTTGTTATCTGCCATTGCCTCCTTGGATTTGATACCATTTGGAATACTCTGATGGGGAAATGCTACAATGGTTTATCTGTGCACTTGCAGATTTGTTGTGATCATTAGGACTACCACTGTCATTTCTGGCACCGTTGCTAGGAACACATAAACTTAGCAGCGACGTTAAGAAATGCCAACAAACATTTTTGGCGTTGGTGTTGGGGAAGGCACAAGATTAACATGACTATACTTTGCATATGTTTATGATTATGATAGGTTAGAGCAATTCTCAATGCAGGCTAACCTTAATTATCTTCTTTGTCTTTAGATGTTGAAGATAGGTAGTGTATGACTAGTTTCAACTTACCACAAAATTTCACAGAAGGCCCCAAGTCACTCATGAGGAAAGCTCGATCCTTTTCGACTCTCCTCTTCATACTCGTTTTGAAGTCGATCTAGCTTCCTTCGTACCATCCACATTAACTGCTATGGTTGAGAAGACTCTTCGTGATTACTCAGCCCCATCTGCTGACCAGGTGCTTACCAGATGTAAGGTCAACACTAGGACAAGAAATTTCAAGATCAAGACTAGTCTTACAACAATGGTACAAGCTAGTACATTTTGTGGCAAAGCCAATGAGGATGCAAGCGCCCATCTACAATAGTTCCTTGAGCTGTCTAGCACATTCACCATCAGAGGGGTTGGTGAAGTATTCATCTTCGTCTGTTTCCTTTCTCTCTCTTGGGGAAGGCGAAGCTGTGGTTTTATGCAAACCACACGAAGATTGATACATGGGGGATATGCTCTGCAACGTTCCCCGAGAAGTTCTTTCCGTTAGGTAAAACCAATACCCTCCACATGAGAATTTCAAGTTTTCAGCAAGCAGCATCATAATCTCGAGGTTTGGGAAAGGCTTCCGGAGTACATTTTGGCCTGTCCTCACCATTGGATTTGGAAGAAAGGAGAGCTAGGCTAAAGCCACAAAGAAGTGACATATTGATGCAACTACTAGAGGAGCTTTCTTCTTACTCACTATTGATAATGCGAAATCTCTAATTGAGAAGATGGTTTCCAACCAAGGGTGGATCGATGATCAACTGTAGTACACACACTGTCAAGGAAGCAGATATGCTTACTGCCAAAATGGACCTTATAATGAAGAGATTGGATGATATCACTATTAAGAAGGTTGTGATGACCACCACTACTCATGATATGAATTATCGCATGACTTGCAAAGTCTATGGTAATACTAGACATTCTAGGAGTCACCACCCTGAAACCCAAGAGGATGTGATGTACATGAACTGCAGCAACAATGGTTATCGTCCACAATAAGGAGGCCGGACGTAGAATCAACAACACCCTTACCATCAAGGAGTTAACCAAGGTAATACTTTCAACCCTGCATATCCTAACCATGCAAGGGTCAACAAGAGAAGCGTAAGGGAAGCTGGGGACCCAATAGGAGGCTCGTTCGATATAGGAGTTACCCGCCATATCCTAACCATAGATAAGGAAGGTACCAGCAAAAGAAAAGGTACCTAAAGGGAATGTGGCACTACCAGAATTTGTCGAAACCAACATCTTGTCATTTCCTCAACGAAATCGGAAGACAAAAGTGGATGAGCAATTTTACCCACTTCGTGGACATGATTCAAAATGTTTATATCAATGTTCCATTACTTGAGGCAATGCAGGTACCTATGTACGCACACTACCTCTAGGATATCCTTATTAAGAAGTGAGCTGATGAGGACATGACACCTATGCAAACGACCATGATTGGTGCATGGAATGGAGTAGAAGATGTACAACAAGGGTGTCCAAGTCAAAGTGGAGGCACGAGGCTAATCCGGTTCGAGTCCCCAAGGTGGAGGCTGTAAGCAATTCAAGTTCGAGCCCAGTTCAGAGTCCAGGAGAAGCACACACTAAAAACGACACCTAGGTCGCATACAAAGTCGCTTTTGGACGTTCTTTATATGGTTGAAACCACAACTTCATAGAGCTTCCAATGGAATTGGTCTCAAGCCTAAAATCCTTTTGAGTCAACAGGAATCGTTGAAACAAGTTGACATCCAGAATCTACCAAGGTGTTGCGTTGCCAGTTTGTTGGGCCTTAAGCCAAGGTTGTGGGTGCCCCAACCTAGGTCGCCCCCAACCCTAGGATTCCCCTCCTCATATACTCAGTAGCTGCCTCCATAGAAACTTGAGTTTTTTACATCTAGCTTTAGCTACACCAGACCATGCACAAATACGTGTTGATCTATGTGATTCAAAACTCCACCTTCGAGTGATATTTAGATTGCTCACCTCGAATTCTTGTTCATTCTTCGATTGTGTACAAGGATTGTTCTTTTTGATCAGGCCGATCTTGCTCCAACAAGGTCGATAACCACAAGGAGTTGGTTCATCGATTACATTAGTGCTTCGGGCTTGCTCATCGTAGTCGGATTGCGAGGGTCACCTCCCACTGAAATCGGATTTAACTTCACTCAACGAAAGATCGGGCACTCCGCCTCTATCAAGTGGTATCAGCTTTCCAGGTTGATCGGTGAGTTTATCAAGTATTTTTTTAATTCCTATAGTCCACAAAAACCAAAAAAAAAAATTGTTTTAGGTTAGATCCTTGTCCCAGCAACCTGTTTTAGCCTTGCACTTTCATTCAATAACTTGCTTTATTGAGTTTGTGTGCTTGTTCGTTTTGCTAGTTTCTTGTGTTTTTCTTGTTTTTCATGTAAACCCTAGTCGCTATCGTTTCGTTCCGCTACTCGCCAAACCACCACCTCTGCAACTCCCCCTCTCGCGCTAGGGCCGCGTCGTGTTCTCTTCCCCGATCGCCCCTACCGCTTCGAGTCCTTGGCAAGTCAAAAAAGGAAAGGAATAAAAAAGAAAGGAAAGAAACAAAAAAAGAAATGAAAGAAAAAAGAGGATGTGTCCAGTAGGGAGAAGGAGGCTAGTTCGGTTCGAAGCACTCCCGACGCACGCCATTTTTCTAGGTCGCGAAGCGCCTTGTTCATGTCTCACCGTGACCCCCCTCGTGGAACACCAGGACACCAAGTCTGTGTCCCCCTCGCTGAGCCCTCCTCATACCGAACCCCCCACACCATGCCTTTCCCTTGCTTGTGTTTCCCCTCGCAAAGGGCTCCCCAAGCACGCCATGCTCGTCCCTACATAGTGGGCATAGCATCACGTGCCCCTACCATCCCTGGTTCGTGCCCCCTACTGAACCATCCCCTCCAGCACCACGCCTTCCTCTACCCCCATGCTCTTTCGTTTTCACATTTGTAATCAGCAGCAATTGATCGTATTTAGCACTATTATTCAATTTTGCATTATTGTTTGATTGTGCCAATCCTTCAATTTAGTGCAACCTTCCCAGAACTCCACATAGTTCTCTGATAAGCAAGTTTTGTTTCTTCACGCAATCACTGCTCTAATCTTTCGTTGGTTCTACCTTTTGGTTGCAGTTCTCCCCTGTGTGCTTGGTAAGAATGGATAAGAATTTGATAACAACACTAGCTTGAGTGCCTTGTGATCCATTACACCCCTGTTTCATTGTGGATTTTGTTTTTGTGTTTGCGGTAACCATGGAAGACGGTGACACCACGAGTGTTGACAAGGAGTAGGATGATGGAGACCGCTAAGGCTATTTCCGCCGTGTGCCACACTGTTTTGGTAATGATTCATTTGCTAAGATTACATATAAAATTCCACCATATAATGGCAAATATGATCATGCTGCATATCTTGATTAGGAATTAGAAGTTGAACAACAACTTTCATGTCAATATTCCTGCTACTTCTCAAGTTAAAGTTGTAATTTGTTCATTTACTAATTTTTCTTTAATTTGGTGGTGTGATTATAAAAAAGACATCCCAATACAATTCCAACCACTTGGAATGAATTAAAAGCTGCTATGCGACATAGATTTGTACCTTCTTATTATGCGTACAAATTGCTTAAAAAATGCAATGTTTTCGGCAAGGTTCCCAATCTGTAGAGGACTGTTATCAGGAATTACAAAAAGACATGATTCATTGTGGGTTATTAGGGAAAAATGACGCTACTATGGCATGTTTTCGTGGTGGTTTGAACCGCGAAATTCAGGATATACTTGATTGTACGGAATATGCAGATATGACCACTTTATTTGAGTATGATTACAAAGCTGAACATGGAGTGCAGGGACGTCGCTCAAAGCAATATTCTATCTCTTTTGCAGGACAAAGCTCGACATCCAGCTCAACACACGCTCTCCCAGCACCATCCACGCTCACCACTACAATGATCGAGAGCAAAGCGCCATCCACGCCCACCACTACACCGCTCGAGAGGATGGCCAAACCTGCAAGTACATGCTCATGTACAAATTTAGAACCATCACGTCACAATGCACCTAATACTCCTACCGATAACATAGGTAATGCCCATGGTGCTACACTCACGGCAGGTGAGAATTGTGTTAATGTGTTGAATTTTTCCACACATCATGCTTTAGTTGAGCAATTAATAGTGGAACCATTGCTAAATTTATCTTTGTCATATGGTGATTTGCTTGAAGTTTCTTTTAATAAAGATGAATTGCGTGCTACTACTTCAGTTTTACATGCTAGTGCTGAAAATAAACATATTATGCATGTTGCCAATGAAAATGATGAGCTACATTTGTCTTCTTTACATACCGTAGGTTACATTGAATTTGATGATTTGTGTAATATAGATTGTTTAGAAGAGAGAATTTTTGCACATGCTGATTTGCCATGGTTGTCTAAACATTCATACCATATTATTGGCAAATATAACAACACAGGACAATATATGGTACATCGGGTTTACATTTGTTCAAATCTGAATTCTCCTGTTGTTGTGCAAGATTGTGCTCGATTAGAGGGTAACCTTCATACAAACATATTCACATGTTCCTCTAGTAGTTATTTTTCACAAGAAGGGAAGCATTGCCGGTTGCTCTCTATGATTTTTGGTGCTGAATTTTCTTGCAATGAACCGACTATTCCTATTATTTCGTTTGTTGGTACTAATCTTTTGCAGGATAGTAATGACAAACATCTTGTGTCTTTCGATAACGATGTGTCCCGAGGTGCTGCCAATATTATGTGACATGGCATGATACACAATTGGAAACATGGTCATTTTCCTCCTCACAATTATTTTGGTTTGCTTTATTTCCGCAACCCCGTTCTCCTTTCTGTTGTGTAGGCTCAGTTTCAAGTACAATCGATGTTGAGGGCGACTTTTCTTCAAATGGGGGAGAATGATGAGGACATGGCACCCATGCATATGACCATGATTGGTGAGGCACAAAGCTAATCCGGTTCGAGTCCCCAAGGTGGAGGTCCTAAAGCAATTCAAGTTCGAGTCCAGTTCGGAGTCCAAGAGCAGCGCACACTAAAAACGGCGCCCAACTCGCATACGGAGACGGTTTTGGACGTTCTATATATGGTTGGAACTGACATTTCATAGAGCTTCCAATGGCACCAGTCTCATGGCAAAATTCGTCCTGAGTCGACGGGAATCGTTGAAACAAGTTGACATTCAGAATGTACCAAGGTGCTACGTCGCCAGTTTGATGAGCCTTAAGCCCAAGTTGTGGGCACCCCATCCTAGGATGCCCCAACCCTAGGACGCCCCTGCTCTTATACTTAGCAGCCGCCGTCTTAGAAACTTGAGTTTTGTTTTATATCTAGCTTTAGCTACACCAGATCATGCACAAATACATGTTGACCTCTGTGATTCATAACTCCACCTTCAAGTGATATTAAGATTGCTCGCCTCAAATTCTTGTTCGTTCATCAATTGCGCACAAGAATTGATCTTTGTGATCAAGCCTGTAACGCCCATGTTTTAGCCTATAATAAAATCACTCGCTAAATCACGTGTGTTTTTCAAAATCTTATTTGCTGAGCTCGATCAATTCCTAAACCCCGACACTCATTCGTCTTTCAACCCGAGTCACCCCAGTAGTCACCCGACACTGGGAATCCTTCCGGCCCGCATCCCGGCAAGTGCCTCGGATTCACCGGCGCCACAATTATCGCCAACTCGGGAATCACACGACGTCGCATCGGCGCTCGAAACCCAGAAAATTCCACCAAAATCCTTTCCCTATTTTTCCTAAATCTTTCCCAATTTTCCTTCTCTTTTTCCCCTTTTCTTTCCTTTTTCCTTTTCCTTTTCCTTTTCCTTCATATTTTCTCTCTTTTCCTTTTCCCTCCTACCTTTCTTCCTCACGGACTGAACCGTGGCTCCCTGCACCACGACGCACGCCCGCGGCCTCTGCTCAACGCGGCCGTACGACCCGGCCCTGCGCCTCTACCCCGGGACGTCGCACGCCTGACTCCCCCTCCTTGCTCGGCGCGGCGCGCGCACGCCGCGCGGCCCGTGACACGACGCGTCCCTGCCGCTTGACGCTAAGGCCACTATTAATCCCACCTACCCCGACCGGTCACCTCCAAGCATCGCGCTGCCACAAGCCGCTGCCCGCATCACGTCGCCGCAAGCCGCTGCCCGCATCACGCCGCCGCTCGTCACTGCCAATGCCCGGCCCGCATTCCACTGCACGAATCCGTTGCTCGACAAGTCACATCAGCAGGGTCGCAATAACGCATTTACTCCACCACGAATCCCAGTCGACAAACCACAGCCACATGGGCCGAACCGCCATTGCAGGCAGAGCACAAGCTCCGTGTGCTCAGCTCCCGGCTCGCATTTCCCCGCGTGGCATCACTGCCCCACGGGTCACTTCCCACAGCACCGCTGCCACTCCCGGCCACCAGCGCCTTAACTCCGGCCAAACCGAGCCACTGAGCCGCCATTGCCGCCGTCAGCAGCACGTGGTCCGCGCGCTCGACCCCGGCCACTCCACCGCCTCTCCACAGCTATAAATAGCTCGGCACCGCTCTTCACCCCGCCACGCACCTCTCAGGTCACCTCCCTCCCTCTCCTGAGCCCCCCACCACCGCTGCCAATGCCGCATTGGCCGCAGCCCGCTGCCGCCTGTAGATCTCCCTCCCTGGACCGCCTTCGCCCGAGGTGAGGACAGTAATCGATTGCCCTCGATCTCCTCTCTCCGTTCCCTTACCTCCCGGCCGTCGCTGTGCCCGGGAAGGCCGTCGACCACCACAATCAGGTCACCCCTGACCCCCCTCCTCTTAACCATGGAACCGCAAGCAGGAGCTCCCCGAGGACTTCGAAGACGACAAGTTCAATCTCATCCTTTGATGCATGCTTTGGCCCCAGTTTTATAAACACAATCCTATGACCCGTTTTATAAATTGCATATTGTTTTACTACAAAAACCTGGTAGGGTAGCCACCCTTGGTTGCTATTATTGACCTTTGTTTGGCCTAAATTATTGCTTTAAAAATGTGTGGGCGCTTTAAAAATGGCAATGAGATATTTTGGAAAATTAGTAAAGAATTGGGTGATAGAGGGGGAGTGCCCGATCTTTCTGTGAGTGGAGATAAATCCGATTTGGTGGTTGTTGACCCTCACGATCCGACTACGACGAGCGAGACTCGAAGCGCCAATGCAATTGCTGAACCAACTCCCGATGGTTACCGACCTTGCTGGCGCAAGATCAGCCTGATCACGAAGATCAATTCCTGTGCACAATCGAAGAACGAACAAGAATCTGAGGCGAGCAATCTTAATATCACTCGAAGGTGGAGTCTGAATTACACGACTGCGGCACGATGACGGCTGTTCGGTTGTAGCTAAGGCTAACAAATAAATCAAACTCAAGTCTGAAAATAAACGAGCGGTCTATCTAAATAGGGGACGCAGCCCCTGGCGGCCACGAGGGGCGGCGCTACAGTACCCAAGGGTACTGTTCACACGCGTGAACAGTACCCTAGGCCTACATGGGCCTCCTGTTGGGCCAACAGCCCAAAAGGTATTGGTGCAACGCCCTGGCAGATTCTGGACGTCAACTTGTTTCGCAGATTCCCGTTGACTCAGAACGAATTTTGGCATGAGACCGGTGCCATTTGAAGCTCTATGAAATTGTGCTTCCAACCATATATATAATGTCCAAAACCGACTCCGTATGCGACCTGGGCGTCCGTTTTATTGCGCACTTCTCCTGGACTCCGAACTGGACCCGAATTTAAATTGCTTTTGGCCTCCACCTCGGGGACTCGAACCGGATCAACCTTGGACCTCCTTCTTGACTTGGAAAACCTTGCTGGACTCCATCTTCTCCAATCCATGCACCACGCATGGACATAAGCATGGTTGCCATGTCCTCATCATTCTCCCCTTCCTGACGAAAAGCCGTCCTCGGCGCCGATTGTACTTGGAACCGATCCTGCACAACACAAGAGAGAACGGGGTTTCGAAAACAAGAAAAATCAAAATTATTGTGAGGAGGAATGTCACCATGTTTCCAATTGGTGAAGATGTCATCTTGCATAGAAAATTTAGCGAGCATGTAAGCATCGTGAGCGGACGACACATAATAGTTGGCAACACTACCCTGCAAAAGATTAGTACCAACAAAAGACAAAGTAGGCACAGGTAGCAACCAGCAATGCTCCCCTTCTTGGAAGTAAACTTGTTTCACCAAAACTGAACTAGAGAAAGGTGAATGAATATGTGTAGTGTGGCTGCCTTCTAGTGGATCAAAATTGAGCACAACAAAAGGATAATTCAAATTTTCACAAATGTACACTCGATGTATCATATATTCCCCTTTGTTGTGGGTAAAAATGCACATCCTCTGCAGAGTGTAAAACCTATTCGAATAGCTGTGTCCACGGTATTGGACGAGTCACGGTGTGGTCACAAAACTAGTGTTTGGGTTTGGAGTGATTTTCATGGCATGTATTGATTTCTCGAAAAGTGTGTGGCTGTGTGCCTAGGCTATTGCGGACGGGGAGTCTGGTAGTCCTCAATTGGTTTTTCTGAAAACTACTGAATTACTTGGGTTATAAAAACTGTTTGCGAAAACCTTTTCGAAAACAAACCCCTGCATGAGTAAATGTGTTTGCAAAATCCAAGTTGTTTTGATTGGTGTGGCTGCCCTCTAGTGGATCAAAATTTACAAAACCAATTTACTCATGCAGTGGCAGCGGAAGCACCTATGTACTGTTGATTGGGAAGATAAATTCTCCAATTGTTTGCTTCAAAGCACAGCCTCTGATGATTCAGATCATTGCCCCCTGTTACTTGGTCTTCATGACAACAAGCCTGGACGTCGTAGGTTTCATTTTGAGTCTTTCTGGCCCAAGTTAGATGGATTTCGGGAAGTCGTTACCTCGGCATGGGCTTCGTTCCACCTGGACAATGCCCCTTCATCACTCTGGATAGGAAATTCAAAGCTGTCACCAAGAGCTTACAGAGTTGGAGCAACAAGGTTGTCGGTCAAATTTCATTTCAACTTGCATTAGCAAGAGAGATACTTCATCAATTCGAGATTGCTCAGGACAGTCGTCAACTCTCTCAGGAGGAATTGTGGCTCAAAAATAATCTGAAAAAACACAGTTTGGCTCTCTCATCCCTCAAACGAACAATAGCCGGCTACGCTCAAGGATCGGTTGGCTAAAGGAAGGAGATGCCAATACACGGTTGTTCCATCTTCATGCCCGACACCGAAAAAGGAAGAACTTCATTGGGAAACTGATCTCAGGGGATCAAATTTGCACCAGCCAGGAGGAAAAAATTGTAGTTATGGATGATTTTTATGATAATTTGCTGGGTACAAGTATTACAAGGGTGAACACTATCAACTTGCCAGAACTAGGAATTAATGTACATGATCTGTCTGAACTTGATCTACCCTTTACTGAAGAAGAAGTATGGTGCACGATCAAGCAAATGCCTTCTGTTAAGGCTCCGGGACCGGATGGATTCACAGGTTGTTTCTACAAAACTTGTTGGGCCATAATAAAAAAAGATATCATGGCAGCCATTTCAGCAATATGGAGCAGGAAGCTTGCAAACTTTGGGGTCCTCAATTCTGCATATATCACACTTCTCCCCAAAATGGAAGGAGCAGAACAACCCAAAGATTTTAGACCAATCAGCTTGGTCCATAGTTTTGCCAAATTAGTTACAAAATTGTTAGCCAACCGTCTCGCTCCAAAGTTGCAGCAAATGGTTTCACCTGTTCAAAGTGCCTTTATCAAAGGGCGATTTATACAAGATAATTTCATGTTGGTACAACAAACAACAAGATTCCTACATCAACAGAAAGAGCCTCGGATTCTGTTAAAGCTAGATATCTCTAAGGCTTTTGACTCAGTATCATGGTCCTTCCTCCGGAATTAATGCAACGACTTGGTTTTGGACAGATTTGGCGTGATATAATTAGTGGGCTGCTTTGCTCTTCATCCACCCAAGTGCTCATGAATGGATCTCCTGGTGATCGCATTTTCCACCGGCGAGGCCTCCGACAAGGTGACCCGCTATCTCCAATGCTATTTATCTTGGTCATGGACGTGTTGGGGCATATGATCTCAAAGGCTGCAAGTGAAGGTTTATTGTTACCTCTATCAAGACGTCCCTTGCAGCATCGAATATCTATTTATGCAGACGATGTGGTTTTATTCCTTCGACCTGCTGTTGAGGAAATTAATGTGACTATGGATATTCTCAATTTGTTTGGAGAGGCAACAGGGCTCAGGACGAATCTGCAAAAAAGTAATGTGTTGCCCATCAGGTGTAATGAAAATGAATTAGCAATTGTACAGTCCCTACTACCATGTGCACATACAGACTTTCCTTGCAAGTATTTAGGTCTGCCCCTATCTCTGAAGAAACTAACAAAGGAACAAGTGCAGCCCATCATTGACCGCATTGCTGATCAGTTGCCTGGATGGAAAGCAAACCTGATGACTAAGGCAGGGAGGATGGTCCAGGTGCAGTTTGTGCTTACCGGAATGCTCATCTACATGTTAATGGCTGTTGATCTTCCAGCTTGGGCAATTAAAGCAGTGGATAAAATCAGGCGTGGATTTCTTTGGAAAGGTCGTAGGAATGCACAAGGCAGGCATTGTATCATTGCTTGGCTCAAAGTGTGTCGACCTAAAGAACTGGGCGGCCTAGGGATTTCAGATATCAAGACACTTAGTTGGGCTCTAAGAATGCGTTGGGTTTGGCTGCAGAAAATAGAACCTGATCGCCCATGGGCAGCCCTCCCAATACATGTTCCGGTACAAGTAAGAGAATTTTTTGCAGCGGCTATCTACTCAGAGGTTGGAGATGGTGTAAAGACCCTTTTCTAGACGGATCGCTGGCTCTATGGACAGAGTATTTCAGATTTGGCACCCAACTCTTTGCCACCGTTACTGTCAGAAGACGCAAGAAAAGAACAGTACAAGAAGCCCTTACCAACTATGCTTGGATATTGGATATACATGGGGCTCTTACTGTTAGGGTTCTTGTTGAATATCTTCAATTATGGGACATCTTATATGACTTTCAGCTACAACTCCGACAAGGTGAGGATAAGCACATATGGCGGCTTTCAACAAATGGGCAATATTCAGCAAAATCAGCATACGAGGGGTACTTTCTTGGATCAACTCTGTTTGGGCCATGGGATAAAATCTGGAAAACTTGGGCGCCGCTTAAATGTCGTTTCTTTATGTGGCTAGTAGCCCATAAGGGATGTTGGATTTCGCGGATCGTCTAGCCCGCCGGAGTCTCCCTCATCCTGCACACTGCATTCTGTGTGATCAAGAGACAGAGACCATTGATCACCTCCTTATTCATTGTGTCTTTGCAAGGGAATACTGGTACCGTTTTCTCTCACAAGTCGGCCTTCGGTCCCTCTCCCCCCCAGCCCACAGAAGCATCTTTCTATGATTGGTGGGAAAGAGTGAGCAATGAAGCTAGTGGCCTAGTACTGCAAGGAATCAACTCTCTCATAATACTTGGGGCCTGGACGCTTTGGAACCAACAAAACAAATGTGTATTTGATGGAGCTGTTCCTGATATGAATGGCGCTCTAATCATATCCAATGAAGAGCGAAAGTTATGGTCGTTGGCAGGGGCTCGAGGAATTTCCCTTTTGACTGCCCCCACCTCAGGAGAGTAGGTTCCAGAGTTTTTTCCTTTGGTCGTCTTTTAAAATTTGGGCACGGGTGAATCTGTAACTTGAATATTTGTGTAGTGTCTTGGGTGTGCTGGCGTGAGTCTGGGTATGTTTTGAATGTGTCATTGTGTGTTGAGTGTGTTTTGTGTTGTATGGGATCTCTTTTCCTTTTTCACCTTCTTAATATAATGATGCGCATCTCTCCTGCGTTCTCCGAGAAAAAAATGTTTGCAAAATAAACCTTATCCAGATCCTTGATATATAATGTGCATGATCTAGTTATTACCCCTCCGTGGGTGGGGTTGAACTTGTTGAGTACGTAGGTACTTACCCTTGCTTAATTAACTGTTTTTCAGAGGAGGATCCCGACTTTGTCTCCGAAGACATTGAGTAGGTTGTCGTCCTACACCCAACCCGTGCTCGTGGATTCAGGGTCTCCACAGGAAGCTTCCATGGCGCTAGACTTTGATGATGTTTTAGAAGTCTCTACTGTTTTAGTGTGGGCTACAGTCCTTATGTTGTTTCTCGTGGCAGTGGCGCTTCCATGCCGACAGCCTCGACGTGTTGTACGATAATGAACCATCTGATGTAATAAATGTGTTACCAGCCTCCTAGGACTGGTATTTGTATCACATTTAGTCACCTCTGATGAGGGGACGCTTCAGGTGGTATCAGACCATAGGTTGGCCGTAGGATGCGACCCCTAGGACCCGAGACCTTTTTTAAGCCTTTCTCTAAATGTTTTCCTTGGTCAGCTCACCTTTCCACAAATCTCTTACCTTGACCCTTGCCTGGTTCCAGATGGCTAACCTGGAATGGAGGGGAGGCGTCTGCCCCTCAGAGCCTGGCCTCCCTAACTTACTACTACTCAGCCTGGAACGTGTCGGAGTGGTGGACCCGCAGGAGTACACCTATAGGGAGTACGAATGCATAGGCACCCTTCGGTGTGATGTGATGATCTTTGTGGGAAGGAGCACACTCTACCCCGACATAGATCTCTGGTTCATCTCTACCACTAGGTTTTGTTTCCTTGACACCTACCCAAAGGCTGCCCGAAAAGCCCTACAACGCCTACAAGTGGTCTATAGGAAACATCTTAGACGGAATCCAATGGGATTTTCCCCACCCTCGAGAGGTAGAGGACGCTCATGGATCGCCCGAATGAGAAGACTTGGAAGAGAAGAAGAAGACCTAGAAGATACAGTTTCCCACCTGTCCATCTACCTCAATGGCTTAGATCACCTTTACCATGAACAGGCCTAGCAGCTGAAGCACCAAATCAACAGGGCAGAAAGAGAAGAACAAAGGATAGAATTAGAAAGGATAAAGACCAGAATCTATAGTGAGATTACGCTAGGAAAAGGGAACGCACTAAAGTATTCAACAAAACCCTATAGGATGAGCTTATCAAGGAACGTAAGAGAAGAGAAGAAGCTGGGTTACTGGATGGAGAACTGGAAGAAACCCGCTGGGATAGGGGAACACATATCGAGGATGTGATGTTGGAACAAGACCTCCCACCAAAGAAGCATCGCATTCAGCCTGAGAAAGAATCCCCATGAGAAGATAATGGAGTGCCTAGTCTAGAGCTATTGTCCCTATAATAATAAGTGTACCCCTGAGGAGTGTACCCAACCTTGTTGTTAAATAAAACTATCTATCTTTTGTACCCTATCTTTTGCCCAACTTGTTGTACTCTACCCTTGTTTTCAGATGGTCTAAGATGGATGGACCCAAGGCATGTGCCAGAAGGAGCCTAGTTTTGCTCGCCTTCTTATCAACTCACTAAACGCCCAAGGTACTACAGCAGAGAGTACGAGCAACTCGGTACTCTTCGCTGTAGGGTGGTCCTCTCCATCGCCAGAAGCAACCGCTACCCCAACATTGAGTCGTGGCGTGTGACCTACACAGGGTTTCGACACCGAGATACCTACCCCTTGGCTCTCAGAAAAGCTCTCCGATACTTGTGTCAAATCTATGAAGATCACCTCGTCTACACACCCATGAGGCTTTACCCTCCCGCCATCAAAACTCGAGTCTAGCAAGCCCGCATGAGACAATTAGAACAGTGCCGCCACCAAGAAGACCTGTTGTACCATGCGGTAGCCTATCTCATCTACCTGGACCAACTCTTTGATGAGCAAGGAAGGCTCCTGAGGGAGCAAATCAGTCGGGCTGAGGAAGCAAAAGTCACAGTAAGGATGCACCAAGTTCGAGTAGCTCAAGCTGAAGCAAGGACCGCGGCCTCCATAAGTAGTGAAACTGTTGCCCATGAAAGCCTTAGGAGGATCCAGGATCAGTGCATGTAGGAATGGACTAACAGTGGAGCACCCATTCCGACCATTAGAGAATCACAAGTCCTACTTGGGACACCCCTTGTAGGATGGGGAGGAACTCTTGAGACTCCGCCAGCACCACCTACAGTCACCGAACAACCAACAACGACCACAGTAGAAGAAACTTCGGCACAACGCCAAGAGAATGGGAACCTCGAGGGCAAGGATGCGATGAGCTGCTCATTCCACTAGAAGTGCACTTCGCCCCGGAAGATGGCTCGCCTCGCGAGTAGCATGCCCCCGATGGCCTTGCCCAGGGAATGAAGTTGTGCTGGTCCAAGCTTAGAGTCGCACCCTTAGCTTTTGTCGTAGCACCAAGTCGTGTAGTGTATCCGCGTCATATCAGTCGAGTAGTTCGGGATGTATCCTCCTCTCTTGATTGCAATAAAGTTTGTATGTGTTTGTTTGTTTGCTATATGCTTGTTGTGTGCTTACCGGCAGGAGTAGATCCCGTCTTTTCAAAAAGAATTCCACCTTAATCAACTTAAACATCACATAAAACCTAGATCTTATTGAAAACCTGCTCCTCTACAGATGGTTTCAAGGTGCCCTGCCAGGACCTTCCAAGTCTCTGGTCGTATGGAAGCAGAAGGATCTCAAGCCAGACGAAGGGAGTGCCTTAACGACCAAAAAGTGAATCAAGGCGAGGATGGAGGAGAAAACCACGTCCAGCCACCCCACCCCCTACCGTAGACCTGGCGCAAGTATTGGCCAACCAGAACCTGCTGCTAGAAGCCATAGCCAATGCCATCAACCGTCTAAGGTCCCGTGTTCTGGGCATGAATGAGAAGCTGATAGAATTTCTCCGGACAAAGCCACCCACTTTTGGCGGGTCCGTGAATCCCTTGGATGCAGATGACTGGTTGAGGGCCATCCGAAGGGAACTAGAGTGTTGATGGTGTATATGCGTATCAAACTTCAATTGGATTTGCAAGCAGACAAATCCCCCGTCATAGTCAAGGGACCCTTCTTCCCCTAAGTGTGAGAACCCAAGGTATCGAATCCATGGAACAATGTGCAATGCAAGGATTCAATCTAGTAAAGTAAGGAATGCTATCTTTTGAAGAAACAAGTTGCATCTAATCTAAGAGATCATCAAGAAAACACATCTAATCTAATCTAATCTAATCTAATCTAATCTACTAACTCAAGAGGTAGCAAGAGAAAGCAAAGAGATAATCAATCTAGAGAGTCTAGATCATGCTTATGTTGTAGCTCCAAACAAGATAGATGAAGATAGAAAAGCGAATCTCATTGAAAGCATCTTTAAACCGTGGCCTCCGGTCTGATTCCGAAGACGCCCGCCTTTTGGAGCCACAGTTCTGTCACAACGCATTCCTATTCGTGCGGGTTAGCCTAGGGCGAGTTCGAAAGAACAAGTTGAAAACACTTGGTCAGTCTGGTATGCACCTCTAGCCACCGCGGCTACAAGAGCACCCTAAGCAATCTATCTTAAGTATAGATTGGGAAAGAAGCAAAACCAAGGGAGAACAAAATCATCGAGAAGGCACTTGATCACTAGAAATCGGATTCACTATAAAACTTCACCATGAATGATTACATGAACAAGATCACCACCGGGATCCTACTTCGATCTTGATCCTTGCTCTGGAGCTCCGACGTGGTCTTCCATGCAAGGTTCCCACGTCGGCTAGGGAGACCCTAGACAACTAGCACGACCCTCCTCTCTGAGATGGTGTCCCTCAAGCTTCTTTGCTTCTCAGCGGAGGATGACGAAAGAATCAATGCGTGGCTCTCGGCCAGGGGGCTATACATAGTCCGAGAGGCGGCTAGGTCAAAGGGGGGAGGGGGGCGACTGGGCCTCGAAGTGGGCTGGGCTGGCCGGCCTGGGCCCACTTCGGCCCAGCTCGCGGCCTCCTTCGCTTGGTGTTCCTTCCCGAGCCTTCTAGTGTCTTCCCGCTTCTGCATGTGGCCCTTGGTGTCAGTTTCTCCGCGGTTTAGATGAAGCTCCTTGTCCCGCAAGATTCAGCATTTTTTGTCCAGGTCCTCGGAGTTTTCCGTCTTCACGGGTTGGTCCTTGGGCTTCTTGGAGTCATGTTTACTTCATTGCTTGACTTGTACCGGGCTTCAAGGTCTAGTCGCGAGGTGCTTAATGAACTTATCCCTGAAGTCTTGCTTTCAACACTGAAATCCTGCATAAACACTAAACTCCAAAACCGACATGCACAAACGAACTTTTTATACCAAGGGGGTTAGTACCAATGGATAAGAATGAAATTCATGCCAATACCGAAGGTAAACTCATGGCTAGGTTGACGGAATTTCACTGTCAATATAGAGACACTAAACTGTGAGGATTGAGACAAGGTTCTTTCGGCCACTCACCAACTCACTGGAACAGCCTTAGCATGGTGAAAAAACTACTGTGTCGCGGCCAAAGATCCCTCCACCATCACTTGGGATGAGTTTGTGAAAGAGTTTCATCGCTACCACATCCCAGAAGCCACGCTGAAGCGCAAGGTGGACGAGTTCCATGAACTATGCCAGAGCAACAAGTCAGTAGAGGAATACACCTACCAATTCATAGAGTTAGCCCGCTATGCCCCTCATGAAGTGGACAAGGACTCGAAGAAACAGGATATGTTCAAGAAGGGCTTGACCCCGGAACTAAGGACTCTACTTACCCCTCAGATCTACCAGGATTTCAATACACTTATGAACATGGCTATCCTCACAGAGAGAGCCAGGGCAGAAGAAAAGAAGGACAACAAGCGGAAGTTCATGGAGCACAAGGCTCAACAACAAGAGCGTTCCCAGAGGCAGAGAAGCTTCGGCCACCCCATGGCTAAGTCCCAAGCCCCCACGAAGTACCTAACCCAATCACAAGCCACGGGCTCTCAGGGTCCTGAAACCCAGTTCAAAAAATACAACAACCATAACACCATGAAATCTCCACAGAGCAATGCTATCCAGGTCACTGCCAACAACAACAACACCAGGGCATGTTTTTACTGCCGTGAAACGGACACTTCATTGCCAACTGCCCATACACCAACAAACCCGCAACTTCAGCCTACTCGAACATAGTAAATGGGCCGAGAGCGGTCGTATCTGGAGCCAACCGCGTGCCAGTTCGCAGCAATAACAACTTCAACAACAACAAGAACCGGCAGATGAGGCAGCCCCAACAGTCTTATGGATGAGCACGTGTCAACCACATCAACGTGCAAGAGGCTCAAGAAGCACTTGGTGTAGTGCTCGGTGAGTTCCTGGTCAGCTTAGGTTTGGCAACCATATTATTTGATTCAGAAGCATCACATTCGTTCATATCTTCAAGTTTTATGGAAAAGCATAATATACTTACAGTACTACTAAAAACACCCCTGGTAACCCGTACGCCTGGAGGTGACATTAAGTGTCAACTCGGTTGTTGACGGTGTATATTGGTGCACCTAGCATGTTCATTACACTTTGGTTTCGATTTGATTATGGAACTAATCCGCCACTAGGCACGCTAATCATATAACAAGTTCATTTATGTGCATGCATTTGGAAGTGTTGTGTTTATGTAGGAAAACATGGACATAAAGGACGGATTCGCAACAAGTTCAAAGAAGCATTTACGGAGTCTTGTTCGTGTTCATGAGCTTGATGAAATCACTTCCAATGGTGGCAAGGACCGAAGTGCTACGAGGAACACCCCCGGGGATTGAAGCGTAAAAGATCGAACTTCATGCGAAGAGAACCTCCATCTTGGACACGAGGATGACATCGTCAAAATCATGCAAGTGGAGGGGCAAAGTGCATAATCTCATGAGGACCCACGGGAGCGAAGGGGCGACCGAACCAAGCCAAGGTGGGCCCAGGCCGGCCGGCCCAGCCCACTCCGGTGGCCGGTTCGGTCCCGTTTTCCTTGCACCCGAAGGATCTTGAACCCTAAAAGCCTGGGCGCCGCCATTCGACAGAAAGAGAGAGCCATTTGCACCAGGAGGCCATCCACAAGCTATAGAGAGAGGAGGAGGATCTCCGGAGGGAGATCAACCACCTCGAAGGAAGAACCCTCACGTGGAGAAGAAGGAAGACACCGTTGGAAGGGAAACCAAGATCAACGGTGCCATGATCAGCACCTTGATGGGGTAATCTCCTTGTTCGTCCATGGGTTGTAATCGATCGTAAGATGTAATCATACTTTGTCGGATTATCTATCTATCTATCATCTTGTGTTGAATATACTTTAATGCTTAAGGATTAGCTACCTTACCGTAAAGGGAGTAGGGCCCCAATGCTTCCTTGGATCCATTCAATACGCCGTGTCCATCATAGGTCTAGTCATGAATACCTTCGCGTAGTGACAGTACGAGAGGAGGGAAAGGGCGAAACCATGGTCACAACCCCCGATAGATTAGATTGGTTTTCATGTCTTTAATTGATTGCATGATCGTAGACCCATGGGCGAGTGTCACCTACTTTGATCGTTTATCGTTCTCTCTAGTGTAGTTTAGTTGTTTTCTAGTATAATAGTAGTTAGGGTTTTAGTAGCTAGTGCTTAGAAGTAGATTGAACGCTTGTAATCCCCTTGCTCCGCGGATTGACAAGAACCTTGGGAATCCCGTGGTGAAACAGGTGTGGGGTCCGTACGCTTGCGGATCGTAGAGGGATACGTCTTTTATCCGTCAACAAGCCCCTTTTTCTGGCGCCGTTGCTGGGGAGCAAGCTAGTTTACATCGTTTGATTTGCATCTAACCTAGTTTTATACTTTAGTTTATCTTTTATTTGCTATATCTAACATATACTATCTAGAAAACCACTTGTTTCACTTTTGTTTTTTTATCATATTGTCTAGACGGCGATCGTTAATCAACCCGTGGAAGAACCGGAGAAATCATTAAGGAATTACGCTAGCCCTTGATGTGAAGACATAAAAGTACAAGAGTCGGATTCGAAGCTCGAAGCGACCAAGTATGAGATTAAATCCAAGATCATCGAGATGGTGGCGAGAAACCCGTTTGAAGGGATGGTTACGGAGAACCCACATAGACACATAAGGGATTTCACGACGATATGCAACACGGTGCGTCAAGAAGGAGTTCCCGATGAATGGTTCAAATGGAATCTCTTTCCCTACTCACTTGCCGGCAATGCAAGGACATGGTACTCGTTTGCGTCCTTTGAAGTTGAAGGCAATTGGAACAAGTTGACAAAGAAGTTTTGTGAGAAGTTCTTTCCAATTAGCAAGGTTCAACATCTAAGGAGGCAAGTGATCAATTTCATGCAAGGAGAAGAGGAAGAGATAGACCAAGCCTGGGATAGGTTTAATGAGTTAATCGAACAAGGACCAAAACTCGACTTCACCGGTGACATACTCTTGCATACATTTTTCTTTTCCCTAACCCCTAGTTGCATGCAACACGTCGAAATGTGTGCAGGCGGGGATCTCATGGAGAAAACACTCACGGAAGCCGCTCAACTTCTACAAAAAGTTAGTAAAGCGGTTGTCATGCGAAGAGATTGGGAAACAAGACTTGCGGAAGAGCCGGAATATAATTTGAGGAAGAAGAAGTGTGCTGAATTTTCTAAAGAGGCAACCCCGGAAGTCACAAAAGAGGAGCCAATCACGGAAAAGCTTGAACAAGAACACATCAAGTCAAGAACTACACCGAGCATTGACTTCGCCGTACCGAATGAGACGAACAAGAGAAGCATGTCAAGCGCGAAGCCACTAAGGGAGTTCGAACCAATGGATTGGGTTCCTATTGATTACGGAGAAGTATTCGACAAGAGAAGACCGTTCCCTAATCAAAAGGGAATGGCGAGAGCATTGGAAGTGGATTTCCCACCGGAGAAGAAAGCGGAAAATTCATACGACCTTGAAACCACCGGTGAAATCTTTCATAAGCTCTTTGGAGATGACATAGTGGATCCGGAACACATAGCCGAGGTGAAGAGAATCATGGGGATCAAGCCAGAAGCATCACCATACGCTCGCCTCGCCGAAGTCTACGCAATAGGATCCGAAGAAGAAGAGAAGATGACACCACACTTGAGTTGCGAGATCAACGGAGTTCAATGCAAAGCTTTATGCGGCATCGGAGCCCAAGTAAGTGTCCTATCTTCTAAAATTTATGATAAAGTTCAAGACCACAACCTAGACTTAGCTCCAACATCAACGAAATTAATTATGGGTGATGGTAGAGCTATCAAACCTCTAGGTATTGCTTGCAACATGAAAGTAAAAATCTCCAGAAATTATATACCAACCGACTTCTTTGTTATTGATGCTTACCATAGTAATCATGATCACATAATCTTACGTAGGACCTTTCTTAAGTTGGTTGATGCCGTGTTAGATGCCGGAGAAGGCAAAGTAACAATGAACCTTAATGGAACAAAGTACACATATAATTTTCTTCGTGCTTCTAAACACCTTACACCCTTTCCTCCCGAAGATGAAGAAGTAGAAGAGATAGATAGTATTTGTTTTGTTGAAACCCTTAGAGACCCGCTACAAAGAGCGATGGAAAATCAAATTAGTAGTCAACAAGATGAAGAGCTAGAAGAAGCAACGAAAGGCTTAGAACAACATTATGGAAGCGTGGAGGAAGGAAAATTCGAAGACATAGGAGAGATTAAACCCGAGGAGCCACAAGCGCCCGAGGTAGACCTTAAACCTTTGCCCAAAGGATTAAAGTATGAATTTTTGGGCCCGGACAAGACTTATCCAATCATTGTGAGCGACGAGTTGAGTCCCGAAGAAAATGAGGCATTGTTGATTTTATTGAAAAAACATAGGAAGGTGATTGGATATTCGATTAATGATTTCAAAGGTATTAGCCCAGCCTTTTGCACTCATCGTATACCAATGGAAGACCAATGTAAGCCCGTAGTGGACTACCAAAGGAGGTTAACCCATGCCATGCGAGAGGTAGTAAAGAAAGAGGTCATCAAGTTATTTGATGCCGGAATCATCTACCCGGTTCCGCATAGCGAATGGGTGAGCCCGGTACATTGTGTACCAAACAAAGGAGGTTTGACCATGGTGAAGAATGAGAAGAACGAATTGATACTGCAAAGAACTGTGACCGGGTGGCGGATGTGTATCGATTATCGTAAGCTTAACAAAGCGACAAAGAAAGATCACTTCCCCCTACCGTTCATTGACGAGATGCTCGAGAGGTTAGCAAACCACGCTTATTTTTGCTTTCTCGATGGGTACTCCGGGTTCATGCAAATTCCCATTCACCCGGAAGATCAACACAAGACAACGTTTACATGCCCTTACGGAACGTTTGCATATAGAAGGATGCCCTTCGGTCTATGCAACGCTTCGGCCTCTTTTCAACGTTGCATGATGGCCGTATTTTCGGAATTCATCGAAGAAATTGTCGAGGTGTTCATGGATGATTTTTCCGTTTATGGGAAGACGTTCATGGATTGCTTGGCAAACTTGGAAAAGGTCCTCACGAGGTGTGTGGAGGTAGACTTGGTGTTAAATTGGGAAAAGTGCCACTTCATGGTTAAGCAAGACATAGTGCTCGGACATGTTATATCCGAGAGAGGCATTGAAGTGGACAAGGCTAAGGTAGAGATGGTTGAGCAACTCCCACCTCCTACGGATGTTAAGTCCTTAAGGAGCTTTCTAGGCCATGCCGGATTCTATAGAAGATTTATTAAGGACTTCTCAAAGATCACTAAGCCTTTAACGCATCTTCTTCAAAAGCATGTGGCTTTTGACTTTGATGAGAAATGCCTAGCGGCATTCCGGACCTTGAAAAGTGAGTTGGTGAGTGCTTCCATCATCCAACCTCCGGATTGGAGCCAACCTTTTGAGATCATGTGTGACACAAGTGACTACGCCGTAGGCGCGGTCTTGGGTCAAAGAAAGGAAGGCCGAGTTCGCGCCGTTTACTATGCTAGCAAAACTCTTAGTGAGGCACAATTAAATTATGCCACTACGGAAAAAGAGTTGCTAGCGATGGTATTCACTTTCGAAAAATTCAGATCTTACATCGTGAACTCGAAGGTCATTGTTTACACCGATCACGCAGCCATCAAGTATCTCTTGGCTAAGAAGGAAGCTAAACCACGTTTGATTCGTTGGATCCTTCTTCTCCAAGAATTTGATGTTGAAATTCGTGATAAAAGGGGGTGGAAAATGTTGTGGCCGATCATTTGTCTAGGATGAATCGTGGACAAGATGATAAAGAGCCCATCGAAGATAAGATGAGAGATGACCACCTCTATAGAGTGCTTGATAAAGATACTTGGATGATCGATATCATTCGAGCAATTCGAAAGATGCCTCTCGATCATCTAGATAAAAACTCTCAAAAGAAGATAATCTCCGAAAGTAGGAAATACTTTTGGGATGCGCCATACCTCTTCAAACTTGGCAATGATGGAGTAATGAGAAGATGTGTGCCAAGAGAAGAGAGGGTAGAGATTTTGAGGAAGTGCCACTCGGCGGAATACGGTGGGCACTATAGCCATTTTCAAACCCAAGAAAAAGTATGGTCGAGCGCATTCTTTTGGCCGGAGATGCATGAAGATACTAAAAGATATGTTACATCATGCCCCGAATGCCAAAGAACCGGAAACATCTCTCAAAGAAATTCTATGCATTTAAAATACAACCTACAAATCGACATATTCGATGTATGGGGTATAGACTTCATGGGGCCTTTTAAAAACTCATTTGGATTCGAGTATATCCTTGTCATGGTTGATTATGTATCCAAGTGGGTAGAGGCTATACCATGCCGTAAAGCTTCCACGGAGGAGTCCATTACTATGATCAAGAATGTGATTTTTCCCCGTTTCAGTACACCGAGAATCTTGATAAGTGATGGAGGAATTCACTTCACCGAGAAGAATTTCAAAAAGTGCTTGTCCAAGTTGGGAATTGAGCATAGGGTCTCTACGGCCTATCACCCACTAACCAACGGACAAGCGGAAACGTCAAATAGGCAATTAAAAAGCATCCTCAACAAAACCATAGAGAAGGGAGGCAAAGATTGGTCAAAGAAATTAGACGGAGCTTTATGGGCTTATCGAACGGAGTTCAAAACACCGATAGGTATGACCCCTTATCAATTCATCTATGGAAAAGCTTGCCACCTTCCGGTTGAGTTGGAACATAAAGCCTATTGGGCGATTAAAGAGATGAACCTCGATCTCGATGCCGCGGTGGTGAAACGAAGGATCCAAATAAGCGAGCTAGAGGAGTTGAGGTTGAAAGCATATGAAAATGCAAGCATATACAAGGAGAGAATCAAAAGGTGGTATGATAAAAGATTGAAAAATAAAGAATTTAAAGAAGGAGATAAGGTCTTCCTCTACAATTCGAGGTTTAAAACCTTCGGAAAGGGGAAATTGCAAAGCAAGTGGGACGGACCTTATGTTGTGCATTCGATGCTCTCAAACGGAGCGGTAACCATTATGGATATAAAAGGCGATCAATTTGTGGTGAATGGTCAACGGCTTAAGGTTTACTACGAACCCGACGTTGTGCCCCTTCACCATGTTGATGCCTTCACCATGGAGGAAGAGCCCGAACGTCCCGCCTAGGACGAAAAACAAGGCATGAATTTCTGTAAATAGTTTTTCTTTTAATTTTCTGGAGTTTCTCGCGAAGATTTCTCGGGCCAACTTTTTCCCATGGGCTAAGGTGGTGAAAAAGGGCGGTGCACGAAAAGCCGGACCGGCCGGCCCCCGAGACGGGGTGGGCGGCCGGCCCGAGCCGACCGGCCCAGGTGGGTCCCGGCGGCCGTCGTCCCCGATTTTTGCCTGAATTGCTCCTTTTCGACTTCCTTCTTTGGTCAGAAAATTTTAAGGGAAGTTTAAAAAAGGAAAATGAGGTTCTCAGGGTTTTCCTCTTGGGACTATTTATTTGGCCGAATTGGGAGCTCGGGAATCAACCCCTTCAAGCAATATTTTGCACCCTTGCAGCAACCATTGTGTCCCCAAGAAGCTTAGAGTTGAAGCTAGAAGCCAAGGAGCCATCGATGGAGGAGGCGATGCGATGCGAGCTCAAGCTACCCGTCGAGAGGACCGCCCGCATCCGTTGCGGAGGGCGTGTCCCGACCGGAGCTCTTGCATCTCGCAATCCCGTCGAAGATAACGACCTCTACATTTGGGACGAGCAGCCCAAGGAGAGGACGCCCGAAGGCCCCAACGGCGACGGCAACAACGGCAACGGCG
The DNA here is from genome assembly GCA_947561735.1 of Cenchrus americanus. NCBI lineage: Eukaryota > Viridiplantae > Streptophyta > Magnoliopsida > Poales > Poaceae > Cenchrus > Cenchrus americanus. The sequence goes on from OX387244.1 coordinate 155,264,944, forward strand.
GCGACTACAATGGTGGTGGCGACAACGGCGATGATGACGGTGGAGACAATGGCAATGAAGACCCCTTCGGATTGCATCCAATGTGTTGTCGAACTTGCCGTCAATACATCGGGGATCTCTACACGTCGGTCGATGAATGTCTCCAAGCCATGGAAGCGATGAAGCATCGTATGGAGGATTTGGAGCATGTAGTTGAAGAGAACTACAAGTTCCTTAACCGTAACGTGCGCAAACTTTTTGGCATGGTTGGAAACATGAGAGGCAAGTGGTGCAACACTTGCTCGAAGTACCACTAGGTCTAGTTTTCCCCTTAGGAATTTTGTAAGATACGACGAGGACGTCGTATGTTTTTAGCGTGGGGGAGAGCTAGCTAGCTAGCCTTAGCTTTTGAGTTTCAAGTTTAGTTTCAGTTTAATCTTCGAGCGAGAGTCTTAGTTCTTGAGTCTTAGTTTTCGAGTCCTTAGTTTTCGAGTGTGTTTTTAAATTTTTGCAAGTTTGAAAGTGTCTTAAATTAGTGTTGAGTCAAGGAAAACCAAATAAAAAGAGTCTTTATATATTTTTGTGTCTTGTGTATTGCTTATCTTTATTCATCTTATTTGTTTATCTTTGATTCTTGATATATGAACACAAGTGTGTGGTTTGAAAAATGTTTACCGTGGTGCTTAGTGGAATTGCTACTACTTAAAGTACCCATACCACACTTCGATCTTGAGCTTCACATGTTAGTTGTGCTATGTTCAATGCTAAAAGTTGGAGGATTTCAGTTCTGAAAATTATCTTAAAACCCTTGTAATAAAGGTTAGAAAAACCTCTTTTTCCAAGTTAAGAGTAAGAAAAAAATCCTATACAAGGCCAATTTATTTTTTTTGCTCCACCATAAGTGTGATTAGCATGATGAGTTGGGCTAGGATCCTTCTCTCTTGGTGAGTTATAATTTCGAGCAATGATCATGTCCTTGTGCTTATCTTTTGTTGCTAGCCTCGTCATACATTCGGTAACAAGACTTTCACCTTGGAAGTCCCGTGCATCGCCGAATTCCATACCCAACCCTATACATCTCTTTTGTACATCGCATTCCTTGAACACAACCTACTTTCAAAAAGTTTCGTCTCGTCTCTAGCATGATCTATTTAAAATTTCAGATTGTATGCATGCGAGAAAGAGAGGAGTTGAGAGCTTTGAAAAGTTGTCAAGAGAGGGAAAAATAAAGAGAAAAAGTATGAGTATGGAAAAGAAAGAAAGAAAGAAAGAAAAAAAATGTGAATGAAAGAAAGAAGAAAGAAAAAAATGAAAAAGAAAAAGAAACAAAAAAGAGGAGGTAGCAATAAAGATATGAGAGGGATGGATCAAGTGAAAGAAAAGAAAAATAAAGTGTAAGGAAGGATGTCACGTTGTTGAGAGACGAAACTTTCACTCTTTTTCCAACCATGTGCAATCCAACAACGAGGACGTCATCGGTGCCTTGTAGTCACAATTTTCTTTTGCCCTTGCACATGTCCACCATTCTAAATTTTCTCATCCTTGATATCCCTACATATGGTTAATTATCATGATCATTGGCTTTGAAAGTTAAACAACCATTAGAGGACGTTCTTAGTTTGATAATACTTGTGTTGATTGCGCTAGCCCTACCTATAGCTCCACTTTACATGTTATATGAGAGATTTATAGGTGGTGAGAGTTTTATAAAATTGGTTTAGGATAGCCACCTCATATGAGTGACTTGAGAGAGCTTGGAGAAAGGCTTTTGTCTAATACTTGTTGCAGGAAATTTTGTTTATAAAATCATAAAAACCCTCCGATGGAAGCAAAGAAGTAAGCATGGTTGAATTTGAAGACTTTGAGTGAAGAGTTTGAGTTGCGAGGTAAATCTTGACGTGGTAAAAATTCTAAACGCCCATGTTTATGTTTGATGATCATCACTTTGTGTTTATGTATTAAAGATGAAAGGATTGGCTAACTTGTGAAGAAAGGATCATCACTTTTACGAGTACTTGCTCGAGGACGAGCAAGAGCTAAGCGTGGGGGAGATGTTGACGGTGTATTTTGGTGCACCTAGTATGTTCATTACACTTTGGTTTGGATTTGATTATGGAACTAACCCGCCACTAGGCACGCTAATCATATAACAAGTTCATCTATGTGCATGCATTTGGAAGTGTTGTGTTTATGTAGGAAAACATGGACATAAAGGATGGATTCGCAACAAGTTCAAAGGAGCATTTACGGAGTCTTGTTCGTGTTCATGAGCTTGATGAAATCACTTCCAATGGTGGCAAGGACCGAAGTGCTACGAGGAACACCCCCGGGGATTGAAGCGTAAAAGACCGAACTTCATGCGAAGAGAACCTCCATCTTGGACACGAGGATGACATCGTCAAATCATGCAAGTGGAGGGGGCAAAGTGCATAATCTCATGAGCACCCATGAGAGCGAAGGGGCGACCGAACCGGGCCGAGGTGGGCCCAGGCCGGTCGGCCCAGGCCGGCCGGCTCAGCCCACTCCGGTGGCCGGTTCGGTCCCGTTTTCCTTGCACCCGAAGGATCTTGAACCCTAAAAGCCTTGGCGCCGCCATTCGACAGAAAGAGAGAGGCCTTCACACTAGGAGGCCATCCACAAGCTAGAGAGAGAGGATGAGGATCTCCGGAGGGAGATCAACCACCTCGAAGGAAGCATCCTCACGTGGAGAAGAAGGAAGACACCGTCGGAAGGGAAACCACGATCAACGGTGCCATGATTAGCACCTTGATGGGGTAATCTCCTTGTTCGTCCATGGGTTGTAATCGATCGTAAGATGTAATCATACTTTGTCGGATTATCTATCTATCATCTTGTGTTGAATATACTTTAATGCTTAAGGATTAGCTACCTTACCGTAAAGGGAGTAGGGCCCCAATGCTTCCTTGGATCCATTCAATACACCGTGTCCATCATAGGTCTAGTCATGAATACGTTCGCGTAGTGACAGTACGAGAGGAGGGAAAGGGCGAAACCGTGGTCACAACCCCCAATAGATTAGATTGGTTTTCATGTCTTTAATTGATTGCATGATCGTAGACCCATGGGCGAGTGTCTCCTACTTTGATCGTTTATCGTTGTCTCTAGTGTAGTTTAGTTGTTTTCTAGTATAATAGTAGTTAGGGTTTTAGTAGCTAGTGCTTAGAAGTAGATTGAATGCTTGTAATCCCCTTGCTCCGCGGATTGACAAGAACCTTGGGAATCCTGTGGTGAAAAAGGTGTGGGGTCCGTACGCTTGCGGATCGTAGAGGGATACGTCTTTTATCCGTCAACATCGGTTGTTCCCTGGTAAGGATCATTTTAAGTGGGGTAGAGTTTCTAGCAGACCTAGTAGTACTAAAGTCCAAAGGGATAGATGTGATTCTTGGGATGGATTGGTTAAGCCATCACCATGACCTTATAAGTTGTGCCAATAAGATAGTGCACCTAACCAACCCAGACGGAGTACAAGTGACCTACCATACCCGAGAGAGCAGATCAGACATAATGGTTTTTAGCATGGGGACCAAATCCATAGAGGAAGTCCCAATAGTGAGGGAATATCAGATGTGTTCCCCGAAGAACTCCCCAAAATGCCACCAGATAGGGATATAGAGTTCGCCATCGACCTTATCCCCAGAACCTCTCCCATAGCCAAGAGACCCTATAGGATGGCAACCCCTGAGTTGGCAGAATAGAAAAGCCACTTGGGAACGAGAGGACGCGATGAAGAAAGAGTTTCCCCACTTGTTCAGGAACCAGTTGAATCTCGAGGACGAGATTCATTTTAAGTGGGGTAGGTTTGTAACGCCCATGTTTTAGCCTATAATAAATCACTCGCTAAATCATGTGTGTTTTTCAAAATCTTTTCCGCTGAGCTCGATCAATTCCTAAACCCCGACACTCATTCATCTTTCAACCCGAGTCACCCCCAGCAGTCACCAAACACCGGGAATGCTTCCGGCCCGCATCCCATCAAGTGCCTCGGATTCGCCGGCCCCGCAATCATCGCCAACCCAGGAATCGCACGACGTCGCATCGACGCTCCAAACCTAGAAAATGCCACCAAAATCCTTTCCCTATTTCCCTATATCTTCCAAATTTTTCCTTCTCTTTTTCCCCTTTCCTTTTCTTTTTCTTTTTCTTTTTCATTATCCTTTTCCTCTCTCTTTTTCTCTCTTTTCTTTTTCCCTTCTTCCTTTCTTCCTCACGGACTTAACCGTGGCTTCCCCCTTGCTTCTCGGCGTAGCGCTGCTCGCTGTGTGGGCTCGTGACATGACGCGTCCCTGCCACTCAACACTGAGGCCTACTGGTCACCTCCAAGCACAGCACCGCCGCAAGCCGCCGCACGCATCACGCCGTTGCTCGTCGCTGCCGCTGCCTGGCCCGCATTCCACTGTGCGACGCCGCTGCTCTACGAGTCACATCAGCAGGGTCGCAATGACGCATTTACTCCACCATGGATCCGAGCTGGCCAACCACAACCACACAGGTCGAACCGCCATTGCAAGCAGAGCACGAGCTCCGCGTGCTCAGCTCCCGGCTCATACTTCCTCGCGTGGCATCACTGCCCGATGGGTCACCTCCCACAGCGCCGCTACCGCTCCCGGCTACCAGTGCCTTAACTTTGGCCAAACCGAGCCACTAAGCCTCCATTGCCGCCGCCAGCCGCACGTGGTACGCGTGCTCGACCCCGGCCACTCCACCGCCTCTCCACAGCAATAAATAACCCGACGCCGCTCTCCGCCCCGCCACGCACCTCCCAAGTCACCTCCCTCCCTCTCCCGAGCCCCCCACCACCGCTGCCAGTGCTGCATTAGCTGCAGCCTGTTGATCTCCCTCCCTGGACCGTCTTCGCCCTCGACCTCCTCTCTCCGTTCCCCTACCTCCCGACCGTCGCCGTGCCCGGGAAGGCCGCCGACCACCATGGTCAGGCCCCCCTGACTGCCCCCTCCTCTGTTTCTGTCTGTGTCGAGAGGAAGAAGATGTACGTTTTGTCCATAACCCTCTCTCTTATTTCTTGTTCACACAAAGGCCCTCCTCCCACTCTCTCTCTGGTCGATTTGGCTCAAAGCCCCTTCTCTCTTTCCTTTTTCCACTGCAGCACCCCTCTCTCTTATCCCTTTTTACTATTAGCCCCTGAACTCTTAAGTTCCTTGCAAATAAACCCTTGTACCATTAAACTACCTCTAAACACCCCTTTAACTCTTCATTTGATGCACCGTTTTAACCCAAATTAATTTCAAACTTCACCACATCTTTCCCGGGTCTATTTCCGCCGATCCATCTACCAACGTCGCATAAATAATAATTATTCATCCTATTTCTATATATTCTCTCCTCAAGCTCAACTGGTAAAATGTGTTTTCATTTGTTGATTGTATGCTTGCTTGTGTGCCATAGTCGATGGAGTGAACAAGGAAGAACCCCAGGAAGATTTTGGAGCTGCATACTGTGCGCAGGAGCCTGAGGACCGGAACCGCGAGCAAGAACTCCCCGAGGACTTTGAAGACAGCAAGTTCAGTCTCATCCTTGGATGCATGCTTTGGTCCCAGTTTTATAAACACAATCCTATGACCCGTTTTATAAATTGCATATTGTTTTACTACAAAAACCTGGTAGGATAGCCACCATTGGTTGCTATGATTGACCTATGTTTGGCCTAAATGATTGCTTTAAAAAAGTTTGAGTGCTTTAGAAATGGGAATGTAATATTTTGGAAAATGAGTAAAGAATTGGGTAGACGGGATGGACGTGTGTGTCTGGAGTATGGGTGAGCTCGTACCTTTGTGGTTGAGCATGTTTGGAGATGCCATCTTGTCGTTAAGGATCGGGTTGCGTGACATCTCACCTGGCCCAATTATCGTACAACCACTCGAGCGTTGTATGTGGCAACGGCTTAGTATAAATCCCACTAGTTAATCTACTTGCCATCAGGAGTGCGGGTGAGCAGCGAGAGATCAAGGAGTAGGGGTACGATCTGTGTGAGTTACGCCCTGGTTATGTGAGATAACCCCTTGGTTGTTTCCATGGTGGCTAGTAGGATTAGCTAAGGTGGGTAACGACTTTGATAGGATCCGCGGCGACACTAAGGTAATCATGTGGAGGTACCCTACTTGTGGGTAAAGATGTACAACCTCTGCAGAGTGTAAAAACTATTCGAATAGTCGTGTCCACGGTATTGGACGAGTCACGGTGTGGTCACAAAACTAGTGTTTGGGTTTGGGATGATTTTCATGGCGTGAGTTGATTTCTGGAAAAGTGTGTGGCTATGTTCCTGGGCTACTGTGGACGGGTTGTCCAGTAGTCCTTAATTGGTTTTTCTCAAAACAACTGAGTTACTTGGGTTATAAAAACTATTTGCGAAAACCTTTGCGAAAACAAACCCTTGCATGAGTAAATGTGTTTGCAAAATAAACCTTATCATGATCCTTGATATACCCTGTGCATGATCTGCTTATTAGCCCCTCCGTGGGTGGGGTTGAACTTGTTGAGTACGTATGTACTCACCCTTCCTTAATTAACTGTTTTCAGAGGAGGATCCCGACTTTGTCCCTGAAGACGTCGAGTAGGTTGCCGTCCTTAACCCAACCCGTGCTTGTGGATTCAAGGTCTCCACAGGAAGCTTCCATGGCGCTAGACTCTGATGACGGTTTAGAAGTCTTTACTGTTTTAGTGTGGGCTACAGTCCTTATGTTGTTTCTCGTGGCATTGGTGCTTCCATGCCCACAACCTCGACGTGTTGTATGTCAATGAACCATCTGATGTAATAAATGTGTTACCAGCCTTCTGGGACTGGTATTTGTATCACATTTAGTCACCCCTGATGAGGGGACGCTTCAAGGTCGATCTTGCTCCAACAAGGTCGGTAACCACAGGGAGTTGGTTCAGCAAGCGATTGCATTGGCGTTTCAGGCTTGCTTGTCGTAGTCAGATCATGAGGGTCGTCTTCCACCGAAATCAGATTTATCTCCACTCATCGAAAGATCGGGCACTCCGCCTCTATCACGAGCTCTACCCACTATGGAGGTGGTGAAGTTAACAGAAAAATGCAGTGAGGCTATACTTAGCCATCTACTTGAGAAGAAATAGGATCCATGATGTCCCACCGTTACTTGTATGATCGGAACACAACGCTTCAACCACACTCTATGTGACCTTGGAGCATGATGAGCCCATGGATCATCAAGAGACTTTTATTAAGGTTGATGAAAATTGTTTGGAGGTGATAGATAATTTTACTATGCAATTTGACTCATTTTTAAGTAAGTTAAAGAAAAGCAATATGAACCAAGGAGATGTCGCTGGTGCTGCGACTATGACGAGTAAGCTTATTTTTTACGGGACAAACTTGTCCATGAAAGAGAACAAAAAGTCCCTAAAACAAAATATTTCCATTGGTTTCTATAGGTAAACGGGTAGGCTACGCTAGCTAATCTACCACGTACACCCAAGATACTTGCGAGTTGGAGATCATAGATCGTTACCACTAGACGTGCAGCGCAGCGGAAGAAGTCGCGCGTTGGTGTAGAGGAAGTAGTCGATCACGTCCCACGAACCGAGCTCCTCGTCCTTTATCCCAACAGTCGATCAGCGTAGCAGTAGTAGCAGCACCTCTATGGAGTCCACACGTACGGGGATGGAACGCCGGACGTCGGTGTGCTAGCACCGCACGTTCAGCTAGGGCGGCGGCAAGAGGAGGGCGGCGGCAAAGGGGAGGCGCGGCTGACTGGGCGGGGCGCCCCCTTTGCCCCTGCTACGTATATATAGGGCGTACTAATGGGCTTCTATCTCATAGGCCCATTAGTAACCCTAATCCCTCTTGGATCAATATCCTCTTGGGCCTTTAAACTGTATTGTGATGATGGGCTCTTGGGCATATCAGCAACAATCTCCCACTTGCACTAGAGACAATCATCTATGCAAGCTTTCAAACATTCCAAAAACCCCTTAATTGTGTGACTCGTTAGGTTCATGTGCAGATGGTCATGAGTGGAAACCATTTCCAAATCACTAGTCAAAAGCGGCACCTAGCAGGGCATAGAGACTCACAAATACACATAAAGATCATATCGGTCGAACCTTAGATATACTCGTACACTGATCCCTTTGCCACACGATACCAGTCAAGCTCAAGGTGAGATGCGTGCCACAAATAACAATTATTCATTATTACATAAACATACTCATAACACAAAACTCTCCCACGCACACTAGAATCACTGATGTAAGTATCTAATACCCATAGACCTCATGTGTGCCTCATGCTTTGGTTGTGGGAGGGGCTTTGTCAATGGATCAGCAACATTTGAATCTGTGTGCACCTTGCAAACCTTCACATCACCTCTCTCAACAAAGTGACGGATGAGGTGATACTTCCATAGTATATGTCTGGACTTCTTGTGTGATCTAGTCTCCTTTGCAAGCGCAATGGCACCACTATTATCACAATAGAGGTCCACTGGACTGGACGCCCTAGGAACAACACCCAACTCAGAAACAAATTTTCTAATCCAAACAGCTTCTTTTGCCACTTCAGAAGCTGCAATATACTCGGCCTCTGTCGTCGAATCAGCCACTGTATCTTGCTTGGAACTCTTCCAGCTCACTGCCCCACCATTGAGGCAGAAAACAAATCCCGATTGTGATGCGGAGTCATCTTTATCTGTTTGAAAACTAGCATCAGTGTAACCCTTTACAACGATCTCATCTTCACCTCCAAATATTAGGAACATATTCTTAGTTCTTCTCAAGTACTTAAGGATACCCTTTACAACTGTCCAGTGATCTTCACCGAAGTCTGATTGGTACCTGCTCGTAACACTTAGAGCAAAGGAGACATCTGGGCGCGTACAAAGCATAGCATACATGATGGATCCTATGGCTGAAGCATATGGAATCGCACTCATCTTCTTTTGCTCATCAGGTTTCGTAGCACACTGACTCTTGCTTAGAGTAACACCATGTGACATTGGCAGGAAACCTTTCTTGGAATCCTGCATATTGAACCGATTCAATATCTTGTTAATGTACGTATCTTGGCTTAATCCAATTAGCCTATTTGATCTATCTTTATAGATCTTTATCCCCAGAACATAAGCCGCCTCTCCTAAATCCTTCATCAAAAAACTCTTTTTCAATGAGGTTTTAACGGCTTCAAGCATTGGAATATCATTTCCGATCAGCAATATGTCATCCACATATAGAACCAGAAACACAAGTGCGCTCCCACTAGCCCTTTAGTAAACACAAGGCTCTTCTTCATTCTTGATGAAGCCAAACCCTTTGACTACTTCATCAAAACGAATATTCCAACTCCGAGATGCTTGCTTCGATCTATAAATGGACCTCTGAAGCTTACATATTTTCCCAGCATTTTCTTGGTCGACAAAACCTTCAGGCTGTGTCATGTACACATCCTCACTAAGATGTCCATTAAAGAAAGTGGTTTTGACATCCATTTGCCATATCTCATAGTCATAATATGCAACAATTGCTAGGAGAATCCGAACAAACTTTAGCATTGCGACGGGCGAAAATGTTTCCTCATAATCAACGCCTTGAATTTGTCGGAAACCTTTTGCCACCAATCGTGCCTTATAGATGTGAACATTTCCATCCATGTCCAACTTTTTCTTAAAAATCCACTTACAATCGACGGGTCTAACACCTTCAATTGGATCAACCAAGTTCCAAACTTGATTGTCATGCATGGAATTTAACTCAGATTCCATGGCCTCAAGCCATTTGTCGGAGTCGGGTCGCTTCATTGCTTCCGTGTAGGTCATGGGCTCATCATTTTCCATCAATAATACGTGGCACTCCTCCGTAATAAGGAGGTTGAGCTTGTCAGTTGCGCGACGTGCCCGTATAGACCTTTGTGGGGCTGGTGCCTCAACTACGGTTTGTGCAACATCTTGCACATCCCGTGGATCTTCAGTGGGTGCTGAAACAGTTTCAAGTGTTCCCTGAATTTCTTCAAGTTGCACTTTTCTCCCACTTAATCCTTTTGATAGAAACTCCTTTTCTAAGAAAACACCATTGCGAGCGACACACTTTGCCTTCCGCTTTATTATAAAAATAATATCCTTTGGTTTCACTAGGATACCCCACAAAGAAGCATTTGTCTGACTTTGGAGTGAGCTTATCTGACATCAAACGTTTGACATAAGCCTCACTTTGCTCCCACTTAATCCTTTCGATAGAAACTCCTTTTCTAAGAAAACACCATTGTGAGCGACAAACACTTTGCCCTTCCGCTTTATTATAAAAATAATATCCTTTGGTTTCCCCAGGATACCCCACAAAGAAGCATTTGTCTAACTTTGGAGTGAGCTTATCTGACATCAAACGTCTGACATAAGCCTCAAATCCCCAAACTTTGAGAAAAGATAATCCGAGATGTTTCCCAGTCCATATCTCATATGGTGTCTTCTCAACAGACTTACTTGGAGCCCTATTCAGTGTGAACGCAGCAGTTTCAAGAGCATAACCCCAAAATAACAATGGAAGATCATCTTGGCTCATCATCAACCGAACCATGCCCAACAAGGTTTGATTCCTCCGTTCGGATACCCCATTCCATTGAGGCGTTCCTGGCGGAGTTAGCTGCGTAACTATTCCACATTTTTTCAAATGATCACCAAATTCAAGGCTCAAATTTTCTTCCTCCATGATTAGATCGCAGATACTTAATTGTCTTGCCTAATTGATTTCATACTTCATTCTGAAATTCTTTGAACTTTTCAAACGATTCAAACTTGTGCCTCATCAAGTAGATATAGCCATATCTACTAAATTCATCAGTAAAAGTAATGAAGTACTGAAAACCACCTCTGGCTGTTGAGCTCATTGGTCCACATACATCGGTATGTACAAGTCCCTACAAGTCACTCGCCCTCTCACTATGACCAGTGAAAGGCGCTTTAGTCATCTTCCCAAGTAAACAAGACTCACACGTTTCAAATGATTCAAAATCAAATGAACTTAACAAACCATATTTATGGAGTTGTTCGATGCGCTTCTCATTTATATGACATAAGCGACAATGCCAAATAAAAATTTGGTCTAAGCCTCTTAGCATTAATGTTACAGACAGATCTATCCTCAAGATCAAGAACATATAATCCATTCACCAATGGACAATGAGCATAAAAAAATTCCATTGCAAAAAATAGAACAACGTTTGTTCTCTATTACAATCTTAAAACCATCAACTTGTTCCAAACATGAAGAGGAAATAATGTTTTTGCTCAAAGCAGGAATGCAATAACAATTATTCAATTTCAAAACTAATCCGGAGGGTAGAGACAAGTGGTAGGTGCCGACCGCCAACACCGCAACCTTTGCGCCATTGCCGACACGAATGTCCAACTCGCCTCTTGCAAACCTTCTAGTCTCACTTAGACCCTGCAACGATTTGCAAGTGTGAATCATCGACCCAGTATCAAATACCCATGATTCACTAGAAGATAATGCAATATTAATTTCTATAACATTTATACCTGAAGTGGAAGTCTCACTTCCCTTCTTCTTCTTCTTCTTCTTCTTCTTTTATTCCAAGTACTTCTTGATATTCCTATACCAATGTCCCTTCTCATGACAGTGGAAGCATTCATCCTCAAAAGTAGGGCTAGATTTGGCCTTAGGTGCTGGCTTTAGCTTAGAGCCTGAGGACTCACTGCTGGAACTCTTTTCCTTGCCTTTACCTTTGGGATTAGGAAGCGTCCAACGCTTCCTCTTTTTGTTCCCCTTCTGAATCATCATCACATGATTGGGATTTTTCTTAATGCTCTCCTCTGCTGTCTTTAGCATCCCATGAAACTCACTCAATGTTTTATCCAAGCCATTTCATCTGAAAGTTCAAGATAAAAGGCTCATAGATCGCTGGGAGCGACAGGAGAATAACATCAGTAGCCAAGTCAGGGTGAAGTTTAAAACCAAGTCTGTCCAAAGTCTCAATGTAACCAATCATTTTGATCACATGAGGACTAATCGGGCTACCTTCTGCTAGCTTGCACGCAAACAAGGACTTTGAGATATTGTACCTCTCAGTCCTAGCTTGGTTCTGAAACATCCCACGCAACCCCTCGATCATGGTGTAAGCATCCACATGCTCATACTGCTTCTACAGATCAGGAGACATGGTAGTGAGCATCAGACAACTAATGTCAAGTGAGTCATTGCAGTGCTTCTCATAAGCTCTGCATTCAGCAACATTTGCATCGTCAGGGAGATCATCAGGATATGCTTGCTCAAGAACATACTCCTTTTTCTCTTGTCTGAGAACAATTCTTAGGTTGCGGTACCAATCAATAAAGTTTGTTCCATTCAACTTTTCTTTCTCAAGAACAGATCGCAAATTGAAAACGGAATTGTTACTGACAGACATGATCTACAACTTAATGTAAAGCAAGATTTCAGCACTAAGTTTATGTAAAGACTTTCATTAACTGATTTAACAAAAGACAACCTACTATATCAAAATTCATCTTCCCTCTAATGACATATAGTAGTTCAAGATCCATAATCACTAAAATCCTAGTGAGATTTAGCATCATGGCTAGAAAAGTAGTGATGCAGGTAAGCAACAAATTGCTAATCACATCTCTATGCGACTCTTGTTTGTTGGGTGGCATCCAATGCCCCGGCCCCAACCCTATGCCTTAAAGCCCAAAATAGTTTTGATAGCTTTGCTGAGTAAGCCAATACTATGCTTGTGAATGTCTGACATCCACCCTATACAAAAGAGGCTGCGGGTACTCTACTTTGGTAAACCTACCACACAACGATCAAAATTTTATAGGTGCGGCTACTGGTAAAAGGCATCAAAACTCAACTTTTTCTGAGGGAAGCTATTCTATCATGATTAAAACATCCATCATATGTAATAGCATGAAAGAATAGTATGACAGGAAAATAAACATCACAAGCATATAATCATATTATTTATGAATAGTATGGCCGCATGCATCACAATTGGCTCCATCGCCATGGCTCCAATGTGACCTCCATTGCCATCCCTCCTGCTTGTGGTGATCATCTTCGCCATCATGCTTGAAGCCTCCATGGGTAGATACTAAGCTACTACATCTAATAGCTAGTGAAAAGATTACATGAGGATTCAAACATCACATGTCGACACGCAGGTCGTTATACAATAATGGTGCAACCTCAACCTGGTTGTGTTAACTTGCGACATGTAGGCCGCACAAATTATCACATACATCATCACATGATATTTGAGGCCATACCATTCACATCACACCCTGCAAAAATAAGTTAGGCGTACGACGTGTTCTAACAAAGGCGCGCTTAGGATGACGCTATCGAAGGAAGCAACGACGGTCCTGCTGGCCGGTCAGCTGGTGGGGGTCGAGGGGAGAGCCGCTCCCCGCAGGTCTCAGGGCAGCACCCTGAAAACCTCACAGAATTACACAGGTCACATCAATGGAATCCCTTTGAAAATCTCATCGGAGTGATCGCATCACCCCAAATCTGAGCCATTCATAATGCCTCATTTTTCACTTGATTGTGCAACCTTTGCACCTGAGAAGATCGTATCTACACATGACCTCGATCTGTTGGTTCAATCTACTGAATATGTACACAGTTAGTCCCTTATGGTGATTCCAGCCGGTAGGGACATGTCGTATGCACAACAGAGAAGGAACACAATCTAATCTTTTTTTGGTCACATGCCGCAATTAACTCGCTCTAGTTTTAACCCCTTATGACCAATTAATATAATCAAACCGTGCAAAAGTAATAGATCCAATCTACTACAACAACATATCACCTATATGTTAAAGGTCCAGACCAAAAACTACACAAGATGGCTCTGATACCACTGTAGGTAAACGGGTAGGCTACGCTAGCTAATCTACCGCGTACACCCAAGATACTTGCAAGTAGGAGATCATAGATCGTTACCACTAGACGCGTAGCGCAGCGGAAGAAGTCGCGCGTCGGTGTAGAGGAAGTAGTCGATCACGTCCCACGAACCGAGCTCCTCGTCCTTTATCCCAGCAGCCGATCAGCGTAGCAGTAGTAGCAGCGCCTCTACGGAGTCCACACGTACGGGGATGGAACGCCGGACGTCGGTGTGCTAGCACTGCACGTTCGGCTAGGGTGGCGGCATAGGGCGGCGGCAAGAGGAGGGCGGCGGCAAAGGGGAGGCGCGGCTGATTGGGCGGGGCGCCCCCTTTGCCCCTGCTACGTATATATAGGGCATACTAATGGGCTTCTATCTCATAGGCCCATTAGTAACCCTGATCCCTCTTGGATCAATATCTTCTTGGGCCTTTAAGCTGTATTATGATGATGGGCTCTTGGGCATACCACCAACAGTTGCATGCAAGTTGAGATCACGTAAGGGCGCACATATCTCAGATCAACCTATATGCAAGGCGGAGCACTAATGGGATTGATGGGGGTAATTAGCAAAAGATCCGCAATATTTAATTGTTTTTTAATACAAGCAATAGTTGAGTCAGAGTCATATTTTTGTTTGGTGCCTGTGTGCACATGTTTCATCGTGTCCAAATGTAAGTTTTAGTTGATTAGTGTTAGCCTGTCACAGGTTCATGTTGGAGTCGGACTTGAGTCCATGTGCTTGTGTGCATTTAAACTGGGGATCGCCTTGTACGAGACATATTGGATTTTATTTGTACTTATTCCTCGTCTAGAGTTTCTCCGAGTCGAGCAAGAGAGGGCGGTAGCCCTCTTGGCTTGGTTATCTGTCGTCCGTCCGGATTGCAATGAAGATCATGATTGGGTTATCTCCTGCGTGTGCTGCTCCAGATTCTTCCGTGGATCCCTCATCTTCTGATCGTGGTTTATCGTAGCCGCAGTTGGAAGAACCAATCTAGGGTTTTGGATTGCATCTATTGTAAGTTGATCCCTCATTATCTTTAGTTGCTACTTGGTATTCTTGTGAAGCTGCTATCGTGGTTGGTTGTGAAGATATATTTAACTCAGTTTTATTTTCTGGGAGGACTATATATATTGCATCTATTATTAATCCATTAAGAAGCTATAATACTAGTTGTTTTGGTTGTGGAATATTTTTCCATTAGTTGCTGAGTGCGTGTCTTCTCTTGGCCAAGATTGACTTGAGTCCATGTGCCTGTGTGCATTTAAACTGGGCATCGCCCTTGTACGAGACTTATTGGATTTTATTTGGACTTATTCCTCGTCTAGGGTTTCTCCGTGTCGAGCAAGAGAGGGCGGAAGCCCTCTTGGCTTGATTATCTGTCGTCCGTCCAGATTGCAATTAAGAGCATGATTGGGTTATCTGCTGGGTGTGCTGCTCTGAATTCTTCCGTGGATCCCCGTCTTCTGATCTGGTTCATCGTAGCTGTGGTTGGAAGAACCTATCTAGGGTTTTGGATTGCATCTATTGTAAGTTGATCCCTCATTATCTTTAGTTGCTACTTTGGTATTCTTGTGAAGCTGCTATCGTGGTTGGTTGGGAAGATAATTTTTAACTCAGTTTTATTTTCCGCGAGGACTATATATATTGCATCTATTATTAATACATTAAGAAGCTACAATACTAGTTGTTTTGGATGTGGAATATTTTTCCATTAGTTGCTGAGTGTGTGTCTTCTCTTGGCCGAGATTGACTTGAGTCCATGTGCCTGTGTGCATTTAAACTGGGCATCACCCTTGTACGAGACTTATTGGATTTTATTTGGACTTATTCCTCGTCTAAGGTTTCTTCGAGTCGAGCAAGGGGCGGCAGCCCTCTTGGCTCGATTATCTGTCGTCTGTCCGGATTGCAATTAAGAGCATGATTGGGTTATCTGCTGGGTGTGCTGCTCCAGATTCTTTCGTGGATCCCCATCTTCTGATTGTGGTTCATCGTAGCCGCGGTTGGAAGAACCTATTTAGGGTTTTGGATTGCATCTATTGTAAGTTGATCCCTCATTGTCTTTAGTTGCTACTTTGGTATTCTTGTGAAGCTGCTGTCGTGGTTGGTTGGGAAGATATATTTAACTCAGTTTTATTTTCCGTGAGGACTATATATATTGCATCTATTATTAATCCATTAAGAAGCTACAGTACTAGTTGTTTTGGATGTGGAATATTTTTCCATTAGTTGCTGAGTGTGTGTCTTCTCTTGGCCGAGATTACATATCATTGAGATATTGCTGCTCATCACTTGTCAATTGTCACTACGACTGCTATACTATTAAAAGATCACAATACTTTTGTCTATTTGGGATTGATAATTATGAGAAGATCATTCATTCTTGTACCATGACAGATTGGGACCTAAATCTCGGACAGATTAAGCGTGTCCGTATCAGGTGGTATCAGTTTGCTAAGTTGCTCACAGTACTTTTGGTTGATGCTGATTTATAATGAATCAACTTTATTTGCTAGACAACATGAAATCTATGTCGCAACTATCTCTTATATCAAGTATCAGTGAATACTTTGATTGGCAAGATAGTATGGAAGAATTTTTCAAGGGCTTTGGATTTACATCGGTCATAAATATGTATTATGCAAAAGAAACATTCGATAAAGATGTTTTGCAATGGTGGCTTAATGTGGATGACAGTTCTAGAACATGGGAAAATATGACCCTTGTGCTACAATGAAGATTTGTTTATGGACTTGACTCAATGAAAAAGGTTATTGCTGCTAGTGTCCGAAAATCTCTAGCTACCAATCCAATTGATAGATTGAAAGCAATGAAAAAAGAAGAATCTTGGTTGCCACTAAAGGTTGACATGCCCAAACCGACAGTTATACATTCGATTGCTGATTCTTCTATGTTAGGACTGCATCTTAGTGCTTCTCCTTGTGACACGACATTTGAAATTAAAATTGATGATACAAATGATTTTCAGATGGTTTATCTATGATGGCACGCGAAGTACATAGTGATGGTTCTCCTGCTGATGTGAAAGGGCAGCGGTCCAATATATTTTAGTCTAATGTAAAATTCAAGATAAGGTATGAAAACTTATTAAGAATGGTGGCAGTTTCACTAAGGCCATTAGCTCAGATGTTGTTCATGCATTATCTTTATATATATGTAGAGGCTTCCAAAGCCGCATTATATGTAATGGATGAATCAAAGTGGTACACTACTGAAAATCACCCATAAGGCTAGAGTAAAATTTTTGTGCGAAATTATGTTGATACGGTTGATTGTGATGTTGCGCTGATGAGTGCATGCCATGCTACTCATAGTGTCCACTCCAATAGTTATTCATTTGTGCACAAGGGAGTTGATCATGTGCTCAAACCAATGCTTGAGAAGGCTACTAGTGCTGAGGTATTTAGTGGTACCAAAGTGAAGAAAAGGGGGCTGAAATTATCCCAAAGTCGAGGACAACTTTGCATCAAGAGGGAGAGAATGATGTGAGTAACAGTTCTCCAAAAGCTACAACTAGTGAGTCCAACATTCACTACAAGGATTTGAATAATTATCATGATCAGTTTGGCACTATATCTGATACTACGAAGAAAGAAAGTATGGATATGCATGAAATTGAAATTCAGTCTAATATGAGTAGGGAATTCCTTCTTTCAAAGAAGGTTGAAAATCCAAAGCTGAGGGCGGTTTTGATTTGAGAAAGGGAGGCTGATGAGCCCATGGATCATCAAGGGACTCCTATTTTTTATCTTTGATCGAACCGCACAAGACAGTGTGTGTTTCATTGATATAGCAGGAAAAAATACAAGCTACGACCCTAGGGGTCATAGGCAGGAAACAAAAAAAGAAAGGAAAACAACTATACTCACCCGATTGGATTAGGACATCAACACGGGTACAACTCAACAACACTCACCGACCAGTTGGACTAAGACATCAACACGGCCGAGCCTCTACACCTGACGACGACAATGGAGAAGGAAAAACACGAACCACAGTTCCACCCACAATCCGCACCCCTGCAGTCAACAAATCTCTAGGGTGATCCGGTGTCGATAGAGAAGCAAAAGGGGCAGGCACCACCACACCAAAAAGGCCACCGCCATGCAGGACCCTTCGCCGTAGTGCTGCTGCAACAAAGAAAACCATCTTACGGAGTGAAAAACATTGAGTCCGAGCAACCACAACGCGCGGGGGCCTCACCACACCTGTCGTTGGACTCCTCCTCTCTCGTGCGCGGACTCCTATTAAAGTTGATGAATATTGTTTGGAGGGAACAGATAATTTTACTATGTAAGTTGGCTCATTTTTATGTAAGTTAAAGCAAAGCAATTTGAACCAAGGAGATGTCGCTGGTGTTGTGCGACTATGACGAGCAGGCTTGTTTTTTAGGGGACAAAACTTGTCTATAAAAGAGAAGAAAAGGTCCCTAAAACAATAGATTTCATTGGTTGCATGCAAGTTGAGATCATGTAAGGGCGCGCATACCTCAGATCAATCCATATGCAAGTCAGAGCACTAATGGGATTGATCGGGTAATTTGCAAAGGAGTCGCAATATTTAATTATTTTTCGAATATAAGCAATAGTTGAGTCAGAGTCATATTTTTGTTTGGTGCCTGCGTGCACATATTTGATTGAGTCCAAACTATTTAGTTTCGGTTGATTAGTGTTATCCTGTCACAGGTTCACGTTGGAGTCGGATTGCAATTGAGAGCATGATTAGGATTATCTCCTTGGTGTGCTGCTCTAGATTCTTCTATGTATCCCCATCTTCTGATCGTGGTTCATCATAGCCGCAGGTGGAAGAACCAATCTAGGGTTTTGGATTGCATCTAGTGTAAGCTGACCCCTCATTATCTTTAGTTGCTACTTGGTATTCTTGTGAAGCTGCTGATGTGATTGGTCGGGAAAGATATTTTTAACTCAGTTTTATTTTCAGTGAGGACTATGTATATTGCATCTATTATTAATCCATCAAGCAGCTGTTAGAAATCTAGACAACTTTCTCATTATTTTAATACAGAAATTATTTGATATGATGATGACATATACACAAATTGATAATTTGAATGTAACACATTCTAAACATGCATATTTAAACGAACTTTGAAGAACATCTAAACATGCATATTGAAGAGCTGACAGAAAAAAGAATAAGAAAATAAACAGAGAAGATAGAGACAGATACCCAGCAGTAGCGGTGGATGAACTCGACAGATCGGCCATGTCATCGTCGTAGCAGCGTAGTCGTTGCAGAGAGTCGGGAGACGTCGCCGTCGTAGAAGTAGGCAGTCGCGTGAATGCTCCCCAAAAACCAAATTGCCGTACACCCCTAGCAGAGTTCACAAACGGCGTCGGTTCCGGAGGCACCTGCCCTCTAGCGATCCCGTGCGCGCAGGAACACCAGACGGAGATCCTCGAGAAGCAGCAGAGTTTGGTTTTGTTTGCATAGTATTTTTCTTTCTCTAACCAAAGGAAGCAGTCAGCTCAGCAATTTATAGAGGCAGAACGAGAATACGAAAAGCCGACCCTTGCACGTATGCATGCGTATGTGGCCGCTCGTATACCCGGCCGCTCGCCTCCTGCATGCTTTGATGCCAGCACCGGCCACTTGACTCCTTGCATGTGCGGCCGCTGGCCTTCTGCATGCTGGCATGCGAACAGCCCAGCACCGACCGCTAGCCACTGCATGTATGCACGCAAGTGCTTTTTGACCCGCCGCTGTCCCCTGCATGCATGCTTGTTCTTATGCACTCAAATGCTCCTCTGGCGCTGCATGTAAGCATGCACACAAATGCTGTTAGCAAATGCTCTTTCAAAACACCTTTCTAAATACCCAAGTGCTCTTTAATTAGATAAAATACAACTACCAAACCAAGTTGAAACTCCCATCTGGTATTATTAATATTCTCATGAAAATATTACATACCATAGAGGATCGACTACGAGGATACCTTTGTTCCCGTAGCCCGTTTGGAGGCGATAAGGATCCTTCTAGCCTTTTCCGTGGCTAAAGGGTTCAAGTTGCACCAAATGGATGTGAAGAGTGCTTTCCTGAATGGTGTGTTGGAGGAAGAAGTGTATGTGAGACAACCACCGGGGTTTGAGAGTGAGAAGTACCCCCACCGGGTGTACAGGTTGAGGAAGGCATTGTATGGATTGAAGTAGGCGCCTAGAGCTTGGTATGGTAGGTTGAGGGGGTTCTTGTTTGAGATAGGTTTTGAGATGGGGAAGGTTGATCAGACTTGTTTCTACTTAGGCAGGGCAGAGATATCCTGATTGTGCAGGTGTACGTGGATGATATTGTCTTTGGTGGCTCGTCTAACTCTCCTTTGCAAGGTTTGCAGAGGACATGAGCAGGGAATTTGAGATGAGCATGATGGGCGAGTTGCAGTTCTTCCTCGGGCTACAAATCAAGCAATCAAAAGAAGGAGCATTTGTGCAGCAAGCTAAGTACACCAAGGACATTGTTCGGAAGTTCAAGATGGAGAACTCCAAGGCTATGGCGACGCCGATGAGTACGACTACAGCTCTTGATGCGGATGAGGAAGGTGAACACGTGGACCAGAAGGAATACCGAAGCATGATCGGGTCACTACTCTACTTGACAGCGACGAGGCCGGACATCCAATTCTCGGTATGTCTGTTTGCTCGTTTTGAAGTGTCTCCGAGGACCTCGCATCGGCAAGCGGTGAAGCGAATTTTCAGGTACTTGCATCACACTCCCGACTTCGGCCTTTGGTACTCCGCGTCCACTTATTTGGCTCTTCATGGTTTTTCGGACGCGGATTTTGCCGGGTGTCGGTTGGATAGGAAGTACACTTCTGGGACTTTCCAGTTTTTGTGATCTTGTTTGGTGTCTTGGTCTTCCGCAAACAGTCGAGTGTTGCTCAATCCACTACCGAGGCAGAGTACGTTGCCGTTGCTAGTTGTTGCTCTCAGCTCCTTTGCATCACATACACCATGAGTGACTTTGGTGAGGAGTATACCCATGTCCCACTTCAATGTGACAGCACCAGTGCCATAAGCGTTGCAAAGAACCTGGTGCTTCGTTCCAAAACAAAACACATAGAAGTGAGGTATCATTTTCTGAGAGACAATGTAGAGAAAGGGAAGATAACCTTGATCCATGTACCCACACATGAGCAACTAGGTGATATTTTCACCAAACCCCTAGATCAAGCAACTTTCACTCGTTTGCGGGGGGAGCTTGGTGTGTGTTTGATTTCTTGAGTTGGGTGTGTGGGAGCTCCTTTGTAGCATATGTATAGCTTTCTTTTATGCATTTCTTGCATTTGGCATGGCATATGTAACATGATGTATAGGCATCCTTGTATCTTAGATTGCATGCATTTTGTATCATATGCATTTTGTAGGAAAAGCTTCTCTCATATACATTGTTCACCATGATGTGCTATATATGATCGTGTGAGCTAGTTTGGTATGCTATGGCTAGTTTGGCTTAGCTCTTGATGATCTTGATTTATATCCATGGTTGATGGCTATGCTTTTGAAAAATGTCACATATATGCTCTCTCATATGTAAATGCCTTTATATGATCTTGACATGTTTTAGTGGCTTGGTTATGCTTAATTTGAGGTTGGATAGCTAGTTTATTGATCATATGGGGCAATGGCTCATTTGCCATCATGAATGTTTAGCCCTCTTGCTTTATCTTGTGGAGGGGCATAAGTTGCTTTTTGTCGCAAAGACATTTCATGTACCAAATTTGAATCTAAAAATGAAATGTAAAATGCCAGGAAAATGTGCTCCCATGTCATATGTGCTAAATTTAATTTACTTTGGGTGCTAAACCGTTGCATGATGCCTACCAATGAGAAGTCTCATACATAGAAGTAGGCACATGGCTCGGTGGCTTTGACATGACAAGAGGTTCTTGTGGGTGTTTGTGATGGACTTATGATTAGAATGGTTGTCCTAGCATGAAGTTTGTGTGGCTTTTCCATTTTGACTTGTTTTGCTCATGTTTAGGTTTTTGCTCATGAGAGGATACATTTTCGCAAAATTGCTCAAATCCTTCTTAGCTTCGTCCAATGGTTGTGAAACTTGGTAGTCATGAAGTTGATGTCATTACGAAGCTGTAGAGTATCTCACTTGCTCATTTGGACATGTGTAGCATCTTGTGATGAATTTTGTATACTTGAGAAGCTCTAGGTTGCATGTTTTCAAACTTGAGCCTTGATTCATGCATTGGCAACAAGGGGGAGAAAGAAAGGTGGAGAAAAGTTGCATTGCATCCCTAGAACCTATCCCAAGAGTCAAGGGGGAGCTTGTGCATTTCTTTTGCATTTTTGGCTTTTGGGGGTGTGGTCTACTGTACGAAATCGGTCTGCCCGGTTTTGGGAACCGACCTGACTGGTTTGTGCCTAGAGTTGGCACTTGTTCAGGGAGAGTTTGCATATGTGCAGGTGGAGCTCTTGTATGCTTTGGTGGTTTGTGCTCTTTGCTAGAGCATGGTTTTGTCTCGGATGTGTCGAGCCGTTGCCCTTGCCTAACGGGTCCGAGACTTGTGTTCTTCAAGTGTTCTTGCTCTTTGCCTTATCTCGGCTTTCGATCGCTTGTTGGAGCTTCTTTTTGTTTGTTTCTTTTATTTTTCCTTTTCTTTGATTACCAAATGTGTGTGTTGTTAATGCACTCACCAAGGGGGAGATTGAGGACCATGTGTGGTTCGAGGACCGGTGGATGGTCGCTTCCTGGTGTGATGAGTGATTGACAACGTTGTGTGGACTGATTCTTGGCTAAGTATTGCAGGTGCAGGTTGCGGCTTGACTCATGTTGGTGCAGGTGAAGAACAAGCATGAAAGGTCGTTGCCGGTGAGGCCTCCAGGTGTGGAGAAGACAAGTAGACTTCGTTCGAGGGACCCGGTGGCCAACAGGGTCGAGTGTAGGCCACATGGTGGCAAGAACGACAAGATGAAGTTAGTGGACGGCTTCTTGGTTGAGCCACAAAACCAAGGTCGAGCCGGGACTTCGTGGGAGCCAAGTCATGAGTGGTGATTGGCGGAGGCTACATCAAGTTCGCGGGGTTTGCGGTGGTTCACCAGAAAATCACCGGGTTACTCGACTGAGCCACAAAGCCGAGGCCGAAGACCGGGTGTGGCTATCTGGCCAAAACCGGCTTGACCGGTTTGGAGAATCGGTCCACCGGTTTGGGGTCGCAGGGCACCGAAAGCTTCGAAGCGGAGGACACGCGTCGGGATCGCAAGGCTTGCGTCGAGGCTACGCGGAGTGCGGTCGCCGGGAATCCGTCCGATGGTGCTACGAAGACAAATTCCCAAAGTGCCCTTGGTGGGCGTGTATCTTAGATTAGGCCTTAGGGGCATTTTAGACTTTAGGCTTGCCTCCATATAACCCAAGAGGTGAGAGGATGGTAGCCAACTCTTGGAACCCTAGCTCATTTGGTTTTCCTATTTTCCCTAGGATTTCTATAAGACTAGCTTGAGAGCTTCATGGTGAGATCTTGTGAGAGGGAAGGATGATCGGGCGGCAAGCTAGACCTTGTAAGAACCTCTTCGTGATGTATAGATGATTCGGCGTGGTTCCTCAAGGCTTGTTTGAGTCCTTCCCGGTTTTCCTTTTTGGTGATTTTCGGAGCCCTTTTTGTGCTATTTTTGTTCTTCGTTCGATTCGTCAATTTGAGGGCGTTTCTCTCCGGATTTCTTTGAGAGGATCATGGGTGAGTGCCTTGTGCCTCTTTGTGGATGATCTTGACACCTCAAACACCGGATTTGGCCTTTCATTCGTTCATTTTCGGATGAACCCTAGTTCATAGTGTTCTTGGCCAAGATTTGTGATTTCGAGAGTTGTAGGGAGTTTGAGGCCGTAATTTTTGGGGCATAACCTCTCCTTGGGGTGTTCATCATCTCCCCAAAGTTTCATCTCAAAGCTCCAAGTGGTTTGGGAGATCCTTCTATCGAAAGTTTGGAGTTGTCCCGCGGGTGTTTTTTATGAGCTGTCCAGGAAGTTCTGACCCTAAGGTTGTATGTTCTGGTATGGGGCTGAAAGTTCCGACAATATCTTTTGTTGAGTCTCGGGCTTGGTTCGGAAGTTCCGACCTATTGGTCGTATGTTCCGGTAGATTGCTGTTTTGCCGAAAGTTCCGACAATATCTTCCGGTGGGGCTCGGGCTTGATCTGGAAGTTCCGACCTCTTGGTCGTATATTCCGGTTGGTTGCTGCAGTGCTCGGTTTTGCTCCGCTTTGTCCGTGGTTGTTTCCATCTCGCTTCCGCTTTGCTTCCTAGCTTTTCAAGCTTTGTTCCTAAGGTCTCGAGAGAGGTTTGTGTGTGATTCCGCTTGTTCGTGTGTGACCCTCGGAGTTGCGATTGGGATATAGGTTGAGTTCTTTTGAGAAAGAATTTTTATCGGCTCCCATTCACTCCCCACCTCTCTGGTCGCCAATCTGGTCCTTCACTCGGCCACTGACACCGCGCTGACCATCTGGGTGGACGCGGAGATGTAGAGCAGCAAGGTCTCCTTAGGTGCCGGGGGCACCATGACCGGAGGCATCGTGAGGAAGGTCTTCAATTCCTCGAGCACCTGGTCCGCCTCATCTGTCCACTTGAACTTGTCAGACTTTTTCAGCAGCTTGAAGAAGGGCAGGCCTTTCTCTCCTAGCTTGCTGATAAAGTGACCTAGCGCCGCCATCATGCCGGTGTGCTTCATCACGTCTTTCTTCCCGGTGGGTCGATTCATCCTGCGGATGGCGTCGACCATGGTGGGGTTCGGCTTGATGCCGCGATGGCTCACCATGAAGCCTAGAAGCTTGCCAGATGGGACACCGAGACACACTTCTCCAGGTTGAGCTTCTAGCTGTAATGCCGGAGGTTGGCGAAGGTCTGGGCGAGGTCGGCAATGAGGTCATCTTCGTTGGTGCTTTTGACAACCATGTCATTGACGTTGGCCTCGACGTTCTTGCCGATCTGAGACTCTAAGCACTTCTGGATGGCCTTCTAGTAGGTTGCTCCAGCGTTCTTGAGGCCAAAAGTCATGGTCGTGTAGCAGTAGATGTTGTGCGATGTTATGAATGTTGTCTTGTCCTGGTCAGAGACCTTCAAGGCTATCTGGTGATAGCCCGAGTAGCAGTCAAGGAAGCACAACAGGGTGCTTCCCGCGGTGGAGTCGACGACCTGGTCGATGCGCGGAAGAGGGAAGGGATCTTTAGGGCAGTGACGGTTGAGATCGGTGTAATCGATAAACATTCTCCATTGGACGGTTTTATTGAGTACAAGCACCGGGTTGGCGAGCCAAACCGAGTTTTTACATTCACGGATGAATCTGGTAGCTACGAGCTTTAGAATTTCTATCCTAATGACCTCCTTGCGATCCTTCGCAAAGCGACACAGCTTCTGCTTGACAGGCTTGGCCGTCTTGCTTACATCCAAGGAGTGCTCAGCCAGCTCCTTAGGAACACCTGGCATATCCGATGGGGTCCATGCAAATATGTCAGCTTTGTCTTGGAGGAAACTGGTGAGCGCGAGTTCCTATTTCTCCCCGAGGTCGTCGCCAATGACCACCGTCTTGGTTGGGTCGGCAAGGCTGAGGCAGACCTTCTTCTTCGTTGGCGTAGTGTCCAGGGCGGTCTCCGTGCGCTTCTGCTCCGGGATGGTCAGGTCGGACGGATCGAACTTCTTGGCTTCAGCCACCATGACGGCTGAGGCACCGAAGTAGGCGTTTGTCGTGGCGATCTCCAGGGCCTCATTTTCGTACTTGAACGAGATGAGCAGGCCGCCGTAGACTGTAAGGACTCCCTTGGGAGCCGACATCTTCAGCACTAGATAGGTGTAGTGCAAGACAACCATGAACCTGGCCAGCATGGGGCGACCAAGGATGGCGTGGTAGGACGACTTGAAGTCAACGACCTCGAAGCTGAGGTACTCTGTGCAGAAATTCTCCTCTGTGCCAAACGTGACCGGGAGGGAGACCCGACCCATGGGGTAGGCCGCTTTGCCGGGCACGATGCCGAAGAAGGGCTCATCGCACTCCGTAAGCCTCTTGAAGTCGAAGTCCATCTTCTTCAGGGTGTCGACGAAAATGATGTTGAGCCCAGTCCCACTGTTGATGAAGGTTTGAGCGAGCAGGGCACCCTCGACGATGGGCTTGACGACCAGCGGGTATGAGCCGTGTGTTGACGCAAAATTTGCACCCTGCGCCAAGCACACAGCAAGCCGAACGAAGCTGGCTTAACACGTGAACAGATTCCAAAGCGTGCCAGTCAATTTTCCTGAAATTAACAAAGGATAACACAGTTAAATGCCAAAGCTTGGAACTTGCCGGGTGGTACCAGGCAGTTCCATATTTGCGGCTAAAAGCCATGTAAAGTAACATATAGCTATGAGAAGCTATCTGTCAACAGATTTGAAAATCATTTGGGATCACTAAAATATAAAACAGAACATAGCCGAATGGATGACGTAAGCATGACAAAAGATCAGTCTTTGTTTAAATAGCATTGCTCGTGCATGATCATGACCGACTTTTGATGATAAACAACAATAAAAATAAATAAAGTAAAAGCATGATTAAAAATATGTGATAAACAAGCATGCATAGGCCCAAAGCACTAGTCTACCGCATGTTTAGGTACTTTAAAACCCGTCAAGCATGAAACCAAACAAGTTAATCCACCGCATGATACAACTTGTTTGAAATCACGCCACCAACCACCGCATGATACAATCTAAATATGGAAGGCTAAAAGCACACATTTTTTAAAACAAAACTTATAAGCACGTTTTACTGATGGAAGCATAACCGAATACAGCTGTACAGCCGAATCGGGATCCGTGGAGAAGGAACAAACTTTGCTAAAGATGATAAACCTATCAGATTGAAATCGAGATCTAATCCACCGGATGATTAGCTCTAAAACAACCCCAAAACCTGCATCTACCGCATGATACCCGGTTCTTTCAAGATTCACACAAGATTAGCAAGCTTGAACCCACAACACGTGACAACTTAGATTAATTCGGGTTTGGCTATTAAAGAACACGTGATCCACGTGCCGTATTAAGCCAAGATACGAGTGTGTAATGTAAGGATCACCAAACAAGATAAAGCCGATTCAAATCAATCTAAATTGGGCAAAAGAGTGTTACATGAATTTAAACATAAAGTAAAAACTCAAAGCAACACGTGGTAACTTAATGAATCTATTAGATCTTGCCAAATCTAATAGAGCCGATAACTAGCTCCAAGCTAGATCTTAGCCTACCGCATGGCTCATGATCTAACAAGAAACCCTCTTGAACCAAGCTTAAATCCACCGCATGATACTAAGCATGGTAAGAAGACTACTTGCATCACGATCTAAATGCACCGCATGATACTAGACATGATACAAGGTTGCCGGTACTTACGGAGGTCGACAGATCGATGAACCCTCTTGAAGAACTCGACGACACGACTAGGGGACTCGAGAATTTGGCGTAAAGCCGGTTTGTTATGAGAATGTTCGATTACAATTACATACACCCAGGGTTCGTATTTATACTTTGTCCTAGCACGACTCCTGGTGCACTACGAGCACAATATTTGATACCTAATTTAATGCCCAAGTGCGAATGCCTATCCATTCGCCCCTTCCTTCCGTTCGGGCCACGTCACCACGCGATCCCGCAAATCCAGCGCAAACAGTCCTTTTGCCGAACGGAAGAAAACTGCCGACCGCAGGTATTTCTGCCGAATCTTCTGAAGAAATCTTTCCCTGCCGAACGGGATTTGTTACCAAGTTAGACCCACAAATCAGCCTCCTTCCTGTTACCAATTTTTGGTGTTAACATATGCACCTTCAATTACGGGATAAAAGTGATTTTATTCCGAAATTGACTGCAAACGCCAACGCCTTCAAATCAAATCTGTGCAACACCTATTCTCTCTCCCTGCAATCCATCGGAGTCTCCGCTCAGATCCAAACCCTAGGTCATCTTTTCCCCAAGCTCAAATCTTCAATGGGGGATCAAAATCCAGCTGCTCAGGTAAATTTCATCCTCTTAAGGTTCATTCGGCATTATTCTTTTCGACTCCTACCTCAGATTTCTTCTCCCATCTTTTCTTGATAGGAGCTTTCCACCGAGCTTTTGATTCGCACCAAGGCCAACTCAACATCATATTTCCTCGGACCTGTGGGAACTTCTGATCCCCGCGAGTTCATTGAAGCCGAATCCAGGAGAATCCCTTTCAAAGCGGCTTTATCAGGGCCCCCTCTGTGGCAAGATGCTTTCAAGAACTGGCCTTTGCCCCCAATCGCAGGCTGGAGAAATTGGTACAAGAGGATACTTGCAGATAACAGCGCCAAAACCAGCAATTGGGACAGCCTCCGCATCGCCTAGTGCTTGGAGTTATCTCTAGCCGAAACCCCCAAGAATGAAAATCTTTTGATAGCAGCCTTCCACTTCTGGTCAAATGGTGTCAACGCTTTCCTCTTTGGTCACGACCCAATGTCTCCTACTTTGGCCGATGTATATATGATGACCGGCCTCGATATCTCAGGACCCATGTATCCCTTCCAATACAAAGGCTCCACTAGGCAGAAAGGAGTGAACACAGGAAGTGGATACAAGTCATATATCCAGAATCATATGTAAGATGGCCCTCTGGGTGAAGTTGAATACAGAGCATTCCTGAACATGTGGCTGTGTAGATTCATCTTCAGTGGTAAAGCCAATGAGCCAACTTTGAATCACATTGCAATGGCTACAGATTTGGCTACTGGTCATCGCGTCCCCCTTGGCAAATATCTCCTAGGGAGTGTATATCATATGCTCCATCAGACTATTTCTCAAATGCACACCGGCCAGAAGATATCTTGTGTCAACGGCCCTTGGTGGTTTGTGCAAATGTGGCTTCAACTCTACATGCACCGGATTGTTAACATTAACCTCAACAATCGGCATTTCCCTTCATCCAGCCACAATGAAGGAGAAGCTCAGATTACCAGAGGATGCCAAACCCATGGAGAAGCTGCTTCAACCATATCTATTGACCAGAATGTCAGTCAACTCTTTGAGCTCTTCTTTAGAGGTTTTACTGATCCCCTTTGGCTCCCTTATCTGAACAATGATAACTTGACCCTCCCCTTTGAATTCTATTTTGAAACTGGATGCCATGATGCAAGATCTATAGAAATCTTCAATATCTTTATCCATCCATGCGCCTTGCCAGCAGAATTCTGTGGAGGAAGGTTAAATCACAGCACTTATGAATATTATCAGCCAAATATGATGGCCCGACAGTTAGGATGTGGCCAAATGCCTCCAAGGCTATTTCTTCATGAGTTCCTAAAACCCAGAGAGGAAATCACAGAGAACATTCAAGCTAGAAGGGTCTTTGAATACAACTGCAGCCCAACTCTTTATACCTGGCTTTTCACACCAACAACAATAGCTCACCCTCTCTTCATCTCCTGGTGGCAAGAATTCTACGACCACATCTTTAGTGAGCCAGTGCACTTATTCTGTCTTGAGCTGATGCCTGACTTTTAGCCAACTTCAGAGGTAACACACTTATCCTTTTTTTAACCAGGCATACTCTTCACTACTAATCATGATTTTGGTCACCCCTTGCAGAATACAGTACCTGCCCCTCGAGCTAGGACAATTGCTTATAATGTAGTAGGCCCAATCTCTGCCTTGGGATTCAAGTCCACAACTCTGGCTCAACTGATGGCCAGATATGCTACAATGGACCCTACTCTCATCAGCTCAACCTCTGATAAGAGAAAAGCTCTACCCTTGGTTGTTCCTCCAGCTGCCAAGAAGAAAAGAACCACCAAAAAGATAGCCATTGAGGTAACATCTTTTCTTTCTTGAACACAAGACCATTCTCAATCTGACATATCTTATCTTATCTTGTGCAATTCCAGACTAGTACTCAACAACCATCAACAGCTGCAGAATCTGCCAATGCCCCATCCGTTGGTATGACCTTTACTGCCTCTTCCTCCTCAAAGATCATCACTTACACTGGCATTCACTCTTTATTTAGTATCTGCAGAAGAAACATTGGTGAATCAACCCATGGAAACTCCTTCTCCAAGTTCACCAAGAGCTCAACCATCTCCTGCTCAAGCTGAGACCTTAACTTCACCAGGGATCCAATCACCCCCCCTCAAGCAGAAGTTCCAGCTTCACCAGAAATGAACCTATCAGACCAACCAGAAGCTTCAAGCTCCCCAAGGGTTCAATCTCCTTCTGGCCAAGCAGAAATTCCAGTCTCACCAGGAATAAATCCACCTTCATCTCAGCCAGAAGCCTCATATTCACCAGGGACTGCACCAGCTTCCCCTCAAGTAGAAGCTTCAGCTTTGCCAAGAATTCCTCGGACTCCTCTTCCACTGGTCGCCCAAGAAATTTCTCCTGAACCAGAACAAGTCCCTGCCTCGATTTAGGGAATCAGGCATGAGGTAAGCACAGGCACCCAACTCTGTTATCTCCTTTTGATAAACCATTCCTAATTCGACAATCCTTCTCTGAGGATCAAACTTCATCACCACCAACCTCTTCAATTATGGTGAATGATCCAACTGCCGAAACAGGGGATGGAGAAACTCCAAATCAGGTTCTGTCAGAGGAAAACCACGCAAGGCATAGAGAAATCTTTTCCTGGCTGCAAAAAGATGCCCGAGATCAAGTCAGAGATGTTGATCACTTCGAGGAAATGCTTGAATCCATCGATCAAGAGCTCCCTGAAGACATCAAAGCTTCCCTGGAGCCCATCTTAGATCTGGACATTCATTATGTGGCAATAAGGTGAGCCTTGAAAAGCCAATCCTCTCAACCAGTTCTTGAGCAAAAGAAAGCCAGAGCTGAGCAAGCTGTGAAAGGATCACAAGCCCAAATCGAGAGAAACAAGGAAATGTTGACCCAACTGCAGTCCGCTCTTGAGTTGAAAATTGCCAGAAAAACTGCACTGGAAATTGAGTTGAGGAATTTGTCAGCTGAAATTGAAGCTGACGAGAAAAAGATAGCCGAGCTCCCTGGATTAATAGAGAAAACCCAAGAGGAAGCATCAACAGCCATGGTTGAAGCAAGCCAGCTCGAAGCAAAACTCTCCGCCCTGTCCAATACTCAAAGTGATTACCAGGAACGACTGGAGAATATCCATCAGATAATATCAACTGCCTCTAGCGCAATCGCTAAGTACTTGAACATTTGATTGTACTAAGCAATGTATAACTGAACCAATCGTCCCTGTAACCTTGCCTTTTATAAACTTCATTTTCCTTTTCTATGTATGACTTTGTTTGCAACTTTGGACGATTTATTCAGTAGCTATGGTCAAACAGTGCTATACCCGAACAACACTCCGACCGCAACTCAGCCGAGCCAGTTAACCGAATACGACTCAGCTTGAATTCCAAACGACCCGACGGTGATTCGGTTAAGGAAACCTCTCCACTTTCCAAGTTTCTCGGGATATGCACCACGATCCAAGGCCATGATCTCTTCATCATCCCTATAAATAAAACCGTAGGTGCCCCCAGCTTTTCATCAAGCCTTTATCCTTCAAACCTTTGCCAATCCAAGCCTGTGTTTTCACCACCAGCGCAGCTCCAAGAACCAATGGCGGGTAGCAGCAACAGACGCCGCGCCGCCGACGAGGCGGAAGGAAGCCGCGCCGGTGCGCGTCGGAGGCAGTGATCGTGAACTTCCCTCATGATTCTTCCTAGATTTTCCTCTGTTTCTGACGATCTTCTCTGTTTCCGGCTCATCCAATGGAACCCGGCCCCCATGCCGGCCATGAACCAGGCTCTGCCGGACGACTCCTCGGAGTCGAACAACTACTCCCCCATGCCCTACGGGGAGCTCAACGCCCTCCGCTTCAAGGCGGAGCTTGAGGTGGCCCAGCGCGAGCTGGAAGATGTCTCCAAGAAGGCTGGAATCGCCGAACTCGAGTGGGAGGACCAGCGCAAACAGTTGTTGGCAACCATCGACGGTATATCTCTTAGATTAGCCTTCAATCCAATTAAACTTTGATACTAACCATCATTTCCTTGCACTTTGCAGCCCGCGACGCCGAGCTTGACCAGCTAAAAATGCTGGTGAAGCAATTGGCTGTCAAGGTGAACACTCCTGGAGACACGCCGGTGGAGCGCCTCGCCGCGGTAGAAGATCGCGTGGATGAGGTGGCTGTCCACGGCATCCGCCTCGGCACCACCCTGGGCTTGGCCGCCATGGTGACGCATACCGGCGTCGACTACTCCATCCAGCTGCGCGGCTTCCAGGGCGGCGCACCAGAAGACATCGACGAGATCGAACTCATCTTAGAGCGCCTTGATGGCCACGGCGATGCCACTACCGAACTCACTCATCGCTAGTTTGTGCTAAACAGGCTTTTCGATTAGATTGTACTAGGGATGTTTGATCTTCGGCAATAAATAAAGAATTTTAATTTTCATGCTTGTATTGTGATGATCCCCTCCTGTTTGCAACTGCGAATTTTACCTTTCTCAAACGTATTCGGGTACTTCACTTGAGCCGAATACGTGAAAACAACTGCCCCTTGGCGCAAAATCCATAGAAAATCCTCAGTTCGGGAACCATAAACACTGTTCAATGAAAACCCTTCGCATTCGGGAGGAAAACCCTACCGCTCGGTATTCCAATAACGTACGCCAACCAGTCATCACTCCCAACGCGCTCTCTCAGTCAATAAAATAGCCCTCTGGGATGCCCTACAAATCCACTCGCATACTCCTCCATCACTTCACATCTTCTTCCCCCTGCTCAGAGGAGAAAACCCCAAAGCCATGGTGGACAAGGGAAAGCAACCCATAAGGAGGACAGTATTCCACCAAAGAAGCGTACCATTCAAGAGTGAGTTTTCTTTTAATCTGTTTCTTGGTCTCACTTGCAATCATATGGTTCACCCCTCCCTGTTTTCTCCAGCCTTGATCTGCTTCCTGAAGAAATCCTGGGACTGAAGAAACGCCTGAGTACATCTCCTCTGACTCCTCCCTTGAAGAAGAGGACGCCACACAAGAACAGAGGGTCAATCACCAGTTGCGCCGCCGCGTTCGGCATCTGGAGCACGATCTGCAAGACATCACCGCCCGCTGCCATGCCGAACGCGAACGCCGCATGAGCTTGGAGGCGTTAGTAGGGGGTAAAACTTCCATCTTTATTTGACTCCATGCTTGAGCTCAAATCTTCGTTTCTAACAACTGTTCTTCTCCCTTAGATGTCTCTGATAGGTACAGTAACCTGAAAGCTGCCTGGGACAGCCTGATGGAGGCTGCAAGCTACGGTCATCCCCGAAGCTTCAAAGTTGCCGTCACGGTGGTCCTAGAACAGTTGAAGAGGGAGGAGCTGAAGAAGCAAAACAAGAAAGATGAATGAAGCATACTTTCGCTTCTTCCTCCAGGCCTTCTGCTTCCCACCCCCTTGTAATCTTGAGTAACTGGATTGTCAAATAAAAGCCTGCAAGAAACATCTGTAATGTGTAATAGTTTTGTGCTAAGGGCAATATTCATCAGTATTGGCCATTTCCTATTAGGATTTTTTGTTCTAAAGACGGCTTCCTTCCTGAACGCCGGCTGTTTCTGTCCATCAGATGTTTGT
Source organism: Cenchrus americanus (assembly GCA_947561735.1). Lineage (NCBI taxonomy): Eukaryota > Viridiplantae > Streptophyta > Magnoliopsida > Poales > Poaceae > Cenchrus > Cenchrus americanus. Next base: position 155,298,419 of record OX387244.1, read on the forward strand.
AATCCTGACACTCGTGATCAACGATCAATTTCAACACTAGGATAATATTTCTTCAAATATCTTCCATTTATTGCAACAGAAAATTCTTCTCCTAGTAAAGTTTTTAACATGTAAGCATTACCAGGCACACATCTGACTACCCGAAAAGGTCCTTCCCAATTCCCGAACGCACTATATTTAGTTCCAATCGGTAGTAACGCTTTCCAAACCAAATCTCCTTCTTCAATTGCCTGACCTTTACTTTCTTGTTGTAATATTTAGCAACTCGCAGCTTGTTCTTTTCAATGTTTTCCAAGGCTCTAGGATGAATCATATGCAAATCTTCTAACTCATCCATCATTAAGCCGCTATAATCTTTGGAGCTTAAGTCCTTTTGCAAAACCACTCTCCTAGAATCTGATTGTATTTCCCAGGGCAAAACAACATGACGCCCATAAACCAACTCATAAGGAGAAGTCTTTGTAGCTCCATGAGGAGCCATTCGGTAAGCCGATAAAGCCTCATTGAGTACCGAATGCCACCTATTTGGCTTCTGATCGATTTTCTTTTGTATAAGCTTGATCATGATCTTGTTAGAAGCCTCTGCCTGACCATTAGCTTGGGCATAATAAGGAGAAGAATTAAACAATTTGATTCCCATGCTTTCGGCAAACTCCCTGAACTCCAAGGATACAAATTGAGCTCCTTGATCAGTTGTAATTGTTTGAGGAATTCCAAACCTGTAGATGATGTGTTCTTTAACAAACTCAATCATGTTTTCTGATGTTACTTTCTTCAGTGGAATTGCCTCAACCCATTTGGTGAAGTAATTTGTCGCCAAAAGCACAAACTTATGCCCCTTGCTAGATGGTGGGTTTATCTGGCCAATCAAATCTATACCCCAGCCTCTGAATGGCCATGGCTTGATAATTGGATTCATCTTGGGCGACGCTCGGAACCCTTTGAATATTTCCAAACTTCGACAATTTTGACATCCCTTGTAATACTCAAAGCAATCTTCCAACATCGTCGGCCAAAAACATCCAGCTTGCCTAATAACCCATTTCATACGATAGGCCGATTGATGTGCTCCACATAGCCCATCATGCACCTCACTCATCATTTTCTTTGCTTCTTCTGGACCCAGGCATTGCAACAACACCCCATCCAATGATTTGTAAAATAGACGTCCATCCAGAAGAACAAATTTTATAGCTTTATACCGGAGCTTCCTAGAAACCTTTCGGGATGGATCCTCCAGATAATCAACAATCTCCTTTCTCCAATCATCCTCAGCCAGATCGCTCCCGAAAGCATATACCTCCATGGCAAACACTTCTTGATTTTCCCTATAACCTGAAGCACTCTGAGCTAATCTGTTTGCCTCTTCATTGTGTTCTCGAGGAATATGTTGTAGAACTACTAACTGAAAACTCTTTAAGATTTCCCTGCATTCCTCGTAGTAATTCCTCAGGGCATCACTTCTACACTCATATTGGCCGTTCAATTGCTTTATAACCAGCTATGAATCTCCATAAATTTCAACTGAAACAGCCCCGGCTTCTCTTAGGTATTGAAGCCCTCTAAGTAACGCCTCGTACTCAGCTTGATTGTTTGTGACAGTGGGCTGAATAGGATAGCAAACTCGAACATCTCACCTCTGGGTGAAATCAACAAAATCCCAACTCCACCACCTTTGCCACATGATGATCCATCAAAGAACAATGCCCACGGGGTAATTTCAAGCAAATCAATTGACGGATCACGATGCTCAGTAATGAAGTCGGCAATAATCTGACCTTTTATGGCTTTTGCCGATTCAAACTTCAGCTCAAACTCAGATAAGGCCAAAATCCACTTGCCAACCCTTCCATTCAAAATTGACATAGATAACATATGTTTTATTACATCAAACTTTGAATATACAACGCATTCGGCATTCAACAAGTAGTGCCGAAACTTTGTACACGAGTAGTACACACATAAGCGCAGCTTCTCTGCAGCCGAATACCTAGTCTCAGGATCAAGTAATTTTCGGCTAAGGTACGCTACAACCCGCTCCTTTCCCTCAAACTCTTGTATAAGGGCCGATCCAATGGTTTGGGTATCGGCCGCCATGTACAACTTAAAAGGCTTGTTCAACTGCGGAGGCACCAGCACTGGTGGTTCCTTCATGTATCGCTTGATTTCATCAAAAGCCTTTTGTTGTTCGTCACCCCATACAAACTTTTGGTCCTTCTTGATCTTCAACAGCGGAGAAAAGGGCAAAACCTTTTGCGATAAATTTGAAATGAACCTTCTCACAAAATTGATCTTGCCAAGCAGTGATTGCAACTCCTTGAGATTGGTCGGAGGAACAACTTCATCAATAGCTTTCATGCTTTTCTTGCCAACTTCAATCCCTCCTTCATGTACCAGAAATCCCAAGAATTCTCCAGCTGACACTCCAAAGGCACATTTGTTTGGATTCATCTTCAACCCATGCTTTCGGGTGCATTCCAGAATTCTCTTTACATCCTCCAAGTGCGAGTCATGATTCAAAGATTTGATCACAACATCATCAATATAAATTTGAACAATTTTGCCGAACAACTCATGAAAGATATAATTCATGCTCGTTGATAAGTCGCACCGGCATTCTTCAACCCAAACGTCATGACTATCCACTCAAACAGGCCTATATGACCAGGACATCTGAAGGTTGTCTTCGATATGTCTTCTATTGCCATAAATATTTGGTTGTACCCTGCATTACCATCCATAAAACTGATAACCTTATGTCCAACGGCAACATCAACCAATAAATCAGCAACAGGCATTGGGTATCCATCCATGGGAGTAGCTCTGTTCAAATCTCTGAAACCTATGCAAACCCTCATCTTCCCGTTTTTCTTGTAAACAGGGACGATGTTTGAGATCCACTCCGCATACGTGCACGGCCGAATGAAATTTGCATCAAGTAATCTCTCAACTTCCTTTTTCACATTGGCCAATACTTCATCCTTGTAGATTTTTCGGGGAGGTTGCTTATAAGGTCTAAAACCAGGCTTGATTGGCAACCGATGCTCAACAATAGAACGATCTAAACCAGGCATCTCCGAATAATCCCAAGCAAAGCAATCTTTATATTCTTTTAACAGCTTGATTAGCTCCTCTCTGAAACCTGAGTCCAAGTTAGCACTGATAAATGCCGGCCTTGGCTTGTCACTATCTCCAATATCAATCTCTTCTAATTTGTCAGCTGACATGAATCCACGCCCTAACTTTCCATCAGTCCCATTAACTGGATTATCCATCTAAAAATTACTATAAGAGCCGACTGCTTGAATCGGCTGTTGGTCACTGCTGACAGGTTCAACAGGACCTTCACCCCAGTCTTTTCCTGAGAAGCAATCGATGCCTTGATATTCCCAGAAAGCTGGTTCGACGTTTGCCACGCTCACTGAATCACCTGCTTGGACCACTTCAATGTCATCATCTACCCACTGAACAAGCTGTTGATGCATGGTAGATGGGATGCAGCAATTGGCATGGATCCAGTCCCGTCCAAGCAGCAAGTTGTAAGCTCCCTTGCCTTCAATGACAAAGAAGGTTGTGAGCAAAGTTTTGGACCCGATCATCAAGTCCACGTGCACGCAGCCCTTGGTATCTGAAGGATTCCCAGCAAAATCATTCAAAATTATGCTTGTTGGCGTCAAGTCTCCGGTGGCCCATGCCAAGTTTCCTGAAGGTAGTGTACGGCATCACGTTGACCGCAGCCCCGCCATCAACAAACATCTTGGTCAATGGTTTGCCATTGACGTATCCCTTCAGATACAATGGCCTCATGTGTCGATTCTTGGTCGGTTTGTCAAAGGTGGCCTGCTTAGCCAATACCAGTTGCGCCATTAATCCCCCAAGCTGCTCATCCTCATTGATATTTAGAGATGTTTCCTCCTGCACAACTTGGTTAGCAGGAGCCATGAACTCATTCGGCAAAAAGTATACCATGCATGTTGGAGCCGAACGACCCGATCCTTCAGGCTTGTCTTTTGGGCGCCACACTTGCTTTTTCTGGATTCCCGCCTGCTTCAATTCCCGGTTCCTCAAGCATTGAACCCTTCTCTTTTGGCTTTTCCTCAAGCCAGGCGGGCACCACTGTCCTTCTTGCCAGATGTACTCACGTTCCTCTTCTTCTTGATCAACCCATCTTTGGTCAGCTTGCCTTTTCCTTGGGTGATCAATGACCTCATTTAGTTTTAGACGCCGACCGTCATTAGGATGCATCCTTCCAATTCTCTCATGGACGGATCGGCGATTGACAGTTTCCTGCCTGTATTCAGAGTACTTATCACTGCACTTAGGGAAATTCTTCAATGTGGGGAGCTTCAAGCCTTCGTTCCAACAGTGCCTAAAGAATGCGCATCCCCAGTGTGTGCGCTCCTGTTCCCGCGCGTGCTCTTCTAGTTCTCTCCTGCGCACCTCTTCTTCAAACCTGCGCCTCTCCTCTTCATATATTAGCTGTTGGTAGCGTTCCTTTTCCTGCTGATGCTGCCACTTGTTAAGGAGAATGTGTGTGGTAACCCTGGGCTTGGACCTCGATGATTCCCCAACTTCAACCTGGCTCCTGAGGATGCGGGGAGCTTCTCTGTGGACTTGCTCCACCGTCACTTGTCGTGTAGGATCTACTGATCCGTCCTGTTTTGCTCTGGCCGAAGTCAGGACCTTCACTTTCCCCTTCTCCTCAGCAGTCACCATATTGACAGAAAAGCCAACCATGTTTTGAGGTAAAGGGTGGCCATCCAGTTTCATCTTATTATCAAATTTCAAATGCCCCTCCTGGATAGCCTTTTGGATCCTCATCCTGAAGACCCTGCAATCATCGATGGAGTGAGAGTTTCTATCATGAAAACCACAGTAACGTTTCTCTTTAACTCCATCGGGCCGAAGCATAGAATGCCCTTCAGGCAACTTGATTCGGCCTTCCTTCACCAAGAACTCCAAAAGCTTGTCAGCTTTGGTGACATCAAAGTCGTACGTTCCCTTGGTTTGCTTTATCCACCGCTGGTTCACAGTCAAAGGCTCCTTGCCCCACATAATCTCAGCTGCGGCCACTTCCTCATCATCATCATCAAAGTCTTCCACCTGGTCAGCCTTCTCGAGGAACTAGTTGTAGATATCAGCTATGTCATGGTGCTTGGCAAATCTGGCATCCTTCTTGAACCCGTAGGCCTGATTACTCATCAATGACAGCTTCTGAGACAACTGACCAAGGTTGTCAAATTTCATGCCAAACAACTTCTCCCGAATAGCTGGCAACATCCCGAAGAATGACCATGTCGACCGGTCACCGATCATCCGGAGAGAGTCAAGGAGAAGCACATGCCCTTGACCTCCCTGAATCTTCTGAGGAATTCCAGAGGCGTTTCATTGTGCCTCTGTTTCAAGGTAGCCAGATCAATCAGCTTCTTCTCAGTGCTACCACTAAAGTAATGGGCATGGAACTTTTGCTCCAGATCCTTCCATGTGTCGATTGACTGAGGAGGCAAAGAAGTAAACCATTGGAATGCTGAGCCTGTCAATGACAGAGGGAAATATCTAACCCTGAATGCCTCATCAGCTGAAGCTTCTCCAAGCTGCATTAGATATCGTGCAATATGCTCTACAGTGCTTGTATCGTCCTGCCCAGAGAACTTTGTCAATTCCGTAGGAGGCTTTACCCTAGGTGGCAAGATCACCCTGTAGTACCATTCTGGGAAAGGAGGCGTATAAGTTGGTCCTTGCATTTTACGTTTAAGGCCGAATTGATTTTGCATCAGATCGGCCATTTTTTGTACCAGAATATCATCATCTTGCATTCCTGCAGCTGTACCATACCCAGGATTTGGGAGAGCATCTATAGCACCATAATCCATGACCTCATGATATCCCCCACCATACATATTTTTCTGCAACCTTTTATTGGCCGGGGCTATCTTGTAAGTAGAATTAGGCGGCATTCCAGACGAACCGAACGCTATGTCCCCATATGTAGGCTGATACGGGTTCGGCTGTTGAACTGGTTGACCTCTATTGTTTTGTAGAGGCGGCTGGACTGGCTAACTCCCCATGCTTTGTAGAGGAGGTTGTATCGGCTGACTCCCAACGCTTTGTGAAGGAGGCTGGATCAGCTGGCTCTGCAGTGGCGGTTGAGCTCCTGTTGGTTGAGCCGAACTGGTTTCTCCGACTTCTGTAGAATATGTGTGAGGGGATACTCGACTAAACACCTTTTCCATGATTGGGCTGAATACGTTGATCATCATCTGCTTGAACATGCTCAAGAAAGTCGTATGATGTGATGAGGACATGACACCCATGCATACGACCATGATTGGTGCACGGAATGGAGTAGAAGAAGTCCAACAAAGGTTTCCAAGTCAAGAAGGAGGTCCAAGGTTGATCCGGTTCGAGTCCCCGAGGTGGAGGCCAAAAGCAATTCAAGTTCGAGTCCAGTTCGGAGTCCAGGAGCAGTGCGCAATAAAACGGACGCCCAGGTCACATACGGAGTCGGTTTTGGACATTCTATATATGGTTGGAAGCAGAATTTCATAAATCTTCCAATGGCACCGGTCTTATGCCAAAATTCGTCCCGAGTCAATGGGAATCGTCAAAACAATTTGACGTTCAGAATCTGCCAAAGTGCTGCGCTGACAGTTTGGTTGGGCCTAGGCCCAAGTTGGGGGCGCCCCACCCCTGGTCGCCCCCAACCCTAGGACGCCCCGTCTCTTATATTTTCAGTAGCCACCGCCTTAGAAACTTGAGTTTGATTTATTTGTTAGCCTTAGCTACAACCGAACAGCCGCCATCGTGCCGCCGTCGTGTAATTCAGACTCCACCTTCGAGTGATATTAAGATTGCTCGCCTCAGATTCTTGTTCATTCTTCGATTGCGTACAGGAATTGATCTTCGTGATCAGGCTGATCTTGCACCAGCAAGGTCGGTAACCATCGGGAGTTGGTTCAGCGATTGCATTGGCGCTTCGAGTCTCGCTCGTCGTAGTCGGATCGTGAGGGTCAACAACCACCAAATCGGATTTATCTCCACTCACCGAAAGATCGGGCACTCCCCCTCTATCAAGTGGTATCAGCGATTGCATTGTCGCTTCGAGTCTCGCTCATCGTAGTCGGATCGTGAGGGTCAACAATCACCAAATCGGATTTATCTCCACTCACCGAAAGATCGGGCACTCCCCCTCTATCAAGTGGTATCAGCTTTCCAGGTTGATCAATGAGTTTTATCGTGTGTTATCCTTTAGTTTGAGCATTGTTCATCATCCTATCGTCCACCAGAAAAGCCAAAAAAAAATCAGATTAGAACCTTGTCCCCGCAACTGTTTAGCCATGCACCTTCATTCGATAAGTGTTGGGGTTGAATTGGTGTGCTGACCCTGTTTTAATCGCTGCTGATCCAGTGTTTTTTTTCTCCAACCCTTGGAACACTAGCCGCCGCCTTTCGGTTTCTCCTGCTGCCACCGTTCGCTAGTCGAAAAAAAACAAAGAAAACAGTCGCTGCTTCGCGCGAGTCGCGACCGGCACCGACACCGACACCGACTTGGCTACGCGTCCTGCAAGCGCCGCCCGCGTCCCGTTCTGGTACGACCGTGACCGGCCCAGACAAAAGGCCGCTCCAGCCACGCCTCGTCGAGCCAAAAGCCAGCGCGCCTGCAATATTTTTTTTCTTCTCGTGGTTTGCCCCGGTTGGTGCCCCCTGTGTGTGAAAAAAACAGAAAAACAAAAATAGATATATATATATATATATAAAAACAGGGCAAGAGGGTCGATCGGTTCGGCAACACCTGTAAGAAATCGTCTCGGCTCGCAGTGTGCCTTCCCTCATTTGCACTTCCTCTCGTTTTTCTGTTTTCTCTCCGCACTTGTGATTAGCAGTGTTTGTGATGGTTTTGGCACTCTTATTCAACTCTGCATTATTGTTTGTTTGTGCTAATCCTTCATCTGAGTGCAGCCTACCCAGAACTCCACAAAACTCTCCGACGAGCAGATCTTGTTCCCTGAGGCAATCGCTCCTCCAATCTTTTACAGGTTCCACCGGTTGGTTGCAGGTCGCCCCTGTGTGCGTGGTAAGAACGGATAAGAATTTGATAATAGCACTAGTTTGAGCGCCTTTGTGAGAAAATACACCCCTATTTTGTTGTCGATTTTGTTTTTGTGTTTGCGCTAACAATGGCAGGCGACGACAAGAGGGATGACCGGCTGAGGAGCCACTAAGACTAAGCTCGACACCATTGTGTCACACCTCGATGCAATGAAAACATTGATCACAAGTTTACAGAAGGAGATGAATGCTGGAGACTTCAGTGGACGCGTCCGTCGTGCGTGCATCCATGGTGGTAATGCTTCTTTTGCTAAGCTTCCTTTTACAATTCCACCTTACCATGGCAAATATGATCCAGCTGCATATCTTGATTGGGAGTTAGCAGTCGAACAGAAATTTTCATGTCATGATCTTCTTGCTAGTTCTCAAGTTACAGCTGCTATTAGTGCTTTTACTGATCTTGCCTTACATTGGTGGCGTTATGAACGAAAAAAATCCCATTAGCACTCCCACCACTTGGGCTGAATTAAAAGTTGCTATGCGACGTAGATTTGTGCCTTCATATTATGCTCGCAACGCTTTACGTGGTGAGCAGGGACATCGCTCGAAGCAATATTCTAACTCTTTTTCAGCAGAAAGCTCGACATCCAGCTCAGCGCCCGCTCTCCCAGCGCCATCTACTCCCACCACTACAGTGCTCGAGAGCCCAACGCCATTCACGCCCACCACTACACCACTCGAGAGGACGGCTGAACCTGCAGGAGCATCCTCGGATCCATCACTTCACAATGCACCTAATACTCCTACTGAGAACATAGGTAATGTCCATGGTGCTACACTCACGGAAGGTGAGAATTGTGTTAATATGCTGAATTTTTCCACAAATCATACTTTAGTTGAGCAATTAATAATGGAACCATCTCTTGATTTATCTTGGTCACATGCTGTTTTGCTTGATGTTCCTTGTGATAAAGATGATTTGGTTGATAATGCTTCAGTTTTACATGCTTTGGAACCAAATACTATTGCTGAAACTAAGCATGTTATGCATATTGTTAGTGCTAATGATGAGTAGAAATTATTGTCTTCTTTACATACTTTGGGTTACATTGAATTTGATGTTTTGTGTAATCTAGATTGTTTGGAAGAGCAACTTTCTAAATATGCTGATTTGCCATGTTTTTCTAAACACACATATCATGCTATTGGCCAATATAACAACAAAGGGGAAGATATGATACATCGAGTGTACATTTGTGAAAATTTGAATTATCCTTTTGTTGTGCTCAATTTTGATCCACTAGAGGGCAGACACACTACACATATTCATTCACCTTTCTCTAGTTCAGTTTTGGTGAAACAAGTTTACTTCCAAGAAGGGGAGCATTGCTGGTTGCTACCTACGCCTACTTTGTCTTTTGTTGGTACTAATCTTTTGCGAGGGTTGGCTCGTTGCCAACTATTATGTGTCATCCGATCAAGATGCTTACATGCTCGCTAAATTTTATATGCAAGATGACATATTCACCAATTGGAGACATGGTGACATTCATCCTCACAATAATTTTGATTTCTTTGGTTTTCGAAATCCCGTTCGCTCTTGTGTTGTGCAGGATCGGTTCCAAGTACAATCGAGCCGAGGACGGCTTTTCATCAAGAAGGGGAGAATGATGAGGACATGACACCCATGCATACGACCATGATTGGTGCATGGAATGGAGTAGAAGAAGTCCAACAAAGGTTTCCAAGTCAAGAAGGAGGTCCAAGGTTGATCCGGTTCGAGTCCCCGAGGTGGAGGCCAAAAGCAATTCAAGTCCAGTTCGGAGTCCAGGAGCAGTGCGCAATAAAACGGACGCTCAGGTCGCATACGGACTCGGTTTTAGACGTTCTATATATGGTTGGAAGAAGAATTTCATAAAGCTTCCAATGGCACTGGTCTTGTGCCAAAATTCGTCCCGAGTCAACGGGAATCGTCGAAACAAGTTGATGTCCAGAATCTGCTAAAGTGCTGCGCTGACAGTTTGGTTGGGCCTTAGCCCAAGTTGGGGGCGCCCCACCCCTGGTCGCCCCCAACCCTAGGACGCCACATCTCTTATATTTTCAGTAGCCACCGCCTTAGAAACTTGAGTTTGATTTATTTGTTAGCCTTAGCTACAACCGAACAGTCGCCATCGTGCCGCCGTCGTGTAATTCAGACTCCACCTTCGAGTGATATTAAGATTGCTCGCCTCAGATTCTTGTTCGTTCTTCGATTGCGTACAGGAATTGATCTTCGTGATCAGGCTGATCTTGCGCCAGCAAGGTCGGTAACCATCGGGAGTTGGTTCAGTGATTGCATTGGCGCTTCGAGTCTCGCTCGTCGTTGTCGGATCGTGAGGGTCAACAACCACCAAATCGGATTTATCTCCACTCACCGAAAGATCGGACACTCCCCCTCTATCATGATGCTTACCCATCACAGCTTCTGTAGTCTCCCGAAAACATTGAGAGCCTCTTGTTTCTCTTGAAAAGATGTGGTGTCAGGCTCCCCTGGCAACAGAACCCTGGGCACTTCAGACTTAAGATACGGGACGCCACTTCTGTTCTTGCCGAACAACATCAAGCACTTCATCTGAAATTGGTCAATGGCGTCCTTCAGCTGCGCTTGTTGCTCCGGAGACAAGTCATCCATGGTGACGTCCATGACGTCGCCGATTTCAGGCATCTTGATTCAAACTAGAAAGTCCCACCAGGCGTGCCAAAAAGTGTGTTGACGCAAAATCCGCACCCTGCGCCAAGCACACAGCAAGCAGAACAAAGCTGGCTTAACACGTGAACAGATTCCAAAGCATGCCAGTCAGTTTTCCTGAAATTAACAAAGGATAACACAGTTAAATGCCAAAGCTTGGAACTTGCCGGGTGGTACCAGACAGTTCCATATTTGCGGCTAAAAGCCATGTAAAGTAACATATAGCTATGAGAAGCTATCTGTCAACAGATTTGAAAATCATTCGGGATCGCTAAAATATAAAACAGAACATAGCCGAATGGATGACGTAAGCATGACAAAAGATCAGTCTTTCTTTAAATAGCATTGCTCGTGCATGATCATGACCGACTTTTGATGATAAACAACAATAAAAATAAATAAAGTAAAAGCATGATTATAAATATGTGATAAACAAGCATGCATAGGCCCAAAGCACTAGTCTACCGCATGTCTAGGTACTTTAAAACCCGTCAAGCATGAAACCAAACAAGTTAATCCACCGCATGATACAACTTGTTTGAAATCACGCCACCAACCACAAAGAGATCAATCCACCGCATGATACAATCTAAATATGGAAGGCTAAAAGCACACATTTTTTAAAACAAAACTTATAAGCACGTTTTACTGATGGAAGCATAACCGAATACAGCTGTACAGCCGAATCGGGATTCGTGGAGAAGGAACAAACTTTGCTAAAGATGATAAACCTATCAGATTGAAATCGAGATCTAATCCACCGGATGATTAGCTCTAAAACAACCCAAAAACCTGCATCTACTGCATGATACCCGGTTCTTTCAAGATTCACGCAAGATTAGCAAGCTTGAACCCACAACACGTGACAACTTAGATTAATTCGGGTTCGGCTATTAAAGAACACGTGATCCACGTGCCGTATTAAGCCAAGATACAAGCGTGTAATGTAAGGATCACCAAACAAGATAAAGCCGATTCAAATCAATCTAAATTGGGCAAAAGAGTGTTACATGAATTTAAACATACAGTAAAAACTCAAAGCAACACGTGGTAACTTAATGAATCTATTAGATCTTGCCAAATCTAATAGAGCTGATAACTAGCTCCAAGCTAGATCTTAGCCTACCGCATGGCTCATGATCTAACAAGAAACCCTCTTGAACCAAGCTTAAATCCACCACATGATACTAAGCATGGTAACAAGACTACTTGCATCACGATCTAAATCCACCGCATGATACTAGACATGATACAAGGTTGCCGGTACTTACGGAGGTCGACGGATCGATGAACCCTCTCGAAGAACTCGACGACACGACTAGAGGACTCGAGAATTTGGCGTAAAGCCAGTTTGTTATGAGAATGTTCTATTACAATTACACACACCCAGGGTTCGTATTTATATCCTGTCCTAGCACGACTCCTGGTGCACTACGAGCACAATATTTGATACCTAATTTAATGCCCAAGTGCGAATGCCTATCCATTCGTTCCTTCCTTCCATTCGGGCCACGTCACCACGCAATCCCGCAAATCCAGCGCAAACAGTCCTTTTGCCGAACGGAAGCAAACTGCCGACTGTAGGTATTTCTGCCGAATCTTCTGAAGAAATCTTTCCCTGCCGAACGGGATTTGTTACCAAGTTAGGCCCACAAATCAGCCTCCTTCCTGTTACCAATTTTTGGTGTTAACACCGTGATCTGGGATGTGAACCTAGGGATCAGCTCTAGAGAAGGTGATGGGTTGCTCCGACCAATGCAGAGGTTGCGATGGTTTGGTTTGGATGAGCTTGACCTCGCGGCTGTCCCTGCGGTACCTCCTCCTGCTAGTGCTACTCTTCAGGCCGCCAACGATCATGTTGATCGACCTCTTGGCATGTTGGAACGGGCCATTGGGATTGCCTGTCTCCGGTGGGGGAGGCAGGTCGCGCTCCTCGCGACGATCCTCCGGCTGGCAGCTGGCACGTCGCCGGTCGTCACGGCGATCGTTGTCATAGCGGCCACGTCAGTCGTCACGGCGGTTGTTGTTGTAGTGACGTGAGGATGACCTGTCTCCATCGCTTCTGGGTCTCTTGGGGTCCTTGGGCGTTCAGAACGCCCTCTTGAACTACTGGCATTCGCAGACCATGTGGGTGCCCCCTTCATGGAATGTGTAGGGGTTGTCCAGCACCGTGTTGAACTCCTCGACATTGAATGTCGAAGGTCGGCGCCCGTCCACTGCGAGGACCTCCGAAGGTTGCTTGCGGAACTTTGAGCAGGAATCGCCAGCAGCGCCAGAGGTGCTGGCATCCTGCTTTCCGTCATGGTCAAACTGGTTGACTAGGGCTTCCTCTGTGTCGATCACCTTGTTGATGACCTCCATGAGTGGCGTGACCTTCGTGGCACCAAACTTGTGGATCTTCTCAAAGACCTTGCGGTCCCTGAGACCTTTCTTGTAGCTGTCGACGACCTGGTTGTCCCGAACGCCGACGCAGGTGTTACGGTTCTCGAAGAACAGGTTGGTGTAGTCCCGTAACCACTCGCCGGGCTTCATGGTCACCCTCCCGAGGTTGAAGGCGTTGCCGAGGTGATAATAGGTCGCCTGAAAGTTCGACGTGAAGGCCTGAGACAGGTCGGCCCACGACGTGATGCTGCCTGCCGGGAGGTTGTTGAGCCAGAGCGTCGGTGCGTCACCCATCACCAGTGGGAGGTAGGCCGCCATGTGGTGGAAGTTGCTGTCGGCCACCTTGACGGCGACGTAGTAGGTCGACAGCCAAATGTTAGGGTCAGGGCGCGGTCGTCGTACTTCTGGATGTTGAGCTTGAAGTTGTCAGGGTAGGTGACCAATCGGAGACCTGGCACCAACACGGGGAAGGCCGTGATCGCCATGTCGTCGCCACTGTCGCCAACCTGAGCCACGTCATCGTCCCACACTGCGGCCACGATCTGAGATCTAGGCTGAAGGTCCGGGTTGGGCACCGAACCCTCGGGGTGGCCGTCGTTCGCCTCGTACTGGGCACACTGCCGGTTCTCGACGTCGTGGCATTCGCGGTCCTCACGCTCCATGATCCGGTGGACGCCGCCCGGAGGACCATACTCACGGTCGTAGTCGAAGTGACGTCGGAGCTCTCGCTCCTCGCATTCACGGTGGCGTTGGTCGATGTAGCCGCGAGTGTCACGACCACGCCGGTTCTTGTAGTGGTTGGCGCGTAGGTCGACGCTAGGTACGGTGTTCACTCGTGGCTGGTTGACCTCCTCCTTGATCATGGGGAGCCTGCTATGCGTAGGCCGATTAGATCGGCTGCGCGAATGCCGACTCGACGTAGATGCAGCCGACTTGGATGCCGCGCTCTTCTCCTCCACCAATGTTGTGGCTATCCGGATGTAGGCCATGGCTGCTTCAGCCTCGGGGGAAGGATTAGCCTGCTGGAGACGTGCCAACGCCGCACCCAGCATGGCCTGGGGGCTGTTGAATGTCGGTAGTCCCACCTCTTCGAACTCGATGCGTAGGTCGCAGTCACACAGGGGTACCGCCTGGCGCTGCTCCTGCGCCCGCCTCTGGGCACAGTTAGTGTTGGCTTGGTTCCGACGTGCCTCCTCGGAATCCGTCGCGTCGACCCGTGGTGGGTCGTTCGATGAGACCACCAAGACACGTCGCCGGGTGGATCTCTGGTCATTGGGGGAGATGCGGATCTGGGCCTTCTGAAACTTGCCACCGTTCGGAGACGTGGGAGTTTTTGCAGCGCGTGAGGCGTCACACTCCTGATCGATCTTCTTCCGTAGCCGGCAGCCACGGAGTGTGTGCTGTGCACCCTTGTGGTAGATGCACAGTACGTCTAGAGGGTCGCGACGGGCATGACTTTCGACCTTGAGGTCGCCAGATGGTTGCAGTCGCCCAGATTGGATCTGGATCGACTTCGCCGCCTGCCGAGTGTACACGTCGCTAGAAGGCCACAGACCAAATGGGAGGGTCTTGCAGTGCGATGCATCTTGCGTTGAGCGCTGAGCTCTTCCGCAGATCTAGAGGGTTTCCTCCATCATGTCGATGACGCGGTCCATCCCCTAGACGATATCATAGGGTTTGGGCGAGTGGGTCTTCAACTTCTTGCCGGAGCTGGGGGCGGTGTCAGAGGTCGTCGAGGCCTTCACGAAGGCCGTTGGTGAGGTCGCCGCCACTAGCGTGGTCGAGGTCGCCGCGAAGGAACCGAAGCAGATTTCCACGGGATTGGCGAGGATGTCCGCCATGCTCGCCGAAAAAACAACGCCAGATTGGGCCGCCATGCTGCACAATGAGTTCCTGATCTCCCCTACCTGGCGCCCCAACTGTCAGGGGGTGAGACCTAGACAGATCCGCAAGGGGGCTACCCAAGCGGTTGTAGGTTATCTAGTGGGGGGATCAGGACCTAAGAGCGTAGGCGGTAGTTCTTGGATGAACTCGGAACTCGATGATAATGGCAAGGACACGGTGGTTTTAAACTGTTCAGGCCTCTGAAGAGTAAAACCCTACGTCCAGTGTGGTGGGATTATGGGTGGAAGAGATCTCCCCTCGAATGGAGCTCTAGGTCGCCTTATATGGTCGGCCGGCTAGGGTTTCCATTCGAGGTCTGTGGACCCTCATCGGGGTCGGTTACAGATTTAGGAAGGTCACCTTCCGTGATTACAGAGAGGATCCAGCGATCCTCGGGCCTACTGTCGGCGCCACCACCGTGATCTAGGGAGAAGCTTGCTCCACAAGCCCAACAGGTCTTTCATGATCTGGATAAGGTCGTCCAAGGTCTTCCAGGGTCGCCGGGATTGTGGATAAGGTCACCGGGCCTACTTGCAGGTCGGCAGGGCTTCTGGCAGGTCGAGTCTACTTGATAGGAACCTCTGGGACCCTGGTCGGTGGGGACCCATGTGTACCCATGTCTCACACCATCTCACATACCAAATTTATGATTTACAAATTAAGCATGGTACATGTGAGACATGGGTACCCCTGGGTCCCCACTGACCAGGCTCACGGCCGTCCCCGACAAGTGGGTCTGGCCTACTAGAAGACCTGCCGACCTGTCAGTGGGCCCAACCGACCTAGTTAGCAGCCCACACAATCTCTTGAAGACCTTACAAAAGATTCCCCCAGACGACCTAATTCAACACGACCTCAAGACTTGGCGTACAAGACAAGACAAGACAAGACCTCGGTGGACTTCGCCTAAAGCAGATCGACGGGATATGGCAAGATGTGTAAGGTAGGCTTAGGTCTCCTAGTCGCAACCGACCAGGAGTCTGGGAACCGACCTCATCCGCTGGCCAATACAAGGCGGACGAGGCGATCCCCCTTGTAACTTAACCTCGACCAATCCTCAAGCAATCTACACCGACAATTAGACATAGGGTATTACTCTCCGGAGGCCCGAACCAGTATAAACTCACCGTGTTCTCTGTGCTCCGCGTACTCGTGTGCGACCTTCAAATTCTTAGCCTTAGACTCCTCCCCACCGTACAAATAAACCACAGGGATTAACACCCCCGTGGGCTGTCCAGATCTAACCATCTGACAGTTGGTGCGCCAGGTAGGGGTAAGTCAAGGTTCTTCGTGCAACTCGATGGCTCCGACCAATGGCGTCATCTTCCCGGAGAGCATGGCGGACTTCCTTGCCAACCCCGTCGACATCTTCTTCAGCTCGATGTGGCGACTTCCATCGCCCCAGCCGCCTGCCTCGTCATCAAAGGCAACGCGGTCACTTCCGACCGACAGATCGAAACGGATCTGTCAAAGAAGACCCACCCACCCACACCTAGCGACCCATTCGCTGGAATCGATCGTGTCGAGGACATACCCTCTGACACAATCAAAGTCTGTGAGTGCGTCAAACGCCCTCACACGACTCCTTCGACCTCCAGCATGCCTCTTGGCTTGCGCAATGCCGCTCACATGGCATCACGCTACATGAAGCGCAAGATCCAAATCGAATCTGGACTCTACCCTCGAGATCGTGGAAGCCGCGGGAACTACCTTGATGAGCCCTGTTCTATCCATGAAAAATCCAAGCACATCGCACGCCAGTGCCGTGTCCTCAAAAAGTTTCGCCGACCTCTTACCGCGGCTCACCGCCGCCGGTTGAACCAAGAGTCATCTCCAGACCGCCTTGCGTTCCAGGTCACCCACACAACAATCTCCCCGAACTATCCGGGAGAAGAGTCCGAAACCCTAGATCGCCAGATCTTGGTTGTATCTGCAGATGTACCACCGCAAGACGGAGATACAGATGTGCAGCGTCGAGAGCGTGAAAACGCCAACACCGCCCGAGCTGTCCGACGACAACAAGAGATTGCTACCCCAGGTGCAGACCTCCAACTAGACAATGTCGGACAGGTCAACGCCAATCCCGCGAAACAAGCACTTGTGGCACCAGCGGCCCCACAGCAGCAACGCCACGACGATCCACCTCGTGCCAACAGACTACGTGCGCGAGATCTCCTCAGGGATTTCGAGCGTGACGGACTTGAAGTATACAACTCACCGCAGACCAATTTGGGAGCCGCTCTCGCCGTCCTAAACCACCTTGAAGATTCTCCAGCGATGCAGCGCCTCCAAGCCAACGTCCGTGTTGCAGCTGCTCAGATCGAGGAAAGAGGCCCCAGATACAGTAGATCCGCGGCAAGTTCTTATTCCAAAAGCAGATCAGAGCGTCCTCGCTAGCGACGTCGTAGCCAGGGTCCCCTCGACCCGGTGGCTGAAGAAGGAAGAGGTGAAAACGAAGTCCCCAGCCGCTAATGCTCCACCAAACGCCCCGGCCAATGCTGCTGGCCATGCCGCCAACAATGCAGCCAATGCTGCTAACATCCAGGGAAACCCTCCACCAAATCCAAGACGCAATGCAGGAGCTTAGCCTCCTCTGGTCCAGGCCGACCGTGCAGAGGGAAGTCGGCGTCACCGCATAGGAGACCAAGTCGAAATAGCCCGACGCGCAAACTACGCCCGCGAGCATGGGGTACCTGACCCCCTCGACGCCAACAACCCTATCCAAGCTACAGTTCTCTGGATCATGCACGAACAGGAGCTCTTATGATGTGCCCAATACAACCAAGATAATGGCCCTCCTGACGACCTCTACGTTATCCCTGGTGATCATGCTCCTTCAGCAAGTCCGAGGGCGGTCAACAATTTCCCAGCTTTCTCACGACGTCTCCGGATAATCAGATACCCTAAAGACTTCAAGCCTTCAATTGAGAAGTACGACGGTCGCTCCGACCCGAGTATATGGCTCAAGATGTACAGTATAGCCGCACGTGCCTCGATAGGCAATGAAGACCACATGGCGGGGTACTTTCCTCTCGTGATGGGCAAGGCACCACTCCTGTGGCTCGACAATCTCCCGGCAGAATGCATCACCTTCTGGGCGACTTTGTCCCGCCTATTCACGACCAACTACCAGGCGACCTACAATCGTCCTGGCAATACTCACCACCTCGCTAGACTACGGATGAGAAGAGACGAAACTCTCCGTAAGTACACCAACTGCTATTTCAAGAACCGCAACACCCTCGCAGGTGTCAAAGACGACGACGTCATTACATACTACAAAAAGGGAATCACTAATATCAAGTTGTTCGAGAAGATCCACAAAGCCGATGCCAAAACCATTAGTGACCTCATGGCCTACGTCGACAAACTGGTTGACACTCAAGACGC
The DNA here is from genome assembly GCA_947561735.1 of Cenchrus americanus. NCBI lineage: Eukaryota > Viridiplantae > Streptophyta > Magnoliopsida > Poales > Poaceae > Cenchrus > Cenchrus americanus. The sequence goes on from OX387244.1 coordinate 155,316,852, forward strand.
TGTAATGCATGACTTCAACGGATAAGATCACGACAACGGAGGCACCAGGTCGCGCAAGCGATCCGGTGAAGCCTATGTAACAGATCTGCCAAGACCTTCCACCTTCCTTGAAGGTGACTTCAATATGGTCATGGAAGACCAGTGCCAGTTCCACCGCGACGCCAAGCATACCATGAGAGAGTGCGAGCAGCTAAAGCGTGCCCTTGGGGTACCATCTACCTCCAAGAAGACCAGGAGCAACAGCAATGACGACCGAAATGGTGGTCAACGCTTCGAGAATCGCAACCGTTGACCTGATCGACAAGATTACCGTGACCGCAGACCCTATCCTCGCAACGACGATAGGGATCGACGTGATTATCGTTGTGATTACTACCGCGATGACAGACGCGACGTCTACCGTCGTGACGACCGCACTGATAAGCACGATAGAAGTGATCGTCGTGATGATCGCCACGACGATCGTCACAACGACCGGCGCGGTGATTGACATCGCCAGGACGACCACAACCGCCAAGACAACAACTGCAAGGAGCGGACACCTCCACCACCACCCAAAGGGGGCAACCCCAATGGTGCATTCCAGAAGGCCGACCGCGAGATCAACTTTATCGTCAATGGTCGCCAAGCGATCAAAACCAACCGGCAAACTCGATCGAACGCTAGAGAAATCGGGCACGTCAACACTGAAAATCCACGACCTGTACGGTGGTCTGAATTCCCAATCACTTTCTCCAGGAAGGATCATTGGGTTCACATTCCCGACCCCGGAACCTATCCGCTGGTCGTCAACCCCATAGTTAACGGGGTCTGGTTGCCTAAGACCCTCATCAACGGCGGCAGCAGCCTAAACATCATTTTCATAGAGACGCTACGCAAGATGGAGTTCGACTTCTCCAAAATGACCGCTTGTGATGAACCCTTCTACGGGGTCGTGCCCGGCAAGGCTGCATACCCCATAGGTCGTGTGTGCCTGCCGGCCACTTTTGGCACAGAGGAGAACTTCAGAACGGAGTACCTGACATTCAAAGTTGCGGACTTCCGCTCTTGAGACCACGCCATCTTCGGACGACCTATGCTCGCCAAGTTCATGGCTATACCACATCACAGTTACCTCATCATGAAGATGTCGGTGCCAAACGGAATCCTTTCCGTCCTCAGGGACATCATGGTCTCCTACAATTGTGAAAGCGCTACCGTCGAGCTCTCCAAAGATTCAGCAATCAAAGCCGCAGCAATGGTCATGGTCGCTCAGGCAGCCAAGATCGACCAAACTACTCTTCAAGTACCAGAGCAGAAGCGTACAAGCACAGCTTTGGACCCAAGTCTAGCTGTCAAGAAGGTTTACCTCGGTCTGCCCGACGCATCCAAGGAAGTCATCATCGGGGCCGACCTCGACCCCAAATAGGAACTCGCGCTCACCAGCTTCCTCAGGGACAACGCCGACATCTACGCATGGAGTCCGTCCGATATGCCTGGAGTCCCTAGGGAGCTAGTTGAGCACAGACTCGAAGTCAATAAGACCACTCAACCTATCAAGCAAAAGCTCCGGCGATTTGCAAAAGATAGAAAACAAGCTATAGATGTAGAAGTCTGTAAGCTCTTAGCTGCAGGTTTTATTAGAGAATGTCAACACCCGGTTTGGCTCGCAAACCCGGTTCTTGTACCAAAGAAAACTGGTGGATTAAGAATGTGTATCGATTACACCGATCTTAACAAACACTGCCCAAAGGATCCGTTCCCTCTCCCTCGTATCGACCAGGTCGTGGACTCCACGGCTGGCAGCGTCCTACTCTGTTTCCTTGACTGCTACTCAGGGTATCATCAGATAGCCCTACATCCCGACGACGAAGACAAGACAGCGGTTATAACACCCAACGACATCTACTGCTATAAGGTCATGACCTTTGGCCTGAAAAACGCCGGAGCAACCTACTAAAAGACAATTCAAAAGTGCTTGAAGACCCAAATTGGGAAGAACGTTGAAGCCTATGTGGACTATGTGGTCGTCAAGACTACAAAGGAAGATAAGCTCATCGCCGACCTAACAGAAACCTTTGCCAATCTACGATATTTCTAATGGAAGCTCAATCCAACAAAATGTGTCTTCGTGTCCCTTCCGGATTGCTCCTGGGCTTTATGGTCGGGCACCGAAGCCAACCTAGCGAAGATCGACGCTATATGCAATATGTCCAAGCCATCCAACAAGAAAGACGTCATGAAGCTCACCGGAATGATGGCCGCTCTAGGTCGTTTCATCAGCAAGCTCGGTGAAAAAGGACTTCCTTTCTTCAAGCTACTAAAGAAGGCTGACAAGTTCGTATGGGACAACGAAGCCCAGAAAGCGTTCGAGGCTCTCAAAGAGTCCTTGACAACACCACCAGTTATGACACCTCCAATACCGAAGGAAACACTCTTACTCTACATCTCTGCCACCACTAATGTGGTCAGCACGGTTCTCGTCGCCGAACGAGAAGAGGAAGGGCAGGCCTATCCTGTTCAACGACTTGTATATTACGTGAGCGAGGTTCTGGCCGACGCTAAAACACATTACACACAACCTCAGAAGATGCTCTATGCACTCCTGATCACGTTGAGAAAGCTTCGACACTACTTCCATGCTCACAAGATCGTGGTCCCGTCCTCGTTCCCCTTGGGAGAGATCATCCGCAACCTCGACGCCAACGACCGCATCATCAAGTGGTCAGTCGATCTTGGAGAGTTTGAGATCGAGTTTTGTCCCAGACAAGCGATCAAGTCGCAGATCCTCGCAGACTTTGTGTCTGAATGGACAGAGATCCAAATGCCCCCTCCCAAGGAGCGGCCTGAACACTGGATCATGTACTTCGACGGCGCCCTCAACCTCGAAGGAGCAGGCGCCGGTGTGTTACTCATCTCTCCCCAGGGAAAGCAGCTCAAGTACGTCCTGCAGATTCATTACAAGGCCTCTAACAACGGAGCAGAATACGAAGCCCTAATCCACGACCTCTGTATAGCAGTGTCCCTTGGCATCAAGCGACTACTAGCTTTCGGTGATTCCAAGGTCGTCATCGAGGAAGTCAACAAAGAGTGGGATTGCGTCAAGGACACGATGGATGCTTATTGCGCTGAGATTCCCAAACTCGAAGGCCACTTCGAGGGGATCGAATTCCAGCACGTACCACGCAACAACAACATCGCCGTTGATGTGCTTTCTAAACTAGGCTCTCGTCGAGCTCTAGTCCTAGCAGGCGTATTCGTCCAAGACCTACGCAAGCCTTCAATCAATCCAAGAGCCACCTTCAAGCTCTTGGATTCTAATAATCCAGAGCCACCTTCAAGCGACCAAAATCCAGCACCTCCCCGTGACGTGCTCATGACTGAAAAAGAGGACGATTGGCGCAAGCCCTTCATAGACTTCATACTCGACCAGCTTGTCTCCAATGACAAAGTGGGGCGAGAACGTATCACGCGGCGAAGCGCTAACTACGTCGTGATTGGTTCCGACCTATACAGGAAAGCTGCCTCCACGGGCATCTTGATGAAGTGCATCCTACAATCGGAGGGTCTACAACTCTTAACCGAGATACACAGTGGTGAGTGTGGCTACCACGCGACATCCACGAACTTGGTCGGTAAAGCATACCGATTTGGATTCTATTGGCCCACGGCCATAACTAACGCTAAAGACCTCGTCAAGAGGTGCAAAGGATGCCAGTTCTTTGCCAAACAGCAGCACCTGCCAACTCAGGCTCTGCGCACTATCCCTCCATCTTGGCCCTTCTCTATGTGGGGTCTCGACGCGGTAGGACCGTTTCGTACTGCTCCAGGCGGCTACAAGCATATCCTAGTTGTTGTAGACAAATTCACTAAGTGGATTGAGGTCCGACCTGTTGCGAAAGTAACATCGAAAGAAGCAGTCAATTTATTTGAGACATCAAACACCGCTTCGGTGTGCCTAACGGGATCATCACAGACCTAGGCAAAGCTTTCACCGGCTCGGCCTTCTGGGACTTCTTCCAAGATAACCTCATTGATGTCTATTATTCCTCGGTCTCCCACCCACGGTGTAACGGCCAGGTCGAAAGAGCCAACGGCATGGTGCTCCAAGCACTCAAGGACCGTATCTACGACAACGCTTCCAACTACGCCACTAGATGGACTCAAGTCAGCTCTGCAACAGGCTTTTCACCCTTCTTTCTGGTCTACGGATCAGAAGCCATACTTCCTACCGATGTCACTTTTGGAGCTCCGCGAATTCAGTTCTACGAGGAAGGAGAGGCCAAGCAAACACGTCGCATCGACCTCGACAGTCTCGAAGAACAAAGACTCACCGCTGTCATGAGACAAGCCCGTCATGACCAGCAGCTACGTCGCTACCACGATCGCAATGTTAAGGAAACCTCCTTCAACGTTAGCGACCTCGTCCTTAGACGCATCCAAAAGACGGACGGCATGCACAAGCTCTTTGCCCCTTGGGAGGGGCCCTTCATCATCACGGAAGTAATCAGCCCGTCAACATATCGACTTCAGTGGGGTGACGGGCAAGGAGTACCCAACCCTTGGAAAGTGGAGCATCTAGGACGATTCTATCCGTAGATTAGTTTCTTTTCAAGCTATGTATTTTCCCCTTTTTGTATTTCTCTTTTTCAGATTAAATAAAAAGTATTTCAAGTAGTCCTCTACTACGAGTCAAGCACTACCTCCTCCTTCCTCATACTATAAACCCCCCTCGACATGCTCGGGGGCTTGGCTAAAGCCAGCATCTGGGTCGCAAGACCTGGGGGTTCTAACTCCTCTTTATCCCTTCCCCTCGACATGCTCGGGGGCTTGGCTAAAAAGCCAACCTAAAGGTCGTCCGACCTAAGGACATCATCGTGAACGAGTACGAAGCCTCCTGCCGCCACGAGTATGCTTGATCAGAAAGGTCGCCAGACCTGAGCCCCGGGCTCCTCCCTCGCGCGCTGATCTCTCGTAAGCCTCCATGCTGAGCTGTCGAGGTCGGCAAGCCAGCCTCTCTGTGAGTAGTGGCTAGCGAGTCAAGAATACAAAATGTCATCATCTACAAGATAACCTAGAACTCGTGGAGGAAAAAGGCAAGTACTTCGTTACAAATTTCTTCAAAGTTTTTACAAGTCATGAGAGGAGGGAGAGGTACAGCTCCTAGCTACTATTGGTTGTTGTCGTCACCACCTTCACCACCGGCTCTGCCATCGCCTTCAAAGTCGATGCTGTCTGCCACCTCGGTGGCGGCTTCATCAACTTCAAGCTCTAGGGCGTGAAGGTCCTTCGTGGTGTCAGCACCGCCCTTGATCTTGGTCATGTCGACCTCAGGATAGTGGGACTTGACTCTCACCAATGCATCGGTCGCAGCCGCCAAGCCGGTTGCCCTCAATAAAAGCAACAGCCTGTTAGGAGTGTATACTAGGCGATCAATGATGGACTGCTGTTGATCTCCTTCCTCCAGAATAGGTATGCAAGACATTGCATAATTGGAAGCACCCTTGAGGTCGTTCAGCTCCACCTCATACCCTGCAATGGTAATTTGGTCACTCTGCAATGACTTCAAAACAACCTCGAACTCAACTTCAAGGCCCCGACAATCTGCGGTCTCATAAGCCATCTTTTGAGATACGGCGTACTCACTCTCGGTGGCCTCCTTCATCGCCCATTTGAGTTCCAGGCCTCCAGCCTTGATCTCCCGGACCTTGCCCTCCAGGCCCTGAATCTTGCTCCTTGAGGTCGCCAGAGCATTTTTCAGCTCTTCTTCGCGGTTACGGAAATCTGCACACACAACAGTTAGCTGATAACCAATGACCTTCTATTCAAAAAGGGACAAAGACCAAAACTTACCAGTAGCCGCAGCGTTAAACTGCGCAGTGGCCTCCACGGCCTTGCACCTTTCCTCAGCAAGCTCGTCCTTGAGCCTCTTCTTGTCGGCGGCTGCCGCCTCACGAACCTCCCTGAGCTCTCGCTCAAGGTCGGTAATACGTTGTTCCTTCTCCTCGGCATGCCACAGCTGGTCGGCCCGGCCCTTGGCCCTCTCTGCTAGTGACTATTACAAAATCACAAGGTTGTCAACGATGCTTCAAAAGCAAAATAATCAAGCAGTGATAATACATTACAGGCAACTCACAATGACTGTGTGGTTGATGGTGACGATGCTGGTCTGCAAAGCCCGCATGTCCTCATTGTCCTCGAACCAATCATCCTACCAAGGGATGTGATCCCAATTAATTGATCGACGTGGCAACCTCAGGCTCGAAGTTGAAGATGGAGGTACCTGTGCGTCGGACGCTTCTAGACCTCCCGGCGCCAGGTCGATCTAAGGATGGTCCTCGGCCACGTCCTTCGCCCCATCAGGAACAGCCCTGATAGGGTCAACGTCTACGACTGTTGGAGAGGTCGTCGCCCCGACCTCCCCAATTGAGGTCTCAACACCCTCAGTGGTGTGTAGGGAATAACCCGCCCTCGTGTCAGTCACGAGTGGTGAAGTCGTCAACCCCTCTGCCATCCCTCGCGTCGGGGTAGCGGTACGAGCATCATCTATCAACGCCTCCCCCCGCGACCTGTGGCTCAGGTGACCTCGTGCGGGAGGGAGATGATGGGGTAACCGACACCCCTTGTGGCCTTGCCACTGGCCTGCACGGAAAAATACCATGTCAAGATTGAGTTCAGATAAAAAGCATAAAGATAGCATCAGCTCTTAAGTCCATACCTCGGCACAGCCGGAAGCCGAGTCTTCGGCCAAAACACCCGAGGCTTAATAGCCGCAGGTATCTTCGCCCGCGTCGCAGTAGCATTGCATTGTGCCTCTAAACCACGTCGGAGAGGTTCCTCCGACGTCTTCTGCACCAGCTCTCGCTGCCTCTTGGCAGCAGGACTCTCTGGCCTCCCCACTGCCTGGTCTTCAGGGACCGACAACTCTTCGACAGCCTCATCCTTCTCCTTCTCCTTCTCCTCCTCCTCATCCTCTGACCCAACCTCTCGCGTGCGAGGCATCGGAATCGTCGAAGTAGCGACAGCCGGAGGGGATGCAACCCTCCTCTTCCTCTTTTTCTTCTGCTCTGCGGCCTTCACCGCAGAGATTGCAATGGCAACGACCGAATCAGACTTCTTCGCCACCGTTGACCTGGTCCTGCGCCGGGATTTTGCAGCGCCGACGACTGGATCCGCCCCAGCCTCCGCGTCAATGTCTTCGTCAGCCTCCACCGACAAGTCAGACTCATAATTCTCCAGCAGACGACCTGCTGGAGGCTTGTACTTGTCCGACCTCAGCTTCCTCCGATGTATCTCCCCCTCAGGGAGAGGCGCCGGGCACCACATCTGGAGCTCGCGCATCTACGAAACAGATGTCATAAATGCTATACGACCTAAGTGAATCAAGAAAGCAAAGCACAATGATCTAAAGACAGATCTCAGGATCTCACCGGGTCTGCTGGTCTCTTCAACGAGTGTGCCCTCGGGCACTTCTTCATCCTGACCTTCCTAGAATATATCTGGGAAACTCTAGCTGCCATCTTCTCCTTGGAGACCTTGCGGTTCACCTCACGTGTGGGATCTGATTGCCCACAGTACTCATACGCCGGGTGGACCCGATCTTTGATCGGCTGGATCATCCGCCGGCAGAACGACCTCGCCACCGCCGCCCCTGTCACTCCTTGGTTCTTCATGTCGCTGACTAGCTCCAGGACCCCCTTCAGGTCCTCGAGTTCGCGGGTGGAGAGTCCTATATCCCACTCGCTAATTTTCACTGGCTTATGGCCAGTTCGCAGCGGAAGGCCTGGAATTTGGTCCACAATGTAGAACCACTCCGATCTCCACCCGGCAGTGTTGTCAGGAAGGTCGGTGTCTATCCATTCTGCCTTGAGGCCTGACCTCAAATTGAACATGACAGCCCCAACTGGCCCCGACCTTTTGCCAGTGCTTTTGACGCAAAAAAATGCCTCCACAATGCGAAGTGAGGCGGTATCCCCAGATACGCCTCACAAAAATGAATGAAAGTCGACACTACAGTGATGAAGTTAGGAACGAGGTGTACTAACTCCAGCCTGTAGTAGTACAGCAGGCCGCGGAAGAAGTCTCCCGCCGGGAGGTTGAAGCCGCGCTGGAAGAAGGAACCAAAGACGACCTGCTCCTTGATGTCCTCGCTCGGGAGCTCTTCCCCAGCGGCGGCCCTCCACTCCACCTCCGTCTTCGGCTGGAGCAGCCCCCGGTCCACCAGCGCCTGGATCTTGGCCTCGGTCATCGTCGATCGGGCCCATGCGGTCTGCGGGTCCGGGATGCAAGTCGCTTCCGCCGCCATCTCACGCTAGGGTTTGAGCTGGATCTAATGTGGCAAAGGGTCTTAACGTGCATATGCTGGAGGCGCACGGCGCGAAGCGACGGCGCTAGCACGAGCCTAGCCAGAGTTGGAAGATGGGCGCATAGGCGCGGGAGCACGGCGGTCTCAAGATCGCTATAGCGCAAAAGGAAGGCGAAGGCGACGGGAGCGAGAGGAAGAAGACGAAGGAAATGGGGTCACCCCCGACTCGGCTCACTCTATTTATAGAGGGGTCCACTGAATCTATCCGTTGCGGCTCCTTGCTCCGTACAACACGCCACAACGACTCTATCCTGAGAAGTTCGCGAGAAGATTAAGGCGGATTTTTCGCTAACAGACCAAGTGCTACGACCTAAATCTGAGTTTAGGTCGTCAGCCAAATAAGAAGATAACGTCAGGTCGTCCTGATGACAAACACAATTTGCAAGCCCCCATATCATATAAAATCAGGTCCTTGGCGAATCATTTTTCCACATCGATCAAGTACATGACAGAAGAGAGCGAACATTACATGGACCATTTAAGGATACAAGTCGTCTACGATCTTATTGGATCCAGAATCCAAGGGTGTATACCGACCTACAACTTTATCGGATCCAGAATCCGAAGGTACACAAGTCGCTTGCTACCTCATTGGGTCCAGAACCCGGCACACAAGATAAATATACTACAAGGCCTGAGCTACTCAGAGCGGTAACCACGACCTACTCTGCCAAAGAAGGGCATGTCGCGAGACTTCTCCTAGCATCAAGACCTTGATGGCAGCCTTGCGGGGACCTACTTCAGGACAGCACGTAATCTAAGACATGCTCGGCTCCAACTATTGGAATGGAGACACGAGCTTGCTCTTCGGTGCTGAACACCAAGCCCCGGTGAGCTCCCGGTGCTCACCAGAGACGTCCTGCTATACCTCCAGCTCGACTAGCATCACCTCCAAACTCTGCCTGGTACCACACAGAGGCTGGGCTCAGAGGATGGAGATGTTGCCTGCACTTCGCGAGAATTCTCCTAGCTTCTAGTATCTACAAAAACATAGCTCTGCATTCTGGTGGACGGTCGCATGCCCATGGCATGGCCTCACAACTACCCTGCGGCTTCATAGCTCAACAATGCTCGGTGCTTGCCTCCTCTAGCCTCACGATGCTATTTATAGCCAACGCCGCACCTCGGGCAGCTGGCGAAGTGATGAAACTGTCACCACGTGGCAATGGGGTCTGTAGCCTGTGCATCATTAAAGGCGATGACATTACTCTTTCTGACTCACGATGCCTTTGTCGTTTGTGCATCAATGATGCCTAAGCCCCGCTGTAGAGGTCACATGGCTACAGTAATCTCCTCGATCAGTGGGCAGCTTGTCGTTTTCTGGGTGGCAAGAGCATCTCCGACCACTGTTGACCCGTGATCCTGCAGTCTATGCTACAAGGCAAAAACTGACCCCATGTCAGAGGACTCTGCGTCTAACTTAATTCCCCTTCGATGACGACTCCACGACCTTCTTCTACGACCTGATGTCTATTATTTGCACCCGCTAGGCTCTACATCAGAGTGCACCCGCTATGGCTCTGCACGTAAACGGACCCGTTCCAATCAGCCTATATTTTTGTTTCTATAGCAGAATGGTCGTAGGTTCGATTGAAGACCTTTTGAGGTAGGCGTGCCTCGCTGCTCTACCAGATCCTTCTGGACGCCTGGAGATCAGAAGCATCACGGAGATCTACAAATTTCGTCGGGCCCCCGGGGTTGGTGTGCCTATTGTTGCTAAGGTCGACAATACCTTAGTATTACGGCTCCGCCGGGTGGCCAACAGCTATGTTGGTCGTCTGGACACCAAAATGACCTCCTCGAGGTCTGCGTGCCTTAATACCTAGGTCTTGCAATATCTTGGTATGACTACGGCCCTACCAACCTAGTTGGGCGCCCTGGATGCGTGACCTCCCGAGGTCGGTGTGCTTTTGTAAGCTCTGCCAGCCTGCTCTGGACACCAAGGATTTTACGTCGGGAATGAAGTCCTCTCTGTGGGGTGCGCGCCTAATGGCCCTGCCAAGTACTTTTGCGTGCTTGGGCGCTTATGTTTTTGAGACCTTCCTTAGGTCGGCATGCCTCGAGTGCCTCGGCCAGACTCCTTGCAGCCATGCAGGATATCTGGGTGTCTCTACACTTCATACGTTCAAGATCAATGACTTCATTGTTGACTGCTTCAACCACTACAGAAGACTTCTTCATTCAACGCGCCTTTCCAGACCTTGCTGGGTATTCTCGGATACTGGGCATTGTTGTTTAAGACCTCTCCGAGATCAGCACGCCTACCAAGGCCTCCTTGAGGTCGGCCCTGCCAGACTCCTTGCAGCTATGCTCGGAGATCTGGGTGTCTCTACACTTTGTTCGATCAAGACCATGACTCAGTTTTCTTCTCTTTCTGGAGCATCAAACCAGCCATGCTGCCTGCTTCAATGCTCGGGGACTACTCTACGAGTGTGTCTTCGATGCCCTCTTGTTTTCTATGTCGTACCGACCTGTTGGGAAACCCGTTTCTCAACACGTCGTTACTCGACCTACTTTTTCTTCTCTTCTTCTTTTTTGGATCATCATGCCGACCATCCCACCCGCCACGATACTCGAATAGTACTCATGAGTGCATCTTCGATGCCCTCTGGTTTTTTCCTCGTCGTTTCGATCTATTAGAAGCCTGCTTCCTATAGGTCGTCGCTCGACCTCTCTTCGTTCGGCAAGACTTCAAACAGGTCGGCTGTTACGCTGATTTGTTTCTCTTTCTTTTTGGACCGACGTGCATGCTATTCGACCTGTCGATAGCTCTATGACTTCGTCATGACCTTTCTAAGGTCGCTGCGCCTACACCTTGCTCAGGGGCTTGTGAACCTGGGTACCCCTGGGTCCCCACCGACCAGGCTCACGGTCGTCCCCGACAAGTGGGTCCGGCCTACTAGAAGACCTGCCGACCTGTCAGTGGGCCCAACCGACCTAGTTAGCAGCCCACATGATCTCTTGAAGACCTTCCAGAAGATTCCCCCAGACGACCTAATTCAACACGACCTCAAGACTTGGCGTGCAAGACAAGACAAGACCTCGGTGGACTTCGCCTAAAGCAGATCGACGGGATATGGCAAGATGTGTAACGTAGACTTAGGTCTCCTAGTTGCAACCGACCAGGAGTCTGGGAACCGACCTCATCCGTTGGCCAATATAAGGCGGACGAGGCGATCCCCCTTGTAACTTAACCTCGACCAATCCTCAAGCAATCTACACCGACAACTGGACGTAGGGTATTACTCTCCGGAGGCCCGAACCAGTATAACTCGCCGTGTTCTCTGTGTTCCGCGTACTCGTGTGCGACCATCGAGTTCTTGGCCTTAGACTCCTCCCCACCGAACAAATAAACCACAGGGATTAACACCCCCGTGGGCTGTCCGGATCTAACCATCTGACAGTACATGAAGTGCCTTTGTGGCAAAAAGAAGCTTAGGCTTCTCCACAAGGTAGCATGTAGGCTAAACAATCATGATGACAAATGAATCTTTGACCCCAAATGAAAAGAACATGATTCCAAGAACAAATTAAGCAAGATATAGCCATAAGCACCCAATTTGAACATGAAGGCATTCTACTGACAAGAGAGGATTATATAGCTTTTTTACAAAAGAAAGCCGTCCACAAGCATATATATCCTAAAGCTACCAAGAGCACAACCATACATCTCATGAGCATCACAAGCAAAGTCATAATCTCATATCTAGCATATCATGGTGATCAAAACATATGAGAGAAGCACATCTCTATGGCAAATGATACAAATGCAGTCTATGATACAAAGATGCAAACATGCAAACATGATATGTACATCAACCCTCCCAACCAAAGCTTAAAAAAGGCAAAACGACTCCAAGCTCTCCTCGCAAACATGCAAATGTATCTTGGTCCAAGGGCTTCGTTAGGATATCGGCAAGCTACTTTTCTGAGGATGAGGTCTATGTTTCCCTTCTCAACATTGTCTCTTAGAAAGTGGTACCTCACCTCTATATGTTTGGTTTTGGAGTGAAGCATTGGGTTTTTGCAACACTAATGTCACTTGTGCTATCACACATGAGAGGTACATGGGAACACTCCTCAACAAAGTCACTCAGCATGTATGTGATCCAAAGCAACTGTGAGCAACAACTAGCGGTAGCAACAAACTCAGCTGTTGTGATAGACTAGGCTACACTAGATTGTTTGCGAGAAGACCAAGAAACAAGCGAAGAACCCAGAAACTGGCAAGTACCCGAAGTCGATTTCCGATTGACTCGACACCCCGCAAAGTCGGCATCCAAAAAACCAAGAAGCGAGAGGGAAGAGGACGATGAGTACCAAAGATCAAGCTAAGGAGTGTATCGAACATACCTGAAGATCAGCTTGACGGCCTGCCGATGTGAAGTCCTCGGCGACGCCTGAAAACGAACGCACAGACACACAGAAAACTGGATGTCCGGCCTCGTCACTGTCAAGTACAAGAGGGAGCTGATCATGCTCCGAAACTCCTTCTGTTCCACAGGCTCTCCGTCCTTGTCCGCGTCGAGCGCTGTAGTCGTACTCATCAGTGTCGTCCATCTTGAACTTTTTAAGGATCTCCGATCTTCCCCTCATTCTCACCACTTCCCTCACCAACCTTGTTTGCCCCCAAGCGCTTTCCCATCATAGCGCTTGTATGTCTCAATCATCATCCTAAGCTGAGGCTCATGGCCAGACAGCCAACCCATCATCTTTCTCAACTCATCATTCTCATCCTGCAAACGATCCACATAGTGTTCAAGCTCCATATTCTTCACAGCATTTACTTCACAAGTAGCGCATGATGTAGGAATAAGAGCTTTTAGCTGAGCCTCTAGTGATCTAGCATAAACAAGCGAAACATCTAGCTTCTCATGCAAAGCAGGACAAGAAGTGCAAGCACCAAGCAAGGAGGGCCTAGATTTCATCTCATCTAGCTCAACCCTAAGCACATCTAGTTCCTCGACCTTGGTGGCATACTTTTCCTTAAGCACAGTCAAGTCATAAAGGAGAATAGAACAATCAGTGCATTTAGGTTCATTGGTCACAATAGGAGCAGACTTTCTCCTTAGCCCCTCCAAGCAAAGATTCTAGCTCAACCACTTTCTCCTTAGCCTCTCCAAAAAAAGACTTATACTCCCTCTTCTCCTTGTTGGTCTTTCTAAGCACATCATCACAGTTGTCAAGCAAATCATTCAACCTAGCATTCTCTGCTATCAAGAAGGATGGATCATTGTTTACCTCTTACTCGGAGTCGGAGCCCGAGTTATCCTTGTTGCTCTTCTTGCTTGTGGAGCTATGTGCCATGCCGCAAAAGACTTGGGTGGCGAAGCATAGGCTGTTGATGTTCTTGCTTAATCGCTTGCCCTTGTGTCAGTTCTCATCTTCATCACTTGAGCTCGATGAAGAGTAGCAGGAGCTTGAGTCGATGTCGCTTGCACCGGCAACCATCGTCCGCTCCTTCTTGTAACCACCACTCTTCCTTGGCCTTCGCTCGAACTTGTTCTTGCCCTTGTAGTCTTCCCTCGAGCGGTGCTTGCGGTCGGTCCTCGGACGGTGCTGGTGCTCAGGCTTGACTTCCATGGCTTCCGGGCACTCGGCGGTGAAGTGCCCATGCTTCCCGCACCGGTAGCACATGCCCGAGCTTCTCCGAGCGTTCTTCCAGTTCGTGTACATGCGCTCGAACTGCCTGCTCAGCAACGCGAGGTCCTCCTCGTCCAGCACGTCAAAGTCCTCATCTGGCATGGACACAAGACAAGACAAAGAAAAATGTCTCGAAGACATGTTAGCATTAGTCCTTGATCCAGACACGAGAGCCAGATTATGAGGGTCAGTCGGGTTCTCAATCTTTGCACGCACCCCACAGTCCACCTCAGACGACTTGATCTTGGAAAATAGCTCGTCCACTGTGAGGGTCTCATACTTATCCGACTCAAGAATGGCATCGACCTTCTCACTCCACACGGTACCATCCAGGGAGTGTGGGAGCTTGATAGCCCTGTCATGATTATTGTACGGGAGCACGACCACATTAGCCCTCATGTTGTTCACAACCATTATGAACAACTGGAACATGGCACCTATGGAGTCACCAGGGAGATGTGTGAAGTTCTCATACTGTCTCCGATAGGTCGTAAAGAGTTGAGCCTGAACCTGAGCGTTCCCGGCATGAGCATTCTTCAGCTGCTCCCAAATACTTCACGCCAAGTCCTCAGTCTGAACCCGAGAAAATTCGGATTGACATAGAGCACGGAACAGGTAGTCGACCGCCTTGTTGTTGGCGTCGAACATGTCCTTCGATCCTGGATCTAGGAAGTTCACAGGATGAACATAAGTTGTGCTCACCGTGACATCCCACAGGATCTGACCCTTACCGTGGAGGAAAGCAACCATCTGCCTCTGCCACATCTAGTAGTTCTTACCATCAAAGTGTGGAGGACCTGAACCCCGTTCCTTACGCCATCTTTGGATCTTAGACTAGTTAGAATCACGAAGATCCGTAACCGGCTTAGATACCAATTGAAGGACCGATTAGGCAACCAGAGAGGGGGAGTGAATGGGAGCCGATAAAATTTTTTCTCGAAGGATGAACTCGGCCTATGACCCAAATTCACAACTAAGGATTCCCACACGAGTTTTCCAAGGTCGCATAGTGCGACGCCACAGGTTTTTAATTAACCTTAATTGCTGACCAATACAATTGATTGTGGTCAAATCATGGTCAACCTGGGCCATCACTTTGAAAACCTCCCTAACACACCCCCTTGAGCACCTTAGGCAAGCCAACACAAGTCCCATGGGTCAAAACCCTAGTTAAGGGGGACAAAACCCTTGATGCCATTATATCATTCTTGAACTTTGTCCACGTTCTCCAAATTTTGCCTACACACTCAAAATTCTACCAATATGAAAGTTGTGTAGAATTAGGAGGAACACATTTACCTTCAGGTTGGCATTTGAAATTCGGAAGAAAAATGGCTCAAAATATCTAGTCAACGTTATCGGTCACTGTTCACAAGGGTCGAGTTTTTCCTAAAATTGGCATCTGAATTTCTCCAGCAATACGAATTCAATTGGAGCTCGGTTAGGGTCTATGGTGTAGATAGAGGATTGATCACTCTACAATAGTCCTATTCATAGGTTTTTGAGTGCGGTTCAAATTTTAAAAATTTTGGAATTTCGAAGTGACGCAGTTCAAATAGAATTGAGCCCGTCGGGTGCCAGAGCATGCGCGCACGCCGGCGCGTCGGCTACGCGGCGCCCGGCCGTACCGCAGCCCGTCCTCCACGTCCGGGCCCCCCGCCGCTCGACCCCGCGCCCGAGGCTCATGATGCGGTTCCCGCGCGACCCCCCGAGCACATCCCCCTTGGGTCGCACCCCAAACCCCCGTGGTCGTGCCGTCGACCCGCCGCCCCGAACCCCCCCCCCCCCCCCCCCCCCCGGCGACGCCCACGCGCGTCGGTTACCACGCACCACCCCCTTAATTCGCCTCCACGGGCACCGAGGCACTCCCTGCTCACCCCCGTGCACGCGTCCACCTATACAAAGGCCGCCCGTGCGCCTTCCCACGCACACGCCACGCCGTCGACCCGCCATTGCCGCCGCCCCGGTGAGCACCCCTCTCCGCCGACTCCCGCCGCAAGCCAATGCCTCGAGCCGCTCCCTTAGGACCCGGCAAAGCTTCCCCCGCTGCTTGTTGCCCGGCATTGCGCATGCGCTCGTCGGAAACCGAGCCGAGGCGGCCGCGCTGCCGCGGTCTCGCCGCCGCCGCTCGCCGGAGCCGTCTCAAGCCGAGCCACCACCGCCAATCGCTCTCTGGTAAGCTCAATCGAGCCCTCGTGCCACATGTTGCCCTCCTCCGGTCGTCGTTCTCCGCTGGCGAGCTCGCCGCCGCCGGGAAGGGCACGGATGTGAATTCTAGGGACCTAGTTGTGAACCAGGGACTCATCTGCAATGATATATCTTAGTTTCCTCACAACTCGGTCCAGTGACTCAGGAAAATCCTAGAAAATCGTAGAAAAATTAGAAAATTGCAAAACCAATTTTGTTGGGTTCAGTGAGTCTAGACCTACAACTTTTGCAAAGCATGGCCATAGTTTTGGTTTAAGGATTTTGAATTAAAATTCAAATTCAGTTTGACCTCATTTTGTTGTAGTTCAAAATCTAGGAGAGATTTGGAGCTGAACTTCAGATATGTTGCTAGTTTTATCTAGTGTAGGGTTTGGGCAAAATTTTGCATAAATTTATTGTGTAGATCTTTCTATATGAATTACTTTGTGTATATTCCATATCTGTCTTATTGATTTTTATAGCAAAATGTAAACTGATTTTTGTGATGAACTTGTGGCTATATTCATGTTATACCTAGATGCAACTTTTCTGAATTTATCTCTGTTAGAAATATTAATTCTTGGTGTATGCTTAGCTTTACAATTAAATGTATATTTCAAATTTCAAATATCTTTGGGTTGAACTTGTTGGTTTCTTGAGTTTAGTTAGGGCCAGGATAGGTGTGGTAGAGAGTTAGGGTGCAGAAGATCGTTATTTATTTAATTATGCTTTTCTCATAATAGTTATAGCTAGGAAATGCTATGGCTAGATGTTTTTAAATGAGGGCTCTTTTAAACGTAAAGTTTGGTTCAGTGGCATGTTTAGAACCTTTAGGGCCAGCAAGGACTCATGTCCTTGTTGTTATGTTTGTTTGTTCCATTAAAAGTTAGGGTACGCATAAGCTTCATATTAGAATTTTAATTAGGCAAAATTAATCTTTGGAATCTTGTAATTCCATTAATTGGTTGCCTAGCTTATTTAGGGTTTATGGTTTCACCCTTTCTATTTGGTGAATTTAAATGGAATTAATTGCATAGATGTGCACACAATCACTATTAAGCAGATTAAAAGAATAATAAGCTCTCACATGTTTTTATAATAACCTTAATGAAAAAATTAGTAATTAAAGATTTATCTACGTGAATATGGCCAACAAGAGTTGGGTGAAATAAATAACCCTCACTCCACCTGAACCTTGCATTGCATGCCGTGTAGAACTCCTCACGGTAACTACGCTCTCGTGCCAGAAGCCGAGGAAGGAGGAGCAGACGCGAAGCTGCAGTACGTGGAAGTGAGCGAGGACACCGAGGACCAGCAGACTAACTGTGCTGACGAAGGCAAGCCCTGGTGCATCAACCCAAGTGTTTTAAACTCTTATGCAACTATCTATGAATGTTTGTGCATTTACGTGCAGGAGTTGAAATGAAACCCTAGATGCATGAACCCTAGGTACCTATGTCCTTTACTAGTAGGTAGGTCAATAGCTGCTATGCTATAGAACCGTTACAAGTCGAGTGATGTCTGTCACTCGCGAGAATAGGTTCTTATGTTAGAATCATAAGATCTCTCTAAATTGATTGCTCATGTGGTAAGAGCACGGGATGTGGTTAAGTGTTTGAACGTATAAACACTTGTCGGAAATGGGTACGGTAAGCCTAGTACCTTAATGACGCGGTGAGGGATCTTACTATTACTAATGTTGTGATACGTCTCATGGCTAGCTACCGGTGGTGCATGGTGAGTCCGGGTGCCTCGCGGGGTATACTGGATAGCATGTACCAAAGACTGTAAGATTCGATCCCGATCTGAAGATTTTTAGGAACAACTTGGTGGTTGTCCTCGCGGGGGCATCCCACCGTGTGTTTAGGTCCACCTTGCAAGGTTAAATCAACTGGTTGTCTGCCTCTCACCATTATCTGAGACTACTTACCCGACTGGCCATGGTATCCCTAATGATGGAAGTCAATGAATATCTATGCTTGATTAATTGTCTTGCACAACTTATGTTTGCAATAGCTTGCCAACTTAGAAAAGAATATCCAACTAGAACTTGTGCTAAAACTTGAAAGTAATGACCTATTCTTTGTTGCTGTTCAGCTAAAGAAACCCCAGTGGCCAAAAAGCCTCTCATGTCTAGAGTTCGGTGATAGTTATCACCCGACGGGTAAGGCTTGCTGAGTATTAGTATACTCGCCTTGCTTTAATCTTTTGTTCCAGGTAATGCTTTTGCTAATGTGTGGCCTGGAGAGATCCCGCCTGGTTGGGAGCTGGAGTGGGTGGAAGATGATGACTGAAGGCATCATGGCAGGCCTCCCGTGACGTTCCTCGCTTCGCTTAGTTTAATTCCGCTGTTTTCAAAACTCTGAACTTCGTTGTCATGTCAAAGACTCTGGTTTGTAATAATTAAACCCTTCTGGATAATTTGGGATGTTAATTATGAGTTGTCTCTGGACTCGCCTTCGCGTGAGTTTTAATGCATATATATCGATCCTTGTTGCTATGTAAAGTGATTCCACCGGGCGTTAACCCAGCAACTAACGACAGGATGATACTTTATTATTGCTTAATGACCAAAGTGGATTAGTTTAGGTGATAGTACAGTATTTTCCTGGGTGGGTTGTTACACGTAGTCACAACAGACCTACCAACCCTAGGAACAAACCCCAACTCAAAACAACACAGAAGCACAAGTCAAGAAGCAAAGGACTTAGGCAATTTGCGGTGCCTGGGCGGACCGCCCGCATGGACCAGGCGGACTGTCCGCGGGGGCCTGGTGGACCGTCCGCGGGTTCACCACGGACCGTCGGAAAAAGCCTCCCGAACCACCAGTACTGCACCTCGAAAAACGGATCGTCCATCCTCTACCTGCGGACCGTCCGCGTCAGGTGGACTGTCCGCACTCACCTCACGGACTATCCGCCAAACTTCGTGCAACCAAAAGTACACGGCCAAACGGATCGAACGAAAGGCGAACAAGAACACACGAAGAACTTGATGAACTACTGACTGAAAGCCTCCTCGCAGACTGTCCACCAGTGGCGCGCGGACCGTCCGCGTGGTGCGCAGACAGCAGCATGAGCCTGACCTCTTGAAGGTCAACTCCTCCTTCCCTTTGCCCGATCTCCCGAATCAACCAAGGGATTGCTACCAAATCATAGGTGAAGGTGAAGCGCCTCTAGGAGATGCTATACCTACGAATTTGTAGCCTCAAACCCACTGAATCGAGAGGAATTGAGATTCTACTGAAATCCCCCAAAGAGCTAGGGTTCCAACCGAAATCCTTCAATCGGAGGCCGAATCCGGAGTTTGAGGGGTCATGATCAAGCACAAAGATGCACAAGATGTCTATCCATGATCCCCACTAACAAATCCGAACCCAAGCACCTCAGAATCGGCGGAACAAGGCGCGCACGAAAATCCAACGAAAATAGCTCGAAAAAGACATGAAAGTTACACGAGCTACAAGAAGGAAATCAACGCAACCATGAAAGCTTCCATACACTCAGAGGACAGATTCTCTACAAAATGGTGAAGAAAATCTATGCCTATGAGCAAGGAAATGAGAAGTAGTCCGGAAGGATGGTTTGCCTAGAAACCCTAGAGTTAATATATATGAGTCCCTCTGGGTTGGGCAAATGACCAAGCTACCCCTAGCACTTAAGTTGTGATACAAACCCCTCAGGGGCAAATAGGTCATGTAGCACTCCTATTCATCACATGGCCACGCCTTTGCCGCAGTCCGCGTCCTCCAAACGCACGCCCTGCGATCCCGCCACGTGTTTGCCGGCATTGAAGCTTGTGGTGAACCACCGCAAACCCCGCATGCAGACTCTGGTCGTGAGTCGCTACCCTGCACCGGCTCTGATCGACGACTTCGTCTTGCTTTTCTTGCCACCATGCGGTCCGCAATTGACCCTGCTGGCCACCGGGCCCTCGAGCCGAGCCTACTTGTCTCTCCACTCCTCAGAGGCCCCGCAAGGCATAGACCTTTTGCGCCCGCTCTTCACCTACACCAACACAAATCAAGCTGCAACCTGCACCTACAATACTCGGCCAAAAGTCAGTCCACACCACGTTGTAAATCACTCATCACAGCTAGGAGCGACCATCCACCGGTCCTCGAATGCTCCGGTCCTCACCTTCATCGCGAGCAGTGCAACATGTACCCGATCTCCTAGAGGCGTTTCACCTTGACCTATGATTTGGTAGCAATCCCTTGGTTGATTCGGGAGATCGGGTAGTGGGAAGGAGGAGTTGACCTTCAAGATGTCGAGTTTGGGCTGCTATCTGCGCTCCACACAGACGGTCCGTGCGCTCCTGGCGGACGGTCCGCGAGGTGGCTATCAGCCAGCAGTTCGTCGTGTTCTTCGCGTGTTCTTGCGTGCTTTTCGTTCGATCCATTTTGTCAGTGGATTTTTGTTGCACGGAGTTCGCGACGGTCCGTACTAGAGTGCCAGACGGTCCATGCGGGGCGGACGGTCCGCAGACCCATCGCGGACGGTCCATTATTGAGGGTGCAGTACTGGAGGTTTGGGGGTTGTTTTCGGACGGTCCGTCGCAGCCACGCAGACAATCCGCCTAGGCCTCGCGGACGGTTCACCCGGTGTCCGCGGACAGTCCGCCCAGGCCTCGCGGACGGTCCGCCCGGTGCTTGCGGACAGTCCGCCTGATCCAGTGCTGAGTTGCTCACTCCTTTGCTCTTTGAGTTTTGCTTTCGCTTTGAGATCATTTGGGGTTTGCTCCTAGGGTTGGTAGGTCCCCTGTGACTACGCTACCTTGGCAAACTCGTGTGGGAATCCGTGGTTGTGAATTTGGGGCATAGGCCGAGTTCTCTCTTTGGAGAAGAATTTTTATCGGCTCTCATTCACTCCCCCCCCCCCCTTGGTCGCCTAATCGGTCCTTCAGAAGGGCACCCATAACACTGTACAACCTCTGTCAGGTGTCCCTTATTGTCAGGCTAAAGACATTTGTGCTCCCCATCTCCCGTGGGCCCCATCGGTGAGCAAGGGGTCTCTTGACGCCACCAGGTGCCACCGGTTTTTACGGGGAGCTCGGGCAAAACTCAAATCGAATCCATCGCCCAACTCATGCAATGGATTGAGACAAGATTTGGGGGAAGCAGATGTACCCCAAATGGCAAATAGATTTGAGAAAATAAAGTCTCCAAATTCAATCTCTCATGCGGATCGAGAATTTTGCAAAGAACACGACAAGCTTGGGGTAAAAAGGAAAACATCAAATCCGAGGTGATTTAGTGGGTTTGTGGGTTAAAGATCATGAGGGAAATGGTCACAAAGAACCTATGAGTGATCCTCACAAAGAAATTCTAGGGAAAACTCCCTCAAATTCGACGAACCAAAAATCGAAGGAAAATACCCTGAGAACTCCATGAGGATATGGATAATCTGATTGTGTGCGGATGCGGAATAGGATAGGGTGTTAGCGTAATCCGACGGGTATGGATTATCCTATAATTGAATGCAGGTAATTGGAGGCTTGTAATAGGATATTCGACTACTATGGCAAGCCTAATGTGACCCATATACTATGACTTCGTAATGATTTTTGTTCAATGTCAAGTGTGCAGTGTCATTCTCGACGCTGAAGATCACTTTCATTATTTATAAACCATAGTGTATTTTGGGTTTTATGTTGCTACTTGTTTGTTTTAATTATCCCCATAAGAAGCTGCATGCAAGCATGTATTATCTAACTATTTTCATCTGTGTCTGCTCCGACACCGATCCGATTCCACACTATTTCTGACAACTGAAAAATCCGCATCCGTGTAATATCCGCTCCGCTCCGTATCCAACAAAAAAAATGGGTAAGAATGTGGGAAATGTATTATCTGATCTGATCTGCTTTCATCCCTCTAGTCTAATCCCTTCTAGTTTCATGTAGTATAAGTTATAAGCTTGGTATAATGGTATATGACTTGTGATTGATAATAACCCTGAGAACGGACTGACATCCAGTGATCCGGAACTGCTTCATGTGTTGCAACAACCAACAAGCATATAAAGTAGCAAGTATTTGTATCTCCCAGTGATCATGTGAATGGATTATTCTACTTATATGGTAAGGTGGGATAGTCTTCAGAACGTGAACATCTATCAGATGAGTAAATATACTTTGTTGCACCATCCATTATGATTTTTACAATACACTATAAATTCCAACACAGAGAGCTAAACTTTTAGTAAAATCTCGTCTTACATGATGCAATTAAGATGCAATGCAACTTTTCCATTGATCTTTTGGGAATGCTAGAAGACAAGAACTAGAAGGCATTGTAAAACATTATTTTTAGCACATCGTAGGCAAAGAAATTAGATGGTCGGGCTGGTCCTTAGATGAGCTGTATTTGTATTCGTACTCGTTTCCACATGATTATTGTCCTGCTGAATCCAATGTTGAAGATTGCTCAAGTCGTTACCCATCCCTAGCTTGATTGTCATATATAGTTTGAGAATTGGTGACATGATTATTCTTCTACAAGTTGAGATAAAGAACATCAAAGGTAATGTGCTTATGTTATTACTCATTGCAAATAATATTTTTGTCATATTGTGAAGATTACACATGTTATTACTCATTTCAAGGTTGGGTAACTTGATTAAAATGTAATGTTGGTTAGCTGAAACCAAAAACAATACCTTATAAGTCTAATTTGTTTGACGCCCGCATGACATAGTACCTAACTAATAAACAAGAACAAATGTTGGGGGGGGGGGGGGGGGGGGGGGGGGGGGCAAACAAAATGCAATCGAATAGCTCTATCTCTAAACGAGGGCCTTGATTTGTCCAGAGGAGGTTACACATACATACCGAACAAACAAGTTCTCAAGAAATACATCAGGAGAGGGGGGTGGGGGGTTAAAAGAAGGTCAATCTGAGAAGCTTTGCCTATACGCTACGTGCTAACCTTCTATATACAACACAACAAATTAAACTTCAGCACACCGACAGTGTTAAAAACAGTCTCAACAATGAGCCCAGTGGAAACCGATTCCAAATGCACCTAAACCAGATTGTCCACGCTAAATTGATCCTACATCGATGTACTATTTCCTTTAAGGTTGTACATCACCCAAAATATATTGACAACTTAGTACGCTTCAAACTCCTAAATTCTAATTATTGCTTGCATAGTCTTGTCAGTTTCCCTCAACGATGAGAGAAGTCAGTTCGTTTTCCTGTTGACTTTGCAATCTTGACAATGTAGGGAGGCTACATTTCATTCTCTCAGGTAGGAACCTGGAAAGTTTAGAAAACAAAGTGATTTTAACTATTTTCTGAGTTGTGGCCTAACTAGAGTGGTTACTGCAAAACAATGCAAAGCACTAAAGGAACTTTTGGTTGCAAAAATTAAGTTGCAAGGTATAACTTACGTGTCTATTCTCTCTGAAATAGCTCGGCGCACAGAAGTGTTCAGCCCATAAGCAATGGAATTGAAAAGGCCCTAGATATAATGGGAAGCTTCAGAATATCCACAAAAAAAGAGAACAAATAAAGGAATATGCTAAAGTTTCAATCAAACTTTACATTTTTTTTCGAAAGCACATGAGAGTAAACTTTACTTATGATAATGAAAGATAAAAGTCACAAATCTATTTTATGTGTGGATTTCCATGAGCGGTTAGAACTCCCACCCTCCCTTTTATTCAGCGAAACTACATTGGCCTTAGGCAGCCTGAACTTTCATTTAAAAAAAAGATATTTGGAAGGGGCAGGTGTCAGGAAAAAACAAACAAACAAGGCACTGAAATTAAAACTAAAAATACAAAAAAGGCAGCAGTCAGAATCCCAAGACAGGAGGCCACGAGAAGGTAAGGTCTGTAACTGCTGCCATAAACTACAGGGAAAGGAAAAAGAAAACCCACGTGCAAGCCTCCTACTCTAGCCCTCCAATTTAGAGCTAATTACTTATGGGAGCAAATGAAAAAGTAAAGCCACGTGCAAGCATCTTATAAAGCCCCTTTATGATGAATTATGACCACAATATGTGAGTAGATTTAGCCATGCCCAAACTTCCTATGTTTCTGGCACACTATATCTAGTGGCATCCAGGGTCAAGATACTCACCATAAGTCCAGCAAACCCAACATCAAGAAAGGAGAGCCAAAATATCTTGTGTCCTGGATTGGTAAAGTTGTAAAGTTGATTGATAGTTGCAAAAGTCCATGAACCGATTAAAATTAGAGGGTAGTAACCCCATCGATTAAATGCCTGTAGAACACAACAAACCAATTAAATATTTATGTGCTCAAATAAAATTTTAACCACCAGTTTCTGAGTAAAGTAGAGCAGAAAGGGAACATATATACAAAGTGGAATACACTCAATAACATTATCATTAAAAGAACTTTGATATTGTTTCTTCTCATGTGTCTTCTCTCCGCAAGTGTGGTACAACATCCTACAGAAGGCTGGCCTGCAATATCTCTCTTCACAGCCTGACAAGTGACAATTCCTTTCCTGAATGGTGGGCAAGCACAAACAATGGAATTGGTTATCAAGCCAAAAAGGTCTCAATTCCGTCATCATGCTGGGGCTTGGTTCCTATGGAATCACCGTAACCATTTGTGTTTGATGGGGTCATGTCAAATCTAAATGGAGTTTTGGTTTCAGATAAAGAAAAAATTCGCCTTTGGAGTTTGCTCGAAGCTCAAAGAATCAATCTCCATGCGCAAGAGCCAGCCAGTTCGTGAATTCTTTAAAAGATCTTGGGTCAAAGCCTTTGGCATTTTGGCAAGACGGTGTCCCGCCGGCGGTTCGGTCGACGTACGCGACGGTGACGACAAGGTAGCCACCTGCGTAGACCCCAACACCCACAGCGGGATCGGGGACTGTGATGGTGGGAAGGAGAGGCGGTGGACGGGCACGCCCGCGGAGAGCGGCTCCGGGGCAGTCGTGACGGCAATCGGGGTTGTGGCAGCCGGCATAAGCGGCCAGGACAGAGCGTCGGCGGCCCGGCGGTGTAACGAGGGCAGCAACCCCATCATGAAGTCGCGGAACTCGTTGCGAGGCTCCGTCTGGTTGGTGGGGAGGTTGAGGAGCGCCGTTGTGAATTGATTGTTCGTGAGGGTTGGGACGGCCGTGGACAGGCCCGACAACGAGGTCGTGATGGTGGAAGAGACCGCCAGAAACCCCACCGTAGAGACTGGCGGTGGCGCAGTGCTGACCAGTGGCTACGCGGTGGTGACCGGCGGCGACACAGAGGCGGATGGAAGGGAACCTAACGTCCCTGATACTAGGTTGATAGGATTGCAAATCCTACTAGGGATTTCCCTAAGCGAGTAGGGATGAGGGAGCGGTAGAGGACAACGGCGAGGATAGCGTGGGGGCACCATCGAGGCGGGCGCAAGGGCGCGAGGGAGAGGAGGCGGCTAGGGTTAGGAATCTCCCAGCCCCCTAAGGACGTCCGAACAATATTATGTTTCTACTTAATCCAAAACGAGGAGTTTACAAAAGTATTTATGACTCACTTTTCTAATCAAACCCCTAAGACTCTCAAATAAACCGAATTGGGCCCTGGGCCCAACCCGTCGGCGCGCCCTCCTAGCCACGTCATGCGCGACGGTGACCAAACGTGATGCCCGTCATAAGATATTTTCCTGATGTAAAAATTTGTGTGTTCATGTACAGGTGTGTCTAAACCTATCAGGGAATAGTCCAGCAGTCAAACACAAGGTAGATTGTGGTGGTAGATTGTGTAGAGGGGATCGCCGCTACTATAGCTAGATGGATGGACACAAGGGATTTAACCAGGTTTGGGCCACCGAAAGTTGTAACACCCTACGCCTTGTGCTCAGTTGTATTGGTTAGGGCTTACAATGTCTATCGCAACATGGTTTTGGAAGGGGTCCATGATACCCTTATATAGTCTGGGTGCAGGGTTACAGATCAGGTGCAATTTACTCGTTGTCTAGGGATGGCAACGTGCCCCGATCCCGGATCCCCGATGGGGATTTCTTCCATTAGGGGATGAAAATGGGGATGTTTTGGTCCCCGCGGAGGGCTTAGCGGTATTAAAACCATCCCCATCAGGTGAAACGGGGATGAGAACGTTCTGGTGTCCCCCTGTCATGTACGGGCGCCAATACACGCGGCGTCGCAGGGCACGCGATGTACGCCGCGCTGCTGAACGAGCAGCATGCCAGAATCAGCCCGGGATCACGTCAAGTGGTTAAGATTAGAAAGAAGAGATTAATTGGTTGTTTCCTTTTTGTTACTTTCCTTTGGCAGTCCTTAAGTTTAGGAAGAGTGGTTGGGCCCAAGGCTATATATTCCTGTAACCGCACGTTGAGAAGGCAGGCAAGAATTATTCAATCTAATCTCTCCCTCACTTCTACCTAAACCGGCGGCAGGGGGTATAACCCACCGACGAGGAACGGCGGCAAGGGGGTATAACCCTGCCGGCCACCACGGACAGCGGCTACGATCTACGTAGTCGAGGTCCTCCTATCCTCGGGCTCACTGCCCTTGATAACCTGTGACAACCTGGTATCAGCAGTCAGGCACCCTTCGTCCTCGCGTTCGCAGTCCTCCGAGCTCTCCACCGCCTCCGCCCATGATCACCACAGCCCACCCACCTCGCCGCCAAATTCATCAGCGACTTCAACCATGGGCGACCAGCCCACCCATGCGGATCTCATGAAGAAGCTGGACTCCCTCACCTCGGACATGTCGGCGCTGAAGGCCGACGTTGAAGGCATCAAGGGCAAGTCCGCGTCCACGTCGGAGGGCAGCGGCAAACGCGCGGAAGCGCCCCGCGACCTTGACCGTCCCCCGCGGTTCCAGAAGATGGATTTTCCGCGCTTCGACGGTAAATCCGACCCACTGATTTTCATTAATCGGTGTGTCGTATTTTCGCCAGCAACGCACCATGCCGGAGAAGGTGTGGATGGCGTCGTACAACCTGGAGGATGTGGCCCAATTGTGGTTCCTCCAACTCCAGGAGGATGAAGGCACGCCGCCGTGGGGGCGCTTCAAGGAGCTCCTCAATCTGCGGTTCGGCCCAGCGCTGCGATCCGCGCCGCTGTTCGAGCTCGCGGAGTGCCGACGCACCGGCTCGGTGGAGGAGTACTCCAACCGTTTCCAAGCACTTCTTCCGCGAGCGGGCCAACTGGAGGAAAGCCAGCGTGTACGGCTGTATACCGGAGGGTTGCTGCCTCCATTGAGCCATCAGGTGCGCGTCCACACGCCGGAAACCTTGGCCGCGGCCATGAGTCTGGCCAGGACGTTGGAGCTGATTGAACTGGACCGGATCAGCCAACTACCTCCTCGGGCGGCCCGCGGGCGGTCCTGCCAACCCCGCCTCCACGCCCATCCCTGCCGGCGAGCACCGTGCCCCCCGCCGCCGGTGCTCCTGGTGCCGGTGCTCCCAGCACCGCAGCAGCAGCTAGCCCTCCCGGCGCCCCCACCCCGCGGCGCGGCTGGGACATCCAAGCGGCTCTCGACAGAGGACCAAGCGGAGCGACGTCGCCTAGGCCTGTGTTACAACTGTAACGAGCCATACTCACGCGGGCACAATCGGGTGTGTCACCGCATCTTCTACATTGACGGCATCGAGTTGGAGGACGCGGTTCCGGCATATCCCTTAAAAGAACCCTCATGAGCTAGAAGAAATCCCACACTTGGGATTTGTACAAAAAAAATGAGGACCATCTAATAGGGTAACTCTAATTTGGACGCTTTAGCCCTACAATTATCATCTCCACGTGTTTGAGAACCAC
Source organism: Cenchrus americanus (assembly GCA_947561735.1). NCBI lineage: Eukaryota > Viridiplantae > Streptophyta > Magnoliopsida > Poales > Poaceae > Cenchrus > Cenchrus americanus. The sequence continues at coordinate 155,344,767 of OX387244.1, forward strand.
AAGATTTCAAAATAAGGGACTCATACCATTTGGAGCCTAGGGATATTCTCGCAATTTATCGGAAGTATCCCGCTTTCATTATCCAAGGTGTCTGTCATACCGACATGGCATGGGCGACAAGATAGGTGGGCCTAGCGGGCTCTTCCGTCACCCATCGTCTAACTCAGTAGTTGAACACTCAAGGTACCACCTCCCGTCGAAGACACATGCACGTGGTCGTGCTGACATGGCGTGGGTGACAAGATAGATGGGCCTCGCAACCCCCTCTTCCGTCACCTGCGGTCTTGTTTGGAGCCTCATCTATCTAGGTATCACACATCCTAACATCTCTTATGTTGTTCACATTCTTAGTCAGTTCATGTGTACCACGATCAGCTTCATTATAACCATCTCCTTCGTCTTCTTCATTATTTATGAGACACCATACGTCGTCGTCTTTTCTTTCATCGCTCCAGCTCTTTGTAGCTGACATATTCTGAGTAGTGCTCCTTCTGATCGTCAGTCTCTTTTTGCCTATTGTGTTTCCTTGGTTCCTTTCTCATAGCCTGGAAGACTAAGAAGCAGAGTACAATATCCCAGTCAAATGTTGAAGCTTAGCCGAGAGCTATGGCATTGGTGACAGCGAAGATTACTTGGTTACAGATGCTTTTGGCGGATTTTGGACTTCTTTACTAAACCACAAACCAGGGCACGCCATATGTTTTGTATCTCCAAACTTGTGTTATGACCCACCATGAGTTTGAGCGAGGTGTTAGAGATATATCCTTAAGTGTATTTTCTCTGTAGCATAGGCTTTCTACATAATGTATCTGTTTAAATCTAACCTATTGGGCACACAGTAATGGATTGTATTGTCTTCCTCTAACACAATCCATGTATAGAATTTTGAGGACCAAAGAGTCCAAGGACCAGTGGATGGTTTGACAACGTTGTGTAGACTGACGTTTGTCTTGGCCTAGTACTTGCAGGTGTTGGACATGGCTTGATTTTCGTTGTTGAACTGATGATCAAGTGCGAAAGGTCTTAGCCAGAGTTGCCTCCGGGGTGATGGAGAGACAAGCAGGCTTGGTTCGAGGAACCCGATGAACAACAGGATCAAGGTGAAGTAGCCAGTGCAAGGTGACAGCCAAGTCGAGGAACGACAGTAGACCATCCGGGCGCCTGAGGTGAAAAACTTGGTTTGCTCGACGCTTGGCGTGGTGAGGCCAGGTGCCTTGTGCGCGGGGTTGGTTCGTTTGGCGATAAAACCAACCCAAGATGGTTTCTCGGTTTGGGCCTCAAAATCGAGCCCGAAGGCCCAGCATGGCGAAGACGGTATCCAAGTGTGTCAGGAACCTTCAAAGGGGAGGAGGGCACATTGTTAGTAGCTGAATTTTCACTCTCATTGAGAGTGAGGATGACACTGAGAGGTTGGGAATTTTCTGGTTTCTTTCTCAAACATACTACAATGCCATGCCCACCCAAGGGGGTTGGGGATACATATTTATAGGGCTGCTGGGGCTGCTAGCCAGCCAAGCATATGCCGAATTCTAGTCTAAGATGCTAGTCTAACTGATGTCCTAGATGCTGCCTAACTGCTGCCATAAAGCAGTCCAAGATGCTGGGGAATACTACCCTACTGCAGCTCTAAACAAGTACCATGTGCTGCTGCGGCAGCCCCACAAAGACCAGCCCTACCAGCCCCACAAAGACCAACAGTACAGACAGACAGTACAGAGACTAGCAAGAGCGCCACCGCCGTGGGCGTGGGAGGCTGCCCACTGTGCCACCAGGTCTTGTGCGGCCTCCCTGGCCAGCAACTCGAGGTCTGCGTCAAGTTTGGAGATGCCTCCAGCGTGGAGATCAAGGGCGTCGGCTCTGTGATCTTCACCGCCAAGTCCGGTGAGCACAGGCTGCTTACCGGAGTCTACTACATCCCGGCGTTAAGGAACTCCATCATCAGCGTGGGCCAGCTGGACGAGAATGGCTCACGCGTGATGGTCGAGCACGGAGTCATGAGGATATGGGATCGCCAGCGTCGCCTTATTGCCAAGGTAACCAGGGGTGCAAATCGGCTCTACGTTCTCCATGTGCAGGTGGCACAACCCTTCTGCCTCACTGCTCGCCGGTACGACGAGGCGTGGCAGTGGCACGAGCGCTTCGGGCACCTCAACTTTGAGGCCCTGAAGCGGCTCAGTGCCAAGGAGATGGTGCGAGGCCTGCCATGCCTCGACCATGTGGAGCAATTCTGCGACGTCTGCGTGCTAACGAAGCAGAGGCGGCTCCCCTTTCCCCACCAGGCGAGCTTCCGAGCCATGGAGTGGCTCGAGCTCGTACACGAGGACTTGTGTGGCCCAGTGACACCGGCCACACCAGGAGGACGACGCTACTTCCTGTTGCTCGTCAACGACCACTCCCGCTACATGTGGATGCTGGTTCTCGGCAGCAAGGGAGAGGCTGCGGACGCCATCAGGCGAACGCAGGCTGCTGCGGAGGCGGAGTGCAGCCGCAAGCTGCGTGTGGCCGCGCACCGACAACGGCGGCGAATTCCACGGCGGGCCGAGTTCGCGTCGTCTCGCGCCGATCAAGGCATTCAGCGCCACTACTCCGCACCCTACGGCCCCGCGGCGAACGGCGTCGTCGAGCGGCGCAACCAGACGGTTGTGGGGATGGCCCGGGCCCTCCTCAAGCAGAGGGGGATGCCGGCTATCTTCTGGGGAGAGGCCGTGATGACGGCTGTCTACATCCTCAACCGCTCGCCCACCAAGGCGCTCGAGGGCAGGACACCCTACAAGGCCTGGCATGGGCGCAAGCCGGCGGTCTCCCACCTGCAGGTCTTCGGCTGCCTCGCTTTTGCCAAGGAGCTTGGCCACGTCAGCAAGCTCGACGACAGGAGCACTCCGGGAGTGTTCATCGGCTACGCGGAAGGTTTGAAGGCCTATCGCATCCTCGACCCGAAAACACAGCGTGTGCGCACGGCGCACGACGTTGTGTTCAACGAAGGGCGGGGATGGGCGTGGGACAAGGCGGTGGACGACGGCTCGACTCCGACTCAACTTCACCATCGAGTACGTCCACTTCGAGGAAGCTGGGGGAGTGGGCAGCTTTTCTTCGCCGAGCGTGCCTACCCCAGTCCCCGAGCCTCCACGGACTCCGACGTCCACTACGCCGGCAGCACCACGTTCTCGAGCCACGGCTCGAGCTGCGGCGCCCGCTACTTCAGCGACTCCACGCTTTCCTGCCACGACTTCAACTGCGACGAGCTCTCCGCCGACTCCACCACAGCCGGTGACTCCCCGTACTCCGGCACCGATGCCACATGCCCCGGCACCAACAGCCACCCCCCGGCACGTCTACTCCGGAGGCATCGGCTCATATTGAGCCCGGCCGGTTGCGTTCGCCACCCCGCTCTCCCACGATGAGGAGCGCATCGACGCGTGCTACGACGGTGAGCCGCTGCGGTACCGTACGATGGAGGACCTTCTCGGCGACCAACCAGTGCCGGGACTCGTGCCACACGACTTGGAGGCGCAGCTGCACCTTGCGTGCGACGACGGCGAGCCTCGGTCGTTCGCAGAGGCCGAGCGAGACGCGGCATGGCGTGCCGCGATGAAGACGGAGATGGATGCGGTTGAGCAGAACCGCACCTGGGAGCTTGCTGATCTCCCACGTGGTCACCGCGCGATCACCCTTAAGTGGGTGTTCAAACTGAAGAGGGATGAAGCCGGCGTCGTCATCAAGCACAAGGCTCGCCTGGTGGCACGAGGTTTCGTGCAGCAGGAGGGGGTCGACTTCGACGATGCGTTCGCCCCCGTAGCACGGATGGAGTCTGTGCGGCTCCTTCTTGCGTTGGCTGCCCAGGAGGGCTGGCGCGTCCACCACATGGACGTCAAGTCGGCGTTTCTTAACGGCGACTTGAAGGAGGAGGTTTATGAGCACCAGCCACCGGGTTTTGCAATCCCCGTCAAGGAGGGCAAGGTGTTGCGCCTGCGCAAGGCCCTCTACGGCTTGCGGCAGGCACCGAGAGCGTGGAATGCCAAGTTGGATTCCACACTCAAGAGGATGGGCTTCGAGCAAAGCCCGCACGAGGCGGCCGTCTACCGGCGGGGTAGTGGAGGAAACACCCTGCTGGTGGGCGTCTACGTCGACGACTTGGTGATCACCGGCACCAAGGAAGCGGAAGTGGCAGCGTTCAAGGAAGAAATGAAGGCCACTTTTCAGATGAGTGACTTGGGGCCTCTCTCCTTCTACCTGGGGATTGAGGTGCACCAAGACGACTCCAGGATCACGCTTCGACAAACTGCCTACGCCAAGCGCATCGTTGAGCTAGCAGGGCTCACCGACTGCAACCCAGCTCTCACTCCGATGGAGGAGAGGCTGAAGCTGAGCCGTGATAGCACAGCAGAGGAGGTGGATGCTACACGAGCGGGCGTCTTGTGGGGAGCCTTCGCTACCTTGCCCACACACGGCCGGACTTGGCGTTCTCCGTTGGCTACGTTAGTCGGTTCATGCAGCGACCGACGACAGAGCACCAGCAAGCTGTGAAGAGGATCGTCCGCTATGTCGCGGGAACTCTCGACCACGGCCTCTTCTACCCGAGGTGCCCCGGGGAGGCACACTTCGTCGGGTACAGCGACAGTGACCACGCCGGCAACATCGACACTAGCAAGAGCACCCGGCGGGATCCTCTTCTTCCTTGGCAAGTGTCTTGTCGGTGGCGATCGATCAAACGGCGGGTGGTGGCCCCCGTCCACCGCGAGGCCGAGTACATCGCGGCCTCCACCGCTTCGACTCAAGCGATGCGGCTCGCTCGAGCGCTTCGGTGATCTCCTTGGCGGAGACACTAGAGCGGTGGAGCTCCGAGTGGACGAGCAAGTCCGCTCCGCTCCCCGGCGAAGAACCCCGTTTTCCATGAACGGAGCAAGCACATCCGGGTGAGGTATCACTTCATCCGAGGCCGTTTGGAGGAAGGGAGCATCAAGGCGGGCTACATCAACACCAAGGATCAACTTGCCGATCCGCTCACCAAGCCTCTTGGGAGGATCGGGTTTTGGAGCTCTGCTCCAAGAGTGGGATGGTTCGGATATCTCACAAGACGAGCACACAAGACTTAGGGGGAGAATGATGGATAAGTCTCTGTACGGTCTGTCTCGTTGGTCTTTGTGGGGCTAGGTAGGGCTGATCTTTGTGGGGGGCTGCCTGCAGCAGCACATGGTACTTGTTTAGGGCTGCGGCGGGGTAGTATTCCCCAAGATCTTGGACGCGCTTTATGGCGGCGGTTAGGCGGCATCTAGGACAGCGATTAGACTAGCATCTTAGACTAGAATTCGGCATATGCTTGGCTGGCTAGCAGCCCCAGCAGCCCTATAAATATGTATCCCCAACCCCCTTGGGTGGGCATGGCATTGTAGTATGTTTGAGAAAGAAACCAGAAAATTCCCAACCTCTCAGTGTCATCCTCACTCTCAATGAGTGAAAATTCAGCTACTAACACACATGACGTGATTGCGGAGCATGCATCGAAGGGAAGCAAGGCCGCGGTGGAAGCATGTCCGTCCAATGGAGACATCTACGACTTACCCATCTTATCCCTTCAAGGGTGTGTATCTTTGTTTATGTTGTAAGGTAGAATTGTCCACCACGAGACTCTGTATATAGGATACAGGTTCACTTGGAACCCTAGTTCATTTGTTTCTAGTAGGCTAGCCATGAGCTTCATGTTGGAGAGTTGAAAACAGGAGGTCTCTCCACTTCTTGTTCTCCTCTTTGCAAGAGGGTAGGATGAAAGGAGGCTAACCTCACTTTGTAAACAATCATTCCTTTGATGTATGGAAGATTTGGCGTTTTAATATTGTCTCTCTCCTTAATCCCGAGCTCTTTTCTTTTTCGTGATTATCAGAGCCTTTTTGGTTGATTTTCAAGTTCATTGATTTGGAGGTGTTTCCGCAGGGATTTCATTGTGGGGAACATACATGAGTTCTTTGTGACTTTTTTTTGGTGATCTTGCACCCTCAAACCTTAGGAATCACTTGATTCGCAGTACTTTGGGTCAACCCGAGGTTTTTGTGTTCGTGGCCAAGATTGCCAAGATTCGCAATTCCACACGATTGAGATACGGCTTGCCCATGAGGCAAATCTACTCTCCCCAAAACCTCATCTCAATCCATTGCGTTAGCCGAGAGATCGATTTATTTGAAGTTGAGTTCGTGGTCGCAGGCAAGTTCTCTCCGTTTCGAAAGCACTGATCCGCAGTGGTAGCGCGTTGGGCGCACCACAACAGTCAGTGAATTTAGCACACCCCCCACCCAAAAAAACAGTCGGTGGTTTTAACACACCCCCCACCCAAAAAAAATAGTTGGTAGTTCCCGAGTTCATTGCGTTCTTCCTCAGTTCCGCTGCCTTCGCTTTTCTCTCTGCGTTGACTTCACCGACTCTTGCGGTGAGTGTGCCTGAAGTGCACCACAAGAATCAGTGTGAATGTTTGTAGCTTCTCGTCCTGCTTTCAGCTCTGCACCGACCCTTGCGGTGGAGGTCCTTGAGACACACCACAACAATCAGTGCATACTGGTCTGTTGCCCTTCATGTTTCAGTGCCGCATCAAATCTTGCCATGGTACCTCTCTTCCCACCATCGCATTCAAAATAGTTTTGTCTAGTTGGTTTTTGTTGCACCAACCCTTGCGATGGGACTCAGGCTTGATCACTGCAAGAATCGATGAGCGTCAATTTTGCTGTTGTTTGCCTCTCTACTACCAACGGTTGCAGTGCAACTTCTTAGTGTGCACCGCATAAGTAGTTGGTAGCGGACAATGTTGTGTGAGGTTCGTGTCATCGCGAGTGCGACTCTTGGAGTTGCGATTGGGATTTATCTTTGAGAGAAGATTTTTTTTTATCAGCTCCCATTCACTCCCTCCCCCCCCCCCCCCTCACCCCACCCCACCCCATCTGGTCGGCAGTCCGGTCCGTCAAATTTACAAGAGGACGTGTCATCGTGAGTTCTCTTCGTGTTCGCTTCCATTTGCTTGTGCGTGACTCTTGGAGTTGCGATTGGGATTTATCCTTGAGAGAAGATTTTTTTTATCAGCTCCCATTCACTCCCTCCCCTCCCCACCACCCCACCCCATCTGGTCGGCAGTCCGGTCCGTCAAATTTACAAGAGGAAGTTGGCTAGCTTCGGAAGTAGATGGCATCAATGACAACAAAACAATGCAAAAGGGGAAATTAGCTATGTTAGTGTCAGGTGCAATGTTCGTCGAGGGCAGCCAGCGTAGATTATAGCCGAAGTAGGTCCGAGGGCAAGAGGTGAAGAGTCGCCGCCGACCTTGCTGCTATCCGACCTGCAAGGAGGAGAAGGGAGTGTGCGAGTACTATTCACATGTACAGTAACTTGAGGGGAAGGGTGGAGGTGTGGAGAGGCAGGGGGCAGGGTAGGGTTAACCCAAATCCTTGCTGATCAAAATAGATTACACCCTTTTAGTTTTATACTGACTACTAACTTAAGTCCCAGAGCGGTAGTTTGGTTAACTAAGCTTTTTAACCTTATTTTTCGGTCAAACAAGATGCCTAAAGAATGGAGGAGAAGCATATTAGTACCGATCTTCAAGAACAAGGGAGACGTTCAGAGTTGTACGAACTACCGTGGAATTAAGTTGATGAGCCATACGATGAAGCTCTGGGAGAGGGTTATCGAGCATCGCCTAAGAAGAGGGACGAGTGTGACCCAAAATCGGTTTGGGTTCATGCCACGGTAGGTCGACCATGGAGGCGATTTTCTTAATACGCCAATTGATGGAGAGATATAGGGAGCGAGAAGAAGGACTTGCACATGGTATTTATTGACCTCGAGAAGGCATACGACAAAGTGCCGAGACACGTCATGTGGTGGGCACCGGAGAAGCACAAGGTCCCAACTAAGTATGTTAACCTCATCAAGGATATGTACGGGGATGTGGTGACGTGTGTCGGACATGCGATGGCGATACTAGTGATTTCCCAATTAAAATAGGACTACATCAAGGGTCGGCGTTGAGCCCTTATCTATTTGCTTTGGTGATGGATGAGGTCACAAGGGACATTCAAGGTGATATCCCCTGGTGTATGCTCTTTCTTGATGATGTGGTGCTAGTTGATGAGAGTAGGGCGGGGGTAAATAGGAAGTTAGAGCTGTGGAGGCATACGTTAGAATCGAAAGGGTTTAGACTTAGTAGGACCAAGACCGAGTACATGAGGTGCGACTTTAGCGGTACGACGCGTGAGGAGGGAGACGTCACCCTTGATGGGCAAGTGGTGACCAAGAAGGATACTTTTCGGTATTTAGGTTCGATACTACAGAAGGATGGCGACATCGACGAAGATGTTAGGCATAGAATTTCAGCTGGTTGGTTGAAATGGCGTCAAGCCTCCGGCGTCCTCTCGTGACAAAAGGGTGCCTCAGAAGCTAAAAGGTAAGTTTTATAGGACGGTGATTCGCCCGGCGATGTTATACGGTGCGGAGTGTTGGCCTACAAAAAGGCGACATGTCCGGCAATTGAGTGTGGCGGAGATGCGTATGTTGCGTTGGGTTTGTGGGCACACGAGGAGGGATAGAGTACGGAACGATGATATTCGGGACGGGGGTCGGGGTGGCGCCAATTGAGGAGAAGCGATCCCGGCATCGGTTGAGATGGTTTGGACATGTCCAACGAAGGCCTCCGAGGCTCGGTGCGTAGTGGGGTCCTAGAGCGGGACGACAATGTGAAGAAAGTTAGAGGTCGACCTAAAGCCGGCACGGGGATGAGTCAGTCAAGAGAGACCTTAGGGAGTGGAATATCTCCAAGGACTTAGCTTTGGATAGGGGCGCTTGGAGACTAGCCATCAACGTTCCTGAGCCATGACTTCTTCTACGTGTCTTTATGTTGGTGGTACCTTTGGGTTTCATATCTAGCCTACCCCGACTTGCTTGGGACAAAAGGCTAAGTTGTTGTTGTTGTTGTTGTTGTACTAACTTAAGTCCCAAGCAACCTAAGGATGGAAGGATTTCATCTTACAACTCAATATTTAACTTGAACAAAAGGACTTCCTAATGTTGAAATCATACTCTCTCAAAAATAAAATGTTGAAATCATACAAAACTTAATAAGAGCACCCCACTAGCCAATTCTCTACTCACAACTACCCACATCATACCCCCAGCCCCACTTCTTACACGTCACCCGTCCCTCGGCTCGACTTCTCCACCACCCGCACGTCATCCGCCCCTGGCCCACTTTTCCGTCACCGCCTCCACATTCAATGCCCCCCTCGACGCCCCACCCCACTGGCGTCGCCTCCACTCGAACTCCACTGTCGCCCTGTCACCTCCTACAACCGTTGCGCCTTCAAGCGCGTCGCCACCTCCTCGCCTCCCTGTCGCCTCGTTCCCCACCAACGCCAGCGCCTCCTCGCCTCCCCACCACTGCATCCATAAAACGCCTGCACCGCAAGAAGAGGGGGAGAGAGAGCGGTCAACGGCCACCAGGATGTGACGAAGCTACACCTGGTTTAGGGTGGAGGAGTAAGCCAACCAACAGGAAGAGGATGCGCGGCCCGCGCCTGGTGGATCAGAGGAGGTCGAGCCTGCCACACTGAAGGGAAAGGGCACCTCCTTGCATGGCCTCAACCCCACCACCGGATCCAGTTGGGAGGAGGAGGCTACCACCAGCCTGCGTCGCACCTACTCGTCCGGCCTCAAGACCATCATCAGATCCAACCTAGAGGAGGAGGGCGCCGCCGCCGAGGAAGATCGCCGGGAGGAGGAGGTCGCCACCAGCCCGCGTCGTGCCTCCTCATCCGGCCTTGACCCCGCCGTCATGCACCTCCTGCAGGGGAAAGAAAGAGGGACGAGGGAGTGAGGGGGGAGGTGTCGCTTCACCCCCGCGTCGCCATCGGGCCGTTCCCGTCAGCGGCGAGCGAAGTCGCGGACGCCGGCGGCTGGATCTCGCACGCGGATGAGGCAGGTGCAGGTATGGAGGTTGTTGACTTTTACGTTCCAAGGTGCAGGTGTGCAGCTATGATTTTGTTAGCAAACGAAAAAACGTATTGTTATATGGGCCTAAATCAGCCACAGCCCACAGGAAGGAGGTCATCAGCCCATTCTTCCCGCAATCCATGTATAGGGATCAAAGTGATAGACTTTAGCACTGGGATCAAAGGGATCCTAATTTCTCTTGATATTATTAGTTTATCAATCAATATTCCATCATCCTCGGTTATCTATCAAATGTAATTTACCCTCGTGTAAAAAAGAGCTCAAATTAATGCAAAATAATCAAAAAAACACTTTCTTTCCAAGTGCATGAAATCATCATAGAAATTAAACAACATATCCCGCAGCAACGCGCGGGGATTTCACCTAGTAGACTAAAGATAGAAGGGAGGGGGCTGCGCCAGGACTCCCTGCAGGCTTGCCTGCTGCTGCTGCGCCTGCTCAGCCCATGGCGCCAGGGTCCTGGCTATCCATGCACACGACAGTTAGGAAGTAGATGGCATAGTGCAATAGGAAAGGGGGAAGCCAATGTTCTCATGGTGGGCCAGTGTCAAGGGGCTGTGCGGCGTGCGTGTGTGTTGTTTGTGGGTGCGCGGTAGAAGCAAGCATTGCACCTATTTGAGGAGTCTCCTCATGTTTTTATTGGAGGAAAGAAAAGAAAATTCTCCAACAGAAGCACTGAAGCAGAAACAACAGCTACTATCCTCAATGATTTGTACCTTCCTGTCTGCCCTGATGTCAGATTGATTTGATCGATCACTTATTCCAGCAGCCATCTACAAAAAAGCAAAATCCATGTGCTTCTAAAAATTCAGAGGACAGAACATGCGAAAGAGTGACAATAAAGGCATTAATAGCCTCCAATGTACAGGGGAGAACAGTTGAGAGAGTGTCCTTACCCGTGTTGCATTGTTCAGCATGCGATTTACTTCATAGTACATGAACCCGTTGTACAGAATGGCACCCCAAAGTGGAAGATAAAAAGTTATCAAATGCAGGACCTGCAAGTAAGGGCATTTTAATGAAAGAATGCTAATATGCCGGAAAAGTGCGAAAGATATTTCTAATAGCCCACAAATTCACTATCAGCTGAGGGCAATAATGTTTCATAGTCCAAATAAGACAAGTTGGGAATTAGACAAGAATGTAAATAGTACTTCCAAGTGCATTTTGGTTTGACACCTTGAGCAGGTGTTGACAGCATTTAAGTGGTAATGAAAGCAGTAGCAAAGTTACACCAGTAGACAATTTTGATTGTTCAAAAATGGCTCACAGTCTCTTCCCACCAGTAGACAATTTTGATCGTTGAAAAATGGCTCGCAGTCTCTTCCCCTCCCATCCCCTCCTTCCCTTCCCCAGCGCCCTCCCGTCCACCTGCCTCATGCCGGCGGCCACCCAAACACCGGCGACTAGCCGCCGGGACTCCCCTTCCCCCCGGGTGCTGGAGGTTTCCCCACCACCCCCATCTCTGGCGAGCTCACTGGTCGTCCCAAGGGGAAGTCCGATAGCAGAGATGTTCCCCTGTCCTTCATGGAGGTCTTGCTCCAGGGCAATTAACCGGCGCCGGCCTCGACGCCCCCCGGCGCTTCTGTCTAGGGCGGCACGGCTGCTGTCAGGGTTGTTGCCCCTGTGATGGAGTTGTGTGCACCCCACATTGTCCTGTGGAAGGGTGAACCGTGAACGTCCAAGCCTGGAGGTAAAGCCGACCCATGGCGTCGATGGATGGTCACATGTGGAAAGTCGCCGACAGCGTAAGCAGTGTAAGCCGTCGCCGGAAGCATCTTCCCCGCGCTCGTTGCCCACGCCGACTAGACCCTGTGGACCACAGGGAGAGATGCTTCAACCGTTTTTCCACTGATCACCGTGCGGGCGGTTGCCCGTCGAGGACGAGATGCTTCTGGTGCCGTGCCCTAGGGCATCATGCCAGCGAGTGCATCTGCCAACCTCCTACTCGTCGCACCGGTGTTCCCCTCTGCCTACTCTGGCGGTTGAATCCTGCCTGTCGAGCGCTCCGGCTCCCCATGTGTGCACATCGCCTCAGTCGGACGTTCCAGGCGGGTCGACTCGGAACCGTAGGCGTCGACAGCGAAGGACCAAGGCCAGTGCCAGAAGTGATGCCCCTTCCGGCCACTTTGCTGACAGTGGCTCCGACGCGGGGTTCCCTGTGGCCTCAAGCGGCATTGCGCCTGCTGAGGGTGGTGTTGCCCGTCTGAGCATTCCCCGTCGGATTCTCGGTTGGACAGCTGCCATCTCGCAGAAAGAAGATGGTCTTCGTCGTGCTTTGGTCGTCTCCGTTCTCAGCGGCAACCCTGATGCTATCTTACGCACCTGCTCGGTTTGAGAATGAGGAATCCTCACTGTCTCTATTGCATTACAACCCAGAGAGGTTCCTCTTGATCTCGCAGAGCGAGGAGGTGCAGAAGAGAGTTCTCTGGGATGGACAGTCGATCATCACTCCACATCTCTGACTCCATGTCATGTAGTGGATGAGATTCCTTCATGCTACAGCGAAGCCGTTGTCGACGGCCATTGAGGTGGACATCCACGATATACCTGCTCATGCTTGGGACCTTCCAACGGCAGAGCTGTTGCTTGGCGACCAGTGTTGGATTGGAGGTATCCATCCTAACAATGTTGTTCGTCGCGACGTGTTCACTGTGTGAGCTTTGTGCTCGGAGCCGGCCAGGATTTCCCCGGAGATGGATCTTGCAATCGTGGAGCCGCTCCTTGATGTTGACTGTCCAGGAAAGCGGACGTTGATTTATCCGATTTCCCTCTCGATTTCATCGGTCGCTCCTCCCCCTTGGCCATCGGACCCTCCGGCACCATCGCCAGCAGGGGGGTTCCTTGGAGAAAAGCATTCTTCACATCCAGTTGGTGCACAGGTCATGAACGAGAGAGAGCAAGCGAGAGAACCATGCGCACTGTAGAAGGCTTCACCATTGGACTGAATGTCTCATCATAATCAATGTCAGGCCGCTGGGAGCAACCTCGGAGAACTCAGCAAGCCTTGTACCGCTCTAGAGTACCATCGGACCGAATCTTGTGAGTCCAGATCCACTTGCAGTCACCACATTGTGGCCAAACGGACGCTAGTGAGGATCAGCCAGTGCCTCACGGACAAAAGAGGGTATCAGAGAGATCCGCGGGTCTCCCTTTGTGGCAAAGACAATCGCGAGACGAAGAACCCCAACCGCCTGCCGAGTCACCATGGGATGAGTATGACGAGGATCCTGATGGATGATCGGCACGGTGGAGGTAGCGACGGCTCCGGTGAAGGTGGTGGTGGAGGCGGAGCCATCAAGCGGCGCTCGTAGACATAGCACATAGGAGGCGCATAGTGTGCGGGCACCACCAAGGCCGGAGCCGAAGGAGGTTGTATCAGTGCCGACACCATACGACACAAGTACACCTGCACCGGCTCAGCGTAGCGTGCAGGGGGCACTAGGGCCTCGTGTGGGGCCTCGTGTGGCGCAGGAGGAGGCACCAGGACCACCAGTGGCACAGCAAAGGGTGTTAGGCCCGCGTGTGGCGCAAGAGGAGACACCGGGGCCACGCGTGGTCCAGCAGAGGGTGTTGGGGCCGCGTGTGGCGCAGGAGGAGGCACCGGGGCCACGCGTGGTGCTACAAGGGGCACCGGGGCCGTGTGTGGATCGGCAGAGGGCGCCGGAGACTGTGGTGCGCCGGGAAATCCTACAGGAAAGGGAAAACAGAAATAGGTGGACCACCGAGTCAAAAAACAGAGACTCCATCTCAGGATCAAAGAAGGTGTAGAGGAGGTAGAGTAGGGGAAATCCGACTCGTCAAACGCAACATGTCGGGAGATGAGGACTTGGCGAGAGGTGAGGTTGAAGCAACAGTACCCCTTGTGGTCATGAGAGTAACCAAGGAACACACAACGTGTGGAGCGGGGTGTCAGCTTGTGAGGAGCAGTGGCACTGATGTTAGGGTAACAGGCACAGCTGAAGACACGAAGGTGATCGTAGCTGGGAGGTGTACCAAAGAGAGCATGGTGAGGGGTGGGAGCTGGGGAGGTAGTAGAAGGAAGACAGCAAGTATGTGGCGGTACAAAGACTCCCCGCATGTGCGCATGATATCGTTCGTGGTACAAATCATCTACTCAGCCTTGCCATTTTGGGGAGAAGTGTACGGACAAGACATGCGGAGCTGAACACCCCGGGAGAGGAAGAAGGAACAGAAGGTGTTGTTATCGAACTCACGCCCGTTGTCACACTAGACGGCCTTAACGGTGAAGCCGAACTGAGTGGACACCCAGGCGAAGAAGTGGAGGAGGGTGAGGAAAGTCTCGGACTTGGCACGCAGTAGAAAAGTCCAGGAGTAATGAGAGACATCAACCACCACAAGATAGTATTTATAACTAGAGACTAGGGACAGGAGAAGTCCACAGATCACATTGAACAAGATCAAATGCATGCATCGCATGCGAAGAAGAACAAAAAGGAAGGAGTTATGGCAACCCAACTAGCACGCATGACAGAGATGCTCACCAGAAACTCGAGTGCAAGGAAGATGTGCACTACGGCTGAGCATTGCCAACACGTCGTGGTCGGGGTGACCGGGCCGCGGTGCCAGGTAGAGGAAGAGGGAGTGGTGGCAAGAGCAGCAGAGGTCGAAGGTGGTATAGCTGAAGCAGGAAGGTGAGGGTGTAAAGGGGTCCTGAGCTGTCACACGGAGGAGCAGACGGCCAGAAGCAGAATCCTTCATAGTAAGGCCAGAGGAGTCGAACTCAACAGAACAAGAATCATGTAAACTGACGAATGGAAATGAGGTTATGGATCATCTTAAGGGCAACGAGAACGTGGGGATGACGAAATAGACCAGGAGCGAAACCCACAGAGGTGACAGGAAGACAAGACCCATCACGAACCATAATCGGAGAGATAAGAAGGATGTGGGAAGCGAATAGAAGAGAGGATGCTAGCATCAGAGATGGTGTGGAAAGAGGCCCCCGAATCAGCAATCCACTCGGTGCGGACAGGCAGTGTCAGCACCATGGTACTAAAAGCCTGCGCCCGCATAGTTGGTATCCATCCGTCATGCTGAGGCTGAGCGGGTGGAAACCAAGACGGTGGGAACTGGAATGGGAAAGTTGTGCCAGCGAACACGGCCGGAGAAGAGGCAGCGGCGAAGGAGGCAGAGACACCAGGAAAATGGGTGCCAGAAGAAGGGCACCGGGGTCTTGCAGAAAACTACAGAGCACGAGCGTCATAGGGAGCAGCACTAGCAATGGCGGTCGCGGCGACACCCACGGCGGCGGAGCCGGAGGAGGTAACCTGCAAGGGGTGCGCGGGCGCAGCAGCGCAGCCGTAGGCGGAGGATCACGCGAAATCGCAAGCATCACCGGCAGGCGTCTTGCCTCGGAGGAAGGTGGTGGCAGCAAGCGGTGCATCCTCGAGGGTCATGCCCAGCCCGGAGAGGAAGGGTGGACCCCGCCGATGAGGAGTGGAGCAGGGAGGGATGGTTGAAAGGTCCCTCCACTTGCCCATGCGCCCCTAAGCACGGAGGAGGCGGGGCAGCAGTTCTCGCGGGCAGAGCGGAGGGGGCCCCCACGCCCACGGCGTGCCCAGCAGCATTGGCACGGGCAACACGAAAAGGACCGCCGGAGGGGAAGCAGCCCCGCGCGCGCAGCCTGGGCCAGCGGTAGGGATGGATGGGGAAGAAGGCATGGCAGCACCCAGGCTCCGCCCCCCCCCCCTCTCGCTCCTCTTCCCGGAGGTGCGCCCTGGCCGACCTTCTCCCACCCGTGGTCATGGCGTATCTCCATGTGGCCCCACCAGCGTCAGGGAGGGGGGCCTCGTCCCCCGCACCAGCCGACGGCCATGGTCACGAGTGTTGCCTCCTACGCGCTGACCTGGACTCCACCTCCTCCGCCCAGCTCGTCATGGCCGGGGGGATTGGGATCAGGCTGCCCTGGCGCAGTCCTTCAGCACTGTGGGGTTGACACCGCCCGTCGGCACCGAGTGGATCACCAACTCGGGTGCCTCTAACCACGCTACTGCTCATGCCTTCTGTCCGACCTCCTCACCCCTCTTGTCCTTCCATCATGGTCGGTGATGGATCCTGTCTTCCGGTCACTTATGTGGGTTCTGCTCCCGGTCCTTTTCGTCTCTCTGAAGTCCTTGTTGCTCCTCAGATGGTTCATAATCTTCTTTTTATTCATCAATTTACAGCTGACAATTCTTGTTCTGTGGAGTTTGACACTTCTGGTCTTTCTGTGAAGGATTTGGCTGTCGGGCGTCCACTCCTCCGATGTGACAACATCGGGCCCCTTTACACCCTTCGGCTTCCTGTCTCCGCTGCCTCCACTTGACCTTCGTCTTCATCGTCACCTACTCTCGCCGTGACACCGTCTTCCACCACTTGGCACTGCCGCCTCGGTCATCCCGACCGAGATGTTTTGACTCAGATTAGTCGTGGTGGAGATATCTCTTGTACTAGGACTACTGCTGAGCACCTCTGTCAGGCATGCCAGCTTGGTCGTCACGTTCGGCTTCCTTTTTCTTCTTCTTCTTCGCATGCTTCGCATCTTTTTGATCTTATCCACTGTGATGTGTGGACTTCTCTTGTACTCAACATTTCTGGTTATAAGTATTATCTAGTGATCATTGATGATTTCTCTCACTACTCCTGGACCTTCCCTTTGCGTGCCAAGTCTGACACCTTCCCCACCCTTCTTCACTTCTTTGCCTGGCTGTCCACTCAGTTCGGCCTCACCGTTAAGACCATCCAGTGCGACAACAGGCGTGAGTTCGATAACTCCACCTCTCGCTCCTTTTTCACAGGCGGTGTTCAGTTACGTATGTCTTGTCCGTATACTTCACCACAGAACGGTAAGGCTTGTTGCAAAGGCGAATTCTAACTCTCATTGAGAGAGGATGACACTAGAAGTTGGGACAATTTTACGGTTTTTTTTCTTCATTCACAATGCCATGCCAACCCCGGAGGTTGGGGTTACATATTTATAGGCTGTCGGAGTTCGCTACTCGGCCCGAGCATATGCTAGATGCTAGTCAAGATGCTAAACTAGATCTTTCGTCCTAAAAGCGGTCCAAGGCCGAGGTCTTTCTTTGTCCTCAGATGCTCTAATCTAGTCTAAGATGCTCTAGTCTAAGATGCGGAAAAACCACCCTGCTGCGCAAGTCCTACAAAGGACCATGTGTGCCGAGAAACCACCCCCAGCGAGTCCTACAAAAAGGACCATGTGCGCGCAGCCCCACAAAGACCAAGTACGAGAGACTTATCCATCATTCTCCCCCTAAGTCTTGTGCGTCGTCTTGTGGGAACGGCGAACCATCCCAATCTTGGAGCAGAGCTCCGAAACCCCCGATCCTCCCAAGAGGCTTGGTGAGCGAGGTCGCCGAGCCGATCCACGGTGTTGATGTAGCCTCGCCTTGATGCTCCCTTCCTCCAAACGGCCGCGGATGAAGTGGTACCTCACCGGATGTGTTTGCTCCGTTCATGAAAAACGGGGTTCTTTGCCGGGGCCGAGCGGACTTGTCGTCCACCCGCGGCTCACCGCTCCGGTGTCTCGGCCGAGGAGATCACCAGCCGATCGAGCGAGCCGGAGCGCCCGAGTCGAGGCGGTGGATGCGCTATGTACTCGGCCTCGCGGTGGATAGAGCCACCACTGGTCGCCTGACGGACCGCCATCGACGAGGCACTTGCCAAGGAAGAAGAGTATCCCACTAGTGCTCTTCCTTGGTGTCGATGTCGCGGCGTGGTCGGTGTCGGCTCGTACCCGACGAAGTGTGTCGCTCGGGACACCTCGGGTAGAAGAGGCGCGTGGTCGAGAGTCCCCGCAACGTAGCGGATGATCCGCTTCACGGCCGGCGGTGCTCCGTCGTCGGTCGGCCGCATGTACCGGCCGACGTAGCCGACGGGGAACGCCAAGTCCGGTCGCGTGTGGGCGAGGGTAGCGAAGGCTCCCCACAAGGCGCCCGATCGCGTGGCGTCCACCTCCTCCGTCGTCTTGTCGCGGGCGAGCTTCAGCCTCTCCTCCATCGGAGTGAGAGGCCGGGTTGCAGTCGGTGAGCCCAGCTAGCTCAACGACGCGCTTGGCGTAGGCGGTCTGTCGAAGCGTGATCCCGGAGTCGTCCTGGTGCACCTCGATCCCCAAGTAGAAGGAGAGAGGCCCCAAATCGCTCATCTGGAAGGTGGCCTTCATCTCTTCCTTGAACGCCGCCACCTCCGCATCGTTGGTGCGGTGATCACCAAGTCGTCGACGTAGACGCCTACCGGCAAGGCATTTCCTCCATTGCCCCGCCGGTAGGTGGCCGCCTCGTGCGGGCTTTGCTTGAAGCCCATCCTCTTGAGCGTGGAATCCAACTTGGCATTCCATGCTCTCGGTCTGCCGCAAGCCATAGAGGGCCTTGCGCGGGCGTAGCACCTGCCCTCCTTGCCGGGGATCGCAAACCCCGACGGCCGGTGCACGTAGACCTCCTCCCCGCAAGTCCCCCGTTAAGAAACGCCGACTTGACGTCCATGTGATGGACACGCCGGCCCCTCCCGGGCGGCCGGCGCAAGAAGGAGTCGCACGGACTCCATCAGGTGCCACGGGAGCGAAGGCATCGTCGAAGTCGATCCCCTCTCGCCGGGGAAACCGCGAGCCACCGGGCGAGCCTTGTGCTTGACAATGGCGCCGCTTCATCCCTCTTCGGCTTGAACACCCACTTAAGGGTGATTGCACGGTGACCTCGAGGGGAGATCGGCAAGCTCCCGGAGGTGCGGTTCTTCTCAATCGCGTCCATCTCCGATCGCATCGCGGCACGCCATGCCGCGTGTCCCTCGGCCTCCGCGAAGGGCCAGAGGCTCACCGTCTTCGCACGTAAGGTGCAAGCGTGCCTCCAAGTCACGAGGCGCCGGTCCGGCACCGGCGGTCGTCGAGAAGATCCTCCATCGTACGGTACCGCAACGGCTCGCCGTCGTGGTACGCGTCGATCCGCTCCTCGTCGTGGGAGAGCGGAGTAGCGAACTCCACGGGCTGTGCTCAACTCGGCCGGTGTCGGAGTGGGACGTGCCGGAGGAGTGGCTGTCGGTTGTCGGAGTGCGCGGAGTCGGCCGGGCGTGGTGGTGTCGGCGAAGAGAGCTCGTCGCGGTCGAGGTCGAGGCTCGAGAGCGCGACGGCGCCGGGAGTAGTGGGCGGCGGGGTTGGTGGAGACTCGGGAAGCGGGGTAGGCATGCTCCGTGAAGAGGAGGCCGCCCGCTCCCCCGGCTCTCTCGAAGTGGACGTACTCGACAGTGAAGTCGTCGTACGTCGGAGTCGAGTCGTCGGTCACTGCCTTGTCCCACGCCCATCCTTGCCCTTCGTTGAACACCACGTCGCGCGGCGTGCGCACACGGCTGTGTCTCGGGTCGAGGATGCGGTAGGCCTTTGAGCCCTCCGCATAGCCGATGAACACTCTCGGAGTGCTCTGTCGTCGAGCTTGCTGACGTGGCCAAGCTCCTTGGCGAATGCGAGGCAGCCGAAGACCCGCAGGTGGGAGACCGCCGGCTTGCGCCCATGCCAAGCCTCATACGGCGTCTTGCTGGCGAGGGCCTTGGTGGGCGAGCGGTTGAGGATGTAGACAGCCGTCAGCCCCGCCTCTCCCCAAAAGGTAGCCGGCATCCCCCTGCGCTGAGGGAGGGCCCGCGCCATTCCCTACAACCGTACGGTTGCGGCGCTCGACGACGCCGTTGTTGCGGGGCGTACGGCGCGGAGAAGTGGCGGCCGAATGCCCTCATCCGCGCGGCACGACGCGAACTCGGCCCGCCGTGAATTCGCCGCCGTTGTCGGTACGCGGCACGCGCAGCTGCGGCCGCACTCGGCTTCGCGGCGGCCGCGGCGACTTGATGGCGTCCACGGCTTCTCCCTTGCGCCGGGGACCATCACCCACATGAGCAGGGAGAGGTCGTCGACGAGTAACGGGGAAGTAGCGCGCCGTCCTCCCGGTGTGGCGGGTGTCCTTGGGCCACACGGGTCCCCATGCACGAGCTCGAGCCGCTCCGTGGCTCAAGCTCGAGTGCTTGGGGAAAGGGGAGCCGCCTGCAGCTCGTCAGCACGCGACGTCGCGGAAGCGCTCCACGTGGTCGAGGCATGGCATGCCTCGCACCATCTCCTTGGCACCGAGCCGCTTCGGGGCGTCGAAGTGAAGGTGCCCGAAGCGCTCATGCCATTGCCACGCCTCGTCGTCCCGACGGCGGCAAGGGGCGGCACGGGTTGTGCCACTCGCACATTAAGGACGTAGAGCCGATTGTTGCCTCTAGTTACCTTGGCAAGGAGGCGACGATGGCGATCCCAAATCCTCATGATCCCGTTCCGGACCCTCCACGCGCGAACCATCCTCATCCGGTTGTCCCAAGGCGATGATAGAGTTCCCTCAACGCGGGGATGTAGTAGACTCCGGTGAGCAGACTGTGCTCACGGAGCCCGGGGCGATGAAGAGGACGGAGCCAACACCCTTGATTTCCACGCGGAGGGGCGTCCCCGAACTGGGCGGAGCCGCGGGTGCCGGAGTCGAGCTCGGTCGAAGAACTCCCGTCGACCGGTCATGTGATGGGTGGCGCGGTGTCAAGGCACCACCCGTCCATCTTGTCGGTCTTCGGAGCGGCCGCCAAGGAGGGCGCGTGCCTTCGGCTCATCAAGGTGGAGAAGAACCGTCGCGGCCGATGCGCGGGGGTAGCTCGATGCTTGCATGAGCCGGAGAGCGGCCGCTCCTCCTCCACCTGTGCGACGTGGGCCCGGCCGTGCCGGTGCGGTTGGCCACGCCTCGGTGGCGACACCTCCTTGGCCCGGTGGCCGGTCCCGCCACGGTTGTGGCGAGAGGTCGTCCGCGTGCCCCCTTGCGCTCGCCGGCGGCACCGCCCCCGGATGCCTCCACGGGCGCCGAGCACGGGCGCCGCCGCGGCCACGCCCCGGGCGCCTCCCGCGCCCCTTGCGCGACTTGCCGCGCTTGCCTCGCTTCGTCGAGGAAGAAGGCTCCCCCTTCTTCCGGTCACCTCGGGGAAGCCTCCTCGCTCCCGAGTGTAGTGGAGCTTCCCGCCATGGTGACGGGCCCCGAGAGGGGCCGCGGCTCATCGACGTCGACGACCTTGGGCGACCAATCGCCTCCTCGATCGACATCGTGGAGAGGTCCGGCGAGAGACTCGACCGAGTGGACGATGCGCGCGCTGGCGGGGGCGCAGCGGAAGAGCTTCTCGATAGCTCGCTCTTCGTTGTAGGTGGTGTCGCCGAACCGCACCGGCTTCCGCAACGAGATGTTGAGGCGAAGAGCGAAGTCGTCGATGTCCTCACCGGCTTGAATGCCGGGTTCTCCCACTCCTTGCGAAGTGCACCGCAATGTGGTCTTGCGGGCGCGATCGCCGCCGATGCGTCTTTGCAACGAATGGCATCCCACGCCTCCTTGGCGGTTCGCTTCGGGTAAGCGAGAATTGCATCTCGGCCGGGACGGCGGCGATGAGGGCATCCGGTCCCGCCGATCCCTCGCCGAAGGCGACGTCGCCGTACGGGACCGCATCCCACATGCGCGCGCAGGCGAAGCCCGATCTTCATGAGCGCGGCCCACTCGACGTAGTTGGTCTTGGTGAGGGTCGGCCACCCGGCACCGGGACCGATGTCCCCGACCACCGCTCGGACCCGTAGGGGCCGAACTCTTCGTCGACCCGGCCCTCCGTGTGCGCCCCCCACCGGGAGCACCACCGCCGTGCGCGCCTCCCCCGGGAGCGCCACCGCCGTGTGCGCCTCCCCGGGAGCACCACCGCCGTGCGCGCCTCCACCGGGAGCGCCACCGCCGTGCGCGCCTCCACCGGGAGCGCCACCGCCGTGAGCGCCTCCCACCGGGAGCGTGCTCGCTTGCTTACCGTTCCGTCCGTTCTCGAGCCGCATTCCTAGCGAGCGGCTCCAAGGTACTGCGTCGGCGTTGTCGTCGGCGGGACAAACGGAGCCGTTCTGACGCTGCTGCGCAATGCCTCGGCCTCTGCTGCCGCCGCACGTGCGCGGCCGCCGCCCTCCGCCGCCTCCACCTGCGCACGGTGCGCACAGCTCCGCCGGCCCCGCCGGCCCTCGACGCCCTCGCCGGCTGGCTGCCGGCGGCCTCGGCCGCCGCTAGCTCGCGCTCCTCCTGGCGGCCAAGCTCGGCCTCTGCCGCGCCGCACGCTCGAGGCGACCGAGTGCGGAGAGCGTCCCCGCGGACATGGCGCGCCGTAGGGGAGCTGGCTGCTGCTGTTGCGTGGAGAGTTTCCTCCGCCGGACGAGTTGTTGCTCGTGCGCACGGAGGGGAGGGGAGTGGACGCGGCACACCGGGTGTGGCACATTGCTGCTGGGCCGGGGAAGGAGCCTCTTGTGTGAGGGTGAGAGTGGATGGGAAGCTTGGGGAGGGGGAAGAGCGAGAAGAACGTTCGAGCTGCGGGAAAGAACGGCTCCGATACCACTTGTTGCAAGCCCGAATTCTAACTCTCATTGAGAGAGGATGACACTAGAAGTTGGGACAATTTTACGGTTTTTCTTCATTCACAATGCCATGCCAACCACGGGGAGGTTGGGGTTACATATTTATGAGGCTGCTGGAGGGCGCTACTCGGCCGACATATGCTAGATGCTAGTCAAGATGCTAAACTAGATGCGTCTAAAAGCGGTCCAAGTGCGAGGTCTTCATTGTCCTAGATGCTCTAATCTAGTCTAAGATGCTCTAGTCTAAGATGCTGAAAAACCACCCTGTTTGCGGTCTACAAAGGACCATATATCTTTGCGACAAACCACCTGCGGCAATGATCCCTACAAAAAAAGGACCATGTCTTTGCGGCCCCACAAAGACCAAGTACGAGAGACTTATCCATCAAGGCCAAGCGCATGATTCGGACCACAAATGATGTCATGCGCACTTTTCTAATCCAGGCCTTCCTTCCCTCGCGCTTCTGGGTAGAGATCCTTCACACCGCCACCTACCTTCTCAACCGTCTTCCTTCCATCGCTTCCCCCGCTCCGACTCCTCACCACGCTCTCTTCGGTACCCCTCCCACTTACACTCACCTTTGTGTCTTCGGGTGCGCTTGCTACCCGAATCTTTGTTGCCACTGCTCCTCATAAGCTCGCTCTCGCTCGACACATTGTGTGTTCCTTGGTTACTCCCCTCACCATAAGGGGTATCGCTGCTACGATCTCACCTCTCGTCTGGTTCTTACATCCCGACATGTTGTGTTTGACGAGTCGGACTTCCCCTTTTCCTCCTCCTGCACCCCCACTCCGGATCCAGACATTGAGTCCATGTTTTCTGACACGGTGGTGCAGCCGCCTGTTTCTGTTTTTCCTTTTCCAGCAGGTTCTTCTGGTACACCACCGGATCTGGCTCCTCCGGCGGCACCTGAGCCTCCTCTTGCACCACCCGCGGTTCCGGTGCCATTCGTCGCACCTGACGTGAGCTTGGCGCCCCTCACCGCGACACTGATGGATAAGTCTCTGTACTTGGTCTTTGTGGGGCTGCAGCACATGGTCCTTTTGTGGGGTGGCGGCCCAGGGGTAGTTTTTGCGGCACATGGTCCTTTTGTGGGGCTGGCTGCGGGGGGTGGTTTGCAAAGACACATGGTCCTTTGTGGGAGCGCGCGGGGGGTGGTTTTCGGCATCTTAGACTAGAGCATCTTAGACTAGATTAGAGCATCTAGGACAATGACACCTCGGCCTTTGCTTTTAGGAGAAACATCTAGTTTAACATCTTGACTAGCATCTAGCATATCTTTGGCCGACTAGCGACTCCGGTAGCCTATAAATATGTAACCCCAACCTCCGGGGGTTGGCATGGCATTGTGAATGAAGAAAACCGGAAAATCGTCCCAACTTCTAGTGTCATCCTCTCTCAATGAGAGTTAGAATTCGGTTTGCAACAAGTGGTATCGAGCCGTTCTTTCCTGTGCTCGAACATCTTCTATTCTTCCCCTTCCCAAGCTTCCCATGCGCTCTCGACCTCACGGCGGCCCGGCCCAGCGGCAACAGCGACACCGTGTCGCTGTCCCTCCCCTCCCCTCGGTGCGGACGAGCGACAACTCGTGCGGCGGAGGAAACTCTCCACGCGGCGGCCAGCGCGGCGGCTCCCTGCCGGCGCGCCATGTCCGCGGGGACGGTCTCGACACTCGGTCGCCTCGGCGTGCGGCGGCGGCGGGGAGGGCGGAGCTCGGCGCGAGCGAGAGGAGCGCGAGCTAGCGGCGGCGAGGCCGGCGGCGGCGGCGAGGGCGTCGAGGGCGCGGCGGCGGGCGCGGCAGCCGAGCGACAGGTGGAGGCGGCGGAGGCGGCGGCGCGGCAGCACGTGCGGCGGCGCGCGGGCGAGGCACCGCGCGGCCGGCGCCACGGCTCCGTTTGTGGCGACGGCGCGCCAACGCGGACAGCGGAGGCCCGCTCGCTAGGAATGCGGCTCGACGCCGACGGCGGTGGGCAGCTGGAGCACGCTCACCGGCGGTGGCGCTCCCGGTGGAGGCGCGCACGGCGGTGGTGCCCCGGGGAGGCGCACACGGCGGTGGCGCTCCCGGTGGAGGCGCGCACGGCGGTGGCGCTCCCCGGTGGAGGCGCGCACGGCGGTGGCGCTCCCGGGGGAGGCGCACACGCCGTGGCGCTCCCGGGGGGAGGCGCACACGGCGGTGGTGCTCCCGGGGAGGCGCACACGGCGGCCGGGTCGACGAAGAGTTCGCCCCTACGGGGTCCGGCGGTGGTCGGGGACATCGGTCCCGTGGCCGGGTGGCCGACCCTCACCAAGACCAACTACGTCGAGTGGGCCGCGCTCACGAAGATCAAAGCTTCAAGTGCGGCACATGTGGGATGCGGGCCTGCGGCGACGTCGGCTTCGACGAGGATCGGCGGGAACCGGGATGCCCTCATCGCCGCCGTCCGGCCGAGATGCGGCTCGCTACCCGTGGCGAACCGGGCCAAGGAGGCGTGGGATGCCATCGGGCAAAGACGCACGGCATCGGAGCCGATCGCGCCCGCAAGACCACATTGCTGGCACTTCCGCAAGGAGTGGGGAGAACCTCGGCATTCAAGCCGGTGTGAGGACATCGACGACTTCGCTCTTCGCCTCAACACTCGTTGCGGGGCCGGGTGCGTCGGCCGACGCCACCTACAACGAAGAGCGAGATATCGAGAAGCTCTTCCGCCGGCGCCCCCGCCAAGTACAAGCGAGATCGCCCCGCTCGGTCGAGTCTCTGCTTTGGACCTCTCCACGATGTCGATCGAGGGGCGATTGGTCGCCTCAAGGTCGTCGACGTCGATGAGCCACGCGCCCCTCTCGGGGGCCCATCACCATTGGCGGGAAGCTCCATTACACTCGGGAGCGATGGGAGGCTTCCCGAGGGTGAGCGGGAAGAAGGGGGAGCCTTCTTCCTCGACAGGGCGGAGGCAAGCGCGGCAAGTCGCGCAAGGGGCGCGAGGCGCCCGTGGCGGTGGCCACGGCGGCGCCCAAGTCGGCCGCCCGTGGAGGCATCCGGGCGGTGCGCCGGCGAGCGCAAGGCGACACGCGACGACCTTTGCCACAACTGTGGCAGGACTGGCCACTGGGCCAAGGAGTGTCGCCCGAGGCGTGGCCAACCGCACCGGCCACGGCCAGGCCCACGTCGCGCAGGTAGAGGAGGAGCCGGCTCTGCTCCTGGCTCATGCAAGCATCGAGCCCCCCCCGCGGCATCGGCCGCAGCGGTTCTCCTCCACCTTGATGAGCCGAGGGCACGCGCCCTCCTTGGCGACTGCTCCAAGACCGACAAGATGGACGGGTGGTGCCTTGGACACCGCGCCACCCATCACATGACCCGTCGGCGGGAGTTCTTCACCGAGCTCGACTCCGGCACCCGCGGCTCCGCATGTTCGGGGACGCCTCCGTGTGGAAATCCGCGGGCGTTGGCTCCGTCCTCTTCATCGCCCGGGCCCGGTGAGCACAAGGCGCTCACCGAGTCTACTACATCCCCGCGTTGAGGAACTCTATCATCGCCTTGGGACACTGGATGAGAATGGTTCGCGCGTGGAGGTCCGGAACGGGATCATGAGGATTTGGGATCGCCATCGTCGCCTCCTTGCCAAGGTAACTAGAGGCAACAATCGGCTCTACGTCCTTAATGTGCGGAGTGGCACAACCCGTGCGTTTCGTCGCTCGCTCGTCGGGACGACGAGGCGTGGCAATGGCATGAGCGCTTCGGCACCTTCACTTCGACGCCCGAAGCGGCTCGGTGCCAAGGAGATGGTGCGAGGCATGCCATGCCTCGACCACGTGGAGCGCCCGCGATGTCCGCGTGCTGACGGCGCAGGCGGCTCCCCTTCTCCCCGGCACTCGAGCTTCCGAGCCACGGAGCGGCTCGAGCTCGTGCATGGGGACCCGTGTGGCCCAAAGGACACCGCCACCACCGGGAGGACGGCGCGCTACTTCGCCGCTCGTGACGACCTCTCCCCGCTACATGTGGGTGATGGTCCTCCGCAAGCAAGGGGAGCAAGCCGCGGACGCCATCAAGCGCGCGCAGTCGCCGCGTAGGCCGAGTGCGGCCGCAAGCCGCGCGTGCCGCGCACCGACAACCGCGGCGAATTCACGGCGGCCGAGTTCGCGTCGCATCGCGCGTGATGAGGGCATCCGCCGCCACCTTCTCCGCGCCGTACGCCCCCCGCAACGAACGGCGTCATCGAGCGCCGCAACCGCACGGCTGTGGGAATGGCGCGGGCCCCTCCGCGAGAGGGGGATGCGGCTACTTTTTGGGGAGAGGGCGGTGGTGACGCCCGTCTACATCCTCAACCGCTCGCCCACCAAGGCCCCTCGACCGCAAGACGCCGTATGAGGCTTGGCATGGGCGCAAGCCGGCGGTCTCCCCACCCGCGGGTCTTCGGGTGCCTCGCATTCGCCAAGGAGCTTGGCCACGGCGGCCAAGCTCGACGACAGAGCACTCCGGAGTGTTCATCGGCCACGCAGAGGGCTCAAAGGCCTACCGCATCCTCGACCCGGAGACACGGCCGTGTGCGCACAGCCGCGCGACGTGGTGTTCAACGAAGGGCAACGATGGGCGTGGGACAAGGGCGGTGACCGACGACTCGACTCCGACGTACGACGACTTCCACCGTCGAGTACGTCCACTTCGAGAGAGCCGGGGAGCAGCGCCTCCTCCTCACGAGCATGCCTACCCCGCTTCCCGAGTCTCCACCGACTCGGCGCCCACTACTCCCGACAAGCATCGCGCTCTCGAGCCTCGACCTCGACCGCGACGAGCTCTTCGCCGACACCACCACGGCCCGGCAACTCCGCGCACTCCGACACCGACGCCCACTCCTCCGGCACGTCCACTCCGACACCGGGCTCGAGTTGAGCACGGCTCGGTGGAGTTCGCGCCTCCGCTCTCCCACGACGAGGAGCGGATCGACGCGTACCACGACGGCGAGCCGTTGCGTACCGTACGATGGAGGATCTTCTCGACGACCGGTCGGTGCCGGGACCGGCGCCTCGTGACTTGGAGGCACGGTTGCACCTTGCGTGTGAAGACGGTGAGCCTCGGTCCTTCGCGGAGGGCGAGGGACACGCGGCATGGCGTGCCGCGATGCGGTCGAGAGATGGACGCGATTGAGAAGAACCGCACCGGGAGCTTGTCGATCTCCCTCGAGGTCACCGTGCAATCACCCTTAAGTGGGTGTTCAAGGTCGAAGAGGGATGAAGCGGGCGCCATTGTCAAGCACAAGGCTCGCTTGGTAGCTCGCGGTTTGTCGCTGCCACGAGGAGGGGATCGACTTCGACGATGCCTTCGCTCCCGTGGCACCGGATGGAGTCCGTGCGACTCCCTTCTTGCGCCGGGCCGCCTAGGAGGGCGGCGCGTCCATCACATGGACGTCAAGTCGGCGTTTCTTAACGACGACTTGCGGGGAGGAGGTCTACGTGCACCGGCCGTCGGGGGTTTGCGATCCCCGCAAGGAGGGCAAGGTGCTACGCCGCGCAAGGCCCTCTATGTCTTGCGAGGGGCGCGAGGGCGTGGAATGCCAAGTTGGATTCCACGCTCAAGAGGATGGGCTTCAAGCAAAGCCTGCACGAGGCGGCCGTCTACCGGCGGGGCAATGGAGGAAATGCCTTGCTGGTGGGCGTCTACGTCGACGACTTGGTGATCACCGGCACCTTCGCTACGCCTGAGGCACTGTTAACTTTGTCTTGGTCCTCCACCGGTCTCCGTCTGCTGAGCTGGTCGTTTACACTGACGCTGACTGGGCGGGGTCCCGGACACGCGCCGCTCTACCTCAGGTTATGTCGTCTTCCTCGGCGGCAACCGGATCTCCTGGTCGTCCAAGCGACAGCCGGTTGTCTCTCGCTCGAGTGGTAAGGCAGAGTACCAGGCTATTGCTAACGGCGTGGCTGAGGCGTCCTGGCTCCGACAGCTCTTAGCTGAGCTTCACAACCCGCTCGCCAAGAGCACGCTCGTCTACTGCGACAGCGTCAGCGTCGTGTACCTCTCCACCAACCCGGTTCAACATCAGCGGACGAAGCATGTGGAGATTGACTTGCACTTCGTTCGTGATTGGTGGCTATTGGAGATGTTCGGGTTCTGCATGTACCGACCACCTCCCAATTCGCTGACATCTTCACCAAGGGTCTTCCTTCCTTGACCTTCTCGGAGTTCTGGTCCAGCCTCAACGTAGCAAGTGGCTAGTTGTGGCTGCGGAGGGGGGGCTTGTGTCTTTCTTTCTTTGTTGACCAGTCTTGTACACTGCTGCGTCGGTAGTCCAGACTGCGGGGGGGTGTTAGTGTATATATGTGTGAGTGGCCCATATGGCCTGTGTACAGCCCATAGAGGCCCATGTATAGCTAACTCTATATACCCACCCTTCCTAAGGTTGGAGGAATACACACGAAATTATTCCCCCAAACACATTTGAGCATACCCCTTAGAGAAGAAACACATACTACTTATGGTTGTGCAATAATCTAGGAAAAAACTCATCAAGAGAGTAGATCACATGCCTTTGCCATGCTTCCTTGCTGGATCCAGCACCAAGAACCTGGCCTTCCATAGTCACTTCCTATCGAACGTAATACAGTGGTAGCTAGTGAAGTTCCTAGAGAAATAAATAAATAAAATTGAAACCTTTTCAACTGATTTTGAAAGCTGACACAAGACTACCATAGTTACTCGGTAAAATAATGATCTACTGCTTAAAAAAATAGGATATATGCCTACATGTCGTAGCATCAGATAAATCTTCAGTAAATAGACATTGGTCCCAATATGTTATATGCAACCAAAATATGTTACTAAAGAAGCATATATGTGAAAAAGGCGGAAAAAGGCAAAATTAATGAAAATGAAGAATTTGAATGTGCATGCTTAGCTTATAAGGCAGAGAAGGCAAATACAGCAAAAGAAAAACTGGCAAAAAAATCTCGTGGTGGACCGGTTAGAGAGTTGAAGTCCCCAATCGTTGAAACTCCCATGATCCCATCCTGACCCGGGCCCGAAACATGGCACCTTCTTAGAACAAAGCCCGTGTGAGTCTCCTGCTGTGGTTGAGTTCTTTTTTAAAAGTATATAACAACCTATGTGTCAGCTAACAGATACAGCACAAAGCATCAAACAGCTGGCGTGAACCATGTTAGCTTCTGTCAAGCACATTGATTCATACAGATGATATCGGTACAAAATTGTTAGTATCATCTGGCACAAGGTCTCTCTAAAAGTGTCTTCTAAGTTACCCAACAATTTGCTTAATTTGGAGTTTGGACCATATAACCTCAAAAGAAGGCAGGAAGATCGACAGTTTGCATACCCCACACATATAAGTGGAAAATAGATCCAAATTCTTCAACATCAGTTTTGTGTTTGACAACTGTGCGATGCAGAGTGAAGGCTATGCTGCTTGTCCATAGAAAAGAAGCCACGCAGAAGAAATGGGCACTGTAGTCGTGTGCAAAGCAGTACAATGCATTCGATGGGTCCCTGCAACATAAAAAAAACATAGATCCTGACATATTCTACTATTAATACAATGATATGCAGTTTGCGTGTTCGAGAAAAAAATACCACAAGCACATAACGAATCTAAGCAGTTGTTACAATGAGAATTGGAAAAAGGAATGGTCTTTTTTTTTTACTTAAATAAGATAAATAATTTTTAAAATCTTGGCATAATATTTCTTAGTAAGCAGAATGCAAAGTTGCCAGGACAAGTTACACGATTATGATTTGAATAATGAGCTGATTTGCGTCAATTTGTTCTGGCAAGCTATTGCTAGCAGAAGTAAATTAACACTTTTTTTAAACAAAGTAAACTTAAAGCGAGAGAGAAACAAAGTAATTATGTGTGCAGAAGATATAACTCATTTGTATAATGCAGACAGCAACATACCCCAGTGTAGTGAATAAGCTGCAAAACATATCCTGCAATTCAGGACAATTCTATCAGAAAACATACAACAGTTAGGACAATCAGGGGAACGAACAGATCTAGTTTCAGCTAAGCAAACAGACATTTAGTATAATTTTTTGCAAGAAAGCAAACATCTAGTTGTGATGGAAGTGATGATTGATGAAGTAGGCTTGATAATTTCAACATTCCCATTTGTTTCAAGACTAAACAAAATAAATTCTATGGACAACAGCTACTTCCATATCAGGACTGTTTTTGGTTAATCCCATTCCCAATGGGGCAGACAGGATTTATTCCCCTAAAAGTCTGTTGGGGAATTAATGCCCTCCGGTCCTTCCCAACAGGATTAATCAAACAAGGCCGCACTACGGAGTCTCTACGACAAGTTCACAAGAATCCCCTCATGTAGATCCAATTGGGGATGGACCAAACCCTGTGTAATGCTGCAACTTTTCAATAATACCCATGATCTTAAACGTTAACTACTGGAGTTCGAATGTGATGTATACAAGAAAGGAAACAAATGCAAAACAGGACCAGCTTTATGCTATGACCAACATGCAGTCGTATTGTTGGTGAAGAGGCTGAGAGAGTATATGGCACCAACTCCCAGAAATTAATCACCTGGTGAAGATTGGCGGAAATTGTGTGCGCATTTCTGAAGATCTGATCCAGGCTCTACTGCCTGGAACCTCATTCTCAAGAACTACTTTAGCTCATATGCATAAAAGTAAAGTGTGCTAAACTTGGAACAAAAACCACCAAATGTGTACAATTAGCACGCAAAATTAACAATATACAGCGTACAGATCGCACAACGAGCTCCTGATTTCAAATAGTAACCGTGGCATATTGCACCACTGAACATAAAACCCAAAGCCCCGAAGATCAACGAGATCCCATGAGGGCAGGAGGCCACTTACCGAGACGGCGAGGTAGAAGACGAGCTTAAAGGAGAACTTGCGGAGCTCGCGGAAGAGGAGATAGCAGAGCACGATGAAGGAGGAGCCCACCAGCGAGAGCGCCGCGGCACCGGTTCCCACTGCGTCAAGGATCTGGCGGTCCCGCAGGACCTGGCGCATCGCCGCTGACGCAGTGGCCACCACGGCCGGGGCCATCTCCGTCAGGGGAGGCGATCTACGCGGCGGTAGGAGACGGGGAGCGGCGCAGATGAGTGGCAGAGCGGTGGTCGTGAGCAGCCAACAGCCGCCCTCAGCTCTGGACGGAGACCAGCGGCATGGAGGTTGGCGATGGACGGGAGTGACCCAAAGGGAGGGAAACGGATACGGGGATACGGGGGATACGGGCGAACCGGGATTCGATGTGGTTTGAGACTGGCCGTGCTCCCTCCGTCCTGAAATATCTAGGATTTTTAGAACAAATTAAAAAGTGGGAAATGTTATATATACCCTTACTAATGATAATTAAAGGTAAGTTTTTTAGTTAACCAGTATAACATTTGGCAAGTCTTTAATTGAGTTGATTGAGTACTTACAAAAACTCCTATGATGCCTTATATTTGGAGACAAATTTTGAACCCTTAAATGCCTTATATTTCAGGACGGAGGAAGTATTTTCGTTAGGAAAACTAAACTAAAAGAATAGCAAACGACACTGAAGACCAAGAAATGCAAGCTAGATTGAGCACAATGAAACTCAGCCTCCTTCCAATCCCTCCTCCTCCATTACGAGTCCTTTTTACAATTACTCTTTACAACTCATGTCATTGCTTTTTCACATTATGTGAAACATCTCGAGGGCATTTTGGTAACTTCGGAGGGCCCGTACTCACACACTTTACGGATGTTCACTTTACACCTTGTCAGACTATGTGTCCACTTCCGTGGCAAGTCGACCTTCTCTCGCTTCCTTCCCCTACCCAAGCTTCTTCCATTTCTTCGGGTTGTTATCTTCACTTGCCTTCGAGACCCCTTCAATGTTTCACCTTGTCGCGCTCTGGACTTCGCCCCCATCGCGACTCTTCGGACTTCGCGCGGGTCGTCCCTTCGAAAGCCACGTGCTTCTTCTCTCGGTCGCGCTTCTTCTCTCGGACGCGCTTCTTCTCTCGGCTGCGCTTCTTTCCATATTATCCTCTCCCGGTCTTGATGCGTCCTTGCGGCAACTCCTTCCCCGTATCTTCGTGTGCTGACCTCACCCTCGCGAGTCAAGATCCTGAGCTTCGCCTGACCTTCGCTCGCTGACCTTTGATCATCCCCTGCAATAGACAAAGGCAAGAACAGAACTAGCGCCCGCTCTTCTTCGATGAGCGAACACATAGGGGAGGGGTTAGCTGCGAAATATTTACCCCAACATTCAGCCCCGTGCTAGTAAGGGTTTTAACCAAGGATGAGCCAAACTAGCAAAACTTCTTCGTGACGGGTGAAAATGTTTCGCTCCAAAGCGCCTCCCCTCTTTGGCTCGTCACCGGATTTTACTATTTATTTATTTATTTATTTATTTATTGCATGTTTATCCGCGAAGCTCCGTGATTTCCACCACCTCATCCTACTGCTCCTGGATTTTCGCCACGTTATGCGCTACACGATCTCCGAGATTTCCTCCTTTTGCAGCCTATGTAAGTTTCGACCCCGCCCGAGGTTTTTTCACCGCAGTAAAATCTTAGCTGCTTGACCTTTACCTTCGCAGGTGCTACAGCTTTATGCTCTTCCTTCACTACCTTGGTATCCTCTCCTCCTTCTCGTTTTTTATTCCTTTCTTCATTTTAGTTTCTTATTGCCTTTTGTACTTGTGTAGTTCTCTTCTTCTGTTTCTCTACTACTTCGAGTCGATGGCTCCCAAGGCTGATAGGTCTCCGCCCACTTTTGTCTTCAGACGTAGCAAAGTTTCAGAGGGTCTCTTAGCAGAATTTGTGACCTATGGTTACATTAAGGAAGGGAAGGGTAAAGCCCCTGGCTTTGATCCTACGCCTCGTCCTAACGAAGTGGTAGTCTTTCGTGACTTATTCACTGCTGGACTTCGTTTTCCCCTTGATGGTGTCGTTGTGTCTATTCTTCACAACTTCGGGATGTGTCTTCATCATCTCACCCCCAATGCTATTATTCGGCTCAGTATGTATATGTGGTCCTGCAAAACGATGGGTGTGGCTCCTTCTGCTGCCAACTTCGTTCGGGTTCATATTGTGCATCACCAACCTTTAAAAGTAGTGTCTTGCTGATGGTACCCTTGTTCGCGAAGAGGCCCAATTTGCTTCTCTCAATTTCAAGTATCGCAGTGATATCGATGTGCATGTTGTCTACTACAAGAACAAGTGGGATGAAAACTAGAATCATTACTGGTTTTACCACATAGTTGAGGATGAAGAACTTCCCCTTGTCTGTATTCAACTTGAGAATTTTCCTAAGGGATGACGACAGTCACAGCGTCCTCGCTGACTACTCAGCGCTCTTTCGCTTTCGACTCCGCTTTCCCTTGAGGTTGTTTCTCAAGCCGGGGGGGATGGCGAGATGGAGACGTACTTCTTCAGGTCCTCCTACAAGACCAAGCAAGTGTCAACACGACTACACATGCTATTAGTAATCGGGGGCTTTGAACACGACTACTAACCTCCTTCGGCGGGCGTGCTGCGGAGTACTCCACGGGACAAGGCGTGAACGAGGGCATATCCTTGAAGATTTTCCCCAGCCTCTCGATGATCACGTCATCATCGATCTCCTCACCAGGCATCCGTGAGGTATCCTCGGGGCCGGTGTACTCGTAGCCAAGATGATCTCGTGCCATCAGTGGTTGTACTCTCCACTTCATGAAACTGAAGGCCACATGTTCGTCCCTCAGTCCGGCCTTCCTCAAGGCCTTAATCTTCTCCGGTAGCGCATGTACTTGGAGGCCTTATTGCATGGTGGGCTCTGAGTTCCACCACGGCACATGCTTCGGCTGGTGTCCGCTCGGCTTCGGTAGCCCCGAGTGGTGGTTTCTGATGTAGAACCACTTCGACTTCCAATCTTGATTAGAATCTATCAACTTACATGGCAAGTGTTGCCCGGTGGCATCTTCACGCATATGCACCCTGGCACCTCCGACTACCCGGGGGGTCATCTGCACTCAGTTGGGGCTTTACCCAGGATAACTTCTAGAACAAGATCTAGTGGGGCTTGATCCCCACAAAGGCCTCGCAGAAATGAATGAAGATGGAGATGTGGAAAATACCATTAGGGTTGAGGTTGAGGTACTCGATCCCATAGTACTGAAGCGTCCTCTTGAAGAAGTCACTAGCGGGGAGTGCGAGTCCATGCTCCACGAATCGCGCAAACATTGGGATTGTCGGTGTTTTAACCCGGTGTTGATAGGTAAAACTCGTATGAAGTTTTGATCTGCAAGCGTACACAACTTTTATGCCCTTCTTCACATACGGGAGATCCCAAGGTTCTTGTCAACCCAAGGAGCAAGGGGATTACTAGCATTTAACCTAACACTAATCTAGTTGATTGAATACTTATGATAGAAAGATTAATCTATAAAGTAAAGACAAACTAACCCTGATTACGTTAAAGAGAGATTAAAGATGCACAAGTATGAAGAACGTATGCCCATGGAGTCTAAGCACTTGAAGATGCAATCACCCAAAACATGGTAAAGCCCCGATCCAATCTATCTAGGTGTGTGATCAAGGATTAGACTTTTCCCTTCCCTCGTACATGTCACTATGCGAAGGTAATCGATAAAAATCCTAATGAACATGGTATGTTGACGCGATCTACGGGAGTGTGAGACATGGGTACCCCTGGGTCCCCACCGACCAAGCTCACGGCCGTCCCTGACAAGTGGGTCCGGCCTACTAGAAGACCTGCCGACCTGTCAGTGGGCCCAACCGACCTAGTTAGCAGCCCACACGATCTCCTGAAGACCTTCCAGAAGATTCCCCAGACGACCTAATTCAACACGACCTCAAGACTTGGCGTACAAGACAAGACAAGACCTCGGTGGACTTCGCCTAAAGCAGATCGGCGGGATATGGCAAGATGTGTAACGTAGACTTAGGTCTCCT
This sequence comes from Cenchrus americanus, assembly GCA_947561735.1. NCBI lineage: Eukaryota > Viridiplantae > Streptophyta > Magnoliopsida > Poales > Poaceae > Cenchrus > Cenchrus americanus. The sequence continues at coordinate 155,380,097 of OX387244.1, forward strand.
AGTCGCAACCGACCAGGAGTCTGGGAACCGACCTCATCTGCTGGCCAATATAAGGCGGACGAGGCAATCCCCCTTGTAACTTAACCTCGACCAATCCTCAAGCAATCTACACCGACAACTGGACGTAGGGTATTACTCTCTGGAGGCCCCAACCAGTATAAACTCGCCGTGTTCTCTGTGTTCCGCGTACTCGTGTGCGACCTTCGAGTTCTTAGCCTTAGACTCCTCCCCACCGAACAAATAAACCACAGGGATTAACACCCCTGTAGGCTGTCCAGATCTCACCATCTGACAGTTGGCGCGCCAGGTAGGGGTAAGTCAAGGTTCTTCGTGCAACTCGATGGCTCCGACCAACGGCGTCATCTTCTCGGAGAGCATGGTGGACTTCCTCGCCAACCCCGTCGACATCTGCTTCGTCTCGATGCCAGCGACATCCATCGCCCCAGCCACCTGCCTCATCATCGAAGGCAACGTGGTCACTTCCGACCGACAGATCGAAATAGATATGTCAAAGAAGACCCACCCACCCACACCTAGCGACCCAATCGCTGGAATCGATCGTGTCGAGGACATGCCCTCTGACACAATCAAAGTCTGTGAGCACGTCAAACGCCCTCGCATGACTCCTTAGACCTCTAGCATGCCTCTTGGCTTGCGCAACGCCTCTCGCGTTGCATCACGCTACATAAAGCGCAAGATCCAGATCGAATATGGACTCTACCATCAAGATCGTGGAAGCCGCGGGAACTACCTTGACGAGCCCTGCCCTATCCATGAAAATTCCAAGCACATCGCACGCCAGTGTCGTGTCCTCAAAAAGTTTCGCCGACCTCTTACCGCGGCTCACCGCCGCCGATTGAACCAAGAGTCATCTCCAGACCGCCTTGCGTTCCAGGTCGCCCACACAACGATCTCCCCGAACTATCCGGGAGAAGAGTCCGAAATCCTAGATCGCCAGATCTTGGTCGTCTCTGCAGATGTACCACCGCAAGACGGAGAAACAAACGCGTAGCGTCAAGAGCGTGAAAATGCCAACGCCGCCCGAGCTGTCCGACGACAACAAGAGATCGCTGCCACAGTTGCAGACCTCCAACTGGCCAATGTCGGACAGGTCAACGCCAATCCCGTGCAACAAGCACTTGTGGCACCAGCGGCCCCACAGCAGCGACACCACGACGATCCACCTCGTGCCAACAGACTACGTGCGCGAGATCTCCTCAGGGATTTCGAGCGTGACGGACTTGAAGTCTACAACTCACCGCATACCAATTTGGGAGCCGCTCTCGCCGTCCTAAACCACCTTGAAGATTCTCTAGCGATCCGGCGCCTCCAAGCCAACATCCGTGTTGCAGCTGCTTAGATCGAGGAAAGTGAAGCGTCCCCTCATCAGAGGTGACCAAATGTGACACAAATACCAGTCCCAGGAGGCTGGTAGCACATTTATTACAACAGGTGGAATCAGTCTTTTACATTACGGTTACAAAAAGGGCACGGTAGTGCCAACGCTACAATGAACAACACAAACGCTAGCGACCACACTACGATAGCAAAGGCTTCCATAGCCTCCTCAGAGTACCACACCATGGAAGCTATCGGTAGGGCCCTGGGTACACAGGCACGGTTGGGTGTAGGGCAGTGACCTACTCAACGTCTTCGGGAATGTAATCGGGATCCTCCTCTGTAAAATAGTTAGTAAAACAAGGGTGAGCACATACGTACTCAGCAAATCCAACCCCACCCACGGAGGGGCTTTTAAGCAGAATCATGCATAAGGTATAACAAGGATCAGGTTAAGGTTCATTTTGCAAACTTACACATGCAGGGGTTCATTTCAAAAAGGTTTTCGCAAACCACTTTCACAACCCAAGCAACTCAATTGTTTTAGGGAAAAACCACTGTGGATCTACCGGACTTCTCGTCCGTCGTAGTCCAGGCACACAACCACACACACCTCACTGGAAAACAACTCACACCAGAAATCATCCCATCCCCGAAACACTAGTTTTTGTGACCACACCGTGACTCGTCCAATACCGTGGACACGGCTATTCGAATAGGTTTGACACTCTGCAGAGGTTGTACATCTTTACCCACAAGTAGGGTACCGTCACACGGACACCTCGGTCGGGTACGGATCCTATCAAAGCCATTACCCACCTTAGCTAACACTACGAGCCACCACGGAAGCACCCAAGGGGTTATCCCACATAACCGGGGCGTACCTCACACGAGCGTACCCCGGCTCCTTGGTCTCCGTGCTCACCCGCACACCGGATGGCAAGTAGATTAACTAGTGGGGTTTATGCTAAGCCGTTGCCACATACAACGGTCGAGTGGTTGTACGATGATTTGGGTCAGGTGAGATGTCACGCAACCCGGTCCTTAACCGACAAGATGGACAACTCCCAACACGCTCAACCACACAGGTACGAGCTCACCCATACTCCAGACACACACGTCCATCCCGTCTACCCGGTTCTTTACTCATTTTCCAAACATATCCCCTTTTTGTTTTTAAAGCACTCACCCATTTTGAAAGCACACACACATTTTTAAAGCACTCATTTAGGCCAAAACAGGGTTCAATCGTAGCAATCAAGGGTGGCTATCCTACCATGTTTTGCAGTAAAACAACATGCAATTTATAAAACGGGTATAGGGTATATTTATAAAACTAGGACAGAAGCATGCATCAAAGGGGAAGGTTGAACTTGCCGTCTTCGAAGTCTTCGGGGAGTGCCGGCTCGGCGTTCGGGACCTCGGGCTCCTGCTCGCAGTAGTCGGCTTCGATCTCTGGCTCGGGGTACCTTCCTCCGTCTACTCCGTCGGCTATAGCACTCACACAAGCAAGCAAGCAGTATTAGCACACATGTTTCCGGCCGAGCTCGGGGAGGAAAAGTGAGCGGAGGAGGGGTATATATAAGCCCTAGGGAATAGCGGGGTGAGGTTGGGGTTTAACCGTAATTGTTGGGTCACCGGGGTGGTATAGGGGTCAGGGACCTATTAGCAATCCCTACAAGTGGTAAGAAGGGTGTTTATGCTAATCTAAACTAAATTAGGGTCATTTTGTAATTTATTCTAGGGTATAACAGTGTTTAACCTGTAATTAACTATTGACCTAGGGACTTAATTGGGAAGAATAGAGGGAATAAAAAAGGAGGGCTCGGTTTTGGAGTAATAAGGGGAAGGCAGGGGGGTCTTTGGGCAAAAGTGCCCTTCTTCCTCCCCCTTCCCCCCTTCGAGTTAGACAGAGAGGGGGGGGGGGGGGGGGGGGTCGAACCGTGCAGGAGGCCGGCCGGTGGGGGTGCTCGCCGGCGGCTCCGGCCACGGGGACGGCGGGGGATGAGGGGGAAAAAGAGAGGAGGGCGAGGGGGACCCATTCCGTGCTCACCTTGGGTCGGGCGGCGCGAGGGGACCGGCTCCACGGGCGGCGGCGGACCGGTGGGGATGTGCTAGTGGCGGCGGCGCTCTAGTGCTCGGGGCAAGGGGAGGGAGGTGGCCGTGGTGAAGTGCGGCGGCCGGTGGGCGGCGGCTCCTTTTATAGGCGGCGAATGGCGGTTCGGCGGCGAGCTCGAGGAGCTTCTAGGGTCATCAATGGTGGTGGGGAAAAAAATCTCACCGTTGACGATTTCCGGCGGGGCGTGGCCGACGACCGCGGTGGGGGGGCTGCGTGCGTGTGATTGGACACTTCGTGCGGGCGCTCGCGGGAGGGGAAGGCGGCACGGTGGCGTGTCCCGGCGAGCACGCCTTTAATGGCGGTCGCCGGTTGCCGGGCGCGGCTCGGGGCGGGGCCCTCGCGGGCGGTGCTCCGGTGCGCGTGCCGCCGCGGTGCCGTCGTGCGCCGGCCGAGGGGGCGGGCCGGGGCGCGTGGGGGACGGGGGGCGCGGCGGCCGGCCGGGGTCGGTGCCGGCGCGGTCAGCCGCGCGCCGGGCGCGCGGCGCGGCCTGGTCGCGGGAGGGAGAAGGAGAAGGGAGGAAGAGAGAGAGAGAAGAAAGAAAGGAAGGGAAAAGAAAAGAGGAAAAGGAAAAGGGAAGGAAAAGGAAGAAAAGAAAGAAAAAGGAAGAAAAGAAAAGAAAAATGGAAAAGATAGGGAGGAAATTGGGAGAAAGTTCGGGAAATTAAGAAAAATTGTTAGGGAAATTAAGGGAGGGTTTTGTGGGGTTTTTCCGACTTTCGGGCGTCGGCGTGATTTTCGGGACGGCGGTGACGGCGAGGCGGGACCGGCCGGCGGGACCGCGGCGTGCGCGGGATTCCGGCCGGTGGCCGCCCGCGTCGTTGGGAAGGCGCGCGGGGGCGCGGCGAGGTGCGGTGCCGGCGGGAATCGCGGCACGCGCATCGGGGAGAGATAGAGAGAGAGAGAACAGCGGCTAGGGTTTAAAAGGTAACTGAGCTCGGCGGATCGGTTTTTGAAATTACGCATGATTTAGTAGGTGATTTATTTAGAGCTAAAAACGCGGGCGTTACAAACCTACCCCACTTAAAATGAATCTCGTCCTCGAGATTCGGCTAAGTCTCGAATAGGTGGGGGAATTCCTTCCTCAGTGCATCCTCTCGTTCCCACGTAGCTTCTTCCACCCCGTGTCTACTCCATTGAACTCTGCACACCCGTACTTCGGTCGTTCTTGTCCGCTTGACCACAGTGTCTAAGTTCTTGACGGGCACCTCTTGGTACCTAAGGTCTGGCTGTAGGTCGATGGTCTCCACCGGTACTCGCTTTTCTTCCAGAACCTTCAAGCATCGTCGTAGCTGAGAGATGTGGAACACCGGGTGTATATCCGACATTTCCTCGGGTAGCTCCAGCCGATATGCTACTGCTCCGACTTTCTTGATCACTTTATACGGGCCGATGTACCGAGGGGCCAACTTCCCGTGTACTTGAAACCTCCGAGTCCCCCGGATGGGTGAAACCTTGAGGTAGACGAAGTCTCCTGGATTGAAGCTCGCTTCACGCCTCTTCTTGTACGCGTAGCTCTTCTGTCGGGGCCCGGGCGGCTTTCAACTTTTCTCGAATATCGGCTACGCGCTCCTCGGCTTCCTTTATAAGTGCGGGCCCAACCAGGGCACGCTCTCCTACTCTCGACCACATCGGGGGTGTCCCGCATTTTCTCCGTATAGTGCTTCGAATGGCGACATTCCCAGACTTGCTTGGTAGCCATTGTTGTAGGAAAATTCTGCATATGGCAGGCTCTGCTCCCAATCTTTGCCATAGGTGAGGACGCATGCTCTCAACATATCTTCCAAAATTTGATTCACCCTTACGGTCTGTCCGTCTGTCTGTGGGTGGTACGCTGAGCTGAAGTCTAGCTTGGTGCCCATGGCTTTATGCAGGCTTTTCCAAAACCTAGAGGTGAACTGGGTCCCTCTGTGTGAGATTATTCTGCTAGGCACTCCATGCAACTTTACTATATTTTCTATGTAGAGTTTCGCCAGCTTCTCTCCACCATAAGTGGTCCGTACAGGTAGAAAGTGAGCGACTTTGGTGAGTCGGTCCACGATCACCCATATGGAGTCATGTCCCTTCTGAGTCCTTGGCAACCCTACTATGAAGTCCATACCTATCTCGTCCCACTTCCATGCGGGATTGGTAAAGGTTGCAACGATCTGCGGAGCTTCGATGTTCGGCTTTGATCCTGCGACAAGTGTCGCGGTGGGCGACGAACCGTGCAATGTCCGCCTTCATCCCATTCCACCGGTACTTCGCTTTAAGTCCATGTACATCTTGGTGGATCCCGGGTGTATGGAGTACGGCCGAGTTGTGTGCCTCATCCATGATGGTCCGTCGAAAATCTCCACCTTCGGGCACGCATATCCTGTTCTTGTACCACAGGGTGCCTTGGTCATCTACCCGAAGTCGGGGGCCTTGTTCTCTCGGTATGCTTGCGGATCCTCATCAGATCCTCGTCGGCTTCTTGGGCCTTCCGGATCTTCTCTTCTAGGGTAGGCTGAACACTCAGCTGGCGGACGTAACCTTGGGGGACGATGTGCACGTTGAGTCGGGCCATCTCCTCTTGCAACTGGGCACTCTTGGGTCGTTGTCTTCTCGTAGGTTTTCCGGCTTAGAGCATCTGCTACCACATTGGCCTTTCCCGGGTGGTAGTGAATCTCTAGATTATAGTCCTTGACTAGCTCTAGCCACCTTCTCTGCCTTAGGTTTAGGTCGGGCTGGGTGAAGATATACTTTAGACTCTTGTGGTCTGTGTAGATTTCACACTTGTTCCCGATCAGATAGTGTCTCCAGATCTTTAGGGCATGCACTACGGCTGCAAACTCCAGATCATGGGTAGGATAATTCTGCTCATGGGGTTTGAGCTGACGGGAGGCATATGCCACTACCTTCCCATCTTGCATGAGAACACACCCCAACCCTTGTCGGGAGGCGTCGCAATACACGACAAAGTCCCGTTGAATGTCTGGCAGGGTTAGCACTGGGGCGGTGGTCAACCTTTTCTTCAGCTCTTGAAAACTTCTCTCGCGAGGCCTCGGTCCGGTTAAACTTCTTCTCTTTCTTGAGCAGCTCTGTCATGGGCCGGGCGATCTTGGAGAATCCCTCGATAAATCTCCGGTAGTATCCGGCTAAACCTAGGAAACTCCTGATCTCACTTACATTGGTGGGTTGCTGCCAGTTGGAGACTGTCTCAACCTTTCCGGGGTCTACAGCTACTCCTTCTGCAGTCAATATGTGCCCAAGGAAGGATATTTTCTCCAGCCAAAATTCACACTTGCTGAACTTGGCGTATAGCTTGTGTGCCCTCAATTTTCCCAGCACTACTCGAAGATGTTGTTCATGCTCCTCCACGCTCTTGGAGTAAACAAGTATGTCGTCAATGAAGACCACGACAAACTTGTCCAGCTCTTCCATGAACACCTTATTCATGAGGTTCATGAAGTATGCTGGTGCATTGGTTAGTCCAAAGGACATCACCGTGAACTCGTATTGCCCGTAACGAGTGACAAAGGCGGTCTTGGGGATGTCACTTTCCCTGATCTTGAGCTGGTGGTACCCTGATCTTAGATCCACCTTCGAGAAATACTTGGCTCCCTTCAGCTGGTCAAACAGGTCATCTATTCTGGGAAGAGGGTACTTGTTCTTAATAGTGACCTCGTTCAGCGAGCGATAGTCCACACACATCCTCATGCTCTTATCCTTCTTTTCCACGAAAAGCACTGGGGCTCCCCAAGGTGATGAACTTAGTCTGATGAACCCACTTCGCTGGAGCTCTGCTAGCTGCTTCTTTAGTTCTGCCAACTCAGGGGCTGCCATCCTATAGGGTCTCTTGGCTATGGGAGAGGTTCCAGGGATAAGGTCGATTACGAACTCTATGTCCCTGTCGGGTGGCATTCCAGGGAGTTCTTCGGGGAACACATCTGGGTATTCTCGTACTACCGGGACATCTTCTATGGACTTGGCTTCTATGTTGAAAACCGTTATATCCGGCCTGTGTCCCCGGGTGTGGCGAGTCACTTGTATCCCGTCCGGGTTGGTCGGGTGCACTACTTTATCGGCGCAACTTATGAGGCCATGGTGTTGGCTTAACCGGTCCATACCAAGGATCACATCTATCCCCTTGGATTTCGGTACTACCGGTCCGCTAGGAACTCTACCCCACTTAAAATAATCCTTACCCGGGGGCATCCCGATTGACAATTAATGTCACCCTCCGGGTGTTTGAGTTATTAGGGGTGCTTTGAGTAGTCTCGTGGGTATGCTATGCTTCTCCACAAAGCTTGAGGATATAAATGAGTGCGATGCTCCCGAATCGAATAGTATGGTAGCCAAAGCGAGGCGACCGGGAACTCACCGAGTACCACTCCTTGTGCTTCTGCGCCTCCTGGCGCATTGATGTGATTCACCCGGGCGCGTCCATACGGCCGCCGGGGCTGCCTCATCTGTGGTTGTTAGGGTTGTTGCCGAAGTTGTTGTTGATGCGCACCGGCATGAGGTTGGCTCCGACGCAAGTGGCCTTGGCCCGTTCACCGAGTTGGAGTAGGTGGTGGTGGGCGGCTTTTTAGCATAGGGGCAGTTGGCGATGAAGTGCCGGTTTCTCGGCAATTGAAACACACTCGGGAGGCTGTTGTTGTTGTTGTTGGTAGTGATACGGTCGGTGTTGTTCGTGGGGGCTTCATGGTATTCTGGTTGTAGGAGGGCTTGAACTGGGCTCTGGGGGCTTGGGAGCTTGTGGCTTGGGTTTGGGTTCTGTATTGCATAGGAGCTTGGAATCTGGACAGGGGGGTCCAAAGTTTCTCGGCCTCTGGGACCGCTCTTGCTGCTTGGCCTTGTGTTCCATGAATTTACGCTTGTTTTCCTTCTTCTCTTCGGCCTTTGCTCTCTCTGTGAGTATTGCCATGTTCATAAGGGTGTTAAAGTCCGGGTAAATCTGAGGAGTCAGCAGTGTTCTCAGTTCCGGAGTCGGCCCCTTCTTGAACATCTCTTGCTTTTGGAGTCTTTATCCACCTCCTCGGGGGCATAGCGTGCCGGCTATGAGCGGTACGTGTACTCCTCCACGGACATGTTGCCTTGGCGGAGTTCGCGGAACTCATCCGCCTTCCGCTTCAGTGTAGCCTCCGGGATATGGTAGCGGCGGAACTCCTCCACGAATTCATCCCATGTGATGGCGGAGGGATCCTTGGGTCGCGCGCGGTAATTCTCCCACCGAGGCTAGGGTCGTCCCGTGAGCCGGTGAGCTGCCAAGAGAACCTTGTCATGGTCCTCGCAGTGGAGGGGCTCCAGTTCCCTCAGGATGGCTCTCAGCCAATCGTCAGCGTCCAAAGGATTCACCGACCCGCTAAAGGTGGGCGGCTTAGTCCTGAGGAACTCGATCAGCTTCTCATTCATGCTCATGGCACGGGGTCTTGGGCGGTTGATGGCGTTGAAGATAGCCTCCATCAAGACAGTCTGGTTGGCTAAGACTTGAGCCAAGTCAATAGGAGGGGGTGGTGGTGGCAGGACCACGTTCTCTCCTCCATCTTCATTTTGGTTAACCTCCTATTCGTGGAGGCGCTCCCTCCGATCGGCTTGCGATCCCTCAGCGTCCGACCGGTGGGTCCTGACGGGGCGCCTGGAAACCATCTGTAAAGAAGCGGGTTTCTAAGAGGTCTAGTTTTATGTGATGTTTAAGTGGATTATAACGGATTTCTTTTTGAAAAGGCAGGGTTTATTCTGCCGGTAAGCACACAACAAGCACATAACAAACAAGCAAGCACAAACAAGTTTTTATTACAAACCAGCGAGGAGGATACATCCCGACTACGCGGACATACTACACGACTAAAGGCTAAGGGCGCGACTTGGACCGATACGGCTTCATTCCCTGGGTCTTGGGGCACACTACTCGCGAGGGGAGCTGTCTTCTGGGGTCGAGTGTTCTTCCAGCGGAATGAGCGACTCGTCATCGTTTCCGCCTTCGGGGTCTCCGTTTTCCCGAGGTCGTGCTTTGCGGCTTCGGTGGTAGGCGTTGGGGGTTCGGTGGATCGCCGGTGGTCTTTGGTGGGACTTCTATGGCTCCTCCCCCATCCTACAAGGGGTGTCCCCAGCAGGACTTGAGGTTCCCCTATGGCTGGAACGGGCGTTCCGCCGTGGGTCCATTCTTGCATGCGTTGGTCCTGGATCCTTCCGAGGCTTTCCGGGCAACGGCCTCCTTGCTTATGGCCGCCGCGGTCCTCGCTTCAGCTTGAGCCACTCGGACTTGGTGCATCCGCACTGTGACTTCGGCTTGCTCGGCCGGGCGATCCGCTCCCTCAAGTGTACGGCCCGGTCATCAAAGAGCTTGTCCGGGGAGACAAGGTAGGCGACCACGTGGTATAGCGGGTCTTCTTGGTGGCGGCGTCGCTCCAAGTTCCTCATGCGGGCACCGAAGCGGGGTCCCCGATGGCGGGAGGGAAGTACCTCATCGGTGTGGGGACGAGGTGCTCTTCGTAGATTCGGCACGGTAGCGGAGGGCTTTTTCGAGGGCCAAAGGATAGGTATCCCGGTGTCGGAACCCTGTGGCGGTCACGCGCCACGGCTCGATGTTGGTGTGGCGGTTGCTTCTAGCGATGGAGAGGACCACTCTACAGTGAAGAGTGCCGAGTTGCTCGTACTCTCTGCTGTAGTACCTAGGGCGCTCAGTGATACCGAGGCGCTCCAGGGAGTGGATGAGCAGGCGAGCAAAACCAGGTTCCTCCTGGCACACGCCTTGGGTCCATCCATCTTCCGCCATCTGAAAAACAAAGATAGGGTTGAACAGGTTGTGGTGGGGTACAAAAGATGGATAACTTTATTTAGTAGGAAGGTTGGGGTACATCCTTCGGGGTACACTTATTATTACTAGGACCTAACACACCCTAGTCTTATCCTCATGGTGATTCTTCCTCTAACTGGATACGACGCTTCTTCAGTGGAAGATCTTGCTCCAGTATCTCATCCTCAGTCTGAGTTCCTTTGTCCCAGTGGGTTTCTTCGGGTTCATTCTCTTCTGCTCTGGCTCCTTCATCTCTGCTTCTACGCTCCTTCAGTTCATCCCATAGGGCTTTATGGGCCAACAGCGTGCGCTCTCTTTCCCCGAGGTATTCTTGCTTGGTGTTGTGTAGTTCAACTTCGCTATGGTTGTCTTCACCCTTTCTAGTTCTATCCTCGTTGCTTGCTCTTTCCGCCCTGTCGATCTGCTGCTTCAGCTGCTGGGCTTGCTCCTGATAAAGGTGGTCTAGGCCTCTGAGGTATGTGGATAGGTGGGAAACTGCCTCTTCTAAGTCTTCTTCCTCTCGTTCCAAACCTCTCATGCGATCAATCCACGAGCGTCCTCTTCCTCCGGAGGGTGGAAAGAATCCCATAGGAGTCCTTCGGAGGTGTTGTCTGTAAACCACTCGTAGCTGTCGCAGGGCCTTCCGAGCGACCTTGGGGTAGGTGTCGGCAAAGCGAAAACCGATGGCGTTGACGAACCATGGCTCTATGTCGGGGTAAAGCGTGCTTCTTCCCACAAAGATAAGCGACTTACACCGAAGGGTGCCGAAGCGTTCGTACTCCCGTGAGACGAACTGCGGCGGATCCCTTACTCCGACGCGCTCTAGGCCGAGCAAACAACGGAGTTAGGGAGGCCGAGCTGGACGGGGCAAATTCCTCCGTTCCACTCGGGGTTAGGCATGCGGAAACGAGCAAGAATCAAGGTAAGGGTTTGGGAAAAGGTGAGTTTAGCAAAGGAAAGGTTAGAGAGGGCCGGAGGAGGTCTCGTATCCTAGGGGTCATGTCCTACGGCCAACCCGGCTCGATACCACCTGAAGCGTCCCCTCATCGGGAGGTGACCAAATGTGACACAAATACCGGTCCCGGAGGTGGTAGCATATTTATTACAACAGGTGGAATCAGTCTTTTACATTACGGTTACAAAAAGGGCACGGTAGTGCCAACGCTACAAGGAACAACACGAACGCTAGCGACCACACTACGATAGCAAAGGCTTCCATAGCCTCCTCAGAGTACCACACCATGGAAGCTATCGGTAGGGCCCTGGGTACACAGGCACGGTTGGGTGTAGGGCAGTGACCTACTCAACGTCTTCGGGAATGTAATCGGGATCCTCCTCTGTAAAATAGTTAGTAAAACAAGGGTGAGCACATACGTACTCAGCAAATCCAACCCCACCCACGGAGGGGGCTTTTAAGCAGAATCATGCATAAGGTATAACAAGGATCAGGTTAAGGTTCATTTTGCAAACTTACACATGCAGGGGTTCATTTCAAAAAGGTTTTCGCAAACCACTTTCACAACCCAAGCAACTCAATTGTTTTAGGGAAAAACCACTGTGGATCTACCGGACTTCCCGTCCGTCGTAGTCCAGGCACACAGCCACACACACCTCACTGGAAAACAACTCACGCCAGAAATCATCCCATCCCCGAAACACTAGTTTTTGTGACCACACCGTGACTCGTCCAATACCGTGGACACGGCTATTCGAATAGGTTTGACACTGCGAGAGGTTGTACATCTTTACCCACAAGTAGGGTGCGTCACACGGACACCTCGGTGCGGTACGGATCCTATCAAAGCCATTACCCACCTTAGCTAACACTACGAGCCACCACGGAAGCACCCAAGGGGTTATCCCACATAACCGGGGCGTACCTCACACGAGAGCGTACCCCGGCTCCTTGGTCTCCCGTCGCTCACCCGCACACCGGATGGCAAATAGATTAACTAGTGGGGTTTATGCTAAGCCGTTGCCACATACAACGGTCGAGTGGTTGTACGATGATTTGGGTCAGGTGAGATGTCACGCAACCCGGTCCTTAACCGACAAGATGGACAACTCCCAACATGCTCAACCACACAGGTACGAGCTCACCCATACTCCTGACACACACGTCCATCCCGTCTACCCAGTTCTTTACTCATTTTCCAAACATATCCCCTTTTTGTTTTTAAAGCACTCACACATTTTGAAAGCACACACACATTTTTAAAGCACTCATTTAGGCCAAAACAGGGTTCAATCATAGCAATCAAGGGTGGCTATCCTACCATGTTTTGCAGTAAAACAACATGCAATTTATAAAACTGGTATAGGGTATATTTATAAAACTAGGACAGAAGCATGCATCAAAGGGGGAGGTTGAACTTGCCGTCTTCGAAGTCTTCGGGGAGTGCCGGCTCGGCGTTCGGGACCTCGGGCTCCTGCTCGCAGTAGTCGGCTTCGATCTCTGGCTCGGGGTACCTTCCTCCGTCTACTCCGTCGGCTATAGCACTCACACAAGCAAGCAAGCAGTATTAGCACACATGTTTCCGGCCGAGCTCGGGGAGGAAAAGTGAGCGGAGGAGGGGTATATATAAGCCCTAGGGAATAGCGGGGTGAGGTTGGGGTTTAACCGTAATTGTTGGGTCACCGGGGTGGTATAGGGGTCAGGGACCTATTAGCAATTCCTACAAGTGGTAAGAAGGGTGTTTATGCTAATCTAAACTAAATTAGGGTCATTTTGTAATTTATTCTAGGGTATAACAGTGTTTAACCTGTAATTAACTATTGACCTAGGGACTTAATTGGGAAGAATAGAGGGAATAAAAAAGGAGGGCTCGGTTTTGGAGTAATAAGGGGAAGGCGGGGGGGGGGTCTTTGGGCAAAAGTGCCCTTCTTCCTCCCCCTTCCCCCTTCGAGTTAGACAGAGAACGGGGGGGGGGGGGGGGTCGAACCGTGCAGGGGAGGCCGGCGGTGGGGGTGCTCGCGGCGGCTCCGGCCACGGGGACGGCCGGGGATGAGGGGGAAAAAGAGAGAGGAGGGCGAGGGGGACCCATTCCCGTGCTCACCTTGGGTCGAGGCGCGCGAGGGGACCGGCTCCACGGGCGGCGGCGGACCGGTGGGGATGTGCTAGTGGCGGCGGCGCTCTAGTGCTCGAGCAAGGGGAGGGAGGTGGCCGTGGTGAAGTGCGGCGGCCGGTGGGCGGCCGGCTCCTTTTATAGGCGGCGAATGGCGGTTCGGCGGCCGAGCTCGAGGAGCTTCTAGGGTCATCAATGGTGGTGGGGAAAAAATCTCACCGTTGACGATTTTCCGGGGGGCCGTGGCCGACGACCGCGGTGGGGCCGCGTGCCGTGTGATTGGACACCTTCGTGCGGGCGCTCGCGGAGGGGAAGGCGGCACGGTGGCGTGTCCGGCGAGCACGCCTTTAATGGCGGTCGCCGGTTGCCGGCCGCGGCTCGGGCGGGGCCCCCGCGGCGGTGCTCCGGTGCCGTGCCGCCGCGGTGCCGTGCGCGCGCGCCGGGGCGCGGGCCGGGGGGGGCCGTGGGGGACGGGGCGCGGCGCCGGCCCGGGGTCGGGCGCCGGCGCGGTCCGGCGCGCCGGGCGCGGCGCCGCCCGCCGCGGGAGGGAGAAGGAGAAGGGAGGAAGAGAAGAGAGAAGAAAGAAAGGAAGGGAAAAAGAAAAGAGGAAAAGGAAAAAGGGAAGGAAAAGGAAGAAAAGAAAGAAAAAGGAAGAAAAGAAAAGAAAAATGGAAAAGATAGGGAGGAAATTGGGAGAAAGTTCAGGAAATTAAGAAAAATTGTTAGGGAAATTAAGGGAGGGTTTTGTGGGGTTTTTCCGACTTTCCGGGCGTCGGCGTGATTTTCGGGACGGCGGTGACGGCGAGGCGGACCGGCCGGCGGGACCGCGGCGTACGCGGGATTCCCGGCCGGTGGCCGACCGCGTCGTTGGGAAGGCGCGCGGGGGCGCGGCCGAGGTGCGGTGCCGGCGGGAATCGCGGCACGCGCGTCGGGGAGAGATAGAGAGAGAGAGAACAGCGGCTAGGGTTTAAAAGGTAACTGAGCTCGGCGGATCGGTTTTTGAAATTACGCATGATTTAGTAGGTGATTTATTTAGAGCTAAAAACGCGGGCGTTACAGAAAGAGGCCCCGAATACAGTAGATTTGCGACAAGTTCCTATTCCAGAAGCAGATCGGAGCGTCCTCGCCAGCGACGTCGTAGCCAGGGTCCCCTCGACCCGGTGGCTGAAGAAGGAAGAGGTGAAAACGAAGTAATGCAGCCGGGTAACCCCGCTGCTAACGCTGCAGCCAATGCTCCAGCCAACCCAGCGACTAATGCTCCAGCAAACGCCCCGGCTAATGCCGCTGGCTATGCCGCCAACGTGTAGCCAATGCTGCTAACATCCAGGGAAACCCTCCACAAAATCCAAGACGCAATGCAAGAGCTCAGGCTCCTCTGGTCTAGGCCGATCGTGCAGAGGGAAGTCGGCCTCACCGCATAAGAGAGGAAGTCAAAATAGCCCGGCGCGCAAACTACGAACGCGAGCATGGGGTACCTGACCCCCTCGACGCCAACAACCCTATCCAAGCTACAGATCTCCGGATCATGCACGACCAGGAGCTCTTATGACGCGCCCAGTATGACCAAGATAATGGCCCTCCTGACGACCTCTACGTTATCCCTGCTGAGCATGCTCCATCAGCAAGTCCGGGGGCGGTCAACAATTTCCCAGCTTTCTCACGACGTCTCCGGACGATCAGATGCCCTAAAGACTTCAAGCCTTCAATTGAGAAGTACGACAGTCGCTCCGGCCCGAGTATATGGCTCAATATGTACAGTATAGCCGCACAAGCCTCTGGAGGCAATGAAGACCACATGGCCGGGTACATTCCTCTCGTGATGGGCAAGGCACCACTCCTGTGGCTCGACAATCTCCCAGCAGAATGCATCACCTCCTGGGCGACTTTGTCCCGCCTATTCACGACCAACAACCAGGCGACCTACAATCGTCCTGTCAATACTCACCACCTCGCTAGAGTATGGATGAGAAGAGACGAAACTCTCCGTGAGTACACCAACCACTACTTCGAGAACCGCAACACCCTCGCAGGTGTCAAAGACGATGACGTAATTGCATACTACAAAAAGGGAATCACTAATATCAAGTTGTTCGAGAAGATCCACGAAGCCGATGCCAAAGCCATTGGTGACCTCATGGCCTACGTCGATAAACTGGTTGACACTCAAGACGCGGTAATGCATGACTTCAACGGAGAAGATCACGATGACGGAGGCACCAGGTCGCGCAAGCGATCCTGTGAAGCCTATGTAACAGATCCGCCAAGACCTTCCACCTTCCTTGAAGGTCACTTCAATATGGTCATGGACGGCCAGTGCCAGTTCCACCGCGACGCCAAGGATACCATGAGAGAGTGCGAGCAGCTAAAGCGTGCCCTTGGGGTACCATCTACCTCCAAGAAGACCAGGAGCAACAGCAATGACGACCGCAATGGTGGTCAACGCTTCGAGAATCGCAACCGTCGACCTGATCGACGAGATTACCGTGACCGCAGACCCTATCCTCGCAACGACGATAGGGATCGACGTGATTATCGCCGCGATTATCGCCGTGATGACAGACGCGACGACTACCGTCGTGACGACCACACTGATAAGCGCGATAGAAGTGATCGTCGTGATGATCGCCACGACGATCGTTACAACGACCGGCGAGACGATCGATGTCGCCAGGACGATCACAACTGCAAAGACAACAACCGCAAGGAGCGGACACCTCCGCCACCACCTAAAGGGGGCAACCCCAATGGTGCATTCCAGAAGGCCAACCGCGAGATCAACTTCATCGTCGGTGGTCGCCAAGCTATCAAAACCAACCGGCAAACTCAATCGAACGCCAGAGAAATTGGGCACGTCAACACTGAAAATCCACGGTCTTTACGGTGGTCTGAATTCCCAATCACTTTCTCTAGGAAGGATCATTGGGTTCACATTCCCGACCCCGAAACCTATCCGCTGGTCGTCAACCCCATAGTTAACGGGGCCTGGTTGCCTAAGACCCTCATCGACGGCGGCAACAGCCTAAACATCATTTTCACAAAGATGCTATGCAAGATCGAGTTCGACTTCTCCAAAATGTCCGCTTGTGATGAACCCTTCTACGGGGTCGTGCCCGGCAAGGTTGCATACCCCATAGGTCGCGTGTGCCTGCCGGTCACCTTCGGCACGGAGAACTTCAGAACGGAGTACCTGACGTTCGAAGTCGCGGACTTCGACTCTTCAGACCACACCATCTTCGGACGACCTATGCTCGCCAAGTTCATGGCTATACCACATCACACTTACGTCATCATGAAGATGCCGACGCCAAACGGAATCCTTTCCGTCCTCGGGGACATCATGGTATCCTACAATTGCGAAAGCGCTACTGTCGAGCTCTCTAAAGATTCAGCAATCAAAGCCGCAACAACGATCATGGTTGCTCAGGCAGCCAAGATCGACCAAACTACTCTTCAAGTACCGGAGCAGAAGCGTACAAGCACAGCTTTGGACCCAAGTCCAGCCGTCAAGAAGGTTTGCCTCGGTCTGCCTGACGCATCCGAGGAAGTCATCATCTGGGCTGACCTCGACCCCAAATAGGAACTCGCGCTCACCAGCTTCCTCAGGGACAACACCGACATCTTCGCATGGAGTCCGTCCGATATGCCTGGAGTCCCTAGGGAGCTGGCTGAGCACAGACTCGAAGTCAACAAGACCGCTCGACCTATCAAGCAAAAGCTCCGACGATTTGCAAAAGATAGAAAACAAGCTATAGAAGTAGAAGTCTGTAAGCTATTAGCTGCAGGTTTTATTAGAGAATGTCAACACCCGGTTTGGCTCGCAAACCCGGTTCTTGTACCAAAGAAAACTGGTGGATTAAGAATGTGTATCGATTACACTGATCTTAACAAGCACTGCCCAAAGGATCCGTTCCCTCTCCCTCGTATCGACCAGGTCGTGGACTCCACGGCCGGCAGCGTTCTACTCTGCTTCCTCGACTGCTACTCAGGGTATCATCAGATAGCCCTACATCCCGACGACGAAGACAAGACAGCGTTCATAACGCCCCACGACATCTACTGCTATAAGGTCATGACCTTTGGCCTGAAAAACGCCGGAGCAACCTACCAAAAGGCAATTCAAAAGTGCTTGAAGACCCAAATTGGGAAGAACGTCGAAGCCTATGTGGACGATGTGGTCGTCAAGACTACAGAGGAAGACAAGCTCATCGCCGACCTAACAGAAACCTTTGCCAATCTACGAGAGTTCCAACGGAAACTCAATCCAACAAAATGTGTCTTTGGTGTCCCTTCCGGATTGCTCCTGGGCTTCATGGTCGGGCACCGAGGCATCGAGGCCAACCCAGTGAAGATCGACGCTATACGCAAGATGACCAAGCCATCCAACAAGAAAGATGTCATGAAGCTCACCGGAATGATGGCGGCTCTAGGTCGTTTCATCAGCAAGCTCGGTGAAAAAGGACTTCCTTTCTTCAAGCTACCAAATAAGGCTGACAAGTTCGTATGGGACGATGAAGCCCAGAAAGCGTTCGAGGCTCTCAAAGAGTCCTTGACAACACCACCAGTTATGACACCTCCAATACCGAAGGAAATAGTCTTACTCTACATCTCTGCCACCACTAATGTGGTTAGCACGGTTCTCGTCGCTGAACGAGAAGAGGAAGGGCAGGCCTATCCTGTTCAATGACCTGTATATTACGTGAGAGAGGTTCTGGTCGACGCTAAAACACGTTACACACAACCTTAGAAGCTGCTCTATGCGCTCCTGATAACGTCGAGAAAGCTTCGACACAACTTCCAAGCTCACAAGATCGTGGTCCCGTCCTCGTTCCCCTTGGGAGAGATCATCCGCAACCGCGACGCCAACGGTCGCATCGTCAAGTGGTCAGTTGAGCTTGGAGAGTTCGAAATCGAGTTTTGTCCCAGACAAGCGATCAAGTCGCAGATCCTCACAGACTTTGTGTCTGAATGGACAGAGATCCAGATGCCCCCTCCCAAGGAGCGGCCTGAACACTGGATCATGTACTTCAACGGCGCCCTCAACCTCGAAGGAGCAGGCGCAGGCGTGTTACTCATCTCTCCCCAGGGAGAGCAGCTCAAGTACGTCCTGCAGATTCATTACAAGGCCTCTAACAATGGAGCAGAATACGAAGCCCTAATCCACAGCCTCCGTATAGCAGTGTACCTTGGCATCAAGCGACTACTAGCTTTCGGCGATTCCAAGGTCATCATCGAGCAAGTCAACAAAGAGTGGGATTGCGTCAAGGACACAATGGATGCTTACTGTGCTGAGATTCGTAAACTCGAAGGCCACTTCGAGGGGATCGAATTCCAGCACGTCCCACGCAACAACAACATCGCCGTCGACGTGCTTTCCAAACTAGGCTCTCGTCGAGCTCTAGTCCCAGCAGGCGTATTCGTCCAAGACCTACGCAAGCTTTCAATCAAGCTCTTGGATTCTAATAATCCAAAGCCACCTCAAACGACCAAAATCCAGCACCTCCCCGTGACGTGCTCATGACGGAAAAGAGGACGATTGGCGCAAGCCCTTCATAGACTTCATACTCGACCAGCTTGTCCCCGATGACAAAGCGGAGCGAGAACGTATCACGCGGCGAAGCGCTAACTACGTCGTGATTGGTTCCGACCTATACAGGAAAGATGCCTCCACGGGCATCTTAATGAAGTGCATCCTACGATCGGAGGGTCTACAACTCTTAGCCGAGATACACAGTGGTGAGTGTGGCTGCCACGCGACATCCACGAACTTGGTCGGTAAAGCATACCGATCTGGATTCTATTGGCCCACGGCCGTAACTGATGCTAAAGACCTCGTCAAGAGGTGCAAAGGATGCCAGTTCTTTGCCAAACAGCAGCACCTACCATCTCAGACTCTGCTCACTATCCCTCCATCTTGGCCCTTCGCTATGTGGGGTCTCAACGCGGTAGGACCGTTTCGTACCGCTCCAGGCGGCTACAATCATATCCTAGTTGCTGTAGTCAAATTCACTAAGTGGATTGAGGTCCGACCTGTTGCGAAAGTAACATCGGAAGAAGCAGTTAAATTCATCGGAGACATCAAACACCGCTTCGGTGTGTCCAACAGGATCATCACCGACCTAGGCAAAGCTTTCACCGGCTCGGTCTTCTGGGACTTCTGCCAGGATAACCTCATTGACGTCTACTATTCCTCGGTCGCCCACCCGCGGTGTAATGGCGAGGTCGAAAGAGCCAACGACATGGTGCTCCAGGCACTCAAGGACCGTATCTATGACGACGCTTCCAACTACGCCACTAGATGGATAGCTGAGCTGCCTCATGTAATCTGGGGTCTCAGGACTCAAGTCAGCTCCGCAACAGGCTTTTCGCCCTTCTTTCTAGTCTACGGATCAGAAGCCATACTTCCTACCGACGTCACTTTTGGAGCTCCACGAATTCAGCTCTACAAGGAAGGAGAGGTCGAGCAAACACGTCGCATCGACCTCGACAGTCTCGAAGAACAAAGACTCACCGTTGTCATGAGACAAGCTTGTCATGACCAGCAACTACGTCGCTACCACGATCGCAATGTTAAGGAAACTTCCTTCAACGTTGGCGACCTCGTCCTTAGACGCATCCAAAAGACTGACGGCATGCACAAGCTCTCTGCCCCCTGGGAGGGACCCTTCATCGTCACGGAAGTAATCAACCCGTCAACATATCGACTTCAGTGGGGTGATGGGCAAGGAGTACCCAACCCTTGGAACGTGGAGCATCTACGACGATTCTATCCGTAGATTAGTTTCTTTTCAAGCTATGTATTTTCCCCTTTTGTATTTCTCTTTTTCAGATTAAATAAAAGTATTTCAAGCAGTCCTCTACTACGAGTCGAGCACTACTCCTCCTTCGTCATACTATACCCCCCTCGACATGCTCGGGGGCTTGGCTAAAGCCAACATTTGGGTCGCAAGACCTGGGGGTTCTAACTCCTTTTTATCCCTTCCCCTCGACATGCTCGGGGGCTTGGCTAAAAAGCCAACCTAAAGGTCGTCCGACCTAAGGACATCATCGCTAACGAGTACGAAGCCTCCTGCCGCCACGAGTATGCTTGATCATAAAGGTCGCTAGACCTGAGCCCCGGGCTCCTCCCTCGCGCGCCGATATCTTGTAAGCCTCCACGTTGAGCTGTCGAGGTCGGCAAGCCAGCCTCTCTGTGAGTAGTGGTCAGCGAGTCAAGAATACAAAATGTCGTCATATACAAGATCAACCAGAATTCGCGCAGGCAAAAGGCAAGTACTTCATTACAGATTTCTTCAAAGTTTTTACAAGTCATGAAAGGAGGGGGAGGTACAACCCCTAGCTACTACTGGTTGTCGCTGTCGCCACCTTCACCACCGGCTCCGCCATCGCCTTCAAAGTCGATGCTCTCTGCCACCTCGGTGGTGGTTTCACCAACTTCGAGCTCCAGGGTGTGAAGGTCCTTCGTGGTGTCAGCACCGCCCTTGATCTTGGTCATGTCGACCTCAGGATAGTGGGACTTGACTCTCACCAACGCATCGGTCGCAGCCGCCAAGCCGGTTGCCCTCAATAAAAGCAACAGCCTGTTAGGAGTGTCTACCAGGCGATCAATGATGGACTGCTACTGATCCCCTTCCTTTGGAACAGGTATGCAAGACATTGCATAATTGGCAGCACCCTTGAGGTCATTCAGCTCCACCTCATACCCTACAATGGTGATTTGGTCACTCTGCAATGACTTCAAAACAACCTCAAACTCGACTTCAAGGCCCCGACGAGCTGCTGTCTCATAAGCCAGCTTTTGAGATACGACGTACTCACTCTCGGTGGCCTCCCTCATTGCCCGTTTGAGTTCCAGGCCTCCAGCCTCGATCTCCCGGACCTTGCCCTCTAGGCCCTGAATCTTGCTCCTGGAGGTCGCCAGAGCATTTTTCAGCTCTTCTTCGCGGTTACGGAAATCTGCACACACAACAGTTAGCTAACAGCTAATGACCTTCTGTTCAAAAAGGGACAAAGACCAAAACTCACTAGTAGCCGCAGCGTTAAACTGCGCAGTGGCCTCCATGGCCTTGCGCCTTTCCTCAGCAAGCTCATCCTCGAGCCTCTTCTTGTCAGCGGCTGCTACCTCACGAACCTCCCCGAGCTCTCGCTCAAGGTCGGTAATACGTTGTTCCTTCTCCTCGGCATGCCGCAGCTGGTCGGCCTGGCCTTGGCCCTCTCTGCTAGTGACTATTACAAAATCACAAGGTTGTCAGCAATGCTTCAAAAGCAAAATAATCAAGCAGTGATAATACATTACAGGCAACTCACAATGAGTGTGTGGTTGATGGTGACGATGCTGGTCTGCAAAGCCCGCATGTCCTCATTGTCCTCGAACCAATCATCCCGCCAAGGGGTGTGATCCCAATTAATTAATCGACGTGGCAACCTCATGCTCAAAGTTGAAGATGGAGTTACCTGTGCGCCGGACGCTTCTGGACCTCCCGGTGCCAGGTCGACCTGAGGCTGGTCCTCGGCCACGTCCATCACCCCATCAGGAACAGCCCTGATAGGGTCAACGTCTACGACTGTTGGAGAGGTCGTCGCCCCGACCTCCCCAACTGAGGTCTCAACACCCTCAGCGGTGTGTAGGGAAGAACCCGCCCTTGTGTCAGTCACGGGTGGCGAAGTCGTCAACCCCTCCGCCATCCCTCGCGTCGGGGTAGCGGTACGAGCATCATCTACCAGCGCCTCCCCCGCGACCTGTGGCTCAGGCGACCTCGTGCGGGAGGGAGATGATGGGGTAACCGACACCCCTTGTGGCCTTGCCGCTGGCCTGCACGGAAAAATACCACGTCAAGATTGAGTTTAGATAAAAAGCATAAAGATAGCATCAGCTCTTAAGTCCATACCTCGGCACAGTCGGAACCCGAGTCTTCGGCCAAAACTCCCGAGGCTTAACAGCCGTAGGTATCTTTGCCCGCGCCGCAGCAGCATTGCGCTGCGCCTCTAAACCACGTCGGAGAGCTTCCTCCGACGTCTTCTGCACCAGCTCTCGCTGCCTCTTGGCAGCAGGACTCTCTGGCCTCCCCGCTGCCTGGTCTTCACGGACCGGCAACTCTTCGGTGGCCTCATCCTTCTCCTTCTCCTCTTCCTCCTCCTCATCCTCCGACCCGACCTCCCGCGTGTGAGGTGTCAGAATCGTTGGAGTAGCGATGGCCGGAGGGGATGCAGCCCTCCTCTTCCTCTTTTTCTTCTGCTTTGCGGCCTTCACCGCAGAGATTGCAGTGGCAACGGCCGAAGCAGACTTCTTCACCACCGTTGACCTTGTCCTGCGTCGGGATTTTGCGGCGCCGACGACTGGATCCACCCCAGCCTCCGCATCAGTGTCTTTGTCGGCCTCCACCGACGAGTCAGACTCATAATTCTCCAGCAGACGACCTGCTGGAGGCTTGTACTTGTCCGACCTCAGCTTCCTCCGATGTATCTCCCCCTCAGGGAGAGGCGCCGGGCACCACATCTGGAGCTCGCGCATCTACGAAACAGATGGCATAAATGTTATACAACCTAAGTGAATCAAGAAAGGAAAGCACAACGATCTAAAGACAGATCTCAGGATCTCACTGGGTCTGCCGGTCTCTTCAACGAGTGTGCCCTTGGGCACTTCTTCATCCTGACCTTCCCAGAATATATCTAGGAAACTCTAGCTGCCATCTCCTCCTTGGAGACCTTGCGGTTCACCTCGCGTGTGGGATCTGATTGCCCACAGTACTCATACGCCGGGTGGACTCGCTCTTTGATCGGCTGGATCATCCGCCGGCAGAACGACCTCGCCACCGCCGCCCCTGTCACTCCCTAGTTCTTCATGTCGCTGACTAGCTCCAGGACCCCCTTCAGGTCCTCGAGTTCGCGGGTGGAGAGTCCTAGATCCCACTCGCTAATTTTCACTGGCTTATGGCCAGTTCGCCGCGGAAGACCTGGAATTTGGCCCAGAAGAACCACTCCGATCTCCACCCGGCGGTGTTGTCAGGAAGGTCGGTGTCTATCCATTCTGCCTTGAGGCCTTACCTCAAATTGAACATCACAGCCCCGACTGGCTCAGACCTTTTGCCAGTGCTTTTGACGCAGAAAGAATGCCTCCACAATGCGAAGTGAGGCGGTATCCCCAGATACACCTCACAAAAATGAATGAAAGTCGACACTACAGTGATGGAGTTAGGAACGAGGTGTACTAACTCCAGCCTGTAGTAGTACAACAGGCCGTGGAAGAAGTCTCCCGCCGGGAGGTTGAAGCCACGCTCGAAGAAGGAAGCAAAGATGACCTGCTCCTTGACGTCCTCGCTCGGGAACTCTTCCCCAGCGACGGCCCTCCACTCCACCTCCGTCTTCGGCCGGAGCAGCCCTCGGTCCACCAGCGCCTGGATCTTGGCCTCGGTCATTGTCGACTGGGCCCATGCGGTCTGCGGGTCCGGGATGCAAGCCGCTTCTGCCGCCATCTCACCGCTAGGGTTTGAGCTGGATCTAATGTGGCAAAGGGTCTTAACGCGCATATGCTGGAGGCGCACGACGCGAAGCAGCGGCACTAGCACGAGCCTAGCCGGAGTTGGAAGATGGGCGCGTAGGCGCGGGAGCACGGCGGTCGCAAGATCGCTGTAGCGCAAAAGGAAAGCGAAGGCGACAAGAGCGAGAGGAAGAAGACGAAGGAAATGGGGTCACCCCCGACTCGGCTCACTCTATTTATAGAGGGGACCACCGAATCTATCCGTTGCGGCTCCTTGCTCCGTACAACACACCACAACGACTCTATCCCGAGAAGTTCGCGAGAAGATTAAGGCGGATTTTTCGCTAACAGACCAAGTGCTACGACCTAAATCTGAGTTTAGGTCGTCAACCAAATAAGAAGATAACGTCAGGTCGTCCTGATGACAAACACAATTTGCAAGCCCCCGTATCATATAAAATCATGTCCTTGGCGAATCATTTTGCCAAATCGACCAAGTACATGACAGAAGTGAGCGAACATTACATGGACCATTTGAGGATACAAGTCGTCTACGATCTTATTGGATCCAGAATCCAAGGGTGTATACCGGCCTACGACCTTATTGGATCTAGAATCCGAAGGTACATAAGTCGCCTGCGACCTCATTGGATCCAGAACCCAGCACACAAGATAAATATACTACAAGGCCTGAGGTACTCAGAGTGGTCACCACGACCTACTCTGCCAAAGCAAGGCATGTCAAGAGACTTCTCCTAGCATCAAGACCTTCATGGCGGCCTTGCGGGGACCTACTTCAGGACAACACGTAATCTAAGGCACGCTCGGCTCCAACTATTGGAATGGAGACACGAGCTTGCTCTTCGGTGTTGAACACCAAGCCCAGTGAGCTCCCGGTGCTCACCAGAGACGTCATGCTATACCTCCAGCTCGACCAGCATCACCTTCAAACTCTTCCTGGTACCACGCAGAGGCTGGGCTCAGAGGATGGAGATGTTGCCTGCACTTCGCGAGAATTTTCCTAACTTCAAGTATCTACAAGAACACAACTCTACATTTTGGTGGACGGTCGCATGCCCATGGCATGGCCTCACAACTACCCTGTGGCTTCACAGCTCAACAATGCTTGGTGCTTGCCTCCTCCAGCCTCACGGTGCTATTTATAGACGACGCCGCGCCTCGGGCAGCTGGCGAAGTGATGACACTATCACCACGTGGCAATGGGGTCTGTAGCCTGTGCATCATTAAAGGCGACGACATTACTCTTTCTAACTTACGACGCCTTTGTCGTTTGTGCATCAATGATGCCTGAGCCCCACCGCAGAGATCACATGGCTATAGTAATCCCCTCGATTAGTGGGCAGCTTGTCATTTTCTGGGTGGCAAGAGCATCTCCGACCACTGTTGACCCGTGATCCTGCAGTCTATGCTACAAGGCAAAAACTGACCCCATGTCAGAGGGCTCTGTGCCTGACTTAACTCCTCTTCGACGACGACTCCATGACCTTCTTCTACGACCTGATGTCTATTATTTGCACCCGCTATGCTCTGCGTCCTGGTGCACCCGCTAT
This sequence comes from Cenchrus americanus, assembly GCA_947561735.1. Taxonomy (NCBI): domain Eukaryota; kingdom Viridiplantae; phylum Streptophyta; class Magnoliopsida; order Poales; family Poaceae; genus Cenchrus; species Cenchrus americanus. Next base: position 155,405,424 of record OX387244.1, read on the forward strand.
GGTTCTGCACGTAAACGGACCCGTTCCAATCAGCCTATATTTCTGTTTCCTAAGCAGAATGGTCGTAGGTTCGATTGAAGACCTTCCGAGGTAGGCGTGCCTCGCTGCTCTACCAGATCCTTCTGGATGCCTGGAGATCAGAAGCATCACGGAGATCTACAAATTTCGTCGGGCCCCCGGGGTCGGTGTGCCTATTGTTGCTAAGGTCGACAGTACCTTAGTATTACGGCCCCGTCAGGTTGCCAACAGCTATGTTGGTCGTCTGGACACCAAAACGACCTCCTCGAGGTCGGCGTGCCTTAATACCTAGGTCTTGCAATATCTTGGTATGACTACGACCCTGCCAACCTAGTTGGGCGCCCTGGATGCGTGACCTTCCGAGGTCGGTGTGCTTTTGCAAGCTCTGCCAGCCTGCTCTGGATACCAAGGATTTTACGTCGGGAATGAAGGCCTCTCTGTGGGGTGCACGCCTAATGGCCCTGTCAAGTACTTCCAAGTGCTTGGGCGCTTATGTTTTTGAGACCTTCCTTAGGTCGGCATGCCTCGAGTGGCTCGACCAGACTCCTTGCAGCGATGCAGGATATTACCTGGGTGGTTCTCCATGTTCCGATTTAATTTAGGTGATCTTGTATTACCATAAAGCACCAACTTTATTTTAACCAACATTTTGTAAAGTTTCATTTCCATCACCCATAGTATAGCATCTAAGCATTTTTCTACCCCAAAACATTTATTTAAATCAAGGTGTTCAAGGTATAGGGATGAAAACTAGTCATTCCTTAATAGGCATTTCCCATCAAATTTATGCATAACGACATATAAAATTTGAAGTGTGATAACATGCTTGTTATAGGACAAAAAGAGTATACAGGGAAGGAAAAATCAACTTGCCTTCTTCCCCTAAGAATTGTGGCTCGACCTCTTCAAAAGATTGCTCCTGCTCGACCTCGAATGGCACGTCCTCTACGATCAACAAGAAAACATGCAATAAATAAAACAATACACCAAACATTGCTAAAAGAATAAAACAAGCTTCTAAAACTAACGTGCTAGTTGAGACGATCGCGTGGACACCAAGAACGCCTAAAACGGAGCTAGAATGGAAAAGATATGGCCTATACAAGATCTAGGGGCTAGATTGTAAAAGTACTGGAACTTAGGGGGTTTTCTATAAAAGACCAGGGGCTAAAACATAATTATGAGTATAAACTGGAGGACTTTGGTGCAAAAAGGTGGGCTTTGGACTGCGGGTGAACATTTTTGAAAGAGCAGGGGCCTAAGCGTAAAAACCAAGGGCTATTTTATAAAGCTTTAAGGGAGTGGGAGGGCATATGCATAATATTCAAAGCACCGAGGTCCTTTTTGCAAAAACACCTTGGCGGCGCCAGGTTGACCGGTATAAAGAGTTTTGACCCGGGCGGCCGGACGATCTGGACTGTTAGTCCCGCGATGGACAGCTCACGTGTTCCAGATGCGGCGCGCGGTGGTGGAGCGGGCGGCGCGTGGCGGAGGGCGGCAACGCCCCGCCAGGACTTCGCCGGCGATGGCCGAAAGGGTGCTCCCGTGCACCAAAATTCACGGGACAAGGACCAAAAGAAAAAGGAGGACACAAGGAACTCACTGAGGGGCTTATAGAGGAAGGATAGGCGCCGGCGGAGGAGATCGGCGGCGAGGGGCGGAGCTCCGGTAGCTCTCTCCGGGCGGCGGCGCAGTGAAGGCTAGGAGGAGAGGAGGACTGGTGCGGGTTGGAGAGGGGATGGTGCCGCCCTTTTATAGCTCAGAGAGGAGTAGGGGGAAGGGCCGCAGAGGTGGTAGGCGGCGGCACACCGGCGGCCACCATTAAGGCCCGGTGGAGACCTTGGTGCGCGGCTGTTTCTGGGAGAGGAAGGGGCGGGGACGGCGCCCGAGTGAGTGCGGTGCACTCACGCACGGCCAGTGGGGCATTGAGGAGGCGCGGGGAAGGGGGAGAGGCGCCGGGGTGCGGCGGTGCGGCGCGGCCATGGGGGTGCCGGCCGACAGGAGGTAGGGGATGGACCTGCGGGTGGGTCCCGCCTGTCAGTGAGAGGGAGAGAGGGGAGGGGCATCTGGGCCGACGGATGTAAGATGGGCCACAGAATAGAGGTTGTGGGCCACTGCAGAAAAAAAGAAAAAGGAGAAGGAGAGAAGGTGGGCCGCGGGGAAGATGGGCCAGGCTGCCCCTGTTGCGGTTGCGGGCTGGAAGAAAAGAAAGAAGTGGGGGGGGGGAGAGGAAGAGAGGGTTTTGTTTTTTTTCTTTTTTTCAACCCTTTACTCATAAAATCTTTTCAAGTTTTCAAAAATTATAAAAAAACTTTTAAACCACACAACCAAAACAAAAGCCCATGCATTCAACATGATGCACAAACACTTGGGTATTTTCTAAATTAATTAAATATTATTTCATATATTAAGAGTAAATTTAATTAGTTAAATTTATTTAAACACTTAGAAATTAAATTCCAACTTTGTTGCTAGCATTTTTAGGTGATGGAATTTCGGGTGTTACACCTGCTACTCGCGCCCAGGACGTGGCACGCCAGGCCTTGGCGTCCGGGTCCCGGGGAAACAAACCGCGGCGCGCGCCGGTGTCGGTCGGTGCGCGTGCCGGCGCTCTGGAGCGGGGTGACGTCGTTTTTGTTTCGTTTAACCAGGTTTGACCGCGAAAATCTCCAAAAACTTGAACTAAGGTGCTCCAAGGTGTAAATAAAAAAGTTGTAAATGAAGGATACCTCTACAACTTTTACAAAGGAAGACAGGTGTTTTGATCAACAGTTTGAACATAAATGTCGAGCAAAGTTCGGGTTTTTCATGGCGCTGATGAATAGTAAACTCTGCGGTTGACCAAGTTTTTCTCCATTTTCCACTCCAAATCTGCAATGCCACTCAAAAGCAAAGTTGTGTCCCTCGAAAAATTGGACAACTTTTATATTGGGAGATTTTGGAGTGTTTAGGTGAAATTTTGAGAACGCGACAAAAGTTCCGGAGGATGCTCAAGGGCAACGGGGTTTGACCGGGGTTTTGACCAAGCTTTGACCACCAGGGTGTGTTGACTTCATTAAGGGGGTCATTAGTGATTGTTGACGAGGATTTCGAAGTGATGACCCAGGTTGACCAAGGTTTGACCAATTTCCATAGTGTTTGACTTGGCCGATTCGGTCATTAGCAGTAATGATGCTAATTAAAAACCTAGGGTGTCACAGTGAAGCCTCAGACCGTGACCTTGTCATTGGCTATAGATCTCTGCAAAATCTCAATGAAGCACATGAGAAGTTTCGAGGCTAGCTGAAGGAGCTTGAGGAAGCCTCGCTGCCCATTGCGAGGCTGTTGGTGCCACATCCGGGCAGGCCGAAGATTGCTCTACTGGTAGACCGGTTGAAGGAAGCCCCCGGACGACTGGCGACTTATGTCAAGCACCTGGTGAAGTCGTTTCTGAACTAGGTCTTGGCATATATCAATTCATATTTCCCCAAGGCTCCTGTAGACGTGGTCGCCGGTGGACTTGCAGCGGACTGTACTGATGATCAGTACAAGAAACTCCTGGAGGAGATGGCGCCTATTGCTGAGCAATTGGCGGAGGAGCTCAACCTTCAGTAGGAGTACCTGTAGAAGTAGCTTAGACTAGTTGATGTAAAACAAACAGAGTTGTTAGTGACTTGTTTGGATTATTAATGAAAGGTATCCACGCTTTTGTATGCGAAATGAGTACTCGCTGCCGCCACTTGCAGCGAAGTGTGCGGAGTACCAATCCCTGGAGGAATTGTGAGTAGTAGTACTCGGTAGAAGCTACCTGATTAAAAGGCACAGTTAATAAGTTGAATGAAAATCAAGCTTTATTACTGATGAATAAGTACACCTGGATGGCCAGGGCCGTTTACAAGTGTAGTCGCCAGGACCCGTAGGCCGCCTACGGCTAAGTGGTGCTAGGACCCAAGGCCGCTTACAGCTTGAGATCCGTTAGTAGCCGTATAGGCTGGATCAAGAGTACATGGTCTTGTAGACCGCCGCTAGAGTCCTCAGCGCTCTAAGCAGCCCAAGATCTGTTAGTAGCCGTTGATGCTGGATCTTGGAGAGGAGTAGTCTAGAGACTAGTGCCAGGACTGAAAGGCCACTTATAGCGAAGGGTCCGTGAGTAGTCGTGTAAACTTAGACCCGTAGAGGAGTAGTCGAGCGACTACGCCTAGAAGCGACACAGCTGGTCGACGTTCCACGAGTTGCTAATGTCGTTGCCTTCAAGTGTTTGGAGGCGGTAAGGACCAGGTCCGGTCACCTTGGAGACTGAGAAGGGACCTTCCCATGGCGAGCTGAGCTTTTGTAGTCCATTCGTGTTCTGAATGCGGCGGAGGACTAGATCACCGACGTTGAAGGAGCGTTCCTTGACGTTGCGATCATGGTAGCGTCGGATACCCTCGAGATACCTTGCCAATTGGATGAGGGCGGCGCAACGGGCTTCTTCGAGGCCCCGATGTCAACCCGTCTGCTATCTTTTGAGATGCCCTCATCGTATTGCTCTACTACCGGGGATTCCCACATCACGTCGGCAGGTAGAATAGCTTCGGAGCCATAGACCAAGAAGTAAGGTGACTGTCCTGTTAGCTTGGTAGGTTGAGTACGTGTTGTTGCTTGGCAAAGAATTAGCATCCATGACACTTTTTGACGAGTTCTTCAGCATCGGCCAGAGTTGTGGGCCAGTAGAATGCTTGTTGGAAAGCTTTGCTCACCAGCGTGCGAGAAGACACGTGGTTGCCGCAGATGCCTTTGTGGATCTCCTCCAAGATGTCCTTGCCTTCATCCCGGGGTATGCACTTCATGAGTACTACCGAAGTAGCACCCCACCTGTAGAGCTTGTCTCCAACTAGTGTACATAGGTCTTGGCTCGGCGGACGAGTTGTTCACCATGTTCTTGTCGGAAGGGACCTTCTGCTCATGGATGTAGCGATGAAGGGTTGTCGCCAGTCAACGTCGATCATCATGATCTCCTGACCGGGCTGTGGTAGCGCTGGGTCAGTGGTCATGGGCGCCGGCTCCAGGATGGATGGCGCGTGAAGCTCGTGGATGAAGACTCCGACGGGTACTTGTGTGCGAGTAGAACCAAGCTTCGACAGGACATCCGCTACAATGTTGTTGTCGCGGACGACGTGATGGAACTTGAGACCGTAGAACTTGTTCTCGAGCTTGCGGACTTCCAGACAATAGGTGTCCATGTTCTCCTTGTTGCGATCCCAAGACTTGTTGCTTGGTTGATGACCACTGCGGAGTCGCTGTTGACGGTGAATTTCCATCAACCTAGCCATGAGTTTACCTTATGTTGGCATTGATTTATTATTCTAACCACTGGAACTAACTGTAACATACCAGAAATTTGATTGTTTTCCCATGTGTGAATTTTCGCAAAAATTTAAAACTTTTTGTTTGAACTCGCGTGCTACCAAATTTTATCCCAATTTGCTAGCCTCTCATCTCAAACTCCGTATAAAATTAAAACATATAAAAATTATTTTCAAATTATGGTATAAATGTGAGTTGGAATTTTCTTGGTTTTTATTTCGGAGTTTTCAATTGGTGTGAGGTTTGAATTCGAAAGAGATTCGAATTCAAACTTAGTATGAAAATACTTTGGATAAAACCAAATCTAAATAAAAGACTAACCTATCTAAACCAACCCCGAGCTAACACTAGCCAAATAGCTTGGCTTGATCTGCTAATATCTTTCTCAACTCTATCGCTAATCTCTATACCCGCTACCTTTTTCCGAGCCTCCCGAAGTGCTCTGGAATTCACTAAGTGAGTTATACAATATTTTCCGACTTCTCGAAATTAATCCTTTGCAATCGGTTCGATCACAGAGAATATGCTAATTCATATGGAATAAATATCTGGGAGCTCCTTTTGAATTATGTCAATATTTTCCGGCCCTTCAACTTAATGTCAGACTATTTAGTTTGATTCCGGAAAATTAGTCTAATTCTTTTGTTCCAATTCTACGAAATAAATTATTACCAATTTATTTCGCGGGCTTAATTTGTTCGGACCAAATCACTGGGCTCATCTCAAAGCCCATCTATCTAACCCTAACTGCTTTCCTTAAATACCCTCACATCCCCTCACTTCTCATCTCTTCCCTGCCTCCTCTCCCAAGCCGCCGCTGGCCTTTTCTTTTCTTTTCCTTCCGACGGCCGCATCCCTCTGTTCCTTCTTTTCCCTATCACAAGCTCACGCAAGATCCCTGCCATACTCAATCAGTTTCTCCCTCTATGTTCCTTCTCCCGAAATTGCGGAAAGCTGCAGCCGCATCACTTTCCCTTGATTTCTCCACCAAACAGCAGCCCCAATCTTTATTCAATCGAGCAAACCAGCAGCTCGATCCCCTTTTGAATTTCTTCATCGAGCAAGCAAATCAGCAGCCGCACACCACCCTGCTCTCCTCCTCTGTTCTGTGTTTCCACTGGTCAAAGCAACAAGGCGCAGCAAGCACACCCTCTAATTCTTTATCTTGTTGGTTCACGCGAGGCAAGATGCAAATCAAATCAGCAGTCACTGCAGCTCCTTTGATTCTTTCAATCGAGCAACCAACAGCTGTTATTTCCTGTCTGGAACACATGCTGCAGCCTCGACAAGGGAAGGGGAAGGAGGATTTGGGAGCACCGGTGATGTCGACCACGAGCCGAAGCTGTCACATGCCCACGCCTGTAAGAAGCTGCACGCGCCGATCAAGACAACAGCCTCACCAAGCTGCGCCCTCGCCGCCGGGCGCGACGACGCCCACGACACCGCTGACGCTAACATCGACGACTGCGAGACACGTAGTTCCTGGGTGCCGCAACGACACCTTGGAGCCCTGCGCCGCCACCAAACCGCAGGCCACCGTCGCCACGTTTCCTCTACACCGTGTGCTCGGCCTTCGTGCCGCTATCCTGCAGGTGCTGCGCCGACGCCCTGCCTCGCCTTGAACACTGCCATGCCCCAAGGTAAGCACACAGCCAAGCCTTTTTTCCCTTGCCCACCAACTGCTCGGTGATATGCCTGAACCGTGTGGTGTTGATGTCACCGCCGTCTATCTCTGTCTCTGAAGCCAGCCTTCGTGTTGTGTACATCTCCTACAGGTATCGGTCTCACGGCACTGCTGGCCACCATGCTGCAGCCATGTACCTATAACCGGGCGAACGCACACAAGGTGCTCGACAGAATGTGCCAAACAAGCCGCTGACCACCTGGCCGTTCACCACCTCGCTCATGACATGCTCGATGTTTTGTCAATGAGGTGAGATGCCCACAACAGTACCCCTTTTTTTTGCTTCCTTTCTCTTGCCGCTGCACGACCCTTTCCTGCACAATCTAACACCTCGCTTGTCTGCACGAAATCGTTGGCGCCGAGGGGGAGGATCGAAGGAGGCCGGAAGCCGCCCACGCCGAGGACGCCGTGACTGCCGATCCATAATGTCATCGACGGGAACGTCTACGCCAAGAGAACTGCGGGCTTGCAGCAAGGACAAGCTGCTGCCCCTCTTTCTTCCCCAACACGACATCCGTTCACCTCGCCTACGACGTGTTCGACAGAATGACCTACATGTCAACAAGCCCGTTGGTGAGCCATCCAACCAAACCAACTCCTCTTTACCCATCCGATGCATGCTTGTGACGCTCGACCTTCGTCTTGTGCTCGCTCCCCGTGAACACTAGTGACCTTGGGTACATATTCTATAGCTCCACCGTGGCATGCCCACCACCTATTCGATGTTTTGCCTAAATGAAACCTTTCGCACTTTAGTGGGCTGAAGCTTTCACCCTTCATTGTGTACGTGCCCCCTCGACCGGCCTTCGAGCCACTTATTCCTAGCCGTGGCCATGCCACACTCACCGCCGCCGCATCTCGTCGCCGCCTTGTGTTGCCGACCTTCGAGTCATGCATTTTCTTGCAGGTGCCGCTCGCCGTCGCTTGCCTCTTATCACCTTGGCCAATATCGACCGAGAGGTTGTGGCCCAACCATTGTCTCATTTCCGCTCATTGTTGCCATGCAACGAGTGTCACCTTGCTGCTCTCTACCTCGCTTTTCCCACACTACCACACCTATCCTCTGTGCTTGTCGGTCAACAAGTCGTCGGGCGTTGCGCGGGCCCTGGGACGCTAGTGCCCCGCGCACGCAGTGAACACGTCGTGCCCATGGGACGCTGTGGACACGCACGTGTGAGCAACCTTGTCGCCCAAGCAAGCCATGAACCTTTGTCGCCTCTCTTTACGCCTGCTTTGCCACAAACCGCATGCTCGCTCTCGCTCAACCTTGTTTCGTGTTGCGAAGCGCGTGCCATGCCATGTGCTTGTAATTAGGATGTCGCGCGTGATGGATGGCCGTGCCGTGGGCAGAGGCCTCTGCTTCACGCACGGTAACCCCGCGTTGCAACCTAGCTACTTCGCCATGGTCAACACCGTATTGCCAGCACAAGCATCTTTGCGCTCTTGAGCATGCCTTGTCGCTCCTCCACCCGTTATCGACTACTAGTTGATCCTCTTATCCTCTCTAGGTTATGGCCACATATCTTGGCGTGATAATACCTTTCCTAGTTTATCTCCATCCCGCATCGCTATCATCATCTGTTGCGCTAACGCTTCATTCCTCTGTGAGCTAAAACCTAGCAAGTGCTTGATCTCATCCTCTCCGCTTTCCGCATGCGAGCTTGATTCCCTAAGATCTTAGTTGTGAGATCCTTAAACTAACTCTTGCTCATATCTTGATATCTAGTATATAAAAACTAGTTACTGAAACTAGTTTTGTTTTAAAACCAATTGCTCTATTTCAATTATTTAAACCAGGTCTTGATTGTATTTAGCTTGGAGTTTATTTGGATCTTCTAAATTGGTTCTTATCGATGTTTTTGCATTAGATGAATGCTCGTTATTTATTTCCGCGTCGCATCTCGTGTAGGCTTGTGTTCTTGTTGAAGACCCGAGTTGCGACGACTAAGGAGGCTCGACTACCCCGACTTTGCCCGAGAGGATGCTCAACCTCTACTACTCTACGACGACTACCGCGCAGGTGTCATGTCACTCCCAACCATGTAGGATCCATGCATGCTATTAGTTGCTAGTGCTATATTTATGTTACTTGATTTGATGGATTGCATAGCCATTTGATTAGCCTTGCCTTGTTATTTGATATATCCTGATTCCTTGCTTTACCTACCTCGGGACTAGCTACAGACCCCTAGCTAGTCCCATAAACCAACTATCCATACTTTTGTTGCTTGATTATGGATGGTTCTCTGGGTTTGGACTGAGATGTGGGAGATCTCGGTGTGTTCTAGCGTGAGTTCTGGGTGTGTTCTTCCTTGATGTGTTACTGGCGGGAGCGAGCCGTTTGGTTACTTGTGAATGCCTACCTCGGGGAGATGCGATCTGGCCTCTCGCCCGAGTGGCGTGTCGGACGGGATGGAGATGGTGAGTGCTTGCTCTCGGCCCTTAAGGACCGATCGTCAGTTGACCTTGCTTCAGTGGACTTTTACCGTACAAACCGCCCGCCTTGTATTGGGCGGGGGTGCGGGGTGAGACTCGTAGTGGATAGCATCCCTCCTGTAGGCGGATCGGTGTGATCGTGTCGGGAGACGGCTTTCCTCCTTAGAAGACTTCGCCCCGCCGAGGCGGGGGAAGGGTTCCACGGCTTCGAGGGACCCCTCGGCGGCGGTATGAGCTCTACGGCGGGGGGCCGCGCCGGACTCGGAGACGCGGGGAGGGTACTATCCACTTACTTGGACTCCAACCGTATGGTAGGGTTCGGGGGCGGCGGCCACCGTTTTCGGCTCTATTCGGGCGGGTACGGTTGTACAACCTGCGCAGTGTTTAAACCTATAGCTATAGTCCGTGTCCACGCGGTTATGGACAGGTCCTCCGATCTCTCACCCGGCTAGACTCTTTTCTTGTGCTTCTTCTCTCCCCCGAGTGAGTGAGCCCGGCCTGAGGCCGTTGAGATGTGGGGATAGGAGCAGGTGGGCCCCACATCGCAGATGAGAGTTGGGAGTTGGATCGTGGTTGTGATTCAGTGCTTTGGTGTGGACATCCTTGTTGAGGGGTGCGGACCCCGGAGGTGTGGACCTCAGAGGTGTGGACCTCGAGGGTGTGGACCTCCCGGAGGTGTGGACCTCGCTGCATATTCTGCATACCTTGATTGTTGCTACCGCGTTGCTGCATGCATAACTTTCTACAACCCAATATAGGTTTTATCCATGCATACTAGATTCAACCACCGCTTTTGCTCTTTGTTGGGAAGCTGACATGACCTACCCGCTTATCGGGTAGATGCTGGTGTTTCAGACTTGGTAACCGTCTACGACTACAACTTCAACGACGAAGGTGTGAAGACTAGAACTGGTCCTATGCTCGAGTTTGCCTGTGGAGCTGGAGACACTTCGCTTCGATAGATCCGCTGCGTAGATGTTTTATCTGTCTTGATTCAGTCCTGTTGGACTTGTACCCGGCTTGTGCCGAAGAGTTGTACTCTGATGTTGTAATAATAATATTAAGTAATTCTTCTTTTATTCCCGTGTTGTATGGATTTGTACCACTTGAGACAGGGATTGCACGTGATAGCCTCTTCCTGGGACTATCACGGAGGTGCAGAGAGTCGGGTTTCCATTCGCGGAAATTCGGGTCGTTTCAGGTGGTATCAGAGCCATACTTGACCGTAGGACAAGCCCTAGCAATGGCCGATAGGTTAGGATAGCCTAAATATCCTTGATTGAGTGTATACTCCTTGACTCTTATATAAACCCCTTGAAATCTGCTATTACCCCCTTGAATTCTCACTAACTGACTCACTAACAACCCCTCTACACGATTGGTGGCCTAAGGAGAACAACTGATGTCACATGCTTGCAACTCTGAGGAACGACGTCTGATACAAGGGAAAGACAACTACGAAAGTGACAACTATGAAGATGGAGTACGGGGACGAGATGAAGCTGAATCTACATGACTCAATTGGATTATCCCTGCTGACTCATCAGTGTCATGTTATGTCAACACGGTTGTCTCTACTTTGGAACTAAATCCACCGGGGAATGATTAGATTGCCCCGTGATACATGAAGTCTGCATACAGATGAATCTACAACAGACAGGCTGCACCCTTCCACCTTTTGCTCGGAACAGAGCTTGGATAACCCAAGATGCCTAACTCTGAGGACAATGAGGAGTTAAGACTTTAAATCTTAGTGTGCCAACATACATAAATTGGATGCACTATATGGAACTAGCACACATAAGCTTGGATGCAGGAGTCGAAGATTCCTGATATGCCTGTAGCTCAGCAGATGGATGAAGACCCAAAGGCTCGAAGCTATACGGATAGCCGAGTCACGAAGGATTAAGATATCATAATGAGTTGTAGCTACATGAGGCGACCAATGGGTTGAACAGTCTAGATAGCACCAACTTACAAGCAAGCATCACACATACTCAGAGTAATAGCTGGATAATTGACCCCGTGGACTTTCCCCTCGGTAAGCAATATGAAACTTGGATGCTCTGCCAGGGTTGAAGACTGGAATAAGATGAATGAATGAGGAACAAGGGGCATGGATACAAGAATAACTATAGAGTACCCCTTTCTTCCAAGGACAAAGCCATGAGAGCCAGCACGAGGAAAAGTTCCACCAACTTACTTCGGAAGGATCTGTGCCGAAACACCAAATGGCATGCGTTCTTTGAAGAGTGGTATCACTAACATTAGGAAAGTCCCTTAAGTGCCCACGATACACTAGGATGCTTAAGCCGGTGCAACCTCGAAGGTCTTAGGAGTCAGCCTCGAGGTACACCTTTGTTTTGGTGCATTGCTTGAGTGATTGGGTCTTTTTGGTCTTATGGTTGTTATGCCTCTTCATGTTTGTGTGAAATTGTAGTGAGTTCTTATGCTTGCTAGATCTTTAGATGACTCTTTTAGAGGCCTTAGCTTCCCATCCTACAAGATTGAGTTATCAGTATGGAGAGTGACGAGCTCAAGCCAACATCACAAGGTCATGCTCCAGAAACAGAAGAAGATTTCTTGCAACCTCAGCAAACCAGACCAGGACTTTGGATGAGATACCCTATGAACATTGGATTCCTGTTCGTAAATCAGAAAATGAGTACCTCAAGAATTTGCAACCTTTGAAGCTCGGAACTGCAAGTACCGTTACGGAGGCATACATTGGTTAAGATCAATTGAGTACCCTAGATGTCAGCAACACATTTTGGATGGTTTCGGTCGGAACTCAATTATCGGATAAAGATGTAGTACTCCATATGGAACACTGGGAATCTTATTCGAGTACTTTAGCTTTCGTGAAGTACCTTATGAATGACCCGCCTTGGAATTTGCTAATGCAATACAGAGTTGCCAATAAGGCTCTTCTCCTAACCGCGAATTGACCCGTATGGAGACTTGAAAGAACATGGTAGCCTCATATCTTGGTAATAAATCCATTGATGAGAGCAACTAACATATCAGAAGACAACCCAAGTTATCGAGGGAGTGGATATAAGCGCATCAAACTCTCCACAGATGGATCATCACACATGTTTTATGGAACTGCACCCCCCACCATGTGTTCGAAAGTAATGAATTCGTGCATAAGGGATCATCCCTAAGTAGACAGTACCTCGCCCCGGAAGGCATTGTTGAGGTTTTGGATTTGATTCGGATGACTAAACTCAAAGGATATAAGATTTGCACTACACGGCGGTCATCCTAGAGTCATTCTTCTTGGATTAATCCCTCTTACGCCTCTAGGTAGTTGACTTGTAATTGCGAGGAAGCGATGCTTGACTACGCACCACAAGATGTGCTTTTGGAATACGATACTTGAAGGGTAACTAAAGGAGTCACGAGGTTGATAATTGGAGTAAGATGTGAAGATCAGTCGATCCAACTTTTAGAATAGACAAGTAACGAAGAAACTCTACGGGACACTACCTTTTGGATCGTCGGGAAGGAGAATTTCTCCAACAACTACTGGACTCAAGTGATCAGTTCGACCTCGCAGTAGAACCTACCACCCTATTGGAAAAGAATTAATAAGAGGTTGAGAGCAAAAGTGAGGAAAATTGCTCACCTAAATGGGTGACATTATTTGGAATTGTTGAATAAGCATGGCAAGCCATGAAGCTATGACTATTTCCAGGATACCTAAACTGAGTATACCATCATGAGGAGTCAAAGGAATGGTAAAGGATCATGGTCTACACTAAAGTTGCCCAAGTGAACCGATCCTTCTTCAAGTTATGACAACTACGAATGTTATGAGGAATTAATTAAGCTTTGATGGTATTCCTAAGGGATGGCATCAACCATGTATCCTGAGTTTGTTAAACATGCATCAGTAAAATAGATGTGACTTCGTCGAGAAGGTCCATCTGAAGAAGTTAGAATCAAAAGGACTAGTGTGAGATTTCGGATGGATAGAGCCACTCACATAGTCGAGGGTGCTGCAGACGACCCCTCTTAACATGGACTATCATGAATGGGAAGTAACCATTCATAGAGTTCATGACCTCGGGCATGTCAAATATCGCTAGCACCCTAACGAGAACGATAGCGGATGTCTTGAGCCAACAAATGGATTACAACATAAGGGACATACGAAGTTGGTAAGGATTCTTGGACCCTCAAAGAGGAAGGAAGTTATGTTCACCCGGAGTTCCGCTAGATGCCGAGAGTGCACGCCATAAGAAGTGCAACGACATTAATACTTTGGAAAACTAGGATATCTACATATGGATCAAGAGGTAACATTATACATCTTCAACATATCCGGATGGATATGGCTTCAAGAAGATTCATTGGATCAACTAGGAAAACCAAGAGAATGTACGACTCCCTCATATGGAAGGAAGTGGGAGAATCATGCCTATTTGGATTTAAAGTACTTAACGAATGTCATGAGAGTATGATCAATCTTGTAGGCAATGATTTTGGAATAAGTTAATTGATACGAAGAGTGTGACCTCAAACGAGAGGATTGGAATAATATGAGAATGTCGCAATCTACTAAGCCTAGGTGACACGGCTAGATGAGATGAACTAAGATAAGGGGAATCTAGCCTGTAGTTAGAATTTCTCACGTATTTGAACCAGAGAATAATCTTGGGATATATATGGATGATATTCCGAGAGCATTATGGAAGCTATCGACAGAGGACATATAATACCACTCGACATTGGAGGCCCCCGTCGGGAAACCAGATATGTTGAGACTAAGTACGCGTGGAACCTTGGAATAAACACGTTGTCAAGTAATCAACATTGGGAAGCTGAACATAAAGAGGAAACGAAGGCATACCAAAGTGAAGGCCCTCACCACACGGGTTTGAGCTTAAATCTCGAGGACGAGATTCTCGTGAGGGGGTAGAATGTAACATACCGAAATTTGATTGTTTTCCCATGTGTGAATTTTCGCAAAAATTTAAAACTTTTTGTTTGAACTCGCGTGCTACCAAATTTTATCCCAATTTTCTAGCCTCTCATCTCAAACTCCGTATAAAATTAAAACATATAAAAATTATTTTCAAATTATGGTATAAATGTGAGTTGGAATTTTCTTGGTTTTTATTTCGGAGTTTTCAATTGGTGTGAGGTTTGAATTCGAAAGAGATTCGAATTCAAACTTAGTATGAAAATACTTTGGATAAAACCAAATCTAAATAAAAGACTAACCTATCTAAACCAACCCCGAGCTAACACTAGCCAAATAGCTTGGCTTGATCTGCTAATATCTTTCTCAACTCTATCTGCTAATCTCTATACCCGCTACCTTTTTCCGAGCCTCCCGAAGTGCTCTGGAATTCACTAAGTGAGTTATACAATATTTTCCGACTTCTCGAAATTAATCCTTTGCAATCGGTTCGATCACAGAGAATATGCTAATTCATATGGAATAAATATGCGGGAGCTCCTTTTGAATTATGTCAATATTTTACGGCCCTTCAAATTAATGTCGGACTATTTAGTTTGATTCCGGAAAATTAGTCTAATTCTTTTATTCCAATTCTACGAAATAAATTATTACCAATTTATTTCGCGGGCTTAATTTGTTCGGCCCAAATCACCGGGCTCATCTCAAAGCCCATCTATCTAACCCTAACTGCTTTCCTTAAATACCCTCACATCCCCTCACTTCTCATCTCTTCCCTGCCTCCTCTCCCAAGCCGCCGCTGGCCTTTTCTTTTCTTTTCCTTCCGACGGCCGCATCCCTCTGTTCCTTCTTTTCCCTATCACAAGCTCACGCAAGATCCCTGCTATACTCAATCAGTTTCTCCCTCTATGTTCCTTCTCCCGAAATTGCGGAAAAGGCATGACCGCATCACTTTCCCTTGATTTCTCCACCAAACGACGGCCCCCAATCTTTATTCAATCGAGCAAACCGGCAACTCGATCCCCTTTTGAATTTCTTCATCGAGCAAGCAAATCGACGGCCGCACACCACCCCCTGCTCTCCTCCTGCTCGTTCGTGTTTCCCCGGTCAAAGCAACAAGGCGCGGCAAGCACACCCTCTAATTCTTTATCTTGTTGGTTCACGCGAGGCAAGATGCAAATCAAATCGGCGATCCACTGCAGCTCCTTTGATTCTTTCAATCGAGCAACCAAAAGCTATTATTTCTGTCCGGAACACATGCGCGGCCTCGACAAGGGAAGGGGAAGGAGGATTTGGGAGCACGCGGTGATGTCGACCACGAGCCGAAGCTGTCACATGCCCACGCCTGTAAGAAGCTGCACGTGCCGATCACGACAACAACCTCACCAAGCTGCGCCCTCGCCGCCGGGCGCGACGACGCCCACGACACCGCTGACGCTAACACCGACGACTGCGAGACACGTAGTTCCTGGGTGCCTCAACGACGCCTTGGAGCCCTGCGCCGCCACCAAACCGCAGGCCACCGTCGCCACGTTTCTTCTACACCGTGTGCTCGGCCTTCGTGCCGCTATTCTGCAGGTGCTGCGCCGACGCCCTGCCTCGCCTTGAACACTGCCATGCCCCAAGGTAAGCACACAGCCAAGCCTTTTTTCCCTTGCCCACCAACTGCTCGGTGATATGCCTGAACCGTGAGGTGTTGATGTCACCGCCGTCTATCTCTGTCTCTGAAGCCAGCCTTCGTGCTGTGTACATCTCCTACAGGTATCGGTCTCACGGCACTGCTGGCCACCATGCTGCAGCCATGTACCTATAACCGGGCGAACGCACACAAGGTGCTCGACAGAATGTGCCAAACAAGCCGCCGACCACACGGCCGTTCACCACCTCGCTCATGACATGCTCGATGTTTTGTCAATGAGGTGAGATGCCCACAACGAGTACCCCATTTTTTTTTCCTTCCTTTCTCTTGCCGCCGCACGACCCTTTCTGCGAGAATCTAACACCTCGCTTGTACGCACGAAATCGTTGGCGCCGAGGGGGAGGATCGAAGGAGGCGGAGCCGCCCACGCCGAGGACGCCGTGACTTCCGATCCATAACGTCGTCGACGGGAACGTCTACGCCAAGAGAGCTCGCGGGCTTGCGGCAAGGACAAGCTGCGCCCCTCTTTCTTCCCCAACACGACATCCGTTCACCTCGCCTACGACGTGTTCGACGGAATGACCTACATGTCAACAAGCCCGTTGGTGAGCCATCCAACCAAACCAACTCCTCTTTACCCATCCGATGCATGCTTGTGACGCCGGCCTTCGTCTTTGTGCACGCTCCCGTGAACACTAGTGACCTTGGGTACATATTCTATAGCTCCACCGTGGCATGCCCACCACCTATTCGATGTTTTGCCTAAATGAAACCTTTCGCACTTTAGTGGGCCGAAGCTTTCGGTCTTCATTGTGTACGTGCACGACCGGCCTTCGAGCCACTTATTCCTAGCCGTGGCCATGCCACACTCACCGCCGCCGCATCTCGTCGTCGCCTTGTGTTGCCGACCTTGGAGTCATGCATTTTCTTGCGGTGCCGCTCGCCGTCGCTTGCCTCTTATCACCTTGGCCAATATCGACCGAGAGGTTGTGGCCCAACCATTGTCTCATTTCCGCTCATTGTTGCCATGCAACGCGTGTCGCCTTGCTTTGCTCTCTACCTCGCTTTTCCCACACTACCACACCTATCCTGCGTGCTTGTCGGTCAACAAGTCGTCGGGCGTTGCGCGGGCCACGGGACGCTAGTGCCCCACGCACGCGAGGGAACACGTCGTGCCCATGGGACGCGCGTGGACACGCACGTGTGAGCAACCTTGTCGCCCAAGCAAGCCATGAACCTTTGTCGCCTCTCTTTACGCTGCTTTGCCACAAACCGCATGCTCGCTCTCGCTCAACCTTGTTTCGTGTTGCGAAGCGCGTGCCATGCCATGTGCTTGTAATTAGGATGTCGCGCGTGATGGATGGCCGTGCGGTGGCGAGAGGCCTGCGCTTCACGCACGGTAACCCCGCGTTGCAACCTAGCTACTTCGCCATGGTCAACACCGTATCGCCAGCACAAGCATCTTTGCGCTCTTGAGCATGCCTTGTCGCTCCTCCATCCGTTATCGACTACTAGTTGATCCTCTTATCCTCTCTAGGTTATGGCCACATATCTTGGCGTGATAATACCTTTCCTAGTTTATCTCCATCCCGCCTCGCTATCATCATCCGTTGCGCTAACGCTTCATTCCTCCGTGAGCTGAAACCTAGCAAGTGCTTGATCTCATCCTCTCCGCTTTCCGCATGCGAGCTTGATTCCCTAAGATCTTAGTTGTGAGATCCTTAAACTAACTCTTGCTCATATCTTGATATCTAGTATATAAAAACTAGTTCTTGAAACTAGTTTTGTTTTAAAACCAATTGCTCTATTTCAATTATTTAAACCGATCTTGATTGTATTTAGCTTGGAGTTTATTTGGATCTTCTAAATTGGTTCTTATCGATGTTTTTGCATTAGATTAATGCTCGTTATTTATTTCCGCGTCGCATCTCGTGTAGGCTTGTGTTCTTGTTGAAGACCCGAGCTGCGACGACTAAGGAGGCTCGACTACCCCGACTTTGCCCGAGAGGATGCTCAACCTCTACTACTCTACGACGACTACCGCGCAGGTGTCATGTCACTCCCAACCATGTAGAATCCATGCATGCTATTAGTTGCTAGTGCTATATTTATGTTACTTGATTTGATGGATTGCATAACCATTTGATTAGCCTTGCCTTGTTATTTGATATATCCGATTCCTTGCTTTACCTACCTCGGGACTAGCTACAGACCCCTAGCTAGTCCCATAAACCAACTATCCATACTTTTGTTGCTTGATTATGGATGGTTCTGCGGGTTTGGACCGAGATGTGGGAGATCTCGGTGTGTTCTAGCGTGAGTTACGGGTGTGTTCTTCCTTGATGTGTTACTGGCGGGAGCGAGCCGTTTGGTTACTTGTGAACGCCTACCTCGGGGAGATGCGATTTGGCCTCTCGCCCGAGTGGCGTGTCGGACGGGATGGAGATGGTGAGTGCTTGCTCTCGGCCCTTAAGGACCGATCATCAGTTGACCTTGCTTCAGTGGACTTTTACCGTACAAACCGCCCGCCTTGTGGCGGGGGGTGCGGGGTGAGACTCGTAGTGGATAGCATCCCTCCTGTAGGCGGATCGGTGTGATCGTGTCGGGAGACGGCTTTCCTCCTTAGAAGACTTCGCCCCCGGCGAGGGCGGGGAAGGGTTCCACGGCTTCGAGGGACCCCTCGGCGGCGTATGAGCTCTACGGCGGGGGGCCGCGCCGGACTCGGAGACGCGAGGAGGGTACTATCCACTTACTTGGACTCCAACCGTATGGTAGGGTTCGGGGCGGCGGCCACCGTTTTCGGCTCTATTCGGGCGGGTACGGTTGTACAACCTGCGCGAGTGTTTAAACCTATAGCTATAGTCCGTGTCCACTGGTTATGGACAGTCCTCTGATCTCTCACCTGGCTAGACTCTTTTCTTGTGCTTCTTCTCTCCCCGAGTGAGTGAGCCCGGCCTGAGGCCGTTGAGATGTGGGGATAGGAGCAGGTGGGCCCCACATCGCAGATGAGAGTTGGGAGCTGGATCGTGGTTGTGATTCAGTGCTTTGGTGTGGACATCCTTGTTGAGGGGTGCGGACCCCGGGGGTGTGGACCTCAGAGGTGTGAACCTCGAGGGTGTGGACCTCCCGGAGGTGTGGACCTCGCTGCATATTCTGCATACCTTGATTGTTGCTACCGCGTTGCTGCATGCATAACTTTCTACAACCCAATATAAGTTTTATCCATGCATACTAGATTCAACCACCGCTTTTGCTCTTTGTTGGGAAGCTTACATGACCTACCCGCTTATCGGGTAGATGCTGGTGTTTCAGACTTGGTAACCGTCTACGACTACAACTTCAACGACGAAGGTGTGAAGACTAGAACTGGTCCTATGCTCGAGTTTGCCTGTGGAGCTGGAGACGCTTCGCTTCGATAGATCCGCTGCGTAGATGTTTTATCTGTCTTGATTCGATCTGTTGGACTTGTACCGGCTTGTGCTTCGAAGAGTTGTACTACGATGTTGTAATAATAATATTATGTAATTCTTCTTTTATTCCCGTGTTGTATGGATTTGTACCACTTGAGACAGGGATTGCACGTGATAGCCTCTTCTTGGGACTATCACGGAGGTGCAGAGAGTCGGGTTTCCGTTCGCGGAAATTCGGGTCGTTTCACTAACCCCTCGTATATAACGAGTTCACTCTTGCATGTCGATTTTGGAGTTTATTATTAACGTAGGAAATCTACGCTAAAGAGGAGACTTTCTGGATAAGTTCATCAAGCACTTTAGAAGAAGATCATGAAGCCCGACAAGAGTTAAGACACGCGATGAACATGACTCCAAATAACCCCAGCACCAAAGCGTCAACTTGCAAATCTTCAGGGACTCGACCAGAAAACGGCAAAGCTTGGATAGCAAGATTCAAGCCTTAACCGTGAAGGAAACGACGTCAAAGGCCCACATGCAAGTGCACACAAATAGGGAATCACGCGAGAAGCAACCGGGGAGGAAACCGGGGCCGAACCGGGCCTGGGCTAGCCAGCCTGGGCCGACCGGCCCAGCCCATTTTGGGCCCGGTTCGACGCCCCCTTTGACCTAGCCGCCTCTCGTGCTATTTATAGCCCCTTGGCCGAAAGCCATAGAGAAATTCATTCGTCATCCGCCGCCACAAGACCGAGAAAAAGAAGCAGATTGGATCGCGAAGGGAGTACTCGTGGCCTTCATCTACTTCAGAGGATTCTACACCATGATCAGCGCTACAATGAGTAACATTATGGGGTAAAGTCCTTGTTTGTCCTAGGGGTTGAAGGGGGATCTTGAGTTGTAATAACTGAACCTATGTTTTGAATCTTTTGCTATCATATTCATGTTCATGTTGATGGTGCTTTAATCTTATTGGTCGGCTGGCTTGCTTTGGGGATGCATTGCTCGTAGCTTCGCTATCATGTTCCTTTTGTTCTTTATGTGATTACCGTCGTGTAGTGACAGTGCGCGGGAGGGAAAACAAAATGAACTTGGTTCACACCTTTGATCATGCATGCCTAGAACACATCAACGTCTTGTGCACTTGGTGTTCAATCACGGATTACCCTCGTGTAGTGACTAGTATGCGAGAGGGAAAGGGTTTGACTTCGTGCACTTTTACCTTTGATAGATTAGATCGGGTTGTTCTTTCTAGGTGGTTACATCTTCAAGTGATCCTAGATCCCTTGGGCAAGCATTCTACGTTCTTGAGATCTCCTTTCCATCACTTTCTACTTTGTCTTATTTAACCTAGATTAAATTAGATTAAGTTCCTTACTTACACTTACACATATTTTATAAAGAGCTTTAAATTAACAAAACTAGTGCTTAGTTGAGCATAGCAATCCACTTGTTCCATGGATTGATTAACCTTGGGGGAATACTCTAAGGGAAAAGCTACAACCGACCCGTGTGCTTGCAGATCGTAACTTGACGTGTTATTTAACCGTCAACAGTTGCCGTAGACCAGTAGCCGCTTGATGCCCAATGAGATTGCGAGGCGGAGCCCGTGCAGTAGGGCTTCATACTCGGCTTCATTGTTTGAGACCTTTCAGAAGATCTGCAGGACGTACTTGAGTTGTTCACCCTTTGGAGAGATCAGGAGTACTTTTGCACCTGCACCCTCGAGCTTAAGTGAACCGTAAAAATACATCACCTAGTGTTCTGACCGCTCGATTGGAGTTGGTAGCTGATTCTCCCGCCACTCTGCCATGAAGTCGACTAGTGCTTGGGACTTGATAGTAGTACGTGGCTTGAAGTCGATGTTGAGGGAGTCGAGTTCGACTGCCCACTTGGAGATTCTTCCAGTAGCATCCTGGTTGCGGAGTATGTCACCGAGCGAGTAGTCGGTGATGACCACCATCGAGTACTCTTGGAAGTAGTGTCATAGCTTCTGTGAGGTGATGAGCACTGCATAGAGTAGCTTTTGGACCAGCTGGTACTGTGCCTTGGATTCTGACAGGACCTCGCTGATGAAGTAGACTGGTTGCTAGACTGCGTAAGCATGGTCGTCTTCTTGCCGCTCGACGACGATGGTAGTACTGACCACATGAGTAGTCGCAGCGAGGTAGAGCAATAGTTACTCCTTTTTGCGAGGTGCCATGTGGACCGGTGGCTTCGACAGGAAGTCTTTGAGCTGTGCCAGAGCTTGATCAGCCTATGTGGTCCACATGAACTTACTCTTGGTGCTTGAGGAGTTTGAAGAAGGGTAGTCCTCGTTCTCCAAGCTTCGAGATTAATCTATTCAGGGCATGTCCTTGAAGTACCTTTGTTCTTGTTGCGGAGGCTCTTGTTCTTCCGCACCAGGTCATCGCCCTTTTCCTGCAATTCTTGGACATCATTGTGATACTTGGCAAAGGCGGCGTCGAGCTTGGACTGCATGGCAGCTGCGTGCTTCCGCGACTTCAAAAGCTGATCCTCCAATGCCTCAGCCCGGAGCACCGCGTCATTAAAGCCCTGCAGCATGTTGGACTTCTCGCGGGACCTCTCCACGACGTCCTGCACAGACAACACACGTCAACGAGTACTCAACAATAGAGGATTGACTACTCAGAAGCGAAGGCTACTTACCTTCATCCACTGCTCAGCCTGGCGGACCGCCTCCAGGTGCCTGGCCACCGTCGCCGGGTCGACCAGATCGTCCGCGAGCAGCTCCACCCCGCCACGACTACTCGTGGCAGCCTCCGTCATCGGCGTAGAGCGGATGGGCTCCGCGTCGTGGATCTCAGGGGAGCGGACAGCCACCTCCAGAGCAACCTCTGGTGGCACGGTGGCCTCCTCTCCTCGGGTCGCCGCGGCGGCTTCCTCGGCGACCTCCTCCATCGGCTCGGGGGCTCCCTCAGCAACCTCCGGCGCTTGTGGTGTCGACTTCTCCACGGGCACAGCTGCAGGGATGTCGCTCCCTTCGGCCTCGACGCCTGACAAGAAGACATCAAGTTCATCAGTAACTACGACTACTCTATGGGGAAGATTAAAGCCTCAGTAGAGTACTCACCCTCGACCACGTTGGCCTCGGGCAACATAGCTCCAGCGGCTGGCGCTCCTGACTCCGCCTGAGGGGCTGGGGTAGACTCCTCGGCGGGCGGCGTGACTTCTTCCTCCGCCACCGTCGTGGAGGGCTCGTCTCCCTCCCAGGACAAGTCTGTTGATCTCCTGCAGAAGTACACAAAGCTGGTTGTCATTCAAGTTCGACTACTACACCAAGTACTACTCGGGAAGGCTCAGTACTTACAGGCTCGACTGGACTATCGTCACGGCCGGGGCTCCAAGGATGCTAGCAATATCCACCAGTCCAGCTTCGGTGGGCGCCTCCTCTTGCGCCTCTGTGGCTGTTGCTTCTCCTCCAGCAGCAGTAGCCGGTGCAACGCTCTCCTGCGCTCCCGCGGCTACTACTTCTTCATCGGCAGCGGCCGCAGGCTCTGTGCTCCCCTGAGGAGCAGGGGGCGGCGCTCCAAGCGCGCGCTATGAGTTCTTCAACAGTGGGGGCTGGGCTACGACTCCCAGCCAGCTCCCCCACTGTGCCCCACTCGCCTTCGTCGCCCTCTTCGACGGGCTCCGTCGGCGGCACCTCCTGCTTACAAGGAAGACCAGTCATCAGCAAGTGTACTCGTACGACGGGTGCTCGACTACACTAGTTAAGACATCTTACCTCTTGAGGCGTGATCTCTGAGACCCTCAGCTTCTTCGCCACCCGCTTGTGGGCAGGGTTGCGCGGCTTCCGTGGCGGCGCAGCCAAACTAGCCTCCAGGCTAGTCGGCAGATCTTGCACAAGGGGTACATGAGGCAAATCGGGACGGCTGAACCTCGACCGCAGCTGGAAGTGGTCCTGTAGCATCACGTCGTCGTCGTCGTCCTCAGACGTGTCTTCCACGATGACGGTGTCATCGCCTTCGCCGACCTCCCGCCGCTCCTTGGCTTTGGCTTTCCCCTCGTTCGGGATCTCGATTCCCTGAGGGGGTGGCTGCGGCTCAGAGACAAACCTCTTCAAGTCGTCCTGAAAGACACAAGACGTCAGCGCGACTACTCACAAGCAATGACTACTCGACTAGGGGGTACGACTACTTACCTCCTTAGGCGGGCGCGCGGCGGAGTACTCCAGGACGGGGCACGCCGTGTACGGTGGCATGTCCTTGAAGATGCGCGTCAGCCTCTCCACGATGTCGTCGTCGTCGACTTCACCTCCCGGCATGCGCGACGTGTCATCGTCGCCGGTGTACTCGAAGCCTAGGGTATCGCGAGCCATCAGCGGCTGCACCCTCCGCTTCATGAAGCTGAAGGCCACATGCTCGGCACTCAACCCGGCTTCTCTGAGCTCCTTGATGCGTGCCAAGAGCTCGGGGAGCTGGATCCCCTCCTGCATTGTGGGCTCCATGTTCCACCAGTCGCGGTGCCTGGGCTGCCTCCCACTCGGCTTCGTCAGGCCGGGGTGGTGGTTCGTGACGTAGAACCACCTCGCCTTCCAATCGGCATTGGAGTCAATGAGCTTGTACGCCAGGTACTGCTCAGCGGCGTCTTCTCTCATCTGGATGCCAGCTCCTCCGACTACTCGAGGATTACTAGCGCTTGGCTGTGGCTTTACCCAGAAGAATTTCCGGAAGAGGATCCAGTGCGGCTTGATTCCAAGGAATGCTTCACAAAAATGGACAAAGACTGCGGTATGGAAAATGCCGTTAGGGTTGAGATTGAGGTTCTCAACTCCATAGTACCCGAGGAGGCCTTTGAAGAAATCGCTGGCCGGAAGTGCGAGTCCGCGCTCCGCGAAGCGTGCGAACATCGAGATCTCGTCTTCAGTTTTCTCCATTGGGTACGGATCTCCAGCGGCGGCTCTCCACATATCAACCTCCTTCTCCCGGATAAATCCACTGTTGAGAAGGGCCAATAGATCCTCGGTCTTCACTTTTGACTTCTTCCACTCGCCGCCGATGTCTCCACTGTATGGAAGACTCCTAGACGTACTCGACTAGTACTCTCTCCCTACTCCGACTTGTAACCCTGCCTCCCGGACTATATAAGGCGGGGCAGGGACCTTTCTCTAGCATCTCATCCAATCCACGGTGCACTATTACACCATCTTGTAATCGTGCCCAATCAATCCAGAGCTACGCAGCATACAGGACGTAGGGTATTACGCACCTCGCGGCCCGAACCTGTCTAAATTGTGTGCCACGTGTCTCTTCCTTCGAGTTACCGATCTCGGCGAGGCCACATTCATCTACTTCGGGTACTCCCTTTAGTAGGTTGCCGGTCTAAAATACCGACACAAGCTTCTCCGAGCCAGGACGTTTTCCACTAGTCCTGAAACCAGTAGTCGCGGGCTCCAGACTCAAAAAGGTGCTCATCGATGGTGGAAGCGGGCTCAACGTCCCTTTCACCAAGACCTTGAAGAAGATGAAGCTCGACATCACCGACATGCTCACTAAGAGCGTGTCGCCCTTCTACGACATCGTCCCCTGTAACGTGGCTATCCCACTAGGCTCAGTGGTCCTGCCAATTACCTTTAGGGAGACTAGGGAGAACTACCGCACTGAGTACATCAAGTTCGAGGTCGCGGATTTCAAAACTTCCTACCATGCCATCCTCGGCAGACCGGCTATCGCCAAGTTCATGGCGGTACCCCACTACACCTACTTGGTACTCAAAATGCCAAGTCTTGCCGGAGTACTCTCATTGCAAGGGGACTTGAAGATAT
The DNA here is from genome assembly GCA_947561735.1 of Cenchrus americanus. Taxonomy (NCBI): domain Eukaryota; kingdom Viridiplantae; phylum Streptophyta; class Magnoliopsida; order Poales; family Poaceae; genus Cenchrus; species Cenchrus americanus. The sequence goes on from OX387244.1 coordinate 155,430,651, forward strand.
CCTTCGACTACGACACTAAAGCTGTAGAACTCGCAGTCACCAATCAAGTACCAATGCGATGATGGAGATCTATGCTGCATCCAAGAAGCTCCCCCAACCGAACTCGAGATCCCAGAAAAGATCGACACAGCTAACGAGCCTCAACCATCTGAGGAAGTGCAAGTGAAGTCCATCGACCTCGGGACAGGCGACATCAGCAAGACTACCATGATTGGGGTGGGTCTTGACCTGAAATAGGAAGACGCACTCGTCAGCTTCCTCCGGGCTAATCGAGACATCTTGCATGGAAACCAGCGGACATGCCAGGGGTGCCCAAGAGGCTGATCGAGCATTCACTCAACGTCAATCCTAAAGCTACCCCCAAGCGACAACACCTCTGTCGTGTCGCTGACGATCGACGGGATGCCATCAAGAAGGAACTCACCAAACTACTCGCGGCCAGCTTCATCTGAGAAGTTTTCCATCCTGAGTGGCTCGCCAACCCCGTCCTCGTCCGCAAGAAGAACACGAACGTGTGGAGGATGTGCGTCGACTACACTGACCTCAACAAGAACTGCCCCAAGGACCCCTTCGGGTTGCCGTGGATTGATCAGGTCATCGACTCCACGGCGAGCTGCAACCTGCTCTGCTTCCTCGATTGCTACTCCGGGTACCACTAGATCGCCATCAAGGAAGAAGACCAAGAGAAGACCGCGTTCATCACTCCATTCGGCGCCTACTGCTACACGATGATGTTGTTCGGGCTGAACAACGTCGGCGCCACCTACCAACGAGCTATCTAGGCCTGCTTCAAGAAGCAACTCAACAAGAACATCGAAGCCTACGTAGATGATGTGGTCGTCAAGACTCGAAACTTCGACACGCTCACCGTCGATCTTGAAGAGACTTTCGCATCCCTGCGGGAGTACTAGTGGAATCTCAACCCCAACAAGTGCGTCTTTGGTGTACCCTCAAGGAAACTACTCAGCTTCATCATCAGCCATCGCGGCATCGAAGCCAATCCCGAGAAGATCTTTGCCATCACCAACATGAAAGCTCCCATCTGCATCAAAGACGTGCAGAAGCTCACCGGGTGCATGGCGGCCTTGAATAGATTCATCTCAAAGCTCGGAGAACGGGGGCTACCCTTCTTCAAGCTACTCAAGCACCAAGAGAAGTTCATGTGGACCCCAGAGGCTGATCAAGCCTTGGCGCAGCTCAAAGGCTTTCTATCTAAGCCACCAGTCCTCACGACTCCTCGCAAAAAGGAGCAGCTACTACTCTACCTCGCTGCAACTACTCACGTGGCCAGTACTTCCATCATCGTTGAGCGGAGGAAGACGGCCACGCCTACCCAATCCAGCGACCAGTCTACTTCGTCAGTGAGGTTCTGTCAGAATCAAAGGCACACTACCAGCCAGTGCAGAAGCTACTCTGCGCAGTGCTCATTACCTCGCGGAAGCTACGACACTACTTCCAGGAGTACTTGATCATCGTCGTCACCGACTACCCGCTCGATGACATCTTGTGGAACCAAGATGCTACTGGAAGAATCTCCAAGTGGGCAGTCGAACTCGGCGCCCTCAACATCGACTTCGAGTCACGCACAGCCATCAAGTCTCAAGCACTAGTCGACTTCATGGCAGAATAGCGGGAGAATCAATTGCCAACTCCAACCGAACAACCAGAGCATTGGGTGATGTACTTCGACGGTTCATTCAAGCTTGAGGGCACAGGTGCAGGGGTACTCTTGATCTCTCTGAAGGGCGAACAACTCAAGTACATCCTGCAGATCTTCTGGAAGGTCTCAAAAAATGAAGCTGAGTACGAAGCTCTACTACATGGGCTTCGCCTCGCAATATCATTGCGTATCAAGCAACTACTGGTCTATGGCGACTCCGTAGTGGTCATCAACCAAGTTAATAAGTCTTGGGATCGCAACAAGGAGAACATGGATGCCTACTGCCTAGAAGTTCGCAAACTCGAGAACAAGTTCTATTGTCTCGAGTTCCATCATGTCGTCCGTGACAACAATGTTGCAGTGGACGTCCTGTTGAAGCTTGGTTCTACTCGCGCGCAAGTACCCGTCGGAGTCTTCATCCACGAACTTCACGTGCCATCCATCCTGGAGTCGGCGCCCTCGACCACTGATCCGGTGCCTTCACAGCTCGGCCAGGAGGTCATGATGATCGACGTTGACTGGCGACAACCCTTCATTGACTACATCCGCAAGCAGAAGGTTCCCTCAGACAAGAACTTGGCCGAGCAACTCTACCGCCGAGCCAAGTCCTATGTACTAGTCGGAGACAAGCTCTACAGGCGGGGCACCACTTCTGGAGTACTCATGAAGTGTGTTCCCCGGGAAGAAGGCAAGGAAATCTTGAAGGGGATCCACAAAGGCGTCTGCGGCAATCACGCGTCTTCCCACACGCTGGTCAGCAAGGCCTTCCGACGAGCTTTCTACTGGCCCACAGCCCTGGGCGATGCCGAGGAACTTGTCAGAAGGTGCCAAGGGTGCCAGTACTTCGCCAAGAAACAACACGTCCCGGCCTACAAGCTAGTCACTATACCACCAACCTGGCCTTTCGCCTGCTGGGGGCTCGACATGATTGGGCCTCTGCCAACTGTGCCAGGTGGATCCAACAGAGTCTTGGTGGCTATCGACAAGTTCACCAAGTGGATTGAAGTCAAGCCGGTCACCTGCCCAAAGTCCGATAGAGTACTCGACTTCTTGGATGAGCTCGTGCATATATGTGGACTACCTCACCGCATCATCACAGAATTGGGTTCCAACTTCATCAACCATCAGTTCTAGGAGTACTGTGAGAACAACAGGATCGATGTCTGGTATGTCTCAATCGCCCATCCTCGGGCCAACGAACAAGTCGAGCGCACCAACGGGAAGGTACTCCACACCCTCAAGAAGCGACTGCACAACGCAGCTAACACAAAAGGGGGCAAGTGGATCAAGGAACTACCCAATGCACTCTGGGGACTTCGTACTCAACCTACCAAGCCGACGGGGCAGTCGCCCTAATTTCTGGTCTATGGCTCCGAAGCTATTCTACCTGCCGACATGATGTGGGAATCCCCAGCAGTAGAATAGTACGACGGAGGCATCTCAGAAGACAACAGACGAGTTGACATCGATGTCACACCTATTTTCCCAAAAAAAACCAAGTGCAAACCTATATGCATGCCAGGATCAATTTTCATGCATATAGTTGACATAAGTGAATAACAAAAACAATATCACATAAGAAAAAGGGAGATTATCAGAGTTTACGCTTAATCTTGGAAACGGAGGCACCAAACTTCACAAGCAATCGACTGGGGGGTTGTGTACGCCTAGAACCAGCAACATCTTCACAAGACTTCAGAGTAGCTTCCTCCTTCTGAGCAACATTGTTTATAGCAAGGGTGAGCACTTGTCGTACTCAGCAAGTGTGGGAAAAGAATGAATGCAAAGGCTTTATAGTGGACTGGCTCAAAGCATTTAGCATTTTAGTTGGTCAAATTTTATTAGCACCTAATTACTAATAAAGTATAAGTTTATACCAACCCACATTAAGCATAAAGATAAGAGAAACACCATGAGCACATGGCTAAGATAACTAGAAACCACAATTCAAGTCCATCTTCAGGTTCAATTAGTCATGTGAGGGTCCAGGCCGCTCTTGACCGTGAGCACGGCTAATCGATTAGTTTAACACTGCAGAGGTTGTACACTTTCACCACAAGCAGCGTAAAAGCTCCGAAGAACTTTGAACCCAACCATGCGATGCTGCGCAGGCACCATACCACACTACCGAGGTGTGGTTGCATAGGGACGCTACATGGCCTTTACAAAGGTTCTCCAACAAGTTGTGACCCACAAGGTCCGGATCAGTTAGCAAGGTATAAAGTCCCCTAGCAGGTCGATACCCCACCATAAAAAGAATAACTCACCCAACCCCCTGCTAGAGCGAGTCCATACCCCGCAGTACCGCCGATCCCTTGTCCTCATCAGGTAAGATCACCCCAAGCTGAAGTTCCTAATTATTCAGCCATGACCATTGCCTATTAGTTCTTGTGGTTGTACTGTTTTCCTGGGTGGTTCTCCATGTTCCGATTAAACATATGGTCTTGTATATTAAACATCACATAACACATTGGAACATAGAGCATAAGATGATAACCATGTTGATTATTACCAACCCAGTTGAGCACACTAAGCAATATCTACCATCAAGATTAATTAAAAACCAGGTTCAAGATAATGGTCAAAAGAGGCTAGTCATCCTTAATAGGAACCCATCAAAATTAATGCAAGGCACATGCGATAGTGATTAATAAAGTTATTGGGACAAAAGATCAAGGACACACTTGCCTTTAACCAAAGTGGTGATGTTGCTCAGAATCTTCACCTTCACACTCTTCCAAGCTCTCGAACCACGAACAACGTTCACTCTAATCGCATCAATCATCGGGCACAAACATACACAAAGCAGACAGACAAACAAACAAAATAAGAACAATACACCACTCGAAAGAAAAGCTTTAAAAGAACGCACTAAAGGGTAGGCTTGATTAGATGGATCACTAAAGAACACAAAGTGCTTGGAAGGGAAAGACTTGGTTAACTTTGAAGAGATGATTGCGGAAGATTGAGCAGGGACCGAAAAGGTCACATTGAGATAGAGCTCGATCCTATTGGTTATGCAAGCGCGAGATTTGCTGAAACAGAACTAAGCTCGAAACTATCGTGAGATCATTAACCAAACAACAAGAAACTACGCTTGGCATATTTTAATTAAGAAATCATGTGAAAGAATATTTCAGAGAAATACTCTATGTTACCATTAAACAAGTTACATTTAATTAAGGAAATCACGATAGACCTAATCATATTTTATTTGTAACATTTGAGTAGAAGTTATGTCAAATTACTTTAGAAAGATAAAGCAAGTATAAGATATCTAGACGAGTAACTTTATGTCACGCGTTCAACTAAACATATTTAATATTGAAAAGACATTTATGATGTCATTAGGCATATTAACTTTATTATAAAAACTGATGTTTACTCTAACATCTTTTATATAGAAAAACTAGTTATGAATAGAGATTAACCAATTACATCATGATTAAAGAAAACCGGATTAGAACCTAATCACTTTTTATTTATAAAAGCATTGGAATAAGATTTAGTCAAGATTAACATGCATCTTTAGTGTTAAAACAAGTAACAGGTGATACACATGCTAACGTACAAGTTACTGTGAAACGAACTAGAACGGCACAAACAAACTCTCCACGCACAAGAAAACCTTAAGGTGGGTTTAGGAAAACTAATCTACAAAGAGAGCTCGGATGAAGAGCTGACACACCAACCAAGGGTGAACTGATATGACAGGTGAAGTAGATAACAGGATAAACTTTAAAGAAAGATAGCTACGATAGACTAGGTACAAGAACACAGCTGATTCAAAGAGAGACAACCAAACTGAGATGGAATAGACATCAACTAGCTAGATGCCGATAAATAAGATTCTAAGATAAACATGAAACAAGAGTGATAAGATTACTTGATAGGCAAATGAGCAGTGCAAACTACTCACACAGATAAAGCTATTAAGCTGAGCAGAAACTCTATGGCTTGATTGAATACACACGGTTTAGCTTGGGCTAACACTAGAAAGGTTAGAGCTTCTGATAAACTTGATCAAGAAAGATACGAAGGTAAAGCTGACACCGAACGTCTAACGAATCATTTGCATAAATAAGAGAACAAGGCTATGAGCTGGATTTATTTTAATTAACAAAATATAGGTAAGGATATTTCATAAATAAAATACCCCATGTTGGAATTAAAGTAAATTAAACTTTATTTGCAAAACCGGTGTAAAGAACTAGTCAAGTTTTATTTATAAAGATTCATATATGAATTATTCCAATTAAACATTTAATTTAGAAAAACTAAACTATATGAATAACCTAAACGTAACTTTATAATTCGAGTAGATCATATTATTATTATTATTAAAAACAACATTTACATTGGTATTAATCAAAATTAACATTTACTCATAAAGCCGAAGTAAAAGCCTAATCAAGTTTTAATTATAAAAGTTAATAAATCATTAAGCAAATTAATATTTGACTTATGGAAAACCGGGTAAAAGATCTAATTAGATTTTATTTACAAAAGCATGTGAGAGAAACTTTAATCAAATTAAATTTGATTATGAAAAATGATATATAGATCTATTTTGCTTTTATTTACAAAAGGCATGTATAACTAGACATTAATCAAAATTAATATTAATTTTATTTTCAGAAAACAAAACATGGTGAAAACACACTACTAACGCGTGCTTTACATTATTATGGATCTAACGCAATTTGAACGGATTAAATCGGAGCAAAAACATGGAAGATATGGACTTTTAAAGATCCTGGGACCTAGATGCAGAGATCAGGAACTTCTAGGGAGTTTACTGTGAAAAGACAGGGGCATATACTTAATTATGCATATAAACTCAGGTATTTACTTGCAAAATTGCCGGGAAGGGTTTATGTGCAGGAGGTGGGGTCTCTGCAGGGGGTTATGAGCAAGATTTACAAGTCACAAAAGAAAACAAAGAGTTACTGAAAAGGACAGGGTCCTAACCGCAAGATTGGCATCTCCCCTTCTTCCTCCTCTGGACTGCCATGGCGGCAAGCAGGGAAGCTCTATCCCACGGCGGCGCTGGCGACCTAGGGCACGAGGGGCTCAGCGAGGTGGGGGAAAAGAGAGAGGAGGAGATGGGGAACACGTAGTAGAGCTAACCGCGGACGAGAGCGGGCGGGGAGGTGGCTACCGGCGGTGGAGTTGGCCGGCGGGCTCGGTCCCATGGCAATGGTGGTGCTCCGGTGCTCCCCGGCCGCGAGAAGTGGCCGAGGAGACACGGCGAGAAGTCGCGGAGCCGGCGGTGGCGTCGGCTAGCACCGGGGTGGCGACGACCGCGACGATCGCGTTCGGCGGCGCACCGGCCGGCGGCGGCGCAACGCGCGAGCAAGGAAGGCGCGGGGCGGCGGCGGCCGGAGCGCGCGGGGCTCGGGCGCGGCTTAAAAGGGGATGCGGAGCGGGAGTCCGGGCGGGTACGACACGGACGCCGAGGCGTGGAGGCGCGGACTCGGCGAGTCCGGCGGCGGCGGCGCGAGCCGTGTCCTCCATGGACACCGGGGGAGTTGGGGATGCGGGCCCGGATGGGCTTTCGCGGGCGGGCTCGTGGCGGGGCCGGTGGGTTAGGATGCCGGGCCGGAGCGGACCGGCCGCGGCCCTCGCCGAAACTAGAGAGTTGAGGGGGAAAAGAGAGACTTGGAGGTTTGGGCTTAAGGAGGAGATGGGCTTGAGCTAATAAAAAGAGAAGAGGGATCTTTGGCTAACCGGGGTACGAGAAAAAGAGGGAGCTTGAGTGGACTTGTGCTTGCTTGGGCTCGGTCCAAAAGAATTGGAGAGATTTTCATTTTCCGAATTTAATTTCCAATGCGAAAACAATTCCAGGAAAAATCTAGAAATTGTTTTAAAGCACTAAAAATACTCAGAAAATTCCAAAAATTCCAGGAAAATTCCCAGAGATAGATTGGAGCATGAACAATCTAAGTAAAGTGTTTGGAGCTCATGAAAAAGATTTTAGAGCCTTCTATTAAATAGAAAATTCTCAGAGAAAATGAGAATAAATCCCAGAAAAATCCGGAAAATTCTTAGAAAGATTTGGACAGCTCCTAAACACATTTTGAAACCTTAAGCACTCAGGAACCGCTGGATGCATCGGCATGAATGCAACACACATAACTTTTATTTAATTTAGAAAAATCAAACAAGTATTTTTCCTATACTATATTTCCTGTAAAGAAAAAATAAATGTTGGAAAAATTTTAAAATTATGATAAAATTGTTATTTAATTATTCTCTCTATTCACATCCTGAAATTGGAAATTTCAGGGTGTGACAACTCTACCCCCCTTAAAAGGAATCTCGTCCCGAGATTCGAGAAAGGCTAGCAAGAAACGAAGACTCATGTGGGTATTCTCCAAAGCTTATCAACTTTCTTCATATCAACCTTCCTTATACAAACACACCAAACATGCCCTTCTATTCTTCATAGCTCATTGGACTTGTTTACGAATATATAATCTAGTCTCACTTATAACTTATCCACTCTTCCATCATTGTGATTTCTCCACTTTTCACTTTGCTTCATCATAGTCCTTGGTAGATCAACTTGTGCATCAGGATTCTTCTTGATAGGAGTGACATATATACGTCGAACAATCTTAGGCTGGGGTTTGTCGGAACCAGGTTTAGTACCATTATCTGCCCCTAAATGTGATGACTTCTTCTCTCGTCTTGTTCTACGGTTTTGTTTGTTAGGTCGCTTGCGTCTACCAGGTTTGTATTCCTTGCAAGTGATAATCCAATCATCAAGGTTTAGGGTTTGAGTATAACCTTCAGCTTGAGAACCTTCTTCTTGAGTTGGGTTTTGGGTGGACAACATCTTCTGCTTATTGATATCTATAGGGTTATGTTGGCGAGCCTGCTTTGTCATAAGACTAGCTTCCATCTGGGGCATGAAAACCATGGTGCTCACCGCACGGACACATATACGGAGCCTTGTTAACCTCGGGTTATTCTCCATTGTTAGTTTCGGTGCTTCATGCTTCTTCTTTCTTTGATTATTCCATACTTCAACAACTTGCCTCTTCAACGGCCCAATGGGAATTCTCGTCTTTGGCCATCTCATCACGAAAGTAGGTTGTGCTAGGCTGCATCTTTCCTTGTAAGACTTGGGTCCGCATAGCGATAGCTTCTCTTTATCAAATGGTGGGGGAGTCATGTCTTGATGGTTATCATTGGTGACGGTATTGTGATCTTTAGTAAGTAGAGCTTGCTCTGTAATGGACGGATGAATCTTAACCATGGTTTGGGCCATTGCCCGAGTTTGTGCGGCGATATACTCCATCTTGTGCTCCAATGATGAGGTTGCAAGAGGAATGTTGATGTTTCCTTTATTATCTTTATCTTCACGATTTGTGTTGGAGCTCTCCATCGATTGGGTATTTGCGATGGGATCGAAGAGATAGGTCAAGAGTAGATAGAAAGAATGGAAAGAGCAAGGAGGTGGGAGATACAAAAGAAGAACCCAACTAAGCAACTGATGTCATTGCAGATATAAGATCCACAATACACCAACACTCACTTCGAAGAACCAACACAAACAATGTCATAAAACCAAGCATCATCAGGCAAGCACTGAATTTCACCCAACAAGACATGGTTAAGGGAACGAACTACACGTTGTTAATAAAGTCAGAGGGTATCCTCCTAATAGATCAGATGTAGCTCCCAGCAAGGATATCCATAAATAATGGACTTTTCCCAGATCAAGGAGTACGAAATTATGAGTTCACCCCAACTGGAATCACCTCAATCGGAGGTTTAGAGCTCGGGGTATGAATTAAACAAGATGGCTATATCAACAGTGTTGACAGATTCGGGAACCTCCAAAGTTTCGGGCATAACTCTCTGTATATGAAACCAAAATTGATGAATTTTGGACAGAGTGAATCTTATGAAATTCCTGAACTACTCCAATTAGATTTAACTCAATTGGAGGTCCATAGCCCGAGATATAAAATAATGAAGGTAACTAGGTTAGCAGAGTTTACAGATTCTGATAGCTCTAATGTTTCGAGCATAGCTCCTGGAATATGTACTGGATAGGTCTGAATTTTTGATAGAGATTCACTTATAAAATTTAGGAACTAACCCAACTGGTTTCATGTCAATCGGAGTTCTGTAGCTTGAGAAAGAATTAAAACAGCACTGACATGTTGGAGAGTTGCGCGAACAAATAGAAGGTTAAGAGTAACAATTCACCTTTTGGCTTATCGGTGGAATTGCTTGAGAAAAGTGGAAGAGAGACAAGATTAAGTCCAAGGGGAGAGTAAATAAATAGGCAAGGGTAGAGGTCGTAATCATTCGGAAAACAGTGATGTGCAAATGGAAATGTGACAGTCAAAGATGAGCTATCAAGGAGGATCGATGAAAGATATGGTTTAAGAAGTAAGAATATTCATCACAGAGCTCAAGGGAGAGGTAGTGATGAATTTTTGATCAAAGGAAACCTTAAGAAACGACCATTACTATCTAGGCTCACGTCCTACAGTCGATACAGCTCTGATACCACTCTGTCACACCTGTTTTCCCAAAGAAAACCAAGTGCAAACCTATATGCATGCCAGGATCAATTTTCATGCATATAGTTGACATAAGTGAATAACAAAAACAATATCACGTAAGAAAAAGGGAGATTATCAGAGTTTACGCTTAATCTTGGAAACGGAGGCACCAAACTTCACAAGCAATCGACTGGGGGGTTGCGTACGCCTAGAACCAGCAACATCTTCACAAGACTTCAGAGTAGCTTCCTCCTTCTGAGCAACATTGTTTATAGCAAGGGTGAGCACTTGTCGTACTCAGCAAGTGTGGGGAAAAGAATGAATGCAAAGGCTTTATAGTGGACTGGCTCAAAACATTTAGCATTTTAGTTGGTCAAATTTTATTAGCACCTAATTACTAATAAAGTATAAGTTTATACCAACCCACATTAAGCATAAAGATAAGAGAAACACCATGAGCACATGGCTAAGATAACTAGAAACCACAATTCAAGTCTATCTTCAAGTTCAATTAATCATGTGAGGGTCCAGGCCGCTCTTGACCGTGAGCACGGCTAATCGATTAGTTTAACACTGCGAAGAGGTTGTACACTTTCACCACAAGCGGCGTAAAAGCTCCGAAGAACTTTGAACCCAACCATGCGATGCCGCGCGAGCACCATACCACACTACCGAGGTGTGGTTGCATAGGGACGCTACATGGCCTTTACAAAGGTTCTCCAACAAGTTGTGACCCACAAGGTCCGGATCGATTAGCAAGGTATAAAGTCCCCTAGCGGTCGATACCCCACCATAAAAAGAATAACTCACCCAACCCCCTGCTAGAGCGAGTCCATACCCCGCAGTACCGCCGATCCCTTGTCCTTATCAGGTAAGATCACCCCAAGCTAAAGTTCCTAATTATTCAGCCATGACCATTGCCCATTAGTTCTTGTGGTTGTACTGTTTTCCTGGGTGGTTCTCCATGTTCCGATTAAACATATGGTCTTGTATATTAAACATCACATAACACATTGGAACATAGAGCATAAGATGATAACCATGTTGATTATTACCAACCCAGTTGAGCACACTAAGCAATATCTACCATCAAGATTAATTAAAAACCAGGTTCAAGATAATGGTCAAAAGAGGCTAGTCATCCTTAATAGGAACCCATCAAAATTAATGCAAGGCACATGCGATAGTGATTAATAAAGTTATTGGGACAAAAGATCAAGGACACACTTGCCTTTAACCAAAGTGGTGATGTTGCTCAGAATCTTCACCTTCACACTCTTCCAAGCTCTCGAACCATGAATAACGTTCACTCTAATCGCATCAATCATCGGGCACAAACATACACAAAGCAGACAGACAAACAAACAAACTAAGAACAATACACCACTCGAAAGAAAAGCTTTAAAAGAACGCACTAAAGGGTAGGCTTGATTAGATGGATCACTAAAGAACACAAAGTGCTTGGAAGGGAAAGGCTTGGTTAACTTTGAAGAGATGATTGCGGAAGATTGAGCAGGGACCGGAAAGGTCACATTGAGATAGAGCTCGATCCTATTGGTTATGCAAGCGCGAGAAACGCTGAAACAGAACTAAGCTCGAAACTATCGTGAGATCATTAACCAAACAACAAGAAACTACGCTTGGCATATTTTAATTAAGAAATCATGTGAAAGAATATTTCAGAGAAATACTCTATGTTACCATTAAACAAGTTACATTTAATTAAGGAAATCACGATAGACCTAATCATATTTTATTTGTAACATTTGAGTAGAAGTTATGTCAAATTACTTTAGAAAGATAAAGCAAGTATAAGATATCTAGACGAGTAACTTTATGTCACGCATTCAACTAAACATATTTAATATTGAAAAGGCATTTATGATGTCATTAGGCATATTAACTTTATTATAAAAACCGATGTTTACTCTAACATCTTTTATTTAGAAAAACTAGTTATGAATAGAGATTAACCAATTACATGATGATTAAAGAAAACCGGATTAGAACCTAATCACTTTTTATTTATAAAAGCATTGGAATAAGATTTAGTCAAGATTAACATGCATCTTTAGTGTTAAAACAAGTAACAAGTGATACACATGCTAATGTACAAGTTCTTGTGAAACGAACTAGAACGACACAAACGAACTATCCACGCACAAGAAAACCTTAAGGTGGGTTTAGGAAAACTAATCTACAAAGAGAGCTCGGATGAAGAGCTGACACACCAACCAAGGGTGAACTGATATGACAGGTGAAGTAGATAACAGGATAAACTTTAAAGAAAGATAGCTACGATAGACTAGGTACAAGAACACAGCTGATTCAAAGAGAGACAACCAAACTGAGATGGAATAGACATCAACTAGCTAGATGCCGATAAATAAGATTCTAAGATAAACATGAAACAAGAGTGATAAGATTACTTGATAGGCAAATGAGCAGTGCAAACTACTCACACAGATAAAGCTATTAAGTGAGCGAAACTCTATGGCTTGATTGAATACACACGGTTTAGCTTGGGCTAACACTAGAAAGGTTTAGAGCTTCGATAAACTTGATCAAGAGAGATACGAAGGTAAAGGCGACACCGAACGTCTAACGAATCATTTGCATAAATAAGAGAACAAGGCTATGAGTTGGATTTATTTTAATTAACAAAATATAGGTAAGGATATTTCATAAATAAAATACCCCATGTTGGAATTAAAGTAAATTAAACTTTATTTGCAAAACCGGTGTAAAGAACTAGTCAAGTTTTATTTATAAAGATTCATATATGAATTATTCCAATTAAACATTTAATTTAGAAAAACTAAACTATATGAATAACCTAAACGAAACTTTGTAATTCGAGTAGATCATATTATTATTATTAAAAACAACATTTACATTGGTATTAATCAAAATTAACATTTACTCATAAAGCCGAAGTAAAAGCCTAATCAAGTTTTAATTATAAAAGTTAATAACTCATTAAGCAAATTAATATTTGACTTATGGAAAACCGGGTAAAAGATCTAATTAGATTTTATTTACAAAAGCATGTGAGAGAAACTTTAATCAAATTAAATTTGATTATGAAAAACGATATATAGATCTATTTTGCTTTTATTTACAAAAGGCATGTATAACTAGACATTAATCAAAATTAATATTAATTTTATTTTCAGAAAACAAAACATGGTGAAAACACACTACTAACGCGTGCTTTACATTATTATGGATCTAACACAATTTGAACGGATTAAATCGGAGCAAAAACATGGAAGATATGGACTTTTAAAGATCTAGGGACCTAGATGCAGAGATCAGGAACTTCTAGGGAGTTTACTGTGAAAAGACAGGGGCATATACTTAATTATGCATATAAACTCGGGTATTTACTTGCAAAACTGCCGGGAAGGGTTTATGTGCGGGAGGTGGGGTCTCTGGCAGGGGGTTATGAGCAAGATTTACAAGTCACAAAAGAAAACAAAGAGTTACCGAAAAGGACGGGGTCCTAACCGCAAGATTGGCATCTCCCCTTCTTCCTCCTGCGGATCGCCATGGCGGCGAGCGAGGAAGCTCTATCCCACGGCGGCGGCGGCGACCTAGGGCACGAGGGGCTCAGCGAGGTGGGGGAAAAGAGAGAGGAGGAGATGGGGAACACGGAGTAGAGCTTACCGCGGACGAGAGCGGGCGGGGAGGTGGGCCGCCGGCGGTGGAGTTGGCCGGCGGGCTCGGTCCCATGGCAATGTTGGTGCTCCGGTGCTCCCCGGCCGCAGGAAGTGGCCGAGGAGACACGGCGGGGAAGTCGCGGAGCCGGTGGTGGCGTCGGCTAGCACCGGGTGGCGACGACCGCGACGAATCGCGTTCGGCGGCGCACGGCCGGCGGCGCCGCGCAACGCGCGAGGCAAGGAAGGCGCGGGGCGGCGGCGGCCGGAGCGCGCGGGGGCTCGGGCGCGGCTTAAAAGGGGCCGCGGCGCGGGAGTCCCGGGCGGGTACGACACGGACGCCGAGGCGTGGAGGCGCCGGACTCGGCGAGTCCTGGCGGCGGCCGGCGCGAGCCGTGTCCTCCATGGACACGCGGGGGAGTTGGGGATGCGGGCCCGGATGGGCTTTCGCGGGCGGGCTCGTGGCGGGGCCGGTGGGTTAGGATGCCGGGCCGGAGCGGACCGGGCCGCGGCCCGCTCGAAACTAGAGAGTTGAGGGGGAAAAGAGAGACTTGGAGGTTTGGGCTTAAGGAGGAGATGGGCTTGAGCTAATAAAAAGAGAAGAGGGATGCGGCTAATCCCAGTACGGGGAAAAAGAGGGAGCTTGAGTGGACTTGTGCTGCTTGGGCTCGGTCCAAAAGAATTGGAGAGATTTTCATTTTCCGAATTTAATTTCCAATGCGAAAACAATTCCGGGAAAAATCTAGAAATTGTTTTAAAGCACTAAAAATACTCGAGAAAATTCCAAAAATTCCGGGAAAATTCCCGAGAGATAGATTGGAGCATGAACAATCTAAGTAAAGTGTTTGGAGCTCATGAAAAAGATTTTAGAGCCTTCTATTAAATAGAAAATTCTCGGAGAAAATGAGAATAAATCCCGAGAAAAATCCGGAAAATTCTTAGAAAGATTTGGACAACTCCTAAACACATTTTGAAACCTTAAGCACTCGGGAACCGCTGGATGCATCGGCATGAATGCAACACACATAACTTTTATTTAATTTAGAAAAATCAAACAAGTATTTTTCCTATACTATATTTCTGTAAAGAAAAAATAAATGTTGGAAAAATTTTAAAATTATGATAAAATTGTTATTTAATTATTCTCTCTATTCACATCCTGAAATTGGAAATTTCAGGGTGTGACAACTCTACCCCCCTTAAAAGGAATCTCGTCCCGAGATTCGAGAAAGGCTAGCAAGAAACGAAGACTCATGTGGGTATTCTCCAAAGCTTATCAACTTTCTTCATATCAACCTTCCTTATACAAACACACCAAACATGCCCTTCTATTCTTCATAGCTCATTGGACTTGTTTACGAATATATAATCTAGTCTCACTTATAACTTATCCACTCTTCCATCATTGTGATTTCTCCACTTTTCACTTTGCTTCATCATAGTCCTTGGTAGATCAACTTGTGCATCAGGATTCTTCTTGATAGGAGTGACATATATACGTCGAACAATCTTAGGCTGGGGTTTGTCGGAACCAGGTTTAGTACCATTATCTGCCCCTAAATGTGATGACTTCTTCTCTCGTCTTGTTCTACGGTTTTGTTT
Organism: Cenchrus americanus; assembly: GCA_947561735.1. Taxonomy (NCBI): domain Eukaryota; kingdom Viridiplantae; phylum Streptophyta; class Magnoliopsida; order Poales; family Poaceae; genus Cenchrus; species Cenchrus americanus. The sequence goes on from OX387244.1 coordinate 155,446,097, forward strand.
GTTAGGTCGCTTGCGTCTACCAGGTTTGTATTCCTTGCAAGTGATAATCCAATCATCAAGGTTTAGGGTTTGAGTATAACCTTCAGCTTGAGAACCTTCTTCTTGAGTTGGGTTTTGGGTGGACAACATCTTCTGCTTATTGATATCTATAGGGTTATGTTGGCGAGCTTCTGCTGTCATAAGACTAGCTTCCATCTGGGGCATGAAAACCATGGTGCTCACCGCACGAACACATATCTGGAGCCTTGTTAACCTCATGTTATTCTCCATTGTTAGTTTCAGTGCTTCATGCTTCTTCTTTCTTTGATTATTCCATACTTCAACAACTTGCCTCTTCACTGGCCCAATGGGAATTCTGTCTTTGGCCATCTCATCACGAAAGTAGGTTGTGCTAGGCTGCATCTTTCCTTGTAAGACTTGGGTCTGCATAGCTGATAGCTTCTCTTTATCAAATGGTGGGGGAGTCATGTCTTGATGGTTATCATTGGTGACGGTATTGTGATCTTTAGTAAGTAGAGCTTGCTCTGTAATGGACTGATGAATCGTAACCATGGTTTGGGCCATTGCCTGAGTTTGTGCAGCGATATACTCCATCTTGTGCTCCAATGATGAGGTTGCAAGAGGAATGTTGATGTTTCCTTTATTATCTTTATCTTCACGATTTGTGTTGGAGCTCTCCATCTGATTGGGTATTTGCGATGGGATCAGAAGAGATAGGCTGAAGAGTAGATAGAAAGAATGGAAAGAGCAAGGAGGTGGGAGATACAAAAGAAGAACCCAACTAAGCAACTGATGTCATTGCAGATATAAGATCCACAATACACCAACACTCACTTCGAAGAACCAACACAAACAATGTCATAAAACCAAGCATCATCAGGCAAGCACTGAATTTCACCCAACAAGACATGGTTAAGGGAACGAACTACACGTTGTTAATAAAGTCGAGGGTATCCTCCTAATAGATCAGATGTAGCTCCCAGCAAGGATATCCATAAATAATGGACTTTTCCCAGATCAAGGAGTACGAAATTATGAGTTCACCCCAACTGGAATCACCTCAATCGGAGGTTTAGAGCTCGGGGTATGAATTAAACAAGATGGCTATATCAACAGTGTTGACAGATTCGGGAACCTCCAAAGTTTCGGGCATAACTCTCTGTATATGAAACCAAAATTGATGAATTTTGGACAGAGTGAATCTTATGAAATTCCTGAACTACTCCAATTAGATTTAACTCAATTGGAGGTCCATAGCCCGAGATATAAAATAATGAAGGTAACTAGGTTAGCAGAGTTTACAGATTCTGATAGCTCTAATGTTTCGAGCATAGCTCCTGGAATATGTACTGGATAGGTCTGAATTTTTGATAGAGATTCACTTATAAAATTTAGGAACTAACCCAACTGGTTTCATGTCAATCGGAGTTCTGTAGCTTGAGAAAGAATTAAAACAGCACTGACATGTTGGAGAGTTGCGCGAACAAATAGAAGGTTAAGAGTAACAATTCACCTTTTGGCTTATCGGTGGAATTGCTTGAGAAAAGTGGAAGAGAGACAAGATTAAGTCCAAGGGGAGAGTAAATAAATAGGCAAGGGTAGAGGTCGTAATCATTCGGAAAACAGTGATGTGCAAATGGAAATGTGACAGTCAAAGATGAGCTATCAAGGAGGATCGATGAAAGATATGGTTTAAGAAGTAAGAATATTCATCACGAGCTCAAGGGAGAGGTAGTGATGAATTTTTGATCAAAGGAAACCTTAAGAAACGACCATTACTATCTAGGCTCACGTCCTACGGTCGATACGGCTACGATACCACTCTGTCACACCTGTTTTCCCAAAGAAAACCAAGTGCAAACCTATATGCATGCCAGGATCAATTTTCATGCATATAGTTGACATAAGTGAATAACAAAAACAATATCACGTAAGAAAAAGGGAGATTATCAGAGTTTACGCTTAATCTTGGAAACGGAGGCACCAAACTTCACAAGCAATCGGCGGGGGGTTGCGTACGCCTAGAACCGGCAACATCTTCACAAGACTTCGAGTAGCTTCCTCCTTCGAGCAACATTGTTTATAGCAAGGGTGAGCACTTGTCGTACTCAGCAAGTGTGGGGAAAAGAATGAATGCAAAGGCTTTATAGTGGACCGGCTCAAAGCATTTAGCATTTTAGTTGGTCAAATTTTATTAGCACCTAATTACTAATAAAGTATAAGTTTATACCAACCCACATTAAGCATAAAGATAAGAGAAACACCATGAGCACATGGCTAAGATAACTAGAAACCAGAATTCAAGTCCATCTTCAAGTTCAATTAATCATGTGAGGGTCCAGGCCGCTCTTGACCCTGAGCACGGCTAATCGATTAGTTTTACACTCTGAAGAGGTTGTACACTTTCACCACAAGCAGCGTAAAAGCTCCGAAGAACTTTGAACCCAACCATGCGATGCTGCGCAGGCACCATACCACACTACCGAGGTGTGGTTGCATAGGGACGCTACATGGCCTTTACAAAGGTTCTCCAACAAGTTGTGACCCACAAGGTCCGGATCAGTTAGCAAGGTATAAAGTCCCCTAGCAGGTCGATACCCCACCATAAAAAGAATAACTCACCCAACCCCCTGCTAGAGCGAGTCCATACCCCGCAGTACCGCCGATCCCTTGTCCTTATCAGGTAAGATCACCCCAAGCTAAAGTTCCTAATTATTCAGCCATGACCATTGCCCATTAGTTCTTGTGGTTGTACTGTTTTCCTGGGTGGTTCTCCATGTTCCGATTAAACATATGGTCTTGTATATTAAACATCACATAACACATTGGAACATAGAGCATAAGATGATAACCATGTTGATTATTACCAACCCAGTTGAGCACACTAAGCAATATCTACCATCAAGATTAATTAAAAACCAGGTTCAAGATAATGGTCAAAAGAGGCTAGTCATCCTTAATAGGAACCCATCAAAATTAATGCAAGGCACATGCGATAGTGATTAATAAAGTTATTGGGACAAAAGATCAAGGACACACTTGCCTTTAACCAAAGTGGTGATGTTGCTCAGAATCTTCACCTTCACACTCTTCCAAGCTCTCGAACCATGAATAACGTTCACTCTAATCGCATCAATCATCGGGCACAAACATACACAAAGCAGACAGACAAACAAACAAACTAAGAACAATACACCACTCAAAAGAAAAGCTTTAAAAGAACGCACTAAAGGGTAGGCTTGATTAGATGGATCACTAAAGAACACAAAGTGCTTGGAAGGGAAAGGCTTGGTTAACTTTGAAGAGATGATTGCGGAAGATTGAGCAGGGACCGGAAAGGTCACATTGAGATAGAGCTCGATCCTATTGGTTATGCAAGCGCGAGAAACGGCGAAACGAACTAAGCTCGAAACTATCGTGAGATCATTAACCAAACAACAAGAAACTACGCTTGGCATATTTTAATTAAGAAATCATGTGAAAGAATATTTCGAGAGAAATACTCTATGTTACCATTAAACAAGTTACATTTAATTAAGGAAATCACGATAGACCTAATCATATTTTATTTGTAACATTTGAGTAGAAGTTATGTCAAATTACTTTAGAAAGATAAAGCAAGTATAAGATATCTAGACGAGTAACTTTATGTCACGCGTTCAACTAAACATATTTAATATTGAAAAGGCATTTATGATGTCATTAGGCATATTAACTTTATTATAAAAACCGATGTTTACTCTAACATCTTTTATTTAGAAAAACTAGTTATGAATAGAGATTAACCAATTACATCATGATTAAAGAAAACCGGATTAGAACCTAATCACTTTTTATTTATAAAAGCATTGGAATAAGATTTAGTCAAGATTAACATGCATCTTTAGTGTTAAAACAAGTAACAGGTGATACACATGCTAATGTACAAGTTACTGTGAAACGAACTAGAACGACACAAACGAACTATCCACGCACAAGAAAACCTTAAGGTGGGTTTAGGAAAACTAATCTACAAAGAGATCTCGGATGAAGAGCTGACACACCAACCAAGGGTGAACTGATCTGACAGGTGAAGTAGATAACAGGATAAACTTTAAAGAAAGATAGCTACGATAGACTAGGTACAAGAACACAACTGATTCAAAGAGAGACAACCAAACTGAGATGGAATAGACATCAACTAGCTAGATGCCGATAAATAAGATTCTAAGATAATCATGAAACAAGAGTGATAAGATTACTTGAAAGGCAAATGAGCAGTGCAAACTACTCACACAGATAAAGCTATTAAGCTGAGCAGAAACTCTATGGCTTGATTGAATACACACGGTTTAGCTTGGGCTAACACTAGAAAGGTTTAGAGCTTCTGATAAACTTGATCAAGAGAGATACGAAGGTAAAGCTGACACCGAACGTCTAACGAATCATTTGCATAAATAAGAGAACAAGGCTATGAGCTGGATTTATTTTAATTAACAAAATATAGGTAAGGATATTTCATAAATAAAATACCCCATGTTGGAATTAAAGTAAATTAAACTTTATTTGCAAAACCGGTGTAAAGAACTAGTCAAGTTTTATTTATAAAGATTCATATATGAATTATTCCAATTAAACATTTAATTTAGCAAAACTAAACTATATGAATAACCTAAACGAAACTTTATAATTCGAGTAGATCATATTATTATTATTAAAAACAACATTTACATTGGTATTAATCAAAATTAACATTTACTCATAAAGCCGAAGTAAAAGCCTAATCAAGTTTTAATTATAAAAGTTAATAACTCATTAAGCAAATTAATATTTGACTTATGGAAAACCGGGTAAAAGATCTAATTAGATTTTATTTACAAAAGCATGTGAGAGAAACTTTAATCAAATTAAATTTGATTATGAAAAACGATATATAGATCTATTTTGCTTTTATTTACAAAAGGCATGTATAACTAGACATTAATCAAAATTAATATTAATTTTATTTTCAGAAAACAAAACATGGTGAAAACACACTACTAACGCGTGCTTTACATTATTATGGATCTAACACAATTTGAACGGATTAAATCGGAGCAAAAACATGGAAGATATGGACTTTTAAAGATCCAGGGACCTAGATGCAGAGATCAGGAACTTCTAGGGAGTTTACTGTGAAAAGACAGGGGCATATACTTAATTATGCATATAAACTCAGGTATTTACTTGCAAAACTGCCGGGAAGGGTTTATGTGCAGGAGGTGGGGTCTCTGCAGGGGGTTATGAGCAAGATTTACAAGTCACAAAAGAAAACAAAGAGTTACTGAAAAGGACAGGGTCCTAACCGCAAGATTGGCATCTCCCCTTCTTCCTCCTCTGGACTGCCATGGCGGCGAGCAGGGAAGCTCTATCCCACGGCGGCGCTGGCGACCTAGGGCACGAGGGGCTTAGCGAGGTGGGGGAAAAGAGAGAGGAGGAGATGGGGAACACGGAGTAGAGCTTACCGCGGACGAGAGCGGGCGGGGAGGTGGCTGCCGGCGGTGGAGTTGGCCGGCGGGCTCGGTACCATGGCAATGGTGGTGCTCCGGTGCTCCCCCGGCCGCGAGGAAGTGGCCGAGGAGACACGGCGGGGAAGTCGCGGAGCCGGTGGTGGCGTCGGCTAGCACCGGGGTGGCGACGACCGCGACGAATCGCGTTCGGCGGCGCACCGGCCGGCGGCGGCGCGCAACGCGCGAGCAAGGAAGGCGCGGGGCGGCGGCGGCCGGAGCGCGCGGGGGCTCGGGCGCGGCTTAAAAGGGGGGCCGCGCGCGGGAGTCCCGGGCGGGTACGACACGGACGCCGAGGCGTGGAGGCGCCGGGACTCCGGCGAGTCCCGGCGGCGGCCGGCGCGAGCCGTGTCCTCCATGGACACCGGGGGAGTTGGGGATCCGGGGCCCGGATGGGCTTTCGCGGGCGGGCTCGTGGCGGGGCCGGTGGGTTAGGATGCCGGGCCGGAGCGGACGGGGCTGCGGCCCGCTCGAAACTAGAGAGTTGAGGGGGAAAAGAGAGACTTGGAGGTTTGGGCTTAAGGAGGAGATGGGCTTGAGCTAATAAAAAGAGAAGAGGGATGTCTGGCTAAACCGAAGTACGGGGAAAAGAGGGAGCTTGAGTGGACTTGTGCTGCTTGGGCTCGGTCCAAAAGAATTGGAGAGATTTTCATTTTCCGAATTTAATTTCCAATGCGAAAACAATTCCAGGAAAAATCTAGAAATTGTTTTAAAGCACTAAAAATACTCAGAAAATTCCAGGAAAATTCCCAGAGATAGATTGGAGCATGAACAATCCAAGTAAAGTGTTTGGAGCTCATGAAAAAGATTTTAGATCCTTCTATTAAATAGAAAATTCTCAGAGAAAATGAGAATAAATCCCAGAAAAATCCGGAAAATTCTTAGAAAGATTTGGACAGCTCCTAAACACATTTTGAAACCTTAAGCACTCAGGAACCGCTAGATGCATCGGCATGAATGCAACACACATAACTTTTATTTAATTTAGAAAAATCAAACAAGGATTTTTCCTATACTATATTTCCTGTAAAGAAAAAATAAATGTTGGAAAAATTTTAAAATTATGATAAAATTGTTATTTAATTATTCCCTCTATTCACATCCTGAAATTGGAAATTTCAGGGTGTGACAATCGACGGACTCGAAGAAGATCGCTGTGCTGCCCTCGTCCAGTCAGCAAGGTACCTTGAGGGTATCTGATGCTACCATGATCGCAATGTCAGGGAACGCTCCTTCAACGTTAGCGATCTAGTCCTCCACCGCATCCAAAACACAAAAGGACTACAGAAGCTCAGCTCGCCATGGGAAGGTCCCTTCTCAATCTCCAAGGTGACCGGACCTGGCTCCTATCGCCTCTAGACACTTGAAGGCGATGACATCAGCAACTCGTGGAACATCGACCAGCTTTGTCACTTCTACGCGTAGTCGTTCGACTACTCCGGGGTCCAAGTCTACACGACTACTCCTGGGCTCCTCGCCGTAAGCGGCCTCCCGATCCTGGCACTAGCCTACGTACTACTCCACTCCAAGATCCAGCGTCACCGGCTACTAACGGATCTTGGGCTGCTCAGAGCATCAAGGACTCTAGCAGCGGTCTACAAAACCATGTACTCTTGATCCAGCCTATATGGCTACTAACGGATCTTTAGTTGTAAGTGGCCTTGGGTCCTAGCGTCACTTAGCCATAGGCGGCCTTCGGGTCCGAGCGACTACTCTTGTAAACGGCCCTAGCCATCCAGGTGTACTCCTTTCTCCAGTAATAAAGTTCGATCTTCCAATCAACTGGCTTACTGCACCTCCTAACTAGGCACCTACTACCGAGTAAAGATACTAGTCGTAAGAACTTCACGGCTTAGTACTCCGCACACTCCGCTGCAAGTGGCGGCAACGAGTACTCATTTCACAGGTATGTCGTGGACAAACCTCATCATAATTTAAACAAGTTATCATTAACTCTGTTTATATTACATGCGCTGCTACAAGCTAACCCTACAGGGACTCCTACTGAAGGTTCAGCTTTCCCACCACTTGCTCTGTAATTGGCGCCATCTCCTCTAGAAGGATCTTGTACTGATCATCAATACAATTCGCTGCGAGTCCTCCTGCGACTACATCCACTGGAGCCTTGGGGAAGTATGACTTCATGTATGCCAAGACTTGGTTGGGGATCGACTTCGCCAAGTGCTTCACATAGGTCACCAGACGCCCGAGGGCTTCCTTCAAGCGATCCACCAGTGGAGCAATCTTGGGCCCACCCGGGTGTGGCACCAACAGTCTAGCAATCGGGAGCGTGGCTTCTTCAAGTTCCTTCAATTGGCCGCGCAGCTTCTCGTAGTCTTCATTCAACTTCTGCAGGGATTTATAACAGTTCACGGGGTCACGATTGAGGCTTCGCGAAGATCCATGTGATAAATGCACTCATGGGCCAGCTGCTTATACTCGTATTCAAGTACCTCTCGGGCGTCCTTCTCCCAGTACACGATATTCTTCAGATCGGTCTCTGACGCCTTCAGCTGGTCCACTCGCGTCTCAAGCTATGTAGACACCTCAACGTAATGTCAGATTACAACAAGGTACCCCAATCAGTACTAAATAGTTTGGTGGGCAACATACCTTTGTTCTTCTGGCATAGGGACTTATTCTTCCGAACCAAGTCGTTGTTGTTCGCCTGCATTTCTTGTACTTCATTATGGTATTGGGCGAAGGCTCCATCTAGCTTGGACTGCAACAAGGTGGAGTGCTTCCTGGTCTTGTCCAGTTCCTTCTCCAAGGCTTCTGAGCGGAGCACCGTATCACCATATCCTTGGAGCATATCATATTTCTGTCGAGATCTCTCCACGACATCCTGCACAAGGCAACATATTATTCGAGTACTCAACAATGCATGGAATTCGACTACTCCAGGTGCGGCAACGTACCTTCATGCACTGCTCCGTGCGGTGCATCGACTTCAGGTTCCGAGCCACGGTTGCCGGGTCAACAAGGTCGTTGGCTAACAGCTCCAGGCCGTCACGGCTTGCCATCGTAGTCTCTGCCATAGGTGCCGAACGGATCGGCACCGCATCTTGAATCTCAGGTGATCGCACGACCACTTCCGTGCTCGCCTCCCGGAGTGCATCAACATGTACCCCACTACGACCTCGGGGGCTACTGGAGCTTCTGGGTCAGGGGTTGCCCCCTCTGTTACCTCAGCCACTAGCATGGCGACTTTGACTTCCTCCGTAGCCGTTTCCATGGCTACGGCTTCAGGGATCTCGGATCCTCCAGCTTGTGGTCCTGTCCCCACAGAGTACATGAAGTCAATTCCTAAGACTACAACTACTATGACTGGTGTCTACCATTGGCGAAGTACACGTACCATCTACTATGGTGGCTTCTTGCTGTGTAGCCTCCGCCGCGACTTCGGTCCGTGGCAGAGGTGTGGAATCCTAAACTCCCGTCGACTGATCTTCTTCACCAGCTGTCGTATTGGGTTCGTCACCATCCCAGGATAGATCAGTGGATTTTCTGTACCACACACGTCAGTTGATCATCCATGCAAGATTAGTGATCTACATAACTACTCGGGAGATCAGCCACACTTACAAGCTTGACCGGATAACAGTCACGGTCGGGGCGCCAAGAATGCTGGCGATGTCTACAATCCCAGCTTCCGCAGTCACCTCGTCTTCAACCTGGGCTCCCTCTGGCTGCTCTGCCATTGTAGTCGGGGAGGGGTCTAGCCTTTTCTTTCCCGCCGACGCATGTGAGTCACCGGCGCTAGCTGCTTGTTGTGCCGCTTCTGGCGTGACTACTCCAGTGGTTGGAGCTGGGCTGACACTTCTTTCAGTCGCCCCTCTCACCGTGTCCCATGTCTCTTCTTCCCCTTGGTCCACGGGGTTGGAAGGAGGAATATCCTGTGACAACTCAAGATTCAACTATCAGAATATAGTACTCAATGGAAAGTACTTGACTACACTACTCGAGGTACCCACCTCTTGGTTGGTTGACTCGGTAATCTTCAACTTCTTGGTGGTGCATTTCCGCACCACATTGCGCGGCCTCCTCGGCGGCGCGGGAATGTTGACTTCCAGGCTAGCCGACTTCTCGACGATAAGGGGTATGTTGGGTAGACCAGGGCAGCTGAACCGCGATCACAGCCAAAATCGCTCCTGGAGCGTCTCCCCATCCTCGTCGTTCGAGGTGTCTTCAATGGTGACAGTATCGTCACCCTCGCCGACTTCGCGGCGCTCCTTCACCTTGCCCTTTCCCTCCTCCGGCACATCTTCAGGTTGTGGGGGGAGGGCGGATCAGAGATGAACTTCACGACGTCATCCTGCAGTACACAACCTATGTAAGTATGACTACACCAGGCAAATCCATACTCGGAGGCTTCGGTCACGACTACTAACCTTGTTTGGCAGATGCGCCGCGGAGTACTCAAGGACTGGACAAGGCGTGTATGGTGGCATTTCCTTGAATATCTTGCCCAGCCTCTCGACAATATCATCATCGTCGACTTCGCCACCGGGCATCCTCGACGTGTCTTCGTCGCCCGGGTATTGGTACCCGAGGGTGTCACGAGCCATCAGCGGCTGCACCCTACTCTTCATGAAGCTGAAGGCCACGTGTTCGGCCCTCAGCCCGGCCTCTCTAAGGGCCTTGATCATCTTCATTAGCTTAGGTAGTTGGATACCCTCTTGCATCATTGGCTCCATGTTCCACCACGACCTGTGCTTCAGCTGCTTCCCGCTCGGCTTCGGCAGCTCCGGACGGTGGTTGCTGATGTAGAACCACTTGGCCTTCCAGTCCTGGTTCGATTCTATCAGCTTGTATGTCAGGTACTAGTCAGCCGCATCTTCGCGCATCTGAATACCAGCTCCTCCGACTACTTGCGGGTCATTGGTGCTCGGTTGTGGCTTCACCCGGAAGAACTTTCGGAACAGAACCCAGTGGTGCTTGATTCCCACAAACACCTCACAGAAGTGTACAAAGACAGAGACATGGAAACTACTGTTGGGACTCAGATTCAGGTACTCGATGCCGTAGTTCCTGAGAAGACCTTTGAGGAAATCACTAGCGGGGAGCGCCAGTCCATGCTCCGCGAATCGGGCGAACATTGGAATCTCATATGGATTCTTCTCCATTGGATACGGGTCACCAGCGGCGGCGCGCCATAGATCCATCTCTTTTTCTCGCAGAAACCTGCTGTTGACCAGGGCAAGCAGATCTTCAGTCTTCAACTTGGCCTTCTTCCATTCCTTGGCCGGGTTGGGACGCAGGGTGGACGGTGGCAATGACTCTGGGGCGGACCCTTCTGCTTCACTTTGGGTCCTCTTCTTCCCCGCACCGGTCTTCGTGCTCTTGGATGGGGATGCCTTCATCTTCCAAGTGCAAGGTGTCTTCACTCGCATTCGCTACGGGGCTACACTAGTGGTGGACAGCGGTGGTGCGTGTAGATCTATTCTATTGAGCGGCGACGACGACGGCAGAAGAAGCACAGGAGAAAACTCCGGAGCAGATCTATTCAAGTGGCTGCTACTGAGGGGAATGAAAAACCCTAAGGGCCTCAACTCTTATTTATAACCTAACAGGCAGCAATACACTTATCGAGCGGATAAACGCTAGGCGGGTGACTCAGCGGCTGCAGCCCGATTATTCATCTTTCAGGTACTCGACGCTCCTCACCTCGGGAGCTCGGCTACGTCAAGCTAGATTCTGTGGATTACTACAAGATTTGAGATCCACTCAGGACACATTCTACAATCAAGATGACCCTTTAATTCGATAGGAAGTACTCGACTCAAGGCTCGAGGGCTCCATGCCACGTGTCTTTTGGTTTTTCTCTGGATTTTACGGGATAAGATTAGAAGAATTTCAGATTGACCCTCAGCTTGAATCTACGATTCGACCTAAGGCTTGGGGGCTACATTCCACATGGAATGCGATTCTCCGAATCGCATTTTCCATATGGTTCATTCATCAAGACAACGCGAGTACTATTGAAGACCTTCAAGAGAAGAACTCGAGGATGCTTGGGAACTACTCGAGAAGACTTCAAGACTACTCAAGGATCAGCTGGAGTACCTTCCAGCCTCGGGATGCTTCGAGTACCCTTGAGGACTTTTGGCTTGTAGAACTCGAGGACGCTTGGGAACTACTCATCAAGACCATCAAGACTACTCGAAATTATCCCGCTCGACTACAAAGTACTTGGGGGCTTGTCGTATGGACATCCCTGGGCCCACTACTCTGGTGGGTACCAGGACCGACTACTCGGTGGGCCCTTGGGAATACTCGACTTGTGCTGCACGGCACCTGATGACGTGAAGCGCAAGGACTACGGTGGAGTAGGACTCGGATAGGAAGTTGTGCATGTCTGGATCCATGTAAAGATATCCTAACCGTACACGACTATTACTCTCTCCTCAAACCGACTTGTAACCCTGCCTCCTGGGCTATATAATGCGAGGCAAGGACCCCTCTCTCATCATCCGCATCATCTTGTAAACACACCCAATCAATCCAGAGCTACACAACATACAATACGTAGGGTATTACGCACATTGCGGCCCAAACCTGTCTAAATTGTGTGCCACGTGTCTCTTCCTTCGAGTTAACGATCTCGGCGAGGCCACATTCATCTACCTCGGGTACTCCCCTTGGTAGGTTGCTGGTCTAAAACACCGACAACCTAGGATCGCTTCTGAATGACGGTTGTGGTAGTTGAGCAGCTGGAAAAGTGGACCCATTGATCCAAGTGATCCTAGCCTCCACCATTTGATCAAATCGACGTTTCCTTAGTGAATCTCGTTCATCCAAGTATTGCTCGAAGGAGATGTGAGACATGGGTACTCCTGGGTCCCCACCGACTAGGCTCACGACCATCCCTAACAAGAGGGTCCGACCTACTAGAAGACCCGCCGACCTGTTAGTGGGCCCAACCGACCTAGTTGGCAGCCCACACGACCTCTTGAAGACCTTCCAGAAGATTTCCCAAACGACCTCATTCAGAACAACCACAAGACTTGACGTGCAAGACAAGGCAGTCCAGACGGATTAACGCAGCTCGGATAAGCTTTCCATGTTGTAATTGACTAGAGATTGGTTTCTCTGTTGTAACTGACCTGGACTCCGGTCCACCGACCTTTTTCGTCGCCCAATATAAGGCGGGCAAGGGCGTCCTCCCGGGGACAACCAGTAGACCATCGACAGGTCGCCATGTAATCTCGCCACACCAGCAATACTAACCGAAGAACTGGACGTAGGGATTTACTCTCCGGAGGCCTAAACCAGTATAAAATCGCCTTTTCCTTGTGTCTCGTCCTAATTTTCGTGTGCTACGCTAGCATAACCATCGCATTCTTAGCTCCCGACCTCTCCGCCGAACAAATAAACCACAGGGATTAACACCCCCGTGGGCTGTCCAGATCTCACCATCTGACAGTTGGCGCGCCAGGTAGGGGCAGATCGCGAGCTCTTCGTGTAGCGTGATGGCAGCTCGCCCCGACGACCTCTTCGGTTACGACACAAAGGATATCCCCGCAGTGACCTGCTCGCCGCCACCCTCCGATCTAATCGCGAGGTCGACATCTTCGTTTTGCGGACGGCGCGCCAGAATTTTTTATGTCCACCCGCCCACCCGACATGACGCTCTAGCCTGGGCGATCTACTCTCTCGAGCACGTGCGTCGCGAGGCCTCGGCGGCAGCAGTTGTGCATGCCGAACTCCATGTCCGTCACATACGGCCAAAAAAACAATTCCATCTGCTTCAACCTGCAGACGGCACCGACTCCTGGTCTGTACCATGCAAAAAATCAATCTACACAGAAGCTATGTGATACAGGGAGTACATCTTTTGCCCCTTTTTTTTCTTATTTCAATTTTATTATCAGTGAAGTTACGTCTACATGCTAAGTTCATGTTTGCCTATTACATGCTTGCGTGATGGAGCCTTGCTCGATCACGAGTCTATTTTGCAGGACTATGATGACACCTATGTGGATACTGAGATCGCGACCACAGTACCAAGCACCGTGTACCATTGCGCCGGCGACCACGACGACCTCCTCGACCACTCCGTTTCGGCAAGCTAAGTGCTATTTTTAATTAAATATTGTTACGGTTTAATTTTCTTTTTCAGACCTGCTCTACACATTTTTTTGTCTGCTCTTCTTATCCCTCCCACTCGACATGCTCGGGGCATTGGCCTTGCCAACACGTAGGTCACCAGATCTGAGGGTTCAAATTTTTTTATCTTGTGCTGTGTTCCCCTCCCCCTCGACATGCTGGGGGGCTTGGCCATGCCAATCTAAAGGTCGCTAGACCTGTGGGGTCCTACTTCTCCTATGTGTTCTTCCTTTAACTGCTTGACTCTCGTTTGAAGATTTGATGTTGTGTGGTTGCAAAACCTGAGTCCTAGACTCCTCCTCGTGCGTCAGCTACATCTAAGTGTCCCTGTTGAGCATTGTAGAGGGGTGAAACACTTTGCAGCTTCAGAGCTTTTGAATTCGAATAATGCGTGCCTGACACAATAAGGGGAATACATACCTTTTCAAACAAAACATAGCACATGAATGTTCAACTCCGGCTAGCATTACACATTAGCATGAACATATCATAGCTCAGCTCGATCTTCATCATATTTATATTTGACATATTGATACACAGATCTGGTGTTTATTTTTCAGGACCAGCTCTTTGCTCCAGCGTCACTGGCGTTAGGTCGCTAGACCTCCCTGCCGCTCCGTTTTCCTCATCAGGTCGCTAGACCTTCCTCTGGCTCCATCGGTGTCTTCTTCGTCAGGTCGCTAGACCTCCTGGTGTCTTTATAGTCGCTGGCGTTAGGTCGCCAGACCCCCCTACGGCTCCGTCGTCATCTTCATCAATTCGGAAGACCTCATCAGCGACTTCGTTCTTCTAGCTCCAAGCTTCTATAACTTTGCATCCTATGCTCTGGTGGATGGTCGCATGCCCATGGCCTAGCCAAAATTCTAATTTGCGGCTTCATTGCTCAACAATGCTCGGTGCTTGCCTCCTTCAGTATTCGTGGTGCTATTTATAGCAAGAGCCAAGGCCTTGGGCAGTTGGCGAAGTAATGACACTGTCACCACGTGATATTGGGGCCTACAGTTTGTGCATGATTAAAGGCGATGACATTACTTCCTCTGCCTCACGACGTCTTTTGTCATTTGTGCATCAATGATGCCTGAGCCCGCCGCAGCGTCACATGGCTACAGTTGCTCCCTCGATCAGTGGGCAGTTTGTTGTTTTCTGGGTGGCAAGAGAATATTCGACCACTGTTGACCCGTGACTCTACAGTCTACGCTACACGACAAAACCTGACCCTGTGTCAGATGGCCCTGCGCCTAACTTAGCCCCTTCTCGACGACGACTTTATGACCTTTCTTTACGACCTGATGTCTTTTATTTGCACCCTCTAGGCTCTGCATCCTGGTGCACCCGCTATGGCTCTGCATGTAAACGAACCTATTCCAATCAGCCTATATTTCTGTTTCCTGAGCAGAATGGTCGTAGGTTCGATTAAAGACCTTCCTGGGTAGGCGTCCCTCGCTGCTCTGCCAGATCTTCTTGGGCGCCTGGAGAATTAGTAGCACCACGAAGATCAGAAGCATCATGGAGATCTACAATTTTCGTCGGGCCCCGTGGTCGGTGTGCCTATTGCTGAGGTTGTCAATACCTCAGTATCATGGCCCCGCTGGATGGCTAGCAGCTATGTTGGTCGTCTGGACACCAAAACGACCTCCTTGAGGTCGGCGTGCCTTAATACCTAGGTCTTGCAATACCTCGGCACGTCTACGGCTTTGCCAACCTAGTTGGGCGCCCCAGTTGTGTGACCTTCTGAGGTCAGTGTGCTCTTGTAGCCCTGCCAGCCTGCTCTGGACAACCAAGATTTTTACGTCAGGAATGAAGGCCTTCCTGCGGGGTGCACGCCTGGTGGCCCCGCCAAGTACTTCTGGGTGCTTGGGCGCTATACACTTGAGACCTTCTTGAGGTCGACATGCCTCGAGTGGCTCTGCCAGACTCTTGCAGCTATGCAGGATATCTGGATGTCTCTACACTCCATACGATTAAGACCAACAGATTTTTGGCTTCATCGTAGACCAACCCCCAACATCGCAACTTCAGCTACGACGTCATCAACAACCTCTTCATGCAACGCACCTTTCAAGACCTTGCTGGGTATCCTCGGATACTGGGCATTATTGTTCAAGGCCTCTTCAAGGTTGGCATGCCTACAAGGCCTCCCTGAGGTCGGCGCTGCCAGATTCCTTGCAGCCATGCTTGGAGATCCGGATGTCTCTACACTTCGTTCGATCAAGACCATGACTCCGTTTTCTTCTCTTTTGAGCATCAAACCAGCCATGCTGCCTGCTTCCATGCGGGCCCCACATGTATTCATGGGTATTCAGTTGAATACCCAAAATTTTTGACAAAAAAAGTTCATATACTTAGTATATTACATGTATGTGTCAAAAATAGAAAAATTCACTGCATATTGGGCTTCCACTACTCCATCCCGGCCTCCCATTGCCACTTGCCAGGGTCCGACCCAAATTTCCCATGGCCCAAACTGCCACAACCCCTTTGGGCTTTGGCCTGTTCGACCCCCACCCCCGCCGGCGGCGGCGGACGGCCACGGCCCGCACGCGCGCCGGCACCGCCAACCCTAGCGCTAGCGGCGTTGCGCAGCGCGCGCGACCGGTGGCCGGCCGGCGTCCGGCGACCCGCGAGCGGTGGCCGAGCGGCCCAATCCTCTCTGCGGGGCGGCCGGCGGCGGGAGACCGGGAGCGGGAGGTCGGCCGGTAGGAGGCAGGGCGTCGGCGTCTCGTCGAGCACTCGAGCGGCGAAGCGTCGTAGCACGGCAAAGCACGCGGAGCCGCGGAGCACCGCAGCGGCCAAGCGCCCGGCGGCGCGGGCGGGCCGGCGGGGGCGCCGGCGCGGCGTTGGGCGGCCGCTCGGGCCGCCTCGAGTCCTCCCTGGCTCCCTGTCCGGCTGTGAGCTGTCCCTTTTCGAGTTCCAGCTTCCAGAGTTCCAGGTCCATTCTTCCTCTTCGATTGGAGACTTAAAAAAAAGGTGAACACAGATTACTTGAGATTGCAATTTTGATTGACGATTGCTTGTTAATTTGTGATAATTTTAAGGCGATGCAGTAATTTAGTGATTGTAAATTGTAATTTATAGGATCAAACTTCAAATCATGAAGAGGAAGAAGGCGGGCAGTAGTGCTACTACTGATTTGAAGTCTTTTCTTCAGAGAAGGGCTGCCAAGAAGAAAGATCTTCAGCCTGAAATTGCTATTCCATCTACCAATGAAAGCCAAATGCAATTGGTTGTTTTCCATGGACAGAGTGATACAGGAACAAGCAGTGTTCCACCTCAACCAATGAGAGATGAGCAGCCAGACGGTGAGCAGCGACAGTCAGGTGAACCCCCAATAACAGAAGATGATGAATCCATGACTCCTGCTCAGTCTGATTCTAGTGACAGTGATGAAGATAATATTGCTGATTATGAGATTGAGCATGATCCTGGATTGAGAATTACTATCTCAAGTTATCCTGTCAATGCCCGAGATTCAGTTAGAAGGGCGCTTATTGCAATGGGTCCATGTCGACCAAAAATGAAAAGGGAGGATTTCCCGCAACATAAGTGTGGAGGTATGCACCGCTTCAACCTCAAGTGGTTTGATGAATTTAAGTGGATTGAGTATAGTGTGCATAGAGATGCTGCTTATTGTTTTATTTGCTATCTGTTCAAAGATAGTGGAGATGCTGGTGGGGATGCTTTTGTTGATGGAGGGTTCCGAAATTGGCACATGAAAGTTAGAATACGTAAGCATGTTGGTGCTATTGATAGTTATCATAATGAAGCTGAAGAGAAATATAATCAGTTCATTATGCCTAAGACATCAACCCGTGAGTCCATTGCATCAAACTCTGAACAGATCAAGGCAAGGTATCGAGCTCGATTGACATGGTCACTTAAGTGCATAAGATTTCTTTTGCGTCAAGGTTTGGCTTTTCGTGGTCATGATGAGAAAAAAGATTCACTTAATAGGGGGAATTTTCGTGCACTTTTGGCATGGTTAGCAGGAAAATTTGAAGAAGTTAACCAGGTGGTACTAGAAAATGCACCACAAAATTGTCAGATGATAGATCACAAGATACAGAAACAACTCATTACTGCTTGTGCTCATGAAACAACCAAGTTTATCATAGAGGAACTTGGTGATGAGTGTTTTGCAATTCTTGCTGATGAGTCAAGTGATGCATACCTACAGGAACAGTTGGCTGTTTGCTTGCGCTATGTCAATAAAAAAGGAGAGCTAGTTGAGCGGTTTCTTGGCCTTGTTCATGTTGAAGATACTACAGCACTGACGCTTAAAGAGGCAATTCAGTCCTTGCTTATGAAATATCAATTGCCCTTATCCAAGGTACGTGGTCAAGGATACGATGGAGCTAGTAATATGAAGGGTAATGCCAATGGGTTGAAAAAACTAATTATGGATGAGTCCCCTTCTGCATATTATGTTCACTGTTTCGCCCATCAACTTCAACTAACCCTTGTAGCTGTTGCTAGGGAGGATGCTGATTGTGATTGGTTCTTTGGACAACTTTCATATCTGTTGAATGTTCTAGGGATGTCTTGTAAAAAGATCCGGATGCTTCGTATGGCACAAGCTGAATACATGATTGAAGCATTGAGATTGGGTGAAATTGAAACTGGGCAAGGTTTGAATCAAGAGATGGGTTTAGCGAGGCCAGGTGATACTCGATGGGGATCTCACTACAGAACGGTAATGCATGTTATGCATTTGTATTCGTCAATTAGAAAAGTTCTTGTAAGGATTGGGACTGAAAGTAAAGGGGCTGAGGCTAATGGAGCTCAAACTATGCTCAAAGTATTCGAGTCATTTGAGTTTGTTTTCCTCCTACACTTGCTGAATGAAATATTTGGCTACACAAATGACTTGTGCATTGCTTTGCAAAAGAGAGAGCAAGACATTGTAAATGCAATGGATCTTCTTGAGTTCACAAAGGTAGAATTAAATGTTTTGAGGCAAGATTCTGGATGGCAGGACTTCCTTAATAGGGTCACTTCTTTTTGTGAGAAGCACAAAGTTAGAGTTGCTGACATGAATGCAAAGTATATTCCTCCGCAAAGATCAAGACAGTTCTATAAAGGTGCCATCAATTACCATCGATATCATGCTGACATGTTCTTGAGTGTTATTGATAGGCAAGTTCAAGAGCTTAACAATAGATTTGATGAGGTAAACACAGAACTACTTAGATGCATGGCATCATTCAGTCCAGCCAAATCATTTGCTGCTTTTGATGCTGAGAACTTGATTAAGCTTGCTAAGTTCTATCCTCATGACTTTGATGTTGAAGAAATGAATCAACTTCCTTTTCAACTGAACCGATATATTAATGAGATGAGGAATGATGACAACTTCAAAAATTTGAGAAGTCTGACAAGGTTATCTATGATGTTAGTTGAAAAAGATAAACTTTCTAGATATGATATTGTTTACAAACTTGTCAAATTAGTGCTACTTCTGCCTGTTGCTACTGCCGGTGTTGAGAGGATCTTTTCTATAATGAACTTTGTCAAAAGCAAGCTAAGAAGCAAGATGGGACATAATTATTTGAATGGTTGCTTGGTCACATTCATTGAAAGGGAATTCTTCTTGCAAACTAAGGATCAGGACATCATCACTTATTTTCAAGCCATTAAGGATCGAAAAGTTAACCTGTAGGCTGCATTTTGTAAGCTTTCTTACCATTCTGTTATTTTATTTTCAATTTATTTCACATGTTGCAACTTGGATATGTTTATCGTTTAGTACAATCATTTTGTTCTTTATCCTCAATTTATTTCTCTATCAAACAGTTACGATAGTCCATATATATTTAATTATGTGCTACAATATGAACTTTAGGCTGCCAATTTTTTTTTGCACTTTGAAAATTTTTGAATACCCAAACCCCAAATCCTGGGCCCGCCCCTGGTTAAGTTCATGTTTGCCTATTACATGCTTGCGTGATGGAGCCTTGCTCGATCACGAGTCTATTTTGCAGGACTATGATGACACCTATGTGGATACTGAGATCGCGACCACAGTACCATGCACCGTGTACCATTGCGCCGGCGACCACGACGACCTCCTCGACCACTCCGTTTCGGCAAGCTAAGTGCTATTTTTAATTAAATATTGTTATGGTTTAATTTTCTTTTTCAGACCTGCTCTACACATTTTTTTGTCTGCTCTTCTTATCCCTCTCCCTCGACATGCTCGGGGCCTTGGCCTTGCCAACACGTAGGTCACCAGATCTGAGGGTTCAAATTTTTTTATCTTGTGCTGTGTTCCCCTCCCCCTCGACATGCTCGGGGGCTTGGCCATGCCAATCTAAGGGTCGCTAGACCTGTGGGGTCCTACTTCTCCTATGTGTTCTTCCTTTAACTGCTTGACTCTTGTTATGAAGATTTGATGTTGTGTGGTTGCAAAACCTGAGTCCTAGACTCCTCCTCGTGCGTCGGCTACATCTATGTCTCCCTGTTGAGCATTGTAGAGGGGTGAAACACTTTGTAGCTTCAGAGCTTTTGAATTCGAATAATGCGTGCCTGACACAATAAGGGGAATACATACCTTTTCAAACAAAACATAGCACATGAATGTTCAACTCCGGCTAGCATTACACATTAGCATGAACATATCATAGCTCAACTCGATCTTCATCATATTTATATTTGACATATTGATACACAGATCTGGTGTTTATTTTACAGGACCAGCTCTTTGCTCCAGCGTCACTGGCGTTAGGTCGCTACACCTCCCTGCCGCTCTGTTTTCCTCATCAGGTCGCTAGACCTTCCTCTGGCTCCATCGGTGTCTTCTTCGTCAGGTCGCTAGACCTCCTGGTGTCTTTATAGTCGCTGGCGTTAGGTCGCCAGACCCCCCTCCGGCTCCGTCGTCATCTTCATCAATTCGGAAGACCTCATCAGCGACTTCGTTCTTCTAGCTCCAAGCTTCTATAACTTTGCATCCTATGCTCTGGTGGATGGTCGCATGCCCATGGCCTAGCCAAAATTCTAATTTGCGGCTTCATTGCTCAGCAATGCTCGGTGCTTGCCTCCTTCAGTCTTCGTGGTGCTATTTATAGCAAGAGCCAAGGCCTTGGGCAGTTGGCGAAGTAATGACACTGTCACCACGTGATACTGGTGCCTGCAGTTTGTGCATGATTAAAGGCGATGACATTACTTCCTCTGTCTCATGACGTCTTTTGTCATTTGTGCATCAATGATGCCTGAGCCCGCCGCAGCGTCACATGGCTACAGTTGCTCCCTCGATCAGTGGGCAGTTTGTTGTTTTCTGGGTGGCAAGAGAATATTCGACCACTGTTGACCCGTGACTCTACAGTCTACGCTACACGACAAGACCTGACCCTGTGTCAGATGGCCCTGCGCCTAACTTAACCCCTTCTCGACGACGACTTTATGACCTTTCTTTACGACCTGATGTCTTTTATTTGCACCCGCTAGGCTCTGCATCCTGGTGCACCCGCTATGGCTCTGCATGTAAACGGACCTATTCCAATCAGCCTATATTTCTGTTTCCTGAGCAGAATGGTCGTAGGTTCGATTAAAGACCTTCCTGGGTAGGCGTCCCTCGCTGCTCTGCCAGATCTTCCTGGGCGCCTGGAGAATTAGTAGCACCACGAAGATCAGAAGCATCATGGAGATCTACAATTTTCGTCGGGCCCCGTGGTCGGTGTGCCTATTGCTGAGGTTGTCAATACCTCAGTATCATGGCCCCGCTGGATGGCTAGCAGCTATGTTGGTCGTCTGGACACCAAAACGACCTCCTTGAGGTCGGCGTGCCTTAATACCTAGGTCTTGCAATACCTCGGCACATCTACGGCTTTGCCAACCTAGTTGGGCGCCCCATATGTGTGACCTTCTGAGGTCGGTGTGCTCTTGTAGCCCTGCCAGCCTGCTCTGGACACCCAGGATTTTTACGTCAGGAATGAAGGCCTCCCTGCGGGGTGCGCGCCTGGTGGCCCCGCCAAGTACTTCTGGGTGCTTGGGCGCTATACACTTGAGACCTTCTTGAGGTCGACATGCCTCGAGTGGCTCTGCCAGACTCTTGCAGCTATGCAGGATATCTGGATGTCTCTACACTCCATACGATTAAGACCAACAGATTTTTGGCTTCATCGTCGACCAACCCCCCAACATCGCAACTTCAGCTACAACGTCATCAACAACCTCTTCATGCAACGCACCTTTCAAGACCTTGCTTGGTATCCTCGGATACTAGGCATTGTTGTTCAAGGCCTCTTCAAGGTTGGCACGCCTACAAGGCCTCCCTGAGGTCGGCCCTGCCAGATTCCTTGCAGCCATGCTTGGAGATCCGGATGTCTCTACACTTCGTTCGATCAAGACCAGGACTCAGTTTTCTTCTCTTTTGAGCATCAAACCAGCCATGCTGCCTACTTCAATGCTCGGGGACTACTCTACGAGTGCGTCTTCGACGCCCTCTTGTTTTCCTCGTCGTACCGACCTGTTGGGAAACTCGTTTCTCAACACATCGTTACTCGACCTACCTTTTCTTCTCTTCTTCTTTTTTGGACCATCATACCGGCCATCCTGCCCGCCACGATGCTCGGATACTACTCTATGAGTGCATCCTTGATGCCCTCTGAATTTTTTCATCGTCGTTTCGATCTATTGGAGGCCCGCTTCCTATAGGTCGTCACTCGACCTCCCTTCGATTTGGCAAGACTTCAAACAGGTCGGCTGCTAAAGCTGACTTGTTCTTTTTCTTTTTTCGACCGATGTGCATGTTATTCGACATGTCGATAGCTCCACGACTTCGTCATGACCTTTCTAAGGTCGCTGCGCCTACACCTTGCTCGGGGGCTTGTGAGACATGGGTACCCCTGGGTCCCCACCGACCAGGCTCACGACCGTCCCTGACAAGAGGGCCCGGCCTACCAGAAGACCCGCCGACCTGTTAGTGGGCCCAACCGACCTAGTTGGCAGCCCACACGACCTCCTGAAGACCTTCTAGAAGATTTCCCAGACGACCTCATTCAGAACAACCACAAGACTTGATGTGCAAGACAAGGTAGTCCAGACGGATTAAGGCTACTCGGATAAGCTTTCCATGTTGTAATTGACTAGAGATAGGTTTCTCTGTTGTAACCGACCTGGACTCCGGTCCACCGACCTTGTCCATGGCCCAATATAAGGCGGGCAAGGGCATCCTCCCGGGGACAACCAGCAGACCATCGACAGGTTGCCATGTAATCTCGCCATGCCAGCAATACTAACCGAAGAACTGGACGTAGGGTTTTACTCTCCGGAGGCCCGAACCAGTATAAAATCGTCTTGTCCTTGTGTCTCGTCGTAATTTTCGTGTGCTACGCTAGCATAACCATCGCGTTCTTAGCTCCCGACCTCCCCGCCGAACAAATAAATCACAGGGATTAACACCCACGTGGGCTGTCCAGATCTCACCATCTGACAGGAGAGGGGGTGCTCTGGACCAGGGACGTGCCATGGGGCAGGGCCGGCCGCACACCGCCGGCCGGGCCGCACCGGGGGCCGGGCCGGACCAGGTGGTTCGATCGTGCCTAGCACATGTGGCACACTGGCTCCAATTTCTCCAAAAATGTGTACCTGCCTATGAAATTCAGAACACAACTCATGGAACTTTGTAAGTACTAAAAATGTGCATGAAACTTGCTATATACTCCTCTTGAAACTAAGGTTTTGACGGTCGAATCTTTGTTGTAAGGACTGTCAACAGCCTCTATGATCAGAGAGATATGCTTATCTTTTCTCGTGAACTGACCTTTCCATGATACTGGGCAGTTCCTCCACGGCCAGTGCATGCAGTCAACACTTCCTAGCTTCCCTAGCCAACCAGAATCCTCACCCTGTCAAAGAAGCCTCACTACAGCTGCAGCGATGGGTGCCCGTAGGTAATAATCGTCGAAATCATCAATGAAAACCCAGTAGAAATGTTGTAAAGTTTGTCGAGCAGTTGACTCAGCAATATGCACATACTCATCAACGATATCCAATGGGATACCGTGCGTGAGAATGCGCATTGCTGGAACACACTTCTGAAGAGCGGACAATCCTGGCTTGCTAGGGCATCACACTTCCTTTTGAAGTAGTTGTTTTTGGCATTTGCTGCTTATTTGATGCACTTGAATAACTCATGACACATCCAAAACCTAAATAACAGTTCAGGTAAGAGATATTGCAAATGTTTTTGTAATTAGTCGGACCCCTGAGGGTCCTGGTGTCTCGCTGGGAGCCATGAAGACTTGGCGGTCAGGAGTACCGAGATCGGAGTCAGTAGTCGCTACTTCGGTTGACGTATGCTCCTCAGTTGGAGCTAGGGGTGTTCCTTCCTGAAAGGGAAGCGAGTCGAGGTAGGCGACGCAACACGAGTTGTCGTCTGTCAGGTATGCAGGCTTGCGATCGGGCCAGTACATGAATCTTCTGGTGGGAGTAGATGTTATAACCAAGCCGGTGGCTGGGCCTGGCTGCGGTTCCTCAGTCGTGGCGATCTCGGATTCGGGCTTGACAGGGTCCGACCCAAAGTCGAACTCGTAAGAGGAGTTCGAGTAGTAGCAGGAAGCGGGGATGGAGTCCGAAGAGTAGTCGGAGGCGATCTCCTTGCCGGCCTGGCGTGCGACGAGAGCTTCTGCGTGGGCCCTGCTAGCATTGTAGAGACCATACGGGAAGTGCTCATGGAGTGGGGTGTCCTCACACGATGGCTCAGTAGCCGGCTCGCATGTGATGACCCAGGAGGACGTCGAGTTCGAGTTGGAGGCGGATCCAGACTCGAAATTAGCGTGTTGGTTGTAGAGCGAATTTTTGTTGAATTTTCCGGTGAGGGTGCCCGTGATCACTTCGGGAAGTGTCACAAGCCCAGTCTTCGGGTTGGGCATCTTTGTGAGGCAGCGTTGGATGGAGCCAGTGCCATATGCGGTGCAGACCTAGGAGCTGAAGATGAAAGTGTCGCCGGGTTGAAGGCGACGGTTGGCTTGATGAGGATTGAAGCCGTCGACTTCGCCATGAGATCTTCAGCGAGAGCCCCTACCTGGCGCACCAGCTGTTGGTGTTTTAGACTGGCAACCTACCAAGGAGAGTACCCGAGGTAGATGAATGTGGCCTCGCAGAGATCGGTAACTCGAAGGAAGAGACACGTGGCACATAATTTAGACAGGTTCGGGCCGCAATGTGCGTAATACCCTACGTCCTGTATGCTGTGTAGCTCTGGATTGATTGGGTGTGTTTACAAGATGATGCAGATGATGAGAGAGGGGTCCCTGCCTCGCCTTATATAGCCCGGGAGGCAGGGATACAAGTCGGTTTGAGGAGAGAGTACTAGTCGTGTACGGCTAGGATATCTTTACATGGATCCAGACATGCACCGCTTCCTTTCCGAGTACTACTCCACCGTAGTCCTTGCACTTCACGTCATCTGGTACCGTGCAGCACAAGTCGAGTGGTCCCAGGGGCCCACCAAGTAGTCGGTCTTGGTACCCACCAGAGTAGTGGGCCCAGGGATGTCCATACGACATAGGCGTCCCTGAGCAAAGGCGGTGCATCACACGACACAGAGGAGGGTCGGTCACACCTAGACGAGCGACACACCGGGCGAAACCGACCCAAGGAGCCGACCTACAATCACCTCAGGAGCAGGGATCAGGAGCGTCCAAGGCGAGAGGCGGTGGATCACAGGGCCGACCTCACCTAGTGAGCCGACCACACTTGGGATATTCCTCCCCTGCGCTCCAACAACCTTCCTTGCCTATAAAAGCCACCTCCCACTCGCTGGATCAGACATACAACACAGGAGCATCTCCATTTCCCTCTTTTGCTCACTTAGAGTAGGATTAGTGTAGCTTGGGAGTTAGAGTCGAGTCAAGCTAGTCTCGGGGTTTCGGAGGAGTCTTCTTTAGAGTTTCGGTACTACTCTTGTATCTTTTCTTTGTTTAGACTCAAGTACAATTCAAGCTAATTTTCTATCTTACCTTTCGATTCAATTACATTCAGCTTTTATTTTGCTCTAGAAGTTTTATTCTTGATTTAGACTAAAGTCAGTTTAGTCTTGGTTAGCATAGCTATCTTGAACCATATAGTGTTGTGGTCGTTCTTCGTATGATCTCCGGTGGTTCACGAGAGAGAGAGACCTTCCTTCGTGATATCCGAGGAAAGGTTCTTTGGTTTGTTGTGAGCGTGGTGCTCAGAGCGTACATTAGTCTTAGATTGGTGTCTCGTTCAGTGGAATAGTTGTGGTACCCTAAGGAGGTGATAGCTCTGGACGGGCTTTGTAGTCCACCATGTTAGTTTGGGATGGTCGGATTTAGCGTGTCATCGTTCTCCCTTCTCATCCCAGTCTAAGAGCGCGGCTTTGCATGCCCTTGCAGCACTAGAAGAGCTTGTCTAGTTTAGCTTGCCTTGGTTATCCTTTTCCTTAGTTCTTTGCCTAGAGTTGACAAGAATAGATAGATTGTCTTAGGATCCTTTCTCGTCTCGTTGTCCTCCCAACTCACTATATCCTCTCTAGTCCTTTATCAAGATCTCCTTGTGTGTGTCAAGTTATCCTCGAATACCTATATTCGTTACTCCCACTATAGCTCTTTACCAAGTCTTGTATTTTCTCCACCATTTATTCGATCATATTTGCTGTAGTGCCGCCCTTGGGAAAATATAAATACTATAACCCGAATACCACCGGGTGAAGTGCTACAACGGTAATCTGTGCACTTGCGGACCTTTCTGTGATCGTGTGTTTTACCAAAGACGTTCCCTAGCCCCGTTACTAGGGGTGTAAACCCGATAGCGACGGTCGTGAGTGCCCCGAGCATTCTTGGCGCCGTCACCGTAAGTGCAACCATAGTAGTCAGGCTAAGGAGCGTCAACAAGCATTTCTAGTGCCGTTGACGAGAAGGCAATAGGCATAAGATATCGTTTAAACTTTGTGGTAGAATTATCAAGGTTCGGTAAACCGCTATTTATGCGGGTATACCCTTGCTCTACTCTCGTGTACGTAGAGTAGTGCATGACCGATTTCGACCTACCGTCCAATTTTAACGACAATCCAGAGTCACTTGTGAGGAGAGTGCAACCTCGTGTCCTCATTCCTTTGAAGTTTCTCTCGAATCAAGAGACGAACACCGTCGATCCCGTAGACAGCACCTCGTCAACACCGATGGCCGAGAGGACGATCTGCGAGTTTTTCGCTCCCTCCAACACCAATGTCCCTACCGGACCAAACACAACGGTGGGAGACAAAAACTTTAAACTCAAGCCGGCATTGACCAACATGTGCAAGCAAGTCCGTTCTCTGGCAAGCCTAATGAAGATGCCAACGCACATCTCCAGCATTTCCTAAAGGTGTGCAGGACTTTCACTATTCGTGGAGTGACGGATGATGCAATCCGTCTTCGCCTATTCCCGTTTTCATTGCTCGGGAAGGCAAATCAATGGTTTTATGTAGAGCGAGATACCATCAACACATGGGATAAGTGCTAAAAGACATTTCTCGCAAAGTTCTTCCCGGTAGGCAAAACCAATGCCCTTCGCACAAGAATTTCGGGCTTCTAGCAGCAGAATGATGAGAGTATCCCGGAAGCATGGGAACACTTCCGGGAGTACATCACTACGTGCCCACATCATGGCATGCAAGGGTAGTTCTTGATCCAAATCTTCTACCACGGGCTCAAGCGTACCGCCCGTGAGCACCTAGATGCAGCCGCTGGAGGAGCCTTCTTCTTGCTACAAGTACCCACCACCAAGGAATTCATTGAGAAGATGGTGGCAAATCAAGGTTGGGATGGAGATCGGCTCCAATCTCGTAGCCGCGGTGTACACCAAGTCGACAGAGTCGACATGCTCGCCGCTAAGATGGACCTCCTCATGAAGAAATTGGAGGAATCAAGCAATGTGGAGACCGCCAAGATTATGGACGCTCGCATGACGTGCGAGGTTTGCGGCAATGTGGGTCCTTCAGGTAATGATTGTCCTGAGACAAGGGAAGAAGCCATCATCATCAACAATGGCAACAACAACAGGTTCCGCAACAACAACTACAACAATCAAATGTGGAACTCGAGGCCCAACTTCCCATTCAACAATCAAAATGGAAGTAACTATTCTAACAATTTCAATAATCCACCTTCTATTAAAGATCATGTCTTTGGCCAAGCTAGAATTAATGAAAATTAAAACAAGAAGTTAGCCACCAATGATAAAGTTCTTGAAAATTTAAATTCCACCATTGAATCCTTCACCACTGCTATGAAGAATCAACTAAGCTTTAATAAAATGATAGAAACTCAACTTGCTCAGCTTGCTGCTTCTTTACCTTCTTCTGAGTCGGGTGGAATCCCGAGGCAACCCGAGCCTAGCTGAGAGAATGTTATCGTTATACCCACCAGATGGGGTAAGCCATCTAGGAGGATGTATGCATCTAACCATGTAGGGAAGCTTGTACATCAAATCCAAGACCCATGGAAGGAATCACCAGTCTTGCACAAGAAACACAATGGATATCCGGCTATCACATGCACGATCTACTATCAAAAGATCAAGAATGCTCTTTGTGACCTTGGAGCAAATGTCAACCTCATGCCCAAGGCCATGTTCAAGGAGTTAGGATATCCGGCTATCTCTTCGACGATGATGACAATCCAACTTGCCAATTCATCGATCAAAAATCCAAAGGGCATAATAGAAAATCTCTTGGTGAATGTCAGAGGCTCATATGACTTCGTGGATTTTGTGGTCCTCGACACACAAGAAGAAATGTCGATTATCCTTGGGCGACCATTCCTAAGAGATGTCAATGCAAGGATTTATGTCGGAGCCGGAAGAATTCAATTCCGCACAGGGCAAAGAAACATGACATTCACGTTCCAAGCAAAAGAAGAGCAATGTTACCTAGTGCAAGATGAAAAATCTAGACGGTGGAGGAAGCCACACCCCCAATACAAGGAAGATAAGGTAGCCCCGACCAAGCCCAAGGTGGAAACATCAAAAGGGAGCCACCAACCAAAGAACCCGAATGCAATCAACAAGGCTAAGGGGGAAGAGAAGACGGAAAACATCAATACCCCCCGCCAAAGCCTTATCAACTTTAGCGCCACCGAAGAAAACAAAGAAGGTGTGGCGTGTGAAGGGAGCATCGTCTGAATCTTCCACTCTGGGATCGGACGAGTCCAAGATCAATTGAGCAAACGGAGGAGTCCCGCTCACGGACTCTAAACTACAAGCCCTCACCGAGAGGTAAACCGGTATTTATCTCATATTTTCCTTTCAACCTTTTATTTCGTGCATCAAGCATATTTAAATTTCAAATTTGATTTCACCATTGCATTTGTCAATAAACAAGACTTAGAAAAGCATTTTTGGAGATTTTTGGTGATACGGCCAAACCTAGAGGTAGGACCGTACCTCCCCTCGAGAAATTTTTTGTGCAAGATGTTTACAGGAGGGGACAAGAGTGCTTGGAGCAATTATAGTAGGGACGGCCGAACCAAGTGGTACGACTGTACCTATGTGTGAGATATGGGTACCCATGGGTCCCCACCGACCAGGGTCCCAGAGGTCCCTGTCAAGTGAACTCGACCTGCCAGAAGCACTACCGACCTGCAAGTGGGCCCAGAGACCTTATCCACAATCACGGCGACCTTGGAAGACCTCGGACGACCTTATCCAGATCGCAGACGACCTGCTAGGCTTGTGGGGCAATCCTCTTTAGATCACGGCGGCAGCGCCGCTAGTGGACCCGAGGATCGCAGGATCCTCTCTATAATTATGGAAGGCAGCCTTCCTAAAATCTGTAACCGACCCCGATGTGGGTCCACTGACCTCGAATGGAAACCCTAGCCCGCCGGCCATATAAGGCGGCCTATAGTTCCATTCGAGGGGAGATGACCTTTCCACATAATCCCACCACACTAGACGTAGGGTTTTACTCTCCGGAGCCTGAACTAGTCTAAAATCCCCTGTGTCCTTGCCATACTCATCGAGTTACGAGTTCAACCAAGAACTACCGCTTATGCTCTTAGGTCCTAATCCCCCATTAGTTAACGTACAACCGCTTGGGTAGCCCCCTTGCGGATCTGTCCAGGTCTCACCCCCTGATAGTTGGCGCGCCAGGTAGGGGAGATCAGGAACTAGCTGTGCAGCATGGCGGCCCGACCTGGCATCGTTTTCCTGGCGAGCATGGCAGACATCCTCGCCAACCCCATGGAGATCTGCTTCGGTTCCTTCACGGTGACCTCGACCGCGCTGGCAGTGGCAACCTCATCAAAGGCCTCCGTGGAGGCCCCGGCGACCTTAGACGCCGTCCCCAGCTCCGGCAAGAAGTCGAAGACCCACCCGCCCAAACCCTATGACATCGTCCAGGGGATAGAACTCATCATCGACATGATGGAGGAAACCCTCCAGATCTGTGAAAGGGTTCAGTGCTCAACGCAAGAAGCATCGCACCGCAAGACTTTCCCATTTGGTCTGCGGGCTCCCAGCGGCGTGTACACACGACAGGCGGCGAAGTCGATCCAGATCCAATCTGGCCGATAGCAACCATCTGGCAACCTCAAGGTCGAACCTCGCGCACGCCGTGACCCTCTCGACATACCGTGCATCTACCACACGGGTGCACGGCGCATGCTCTGTTGCTGTCGGCTACGGAAGAAGATCGATCAGGAGCGCGATGTCGCACGCGCCACACTGGCTCCCACGTCTCCGGACGGAGGCGAGTTTCAGAAGGCCCGAATCCTCATCTCCCCCAACGACCAAAGATCCACCCGACAACGCGTCTTGGTGGTCTCAGCGAATGACCCACCGCGGGTCGGCGTGACAAATTCCGAGGAAGCACGTCGGATCCAAGCTAACGCGAACAGCGCCTAGAGGCGGGCGGAGGAGCAGCGCCAGACGGTACCCCCATGTGCCCGCGACCTACGCCTCGAGTTCGAAGAGGTGGGGCTCCCGACGTTCAACAGCCCCCAGGCCAACCTGGGTGCGGTGTTGGCACTTCTCCAGCAAGCTAACCCCTCGCCCAAGGCCAAAGCAGCCATGGCCTACGTCTAGGTCGCCATAGCTCTGGTGGAGGAGAAGAGCACGGCATCCAAGTCGGCTACATCTACATCAAGCCGGCACTCGCACAGCCGATCTAATCAATCTGCGCATAGCAGGCTCCCCACGATCCAGGAGGAGGTCAACCAGCCCGGAGCAAAAGCTGCGCCAGCCGTCGACCTACGTGCCAACCTCGACAAGAACCGGCGTGGTCGCGACACCCGTGGCTACATCGACCAACGTCACCGCCAATACAAGGAGCGAGAGCTCAGACGTCGCCTCGACTACGACCGCAAGTACGGTCCTCCAGGCGGCGTCCACCGGATCATGGAGCGTGAGGAGCGCGAATGCCACGACATCGAGAACCGGCGGCGTGCCCAGTACTAGGCCGAACACGGCCACCCCGAGGGTCCGGTCTGTAACCCAGACCGATAGCCTAGATCCCAGGTTGTGGCTACGGTGCAGGACGAAGATGCGGCTCAGGTCGGTGACAGTGGCAATGACATGGCAATCACCGCCTTCCCCGCGTTGGCGCCATGTCTCCGGTTGGTCGCCTACCCCGACAACTTCCAGCCCAACATCCAGAAGTACGACAGCCGCTCCGACCCCAACATTTGGCTGTTGACCTACTACGTCGCCGTCAAGGCGGCCGGCGGCAGCTTCGACCACATGGAGGCCTACTTCCCGCTGGTGATGGGCGATGCACCATTGCTCTGTCTCAACAACGTCCCGGCACGCAGCATCACGTCGTGGGCCGACCTGTCTCAAGCCTTCACGTCGAACTTCTAGGTGACGTACAATCGCCCCGGCAACGCCTTCAACCTCGGGAGGGTGACCATGAAGCCCGACGAGCAGTTACGGGACTACACCAATGGTTCTTCAAGAACCGCAACACCTGCGTTGGTGTTCGGGATGACCAGGTGGTCGACAGCTACAAGGAAGGTCTCAGGGACCACAAGGTCTTTGAGAAGATTCACGAGTCTGACGCCATGAAGGTCGCGCCGCTCATGGAAGTCATCAGCCCATCGACCTACCGCCTCAAGTGGGTCGACGACCAAGGCGTTCCTAACGTCTGGAACATCGAGCATTTACGTCACTTCTATCCTTAGAAGATCTGTATCACAATAAAGCTATGTACTCTCCCCCCTTGTAATTTCAATATAACAAAGAAAGAGATCCCCTGTTCGGCAACCCATCTGTCGACCTGTGTTTTGGTCTCCCTTTTTTACTATAAGTTCTTTTCCTTTCACCCCGGAAGCGCTCGGGGGCTTGGTCTAGGTTAGGTCTCAAAACACTCGGGGGCTTGGCTTTGCCAACGTTAGGGTCTCGTGACCTGAAGGGATTTTGATTATGTTTTACGCTTTCAAGTCCTTACCATATAGTTAGCTTTCGCTTCCGTTGTAAATGTTCCTAAGTCTCTGGTAAAAAAGAACTAGGGTCCATGACCCCCCTCCGCGTGCCGGTTGTGCCTAAGTCCACACGCTGGGCCACACAGTCGGTACGCCGTTCCTCCACTGAGTTGGGTGAGCGGAGGGTTTCTCTTGCGACCTAGTTACTTTTGACGTGTATAATGAGAGCGCTTTGCTAAAACTTGCATACATCATTTCATAAGCAAAAGCTTTTTAACATTGCAAGTTTATTTACAAGTCCATCGACCTAACCCACGTCTAAAAGCTCCTTTTAGCACCATCTCAGTCAGTGCCAAAGTCAAACTTCTTGACGACCTCCTCCGCGGCTGCCACGACGTCTTCACGCCTGATGAGACCCGACAGGTCCACGTCTTCTGAGACCTTTTACAGGTCGAACGACGGGTCGTGGTACTTGACGGTTGACAACACCACGGCCGCCGCAAGATTGGCGGTGTTCAGGAGCAGGCCCTTGATGTGACCTTCAGCCTCGTCAAGCCGGTCGATCAGTGGCTTGGGTTCAGCCCCTTCTGCCTGCGGGACATAGAGGTCCATGACATACTAGGCGGCATCTTTGAGCTTGCCCAGCTCTTTCTCAAGACCTGCATCACAAGAAAGAAGAATTAGAAGCACGTCCAGCCGCGACACATCTGCCAACTTTCAAACAACGAGCAAGATGCTAACCTCGTCGGGTCTCCGTGGACTTCTCCTTGATGGCCGTCAGCTGGCTCTTGATCGCAGCCAGCTCCTTCTTGAGGGCCTCCTCGGTCTCTCGAGCGCCTGCAGCAATTCAAGGTCAGGAAATCATGACCAAGACCTTACAAAAGCACATGGAGTCAGCCCAGGGCAACAATGAAGACTTACCCTCTACCACGGCTTGGAGGTTGGAAGTTGCGTCCTTGGCTTCTGCTCGGTGTCCTCCAGCTTCTTCTTTAGGTCGGTAGCCTCCTTCTGCGCTTAGCGTTCCATGACCTCCTTGACGCGCTGGATCTCATGTGCGACCGCAATCTCGGCCTACAGTTTTGCCTCATGGGTTGCGATGGCCTCTGCGTGTCGCCGCCTCCCGCAGTGGACCTATCCGAGCTTGTGCCCGCTCAGCATGGGACTGCGCAACAAACAAAACAGATCTTTAAGCCTCACGCCAAAGATACCCGAAGCAAGAAACTCAGCAAGGGTCCTCACTAGCAGCAGGGTCCCGATCGTGTGTGCCGCCTCCCTGAACATCTCCAGGTCGCGGAAGTCAGTAACGACCTCCGCCTCCCACGGGGTGCCGGCGTAAAGGCACCGGTCTTTGTCGTTCACCGAATCCATGCCCTCGTCGATGATCCCTTGTAGGCCTGGCGCCGGCTGCGGATCAGGGGTGTCGTGGTCACCACCCTCACCTCTGATAGTGGGAGATGCACTAGTCTCGGCCTTGTCCGCCTCGGGCGCCGAAGACGTCCCAGCCCCGGCGGCCGCGCTCGTCACGTCGGCCGCTGAAGCTCCCGGCGACTCCACTACCGGCATATCTGGCACCTTGCTCCCAAATGCCTCCTGGCCTGAGGCATTCTTTTCGCTCTCTGATGTTGTCAGAGGTACCCTGCTCATGAAACGACAACCTGAGTAAATGACCAACGGGAAGCGGAAACACAGAGCTAAGTCATGGGCAAGACAGCGGGCTTACTTGGTCGCCAACCTAAGGCCGGGCTTGCATGGCTTGGGCAGGGCCTTCTTCATCCTCTTGTTCGACCCAACATCTCCCGCTGGGTCAGTGCTCGATGTAGCTCGCCCCTGCACCCTTGGCGCTGGGTGGGGCGTCTTCGCTGCCTGCCCTCTTGGCGACGGAGCCGTTGTTGCCTTCGGCGACTGCACGTCGCCCTTGTTATCTTCAATGTTGATGGTCTCGACGTCGGAACTAACAATGGTGGTGGTGTCTGCAGACACCGCGGACCTGGTCTGCTTCCCCTTCCTCTTCTTCGCCTCCGCGATCTGGGTCGCGGCCTGGGAGGTAGGAATCTTCCCAGCTGTCTGCAGTGTGCGCCGCAGCGCTGCGACCCAAGATGGCGCCCTACGCGATGTGGTGGGAGCCTCGTTTTCGCTCCCCACCGTCGAGTTAGAGACGTACTAGTCGATGGGGGGAGGTAGCGACGCCTGCACGTCCGCCATGTCACGGACCTTGTAGCTGCGCTGGTCCTCGTCGCGCAGCGGTGCTGGGCACCAGTAGATGCCTTCACGGTGCTGCAAAACAAGACGTACACATTTCATCAGAACCAAGATGTGTACTCAATGAACCTCATATCAGAGAAATGCCAAGGTCGAAAACTCACCGGGTCGGAACGGCTGTAAACCCCTAGCGCTTGGGGCACTCCTTGTTGCGGATCTGCCCATCGAAGATTTTCTTCACGCGAGCTATCATCTCCGCCTTGGAGACCTTCCGTTGCGCGACTCGGGTCGGGTCGGATTGACCCCAGTATTCAAAGGCCGGATGGGCCTGGTCTTGGAGAGGTTGGATGAGGCGGCGACAGAAGCTGATGGCCACCGTGGCGCCGGTCAGCCCCTCCGCCTTGAGTTGCTCCAGGTCGTCCAGCAAGGGCTTGAGCTCTTGGGTGTCCAATGTCGCCAGCTGGTTGGTCCATTCTGGGCGAGCGACTAGAATCCACCCCATCCTCTCCCTTAGCGCCGACACAGGGTTGTCGAGGTAGAACCACCCATGCTTCCAGCCGGTGGCGTTGCCGGGGAGCGCCAGGTCGATGTACTTCGACTTCATGTTCCGACGTAACATGAAGCTGACATTGCCGACGACCACACCCTTGCCTATCTTCTTTAGCTCGAAGAAGTGGCGCCAGAGGTGGAAATGAGGTGCGATGCTGAGGTAGTCCTCGCAGAGGAGGATGAAGTGGCGGTGATCGTGATCGAGTTGGTGCCAGGTGCACCAACTCGGTGCGGTAGAAGTGCAGCAGCCCGCGTAGGAAGTCACCCGCGGGGACGCTGAATCCACGCTCGATGTGCGCGAGGAAGACGACGGTCTCGCCGGTCCCTTCCGTCGGGAACTCGTCTCCCGCCACCGGCCTCCACCCGACCTGCGTCTTGGGCCGCAGCAGCCCGCAGTCCACCAGCGACTGAATTTGCTCCTCAGTCACCGTGGATGTCTCCTAGACAGTGCTTGGATCTGGGATTGCCGGCTTCTCCATCTTGCCCTCCTCGAATCCAGTGCACTTGGATCTAAAGGTCACCAGTGACTTAGTTCGCATGCGCGGGCGCGGCAGTGGCAGACC
Organism: Cenchrus americanus; assembly: GCA_947561735.1. Lineage (NCBI taxonomy): Eukaryota > Viridiplantae > Streptophyta > Magnoliopsida > Poales > Poaceae > Cenchrus > Cenchrus americanus. The sequence continues at coordinate 155,481,398 of OX387244.1, forward strand.
TAAACTCAGCGGTACTCTCGCTTTTTTGTGCACGACACGGTGGCGACAACTCTAGCTCCGAGTGGAAATGGAAGCAAATGGAGGCCCCTAAGCTGCGGGTCAGCCTTATATAATCAGGACCCAGCGCTGCAACGGGCGGCCGGGCCTCGAGGTCTATCCGGTGCAGTTTACAGCGACCCAACAGTCCGACGCCCTCAACGGATCTATCACCAACGATTCTCTTCAGCCTAAAGGCTACTTGGCAGTAACGGCTAGTTCCGTGCGGGAATTTGCATTCGCCGTCCTTCACGCGGGGTTTTGGCCAACGTGGACTCGTTATGCCCTACTTTAAGCCCCCCAACACCAGAAATTCAACTTTGCACTCAAGGTCGCCAGCGACCTACAGGTGACCTGCTATAGGTCGCTCAGACTCCAGTAGTCCCAAGGTCGTCTCGACCTCTTCACTCAAGGGTTTACTTCACACCCCTTAGACCCAGTCGCCTACATGCCTTCTAGGTCTCTACGACCTACAGCGGCCCCCATATCAACGGCCCCGTGCTTAATGGCTCTACTGCCTGTTGACGACCTTTGCAGTCCCTTTTACAGTGCTTTGTTGCGGCTTCTCCTGTCATGTCGATCCCGACCTCTACACCTCAGGGTTGATGCCCCTGCGCTGCGCCACTGCGCAAGCAGCTGTGGCGACCCAGGTCGTCACAGGAACTCATGTTGCACGTTACGACCTTCCTAAGGTCGGCGTAACGCCATAGCAGCATCGAGACCTTGGCCACACCATTGTCGTCTCAGATGCTCCAATCACGATACTTGACGGAGATTAGTCACTATTCAGCACTTGTGCATAAAAGCTTTGAAAGCTACAAACGACCTTGGCCCAAGGCCATGTTACAAGGTACAAACATGTTAAAGGTCCTGGTCTACCTTACATGGTGCAAGCGGTGCAACCTACACTGATGAAGCGTGTCGCAAGCTTTCTTCTAGCTTCAGGACCTACTTGGAGACCTTCACCACCGATGGAATCGAGGCTGCCACACAGCTGCCTCTATCCTAGCTCTAGAAGGTTTCCTGTGGAGTCCCATCTTTTGCTAGGGTGCTCTCACAAGATCCCAAATGGAACCAGCTCCGCCTTCGACCTCTCTTGGTGCAGCACAGCAACCTCCAACACCATATTAGGCCTCTCCTCGCAAGGCTTATTAAGGCATGTACTGCCCCATGCTGCACCTAGATTCTTCGCTGGGCGTGGGTGCATAGGTTGGTAGAGTTCTCCTAACTTCGCAAGCATTTTTCTAGCTTCAAGGAATGATACCGCAGCTCTATACTCGGGCGGACGCACATAAAGCAAGGGTGTGACTATATTATCAACTGAAGTTGCCATGGTGCTTTCTCTGGATTTGGCTAGCCGAAGGGTCTTGGGTACCTATTTATAGCAGAGGAGCTTAACACCGACGGTCATCTACCTCACTGGTGGCGTGGCGGCCTTATCAGGACACTGTTGGCACATGGATCGCGAGGTCTTTGTCTGCTACTGGAAGTTCTGGCACATCCGCAGCATGCCTGATGACACCTTTTCAGTCTTTGTCCTCTAGCGAGGGCGGCGACATCTCCATACAGGGGACAGGCTCTGCACTGATACAATGCGCCCGTGGGTCGCTAGGTGACGGCAACCCTGGTTACCTAGTGTACTTGCGTGGAGATTCTCGTTGCTTCGTTCGTTTTTCAAGGAAAGAGCATATATTTCCTCAATAGAAGGCCGTAGGTCGCGGATTATTTCTTCTAGGCCGCCTGGGCTACTCTACGAGTGCGTCTGTGCGACGCCCTCTTTCTTTCATGTCGCCTCGACCTACTGGAACCACACTTCCATTAAGTCTCCGCTCGACCTCCCGTAGGTCAGCGTTTCGGCCTTCCTTGAAGGTGTGTTGGCTTCGCCTGATTCCGGTCGGGTCGGGGGTTCTTCTGGAAGTCATGGCACCTTGTCTTCACCTCAAGCGCCTGGACCTACTTCCCAGCAACTTGATGTTCATCTTTGTGCACGCCAAGGTGGATTTTTCTTTTTTGGATCCCCGTGCACCCTATGCGACTTCATCGACGTCAAGTCTTAACTCCGCTTCGACGTGACTTCGTCTCCGCTGCTTCTCCTACATGTTGATCAGGGGCTTGTGAGACATGGGTACCCATGGGTCCCCATCGACCAGGGTTCCGGAGGTCCCTGTCAAGTGAACCTGACCTACCAGAAGCCCTACCGACCTGCAAGTGGGCCGGAGACCTTATCCACAATCCCAATGACCTTGGAAGACCTCAGACGACCTTATCTAGATTGCAGACGACCTGCCAGGCTTGCAGGGCAAGCCTCTCCTTAGATCACGGAGGCGGCACCGCTAGTAGACCCGAGGATCGCAGGATCCTCTCTGTAATTACGGAAGGCGACCTTCCTAAAATCTGTAACCGACCCCGATGAGGGTCCACCGACCTCGAATGGAAACCCTAGCCCGCCGGCCCTATAAGGCGGCCTATAGTTCCATTCGAGGGGAGATGACCTTTCCGCATAATCCCACCAAACTTGACGTAGGGTTTTACTCTCCGGAGGCCTGAACCAATCTAAAATCCCCTGTGTCCTTGCCATACTCGTCGAGTTCCGAGTTCAACCAAGAACTACCGCTTAAGCTCTTAGGTCCTGATCCCCCCATTAGTCAACCTACAACCGCTTGGGTAGCCCCCTTGCGGATCTGTCCAGGTCTCACCCCCTGACACTATGATTTTCCATGAATCTATCAAGACAACCACTATAAGCTTCCAAGTGCTCAACTCATCACGAAATGAAGACACACGAACCAGGTAGCCTAAAATTAGTTTGGGGGAGACCCCATTTTCAATCAAGGAAGGTATGTCCATCCAAACCAATTTTCAACATTTTGTCTATCACATTTGAATAAAACAAAAAAAATAAAAATATTTATTTCAACCATGTGCTTGAATTCTTGTCTATATCCTCACTCTGGAAATGATTAATGGTTGTTATGTTGAAACTTTGCAAGAACCTAGTGCACAACCTTGCTCTCTATGAGTATTTGAATTTGTTGGTATATTTTGAGACAAGAGCCTGAAATAAAACTTTGTGGAAGCAAATGCTTATGACCAAACCTAGGGTGTTGACTAGTATGATATGGTGAGACAATGTTGATCTTGCTCTATCTCATAGTATGGTGAAAATGTTGAATGAATTTCTTTTGAAAACAAAACAAGGCAAGTTCCTCAATGGTCATTTTACCTACCAAAGCCATATGTTGATATCAAAGTATAAACATTCTACATATGCTTGCTTGTGACCCATTGAGTTTTGCCAAATTGTTGTGACCCTTGGTAGAATCTTTTCATGCTTCCATGATCGAGATCACGTACACCCACATATACAAGCTAACTCCTACACTGGGAGTTACGCAAAAACATGCCATCCATCCACCAAAAATAAATACTCCAAAGTCCAAAGAGATTTCTTTTCTTGTATTCTTGCAAAAGGAGAGAGGGGACATTGAAAAAAAGGTATATGCTCAAAAGAGCATAGAAAAAATGTGCTCCAATCAAAGAGCATAGAAAAAAGTGAAACATGACCCCCTCCAAAATAAAAGCAAGGGGTGCTTAGAAAAACAAACAAAAATATTCCACACACTTGCACATCTCGATCAAGTTGCATGACTAGTTTCTTCTTAGATCCGGTCTTTGGCTCAACAACATCATGTGGCACAAGTGGGTCTCATGCTTATCCTACCCAAAGCTCCACATACAAGCCATAGAGTAGGAAGTTGAGGCTCCCTTAAAGCCTTTGGTGAGGTAACAAATACAACTAGAGCGATCGGGGGAACCATACGAGGAAACTTGTCTTTCTTTGCAAAATTCTTAAAAACTCCGAGATAGGATCGAGAAAAGAAGAAGAGTGAGAGATGCAAAGTCAAAAACCATTCTACTCTTCAACCTCTGAAGGCAAGGTGGAAAGCTACAAGCCCCACAGGTAAGATAAGGCTAAGTTTCTCTCGTACCAATCTTTTCAAATAGCAAGAAAAGCATGAATTTGTGCATAGGGACTTGCCGAGTGATAACATGTTGCAACTCCTAATCTGCCGAGGCCAAGTCTAGACTTTGCTCGGGGACGAGCAAACATTTAGCTTGGGGGAGTTTGTTGACGGTTCTTACAACAAAGATTCAACTGTCAAAACCTTGGGTTCGAGAGGGGTATATGGCAAGTTTCATAGTACTAATAAAGTTCCACGAGTTGTATTGTGAATTTCATAAGTAGGTACACATTTTGGGCGAAATTGGAACCAACGTGCCACATGTGCTAGGCATGGCCGAACCACCTAGTCCGGCCGGCCCTGCAGGTGCGGCCGGCCTGGCAAGTGCGGTCGGCCCTACCCCATGGCACGTCCCTGGTCTAGAACACCCCTCTCCTTCAAGCAATACTTGGACAAACGAGATTCACTAAGGAAACGTCGGTTTGATCAAATTGTGGAGGCTAGGATCACTTGGATAATGGGTCCACTTGTCCGGCCGCACAACCACCACAACTGTCATTTTGAAGCGATCCTAGGCATCCCTGAGCAAAGGTGATGCATCACACGACACGAAGGAGGGTTGACCGCACCTAGAGGGTCGGTCGCACCTATCAACCGACGCACCGGGCAAAACCGACCCAAGGAGCCGACCAACAACCGCCTCAAGAGCAGGGATCAGGAGCGTCCAAGGAGAGAGGCGGTGGATCATAGGGCCGGCCGCACCTAGTGAGCCACCCGCTCCTGGGATATTCCTCCCCTACGCTCCACCGACCTTTCTTGCCTATAAAAGCCACCTCCCACTCGTTGGATCAGACACACAATGCAGGAGCATATCCATTTCCCTCTTTTGTTCACTTAGAGTAGGTTTAGTGTAGCTTGGGAGTTAGAGTCGAGTCGAGCTAGTCTCGGGGTTCCGGAGGAGTCTTCTTCAGAGTTCCGGTACCACTCATGTATCCTCTCTTTGTTTAGACTCAAGTACAATTCAAGTTATTTTTCTATCTTACCTTTCGAGTCAATTACATTCAGATTTTAATTTGCTCTAGAAGCTTTATTATTGGTTTATATTAAAGTTAGTTTAGTCTTGGTTAGCATAGCTATCTTGAACCCTATAGTGTTGTGGTCGTTCTTCGCTTGATCTACGATGGTTCAAGGGAGAGAGAGGCCTTCCTTCGTGATGTCCGGGGAAAGGTTCTTTGGTTCATTGTGAGCGTGGTGCTCAGAGCTTACCTTAGTATTAGATTCATATCCTGTTCAACGGAATAGTTGTGGTACCCTAAGGAGGTGACAGCTCCGGACGAGCTTTGTAGTTCACCACGTTAGTTCAAGCCGGTAGGATTCAGCGCGTCGTCGTTCTCTCTTCTCATCCCAGTCTAAGTGCGCGGCTTTGCATGCCCCTGTAGCACTAAAAGAGCTTGTCGAGTTTAGATTGCCTTGGTTATCCTTTGCCTTAGTTCCTTGCCTAGAGTTGACAAGAATAGATAGATTGTGTTAGGATCCTTTCTCGTCTCATTGTCCTCCCAGCTCACTAGATCCTCTCTAATCCTTTATCAAGATCTCCTTGTGTGTGTCAAGTTATCCCCGAATATCTTTATTCGTTACTCCCACTATAGCTCTATACCAAGCCTTGTATTTTCTCCACCGTTTATTCGATCATCTTTGTCGTAGCACCTCCCTTGGGAAAATATAAATACGATAACCTGAATACCACCGGGTGAAGTGCTAGAACGGTAATCCGTGTGCTTGCGGACCTTTTTGTGATCGTGTGTTTTACCAAAGACGTTCCCTAGCCCCGTTACTAGGGGTGTAAACCCGGTAGCGACGCTCGTGAGCGCCCCGAGCATTCCTAGCGCCGTCACCGTAAATGCAACCTTAGTAGTGAGGCTAAGGAATGTCAACAGAGGCTGTGGTATCACATGATCTATGGATTTGGCATGCATACTTCGTCATGCTTGGAAGTAATAATGACCTTAATGTACTTCATAGGTCCCATCTATTCTCGCGTTACCTAAGGGATCTGGCACCCCTGTGTCGTTTGAAGTGAATGGAAGGACATATAACACAGGGTACTACCTAGTTGATACGATTTATCCTCCATGGTCAACCTTTGTTAAGACTATTCATCAACCCATGGAGCAAAAAATCCAGCACTTTGCAATGATCCAATAAAGTACACACAAGGAAATAGAGCATGCATTTGGTGTCCTTCAAAGTTGGTTTGCGGTGATTAGAGGACCTGCATATGGTTGGGATGATTACTTGTATTATTTTGCATAAGATGATAGTGGACAATGAACCAGGCTATGCTACTAATACGGATTTCAACAACATTGGTGAATGAGCCGGAGATGTGTTTTGGTTAGCCGTGTTCATCTTGTTGGAGAAGTCATCTCCTTCGAGAAGAATGTTTATCGTCTCCCATTCACTCCCCCCTCTCTGGTCGCCAGTTCGGTCCTTCAAGTGGTATCAGAGCAGGCTGCGGGTCTTTTGGGACTATAACCAGTCTAATATCTAAAGATGGCGTACCAGGAGCGGGGCTTGGGTCCTTCGCACTTCGATGGAAATAACTACTAGATGTGGAAGAGGCGGATGGCTACTTTCCTCCGCAGCAAGGGTCAGATCCTTTGGGATGTTATGGTGAACACAACTTATGTTCATACGATTAACTTCCTTGCTCTAAGATCAAGGGACATGCACGACACTAACAACAAGGCGGTCGATTACTTGTTTCATGCTCTGTGTTAATCTGAATACAATCAGGTTCAAACAGAGGACTTGTCTTGTAGGATTTGGGAGCAGTTGAAGAATGCTCACACTGGAAACGCTCATGTTCAGGCTCGGTTGTATGTGGCTTACTGGAGAGAGTATGCCAATTTCACTCATCTCCCCGGTGAGTCAATTGACATGATTGTAACACCCCGTGTTTTTGTACAGTGGTAAATAGTGCTAATGACCCTCTTAATCTATCCCTAACCACCCATGGTCAACTCCAAGTCAAAACCTTAGCTTCAACCCATAGCCTTCCCTTTGACCGTCAAAGCCATCCTAGAACTTCTGTTGAATGGCATTGCTGGTTTGGAGTGCAAGTGGGTGAAAAAGGCAAGTTAAGGTGTTGAATCACTATTCACAGGCGCCGAGTTTTCTACAAACTTTCCCTGCAGTTTATGCTAAAACCAGTGATCAAAACCCCCTAGAGCTTTCGACAATATTATGGAGGGTAAATTGCTAAACAACTTTCGTATTCAAACCTTTAAGCACTTTTTTTTTGGAATTTTGGAGAAAAACTGATTTGAAAGTGGCTACATGAAACTGTTTTGCGCCAGAGCGCGAACTCGCACGATGTCGCGCCGCGCGCACACCACGTCAGCCCCGCTGTACCCCGAGCGCGCGCGCACATCGAGGCACCGGAAAACCCAGTGGTCCGAGGCTGGTGCCGTCGCCACTGTGCACCTAAGGCTAATGACGCGCGCAAGTAGCCTAGGCTGGTGCCACGCGGCCTGTGCACACTCGCCGGCGGGTGAACTACCATCCACCATTGGCCATCGGCTCCGCCGCACGTCGTCACTGCCTCCGCGCCCATGCTGGTGCTCCTGTAGGCCATGAAGGTTGGGCGAAACCGCCTCAACGCATCACCGAGCCTATAAAAACACCCCCTGCCTGTTTCCTCGCGTGCCTGAGCAACACCGCCATCTGCCGCCGACCGCCATTAGCGCCGCCGGTGATTTTGCTGCTCCGCTCGCGCCTGTGACCAACCGGCTACTCCAAGCTCCTCCCTAGCACCCACTTGAGCTCCCACACGCACATGATGGCTTAGCCTCGCCCACCTTTCACCGGAATCCGAGCCGCGGCGGCCGCACCATCTCTGTCTCGCTGCCGGCCATCGCCGGGCTTCTCTCCGGTCGAGCCACCGCCGCGCATCGTCCACATGTGAGCTCAATCAGTCTTTCCCCTCGCTTGTTCACCTCCCCCGGCCCTACCTGGCTGCCGGCGAGCTTGCCCCGCCGCGGGAGGGCACGGTTGTGAAAGGATTTTTCCCACGAGGGTCTGTGTGTGCAAAAACCGAGGGTATACTTGTGAACATTCAAAAGTTTCTAGGGTCCCGGGTAGAATTAGATTCTTCAGTTTTTCCCCTTTACCCAGTGTCTTGTAAAATCCTTATAAAATCATAGAAAAATCCAAAAATTGCAAAACCAATTTTGTTGTGCTTTGGGTGACTAGAACTACAACTTTTATGAAACTTGGTTATACTTTTGAGCTTTAGTTTTTACAGGAAAAATAGAAAACCATTTTACCTAGATCTGTTGTACCGCCTAATCCATAAATGTTCATGACCTGATTTTTGGATATGTTGTGAGTACTAGCATGTGTAGGTCCTGTGCAAAAATTTGCAGAAAGTTACTGAAGGAATCTTTAGTTATGGTTTATCTTGTATTTATCCTTTTCTTACTTATATGATTTTTGTAGCAAAAAGTAAATAGATTTTTGAGCCGTACTTCTGGGAATAGTCATATTATGCCTAGATGCACCTTTACTGAATTAATCATGATTTTGGGACAGTTGGAAATATTTATCCCTGATTTATGCTTGTTTTTAATCATAAATGTGTAGATCGGGATCTATAATGGTTATAGCTGTGTTTGTTGGTTTTCTAGGCTTGTTTGAAACCAGAGTATGTGTAGGAGAAAGTTTGGCTCCAGAGATGCTATATATATTTTTGTGTGCATTTATCCTTTTATTGCTAGCTAGAAATGCTTTTATTTGTGTAGTTTATTTTTCAATGACTCAAACTTAGTTGCTTGCTACCCTAGTGAGTGGTTCCTGGTCAGAGAGACCAGTGGGTACTATTGGGCCATTTTAAAGATTGTTGGTTGATTAAAAGTAGAGAAACTATATTAGGCTGGTGAGGGAAAAATAGGGAAAAGTCATCCTTGTTATGCTTCAACTCTAAAGATGAGATAGGAGATTAAATTAAGGAGTGAGAACTCATGTCGTTGCTGTTTGTGCATTTAAGATGATTATCCTTTTAGATGTGTACACAATCACCATAAAGAGAAGATAAATAGGCCTTTTTGGATTATCTTTTAAAGGGAAAATGTTAAATACTATTGTCAAGGTGAATATGGTCCTCTAGGTGCTTCTGGTGGCTGGTTGCTACTGTTTTGGTTAAATTAAATTAATTACACCTTAATTAATGCATGTGCATCCTCCGTGTAGAAGTTCCCAATGGTAGCTACACGCTCGTGCCGGCTGACGAGGATGAGGGAGCAGGAGGAGATGTGCACTACGTGACCGTAGAGCAAGACCCGGACCAAAGTCCGGAAGTTTGTGTGTCTGCTAGTGCTGACGAAGGCAAGTCCCGATTTAATCATTAACCTATGTGTTTATTAAACTTCTGAATTTATCATTGTTATTTTATGTGCATTTACGTTCAGGAGTTGATTGAAACCTTAGTTGCATGATCCTTAAGCACCCATGATCTTTTACTAGCATGTTAGGTCGCTAGTTGGTATGCTCTAAGGATCTGGTACAAGTCGAGTGATGTTCGTCACTCGTGAGAATAGGATCTCCTTTATGGAATCACCATAATTATAAATGGATTGCTCATGTGGTAAGAGCATGGGATTTGGGCTCAGGTCCAATGGCTTCGTTGGTTAAGTGTTTGAAAGTACTAAACACTTGTCGGAAATGGGCACGGTAAGCCTAGTACCTAAATGAGGTGATACGGGGTTTTAATATCACTACCCTTAGGGTTGTCGCCCCGGGTTCGCCACCCGAGTGCGTGCGTGAGGCTGGGTGACCTTAGTGGCGTAGCCCAGATAAACCTTGTACTTAAGACTGTGAGCTATTATTCCCAAACCGAAGAATGACGGGAACCACCTGGTTGGTGAACTCTTAGTGAGGGCACCTCCCGTGTGTTTAGGTCCACCTTGCATGGTTCAAATCAATCGATTGTCGGCCTCTCACCGTTATCTAAGACTACTTAATCTATTGGCCATGATATCCCTTTATGATGGAACTTTGTGAAGATTATTATTTGATTAATTGTTTGTACAACTATGATTGCAATAGTTGCTTATCTAGTAATGATCACTTCTACTAGAACATGAGCTAAAATGTGAAAGTAAGAATTCACTACTTAGTAGCTTTTTGGAAAACAAACCCACCAACCAAAAGCCTTGCATAATTAGTGGTAAAGTCTTTCTTTTAGACGGGTAAGTCTTGCTGAGTTTTAGTATACCCAGCCTTGCTATTTAAATGTTGTTTCCAGGTAATGCATGTGATTTGTGGCCTGGAGAACTTCCACCCGGCTGGGAGCTGGAATGGGTGGATGATGACGAGTGATTGCATCATGGACAGACCTCCTATGATGCTTGTCGTATCGTTTAGTTTTTTCCGCTATTTTAATAAACTCTGAACTATTTACTTTTGTGTCAAGAACTATGGTTTGTAATAATGCACCCTACGGGGAATTTAGTATTAATTTGTAAGGCAATATGGACTCTCCTTCGTGGGAGTTTTAATGCATACATTTGATCCTCTCTGTGTTTTCAAGTGATTTACCGGGCGTAAACCCGGCAACACTCAACGAGATGATTTTTTATTATCACTTAAGGACCAAATGGAGTGGTTTAGGCGATAGTACGGAATTATCTTGGATGGGGTTGTCACAGTTGGTACCAGAGCATCCGTATACACCAGAGTGATTATATTAATACTAATCACATGAATTACAATAAAACTTGCCAAGATTGATTGGATTTTGAAAACCCGTTGGATCGTTAAGGAATGATCTAGATTGAGAGGCCCTAGAAGGAATTTTGGGTTCTTTAAGGTGGCATAAGAATCTATGGTGTATTTTGCTAACTACCAGCACTTTACTTTCTGTCAGACTTACTTTCTTGCACAACCATACTAGATGAGCCACATGTTTTATACGTGTGTTGTTCCGCATCACGGGAATTGCGAGGGTTGATGGAGTGATCTATTCAACGGATCCCATCTTTGCGTCTGGCTACTCACGTGTTTTATATGTGTGCTTTCCATATGAAGTCATACGAAGGATGACATGCTCTATTCTGAGTGTTGAGTACTCGCTCCAAGTTGTTGCTGAATATTGATTACTGGTGGAGAAAGCTCGGTAAGAATTTCATTGCGATTTCGCTAATCCATCACCGAGTTACTTGTGTTGTCTGATTGTTGTGCAAGCATGAGTTGGGCAGCCAGTGTATTCTGAAAGGTAACTCGCTCATGCCATTCTCGAGACGGGGAAGGCTCATTCCGCCACTCCGGAGCTACATCGAGCCCAATGTCGATGGACTCTAAGGAAGAGGAAGAAACACCCACGCCACAAGCCAAAGGAATGTGCACCGCTAATGCCTCCTTCATCGACTTGAGGGACGATCGAGAGAGACAAGCATATGCTTTCCTCATGGACCGAGTCTTCGCGAACACCAAGGAATTCGACTCGACCCTTCTGGACAAGACAGGAACAAACTCTGAGTTCGATTCCATGTGGCAAGCTCTTGCGTGGGAAGGTTTTGTCCCGGTTCAGGAGATCGGTTCTAGGCCCATCACCATTCAGTTTCTCTACACTCTTCAAGAGGAGGCGAAGGGTATCACATTTCGTTTTCACGGAATGCAGTATCGGGTTTCATGGAAAGATCTTAGTTGCACCCTCAGTTTTCATTACCGTTGTGCTATTTCTTTCGAGCAAGCTTGTAACAGTTTTTCTTCACGATGGGTTTTGGAAGAACTTGCTGGTCGGTATGCTCGTGGCAAGTTAACACCTCGGTGCATCGATATCACGCATCCCACTCTCCGACTATGGCACAAGTGGCTCACCATCACTCTCTTTCCAAGGGATGACATTTGAACCGTGCACACTGACGAGATGAGGATATTATATATCGCGGTCAGACAGATCAAGGTCTCCCCCGTTCAAGCTATGATTCGACAGTGGTTGACGAACTCTAAGATGACGGGTCCTATTGAGTGTACGTCTTTGGTTACACAAATTGTTACAAATCTCGGAATTATGCAAGGCACCAACATTCCCTACATTGCTACTCCTCGGGCCTTGATTGAGGCATATCTGACTCAAAAGCATATTCTAAAGAAGGATCCGGACGATTCTTTGGTTTTCTTTTACCCTGTCTATGCAAACCAGTTCGGTTACCTAAACCGGATTTTAGTTTGTACGACCAAGGGCTACTGACCGTTCCTCTCGAGGAACCTCGTCGTTCTAGTGTTTCTGGTGACATCGGGGAGAGCAGCCATGCCACAATAGCCACCACCACAGCTGTCACCACAGCCACAACCTTAGCCTACCACACCTCCGCCTGGCACATAGACCTCTACCGGGTACATGCCTAGGCTTACACCTATATATGCCCCTAGTTGGGGTCAACCCATGTATCCGCAGGGTGCGAGTAGCTCGGCTTGGGCTAGCACAGGTAGTGGCGAGTGTGCCATGCCCGGTGGTACTACCTATGGAGATGCTACGTCTTTATCGTCCGGGTTGCGTTCGTCATCTCGTGGGGTCACCCTCGCACAACAGATGAGCGAGCTCAACATCCATGTCGGCGATGTTGAGGAGACAGTGCACCAGCACGTTGAGTCCACCCGAGACTGGCAGTGTATGTTGAGCAAGAGACTTCACACCATAGAGTAGGCACAACAACAGCAGTTGGAGGAATAGAGGGCTTTCTACGCGTGGATGGGATTTCCACCTCCACCATAGTGAGCCCGAAGCTAGTTTGGGGGAGGACCCCCACGCTGAGGTAACTTGTATCTTTAATTATTTTCAAAACCTTGTATGATAAAAACACATAAAAATCTGCAAAATTAGAAAGAGCAAAAATATTTATTTGCTTTCTCAACTAGTTTGCTTTCATATGGGCGGTAAGAATGCTCTTGTTCCCATGGTTGAGATGATGAACAATTGCTCTATTTATTGCCCTTGTATGCCTTGCTTATAGCTTGGTATCCTAGTTTTGAGTTTGTTGGCTTGCATGATCAAACCCTAGCTTGAAACTTGTGGGTAGCAAAAAGTATGATGTTTGCCTAGGTTGTTGTGAGGTATGATATGGTATAAAAGAGTTGCTATGAGCTAGTGCTAAGTGATGTTTGATTTCCGGAGTTTTCTTTTGACAAATGTTAAAATGATAAGTTCCTCAATGATGAGAAAATTCTCTTTCAAGGCCATATGTAGATTCTAGGACTTGTTAGCCTCCACACATGCTACCTGATTTTCTCATTGAGTTTTGTCGAATTATTGTGACCCTCAGCGAGAAACTTATCATTCTCCTATGATCAAGATCATGTACACAACCACCATATGCTAGATTACTACACTGGAAGTCAGCAACCATCATTTCATCCATCCCTCATCCATTCCACAGAATAAAGCTCCGTGCATTGGTTCATGATTTATCCCTCTCCAAAAATATTCAAGAAGGACTATAGGCTATGTAAAATAAAAAAGAGAGAAAGAAACCAATACATGCTCTGCAATAAAAAATCTCAAAAACGAGAGAGGAGAAAATCATGCAAAAAGAGGATGAAGGACCGATACGGCGAACCAGAGAGGGGGGGGGGAGTGAATGGGAGCCGATAAAAATTCTTCTCGAAGGAGATCGAAACTCCAACAAGATGAACACGGCTTCCAACACACGTCTCCGACTCACTACCAAGGTTGGTCAAGCCCACGTAGCCACTGGAGTGCCACTGGACCTAGGAACCAACACACCACCTTCCGACCCTAGAAACGCAGCGGAAAAACCAAACCTCGAGTCTACAGACCCACACCGGTCAGACCGGTCCCTGCTGGTGAAACTGAGCAACTTTCACTAACTGGCTCTACACCGGTCAGACCGGTGAGACACACCGGTCAGACCGATGGCAGCCTGAAAGCCCCCAAGGCACCAAACAGACCAACCTACCACCAAACTGACCCAAACTCGAAACAGCAGCAACACGGGACAACAACGAACACACCAAGACGTTCACCCGAGCAAAAACCCACAAGGGCTCGCACCGGTCAGACCGGTCAAGAGCACCGGTCAGACCGGTGTAGCCCGGCGCTCGGGATGAACAAAGACACCGCGGGTCAACTCCCCTCAAAACCAAATCTCGATCTCCCGAATCGCTCCACGGACTTGAACAAGACTTTGGGGATATTAGGAACACCTCATGAGGAGTCCATAGCCAAGTTTAATCCCACCAAAACTCGTCCAAAAAGGAGGAATCGAAGAAATCCCACCGAAAGCACTTCCAACCCAAGAACTCAAGAAACCCCAAAATCGAGCACCTTTACTCACGGATTTGGGAGGGGAATCACAGCCCAAAGAACCACGAAGGGTTCCCACAAATTTCCCCCATCAAATCCCCAAGAGAAAGGTCCCGAAAACAACCCAAAGAAATCACCGAGAGAAGGCTCCGAAAATCACCACCAAGAACAACCGGGGAAAACACATCCAAACCTTGAGGAACAACGCCGAATCATCTATACATGAAACAAAGGTTCGTACAAGGTCTAGCAAGCCGCCCGATCATCCATCCCTCTCAACAAGATCTCTCCGTGAAGCTCTCTTGCTAGTCCTAAAGAAAACCTAAGGAAAATAGGTGGAAAATAGGAAAACTAATGAGCTAGGGTTCCAAGAGTTGGCTGCCATCCTCTCACCTCTTGGGTTATATGGAGGCAACCGAAAGTCTAAAATGCCCTTCTCTACTAACTAGGGATACAAGCCCCTCAAGGGCGGATTTGGAATTCTTGATGTCTTCACCATCGGACGGATGCCGGCGACCACACCCTCGCGTAGCCTCGACGCAAGCCATGCGATCCCGACGCGTGTCCTCCGCTTCGAAGATTCCGGACCGCGTCGTCGCACACCCGGCCGACCGGTGCTCCTCACCGGCCGAGCCGGTCCCCACCGGTCGACCGGTCGACCCACCGGCCGACCGGTCCGGTGCCGCCGCACCTCCGTCTTCGGTTCTCCGGTCTTGGCTTTGTGGATCAACCAAGGAACCCGGTGGTTTTCTCGGTGAACCACCGGAAACCCCGCGAACTCGGTGCGGCCCTCGCCAAGCTCCACTCATGACTTGGCTCCCACGTAGTCCCGGCTCGACCTTGGTTTTGAGGCTCAACCAAGAAACCGTCCACGACTTCATCTTGCCGTTCATGCCACCATGCGGCCCGCACTTGACCCCCGCCGGCCACCGGGTCCCTCGAACGAAGCCTACTTGTCTTCTCCACACCCGGAGGCCTCACCGGCGACGACCTTTCACGCTTGTTCTTCACCCGCACCAACACCGGTCAAGCCGCAACCCGCACCCGCAATACTTAGCCAAGAATCAGTCCACACAACGTTGTCAATCACTCATCACACAAGGAAGCGACCATCCACCGGTCCTCGAACCACACATGGTCCTCAATCTCCCCCTTGATGAGTGCATTGACAACACCCACATGAAAGTAACAAGAGAGAAAAGAAAAAGAAAAGAAACGAACAAAAAGAAACTTCAACAAGCGATCAAAAGCCAAACAAAGGCAAAGAGCAAGATCACTTGAAGAAGACAAGTCTCAGACCCCTTAGGCAAGGGCAACGGCTCGACACATCCGAGACAGAGGAAAGCTCAAGCAAAGAGCGCAAACCACCAAAGCAAAGCTCGAACAACCATAAAGAGCTCCCCCTGCACACATGCAAGCTCCCCCTAAACCAATGCACCTCCCCCTGGACGAATGCATGCAAAACACCACTTGAAACAGGGCAGCTGCAACAACTCAGCCCTGACCGGTCAGACCGGTCAACACCACCGGTCAGACCGGTGTGCAACATGTGAACAGAACCAGCACTCACACCGGTCAGACCGGTGACCCTGACCGGTCAGACCGGTGCACAACAGAGCCCAGAAATGACTCGAAACCACCTGAAAACCTTCTGAATGCGCCCAGCAAGCCATTTCAAGCCCAAACTTCTCCCCCTTGTTGACAATGCATGAATCAAGCCAAAAATGCAAAAAATGCAACCTAGAGCTTCTCAAATAGACAAAATTCAACAAAGAATGCTACACATGTCCAAATGAGCAAGTTAGATACTCTACGGCTTCGTATTGATCTCAACTACATGATCACCAAGTTTCACAACCATTGGACGAAGCTAAGATGGATTTTGGCAATTTTGCGAAAAACTTGCCTCTCATGAGCAAAGTCCTAAACATGATCAAAGCATATCAAAATGGCAAAGCCACACAAACTTCATGCTAGGACATCCATTCTAATCATAAGACCATCACAAACACCCACAAGCACCTCATGTCATGTCAAAGCCACCGAGCCATGTGCCTACTTCTATGTATGAGACTTCTCATTGGTAGGCATCATGCAACGGTTTAGCACCCAAAGCGAATTAAATTCAGCACATATGACATGGGAACATATTTCCAAGCATTATTCATTTCATTTTCAGATTTGTAAATGGTACATGAAATGTCTTTGCGATAAAAAGGAACTTATGCCCCTCCACAAGATAAATCAAGAGGGCTAAACATTCATGATGGAAAATGAGCCTTTGGCCCCATATGATCAATAAACTAGCTATCCAAGCACAAATTAAGCATAGCAAGGCCACAAAAACATGTCAAGAGCATGTAAAGGCATTTACACATGAGAGAGCATATATGTGACATTTTTCAAAAGCATAGCCATCAACCATGGATTATTCATCAAGATCATCAAGAGCTAAGCCAAACTAACCGAAGCATACCAAACAAGCATATATCTCATTCCATGGTGAACAATGTATATGAGAGAAGCCTTTCTTAACCAATGCATATGATACAAAATGCATGCAATCTAAGATACAAGGATGCCTATACATCATGTTACATATGCCATGCCAAATGCAAGAAATGCACAAAGAAAAGCTATACATAGCTACAACCGGCTCCTCGAGGGGAGGCAAAACGGGCTCGACACCACCGGCAAAAGAGAGCTCCCACACACCCATCTCAAGAAATCAAACACACACCAAGTTCCCCCCGCAAACGAGTGAAAGTTGCTTGATCTAGGGGTTTGGTGAAAATATCGGCTAGTTGGTCATGTGTGGGTACATGGATCAAAGCTATCTTCCCTTTTTTCTACGTTGTCTCTCAGAAAATGATACCTCACTTCTATGTGCTTGGTTTTGGAATGGAGCACTGGATTCTTTGCAACGCTTATGGCACTAGTGCTATCACATTGAAGTGGGACATGGGTATACTCCTCACCAAAGTCACTCATGGTGTAGGTGATCCAAAGGAGCTGAGAGCAACAACTAGCAGCGGCAACATACTCGGCCTCGGTCGTGGATTGAGCAACACTCGACCGCTTGCGGGAAGACCAAGACACCAAAGAAGAACCCAAAAGCGGCAAGTCCCAGAAGTGGACTTCCTATCCAACCGACACCCGGCAAAATCCGCGTCTGAAAAACCATGAAGCGCCAAAGAAGAGGACACGGAGTACCAAAGGCCGAAGTCGGGAGTGTGACGCAAGTACCTGAAAATTCTCTTCACCGCTTGCCGATGCGAAGTCCTCGGAGACGCTTGAAAACGAGCGCACAGACACACTGAGAACTGTATGTCTGGCCTCGTCGCCGTCAAGTAGAGGAGTGACCCGATCATGCTCCGGTACTACTTCTGGTCCACATGTTCACCTTCCTCGTCCGCATCAAGAGCTATAGTCGTACTCATCGGCGTCGTCATAGCCTTGGAGTCCTCCATCTTGAACTTCCTCACAATGTCCTTGGTGTACTTAGCCTGGTGCACAAAAGTTCCTTCCTTTGATTGCTTGATTTGTAGCCCGAGGAAGAACTGCAACTCACCCATCATGCTCATCTCAAATTCCCTGCTCATATCATCAGCAAACCTCGCAACAAGAGAGTTAGACGAGCCACCAAAGACAATATCATCCACGTACACCTGCACAATCAGGATATCTTTGCCCTGCCTCAGCAAAAACAAGGTCTGATCGACCTTTCCCATCTCAAAGCCTCTCGCAAACAAGAACCCCCTCAACCTGCCATACCATGCTCTAGGCGCCTGCTTCAACCCATACAATGCCTTCCTCAACTTGTACACCCGGTGGGGGTACTTCTCACTCTCAAACCCCGGAGGCTGCCTCACATACACTTCTTCCTCCAACACACCATTCAGGAAGGCACTCTTCACATCCATTTGGTGCAACTTGAACCCTTTAGCCACGGAAAAGGCTAGAAGGATCCTAATCGCCTCCAAACGGGCTACGGGAGCAAAGGTCTCCTCGTAGTCGATCCCCTCCTTCGATCGAACCCTTGAGCAACAAGTCTCGACTTGTTCCTCACAACCTCACCCTTCTCTCCCTCTTTGTTTTTCCACACCCACTTGGTACCAATCGTCTTACACCCTGGGGGAGGGTCAACCAACTCCCACACCTGATTCCTCTCAAAGTTCTCCAACTCCTCATGCATCGAGTTAACCCGATTGTGATCAGATAGTGCGTGTCCAATGTCTTTGGGCTCGAAAGAAGCAACAAATGCAGCATGAGCAAAATGAGAGTTGTTCCGAACCCTCGACCGTGTAGTGCGTTCATTCATGTCACCGATGATCCTCGAAGCTGGGTGATCCATCTGTACTCGTCGGGGAGGTTCTCGCCTCGATGCTACCTCCCCCTCAACATCAGCTTCTCCTCGTTCTTGATTTGTCGTCGTAGGTGTAGCAGAGGGTCCATCCATCATCGTAGTCGAAGTAGTGGGTACATGTTCAGCCGGGGCACCGCACCGCCATCCTCATCATCACCAAGTTCATGCTCCTCCTCCCGAAAGATCTCCTCGCCAAGCTCATCATCACCGCACACTCAAAGACAAGCTGACTACGTGGCTCTGTCTCGTCGAAGGTTACTTCGCAAGTCTCCACGATTTGGTTAGTTTCAAGATTGAGCACACGATATGCTCTAGAGTGAGATGCATAACCAAAGAAAATGCCATCGACAGACCTAGCCTCAAACTTATCCAACTTCCTGCCTTTCTTCAGAATGAAACACTTGCAACCAAAGACATGGAAGTGACTCACCTTGGGTGTGCGACCGTGCATCAACTCATAGCATGTCTTCTTCTTGTGCACTCTGAGGTATATCCTGTTCGACACATAGCACGCGGTGTTCACCGCCTCAGCCCAATACCTCCTCGGAGTCCTATGCTCATCAAGCATCATCCGAGCCATCTCGCACAAGGTCCTGTTCTTCCTTTCCACAACACCATTCTGGGGAGGTGTATACGGACTCGAAAACTGGTGCTCAAGACCCAAGTCATGGCAAAAGGTTTCAAAACAAGAGTTCCTGAATTCCGATCCATTATCACTGCGGATAGCTCGTATGGCATCTCTGTGCCTCTCGTTCCTCAACCTCAAGACTAGATCTCGAACAAAACCAAACGTCTCCCCCTTCTCCTCGAGAAAGAACACCCACGCATACCGAGAATAGTCGTCCACCACAACAAGGACATACCACTTCCCACCCACAGATCGCACACGAGCTGGGCCAACAAGGTCCATATGGAGCAGCTCGCATGGACGCTCAGTCATCACATCGGTGAGAGGCGGGTGAGAAGAGGCCACCATCTTGGCATGCCTACACGGAGCACAAACCAACTCTTTCTCAAGCCTCAACCGTGGCAATCCTCGGACCAAATTGAGTTTACTCAAGCGAGACAAAAGGTCAAAGCTCAAGTGACCCAACTTCCTATGCCACTTCCACAACTCACTCGAAGAACCGGCCAAGAAACAACGCTCCACAACCGAAGACCGAGAAAAATCGAAGACGAAACACCCGACCCTCGGGAACGACCATACGGACAAGGTCCCCTCGAGAGTCCACAATCCGAGAACCACCTGGCCGAAACAACACCTCAAAGCCCTCATCCAACAACTGGGACACAGAAAGCAAATTGTACCCCAGCGATTGAACAAGAGCAACACGCCTCAGAGTGATCTTGTCACTTACTTTGATCTCACCTTCTGAAAGCACACGCCCACGCCCATTGTCCCCAAAAGTGATGTACCTCTTCGTCACCACCAGGACGAGACTTGAGAACCACCCCCTGTCTCCGCTCATATGCCTCGAGCAACCGGAGTCAATCAACCAAATGTTCTTCAAGTCTCCCACCTGACATTCAAAAATAAGCACGTGAGCGAACAAACGACTCAGCACTGGGGTTAGTACCAAAGGAGGAAAACCAGTGCCGAGCCATTTGCTCGAAAGTGGGGTTAGCACCAACCAAAGCATCTCTCCTACCAAAACTACCTCCACGAACACCACCACGGTAACCACCCTGAGGGAACCACCCCTCTCTGCCTGGAGGAGGACCAAATCCACGCAAGAAAGCCCGTGGAACGTCCTTCCTCTCCAACTCAAAACCACGACTCCTCTAATCCCTGTATTGAGCACGAGGAGGAGAACGCCTAGCAAACTGACCACCTGCACCCTTTCCAGCCCAACCACCAGAACCACGACCACCAGAAACAACCCTCGCACCTGTACGAGCTCGAAACCCAAACAACTGTCTGTCCAGGCCTGCACCGGTCTGACCGGTGCCCCACACTGGTCTGACCGGTGTGACTTGGGCAGCAACACCACCTGCAGCCTTCTTCTCTCCCCAAGCCCAAACTGTCCTCACAATCGCCTTGCCCCTGGGCATCTGCATACGAGGCTCAAGTACACCATCGGAAGGGTGGTACTTGTCCTTGTTAGCCCACTCCTTTGCCATTCTATCCTCTGGCTTCCTCTTGAAGCAAAACTCCTCCTTATGGCCATCTCTCCCACAATAGCCACAATGGAACCTCACAAGCTTAGGCTTAGGCTTGGGATGTGGCTGCTCATTTGGTTTCTCTCCACTCAATCCCTCCACCGGTTTCTCACCACTAGCCTTCTCACACTCCTTCCCAAAGAACACTTTCCCCGAAGTGCTCACAAACTTGATAGGCTTTTGTAGGTCATTTGTGGGTGTAGGAAACACGGGTGGAGCCGGGGTTGTGTCTAGTCGGTTCCTTAGATGATTAGGTTTTGGTGGGAAATCATTTTTGTGGTGGGTTTTTGGTGGCTCCGGATATTCTCTCCACTTCCTTCACCAACCTTGTTTGCCCCAAGCCCCTCACCATCTTGCCTCTTAAAGGCCTCGGTCATCATCCTCAACCGAGGCTCATGACCGGACAACCAACCCATCAACTTCCTCAAATCATCATTCTCATCCCGCAAACGATCAACATAATGTGCAAGCTCCAAATTTTTCAATGCATGCATTTCACGGGTAGAGCAAGATGTAGGCATGGGTTCCTTCAATTTAGCCTCGAGCAAACTAGTGTAAGCATGCATCTCATCAATCTTAGCATACAAAACAGGGGGAAGTGCAAGCACCTAGCAAAGCGAGTCTAGACTTAAGCTCGGCCACTTCAACCCTAAGCACATCTAGTTTCTCACACTTGGAGGCATGCTTCTCCTTAAACAAAGCAAGATCGGCAAGGAATATGGAGCAATCAAGACAATCATTCTCATCGAAACAACGGGGCTAAGCTTAAGCGAATCAATCTCAAGCTTGCTATCAAGCACCCGTGTCTCTAGCTCGGCCCACTCTAGTCCTAGCATCCTCGAGTGAAGCCCTAAGCTCTTTCCTCATTTTCTTGGCCTCTCTAAGCATGTCATCACGGTTATCAAGCAAAGAGCCAAGCCTCTCATTCTCCGGCGCAAGAAGGGAAGTTCATCACGCACCTCGTCGTCGGACTCGCAGTCCGAGTCGCTCCGTGTGCTCTTCTTGCCGCCGGAGCTCGCCGCCATGATGCGGAAGCCATCTCTCGCGAAGCGAGTCGGCCCGCTCGGTGTTCTTGGACAACTTCTTGTTCTTGCGGCGATCTCCCTCGTCTTCACTGCTGCTCGAGCTCGAGGTGGAGTACGCGGAACTGGAGTCGACGTCGCTCGCTCCAACCATCGCTCGGGCCTTGCCTCGGCCCTCCTTCTTCCTCGATCGTCGCTCGTCCTTGTACTTGTTCTTGTGCTTGCTCTTGTGGTCGTGCCTCGAACGGTGCTTGCCGTCCATCCTCGGCTTGTGCTTGTAGCTGTCCTTGTTCTCGGCCTTCTCCGGGCAGTCGGCGACGAAGTGTCCCGGCTTGCCGCACTGGAAGCAATTCCTCGTGTTCCTCCTCATGTTCACGCGGTTCTCGTGCAGCCTCTCGAACCGCCTCGTCAACAGTGCCAGCTCGTCCTCTCCAAGGGCATCAAACTCCTCATCTGGCATAGACATCAAAGAAGAGAAAGAGAACATCCTGATGGATGGGTTAGAGTTAGCCTTTCCTTTGGAACCACCAACGAGGGCAAGACTATGGGAATCAGTCGGTCCCTCGAGCTTGGCAGTCATGCCCCTATTCACCTCAGCCGACTTGAGCTTCGAGAACAGCTCGTTCACCGTCAGAGTGTCATACTTCTCCGACTCCACAATGGCCTCGAACTTTCCGCCCCAAATCGTACGATCCAAAGAGTGTAAGAGCTTGACCGCTCTATCATGATCATCGTACGGGAGCACGTCCACATTGGCCCTCATGTTGTTCACAACCACCGTGAACCTCTGAAACAAGGCATCGATGGACTCACCGGGGAGATGAGTGAAGTTCTCGTACTCTCTCCGGTAGGTCGCATACATCCGTGCCTGAACCTGGGCGTTCCCAACATGAGCCTCCTTCAACACCGCCCAAATCCTACAAGCCAAGTGCTCGGTGCGCACCCGATCGAACTCAGGCTGACACAAAGCACGAATAAAGTAGTCGACTGCCTTATTGTTGGCGTCGAATCTCTCCCTCGATCCTGGAGCGAGGAAATCCATCGGCTGGACATAGCCTGTGTCCACCGTGACATCCCAAAGGATCCGACCCTTTCCGCTGAGAAAAGCACCCATCCGCTTGCTCCACATCTGGTAGTTCTTGCCATCGAAGTGTGGAGGACCCGAACCCCGTTCCTGGTACGCCATCCTTGGATCTTAGACTGGTTAGAGTCAATAAAGACCCGAACCGGCTCTGATACCA
Source organism: Cenchrus americanus (assembly GCA_947561735.1). Taxonomy (NCBI): domain Eukaryota; kingdom Viridiplantae; phylum Streptophyta; class Magnoliopsida; order Poales; family Poaceae; genus Cenchrus; species Cenchrus americanus. The sequence continues at coordinate 155,504,509 of OX387244.1, forward strand.
CTTGAAGGACCGATACGGCGAACCGTAGAGGGGGGGGAGTGAATGGGAGCCGATAAAAATTCTTCTCGAAGGAGATCAAAACTCCAACAAGATGAACACGGCTTCCAACACACGTCTCCGACTCACTACCAAGGTTGGTCAAGCCCACGTAGCCACTGGAGTGCCACTAGACCTAGGAACCAACACACCACCTTCCGACCCTAGAAACGCAGCGGAAAAACCAAACCTCGAGTCTACAGACCCACACCGGTCAGACCGGTCCCTGCTGGTGAAACTGAGCAACTTTCACTAAGTGGCTCTACACCGGTCAGACCGGTGAGACACACCGGTCGACCGATGGCGACTCGAAAGCCCCCAAGGCACCAAACAGACCAACCTACCACCAAACTGACCCAAACTCGAAACAGCAGCAACACGGGACAGCAACGAACACACCAAGACGTTCACCTGAGCAAAAACCCACAAGGGCTCGCACCGGTCAGACCGGTCAAGAGCACCGGTCAGACCGGTGTAGCCTGGGCAACTCGGGATGAACAGCTGTTGACGGTGAATTTCCGTCAACCTAGAGTACTTGTTATACATTGGTTTCGATTATGATTTGCAACTAACCCGCCACTAGGCATACTAATGATGTAACAAGTTCACACTTGCATGTCGATTTTGGAGTTTGTTGTTTACGCAGGAAATCTACGCTAAAGAGGAGACTTTTGGGATAAGTTCACCAAGCACTTTAGAAGAAGATCATGAAGCCCAATAAGAGTCAAGACACGCGATGAACATGACTCCAAATGACCCGAGGACCGAAGCGTCAACGTGCAAATCTTCAGGGACTCAACCAGAAAACAGCGAAGCTTGCATAGCAAGGATTCAACCTTAACCGTGAAGGAAACGACGTCAAAGGCCCACATGCAAGTGCACACGAATAAGGGATCACGCGAGAAGCAACCGGGGAGGAAACCGAGCCAAACCGGCTGAAGTGGGCACGGGCCGGCCGGCCGGGCCGACCGGCCCAGCCCACTCCGGGGTCGGTTCTGTCCCCCCTTTGCCCTAGGTGTTCGTCTATTTATTGCCTCTGCCGCCGTCGGCCACCACATCGAACAAATCATCCTACCGACGCCAATCACCAAAACACCGCCGCCGCAAGATGAGGGAAAGAGTTAGATGAGCTCGTCGCAAGGATCAACGCCGGCGGAGAGAAGGAAGCAAGAGGAGGACTCCAAGCCGCTGGTCTAGGGGTGTTCCCAAGCTCCATCGCCGCCATCTTCATCGACGACGTTCTCCGGAGTCTCCATTACCCCTATGTGCTTCAATCCGTGTAAGATGATGGGGTAATGTCTCCGTTCATCCCTAGTATTAGATGGATACATGCTATGTGATCGCTACTCGATTTGTGGTTTCCATCTATTGTTTTCATGTTGATGGTGCTTTGATGATTAAGGTTAGCTACCATGTTTTTCGGGTGTATGATATCCGCTACTCCCATAGATTCCATCAACATACCGTGTCCATCATAGGTCTAGTCATGAATACCTTCGCGTAGTGACAGTACGAGAGGAGGGAAAGGGCGAAACCGTGGTCACAACCCCCGGTAGATTGGTTTACCACTCTCGTGTAGTAGATGCATACCATGTTATCCTAGATCCTAGGGAGGGAACGCTTATCTTTCTTAATCACTCTCTTGTGTTCACCCCTTTACCATCTAGTTTAATCCTAGATTTGTTTGATCAACTTAACTTAGATTAACTTAGGTTAGATTGTCTTTACTTTTAGATTAATACTCTCTTTAAAGGTTTCCTTAGTCAACTAGATTAGTACTTGGTTAAGCGCTAGTAATCCCCTTGCTCCGCGGATTGACAAGAACCTTGGGAATCCCGTGGTGAAAAAGGTGTGGGGTCCGTACGCTTGCGGATCATAGAGGGATACGTCTTTTATCCGTCAACAAGCCCCTTTTTCTGGCGCCGTTGCCGGGGAGCAAGCCAGTTTGCTACGTTTAATCTAGTATTAATTTTGTTGATTACTAACACCTAACCCTTATTTTCTAAAAAAAAGGAAAAAATATTTTTTGTTTTTCTTTCTACTTTTCTTGTGCCTAGATGGATTTGTTCACCTCACCATTGGAAGACGAAGAGATGTCGCTAAGGGAGCTAGCAATGCCGTCAATGGAAGACATTGAGATGCAAAAATCAGATTTGACGTTTGCTACAACCCACTATGAAGTGAAGCCTGGAATCATCAAGTTAGTGGCGACAAAACCATTTAGAGGATTGGAGGATGACAACCCATATAGACACATTAAGGAATTCACGATGTTATGCAACACGGTGCAACAAAAAGAAGTTCCGGCCGCTTGGTTCAAGTGGAATCTTTTTCCATTCTCTCTCGAAGATGAAGCGCGAAGATGGTACACACTTGCGTCCATTGAAGCAAAAGGAAATTGGGATGAGCTAGTGAAGAAGTTTCTTTTGAAGTTCTTTCCCATAAGCAAGGTCCAAGACTTAAGGAGGCAAGTGCTCACTTTCAAGCAAGGAGAGGATGAAGGAATTGATGAAGCATGGGACTGTTTTAATGAACTACTTGAGCGAGGCCCGAACTTGGGATTTTCCGGTGACTTGATGTTGCATACCTTTTATTTTTCACTAACCCCTAACTCGTCTCGTTTTGTAAGCATGTGTGCAGGCGGTGATATAATAGATAAAACAATTAGTGAAGCCGCACAAATCTTACAAAGGATAAGCAATGGACAAAGAACAATACGAGATTGGCAAAGATGTTGTCGAGAGGAGCAAAACGACAAAAGCAAGCCCAAGGTGCTTGCTGAAATTTCTGAAAAAGATGAACCGAAGGTCAAGGAAGATGAACCGACCATACAAGAAAGTGAAGATCCACTTCCCAAGGTAAGAGAAGTCATTTCGGATGTTAAAAATGTTGAAACTAACATGAATGTAGGCCGAAGTATGTGGAATGCTAGACCATTGGCGGAGTTCATTCAATCCGATTGGGTTCAAGTTGATTTCGCCCCACTAATTAACTACCGAAGGAAGGAGGAACGCCGACACGTTGCCAAACTAGTTGAAGATATATTTGATCAAGAGATGAGTGGAGAGTCGATCCAAAAGATGTTTCAAGAAGAAAGAGAAGAAGGAGATGAAGGATGGATCGACCTGTTTGACAACTCAAAGATTTATGATGAAGGAAGAGAAGAGTACAACCGTGATGAGCCTAGTGACTCAAAGGATAAATGGGAGAAGATAGGACTCAAGCTAGATGATAGCTTGTGTGCTATAGAAGCCTACACACTAGCAAATCAAGACATGCAAGTACTCAAGGATGGAGGAAAGAGTGAATCAACAATGAGCGATCTTGATGACATGTGGTGCATGGAAGATAAAGAAAGCAACATACAAGTCTTTGAAGATGAAGATCTGGTTGATAAAGAAGACTTCAAAGAAGAGATGAATGCGTACATAGTTGAAGGATTACATGTTCCACATGATGAGTTGAAGAAATTGCAAGATGGTGATGAAGAGGCAACTACACTTGTTGAGATCGATTCGCCTTCAACACCGCTTGATGAACCAAATATCACTCTTGTTGAAAAATCTCTAAGGCCAAGGTACACGCTGAAATCTCAAGATATTATTGGTATTGATGTTGATAAATTCAAATACTCATGCTCAACCAATAGTATGAATGATAGTTTAATGTCTATGCCTTGTTCCAATAGTGATCATGTTGATAGGCTAGATTTTCTTGAGAATGAAAAAGAGGAAACAGTTAAGTTTGATCCAATTAATCTCACACCTAAACAACCTTTGCCTAATGATGAGCTAAGTGCTATGCATGAAACATATGCTTCTTTTATTTACACCTTGACTTGTTGCTACAATTCACATGTGGTGTTAATTATGGACGCGTATGTTTACAATAAGTTTTGTAAATCTCGATCATGCTTTGCGCTTGGTCAAGCTAATGACCTTAAAGAATCATATGTCGGGAAAGGCCCGATTTTCACTAACCATGTAGAGTAGGCTTGAACAATGAAAAAAGAAGTCATGCCTAAAAGAGTTGCAAGATAAATCATCAACCTCTCCGAATCCCGTGATGGATGCTGCTGTCTTGATCAATTTGAGAGCTTGTTCAGAGGTGTACAAATGAAGAAAATGAGATATTCAGAAGCTCCATCAAATTACCATTCCAACGCATCAAGAACCAACAAGTTTGAAGACCCGTGCAAGGAGTTATGGAGGAAACATTGAGCGTTGCGCGTTCTGAAATTTCAGGACAGATTTCATCGCCGAAGTAAAACGGACGTAACTCTCTTGTCCGGAGTCCGATTTGAGCAAATGAAGACTCGTTGGAAAGGAAATTTTGTGCACTGTGCAATGGAGTAGAGCTTGAGTATACTTTCTGTTCTGGACATTAAAAAAATTCATGGAGTGAAGGCAGCACCGAAGGATGATAAAGAAGGAGATAATGATGAAACAAAAGGATGCTTTGGGCAAGTCTTCTATAAGTGATCAAGCACAACATGGGAATTAAATTAAAGCTGTATTGGTACCTTTTCTTCTTGCATGAAGGGCCATGGCTATGCAACGAAAAGAAGGTATGTGAGAAAGTCCAGCTCTATGACTTTAAATGAAGCACTTTTCGGGAGGCAACCCGTTTCTTTATATTTTTACTACTTAGAGAGAATAAAGAATGACACCATCTTATGATGATCAACTTGTGGTTATTAATCTAAGTTTAGATTTCCTTTTTAGAACCACCATCATGTTCATGCTCATATTTATTTATTTGCATGCATTGCATTTTGTTGTCCTCGTGATGTTTCTTTGTGTACACATGTTTTGCACATAGTTGGCTTGGTTGTTTTATATACTTAATGATGTATGCTTTCATATCCATGTTAATGCTCCAGCTGGGCATTTTCCTTTTGTGATCTTGTGTAAACATGGTGTTTAAACAAGATTGCGGACCATCATCGTTAAGTTCGATAAACCTAGCTAGCTTTTCATATGTTTTCATGTTGCTTTGGTTAGTTTATAAGCTTTGAAATGCGTTTAATTTTTCTTGTGCTATAAGAGTTATTGATTTAGGGATAGACATGGTGTTTAACCCTAGATATATAAACCTTTATGGCTATGGAGAAATTCAGCAACCTAGTTGTAAACATGGTGTTTAGAACTAGGTGAAAACATTGTCTTTGTTTATATGCTTTCCTATCATGTGCATACACACCTTGCACCACGTACACTCATTAGTTTTTTATTCCTCATTAGACTAATTATGCCACAAGTTAAGAATCTTAGGAGACATTGTTGGATTGTTGGCAATTCTATCTACTCCCAACCGTCACCTTGGGGGTAGAATGTGCGTTAAAACGTCTTGCAGGCAAGATAAAGACTCTCACTACAAGGAAATTAAAGGATGGCTAAGAAGTGCTTTGTCTTCTTCTTCCATGACTAGCAAAATGCTAAGCATGGGGGAGACCCTGAATCTTCAACACGGAAGTGCAACATGACGTTCTAGAAGATAGAATGATCAAGATCGTTAACGTCACCGGATCAATGCGCGAGAAGCTATCAATCTCATCAAAATTCTGCATGGTCTTGAAGGGAAAACACTGGGTATTTTTGGATATTTAGAAGCCCCATGAAGTTACAATTCCAACAAATCAAGAATCAAGACAATCGGAGGTTCCTATAAGGGGTTATGCCCGAATCACCGAGTGCAACACGTCCTGAAATCAGTTTTGGACAGCACACAGCGCTGAAGTAAAACGGACATAGCTCCCTTGTTTGAACTCCGTTTTTGATGAATGACCACACGTTGGAAAGGTAATTTCATAAACTTTTCAATAGAGATATATTTAGATATATGTTCTGTTCTGGACAGAGGGGAAATCCATGAAAAGGAGACAGCAAGGAGATGATGAGAACAAGAAAGAGGAGATGGTGATGACAACATTGAAGAGAAGGGTGACCAATGACTCCATTAAACATACAAGATTAAATTCAGAAGTTTAAGAGCATTGATAAATCAAGACAAAAGCAAAAGCCACATCGATACATGGAGATGTCGGAAGAAGGCAACGAAAAATTACAAAGGATGGTAACATCTCCATGGACCTTCTCTTTTCCAAACACAAATGCTTGTAAGTATGCCTTCAACCTCAACTAGGTGCAACCTTTTGTTTTTCTCTTCAAACAATAACATGGCTACTAGGAGGACAACCTAGGTTTCTTTTTACTTTCAATAGATAAGCATGACCATGTGTTCACCTCGATGTTCTATATTGCCTATGCTTACGGAAAGATGATGAAAGTTGCCGCTTTGTTTTACCTACATGAAGTTATACATGTCTTGGCTAATTGCTCTCTATAATATGATCTGAAATTAATTTAAATACCGACTCTTTTATTTGTGGAGGTGAAATGACTATGCTCTAGACCCACATACATATCTTTGCTCTTTGATTTAAGTTTATGGATAGCCGGATAACTTGTTGTTTTTATGAAAACTTAACTTTTATGCTATCTACATATTTGTGATGCTCTTGCAAAGTTCTACCTACCAAAGCCATATAAATATATGTTTTATGATAACAAAACCCGTAGATTGCAAACATATGTTTTGATGAGTTGGATTAGGATTGATTTCTATGGTTCGAGACTAAGAAGCTGGTCATTCCTTTGTGTAACTTTTTCATGCTATCCTTTTTGTCCATGCATTGTGGGTTTTCACATCGAAAATTTCACAAACTTCGCTGGGCATCCACCCTAAACCAAAAACATCTTTTTGTGATCACCTCCTTGTCCACAACCCAATTTGAGTATGGAGTAAAATTCTCGATGGAGATTCAAATATTCCGCAAGATTATGGAATTTATACTTACTTTAGCAGTCATTTCCCCTCTCTTTTATGCTTGAGGACGAGCATCGTTCAAGCATGGGGGAGGAGTCATTCTCTGACACAAATGCTATGTAAGTATTATGTTGCAAAAAATTTTGAGGTGCAAAAGAAAAAAAAGAAAAAAAAAGACAAATGAGAAAAAAATATGATAAGAAGAAAAGAAAAGTAGGAAAAATAGGAAGAATAAAGTGAAAAAAAGAAAGAGAGAAAAATGAGAAGGAAATTAAATAAATAAAATAAAATAAAGAAAATAAAATAAAGATGCTCCTCGGATCTTTTTGCTTCATAAGTCCTCAAGTGCCTTGATGACACATCCATACTCAAATCTTCCAACCATGTGCAATCCGATAACGAGGACTTCACTCGTGCCTCGGGATCATCCCTTTGCCACTTGCACATGTCCACTTATCTAAATGTGTGTGTTTCATCCCTCTCTCTTTCCAACATTTATTTTCCATGGCCTTTTTGACGAGTCTCGGTAATTCCAATAGACCTCTCTATTAATTTGACAATATTTCGGATGTATGTTTTGCTAGGATTGTTTTTAACCTTCCAAGCTCTACATAAGCCTTCCACTATCACATATGAGTAGAGTAGGTTGAAAATAATCTAGTATAGGCTTGAGTGACTTGATGAGATGAGTGTTCCATGAGCTCTTGCGAGAGATTTTCACTTATGTTGGATATGCATCTTTTTGAAAATCTTCCATGTGACAAGGTAATGGTTTGAAGTTCACTTAAGTTTGAGAGCATTGTGTTAAATGTGGCTTGTTCTTTATTGTTAGTCTATCTTCCATAATGAAAAAGAAGCCGGTCACAACTTGAACTTTAAAAATAAATTCTTAAGAGAGAGAGCAATTTGTCTCGTCATGAATGACTAAGTGCAGGGATAACATTGGAAGGCAACGCTGATTTCCCTTTTAAGCGAGGACCACTTACTCGAGGACGAGCAAGGTTTAAGCATGGGGGAGATGTTGACGGTGAATTTCCGTCAACCTAGAGTACTTGTTATACATTGGTTTCGATTATGATTTGCAACTAACCCGCCACTAGGCATACTAATGATGTAACAAGTTCACACTTGCATGTCGATTTTGGAGTTTGTTGTTTACGCAGGAAATCTACGCTAAAGAGGAGACTTTCGGGATAAGTTCACCAAGCACTTTGGAAGAAGATCATGAAGCCCAATAAGAGTCAAGACACGCGATGAACATGACTCCAAATGACCCGAGGACCGAAGCGTCAACGTGCAAATCTTCAGGGACTCAACCAGAAAACAGCGAAGCTTGCATAGCAAGGATTCAAGCCTTAACCGTGAAGGAAACGACGTCAAAGGCCCACATGCAAGAGCACACGAATAAGGGATCATGCGAGAAGCAACCGGGGAGGAAACCGGAGCCGAACCGGCCGAAGTGGGCTCGGGCCGGCCGGCCGGGCCGACCGGCCCAGCCCACTCCGGGGTCGGTTCGGTCCCCCCTTTGCCCTAGGTGTTCGTCTATTTATTGCCTCCGCCGCCATCGGCCACCACATCGAACAAATCATCCTACCGACGCCAATCACCAGAACACCGCCGCCGCAAGATGAGGGAAAGAGTTAGATGAGCTCATCGCAAGGATCAACGCCGGCGGAGAGAAGGAAGCAAGAGGACTCCAAGCCGCTGGTCTAGGGGTGTTCCCAAGCTCCATCGCCGCCATCTTCATCGACGACATTCTCCGGAGTCTCCATCACCCCTATGTGCTTCAATCCGTGTAAGATGATGGGGTAATGTCTCCGTTCATCCCTAGGATTAGATGGATACATGCTATGTGATCGCTACTCGATTTGTGGTTTCAATCTATTGTTTTCATGTTGATGGTGCTTAGCTGATTAAGGTTAGCTACAATGTTTTCGGGTGTATGATATCCGCTACTCCCATGGATTCCATCAACATACCGTGTCCATCATAGGTCTAGTCATGAATACCTTCGCGTAGTGATAGTACGAGAGGAGGGAAAGGGCGAAACCGTGGTCACAACCCCCGGTAGATTGGTTTACCACTCTCGTGTAGTAGATGCATACCATGTTATCCTAGATCCTAGGGAGGGAACGCTTATCTTTCTTAATCACTCTCTTGTGTTCACCCCTTTACCATCTAGTTTAACCCTAGATTTGTTTGATCAACTTAACTTAGATTAACTTAGGTTAGATTGTCTTTACTTTTAGATTACTACTCTCTTTAAAGGTTTCCTTAGTCAACTAGATTAGTACTTGGTTAAGCGCTAGTAATCCCCTTGCTCCGCGGATTGACAAGAACCTTGGGAATCCCGTGGTGAAAAAGGTGTGGGGTCCGTACGCTTGCGGATCGTAGAGGGATACGTCTTTTATCCGTCAACAACAGCACCCGCGGGTCAACTCCCTCAAAACCAAATCTCGATCTCCCGAATCGCTCCACGGACTTGAACAAGACTTTGGGGATATTAGGAACACCTCATGAGGAGTCCATAGCCAAGTTTAATCCCACCAAAACTCGTCCAAAAAGGAGGAATCGAAGAAATCCCGCCAAAAGCACTTCCAACCCAAGAACTCAAGAAACCCCAAAATCGAGCACCTTTACTCACGGATTTGGGAGGGGAATCACAGCCCAAATAACCACGAAGGGTTCCCACAAATTTCCCCCATCAAATCCCCAAGAGAAAGGTCCCGAAAACAACCCAAAGAAATCACCGAGAGAGGGCTCCGAAAATCACCACCAAGAACAACCGGGGAAACACATCCAAACCTTGAGGAACAACGCCGAATCATCTATACATGAAACAAAGGTTCGTACAAGGTCTAGCAAGCCGCCCGTTCATCCATCCCTCTCAACAAGATCTCTCCGTGAAGCTCTCTTGCTAGTCCTAAAGAAAACCTAAGGAAAATAGGTGGAAAATAGGAAAACTAATGAGCTAGGGTTCCAAGAGTTGGCTGCCATCCTCTCACCTCTTGGGTTATATGGAGGCAACCGAAAGTCTAAAATGCCCTTCTCTACTAACTAGGGATACAAGCCCCTCAAGGCCGGATTTGGAATTCTTGATGTCTTCACCATCGGACGGATGCCCGGCGACCGCACCCTGCGTAGCCTCGACACAAGCCATGCGATCCCGACGAGTGTCCTCCGCTTCGAAGATTCCGGACTGCGTCGTCGCACACAGGTCAGACCGGTGCTCCTCACCGGTTAGACCGGTCCCCACCGGTTAGACCGGTCAGACCCACCGGTCAGACCGGTCTGGTGCTGCTGCACCTCAGTCTTCGGTTCTCCGGTCTTGGCTTTGTGGATCAACCAAGGAACCCAGTGGTTTTCTGGTGAACCACCGGTAACCCCGCGAACTCGGTGTAGACTCCGCCAATCTCCACTCATGACTTGGCTCCCACGTAGTCCCGGCTCGACCTTGGTTTTGAGGCTTAACCAAGAAACCGTCCACGACTTCATCTTGCTGTTCATGCCACCATGCGGCCCGCACTTGACCCCCGCCGGCCACCGGTCCCTCGAACGAAGCCTACTTGTCTTCTCCACACCCGGAGGCCTCACCGGCGACGACCTTTCGCGCTTGTTCTTCACCTGCACCAACACCAGTCAAGCCGCAACCTGCACCTGCAATACTTAGCCAAGAATCAGTCCACACAACGTTGTCAATCACTCATCACACAAGGAAGCGACCATCCACCGGTCCTCGAACCACACATGGTCCTCAGAGGAGTCTCTTCTCCATCCACCACATACACACACATGCATATCTTGATCAGGTTGTATGACTTGTTTATTCCAAGGATCCAGTTTTCGACTCAACAATATATGAGAAATAGGTATGCCACATGTTTTCATACCTACAGCTCCAAATATAAGCTTATTAGGAGTAGGTATGAAAGAAGGCAACTAAATGCCTTGGGGAGGAACCATACACATCGAGCAATCCGAGGGTATCATTTGAGGAACTTTGATTCTCTTTGAAAACTTGCAAAACCTCCGGATTGATAACTGAACTAGGTACATGCGATTGGCAGCATATAACCATTCTATCTGTCAACTGCCCAAGGTAGCTGAAGCTACACGCCCCATATCAACCAAGCGAAAGGTAAGATCAATGCCAACCTATTCAACTCTTGATAGAATACCTAGTTGTATGCTAGTCATAAATTAGGAATACAACATCATAGTAACTCCTGATCAACCAACCTAAGTTTTTAGTGTCTTGCTCGGACGAGCAAGAGGCTAGTTTGGGGGAGTTGTTGACACCTATTAAGTGCTGACTTTAGCCATCAATTTACTCATGAATAAAGGAGCAAAAGGCATTTCTTGCACACATTTAGTTAAGAATAATGTAGTTGCACTTGTCTTTGAGATTATTTGATTGCGGGAAAATTAGCATAAAAGAAGTGACAATTCACCTTCTATGGTCCATGCCACATCACCTCAGCCAAGGAGGGGCTGTCACCTAGGATTCCATGCATGCAAGCCATGTCATCAATCCGAGGGAGGCACACCGACGAATCAGAGGGTGACACGTGGACGTCACAAAGATTGAAGGGCCCATGGGTACCCAAACCGCCTTAAAATTGCGTGGACACCTGGGACCGCCTTGAGGACCCACCTGACAGCCACCACGGGAAAGCACAAGGTTAGCCGAATCGACCTTGTGGCGGCCCATCCTGGCCTTCCACGTGGTGCTTCTTGGTTCGTCCCTGAGTCCATTCTAGGGGTATTTGCAGTGCTCTCACACTGGTGCTTAGGCCCATAAATAAAAGGGGAGAGGGTTCATTTCTTAGCAACTCACTTTGCAGCCCCTCTCTCACTTTTGGTTTCTAAGGCTAGAAGGTAGGCTAGAGTAGTTCTACTTCAGGTTCCAAGTCTACTTAACGACCCAGGTTCCAAATCTAGTGGCTCTGACCTAGGTCTCAATAGCCTGGGCCAGTCAGTGTCTAGTTAATGACGCAAGCATGGTGATCGGGTTGAGTAGCTGCGTTGCATATGAGCGTGCTCCACTGTTTGTCTCGAGGTAGGCTGCGGTAGTGATAGTCATTAGACCCTTGTAATCCTCCACGTTCGGGTACATTGTAGGAGTCTAAAGTATAACAACCATCGTCATGCAGAAGCGACGCAGGAGGTTAGCTCCCCATTTGTGCCTGGGTATTGAGCTGATATTCATACAATGCTTGTGTGTCTAACTTGTATCAACTGACTTTGTGTGCACAGTACATTAGAGCCTAGAACTAACTTGTATGTTGCCTCCTAAGCCGTAGTGTACCTTTGAGAGATTGAGTTCAAGTGTGTTCATACTACATTCTCATTATCATATATTACCCCTATATTTGAGAACCTGATTTACTTCCATCTATGGTTTATACTCATTGCAATAGTGTTGGTCTTGTTAATCGGACCATGCCTTCCTTGGATTCGATACCCTTTGGAATACTCTTTTGGGGAAATGCTACAATGGTATATCCATGCGCTTGTAGATTCCTTGTGATCGTTAGGATTACAATCAGACATTTTTGCCATTATTGGTAGGAACTCACGAACTTAGCAATGACATTAAGAAATACCAACAATCATCCATCCGGACTGCTTCCTAATTTCCCTCCTCTATATGCTAGATTTTCATGATGATTTCGTAGAGAATCTGACCTCTTGTTGTTTGGAAGAATTCATGGTTGCGTCGATTTGCTTCTCTTGGCTCAAGTGATTTTCGTGTCTTTTTCGAGCTATTATGTGGGATTTTTGTGCGTGGCTTGATTCGTTGATTTTGAGGCATTTGTGCTCGATTTTCTTTATGGGGATCATAGATAGATGTCTTGTGCATCTTTTTGCTTGATCTTGACCCCTGAAACCTTGGATTTGGCCTCTGAATCGCAGATTTTAGCTGAAACCCTAGGCTTTTGCTTGAGCATGGCGAGTTGTGGATTCCTGGCGATTTAGTTGGTTTGAGGCTCCAAGTTTTTGGGTATAACATCTCCTAGAGACGCTTCTCCTTTCCCCAAAACCTTGTCTCAATCCATGCAGTCGTTTGGGAGATCCATGAATGAATAGTTGGAGTTGACTTGCAGTTTTTAGCTTCTGTTCGTGTCCCACGAGAGGAACGGACAGTCCGCGCGCTTGGGACGGATGGCCCGCCATGTCTGTGTTCATCGCGTGTTCGTCCCGTGTTCTTGCGAGTTCTTTGTTTGATCCGCGAGTGGTTTGGGTTTTGTTTACAACCGGTTTACGGACAGTCACTTGGGTAGGGATGGACGGTCCGGACTAGTGTGACGGACGATCCGCCTGGATCGAGTTGGATCGCAGAGTTTGTGGAGGTTCTGTCTTCTTAATACAGACGGTCCATCTAGCACACACGGACGGTCTGCCGTAGACCACGGATGGTCTGAGGTCCTCTCACGGACGGTCCGTACGTTATAGTCTGGCAGATCTGCCTAAGACCTTTGCTTCTTGAGTTGTGCTTCTTTGTTGCTTTAAGTTGGGACTTGTTCCTAGGGTTGGTAGGCCTGCTGTGACTACGTGACGTTGGCAAGTACGTGTGGGAATCCTTAGTTGTGATTTTGGGACTTCACCTGTTTTCTCTCGAAGATTTCTTTATCGGCTCTCATTCTCTCCCCCCTCTTTGGTCGCCTAATCAGTTCTTCAAAAGCTGATGAGCGCATCTTCATATTGAGGGTCAAGCTACGCGCCAATCATGGTCGTCTTGCTATTGTTGCCAGTACCGAGGTCAATGGTTTTTATTTGGACTTCCTCTGCCGGCTGTGGCTTGTTGGTGATGTTGGTCTTCTCTGGTATGTCAAGTTCGCTCGGGGTGAGCTTCTTGGATGCAGTGAAGATCTCCATCATAGCATTGGGTACTTGAGTAGTCAATGCGTGCTCCACGGCTTCTGTGTCGCAATGTAGGATCGCTTCATGTCCCCTTGCAATGCGAGTACACTGTTGGGCCTTGGCATCTTGAGTACCAGGTATACGTGGTGGGGGATCACCATGAACTTGGTCGGAGTTGGTCTGTCGAGGATGGTGTGGTAGGATGTCTCGAAGTTGGAGACCACGAACTTGATGTACTCGATGTGGTAACTCTCCCGTGTCCCGAAGGTAACTGGAAAAACTACTGATCTAAGTGGTACAACCGCATTGCCTGGGATGATGCCGTAAAAAGGTGATGTGCTCTTGCTTAGCATATTAGTGATGTGCCATCTTCTTCAAGGTCTTGACGAAGAGTATGTTGAGACCAATGCCGCTGTCGATGAGGACCTTGGTGAGTCTGGAGCCTGCGACTACCGGGTCCAGGATGAGAGGGCACTACAAGAAAAACGCCGACTAGTGATGCAAAAAAGGTCGTTTCTGATCATAAATTGTGATTAATGACGCTGGTTGTTACGAAAACACTCCATCATTAATCAAGCATCACAAACAGCGATTAATGATGAGACCTTATTTCGCGGCACCATAAATTTAATGACGCGTGGAAAATCGTCAATACAAAGCATCATAACTTCGTTCCTGCAGCTTTGCCATGCTGGATAGAATCCGATGTGGCATGCCAATTGTGACAAATTGTATGCATCATAAAACGAATTAGGCCCGTTTGTAGTTGGGTTGAGCCCAAAACTGTTCGTGTAGGCTGGCGTTGTTTATATAACCCCAAAAAGATTTTGTTGGGCCCAATTGCAGCTTTTTTAGATGAAATTTGATTAGGTTGGGCCCGTTTTGGTTAGGTTGAGTTCAACAGGTGTGCACATTGTTGCGACCTTCTGTGTCACGTTAATTTGAAAAAAATGAATTTTGTCCCAATTAAAAGTGGGCTAAGCCCACTGAAGGGCAACATAAAATTAACTAATCATGCATCAATATTAATGGATTTCATTTTAATTCTAATCCTTTTATGAATAATTTTGATCTGGTTGGCAAAATAGTAATCAACACATTTTTCTTTGTACAATAAAGAAAAATGTTGTTCACTATCAAGCACGACCATATTTTTCATCACATATCACAAACTATTACAAGATAACAGTATCACAATGAACATTGATTAACAAAGCTAAATCGAGGTCATAATCACAAGAGAAAGTGGAGATTTGATCTAATGATCTTAACCTCTTCATCTTTTACTACTAAGCAGTAGACGAAGGAGGTGCTCACTGTCTTCGATTAGCTTCTGCAACCTCTTAATCTCAGCCGACTCCATTTTCAGAGTGGATTATGATTCTTCGGTCTTCTTCTTCAAGCTACATAACTCTTTCTGGTGAGCAACAAACCGCTGTCGAAGTTGTACCCCATCCTGATTGGGAGCGTCAACTCGCTCTTCATCAACACTACTACATAAGATTTGGTACCCCTTCTTGAGTACTCTGTTGCCTCTATTTTAATTTGTTCAAGAAGAAGCATTATTGACTTGGTAGCTTCCATCTAGCAACAAGAGATCCCAAGTCAAATTAGGACCTTGTAATTGATTCGAACTAAGGAAACAAAGGTGTTAAGTTTGTTACCTTGGAGTAGGTTTGAATAAGAGTGACTTCAGAATAGGAAAGAATATTATAGAAAGCCAACGAGCATGGGGAAGCAATCTATTTGGATCGATCAATACATGGAGGAGACCGAAGACCTGACGAATAGAACGGGAAGAAGGTGTCAAATGTCGTCTCGATTTAGCAGCCCGACCACCTTCAGCACAATGTTCTGTGCAACTGTTGCAGATCTACGGCTGCCAGGGTGAGCCTCGGGGGAGCCGATGGAGCAACGAGTTTGAACCATCTTGCAGCTTCAAGGACGTTGCCGAGGAAGGCCGCCGCTCATAGCAGAGGATGCCGTCGTCGGTAGCTAGGAGGTCTCCTCACCGTAGATCTAGGTCTCTTCGGTGGTCGAGGAGAAGATCGCTGTTGACGGATAAAGCTCGTATCCACCTACGCGACGCAAGTGTACAGAACTACACCTTTTCACCATGGGAATTCCCTAGGTTTGTATCAATCCGCAGAGCAAGGGGATTACATGCGTTTGATCTAGACTACTCACTAACTTATCCAAACCCTAATCTATAGTTAATCTAGAGAACAACTACGCTACAATAGAGAATGATTAAACGAACAAGATATGTAAGAGACACTTGTCCAAGGGTCTATGATACTTGAACATGCAACCGCTTAAGATATGAAAACCGATCTAATGTATCGGGGGTTGTGACCATGGTTTCGCCCTTTCCCTCCCCCCGTACTGTCACTACGTGGAGGTATTCGTGACTAGACCTATGATGGACACGGTGTTCTGAATGGATCCAAGCGAGCATTGAGATCTCACTCCCTTCACAACATGGTAGCTAACCTTAAACATCAATGCTTCTTCAATACTAGATGATAGATAGATAACCAAACAAAGTAGTGATTACATCGCAAGTTCGATTACAACCCATGGACAAATGAGAAGATTACCCCATCAAGGTGTTAGACATAGCACCATTGATCATGGTGACACTTCCGACGGTGTCTTCCTTCTCCTCCACTTGTGGGTGCTTCCTTCGAGTAGAGCGATCCTTCTCGCGAACGATCTCCCTCCTGTTCTCTCTCTAGCTTGTGGATGGCCTCTCGTGCGAATGGCTCTCTCTCTTGCTAATGCCAGTGCATCCAACAACTTAGGGTTGAAGGATCTTCAAGTGCAAGAAAAGTGGGGCCGAAACGACCCCCGGAGTGGGCCAGGCCGGCCGGCTTGGGCCGACCGGCCCAGGCCCATCCTGGCCCAGTTCGGTCGCCCCCTCGCTCCCGTGGGTCCTCATGTATTTATGCACTTTGTCTCCTCCACTTGCACCATTTTGACGATGTCATCCTCGCGTCCAAGATGGAGGTTCTCCTTGCATGAAGTCCGGTCTTTTACGCTTCAATCCTCAGGGATGTTCCTTTGTAATACTTCAGTCCTTGCCACCTTTGAGAGTGATTTCATCAAGCTCTTAAACACGAACGAGACTCCTAAATTGCTCCTTTGAACTTGTTGTGGCTTCGTCTTTTATGTCCATGTTTTCCTACAAAAACATAACACTTCCAAATGCATACACAAAGATGAACTTGTTATGTCATTAGTGTGCCTAGTGCTGGGTTAGTTCCATAATCAAATCCAAACCAAAGTGTAATGAACATGTTTGATGTACCCAAATACACCATCAACATATCCCCCACGCTTAGATCTTGCTCGTCCTCGAGCAAGTACTCATAAGAAATCTTTTGTCCAAGGTGTTGAAATCGTGCTCCACTAATTCTTTCTTCACAAGTTAGTCAATCCTTTATCTTTAATACAATAAATATAAAGCAATGATCATCAAACAAACATGGGCGTTTAGAATTTTTACCAAATCAAGATTTACCCCACAACTCAAACTGTTCACACGAGGTCTTCAATTTCAGCCACGCCTACTTCTTTGAGGTGCAGGGTTTTCATGACTTTAAAATAAAATTCCTGCAACAAGTATTAGACAAAAACTTTCTCCAAGTTCTCACATGTCACTCATATGATGTGGCTATCCTAAACAAATTTCATAAAACTCTCACCTCCCATAAGTCTCTCATATAACATGTAATGTGGAGCTATAGGTATGGCTAGTACAGTCAAAACAAGTGTTGTCAAGCTAAGAACTTCCTCTAATGGGTGTTTCCTTTCAAAGCCAATAATCATGAGAATTAAACCATAATGTAGGGATATCAAGGATAAGAAGATATAGAATTGCAACATACTAGAAATTTGAAAGATTTACCATGTCAGAACTTTCGCAAAAATTTAAAACTATTTATAAATGTAAATTTTGTGTGACTAACTCTAACTTTGCACCCGAGCTAACATTAGCCAATTAGCTCGGCTTGATCTGCTTATCTCTCTAACCCTTTCCCAACACGTGCTTAAGCTAATCAAGTTTAGCACCAGACAAACCTAACCAACTCGATCCAGTTTACTTGCTTTCTTTTTGACCTGCTACCACTTGCATGCTGTTGTTCACTCACGCATGCACCAAATCCGTTCAGACATGGTATCTCTTTCTCTAACCTCTCCGTCTAACTCCTGTGTCTCTTTGATCCTAAATCTTGAGCTATCATGGCCGGTTAATACCTTTCTATACCCCTTCTTATCTTTTCAACTAATCCTATGTACGTGATTATCTGGACCTAAACCTCGCTAACAGCCGATATGCTAATCACGTACCTGATCAACCAACAAAGCCTAGTTAGGATGCCTTCTTTCTTTGCTAATTCTTTTCATATCGCAAGATCTTGAAACCAGCAGCAGGCCATTACTTCATTCCTCATTCTTTTGTCACCCCAGCTAACAAGTCTTGAAAATCCTAAACCACATAGCCTTGCTTCCTTTGTTCCTGGCCTTCACCGCTCACCAGCCCAAGAAGCCGGTCCATCCGCGTAGCTGCGTCGCTGATCAAACGGGCCCACTCGTCAGCCTCCCTGTTGATTGTCTTCTACCTCCGTCCGTACAGGACACAGACGCCGCGCGAGCACACCCGATGGGACGGACTCGTCGGCCTTCTCCGCGCTGGCACCAGTGCGACTGCGCGTGCCCCTACGGCCTCGCCTCACTCCCTTGCTGCTGCACTGGTACCCGGGGATGTCCTCCACGTCTCCTCGCCTAGCCCCGGTGCCACCCCGTCCGTCCGTGGCTTATGCTGGACACCCCTGCAACCCTAGCGCTCGGACTATAAAACCCACGGCGCTGCAACCGTCTCCATCCTCCAAGCCGCCGCCAGCCTCTCTCTTCTTCTGCCGCCATTGCACACCCTTTTAGCTTGCCTCTTCTGTTCTGTTCTTCCACGACATGAGCAGTTGTTTCTTTTCTTTCAATGCCAAGGCAAGCAATCAAGGAAGCTAGCACCTGTAGATCGATCCGTTCTCCACGAAACAGCAACACCTCTCCTTTCTTCTCTAATCGACTGAGCAGAGCTGCAGTTTCTCCTCCATAATTCGAAGGCCATGGCCAGTTGGCCACCAATCCACCAGTAGCACTTCAGCGCCACTCGCCATAGGTGCTTCTACCACTCCAGAGCACCACGACATCAGCAAGAAGTTGAAGCCGTCCATGACGCCGAGTGCGCGCCGCTGCCGACAACCACAGGCTGGAGGCCTCACCAAGAATAGAGGATGAGTGAAAGGATCAAGATGTCGACTAGAGGGGGGGGTGAATAGTCGAACCTGAAAATCACAAACTTTTTCACACCTGTCAAATACAGGTCCGGAGACTCCGGATATTTTTACGGATACTCTGGGAAATCCGGAGAATCCGGGAAAATGTCTGGATATTCCGACCTGCTAGGGAGAGATTAAATCGACAGAAATTAAACTTGCTCAAAAGTAAATATGTGAAAATAGGTTATGCACTGGGATGAGACAAGCCTGTTTATCCACTCAAATCTTGTAGGAACCTCAACACGAAGTAGATCGGCACCAAACCCTAGATATGTGCTCAAGATAGAAACAAGCATACAACAAGATGAACAAGCACAAGAGACACAAGGATTTGTTACCGGAGTTCAACCTCACACCTTGAGGTCTACGTCTCCGTTGAGGTACCCACGAAGGGTGGACCTTTACACTTAGGTCACTTTCCTCCCTCTAGCGACCACAAAGATCAAGCTAGAGATACTTACTCAATGTCGGGGTGATACAAACTTCCTTGGGAAGCCACAATCTTTGGATGCTCCAAGGCAACGCCTAGCCGGCTAGGAGCTCAAGGCTCCAAGAGTAACAAACACGAATTTTGCCAACCAAGCGAAGAATGAGGTGCTCTAGAGATGGGAAATCAGCTCACTAGCACTCTCCAAGCCTTTGCTCTCAAATCCTCTTAAATCCCACAACAAATCTCACCAAACTTGAGCCAAAGGGAGAAGAGGGGGAGTAAATGAGGCCAGTTACTATTCAGCCCGAAATGGCAGGGAGAGGAAGTAAATGAAGGGGTGGAGGGGGCTTCTATACCCCCTCACCCAGAATATAGCCATTGAGGCTTAATGACCCGGAGTATCCGGGGTAAACCCTGAAACTCCGCGAAGTCCGGAGTCTCCGGGGTAAACCCGGATACTCCGGCTTTCCAAGGCCAGCACCCAAAAAAAAGATCCCCGTGAACGTGTTGGTGCAAGGGTGTCTCTCATAGGTTTTGATTTAGCAACTAGAGCACCTGTTTGACTCTTGGAAGACATAATTATTGTCCCTCTTGATAGTACGGCATTCCTAGGACTCAAGTTCAAAAATAAAATAAATTAACCTTCTTAGGAATCCTTTAGAGCACCACTTTCCTTTTTGTGTAGCCAACGAGCTATGCTTGATGTTATACATAATTTTAATACCTGCTCATGGACTAGGTAAATTCATTAGCTACTTAGGTGTGTGTCATTGAATCACCAAAACCCACTTAGGGGGCCAAGATACTCTTCAATCTCCCCCTTTTTGGTGATTGATGACAACACACTTAAGTCACATAAGAGATAAACAATGAATATTAAAAGCTTTCGTAATACTCCCCCTTAATATGTGCATTTTTGATCTTGAATATCAATGGTCCTATTAGGGCCAAAATTTTGCACAACAAGAGAAACAAGAGAGTATTACAACAGTGGGGTGCTTGTGACGTGCAACAGATAAAAGTGAGATGCTCATGACATATTATGCATTCATCAAGAAGGAAAAAGAATTCTGGTGCTGAGAGGTCCGGAGTCTCTGGGCAAGGTCTGGAGTGTTCGGAAAATCCGGAAACTCCGGGAAAAAGTCCGGACTCTCCGGGCTTCAGCACAGCAGAAGAAAATCAGACTTCACACAGTTTTTCAATCTAGCATAAACTGTCCTTAGCAGATAAAAAGCAGAGAAAATCATCACAAGCACACAACCAAATTTCTCAAGCTCACATAGTCTCACACATATGAAATTAAAGTTATTACAAGCCAAGTTCCAAATTCTAATACAATAAAGTTCAAGTTCATTGTTCCACAAGCACATAAAACGGTAACTTCACTCCCCCTTTGGCATCAAGCGCCAAAAAGGAAGTGTGGAGCAGTTGAGTCACTCGGAGTCATCGTCTTCCTCCTTTTCTTCTTCATCGTTGCCCTCCTCCTCTTCCTTCTCTTGGGCACCTTGGGCGTCCCACTCCGCAAAAGGGTCATCAAACTCGGGAAGCTCGCGGTAGGGATCGGTGGGAAGGCCAAGATGAGACTTGATCTCGATGATGTCCTGGCAGTTCTCATTAGTTTCCGTGGCTATTGTCTTGCACATGCTGAAGATGCTCTTAAGCACCCTCTTTATCATGGAACCACGGTGCCGACGGGGAGGTGTAGGAGAAGAACGTGCAGCGGGAAAATCATCATGGCGAGGAGCTGCACTAGAGGAGCCAACATACTTGCGACCTTTAGGAGGCCTCTTGGCTCGATCACGGAGGTGGCGAAGCGGCTCATGGATAACATCCTTGGGATAGCAGACATTTGTAACTCTCTCAATCATGTACATGAGATAGGGGGCATAAGGAAGATGCTTCATTGGATCGTTCATGGCCCTCCTCAACTCATTCCAAATGAAGTCGAATATACAAAATCCTTCTTCATCCGGTGCCATCCTATTGAGAAGATTTGGAGCATAGTATCTCAAAGCTGTAGCATCTCATATCTTGGGATCAATAGTGGCACGAAAGAATTGATTCAGATAGTAATAGTAAAGATTGAGTTGGTCCGCCTTGCCCTCAATAGCCAAATCTCGGCTAGGAAACATGAAGGGGAGCTCTTTGGGCTTGTACTTGTCCTCATTGTGCACGGGAGAGCGCCTCTCATCCTTAGAGCCAAGTCCCAAGAGTCTAGAGAAAGTCATGTAATCAATAGTGCACTTGTTCCCTTGAGTTGTCCAAGTGATGGTGTTGTCATGTGGATTGTAGTAGTAGGAGCAATGGAATTGAGCAAGAATTTCCTTGTTCCAATTGTACCTAAATCCCATGATATCATAGAGTACGACTTCCTTGCACTTGTCAATGACGGAGTTGAACACGGTGTTGTTTAGCTCTTCATAGTATTTCCAATCAATGTACCTCATCGGCACAATTGGAGCCATGTTCTTTGAAGCTAACTTGGGATTGCGGATAACATATTGATAAAAGTCTCTATGAAAATCACACCAAAACCTTGCCTCTAGCCCTTCTCCCTTGAGATATAAATACACATTTTCTTCTCTTTGCTCCCTCACTGCTAGGGAGTTCCTGGAGTAATCCCTAATCATATGTTCTGCAAAAACTGAACCGGGATCCCTTAGCTTGATGGGTGTGTCAACTACCTGAACATTTTGGGGAAGAGTAGGAATGAGCCTAGGAGGGGTTTTGGGGTAGATATGAGCTGCTACTCCTTGCTCATGTTTAGGAGGAACGCGAGTAGCGGGTCGGCTTTGATGGAAATATGGGGCTTGATGGCTCTTTTTGGGATGGGGCTTGTAGCGAGGTTTTTCTTTAGCTGGCCCCTTTCCATGGCGACGAGGAGGCTCGGGTGACTGCTCATAAGTCTCATCTTCCTTATCACCATCACTCTCGGTCCTCTCCTCCTCCTCCTCAATCTCTTCTTCACTCCCTTCAGCATAGGAGGGAGGAGGGTCACCTCTTCTTGGCCTAGAACTACGTTGAGAACCTCCTTGCTCTAAGACCTCTTGCACGGCCCGCAAAGCGGCGGGATCGTGCCTAGCCTTGGTCCTCCTTTGGGTGGAGGGCTCCTCGTTTCCGTGTCTGACCTTCACTCTCACCATCTGGATAGGTAAAAGGGTATGGAAATGAGAGATTATCAAAAGAGGAGAAGCACTACACTTGTGACTTAGGGTTTGCAGTGTGAACCACGGATACTCCGGGAAAAATTCCGGAAACTCCGGAAATTCCGGAGAGTCCGGGTTTTTCAACCCCGGAGTTTCCGGGTTTCGCAGCCGAAACCCTAACTCACAATGCAGCAAGATTCATCCATCCAAATTGAGAGATATTGCAGATCTAGAGTCTATGGAGTATTTCCTACCTATTCCCTAAGAGGATACTACAAGGACTACTCTAGGGAAGTAGATCGGAAACAAAGTCCTTTGAATACCTTGGGGAGAGAGAGGGAAGAGGACTTGAATCCTTTGAATCTTGAGTAGATCCTTGATCTCCATGCCTTGGAGCCTTCAATCCCTCACTTTCACTTGATTTGGCCGGTGGGAAGGTGGAAATCGCCAAGGACTTAGGTGTGGGGGAGAGGGAGGCGACGGGGGAAGAGATAGGGCATGGTGAAACTGAGAAAGGGTGAAAGAGAGTTTTTCACCGCGGTCAAAGGTATATATACCTTTACAATCTGGAGTCTCCGGGCCAGGTCTGGAGTATCCGGAAAGTCCGGACTTTCCGGACAGACCCCGGAGATTCCGCTCCCCCGGAATCCAGCGAGCAGATTTTCAAGGAATTTGATTTTGTAGAGATTTGGAAGCTTGCATGTGTAACATATGTGAGCCTGAGCAGTATCAACACCTTGGACTAGCCACAAACAAACAATGAGAACTATAGTCCAAATGTTGTACTCTAAAGATCCAAATATTTCAAAAGCAAATTCAACACAAGTTTTCACAATTCTTTTGCTTTCAAAAGTCCTATACTAGGTCACTCAAACATGTGCATGATCTCAAGCCAAGTTACAAGAATCCAAGATATTTAGCTCACTCCTCAAAGCACAAAACCTTAGTTCATCAAGAGGCTTTGTGAAGATATCGGCTAGTTGCTTATCGGTGCTCACATGGCTTAAAACGATATCTCCTTTGGCTTCGTGGTCTCTCAAGAAATGGTGTCTTATGTCTATATGCTTTGTTCTTGAGTGGTTTACGGGGTTGTTAGCTAGCTTAATGGCACTCTCATTGTCACACAAGAGTGGCACCTTGCTAAACTTGCAACCAAAGTCTCTCAAAGTGAGCCTCATCCAAAGTAGTTGAGCACAACAAGCGCCGGCTGCAAAATACTCGGCCTCGACGGTGGAAAGGGCAACAGAGTTTTGTTTCTTGGAACTCCAAGACACCAAGGACCTCCCAAGGAATTGGCAAGTCCCGGATGTACTCTTTCTATATACTTTGCAACCAGCGTAATCCGAATCGGAGTAGCCAAGTAGATCGAAAGTGGAGCCCTTAGGATACCATAAACCAAGGTTAGGAGTATGAACCAAAATTCTCCTAACGGCCATTAGATGGCACTCCTTAGGATTAGCTTGAAATCTTGCACACATGCACACACTAAGCATAATATCGGGCCTAGATGCACAAAGGTAAAGAAAAGAACCAATCATGGAGCGATATACCTTTTGGTCGATGCTTTTGCCTTCCTCATTTAGATCAAGATGTCCATTTGATGGCATAAGTGTTTTGATGGGCTTGGCATTGTTCATGTCAAACTTCTTGAGCATGTCATTGGTGTACTTGGTTTGACTTATGAATGTGCCGTCCTTGAGTTGCTTGATTTGAAAACCGAGAAAGAACTTCAACTCGCCCATCATGGACATCTCGAATCTTTTAGTCATGATCCTACTAAACTCCTCAACCCAAATTTGATTAGTAGAGCCAAATATGATATCATCAACATATATTTGACATACAAACAAATCATTGCCTTGTTTACAAGTGAAGAGAGTAGGATCGGCTTTGCCTATTTCAAAGCCTTTCTTTAAGAGAAATTCCCTAAGGCATTCATACCATGCTCTAGGGGCTAGCTTGAGCCCATAGAGCGCCTTATGGAGCTTGTAGACGTGGTTTGGAAATTGAGGATCTTCAAAGCCCGGTGGTTGCTCAACGTAGACTTCTTCGGAGATTGGACCATTCAAGAAAGCACTCTTGACATCCATTTGATGTAGCTTGAAGTTGTGATGGGTGGCAAAGGCTAAGAGTATACAAATTGCTTCAAGTCTTGCCACTGGTGCATAAGTTTCTCCAAAGTCTAAGCCTTCTACTTGAGTGTACCCCTTCGCAACCAATCTAGCTTTGTTCTTGGTCACCACGCCATCTTCATCTTGTTTGTTGCGAAACACCCACTTGGTTCCTATCGCATTTTGTTTGGGGCGTTCCACCAAGGACCAGACTTCATTCCTAGTGAAGTTGTTGAGTTCTTCTTGCATGGCCATCACCCAATCGACATCTCCAAGAGCATCTTCAACCCTAAGAGGTTCCAACATGGAAACAAACGAGTAATGTTCACAAAAATTTGCTAATCCTGAACGAGTTGTTACCCCTCTACGGATGTTTCCAAGAATGTTGTCAACGGGATGATCTCGTTGAATGCTTTGTCGAACTCTTGGGTGTTGGTCAGAATCTTCTTCCTGAATCAATTCCTCAGCTTCTTGACTGCCTTGCGAGGTTTCAGCAGCAGGTCCAGAGTCTCCGGACTTATTTCCGGAGTTTCTGGAAAATCCGGATTCTCTGGGTTTTTCTCCGGATACTCCGGGGTTCGCAGCGGGGTTTGGGGCTGCTGCTTGTTCAATTTCGCAGTCCTCATCTTCTTCTTCCTGAGGCTTGATTTCTCCAATGGCCATTCTCCTTATAGCCTTTTCAGCAGGTACATCCTTGCCTACACACAATTCATCAACTTGCTCCTTTTGAGAGCCATTAGATTCATCAAACATCAAGTCACACGTGACTTCAACACAACCGGTGGTTTTGTTGAGGACACGATATCCATGAGCGTTTGAGGCATAACCAAGAAAGATACCTTCATCAACTTTAGATGCAAACTTAGAGCTTTTGGGTTTCTTGTTGCGAATGAAACACTTACAACCAAAAACTCTAAAGTAAGAGACATTAGGCTTTTTACCGATTAGGAGCTCATAAGCGGTCTTGTGGCGAAGCTTGTGAAGATACAAACGGTTGATAGCATGACAAGCCGTGTTGATTGCTTCCGCCCAAAAACTATCCGAAGTCTTGTACTCATCAAGCATGGTTCTTGCGGCTTCAATGAGAGTTCTATTCTTCCTCTCTACAATCCCATTTTGTTGTGGAGTGTATGGGACGGAGAGCTCATGACCAATGCCTTCTTCATCAAGATACTCTTCAATGTTGGTGTTCTTGAACTCGGTGCCATTGTCACTTCTTACTCTTTTGATCTTCATATCGAATTCATTTTTGGCTCTTGTGGCAAACTTTGCTCTTGTCTTTCATAAAGAATACCCAAGTGTACCGAGAGTAGTCATCAACAATGACAAATCCATACTTGTTCCCTCCAATACTAACATAAGATACCGGACCAAAGATATCCATGTGAAGTAGTTCCAATGGCCTTATGGTGGTGACTACATTCTCGGCGGGATGAGGAGCACCAACTTGCTTTGCGGCTTGACAAGCACTACAAATTCTATTTTTCTCAAAGTGAACGTTTGTTAGTCCTAGGATGTGTTCCCCCTTTTCTAGTCGGCGATGCCAAAGCCAACTCAAGCTAGACTTTGCCAATAAGCATGTATCAAGTTGGGCTTTATCCGATGAAAAATCCACCAAGTAAAGCCTTCCCTTGAGTTCACCCTTAAAGGCAACGGAGTCATCGCCCCTTCTAAAGACGGTCACACCCTCATTTGTGAACAAACAATTGTAGCCCATCTCACAAAGTTGTGAAATGGACAACAAGTTGTAGTCCAAAGATTCAACCAAGTAAACATTGGAAATTGAATGATTGATTGAGATAGCAATTTTACCAAGACCAACAACCGTTCCTCCACCATTGCCTCCAAAAGCAATCTTTTCCGTAGGATTTTCAATCACATCACAAGATGTAAACATTTTCTTTTCCCCGGTCATATGATTTGTGCATCCACTATCAATCACCCATTTTGTTCCACCAGAGGGGTATGCCTACAAAACAAATTATGCTTGTGTTTTAGGTACCCAAGTGGATTTGGGTCCTAGAGTGTTAGTCACAAGAATCTTGGGCACCCACACATTCCTTTTGATTATTGTCCCTTTTGTGCGAGGTCCCACATACTTGGCAACCACCTTAACCTTGTGGTTCCAAGTCAACACATAATCGGCAGAAAAGCTATCTTGTGAAGCATGTGGTTTGGGCTTTTTGCTTGACTTGTTTGGCTTTGATGGTGGTGCTTATGTTGTAGTTTGGTTGCTCTTGAACTTGATAGGAGTGTTGTATCTAACTTGGTTGTCATAGTTCTTGACACCCATTTGCTTCATGCCGTGCACCACATTTCTTGTTCCCATACCTTTGGTGTGGTGGTTCTTGATGAATGGGATGGGGTCTTTTGTACCTTGTTCTTGCTTACCAAGCCCCTTCTCATCCTCAAAGCCAAACTTCTTCATGTAGCTTGACCCAAACCCTTTGGTGTGGTTTTCAAAATCACCTGTCTTGGGTTCTTTCTTCTTTTCAACTATGAGAGAGTTTGACAACCTAGCAATATCCTTTTTCATGGCATTCATCTCGGCAACATTAATAGCACAAGCATTTATATCAATCTTATAACATCTAGAACAACCATTGCTTGTGGATGTTTGAGAGTTAGAGGAAGCATCATTATATGAAGTTGTAGCATTGTTCTTGAGGTTGTCAAGTTGAACTTCTAATGCTATGTGACTAGTCTTAAAGCTATCAAAGCTCTTTTGAAGTTCAAGCTTTTCATCCTCAAGTTTCTTGCAAGCATCCTTAGCTAGGAAAGATTCCCTAGTTAATTCATCCACTAACAACTTATCTTTAGCTAGGGATTTCTTGAGGCTAAGAATTTTTATCTCCTTTTCCTTGAGTGAGTCCTCTTGCACCTTGAAACCCTTCTTTTCAATTACAAGGGCATCCTCAAGAGCAATGATTTTCTCCCGCTCAAGTCTAAAGAGTTCTTCTTGCACCTCTAGAGTCCCATCTCTATTCTCAATTTCTTTCATTAAAAACATAATTTTCTTTGTTGCCTTTTTACCAAAGCTAGTGATCATTTTTTCAAAATCAAAATCACTTTCATTATCATCATCTAGGGGCGGGGTGGGAGTGTCTACCTTGGAGCCCCTAGCCAGGAGGCACGTGTGGGTGAGGTCATCTTCATCATCGGTGAGATCTTCAAATAGTGATGACTTTTTGATTGACTTCCCAATACATATGGTAGCAAGACCGGCTTCAATGTCGGAGTCGGAGCTATCATCATTTGAATCCCATTCTTCACCCAAATGAGCTTCACCAACTTCCTTCTTCTTGTTCTTGTCAAACTTGTTGGTGTCTCTTCTTCTTACTTTTATGTTAGGGCACTCCGCAATGAAATGACCCTCCTTGGCACACCCAAAGCATGGTCTCTTGGAAGTTCTCTTCGTCTTGATCTTGTCCTTGTCCTTGTTCTTGTTGAAGAAGCCACTCTTCTTGAACATTTTGTTGAACTTCCTCACAAAGAGAGCCATTTGTTCGGGAGTCATGTCCATGTCACTATCTTCATCATCATCTTCCTCGACCACAGTCCTTGAGGTTGATGAGCTTGACCTTTTCTCCTTGCTAGATGCCTTGAGGGCTACTCCCTTGTTCTTCTCAAGTTGTTCATGCATCTTTGACATTTCTTGTGAGAGCTTGGACTACTTGACGGTGATAAGGTGTTCTTCCATTCTTCCAATCACATCCGCCGGAGTGAACTTGTTGAACCCTCTCTTTTCCCTTATGAGAGTAGGGAGTTGAACATCCCTTGCCATGTAAGCGAAGAGGATCTTGTCAACCACTTCTCTTCTTCCCCATCTTGTATTTCCAAGTGATTTGATTTTGTTGATGATCTTGTTCAAACGGTTGTACATGTCTTGAGGTGATTCATAATCTTTGATGACAAACCGGTTGAGCTCACTTTTTAAGGCTGGACTCCTTCCTTCCCTTACTTGCTTTGTCCCTTTATGGTTGATGAACAAGGTGTCCCACACTTCCTTGGCGGACTTCAACCCATCCACCTTGTCATATTCTTCAGACGTGAGTGAACTCTTTATGATGCGTATGGCTTGATAGTTTGTTTGTATCTCATTTGCTTGATCTTGAGTTAGCGTCGCATCACCACTCGGAAAGGTAATACCCCTGTTCACAATAGTCCAAAGTGCGGGATTCACCGCCATCAAATACTCCTCCATCGAGTTCTTCCACTTGGAATAGCTGGTTCCATCAAATTAGGGTATCTTCCCAATGTGGCTAGAACCCGATGGATGGTTAAAGGATAAGCGAGAGTAATCAAAAGAGGTTCGAGTATAGTCCCTTGACGGTCGTCGAGCGGAGCTGGTGGACCTTGCATCATCGAACTCCTCGTCCTCACTATCGGAGGACTCATCACCTCGTCCATGCGCTTGATGACTCGTGCTTGTGCCATGAGTGTTGCCCCCTCGAGGAAGGGGAGGCATGTCAACAACATTGTTGATGGGATCACCTTCGGCGAGAGGTAGGGCTTGATCATTTGGATTCGACATCTTCTTAACTCCAAGCGGTTAAGCTTCAAATGTGGAGCACTTGGCTCTGATACCAATTGAAAGGATCAAGATGTCGACTAGAGGGAGGGGTGAATAGTCGAACCTGAAAATCACAAACTTTTTCACAGCTGTCAAATACAGGTCCGGAGACTCCGGATATTTTTCCGGATACTCCGGAAAATCCGGAGAATCCGGGAAAATTGAAGGACCGATACGGCGAACCAGAGAGGGGGGGGGGAGTGAATGGGAGCCGCTAAAAATTCTTTCTCAGAAGAACTCGGCCTATATCCCAATCGCAACTCCGAGTCGCACACAAATACGCGGAAGCACACGCAAACCTCCCTTGATACCTTAGGAACAAAGCTTGAAAGGCTAGGAAGCAAGGCGGAAGCAAACGCGAAAGAACATGAGCAATCAACGAAGAAGGCTGAGACCTACCGGGTCAACTGGCACAAGTGACCGGGTCACCCTGAGCCTTACAGAGCCGCACCGGGTCACCCGAGCACAAGTGACCGGATCAACCTACCACCTTCGAGTCACCCGGCACAGGTGGCCGGATTACCCGGGACAACCCAGAAAACTGCCCGCGAAATCGCCCCAAACTTTAGATCAAAGGATCTCCCAAACCACTTGGAGTCTTGAGACAAAATTTTGAGGAGATGATGAATACCCCAAGGAGAGGTTATGCCCCAAAAATTACGGTCTCAAACTTCCTACAACTCCCGAAATCGCAAATCCTTGCCAAGAGCACTTCCATCCCAAGAACTCAAGAAACCCCAAAATCGAGCACCTTTACTCACGGATTTGGGAGGGGAATCACAGCCCAAAGAACGACGAAGGGTTCCCACAAATTTCCCCCATCAAATCCCCAAGAGAAAAGCCCCGAAAACACCCCAAAGAAATCACCGAGAGAGGGCTCCGAAAATCACCACCAAGAACAACCGGGGAAAACACATCCAAACCTTGAGGAACCACGCCGAATCATCTATACATGAAACAAAGGTTCGTACAAGGTCTAGCAAGTCGCCCGATCATCCATCCCTCTCTACAAGATCTCTCCGTGAAGCTCTCTTGCTAGTCCTAAGGAAAACCTAGAGAAAATAGGTGGAAAATAGGAAAACTAATGAGCAAGGGTTTCAAGAGTTGGCTGCCATCCTCTCACCTCTTGGGTTATATGGAGGCAACCGAATGTCTAAAATGCCCTTCTCTACTAACTAGGGATACAAGCCCCTCAAGGGCGGATTTGGAATTCTTGATGTCTTCACCATCGGACGGATGCCCGGCGACCGCACCCTGCGTAGCCTCGACGCAAGCCATGCGATCCCGACGCGTGTCCTCCGCTTCGAAGATTCGGACCGCGTCGTCGCACACCGGTCGGACCGGTGCTCCTCACCGGTCGGGGACCGGTCCCCACCGGTCGGACCGGTGCGGTGCTTCGTTGCACCTCCGTCTTCGGTTCTCGGTCTTGGCTTTGTGGATCAACCAAGGAACCCAGTGGTTTTCTGGTGAACCACCGGAAACCCCGCGAACTCGATGTAGCCTCCGCCAATCTCCACTCACGACTTGGCTCCCACGTAGTCCCGGCTCGACCTTGGTTTTGAGGCTCAACCAAGAAACCGTCCACGACTTCATCTTGCTGTTCATGCCACCATGCGGCCCGCACTTGACCCCGCTGGCCACCGGGTCCCTCGAACGAAGCCTACTTGTCTTCTCCACACCTGGAGGCCTCACCGGCGACGACCTTTCTCGCTTGTTCTTCACCTGCACCAACACGCGTCAAGTCGCAACCTGCACCTGCAATACTTAGCCAAGAATCAGTCCACACAACGTTGTCAATCACTCATCACACAAGGAAGCGACCATCCACCGGTCCTCGAACCACACATGGTCCTCAATCTCCCCCTTGATGAGTGCATTGACAACACCCACACGAAAGTAACAAGAGAGAAAAGAAAAGAAAAAGAAACGAACAAAAAGAAACTCCAACAAGCGATCGAAAGCCAAACAAAGGCAAAGAGCAAGATCACTTGAAGAAGACAAGTCTCGGACCCCTTAGGCAAGGGCAACGGCTCGACACATCCGAGACAAAGCAAAGCTCAAGCAAAGAGCACAAACCACCGAAACAAAACTCGAAAACCACAAAGAGCTCCCCCTGCACACATGCAAGCTCCCCCTGAACCAATGCAACTCCCCCGGACGAATGCATGCAAGACACCACTTGAAACAGGGCAGCTGCAACAAAAACAGCCCTGACCGGTCAGACCGGTCAACATCACCGGTCAGACCGGTGAGCAACATGTGTCCAGAACCAGCACTCACACCGGTCAGACCGGTGACCCTGACCGGTCAGACCGGTGCACAACAGAGCTCAGAAATGGCTCGAAACCACCTGAAAACCTTCCAAACACGTCCAGCAAGCCATTTCAAGCTCAAACTTTTCCCCCTTGTTGGCAATGCATGAATCAAGCCAAAAATGCAAAACTTTCAACCTAAAGCTTCTCAAATAGACAAAATTCAACAAAGAATGCTACACATGTCCAAATGAGCAAGTTAGATACTCTACGGCTTCGTATCGATCTCAACTACATGATCACCAAGTTTCACAACCATTGGACGAAGCTAAGATGGATGTTGGCAATTTTGCGAAAAACTTGCCTCTCATGAGCAAAGTCCTAAACATGATCAAAGCATATCAAAATGGCAAAGCCACACAAACTTCATGCTAGGACAGCCATTCTAATCATAAGACCATCACAAACACCCACAAGCACCTCATGTCATGTCAAAGCCACCGAGCCATGTGCCTACTTCTATGTATGAGACTTCTCATTGGTAGGCATCATGCAACGGTTTAGCACCCAAGGCAAATTAAATTCAAGCACATATGACATGGGAGCACATTTCCAAGCATTTTTCATTTCATTTTCAGATTTGTAAATGGTACATGAAATGTCTTTGCGACAAAAAGGAACTTATGCTCCTCCACAAGATAAATCAAGAGGGCTAAACATTCATGATGGCAAATGAGCCTTTGGCCCCATATGATCAATAAACTAGCTATCCAACCACAAATTAAGCATAGCAAGGCCACAAAAACATGTCAAGAGCATGTAAAGGCATTTACACATGAGAGAGCATACATGTGACATTTTTCAAAAGCATAGCTATCAACCATGGATTATTCATCAAGATCATCAAGAGCTAAGCCAAACTAACCGTAGCATACCAAACAAGCTCACAAAGGCATATATCTCATTCCATGGTGAACAATGTATATGAGAGAAGCTTTTCCTAACCAATGCATATGATACAAAATGCATGCAATCTAAGATACAAGGATGCCTATACATCATGTTACATGCCATGCCAAGTGCAAGAAATGCACAAAGAAAAGCTATACATATGCTACAAAGGAGCTCCCACACACAAAGCTCACAAACCACCGGCTCCTCGAGGGGAGGCAAAAAGGGCTCGACACCACCGGCAAAAGAGCAAAGGAGCACCAAACTCACAAGCTCCCCCTAAACACATGCACTAGGGCCAAAGAGCATACAAAGCTCACCCTACGCACATGAGATAGAGAAGGAGCAAAACAAACCAAGTGGCTTGACCAAGGCCACACACTTGAAGGTCACAAAAACGCTTACCTTTATCATTTCTTCACAATTCACTCATCCTTGTCCACCATCCCCGAAAGTGATGCACCTACATGTCACCACCGGGATATGAAGCCGAAGAACCACCCCCAATATCAACCAAATGTTCTCCGGGCCGTCCACCTGCAACTCAAAACCAAGAGCGAGGGCGAGCAAACGACTCAACACTGGGGTTAGTTCCAAATGTGTGAAACCAGTGCCTAGCCATTTGCTCGAAAGTGGGGTTAGCACAAACCAAACCATCTTTCCTACCAAAGCTACCTCCACGAACACCACTACGGTAACCATCATGAGGGAACCAACCCTCTCTGCCTGGAGGAGGACCAAAACCACGAAAGAAAGCCCGTGGACCATCCCTCCTCTCCTTCTCAAAGCCATGACTCCTCCCATCCCCGTAGTGAGCTCGAGGGGGAGAATTCCTAGCAAACTGACCTCCTGCAAACTTTCCAGACCAATCACTAGAACCACGACCTCCAGAAACAACCCTCGCACCTGTACGAGCACGAAACCCAAACTGCTGCCTGTCCAGGCCTGCACCGGTCTGACCAGTGCTCCACACCGGTCTGACCGGTGTAGCCGAGTGGCGGAAGAAGACCTCCAACGACCTTCCGCTCTCCCCAAGCCCGAACCGACCTCACACTCGCCTTGGCCCGGGCAACTGCACACGTGGCTCAAGTACACCATCAGAAGGGTGGTACTTGTCCTTGATAGCCCACTCCTTCGCCATTCTCTCCTCACGCTTCCTCTTGAAGCAAAATGCTCTCTTGTGACCATCCTTTCCACAAAACTCACAATGGAAACGGATTGATCTGGGCTTAGGCTTGGGATGAGGCTCTTCACAAGGCTTCTCACTTGGTTTCTCACTAGGCGTTTCACTTGCCTTCTAACTCGGTTTTTCTCTTGGTTGGTTTGGCTTGGAGGTAAACTTGTCTTTGGGTGTGGGTTGTGGTGGAACTGAAACATTCCCAAAATTCTTTTCTCTCTCACTACTGCCCTCACCAACCTTATCCAAACCCAAAGCCCAACCGTCAAAGCGCTTACAGCTAGCAATCATCATACCAAGTTGAGGTTCTTGACTCGACAACCAACTCAGCGCTTCACGCAACTTATCATTCTCATCTTGCAAGCGACCAACACATTTTGCAAGATCCATTTTCTTCATAGCATGCAACTCACATGTAGAGCAAGAAGTAGGAATAGGCACTTTCAAATCAGCCTCAAGTGAAACAATGCGAGACCGGAGCTCAGCAATTTTCTCATGCAAACTAGGGCAAGAAGTGCAACCACCAAGCAAAGTGGGTCTAGATTGTAGCTCAGCCAACTCAACCCTAAGCACATCTAGTTCCTCACACTTGGAGGCATACTTCTCCCTAAGATCAGTCAAGTCGGCTAGGAAAGCAGAGCAATCAGCACAATCATTTTCATCAGAAACAACAGGGCTAGCCTTGAGCGAATCAATTTCAAGCTTGCTATCAAGAACCTGTATTTCTAGCTCAGCCACTCTAGTCCTAGCATCCTCGAGCAAAGATCTAAGCTCCTTCCTAAGCTCCTTAGACTCTCTAAGCATGTGATCGCGATTATCAAGCAAGTCAACCAACTCCTCATTCTCCTTGCGCAAATAGGAGAGCTCATCACATACCTCATCCTCGGAATCCAAATCCGAGGCGTCCCTCTGGCTTCTCTTGCTGCTCGAACTGCGAGCCATGCCGCAGAAGTCGTCCTTGAGGCTTAGGCCCGTCACACAAAGGCCGTTGAGATACTTGCCAAAGTTCTTCTTCTTCCTCCTCTTCTTCTCATCCTCTTCGTCTTCATCACTCGAGCTTGAAGACGTGTCCTCGGAATCAGACTCAATGTCGCTTCATCTCTTCATCTTCTCTCGAGACCATGTCTTCTTCCCATGTCCATGATCCTTCGTCCTGGACTTCTTCTTCTTGTCCTTGAACTTGTGCTTGTCGGGGTCGTTCACCTTCGGACACTCGGCGAAATAGTGTCCAGCCTTGCCGCACTTGAAGCATGTCCTCGTCTTCCTCCTCATGTTCACTCGGTTCTCGTGCAGCCTCTCGAACCGCCTCGTCAGGAGCGCCAGCTCGTCCTCTCCAAGCTCGTCGAACTCCTCATCTGGCATAGACATCAAAGAGGAGAAAGAGAACATCCTGGTGGATGGATTAGTGTTAGCCTTTCCTTTCGAACCACTAACGAGGGCAAGACTATGGGAATCAGTCGGTCCCTCGAGCTTGGCAGTCATGCCCCTATCCACCTCAACCGACTAGAGCTTCGAGAACAGCTCGTTCACCGTCAGAGTGTCATACTTCTCCGACTCGACAATGGCCTCGAACTTTCTGCCCCATATCGTACGATCCAAAGAGTGTAAGAGCTTGACCGCTCTATCATGATCATCGTACGGGAGCACGTCCACATTGGCCCTCATGTTGTTCACCACCACCGTGAACCTCTGAAACAAGGCATCGATGGACTCACCGGGGAGATGAGTGAAGTTCTCGTACTCTCTCCGTAGGTCGCATACATCCGTGCCGAACACGGGCGTTCCCAACATGAGCCTCCTTCAACACCGCCCAAATCCTACAAGCCAAGTGCTCGGTGTGCACCCGATCGAACTCGGCCGACACAAAGCACGAAACAAGTAGTCGACCGCCTTATTGTTGGCGTCGAATCCGTCCCTCAACCCCGGAGCAAGTAAATCCATCGGTGGACATAGCCCTTGTGTCCACCGTGACATCCCAAAGAAGCCGACCCTTTCCGCGGAGGAACGCACCCATCCGCTTGCTCCACATCTGGTAGTTCTTGCCATCGAAGTGTGGAGGACCCGAACCCCGTTCCTGGTACGCCATCCTTGGATCTTAGACTGGTTAGAGTCAACAAAGACCCGAACCGGCTCTGATACCACTTGAAGGACCGATACGGCGAACCAGAGAGGGGGGGGGGGGAGTGAATGGGAGCCGCTAAAAATTCTTTCTCAGAAGAACTCGGCCTATATCCCAATCGCAACTCCGAGTCACACACAAATACGCGGAAGCACACACAAACCTCCCTTGATACCTTAGGAACAAAGCTTGAAAGGCTAGGAAGCAAGGCGGAAGCAAACGCGAAAGAACATGAGCAATCAACGAAGAAGGCTGAGACCTACGGGTCAACCCAAGCACAAGTGACCGGGTCACCCTGAGCCTTACAGAGCCGCACCGGGTCACCCGAGCACAAGTGACCGGATCAACCTACCACCTTCGGGTCACCCGGCACAGGTGACCGGATCACTCGGGACAGCCCAGAAAACTGCCAGCGAAATCGCCTCAAACTTTAGATCAAAGGATCTCCCAAACCACTTGGAGTCTTGAGACGAAATTTTGAGGAGATGATGAATACTCCAAGGAGAGGTTATGCCCCAAAAATTACGGTCTCAAACTTTCTACAACTCCCGAAATCGCAAATCCTTGCCAAGAGCACTTCCAACCCAAGAACTCAAGAAACCCCGAAATCGAGCACCTTTACTCACGGATTTGGGAGGGGAATCACAGCCCAAAGAACTACGAAGGGTTCCCACAAATTTCCCCCATCAAATCCCCAAGAGAAAAGCCCCGAAAACACCCCAAAGAAATCACCGAGAGAGGGCTCCGAAAATCACCACCAAGAACAACCGGGGAAAGCACATCCAAACCTTGAGGAACCACGCCGAATCATCTATACATGAAACAAAGGTTCGTACAAGGTCTAGCAAGCCGCCCGATCATCCATCCCTCTCTACAAGATCTCTCCGTGAAGCTCTCTTGCTAGTCCTAAGGAAAACCTAGAGAAAATAGGTGGAAAATAGGAAAACTAATGAGCTAGGGTTTCAAGAGTTGGCTGCCATCCTCTCACCTCTTGGGTTATATGGATGCATCCGAATGTCTAAAATGCCCTTCTCTACTAACTAGGGATACAAGCCCCTCAAGGGCGGATTTGGAATTCTTGATGTCTTCACCATCGGACGGATGCCCGGCGACCGCACCCTGCGTAGCCTCGACGCAAGCCATGTGATCCCGACGCGTGTCCTCCGCTTCGAAGATTCCGGACTGCGTCGTCGCACACCGGTCAGACCGGTGCTCCTCACCGGTCAGACCGGTCCCCACCGGTCAGACCGGTCTGGTGCTGCTGCACCTCCGTCTTCGGTTCTCCGGTCTTGGCTTTGTGGATCAACCAAGGAACCCAGTGGTTTTCTGGTGAACCACCGGAAACCCCGCGAACTCGGTGTAGCCTCCGCCAATTTCCACTCATGACTTGGCTCCCACGTAGTCCCGGCTCGACCTTGGTTTTGAGGCTCAACCAAGAAACCGTCCACGACTTCATCTTGCTGTTCATGCCACCATGCGGCCGGCACTTGACCCCGCCGGCCACCGGTCCCTCGAACGAAGCCTACTTGTCTTCTCCACACACGGAGGCCTCACCGCGACGACCTTTCGCGCTTGTTCTTCACCTGCACCAACACGAGTCAAGCCGCAACCTGCACCTGCAATACTTAGCCAAGAATCAGTCCACACAACGTTGTCAATCACTCATCACACAAGGAAGCGACCATCCACCGGTCCTCGAACCACACGTGGTCCTCAAAAATGTCCGGATATTCCGGCCTGCTAGGGAGAGATTAAATCGACAGAAATTAAACTTGCCCAAAAGTAAATCTGTGAAAATAGGTTATGCACTGGGATGAGACAAGCCTGTTTATCCACTCAAATCTTGTAGGAACCTTAACACGAAGTAGATCAGCACCAAACCCTAGATATGTGCTCATGATAGAAACAAGCATACAACAAGATGAACAAGCACAAGAGACAGAAGGATTTGTTACCGGAGTTCAACCTCACACCTTGAGGTCTACGTCTCTATTGAGGTACCCACAAAGGGTGGACCTTTACACCTAGGTCAATTTCCTCCCTCTAGCGACCACAAAGATCAAGCTAGAGTTACTTACTCAATGTCGGGGTGATACAGACTTCCTTGGGTAGCCACAATCTTTGGATGCTCCAAGGCAACGCCTAGCCGGATAGGAGCTCAAGGCTCCAAGAGTAACAAACACGAATTTTGCCAACCAAGCGAAGAACGAGGTGCTCTAGAGATGGGAAATCAGCTCACTAGCAATCTCCAAGTCCTTGCTCTCAAATCCTCTTAAATCCCACAACAAATCGCACCAAACTTGAGCCGAAGGGAGAAGAGGGGGAGTAAATGAGGTCAGTTACTGTTCAGCACGAAATGGCAGGGAGAGGAAGTAAATGAAGGGGTGGAGGGGGCTTTTATACCCCCTCATCCAGAATATAGCCGTTGAGGCTTAATGACCCGGAGTATCCGGGGTAAACCCGGAAACTCCGGGAAGTCCGGAGTCTCCGGGGTAAACCCGGATACTCCGGCCTTCCAAGGCCAGCACCCAAGAAAAAGATCCCCGTGAACGTGTTGGTGCAAGGGTGTCTCTCATAGGTTTCGATTTAGCAACTAGAGCACCTGTTCGACTCTTGGAAGACATAATTATTGTCCCTCTTGATAGTACGGCATTCCTAGGACTCAAATTCAAAAATAAAATAAATAAGCCTTCTTAGGAATCCTTTAGAGCACCACTTTCCTTTTTGTGTAGTCAACGAGCTGTGCTTGATGCCATACATAATTTTAATACCTGCTCATGGACTAGGTAAATGTTAACACCAAAAATTGGTATAGGAAGGAGGCTGATTTGTGGACCAAACTTGGTAACAAATTCGGTTCGGTAGGGAAAGGTTTCTTCCGAAGATTCGGCAGAAATACTTGCGGTCGGCAGTTTGCTTCCGTTCGGCAAAAGGACTATTTGCGCTGGATTTGTGGGATCGCGTGGTGACATGGCCTGAACGGAAGGAAGGGACGAATGGATAGGCATTCGCACCGGGGCATTAAATTAGGTATCAAATATTGTGCTCGTAGTGCACCAGGAGTCGTGCTAGGACAGGGTATAAATACGAACCCTGAGTGTATGTAATTGTAATCGAACATTCTCATGACAAACCGGCTTTACGCCAAATTTTCGAGTCCTCTAGTCGTGTCGTCGAGTTCTTCAAGAGGGTTCATCGATCCGTCGACCTCCGTAAGTACCGGCAACCTTGTATCATGTCTAGTATCATGCGGTGGATTTAAGGTTTGTTCAAGAGGGTTTCTTGTTAGATCATGAGCCATGCGGTAGGCTAAGATCTAGCTTGGAGCTATTTATCGGCTCTATTATATTTGGCAAGATCTAATAGATTCATTAAGTTACCACGTGTTGCTTTGAGTTTTTACTTTATGTTTAAATTCATGCAACACTTTTTTGCCCAATTTAGATTGGTTTGAATCGGCTTTATCTCGTTTGGTGATCTTTACGTTACACGTTCATATCTTTGGCTTGATACGGCACGTGGATCACATGTTCTTTAATAGCTGAACCCGAATCAATCTAAGTTGTCACGTGTTGTGGGTTCAAGCTTGCTAATCTTGTGTAAATCTTGAAAGAACCGGGTATCATGCGGGAGATGCAGGTTTTTGGGTTGTTTTAGAGCGAATCATCCGGTGGATTAGATTTCAATTCAATCTGATAGATTTATCATCCTTGGCAATGTTTATTCCTTCTTCATGGATCCCGATTCGGTTGTACAGCTGTATTCGGTTATGCTTTCCCGAGTAAAATGTGCTCATAAGTTTGCTTTAAATAATGCGTGCTTTTAGCCTTCCATATTTAGATTGAATCATGCGGTGGATTGATCTCTTTGTGGTTGGTGGTGTGATTTCAAACAAGTTGTATCATGCAGTGGATTAACTTGTTTGGTTTCATGCCTGACGGGTTTTGAAGTACCTAGACATGCGGTAGACTAGTGCTTTTGGCCTATGCATGCTTGTTTACTTCATATTTATGAGTATGCTTTACTTTATTTATTTTTATTCGTTGTTTATCATCAATAATTGGTCATGGTCATGCATGTGCAGCGTCATTTAAACAAAGACCGATCTTTTGTCATGCTCACGTCATCCATTCGGCTATGCTCTGTTTTATATTCTAGCGATCCCGAACAATTTTCAAGTCTGTTGACAGATAGCTTCTCATAGCTATATGTCACTTTACATGGCTTTTAGCCACAAATATGGAACTGTCTGGTACCACCCGGCAAGTTCCAAGCTTTGGTATTTAACTGTGTTATCCTTTATTAATTTCAGGAAAATTGACCGGCACGCTTTGGAATCTGTTCGCGTGTTAAGCCAGCTTCGTTCGACTTGTTGTGTGCTTGGCGCAGGGTGCGGATTTTGCGTCAACAGTAAATTCATTAGCTACTTAGGTAAGTGTCATTGAATCACCAAAACCAACTTAGGGTGCCAAGATACTCTTCAATGAGGCTGCCCTCCACCCGCTTGACGCTTTGCGCATGAGGCCATGGAGCTCTAGAGCGCCGTCGTGGCTGCGTGAGGAAGAGCTCAGAACGCCACCAGGAGAGGTGCCGCCAACAACGACGAAGCTGAGCTGAAGCTGCTACTGCCTCCACCGAGAGTCACCGCGCCACCATCCACTTCGGGACACATGCATCTCGCACCGGACCAAGTCATGGACTCTACCTCACCATCAACACTGTTGACGGTGAAAATCCGTCAACCTAGCCATGAGTTTACCTTCGGTGTTGGCATGAGTTTTATACCTTATCCATTGGTACTAACCCCCGTGGTATAATAAGTTCACGTGTGCATGTCGGTTTTGGAGTTTAGTGTTTATGCAGGGTTTTAGTGTTGAATGCAAGACTTTCGGGATAAATTCATCAAGCACCTCATGACAAGACCTTGAAGCCCCGTACAAGTCATGCAATGAAGCAAACTTAACTCCAAGAAGCCAGGGACTCGATCCGAGAAGACGACAGACTCCAGGGACCCGACCGAGAAAAGTCTTCGAATCTTGCAAGACAAGGAGTTGAGTCCAATTCGGAGAGAAACCGACGACATGGACCTACATGCAGAAGGGGGAAACATCCAGGAAGCAAGGGAACCGACGTGGAGCGAAGGAGCCCTCGGGCTGGGCCTAAATGGGCCCAGGCCGGCCGGCCCAGTCCGGTCGGCCCAGGCTCATCTAGGGCCCAAATGCCCCCTCCTTTGCCGTACCGCCAATCGGGCTATTTATAGCCCCCTGACCGAGAGCCTCGCAGAGAAGAATTCGTGATCGGCCGTCGAGGAGCAGAGAAGAGAGGGACACCATCTCGGAGAGGAGAGGGTCGAGCTAGTTGACTAGGGTTCCCCTAGCCGACGTGGGAACCTTGCACGGAAGACCACGTCGGAGTTCCGGAGCTAGAAGCAAGATCAAGGAAGGATCCGGTGGTGATCTTGTGTATGTATCATTGTTATAGTTGAATTATCAAGTTGAATCTTTTCCTAGCGATCAAGTGTTTCCTCGAAGATTTCGTTTTTCGATCGGCTTTGCTCATTCCAATTCTATTCTCGAGATAGATTACATAGGGTGTTCTTGTAGCCGCGGTGGCTAGAGGTACACGCCGGATCTTCCGAAAGAATCTCGACTTGTCTTTTGACTCAACCTAAGCTCCCCGCATGAATAGGGATACGTTGTGACAGAACGGGGGTCTCAAAAGGCGGATGTTTTCGGATTTGGACGGGAAACCACGATTTAAAGAGGCTTCTATTAAGATTCGATTTGCTACTTCTTCTCTTGCTTGGAACTTCAACAAAAGGCTTACCCCGATCCCTCTAGATCGGTTTATCTACCCAATCTTACTTTGTTTTCTCCTGTCTTTAGTAGATTAGATTCGTTTTGTGTCTTTTACTTAGATGCATTAGGGTTTCTTTTATCGAAGATTGAAGTTACTTGGCTTTAATAGATTAAGTTTTGCGTCACACATTTGTTCCACGGATTCGATACCTTGGGTTCACCACTCGAGGGAAGAAGGGTCCCTTGACTACGACGGGAGACTTGTACGCTTGCGAGTCACAAACGAACTTTGATACAATTATTAACCGTCAACAAGCCCCTTTTTCTGGCGCCGTTGCCGGGGAACAAGTGATCAAGATTTGATTTTTTATTGCCTTTTTGTAATTTTCAGTTTTCTTTTTGTTTTTATTTTTGCATCTACTAAATTTTGATCATCCTCAGAATACATCTAATCTAGTTTGTCTAACCCTAGTTTTTATAGATTTGTTTTTACTTTCTAGTTTTTGCATACTTTGTTTATTGCTAACCCTAACAGGAGATGGACGGCTACCTCTCCAACAAACCCGATAATTTTGTGGATGATCCAGAAAAACTTTACAGGCTAAGGAAACGTGAAGCACATCAAGCTAAAAAGCTGGATTTTGTAGATTCGGAGTCGGAAGACAAAGGATCGCAGGAATCTCCGAAGAATTCACCACCTCAAAGTCCTCGGAAGAATCGACTTCCACCAATGGGTGACCAACCACCGCAAGAACGCAAGATTGGGGAGCTATGCACCCCAGACATCATCGACCTACCAATCTTGAACCTTGAGGAGATCAGAAGACCGTTCGAGATCAAGACCTCAACAATCCGCATGGTGCAACATTCACCCTTCACCGGTAAAGAGGATCCGAACCTTCACCTCCAAGCATTCATTCAACTATGTCAGACTTTCAACATGGATGGGGTGACTCAAGACCAAATGAGGGCAAGGCTTTTTCCGTTTTCACTACTCGGGAAGGCTTTGCAATGGTTCCACTCTCAACCGGCGGAGACGGTGCAAAATTGGAACACGTTGATGAAGGCTTTCATGAAGGAATACTACTCACCGGGTAAAACTCAAAGCTTGCATAATAAGATTGCCACCTTTGTTCAATATCCTACGGAAACTATCTCTGAGGCATTCGAGCGCTTCAACGAGTACACCCGGCGGTTCCACATCACAAGTTCCCGAAAGAAGACCTCGTGCAACAGTTCTATCAAGGACTCACCATGGCGTCAAGGACGATCATTGATGCATCGGCGGGAGGATCCATCATCGAACTTACACCGACGGAAGCTTTCACTCTATTCAAGAAGGTCGCGGATAATGACACGTGGGCGTCGTCCGGGTGCCTACATCCGGTTCAACCCACGGGGAACGTCAAAGGAGTCTTGCAAGTGGAGAAGGAGAACATACTTGAAGGCAAGATCGACTCGCTCATGAGGAGGTTGGAGAAGATGGAGATGGAAAAGAAAGAGGCTCAAGACTTGAAGGCCGCCGAAGCAAGGTCCACATGTGAAGAATGTGGAGAGTATGGCCATGTCCGCAAAGATTGTCCGGAGGAAGCCAAAGTGCTCGACTACATGAGGAAGGGAGAATTGCCAAACTTCCGCTACGGGCAAGGTAGGCCTCAATTTAATCCAAGCTCATCTATTCCTAACGCGGTTCCGCTTCGTATACAATTGAAGGAGTTCATGGATGAGCAAGCTAAGATCAACAAGGACACCGTCACCAAGTTCAAGACCACAGACAAGGTGTTGGAGAACATCGATAGCAAGGTGACGGAGGTCGGAAGTTCCAATCATCAAGTGCTCAACATGATGAAGATGCTCGAGACGCAAGTTGGACAACTTGCGGAGCGCCTCACTA
This sequence comes from Cenchrus americanus, assembly GCA_947561735.1. Taxonomy (NCBI): domain Eukaryota; kingdom Viridiplantae; phylum Streptophyta; class Magnoliopsida; order Poales; family Poaceae; genus Cenchrus; species Cenchrus americanus. The sequence goes on from OX387244.1 coordinate 155,548,030, forward strand.
ATGATGAAGGGAAGCTTCCGGGACAACCCAAACGTCCCGAATCGGCGAAGGCCATTCAAACACGTTCAGGGAAGGAGACCGAAGATCCGGAACATTCCGCAGGAGCAAGGAAGCTTAAACCATCCACCGAGGTGGAAGGAGCTGCTAAAGAGAAGGTTACAGGGATCGTCACCGAGGAACCCAAATTTGAGATGCCGGAGGAAGACACGAGGATACCGCAACTCAAGCCACGCTACTTCCGAGGTAAACTTGACAACCACTTTGAGAAGTTTGTGGAAGTTGTGCGTAGACTTAGCATCAACATGCCATTACTAGATGCCCTACAAGTACCTACATATTCTCGTTACTTTAAAGATATACTTGCAAATAAATATGAGATAGCAACACTCGGGGTAGATCATGTCAAGATGTCCGAGGAGTGTAGTGCGGCTATTGCTAATGGGCTAGAGAAGCAAAAAGACCCCGGTGCCCTACAATTCCATGTTCAGTTGGTTCTTTCAACTTCGAGAAGGCGTTATGCGACCTTGGAGCTAGTGTAAGCGTCATGCCGAGGGATGTGTTCGAGAAGCTACGCCTACCAATGGAGCCTACGGGAATATGTTTGGAGTTGGGAGACAACTCCATTCGCTATCCCTTGGGCATTGCTGAAGATGTACCCGTAAAGATTGGACACCACTTCGTCATCGTCGACTTCGTTGTGCTCGAGATGGGAGCGAGGGAGAAGCCGCCGCTCATCCTAGGGAGGCCGTTCCTCAAGACCGTGGGAGCTACTATTGATGTTGGCAAGGGGGAGATCATGTTCGATATCAACGGAGAAAGGAGTTCCTTCAAGTTCCGTCCAAGGATTGAGGCATGCAACATGATTGGAGTGAAGGGAGAACCAAAACAAATGGAGGGGCTGAAAAAGAAGAAGGAGCCGAAAAAATGAACGTAAAGAAAATCAAAGAAGGTGTTGCATCCGTCAAGACAAAGGAAGAGAAGCCGCCTGTGAAGACCAAAAAATGACTAAGCCAACTAAGCCGGAAGACAAGCCCGCGCCCAAGATGGTGCGGAAGTGGGTACCCAAGATTGCAACGCCCGCAAAGAGCGTTGATCCGGAGTAATCAAGTGAAGAAATCTAGCTATAGACTATAAACGAAGCGCTAGGCGGGAGGCAACCCGTTTCGTCGAGTCAAGAATAAGCTACCGGGAGGACAACCTGATTCCAGGTTTTTCGAATATTTTTAATAATTTAGGTTTTGAGTTTTATTACGCAAAGACATTAGACTTAGAAGTGGTTGAACAATATTAGAGACATAATTCTTGATTGAATGTTTGCTTTATCATAAACCCTTTGCATAAACCCTCCTATGTGCTTGTTTGTTCTTTTCTTTTCGAGAAACCTCAACCAAATAATTTCAGAACCTAACTCAACCTTTCACCCTCATTATGGTGCTGAGGTTGACTTATTTTTCATGCTAAAACCACACGAGTAGAGCCACGATTTATATTTAAGTGTTAATAAAATTCAGCACGTGGTAGGACTCGCGTGAACCTAGAAATCAAAACTTTTGGTTGGTTTTAAAAATCTTTATCCTTGGTTTCTCTAGGATTAGAATTTTTGTAAGCCTATTCTAATTTTGTTTTATTCAAAATCTTTCTTATTTAGCCAAAATTAGAACCTAAACCTATGCCCCCATGATCAAGTCGGGAAATGTTTGCTCTCAACCGATGAAGGCAAACTATACCGGTGAGACCGAAATCGACGTAGTCGAAAAATATTTTCGACTTACATTTGTTTTTAATGGTTTAAAAACTTCTCTAAAATTATGTTTGAGCTCTTGCATGGCTCTGAAAAATATTTTAAATTTCGAATTAGGGGAGTGCTTAACCTTAAACACACCTAAATGGAGGCAATCTAGTTTGAATTAATCATGCATGCACCATTGGATTCCCTTTTATCAACTTTCACCAATTCCACATGCAAAGGATAAGCATGGTGGGCAGCAAGCATCAACTTTGCAGGAATTTCATGGTGGCATGTGAAGCAAGTGGAGCTAGGGAGCATGGACATGACCCAAAGCATGGAGCATCAAGTGGAAGGACCAATAATGCAAGAAAAGTAGTGGACGAGAGCGTTTGGGCGGTGCAACTCGTGGAGCACGCGGGCGGGGAAAGTTGCGAGAGGCGAAATGATCGTGCTTTGGAAGAAAGACGCGGCGGGGAGGAGCCGGGGAGGACCCCGGGCCGGCCGGCCCGAGCCGGCCGGCCTCACCTACATAAGGAGCCCCCCGGCTCCCGTTTTCTGCAGGCAAGCTTCCCTCTCCTTCCTTTGTTTGTGTGTTCAAGTTTGTGTGCTCAAAATCTCCGTAGATATAGCCAACCTTCCCAAGCTTGATAGCTCAAGAAAAAATCCACATCCTTAATCCACTCAAAGTCCACATCTGAAGCAAAGAGTTTAAGTGCCTAGTTACCGGTTGCAACCCGGAGTTTTAGTTGAAGAAAAGAGTGCAGCAATCATGTGGAAGAAGACCACAAGTCTCTTCTCCAAGAAGAAGAGTTCGTCGTCGTCCAAGCCGTCATCAACCACGTCTTCGAGGAGGCACTCGGTTTCCGAATCTCCCCGGAGCATGGAGACGGATACGGCACCACCGAGGAGGAACGATGCTCTCCTCCTTGGTGGTATGAGGGCTGCAAGAAGCACTTCCATGAGGTTTACCGAACCTCGTGGGCACACGGAGGAGCAGCCCGCGCCACCACGACGATCGACTCGCTCAACCGCGCCACCTCCTTACACCCCGACATACTCTTCGTACGGCTTCATCATCTTGTCGGCGGAGGAGGAGGAGAGGCTCTCTAATCTTGAGAAGAGGCTTGTGCCCAACGTCGAGTTCGACTACCAAGCACTCTACACCTTGGGTTTTGGCACCGACATATACTATATGTTGGGGCACCTTGGATGGGTGCAGTTCTCCAACGGAGTATCGGTGGACACCCATTTGGGGTTCGCCTTGGAAATTTTGATGACTATTGAACCCATCATTGATGATGATGGGGTGCAAAGCTTGTCATTCCGTTTGGAGGGAGTCCAACAAGCGGTTCCCTACGAGCACGTTAGGGAGCTGCTTGGATTCCACAAGGGAGCTCCGAAGAAAGTTGACGTGCCACCCGACATGTTGGCGGGATTTTGGAATATGATCTCCGGAGAAGCCCATCAACAACGCAATTGCATCCGCAACCCCATTATCCGGATATTTCACTCTTGGATGTGCAAGAGGGTATTGGGGAGGATGAAGGAAACAAAGGTGACCGACACGGAGTTGAATTGGCTATACTCGGCTTTAATTGCCAGGCAGCCAATAGACCCCTCTTACCTCATGATCAACCGTTGGTGTTGTGAAGCAACATCGGGGGCAGGTAATATTGATTCGGGGTGCTACCTCTCCATGTTGGCCTTCTCCTTGCGGCCGGGGATCGCAAGAAACCCCGACCACCTTTTGCGTGGTACCTCTCTCGGCATTAAGTATTTGCGGCAAGGCAAATACATTAGTGGAGATGAGAGAGGAGGTTATCGGTTGGCCATAGTGAACCTACCCCTTCCGAATGAGAGGCTTAGGCTTTTCACCGAAGGGAGGGAAGATTGGTTGGAAGAGGGACTCCTGTCCCTGCAAGGAAGAACAAAAGAGGAAGAATCGTAGAGGAGGGAACATCCTCCGCACAAGCGAGTGGAGCACAACCCAATGTGCAACCATTCGGCAGGATCCCTCCTCCGCCAAGTTACTACGGAGGGCCACAAGAGCAAGCATGGGGGGGTTTTGCACCGGTACCCCCACCAAATTATGTTGTGCCCAACGCTAACTTCGCGGAGTCCTACGCTCATCATCCCCAACCACAACAAAGCATGGCCATAATTGGAGGGTATGCTGCAAGAAACACCCAAAACATCGCAGCCATCCAAGCTAACACAGCTCAACTTGGGGAAGGCAACGCAAATATTGCCTTTGAGCTCGGACGCCTTCACCTCGTGGAGCCAAATCAATTCGTCGGAGGGAATGTCCAATCGTATTATCAGCAAGGGTATTATTATCAAGATCATCAACATCAACCACCGGCGGAGGACTAGAAGATTTAGGAACTTTAGTTTTCTTTTCTCTTCTTTTTCTCTGTAATTTTCAGCTTTTGCTTATGTGTGTTTGCGTAGTATTTTCTGTTTTTATTTAAATTTCAGCAAGCATGTTTGTTTATTTTCAGTTTGTATTTCAACTTGATGTCATCATTAATAAAGACACCACCTTGATTATATCATTGGAAAAGTTACAAAATTCGTGCCATGATGATATATGATTATAATTGCAGCTTTGTTCATCTTTGTAATTGATTTATGCATGTTTAAGCTAGTGCTCTCTTAAAAATACAAATCTGAATTTATTTAAATGCTAGCTTAATTTTCAGCGGAGGTTATGATTAAAATAAAGACCCATAGTGTTTTATGTGCTCTCAAGTTATGAATAGATTAAAGATGTCTTTTATGCTCAAAAATATCGCTAACCTTGTCACAAATATCACTTGTGTGTTGCTCAACCTATCCAAAGCCTTATATATATATTTGAGTGCATAAACCTTAGTGTACAAGATTTATTTTTGAGTGAGTTATTGCAGGCCATGATTTCTCTGGCCCGAGACTAAGAAGCTGTTCATTCCATTTTTGCGTATCTATCTTTTTGCTAGCCTTTTATCCGTGCATTGTGTATCCCCGCATCGGAGATCTCACAAACTTCGCCGGATATCCACCCTTAAACCAAATATCATCTTTTGTGATTACCTCCTTGACCACAACCTATCGTTGAGAATGGATCATCAATTCAAGGAAGATCGCAAGACGGCGCCGACATAGAAGATTTCAAGTATCTCTCCAAGGAAGAATACCCTGATACCTACCTTATTTTTTCGCCTCTTTGCTCGAGGACGAGCAATGTCTAAGCATGGGGGAGGAGGTAGGTACGGTGCAGTTTTAGAGTTCAAAAGGGAGTATTTAAAAAAATAATATAATGATGAAAGAAAAAATTCGGCGATATGCGTGACTTCCAAGGTGAAGGTCTCACAAGAAGAAAAAATATATATATATATAATGAATGAATGAAAGAAAGAAAGAAAAGAATGAGAAATATGAGAAAGAGAAAAAAAATATATGTGCGTAAAGTGAACTCCCCGGTTCTCTAAAAGTGCATTCAAGGATTCAAGTTAAAAAGATCCATTCTCATTTTTCCAACCATCTGCAATCCGATAACGAGGACTTCCTTTGTGCCTCGGGATCACTCTTTGCCATTTGCACATGTCCACTCATCTAAAAGTGTGTGTATTTTTCTTTTTCCCCTCCTTGATTTAACATTATTTTCCAATGACCTTTTTGACGAGTCTCGGTAAGACCATGAGAAGCTTGTCTTGTTTTGACAACACCTCATTTATAAAATCTTGTTAGGACTAAACTTTCCTAAAGCTCCATATAAAGCCTATCACACATATATATGAGAGGGAAAGGAGTAGAATATATAGGCTTGAGAGACAAGTGAGATGTGAGTTTATGAGCAATACACAAGATGATTTAAATTTGTGAGCTTGGTTTAGCTTTTCTTTGTCTCGCTCTCTATTTCAAAAAAATTCTAAGATCTGTTTAAACTTTGTGAGCATGTTAATACTCGTGGGATAAGCTTAATAAAAATCTACCCTCCGTAGAGATGAAGGCTAGTACATTATGGAACTTTAATGAATTAAAATTTTGAGAGCATTAGGTTTTCTCATGTGTGATCAAATGCAAAGTTTAAACATTGTTTGGCAATGATGATATCCATCGAAGGCTTACTCGAGGACGAGCAAGGTTTAAGCATGGGGGAGATGTTGACGGTGAAAATCCGTCAACCTAGCCATGAGTTTACCTTCGGTGTTGGCATGAGTTTTATACCTTATCCATTGGTACTAACCCCCGTGGTATAACAAGTTCACGTGTGCATGTCGGTTTTGGAGTTTAGTGTTTATGCAGGGTTTTAGTGTTGAATGCAAGACTTTCGGGATAAGTTCATCAAGCACCTCATGACAAGACCTTGAAGCCCCGTACAAGTCATGCAATGAAGCAAACTTAACTCCAAGAAGCGAGGGACTCAATCCGAGAAGACGACGGACTCCGGGGACACGACCGGAAAAGTCTTGAATCTTGCAAGACAAGGAGTTGAGTCCAATTCGGAGAGAAACCGACGACATGGACCTACATGCGAGAGGGGGAAGCATCCGGGAAGCAAGGGAACCGACGTGGAGCGAAGGAGCCCTCGGGGCCGGGCCTAAATGGGCCCGGGCCGGCCGGCCCGATCCGATCGGCCCGGGGCCCATCTAGGGCCCAAATGCCCCCTCCTTTGCCCTAGGCCGCCAATCGGGCTATTTATAGCCCCCCCGACCGAGAGCCTCGCGAGAGAAGAATTCGTGATCGGCCGCCGAGGAGCGAGAGAAGAGAGGGACACCATCTCGGAGAGGAGAGGGTCGAGCTAGTTGACTAGGGTTCCCCTAGCCGACGTGGGAACCTTGCACGGAAGACCACGTCGGAGTTCCGGAGCTAGAAGCAAGATCAAGGAAGGATCCGGTGGTGATCTTGTGTATGTATCATTGTTATAGTTGAATTATCAAGTTGAATCTTTTCCTAGCGATCAAGTGTTTCCTCGAAGATTTCGTTTTTCGATCGGCTTTGCTCATTCCAATTCTATTCTCGAGATAGATTACATAGGGTGTTCTTGTAGCCGCGGTGGCTAGAGGTACACGCCGGATCTTCCGAAAGAATCTCGACTTGTCTTTTGACTCGCCCTAAGCTCCCCGCATGAATAGGGATACGTTGTGACAGAACGGGGGGTCTCAAAAGGCGGATGTTTTCGGATTTGGACGGGAAACCACGATTTAAAGAGGCTTCTATTAAGATTCGATTTGCTACTTCTTCTCTTCCTTGGAACTTCAACAAAAGGCTTACCCCGATCCCTCTAGATCGGTTTATCTACCCAATCTTACATTGTTTTCTCCGGTCTTTAGTAGATTAGATTCGTTTTGTGTCTTTTACTTAGATGCATTAGGGTTTCTTTTATCGAAGATTGAAGTTACTTGGCTTTAATAGATTAAGTTTTGCGTCATACATTTGTTCCACGGATTCGATACCTTGGGTTCACCACTCGAGGGAAGAAGGGTCCCTTGACTACGACGGGAGACTTGTACGCTTGCGAGTCACAAACGAACTTTGATACAATTATTAACCGTCAACAAACACCGAGGAGCAGCCGCCGTCGACCCGAAGTTGAGACCCAGGTCGCCGGGGACGCTGAGGAACCGGAGCCGCCGCTGCACCTTTGACATGCCCACCACCTGTTCGACGTTATGCACAAAAGTGTGCAGCACACGTTTCTTTCTTTTTTTTGCACTGACTCATGTCCGGCCTTCGAGCCTCATGTCTCTTGTGATCATGTCGCACTTGCGTTGACATCGCCTGCCTGTTCAGCCTTCGTGCCGTGAGCATGTCCTTGCAGGAGCCTCGCTGGAGCTGCGCATCTTTTGCTTGTCTTGTCGCCGCCTTCGCGTCGTGTTCTTGGCATACGATTCATGGCCGCTGCCCGCCACTGTGCTAATGTGGGTCTGGGACGCCGGTGCCCCGCAACTAGCCATTGGTGTGCCGCGGACAGACATCCTTTCCCAAGTCCGCTTCACTTGCCTTTCCTCCGCTGCCTCCGCTTTGCGCTGCTTCGCATATAACCCGCTCCTGCTCTACATTGCTATGTGATATGAAGCATGTACCGAGCCATGTGCTTGAAACTAGTATGCCGCACGTGATGGACGGCCGTGTCGTGAGAAGAGGCCTCTGCTTCACGCATGGCAACCCTGAGCCGCAACCTAGCTGCCTTGCCATGGATGTTGCCGCATCATCAGCACATGCCTCGTAGCGCTCTTAAGCACGCCTTACCGCATCACCACTCAATATCGGTCACAAGTTGACCATTCCATCTCTTGTGAGCTGTCGCCACATATCTTGGCATGATAATGTCTTTCCTAGTTTATCTATGTCTCGCTTTGCTATCCCCATCCTTTAAGCTACCGCTTTGCTACAACCATCTGTTGAGCTTATACCTTGCTGGCGCGGCTACTCGAAGTTCTTAGCGTGAGACCCGTAAACTAACTTTGAATTAACTTTTGTTCCTACCATGTTTTCCAGTATATAAAACTAGTTGCTTGAACTACTTTGTTATAAAACCACTTGCTCTATTTGCATTAATTAAACCAGTGCTGCTTGTATTTACTCTGGAGTTTATTTGGATCTTCTAAATTTGTTCTTATTGGTTTTTTTGCATTAGATGAATGCTCGTTATTTATTTCCGTGTCGCATATCGTGTAGGCTTGTGTTCTTGTTTGAAGACCCGAGCTGCGACGACTAAGGAGACACGTCTACCCCGATTTTGCCCGAGAGGACGCTCAACCTACTACTCTACGTCGACTACCGCGCAGGTGTCATGTCACTCCCAACCATGTAGAACCCATTCATGCTATTAGTTGTTAGTTCTATATTTATGTTGTTTGAATTGATATTTGCATAGCCATTTGTTTAGCCATGCCTTGATATTTGATATATCCTGTCTCCTTGCTTTACCTACCTCGGGACTAGCTACAGACCCCTAGCTAGTCCCATATACTTACTATCCATAATTTCATTGCTTGATTATGGATGGTGCTCTGGGCTTAGACTGAGATGTGGGAGATCTCGGTGTGTTCTAGCATGAGTTCTGGGTGCGTTCTTCCTTGATGTGTTTTTTGGCGGGAGCAAGCCGTTTGGTTACTTGTGAATGCCTACCTTGGGGAGATGAGATCTGTCCTCTCACCTGAGCGGTGTGCCAGACGTGATGGAGATGGGGAGTGCTCGCTCTTGGCCCTTAAGGACCGATCTTCCGCATGTTCCCGTTCAGAAATTTGTAGTCATCCCCGACCACACGTTCCAAATCCTCCATGCGCTGCCTCATTGCCTCCATGGCCTGGACACATTCGTCGACCGATGCGTAGAGCTCTGTGATGGAGTGACGACAAGCTGCACAACACAACGAATGCATCCCGAAAGGGTCGACATCGCCAGGGTCTCTGTCGTCGTCGTCGCCACCGTCGCCGTCGCTGCCGGGGTTACCACTACCGTTAGGGCCTTCGGGAGTCTTCTCCTTGGGTGCCTCTTCCCAATAGTAGAGGTCATTGTCCTCCCTTCTGGCGGCCGCCCACGAGCTCGGGCTACAGTCATCAGAATAGTCACTGCCCCCGTCGACTTTTGGCTCGGGTGACACCTCCTTGTAATCCTTCCTCTTCATGCCTCAGATGCGCTCCGACCTCCGAACGAGAGTAGAGACCCTCTCCTCATTGACGTGGTGGCGAGATGCGATTGCCCCGGTCAGGACACACCCTCCGTAACGGATGCGGGCGATCCTCTTGATCTCCATGGGTAGCTTGAGCTCACTTCGCCTCCTCCGCCTTCAATGGCTTATCAGCGCCTAGCTTGATCTCTACGCTCCTGGGGATGTCATGGCTGCTGCTTGGGTGCAAAAGGATGCAAATTGGGATGGATTCCCGAGTGTCAGATGGTGAGATCTGGACAGCCCACTGGGGTCTTAATCCTTGTGTTTAGTTGTTCGGCGCGGAGATCGGGAGCTAAGAATGCGATGGTTATGCTAGTGTAGCACACGGAAATTACGACGAGACAAAAGGACAAGGAGATTTTATACTGGTTCGGGCCTCCGGAGAGTAAAACCCTACGTCTAGTCCTTCGGTTTGTATTGCTTCGATCTCAGGTGGAGGTGGTCTGCGGGTACACATCTTGCCATATCCCGTCGATCTGCTTTGGGCGAAATCCGCCGAGGTCTATTTCGGTACGCCAAGTCTTGAGGTCGTGCTGAACTAGGTCGTTTGGGGAACCTTTTGGAAGGTCTTCAGGAGATCGTGTGGGCTGCCAACTAGGTCGGTTGGGCCCACTGACAGGTCGGCGGGTCTTCTTGTAGGCCAGACCCACTTGTCGGGGATGACTGTGAGCCTGGTCGGTGGGGACCCAGGAGTACCCAAGTCTCACAAGCCCCCGAGCGAGGTGTAGGCGCAGCGACCTTAGAAAGGTCATGACGAAGTCATAGAGCTATCGACAGGTCGAATAGCATGCACGTCAGTCCAAAAAGAAAAAAAAGAACAAGTCAGCTTAGCAGCCGACCTATTTGTGGTCTTGCCGAATGAAAGGAGGTCGAGTGACGACCTATAGGAAGCAGGCTTCCAATAGATCGAAACAACGATGAAAAATTAGAGGGCATCGAAGATGCACTCATAGAGTAGTATCTGAGCATCGTGGCAGGAAGGATAGCCAGTATGATGATCCAAAGAAGAAGAGAATAAAATCGAGTAATGATGTGATGAGAAACGGGTTTCCCAACAAATCGGTACGATGTAGAAAACAAGAGGCGTCGAAGACGCACTCGTAGAGTAGTCCCTGAGCATTGAAGCAGGCAACATGGCTGTTTTGATGCTCAAAAGAAGAAAACTGAGTCATGGTCTTGATCGAACGAAGTGTAGAGACACTCTGATCTCCTAGCATAACTGCAAGGAATCTGGCAGGGCCGACCTTAGGGAGGCCTTGTAGGCGTGCCGACCTCGAAGAGGCCTCAAACAATGTCCTGTATCTGAGGATACCCAGTAGAATCTTGAAAGGAGTGTCGAATGAAGAAGGAGTCGATGATGTCGTAGCTGAAGTTGCGATGTCCGGGGTCGTTTTGACGATGAAGCTTGCGAAATTTGTTGATCTTGAACGTATGGAGTGTAGAGACACCCAGATATCTTGCATAGCTGCAAAAAGTCTGGCAGAGCCACTCGAGGCATGCCGACCTCAAGAAGGTCTCAAGTGGAAAGCGCCCAAGTATTCAGAGATACTTGGCGGGACCATTAGGCGTGCACCCCACAGGGAGGCCTTCATTCCTGACATAAAATCCTGGGTGTCCAGAGCAGGCTGGCATGCTACAAGAGCACACCGACCTCGGAAGGTCACACATCTAGGGTGCCTAACTAGGTTTCCAAGGCCGCAGACATACCAAGATATTGCAAGACCAAGTGGATTAAGGCACGCCGACCTCGAGGAGGTCGTTTTGGTGTCCAGACGGCCAACATAGCTGCTAGCCATCCAGTGGAGCCAATTTGCCAGGGTATTGACAACCTCAGCGATAGGCACACCAACCACGGGGGACCCGACGAAAATTGTAGATCTCTGTGATACTTCTGATCTCCATGGTACTTTTCTCCGGGCACCCAGACAAATCTGGTAGAGCAGCGAGTCACACCTACCCCGGAAGGTCTTCAATCGAACCTACGACCATTCTGCTCAAGAAACAGAAATATATGCTAATTGGAATAGGTTTGTTTACAAGCAGAGCCATAGCGGGTGCACCAAGACGCAGAGCCTAGTGGGTGCAAATAAAAGACATCAAATCGTAGAGGAAGGTCATGGAGTCGTCGTTGAAAGGGGGGCTAAATTAGGCACTGGGCCTTCTGACACAGGGTCAGGTTTTGTCATGTAGCGTAGACTGCAGGGTCACGAGTCAACAGTGGTCGGAGATTCTCTTGCCACCCGAAAAACGACCAACTGCCCACTGATCGAGGGGGTTACTGTAGCCATGTGACTCTGCGGCGGGTCTTAGGCATCATTGATGCACTAACGACAAGGACGTCATGAGACAGGAGTAATAAAATCGTCGTCTTTAATCACGCACATGTCTGTAGGTCCCAGGACCATGTGGTGACAGTGTCATCACTTCGCCAACTGCCCAAGGCTTGGCTCCGACTATAAATAGCACCATGAGGCTGAAGTGGGCAAGCACCGAGCCTTGTTGAGCTATGAAGCTGCAAAGTAGTGTTTCCACCGTGCCGTGGGCATGTGTTCGTCCACCAGAATGTAGGGTCTTGTTGTTGTAGAAGCTTGGAGCTAGGAGAACTCTCGCGAAATGTGGGCAACACCTCCACTCTCTATACCCTGCCTCTGCGGGGTACCAAGTAGAGTTTGGAGGTGATGTTGTTCGAGCTGGAGCTATAGCAGGACGTCGCTGGTGAGCATTGGGTGCTCACTAGGTCTTGGAATCCCGCGCCAAAGAGCAAGCTCGTGATTGCATTCTAATAGTTTGGTCTGAGCATGCCTTAGGTCGCATGGCGTTCGGCTACTGTCTCCCGCAAGGCTGCCATCAGGGTCCTGGTGCTAGGAGAAGTCTCACGACGTGCTCTGCTTCGACAAAGTAGGTCGTGGTGATTGCTCTGGGTGGCCTAGGTCTTGTAGTATGTTTATCTTGTATATCAGATTCTGGATCCAGTGAGGTCGCAGATGACTTGTGTACCTTCGAGCGGTCCATGTAATGTTCTCTCTCTTCTGTCATGTACTTGGTCAATGTGACAAAATGATTTGTCAAATACCTAAATTGATATGACGTAGGGGCTTACAAAACACGTTTGCCATCACGACGACCTGATGTTGGTTTGTTGTTTAGCTGATGACCTAAGCTCACGGTTTAGGTCGTGGATTTGTTTTGTGAACGATGAATCCGCCGTAATCTTCTCGCGAACTTCCCGGAATAGAACCGTTGGGGTGTGTTGTACGGTGGAAGGAACCGCAACGGGAAAATCCAGTGGACCCCCCCCCCAATAAATAGGGTGTCCCGGGTTAGGGTTGACCCCAATATCCTTTCTTTTTCCTCCCGTCGCTCTCACTTCCGCCGCCGTCACTTTCCCACAATCTTGCGACTGCTTCGCTCTCACGCGCACACTCCCATCCGCTCTCCAGCTCCGGCCGGCCACGCGCTAGCGCCACCGCTCCGCACTGCGCTTCGCCGCACATGCGCATCAAGACCTTGTGCGGCATTAGATCCAGTCTGAACCCTAGCAGTGAGATGGTGGCGGAGGCAGCCTCCATCCCAGACCCGCAGACGGCGTGGGTCCTATCAACAATGACAAAGGCTAAGATCCAAGCTTTGGTGGATCGCGGGCTGCTCCGGCCGAAGGCAGAGGTGGAGTGGAAGGCCGCGGCTCGGGAGCAGTTCCCAACTAGAGACGTCATGGAGCAAGTCGTCTTCAGGTCCTTCTTCGAGCATGGCTTCAACCTCCCTGTGGGGGATGTCTTCCTCGGCCTGTTGTACTGCTACAAGTTGGAGTTGGTACATCTTGTCGCCAACTCCATTACCATAGTGTTGACCTTCATTCACTTTTGTGAGGTGTATCTAGGGATATCATCTCACTTCTTGTTGTGGAGGTATTTGTTCTGTGTAAATAGCACTGGCAAGAGGTCGGGGCCAGTGGGGGCTGTGATGTTCTGCTTGAGGTCGGGCCCCAAGACAGAGTGGATAGATAGCGATCACTCCGACAACACCGCTGGGTGGAGGTCGGAGTGGTTTTACATTGTAGATCAACTTCCTGGGCTTCCACGTCGTACTGCCCACAAGCCAGTGAAGATATTAGAGTGGGATTTAGGGCTGTCATCCCGCGACCTCGAGGACCTCAAGGGGGTCCTGGAGTTGGTTAGCGATACGAAGAAGCGGGGGGTGACAGGAGCTGCGGTCGCTAGGTCATTCTGCCGGCGACTGATTCAGTCGATCAAGGATCGGGTTCACCGTGCGTACGAATATTGGGGGCAGTCAGACCCCACTCGTGAGGTTAGCCGCAAGGTCTCGAAGGAGGAGATGGCGGCCAGAGTATCCCAGCTGTATTCTGGGAAGGTGAAGATAAAGAAGTGCCCTTAGGCGCACTCGCTGAAGAGGCCAGCTGACTCGGTAAGACTTTGAGACTTACTTTTGGGTCATTTTACTTCGTTTGATGTTGTTTACGTCGTGTAATTTTTTTTGTCGTCTGCTTGCAGGCGCACAAGTGTTAGTTGTGGTGCCCCGCGCCCCTTCCTGAAGGCGAACTGCACAAGAGGAAGCTTAGATCGGACAAATATAAACCTCCAGCAGGTCGTCTGCTGGAGTTTTATGAGTCTGATTCTTCGGTGGAGGACGATAAAGACACCGACATTGAGGTCGGAGGTGACACCGGGACGGGCCCGGACGCTAGTGGCGCCGTGAAGTCCCGACGCAAGACCGGGTCGGCGGCAGCGAAGTAGTCAGTCTCAACGGCTGCTGCTGCGGTCTCTGTGGTTAAGGCCGTAGAGAAGAAGAAAAAGGGGAAGAGGAAGGAGACTTCCCCTCCGGCAGTTGTGACGCCATCGATTTCGACACCCCGATCGAGGGAGGTCAAATCGGAAGAGGAGGAGTAGGACGAAGCTGTTGAGGAGTCGCTGGTTGAGGCGGCTCGGCCGGCAAGGAGGTCAGAATGCCCTGCTGCCAAGAGGCAGCGGGAGTTGGTGGAGAAGACGTCGGAGGATGCCCTCCGTCGTGGTTTGGAGGCGCAACGAACTGCTGCCACAATGCAGGCCAAGTTGCCTGCATCGATTAGCCATAGGTTTTTTAGGCCGAAGCCCCACGTTCCGGTTGTCACGAGGTAAAAAGTCTTGAGCACTTGACCTCTTTTGCTTGTTGCTGCCGTGCTTGTGAGGATATGTTTTTGATGTGGCGTTGTTGTGCAGGTCGGTGGCAGAGCCACAACACGACCAGGGCGCGCCGACTTCTCCCTCACGCACGAGGTCAGCTGACCCTAAGGTCGTGGGGGAGTCGCTGGTGGATGATGCACGGACAGCTATCCCGCCCTGGGGAGCGACTGGGAGCAGGGCAACTTCACCGCCAGTGGCGGATTCAAGGGTGGTGAGTCCTCCGCGCGCTGTTGAAGTGGGGGAAAAGCCACTCTTGTGGATGTCGGAGCGACGGTGTCCCCAAGAATAATTGACGTTGACCCCATCAGTGCCAGACCTGCTAGGGCTGACGACCTGGTCAAAGACCAGCGTCAGATTAACCAAGCGCCAGGAGGTCTCGGAACGTCTGGCGTATAGGTACCTGGATCTTCTTCTTCGAGCCCGAGGTTACCGCGCCGGGAGATTAACTAGAACGACACCCCTTGGTAGGATGACATCTTCGAAGACAACGAGGATATGCAGGCCCTGCGGACCAGCATCGTGACCATCAACCACGCGCTGACAGTAAGTTTGCTTTACGATGCACTTTTCTTGATGAAGCTTTGTTGGAGTGCTACTGACGAGCTTGTTATACTGTGATAGTCCTTGGCAGAACGAGCTAAAAGCCGGGTCGATCTGCTGAAGAACGCGGCGGAGAAGGAGCAGCGGATTACTAACCTTGAGCAGGAGCTCAAGCAGATCTGTGAGGCGGCAGCTGCCAAAAAGAAAAGGCTCGAGGACGATCTTGCTGAAGAAAAGCGCAAGGCCACGGAGGCTACGACGTAGTTCAACACTTTGTCCATTGGTAGGTCGAATCGCCATATTGATGATCTTGTTCTGGGGAAGTCTTTTTGTAGTGTGTGAACTTGTGTCATCTTGTAGGCTTCCGCAACCGTGAAGAGGAGCTCATCACCGCCTTGAAGAACACCAAGGAAAAGGTTCGAAACTTGGAGGTGACGCTCCGAGAGGTCGAGGCTGGGGGACAGGAACTCAAGCGGGCGATGAAGGAAGCCGCCGACAGTGAGTACACCATATCTCAAAAGCTGGCTTATGAGACAGGAGCTCGTTGGGGCCTTGAGGTCGAGTTCGAGGCTGTCTTGAAGTCGTTGCAGAATAACCAAGTAACCATTGCAGGGTATGAGGTGGAGCTAAACGACCTGAAGGGTGTGGACAACTATGCAATGGATTGTATAGCGGTGCCGGCTGAAGGGGCAGAGGAGAAGTCTGTCGGGCATACTCCCTGGGTACCCATGCAAGGAAGGATGAAGACGGACTCCTACTAGAATTCCCCTGTAATCCTACTAGGACTTGTACCGTGTAATTCTATTAGGACTCCTGCCTTGTAACCGACTAGGAACCCGCCCCCTGGACTATATAAAGGAGGGCCGGGTACCTAGCCGGGGACCTGATCTCAACCCAACACCAAGTGCAGGGCGCCATACTTGAACCCCACACAGGACGGCCCGAACCTGTATAAATCGTGTGTCCCGTGTCCTTGTGCATACCTTCGAGTTCTAAGTCTCCCGATCATGATCCTCACCGCATAATCTACTACCTCGGGTACCCCCTTGGTAGGTTTGCTGGTCTAAAACACCGACAGCTGGCGCGCCAGGTAGGGATGATCATCACCACCGGGCGAATTCGAAGGACCCTCGTCAACAAGATCAATCTACTCGTTGACTCGCCGAGATCCATTGAAGCAAGTCGCCCTGCTCTTGTCAAAGCGGAATCAGTTTTCCTACGCCGCGCCTCTGGTTGCTTCGGCACGTCGCGTAGCTCGTCGCGCGGCTCGTCGTCGACTACTTCGACAACGCCGCACGTCTGGGTGCCTCAGCACGTCGCGCGGCTCGTCACGCGGCTCATCACGCCGCTCATCGTCGACTACTCCGCCTCGCGCAGGCTCGTCGTCGACTACCCCGCCTTGTGCATGCTCGTCGTCAACTACTTCGCCTCCGCTGCGCGTCTGGGTGCCTTGGCACATCGCGTGGCTCGTCACGTGGCTCGTCGTGTCTCTCATCGTCGATTACTCCGCCTCGCGCAGGCTCGTCATCGACTACTTCTCCTACGCCGCGCGTCTGAGTGCCTCGGCACGTCGCGCGGCTCGTCGCACCGCTCGTCGTCGACTACTCTGCCTCGCGCAGGCTCGTCGTCGACTACTTCGCCTCCGCCGCGCGTCTGGGTGCTTCGGCACATCGCGAGGCTCGTCACACGGCTTGTCGCGCCGCTCGTCGTCGACTACTCCGCCTCGCGCAGGCTTGTCATCGACTACTTCGCCTACGCTGCACGTCCAGGTGCCTCGGCACGTCGCTCGGCTCGTCACGCGGCTCGTCGCCGACTACTCCGCCTCGCGCAGGCTCATCGTCGACTACTTCGCCTACGTCGCGCGTCCGGGTGCCTCGGCACGTCGCTCGGCTCGTAACGCAGCTCGTCGCGCCACTCGTCGTCGACTACTCCGCCTCGTGCAGGCTCGTCCTCGACTACTTCGCCTCACGCAGGATCGTCGTCGACTACTTCACCTACGTCGCGCGTCCTGGTGCCACGGCACTTGCGTGGCTCGTCTCACCACTCGTCGTTGACTACTTCGCCTACGCTGCGCGTCTGGGTGCCTCGGCATGTCGCATGGCTCGTCACGTGGCTCATCGTCGACTACTCCGTGTGCCGCGACTTCGTCTTGCAGCCACGCTGGCTCTACTTCAGCCACACCGTGCGTCGTGACTACTTGTCTCGCGACAACACTGGCTCTACTTTGAGTACGCCGCGCTCCGCCATGACGTCGTCTTCCGGTCGCATCGCGTAGACCATTCATCTCGACTAGTTTTCCAAACTAGTCGAGAACGGTAGTCACGCCCCCAACAACTAGTCGGAATCAACTCTGACTAGTCAACTTCGGCAACAACCGTCGCGGCTCCATCTCCGACTGCCACAGCTTCATCAACAGTCTGCCCAGGCAGCAACAGCTAAGTCATTTATTTAATGATTACTGTTTTCTTTTCTTGGCTTGTTCTCCTCATCATGTAGGACTACTTGTCGACTACTCATTTGTGTATGCTTCTCGACGGGTTTTCACGGGAGCTACACTCTGCTGACTAATCTTGGGGTATATCAATCAAGTCACCACGAGTCTACTTCATCAACTCGAGGGCTATCCTTAGGAGGCAACTTCTAAAGTCCGCTCCGTGCAGCAACTTAAAGTCGACTCCGGTCGCATCTTTGCCTGCTTTGGTAGCATACTACGTGTGTAAGCTTCGATGGAACCTAGCTGTAAGTGGCCCTCGGGTCCTGGCGATGATGGAACCTAGCTGCACGTGGTCTTCACGCTCTGTACCATGGGTCCAAGTACCCTAAGTACTCGTGCTCCGTACCTTGGGTCTGAAATCCATGGCCCAGGTACACAAGACGACTCTGGTCGCAGCTTCAAGTCCACTACGGTGGCACCCGTACCTTGGGTTTGTAATCCATGGCACAGATACACAAGTCGACTTTGGTCGCACCTTCAAGCCCACTCTGGCGGCAATCGTACCTTGGGTCTGAAATCCATGGCTCAGGTACTCAAGTCCACTCCGGTGGCACAAGTCGACGCTAACGGTCGCACCCAAGCCCACTCTGGTGGCACAAGTCGACGCTAACGGTCGCATCCAAGTCCACTCCGGTGGCACAAGCCAACTTCGGTCGCAATCTTAAGCCCGCTCCAGCGGCAAAACTACTCGTTTTCTCTGATTTTTCATTCGCTTTGGCTTTCCGGAAAGTGCTTTTCGTTTTTTGCATCTTAAGTCCACCTCGCGTGGCACAAAGTCGACTATTGTAGTTGATGAGGACATGAAACCCATGCATACGACCATGATTGGTGCATGGAATGGAGTAGAAGAAGTCCCACAAAGGTTTCCAAGTCAAGAAGAAGGTCCAAGGTTGATCCGGTTCGAGTCTCCGAGGTGGAGGCCAAAAGCAATTCAAGTTCGAGTCCAGTTCGGAGTCCAGGAGCAGCGCGCAATAAAACGGACGCCCAGGTCGCATACGGAGTCGGTTTTGGACGTTCTATATATGGTTGGAAGCAGAATTTCATGAAGCTTCCAATGCCACCGGTCTTGTGCCAAAATTCATCCCGAGTCAATGGGAATTGTCGAAACAAGTTGACGTACAGAATCTACCAAAGTGCTGCGCTGGCAGTTTGGTTGGGCCTTAGGCCCAAGTTGGGGGCGCCCCACCCCTGGTCGCCCCCAACCCTAGGACGCCCCGTCTCTTATATTTTCAGTAGCCGCCGCCTTAGAAACTGGAGTTTGATTTATTTGTTAGCCTTGGCTACAACCGAACAGGCGCCATCGTGCCGTCGTCGTGTAATTCAGACTCCACCTTCGAGTGATATTAAGATTGCTCGCCTCAGATTCTTGTTCGTTCTTCGATTGCGTACAGGAATTGATCTTCGTGATCAGGCTGATCTTGCGCCGGCAAGGTTGGTAACCATCGGGAGTTGGTTCAGCGATTGCATTGGCGCTTCGAGTCTTGCTCGTCGTAGTCGGATCGTGAGGGTCAACAACCACCAAATCGGATTTATCTCCACTCACCGAAAGATCGGGCACTCTGCCTCTATCAAGTGGTATAAGATTACAGGTTGATCGGTGAGTTTATCCAGTGTTTTTTTAATTCCTATAGTCCACAAAACCCATAAAAAATTGTTCTAGGTTAGGATCTTGTCCCAGCAACCCGTTTTATCCTTGCACCTTCATTCAATAATTTGCTTTGTTGAGTTTGTGTGCTTGTTCATTCAATAGTTGCTGGTAACTCGTGTTTTAGCTTTGTTTTTTCTTTCTCCTTTCTAAACCCTAGCAGCCCTTCTCTGCTGCCCTGCCGTCACGCTGCCACCCCCTCTCGACTTGATTTCCTGGCCGCGTGGCCTGCCGTAACGCGACACCACGGGACTCTCTTTTGGTTTCCCTACCTCCCGTGATTGGCAAAAAAAAGAAGAAAGTCATCCAAAAAAACCCCACCCCCTGGCGACTCGGACTCCTGGTACGGTGCCCCCTCGCGCCGTGTTTCTTTGGCCTCACGTGTTCTCGTTTGCTCGATTTCCCTTACCCTTTGCTACGTACATCTCTGTGAAAGTAAAAGAAAATAGAAAAAAAAGAGAGCGGACAGTCCTACCAGGAGACGATACTGATCTGCTCGGTGGGAAATCCAAGCGTCACGCGCACATAGCGCAGTTGTTCGTGCCTGCACGTGGTTGCTTGCTTCCATTGTTTTGTTTATTTGTTTGGCAAGAAAAAAAGGAAAGAATTAAAACCAAAAGAGAAAAAGTCAAAAAAAAACAAAAGCAAAAAAGGAACGGAGGAGTGTCCATCGAGCCAATTTCTGCTCGTGGTTTCTCTCGGGTCTGCGTCACACACCTTGCCCCTTCCACCGAACCTTTTTTTCCCATTTGATTCCCTTGCTCTCCTATGCTTTTGCACTAGTTTCCAGCAACTTTTGTTCGTGTTTAGCACTATAATTCAACTTCGCATTATTGTTTGATTGTGCTAATCCTTCAATTGAGTGCAGCCTTCCCAAAACTTCACAAAGTTCTACGCCGACCAGGTTTCGTTTTGCCAGGCAATTAGTCCTCCAATCTTTCACAGGTTCCACCAGTTGGTTGCAGTTCGGCCCTCTGTGCTTGGTAAGAACGGATAAGAATTTGATAACAGCACTAGTTTGAGCGCCTTTGTGAGCAAATAAACCCCTGTTTTGTCGTCGATTTTGTTTTTGTGTTTGCGCTAACAATGGCAGGCAACGACAAGAGGGATGACCAGCCACAGGCCACTAAGACCAAGCTCGACACCATTGTGTCACACCTCGATGCAATGAAAACATTGATCACAAGTTTACAGAAGGACATGGATGATGGAGACTTCCGTGGACTCGCCCGTTGTGCGTACATCCATGGTGGTAATGATTCTTTTGCTAATCTTCCTTTTAAAATTCCACCTTACAATGGCAAATATGATCCAGCTGCATCTCTTGATTGGGAGTTAGCAGTCGAACAGAAATTTTCATGTCATGATCTTCCTGCTAGTTCTCAAGTTATAACTGCTATTAGTGCTTTTACTGATCTTGCCTTACATTGGTGGCATTATGAACAAAAAAATCCCACTAGCACTACCACCTGTTGTGCTGAATTAAAAGCTGCTATGCGACGTAGATTTGTGCCTTCATATTATGCTCGCAACGCTGAACGTGAGAACATAGGTAATGTCCATGGTGCTACACTTATGGAAGGTGAGAATTGTGTTAATATCCTGAATTTTTCCACTGCACAAACCATGCTATCATAGAGCAATTGTCAGTGGGACCATCTCTTGATGAATCTTTGTCACATGCTGATTTTCTTAATGTTCCTTGTGATAAAGATGATTTGGTTGATAATGCTTCAATTTTACATGCTTTGGAACCAAATACTATTGCTGAAACTAAACATGTTATGCATATTGTTAGTGCTAATGATGAGCAGAAATTATTGTCTTCCTTACATACTTTGGGTTACATTGAATTTGATGTTTTGTGTAATCTAGATTGTTTGAAAGAGCAACTTTCTAAATATGCTGATTTGCCATGTTTTTCTAAACACACATATCATGCTATTGGTAAATATAACAACAAAGGGGAATATATGATACATCTAGTGTACATTTGTGAAAATTTGAATTATTCTTTTGTTGTGCTCAATTTTGATCCACTAGAGGGCAGCCACCCTACACATATTCATTCACCTTTCTCTAGTTCAGTTTTGGTGAAACAAGTTTACTTCCAAGAAGGGGAGCATTGCTGGGTGCTACCTATGCCTACTTTGTCTTTTGTTGGTACTAATCTTTTGCAGGGTAGTGTTGCCAACTATTATGTGTCATCCGATCAAGATGCTTACATGCTCGCTAAATTTTATATGCAAGATGACATATACACCAATTGGAGATATGGTGACATTCCTCCTCACAATAATTTTGATTTCTTTGGTTTTCGGAACCCCGTTCGCTCTTGTGATGTTCAGGATCGGTTCCAAGTACATTCGACGCCGAGGACGGCTTTTCATCAAGAAGGGGAGAATGATGAGGACATGAAACCCATGCATACGACCATGATTGGTGCATGGAATGGAGTAGAAGAAGTCCCACAAAGGTTTCCAAGTCAAGAAGGAGGTCCAAGGTTGATCCGGTTCGAGTCCCCGAGGTGGAGGCCAAAAGCAATTCAAGTTCGAGTCCTGTTCGGAGTCCAGGAGCAGTGCACAATAAAACGGACGCCCAAGTCGCATACGGAGTCGGTTTTGGACGTTCTATATATGGTTTGGAGCAGAATTTCATAAAGCTTCCAATGTCACCGGTCTTGTGCCAAAATTCGTCCCGAGTCAATGGGAATCGTCGAAACAAGTTGACGTCCAGAATCTGCCAAAGTGCTGCGCTGACAGTTTGGTTGGGCCTTAGGTCCAAGTTGGGGGCGCCCCACCCCTGGTCGTCCCCAACCCTAGGACACCCCGTCTCTTATGTTTTCAGTAGCCTCCGCCTTAGAAACTGGAGTTTGATTTATTTGTTAGCCTTAGCTACAACCGAACAGCCGCCATCGTGCCGCCATCGTGTAATTCAGACTCCACCTTCGAGTGATATTAAGATTGCTTGCCTCAGATTCTTGTTCGTTCTTCGATTGCGTACAGGAATTGATCTCGTGATCAGGCTGATCTTGCGCCGGCAAGGTTGGTAACCATCGGGAGTTGGTTCAGCGATTGCATTAGCGCTTCAAGTCTTGCTCGTCGTAGTCGGATCGTGAGGGTAAACAACCACCAAATCGGATTTATCTCTACTCACCGAAAGATCGGGCACTCCGCCTCTATCAGTAGTCGCATCTCAAAGTCCGCTCCATGCGGCATCCTAAAGTTGGCTTCTAAAGTCGCATATCAAAGTCCGCTCTGTGCGGCAACTAAAGTCGACTTCGGTTTTTAAGTCGCATCTCATAGTCCGCTCCGCGCGGCACAAAGTCGACTTCGGTTTTTAAGTCGCATCTCAAAGTCCGCTCCGCACGGCACAAAGTCGACTCCGGTTTAAAACACCGACAAAGTCCATGGTAGATCGTCTTGTAGAAACTCCTGATAGGCTTCTGACTCTGCTGAAGGCGACGAGTTTGGCGGCGGCTACCGATGCGCTAGTGAGGGTGAAGTCTCACTACCCTGACGTCGACATGGCCAAGGTCAAAGCTAGTCCTGACACTGAGAAGGTCCTCGCAGCTCTGGAGCTGGAGGTTTGGGATGCCACCACTGAGGTGATGGATAATCTGGACTATGAAGGCGACGACGGCGAAGCATAGTCTGGACATAAGAGTAGTACCTTCCCCTCCTCTGAGTCTTGTAAACAGGTCTTGCGGGAGAAACACTTTTGTTGAATCTAAATGAATGACTTGCCTCGTGCCTGTGCGAGCTTGGTAGTCTTTCTGTAGATGACGACGTCTTGTTTCTTGTCTCGCTAACCACTTCTCACAGAGAGGCTGGCTTACTGACCTCCACAACTCAGTGTGGAGGCTTACGTGAGGTCGGCGCGTGAGGGAGGAGCCTAGGGCTCAGGTCTGGCGACCTTTTCGATCAAGCATGCTCGCAGCGATAGGAGGCTTTGTATTCATTAGGGATGATATCCTCAGGTCGAACGACCTTTAGGTTGGCTTTGAGCCAAGCTCCTGAGCATGTCGAGGGTGAGGAGTAGGCGAGAATCTGTGACCCCCAGGTTTTGCAACCCATGTATTGGTTTTAGCCAAGCCCCCGAGCATGTCGAGGGGGAGGGTTTGTGACATGAGAGGGGAGAGGGTAGTACTCAACACATAGCAGATGACTACTTGAAATATTTATTTATTTAATCTGAAAAAAGTACAAAGAAAGTAAATACATAGCTGGAATTTTAGAAAACTATTCTACGGATAGAATCGTCGTAGGTGTTCCACGTTCCAAGGGTTTGGAACTCATTTCCCGTCACCCCATTGAAGGCGGTAAGTGGATGTGCTAATGACTTCGGTGATGATGAAGGGTCCTTCCCAAGGGGCAGATAACTTGTGCACGCCGTCGGTCTTCAGGATGCGCCTAAGGACGAGGTCGCCAACGTTAAAGAAAGTTTCCTTAACATTGCGGTCGTGGTAGTGTCGAAGTTGTTGATCATGACGGGCTTGTCTCATGACAGCAGCGAGTCTCTGCTCTTCAAGGCTATCTAGGTCGACGCGGCGTGTTTGTTCGGCCTCTCCTCCCTTGTAGAACTGGATGCGTTGAGCTCCAAATGTGACGTCAGTGGGTAGTACAACTTCTGATCCATATACCAGAAAGAATGGTGAAAAGCCCGTGGCAGAGCTGACTTGAGTTCTTAGACCCCAAATCACATGTGGTAGCTCGGCTAGCCACCGGGTGGCATAGTTGGAGGCGTCGTCATAGATACGATCTTTGAGAGCCTGAAGGACCATGCCATTGGCTTGTTCGACCTGGCCGTTGCACCGAGGGTGGGTGACCGAGGAGTAGTAAACATCGATAGTGTTATCTTGGCAGAAATCCCAGAAGGCGGAGGCGGTGAAGGCTGCACCCAGGTCGGTAATGATCCTGTTGGGCACACCGAAGTGGTGTGTGATGTCTCCGATGAACTTTGTAGCTTCTTCCGATGTTACTTTCGCAACAGGCCGGACTTCAATCCACTTGGTGAATTTGTCGACGGCGACCAAAATGTGTTTGTAGCCGCCTGGGGCGGTACGAAATGGTCCTACAGCGTCAAGACCCAACATGGCGAAGGGCCATGATGGAGGGATGGTACGCAGGACCTGAGCCGGCAGGTGCTGCTGTTTGGCAAAGAATTGACATCCTTTGCACCTCTTAACGAGGTCTTTAGCGTCGGTCATGGCCATGGGCCCGTAGAATCCAGATCGGTATGCCTTGCCGACCTTGTTGGTGGATGCCGCGTGGCAGCCACACTCACCGCTATGGATCTCAGCTAGGAGCTATAGACCTTCTGATCTTAAGATGCATTTCATCAAGACGTCAGTAGAGGCGGCTTTTTTGTATAGGTCGGTACCGATCATGAAGTAGTTGGCACTTCACCGTGTGATACGTTCTCTTTCTCTTTGTCGTTGGCGACGAGCTGGTCAAGTATGAGGTCTATGAAGGGCTTGCGCCAATCATCTCCTTCTGAATTGAGCACGTCGCAGGGAGGTGCAGGGTTTTGATCGTGTTGGGGTGGATCTGGGTTATCTGGATCCAGGAGCTTGACTGAAGGCTTGCGTAGGTCTTGGACGAAGACGCCTGTTGGGACTAGAGCTTGTCGAGAGCCTAGTTTGGAAAGTACATCAGTGACTATGTTATTGTTTCGTGGGACGTGCTGGAACTCGATTCTTTCGAAGTGGCCTTCGAGTTTGCGAATCTCAGCACCGTAAGCATCCATCGTGTCCTTGACGTAGTCCCATTCCTTGTTGACTTGCTCGATGATGACCTTGGAATCGCCGAAAGCCAGTAGTCGCTTGATGCCAAGGGAGACTACTATACGGAGCCCGTGAATTAGGGATTCGTACTCTGCACCGTTGTTGGAGGCCTTGTAGTGGATTTGCAGGACGTACTTAAGCTGCTCCCCCTGAGGAGAGATGAGTAATACGCCTGCGCCTGCTCCTTTGAGGTTGAGGGCACCGTCAAAGTACATTATCCAGTGTTCAGGCCGTCCTTGTGAGGGGGCATCTGGATTTCTGTCCATTCAGACACGAAGTCTGCGAGGATCTGCGACTTGATCGCTTGCTGGGGGCAAAACTCGATTTCAAATTCTCCAAGGTCAACTGACCACTTGACGATGCAGCCGTTGGCATCATAGGTGCAGATGATCTCTCCTAGTGGGAACGATGAGGGAACCACGATCTTGTGAGCTTGGAAGTAGTGACGAAGCTTTCTCGATGTGATCAGGAGTGCATAGAGCAACTTCTGAGGCTGAGTATAACGTGTCTTAGCGTCGGCCAGGACCTCGCTTACGTAGTACACAGGTCGTTGAACAGGATAGGCCTGCCCTTCTTCTTTTTGTTCAGCAACGAGGACTGTGCTGACCACATTAGTGGTGGCAGAGATGTAGAGTAGGAGTGTTCCTTTTGGGATTGGCGGGGTCATGATTGGTGGCGTCATCAAGGATTCTTTAAGAGCTTCAAATGATTTTTGGGCTTCGTCGTCCCACACAAACTTGTCTTCCTTATTCAATAGCTTGAAGAAGGGTAAACATTTCTCACCGAGCTTGTTGATGAAACGACCTGGGGCTGCTATCATTCCTGTGAGCTTCATGACATCTTTCTTGTTGGATGTCTTGGCCATCTTGCGAATAGCGTCGACCTTCGCGGGGTTGGCTTCAATGCATCGGTGCCCGACCATGAAGCCCAAGAGCAATCCAGAGGGCACACCGAAGACACACTTGGTTGGGTTGAGCTTCCATTGGAACTCTCGTAGGTTGGCGAAGGTTTCGGTGAGGTCGGCAATGAGTTGATCTTCTTTGGTGGTCTTGACGACCACATCGTCTACATAAGCTTCGACGTTCTTCCCGATCTGTGATGCTTGACACTTCTGAATTGCCTTCTGATATTTGCCCCAGCGTTTTTTCAGGCCAAAGGTCATGACCTTGTAGCAATAGATGTTGTGAGGCATTATGAACGCCGTTTTGTCTTCGTCATCGGGATGCAGGGCTATCTGATTATACCCTGAGTAGCAGTCGAGGAAACAGAGTAGGACGCTACCAGCCGTGGAGTCTACGACCTGGTCGATGCGAGGAAGAGGGAAGGGATCCTTTGGGCAGTGCTTGTTGAGGTCGGTGTAATCGATACACACCCTTAATCCGGCAGTTTTCTTTGGTACAAGGACCGAATTTGCGAGCCAAACCGGGTGTTTACATTCTCTGATGAATTCTACAGCTAAGAGCTTACAGACTTCTACTTCTATAGCCTGGTTTCTATCTTTTGCAATCACTAGAGCTTTGCTTGATAGGTCGTGCAGTCTTGTTGACATCAAGTGTGTGCTCAGCCAGCTCCCTGGGGACACCAGACATATTGGATGGGCTCCATGCAAAGATGTCAGCGTTGTCCCTGAGGAAACTGGTGAGCGCGAGTTCCTATTTGGGGTCGAGGTTGGCTCCGATGACGACTTCCTTGGATGCGTCGGGCAGGCCGACGCTAACTTTCTTAACGGCCGAACTTGGGTCCAAAGCCGTGCTTGTGCTTTTTTGTTCTGGTACCTCCATGGTGGTTTGGTCGATCTTTGTTGCCTGGGCGACCATGACCGTTGCTACAGCTTTGATCGTTGAGTCTTTGGAGAGCTCGACGGTAGCGCTTTCGCAATTGTAGGAGACCATGATATCCTCGAGGACAGAGAGAATTCCGTTTGGTGCTGGCATCTTCATGATGAGGTAGGTGTGATGCGGTATGGCCATGAACTTGGCCAGCATAGGTCGCCTGAGGATGGCATGACACGAGGAGTGGAAGTCCGCGACCTCGAATGTTGAGTATTCCGTGCAGAAGTTCTCCTTTGTGCCAAAGGTGACTGGTAGACATACACGACCTATGGGGTACGCAGCCTTGCCGGGCACGACCCCATAGAAGGGCTAATCGCAGGCAGTCATCTTGTTGAAGTCGAATTCCATCTTGCGTAGCGTCTTTGTGAAGAGGATGTTCAAGCTGCTGCTCCCGTCGATGAGGGTCTTAGGTAGGAAAGCCCCATCGACTATGGGGTTAATGACCAACGGGTAAGTCCCGGGGTCAGTGATGTGAACCCCATGATCTTTCCTGGAGAAAGTGATTGAGAATTCAGACCACCGCAGAGGCTGCGGCGTTTCAGTGTTGACATGTCCGATCTCCCTTGCATTTGATCAGTTCTGTTTGTTGCTTTTGGTCGCTTGGCGACCGCCGATGATGAAATTGATCTATCGATTGGCAGACTGGAACACACCGTTGGGGTTGCCCCCTTTAGCAGTGGTGGTGGAGTCCGTTCTTTTCGATTGTTGTCGTGGTGGTTGTGGTCATCTTGGCGACATCGGTCATCACGCCGGTCATCTCGGCAATCATTGCGCTGGTTGTCACGGCGATCATCCACGCGGTTGTTACGCCTGTCATTGCGGTTGTTACGCCTGTCATTGCGGTTGTTACGCCTGTCATCCCGGTCGTCGTTATTGATGCTCTTGGTCTTCTTAGAGGTAGACGGGACCCCAAGGGCACACTGCAACTGCTCGCACTCCCTCATGGTATGCTTAGCGTCACGGTGGAACTAGCATTGGTCGTCCATGACCATGTTAAAGTCACCTTTGAGGAAGGTGGAAGGTCTTGGTGGATCTGTCATGTAGGCTTCACCAGATCACTTGCACGACCTGTTCCCTTCATCATCGTGGTCTTCGCCGTTGAAGTCGTGCATCACCGCTTCTTGAGTGTCGACTAGCTTGTCTACGTAGGCCATGAGGTCACTGATGGTATGTGCGTTAGCTTCATGGATCTTCTCAAACAGTTTGATGTTGGTGATCCCCTTCTTGTAGTAGGTTGACGTCCTCGTTTTTGACACCTGCTAGGGTGTTGCGGTTTTCGAAGTAATGGTTGGTGCACTCTCAGAGAATTTCTTCATGCCTCATCCGCACTCTGGCGAGGTGGTGAGTGTTGTCAGCATGATTATAGGTCGCCTGATAGTTGGTCATGAAAAGGCGAGACAGCGTTGCCCAGGAAGTGATGCACTCTATGTTGACAGTGTATTTTGGTATACCAAACATGTTCATTACACTTTGGTTTGGATTTGATTATGGAACTAACCCGCCACTAGGCACACTAATCATATAACAAGTTCATCTTTGTGCATGCATTTGGAAGTGTTATGTTTATGTAGGAAAACATGGACATAATGGACGGATTCGCAACAAGTTCAAAGGAGCATTTACGGAGTCTTGTTCGTGTTCATGAGCCTGATGAAATCACATCCAATGGTGGCGACGACCGAAGTGTTATGAAGGAACACCCCCAGGGATGGAAGTGTAAAAGACCAAACTTCATGCACGGAGAACCTCCATATTGGACGCGAGGATGACATCGTCAAAATCATGCATGTGGAAGGGGCAAAGTGCATAAATGCATGAGGACCCACGGGAGCGAAGGGGCGACCGAACTGGGCCGAGGTGCCCTAGGCCGGCCGGCCCAGGCTGGCCGGCCCAACCCACCACGGGGGTCGGTTCGGCCCCCCTTTCCTTTCACCCGAAGGATCTTCAACCCTAAAGCCTGGGAGGCGCCGCCATTCGCAGGAGAGAGAGCCATTCGTACCAGGAGGCCATCCACAAGCTAGAGAAAGAGGAGGGAGATCTCTGGAGGGGGGTCGACCACCTCGAAGAAGCACCCACAAGTGGAGAAGAAGCAAGACACCGTCGGAAGGGTGACCATGATCAACGGTGCTATGTCTAGCACCTTGATGGGGTAATCTCCTTATTCGTCCATGGGTTGTAATTGATCTTAAGATGTAATTGTACTTCGTTAGAACATCTATCTATCATCATGTGTTGAGTATACTTTAATGCTTATGGTTAGCTACCATGCCGTAAAGGGAGTGGAGCTCCAATGCTCCCTTGGATCCATTCAATACGCCGTGTCCATCATAGGTCTAGTCACGAATACCTCCGCGTAGTGATAGTACGAGGGGAGGGAAAGGGCGAAACCGTGGTCACAACCCCCGATATATTAGATTGGTTTTCATGTTTTAAGCGATTGCATGTTCTAGGATCGTAGACCCATGGGCGAGTGTCTTTTATCTTGATAGCCTAATCATTCTCTCTAGTGTAGTTTAGTCATTTTCTAATTTAATGATAGTTAGGGTTTGTGTAGTTAGTGAGTAGAGGTAGATCAAATGCTTGTAATCCCCTTGCTTCGCGGATTGACAAGAACCTTGAGAATCCCGTAGTGAAAAAGGTGTAGGTCCATACGCTTGCGGATCGTAGGAGGATACGTCTTTTATCCGTCAACACTCTACTGGGAGATTGTCGAGCCACAGGAGTGGTGCCTTGCCAGTCACAAGGGGGAAGTATCCCGCCATGTGGTCTTCATTGCCTCGAGAGGCGCGTGTCGCAATGCTATATATCTTGAGCCATATACTTGGGTCAGAGCGACCATCATACTTCTTAATGGACGGTTTGAAGTCCTTGGGGTACCTGATCGTCCGGAGACGTCGTGAGAACGCAGGGAAGTTGTTGACTGCTCCCGGGCTTGCTGACGGGGCGTAAGCTGCCGGGATGACGTAAAGGTCCTCGGGAGGTCCATTTTCTTGGTCGTAGTGGGCATGTCGCACGAGTTCCTGGTCGTGCATATGTCGGAGATCCGCTGCTTGGACGGGGTTGTTGGCATCGAGGGCGTCAGGGACCCCATGTTCACGATCATAATTAGCACGTCGTGCTATCTCCACTTCATATCTTATACATTGACGCTGGTTTCCTTCTGCGCGATTGGCCTGTATTAGAGGAGGTTGAGCTTCTACATTGTGTCCTAGGTTTGTGATGGCGTTTCCCTAAATGTTAGCAGCGTTAGCTGCGTTGTTGGTGACGTTACCAGTGGCGTTGGCTGGAGCGTTTGCCGGGGCATTGGCTGCGGGGTTAGCTAGAGCATTAGCTGCAACATTGGCAGCGGGGTGGACCGGCTGCACGACTTCGTTTTCACCTCGTCCCTCTCCAGCCACAGGCTCAAAGGGACCCTGGCTACGGCGTTGGTGCCGAGGATGTTCCGATCTACTCTTGGAGTAAGAACTTGCTGCGGATCGGCTGTATCAAGGGCCTCTTTCTTCGATCTGGGCAGCGACGACGCGAATGTTAGCTTGAAGACGTCGGATCACCAGAGAATCTTCGAGGGGGTTCAGGGTGGCAATTGCAGCTCCTAAGTTGGCTTGATGATAATTGTAAACTTCAAGGCCACCACGCTCAAAGGCGCGATGTTGATTGTCGTGGCATCGCTGCTGAGGGGCGGCCGGTGCCACAGGTGCTTGTTGCCTGGCGTTATCATTGACCTGTCCGGCGTTGAGCGGTTGTTGACCTGGTTGTTGACCTGCACATGGGGCAGCAACCGCAAGCTCTTGTTGTCGTCGAACAGCTCTGGCAGCGTTGGCGTTCTCACGCTCTTGGCATTGCTCATCTGTCTCTCCATCTTGAGGTGGTACATCTGCAGAGACGACCAAGATGTAGCGATCTAGAGTCTCGAGTTCTTCTCGAGGATAGTTCGGGGAGATAGTCGTACGGGCGATCTGGAATGCGAGGTTGTCCGGAGACGACTCTCGGTTTAGCTGGCGGCGATGAGCCGCAGCGAGAGGTTGAAGAAGCTTCCTGAGGACACATCACTCGCGTGTTGTGTGCTTAGGATTCTCGTGGACAGGGATGGGTTCGTCGAGGTGGTTCCTGCAGCTTCCACGATCTTGTGTATGGGTTCCAGATTCGATCTGGATCTTGCGCTTCATGTAGCGGGATGCTACGTGAGCTGCATTCCGCAAGCCAAGAGGCGTGCAGGATGAAGATGAGGTCCTGCAAGGGTGCTTGATGCATTTGCAGACTTTGATCGTGTCGGAGAGCATGCCTTCGATGCGATCGATTCCGGCGATTAGATCGCTAGGAGTGGGTGGGTGGGTTTCCGGCAACAAATCTGTTTTGATCTATTGGTCGGTGGTAACCACGTTGCCTTCGATGACGAGATACGTGGCTGGAGTGATGGATTTCACCGACATCGAGCCAAAGTAGATGTCGACGACATTGGAGAGGATGTCCGCCATGCTCTCCGGGAAGATGACGCCGTTGGTCGAAGCCATCGAGTTGCACGAAGAACCTTGATTCCCGCCCCTACCTGGCACACCAACTATCAGATAGTGATACCTGGACAGCCCACGGGGGTGTTAATCTCTGTGGTTTAGTTGTTCTATAGGGAGATCGGGAGCTAAGAACGCGATGGTTATGCTAGTGTAACACACAGAAATTACGACGAAACACAAGGAAAAGGCGATTTTATACTGGTTCGGGCCTCCGGAGACTAAAACCCTACGTCCTGTTCTTCAGTTTGTATTGCTTCGATCTCAGGTGGAGGTGTTCTGCGGGTACACATCTTGCCATATCCCTTCGATCTGCTTTGGGCAAAATTCACTGAGGTCTTTTCCGGTACGCCAAGTCTTAAGGTCGTGCTGAACTAGGTCGTCTGGGGAATCTTCTGGAAGGTCTTCAGGAGGTCGTGTGGGCTGCCAACAAGGTCGGTTGGGCCCACTGATAGGTCGGCGGGTCTTCTAGTAGGCCGGACCCACTTGTCGGGGACGGCCGTGAGCTTGGTCGGTGGGGACCTAGGGGTACCCATGTCTCACACCGAGCTCCCATCTCGTACATTTAAATAGTTCGGGAAGGAATACTCTAGAAACCATATTTTCCTTTTCTTGACTTCCCTTAAAATTTTCTGACCAAACTAGGAAGTCAAAAATGCGTGTCCCAGAGGAAACCGGGGGCGAACCATCGCCTGGGCCCCCTGGGCCAGTCGGACCAGGCCGACCGGCCTTCCTCGGTTCGCAGGGCGGTTCGGTCCGGTTTTTCACGTGCCCTACTTATTTCGCATTCTTAGCCCATGAGAAAACGATGGCCTGGTAAAACTTCACGAAAAACTCTAGAAAAATAAAAGAAAACTATTTACAAAATGCTCACCTTGTTTTACATCCTAGGCTTGACGTTCGGGCTCTTCCTCCATGGTGAAGACATCAATATGGTGAAGGGGCACAACGTCAGGTTCGTAATAAACCTTAAGCTGTTGACCATTCACCATGAATTGATCACCTTTCACATCCATGATGGTCACGCTCCATTGGAGAGCACCGAATGGACAATGTAAGGTCCGTCCCACTTGGTTTGCAATTTCCCCTTTCCGAAGGTTTTAAACCTCGAATTGTAGAGGAGGACCTTATCACCTTCTTTGAATTCCTTTTTCTTCATTCTTTTGTCATACCACCTTTTCATCCTCTCTTTGTATATGCTCGCATTTTCGTAGGCTTTTAACCTCATCTCCTCTAACTCGCTTATTTGGATTCTTTGTTTTACCACTGCAGCGTCTAGATCGAGGTTCATCTATTTAATTGGCCAATAGGCTTTATGTTCTAACTCAACCAGAATGTGACAAGCTTTGCCATAGACTACTTGATAATGGGTCATACCTATTGGTGTTTTGAACGCCGTTCGATATGCCCACAAAGCTCCGCCTAACTTCTCTGACCAATCCTTGCCTCCCTTCTCTATGGTTTTATTAAGGATGCTCTTAATTGCCTATTCGATGTTTCCACTTGTCTGTTGATTTGTGGATGATAAGATGTAGAGACTCTATGCTCAATACCCAACATAGACAAGCACATTTTTAAATTCTTTTGGGTGAAGTGAGTTCCTCCACCGCTTATCAAAATTCTTGGAGTACCGAAGTGAGGGAAAATCATTCTCTTGACCATTGCAATGGATTCCTCCGTGGAAGCTTTACGACATGGCATGGCCTCTACCCACTTGGACACATAATCAACCATGACTAGGATATGCTCAAATCCGTGTGAGTTTTTGAAAGGCCCCATAAAGTCTATTCCCCACACATCGAATAAGTCAATTTCTAGATTATATTTCAAGGGCATGGCATTCCTTTGAGAAATATTTCTGATTCTTTGGTATTCGGGGCATGATGCAACATATCTTTTAGTATCTTCATGCATCTCCAGCCAAAAGAATCCCTGGACCACACTTTTCCTTGGGTCTGAAAATGGATATAGTGTCCACCGTACTCCGCCGAGTGGCACTTTCTCAAAATTTCTAGCCTCTCTTCTCTTGACACACATCATCTCATAACTCCATCATTGCCAAGTTTGAAGACATAAGGTGAATCCCAAAAATATTTTTGGCTTTCGGAGATTATCCTCCTTTGAGTGTTTTTATCTAGGTGATTAAGAGGCATCTTCCGAATTGCTCGAATGATATCGATCATCCAATTATCTTTGTCGAGTATTCGGTAGAGGTGGTCATCTCTCATCCTAGAAAAATGATCGGCCACAACATTATCCACCCCTTTTTATAACAAATTTCAACATCGAACTCTTGGAGAAGAAGGATCCAATGAATCAATCTTGGTTTAGCATCCTTCTTAGCCAAGAGATACTTTATGGCCACGTGATCGGTGTCAATAATGACCTTCGAGTTCACGATGTAAGATCTGAATTTTTCAAAGGCTAACCCTACTGCTAGCAACTCTTTCTCCATAGTGGCATAATTTAATTGTGCCTCACTAAGAGTCTTACTAGCGTAAAAAAGGCATGAACTCGGCCTTCATTTCTTTGACCCAAAACCGCTCCTACGGTGTAGTCACTTGCATTGCACATGATCTCGAAAGGTTGGCTCCAATCTAGAGGTTGAATAATGGGAGCACTCACCAAAGCACTTTTGAAGGTCCGGAATGCTGCTAAGCACTTCTTATTAAAGTCAAAAGCCACATCCTTTTGAAGGAGTTGAGTTAAATGCTTAGTGATCTTCAAGAAGTCCTTAATAAATCTTCTATAGAATCCGGCATGGCCTAGAAAGCTCCTCAAGGACTTAACACCCGTTGGAGGTGGGAGTTGCTCAACCGTCTCCACTTTAGCTTTGTCCACTTTGATTCCTCTCTCGGATATAACATGTCCGAGCACTATGCCTTGCATTACCATGAAGTGGCACTTCTCCAAATTTAGAACCAAGTCTACCTCCGCACACCTCGTGAGAACTTTATCTAAGTTTGCCAAGCAATCCACGAATGTCTTCCCATAAACGGAAAAATCATACATGAACACCTCGACAATTTCTTCGATGAATTTCGAGAATACGGCCATCATGCAACATTGAAAAGAGGTCGGAGCGTTGCATAGACTGAAGGACTTCCATCTCTATGCAAACGTTCCATAAGGGCATGTAAATGTTGTCTTGTGTTGATCATCCGGGTGAATGGGAATTCGCATAAACCCCGAGTACCCATCAAGAAAGCAAAAATAAGCGTGGTTTGCTAATCTCTCGAGCATCTCATCAATGAACGGTAAGGGGAAGTGATCTTTCTTCGTTGCTTTGTTTAGCTTTCGATAGTCGATATACATCCTCCATCCGGTCATGGTTCTTTGCGGTATTAATTCATTCTTCTCATTCTTCACCACGGTAAAGCCTCCTTTCTTCGGTACACAATGAACCGGGCTCACCCACTCGCTATGCGGAACCGATTAGATGATTCAAGTAGCTTGATGACCTCTTTCTTTACTACCTCTCGCATGGCATGAGTTAGCCTCCTTTGATGGTCCACTATGGTCTTACATTGGTCTTCCATAGGTATACAATGAGTGCAAAAGGCTGGGGTAAGTCCTTTGAGATCATTGATTGAATATCCAATTACCTTCCTATGCTTTTTCAATAAATTCAGCAACTTCCCATTTTCTTCGGGACTTAATTCGTCGATCGTGATGACTGGATAAGTCTTGTCTGGGCCCAAAAATTCATACTTTAATACTTTGGGCAAAGGTTTAAGATCCACCTCGGGCACTTGTGGCTCTTTGGGTTTAATGTCTCCTATATCTTCGATTTTTTCTTCCTCCACACTTCCATCTTGTGGTTCTAATCCCTTTGTTGCTTAGTTCCTCGTCTTGTTGATCATTAGGTTGATTATTCATCGCTCTTTGGAGTAGGTCTCTAAGGGTTTCAACAAAACAAAGACTACCAACCTCCTTTACTTCTTAGTCTTCGGGAGGAAAAGGTGAAGGTTGTTTAGAAACGCGAAGAAAATTATATGTGTACTTTTTTTCATTAAAATTTATTGTTACTTTGCCTTTTCCGGCATCCAACACGGCATCAATCAACTTAAGAAAGAGCTTACCTAGGATTATATGATCATGATTACTATGTTAAGCATCTATAACAAAGAAATCGGTCGGTATGCATCTCCCATAAATAACTTTGTTGATGTTGGAGCTAAGTCTAGGTTGTGGTCTTGAACTTTATCATAAGTTTTAGAAGATAGGACACTTACTTGGTCTCCGATGTCGCATAAAGCTTTGCATTGAACTCCGTTGATCTCGCAACTCAAGTGTGGTGCCATCTTCTCCTATTCTTCGGATCCTATTACATAAACTTCGGCAAGGCGAGCGTATGGCGATCCTTAGGGCTTGATCCCCATGATTCTTTTCACCTCGGCTATGTGTTACAGATCCACTTCATCATCACCAAAGAGCTTTTGAACGATCTGACTGATGGTTTCAAGATCGTACGAATCTTCCGCTTGCTTCTCCGGTGGGAAATCCGCTTCCAATTCTCTTGCCATCCCATTTTGGTTAGGGAACAGTCTTCTCTTGTCGAATACTTCTCCTTAATCAATTGAAACCCAATCCATATGTTCGAACTCCCTTAGTGGCTTCGTGCTTGACATACTCCTTTTGTTTGTTTCATTTGATTCGGTGAAGTCAACGCTTGGGGTAGTTTTAGTCTTGATGTGCACTTCTTCAAGCTTTTCTGGGATTGGCTCCTCTTTCTTGATTTCTGGGGTTGCCTCTTTAGAAATTTCAGCACACATGTTCATTCTTGAATTTTGTTCCGGCTCTCCCGCAAGTCTTGTTTCCCAAT
The DNA here is from genome assembly GCA_947561735.1 of Cenchrus americanus. Lineage (NCBI taxonomy): Eukaryota > Viridiplantae > Streptophyta > Magnoliopsida > Poales > Poaceae > Cenchrus > Cenchrus americanus. The sequence goes on from OX387244.1 coordinate 155,584,225, forward strand.
CTCTTCACATGGTTGCCACTTTGCTAATCTTTTGTAAAATTTTAGCGGCTTCCGTGATTGTTTTCTCCATGAGATCCCCACCTGCACACATTTGAACGTGTTGCATGCAACTAGGGGTTAGGGAAAAGAAAAATGTATGCAATAGTACATCACCGGAGAAGCTGAGTCTTGGTCCTTGTTCAATCAACTCATTAAATCTATTCCAAGCTTGGTCTATCCCTTCCTCTTCTCCTTGCGTGAAAGTGATCACTTGCCTCCTTAGAAGTTGAACTTTGTTAATTATAAAAAAATACTCGCAAAACTTCTTTGTCAACTTGCCCCAATTGCCTTCAACTTCAAAGGACACAAACGAGTACCACGTCTTTGCTTCGCCGGCAACTGAGTAGGGAAAGAGATTCCATTTGAACCATTCATCGGGAACTCCTTGACGCACCGTGTTGCATAACGTCGTGAAATGCCTTATATGTTTATATGGGTTCTCCATGTCAATCCCTTCAAATGGGGTTGCCGCCACCATCTCGATGATCCTAGCTTTGATTTCATACTTTGTCGCTTCAAGTTTCGAATCTGACTCTTGTACCTTTATGTCTTCACATCGAGGACTAGCGTAATCCCTTAGCGATTTCTCCGGTTCTTCCATGGGGTGGTTGATGAACGCCATCTAGACAACAAAATAAAAACAAAAACAAAACAAAACAAAGTGGTTTTCTAGGTATTAGGGGTTGGATATTAGCAAATCAATGGTAAACTAAATCTAAAACAAAATTAGATGCAAAACCAAACGACGTAAACTGGCTTGCTTCCAGCAACGGCGCTAGAAAAAGGGGCTTTTTGACGGATAAAACTCGTATCCACCTATGATCCGCAAGCGTATGGACCTACACCTTTTTTACCACGGGGATTCCCTAGGTTCTTATCAATCCGCGGAGCAAGGGGATTACACGCGTTTCATCTACCACTACTCACTAACTTATATAAACCCTAATCTACGGTTAATCTAGAGAACAATTACGCTACACTAGAGAGAACGATTAAACCAATAATATATGCAAAAGACACTTTTCCAAGGGTCTACGATACTTAAACATGCAACCGCTTAAGATATGAAAACCGATCTAATCTATCGGGGGCTATGACCACAGTTTCGCCCTTTCCCTCCCCCTTACTGTCACTACATGGAGGTATTCATGACTATTCCTATGATGGACACGACATATTGAATGGATCCAAGGGAGCATTGAGATCTTACTCCATTCATGGCATGGTAGCTAACCTTAAGCATCAAAGCTTCTTCAATACTAGATGATAGATAGATAACCAAACAAAGTAGCGATTACATCTCAAGTTCGATTACAACCCATGGACAAATGAGAAGATTACCCCATCAAGGTGCTAGACATAGCACCATTGATCATGGTGACGCTTCCGACGGTGTCTTGCTTCTCCTCCACTTCTGGGTGCTTCCTTCGACTAGAGCGATTCTTCTCGCGAATGATCTCTAGCTTGTGCATGGCCTCTCGGGCGAATGGCTTTCTCTCTCTCTTGCTAATGGAGGAACCTCCAGCAACTTTGGGTTGAAGGATCTTCGGGTGCTAGAAAAGGGGGCCGAATTGACCACTGGAGTGGGCCAGGCCGGCCGGCTTGGGCCGACCGGCGCAGGCCCATCCCGGTCCGGTTCGGTGGCCCCTTCGCTCCCGTGGGTCCTCATGTATTTATGCACTTTGCCCCCTCCACTTGCACCATTTTGACGATGTCATCCTTACATCCAAGATGGAGGTTCTCCTTGCATGAAGTTCGGTCTTTTACGCTTCAATCATCGGGGATGTTCTTTCATAACACTTCAGTCCTTGCCACCTTTGAGAGTGATTTCATCAAGCTCTTAAACACGAATGAGACACCTAAATTGATCCCTTGAACTTGTTGTGGCTTCATCCATTATGTCCATGTTTTCCTTCAAAAACATAACACTTCCAAATGCACACACAAAGATGAACTTCTTATATCATTAGTGTGCATAGTGGTGGGTTAGTTCCATAATCAAATCCAAACCAAAGTGTAATGAACATGTTTGGTGTACCAAAATACACCATCAACAATCCCCTAATTTTGGAAAATTACCAGGAGGGAATTGGGAGACCTGATTTCCCTAATTTTTTATATATAAACGAGGACTAGAAGGAGGAGGGGGAATATAAAATTTCAATTCCCGCCTTCGTGGTCCAGAGCGGGAAACGAAAGACTTTAGATCATGGGCCCAAATGTCAGTGACCCAAACGGAAGACCTCTTGGTGTCGGACCCAAATGTCAGTGACCTTACGCTGAGAGGCAAGTTGTTGACTGGGTTGTCTGTGCCACCATGGATCATGAAATAGACAAACACACACAGGACTATACTTCATATTCACGTTAGACATATGATCCGATTATTGCATTACAAATGTACTCACTGCAACAAATTAACATACCATTTCAACTATTTATTCTGTGACTAAAGACACTTAAACAAAACATTAAAACTATAGGGGACCCTGGTACCACCCTTCAGGTAATCTTCTATGGATATTGTGCATAAATTCAGGATAATTAGTGCATACAACTTCCCAATCATATGAGTATTTCATGAGGAGATTCGCTCTAAGAGAGAAATGAAGTCACAGTTTCCTCGCTTGCCATGTCCCACATCTTTCACGCACAGTGCAGCTTCAACCTTTCAAGTTGGTATATGTCGGCGACCGAGAGTAAATAAGGCTAGGCATTGGCACGAGTGTCCCATAAATCAGCCTCCTCCGGGAGTGATCCTTCACTAGAATATTATATCAGGACCGAGAAGCCATCAGGGTGTGTGTCAATAATTTTAATAGTTTTAGAGCTAGACTCCACTCCTGGACCGTAGAGCATTGCCTACTTTCACCACATCGACACGTATCGCTCGTATCACCGGCATTTTGCACCTACATGGAAGACAACTTCCACAAGGGCTTGGGCTGCAACACTTTCACATATGCTTCTTTATACTGATAGAGGAGGAACTTCAATGCAGTTGTCCTCTAGTATCGAAATTGTCTCTTATTATAGTGGGAGTGAATATGTTGTTTTGAAACGTTCTTTCGTGGACATCAGTTACCACCCAAAATGGACGCATCCCTTCAGTGCGGGTGTGGCCACGTTCGGGTCATGAAATTCCTGATTCTACCTCTTAATTGTGATTCACAATGATCAACATGTCCGTTCAGAGGCGGTGTGCACACAAGTTCATCAGTTAACACTCGGTGGCAATGCTTAACTGCAATTCTCAATGATCGACACGTGGATCAACTTGTGAGAGTGTGTCATTCCAAAACGCCTATTCTAGATGCCCTTCTATGCTTATATGCATGTTAATATCACACACGCACATAACCAGGGTCTGCGGGAATCATCAAGTGCGAATCCAGACCATTCGTAGACCTTTACAATCACAACTCACACAGCGTACCTGATCGAGGACTTGTCAAGTCATCCCACACCCTGCGTGTTGCAACGCAATGACCGTCTTGTCCATCTGATTATAGCAACCAATCTTGTTCTCTAGATGCAATTGACATCTAAACCATTACATAAATAAACGGTAGAGAGTTGTCTCGTTGTTGATGCGTCATGAGCTGATGCAGTGAGACAGCCATTAGATGCAGTTGATGCAGCGTGATTTTTCTGCAGGACTTTTTGGTGCTCTTGAGGGGAAACTTCAAAAGTAAACACATACCTAGACATGTCGGGCTCATCCCGTGGTACCCATCGTCCACACATGTAATCGATGCACGCCACTGAAGATTCTGACCTAGATACATTCCTATCACTCGTAGACCTGACTATATTCTGAGCATCACACATTTTCCATAGTAAATTTAGCAATGCTACACTGAGCTCACGTGACCGCTGCAGTCCTCGATAAATAGGCGAGTGCAGCATATCATTGTTGAAAGGTAAGGACAACACTCATCAATTCCCCTTTTGTGGATGCATGGTAAGACAGTCATGTTGTTAGCTTATGTAGGGTTTGTTCTTCTTTTGTGTATGGAGTACGTGGGGAATGGTCGGGCAAGGAAGGGACGGAGCATGAAACCTAGAGGAGTCGGGGAAGCGGGAGCTGTCGAGCGCAATAACACCTCACCACCACCCGGTTCAGCCACTACCATCGACACCGCAGCAGCACGCGGCGCCAATGGCACCTCCACTTCCGCTGGTATTGACACAACACCCGACCCTAATGGCACCTCCACTTCTGCTGGCATTGACACCTAGCAACACCTGGGGGTGATGCCACCTCCAGTTCAGCCACTGGCAACGGTAGCTCAGGATTAGCTGAACCTCATGGCACCACCTTTTCGCCCATGGCTGTGACGCCCCAGGTTTTTATTTAGCATCATTAACGCTAATGGCCGAATCAGCCAAGTCAAACCGGCTGACTTTGGTTAAACCGAGGTCAACCTGGGTCATCACCTCGAAAACCTCACCGACAAACCCTATTGAACCCCTTTACCAAGTCAACACACCCCCGTGGTCAACCCTTGGTCAAAGACATGGTCAAACCCCACTTGAACACCTACGTCGGCGAATGTCTTCCGGAACTTTTGCCGCGTTCTCCAAATTTCACCTAAACACTTCAAAATCTACCTTAATGAAAGTTGTCTAGTTTGTTGAGGGACACAACTTTCATGTAGATTGGCATTTCAAATTTTGAGTGGAATTTGGTGAAAAACTTGGTCAACCGCCAGCATCTTCTGTTCACCGGAACATGGCGACATTCAAAGTTTGGTAGTATTTTGTGCAAAATCTGTAGAGAAAAACAGCATACGGCCTTTGTGAAAGTGGTAGAGGGTAGTGGGACTTACAACTTTCCTATTCATCACTTGGTACACTTCTGTTGCAAAATGTTGAGTTAACCTCGGTCAAACGTTGCCAGTCCGACACGGGAAGGTTGACCGCGACGCCGCCCGCGCTCTCACGCGTTCCCGTGTGCCTGCGCGCGACGCCCGCCGCCTCGGCGTACGGGCCGCTCGCACCTTCCCGAGGCTGTTCCTTCCCGAGGGCGGGAGCACTCCAAGACCCTTGAAGTCCGCGCACGCCACGCGTTGCTTCCGTACACGCCGCCCGGCCCGCGCCACCCTTGGTCCGGGGCGGTCCGCCCGCCGTTCGCCGGTGCGCGCGTGCCGGCCGAGGCACTGCCGTACCGCGGTGAGGATCCCCTACGCCACGTGAACCGCCTACAAAACCCTCTGTGCCTTCTCGTGCGCTCGCCCACGGCCACGGCTGCCTCCCTGTGCTCCGCCGTCCTCGCCATGGCCACTACCACGGGACACCTGCCTGTGCCCTCCTCCGAGGTCAACCGACCCCACGGACGCCCCTTCTAGGATCCATAGAGGCTCGAGCAACCACTCATCGCCTCACCTCGCGCCGCCCCTCGCCGGACGGAAGGCTACCACGGCCGCTGCCCGGGAGCGCCGCCGACGGCCGTCCGCCGCCGCATCTCCGCACGGTCCAACCTCCCACACCGGCCTAGGGCAACCCCCGGACCACCCCACGCCCGTCCCCCGGTCGAACCCACCGCCAGAGCTCTCCGGAATTGCGCCGCTCGCGCCGCTCGCGCCGACCGCCACCCCGAGGACCACATTGCGAGGCCCCAGCTCTTTCCGGGGGCCTGCCTGCAAAACCGCATCTCAAATAGTAAAATCACATTGCTGATTTTTGTAAATTCCGTAGAAAATCGTAAAAAACAGAAAAATACAAACCCAATTTTGTTGGATTAGCTGTCAAAAATCCTACAACTTTTGTTATTCTTGCCTGAGCTAGTTCATGATAATTTTTGCATGAAAAATAGAAATGTGAAAACCTAGATCTGCTTTATCTCAAAATCCGTAAATCCTCTGTAGCTGATTTTTGGATATGTTGTGTGTTCTGTCATGACTAGCTTCTGCACCAAAAATTGCACAAAGTTATGTTGTAAATATTGTTATATAAATTGTTTTCTATTTATGCAGAATCTGTACAAATGATTTTTGTAGCCAAATATAATTATGTTTTGGTACCTAACTTCTGCATGTTGCTTTGCTATCCCAAAACACACCTCTGGTGATTTAATCACAATTTTATGATTAGCAGAAATATTTATTTTTGAAAATGCTTGATTTTCTTTGAAAATATATAACTCAAGATTCATAATAGTTCTAGGTGTATGTGCTGCATCCCTAGGCTAATTTTGGACCATATACCATATGTGAGAGAGTTTGGATCATTTTGATGAGTATTTCTTTTTGTGTGCATTTACCTTGTTCTCCCAGCTAGCTGTTGCTATTTTCAAAATAATTAAATTCAGGTTTTTCCCTAAACATGCATGTGTGTTCAGTGACTTGTTGTAGGTGATTAGTGCCTAATGCACATTCCCACTGAATTTTAATTAATTAATTTATGAATGAAAGCTATGGAAGCAAATTATGACTTAATAGTCATTTAAATGGGAAAAATCACCAACCCACCTTTAATGACTTTGTGTGTGATGAAAATCATGTCAAAAAGATAAATACCAACCCATTGCTGTTTGTGAAGTTAAATTAAATTATTTACATATATATGTACACAGTCACTATCAGAAGGAATATTTAATAAAGAGTTGCATATTGTTCCTTTTTGGAAGAGTATGTTGAATGTATTCTTATCTAGGTGAATGTGTTCAACCAATGCACCCCATGGTTGTCATTTATTGTTTGTAAGTAATTAAATTAAAAATCGTCGAATAAATCTTGCACTTGCATCTTCGTGTAGATCTTTCCGACGGTAGACGTACGCTCGTGCTGGAAGGAGGAGACGAAGGTGCTGACGAAGAGCTGCAGTACGTGGACGTAGCTCAAGACCTGGACCCAAGTCCAGAAGGGCCCAAGGCCAACCTTGCCAGTGAAGGCAAGCCCCGGATCATTAACCCTGTCTTTTAAAATTGTGCCTTTACCTTTGCTGTTATTGTGCATTTACGTTTCAGGAGTTGAATTGAAACCCTAGTTGCACGATCCCTAGGTACCTATGCTCTATCACTAGTATGGTAGGTCGATAGCGGCTATGCTACAGCACCCGGTAGAAGTTGAGTGATGTTCGTCACTCGCGAGAATAGGTTCTTATGGTGGAATCATGAGATCTTTATAAATGGATTGCTCATGTGGTAAGAGCATGGGATTTGGGCTCCGGCCCAGTGGCTTTCGTGGGTTAAGCTTTTGAACGTACTAAGCACTTGTCGGGAATGAGACCGGTAAGCCTAGTACCTTAATGAGACGGCGCGGGAACTCTCTCTTACTACTCCTGAGTAGTCACCTACCCGGCTAGCTATCGGGAAGGGGGGTGCATGTGTGAGACTGGGTGCCTTGCGGGGTATGCCAGTTAGCCTTGTATCCAGGACTGTAAGCATTGGTCCCAACCCGAGGATTTTTGGGAACTGCCTGGGTGGTTGTCCTCACAGGGGCATTCTACCGTGTGTTTAGGTTTACCTTGCAAGGTTTCAATCAATCGATTGTCGGCCTCTCACCGTTATCAGAGACTGCTTAATCAACTGGCCATGATATCACGTAATGATGGAATTTGGTGAATATCGTTGTATGAATTCATTGCTTGTCCAATTCTTGATTGAATTAGTTGGCACACTTAGAAATGGTAATCAACTACAACTGGAGCTAAAATGATGAAAGTAAGGACCTACCCTTCGCGGCTGTTCAGCAAAAGAAGCTCCGCCGGCCAAAAGCCTGCCATGTCTAGAGTTTGGTGACGTAGTGATCACCCGACGGTTAAGTCTTGCTGAGTATTAGTATACTCTGCCTTACTTTAAAACTGTTGTGCAGGTGTTGTCGGTGGGGTGGGTGACGACAAGTGATGACATCACGGATGGCCTCCTGTGATGTTTATCGCTGCGCTAGTGTGATTTAATTCCGCTGTTTTCAAACTCTGAACCTTTACTCCATGTCATGAACAATGGTTCGTAAATAAGTGTTTTTAACTCATGTGGTACTCTCAACTCGCCTTCGCATGAGTTTTTATGCATATGTCGATCGTCTGTATGAATTCCAAGTGATTTACCGGGTGTTAACCTGGCAACTAACGACAAGATGATAGTTTACTATCGCTTAATGACCAAAGTGGATTAGTTTTAGGTGATAGTACGGTATTTTCCTGGGCGGGTTGGCACAATGGCCCAGGCTGCCACCTCTACTGTTGCCTATTGAAATGCCACCCCGCGACTAGTGCTCATTGAATAAGATGAATCACATGACCTGAAATGGTCTGTGTTGCTTCGGCTTCAGCAGGGCAGGCCCGCCCGTGTTTATCATGAAGGTATGTGGGTGAGCCCTCTTTGCCACAAGGGCCACATGCAATGGACCATTCATATAACAACCCCGGATTTTCGGTGAGGAAAACCCGAGTCCCTGTTCCTTTACGACAGTCCCGGGATCAGGGGCTATCCCGTACAGATCTCATCACAGAAGGTAAATCACAACCGTACATCGCATCACACAATTATTAGTACATAATTTATTGCATGTCCATAATGGAGTACAACATTACAAGCCTCAAGGCTGAATCAGAGTAAAATTCTACGCGGCGGTAGCTAGCATCTCAGAAGAGTCTCCATCTTCTGTTCTTCACTCCCACATGCATCCTTGAGCGAAGAGACACATCCCTCAGTCGTACCATCCGTCAGCGTTGTTGTCGAAGTCGGACTCATACCCTGCACACCCAAAGTCTATCCCCAAGGAGTGGGATAGGTTCACATCACCGACTGTATGCAGCTTTAAGTGGCCTATCTTCTAAAGGGTAAGAAAAGAGACAAGGTAGAAGCTCAGGTTTCCTATGCAGTAACAGCAAGCTTAAACAAAAATCATCTCCATATAGGTCCCAAACCAATCTCTCAAACATAGCTCGGAACCACCTGGTACCCCAGGGCCCCGTCTCCACAACCTGTTTCCATCTAGGGTAGATGCAAGAACTTCCTCTCCTCGCACCTCAATGATTGCAATAGGATCGACGAGGTAGAGGGAGTCACTCTCCTCTAACCGACTACAACCACGGCTCACCACACTCTCAACTACAGGGGGAGGTAGAAATCCTAAAACATGAGGAACGAACATGTCTTCAAGGTTTGTCCATGACCGAGGACGCGGCTATACGTATAGATCGAAACTCTGCAGAGCGTGTACACCAGTACCCAACTCAGGATGGCACCCGGCGGTGATCAGCCAACTGAGCCCATCCTACCGTGCGAACTCTCAGTAGTTACGGTTCCATCCTGCATCCGGCCCTCAAAGCGATCCCCCTCGCAAAGGGAATTGCACCGGAACTGTGAAATACTCCCGTGTGGCCACACGGGAGATGCTCTAAGAGGGTGGTCTCACCTCCACCGCTCCCCCATAGATACCCTCTATCCTTCCTAAGCAGGTATGGTTCCGCACTTGCCGAGCTCAACTCGGCCCTAACCCCACGCTCGGCGAGGCGGCGTGTACGAAAGTCCTATCGACAAGTTGATCCACTCGGTTTCAGACCGGGGCAAGCTCATGTCCTCCATCCGCAAGTAAAACCCCAACACCTAGGCTCCAAAAACCGTCAAAGTAGGGATACACTAAGGAGTGCACCCCTATCCCTGATCCCAGATCGGTTGTTTCGAGCTCACCCCCGCCAAAGTACCCAAAACGCCTTCTCCTGCCGGTTTTACCCCACGCACGCCAAGAACCACTATTCCCATCCCAAACACATGCATCGCGAAGCTCAGCGCATATACACGCTTATATAAACATATATAGTGGTAGGACAATCAAGGACAGGATAATTAAAGAAGGTAGTGCAAGGTTCATCATCATCATCATGCATTTAAAGTAAAGCGCTAGCATACTACATAGCAATGCCTAATAGGTATTCAGAATCAGTCGGGCGTGAACACCTGCGTGCGAGTAGTCGTCGGCGGCGTAGTCGTCGGTGTAGTCGATCTCCGAGCTTAGATCCCCGGCTCCAGCTGCTCCTATTAACGCGTAATCAAAATAAAAGCAGGTCCTATTGCAATTAATCCCAAATGAACAACAATTAAGAGCCAAAAGAGAGCGAACACTAGCCTAACACAGAGTTTATAATTATGGAAGAGCTTTGGAAAAGGTTTCACAATTTTCGGAGTTGAAATGGATTTTCTAGGATTTTCCAAAGATAAAATAGTTTTCTGAAATTAAAATACGCATACAATACACTTAACTATAAGCTAACTACTGGAAGGCTCAAAAGGGCTCTAAGCTATCTACAGGCTGGCTGCAAGCTAGCTCTTCAAGCTCACATGGCTGCCACGTAGGTAGCTATAAGCTGACCCATGCACAAGTGGCTGCCCACATGGCTGAAGGTGTGGCTGCCACAAACGATCTCGGTCGGATCTGCTGCGGCTCGCAGCTGAGTGGCAGTGTGGTGCTTTTGTGGTTGGACAGCCACACAAGATCCAAAGGATCTGTCGCGGCTCGATGAGGTGCGGGTAATGGTGTGGCTGAGGTGTGGTTGGCTCGGTGTACGGGATCCAACGGGATCCGCTACGGGTGGGACGGTGTGTAGGCAGGCACGTAGAGTTAATCCCCACTGGTTTTGGGGCTGCGCCAAAGGTGCCGATGGAAAGCTCCAAAGGAGCGGGGGCTGAAAAGGGGTTCGTCGGCGGTGAGGTTGGTCGGTGACTCGACCTCACGTGACTCGACGCGGCTCTGGTACACCTAGGGACCCATCTAGGCAAAGAAAAGGGTTGCCTTGGTCGGAGACTCAGCACGACGGTGACGGAGAGCAGCTTGGCGCGCGGTGCAAAGCAGAAGGTTTTGGCGACGAGGCTAGGGTGGCCGGCACCGGTGAGGTTGTATGCGCTCGCATGCCTGAGAGCGAACGCATACACGGGTTGGTCCGGCGCTTGCGCGCCTCGGCAGAAAGGATGCTCTTGATGACGGGGTTCCAGTCACGACAGGCTGAGCGATGGTCAGGTTCGGCTCACACACGTTAATGTGTTCACCGGACTCGAGCAAGGAGAGCAAAGGCGACAGCTGGGTCGAGCGCATGCACGAGCGTGCGGCCGTGAGATGAAGCTCCCGGACGAGCACGGCGGCGCGATGGTAAACGGCTCGGTGCGGCTCGAGCTCCGCGGCGTCGCGACTGGGGTGTCCGCGGCGGCGTGGAAGCTCGCTTGCAAGGGTGTGTGTGTGCGTGAACATGCGCGTGCACCATTTGGCATAGGGAGAGCCGCGCTCGACTCCCTCGGGTGCGGGTGTGCGTGAGCAGAACGCAGGCGGCGAAAGAGAGCGGCTCGGCGTGGCGAAGGTTGACAGAGACAACACACTACGCGACGGGGATACTGTCTTGCGAACAGAGTATCACGGTCAAGAACGGGGCTTGCCTGGTGACGGTGAGAAGGTCGGCAGTGAGGGTTTGAGTTCACACGAGGTTTGGCCATAGAAAGACGAGGCCTTGGCCCTCGCGGGCGTGAGTGAGCATTGGCCGGACAAAGGTAGCGTCCATGTCCTCACTTGAGCGTGCAGGCATGCTGGTGGCTTGTCCACGGCGGCGAGCTCCGCGGTGGCATGCCGGGGTGTTCGCCTGCGTGCGTACGTGTGGACGAACACGTGCGCTGACTTGGCCTGACGCTCGTGCGCCTAGGTGGCAGGACGTCCTCGGCAGCAAGGTGAAGTAGAGTGACGGGGCGGTCGCGAGCTGGGTGCTTCAGTTTCACTCGAGGTGTGCAAGGCGACGACCGGGTTAGCGCGCGCGTGCGCTAGAGCGAGTGTGCAAGAACGGGATCGAGTTGGCGCTCGCACTTCCGGGGAGGATGGATTTCCCTCGACGGCAAAGCCGCGTCCCGTGGCGGGACGGAGTGCCGATGAGGTCAGGCGCGAAAGGGAGCCATAGGCTCGGACTTGACCTCTCCAGGCAAGCACACGCATGGTTGCGCGGCTAGGCACGGGCACGTGCGTGTGTGGTTGCACAAGATAAGGCCGAACGCGTGCGCATACCGGCATCCAGGCCACGGCGGTGGGCCGGAACGGCGGCGGCGTGACTATGGCGACAACGCGACTTCGGCGGCGTGCCACAGTGACGGCGCAAAGAAAGGGGAGCGGCGACCAGGCTAAGGCCGGGAGGTGATGAGGCTCAAGGCGGCCAAGATGGTTAGACCTCGCCTCTGATGGCTTCGAAGGACAAACGTGCGCCGATGCGTTGGGGTTCGCGGCAGCGGCAGAGCGGGGCGAGATGGGGCTCACCGACGCAAACTCTTGTGCAGCGCCGGTGAGGATCACATGAATACGTGCGGAGATCGAGCGTGAGTGTGCGCACGGGTATGTGTGCGGTTGGACAGGGAGAGCAGAGGGGCTCGACCCCTCGGGTGTATGCGTTCGCATTTGTGCAGACATCGGCGGCGTGGCCATGGCGGTGACACGAACCCGACGGCACGTGCGCGGCGACGAAACAGAGACAAGAGCACGACGAGCAGATTTAGGTGAGGCGGTGTTTACGATCGAGGCGGCCAAAAAGGTTCAAACTTGGGGTTGATGGCTCGACGGGCACACGTGCGCCGGTGCATTGGGGTTCGCGGTGATGGCACGGCGGAATGTCGAGCATGGTCACAGATAGGTGAAGCAGGGGCTCGGCCCCTCGGTTGCGTGCGTTCGTGTGCGTGCCGAACACCAACGGCGCAGCCATGGCGGCGACAGCAAAACTAATGTCATGCACTAGGTAAGGGAACAAAGAATGGGGGCGGCAAGGAACGGCCCGGCGGCGTTGGTTGGGGACATACGCCGGCGAACGACCTCGTGTGCACGTGAGTGCTCGTGCACAGGTTCATCCAGGAAGAACAGGGTCTCGGCCCAGTGGTGGTGTGTGCAGGCAAATCATCGGCGGCGCAGCCATGGTGACGGCATAACGCCGACGACATGCGCTCGGCAAGGGACAGCGACGGGTGGACGGAGAGCGTGGAAGTGCGCACGACGAGGGTCTGTGCTCACACGACTCCTGGCCAAAGAAAGGCAGGGCCTTGGCTCGACAGCGCGTGCTTAGCGTGTGGGTGCTGGCGGCAAACCGAAGCTCGGAGACGCACGTCGAACAAAGGAACGACACAACTGCAAGGCAAAGGAGCACGCGCGGCGATGACGGCAGCGGCACCTGCAAGCGACGGCGGGTCTGCGCGACGGCGTTGCGGAACAGCAGGAAACATACAAGCAGCGAGCTCACATGGCTCGGTCCAGCCTCGGCTCGAAGGCCGGGTCCACAACAAGGTGAAGGGGGTTGAGGCTCACCTTGCGCTCTTGGACACGACGGCGAAGAAGGTGCGGTGGAGCAGAGCAGCATGACGCCGCCCCTCCAGCAGGTCCGGCTCCTATTCCGCGGTGGCGACTTGACCTCGGACGGCTCCGGCTTGGGCGTCGGCGTCCCTGGCTCGGGCCGCTCCGGCTCCGCGGCGGCCACGCACAGCACCCCCTCCTCAGGCGGCCTCGCCTGCAGGCCGGACAACGACGTGGGGGTCCAGCGGCGCGGCGACCTCGGGTTCTCCCACGGGCGGCCTCCAGTTCCTTCTCCCCCAGCTTCTCCTTCTCCCCCTCTCCTCCTCTCTTCTTGCGGCAGACAGGGAGAAATCCCCAAGCGGTGGCGGATCGGGGATGTTGACTGGGGCGGCTTTATAGGGCGGCGCCCTAGGGTTCCGAGGCACGGACGGATGGTGCAGATGTGGCCCGGGGATGCGTGGCCTCCATCCCGCGGCGCCAGCACTGCAGGGTGGTGGTGGCCATGGGGCCGGCGCGGCGGTCTCCCCGCCCCTACGATGCCGTCACGGGGAGAACGACAGAGGAAGAGGAAAAAGGTGGGGGAAAGAAAGGGCTGACCGCCGGGCCCCACATGGTGGTGAGAGAAGGAGGGGTTGGTGTTAGACGGGCCGGCAGTTAGGTGGGTTGAGAGGCCCGTCGGGCTGGCTGTTCGTTGCAGGGCTGGGTGAAAGATGGAGGGGGTCTGGCAGATCTCTACTGATGTGGTTAAGGCCCAAAGTGGTAGGGAAGGTTTTCCTACTTTTTTGTCACCTTAGATCCTATTTAAACTATGATTCGAATTCGAATTAGAATTCAAATTTGAATCCCACACAATTAAGATGCAAAATAAATCCCATAAAACTCCAAGGTTCTCACACTAGCAAATTATATTTCCTAAATTTTAATGTTTTGCTCAAAATAAATATAAGATTTTCAGGGAAGGATCATAGAAGACATCCTTATATTTTAATCATGCACTCAATTTCAAATCGAAATTTTGTAGTCCACATTTTTGCATTGCTAACATTCCGGAGAAAATTCCAGGATGTTACAGAACTCCCCCCCCCTTACAAGAATCTTGTCCTCGAGATTAAGAGCTGACTCCCGGTTTTTGAAGAGATGAGGAAAAAGGAGAAACGAGTTGCTCCAGCATCAAAAGAGTTAAGGCCGATGCAACCCAACTTAAAACTCTCCGATCGCGGTGGCAGAAGCGTTGGTAGCTTTTCCTTCTTTCAGGTGGGTGAGCCTCCCACGGCTCGCAGATTGCTGAGGAGTAGACTGAGGATGTCCTCCTCCTGGAGTTGGTGCTTTTGCGGGCATAGCTGCGGTCTTGTTGTCGGGGCACTGGAAGGACTTGCCCAAGCTTGCCACAGGCGAAGCAAGTCGGGGTAAACTCTCTGATGTTGGGTCTTGGAGTGCTCGGCTATGGACAGTTGTATCCTCCATTCTGCTGCTGGTAGTTGAAGCTCCCTCCTCCTGAGTAGTAGTTGTTGCCTCCTCCGAAGTTGCTTCCATACTGGTTAATCCCTAAGCGGAAATTCCCTCTCATCATGTTGGTTGGCCCATCCCTCGGCCTCTGGGATGATCGGTCGAAGTGTGCTCGATCTCCCATCCTCTTCCTATTTTTCATGTGGTCTTCACGACTCCTTCTCTCGTCCTCGAGTGCGATGGCGCAGTTCATGAGGTGTCGTAGGGTCTTGTGCTCACTTGCCTTCAGTCCCTGGTGAAGACCGTGGAAAAGGCCTCTCAGGAACCAGAACTGCTTCTTCTGTTCGAGGTTGGTGTCCTCGGGAGCGTAGCGCATCATTTTCATGAAGTGGCGCTCGTACTACTCCACTCTCATCGCACCCTGTGTCATGGTGCAGATCTCTTGAGTCTTATGGACCATCAGCTCACTGGGCAGGTACTACTCGCGGAACGCCTCGTAGAACTACAGCCAAGTGATGAAAGTTGGGTTCAGGTGGCTGGCGGCGTGGTTGTCCCACCAAGACTTGGCAGAACCCTCTAGCTGGTGCGCGGCGATGGCGACACACTCCTCGCCAGTGTAGACAGTGAGGTCGAGCCTGGTCTCGATTACCCTCAGCCAGTCGTCGGCATCGAGCGGCTTGTCCGAGTAGCCGATGGTAGGGGCCTTCAAGCGGATGAACCCCTCGATTTCTTCGTGAGGTCCTCCCCCCGGCGGGGCATTGCGGTTCCCACCATGGCCTCGGTGTTCCATGGCTTCCGCCATCCTCTGCATCAGCTGAGTCTGTAGGGCCATCACGTCCACCAAGTTAGGTGGCAGCAGTGGCAGCTGCTCTAGCTCAGGCCGGTATTGTTCAGGTTCGGGCTCAGCTTCCTCCTATTCGTCATCAACTTCAGGGCCCTCGGGTGGCGGTGGCGGCGGCACGCCCAGGACCCTGTGAAACTTCCTCTTCCTTGGCAGCTTCTTCAAAGCGTGGCAGCAGGCGACCCGACCTTCGGATCGATATCGTTTTGAAAAACATGACCAGGGAAGCAAAACTCTAGACAACGTCACTCACCAACCAATGAGTCAGACACAAGCATGAAAATATCACTAATTATACATCCTATCACTCAATGGGAAGATGCATTAAAACACAATAAACTCCATTAAGAGCCAAACACTCAGCAAACATGATAGATACACATATAAGCTTCCTCGAGGGTGACTCAGGCCTCAGAGGTTGCGAGCACACCAACGATCTAGTTTATCGTTAAAAGATCTCCGAGTGGGTTGTGCCTAGTATGGTGTTTCAACACTGCTCCACTTCATCGTGTTCAGGACAAGCTCTCGACCAAAGGTCGTGTCCTCGTGAGAAAAGTTGAAGCTCGTAGGTAAGAAAGAAGCTTTTCAAAGGGGGGGAAAGCTTTTATAAAATAATCCAAGGGGTTTATATAAAGGAAAGAAACGTATAGAATCCTTATTTACTATCGGCCATTTCTAGGGATACGCGCTACAGTCAAGTACGGCTCTGATACCACCTATAACAACCCCGGATTTTCGGTGAGGAAAACCTGAGTCCCTGTACCTTTACGATAGTCCCGGGATCAGTGGCTATCGCGTACAGATCTCATCACAGAAGGTAAATCACAACCGTACATCGCATCACACAATTATTAGTACATAATTTATTACATGTCCATAATGGAGTACAACATTACAAGCCTCAAGGCTGAATCAGAGTAAAATTCTACGCGACGGTAGCTAGCATCTCAGAAGGGTCTCCATGTTCTGTTCTTCACTCCCACAGGCATCCTTGAGCGAAGCGACGCATCCCTCAGTCGTACCATCCGTAAGCGTTGTTGTCGAAGTCGGACTCATACCCTGCACACCCAAAGTCTATCCCCAAGGGGTGGGATAGGATCACATCACCGACTGTATGCAGCTTTAAGTGGCCTATCTTCTAAAGGGTAAGAAAAGAGACAAGGTAGAAGCTTAGGTTTCCTATGCAGCAACAGCAAGCTTAAACAGAAATCATCTCCATATAGGTCCCAAACCAATCTCTCAAACATAGCTCGGAACCACCTGGTACCCCAGGGCCCCGTCTCCACAACCTATCTCCATCTAGGGTCGATGCGAGAACTTCCTCTCCTCGCACCTCAATGATTGCAATCGGATCGACGAGGTAGAGGGATCCACTCTCCTCTAACCGACTGCAACCACGGCTCACCACACTCTCAACTACAAGGGGAGGTAGAAATCCCAAAACATGAGGAACGAACATGTCTTCAAGGTTTGTCCATGACCGAGGACGAGGCTATACGTATAGATCATAACTCTGCAGAGCATGTACACCTGTACCCAACTCGGGATGGCACCCGGCGGTGATCAGCCAACCGAGCCCATCCTACCGTGCGAACTCTCGGTAGTTACGGTCCCATCCTGTATCCGGCCCTCAAAGTGATCCCCCTCGCAAAGGGAGTTGCACCGGAACTATGAAATGCTATCGTGTGGCCACACGGGAGACACTCTGAGAGGTTGGTCTCGCCTCCACCGCTCCCCCACAGATACCCTCTATCCTTCCTAAGCAGGTATGGTTCTGCACTTGCCGAGCTCAACTCGGCCCTAACCCCATGCTCGGCGAGGTGGCGTGTACGAAAGTCCTATCGACAAGTTGATCCACTCGGTTTCAGACCGGGGCAAGCTCATGTCCTCCATCCGCAAGTAAAACCCCAACACCTAGGCTCCAAAAACCGTCAAAGTAGGGATACACTAAGGAGTGCACCTCTATCCCCGATCCCAGATCGGTTGTTTCGAGCTCACCCCCGCCAAAGTACCCAAAACGCCTTCTCCTGCCGGTTTCACCCCACGCACGCCAAGAACCACTATTCCCATCCCAAACACATGCATCGCGAAGCTCAGCGCATATACACGCTTATATAAACATATATAGTGGTAGGACAATCAAAGACAGGATAATTGAAGAAGGTAGTGCAAGGTTCATCATCATCATGCGTTTAAAGTAAAGCGCTAGCATACTACATAGCAATGCCTAATAGGTATTCAGAATCCGTCGGGCGTGAGCACCTGCGTGCGAGTAGTCGTCGGCGGCGTAGTCGTCGGTGTAGTCGATCTCCGAGCTTAGCTCCCCGGCTCCAGCTGCTCCTACTAACGCGTAATCAAAATAAAGGCAGGTCCTATTGCAATTAATCCCAAATGAACAACAATTAAGAGCCAAAAGAGAGCGTACACTAGCCTAACACAGAGTTTATAATTATGGAAGAGCTTTGGAAAAGGTTTCACAATTTTCGGAGTTGAAATGGATTTTCTAGGATTTTCCAAAGATAAAATTGTTTTCTGAAATTAAAATACGCATACAATACACTTAACTATAAGCTAACTACTGGCAGGCTCCAAAGGGCTCTAAGCTATCTACAGGCTGGCTGCAAGCTAGCTCTTCAAGCTCACATGGCTGCCACGTAGGTAGCTATAAGCTGACCCATGCACAAGTGGCTGCCCACATGGGCGAAGGTGTGGGCGCCACAAACGATCTCGGTCGGATGCTCGCGGCTCGTAGGCGGCGGCAGTGTGGTGCTTTTGTGGTTGGACAGCCACACAAGATCCAAAGGATCTGTCGCGGCTCGATGAGGTGCGGGTAATGGTGTGGCTGAGGTGTGGTTGGCTCGGTGTACGGGATCCAACGGGATCCGCTACGGGTGGGACGGTGTGTAGGCAGGCGCGTGGAGTTAATCCCCACTGGTTTTGGGGTTGCGCCAAAGGTGCCGATGGAAAGCTCCAAAGGAACGGCGGCCGAAAAGGGGCTCGTCGGCGGCGAGGTTGGTCGGGGACTCGACCTCACGCGATTGGACGCAGCTCTGGTACACCTAGGGATCCATCTAGGCAAAGAAAAGGGTTGCCTTGGTCAGAAACTCAGCACGACGGTGACGGAGAGCAGCTTGGCGCACGGTGCAAAGCAGAAGGTTTCGCCGACGAGGCTAGGGTGGCCGGCGCCGGTGAGGTTGTATGCACTCGCATGCCTGAGAGCGAACGCGTACACGGGTTGGTCCGTCGCTCGCGCGCCTCGGCAGAAAGGATGCTCTTGATGACGGGGTTCCAGTCACGACAGGCTGAGCGACGGTCAGGTTCGGCTCACACACGTGAATGTGTTCACCGGTCTCGAGCAAGGAGAGCAAAGGCGACAGCTGGGTCTAGCGCATGCACGAGCGTGCGGCCGTGAGATGAAGCTCCCGAACGAGCACGGCGGCGCGATGGTAAACGGCTCGGTGCGGCTCGAGCTCCCCGGCGTCGCGACTAGGGTGTCCGCGGCGGCGTGGCAGCTCGCTTGCGAGAGCGTGCGTGTGCGTGAACATGCGCGTGCACCATTTGGCACAGGGAGAGCAGGGCTCGACTCCCTCGAGTGCAGGTGTGCGTGAGCAGAACGCCGGCGGCGAAAGAGAGCAGCTCGGCGCGACGAATGTTGACAGAGACAACACACTACGCGGTGGGGATACCGTCTTGCGAACAGAGGATCACGGTCAAGAACGGGGTTTGCCTGGTGACGGTGAGAAGGTCGGCGGTGAGGGTTTGAGTTCACACGAGGTTTGGCCACAGAAAGGCGAGGCCTTGGCCCTCACGGGCGTGAGTGAGCATTGGCCAGCCAAAGGTAGCATCCATAGGCTTGGACTTGACCTCTCCAGGCAAGCGCACGCATGGTTGAGCGGCTAGGCACGGGCACGTGCGTGCGTGGTTGCTCAAGGCAAGGGCGAACGCGTGCGCATACCGGCATCCACGCCACAGCGGTGGACCGGAACGGCGGCGGTGTGACCATGGCGACAACGCGACTTCGGCGGCGTGCCACAGTGACGGCGCAAAGAAAGGGGAGCGGCGACCAGGCTAAGGCCGGGAGGTGATGAGGCTCAAGGCGGCCAAGATGGTTCGACCTCGCGTCTGATGGCTTTGGGGGACAAACGTGCGCCGACGCGTTGGGGTTTGCGGCAGCGGCAGAGCGGGGCGAGGTGGGGTGAGATGGGGCTCACCGACGCAAACTCTTGTGCGGCGCCGGTGAGGATCACATGAATACGTGCGGAGATCGAGCGTGAGTGTGCGCACGGGTATGTGTGCGGTTGGACAGGGAGAGTAGAGGGGCTCGACCCCTCGGGTGTATGCGTTCGCATTTGTGCAGACGTCGGCGGCGTGGACACGACGGCGACATGAACCCGACGGCGCGTGCACGGCGACGAAACAGAGACAAGAGCACGACGGGCAGATTTAGGTGAGGCGGTGTTCAGGATCGAGGCGGCCAAAAAGGTTCGAACTTGGGGTTGATGGCTCGACGGGCACACGTGCGCCGGTGCGTTGGGGTTCGCGGTGACGGCACGGCGGAATGTCGAACACGGTCACAGATAGGTGAAGCAGGGGCTCGGCCCCTCGGTTGAGTGCGTTCGTGTGCGTGCCGAACACCAACGGCGCAGCCATGGCGGCGACACGAAACTGATGGCGTGCACTAGGCAAGGGAACAAAGAAAGGGGGGACGGCGAGGAACGGCCCATCGGTGTTGGTTGGGGACATACACTAGCGAACGACCTCGCGTGCGCGTGAGTGCGCGTGCACAGGTTCGGCAGGAAGAACAGGGTCTCGGCCCAGTGGTGGTGTGTGCAGGCAAATCATCGGCGGCGCAGCCATGGTGACGGCATAACACCGACGACATGCGCTCGGCAAGGGACAGCGACGGGTGGACGGCGAGCGTGGAAGTGCGCACGACGAGGGTCTGTGCTCACACGACTCCTGGCCAAAGAAAGGCAGGGCCTTGGCTCGACGGCGCGTACTCAGCGTGTGGGTGCGGGCAGCAAACCGAAGCTCGATGACGCACGTCGAACAAAGGAACGACACAACTGCAAGGCAAAGGAGTGCGCGCGGCGATGACGGCAGCGGCACCTGCAAGCGACGGGCTCGGCTCGATGGCCGGCTCTCAAGCGACGGCGGGTCTGCGCGGCGGCGCGGTGCAGAACAGCAGGCAACATACAAGCAGCGAGCTCAAATGGCTCGGTCCAGCCTCGGCTCGAAGGCCGGGTCCACAACAAGGTGAAGGGGGTTGAGGCTCACCTTGCGCTCCTAGACACGGCGGCGAAGAAGGTGCGGTGGAGCAGAGCAGCACGACGCTGCCCCTCCAGTAGGTCCAGCTCCTATTCCGCGGTGGCGACTTGACCACGGACGGCTCCGGCTTGGGCGTCGGCGTCCCTGGCTCGGGCCGCTCTGGATTCGCACTGGCCACGCACGGCACCCCCTCCTCAGGCGGCCTCGCCTGCAGGCCGTACAACGACGTGGGGGTCCAGCGGCGCGGCGACCTCGGGTTCTCCCACGGGCGGCCTCTAGTTTCCTCTCCCCCAGCTTCTCCTTCTCCCCCTCTCCTCCTCTCTTCTTGAGGCGGCCAGGGAGAAATCCCCAAGCGGCGGCGGATCGAGGATGTCGACTGGGGCGTCTTTATAGGGCGGCGCCCTAGGGTTCCGAGGCACAGACGGATGGTGTAGATGTGGCACGGGGATACGTGGCCTCCAGTTCCTTCTCCCCCAGCTTCTCCTTCTCCCCCTCTCCTCCTCTCTTCTTGCGGCAGACAGGGAGAAATCCCCAAGCGGTGGCGGATCGGGGGATGTTGGGCGGGGCGGCTTTATAGGGGCGGCGCCCTAGGGTTCGAGGCACGGACGGATGGTGCAGATGTGGCCCGGGGATGCGTGGCCTCCATCCGCGGCGCCGGCCTTTGCGGGGGTGGTGGTGGCCATGGGGCCGGCGCGGCGGTCTCCCCGCCCCTACGATGCCGTCACGGGGAGAACGACAGAGGAAGAGGAAAAAGATGGGGGAAAGAAAGGGCTAACCGGCGGGCCCCACATGGTGGTGAGAGAAGGAGGGGTTGGTGTTAGACGGGACGGCAGTTAGGTGGGCTGAGAGGCTGTCGGGGCGGGCATTGTTCGTTGCGGGTGGGCGGGTGAAAGATGGAGGGGGTCTGGCAGACCTCTACTGATGTGGTTAAGGCCCAAAGTGGCAAGGAAGGTTTTCCTACTTTTTTGTCACCTTAGCTCCTATTTAAACTATGATTCGAATTCGAATTAGAATTCAAATTTGAATCCCACACAATTAAGATGCAAAATAAATCCCTAAAACTCCAAGGTTCACACACTAGCAAATTATATTTCCTAAATTTTATTGTTTTGCTCAAAATAAATATAAGATTTTCGGGGAAGGATCATAGAAGACATCCTTATATTTTAATCATTCACTCAATTTCAAATCGAAATTTTGAAGTCCACATTTTTGCATTGCTAACATTCCGGAGAAAATTCCAGGATGTTACAATTCATGACTTGTTGTTACACACGCATAACATCATTGTTTCGCCTACCTGGGTTTGGGATACAAGGGAGAGGCATCGCGCTTTGGAGGAGCTTCTAATCTAGGAGCCATGGTTTGCTGCACTCCGTGCAGCTGCTGGATTTCCATGAGCCAGTGATGGTAGTAGTATGTCGTGATGGTAGTAGTATGAGTCGTGATGGTAGATGCTAGTAGTAAGTCGTTCAGAGTATGTCACTGTGGTTCCAACTATGGTGGATCGATCCATCCGCATGTGTAATCAATGCTTATGCATGCATGTGTGTTGTTTGTATTTGGGTTGTGTTGTTTCTTATAAAAATGATAATGTGTGTGTGTACTCCCTCGGTATAAATTCTTTGTATACAGAAAGTCTGTTCCCTTGATTTCTTAAATACCGGATGAACACAGGACGAAGTCCGGTTCGTAGTTTTTAGTCGGTCCGGATTAAACTGTCACTGCTACGCAATGAGAAAATCAACTTCTTACAAGAAAAAACAATAGTGGTAGCATTCAATCAGACAAGATGAACAAAAAGTGAATGTTCATTCTGCTTCTTCTACTCCTATTAGTAGTAGTTCCACTAGTCCACTAATCAAGGCGCCTTTTCTTTGTCGATGGTGCACCTGGTGCCTTTTGTTGGTAGCAATAGTGGGGAGAGGAAGAGGGTGTTGTGCGAGAATGGGATTTTTTGTTGGTTGCAAGAGTGGGAAGAGGAAGAGGGCGCTGGGAGAGAAGGGGGCTTTTGTTGGTTGCCAGACTGGGATATTTATGGCCAGAGGAACCCATTCAGCCATTATTGAAAAAATGCTCCTGAAAAGATTAGAGTAGTTTTCTATAATGTGGGATCCGTTCTAGTCAAACTTATTCTGAGGAAGGGGGAAAGGCCATTAAGCAGAATGTTAATGGATAGGAAGAAATAATAGTAGTCCAGAAGGTCCTTTTAGCAATACATCAGTATACCAAACCTTCTGAACTACCTTTTCCACTCATTTGTTTTTGTTGGAGCTGTAACTCCTCCATTGCACTTCCACAACCTTGTTCTTTGGCTATCCTGTCAATAATGCCTCATCCCTGGGCAAATCTTATTCATGACATTGTTTTGAGCGCCGCCAATAAGATTAGTGATGCAAGAGATTTCATCATGTTCAAAGCTATCAAGGGTTGGAATTACGCTCGTTCAGGTGAGGCACTCCCGTTTGACCCTAGGATTCTGAAATCTGAATTTATCAGTTGAGTACCATGTGTGGTTCGAGGACTAGTGGATGGTCGCTTCCTTGTGTGATGAGTGATTGACAACGTTGTGTAGACTGATTCTTGGCTAAGTAATGCAGGTGCATGTTGCGGCTTGACTCGTGTTGGTGCAAGTGAAGAACAAGCACGAAAGGTCGTTGCCTGTGAGGCCTCCAGGTGTGGAGAAGAGAAGTAGGCTTCATTCGAGGGACCCGGTGGCCAGCGGGGTCAAGTGCGGGCCGCATGGTGGCAAGAACAGCGAGATGAAGTCGGTGGATGGTTTCTTGGTTGAGACACAAAACCAAGGTCGAGCCGGGACTTCGTGGGAGCCATGTCATGGGTGGTGATTGGCGGAGGCTACATCAAGTTCGCGGGGTTTGTAGTGGTTCACCAGAAAATCACCGGTTTACTCGGTTGAGTCACAAAGCCGACGTTGAAGACCGGGCATGTCTGTCTGGCCGAAACCGGCCCGACCGGTTTGGAGAACCCGTCTGACCGGTTTGGGGTCGCAGGGTGCCGGAAGCTTCCAGGCAGAGGACACGCGTCGGGATCGCAAGGCTTGCGTCGAGGCTACGCGAAGTGCGGTCGCTGGGCATCCGTCCGATGGTGCTACAAAGACAAATTCCCAAAGTTCCCTTGGTGGGTGTGTATCTTTGTTTAGGCTTTAGGGGAATTTTAGTCTTTCGGCTTGCCTCCATATAACCCAAGGGGTGAGAGGATGGCAGCCAACTCTTGGAACCTTAGTTCATTTGTTTTCCTTTTTTCCCTTCCTATTTTCTTAGGATTTCCATAGGACTAGCTTGAGAGCTTCATGGTGAGATCTTGTTGAGCGGGTTGGATGATCGGGTGGCAAGCTAGACCTTGTATGAACCTTTGTCGCATGTATAGATGATTTGGTGTGGTTCCTCAAGGTTTGGATGTGTTGTTCCCGGTTGTTCTTGGTGGTGATTTTCGGTGTCCTCTCTTGGTGATCTTCTTGGGTTGTTTTCGGGACCTTGCTCTTGAGGATTTGATGGGGGAAATTTGTGGGAACCTTTCGTAGTTCTTTGGGCTGTGATTCCACTCCCAAATTCGTGAGTTAAGGGGTTCGATTTTGGTGGTTTCGGAGTTCTAGGGTTAGAGGAGTTCGTGAGGGTTGACTTTTGATTCCTCTTGGTTGAGTGGGTTTCGGGGACCGATCTTCTAGCCAAGGGTAGCCCACGAGGTACCCCATCTATCCCCATCTATCCCCACGAGGAACGAATCGGGAGATCGATTGAAGGAAGTGTTGAGTTTTTCCCGTGGGCTGTGTTCTTCCCGACTGTCGAGGCAAAAACCGGCCTGGCCAGTTTCCAAAACCGGTCTGACCGGTTTCCCAAACCGGTCTGACCAGTTTCGCCCTGTGGTCTGTCGAGAAGGGTTTTTGAGCAAGGAAGTCTCTGTT
Organism: Cenchrus americanus; assembly: GCA_947561735.1. Taxonomy (NCBI): domain Eukaryota; kingdom Viridiplantae; phylum Streptophyta; class Magnoliopsida; order Poales; family Poaceae; genus Cenchrus; species Cenchrus americanus. Next base: position 155,608,991 of record OX387244.1, read on the forward strand.
GTGCCATGGCTTCTTTTGTTTTGATGTGGAAAGGCTCTTGAGGTGTTTTGGGTTTTTGGGGAGGTTCTGGACAAAGTCAGTCTGACCGGTTTGCCAAACCGGTCTGACCGGTTTCCCCTGCCTGCATGAGGCTAAGTCCAATAGAAGCGGTCTGACCGGTTTCTGAAACCGGCCTAACCGGTTTGGGCTGCCAACAGCCGTGTAGTGTGTGTTTCTGCTGTGTGTGTGTTGTGGCTATTGGTTGGGTCTTGCTCCTAGGTTCAGTAGCACTACAGTGGCTACGTGAACTTGGCAAGAGAAGCTTGCGGAGGTGCACGAGGGAAATCGGGTTCATAGGCTGAATTCTTGAATATAATTTTTATCGGCTCCCATTCACTCCCCCCTCTCTGGTTCGCCGTTTCGGTCCTTCAAGTGGTATTAGAGCTGGTTCAGGTCTTTATTGACTCTAACCAGTCTAAGATCCAAGGATGGCATACCAGGAACGGGGTTCGGGTCCTCCACACTTAGATGGAAAGAACTACCAGATGTGGAGTAAGCGGATGGTAGCGTTCCTCCGCGGAAAGGGTCAGATCCTTTGGGATGTCACGGTGGACACAGGCTATGTCCAGCCGATGAACTTCCTCGCTCCAGGATCGAGGGACATGTTCGACGCCAACAATAAGGCGATCAACTACTTATTTCGTGCTTTGTGTCAGGCTGAGTTCGATCGGGTGCACACCGAGCACTTGGCTTGTAGAATCTGGTTGGTGTTGAAGGAGGCTCATGTTGGGAATGCCCAGGTTCAGACACGGATGTGTGCGACCTACCGGAGAGAGTACGAGAACTTCACTCATCTCCCCGGTGAGTCCATCGATGCCTTGATTCAGAGGTTCACGGTGGTTGTGAACAAAATGAGGGCCAATGTGGACGTGCTCCTGTACGATGATCATGATAGAGCGGTCAAGCTCTTACACTCTTTCGATCGTACGATTTGGAACGGAAAGTTCGAGGCCATTGTCGAGTCGGAGAAGTATGACACTCTGATGGTGAACGAGCTGTTCTCGAAGCTCAAGTCAGCTGAGGTGGATAGGGCATGATAGCCAAGCTCGAGGGTCAGACTGATTCCCATAGTCTTGCCCTCGTTGGTGGTTCGAAAGGAAAGGCTAACACTAACCCATTCACCAGGATGTTCTCTTTGTCCTCTTTGATGTCTATGCCAGATGAGGAGTTCGACGTGCTTGGAGAGGACGAGCTGGCGTTGCTGATGAGGAGGTTCGAGAGGCTGCACGAGAACTGGGTGAACATGAGGAGGAACACGAGGACATGCTTCCAGTGCAGCAAGCCGGGACACTTCATCGCCGACTGCCGGAGAAGGTCGAGAACAAGGACGGCTACAAGCACAAGTCGAGGATGGATGGCAAGTACCGGTCGAGGCGCGACCACAAGAGCAAGCACAAGAACAAGCACAAGGATGAGCGACGACTGAGGAAGAAGGAGGGCCGAGGCAAGGCCCGAGGGATGGTTGGAGCGAGCGACGTCGACTCCAGTTCCGCGTACTCCACCTCGAGCTCAAGCAGCAGTAAAGACGAAGGTGATCGTCACAAGAGCAGGAAGTCGTCCAAGAAGAGCACATAGAGCGACTCGGACTCTGATTCCGACGACGAGGTGCGTGATGAGCTTCCCTTCTTGCGTCAGGAGAATGAAAGGCTTGGCTCTTTGCTTGATAACCTTGATGACATGCTTAGGGAGGCCAAGAAAATGAGAAAAGAGCTTAGGGCTTCACTCGTGGATGCTAGGACTAGAGTGGCTGAGCAAGAAACACAGGTTCTTGATAGCAAGCTTGAGATTGATTCCCTTAAGGCTAGCCCTGTTGCTTCTGATGAGGTTGATTGTGCTGATTGCTCCATCTTTCTTGCTGATCTTGCTTTGTTTAAGGAGAAGCATGCCTCCAAGTGTGAGGAACTAGATGTGCTTAGGGTTGAAGTGGCTGAGCTTAAATCTAGATCTGCCTTGCTAGGTGCTTGCACTTCTTGCCCTGTCTTACATGCAAAAAATGATGAGATGCATGTTTACACTGCTTCCCTTGAGGCTAAACTGAAAGAACCAATTCCTACATCTTGCTCTACCTGTGAAATGCATGCTTTGAAGAATTTGGAACTTGCGCATTATGTTGATCATTTGCAGGATGAGAATGATGAGCTGAGAAAGTTGATGGGTTGGTTGTCTGGTCATGAGCCTCAGCTGAGGATAATGATCGAGTCATTCAAGAGGCAGGATTGTGAGGGACTTGGGGCAAACAAGGTTGATGAGGGAAGTGGAGAGAATGTCCCAGAGCAACCAAAAAACCCACCACAAAAATGATTTCCCTCCCAAACCTAACCATCTTAGGAACCGACTATACACAACCCCAGCTCCACCCGTGTTTCCTCCACCAACAAACGATTTCCAAAAGCCTATCAAGTTTGTGAGCACTTCGGGGAAAGTGTTCTTTGGGAAAGAGAGTGAGAAGGCTAGTGAAGAGAAATCGATGGAGAAGTCGAGTGGAGAGAAACCAAGTGAGCAGCCCCAATCCAAGCCCAAACCTAAGCTTGTGAGGTTTCATTGTGGCTATTGTGGGAGAGATGGCCATAAGGATGAGTTTTGCTTCAAGAGGAAGCGAGAGGAAAGAATGGCGAGGGAGTGGGCTAACAAGGACAAGTATCACCCCTCCAGTGGTGTACTTGAGTCTCGTGTGCAGATGCCCAGGGCAAGGCAAGTGTGAGGATAGTTCCGGCTTGGGGAGAGCGAAAGGCTACAGGAGGTGTTGCTGGAGGAGTGAAACCGGTCAGACAGGTTTTGAATCCGGTCAGACCGGTTTGGGGTCTGCACAGTGGCAAGTTTGGTTTTCGTGCTCGTGAGGAGTCTCGGTTTGTCTCAGGTGGTCGTGGTTCTGGTGGTTGGTCTGGAGAGTCAGCAAGTGGTCAGTTTGCTAGGCATTCTCCCTCTCGTGCTCAATACGGGAATTGGAGGAGTCGTAGCTTGGAGATGGAGAGGAGGGACGATCCACGGTTTTCCTTTCGTGGTTTTGGTCCTCCTCCAGGCAGAGAAGGTTGGTTTCCTCGGAGTGGTTACCAAGGTGGTGTTCGTGGTGGTAGTTTTGGTAGGAAAGATGGTTTGGTGTGTGCTAACCCCACTTTCGAGCAAATGGCTCGGCACTGGTTTTACTGTTTTGGTACTAACCCCAGTGCTGAGTCGTTTGTTCGCTCATGTGCTTGTTTTTGAATTTCAGGTGGGAGACTTGAAGAACATTTGGTTGATTGACTCTGGTTGCTCGAGGCATATGACCCGAGACAAGGGGTGGTTCTCAAGTCTCGTCCCAGTGGTGACAAAGAGGTACATCACTTTTGGGGACAATGGGCGTGGGCGTGTGCTTTCAGAAGGTGAGATTAAGGTGAGTGACAAGATCACTCTGAGGCGTGTCGCTCTTGTTCAATCGCTGGGGTACAATTTGCTTTCTGTGTCCCAGCTGTTGGATGAGGGTTTTCAGGTGTTGTTTCAGCCTGGTGGTTCTCGGATTTTGGATTCTCGAGGGGAGCTTCTCTGTATGGTCGTTCCCGAGGGTCAGGTGTTTCGTGCTGATTTTTCTCAGTCTTCTTGTGTGGAGCGTTGTTTCTTGGCTGGTTCTTCGAGTGAGTTGTGGAGGTGGCATAGGAAGTTGGGTCACTTGAGCTTTGACCTTTTGTCTCGCTTGAGTAAACTCAATTTGGTCCGAGGATTGCCACGGTTGAGACTTGAGAAAGAGTTGGTTTGTGCGCAGTGTAGACATGCCAAGATGGTAGCCTCTTCTCACCCGCCCCTCACCGATGTGATGACTAAGCGTCCATGCGAGCTGCTCCATATGGACCTTGTTGGCCCAGCTCGTGTGCGATCTGCGGGTGGGAAGTGGTATGTCCTTGTTGTGGTGGACGACTATTCTCGGTATGCGTGGGTGTTCTTTCTCGAGGATAAGGGGGAGACGTTTGGTTTTGTTTGAGATCTAGTCTTGAGGTTGAGGAACGAGAGGCACGGAGATGCCATACGGGCAATCCGCAGTGACAGTGGCTCAAAATTCAGAAACTCTCGTTTTGAAACCTTTTGCCATGACTTGGGTCTTGAACACTAGTTTTCGAGTCCGTATATGCCTCCCCAGAATGGTGTTGTGGAAAGGAAGAATAGGACCTTGTGCGAGATGGCTCGGACGATGCTTGATGAGCATAGGACTACGAGAAGGTACTGGGCTAATGCGGTGAATACCGCGTGCTATGTGTCGAACAAGATCTACCTCAGAGTGCATAAGAAGAAAACTTGCTACGAGTTGATGCACGGTCGCACACCCAAGGTGAGTCACTTCCATGTCTTTGGCTGCAAATGCTTTATTCTGAAGAAAGGGAAGAAGCTGGACAAGTTTGAGGCTAGGTCTGTCGATGGTATTTTCTTTGGTTATGCATCTCATTCTAGAGCATATCATGTGCTCAATCTTGAAACTAACCAAATCGTGGAAACTTGTGAGGTAACCTTCGACGAGACACAGCCACGTAGTCAGCTTGTCTTTGAGTGTGCAGGTGATGATGAGCTTGGCGAGGAGATCTTTCAGGAGGAGGTGCATGAACTTGGTGACGATGAAGATGGCAGTGTGGTGCCCCCGGCTGAACATGTACCCACTACTTCGACTACGGTGGTGGACGGACCCTCTCCTACACCTACGACGACAAATCAAGTCGAGGAGAAGCTACAGTTGAGGGGGAGGTAGCATCGAGGCGAGAACCTCCCCAGCGAGTACAAGTGGATCACCCAGCTTCGAGGATCATCGGCGACATGAATGAACGTACTACACGGTGGAGGGTTCGAAACAATTCTCATTTCGCTCATGCCGGATTTGTTGCCACTTTTGAGCCGAAAGACATTGGACACGCACTATCTGATCACAATTGGGTTAATTCAATGCATGAGGAGTTGGAGAACTTTGAGAGGAATCAGGTTTGGGAGTTGGTTGACCCTCCTCTAGGGTGTAAGCCGATTGGTACAAAGTGGGTGTGGAAGAACAACGAGGGAGAGAAAGGTGAAGTGGTGAGAAGGAGGGGATCGACTACGAGGAGACTTTTGCTCTCATAGCCCGTTTGGAGGCAATAAGGATCCTTCTAGCCTTTTCCGTGGCTAAAGGGTTCAATTTGCACCAAATGGATGTGAAGAGTGCTTTCCTAAATGGTGTGTTGGAGGAAGAAGTGTATGTGAGGCAACCACCTGGGTTTGAGAGTGAGAAGTACGGCCACCGAGTGTACAAGTTGAGGAAGGCGCTTTATGGGTTGAAGCAGGCGCCTAGAGCTTGGTATGGCAGGTTGAGGGGGTTCTTGTTTGAGAGAGGTTTTGAGATGGGGAAGGCTGATCAGACCTTGTTTCTACTTAGGCAGGCCAGAGATATCCTGATTGTGCAGCTGTACGTGGATGATATTGTCTTTGGTGGCTCATCTAACTCTCTTGTTGCAAGGTTTTCAGAGGATATGAGTAGGGAATTTGAGATTAGCATGATGGGCGAGTTGCAGTTCTTCCTCGGGCTACAAATCAAGCAATCAAAGGAAGGAACATTTGTGCACCAAGCTAAGTACACCAAGGATATTGTGCGGAAATTCAAGATGGAGGATTCCAAGGCTATGACGACGCCGATGAGTACGTCTACAGCTCTTGATGCGGACGAGGAATGTGAACATGTGGACCAGAAGGAGTATCGAAGCATGATCGGGTCACTCCTCTACTTGACGGCGACGAGGCCGGACATCCAGTTCTCGGTATGTCTGTGCGCACGTTTTCAAGCATCTCCGAGGACTTCGCATCGTCAAGTGGTGAAGCGAATTTTCAGGTACTTGCGTCACACTTCCGACATCGGCCTTTGGTACTCCGCGTCCTCTTCTTTGGCGCTTCATGGTTTTTCAGACGCGGATTTTGCCGGGTGTCGGTTGGATAGGAAGTTCACTTCTGGGACTTGCCAGTTTTTGGGTTATTCTTTGGTGTCTTGGTCTTCCTGCAAACAGTCGAGTGTTGCTCAATCCACTACCGAGGCAGAGTACGTTGCCGCTGCTAGTTGTTGCTCTCAGCTCCTTTGGATTTCATATACCATGAGTGACTTTGGTGAGGAGTATACCCATGTCCCACTTCAATGTGATAGCACCAGTGCCATGAGCGTTGCAAAGAACCCAGTGCTCCATTCCAAAACCAAGCACATAGAAGTGAGATATCATTTTCTGAGAGACAACGTAGAGAAAGGGAAGATAGCTTTGATCCATGTACCCACACATGACCAACTAGCCGATATTTTCACCAAACCCCTAGATCAAGCAACTTTCACTCGTTTGCGGGGGGAGCTTGGTGTGTGTTTGATTTCTTGAGCTTTGTGTGTGGGAGCTCCTTTGTAGCATATGTATAGTTTTTTTGTGCATTTCTTGCATTTGGCATGGCATATGTAACATGATGTATAGGCATCCTTGTATCTTTGATTGCATGCATTTTGTATCACATGCATTTTGTAGGAAAAGCTTCTCTCATATACATTGTGCACCATGATGTGCTATATATGATCTTGTGAGCTAGTTTGGTATGCTATGGTTAATTTGGCTTAGCTCTTGACGATCTTGATTTATATCCATGGTTGATGGCTATGCTTTTGAAAAATGTCACATATATGCTCTCTCATGTGTAAATGCCTTTATATGATCTTGACATGCTTTGGTGGCTTGGTTATGCTTAATTTGTGGTTGGATAGCTAGTTTATTGATCATATGGGGCCAAAGGCTCATTTGCCATCATGAATGTTTAGCCCTCTTGTTTTAGCTCATTTGCCAGAGGATGATGTCACTCCTGCATGGCGGCCAGTCGAGCACGGCCTTGGCGTTGCTCCATGGCAGATGATGATGGCCAGTCGATGATGGCCTCTGCTCGGCAAGGATGGCAGAGATTGACTACCGCGGACCGATGAGGATGAGAGAGGATGACGACGCTTGGAGACGACAGTTCCCTAGTGAGTAGCGGTGCTTCCGCGCCCCTAACCCCTGACACCTCTTGCACTTGCGAGGGGTGTGATGTTTCAGAGGCACATGATCTTGGATTTTAATTTGTTCCACAAACTCCAAATCATCAGAGGATGTGTCAACCACCACCTAAATGGGCCTCCACCCTGCCTCCTCTTCATCAGACCATTGAGGATCCTCCCTTTCATTAGAAGAGAAGGAGGATGTGGCTTGCACCACACCTCTAGGAGACAATGGCTCCATGGGGAGAGGAAGAGAGCACTATGTGTGGATGAGGTTTTTTGTTGGTTGCAATAGTGGGGAGAGGAAGAGGGTGTTGTGCGAGAATGGGATTTTTTGTTGGTTGCAAGAGTGGGAAGAGGAAGAGGGCGCTGGGAGAGAAGGGGGCTTTCTTTGGTTGCCAGACTGGGATATTTATGGCCAGAGGAACCCATTCAGCCATTATTGAAAAACTGCTCCCGAAAAGATTAGAGTAGTTTTCTATAATGTGGGATCCGTTCTAGTCAAACTTATTCTGAGGAAGGGGGAAAGACCATTAAGCAGAATGTTAATGGATAGGAAGAAATAATAATAGTCCAGAAGGTCCTTTTAGCAATACATCAGTATACCAAACCTTCTGAACTACCTTTTCCACTCATTTGTTTTTGTTGGAGCTGTAACTCCTCCATTGCACTTCCACAACCTTGTTCTTTGGCTATCCTGTCAATAATGCCTCATCCCTGGGCAAATCTTATTCATGACATTGTTGTGAGCGTCGCCAATAAGATTAGTGATGCAAGAGATTTCATCATGTTCAAAGCTATCAAGGATTGGAATTACGCTCGTTCAAGTGAGGCACTCCCGTTTGACCCTAGGATTCTGAAATCTGAATTTATCAGTTGAGGACCATGTGTGGTTCGTGGACCGGTGGATGGTCGCTTCCTTGTGTGATGAGTGATTAACAACGTTGTGTAGACTGATTCTTGGCTAAGTAATGCAGGTGCAGGTTGTGGCTTGACTCGTGTTGGTGCAGGTGAAGAACAAGCACGAAAGGTCGTTGCCGGTGAGGCCTCCAGGTGTGGAGAAGACAAGTAGGCTTCGTTCGAGGGACCCGGTGGACAGCGGGGTCAAGTGCGGGCCGCATGGTGGCAAGAACAGCAAGATGAAGTCGGTGGACGGTTTCTTGGTTGATCCACAAAACCAAGGTCGAGCCGGGACTTCATGGCAGCCAAGTCATGAGTGGTGATTGGCGGAGGCTACATCAAGTTCGCGGGGTTTGCGGTGGTTCACCAGAAAATCACAGGGTTACTCGGCTGAGTCACAAAGCCGAGGCCGAAGACCGGGCGTGGCTGTCTGGCCAAAACCGGCCTGTCCGGTCTGGAGAACCGGTCTGACCGGTTTGGGGTCGCAGGGCGCCGAAAGCTTCGAGGCGGAGGACACGCGTCGGGATCGCAAGGCTTGCGTCAAGGCTACGCGAAGTGCGGTCACCGGGCATCCGTCCGATGGTGCTACGAAGACAAATTCCCTAAGTGCCCTTGGTGGGCATGTATCTTAGATTAGGCTTTAGGGGCATTTTAGTCTTTCGGCTTGCCTCCATATAACCCAAGGGGTGAGAGGATGGCAGCCAACTCTTGGAACCCTAGTTCATTTGCTTTCCTATTTTCCCTTCCTATTTTCTTAGGATTTCCATAGGACTAGCTTGAGAGCTTCATGGTGAGATCTTGTTGAGAGGGTTGGATGATCGGGCGGCAAGCTAGACCTTGTATGAACCTTTGTCGCATGTATAGATGATTCGGCATGGTTCCTCAAGGTTTGGATGTGTTGTTCTCGATTGTTCTTGGTGGTGATTTTCGGTGTCCTCTCTTGGTGATCTTCTTGGGTTGTTTTCGGGATCTTGCTCTTGAGGATTTGATCGGGGAAATTTGAGGGAACCTTTCGTGGTTCTTTGGACTGTGATTCCCCTCCCAAATTCGTGAGTTAAGGGGCTCGATTTTGTTGGTTTCAGAGTTCTAGGGTTAGAGGAGTTCGTGAGGGTTGGCTTTCGATTCCTCTTGATGAGTGGGTTTCGGGGACCGAACTTCTAGCCAAGGGTAGTCCACGAGGTACCCCATCGATCCCCAAACTCTCACTTTGATCCGTGGAACGAATTGGGAGATCGATTGAAGGGAGTGTTGAGTTTCTCCCGCGGGCTGTGTTCTTCCCGACTGTCGAGGCGAAAACCGGCCTGACCGCTTTCCTTAACCGGTCTGACCGGTTTCGTTCTATGGGCTGTCGAGAAGGGTTTTTGAGCAAGGAAGTCTCTGTTGTGCCATGGCTTCTTTCGTTCTGATGTGGAAAGGCTCTTGAGGTGTTTTGGGTTTTTGGGGAGATTTTGGACAAAGTCGGTCTGACCGGTTTGCCAAATCGGTCTAACCAGTTTCCCCTGCCTGCGTGAGGCTAAGTCCAACAGAAGCGGTCTGACCGGTTTCAGAAACCAGCCTGACCGGTTTGGGCTGCCAGTAGCCGTGTCGTGTGTGTTTCCGCTGTGTGTGTGTGTGCTGTGGCTGTTGGTTGGGTCTTGCTCCTAGGTTCAGTAGCACTTCAGTGGCTATGTGAACTTGGCAAGAGAAGCTTGCGGAGGTGCACGAGTGAAATCAGGTTCATAGGCCGAATTCTTGAATAGAATTTTTATCGGCTCCCATTCACTCCCCCTCTCTGGATCGCCGTTACGATCCTTCATCAGTGAATCTGGAGTAGTGACATTCGTATCAGTCGCTGATATGCGGCTTTTCAAGGTCTCCTTTCCTGCATTGGCTGAGAAAAGGACTAGATTGATTGGTTGTGGTAAATCTGGAAGCCTAGTCTCCTTAGATTGTAGAGATTGGTGCAACACGCTCATGCTGAATCCTTTATCTCCTCGGAAGCACATTTGCCTTCCCTGACTTCCAAAATGGAGCCAAATGGCTACTCTTCAAGCTTGTATCTTCTGCCTTGAAATAGTAGCTGGTGCATTTGTCGTGATTACTTTCTTTTGGTCAGAGAAATCATTTACAGCGCTTGGGTCATTGCCCGTTTTCATGTGGCATTTGGGTAGCCAATTTGACCGGACTACACTACCTTTGGAAGATTTCTGGTGCAGTTCTTCTGAACACGTGCAGATACACTTGGGGCAAGAACTTTCAACACCTCCCCATCCTGTTGGACTTCGGTTGCCATGGGTTATTGGCATGGGCAACTCTTCTCTACTCGAAGGTGAAGACTGATTGTTCTTTGTTGTTCTAGAGGAGAAAGAGGCTGAGGTGGTAGAATTAACATTGCATTCATTTAGCGGGGACATTTGGCAGCCTATTCCCTGGGAGAGAGCTTCTGAGTTAAGATCATCTTGTTTGGTCCTCGCAAGTGCATTGTTACAGAAGAGCATGCCATTTTTGGTTTGCCTAACCTGTGGGCAAATCACATTTACTTCCTACGAACTTATCATCATGATGAAAAGAATGAGTACTGGATCTACCAGCAGGGAATAGGTATTGTTCCAAGCGTCAACACTACTCATGCGATTCGCATTAAGCAGGTTCGTGGGGACTGGATTTGGTTGCCAGGAACATGGCTATTGCCTAGCTATCCGTAATGCGGAACTTCGATTGTGTACCACCTGTAACGCAATTCAATGTAGAAATATCTATATTATCAGCCTTTGTCAATTATTCAGTGCATATGTATGAGTTTCTACCACAATCACTATAGGGAACAAGCAATTACATATTTGATAATCGGGAAGGTCCTTCCCGCAAAACATCAACACAGCAGACAAGTATCAAACATCATAAGATGGCATCTCACATCTACTCATCACCACAAAGTTCACACCACCAACAAGTAGCAAATAGCAAAATACAAGCATGATTAGCACCTCTAAACCTTCTACCTACCAATAACATCACGAATCACATTATTCCTCATTGTTGTCCATGAGTGACCTCTTATATGAGGTCTGTCTCAGCAATTTCTTCACCTTCTTCACCACAAGTGTTGTAGAATCCAAAAGCTGCTTGACCGTTTGTAGCTCAGCGGAAGTCTCTTGGATCTCCTTGTTACCCTTTGCGCATGCTTCCTTCCACATCCTTGCATTCCTTTCAGTTTTTAGGTACCTATTCGCTTCACTCTTTTCTATAGGTGACAACAGAGGATTGTTTCTCATTTTCTTTCTCGTCTCAAATAGGTTATGGGTTACCACCCCGTAGTATCACGTTATTGTCTACAACTCAACTGCTTTGACGTTGGCCTCCTCCTTAGCAGAGCTGTACATGCTTCTTTCCACGACCTTGCTTCCTCTTCAGCTTTTTCCCTTCATTTCCATCATTTTCTCTAGAACTTTTAGAGTCCTAATATCCCATTCAAGATCTATCCATCTAAACGATGCGCACTTCATGCCATCAGTCAGTCACCGATTTCATTCATATAATTAGTGATTGACCACACTAACATCAAACATAGAAGCAACATTTATTAGAAGTGATACAAGTTATCATTTACCTCGCAGGAGCTTACATATCGACGCCCAGGGTTGGCACCTGTCCAGTCATACCTTAGATGGATAGGCAATTCGTCCTTGCACTCGTTTTCATTAGGATCTATAACGATAACTTCACGAGGACCAGGCGTCGGTGATCTGGAGCTTTCGGAGTCAACTCCAAACACCTTTAAAATACATGAATATAGTCCGTTAACCCAGATCCCCAAATCCAAAATTCTCCTTAACTAGTATGACAGATCAAAGTAGCATGGCTAAACAGAGGACTAATCTGACCGGAGAGAGTCATGCTTCTCCGTTCGCCGCTAGGGCCGCTATGATTCACCATTCCCGTCACGGGCAACAGCAGATCTAAGCATCGACGCTAGCACTAGTCCTTGCCACAAGGAAAAGGTTAGTGGTGCTGGCGAGTCTCTTGCAGAGTTGCAGTAGTGTATGCCGCGTCGTCGAGAGAAATGATATATACACTTGTCTGCAGGAAAACATTTTTTTGGGCTGTCGCACATGCTTTTCTCCCGCCAACTTACTAGAACCTCTCTATGCTATTGTTGGGGGCAGACATGTCCAATTCCCGAGCACACGCCGGCCGGCCATGTGGAATAGTCGGCACTTGGAAACAAGTAGTTACACAATTATTTTTCAGGAAGGTCCTTCCTGCAAACCAACAAAACAACGGACCATCCGAATCAGGATCAATCTAAATAAACATCATCTTAGCTTTTCCTCCCTTTTTACCACTAGGAAGGTGCTTTTTCATTCAATTGTTGCTGGTTTGTTGTGTTAGCTTTTGTTCTTCTCATCCAACCCTAGTTTTCGCCATCGTTTTCCTCTCCGCTGCTCATTTTTCGCCCCCACGGCAAACCCCCTTGACGCATTTATCCCCTCGCGCTGTGAACGCGCCAGGGCTGCGCCGTGCATCCTTCCCGATCTCCCCTCCCCACGCCGAAAAATCCCCCTCGCCCGATCTCTCCTCGCACCTCGACTCAGGAAAGCGTCGTGCCCCCTGCCGTGCTGGAGAAAATCAACAGAAAAAGGAAACTCTCGGAATCCCTCACGCCCACGAATCCCTCGCGTGTTTCCTCCCACGTCGAACTCCCCCTCACGGAACACTCCTTGGTGCTGACCCTTCGGGCGAAGCCGAGTCCCACCGCGCCGCAAACGACCCCCCTCCGCTATTTCGTTTTCCCTCGCCACGCGATCCCCCTCGCGTCGTGCGTGACTCGGGTGAGCCATGTTGCCTTTCTATGTGTGACCCCTCCCTCTCGTGGTTATGTTAAAAAAGGAAAGCAATCACAAAAAAGGAAAGAAAAAAAGAGAAAACAATCAAAGAGACCGAAAGGGAGAAGGAGGGTGGATCGGTGGATCCTACCGAGGCCACGTGCGCCGCGACCCCCTACCGTCAAGGGCAACGCAAGAAAGGAGGGTGATTTGCTTTTTTCTTTCTGTCCCCGAGCGCGCACCGTCCCTTGTCCCCTGGATCACTCTACCTTTTTTATCGCAGTTTTTTCGTGGGTCGCAACCGTTCCGTGAGGAACACGAGCACGTCGCTCCCTTTTCCCCTCCCTATGGTTTGATCCTTTGCTCTCATATGCTTTTGTACTTGTAATCAGGAACTTTTGATCGTGTTTAGCACCCTTATTCAACGTTGCATTATTGTTTGATTGTGCTAATCCTTGACTTGAGTGCAGCCTACCCAGAACTCCACATATTTCTCCGACGAGCAGATTTTGTTTCTCCTGGCAATCGCTCCTCCAATCTTTCACAGGTTCCACCAGTTGGTTGCAGGTCACCCCTGTGTGCTTGGTAAGAATAGATAAGAATTTGATAATAGCATTGTATTGAGCACCGTGTGAGCCATTACACCCCTGTTTTGTTGTCGATTTTGTTTGTGTCTGCGCTAACAATGGCAGGCGACGACAAGAGGGAAGACCAGCCACAGGCCACTAAAACCAAGCTCGACACTATTGTGTCACACCTCGATGCAAAGAAAATACTGATCACTGGTTTACAGAAGGAGGTCGACGCTGGAGACCTCCATGGACACGCCCGTTGTGCGTCCACCCGTGGTGGTAATGATTCTTTTTCTATGCTTCCATTTACAATTCCACCTTACAATGGCAAATATGATCCAGTAGCATATATTGATCGAAAATTAGAGGTCGAACAGAAATTTTCATACCATGATATTCCTGCTATTTCTCAAGTTCAAACTGCTATTAGTGCATTTACTAATTTAGTTTATTTTGGTGGCATCATGAATATAAATAAAAACATCCCACCACTTGGGCTGAATTAAAAGCTGCTATGCGACGTAGATTTGTGCCTTCATATTATGTTGGCAACGCTGAACGCGAAGTGCAGGGACACCGCTCGAAGATATATTCTAACTCCTTTGCAGGCAGCGGTTCGACACCTAGTTCAGCGTCCGTTTCCCTTGCACCATCGACGTCCACGCTTGCACCCCATGAGAGGGCTGAGTCGATGACATTCAGCACCATGTTGGTCACCACAAGCAGGAGGACAAGGACGACATAAACGAAAATGAGGAGCTCACATACTCTTGTGCCACTTCTGAACCATCGTTTTGCAATGCATCATATCATCCTACTTAGAACACAGGTAGTGTCCATGGTGCTACCCTAATGCATGATGAGGCTTATGTTAATGTGCTGAATTTTTCCACAAATCATGCTATAGTTGAGCACTTCATAGTGGAACCATCTCTTGATTTATCTTTTCCATATGATGACTTGCTTGATGTTTCTTGTGATAAAGATGATTTGGCTGATAATGCTTCTATTGTACATGTTTTAAATTCACATACTTGTGCTGAAATTAAACATGTCATTCATATTGACAACACGACCGAAGAGCGTCAACTGCAGTGTTCTATACATACTTTGGGTTACATTGAATTTGACATTTTGTGTAATCTAGATTGTTTGGAAGAGCAACTTTTTAAATATGCTGATATGCTATGTTTTTCAAGACACACATACCATGCTATTGGCAAATATAATAACAAAGGTCAATATATGATATATCGAGTGTACATTTGTGCAAATCTGAATTATCCTCTTGTTATGCAAAATTTTGATCCACTAGAGGGCAGATATACTATAAATATTAATCCACGTTGCTCTAGTGATGTTTTCACGACACTAGTCTACTCCCAAGAAGGGGAGCCTTACTGGTTGCTACCTATGCCTGCTTCGTGCTTTGTTGGTACTAATCTTGTGCAGGATAGTGTTGACAAACATCGTGTGTCATCCGATCAAGAAGCCTACATAACTATGCAATATCACACATTCATTAATTGGAAACATGGTGACATCTCTCCTCTCAATAATTTTGGTTTCCTTTGTTCTCGCACCCCCGTTCTCCTTTGTGTTGTGCAGTATCGGTTTCAAGTACAATCGACGCCGAGGATGGCTTTTCGTCAAGAAGGGGACGATGATGCGGACATGGCAACCATGCTTATGTCCATGCGTGGTGCATGGATTGGAGAAGATGGAGTCTAACAAGGTTTTCCAAGTCAAGAAGGAGGTCCAAGGTTGATCCGGTTCGAGTCCCCGAGGTGGAGGCCAAAAGCAATTCAAGTTCGAGCCCAGTTCGGAGTCCAGGAGCACTGTGCAATAAAACGGGCGCCCAGGTCGCATATGGAGTCAGTTTTGGACTTTTGATATATGGTTGGAAGCAAAATTTCATAGAGCTTCCAATGGCACTGGTCCCATGCCAAAATTCGTAATGAGTCAACGGGAATCATCGAAACAAGTTGATGTTCAGAATCTGCCAAGGTGCTGTGTCGTCAGTTTGATTGGCCTTAGACCCAAGTTGGGAGCGCCCCACCCTAGGACGCCCCAACCCTAGGACGACATCCCTCCATATATACTCAGCAGCCGCCGCCATAGGAACTTGAGTTTGTTTTACAAGTTAGCTTTAACTACAACCAAACAGCCGCATAGCGCTGCCTTCGTGTATTGCAGACTCCACCTTCGAGTGATATTAAGATTGCTCGCCTCGAATTCTTGTTCGTTCGTCGATTGCGCACAAGAATTGATCTTCGTGATCAGGCTGATCTTCCTCCAACAAGGTCGGTAACCACAGGGAGTTGGTTCAGCGATTGCATTGGTGCTTGGAGTCTTGCTCGTCGTAGTCGGATCGTGAGGGTCAACAACCACCAAATCGGATTTATCTCCACTCACCGAAAGATCGGGCACTCCCCCTCTATCAGTCAGTGCATATAGCCGCACAATCATATGTGAGTATTCCATGAGGAAAGATTTGCTCTAAAAGAGACATGCACTTGTCCTGCAATTGTGTGCAGTTAGCCTGAATTGCCCATCGTAGAAATGAAGCCACATTTTTCTCACTTGCCATGTCCCACATCTTTAACGCACAGTGCAACTTTAACCTTTCGACTTGGTACACGTCGGCAACCAAGAGTAAATAAGGCCAAACATTGCGATTCACAATGATAGACACGTTTGTTCAGAGGGGGTGTGCACACAAGTTCGTCGGTTATGGACAGGAGGCCACCAACGGGCAGTGGATCCTTTAAGCACATAGCCGTTGGTGTGAACCCACCGTTGTAGGCTGAGGTGACCTAGTAGGTAATTGGGCCAAGGAGTCGTGGTGTGAACCCGCTGTTGTAGGCTGAGGTGACCTAAGAGATAGCGGGGCTTCATCAACCTTACGGAGGCGATGTGATAGATCAGAAGGTTGTCCATCTGTCAAGAGTCCTTGAAGCAGATATCAGTCGTAGTAGAATTGGGGGCGTGAAGTAGGGCATGACAGGTCCATGAACGCTGGGTTGTGACCACAAAGTCAACGGACATAGATTCCTGTACAGTGTGAGTCGTTACTGTTTATGACTGTTGGACCGAAAGAGCTGCTGAGCATAGATTCGTTGGGCAGAAATAGTCGTTGAGTAGAGATCCGTTGGGTCGCCGAAAATTCCGTCGAATAGACATTAGGTGTGGCATCCCGCAACGTTGTTCGGGTCCAGCTATAAAAGGACGAGTGATGGGCCGGGCCCCCCACTCACTTCCATTTCGTACAGACATAGGGTTCCACTATCGCCGCCCAAGCACTTCGCGCAAAGTCAACGGTGCCACCACACTTAGATCCGCCTCACCACTTGTCGTCGCATGCGCACGAAATCATTTATGGTGTTTAGAGCTAGATCCACTAGCATAGGCTCCCGATCTTATGCTGCAGCCGGAGAGAATCTGGGAGCCTCCGACTGTGATGGAGGAGTAGCTCTAGAGCCTGGTGACGCGCGGGCTGCTGAAGCCCAAGGAGGAGGTCGGCTGGTGGCCAGTGGTGGGCGACCGGCGAGGCGTTCCCCACCAAGGGGACCGACGAGACCGTCGACTTCCTTGCGCACATCGAGCACGGATTTGGAGTCCCCATGGGTGACTTCTTCCACGGGCTCCTCTACTACCGGTAGACCTGGTACACCTCATCTCCAACACCATTACCACAATCTCTTCCTTTTCTGAGGCGTACTTGGGGATATCGCCACACTTCCACCTATGGCGTACTTCTTCGAGCTGAAGAAGACGGGGAAGTTTGAGGTCATGGGAAGCGTCTGCTTCATGCTGTGTCAGTACATGAAGCCGGTGTACATCGACATGGTGCTGCTGGACAACACCACAGGCTGGAAGCTTGGTTGGTTCTACCTTGACAACCCAAAGCCAGCTCTACCAACAAGGTCGGGGTATGCGTCGGTTCTGGTGCTGGAGTGGGTCAACCAGCTGACGTCATGGGAGAACGACACCATCAAGCCGTTGCTGGAAGACCTGGAGAGGTTGAAGACGGAGGGGCTGACGGGCAGTGCTGCGGGGATCAGCTTCAGTTGGCGGCTCCTGCAGCCGATCCAAGACCGGGTGCATCTGGCGTATGAGTGTTGGGGCTAGGCCGATCCCACCCCGGTCACGCGGCGCAAGGTCTCCGAGGAAGAAATGGTGAACCGGGTGAAAGACCTGTTCGTCGGGCGGATCCGCAACGAGACGTGCCTTAAGGCACTCAGCATGTACCGCCCCACCGAAGCCGTAAGTCATCTTGTACCAAATTGACTTATATTGTTGTTCGTGCTCTTGAATATTCAACCATTGTGACGAAGGTCGTCTAATGCAGGGTCGTGAGGGCGTGTACTAGTGTCCAGCTCCGCCTCCTAACAAGGGCAAGTAGAGCTTCAAGGTTAGGGTTGCGGAGGACATCGAGGCACCGTCGCTACAATACATCGACAACTACCTCTCCGACTCAATGGTGGGAGGTAGTGACGACGAAGATCCGGCCATGGGAAAGGCAGTAGTGAAAACTACCACACCATCGGCACGTTGCATGCGGCACACTACTAGCAAGATACTGGCATCCAAGACTGCCGCGGCGATCTCCGCCACCCAAGCGGCGGCGACGAAGAAGATGAAGAGGAAGGGCACCACCACGTCAATGGATATGACAATGTCCAGCACCGAGACTGGGACGGTTGTTGGTCATGACGATGACGCAAGGTCACCCGACACGCCGACCGAGCAGGCGAAGGAGACGCTTCTTAAGGTCATGGAGAAGGAGCACCCAAAGCCGAACACTGATGAGACGGGCAATGCAGGATGACAAAAGAAGGTGAAGAAGACTCCACCCATGCCCATAAAGGTCAGGTTGAAGCTTGGTGGAAAGTAAGTCAAAAATCTTTACTCACTCATGGTTAGTTTTGCACGTCTTGTATATTTAGTTGTGAGGGAGTTTGCTTCTTGGCAGTTCGACTCCTGCCACCATGAAGAGTGGCAAGAATGCCACAGACTAGGAGGCCTTTGGGCACAAGGGAGGGAAGGCACCAGTGGAGCAGTCACCAGTGATGTCAGCGGTGAACGTCTCGAGCCAGGCTCCTGGGGCTGCAAGGACAATGACGTCGGAGGCGATGAAGGCCGTAGCCGGCGACACGCAGTAGGTCAAAGGTCTTCAGGAAGATCTTCTTGTGACCGACCCACCGCCAACACAGAAGCCACGGGCAGGAGGGGATGCGAACCTGATAGGGGCAATAAGGACGACAAATGCCTTTATGTCGAGACCTTGTGGGAGGACGATGTCATCTCTAACCGCCAAGATCTGGATGAGTTCAAGGCAGTGCAGCAGACAGTTGCGCAAACGCTCTCGGTAAGATCTTTTCCCTGTCAAGGAAGCTGTCGCTTCAAGTGTTTTGGTGTCATGCAGGCTGAGTTTTTGTGATGTAGTCTCTCACCGAGCGAGCGCGGGGCCGGGTGCACCTGGTGAAGGAAGGTGCCAAGGCCCACATGTAGGCTATTGCGGCTCGGGAGGCCGTGTTTTAGGCCAAGGTCGAAGCCGCGGTGGAGATCCCCATGTCGCAAAGGGCCACAATGAATTGATTGTCCACAAGGCCTGAGCTGGCATGTGTTGTTGCTTGGCGTAGAACTGGCACCCCTTGCATCGACAGACAAGGTCCTAAGCGTCAGCCATAGAGGTTGGCCAGTAGAAGCTCGACCTGAAGGCTTTCACCACCAAGTTGGTGGAGGCGGCATGGTTGCCGCATTCGCCACTGTGGATTTCCTCTGAGAGCCTGAGGCCCTCAGATCGTAGGATGACGACGTAGTTGGTGCTGTGCCTCATGACCTTCTCGTGGTTTTCCTTCTCCTGAGGAACCCGATGCTCGAGGGGAAAGCGATGAAGTCAAGGAGCCAATCATCTTCAGCCTCAGCCTTGAGGACGTCGCGTCCGCCTGGTAGGGGCGTGTCATCGGCTGGAGATTCTAGGTCGAAGAACAGTTTGATGGTAGTCTTGCGTAGGTCTTGTACAAACACACCAGCCAGAACCAGCAAGCACTTGGAGCCCAGCTTGGAGGGGACGTCAGCTGCTATGTTGTTGTCGCGACAAACGTGGTGGAACACGATCCCCTCGAAGTGACCTTCAAGTTTGCACACCTCGACACCGTAGGCGTCCATCGTGTCCTTTTTGATGTCGCATACCTTGTTGACTTAGTCGATGACGACCTTGGAGTCGCCATACACTAAGAGGTGATTGATCCCTAGTAAGACAGCGATGCGTAGCCCGTGAATGAGGGCTTTGTACTTAGCGCCGTTGTTGGACGCTTTGTAGTGGATCTGCAGGATGTATTTCAGGTGATCGCCTTGGGGGATGTGACAACCCGCCTAGGAAAATACCGTACTATCGCCTAAACCAATCCACTTTGGTCATTAGTCGCCGGGTTAATGCCTGGTAAATCACTTTAATAGCAACAAGGATCGACAAATATGCATTAAAACTCACACAAAGGCGAGTCCAGAGATACAACATAAATAACATCCGAAATTTACCCCGAGGGGTTTAATTATTACAAAACGAAGTCTTTTAACATCACGACGTAGTTCAGAGTTTTCGAAACAGCGGAATTAAACTAACAGGAAGCGGAAACACCACAGGAGGCCATCCATGATGCTCTCAGTCGTCATCCTCCACCCACTCCAGCTCCCAGCCGGGTGGGATCTCTCCGGGCCACACATCACCGAAAGCATTACCTGGATCAACATATTATAGCAAGGCTGAGTATACTAATACTCAGCAAGACTTACCCGTCGGTGATATCTACTTCACCAACTCTAGACATGAAAGGCTTTCTGGACACTGGGTTGCTTTTGCTAAAAAGTAACAAAGAGTATGTCCTTTCAAGATTTTAGCACAAATTCTAGTGGGTTTACTCTTTACTAAATTAGCCATCTAGTGCAGACAAAGTGGTACAACACAATTAATCGAGCATGATGTTCATCAACTTCCATCATTAGGGATCTCATGGCTAGTGGAATAAGTAGTCTCAAATAATGGTGAGAGGCCGACAATCAATTGATTCAAACCTTGCAAGGTAGACCTAAACACACGGTGGGATGCCCCTCGCGAGGACAACCACCAAGCGGTTCCCAAAAATCCTCGGATCGGGATAAAAGGCCACAATCTTTGGTGCAGGCTATCCGGAATACCCCGCGAAGCACCCAGACTCACCATACACCACCTGTAGCTAGCCGTGAGACATCCCAAGAGTAGTGATAGTTAAATCCCTAGCCTTCTCATTAAGGTACTAGGCTTACCGGTCCCATTCCCAACAAGTGCTTAGTACATTCAAACACTTAACCCACAATAGCCATTGGACCGGAACCCAAACCCATGCTCTTACCACATGAGCAGTCCATTTAAGGAGATCTTATGATTCCTATCTAGGAACCCATTCTCGCGAGTGACGTCATCACGCGACTTGTAATGGTCCTATAGCTTAGCAGCTATCGACCTATCATACTAGTAAGGACAAAGGGTACCTAGGGATCATGCATCTAAGGTTCTAGACAACTCCTGAACTTAAATGCACAAACATCCATAGATAATTGAATAACAAAATTTGAAAGCTGGGTCAGATGCACTGGAGCTTGCCTTCATTAGCTAAGTTAGCCTGAGCACCCTCGGTGTCGTCGAGTACTTCCACGTACTGCAGCAAAGCTTCTGCTCCTCCTTCCTCGGGTTCCGGGACGAGTGAGTAGTCACCGTCAGGAAGATCTACACGGAATGCAATGCTGGGTTCAGGTGATGTAACAGTTTGTTTATCTTATCCAACTCTTGTTGGTCATATTCACCTTAACAAATAATTAAATAATAAATTCCTTTTATGAAGGTTATTATTGTTATATGTTTCATTATTTTATTACACACTTGAATTAATGTTCACTTTATACTCGATATTTCATGTGAAGGTTTATTCCTTTTACCTCTCATTAGTAAGGGTGTGTACAAAGATATTTATTTATAAATCAATTCCTTATCAGCAAGGGTGTGTTCTTAGCCTTTAATTAAGTTAGGTAACACTTCTCAAAAAGGGAAAAGAATTAAAAAGCATTTTCTTTTTTTATAATCAATCTTTAATCTTTAAAAGACCTTTAAAGCTTTTTATTAAGCAATACATCACTAAAAATTTAAAGAAGGGTTTTTTAAGCATCACAACACCCATACTGAACCACTGGACTCACATGCAAAGCTTGGAAACTAGAAAATAAATTACTTTGGAAAAATAACAAAAGACTAGTTAGCAATCAAATTAAATGCATACAAAAATAAATAAGCATCAAAATGCTCCAATCTTCCTTATACATTCTCTCCGGTCCTAAACAAGCCTAAGGAACCAGCAAGCACAACTAGAAGCTCTACTGATCTTGCTTCATTAATTTACAAATGAAAACATGCACAAATTAAGAATAAATATTTCTGCTCATACAAAAATCATGATTAAATCACTAGAGGTGTGTTTTCGCGTAACAAGACAGCATGCACAAGTTGGGCCCAAAAAACTAAATACTTTTAGCTACAAAAATCAGCTAGGCAGATTCTGCATAATTGGAAAACAATTTATATAAAAAGATTTACTGCATAACTTGTGCAACTTTTGGCACAGGGGCTAGTCATGACATGATACACAACATATCCAAAAATTGGATACAAGAGACTTGTGGATTTTGAGTTATGGCAGATCTAGGTTTTTCACATTTCTATTTTTCATGCTAAAAATATCCAGAATCAGACCATGTGATATAACAAAAGTTGTAGTATTTTTCACCACTAATCCAACAAAATTTAGTTTGCAATTTTCTGAATTTTCTACAAATTTCTACACATCTTACAAGTTTCTGCAGAAAGGTGTTTACTATTGAAGATCCATTTTTCAACCGGGTCCCTAAAATCTTTTACAGCCTTACAGAAAGGTCCCTAGTTTGCACTAAACACCCTGCCAAGAACTCGGGCCTTGCAATTGGGCCCTTGGCCATGGGAGGTGGCGGGCTCGCCGGGATTCCGACGGCTCCGGTGGCGCTCCCAGCCGGGGAAGCTGCGGGTCATGACCGCGTGCTCACCTAGGGCCTGAGGGTGGTCGGAGTCAGGGCGGAGAGGCTGGGCCGGCGTGGGGTTCGACGGCGGCGGCGGCGGTTGCCGCGGCGGCGCGAGCTCCGGCGAGGAGGGCACAAAGGGTTGACAATGCACGAGCCGGGGGTGTCAAGTGAGTGTGAGGGGAGGTGCCAAGTAGCTCGCACGGCGCCGGGGATGAGCGGAGCAAGGTTGCGGTGGCGGCTCAATGGTGGCCGGTGGCGAACAGTGGAAAGACGACTAGGATGGCGTGGAGGGAGGAGAAACGCGTACGACGCTACGACGGCACGGTCGCGCCTCGGGCGGCGTCGGCCGGGGAGGCGGGGCCTAGGGCGGCGCGTGGCCTCGGGCGGAGGAGGGCGTCGGGGAGGCGCGCGGGGCGCGGACGCCGAGGGCGGCCGGCGCGCGGGCACGACGCGCGGCGCGTGGCGCGCGTGACGTCGCGGCGCGACGGCACCCTGCCCAATTTATTTTGCTGAGCACATGTTTGAACAGGAAAAACTCCATTTTTTGAATAAAAGTTGACCCAACTTTGAACACGAAAGTTGTAGATCTAGCTACCCTCTATCACTTTCAAAAAGGCTCTATGGGGTTTTTCTCAACAGATTTTGCGAGAAACAGTTGCCAACTTTGAATGCCAACATGTTTTCATAAACAGGAGATGCTGACCTTGGAGCATGTTTTCATGCCTTTCCACTCCAAATTTGTAATGCCAATCTACATGAACGTTGTGTCCCTCAACAAGATGGACAACTTTCCTAAATGTAGAATTTTAAGTGTTTAGGTGAATTTTGGAGAACGCGGCAAAAGTTCCGACAGAGAGCTATGGACACTAGGGTTTAAGTGGGGTTTGAACAAGTCTTTGACCATGGGTTGGCCCCACAAGTGTGTTTACTAGTCAAAAGGGTTCAATAGAGTTGGTTGGTGAGTTTTTCGAGGTGAAGGCCCAGGTTGACCGTGATTTGACCACTGTCAGCCGGGTTGACCGACGGTTAGGGTTAATCAAAAACCTGGGGCGTCACAGCCTACCCCCCGTAAACGGAATCTCGTCCCGAGATTGGACTTGAGAACAATAAGGTGGGGAGGAGAACTCACGGTTTCGAGATGGCAGGAAGCCCAGATACTTAGTGTTGAGATAGTCTTCCGTCTCCCAAGTTGCTTCTTCTTCCGTGTGATGACTTCATTGGATTTTGTACATTCGTACTGTTTGTCTTCGGGTCTTTCGCTCTTTTTGGTCTAGTACTCTCAATGGGACTCGATGAGTGAGAAATCCGGCTCAATCCAAGCATTAGCTTTTGTGATGACTTGGTTCTCTGGCACAGGCATCCCCTTCTTCAATTGAGTTACATGAAACACATTGTGGACTGCGAAAAACCGTTCTGGCAACTGGATATGATAAGCGACTGGCCCACATACTTCTATGACTTCATAGGGTCCAAATTAGCGTGGAGCTAGCTTTCCTTTGACACCGAACCTCTGCACACCTTTGGTGGGGGACACCTTCAAATACACGTAATCTCCCACTTCAAAGTGTCGGGGTGCAGTTCCCTTGTCATGGTAACTCTTTTGTTTCATCTGAGCCACCTTAAGACTCTCTGTTATTACTTGCACCTTTTCTTCGGCATCCTTAACTAGATCCGGACCAAAGAGTGTCCTTTCTCCAGCTTCTGACCAATTCAACGGAGTGCGGCATCGTCGTCCGTAAAGAGCATCGAACGGTGCCATCTTCAAACTGGCTTGATAACTATTGTTGTAAGAGAATTCTGCCAAGGAAAAACACTTGTCCCAACTCTTGTCAAAGTGCAAGATGCTTGCTTGTAGCATGTCTTCTAAAATCTGATTTATCCTTTCCGTCTGACCATCGGTCTGCGGATGATAACTGGAACTGCGAATTAGCTTGGTTCCTAAGCACTCATGTAACTGCTCCCAGAAGCGAGCTACAAACTGAGTTCCTCTGTCAGAGATTATAGTCTTCGGAATTCCATGCAAACGAACTATGTGATCCATGTATAACTCTGCATATTGTTGTACTGAATAAGTGGTATGTACGGCAATGAAATGAGCGGTCTTGGTGAGTCGGTCCACGATTACCCAAATAGAATCCTTCTTTCTAGCTGTCAGGGGTAAACCCATGATGAAATCCGTACTAATGTCATCCCACTTCCACATGGGTATAGACAGGGGTCGGAGTACACCTGCCGATTTCAAATGGCTTGCTTTCATCCGGTGGCAAGTATCGCACTCGACTACATACTTGGCTATATCAACCTTCATATTAGACCACCAGAAATTCTGTTCCAGATCTTGGTACATCTTGGTACTGCCGGGATGAATAGAGAACTTGGACATATGAGCCTCATCAAGGATGATCTTCTTAATTTCCGGATCGACAGGAACCACAAGGCATTTCCTAAACCAGACCACATCTTGGTGATCTTTCTGGAAACAAGTATACTTGGGATCTCCCTCTGCTAGTTTCTGTTTGATGGTTTGTATGTCTTCATCATTGCATTGAGCAGTGACAATTCTATCATAAAGATTGGATTCTGCAGTTAAGGCATAAAGATTTCCTTGCGGTACCACTTCTAAGTTGAGCCTTCTCATTTCTTCACATAATGGGTCACTAACTTGCTCTAACTCTAGATGCTTCTAGTGAACTTTGCAGCTAAGATCATCCGCAACAACGTTTGCTTTTCCAGGATGATAATGCACTTCTAGGTCATAGTCCTTAATCAACTCAAGCCATCTTCTTTGCCTCATATTCAATTCTGACTGGGTAAAGATGTATTTGAGACTCTTGTGATAAGTGAAGATGTTACAACGATTACCCATCAGATAATGCCTCCATATCTTGAGAGCATGGACAACAGCAGCTAACTCAAGACGTGGGTAGGATAATTGATCTCATGAGGTCGAAGTGCTCGTGAAGCATAGGCAATGACTCAGCCTTCTTGCATAAGGACACAGCCGAGACCCGTGCTTGATGCGTCACAGAAGACTTCAAAGGGTTTGGAATTATCTGGTTGCACTAGCACTGGGGCTGAGGTTAAATATTGCCTCAAGGTGTGGAAGGCTCCACACGAACTTCACTCCTTTCTTGAGCAGTTCGGTCATCGGTTTTGCGATTCTAGAGAAGTCAGGAATGAATCGACGGTAGTATCCCGCCAATCCTAAGAAACTACGGATCTGGTGTACGGACTTGGGCGGTTTCCAATGCATCACCTCTTAAACTTTTCTAGGATCTAAGGAGATACCATCTTGGGAAATGGTGTGCCCCAAGAATTTCACACTCTTCAACCAGAATTCACACTTGGAGAACTTAGCATAAAGCTTATGATCTCGCAAACGCTGAAGGACAATTCGGAGATGTTTGGCATGTTCCTTATCGTTTTTGGAATAGATGAGGATATCATCGATAAAGACCACTACGAATTTGTCAAGCTCTGTCATAAACACTGAGTTCATGAGGTACATGAAGTAGGCTGGGGCATTTGTGGGACCAAAAGGCATTACCAAGAACTCGTAAAGACCATAATGAGTGGAGAAAGCTGTTTTAGGAATGTCACAAGGTCGAATCTTGATTTGATGATAACCAGAACGAAGGTTGATCTTCGAGAAAACTCTGGCTCCAGCCAGTTGATCAAAAAGAACATCGATTCGGGGAAGAGGATATTTGTTCTTGATGGTGACTGCATTGAGCGGTCGGTAATCCACACACAGTCTCAAGCTACCATCTTTCTTTTTGACGAAAAGAGCGGGACAACCCCAAGGAGAAGAGCTCGGGCGAATATAACCCTTATCTAACAGCTCCTCGAGTTGATTTTTCAGTTCGGCTAATTCTTTGGGTGGCATACGATAAGGTCTTTTGGAAATGGGTGCAGTACCTGGTTGGAGTTCATTACAAACTCAACATCTCTGTCTGGTGGCATACCAGGCAACTCATCAGGAAAGACGTCCGGATACTCACACACTACTGGAATTTCATCAAGAGGGGAGATAATGGTCACATAGGCACAAGAGTCGGTACCGTCCTTGAAAGGTAGGTACAAGGTAGTGTGCCCGACCGTAGGTGAATTGATATCTACAACCCTATCTGATATATCTTGAACCACCTTATGTTGGGTCATCCAATCCATACCCAAGATAATATCCATACCAGCCAAGCTTATGGCGATAAGGTTTGTTGGAAAGATTTTACTACCTAATCCCAAACATACTCCACAGATTAAGATATTAGAGGTGATTTGCCCTCCCGGAGTAATTATCTTATAGGCGGAATTGGTATGAGAACCCTCCAAACCCATTTTGCCTAATAGTTTTTCACTGATGAAACTATAGGTAGCTCCTGAATCAAATAAAATCATAACAGGAGTATCGTTGATAAAGAATGTACACGTGAGCACTGAAGCTCCCTCCGGAATGTCACTCATGGTGGTGAAGTTCAGCTTACCTTGGCGTACCTGCACCATAGGATTCTTAGCCGGAGTGGCGGGCTTGTTCCTTGCACCTTGATTCTGGGGGTTGGGCTTGATCTGCCTGGGTTTGGGACAATCACTGATGTAATGCCCCGGTTGACCACAGTTGAAGCAACGATGATCACCAACGTTGCGAGGAGGTACATTAGGCTTTGGAGCCTGCTGCTGAGCATTTCAGAACTGGAAGTTCCCTGAGGGTTTGCTCTGGGATGGCTTCATCGTCCAGCATCCAGTTGAAGATTGCTGGGATGGGTTTGGGACATTCTTCTTCACAAGGAGAAACATCTTATTAGTTCCGCTGCCTGGAGCAAAACCAGACGGCCTATTCTTGTCCCTGGGGCCTTTTTCATGGCATCCTTTTGGGAGATAGCCTTGTTCACAAGCTCATGGAAATTTGCGGGCTCGAGCAAGTTCAGTCGCTCGTGCAACTTGTCATCTAGCCCATCGCGGAATCTCTCCATCTTCTTCGCATCAGTGTCTACGTGATGCCCACCATATTGGCAAAAGCTGTTAAACTTCTGGGCGTAACGGTACACCGTATCGGACCCCTGCCTAAGGGCCAACAGCTCCCTCATCTTCCTATCCATTAATCCCTTGGGGATGTGATGGCTCTTGAAGGCTTCCTTAAAATCATCCCAAGTTACAGCATGCCCTCGCTGCATCGACTTGAAATGATCCCACCACATTAAAGCTTCTCCTCGCAGTTGCAGAGCTGCGAAGTTGGCTTTGTTCTCGGAGAAAGGCAGCACAAAGGCAAAGAATTTTGCCTCGATGGCCTTGATCCAAGCCTCAGCTTCCAGGGGGTCTTCCACCTTGGAGAAGGTTGGGGGCTTCATCCCGATGAACTGAGCGTATGTGGTGACCTGATTAGGCCCCTCGTGGTTGGCCCCGTGTGGCGGCCCTCGGTTCATCTGCTGAGCGATCTGCTGCTGCGTCTGTAGGATCTGGCGTAGCACCTCGGTTTGCGTGGCCATGAAGGCCTCTGACGGTGTCATGGGTGGTGGCGGTGGCAGGTCGCTGCTACCGGCCGTTCCGAAACCGCTGGGAGAGCTGCGCGTGGGTCCCACCATCTGAAATGCGAGCCGGTATTAGACACATAGTCAAATTCTTACTCTGAATAAATGACAATCATGCATGTACATCAATAGCTCATTAGCATCCACACGATGTTGGCAGCAACAGTCGTAAGATATCACATAGCCAACAAATAGATTCAGGGAATCGTTCTTCGACGTAGTTAGAAAATGCGACCACTCGAGTAACTCGAGCCAACCTTCAATCTCGGGGCAATTCCTGCCATTTCGGGTGCTAGCGAAGGTGAGGCGCGAAAGAGCACCTAGTTGTTTGGCAGACCATTGACACCCCTAAAAATACTTTGGTTTTCCAACGCTTATGTGAACTGCAAGTTTTGGCAAGCGTGGTCATTGCAACGATTCGCTCAAATTTCGGTAATCATACGTAATAATATTCCAACAATCTGGGTTGAACAAAGCGAATTTCAATTCAAACACAACATGGTTAAGCATTCTTTATTACAACACGATGGAACAAGGGTCCAAGGACATTACAAGACTCAATTTCGAAAACACTACAGTACGACAGTGTTATAATCAGTTACTCTGCACGAAGACGTGCTCAAAAGCTAACTACTCCAATCATCTTGAAGATAACACCTTAGGATCGCAATCCTTCTTATTATCGTTGCCGGGCAACCTAGTTGCCCACCGAAGCACCACTTCCCGCAGGCGAAGCTGGGGGTGTCGGTAGCGGTGGTCTTGCCCTGGCCCGGTCCGGTCTAGGCCGGCCCGACCCTCTTTGGTCCTCGGGAGGTGCCTGAACCGGAGGTAGTGGCTGTAAGGCCACTATGGCCTGTAGGGCGGCAACCTGCACCTCGGCCTCCTCCACCTGCTGCTGCATATTAGCAATGTTCTGCAGTAGCGTCAACCTCTCAATCTCATATGCATCGGCATTCTCCTCCAGGGTTTGATTCTCCTCCTCCAGATCTACAATCCACTGTAGGCGGTCGCCTCTCTCTAACTCTAACTGGAATCTCCTGGCACGTATCCTGTCATTCTCCTGCTGCATCTGAGTAAGGGTAAAGTTCGGCTGCTAGTGGGCTGCTGATAGCTGCTGCCAATCCCGCCTAGATGCCTCCAATCGTTGCCCGATAACCGCTGCGGTGTTATAAAGCAGCTCCTGAAGTGTGAAAACGACGTCAATACAATGAGCCAACGTCTGAGTGACATCCAGCGGCTCAGCTAACATCAACAGCTGTCGTAGGTGATCCATACGGTCCAACCAGGCTGGGTCGTGAGGACTCACAGTGGGAAACAACCCGAACAGAGAGAGAGCTACAACAGTGGGGTTGTGGTCACAAAAGTCCGTCAGTACTCTGAGGGCTGCTGACTCGACGGCCTCGTGGGTAATAAATCCCAGTAGACAAAGCTCAAGTCGAACCAGTCGACGTGGTTCGGGTGTTGCAGTACAATGACGATCACTCTGCAATGGGGAACGCCATAATGCTCGAACTCGGAGACCTCGTAAGTCGGTGGAGTGTAGCCAGCGGCGCTGAGTGCTTCCCACCCAAGGCGTGGAAAACCCTCCCAGTGCAACCCGTTGGTACGGATCATACCGTCAGCGTCGAACTCGTGAAACACGGGAAAACCCATCTATACAAAAATGTAACACATGTCAGGTCTCCAGTAGAACGGCATGTCGAATGGTGAAGTTATGGCAGCTATGAATAACATTTCATAACCATAAATCCAGAACCCAAAAACTTTTCCCCCAGTTTTCCGGCTACTACAATGTTTCCTTTACACACTTTTGGTTTTCAAAGGTTGAGCTAGATCAATGAAACAAGGTGGAATGATATAAGGTCTAGATGTGCCTAGAAAGGTGTAAACCAAGCCGCAAGAAGCTGTGATCGAAATTTGCGACTAAAAGCTAGACTGGGCAAGGAGCAATTGTTTTTAGCATACTGGTTTAATTAAATTCCTAGCACGTGGTACAAAACAAGGTGAACAAGCTTTTTCAAAATTTTGGCAGCACGACAGCTAAGCATGAGAGGTACTCTAGTTTATAAAAAGCACACACTAGCAAAATCTTCCTTAGAGAGCATATAGAAGTTCTGTTTTGGGTCCATTTTAGTTGTTTTGATTTTTAATATGCATGCAAGACGTCCTATTCGACCTCACATGGCAATCAAGCCAAAATCAAAGTTAGTGCCAGTGGCAAAGCTTTTATTCGGCTCTCCCAATAATATCTAGTCGAGAGCTATACGGTACTCGCTTGACGACTAACGAAGCGCTGTTATGTACCTGCAGAAAACGAACCTTTCGTGCTAGCACGTCACGAAAGCGTCCACAAACATTAGGGTTAATTAGTTCTATGCCATTATAAATATCACAATTTTGAAGAATGTCATTACTATTCAACTAACCGCGCCAGTGCCACTACAATTTCCTACTTGTTTAAAGGATGCCATTATGTACCCAAAACACCATATCGGGCCCACTTGCAGGTGTATTAGATTGAAGAAAGGGGGAGAAATGTCCCTTTTGCCCTCATCTTCAACCTCCGTCCGGTCGGCTTGCTTCCTGTTAACACCTCCGCCATGACCTGTTGTGCCCTGTAATTGACTGCGTGCCCCTGTGAGCTGTTGCGCCCTGCACCGAGGCCAGCCGCGGCGGAGCTCGCCCCACGAGCAACACGCAGAGCATGCAGCCAGCACAACTGAGCTCATTGCACAGGCGGCGCGCGAAGTGCAGAGTAATGGACCCCCGCAGCGGCGGCATCAAACACTAGGTCCATCGATTTCGAACCCATATACCTACTGATTTGACACGGGGTGTCATGCAAATCAATGACGAATTGTACATGCATATTGAGAAAGATTCGATTTTCGGTGCCGCCCTATTGGCGGTAGAAAGATTCCATCTTTGCTGAGAATCCAGCCACGAAAGCAGGCAAGGTAGGATCCTGCTTCTTACCGAAACGAGGGACCTGCGCATCGCGGACGCCGCCCGGGAGGAGGAGGAGCGGAGAGGAGTGGCGCAGCAACCACGATGGAGGGATGGGTGAATCTGGATCGGGGAAGGGAGGGGGAGGGGAGGTGTGCTCGGCGCGGCAGACGACCCGATGGACAGAGGTCCCCTGGCGGTTCAAATCACCAGCGATCTGGAGGGCTAGGGACAACGGCCAGGAGAGGGAGGCGAGAAGATGCTGTGAGAAAGCTCACCAGTGGAGGGAGAGACAGAGGCAACCAAGATTTGGTGGAGACGGCTTCGAGATTCGTGGCGGCGCTCCGGAGACGGAAAGAGGATGGGCACCGGCGGCAGACCGAGGTGCTTCAGATGGCGTTGCCCGTCTCATGATGTTCGTGGTGGCATTGGTCCAGTAGCACGATTGACGGCGGCGGAAGGTTGAAGATGACTCTGTCGTATGGGACCCACACATCATTGAGATGAGAGAGAGGAATGCATGGGACAATCTTGTCTATACGAGAATACATAGCCTCCAATACACTTGCAAGTGGGCCGATACGGTGTTTTGCATGCATAATGGCATCACTCAAACAAGTGAGAAATTGTAATGGCACCACCACGATTACTTGAATAGTAATGACATTCTTCAAAAATGCGATATTTATAATGGCATAGACCTAATTAACCCCAAACATTACCGTTCACTATAGAAACGGCATCCATGCGTTAAGCCGATGCATGGACAGCGTCCAACCTCAAACATCCTCCGCTCGAATGGAGTGTATCCTTGACTCGCATGATCGACATGCGGAATGCACACGTATGAAACACGTGGTGACAACACAACTCACAAACAGACGCGAAGATGAGATCTGTGGAATGGATCACTCCATCAACCCTCGCAATTCCCGTGATGCGGTACAACACACGTATAAAACACGTGGCTCATCTAGTTTGGTTGTGCAAGAAAGTAAGTCTGACATGAAGTAAAATGTGCTGGAAGTTAGCAACATAAACCATAGGTTAAATAAGCCACCTGAAAGAACCCAGAAATTCC
This sequence comes from Cenchrus americanus, assembly GCA_947561735.1. Lineage (NCBI taxonomy): Eukaryota > Viridiplantae > Streptophyta > Magnoliopsida > Poales > Poaceae > Cenchrus > Cenchrus americanus. The sequence goes on from OX387244.1 coordinate 155,640,928, forward strand.
CTCTAGGGCCTCTCGGTCTAGTTTATCCTTAGCGGACCAACGTGTTTGGAAAACCAGACAATCTTGGCAAATTTTATTCAAAAACCAGTGATTAAGATTATTAATTAATCTCTGGTGCACATAATTGCTCTGATGCCAACTGTGACAATCCGCCCAGGAAAATACCGTACTATCGCCTAAACCAATCCACTTTGGTCATTAAGCGATAATAAAGTATCATCCTGACGTTAGTCGCCGGGTTAACGCCATGTAAATCACTTGAATAACAACAAGGATCGACAAATATGCACGCATTAAAACTCACACGAAGGCGAGTCCAGAGATACAACATAAAAAACATTCGAAATTTACCCCGAGGGGTTTAATTGTTACAAAACGAAGTCTTTTAACATCACGACGTAGTTTAGAGTTTTCGAAACAGTGGAATTAAACTAACGGGAAGCGGAAACACCACAGGAGGCCATCCATGATGCTCTTAGTCGTCATCCTCCACCCACTCTAGCTCCCAGTCAGGCGGGATCTCTCCGGGCCACACATCACCGAAAGCATTACCTGGATCAACATATTATAGAAAGGCTGAGTATACTAATACTTAGCAAGACTTACCCGTCGGTGATATCTACTTCGCCAACTCTAGACATGAAAGGCTTTCTGGCCACTGGGTTGCTTTTGCTAAAAATAACAAAGAGTATGTCCTTACTTTCAAAATTTTAGCACAAATTCTAGTGGTTTTACTCTTTACTAAATTAGCCATCTAGTGCAGACAAAGTGGTACAACACAATTAATCAAGCATGATGTTCATCAACTTCCATCATTAGGGATCTCATGGCTAGTGGAATAAGTAGTCTCAGATAACGGTGAGAGGCTAACAATCGATTGATTCAAACCTTGCAAGGTAGACCTAAACACACGGTGGGATGCCCCTCGCGAGGACAACCACCAAGCGGTTCCCAAAAATCCTCGGGTCAGGATAAAAGGCCACAATCTTTGGTGCAGGCTATCCGGAATACCCCGCGAAACACCCGGACTCACCAACACCACCGGTAGCTAGCCGTGAGACATCCCAAGAGTAGTGACAGTTAAATCCCTAGCCGTCTCATTAAGGTACTAGGCTTACCGGTCCCATTCTCGACAAGTGCTTAGTACATTCAAACACTTAACCCACAATAGCCATTGGACCGCAGCCCAATCCCATGCTCTTACCACATGAGCAGTCCATTTAATGAGATATTATGATTCCTATCTAGGAACCTATTCTCGCGAGTGACGTCATCACCCGACATGTAACGGTCCTATAGCTTAGCAGCTATCGACCTATCATACTAGTAAGGAAAATGGTACCTAGGAATCATGCATCTAAGGTTCCATACAACTCCCGAACTTAAATGCACAAACATCCATAGATAATTGAATAACAAAATTTGAAAACTGGGTCAGATGCACCGGAGCTTGCCTTCATTAGCTAAGTTAGCCTAAGAACCCTCGGTGTCGTCGAGTACTTCCACGTACTGCAACGAAGCTTCTGCTCCTCCTTCCTCGGGTTCCGGGACAAGTGAGTAGTCACTGTGAGGAAGATCTACACGGAATGCAATGCAGGGTTTAGGTGATGTGACAGTTTGTTTATCTTATCCAACTCTTGTTGGTCATATTCACCTTAACAAATAATTAAATAATAAATTCCTTTTATGATGGTTATTATTGTTATGTGTTTCATTCTTTTATTACAAACTTGAATTAATGTTCCCTTTATACTCGATATTTCATGTAAGGTTTATTCCTTTTACCTCTCACTAGTAAGGGTGTGTACAAAGATATTTATTTATAAATCAATTCCTTATCAGTAAGGGTGTGTTCTTAGCCTTTAATTAAGTTAGGTAACACTTCCCAAAAAGGGAAAAGAATTAAAAAGCATTTTCTTTTTTTATAATCAATCTTTAATCTTTAAAAGACCTTTAAAGCTTTTTATTAAGCAATACATCACTACAAATTTAAAGAAGGGTTTCTTAAACATCACAACACCCATACTGAACCACTGGACTCACATGCAAAGCTTGGAAGCTAGAAAATAAATTACTTTGGAAAAATAACAAAAGACTAGCTAGCAATCAAATTGAATGCATACAAAAATAAATAAGCATCAAAATGCTCCAATCTTCCTTATACATTCTCTCTGGTCCTAAACAAGCCTAAGGAACCAGCAAGCACAACTAGAAGCTCTACTGATCTTGCACATCGCGGCCCGAACCTGTCTAAATTGTGTGCCACGTGTCTCCTTCTTCGAGTTATCGATTGTCGTATGGACCTCCCTAGGCCCACTACCTCGGTGGGTACCAAGACTGACTACCCGGCTTGCGCTGCACGGCACTTGATGGCGTGAAGCACAAGGACTACAAAGGAGAAGTACTCGGTTAGGAAGCTGTACATGTCCCGCACTGTATGGAAGAGTCCTAGACGTACTCGACTAGTACTCTTTCCCTATTCCGACTTGTAACCCTGCCTCTCGGACTATATAAGGCGAGGCAGGGACCCCTCTCTCATCATCTCATCTCATGGCGTACAATTGCATCATCTTGTAATCGTACCCAATCAATCCAGAGCTATGCAGCATACATGACGTAGGGTATTACGCACCTCGCGGCCCGAACCTGTCTAAATTGTGTGCCACGTGTCTCTTCCTTCGAGTTACCGATCACGGCGAGGCCACATTCATCTACTTCGGGTACTCCCCTTAGTAGGTTGCCGGTCTAAAACACCGACAGCTGGCGTACCAGGTAGGGGCTCTCCCCCGAGATCACATGGTGAACTCGACGGCTCTTGTCTACTTCAAGCCAACCGTCGCCTTCAACGGCAGCGACACCTTCATTTTCGGCACTTGGGTCTGCACTGCTGGCGGTGCAGGATCCTTCCAATGCCGCCTCACCATGCCGCCCAACCCAGAGACCGGCTTCGTGACACTCCCTGAAGTTGTCACAGGCGAACTCGCCGGGCAAGTTCGGCGAAATCTCACTCTTCGGCCATCACGCTGACTTCGAGCTCGGGTCCCCCTCCAACTCAAACTCGACGTCTCCGCGGGCTATCGCATGTGAGCCGGCTACTCAGCCATCGCATGTAGTCCCACCACCCCGCGAGCGCTCCACGCGTGGCCCTCGCAACGTCAGCAGGGCCCGCACAGAGGCTCCCTCTTCGCGCCGGGCCGGCAAGGAGCCCGTACCTGAGTACAACTCGGACTCCGACACCGCCCCTGGCCACGCTTCGGACTCCAACCCCCTCTCCACCTTCTACTCGGACTTCGCGTACGAGTTCGACTTCGGGTGGGACCCAGAGGATCCCGAGTCCAAGGACAACACTACAGAGCACCCCTTATCAGGGACGGCCTCTGGGCTGGTCATAACATCCACACCGGCGGAGTTCGTCCTGCGGCCGGATCGCAAGCCCACGGACCTGATAACTGGAGACTCACGCTACGTCGCCTACCTCGACTCGCTCCCGTTCCAGAGGGAACACCACTTGCCCGAGGGCGATTCGTACACCCCAAGCGAGGTGGCGAGTTCGAATCCGGTCTTGGCAACCCCCGATCGCCAAGTCTTTATGGCTGCCGGCGACACACCGGAGACCCTCAGGGGACAGCTCAGGACAAGTACCTTGAAGACATCTCTGCAGACGAGTTGTCCGCCGATGCACCTGCAGATGAGACCGCCGCCAACAGGGACGCTCGACGTGAGCGAAACAGGAAACGCAATGAACGGCGCCGGCGTCTTAGAGACAACCTCCCCATCCGCAACCTTGCGGAAGCTCTCGAGGCGGTCGAGAGCAGAGTACACACTACCCCCGAGCAATGCCTCATTTCGATCACTGCGATTGCACGCCAGGCTCAGGGAATACGCGCTGGAGAGGTCATCGCCAAGCTCGCTGAAGATGCCTACTTCATGCGGGTCGACAACAGGGTCAACCAGCCTCCTCCCGCTATAAACCGAGACAAAGAAGCTACAAGTCGTAGCGCTGACCTTGGCCGCAACCGTACTCGAGCCGAGCTCCCGGCTCAGCCCAATCGTACTCGAGCGAACGCCGGCGGACCCTCACAGGGTGGCAACAGCAACCGTGAGGTCGTCCCTCACCGCGCTCCTGACGGCGGCGGCCGCGACCCTGACGGCAGCGGTAGCGACGACGGAAGCTCCAACCACGGAGCCAACAGGAGGGCCGGCGGCGGCGGCAATCGCGGTGGTCGAGACCACGTGAATAGCCACGCCTCCGGAGCCTCACAGGGCGGCTACGACGCCCGCCAGAAGATTGAAGAGCTGTGGCGGAAGAAGTCGGCCACCGCAGGCGACAACGATGGCTTCCCCGCCTTCTCACCTCGACTTCGCAACTTGCTCCTCCCCGACAAGTTCAAGCCTTTGGGGATCACCAAGTACGACGCGAAGCAGGACCCCATCCAGTGGCTTAGGTGCTACGCCCTCTCCATCAAGAATGCTGGCGGCAACAATGACACCAAGTGCCTCTACTTCCCCTTCTGCCTGGACCAAGCCCCACTCACATGGCTCGAGTCGCTGGATAAGCACTCGATCGACAAGTGGGACCAGCTGAAGGAGCAGTTCACCAGCAACTTCGCGGGCGGCATGGGCCACTCGGGTACTCGCATGGACCTGGCCATGGTCAAGCAGTAACAAGGCGAGACCCTCCGCAAGTACATGCGCCGCTTCTTCGATAAGCGCGCTACCGTAATCGACGTCACCGACAAGGAGGTCATCGACCTCTTCCAAGACGGCCTCTACCACCGCTGCACCTTCGAAGACTTCGGTCGTCGCCGCCCCAAGTCCATCCCCCACCTCAAGGACATGATCACATCCAGGGCGGATGAAGAAGACAAGGCCAATGCCAAGTACGACGCCATCCGTGTCAAAAACAAGCAGAACGCGAGCAGCGGCAGCGGCAACAACGGGAACCAAGGCGGTCGCAGCAACAACAAAAACTACTCGGGTCCCAACTGCAAGCGCAAGCCAGACAACACTGTCGCGGCTATCCAGCGCTCTGCGAAGGAGAACTCGAATAAGAACTCCGGCGGCTTCAAAGACTTGCTAAAGGAGAAGTGCCCATGGCATCTGGACGGCAACCACACTACCGAGCAGTGCTACCAACTCAGGCGAGCACTCAAGAGTACTCTAGAGCCACCGCACCCTCACGACAAGAAAGGCAAGAAAAAGAATGACGGAGACAACGGCAACTTCCAGGAACCCGACAAGACTGTCAACGTCCTCTTCGGTGGACTACCCAGCAGACGGGAGCAAAAAGCTACTCGTCGAGAAGTCATGAGCATTGAACCAGCGGTACCGACCCCCCTCAGGTGGTCGGAGGTACCCATTACCTTCTCCCGCGCGGATCAATGTACCAGCTTCTCCGAACCAAGGCGGTTCCCTCTCGTCCTGAAATCGGTGGTCGCGGGCTCCAAGCTCAACAAGGTCTTTATCGATGGTGGAAGCGGGCTCAACGTCCTTTTCACCAAGACCTTGAAGAAAATGAAGCTCGACATCACTCACATGCTCACCAAGAGCAACACGCCTTTCTACGGCATCGTCCCCGTGTCGGTGTTTTAGACCGGCAACCTACTAAGGGGAGTACTCGAAGTAGATGAATATGGCCTCGCCGAGATCGCTAACTCGAAGGAAGAGACACGCGACACACAATTTAGACAGGTTCGGGCCGCGAGGTGCGTAATACCCTACGTCCTGTATGCTGCGTAGCTCTGGATTGATTGGGCACGATTACAAGATGGTGTAATTGTGCGCAGTGAGATGAGATTGGATGCTAGAGAAGGGTCCCTGCCTCGCGTTATATAGTCCGGGAGGCAGGGTTACAAGTCGGAGTAGGGAGAAAGTACTAGTCGAGTACGTCTAGGAGTCTTCCATACAGTGCGGGACATGTACAGCTTCCTAACCGAGTACTTCTCCTCCGTAGTCCTTGTGCTCCACGCCATCAGGTGTCGTGTAGTGAAGCCGGGTAGTCCCAGGGGCCCACCGAGTAGTCGGTCCTGGTACCCACCGAGGTAGTGGGCCCAGGGAGGTCCATACGACAAGCCCCCGAGTACTTTGTAGTCGAGAAGGATAGCTTCAAGTAATCTTGACGGCCTTAACGAGTAGTCCTCAAGCGTCCCCGAGTACTAAAAGTCAAAAGTCCTCAAGAGTAGTCGAAACATCCCGAGGCTGGAATGTACTCCAGCTGATGTTTGAGCAATCCTGAAGTCTTCTCGAGTAGTCCCATGCGTCCTCGAGTGCTGCCCTCGAAGGTCTACAAAAATGCTCGCCTTGTCTTGAAGCCGAAGCTGATATGGAAGTGCGATTGCAAAATGGCACTCCATATGGAGTAGCCCCCGAGCCTTAGGTTGAGTCGTAGGCTCTGGCTGAGGGTCCATCTGAAGTTTTGGCAAGAATATCTCGAAAAATCCGGAGAGAAAAAACCGAAGGACACGTGGCACGGAGCCCCCGAGCCTTGAGTCGAGTACTTCCTCTCGAATTGAAGGGTCATCCTGTAGAATGTGTCCTGAGATGCTCCTGAGTCTTGTCGCTTCCCAGGTAGTCGAGTATAGGTAGCCGAGCCCCCGAGGTGAGGCGTGTCGACTAGTAGAATACGAAGAGGCACGCACGGCTGCTGAGTCAGCCGAGCGCGGACTTATCCATCTGGCCGTTGGAGGGCCATTTTGACTTATAAATAGAAGCCAAAACCCTTAGGGATTTCCACCCATCGCTGCTGTAGCCATTTCGAATAGATCTTGGCCGGATTCACCTCCAGCGCACGCCGCCGCTGTAGATCTAAGCGCGCCGCCACCCAGAGCTGCCAGAGTAGCCCCCGAGCGAATGCGCGTGAAGACGCCGTGCACTTGGAGAATGAAGGCGTCACCGTCCAAGTCCGCGAAGACCGCCGGGAAGAATAGGGGCCGCGACGAGGCCGCCGTGGCTACCGCGGGGGCAGCGCCACCGATGTCTCCACCGCGGCCAAATCCGAGCCGCGAGTGGAAAAAGTCGAAGATGAAGACTGAATATTTGTTGGCCCTCCTCAACAGCAGATTCATCCGTGAGAAGGAGATGGACAGTTGGAGGGCCGCCGCCGGGGACCCGTACCTGTCGGGGACAGCCCTAGGGGTCCCCTTAAACAACGGGGAAATCCTCACTTAAAACCCGTAACAAAGCCAAAACACAATTTGCCTAACCATGCAGGGAACAGCCCACGCCGCAGGGACTCCGACGGCCCATCAAGGCGGCCCTCTTAGAGATCCCCACGAGCAGGCTCCGCCTTGCTCGAGGATACGCGCCCCCCTCGGGCGGGCTCCGCCCCGTTCGAGGGGTAGCACTTCCCTCGAGCGGGCTCCGCCTCGCTCGAGGGCTCGCTCCCCCTCGGCAGGGTTCCGCCTCGCTCGAGGGTACGTCCCGCCCCGGCACGGGTCCGCCACGCTCGAGGGCGCCCTCACGCGTGCGCCGGCCCCCGTACACGGGCATTTAACGCCCTGACACCAGTGGGACGGCGTCATCATGCGCCCGGGGCTCGCGCCCCGGTGCCGCCGCACCAACTCCCCAGGGAGGAGCCCATCCCCATCAATGTGGGGAGGGAGCGTGCGGGCGCGGCGGTGTCGGTCCCCGTGACACCGTGCGCCTGCTCCAGTACGGCTAATGCGCCGAGCCCTCGAAGGGGGGCCGGATGCACCCTCGATTCACTTTCTTGTGACCCTACGGGGGTGAGGTGGAGGGCGCTAGGCCGGTGGAACGCCATCCCGGCCACCGCGCGGCGTGGCCGCCATCCCCCGCGCGCGGGCGCACGCCGTGCGCCGCAGCAACAACTCCAGCACGCGTGAAGCGCGTTGGGAAGGGATGCCGTTCTACCTACTCCTGTACTCCGTACGGGCCAACGTCAGCACCTCCCTCGAGCCTATCAGAGGACATCGCCACCATCCGCCGCCCTTCTACCCTCGAACCGCCACTGTTCGGGTACAAGGTAGGCCATGATGGCCAGATCGCCGCGAGGATCGTCCGGATGGCTGCCCACTCTACAGCATAGCACGTCGCACTTCCCCACGTAGCTAGATAGCACGGCGCGCATGTAATCCGCCTCCCCCTTGATCTATAAAAGGGGGCGGACCCTCCAGCCGCGGGGGGAGAGACAGGCAGACAGACAGGATCACACGGCACACCACGTACTCATTCCCCAATTCTCCCGCAATATCTTCAGCCACTCCTCCAGGGACTTGGAAGCCATGCTTCCTCTCCCTCCTTGCTTGTAGCAGCCCAACTACAGGCACCACCGGTGCTGAGCAATATAGTGCCTTGAGCACACCACTACTGGACGTACGGCCCCCTCGGCCGGAACCAAGATAAATCCCGTGTCTTTTATTGCTTAGCATCGACCATTGAGGGATAGACCTCGGCGCTTTCTACTGGTTAGTGTCGGGACCATATTCCGCACCGACAGTTGGCGCCCACCGTGGGGCAATCGAGCGCCTAAGGTCATTCCGTCAACTCCCTCCATGGTGATCCGCACTGAGTACCGTGCTACACACTACTGCATGGGTAGCTCGGACCCCCTCCCGGCCCGGGTTCGAGGGGTCGCTTCGGGGACCTGAACTTTCGGTGCCACTGGGGAACGGCTATCTCATGCGCCTCACCAACCGTGAGGAGCTCGGCGCGCGGCGCCGGTGCCGGGGCCGGCTCGGCCCCCGTCGCACGCACCACCACCGGCCGGAGCCCGCAGGCACGGATGCCGCCGGCCCGTCGACGCCGCGACGCCGCCGTCGCTACGGGCGCGCGTTCGCGTCGGGCGCGGTCCGAGCGGCGGCGGGCCGAGCGCGCCGCCACTCGGCCGAGGCGCGCCCGCCATCACGACCGCCACCGCCCGGCGGGCGGCCGCACGGTCTCGGACCGCGCATCCCCATCGGGCCGCGTGGCGCTACGTCGGCCTACAACGCCAACATCAACACCACGATGCGCGGGGGTTCCGCCGGCCGTCACGTCTTCGTCGCCGGGGATCCCGGCGCCTCGGCAGGGGACGAGTCGTCCCCGGGTTCCGTCGACGCGTTGCCACCCGCCAACCGCCACGGATACGCGGAGTGGGACTTCTCCGGCGTGCCGGACCGCGGTTGTGTTCGGCGATTCCTCGGCGCTCGTGGACCACTGCGGTTCGGTCGCTCCGACGACTCCGACACGGGAGTTACGATCCCGCGCGGGAGGCCGCGCCGTCATCACCAACGACCCCGGCCAACGCCGCCGGTGCGGTGGGCGCCGGAGACGGGGAAGTCACGCCGCCCGAGGATCGCCACGCGCCCGGCCGCGGGGCCAAGCGCTCCTCGCCGGGGCCGACGCCGACGCGCGCCTAGCCCGTGCCCGTGAGCTTGAGGCCAAGTTGGCGGGAGGAATGCGGACGGTGCGGCCGCTCCGCGCCCTCAATGGCGGGGGGGGGGGGAAGCCTCCGCGCGCGGCGAACGCGCACGGGAGCGGGGCCGACAGTCCGCGACCGCATCAACACCGTCCCCAACGTCGACAACGCGGACGCGCCCCCGCGGGCGAGCCAAAAGCTCATCGCCGCCGCTACGTTGCCGCGGGCCATGCCGCACCCCTCGACCCCTGAGGCTCGAGACCTGCACCGCGAGGTGCAAACTCTCATTGAGCAAGCGGCCGTTCAGCAGGCTGAGAGCTCGGCCTCACGCATCCGCCAACAGGGGGATGCGCGGGACGACGAAGCTGCACCGGGAGGCGAACCCTCGGTGCACGCAGGGGAACCGGTGGGGCGGCCCGCCGACCAAGGACGCACGCTGGCCAAGGAGCGGCTCCTTGACGCACGAAGGGCGCTAGATGGCGACGCCTGCAACGTCATCAACGCCAGGCGCACCAGCAGGGCGGACGCACGAGCAGCAAGGGGCTACCACCCTCGACGGGGTGGACGCTACGACAGCGGCGAGGACCGCTCCCCGACGCCGGGCCCCGAGGGGACCCGTGTGTTCGCCGGGAACCGCGCGCGGCGGCATTCCCCCAACGCTTCCGCCAACCCTCGACCATCGTCAAGTACAACGGGGAGACGGACCCCCGTGTGTGGCTCAACGATTACCGCTTGGCCTGCCAGCTGGGCGGGGCCACCAGTGACGAGGTCATCATCCGCAACTTGCCCCTGCATCTCGGCGACGCGGCCCGACATGGCTCGAACACTTGCCCGCCGCCCGCATCCACAACTGGGACGATCTGGTCCGCACGTTCGTGGGCAACTTCCGGAGGCACATATGTGCGCGCCCGGAAATTCGTGGGACCTCGCGCTCCTCGCACCACGTGAAGCCCGGCGAGTCGCCGCGGACTTCATACGGCGCTTCTCCAAGCGCCGCACCGAGCTCCCCCGTGGTGGGGGCCCGAGATCGTGCACGCCTTCCTCGAGGGCACCACGTGCCGGGACCTCGTGCGGGGAGCCGGGACGCAGCCCGCCCGCGGACTCCAACGAGCTCGCTCGACATTGCCACCGGCCTTCGCTCTCCGAGAAGAGGCCGTGGGGGCGATCTTCGACGGAAAGAAGGGCAAGCGCTCGGAGGACGCGCCCGCGGAGGGCAGCAAGTCCAAGGAACCCCACCGCTACGACAAGCAGGGCAAGAAGGGGGAGAAGCCGCGCCGTGAGGCGCGCGAGTAGGGGCGCGATGGCGGCAATGCCGAGGCCCTTGCTGTTGACCCGGCTCGACGGGGCCCTCGACCGGCCCCTCGAGGCCCGGGGGTGTTCGACGACATGCTGAAAAAGCCATGTCCTTACCACAAGACCCCAGTGAATCACACCCTTGAGCAGTGCGATATGCTCAAGAAGTTCTATGGCCGTGCCGCCGCGAAGGAGGCAGAGGCCAAGAAAGACGGAGGCGATGGCGACGCAGGCGGCTTCCCCGCCGTCGAAAATGTGTTCCTCATCTTTGGGGGGCCAACAGTCGACATGTCGACGCGCCAGCGCAAGAAGGAGCGGCACGAGGTCCTCGCCGCGGAGAGGGCGCCTCCGTCCTTCCTCAATTGGTCGGAGGATGCCATCACATTCAGCCGGGAAGACCACCCAAACCGCGTCGCCAACCCTGGCCAGTACCCGCTGGTGGTCGACCCCGTCATCGGGAACGCACGGTTCTCGAAGGTCCTCATGGACGGAGGTAGCAGCCTCAACATCCTCTATGCGCACACCTTGCGCCTGATGGGGATCGGGTTGGACCGAGCCGGCGGCCCGAAGACGAAGCCGTTCCACGGCATCGCGCCCGGCAGCGGTGTCCAGCCCCCCGGCGCATTGACCCTCGCCACTTGGTTTGGCACCCCAAAGAACTTCCGCAAGGAGATCCTCACCTTCGAGGTGGTGGGGTTCAAGGGGGCCTACCACGCTATACTTGGGCGACCCCCGTTACGCCAAATTCATGGCGGTCCCTAATTACACCTACCCGAAGATGAAGATGCCGGGACCAAACCAGCATCATCACCGTCGGCTCGTCGATCGAGCACGCATTCGACCGCGACGTCGAGTGCGTAGAACACGCAGGCACTAGCGCCGGGATGAAGCGCCGGTAAGCACGCCGGAGAAGATGGTCAACGAAGACCTCAACTCCGCCGCCAAGCACGCCGCACCTTCGAGGCCGCGGAAAGCGACCAAGGGGGTCCCCCTCGACCCTTCAGCCCCCGAGGGCAAGGTGTTGAGGGTCAGCTCCACCCTCGACCCCAAATAGGAAGTGGTGCTCGTCGACTTTCTCCGCGCCAACACCGACATCTTCGCGTGGAGCCCCTCGGATATGCCAGGCATCCCGAGGGAAGTCGCCGAGCACTCCCTTGACATCCCGCCAAACGCCCACGCCGTGCGGCAAAGACGGCTCCGCCGCTTCGACGAGGAGCGGCGACGGGCAATCGGAGCGGAGCTGCGGAAGCTTCTCGAGGCCGGATTCATCAAGGAGGTGTTCCACCCAACGTGGCTAGCAAACCCCGTGCTTGTAAAGAAAAAGAATGGGAAGTGGCGGATGTGTATAGACTATACTAGTCTTAATAAAGCATGTCCTAAAGTTCCTTTTCCGTTGCCACGCATTGATCAGATCGTTGATTCAACGGATGGGTGTGAATTGCTTTGCTTCCTTGATGCCTACTCCGGATACCACCAAATAAAGATGAAAGAGTCCGACCAGCTCGCGACTTCGTTCATCACACCGTTTGGGACGTTCTGCTACGTCACGATGCAGTTTGGCCTCAGAAACGCGGGTGCAACGTACCAGCGTTGCATGCAGCACGTTTTTGGGGATCACATCGGGCGAACGGTCGAAGCATACGTGGACGACATCGTCGTAAAGACCAGGAAGGCGGACGACCTGGTTGGCGACCTTGGCGTCGCGTTCAACTGCCTACGGGCCAATGGGGTCAAATTAAACCCCGAAAAGTGTGTCTTTGGAGTGCCGCGAGGCATGCTCCCCGGGGATACATTGTCTCCCGGCGGGGAATCGAGGCCAACCCTCGAAAAGGTTGCGGCCCTCGAACGAATGGGTCCGATCCGGGACCTCAAAGGGGCACGAAGGTGCCGGGGTGCCTCGCTCGCCTTGAGCCGCTTCATCTCGCGGCTCGATGAGAAGGGCCTCGCCCTCTACCGCCTACTCAAGAAGCACGAACGCTTCTCCTGGACCACCGAGGCCCAGGATGCGCTCGACAAGCTGAAGGCGTCTCTAACGCACGCCCCGATCCTCACGCCGCCGCAAGACGGCGAACCCCTGCAGCTCTACGTGGCCGCAACCACCCAGGTGGTCAGCGCTGTGATTGTCGTGGAGCGCATGGAGGAAGGGCATGCCTTGCCTGTGCAGCGGCCGGTCTACTACATCAGCGAGGTCCTGTCAGACACAAAGACGCGCTACCCCCAGGTCCAGAAGTTGCTGTACGCGGTAGTCCTTGCGCGGCGCAAGCTCCGCCACTACTTCGAGGCCCACCCCGTCACAGTGGTTTCCTCCTTCCCACTGGGAGAGATCATCCGCAACCCCGACGCCGCGGGCAGGATCGCCGAGTGGTCCGTAGAGCCGATGGGCGAGACGCTCGCCTACGCCCCGCGCAAGGCCGTCCAAATCCCGCATTTTGGCCGATTTCGTTGCCGAGTGGACGGATACGCAGCCTACCGCCGCCACAAATCCAAGCGGAGGCTTTGGACTCGTTCTTCGACGGCTCGGTGATGAAAACGGGGGCGGGCGCGGGCTCGCTCTTCGTGTCACCCCTCGGGGAACACATGCGGTACGCGGTGCGCCTCCACTTCCCCGCGTCTAACAATATGGCTGAATACGAGGCCCTCCTCTGCGGCCTCAAAATTGCCATTGAGTTAGGCGTCAAGCGCCTCGACGTGCGGTGGGACTCGCAGCTCGTGATCGATCAAGTCATGAAGAACGCAAGCTGCCACGACGACAAGATGGAAGCCTACTGCAAAGCCGTGCGAGCCCTCGAGGACAAGTTCTACGGCATTGAGCTCAACCACGTGCCCAGCCAGTACAACGAGGAGGCGGACGAGCTCGCCAAGATTGCGTCCGGGCGGATCACCGTCCCGCCGAACGTTTTCGCGCACGACGTCACCCAACCCTCGGTCGTCTTCGAGCCCTACCCCTCGAGTCACAACGAACCCTCAGGGGCTCCCTCGAATCCAGCGGGTGCGGAACCCATGGACGAGGACCCCTCGAACGAGGCGTACGTGCTCTCCCTCCTCGAGGGGTACGGCTCCCTGGGGGCCGACGTGATGGACATCGAGCCGGCTCCTGTCCAAGAGGACTGGCGCGAAAAATACATCGCCTGGATCGCTCGAGGGGAACTCCCCGCGGACCGGGCCGCGGCCAGGCGCATCGCCAGGATGGCCAAGTCTTTTGCCCTCGTTGACGGCGAGCTGTACAAGCGCGCCGCCTCCGCATCCCGCGCCGGTGCGTGCCCATCCCCGAGGGGCGCGAGCTCCTGCGGGACATCCATGCGGGGATCTGTGGTCACCACGCCGCGCCCCGCACCCTCGTCGGCAACGCGTTCCGCCGGGCTTTTAGCGGCCCACCGCGGTCGCGGACGCCGGCCGAGATCGTGCGCACCGCGAAGGGTGCCGGTTCTACGCCCGCAAGTCCAACTTGCCCGCCCATGCCCTACGGACCATCCCCCGTAACGTGGCCGTTTGCCGTGTGGGGGGCCGGACATCGTCGGCCCCTCGCGGAAGGCGCCGGGGGGCTTCACCCACTTGTTGGTCGCGATCGACAAGTTCTCCAAGTGGGTGGAGGTGCGCCCCATCACGAATCTAAGGGCGAACGAGCGGTAACATTCTTCACCGACATCGTCTACCGCTTTGGAGTGCCAAACTCCATCATCACCGACAATGGGTCCCAGCTCACGGGGCAAGAAGTTCTTGGAGTTCTGCGACAAGTTCCACATCCGTGTGGATTGGGCAGCTGTGGCGCACCCACAGACCAACGGCCAAGTAGAACGTGCCAATGGCATGATCTTACAAGGCCTAAAACCCAGAATTTTCGATCAGCTGAACAAATCTGGGCGAAGATGGCTCCAAGAGCTACCAGCGGTTGTGTGGAGCCTAAGGACCACCCCGAGCAGAGCCACTGGGTTCACCCCGTTTTTCCTAGTCCATGGCGCGGAAGCCGTCCTCCCCACGGACTTAGAATATGGTTCGCCCAGGGTTCGAGGCTATGACGAGGATGCCAGCCAGCGAGCCCGCGAGGACTCGTTGGATCAGCTGGACGAGGCACGCCTCGTGGCCCTGATGCATTCCGCGAGGTACCAGCAGTCCCTCAGGCGCTACCAGGCACGCAGGATACGTCAGCGGGATTTCAGTGAAGGGGATCTGGTCCTAAGGCTACGGCAAGACAACCGAGGGCGCCACAAGCTATCGCCCCCATGGGAGGGACCCTACGTCGTGGTGAAGGTACTCAAGCCCGGCACGTACAAGCTGGCAAACGAAGACGGTGAAGAGCTCACAAACGCTTGGAACATCCAATAGCTACGTCGTTTCTACCCCTAGCTAGGATTCCCAAGCATTTTCTGTTGTAAAAATCATACGGCCAACGCCGCAGTTGGTGACAACTATGTAAACGCCTCAAGTCCAATGGAAAGGGCAACTCGGCTTTCCCCTGAAACCCAAGTTACCCTCGGGGGCTACTGCGGGGGGCATCCCCCCCAATGGTCCCATTTTTCGCGCAAAAATAAAACAACCCACACGCGCTCAGTTTGTTTCCTACTTCAACCTCGAGCAACGATTCGAACAGGCGCGAGCGGCCTAGAGGGGAGGAGCGTGCGAGTCGAGATAGCCTACGCCGCGAGGATGCGGCCCTTCTCTCTCGCCTCCAACCCGGCGGGCCCCCGCAAAAATCGAACTCCCCTAAGTAAAATCTACTCAGGAAGAAGGAGAAACAAAAAAGTGCAATAAGCAAAAGATTTCATTTCGTATCAACAAGTGTTTACGATTAAGACAATGTGCTTATTTACAAGGCCGCATGGCCAGAATACTGATACATGAACAAAAAACGGGCCTAGCGCCCAACTGCTTTCAGGCGGGAGGAGCGGCAGCGTCAGCGGCGTCCGAAAAGAGGAACTCCTCGAAGGCTTCGGCGAGCGACCCGGCGGCGTCGGCGGCGAGCGCATCCACACGCTCCATCGCCATCTCGTCCTCGACGCCCTCGGGAACGATGTAGCCCTCCGCCAGCGCCTCGAAGTTGACCTCGTAGTGGGACCGCACCACTCCGAGGGCCTCTCGAACGCCCGGATGCGGCCCGCCGCATCCGCTCGGTGACGTGATCGCCAAGGGCACGCAGCGGCTGGCCGGCGAGCTGCCGGCCCGTGCCTCGCCCTCCTCCACGGTGCGGCGGAGTCTCGAGGGCCGTGCCACGCAGCTCCGCCGGCCTCGGCTCGGAGGAGTTGTAGTAAGCCTGCAGCGCCTCGGCCCGCTCAGCTGCGTGCCCCAGGGCGGTGCGCAAGCCTGGAATCGCCAAGACAAGGAAGAAATCAGAAAGGGGAATGCGAGCCCTCTAACAGAAAAACCAACAAGGCAAGAGTCAAACAGTGGCTCACCTTCGACTTGTTTCCTCTCCATCTCGAGAGCGCGGCGCTCGGCCTCGACCGCCAGCTCGAGGCGCTTGACGGCCTCGCTCTGCTCCTGGAGGGCCATCTCGTGATTTGCTCTCGCAATGCTGAGCACAATGAGCTCGCCCTCGGTCTTGGAGAGCTTGTCGTCCCGCTCCGCCAAGGACTTCTGCGCCGCCTCGCGAGCAACACGCTCCTGCTCCAGCGCCGTCCGGGCGTCGGCAAGGGCAGCCTGCTCCGCCGGAGCCGCCCCTCGGCCCCCTTGGCGGCGGTGCGCTCTCCGCCGGAGCCGCTCCTCGGCCGACGACGAGCGCCGCGGCCTGGGCGTCGTGGGCGGCCTTCAAGTCGTCGGCCTCCTTGGCCCGCCGCTCCAGCCCGCGCGCCCGTTCCTCGCCCGGGCGCCGCTGCGCCCGCGCCCCCTCAAGCGACGAGCGAAGCTCCCGGTTCTCGCCGCGACGTTAGCCACCTCCACCTCCCACCATTGGTGGCCGCCGTCCGCATCTTCTCCAAGTCCGAGCGCGCTCGCACGCCGCCTCATCACGATCGATGAGGGCGCGCGGACCCGCCGAGGCTCGAGCGCGCGCGCTCGGGTCCGCCTCGAGCTCTCGGGGGGAGTTCGTCGCGCCGGGCCATGGCCCAGACGCCACCCCGGCTATCCGGGGACCGGAGGGCGTCGGCAAGCGCGTCGAAAGCGCCGCACCGCTCCCGAGCCGGTGGACCTCGGCGTTCACCCGGGTCGAAGGCGTCGTACTTGTCGTGGGCGCGCGCTCGAGCTCCCCGGCACCCACACATCTAAATCCGTAAGCGCGCTACGGCACAGAGGCAAAGACACAAAAACGGGAGATGGAAGAAAGCGAGCAACCACGCCCCACCCGGAAGACGCGCCATGCAGACCGCCATGGACCGCGCGCCTCGTGCCCGCGCGGTCGAGCGTGGAGCCGTGGCTCCGGAGCTCGCCCCGAAGCTCCGCTCCCCCCGGCGTCGCCGAACGCCGGGGATCGTCAACGGCCCCCTCCACACGGGCGGGGTGGCCGGCGCGGAGGACGAGGCCTCGGCACCGTGTCCTCGGTCCCCCGCCACCATGTGCCCCTAGTGCCGCCTCACGAGGGCCCCCTCCGGGGCTCGGGGGGGGAACGTGTGGGGAAGCTAGCCCACGAGTCCCACCCCGGCGGCGGGGAGTCGTCATCCGAGGACCTCCACCACCTCCGCCCGGGAACCGCCGGCGAGCACCGACCCTCGCGCCGCCTCCACCGGCGCCTCCACTTGCGCCTCCGTGGCCGCGGGCACCGACGCGGTGCCGCGGCCGCCACCCTCCGGCGGCCGCCTCTCGCGACCACGAGCGCCGCCGCGGGTTGTACCCCGCTCCGCCTCCTCTCGCAGCCGGCGCAATGGGCCGCACCTCCACGCAACAACGCCTTCGCGCGGGCCGCGCCTCGCCACGGCCGCTACCGCGGCTCGCGCCCCCACAATGGCCGGCGGCCGGTCACTCCTCGGTGACCGCGGGCCGCGCCGCGGCGGCGGATCCGCCGCCGAGGCCTCGGGGCCCCGCCCGCGCCCTCGCGAGCCCTCGCCCGCCGCCGCCGTGCTTGTCCCCGCCCGTGACGCCCTCGACGAGCGCCGCCGGGTGGGGATGGACGCGTCCGTCCTCAGCACCTTGGCCGGTGCGAGGGGAGGCACAGTTGGCACCACCCTGCGCAGGCACAAACGGAGGGTTAGAACGCCTGATCATCAGAAAATCAAACTAAAGTAAAGGATCGAGCCCCTTACCTCGAGGAGGAAAAGGCGCGCTTCCTTTTCCTCGAAGCCTCAGCGGATGAGGCCGGCGCGGCCGGCGCGCCCGCCGCCGCACCTCCTCACGTCGCCGCCGCGGGCGCGGGCCCCGCCCGCGCACGGGCACGCTCGCCGCGCGCACGGGCGCGCTCGCCACACGAGCCCCGAGGTGCGCGCGGCGCCCTCGGCGGCGCCGCCGCCCCGATGTCGACCGCCCGCGCGCGCGCCATTGCGCCCGCGCCGGCGATGCCGCCCTGGCCCGGAGCCGGCTCCGGCGATGGGGGCGAGGGCTCCCACCTATCAGAGGGGCCTCCTCCCTCAGCCTCTTCCTCTTCGTCATCCCCCGAGGACGAGTACTCCTCAGTCCCCGGCGAGGAGAGCCCCAGTTCTTCGCGCCGCCGGTACTCCTCGTTCCACTGCTCACGGCGCTCGTTGCGCCGCCTCGCGCGCTCCCTCCTCGCGCGCCGCCCGCCTCCTGCTCCCGCTGCTGCGCCGCCCGACCAAGCGTGCGGGAGTCGGGGGTGGGCGGAACGGACTTCGAGGCGGTAAAGCTCACCAGCTGCATACGGGAACATCAAGGACGCGTCAGGAGGCGGAAGCAACACCAAGAACTAAAACAAAAACAAGAATCGCGCTCACCAGTGGGCCGGTGGGGAGCATCTCGAGGTCCCATGGGGTCCGGTCCGGATGCGTCGGCATCCGGGTGTCGACGGCGTTCCGCGCCCGGGTGAGCGCATACGGCCGCCCGAGGGGGGTCGGGAGCATCCGCGACCTCGCCAGATCAACGGGGTTGGCCGCCTCCGTCATCTCGTAGATGCAGAGCGGCCTCTCCATCAGAGGCACGATCCGCCGGTGATGGAGGAAGGCGAGGACGCCCAACGCCGTCAGCCCCTGCGCCGCCAGGCTCTTCAAGGCGGCCACGACCGAGTCCTGCCGCCTCCGATGCTGGGCCATGGACACCCCGTAGCCCCAAGAGCTGGGCTTCTCCTTGAACACCCGACCGGTGTAAGGGGGGAGGCCGGGCTCGGCGTTGCGCAAGTAGAACCGTCCCCGCTCCCAGCCGGCGTTGTTCGTCGTCATGGTGCAGGGGATGTAGTCGTCCTTGAATTGCCCCCGCAGGGCAAGCGACATCCCGCCGGCGCGCACCGCTCGGCGGGTCCTCGGCTTCGTGGTGGGCTGCGTGAAGAGCTCCGCGCGGAAGAGGTGCATCCAGAGCTCCCAGTTGACTGGGATCCCCAGGTACCCTTCGCAGACGCCCACGAACGTGGCCGCCTGCGAAATCGCGTTGGGCGCGAAGTTGTGCAGCTCCACGCCGTAGTAGTAGCCAAGCGCCCGCATGAAGCGGCTCGCCGGCGCGTTGAAGCCTCGCTCGTGGAAGCGGACGAAGCTGACCATGTAGCCCTCCGGCAGGTTGGGCGCGCGGTCTACCGCCGGCGGCACTATCCACTCCGCCGGGCGGCCATCCTCGTTCGCCGCCAGCTGGCCGGCTGCGACCAGCTCGCCAAGGGCCAGCGGAGTCACCGTTGACCGCTCCCAGGTGTATGGGTCAAGGATCGTGAGGGGCGGAAGCGGTGCCATGAGAAGAAGGCAAAGGAATGCGAGAGCAGAGGACGAGAAACGAAGGAAGAGCTCTAATGGCGACACCGCACGGTGACAAAGGCGAGGCGGAGACGAAGGCACAAGGGGCTGTAATGGCGGAGCGCAAAGGTAAAAAACCGCCGTCTCCCCCTCCCCTTAGATTTATAAGCCGCGGGCGAGCTCTCCGGAGCGGATGTCCCGCGCCCATTAACTGCAGGGAATCTTCCCTTCACGCCGACGAACGGGCCCCACCACGACCGCAGTGGCCACATCACCGCGGGCGGGCCATCATCACGGCGAAGACTTGCAGGGACCGAGGCAAGCGGTCACGTCCGCCTGCCACGCCGCCCACTATGCGCGCGCGCGGCCGCAACGCCTAAAAAGGCGCGCCTGCGTTGCAGAGCCGCTGCCTCGACTGAAAGGCATTTAATGACCCGCTCCCTTGCCAAGCAAGGAGAACCCTCGAGCGGGGCGAACCCCTGTCTCGAGACAAAGATAGCCCTCGAAGGGACATCGGCGTGAGAAGGTCGCCCGGGGCCTGCTTGAAGTAAAGTAGGCACCACGAGCACCCATGCCACGCAAAACCCTCGAGTGGTACGAGCCCTCGGCTCAAGACGATTTCAGCCCTCGAAGGGACATCGACGTGAGAAGGTCGCCCGGGGCCTGCTTGAAGTAAAGCAGGTACCACGGGCACCCATGCCACGCAAAACCCTCGAGCGGTACGAGCCCTCGGCTCAAGACGATTTCAGCCCTCGAAGGGACATCGACGTGAGAAGGTCGCCCGGGGCCTGCTTGAAGTAAAGCAGGTACCACGGGCACCCATGCCACGCAAAACCCTCGAGCGGCACGAGCCCCTGGCTCGAGACGATATCAACTCTCTAAAAAAGGGGCATGTGCGTGAGAAGGTCGCCCGGCGCCCGCTTGAAGTAAAGCAGGCACCGCGAGCACCCATGCCACGCTGTGCTACCAACCGGCGCCTCGGGGGCTGGCTCGCCCAGACCCCTCGACGGCCGCAAACGCAAAAGACGGGGCCGCCCAGGCGCCGCCCCGCATGGCCCTACTGATCAGAGGTTCGAAGCCTGACCCTCGACGGGTTCGAACAGGCGCCTCAGATCGCAGAGTCAGGGACGACGAAGGCACGCGCATTCGAGCCGTTCCTCGAGCCCGTCGGCTCGAGGGTGCCCCACATGTCGTGTTCGAGAGCCAGCGAGGGCAGCTAGCCGGGGGATCCCACCGAGGGAGAGCTTCCGCGCCCTCGGTCCCTATCGAACGGGACCGAGCCCCACCTAGCAAACCCACGTAAGCGCTTCCATGGACGTGTCTCCGGACCACGCAGCCTACCCTTATCGAACGGGGCATGGGCGTCCACTCGAATCACCCACTAGCAGCTCAAAGAGGAATCCGCAATTCGCGACTTGCTCGATGGGGGTTGCGGAAACCTCACCCTCCGTCCCGCGGAGGGACGGCGAGGGCGCGTTAAGAAACAAGTCGTGAAGCTCTACCTGATCGCCTCGAACGGGCCCAGGCTCGGGGGCTTAACGCACGGCTACACCTCCTTGGCCAGCACCCACTGGAGACAGCGCCAGCAGCGCGTGCGTCACCGAGCCGGGCCGAGACACTCGCCGATGCCGGTTGAAACATGTGCCACGCCCCACGACCCGGTTCTCGCGGTTAACCCCTCGCCGGGAGCACCCACACTCTTGCGGGGCTTCGGGGGGCTAGACCCGCGGGTCGGCGCTGACGCGGCCCCACGGAAAGCATTCGCAAAACAAGGAGGGAAGAACGTCCTATTAGTAGGTTCCAGCATCTGCAGGAGCCTCAATGGCAAAGCCGCAGATGCTCGGGGGCTACTGTCGGGGACAGCCCTAGGGGTCCCCTTAAACAACGGGGAAATCCTCACTTAAAACCCGCAACAAAGCCAAAACACAATTTGCCTAACCATGCAGGGAACAGCCCACGCCGCAGGGACTCCGACGGCCCATCAAGGCGGCCCTCTTAGAGATCCCCTCGAGCAGGCTCCGCCTCGCTCGAGGATACGCGCCCCCCTCGGGCGGGCTCCGCCCCGTTCGAGGGGTAGCACTTCCCTCGAGCGGGCTGCGCCCCGCTTGAGGGGCTCGCTCCCCCCTCGAGCAAGGTTCCGCCTCGCTCGAGGGGTACGTCCCGCCCTCGGCCGGGGTCCGCCACGCTCAGGGCGCCCCTCACGCGTGCGCCGGCCCCCGTACACGGGCATTTAACGCCACGACACCGGTGGGGACGGCGTCATCATGCGCCCGGGGCTCACGCCCCGGTGCCGCCGCACCAACTCCCCAGGGAGGAGCCCATCCCCATCACTGTGGGGAGGGACTGTGCAGCGCGGCCGGTGTCAGTCCCGTGACACCGTGCGCCTGCTCCAATACGGCTAACGTGCCGAGCCCTCGAAGGGGGGCCGGATGCACCCTCGATTCACTTTCTTGTGACCCTACAGGGTTAGGTGGAGGCGCTAGGCCGGTGGAACGCCATCCCGGCCACTGTAGCAGCATGGCCGCCATCCCCGCGCGTGCAGGTGCACGCCAGGCGCTGTAGCAACAACTCCAGCACTGTGAAGCGCGTTGGGAAGGGACGTCGTTCTACCTACTCCTGTACTCCGTACGGGCCAACGTCAGCACCTCCCTCCAGCCTATCAGAGGACATCGCCACCATCCGCCACCCTTCTACCCTCGAACCGCCACTGTTCGGGTACAAGGTAGGCCATGATGGCCAGATCGCCGCGAGGATCGTCCGGACGGCCGCCCACTCTACAGCATAGCACGTCGCACTTCCCCACGTAGCTAGATAGCGCGGCGCGCATGTAATCCGCCTCCCCCTTGATCTATAAAAGGGGGGCGGACCCTCCAGCCGCGGGGGGAGAGACAGGCAGACAGACAGGATCACACG
Source organism: Cenchrus americanus (assembly GCA_947561735.1). Classification (NCBI taxonomy): domain Eukaryota; kingdom Viridiplantae; phylum Streptophyta; class Magnoliopsida; order Poales; family Poaceae; genus Cenchrus; species Cenchrus americanus. The sequence goes on from OX387244.1 coordinate 155,663,239, forward strand.
GCACACCACGTACTCATTCACCAATTCTCCCGCAATATCTTCAGCCACTCTTCCAGGGACTTGGAAGCCATGCTTCCTCTCCCGCCTTGCTTGTAGCAGCCCCACTACAGGCACCCCCGGTGCTGAGCAATATAGTGCCTTGAGCACACCACTGCTAGACGTACGGCCCCCTCGGCCGGAACCAGGATAAATCCCGTGTCTTTTATTGCTTAGCATCGACCATCTAGGGATAGACCTCGGCGCTTTCTACTGGTTAGTGTCGGGACCATATTCCGCACCGACAGTACCCGATGGAGAAGAGCGAGGACGAGATCCCGAAGTTCGCGCGCTTCTCGGAGCGCGGACTCGCGCTTCCGGCCAGCGACTTCTTCAAAGGCCTCCTGGGGTACTACAGCGTCGAGTACCTCAACCTCAACCCCAACAGTATTTTCCATACCGCTGTCTTTGTCCACTTCTGTGAAGCATTCCTAGGGATCAGGCCCCACTGGATCTTGTTCCGGAAGTTCTTCCGGGTGAAGCCGCAGCCGAGCGCCAGCAACCCGCAAGTAGTTGGAGGAGAGGGCATCCAGATGCGGGAGGATGCAGCTGAGTAGTACCTCTCGTACAAGCTCATCGACTCCAACCAAGATTGGAAGGCGAAGTGGTTCTACGTCACGAACCACCACCCAGGGTTGCCGAAGCCGAGCGGGAAGCAACCGAAACATCGCGGCTGGTGGAACACGGAGCCCACGATGCAGGAGGGGATCCAGCTCCCCGAGCTGTTGGGGCGCATCAAGGTGCTGAGAGAAGCCGGGCTGAGGGCCGAGCACGTGGCCTTCAGCTTCATGAAGCGCAGGGTGCAGCCTCTGATGGCCCGCGACACCCTGGACTTCGAGTACACCGGCGACGACGACACGTCGCGGATGCCTGGAGGCGAGGTCGACGACGACGACATTGTCGATAGGCTGACGCGCATCGTCAAGGACATGCCACAGTACACGGCGTGCCCTGTCCCACAGTACTCCGCCGCGCGCCTGCCAAAGGAGGTAAGTAGTCGTACCTCCTAGTCGAGTACCCATCCTTGTGAGTAGTCGCACTGATGTCTTGTGTCTTGCAGGACGACTTGAAGAAGTTCGTCTCCGACCCGCAGCCACCCCCTCAGGAAGTCGAGATCCCGGAGGAGGGAAAAACCAAGGCCAAGGAGCGGCGGGAAGTCGGCGAAGGAGATGACACCGTCATCGTGGAAGACACGTCCGACGAGGACGACGACGAGGAGACACTGCAGGACCGCTTCCAGCTGTGGTCGAGGTTCAGCCGCCCGGGCCTACCTCACGTGCCCCTCGTACAAGATCCGTCGGCTAACCTAGAGGCTAGTCTGGCTGTGCGGCCACGGAAGCCGCGCAACCTCGCCCGCAAGCGGGTGACGAAGAAGTTGAAGGTCTCTGAGACCACGCCCCAAGAGGTAGGACGTGTTGACTAGTGGAGTCGAGTACTAGTCGCTCGTGTTCACTTGCTGATGATTGAGCTTCCTTGCTTGCAGGAGCTGCCGCCTACGGAGCCCGCTGATCAGGGCGACGAAGGCGAGTGGGACACAGTGGGGGAGCCCGCTGAGAGTCGTAGCCCAGCCCCCACTATTGAAGAGCTCTTGGCGCAGCTGGAGCGCCAGCCCCCTGCTCCTCAAGGGGGCGCGGAGCCCGCAGCCGCTACTGCTGAAGAGGTGGTGGCCGCAGGAGCACAGGAGGGCGCTGCACCGGCTGCCGTCGCTGCGGAAGAGGCAATGGCCACCGAGGCGCAAGAGGAAGCGCCCGCCGAGGGTGGACTGGTAGACATTGCCAGCATCCTCGGTGCCCCGACCGTGACAATAGTCCAGTCAAGCTTGTAAGTGCTGAGCCTTCCCGAGTAGTACTTGGTGTAGTAGTCGAGCTTGATTGACAACCAATTTGTAATTCTGCAGGAAATCAACAGATCTATCTTGGGAGGGAGATGAGCCCTCTATAGCGGTGGCGGAGGAAGAAACCGCACCGCCCGCCGAGGAGCCCACTCCCGCTCCTCAGGCGGAGTCTGAAGCGTCGGCTGCTGGAGCTGCATTGCCCGAGGCCAGCATGGTCGAAGGTAAGTACTCTGCTGAAGCTTTAGCATTCCCCATAGAGTAGTCGTAGTCACTAATGCACTTGTCTTCTTCTTGACAGGCGCCGAGGCCGAAGGGAGCGACATCCCTGCGGCGGTGCCCATGTAGAACTTGACACCACAGGTGCCGGAGGCTGCTGAGGGAGCCCCCGAGCCGATGGAGGAGGCCGCCGAAGAGGCCGCCGTGGCGACCGGAGGAGAGGAGGCCACCGTGCCGCTAGAGGTTGCTTTGGAGGTGGTTGTCCACTCCCCAGAGAACCAGGACGCAGAGCCCATCCGCCGATGACTGAAGCCGCCGCGAGTAGTCGTGGCGGGGTGGAGTTGCTGGTAGACGACTTGATCGACCCGGCGACGGTAGCCAGGCACTTGGAGGCGGTTTGCCAGGCTGAACAATGGATGAAGGTGAGTAGTCTTATCTCCTGAGTAGTCAATCCTCTATTGTTGAGTACTCATTTGACATGTGTTGTCTGTGCAGGACGTCGTGGAGAGGTCCCGCGAGAAGTCTAGCATGCTGCAAGGCTTCGACGACGCAGTGCTCCGGGCTGAAGCGCAGGAAGATCAACTCTTGAAGTCACGGAAGCACGCGGCCGCCATGCAGTCCAAGCTCGACGCCGCCTTTGCCAAATATCACAATGACGTCCAGGAGATGCAGGCAAAGAGCGACGACTTGGTGCGGAAGAACAAGACACTCCGCAACAAGAACAAAGGTACACCGCTTGACTTGTTGAGTAGTTGTTGGAGGTCGAGAGGTAGTCTAACCCGCTGCGCCTTGTTGTTTTGCAGAGCTTGAGACCTGGGTGGAGCAGTTGAGGACCTCAGAGACAGATATGAAGAACCTCTTCTACCGGGAGCAGGAGGCCCGCCAGGTACTCGAGCTTGACTATAAGGAACTTGCCTTCGAGTGCGACAAGCACATGGAGATTCACATTGCTTCCGATCGTGACCTCGTCAACTGCTAGAAATCATTGCAGAAGTTGAACGAGGACTGCGAGGCGCTGCGGGCCCAGCTGAAGGAACTTGAAGAAGCCACGCTTCTGATTGCAAGACTCTTGGTGCCTCATCCTGGCGGCCCCAAGAACGCGCCGCTCGTGGATCGCCTCAAGGAAGCCCCCAGCCGGCTGGCGACGTATGTGAAGCATCTGGCGAGGTCGGTCCCGAACCAGGTGCTGGCCTTCATGAAGTCTTACTTCCCGAAGGCGCCCGTGGAAGTAGTCGCTGGCGGGGTAGCCGCCAATTGTACAGATGAGTAGTATGCGGAGCTGCTGGAGCAGATGGCGCCCATTGCGGAGCAGGTCACCGAAAAGCTTAACCTCTGGTAGTCCTGTAATAGTTAGCTCATAGCAGTATGTGTACAAAAACATTTGTAATGTAATTGTTCAAGTGTTAATGAAAGAAAAGTTCCATCAATGAGTACTCGTAGTCGCGATATTAGAGTGCGGGGCCCCATCGTGGAGTTGATGCGAGTAGTCGTACTCGGCGGTAGTCCCGTTCGGGGAAGTAGACAGTAAAGAAGTTGATGATCAATCATACTTTATAACTGAAGAAGTACACTTGGATGGCCAGGGCCGTAGTTACAGAGTAGTCGCCTGGACCCGGAGGCCGCTTACAGCTAAGTGGTGCTGGGGCGAGTAGCCGCTTACAGCAGTAGATCCGTAAGTAGCCGTGTAGGCTGGATCTTGGAGTACATGGTCTCTTAGTAGACCGCTGCTAGAGTCCTTTGTCGCTCGTCGCAGCCCAGGATCCGTAGGTAGCCGCGCGGGCTGGATCCTGGAGAGGAGTAGTCCGAGGGCGGTGCCTGGACCCGGAGGCCGCTTACGGCGGAGGGGTCTTGATGTAGTCGTGTAGACTTGGACCCCAGAGTAGTCGTGTAGACTAGGCGTAGAACCGACAGAGCTGGTCGACGTTCCACGAGTTGTTGATGTCTTCGCCTTCAAGTGTCTGGAGGCGGTAGGAGCCCGGCCCAGTCACCTTTGCCACGGTGAAGGGACCTTCCCAGAGGGAGCTGAGCTTGTGTAGTCCTTCCGTGTTCTGGATACGACGGAGGACAAGATCACCAATGTTGAAGGAGCGTTCGTTGAAGGAGCGTTCCTTGACATGCTCACCAAGAGCAACACGCCTTTCTACGGCATCGTCCCCGTGTCGGTGTTTTAGACCGGCAACCTACTAAGGGAAGTACCCGAAGTAGATGAATGTGCCCTCGCCGAGATCGGTAACTCGAAGGAAGAGACACGCGACACACAATTTAGACAGGTTCGGGCCGCTAAGTGCGTAATACCCTACGTCTTGTATGCTGCATACCTCTGGATTGATTGGGCACGATTACAAGATGGTGTAATTGTGCACCGTGAGATGAGATTGGATGCTCGAGAAGGGTCCCCACCTCGCCTTACATAGTCCGGGAGGCAGGGTTAAAAGTCGGAGTAGGGAGAGAGTACTAGTCGAGTACGTCTAGGAGTCTTCCATACAGTGCGGGACATGTACAGCTTCCTAACCGAGTACTTCTCCTTCGTAGTCCTTGTGCTCCACGCCATCAGGTGCCGTGTAGCGCAAGCCGGGTAGTCCCAGGGGCCCACCGAGTAGTCGGTCCTGGTACCCACCGAGGTAGTGGGCCCAGGGAGGTCCATACGACACCCCGGTAACGCGGCTATCCCGCTGGGCTCAGTGGTCCTGTCAGTTACCTTCGGGGAATCTAGGGACAACTATCGTACCGAGTACATCAAGTTCGAGGTCGAGGACTTCGTGACATCCTACCATGCCATCCTCGGCAGACCGGCCATCGCCAAGTTCATGTCGGTGCCCCACTCCACCTACTTGGTACTCAAGATGCCAAGCCCAGCAGGTGTACTCTCTCTCCAAGGGGACTTGAAGATCTCGCACGTCTGCGACACGGAAGCCGTGGAGATCGCCTCCACAAATCAAGTACCCAACGCTATGATGGAGGTCTACGCCACGTCGAAGAAACTTGCCACAAGTGAACTCGACATCCCGGAGAAGTCTGACAAAGCCAACAAGCCTCAGCCAGCTGAGGAGGTCCTGGTCAAGACGATCGACCTCGGGACAGGCGACAATAGTAAGACCACCACCATCGGGGCTGGCGTCGACCCCAAATAGGAAAACGCGCTCATCAACTTCCTCCGAGCTAACCACGACATCTTCGCGTGGAAGCCAGCGGACATGCCAGGAGTGCCCAGAGAGTTCATTGAGCACTGCCTCAACGTCGATCCTAAGGCCACCCCCAAGCGACAACACCTCCGCTGTTTCGCCGACGACAGACGAGATGCCATCAAGAAGGAACTCGCCAAACTACTTGCGGCTGGCTTCATCAGAGAAGTCTTCCATCCTGAGTGGCTCGCCAACCCCGTCCTCGTCCGCAAGAAGAACTGGAACGAGTGGAGGATGTGCGTCGACTACACCGATCTCAACAAACACTGCCCAAGGACCCCTTCGGGTTGCCGTGGATCGATCATGTAATCGACTCCACGGCGGGCTGCGACCTGCTCTGCTTCCTCGACTGCTACTCTGGGTACCACCAAATCGCGATCAAGGAAGAAGACCAGGAGAAGACCACGTTAATCACCCCGTTTCGCGCATACTGCTACACGACCATGTCCTTCGGGTTGAAGAACGCCGGCGCCACCTATCAACGAGCCATCCAGGCCTGCTTCAAGAGGCAACTCAACAAGAACGTCGAAGCCTACGTGGATGACGTGGTCGTCAAGACCAGAAACTCCAGTACCCTCATCGACGACCTTGAAGAGACTTTCTCATCCCTGCTCGAGTACCGCTGGAAGCTCAACCTAAACAAGTGCATCTTCGGTGTACCTTCGGGCAAACTACTCAGCTTCATCATCAGCCAACGCGGCATCGAAGCCAACCCCGAGAAGATCTCCGCCATCACCAGCATGAAAGCTCCCACGTGCATCAAAGACATGCAGAAGCTGACCTGGTGCATGGCGGCCTTGAACAGATTCATCTCGAAGCTTGGAGAACGGGGGATCCCCTTCTTCAAACTACTCAAGCACCAAAAGAAGTTCGTGTGGACTCCAGAGGCGGACCAAGCCCTTGCCCAGCTCAAGGACTTCTTATCGAAGCCACCAGTCCTCACGGCTCCTTGCAAAGGCGAGCAGCTACTGCTCTACCTTGCTGCGACTACCCATGTGGTCAGTACTGCCATCCTTGTCGAGCGGCAGGAAGACGGCCATGCTTATCTAGTCCAGCGCCCAGTCTACTTCGTCAGCAAGGTCCTGTCAGAGTCCAAGGCACGCTACCAGCCTGTACAGAAGCTTCTGTACGCAGTACTCATCACCTCGCGGAAGCTACGACACTACTTCCAGGAGTACTCGATCTCCATCGTCATCGACTACCCGCTCGGCAACATCCTGCGGAACCAAGATGCTACTAGAAGAATCTCCAAGTGGGCAGTCGAACTCGACACCCTCACCATTGACTTCAAGCCACGTACGGCCATCAAGTCGAAAGCTCTAGTCGACTTCATGGCAGAATGGCGGGAGAATCAGCTACCTACTCCAACCGTGCGACCAGAGCATTGGGTGATGTACTTCGATGGCTCACTCAACCTCGAGGGCGCAGGTGCAGGGGTACTCCTGATCTCTCCAACGGGCGAACAACTCAAGTACGTCCTGCAGATCTTCTGGAAGGTCTCAAACAACGAAGCCGAGTACGAAGCTCTCCTCCTCGCGGCTTCACTAGGCATCAAGCAGCTACTAGTCTACGGTGACTCCTCAGTGGTCATCAACCAAGTCAACAAGTCTTGGGACCGCAACAAGGAGAACATGGACGCCTACTGCCCAGAAGTCCACAAGCTCAAGAACAAGTTCTACGGTCTCGAGTTCCACCACATCGTCCGCGACAACAACGTTGCAGCGGACGTCCTGTCGAAGCTTGGTTCTACTCGCGCTCAAGTACCAGCGGGTGTCTTCGTCCACGAGCTTCACGCGCCAACCATCCCGGAGCCGGCGCCACCGACCACTGTCCCAGCGCATCCGCCAGTTGGCCAGGAGGTCATGATGATCGACACGGACTGGATGCAACCCTTCATCGACTACCTCAGCGAGCAGAAGGTCCCCGCGGACAAAAACTTGGCGGAGCAGCTCATCCGCCGTGCAAAGTCCTACGTCCTCGTCGGAGACAAGATTTACAAGCGGGGCACATCTTCTGGAGTACTCATGAAGTGCGTCCCCAGGCAAGAGGGCAAGGACATCTTTGAGGAGATCCACAAGGGCGTCTGCGGCAACCACGCATCTTCTCGTACGTTGGTCAGCAAGGCCTTCCGGCGAGCCTTCTATTAGCCCACAACTCTGGGCGATGCTGAAGAACTCTTCAGAAGGTGCCAAGGATGTCAATACTTCGCCAAGCAGCAACACATCCCAGCCTACAAGCTAGTCACCATACCGCCAACCTGGGCCTTCGCTTGCTGGGGGCTCGACATGATTGGGCCACTGCCAACTGCGCTAGGTGGATTCAACAAAGTATTGGTGGCCATTGACTAGTTCACCAAGTGGATCTTGGTCAAGCCGGTCACATGCCCCAAGGCTGACAGAGTACTCGACTTCCTGGATGAACTCGTGCATCGCTACGGACTACCCCACCGCATCATCACAGACCTGGGCTCCAACTTCAACAACCACCAGTTCTGGGAGTACTGCGAGAACAGCGGGATCGACGTTCGATATGTCTCAGTTGCCCATCCTCGGGCCAACGGACAAGTCGAGTGCGCCAACGGGATGGTGCTCGACGCTCTCAAGAAGCGGCTACACGACGCTAATAACTCCAAAGGAGGCAAGTGGATCAAGGAACTACCCAATGCAATCTGGGGGCTACGTACTCAGCCTTCCAAGCCAACGGGGCAATCCCCTTACTCCCTGGTCTACGGTTCCGAAGCAATCCTCCCTGCTGATGTCATATGGAATTCACCAGTAGTGGAGCACTACGACGAAGGCGTCTCTGAAGACAGCAGACGAGTTGACATCGATGGACTCGAAGAAGCTCGCTGCGCTGCCCTCGTCCAATCAGCAAGGTACTTGGAGAGTATCCGACGCTACCACGACCGCAACATCAAGGAACGCTCCTTCAACGTTGGCGATCTCGTCCTCCGTCGTACCCAGAATACGGAAGGACTACACAAGCTCAGCTCCCCCTGGGAAGGTCCCTTCACAATCGCAAAGGTGACTGGGCCGGGCTCCTACCGCCTCTAGATACTTGAAGGCGAAGATGTCAACAACTCGTGGAACATCGACCAACTCTGTTGGTTCTACGCCTAGTCTACTCGACTACTCCGGGGCTCAAGTCTACATGACTACATCAAGACCCCTCCGCCGTAAGCGGCCTCCGGGTCCAGGCTCCAGTCTCCGGACTACTCCTTCGCTGTAAGCAGGCTCAGGGTCCAGGGCACCAGTCTCCGGACTACTCTTCTCCAGAATCCAGCCACGCGGCTACCTACGTATCCTGGGCTGTGACGAGCGACAAAGGACTCTATCAACGGTCTACTGAGAGATCATGTACTTCTAGATCCAGCCTATACGGCTACCTACGGATCTACTTGCCCTAGCACCACTTAGCTGTAGGCGGCCTCCGGGTCCTGGCGATTACTCTATAACTACAGCCCTGGCCATCCAGGTGTACTTCTTGAGGACCATGTGTGGTTCGAGGACCGGTGGATGGTCGCTTCCTTGTGTGATGAGTGATTGACAACGTTGTGTGTACTGATTCTTGGCTAAGTATAGCAGGTGCAGGTTGCGGCTTGACTCGTGCTGATGCAGGTGAAGAACAAGCGCGAAAGGTCGTTGCCGGTGAGGCCTCCAGGTGTGGAGAAGACAAGTAGGCTTCGTTCGAGGGACCTGGTGACCAGCGGGGTCGAGTGCGGGCCGCATGGTGGCAAGAACAGCAAGATGAAGTCGGTCGACAGTTTCTTGGTTGAGCCACAAAACCAAGGTCGAGCCGGGACTTCATGGGAGCCAAGTCATGAGTGGTGATTGGCAGAGGCTACATCAAGTTCGCGGGGTTTGCGGTGGTTCACCAGATAATCACCGGGTTACTCGGCTGAGCCACAAAGCCGAGGCCAAAGACCGGCGTGGTTTGTCCGGCCAAAACGGGCTCGAGCGGTTTGGAGAACCGGTCCGGTCGGCGGTTTGGGGTTGCAGGGCACTGGAATCTTCGAGGCGGAGGACACGCGTCGGGATCGCAAGGCTTGAGTTGAGGCTACACAGGGTGCGGTCGCCGGGCATTCGTCCGATGGTGAAGACATGAAGACTTCCAAATACGCCCTTGAGGGGCTTGTATCCCTAGTTATTAGGAAAGGGCATTTTATACATTCGGTTGCCTCCATATAACCCAAGAGGTGAGAGGATGGCAGCCAACTCTTGGAACCCTAGCTCATTTGTTTTCCCATTTTCCTTCCTATTTCCCTTAGGTTTTTTATAGGACTTGCAAGAGAGCTTCATGGTGAGATCTTGTTGAGAGGGATGGATGATCGGGTGGCTTGCTAGACCTTGTATGAACCTTTGTTTCATGTATAGATGATTCGGCGTGGTTCCTCAAGGTTTGGATGTGTTTTTCCCGGTTGTTCTTGGTGGTGATTTTCGGAGCCCTCTCTTGGTGATTTCTTTGGGTTGCTTTCGGGACCTTTCTCTTGGGGATTTGATGGGGGAAATTTGTGGGAACCCTTCGTGGTTCTTTGGGCTGTGATTCCCCTCCCAAATTCATGAGTAAAGGTGCTCGATTTTGAGGTTTCTTGAGTTCTTGGGTTGGAAGTGCTCTTGGCGGGATTTCTTTGATTCCTCCCTTTTGGACGAGTTTTGGTGGGATTAAACTTGGCTATGGACTCCTCATGAGGTGTTCCTAATATCCCCAAAGTCTTGTTCAAGTCCGTGGAGCGATTCGGGAGATCGAGGTTTGGTTTTGGAGGAGTTGACCCGCGGGCTGTGTTCTTCCCGACTGTCCAGGCTAAAACCGGCCTGACCGGTTTCCCTAACTAGGTCGACCCGGTTTCGCCCGTGGGCTGTCGAGAAAGGTCTTTGAGCCGGGAAGTCTTTCTTTGCTCCATGGCTTCGTTTGTTCCGATGTGGAAAGGCTTTTGAGGTGTTTGGGGTCTTTGGGGGAGTTTACGGGACGGAATCGGTCGACCGGGTTGCCTAACCGGTCGACCGGTTTCCCTACCCGCGTGAGGCTAAGTCCAACGAAGCGGTCGGCCGGTTTCGAAACCGGCCCGACCGGTTTGGTGCGCCGGCTGTGTCGTGTGTGGTTCCGCTTGCGTGTGTGTTGGAGGTTCGTTGGTTGGGTCTTGCTCCTAGGTTCAGTAGCACTCCAGTGGCTACGTGAACTTGGCAAGAGAAGCTTGCGGAGGTGCACGAGTGAATTTGGGTTCATAGGCCGAATTCTTAAATAGAATTTTTATCGGCTCCCATTCACTCCCCCCTCTCTGGTTCGCCGTTTCTGTCCTTCAAGTGGTACCAGAGCCGGTTCGGGTCTTTATTGACTCTAACCAGTCTAAGATCCAAGGATGGCGTACCAGGAACGGGGATTGGGTCCTCCACACTTCGATGGAAAGAACTACCAGATGTGGAGTAAGCGGATGGGTGCGTTCCTCCGTGGAAAGGGTCAGATCCTTTGGGATGTCACGGTGGACACAGGCTATGTCCAGCCGATGGACTTCCTCGCTCCAGGATCGAGGGACAGTTTCGACGCCAACAATAAGGCGGTCGACTACTTGTTTCGTGCTTTGTGTCAGCCTGAGTTCGATCGGGTGCACACCGAGCACTTGGCTTGTAGAATTTGGACAGTGTTGAAGGAGACTCATGTTGGGAATGCCCAGGTTCAGGCACGGATGTATGAGACCTACCGGAGAGAGTACGAGAACTTCACTCATCTCCCCGGTGAGTCCATCGATGCCTTGTTTCAGAGGTTCACGGTGGTTGTGAACAACATGAGGGCCAATGTGGACGTGCTCCTGTACAATGATCATGATAGAGAGCTCTTACACTCTTTGGATCGTACGATTTGGGGCGGAAAGTTCGAGGTCATTGTGGAGTCGGAGAAGTATGACACTCTGACGGTGAACGAGCTGTTCTCAAAGCTCAAGTCGGCTGAGGTGGATAGGGGCATGACTGCCAAGCTCGAGGGTCCGACAGATTCCCATAGTCTTGCCCTCGTTGGTGGTTCGAAGGGAAAGGCTAACACTAACTCATCCACCAGGATGTTCTCTTTTTCCTCTTTGATGTCTATGCCAGATGAGGAGTTTGATGACCTTGGAGAGAATATCCCAGAGCCACCAAAAACCCACCACAAAAATGATTTCCCTCCAAAACCCAACCATCTTAGGAACAGACTAGACACAACCCCAGCTCCACCCATATTTCCTACACCCACAAATGATCTCCAAAAGCCTATCAAGTTTGTGAGCACTACCGGGAAAGTGTTCTTTGGGAAAGTGAGTGAGAAGGCTAGTGGGGAGAAATCGGTGGAGGAGTTGAGTGGAGAGAAAACATGTGAGCAACCCCAATCCAAGCCCAAAACTAAGCTTGTGAGGTTCCATTGTGGCTATTGTGGAAGAGATGGCCATAAAGATGAGTTTTGCTTCAAGAGGAAGCGAGAGGAGCGAATGGCGAAGGAATGGGCGAACGGGGACAAGTATCACCCCTCCAGTGGTGTACTTAAGTCTCGTGTGCAGATGCCCAGGGCCATGGCGAGTGTGAGGATAGTTCCGGCTTGGGGTGAGCGAAAGAGTGCAGGAGGTGTCTTCTTGGAGGAGTGAAACCGGTCGGACCGGTTTTGGAACCGGTCGGACCGGTTTGGGGTCTACGAGAATGACAAGTTTGGTTTTCGTGCTCGTACGGGTGCGAGGGTTGTTTACGGAGGTCATGGTTACGGTGGTTGGGCTGGAGAGTTTGCAGGTGGTCAGGTTGCTAGGCGTTCTCCCCCTCGAGTTCACTACGGGGATGGGAGGAGTCGTAGTTTTGAGAAGGAGAGGAGGGACGGTCCACGGGTTCTCTTTCGTGGTTTTGGTCCTCCTCCAGGCAGAGAGGGGCGGTTCCCTCAGGGTGGTACCGTGGTGGTGTTCGTGGAGGTAGCTTTGGTAGGAGAGATGCTTTGGTCGGTGCTAACCCCACTTTCGAGCAAATGGCTCGGCACTGGTTTTTACTCTTTTGGTACTAACCCCAGTGCTGAGTCGTTTGTTCGCTCACGTGCTCGTTTTTGAATTTCAGGTGGGAGACTTGAAGAACATTTGGTTGATTGACTCCGGTTGCTCGAGGCATATGACCGGAGACCGGGGGTGGTTCTCAAGTCTCGTCCCGGTGGTGACGAAGAGGTACATCACTTTTGGGGACAATGGGCGTGGGCGTGTGCTTTCAGAAGGTGAGATCAAAGTGAGTGACAAGATCACTCTGAGGCGTGTTGCTCTTGTCCAATCGCTGGGGTACAATTTGCTTTCGTGTCCCGGTTATTGGATGAGGGCTTTGAGGTGTTGTTTCGGCCGGGTGGTTCTCGGATTTTGGACTCTCGAGGGGACCTTGTCTGTATGGTCGTTCCCGAGGGTCAGGTGTTTCGTGCTGATTTTTCTCAGTCTTCGGGTGTGGAGCGTTGTTTCTTGGCTCGTTCTTCGAGTGAGTTGTGGAAGTGGCATAGGAAGTTGGGTCACTTGAGCTTTGACCTTTTGTCTCGCTTGAGTAAACTCAATTTGGTCCGAGGATTGCCACGGTTGAGGCTTGAGAAAGAGTTGGTTTGTGCGCCGTGTAGGAATGCCAAGATGGTAGCCTCTTCTCACCCGCCTCTCACCGATGTGATGACTGAGCGTCCATGCGAGCTGCTCCATATGGACCTTGTTGGCCCAGCTCGTGTGCGATCTGCGGGTGGGAAGTGGTATGTCCTTGTTGTGGTGGACGACTATTCTCGGTATGCGTGGGTGTTCTTTCTCGAGGAGAAGGGGGAGACGTTTGGTTTTGTTCGAGATCTAGTCTTGAGGTTGAGGGACGAGAGGCACGGAGATGCCATACGAGCTATCCGCAGTGATAATGGCTCGGAATTCGGAAACTCTCGTTTTGGAACCTTTTGCCATGACTTGGGTCTTGAGCACCAGTTTTCGAGTCCGTATACGCCTCCCCAGAATGGTGTTGTGGAAAGGAAGAACAGGACCTTGTGCGAGATGGCTCGGACGATGCTTGATGAGCATAGGACTCTGAGGAGGTATTGGGCTGAGGCGGTGAATACCGCGTGCTATGTGTCAAACAGGATATATCTCAGAGTGTAGAAGAAGAAGACATGCTATGAGTTGATGCATGGTCGCACACCCAAGGTGAGTCACTTCAATGTCTTTGGTTGCAAGTGTTTCATTCTGGAGAAAAGCAGGAAGTTGGATAAGTTTGAGGCTAGGTCTGTCGATGGCATTTTCTTTGGTTATGCATCTCATTCTAGAGCATATCGTGTGCTCTATCTTGAAACTAACCAAATCGTGGAGACTTGCGAGGTAACCTTCGACGAGACAGAGCCACGTAGTCAGCTTGTCTTTGAGTATGCAGGTGATGATGAGCTTGGCGAGGAGATCTTTCAAGAGGAGGAGCATGAACATGGAGATGATGAGGATGGCGGTGCGGTGCCCTCAGCTGAACATGTACCCACTATTTCCACTACGATGATGGATGGACCCTCTGCTACACCTATGACGACAAATCAAGAACGAGGAGAAGCTGATGTTGAGGGGGAGGTAGCATCGAGGCGAGAACCTCCCCGGAGAGTACAGATGGATCACCCAGCTTCGAGGATCATCGGCGACATGAATGAACGCACTACACGGTCGAGGGTTGGAAACAATTCCCATTTTGCTCATGCTGCGTTTGTTGCTACTTTTGAGCCCAAAGACATTGGACACGCACTATTTGATCACAATTGGGTTAATTCGATGCATGAGGAGTTGGAGAACTTTGAGAGGAATCAGGTGTGGGAATTGGTTGACCCTCCCTCAGGGTGTAAGCCGATTGGTACAAAGTGGGTGTGGAAGAACAAAGAGGGAGAGAAGGGTGAGGTTGTGAGGAACAAGTCGAGACTTGTTGCTCAAGGGTTCAGTCAGAAGGAGGGGATCGACTACGAGGAGATCTTTGCTCCTGTAGCCCGTTTGGAGGCGATTAGGATCCTTCTAGCCTTCTCTATGGCTAAAGGGTTCAAGTTGCACCAAATGGATGTGAAGAGTGCTTTTCTGAATGGTGTGTTGGAGGAAGAAGTGTATGTGAGGCAGCCTCCAGGGTTTGAGAGTGAAAGGTACCCCCACCGGGTGTACAAGTTGAGGAAGGCGCTGTATGGGCTGAAGCAGGCGCCTAGAGCTTGGTATGGTAGGTTGAGGGGGTTCTTGTTTGAGAGAGGTTTTGAGATGGGGAAGGTCGATCAGACCTTGTTTTTGCTGAGGCAGGGCAGAGATATCCTGATTGTGCAGGTGTACGTGGATGATATTGTCTTTGGTGGCTCGTCTAACTCTCTTGTTGCAAGGTTTGCAGATGATATGAGCAGGGAATTTGAGATGAGCATGATGGGCAAGTTGCAATTCTTCCTCGGGCTACAAATCAAGCAATCAAAGGAAGGAACATTTGTGCACCAGGCTAAGTACACCAAGAACATTGTGCGGAAGTTCAAGATGGAGGACTCCAAGGCTATGACGACGCCGATGAGTATGACTACAGCTCTTGATGCGGACGAGGAAGGTGAACACGTGGACCAGAAGGAGTACCGAAGCATGATCGGGTCACTCCTCTACTTGACGGCAACGAGGCCGGACATACAGTTCTCGGTGTGTCTGTGCGCTCGTTTTCAAGCGTCTCCGAGGACTTCGCATCGGCAAGCAGTGAAGCGAATTTTCAGGTACTTGCGTCACACTCCCGACTTCGGCCTTTGGTACTCCGCGTCCTCTTCTTTGGCGCTTCATGGTTTTTCAGACGCGGATTTTGCCGGGTGTCGGTTGGATAGGAAGTCCACTTCTGGGACTTGCCAGTTTTTGGGTTCTTCTTTGGTGTATTGTCTTCCCGCAAGCAATCGAGTGTTGCTCAATCCACTACCGAGGCCGAGTATGTTGCCGCTGCTAGTTGTTGCTCTCAGCTCCTTTGGATTTCATACACCATGAGTGACTTTGGTGAGGAGTATACCCATGTCCCACTTCAATGTGATAGCACCAGCGCCATAAGCGTTGCAAAGAACCCAGTGCTCCATTCCAAAACCAAGCACATAGAAGTGAGGTATCATTTTCTGAGAGACAACGTAGAGAAAGGAAAGATAGCTTTGATCCATGTACCCACACATGACCAACTAGCCGATATTTTCACCAAACCCCTAGATCAAGCAACTTTCACTCGTTTGCGGGGGGAACTTGGTGTGTGTTTGATTTCTTGAGTTGGGAGTGTGGGAGCTCCTTTGTAGCATATGTATAGCTTTCCTTTGTGCATTTCTTGCATTTGGCATGGCATATGTAACATGATGTATAGGCATCCTTGTATCTTAGATTGCATGCATTTTGTATCCTATGTATTGGGTAGGAAAAGCTTCTCTTATATACATTGTTCACCATGGAATGAGATATATGTCTTTGTGAGCTTGTTTGGTATGCTATGGTTAGTTTGGCTTAGCTCTTGATGATCTTGATGAATAATCCATGGTTGATGGCTATGTTTTTGAAAAATGTCACATGTATGCTCTCTCATGTGTAAATGTATTTATATGATCATGACATGTTTTAGTGGCTTGGTTATGCTTAATTTGTGGTTGGATAGCTAGTTTATTGATCATATGGGGCCAAAGGCTCATTTGCCATCATGAATGTTTAGCCTTCTTGCTTTATCTTGTGGAGGGGCATAAGTTCCTTTTTGTCGCAAAGACATTTCATGTACCAATTATGAATCTGAAAATGAAATGTAAAATGCTTGGAAAATATGCTCCCATGTCATATGTCGTTGAAATTAATTTGCTTTGGGTGCTAAACCGTTGCATGATGCCTACCAATGAGAAGTCTCATACATAGAAGTAGGCACATGGCTCGGTGGCTTTGACATGACATGAGGTGCTTGTGGGTGTTTGTGATGGTCTTATGATTAGAATGGTTGTCCTAGTATGAAGTTTGTGTGGCTTTGCCATTTTGACATGTTTTGCTCATGTTTAGGTTTTTGCTTGTGAGAGAGTAACTTTTTGCAAAATTACTCAAATCTTTTTTAGCCTTGTCCGATGGTTGTGAAACTTGGTGATCTTGTAGTTGAGGTCTTTACGAACCTGTAGAGTATCTAACTTGCTCATTTGGACATGTGTAGCATCTTGTGATGAATTTTGTATACTTGAGAAGCTCTAGGTTGCATTTGTGCCTTGATTCATGCATTGGCAACAAGGGGGAGAAAGGAAGGTGGAGAAAAGTTGCTTTGTATCCCTGGAACCTATCCCAAGTGTCAAGGGGGAGTTTGTGCATTTCGTTTGCATTTTTGGCTTTTGGGGGTATGGTCTGCTGTGTGAAATCGGCCTGACCGGTTGTGGAAACCGGTCTGACCGGTTTTGGTGGAACCGGCCTGACCGGTTATGGGAACCGGTCTGACCGGTTTGTGCCCAGAGTTGGCACTTGATCAGGGGGAGCTTGCATATGTGCAGGGGGAGCTCTTGTGTGCTTTGGTGGTTTGTGCTCTTTGCTTGAGCATGGTTTTTGTCTCGGATGTGTCGAGCCGTTGCCCTTGCCTAAGGGGTTCGAGACTTGCCTTCTTCAAGTGATCTCGTTCTTTGCCTTTCTCGGCTTTTGATCGCTTGTTGGAGTTTTTCTTGTTGTTTCTTTTCTGTTTTCCTTTTCTCTTCAATTACCAAATGTGTGTGTTGTCAATGAACTCATCAAGGGGGAGATTGAGGACCATGTGTGGTTCGAGGACCGGTGGATGGTCGCTTCCTTGTGTGATGAGTGATTGACAACGTTGTGTGGACTGATTCTTGGCTAAGTATTGCAGGTGCAGGTTGCGGCATGACTCGTGTTGATGCGGGTGAAGAACAAGCACGAAAGGTCGTTGCCGCTGAGGCCTCTAGGTGTGGAGAAGACAAGTAGGCTTCGTTCGAGGGACCCGGTGACCAGCGGGGTCGAGTGCGGGCCGCATGGTGGCAAGAACAACAAGATGAAGTCGGTGGACGGTTTCTTGGTTGAGCCACAAAACCAAGGTCGAGCCGGGACTTCATGGGAGCCAAGTCATGAGTGGTGATTGGCGGAGGCTACATCAAGTTCGCGGGGTTTGCGGTGGTTCACCAGAAAATCACCGGGTTACTCGGGCGAGCCACAAAGCCGAGGGCCGAAGACCGGCGTGGGGCTGTCTGGCCAAAACCGACCTGACCGGTTTGGAGAACCGGTCTGACCGGTTTGGGGTTGCAGGGCGCCGGAAGCTTCGAGGCGGAGGACACGCGTCGGGATCGCAAGGCTTGCGTTGAGGCTACACAGGGTGCGGTCGCCGGGCATCCGTCCGATGGTGAAGACATGAAGACTTCCAAATATGCCCTTGAGGGGCTTGTATCCCTAGTTATTAGGAAAGGGCATTTTAGACATTCGGTTGCCTCCATATAACCCAAGAGGTGAGAGGATGGCAGCCAACTCTTGGAACCCTAGCTCATTTGTTTTCCCATTTTTCCTTCCTATTTCCTTTAGGTTTTCTATAGGACTAGCAAGAAGATTCATGGCGAGATCTTGTTGAGAGGGATGGATGATCTGGTGACTTGCTAGACCTTGTATGAACCTTTGTTTCATGTATAGATGATTCGGCGTGGTTCCTCAAGGTTTGGATGTGTTTTTCCCGGTTGTTCTTGGTGGTGATTTTCGGAGCCCTCTCTTGGTGATTTCTTTGGGTTGTTTTCGGGACCTTTCTCTTGGGGAATTGATGGGGGAAATTTGTGGGAACCCTTCGTGGTTCTTTGGGCTGTGATTCCCCTCCCAAATTCGTGAGTAAAGGTGCTCGATTTTGAGGTTTCTTGAGTTCTTGGGTTGGAAGTGCTCTTGGCGGGATTTCCCTAACCGGTCTGACCGGTTTCGCCCTGTGGGCTGTCGAGAAAGGTCTTTGATCTAGGAAGTCTTTGCTGCTCCATGGCTTCGTTTGTTCAGATGTGGAAAGGCTTTTGAGGTGTTTGGGGTCTTTGGGGAGTTTCTGGACAGAATCGGTCTGACCGGGTTGCCTAACCGGTCTGACCGGTTTCCCCTGCCTGCGTGAGGCTAAGTCCAACAGAAGCGGTCTGACCGGTTTCGAAACCGGCTTTGACCGGTTTGGGCTGCCAGCAGCCGTGTCGTGTGTGGTTCCGCTACGTGTGTGTTGAGGCTGTTGGTTGGGTCTTGCTCCTAGGTTCAGTAGCACTCCAGTGGCTACGTGAACTTGGCAAGAGAAGCTTGCGGAGGTGCACGAGTGAATTTGGGTTCATAGGGCGAATTCTTGAATAGAATTTTTATCGGCTCCCATTCACTCCCCCCTCTCTGGTTCGCCGTTTCGGTCCTTCACTTCTTCAACAATAAAGTTCGATTGTTCATCAACTTCTTTACTGTCTACCTCCCTCAACGGGACTACTGCCGAGTACGACTACTCGCGACAACTCCACGATGGGACTCCGCACTCTGAGATCGCGACTACGAGTACTCATTGATGGAACTTCTCTTCATTAATACTTAAACAATTTCATTACAATTGTTTTTGTACATCTATTGCTACGAGCTAACTATTACAGGACTACTGGAGATTAAGCTTGTCGGCGACTTGTTCCGCAATGGGCGCCATCTGCTCCAGCAGCTCCGCATATTGCTCGTCGGTACAGTTGGCGGCTAGTCTGCCAGCGACTACATCCACAGGGGCCTTCGGGAAGTACGACTTCATGAAGGCTAGCACCTGGTTTGGGATTGACTTCGCCAGATGCTTCACATAGGCCGCCAGCCGGCTGGGGGCTTCCTTCAGTCGATCCACCAGTGGCACTATCTTGGGACCGCCGGGGTGAGGCACCAGCAGCCTCACGATGGGCAGCGCTGCTTCATCAAGCTCCTTCGAGTGGGCCGCGGCTTCTCGCGATCCTCGTTACGCACGCAACGATTTGTAGCAGTTGACGAGGTCACGATCGGATGCAATACGGAGCTCCATGTGCTTGTCGCACTCGTAGGCAAGCTCCTTATAATCTAACTCGAGTACCTGGCGGGCCTCCTGCTCCCGGTACAAGAGATTCTTCAGATCCGTCTCTGAAGTCTTCAACTGTTCTACGCGGGTCTCAAGCTCTACAAACAACAAGGAACAGCGGGTTAGACTACCTCTCGACCTCCAACAAGTACTCAACAAGTCAAGTGGTGTACCTTTGTTCTTGTTGCGAAGCGACTTGTTCTTCCGCACCAAGTCGCCGCCCTTCGCCTGCATTTCCTGGATGTCGTTATGGTACTTGGCGAAGGCGGCGTCCAGCTTTGACTGCATTGCGGCGGCGTGCTTCCGGGACTTCACGAGTTGGTCCTCTAGTGCCTCGGCCCGAAGCACCACGTCGCCGAAGCCTTGAAGCATGGTGGACTTCTCGCGGGACCTCTCTACGACGTCCTGCACAGACAACATATGTCAGATGGGTACTCAATGCTGAAGGATTGACTACTCCAAGAGTTACGACTAACCACCTTCATCCAGATGCCGAGCCACCGTTGTCGGGTCGACCAAGTCGTCCGCCAACATCTCGACCCCGCCGCGACTACTCGTGGCGGCCTCGGTCATGGGTGCAGAGCGGATGGGCTCCGCGTCTTGGATCTCCGGGGAGCGAACGACCACCTCCAGAGTGGGTTCTGGCTGCGTGGTGGCCTCCTCTCCCCCGGTCGTCGCGGTGGCCTCTCCGGCGGCCACCTCCATCAGCTCGGGGGCTCCTCCAGTAGCCTCCTGAGTTTCTGGTGTCAAGTTCTCCACGGGCACCGCCGATGGGATGTCGTTCCCCTCAGCCTCAGCATCTGTCAACGAGAAGACAAGCACATCAGCGTTATCTGATGACTACGACTACTCTTTGGGGATACAACAGTCTCAGCAGAGTACTCACCTTCGACTACGCTGGCTTCAGGCAACGTAGCCTCAGCAGCCGGCGCTTCGATCTCCGCCTGAGGGGCGGGAGCGGACTCCTCAGCGGGTGGCACGGCTTCTTCCTCCGCCACTGCTGCGGCGGGTTCATCCCCCTCCCAGGATAGGTCCGTTGATTTCCTGCAAGAGTACACAAGCTGGTTGTCAGTGAAGTTCGACTACCACATCAAGTACTACTCGGGAAGATACAACACTTACAAGCTTGACCGGACCACCGTCATGGTCGGGGCGCTGAGGATGCTGGCGATGTCCACCAGTCCTGCCTCGGCGGGCGCCTCCTCTTGCGCCTCTGCAGCCGCTGCCTCTTCTGCAGTAACAGCAGCGGGTGCAGCGCTCTCCTGCGCTTCTGCGGCCACCACTTCTTCCGCAGCAGCAGCTGCGGGCTCCGTGCTCTCCTGAGGAGCAGGGGGCTGGCGCTCCATCTGCGCCAAGAGTTCTTCGACAGTGGGGGCTGGGCTGCGACTCCCAGTGGCTTCCCCCACCGTGTCCCACTCGCCTTCGTCGCCCTGATCAATGGGCTCCGTAGGCGGCAACTCCTACAAGCAAGGAAACTTCTTCATCAACAAGTGAACTCGAGACACTAGTACTCGACTACACTAATCAAGACGGCTTATCTCTGGCGACGTGGTCTTAGTGACTTTCAATTTCTTCGTCACGCGCTTGCAGGACGCATTGCGCGGCTTCCGCGGAGGCGCGGCCAGACTAGCCTCCAGGCTAGCCGGCTTATCCTGGACCAGAGAAACGTGAGGCAAGCCAGGACGGCTGAACCTCGACCGCAACTGGAAGCGGTCCTGCAGCGTCTCCTCGTCGTCGTCCTCTTCGGACGTGTCCTCCACGACTACGGTGTCGTCTCCATCGCCGACCTCACGCCGCTCCTTGGCCTTGGTCTTTCCCTCCTCTGGGATCTCGAATTCCTGAGGGGGCAGTGGAGGCTCGGAGACAAACTTTTTCAAGTCATCCTACAAGACACAACTCATCAGTGCGACTACTCACATGGAATGGGTAATCGACTATGGGTGCGGCTACTTACCTCCTTTGGCGGGCGCGCGGCGGAGTACTCCGGTACGGGGCACGCCGTGTACGGCGGCATGTCCTTGAAGATCCGCACCAGCCTATCGACAATGTCGTCGTCATCGGCTTCGTCTCCAGGCATCGAACCCCAGGGTGTCGCGAGCCATCAGTGGCTGCACCCTGCGCTTCCCTCAGCCCGGCTTCCCTTAGCGCCTTGATCCGCGCCAACAACTCAGGGAGCTGGATCCCCTCTTGCATCGTCGGCTCCGTGTTCCACCACGGGCGGTGCTTGGGCTGCTTCCCACTCGGCTTCGGCAGACCCGGATGGTGGTTCGTGATGTAGAACCACTTTGCCTTCCAGTCTTGGTTGGAGTCTATGAGCTTGTACGAGAGGTACTGCTCGGCGGCGTCCTCCCGCATCTGGATCCCCGCTCCTCTGACTACCTGCGGGTTGCTGGCGCTGGGTTGTGGCTTCACCCGGAAGAACTTCTGTAACAAGATCCAATGGGGCTTGATCCCCAAAAAAGCTTCGCAGAAATGAACGAAGACTGCAGTGTGAAATATACCGTTGGGGTTGAGGTTGAGGTACTCGATGCCGTAGTACCCCATGAGCCCCTTGAAGAAGTTGCTCGCCGGGAGGGAGAGCCCGTGCTCTGCGAATCGCGCGAACATCGGGATCTCGTCTTCACTTTTCTCCATCGGGTATGGATCCCCGGCGGCGGCCCTCCACATGTCCACCTCCTTCTCCCGGTTGAGAAGGGCATGCAAGTCTTAGGTCTTCGCCTTCGACTTCTTCCATTCACGGTTCGGATCTGGCCGCGGTGGAGACATCAGCGGTGATGTCCCTGCGGCAGATCCGGGGGCTTCTTCACGGCTCCTCTTTTTCCCGCCGGCGGCTTTCGCGGTCTTGGACGGAGATGGCTTCATCCTCCAAGTGCACGGGGTCTTCACGCGCATTCCCTCGGAGGCTACCGCGGTGGCTCTCTCCGGCGGCGCGCTCGGATCTACACTTCACTCAGCGGAGGCGGTGCGCACTGGTGGTGATTTCTGGCCAAGATGTGGTTGGAATGGCTACAGCTGCGTAGGGTGAAAAACCCTAAGGGATTTGGCTTCTATTTATAAGTCAACGTGGCCCTCCAACGGCCGGATGGATAAGTTTGCGCTCGACTGACTCAGCGGCCGCACGTGACTCTTCAATTTCAACTAGTCGACGTGCCTCACCTCGGGGGCTCGGCTACTTCTACTCGACTACCTGGGAAGCGACAAGACTCAGGAGCATCTCAGGACACATTCTACCAGATGACCCTTCAATTCGAGAAGAAGTACTCGACTCAAGGCTCGGGGGCTCCGTGCCACGTGTCCTTCGGTTTTTTCTCCGGATTTTTCGGGATATTCTTGCCAAAACTTCAGATGGACCCTCAGCCAGAGTCTGCGACTCAACCTAAGGCTCGGGGGCTACTCCATATGGAGTGCGATTTTGCAATCGCACTTCCATATCATCTTTGGCCTCAAGACAACACGGGCATTGTTGATGACCTTCAAGGGCAGCACTCGAGGACGCTTGGGACTACTCGAGAAGACTTCAAGATTGCTCAAACATCAGCTGGAGTGCATTCCAGCCTCGGGATGCTTCGATTACTCTTGAGGACTTTTGGCTTGTAGTACTCGGGGACGCTTGAGGACTACTCGTTAAGGCCTTCAAGACTACTTGAAGCTATCCTTGTCGACTACAAAGTACTCGGAGGCTTGTCGTATGGACCTCCCTGGGCCGGCTACCTCGGTGGGTACCAGGACCGACTACTCGGTGGGCCCCTAGGACTACCTGGCTTGCGCTGCACGGCACCTGATGGCGTGAAGCACAAGGACTACAGAGGAGAAGTACTCGGTTAGGAAGATGTACATGTCCCGCACTGTATGGAAGACTCCTAGACGTACTCGACTAGTACTCTCTCCCTATTCCGACTTGTAACACTGCCTCCTGGACTATATAAGGCGAGGCAGGGACCCCTCTCTCATCATCTCATCTCACGACGTACAATTGCATCATCTTGTAATCGTACCCAATCAATCCAGAGCTACACAGCATACAGGACGTAGGGTATTACGCACCTCGCGGCCGGAACCTGTCTAAATTGTGTGCCACGTGTCTCTTCCTTCGAGTTACCGATCTCGGCGAGGCCATATTCATCTACTTCGGGTACTCCCCTTAGTAGGTTGCCGGTCTAAAACACCGACACCGATCTCAGCGAGGCCATGTTCATCTACCTCCGGTAATCCCCTTGGTAGGTTGCCGGTCTAAAACACTGACAGCTGGTGCTCTAGGTAGGGGAACTCGCCGAAGATCTCATGGCGAACTCGATGACTTCAATCTTCATCATGCCAACTGTCGCCTTCAACCACGGCGACACCTTCGTCTTCGGGTCCTTGGTCTGCACCACTGACGGTGCTGCATCCTTCCAACACTACCTCACCATGACACCCGACCTGAAGACCGGGCTCGTGACACTTTCCGAGGTGATCACGGGCAACCTCGCTGGAAAGTTCTGCGAAATTTCGCTCTACAACCAACATGCCGACTTCGAGTCCGGATCCTCCTCCAACTCGAACTTGACGTCCCCATGGGCCATACCATGCGAGCCGGCTACTGAGCCATCGTGTGTCGACGTCTCGCTCCACGAGCACTTCCCATATGGCCTCTACAATGCTAGCAAAGCCCATGCGGAAGCTCTTGCTGCACACTAGGCCGGCAAGGAGATCGTCTCCGACTACTCTTCGGACTCCAACCCTGCCTCCTACTACTACTCGGACTCCTCTTACGAGTTCGACTTCGGGTCGGACCCTGACGAGCCCGAGTCCAAGAACCCCACGACTGAGCAACCGTTGTCAGGACCAGCCACTAGTCTGGTTACAACATCTACACCCGCTGGGAGATTCGTCTACTGGCCAGACCGCAAGCCTGCAGACGGGAACTCACGCTGTGTCGCCTACCTCGACTCGCTTCCTTTCCATGAGGGAACACCCCTAGCTCCAACAGAGGAGCATACTCCAACCAAGGTGGCGACTACTGACTCCGGTCTCAGTACCCCTGATCGCCAAGTCTTCATGGCTACTAGTGAGACGCCATGACCTTCATGGACCCGACCTGACCGGTACTTCGACGACATCTCAGCAGACGAGTTGTCTGCCAATGCACCCGCCGATGAAACCAACGATGACAAGAACGCCCGACGGAGCGCCACAGGAAGCGAAATGAACAGCGTAGACGTCTCCGCCAATCCCTCCCCATACGGAACCTCGCAGAGACCCTTGACCAAGTCGCCAACCGGGTGCACACTACCTCGAACAGTGCCTCATGTCTATCACCACAATAGCATGTCAAGCCAAGGGGATACGCGCAGGTGAAGTCATCACCAAGCTTGCGTAGGACGCCTACTTCATGAGGGTTGACAACAGAGTCACTCATGTACCTCCCCCAGAACTCGTGAACACGAGAACCATGAAGCCACTAGTCGCAGTCCAGCGGGTAATGGACGCAACCGTCCCCGAGGAGAACAGCCACAAAATCCCAACCGTACCAGGGCGTCAGCTGGAGGACCTTCTCAGGGGGGTAACAGTGCCGGCGGCGCCGGCGCTGGTCGCGGCGCCGCTAGTCATGGTGATGTTGGTGGTGGAGGCAGCGGTGGCAGGAGCTCCTCACACGGGGCTGGTAGGAGAGCCGGTGGAGAAGGCGACCGAGGTGGCTGAAGTCACGCAGACAGCCACGTCACCGGTGTCTCACGCGGCGGCTACGATGCCCACCGCAGAATCAAAGAAATACAGCGCAAGAAGTCCTCTACAGCAGGCGACAACGACGGTTTCCCTGCCTTCTCCGCTCGACTTTGCAATCTCCTCCTCACAGAGAAATTCAAACCTTTGGGGATCACCAAGTACGACGCGAAGCAAGACCCAGTTCAATGGCTCAGATTCTACGCCCTATCCATCGAAAATGTTGGTGGCAACAACAACACAACGTGCCTCTACTTTCCCTTTTATCTGGACCAAGCACCACTCACCTGGCTCGAGTCGCTCGACAAGAACTCGATTGATGAGTGGGACCATCTTAAGGATCAGTTCACCAGCAACTTCGTGGGCACCATGGGACGCTCTGGTACTCGCATGGACCTGGAAATGGTGAAGCAGGAATAAGGCGAGACGCTACGCAAGTACATGCGATGCTTTTTCGACAAGCTTGCTACGGTAGTCGATGTCACCGACAAGGAGATCATCGACCTTATCCAAGATGGTCTCTACCACCGCCGCACCTTTGAAGACTTCGGTCACCGCTGCCCGAGTTCCATCAATAAGCTCAAGGACATGATCACCTCATGGACCGACGAAGAAGACAAGGCAAACGCTAAGTACGACGCCATTCGCCGCAAGAGCAAGAACAACCCAGGCAGCAGCAACAACAACAACAGGGATCAAGGGGGTCGCAACAACAACTACTCGGGTCCTAACCGCAAGTGCAAGCCAGACAACACAGTCGCGGCTATCCAGCGCCCTGCGAAAGACAACTCGAAGAAGACCTCTAGCGGCTTCAAAGACCTGCTGAAAGAGAAGTGCCTGTGGCACCTGGAGGGCAATCACACCACCGAGCAGTGCTATCAACTCCGGCGAGCACTCAAGGATACTCCAGACCCACGGCCTCCTCACGACAAGAAGGGCAAGAAAAAAGCCAACGAGAGCAACGACGACTTCCAAGAACCCGACAAGATGGTGAACGTCCTCTTCGGCGGACTTCCCATCAGACAGTCTCAGAAGGCTACCAGATGGGAAGCCTTGAACATTGAACCAGCAGTACCGACCCCTCTCTGGTGGTTAGAGGTACCCATCACCTTCTCCTGCGCGGATCAATGGACAAGCTTCTCCGAGCCAGGGTGTTTCCCACTCGTCCTGAAACCAGTAGTCGCGGGCTCCAGACTCAACAAGGTGTTCATCGACGGTGGAAGGGGGTTGAATGTCCTTTTCGCCAAGACCTTGAAGAAGATGAAGCTCGACATCACTCACATGCTCACCAAAAGCACATCGCCTTTCTACTGCATCTTCCCTGGTAACGTGGCTATTGCACTAGGCTGAGTGGTCCTGCCAGTTACCTTCGAGGAAACCAGGGAGAACTATCACACCGAGTACATCAAGTTCGAGGTTGCGGACTTTGAGACTTCCTACCATGCCATCCTCGGCAGACCAGCTATCGCCAAGTTCATGGCGGTACCCCACTACACGTACTTGATACTCAAAATGCCTAGTCCTGCCGGAGTACTCACACTACAAGGGGACTTGAAGATATCCTTCGACTGCGACACAGAGGCTGTGGAACTCGCATCTACTAATCAAGTACCGAATGCAATGATGGAAATCTATGCTGCATCCAAAAAATCTTGCCCCAACTGAACTCGAGATTCCAGAGAAGTCTGACACAGCCAACAAGCCTCAACCATATGAAGAAGTGCAAGTCAAGGCGATCGACCTCGGGACAGGTAACAGCAGCAAGACTACCGTGATCGGGGCGGGCCTTGACCCGAAATAGGAAGACACGCTCGTCAGCTTCCTTCGGGCTAACCGAGACATCTTCGCTTGGAAACCAGCAAACATGCCAAGGGTGCCCTGGAGGCTGATCGAGCACTCACTCAACGTTGATCCTAAAGCTACCCCCAAACGACAACACCTACGCCATTTCACCGATGACCGACGGGATGCCATCAAGAAGGAACTCGCCAAACTACTCGCGGCCAGATTCATCAAAGAAGTCTTCCATCCTGAGTGGCTTGCCAACCCCGTCCTCGTCCGCAAGAAGAACACAAACGAATGGAGGATGTGCGTCGACTACACTAATCTCAACAAACACTGCCCTAAGGACCCTTTCGGGTTGCCACGGATTGGTCAAGTCATCAACTCCACGGCAGGCTGTGACCTGCTCTGCTTCCTCGACTTCTACTCCGGGTACCACCAGATTGCCGTCAAGGATGAAGACCAGGAAAAGACCTCGTTCATCACCCTGTTTGGCGCCTACTGCTACACAACGATGTCATTTGGGTTGAAGAACGTCGGCGCTACCTATCAGCGAACTATCCAGGCCTGTGTCAAGAAACAACTCAACAAGAGCGTCGAAGCCTATGTGGATGATGTAGTCGTCAAGACCAGAAACTCCGACACGCTCATCATCGATCTTGAAGAGACTTTCGCATCTCTGCGAGAGTACCAGTGGAAGCTCAACCTGAACAAGTGTATTTTCAGCGCACCCTTGGGTAAACTACTCGGCTTCATCATCAGCCACCACAGCATCGAAGCCAATCCTGAGAAGATCTCCGCCATTACCAAAATGAAAGCTCCCACCTGCATCAAAGATGTGCAGAAGCTCACCGGGTGAATGGTGGCCTAGAACAAATTCATCTCGGGGCTCGAAGAACGGGGACTACCCTTCTTCAAACTACTCAAGCACCAAGAGAAGTTCGTGTGGACTCCAGAGGCAGATCAAGCCTTGGCTCAGCTCAGGGATTTCCTGTCCAAGCCACCAATCCTCACGGCTACTCGAAAAAATGAGCAGCTACTACTCTATCTCGTCGTGACTACTTATGTGGTCAGTACTGCCATCGTTGTCGAGCGGCAGGAAGACAGCCATGCCTATCCAGTCCAGCGACCAGTCTACTTCGTCAGTGAGGACATGTCAGAATCAAAGGCACACTACAAACCAGTACAGAATCTACTCTATGCGGTGCTCATCACCTCGCGGAAGCTATGACACTATTTCCAGGAGTACTCGATCACCGTCGTCGCCGACTACCCACTCAACGACATCTTACGGAACCAAGATACTACTGGAAGAATCTCCAAATGGGCAGTCGAACTCGGCGCCCTCAACATCGACTTCAAGCCACGAACAGCCATATAGTCTCAAGCACTAGTCGACTTCATGGCAGTGTGGCGGGAGAATCAGCTACCAACTCCAACCGAGCGGCCAGAGCATTAGGTGATGTACTTTGATGGCTCGCTCAAGCTTGATGGCGCAGGTGTAGGGGTACTCTTGATCTCTGCAAAGGGCGAACAACTCAAGTACGTCCTGCAGATCTTTTGGAATGTCACAAATAATGAAGCCGAATACGAAGCTTTGCTACACGGGCTCTGTCTCGTAATATCATTGGGCATCAAGCGAGTACTGGTCTACGGCAACTCCGTAGTGGTCATCAATCAAGTCAACAAGTCTTGGGATCGCAATAAGGAGAACATGGATGCCTACTGCCTAGAAGTCCGCAAGCTCGAGAACAAATTCTACGGTCTCGAGTTCCACCACGTCGTCCGCGACAACAATGTTGCAGCGGACGTCGTGCCGAAGCTTGGCTCTACTCGGGCACAAGTACCAGCGGGAGTCTTCGTCCACGAGCTTCACGCACCATCCATCCCGGAGCCGGCGCACACGACCACTGACCCAGCACCCTCTCAGCGTGGCCAAGAGGTCCTGATGATAGACGTGGACTAGCGACAACCCTTCATCAACTACATCCGCAAGCAGAAGTTTCCTTCAGACAAGAACTTGTCCGAGCAGCTCGTTCGCCGTGCCAAGTCCTACGAACTAGTCAGAGACAAGCTCTACAAGAGTGGTGCCACTTCCGGTGTACTCATGAAGTGTGTCCCTCGCGAAAAAGGCAAGGACATATTGGAGGAGATCCATAAAGGCGTCTGCGGCAACCACTCGTCTTCTCGCACGTTGGTTAGCAACGCTTTCCGACGAGATTTCTACTGGCCCACAGCTCTGGTGATGCTGAGGAACTCGTCAGAAGGTGCCAAGGGTGCCAGTACTTCGCCAAGCAACAGCACGTCCCGGCCTACAAGCTAGTCACCATACCGCCAACCTGGCCTTTCGCCTGCTAGGGGCTCGACATGATTGGGCCTTTTCTGACTGCGCTAGGAGGGTTCAACAGAGTTCTGGTGGCTATCGACGAGTTCACCAAGTGGATCGAAGTCAAGCCGGTCACCTTCCCAAAGGCCGACAAGATACTCGACTTCTCGGATGAGCTCGTGCATCGCTATGGACTACCCCATCACATCATCACAGACCTATACTCCAACTTCAATAACCACCAGTTCTAGGAGTATTGCGAGAACAGTGGGATCGACATCCGGTATGTCTCAGTCGCCCAGCCTCGGGCCAACGGACAAGTCGAGCGTGCTAACGGGATGGTACTCGACGCTCTCAAGAAGCGACTGCACGATGCTGCCAACACAAAAGGGGGCAACTAGATCAACGAACTACCTAATGCACTCTGGGGGCTTCGTACACAACCCACCAAGCCGACAGGGCAGTCAACCTATTTCCAGGTCCACGGCTCCGAAGCTATCCTACCTGCCGACGTAATGTGGGAATCGCCGGCAGCAGAATAGTACGACGAAGGCATATCAGAAGGCAACAGACGAGTTGATATCGATGGACTCGAAGAAGCTCGTTGTGCCTCCCTCGTCCAGTCAGCAAGGTACCTTGAGGGTATCCGACGCTACCACGATCACAACGTCAAGGAACGCTCCTTCAATGTTGGTGATCTAGTCCTCTGCCGCATCCAGAACACGGAAGGACTACACAAGCTCAGCTCACCATGGGAAGGTCCCTTCTCAATCGCCAAGGTGACTAGACCACGATCTTATCGCCTCCAGACACTTGAAGGCAACAACGTCAGCAACTCGTAGAACATCGACCAGCTCTGTCAATTCTACGCGTAGTCTCTCGACTACTTCGGGGTCCAAGTCTATACGACTACTCCTGGGCTCTCCGCCGTAAGCGGCCTTCAGGTCCAGGCACCAGTCTCCGGACTACTTCACTCCAAGATCCAGCGTCAATGGCTACTAACGGATCTCGGGCCACTTAGAGCCGGACTCTAGCGGCGGTCTTCAAGACCATGTACTTTAGATCCAACCAATACGGCTACTAACGGATCTTCAGCTGTAAGCGGCCAACGGCCCTAGCGTTACTTAAGCCATAGGCAGCCTCCGGGTCCAGGCGACTACACTTGTAAAATGGCCCTAGCCATCCAGGTGTACTTTCCTGTCAGTAATAAAGTTTGATTCCCAATCAACTCATTTACTACGTCTTCCTGCAAAGGACCCACTACCGAGTACTACTACTCGCACCAATGGGAACTCCGCACACACAACACAGCGACAACGAGTACTCATTTTAAACATATATCAAGGAGTATTTATTCAAACTTAAACAAGTTCTTCATAACTTCGTTTATGTTACATATGCTGCCAAAAGCTAACCCTACAGGATAACTACTGAAGGTTGAGCTTCCCGGCAACTTGTTTAGCGATCGGCGCCATCTGCTCCAGCAGCTCCTTGTATTGGTCATCTGTGCAGTTTGCGGCAAGTCCTTCTGCAACTACATCCACCAGAGCCTTGGGGATGTACGACTTCATGTATGCCAAGACCTGGTTACAGATGGACTTTGCCATATATCTCACATAGGTCGCCAGGCGCCCGGGAGCCTCCTTCAGCCGATCCACCAATGGAGCTATTTTGGGGCCGCCTGGATGAGGCACCAGCAGTCTCGCAATCGGCAGCGCGGCTTCTTCAAGCTCTTCCAGCTGGCCTCACAGCTTCTCACAGTCCTCATTCAGCTTCTGCAGAGATTTATAACAATTGACTAGATCACGAGACAGCTTGATAGAGGGGGAGTGCCCGATCTTTCGGTGAGTGGAGATAACTTCGATCTGGTGGTTGTTGACCCTCACGATCTGACTACGACGAGCGAGACTCGAAGCGCCAATGCAATCGCTGAACCAACTCCCGATGGTTACCAACCTTGCCGGTGCAAGATCAGCCTCATCACGAAGATCAATTCCTGTACGCAATCGAAGAACGAACAAGAATTTGAGGCGAGCAATCTTAATATCACTCGAAGGTGGAGTCTGAATTACACGACGGCGGCACGATGGCGGCTGTTCGGTTGTAGCTAAGGCTAACAAATAAATCAAACTCAAGTCTGAAAATAAACGAGGGGTCTATCTAAATAGGGGACGCAGCCCCCGGCGGCCACGAGGAGCGGCGCTACAGTACCCGGTACTGTTCACGCGCGTGAACAGTACCCTAGGCCCACATGGGCCTCCTGTTGGGCCAACAGCCCAAAAGGTATTTGCGCAGCGCCCTGGCAGATTCTGGACGTCAACTTGTTTCGCAGATTCCCGTTGACTCAGGACGAATTTGGGCATGAGACCGGTGCCATTGGAATCTTTATGAAATTATGCTTCGAACCATATATAGAACGTCCAAAACCGACTCCGTATGCGACCTGGGCATCCGTTTTATTGCGCATTACTCATGGACTTCGAACTGGACTCGAACTTGAATTGCTTTTGGCCTCCACCTCGGGGACTCGAACCGGATCAACCTTGGACCTTCTTCTTGACTTGGAAACCTTTGTTGGACTTCTTCTACTCCATTCCATGCACCAATCATGGTCGTATGCATGGGTGTCATGTCCTCATCACAGCTGCTTATATTCGTACTCAAGTACTTCACGAGCATCCTTTTCCCGGTAGTCAATGTTCTTCAGATCGGTCTCTGATGCCTTCAACTGGTCTACCCGGGCCTCAAGGTCTGCAAAACGCTCAAGGACAAATGTCAGACTACTATAAGGTACCCCTAATAAGTACTCAATAAGCTGGCAGTGGCATACCCTTGTTCTTCTAATGCAACGACTTGTTCTTCTGAATCAAGTCGTCACTCTTTCTTTGCATATCTTGTACCTCGTTGTGGTATTGGGTGAAGGCTCCATCCATCTTGGATTGCAACAAGGTGGAGTGCTTCCTAGCCTTATTGAGCTCCTTCTCTAGCGATTCTGCTCGAAGCACTGTGTCGCCGTATCCCTGGAGCATGTCAGATTTTTGTTGGGACCTCTCCACGACATCCTGTGCAAGGCAACAATCATTATCGAGTACTCTGTTCTTGTGGAATTTGACTACTTAAGGGTACCGACACGTACCTTCATCCACTGCTCAGCCCGGCGCATCAACTCCAAGTTACAGGCCACCATCGCCGGGTCGATAAGGTCGTCAGCTAGAAGCTCCAATCCGCCACAACTAGTCGTCGCTGTCTCTGACATCGGCGCCGAACGGATTGGCTCCGCGTCTTGGATCTCCGGTGATCGGACAACTATGCTAGATTCCGGGAGCGCATCGTCATGCACCTGCTCCGTGATCTCGGGGGCTATTGGACCCTCCGGACCGGAAGTTGCTCCTCCTAGCACATCGGCTTCGGGCATGACACCTTCAATTGCCACAGCTTCGGGGATCACGGTCCCCTCGACTTGTGTTTCTGTCATCTCAAAGTACACGAAGTCAGCACCTGGGGCTACGACTACTACTCGGGGCGAACGGAATTAACGCAGTCTACATACCTTCCACTATAGTGGCCTCCGGCGGTGTAGCCTCCGCGACCTGTGCAACGCTCTCAACCTGAGGCAGGGGTGCGGATTCCTCAACTACTAGTGACCAGTCTTCTTCACCAGCTGCTGCACTAGTTTCCTCGCCATCCCAGGATAGATCGGTGAATTTCCTGCACAGTACAACTTTGGTGATCAGCCAAGCAAGATTACCAACCTACATGTACTACTCGAAGTTTGATCATACTTACAAGCTAGACCGGACAACAGTCACGGTCGGTGCGCAAGCGTGGCTTCCGCGGGAGCCTCTTCTTCAGCATGGGCTACCACTGGCTCCACGGTTCCAGTAGTCGCAGAGGGTTCTGGTCTCCTTTCTTCTGCCGGCACCCACAGCTCGACAGTAACAGTCGCTTGTCGTGCCATCTCCGGCACGGTCTCTTCAACGGTGGGGGCTGGACTGAGGCTCCTCTCAGTCGCTCCGCCCACCGTGTCCCAATTGTCCTCTTCCCCCTGATCCACAGGGTCGGACGACGGAATGTCCTGCGACAACTCCGAAATCAATTGTCAGTGTGCAGTACTCCGTAATAAGTACTCGACTACGCTATTCGAAAAACTTACCTCATGGGCAGTTGCTTCTATCACTTTCAGCTTCTTGGCGACGCGCTTTCGTGCCACATTGCGTGACCTTCTTGGAGGCGTAGGAAGACTAGCCTCCAAGCTAGTCGGTCTGTCATCAATAAGGGGAATATGGGGCAGTCTAGACGGCTGAATCTGGACCGTAGTTGAAACCACTCCTGGAGCGTTTCCCCATCCTCCTCGTCGGAGGTATCTTCAATGGTGACGGTGTCGTCACCCTCGCCGACTTCACGATGTTCTTTCACTTTGCTCTGGTACATCTTCAAGTAGAGGGGGGAGATGGGTCGGAGACATACTTGGCGATGTCATTCTGCGGACTCCAACCTGGGTGGGTTCGACTACTCCAGACCAATTAGTACTCAAAGGCAGAGGTCACAAATACCAACCTTGTTCGGCGGGCGAGGCACGAAGAACTCGAGGACTGGGCAAGGAGTGTAAGGCGGCATATCCTTGAATATCTTGCCCAGTCTCTCGACAATGTCTTCATCATCGACTTCGTCGCTGGGCATTCTTGACGTGTCTTCGTTGCCCGTGTACTGGTACCCGAGGGTGTCGCGAGCCATCAGTGGTTGCACCCTCCTCTTCATGAAGCTGAATGCCACATGTTCGGCCCTCAGCCCGACCTCACTAAGGGCCTTGATCTTCTTCATCAACTCGGGTAGTTGGATACCCTATTGCATGGTGGGCTTGGTGTTCCACCACGCCCTGTGCTTCGGCTGCTTCCCGCTCGGCTTCGGCAGCTTCGGATGGTGGTTACATATGTAAAACCACTTCGACTTCCAATCTTGATTTGACTCTATCAATTTGTACAAGAAGTACTGGTCAGCTACATCCTCGCGCATTTGAATGCCTACCCCTCCGACTACTCATGGGTCATTGGTGCTTTGCTACGGCTTCACTCGGAAGAACTTCTGGAAGAGTATCCAGTGGGGTTTGATTCCCACGAAGGCTTCGCGGAAATGGACAAAGACGGAAACATGGAATATTCTATTGGGATTGAGATTCAGGTACTCGATGTCGTAGTACCTGAGTAGCCCCTTGAAAAGTCACTGGTTGGAACTGCTAGTCCGCACTCCACAAATCTGGCGAACATCGGGATTCATCTGGATTTTTCTCCATTAGATATGGGTCACCAGCTGCAGGGTGCCACAAATCCATCTCTTTCTCCTGCAAAAACCCGCTATTCAACAGGGCCAGCAGATCCTCCGTCTTCAATTTGGCCTTCTTCCATTCCTTGGCCGGATTGGGATGTGGAGGAGATGTTGGCGGCGATGACTCTTGAGCAGATCCCTCCGACTTGCTGTGGGATCTCTTCTTTCCTCCACCAGTCTTCGAGCCCTTGGACGGAGACGCCTTCACCCTCCAACAGCAGGGGGTCTTCACTCGCATCCGCTCGGGGGCTGCGCCAGTGGCGGGTGGTGGCGGCGCACGTGGACTCTCTCTTTCTCGCGCGGCAGCAGAGGCTACAGTGGAGGGTGTTAACACCAAAATTTGGTAAGGAGTCTGACTTGTGGGTCCAGCTCGTTCAGGAGTCCGTCTCGTAGAAGGGAAGGATTTTTCAGATGTATTCGGCAAAGAAGTCTGCGGTCGGCTATCTGCTCCCGTTCGGCAAAGGAACAGTAGAGCTGATTTTGCGGGATTGGACGGTGACGTGGCTCAAGCAGGGAGGACGAATGGATGGATAGGCGATCAAGCTTAGAGATAAGTTAGGCAACGAATCCATTCGAGATTGTACTTGGGGGGGGTATAAATATGAGCCCTGAATGTATGTAATGCACACAATCATTCATCAATACACACCGGCCTTACGCCAAACCCTAGAGTCCTTTTGTCGTGTCGTCGAGTTCTTCGAGAGGGTTCATCGATCCGTCGACCTCCGTGAGTACCGGCAACCTTGTATCATGTCTAGTATCATGCGGTGGATTTAGATCTGATGCAAGTAGTCTTGTTACCATGCTTCGTGTCATGCGGTAGATTCAAGCTTGGTTCAAGAGGGTTTCTTGTTAGATCATGAGCCATGCGGTAGGCAAAGATCTAGCTCGAAGCTAGTTATCGGCTCTATTGGATTTTGGCAAGATTCCATAGATTCATTAAGTTATCCCGTGTTGCTTTGAGGTTTTACTTTATGTTTAAATTCACGTAACACTTTTGCCCAATCTAGATGGGTTTGGATCGGCTTTATCCCTATCGTGATCCCTTGTACGAGTAGATTTCATGTTTTAGCACGTGGATCTTGTGCTTTCAATAGCCGAAACCGAATCGATCTAGGTTGTTACGTGTTGTGAGTTCAAGCTTGCCAATGTTGGTATAAATCTTGAAAGAACTGAGTATCATGCGGTAGATGCAGGTTTTTGGGTTGCTTTGGAGCTAGTCATCCAGTGGATTAGATTTCAAATCAATCTGATAGATTTATTCACTTGGTAATGTTTGTTCCTTCTTCATGAACCCCGAATCGGCTGTTCAGCCGTATTCGGTTATGTTTCTTCACGAGTAGAACACGTGCGTAATTCATGCTTTAACTAATGTATGCTTTTAGCTTTCCATATTTAGATTGTATCATGCGGTGGATAGATCTATTTGTGGAAAGTGGTACGATTTCATGCAAATTGTATCATGCGGTGGATAGATTTGTTTTGGCATCGTACCCGACGGATTTTTTAAGTACCTAGACATGCGGTAGACTAGTGCTTTGGATCTATGCATGCTTGTTTGCTACATGCTTATGTTCGTGCTTTACTTTATTCATTTATTTATCATGGAGATCGGTCATGGCCTTGTGCATGTGCATCTCTGTTCAAACAAAGACCGATCGCTGTCATGCTTACGTCATCCATTCGGCAATGTTACTTTTTCCTTTTGCAAGTTCCCGATTGGTTTCAGTTCACTGGCATATAGCTTCCTATAGCTATGTGTCATCCCGTCTGGCTTTTTAGCCGTAAATATGGAACTGTCTGGTACCACCCGGCAAGTTCCAAGCTTTGGTATCTAACTCTTTTATCTTTTGTCAATTTTCAGGAAAAATTGACTCGCACGTCTCGTTACTCTTTGCGCGTGTGAAGCCAGCTTTTTCGGCTTGCTGTGTGTTTGGTGCTAGGTGCACGTTTTGCGTCAACATACTTTTTGGCACGCCCGGTGGGACCACAGCCGAATAGATCAAGATGCCCGAGATCGCGGACATCATGGACGTCAACCTTGAAGACCTCTCTCCCGAGCAGCGGCAGCAACTCCAGGACGCCATGGACCAGTTTCAGCAAAATGTCCGCTCGTCCTTCAAGAAAAATAGAAGTGGCGTCCCGTACTTGAAGAACGAGATGCCCGAGGTATTGCCTGCCGGGGGGAGAGCGATACCACGGTTCGGCGGGGAGAAAGAGGAGTGCATGCGAGTATTCCGAGAATGCAGACTACGTGTTGAGCAAGCACAACAAAACTTTCCTCGGTGCGCTCCAGCAGATGATGGTGGCCGTCTTTGGCCGAGGCATGGAGCAAGCATTCAGCAAGGCACCCGTCCAGGGGGGCACTGTGGAGCTGGGCGAATCAAGCTCTCAACCGCCACTACGAAGCCAGCCAATGCAGCCTCCTCCTCAGAGCGCTGGAAGTCAAGCTTTCCAGCCTCCTCCACAGGGCGCTGGGAAACAGCCAGTTCAGCCTCCACTACAGGCCTTAGGGGGACAACCAATCCAGCCACCACCGCAGGGCAGCACAGGTCAACCTGTGCAACAGCCGAATCCGTACCAGCCCACGTACGGAGATGTAGCATTCGGCTCGCCTGGGGCCCCGTTCGCTTCCGGTCAGAGGATCGCTCCGGTGAGCAACTGGCAGCAGAGAAACCTGTACGGCGGAGGCTACCATGAGGTGGGAAACTATAGGGTATTTGACGCCTTCCCACATCCAGGATACGCGCCAGCTGCAGGCGCGCAAGAGGACGACGCCCTGGAACGGAAGATGGCCGAATTGATGCAAAATCAGTTTGGCCTCAAGCCAAAAACGCAGTGACCTTCCTACAAGCCACCGTTCCCAGAATGGTACTACAACGTGCTCCTGCCGCCAAGGGTGAAGCCGTCGACGGAGTTCACGAAGTTTTCAGGGCAGGACGACACAAGCACAGTGGAGCACATCGCTCGTTACCTCATGCAGCTCGGGGAATGCTCAGCTGAGGAAACATTCAGGGTCCGCTACTTCAACGCGTCACTGACAGGTCCAGCATTCCAGTGGTTCTCGTCCCTACCCCCTGAGTCAGTTTGCAGATGGAAGGACCTGGAGCGGAAATTTCACGCTCACTATTTCAGCGGCAGCTCGGAGAAGAAGCTGATCGACCTTGCCACCATGAAGCAGAGGCACAGCGAGACGCCGCCGGAATTTCTCGAGAGATTCGGGGGAGGTTAAAGGCATGTGCTTCTCGCTCAACTTGCCGGACGACCGGCGGGCCGATATGGCCGTCGCCGGGATGCCGCCGCCGTACGCGAGAAACCCGTTCGGGATGGAATTTGAAAACTCGGGGCCGCCTATCACGAAGCTATCACTGATGAGCAACCAGGCGTACGGCTTCAAGAAGGATGCCAAGCTTGGCAAGCAGCATGATGTTGCTGACATCTACAACCAGTTCTTAGACAAAGCTGATCTGGTCGAAGATTCTGATGACGAACTGGATGTGGCCGCAGCAGAGATCATGTGGGGAAAAGAGCCTTTGACGATGAACCAGCGCTGGGTCAAACAGACCAAGGGCACCTACGATTTCGATATCACAAAGGCTGACAAACTGTTTGAGCTCCTGGTAAAGGAAGGCCGAATCAAGTTGCCTGAAGGGCATTCCATGCTTCGGCCCGATGGAGTTAAAGGGAAACGTTACTGTGGCTTCCATGACAGGGATTCGCACTCCATCAATGATTGCAGGGTCTTCAGAATGAGGATCCAAAAAGCCATCTAGGAGGGGCACCTCAAGTTCGACAACAAAATGAAGCTGGATGGCCACCCCTTCCCTCAGAACATGGTGGGCTTTTCTGTTAACATGGTAACGGCCGAGGAGAAGGGAAAGGTCAAGGTCTTGACCTCAGCCAGAGCTAGAAGGGATGGAGCAGTGGACCCAGAGCGCCAAGTAACTCTGGAACAGGTGCATGGTGAAGCCCCCCGCATTCTCAAGAGTCACATCGAAATAGGGGAGTCGTCCGGAGCCAAGCCCAGGGTGACCACGCGCACCCTCCTCAACAAGTGGCAGCGCCAGATGGAGAAGGAACGCTACCAGAAGCGCAGAGCTGAGGAGGAGAGGCGCAGAGCTGAAGAATAAGCGCACAGAAGGGACCTGGAGCAATACACACGCGAGCAGGAGTGCGCGCACTGGGGATGTGCGTTCTTCAGACATTGTTGGAACGAGGGTTTGAAGCTGCCCACGCTGAGGAACTGCCCTGAGTGTAGTGATAGGTATACTGAGTACAGGCAGGAGACTGCCAATCGCCGATCCGTCCACGAGAGAATTGGAAGGATCCACCCTAACGGAGATCGGCACCAAAAAATTGAAGTCATTGATCACCCCAGAAAGCGGCAAGCTGATCTTAGGTGGGCTGATCAAGAGGAGGACGAGGACGAGCACATCTGGCAGAAGGGGCAATGGTGCCCGCCCGGCCTGAGGAGAAGCCAGAAGAGACGGGTCCAGCACTTGAGGAACCGCGAGCTGAGGTAGGCTGGGATCCAGACAAGGCAGGTGTGGCGCCCCAAGGATCAACCTGAAGGATCAAAGCGTTCGGCTCCAACATGCATGGTATACTTTCTGCCGAACGAGTTCATGGCTCTTGCTAACCAGGTTGTGCAGGAGGAAGCGTCCCTAGATGATGAGCAGGCCGAGGGGATGATGGCGCAGCTGGTTTTAGCCAAGCAGGCCATCTTCGACAAACCGGCCAAGAATCGACATATGAGGCCGTTGTACTTGAGAGGATACGTCAATGGAAAGCCATTGACAAAGATGTTTGTCGACGGTGGAGCGGCAGTCAACGTAATGCCGTACACCACCTTCAGGAAACTTGGCATGGGCCCGAGCGATCTGACGCCTACCAGCATAATACTGAACGATTTCGCTGGGAATCCTTCAGATACCAAGGGATGCGCTCACATGGATTTGATGATCGGATCCAAGACACTGCTCACTACCTTATTTGTCATCGAAGGTAAAGGGGCCTACAGCCCTGGCGCTTGGGCGGGGACCGGATTCATGCCAATCGTTGTGTCCCATCCACCATGCATCAACGGCCTTATCCGGTGGGTGGATGATGAGATTGAGGTCGTTCAAGCGTACGACTCCGTGAGCGTGGCGAACATGGAACCCGATCTTGCGGGGAATACCAAGGCATTGATTGTTTCTCAGGGAAAGACTGGGGAGAAGGTCCTGTTGAACCTGTCAGCAGTGATCAACAGCCGATTCAAGCAGTCGGCTCTTATAGCAATTTTTAATGGAGAACCCCGTAGATGGCACTGATGGCAAGTTGGGGCGAGAATTCATGTCGGCTAAAAAATTAGAAGAGGTTGACATTGGAAACGGTGATAAGCCAAGGCCGACATTCATCAGCGCAAACTTGCAGCCAGACTTCAGGGGAGAATTAATTAAGCTTCTCAAGGAATACAAGGATTGCTTCGCCTGGGATTATACGGAGATGCCTGGATTGGATCGTTCTATCGTCGAGCATCGGTTGCCAATCAAATCTGGTTTCAAACCATATAAGCAATCACCCCGGAAAATCTACAAGGATGAAGTATTGGCCGATGTGAAGAAGGAAATTGAAGGAATACTTGATGCAAACTTCGTTCGGCCATGCAGATATGCGGAGTGGATTTCCAACATTGTCCCTGTCTACAAGAAGAATGGAAAGATGAGGGTCTGCATAGATTTCAGGGATCTGAACAGGGCCACTCCGATGGATGGTTACCCCATGCCTATTGCCGATTTGTTGATTGACGCCGCAGCTGGACACAAAGTAATCAGTTTCATGGATGGTAATGCAGGATACAACCAAATCTTTATGGCAATAGAAGACATATCAAAGACGGCCTTCAGGTGTCCTGGTCATATAGGCTTGTTTGAATGGATAGTCATGACATTTGGGTTAAAGAATGCCGGTGCAACTTATCAACGAGCCATGAATTATATTTTTCACGAGTTGATCGACAAAGTTGTGGAAATCTACATTGACGATGTGGTAATCAAGTCCCTGAGTCATGACACGCATTTGGAAGATGTGAAGAGGACCTTGGAGTGCACCCGGAAGCATGGTTTAAAGATGAATCCAAACAAGTGCGCTTTTGGGGTATCAGCTGGAGAATTCTTGGGTTTTTTAGTCCACGATGGAGGAATTGAAGTTGGCAAGAAGAGCATGAAGGCCATTGATGAAGTTGTTCCTCCAACTAATCTCAAGGAACTACAATCACTTCTCGGCAAAATTAATTTCGTGAGGAGATTCATTTTAAACTTGTCACAGAAGGTTTTGCCATTCTCTCCATTGCTGAAGCTGAAGAAAGATCAAAAGTTCACGTGGGGTGACGAACAACAGAAGACTTTCGATGAAATCAAGCAGTACATGAAGGAGCCACCAGTATTGGTCCCTCCTCAACTGAACAAGCCTTTCAAGTTGTACGTGGCGGCCGATACCCAAACCATTGGATCGGCCCTTATTCAAGAATTTGAAGGAAAGGAGCGGGTAGTAGCATATCTTAGCCGAAAATTACTGTGTCTTTGCGTGTACTACTCGTGTACAAAGTTTCGGCACTACCTGTTGAATGCCGAATGCACTGTGTATTCCAAGTTTGATGTTATAAAACATATGCTATCTATGCCAATTTTGAACGGCAGGATTGGCAAGTGGATTTTGGCTTTATCAGAGTTCGAGTTGAAGTTCGAATCGGCAAAAGCCATCAAAGGTCAGATCATTGCCGATTTTATAACTGAACACCACGATCCGTCAATTAATTTACTTGAAATTACCCCTGGGCTTTATGTTTTGATGGATCCTCATGTGGTAAAGGTGGGGGAGTAGGGATCCTACTAATTTCACCTAGGGGTGAGATGTTTGAATTTGCCATCCCAATCCAGCCTACTGTTA
This sequence comes from Cenchrus americanus, assembly GCA_947561735.1. Taxonomy (NCBI): domain Eukaryota; kingdom Viridiplantae; phylum Streptophyta; class Magnoliopsida; order Poales; family Poaceae; genus Cenchrus; species Cenchrus americanus. The sequence goes on from OX387244.1 coordinate 155,704,552, forward strand.
CAAACAACCAGGCCGAGTACGAGGCATTGCTTCGAGGACTTCAATATTTGAGAGAAGCCGGGACTGTTTAAGTTGAAGTTTATGGAGATTCAGAGCTGGTGATCAAGCAATTGAACGGCCAATACGAGTGCAAAAGTGAAGCGCTGAGGAGTTACTACGAAGAGTGCAGGGAAATCTTGAAGAGCTTCCCGTTGGTGACTCTACTGCATATTCCTAGGGAGCATAACGAAGAAGCAAACAGGCTAGCTCAAAGCGCCTCTGGTTACAAAGAGAATCAAGAAGCGTTTGCTGCAGATGTGTGTGCACTGGGGACGGATCTTGCAGAAGATGACTGAAGGAAAGAGATCGTTGACTACTTGAAAGATCCATCCCGAAAGGTCTCTAGGAAGCTCAGGTACAAGGCCATGAAATTCGTTCTTCTGGATGATAATTTGTTCTATAAGTCATTGGATGGGGTGTTATTACGATGCCTGGGTCCAGAAGAAGCCAAGAACATGATGAGCGAAGTGCACGATGGGATATGCGGGGCACACCAATCGGCCTACCACATGAAGTGGGTTATTAGACAAGCCGGATGCTTTTGGCCGACGATATTAGAGGATTGCTTTGAGTATTACAAGGGATGTCAGGATTGCCAAAGGTTTGGGAATATTCAAAGGGTCCCCGCGTCAGCACTGAATCCCATCATCAAGCCATGGCCATTCAGGGGCTGGGGTATAGACCTGATTGGCCAAATTAATCCACCATCTAGCAAGGGGCATAAGTTCGTGCTTTTGGCTATGGATTATTTCACTAAATGGGTTGAGGCGATCCCACTGAAGAAGGTTACATCGGAAAACATGGTTGAATTTGTCAAGGAACACATCATCTATCGGTTCAGGATCCCTCAAACAATTACCACAGATCAAGGGGCACAATTCGTGTCACTGGAGTTCAGAGAGTTTGCCGAAAGCATGGGGATCAAATTGTTTAACTCTTCTCCTTATTATGCCCAAGCTAATGGTCAAGCAGAGGCTTCTAACAAAATCATGATCAAGCTGATACAAAAGAAGATCGACCAGGAGCCAAGAAGGTGGCATTCGGTTCTCAGTGAGGCACTGTGGGCTTACCGAATGGCCCCCCGTGGAGCTACAAAAACTTCTCCTTACGAATTGGTTTATGGGCACCACGCGATTTTACCTTGGGAGATGCAGTCAGATTCAAGGAGAGTGGTGTTACAGAAAGATTTGAGCTCCAAAGATTACAGTGGCCTAATGATGGATGAACTAGAGGATTTGCATATGATCCGTCTTAGAGCCTTGGAAAACATCGAGAAAAACAAGCTGCGGGTTGCCAGGTACTATAACAAGAAGGTAAAATTAAGGCAATTTGCAGAAGGCGATTTGGTTTGGAAAGCGCTATTGCTGATTGGAACTAAATACAGTGAATTCGGCAAATGGTCCCCTAACTAGGAAGGACCTTTTCGTGTGGTCAGATGCGTCCCTGGTAATGCATATATATTGAAAACTTTGCTAGGAGAAGAATTTTCTGCTGCAATAAATGGAAGATATCTAAAGAAATATTATGCTAGCATTGAGATCGATCGATGATTACACACATCTGACACAGAGACAGCCGGCGCTCAAGAGCGAGGCCGCCTTCAGAACAAAAAATCCATAAACAGAAGAAATGGCCAGTGCCTGGATGCATTGCCCTTAGCACAAAAACTACATTACAACTGCTTCTTGCAGGTTTACATCTAACCACCCTGGTGGTCAGATCTTCAAGGAGGTGGGAAGCAGAAGGCGTGGAGGAAGAAGCGAAAGTATGATTCAATCTTTTCTTTGCTTCTTCTCGTCGCTCCCTCTTTAGGCCGTTCCGAGACCACCGTGACGGCAACTTGGAACGCATGGGGGTGACCATGGTTTGCGGCCTCCACCAAGCTCTCCCAGGCCATCTTCAGGTTGTTGTACCTGTCAGAGACATCTGAAAGCAGAGGAATCGATGTTAGGGGCGAGAAATCCAAATGCAGGCATGAGGTCAAGAAGAGGACAGAAGCATTTACCCCCTACTAGTGCCTCCAAAGCCATGCGACGCTCGCGCTCGGCTTTGCAACGGGCGGTGATGTCCCCGAGGCCATGCTCCAGGTGCCGAACGCGGCGGCGCAGTTGATGGCTGGTCCTCTGTTCAGGCGTGGCATCCTCTGCTTCGAGGGAGGAATCGGAGGAGATGTACTCGGGCACATCTTCGGTCCCGATGATTTCTTCAGGGAGCAAATCAAGGCTGGAAGAGGAAAAGAAGAAAACATGAAGCACGAGATCATATGGAGAACAAGGAATAGATCAAGGAAGAACTTACCTTCGAATCGTGCGCTTCTTTGGTGAGCTGCTCTACTGGGGTTGCTTGCCCTTGTCCATGGCCTTGGGGTTTTCTACTCTAGGGACAGGGGAAGAGATGAGAAATGATGGATGAGTGCGCGAGTGGATTTGCAGGGCATCCCAGCAGGCTATTTTATTGACCGAAGGGACGCGTTGGGAGTGATGACCGGCCAGTACACACTGTTGGAAGACCAAACGGCAGGGTTTTCTCCCAGATGCGAAGGGTTTTTGCTTGAACGGTGCATATGGATTGCCGAATCGGGATCTTCTATGGATTTTGCGCCAAGGGGCAGCTGTTCTCGCGCGTTCGGCTCAGGGCAGTTCCCGGATCCGTTCGAGGAAAAAAATAAGATTCACGGGAGCAAATTCAAAGGATTCATCACAGAGCAAGCACAAAATTCAAAAGTTCTTATTTATTGCCGATGATCAAACATCCCTAATACAATCTAGTCGAAAAGCCTGTTCAGTACAGATTGGGGATGAGTGATTTCGGCAATGGCGTCGCCGTGGACATCGAGGCGTTCCAGGATGAGCTCAATCTCATCGATGTCCTCTGGCGCGCCGCCCCGGAAGCCACGCGGCCTAGTGGAGTAGTCGACGTCCGTATGCGTCGCCATGGCAGCTAGGCCCAAGGTGGTGCCAAAACGGACGCCATGGGTGGCCACCTCGTCGACGCGGTGTTCCACCACAGCAAGGTGCTCCGCCGGTGTACCGCCATGGGCGTTCACCTTGTCGGCCAGCTGCTCCACCAGCGCTTTCAGCTGTTCGAGCTCGGCGTCGCGGGCTGCAAAGAGCAAGAAGAAGAGAGATTAGCATCAAAAGCCAGGCTGGATCAAAGAGCTGATTTCAGGGCTGTACCATCGATGGTTTCCAGCAGCTGTTTGTGCTGGTCCTCCCATTCTATCTTGGCTATGCCTGCCTTCTTGGAGACGTCCTCCAACTCGCGTCGGGCCGTCTCCAGCTCCTCCTTGAAGCGGAGAGCGTCTTCTTCCCCGTAGGGCACGGGGGAGTGGCCGTCCGACTCCGAGGAGTCGTCCGGGAGGGGTTGATTGGCCGGCGCAGGAGACGGATTCCATTGAATCAACCTGAAAAGGAGATGATCGTCAGAACAAGAAAAGACCAAAGGGGGATCAAAGAAGAGGAATCGACGATCATTGCCTCCGGCGCGCATTGGCGCTGCTCCCCTCTGCCTCGTCGGAGGCGCGGCGGCGGTTGAGGCGGCGCACCATGTTGGTTTGGGATGTGCACTGCTTGGAAAGAGAAAGAATTGAGATTGGCAAAAGATTCGAGAGCTAAAAGGCTTGGTGGAGAGCTAGGGGCACCTACGGTTGCATTTATAGGCCTGGCAAGGTGAATCGTGGCCTCGAGTCGTGGCTTTGGATCGTGGCGCATATCCCAAGAAAATCGGAAGGTGGAAAGATTTCCTTGGCCAGCCCGCCGGCGGGTCGCTTGGAGTTCTAGGCTGAGTCACATTCAGCTGACTGGCTCGGCTAAGGAGAGTCAAAGTGCCATTCGGGAGTTGGCGTTTCTTTGCCGAGTGGGTCGTTCAGCATTGTATTTAAAGGTGCGCAGAAGAAAAAGAAATGAATTACAAGAAAAATATCACAAGAGCGACCAATTCGGTTATACATCAATTAGAGCATTCAAATGTTCAAATGTTTCACAATCACGCCACGGGCATTGGATGTTGCTTGACGGAAATTGTCCAACAGCTCCTGGCAATCTTTTTGAGCACTAGATAAGGTGAGCAGCTTTTCTGGCAATTTTTAGATCACAAGAAGCCTGCAGATTAGCCAATGTATCTTTGTGGCTCTCTGTTTGGGATTGTGCCCCGTTCATGGCGTGTTCAGCATCGGCTCTCTTCTTTTCGATAGCTGGGCGGGAGCGCAATTTCCTCAAAGCGTGCCTTATGGGCGCATAAAGGATGTCTAAGCCACAGATGGATACCAGAGAAGCACTGATATCTTCAGGGATTTCTTGGCTGATAGATTCAAGCATCTCCTCGAAGTGATCAAGATCCTTGAACTGATCTTGTGCATCCCTTTCTAGCCAGGCAACAATTTCTATAAGCTTTGATAACACCTCATCTGACAGAGGCTGGTGCACTCCTTCCATCGCCTCGGCAACTGGATTGCTCTTCGATGGCAGGCTTGATGATGAGGGGGCCTGATCCTAAGAAGCAGTATTGCCAAGTTAAGGGTGCTAAACGTAAAGGTAGCAGAGTTAAGTGCAGATGAGTACCTCATGGCTGATTTCTTGAACTGGGGGAAGATTTTGAGCAGGGGCAATCACAGGTGAAGAAGGTACTCCAGGTAGGGCTGAAGCTTCCAAGTTAGAAGGTGTTGATGCAGTCGCTGGTAACTCATGGGCTTCTGGCCGAAAAGGAATCGGATCCACCTCTGTTGGGATTGGTGTCTCTGCATGACCAACAGGTGATTGTACCCTTGAAGGACTTGACGGCTCCAGCTGGATTGGGAGACTCATCTCTGGAGAATTCATTACTTCTGCAGAGGGTGATGAAGATGAGATCTCCACTGGGATAGGTAATTCAACCCTGGGTGGACTTGCTTGTTGAGCCACTGGGACATCCACCAGTTGTTCTTCCATTGTTTCTTCTGCAAGTGTCAAGTTAAAATGGTAAATGCCAGTGTTCATCCTTAAAAAGGGGGCAATAAGAGTTATACCAGTGGATGGAACATTGGCAGGTTCTGGTACTGAAGGTTGCTGAACTCTGGTCTGAAAATACACAGGATATGGTTTATCAGGACCAGAGTAATCTTGTGATCAAGAAAGTAAAGGATTTTACCTCAGCAAGGATTTTCTTGACAGTTCTCCTCCTCTTGGCATTTGGAGGAGCAACCAGAGACAAACCTTGCCTCCTATCAGCAGCAAGGCTAGAGAGGCTGGGGTCTATTGTAGCAAACCTGGCCATTAACTGAGCCAGAGTTGTGGACTTGAATCCCAGTGCTGAGATTGGGCCTACAGCATTGTAGGTGATATTCCTGGCTCGAGGGGCAGGCACCGTGTTCTGTAAACAAGGGGGATGAAGGTCAGAATCATGGTTGAAAGAGGATATGTCTGATTCAGTAATTCATCATGTTACCTCTGAAGTTGGCTGAAAATCAGGCATCAACTCTGCACAGAATAAGTGCACAGGCTCGCTGAAGATATGATCATGAAATTCTTGCCACCATGAATCGAAGGTGGGGTGAGCTATTGTTGTAGGCACAAAAGGCCGGGTATAGATAGTGGGACTGCACACATAATGGAAAACTCTACTGCTGTGCATAAGTTTCTTGATTTCTTCTCTGGGCTTAAGAAATTCATGCAGGAACAGTCTTGGGGGCATCTGGCCACATCCAAGTTGCCGGGCCATTACATTGGGCTGATAATATTCATATGTGCTCTGATTCTGCCTTCCTCCATTGAATTCAGCCGGCAGTATACATGGGCGGATTATGATGTTGAAGATCTCAAAGAATCTCCCATCTTGGCATTCCGATTCAAAAGAGAAGTCACAGGGGAAAGTCGAAGTGTCATTGTCTAGATAAGGAAGCCAGAGGGGATTCTGGAAACCTTTGAAGAATAGCTCGAAAAGCTGGCTGATGTCTTGCTGAATAAGAACAGTTGAAGCCGCTTCTCCATAATTCTGGCATCCTCTGGTAGCTTGGGGCTCCCCTTCTGGGTGATTGGATAAGGGGAAGAGCCTGGTGTTCAAATCAACACCAATGATCTGATGCATGTGGAGCCGACCACATTTGAACGAACCACCAAGGACCGTTGACGCATGTTATCCTCTGGCTAGTATACATTTGGGTGACAGTTTGGTGAAGCATATGGTACACACTGCCTAGGAGGAATTTTCCAAGGGGGAGGCGGTTGCCACTGGCCAAATGAGACGCCATTGTGATGTGGTTCAGGGTAGGCTCGTTGGCTTTGCCACCGAAGACAAATCTGCACAGCCACATATTCAGAAATGCCCTGTACTCAACATCACCAAGGGGATTGTCTTTCATGTGCTTCAAAATGTAATTCTTGTATCCGTTCCCTGGCTTCACCCCTGTTTGCCGAGAGGAATTTTTGAATTCCCAAGGTTGAATGGATCCTGTAATGTCAAGGCTGGTGATCATATACACATCGGCCAGGGTTGGTGACATTGGGCCGTGACCAAACAGGAAGGCGTTGACGCCGTTTGACCAAAAGTGGCAAGCTGCTATCAGGAGGTCTTCATTCTTGGGGGTCTCGGCCAAGGATAACTCCAAGCATTGAGCAATGCGGAGGGTATCCCAGTTTTTGGTCAATCCACTCTTGTCTGCGAGAATCCTCCGGTACCAAGTTTTCCAGCCTGCGATTGGAGGTAAAGGCCAGTTCTTGTAAGAGTCTTGCCACCGAGGAGGTGGGGACAGAGCTGCTTTGAAGGGGATCCTCTGAGATTCAGCCGCGATGAAATCTCGAGGATCAGAGTTCCCCACGGGACCAAGGTAATAAGATCTTGAATTGGCCTCGGTGCGAATCAAAAGCTCAGTAGAAGGCTCCTAAAGGAAAGGCGGAAACGAAATCTCAGGAAAAATTGAAAACCTAAATGCCGAATGAAGCTTACGGGAGGAGGATTTACCTGAGCATCTTGGTTTTGAGCCTCCATTGAAGACTTGAGCTTAGAACAAGGAGATCTAGGGTTTGAATCTAGATGAAGATTCCGGTGGATTGAGAAGGAAGAAGAACAGGTGTTGACAGATTCGAGTTGAACTATTCGTGGCTGGAGTCAATTGCGGAACAAAATTACTTTTATCCCGCAATTGAAGGGGCATGTGTTAACACCAAAATTTGGTAAGGAGTCTGACTTGTGGGTCCAGCTCGGTCAGGAGTCCGTCTCGTAGAAGGGAAGGATTTTTCAGATGTATTCGGCAAAGAAGTCTGCGGTCGGCTATCTGCTCCCGTTCGGCAAAGGAACAGTAGAGCTGATTTTGCGGGATTGGACGGTGACGTGGCTCAAGCAGGGAGGAGGAATGGATGGATAGGCGATCAAGCTTAGAGATAAGTTAGGCAACGAATCCATTCGAGATTGTACTTGGCAGGGTATAAATATGAGCCCTGAATGTATGTAATGCACACAATCATTCTTCAATACACACCGGCCTTACGCCAAACCCTAGAGTCCTTTTGTCGTGTCGTCGAGTTCTTCGAGAGGGTTCATCGATCCGTCGACCTCCGTGAGTACCGGCAACCTTGTATCATGTCTAGTATCATGCGGTGGATTTAGATCTGATGCAAGTAGTCTTGTTACCATGCTTCGTGTCATGCGGTAGATTCAAGCTTGGTTCAAGAGGGTTTCTTGTTAGATCATGAGCCATGCGGTAGGCTAAGATCTAGCTCGAAGCTAGTTATCGGCTCTATTGGATTTTGGCAAGATTCAGTAGATTCATTAAGTTATCCCGTGTTGCTTTGAGTTTTTACTTTATGTTTAAATTCACGTAACACTTTTGCCCAATCTAGATGGGTTTGGATCGGCTTTATCCCTATCGTGATCCCTTGTATGAGTAGATTTCATGTTTTAACACGTGGATCTTGTGCTTTCAATAGCCGAAACCGAATCGATCTAGGTTGTTACGTGTTGTGGGTTCAAGCTTGCCAATGTTGGTATAAATCTTGAAAGAACTGAGTATCATGCGGTAGATGCAGGTTTTTGGGTTGCTTTGGAGCTAGTCATCCGGTGGATTAGATTTCAAATCAATCTGATAGATTTATTCACTTGGTAATGTTTGTTCCTTCTTCATGGACCCGAATCGGTACATTCGCGGCCTTATTCGGTTATGTTTCTTCACGAGTAGAACACGTGCGTAATTCATGCTTTAAATAATGTATGCTTTTAGCTCTCCATATTTAGATTGTATCATGCGGTGGATAGATCTATTTGTGGAAAGTGGTACGATTTCATGCAAATTGTATCATGCGGTGGATAGATTTGTTTTGGCATCGTACCCGACGAATTTTTTAAGTACCTAGACATGCGGTAGACTAGTGCTTTGGATCTATGCATGCTTGTTTGCTACATGCTTATGTTCGTGCTTTACTTTATTCATTTATTTATCATGGAGATCGGTCATGGCCTTGTGCATGTGCATCTCTGTTCAAACAAAGACCGATCGCTGTCATGCTTACGTCATCCATTCGGCAATGTTACTTTTTCCTTTTGCAAGTTCCCGATTGGTTTCAGTTCACTAGCATATAGCTTGCTATAGCTATGTGTCATCCCGTCTGGCTTTTTAGCCGTAAATATGGAATTGTCTGGTACCACCCGGCAAGTTCCAAGCTTTGGTATCTAACTCTTTTATCTTTTGTTAATTTTCAGGAAAAATTGACTGGCACGTCTCGTTACTCTTTGCGCGTGTGAAGCCAGCTTTTTCGGCTTGCTGTGTGTTTGGCGCTAGGTGCACGTTTTGCGTCAACAGAGGGAAACTCGATTGGATCTATTCGAGTGGCTTCTACTGGGGAGAATGAAAAACCCTAAGGGTTTCAGCATCTATTTATAACCCAACAAGCGCCACCACAACGACTGAACAGATAAGTGCCAGCGGGTTGACTCAGCCATGACTGCCTGACCCTTCAGCTTTCAGTACTTGATGCAATCCATCTCGGGGGCTCGGCTACATCTGCTAGATTTCATGGGTGACGACAAGACTCAAGAGGAACTCAGGACACATTCTACAATCAAGATGACCCTTCAATTCGAGAGAAAATACTCGACTAAAGGCTCAGGGGCTCCGTGCCACGTGTCCTTAAGTTTTTCCTCCGAATTTTACGGGATAAGCTTGGGAGAACTTCAGATTGACCCTCAGCTTGAATCTACGATTCGACCTAAGGCTCGGAGGCTACATTCCATGTGGAATGCGATTCTTCAAATCACATTTTCCATATGGTTTCTTCTTCAAAGCAAAGCGAGTACTATTGAAGACCTTCAAGAGCAGAACACGAGGACGCTTGAGGACTACTTGAGAAGACTTCAAGACTACTCAAGGATCAGCTGGAGTACCTTCCAGCTTCGGGATGCTTCAAGTATTCATGAGGACTTTTGGCTTGTAGTACTCGGGGACGCCTGAGGACTACTCGTCAAGGCCATCAAAACTACTCGAAACTATCCTGCTCCACTACAAAGTACTCGAGGGCTTGTCATATGGACCTCCCTGGCCCACTGCCTCGGTGGGTACCAGGACTAACTACTCGGTGGGCCCCTGGGACTACCCGACTTGGGTTGCACGAGACCTGTTGGCGTGGAGCACAAGGATCTCGGTGGAGGAGTACTCGAATAGGAGACTGTACATGACCAGCTCCATGTAAAGGACACCTAGACGTACACGACTAGTACTCTTTCCCTGAACCGACTTGTAACCCTGCCTCGCGGACTATATAAGGCGAGGCAGGGACACCTATCTCTCTCATATGCATTATCTTGTAATCTCACCCAATCAATCCAGAGCTACGCAGCATACAAGACGTAGGGTATTACGCACATTGCGGCCCGAACCTGTCTAAATTTTGTGCCACGTGACTCTTCCTTCGAGTTACCGATCTCGGCGAGGCCACGTTCATCTACCTTGGGTACTGCCCTTGGTAGGTTGCCGATCTAAAACACTGACATACTTGTCGTTGTGGCCAGCGTAGTCATATCACGCTTGCTCCCACTCCTTCGAGGTTCAGGGAATCATCGAAGTACATCTTCCAGTGTTTTGGCTTCTCCAATGGTGGGGGTTGTTGAATCTCTGTCCACTCAGAGACGAAGTCGGTGATGACCTGGGACTTGATGGCCTGCCTTGGGCAAAACTTGAGGTCAAACTCGCCTAGCTCGATAGACCACTTGATGATGCGTAGAATTTTGCTGAGAGGGAAGGCCGAGACAACCTTGATCTTGTGCGCCTGATAGTAATTCCAGAGCTTGCGCGAGGTGACAAGGAGGGCGTATAGCATCTTCTGCGGTTGTGAGTATCTGATTTTGCTTTCTGATAAGACCTCACTTACGTACGAGATGGGCCGCTCGACCGAATAAGGTTTGCCTTCTTCAGATCATTTTCCCACCAGAACCGAGCTGACCACCAGAGTGGTCACAGAGATGTAGATCAATAGCATTTCCTTTGGTGCCGGGGGCACCATCACCGGGGGCGTCTTAAGGAAGGTCTTTTGTTTCTCCAGGGCCTGGTTGGCCTTTTTTGTCTAGACGAACTTATACGCCTTCTTCAGTGGCTTGAAGAAGGGCATGCCTTTCTCTCCAAGTTTGCTGGTAAATCAACCTAGGGCCGCTGTGATGCCTATGATATTCATGACGTCTTTTTTCTTGGTAGATCGCTTCATCCTAGAGATGGCATCAACCTTGGTGGGATTCGCCTTGATGCCCCAATGAGTCACCATGAAGCCCAGACACTTGACAAACGGGACACTGAAGACACACTTCTTTGGATTGAGCTTCCAACGTTTGCGACGAAGGTTAGCGAAGGTCTGAGTGAGGTCAGCTATGAGGTTGTCTTCCACAGTGGTCTTAACGACCACATCGTCGATGTAGGCTTCTACGTTGTCACTGATCTGGGACTCCAAACACTTCTGGATGGCCTTCTGGTAGGTCAATTCAGCATTTTTGAGACCGAATGTCATGGTTGTGTAGCAGTAGATGTCGTGTTGTGTTATGAACGTCATCTTGTCTTGGTTGGAGACCTTCAGGGCTATCTGGGGATACCTTGAGTAGCAGTCGAGGAAGCATACTAGGACGCTTCTGGCTGTGGAGTCCACGACTTGGTCGATGCGAAGAAAAGGGAAGGGGTCTTTAGGGCAGTGCCTATTGAGGTCGGTGTAGTCGATACACATTCTCTATTGACCGATGTTCTTGGCTACAAGCACTGGGTTGGTGAGCCAAACCAGGTTTTTACATTCACGAATGAATCTGGCAGCTAGGAGCTTTATTATTTCTACCCCAATGACCTCCTTGCGATCTTTCGCAAAGTAGTGCAGCTTCTACTGGACAGGCTTAGCCATCTTGCTTACATCCAAGGAGTGCTCAGCCAACTCCCTTGGGACACACGACATATCCGATGGACTCCATGCAAATATGTCCACGTTATCCCAGAGGAAATTGGTGAGCGTGAGTTCCTATTTCTCCCCGAGATTATCGTTGATGACCACTGTCTTGTCCGCGTCGGTAGGCTGAGGCAGACTCTCTTTGTCAATGGAATGGCGTCTAGAGCGGTATCAGTGCGCTACTACTCTGGGTTGGTTAGGTCGCTAAGAGCGACCCTCTTGGCCTCAACAACCAAAACTGCAGAGGCGTTGACACAGGCAGACATCACGGCGATGTCGAAGGCCTCGGAGTCGCACTTGAAGGAGACCATGAGGCCGCCATAGACGGAGAGGACCCCGTTTGGAGTTGGCATCTTCAACACCAAGTAGGTGTAGTTTGGTATTGAAAGGATCGAGGCAATATGGCCTAGAGGGGGGGGGTGAATAGGCCTGCACACAAAATTTAAACTTTTTCTGCGAAAACACTGTCAGACTCTGGAACCTCCGAGATTATTCTCAGAACCTCCGAACGAGGCAGCCTCCGATAATAAGCTCAGAACTTTCGGGAACTGTTAGAACAGAGCATATATGAATTGAGCAGTGAATAACTTAATGAAAAACAGATCTACCAAATTCTAGAAGGTACTTAGAACCTACCAAGAAGATTTTTAAGCAAAGAACAAGCTAGGAAGGTACCACAACATAGATCGGGAGCAAACCCTAATAGATCTAGTCAAGAACAAGTATGAACAAGAGCAATGCAATGATATAAACGAGAGCACACACGAGACAAGGATTTATCCTGTGGTTCAGATCGCCACAAAGGCTTGCTTACGTCCACGTTGTTGAGGAAGCCACAAAGGCTAGGGACCACAAAGGTGAACTCCTCTCTCACACCTATCACTTTGGGTAATAGGTTGAGGCTTTCCACTAGAATCACAAAGGGTAATACAAACACCTTGGAGCTTCCACAAATCGGGTTGGAGAACTTCCAAGAACCTCTATCCGTCTAGGAGGAAGGCTCCAAGAGTAATAGATCCACCAAGCTTGCTAGTGCTTTTCCAAGTGCTCAAGTTCAAGAGAGAGAGAGATTTGCTGACAAACTCATTTCAAGAATCCACTCTCAATCAATGCTAGGCAAGGATTTGGAAGAGAGTAGGTTAGGAGTGAATGCAAGGTGAGAGAAATGAATCAAAATGGCGTTCTGTTCAGGGGGAGGAAGAGAACAGCCGTTGGGGGACCAAGGGGTATGAATACCCCCAGATCCAGAACAGTAACGGCTATATTCCAGAGTTCGGAACCTCCGAGAAAAATCTCAGAACTTCTGACCTTTGAAATCTCTACTGACTGTATCCCGTACGGTCAGAACCTCTGAGAAAAACCTCGGAACCTCCGAACAACAAACAGCAGGGGCAAAACAGCAGCTGATCTCTTCCCTTTGAGTGAGGGTTAGGGTTTAAGAAAGATAGACTATGAGCACTTGAAACCACCCTAACTCACCATTAGTATCTGTAACAACCCAAAAATCTAGGTGTGTGAATTTTGCGAAAATTTAAAACTTTTTGCTTGCTTTTGGGTGCTATCAAATTTTTAGCCAAATTGCTAGTCTCTCACCAAATTCTCCACTAGTCTATCCTATTTATAAGACCTATATTTAAAATATGGTATAAATAGTGTGTTGGTTTTTTTTATTGGTTTTCTTGGAGTTCAATTGAGTGAAGTTTGAATTTGAAAGGGGATCAAATTCAAACTAAGTTTCAAATCCTAAACCAAATAAATCTGAGTTAAAAGAAAAAGGGCAACTCAGGATTGTGGGCCGATTTCGTTGCCCCCTGCGATGCTGCGGCCCAATCCAAAAAGCCTTTCGGCCCATTACACCGCACCGCGCTCCTTTCCTCTTCTCTCTCGCTGCCGTGTGGACCCCGCTCGCCAGCACCTTTCTTTCCCCTCTCCACAACGCCTTGACCAACCCGGCCCGGACGGCCGAGCCGGGCGGCCGCGCCGCCGGCCCGGCCCGCGCCGGCCCGCGCGGGGTGGCGCGCGCGGCCGAGCCGACCGGCCGGCGCGCACGCCAAGGCCGGCGTGTGCACGCGGACCCGGGGCGCGTGACCGCGGGAAAAGGCAAAGGACGCCCCTGCCCTTCCCATGCGGATCCGAGGCGGGCCGGGAACTCCACCGCGGGCGCCACCTGCCCCGGGGCGGCGGCGAGCCAAGGGTATCGGGGGGATTTCCTCCTCGAGGTCCCGCGGCGTGGATTCAAAGGGGGAAGAGGCAGTTCGAGTTGAAGGCAAGACCAACCACCCCCATTGGGGTTTTCCACCACCTCTGTTCGGCGGCGGGCTCGAGGAGGAAGAAGGAAGGCGGGCGCGCGCGGCCGCGCCGCGACGTTGGGGGGGGGGGAGGAAGGCGGGCGGCCCGTGCCGCGGCGTGCGCGGGGCGAGGCAGAGCCGAAGACGGAAGCCGGGCGCGGGAACGACGGGGGAACACGAACCGCGACGTCGAGCGAAGGAGGAGCGCGACGGCGTGAACAACTACATCGCCGGGACATCTACGACCCATCCTCGTCAGGCCGGCCACGCCTACACCGTCGCCCCACCGTGAGCACCACGGCCATCCACTCCTCTTCTCCCCCTTGAGTTCTTGCTGTGTCGGTGCTTGTATGGAGGCGCGTCGCCGTGAACCCGCTGCCTGGATGCCGGCCTTCGCGCCGTAGCATGGCCGTGCCGCGACGGAAGGCGTTCTTGGGCCGGGTGTGCCCCTGAGCGTCGCCGTCGCCGTGCGAAGGGCGACGCATACTCGAGCTTGTGGTTTGGTGGACAGAGGAGGGGCGACGCGCCGTGGCCACCCCAGGCCGGCGGGCGAGCTCTCCCCTGGAACGTACTGACGCCGTGCGTGGGCGGAGGAGCGTTTTGGCCTTCGAGCCGTGATCGCTTGTGCAGGAGATGTGCGTGCTGGTCTTCGTGCCAAGCCCCTGTGCAGGAGCGGGAACGCCGCCGTGCCGCCGCTCGGTGCGCCCTGGATACCAGGCGACCGCGCCGGCCGGCGGTGCGTGGGGGTGAGGCTGGAACTGTGAACCGGACTTCGATCCGTGTCTTTGTGCAGGTGGAAAGGGTGGGCGCCATCTTGCCGCCTCACCGTGGCGCGCCGGCCGACGGCGGCGTTGTGTCCGGCCACCGGGGCAACGCGCCGTCCGCCACGCGTGGACACACGAGTTCAAGAATGCGGCCGGCCGCGCACACCCCGGTGCGTGGCCGAGCCGTTAGATGTTGCCAGTGAGTGTAGCATCGTGTTCGTGAGGCACCAGAGCTGAACACCGGCGGCGCGCCGCGGTCGCGGCGTCGCCTGGCAATTCGTCGAGCACCTAGAGTGTGAGTATGCCCTGAACGTGTTAACCTAAGAGATGGGCCATCGGCTGGATCTGGGCTAAGCCCAGTTAGTATCCCTTAGCAGGCCGCAGGCCCAGTGCGGAAAGAAATAGGAGGGTAAAAGCCAGACTTATGAGGTTTGGAAGATGGGCTGTGACGCCGGGTCCTTTTGGGCCGAAACCCAATCTCGGGCGGAAAAGAGTCCGCTGGGCCACCCACGGCCCGGCCGACGATTCTCGGCCCCATTTCGGCCGTTAGCACCGAGGACGCCGACGTCATGCCGACGTCGCAGGGTTTTTCCGAAAAACCTATATCTTTTCTCGTTTTAATATCCCGAAAATGTTTTGGACCTTTAAAAATTAGTAGGAAATTCTAGAGAGCTCAGAAAAATACGAAACTAATTTCTATAAATCCGTATTTGCAAAACCTTGCTGATTGTAGGTAGTTCGGGCTCTTTTGGATTTTCTAAGATGGATTTTTATTTGGAGTTATTGCTTAGATGTGCACCGATATCTTATCTTTCGCGTCGAATCTCGTGCCGCAGACCCGAGCTTCGACCAGGAGGACGTGGAGGACCCCGAGTACACTGCACCGGACAGCGACTGCTTCAACGGCACAGAAGGTGTCATGTCACTCCCAACCATATAGATCCCATGTTGATATTTAGTCGCTAGTGCTTTACTTTAATGCATTTGTTCCGATGAATTGCATAACCTCGTTTACTAGCCATGCCTTGATGTTTATTATATCCCGTTCCTTGTTCTACTACTGCGGGACTAGCTACGACCCCTAGCTAGTCCCTTACTTCAACTATCCATACTTTTGTTGTTTGATTATGGATGGTGCTGCGGGTTTGAGCCGAGATGTGGGTATCTCGCATGATTCTAGCGTGTGTTCTCGGGTTGTGTACCCCCCCCCTTGCCGTGTTTTGGCGGGAGCGAGCCGCCGGTTACTTGTGAACGGCCGCCGAGGGAAGATGCGATTCGGTCTCTTACCCGAGGGTCGTGTCGTATGGGATGGAGATGTTGAGTGCTCGCTCTCGCCCCTTAAGGACCGATCGTCGCTGACCTTGTTTCGAATGACTACTTTCGTACGTACCGCCCGCCTTGTATTGGGCGGGGGTGCGGGGTGAGACTTGTAGTGGATAGCACCCCTCCCGTAGGAGGATCGGTGTGATCGTGTCGGGAGTGGTCTTTCCCTCCTTAGTAGACTTTGCCCCCGGCGAGGCCAGGGAAGGGTTCCACGGCCTTCGAGGGACCTCTCGCGGGTAGTATGAGCTCGCCGCGGAGGCCGGGGCCGTGCTCGGAGATGCAGAAGGGTACTATCCACTTACTTGGGCTTCAGCCGTATGGTAGGGTCGGACACCGGTGACGGCCGGTTCCGGACCTATTCGGGCGGGTACAGTTGTACAACCTCTGCAGAGTGTTAAACCTATAGCTATAGTCCGTGTCCACTGGTTATGGACAGTCTTTCGATCTCTCACCTGACTAGATACATTTCTCATGTGCTTCTTCTCTCCCCCGAGTGTGTGAGCCCGGCTTCGGCCGTTGAGATGTGGGGATAGGAGCCGGTGGGCCCCACATCGCAGAAGAGAGATGGGTTCTGGATCGTGGTTGTGATCCGGTGCTTTGGTGTGGTGATCCTTGAGCGGGGTGTGGACCCCTGAGGTGTGGACCTCGGAAGCGGAAGCTTCCCCGAGGTGTGGACCTCCTTGCTATATTCTCGCTTACCTTGAATGTTGCACCGTCGCTTTGCTTAAGCCTTCTACGGCCCGCATTAGGGTTACCTCATGCATAGTAGAATATACACCGCTTTTGCCTCTTTGTTGGGAAGCTGACATGACCTACCCGCTTTTCGGGTAGACCCTGGTGACTCTGACGCAGAGCCAGACTACGACTTCGACAACGACGGCTGGGTGGACTGAGCTCTTCCTATACTTGAGCTGCCTGCGGAGATGGAGTTTCCCGCACTTTCATGGAGCCGCTGCTAGACGATTTATTTCTGTTTGATTCCGTCCTGATGGACTTGTACCCGGCATGTGCCGAAGAGATGTACTCTGATTAATGTAATAAAATAAATGTTGTACTCTACTTCATTGTTTTTACTTTTCTGTATGGATTTTTGGAATCGCTGAGACAGGGATTGCACGTGGTAGCCTCCTGGGACTACCATCGAGGTGCTAAGATTCGGGTTTTCGTTCGCGGAAATTCGGGTCGTTTCAGTTGGTACCAGAGCCATGCTTGACTGTAGGACGAGCCCCAGGAATGGTCGATAGTACAGGAAGCCGTTCCCGAACCTTGAAACTTTATATAAACCCCTTGGCTTCCGTATGTATATACCTATACTTATATATATGCATTACCTTGATTAACTTTTACTAACTGCCTTACTAACTACGCTCTAACAACGTTGTGCAGATGGCGGAAACGACGTGGGTTACCTTGGAGTCGGACGGCAAGAGCTACGGAGGCTTCTGCCACCTGCTGAGGGAGTGCCTGGAGGCAGCAGGAGTGGAGTCCGGCGGTGTCAGCTACAAGGGGAGGGCCATGGGGCACTTGGAGCAGACTCCCACGTACCTGACCGTCACGGTACCCGGCGGACCCACGGGTGCCAGAGTTTGAGGAGGTAGTGGTGTACTGCTTCGAGAGCTCGGTCACGGAGGCGCACCAGACCGGTGCACGCAGGGCTCTCAAGAAGGTTTGTGACCTCGCTCGAGAGAGAGGCCGAAGGACACACCGTTCAGGGTACTTCCGGCGAGAGATCTTCGACCACGGTCGGCCGCCGGGACTCGAGTGACCGAGCACGGTACCGAGGAGGTGACTCCGGTGGACGGGGGAGGACCAAGGCGATGCTCGCGGCCGGGCGGTGCATCCCGGCCCGGAGACCGTGCACCGTTCGGGGTGGACGGAGAGACACCGTACCTTCGGTGGAGGTGTGACGTTGCCCCGCGACGAGTTCGGGACTTGGAGGAGGACAGAGAGAGGACTTGCGGACGAGCCGGGAGGCGGCGCACGAGAGGAACGGAGAGCTAGTGCAGCTTGGGCTAGCAGCGGCCGCAGCCGGCACGCACGAGAGAGACTCTCGGAGGATTGCCACTTTGGAGGCACGGTTGAGGGCGAGAGCGGGAGGCTCACCGGGCTTCGGTGGAGGCCGCGCGAGAGGATCGAGTGAGGGCCGGCGGAGGCTCGAGACCGGTGGAGTCGATCGGAGCCGCGGCGGCCGACTACCGAGGTCAAGGTGTGGGACCTACGGGAGGCGAGCCGACACAACTACCACCACATGTGTTACCTCCGGGGGGACCGGTCTACGAGGGAGAGGGACCGAGCGGACGAGACCCGCGCGGCCCGGGAGCGTTCCGACCAGCGCGAGAGGCCGGCGGAGCCGGGAGGCGCTTTCCGCACAGCTACCACCTAAGAAGAGGCCCAGACTGAGGATGGAGACGTTCGAGCTTCCCCCGACACTCCTACCACGAGTGCGGCCGTACCCGAGTGGTTCGCAGGACACAGCGGAGATGGATCGTGCTCTCCAGGACACTTGTGACTACTACGGGGGACCGGCGATCAGGGTGCCGGGTTACCCAGGAGTCCACTCACCGCCGTTCTACTCAGTTCCACAGGACACCGGCTCTGAGACACCTCCGAGTATTCAGTGATGGGAGTAGAGATCTTGTAGCAGATTCAGAGTAGTTGTAATGAGATAGATGTAATGCTACCGTTCATGTGACATGCCTGTAGTAGCTACCCCATGATGTACCATGCGTTAGCAGGATGTGTTGCCGTGTACCCTCGAAGGTCGTAGGAGTAAACCTCGAGGTGCACCCCTTTTGTATGGTGGCATTGATTGAGTGACATGGATCTTCATGGTTTCATTCGGATTTCATGCTTCTTAATGTCCGTCCGAAATTTTGTGATTGTTAGCGAGGATTACTCCATTATAGTTTATAACTCGATTAAATACATTCTCCCTACCGCTACTAACTCTTGCAACCGGAACGGATGTCGGGAGCAAGGAGGTCCGGCGACTCCTAGCCCGTTTCGAGGAGGTCGCCGGGGACGACGGAGGGGAGGATGCCCCTAACCCGAGCGGGGAGCGAGAGGCCGTGGACGTCGTGGAGGTCTCGCGCCACGAGGCGGACTCCGCGGAGGCCGAGGAGGCCGAGTCGGCGGTCGAGGAGCCGCGCGCGACGACGCGGGAGCTCGGGGAGCGAGGAGCTCGAGCACGAGCGGTACCCTAGCCCGAGGGAGGAGCGAGGCCGGGCTCGGGGACACGAGGTGCCACCACCGCCACCTCCCCCGAACTTGGCCGAAGTGATGGCGGTGCAAACTCGACCGATGCGGACGATCACCCGTGATGCTAGCCCGAACAACAACCACAACAACCACGGGGGCCGAACCGCAACGCTTCGGAGGGCTTCCGGAGAAGAAGGTTGAAAACTTCAACAAGGCCGCGCCCGCCTACCTTTGACCACTCGGCGGACCCGATGGATGCGGATAACCG
This sequence comes from Cenchrus americanus, assembly GCA_947561735.1. Taxonomy (NCBI): domain Eukaryota; kingdom Viridiplantae; phylum Streptophyta; class Magnoliopsida; order Poales; family Poaceae; genus Cenchrus; species Cenchrus americanus. Next base: position 155,723,810 of record OX387244.1, read on the forward strand.
GTTGCGTGAGATCGAGAAGAAGCCGGAGCCGACCGAGCTTACGGAGGAGGAGTGTGTGAGCGTGGCCGCGCACCGGCCCGGTTGGCACGGCCGGTGCGTGGTGGGACAGCCTACCGTGACTCGCACCGGGACCCGTTACACATCGGGTGGGACGAGTTCGTGGAGGCCTTCCGAGCCACCACATCCCGTACGCAAATGATGGACGAAAGGCTGACGAGTTCAGGCACCTCAAGATGGGAAACATGTCAGTACAGGAGTACGCCAACCGTTACCAGGAGCTGATGAGGTACGCGCCCGACGACACCGACACAGAAAAGAAGAAGGTGTACTGGTTCAGGAAGGGGCTGCACAAGGGGATGGCACACCACTTGTCCGCGCACGACTGCCCGACACTTCGCTCCATAATCGACAAGGCACTGATAGTGGAGAGGTCCAGGTTGGAGTACATGGAGGTACGAGGGGGCAAGTCCAAGCGCACCGACCAGGCAGGGCGCTCAGGTCCACCCCACAGGCAGAGGACAGGCTACACACAGGGCCACCAGACTCAGCAGAGGCACCACGCCTCTCAGTCTCAGCCACAGAGCAGGACCCACCCAGGTGGGAGTGGAGGTCGAACGTCGGAAGCCGAGGGCCACCACCGCGGCGGCGGACGGATCCAAGGTGACATGCTTCAACCGCCGTCGGGTTGGGCATAAGTCGTTTGAGTGCCCCCGCCAAGTACCACCGGGGAGTCGAGCCGCAAAGCACTCAGTTCCAGACCCCAGCGAAGCCACCAGCACCAGGAGGACAGCCACCTCGTACACAGCAGAGGTCTGCTCAGCCGCCAGCTACTCGAGGCCGTCTGAACCACCTCACCGCTGAGGAGGCAGCAGCTGCACCCGACGTCACACTTGGTGAGTTCCTTGTTGACTCAATTTTGGCTACTGTTTTGTTTGATACTGGAGCTCAGTTTTTGTATATTTCTACCAAGTTTGTTAAAGAAAGGTCTTTACCAACTAAGCCTCGACCAAGGCCTATCTTGACTAGCTCTCCGCTAGGAGAGAAGAGGAGTACGTTAGAGTGCAGGGGAGTGAGGATGGTGTTTGAGGGGCTACCGTTCACGGCAGACTTGACAGTTTTGGAGTCTACCGGGATAGACGTGATCTTAGGAATGGATTGGTTGGCAAAGCACAACGGGATAGTTTCTTGCAACCCCAGAGTGATTCAGCTTGAACACCCCAGCGGAACTACAGTGCGGATTGAGCCACAGAGTCCGAAGGTTGCTACGATGATGTGCAACATGAGTGGGAAAGAGATCGAAGAGATCCCAGTGGTCCGTGAGTTTCCGGACGTGTTCCCAGAGGAGCTTACGGAGTTACCCCCAGACCGAGACGTGGAGTTCGTGATTGAACTGATGCCAGGGGCGGGGCCCGTTGCTAAGAGTCCGTATAGGATGTCGTCCGACGAGCTGGACGAGTTGAAGAAACAGCTCAAGAAGTTGCTCGAGCAAGGGTTTGTTCGGCCGAGTGCCTCACCGTGGGGTTCACCAGTGCTCTTCGTGGAGAAGAAAGACGGTACGAAGAGGATGTGCATCGACTACCGCACGCTCAACTCGATGACAATCAAGAACAAGTACCCACCGCCCGTAATCGAGGATTTGCCGGATAGACTCAAAAAGGCAAGGTTCTTCTCCAAGATCGACTTGAGGTCGGGGCTACCACCGAGATGAAAATCCGAGAGCGAGACATACCCAAGACGGCCTTCACCACACGCTACGGTTTGTACGAGTTCGTGGTGGTTTCCTTTGGGCCGACCAACGCCCCTCGCCTACTTCATGAACCCGATGAACAAGGTCTTCATGGAAGAGTTGGACGGAGTTTGTAGTGGTGTTTATCGATGATATCTTGATCTACTCGAGACCACCGAGGAGCACGAGGAGCACCCGAGAGTTGTGCTAGAGAGGCCGAGGCAGCGAAACCGTACGCCAAGTTCGGCAAGTGCGAGTTCGGATGGAGAAGGTCGCGTTCTTGGGACACGTGTTGTCAGCAGAGGGGATAGCTGTGGATCCATCCAAGGTTGAGTCAGTGACCAAGTGGGAGCAACCGTTAAACGTGACAGATGTCAGGAGTTTCCTTGGGTTGGCAGGTTACTACCGGAGGTTCATTGAGAACTTTTCCAAGATCGCAAAGCCAATGACAGAGTTGCTCAAGAACAACACAAAGTTCGAGTGGTCAGAAGCGTGTGAGAAGAGCTTTCAAGAGCTGAAAAAGAGACTCACCACGGCCCCGGTGCTTACCTTGCCGTACATCAAGAAAGACTTTGTGGTCTACCGTGACGCTTCGAAGCAAGGACTTGGTTGTGTGCCGATGCAGAAGGGAAAGTTGTGGCTTATGCTTCCGGACAGCGAAGAAACATGAGGAAAACTACCCGACACACGACTTGGAGTTGGCAACCGTTGTGCATGCGCTCAAAATCTGGAGACACTACCCGATAGGGAACAAGTGTGAGCCGTTTTCCGACCACAAGAGCCTCGAAGTACTTCTTTACACGTACCGAGCCGAACATGAGGCAGAGACGGTGGTTAGAGCCGATCAAGGACTACGACGTCGAGATCAACTACCACCCGTGCAAAGCTAACGTCGTGGCGTATGCACCGAGCCGGAAAACATACCGCAACAACCTCATGATAAAGGAAGAGCAACCTCGCTTTGCATGAAGAGCTAGAGAAGCCGAGAATCGAGATTGTGGATCAAGGCCAAATCAACGTGATGCAAGTGACCTATGACCCGGAGGAGCGAATCCGTACGGCCCCGTAAAGAGTGTGCGAGAAATCAAAGTGCCGCGAGAGCTAATGAAGCGGGGGGCAAAGCGAGAGGATTATCGGGTTGATGAACGGGGCACCGTGTGGTTGAAAGAACGGGTCCGTGTACCACAAGACAAGACACTCCGAGATCGGATCATGAGAGAAGCTCACGACTCGAGGTACTCGATTCACCCGAGCAGGCACCAAGATGTACAGAGATCTGAAGGTCGGTACTGGTGGAAGGATATGAAGAAGGACATAGCACACTACGTGGCCTGTTGCGACACCTGTAGCAGAGTAAAGATTGAACATCAGAAACCTGCTGGTTTGTTGAAGCCGTTGGATATCCCAGTGTGGAAGTGGGAGGACATCTCCATGGACTTTGTGGTGGGACTCCCTAGAACACCAAAAGGAAACGACTCAGTTTGGGTCATAGTGGACAGGCTGACTAAAGTGGCTCACTTTGTGCCGGTGAAGACCAGGTATGCAACCGAGAAGTTGGCAGAGCTGTTCGTAGAACACATACTCAGGCTACACGGGGCACCCAGAAGTATCGTGTCTGATCGAGGGCCACAGTTTGTCTCCAAGTTTTGGCGAGTTTCCACAAGCTTATGGGCACCACTCTCGGCTACGGCCACGGCTTTTCACCCACAGACCGACGGGCAGACAGAGAGAGTCAACCAGGTCCTGAGGACATGCTACGAGCTTGTGCACTCACCTATGGAACTGATTGGGAGAGCAGTTTGCCGTTTGCAGAGTTCTCGTACAACAACAGCTTTCAAGCAAGTCTCCGGATGGCACCCTTTGAGGCACTTTACGGTCGAAAGTGCAGGACCCCGCTAACTTGGTCAGAGGTTGGAGAGCGAACTCTGTTCGGACCAGCGATCATTGAGGAAGCAGAGGAGAAAGTTGAGAAAGTTCGTGAGAACCTGAAAATTGCTCAGAGTCGTCAGAAGAGCTATGCAGACAAGAGAAGGAGAGAGTTGACCTTTGCAGTTGGCGACCGAGTGTACTTGAAAGTCTCACCGCTCCGAGGAACTAAGAGGTTCTTGGTGAAAGGAAAGCTTGCACCGAGGTACGTGGGACCGTACCCTATCACCCGAAGGATTGGGAGTTTGGCCTACCAGCTTGCACTACCCGAGACAATGGCGGGAGTTCACCCAAGTGTTTCACGTGTCACGACCGAAGAAGAGTGAGAAGGCAAAGTGGGAGGCAAAGCAAGTGCCCATGGAGTTGCTAGACTTGCAAGACAATCTAGAGTATACGGAATATCCCGAGAAAATCTTGGACAGAGTCGTCAAGGAAACAAGGAGAACTACCATTCCCTTCTGTAAAGTGTTGTGGAGCAACCATACCGAGCGAGAGGCAACATGGGAGAAGGAAGCCGATCTCAGGAAGGAGTACCCTCACTTGTTCACGGAGGAGGTCGAGGACTAAATCTCGAGGACGAGATTCTCGGTGGTGGGGGAGAATGTAACAACCCAGGAATCTAGGTGTGTGAATTTTGCGAAAATTTAAAACTTTTTGCTTGCTTTTGGGTGCTATCAAATTTTTAGCCAAATTGCTAGTCTCTCACCAAATTCTCCACTAGTCTATCCTATTTATAAGACCTATATTTAAAATATGGTATAAATAGTGTGTTGGTTTTTTTTATTGGTTTCCTTGGAGTTCAATTGAGTGAAGTTTGAATTTGAAAGGGGATCAAATTCAAACTAAGTTTCAAATCCTAAACCAAATAAATCTGAGTTAAAAGAAAAAGGGCAACTCAGGATTGTGGGCCGATTTCGTTGCCCCCTGCGATGCTGCGGCCCAATCCAAAAAGCCTTTCGGCCCACTACACCGCACCGCGCTCCTTTCCTCTTCTCTCTCGCCGTGTGGACCCCGCTCGCCAGCACCTTTCTTTCCCCTCTCCACAACGCCTTGACCAACCCGGCCCGGACGGCCGAGCCGGGCGGCCGCGCCGCCGGTCCGGCCGCGCCGGCCCGCGCGGGGTGGCGCGCGCGCGGCCGAGCCGACCGGCCGGCGCGCGCACGCCAAGGCCGGCGTGTGCACGCGGACCCGGGCGCGTGACCGCGGGGAAAAGGCAAAGGACGCCCCGCCCTTCCCATGCGGATCCGAGGCGGGCGGGAACTCCACCGCGGGCGCCACCCGCCCCGGGCGGCGGCGAGCCAAGGGTATCGGGAGGATTTCCTCCTCGAGGTCCCGCGGCGTGGATTCAAAAGGGGAAGAGGCGGGTTCGAGTTGAAGGCAAGACCAACCACCCCCATTGGGGTTTTCCACCACCTCCGTTCGGCGGCGGGCTCGGGGAGGGAAGAAGGAAGGCGGGCGCGCGCGGCCGCGCCGCGACGTTGGGGGGGAGGAAGGCGGGCGGCCCGTGCCGCGGCGTGCGCGGGGCGAGGCGAGAGCCGAAGACGGAAGCCGGGGCGCCGGGAACGACGGGGGAACACGAACCGCGACGTCGAGCGAAGGAGGAGCGCGACGGCGTGAACAACTACATCGCCGGGACATCTACGACCCATCCTCGTCGGGGGCCGGCCACGCCACACCGTCGCCCCCACCGTGAGCACCACGGCCATCCACTCCTCTTCTCCCCCTTGAGTTCTTGCTGTGTCGGTGCTTGTATGGAGGCGCGTCGCCGTGAACCCGCCGCTCGGATGCCGGCCTTCGCGCGTAGCATGGCCGTGCCGCGACGGAAGGCGTTCTTGGGCCGGGTGTGCCCCCCGAGCGTCGCCGTCGCCGTGCGAAGGGCGACGCGTACTCGAGCTTGTGGTTTGGTGGACGAGAGGAGGGGGCGACGCGCCGCGGCCACCCCGGCCGGCGGGCGAGCTCTCCCCCGGAACGTGCGACGCCGTGCGTGGGCGGAGGAGCGTTTTGGCCTTCGAGCCGTGATCGCTTGTGCGGGAGATGTGCGTGCTGGTCTTCGTGCCAAGCCCCTGTGCAGGAGCGGGAACGCCGCCGTGCCGCCGCTCGGTGCGCCCGGATACCGAGCGACCGCGCCGGCCGGCGGAGCGTGGGGGTGAGGGCGGAACCGTGAACCGGACTTCGATCCGTGTCTTTGTGCAGGTGGAAAGGGTGGGCGCCATCTTGCTGCCTCACCGTGGCGCGCGCGGCGACGGCGGCGTTGTGTCCGGCCACCGGGGCAACGCGCGCGTCCGCCACGCGTGGACACACGAGTTCAAGAATCTGGCCGGCCAGCACACCCCAGTGCCAGGGCTGAGCCGTTAGATGTTGCCAGTGAGTGTAGCATCGTGTTCGTGAGGCACCAGAGCTGAACACCGGCGGCGCGCCGCGGTCGCGGCGTCGCCTGGCAATTCGTCGAGCACCTAGAGTGCGAGTATGCCCTGAACGTGTTAACCTAAGAGATGGGCCATCGGCTGGATCTGGGCTAAGCCCAGTTAGTATCCCTTAGCAGGCCGCAGGCCCAGTGCGGAAAGAAATAGGAGGGTAAAAACCAGACTTATGAGGTTTGGAAGATGGGCCGTGACGCCGGTCCTTTTTGGGCCGAAACCCAATCTCGGGCGGAAAAGAGTCCGCTGGGCCACCCACGGCCCAGCGACGATTCTGGCCCCATTTCGGCCTGTTAACCGAGGACGCTGACGTCATGCTGACGTCAGCAGGGTTTTTTCTGAAAAACCTATTTCTTTTCTGTTTTAATATCCCGAAAATGTTTTGGACCTTTAAAAATTAGTAGGAAATTCTAGAGAGCTCAGAAAAATACGAAACTAATTTCTATAAATCCGTATTTGCAAAACCTTGCTGATTGTAGGTAGTTCGGGCTCTTTTGGATTTTCTAAGATGGATTTTATTTGGAGTTATTGCTTAGATGTGCACCGATATCTTATCTTTCGCGTCGAATCTCGTGCCGCAGACCCGAGCTTCGACCAGGAGGACGTGGAGGACCCCGAGTACACCGCACGGACGGACGATCGCTTCAACGGCACAGAAGGTGTCATGTCACTCCCAACCATATAGATCCCATGTTGATATTTAGCTGCTAGTGCTTTACTTTAATGCATTTGTTCTGATGAATTGCATAACCTGTTTACTAGCCATGCCTTGATGTTTATTATATCCTGTTCCTTGTTCTACTACCTGCGGGACTAGCTACAGACCCCTAGCTAGTCCCTTACTTCAACTATCCATACTTTTGTTGTTTGATTATGGATGGTGCTCTGGGTTTGAGCTGAGATGTGGGTATCTCGGCATGATTCTAGCGTGTGTTCTGGGTTGTGTACCCCCCCCCCCCCTTGCTGTGTTTTGGCGGGAGCGAGCCGCTGGTTACTTGTGAACGGCTGCCGAGGGAAGATGCGATCTGGTCTCTTACCCGAGGGTCGTGTCGTATGGGATGGAGATGTTGAGTGCTCGCTCTCGGCCCCTTAAGGACCGATCGTCAGTTGACCTTGTTTCGAATGACTACTTTCGTACAGACCGCCCGCCTTGTATTGGGCGGGGGTGCGGGGTGAGACTTGTAGTGGATAGCACCCCTCCTGTAGGAGGATCGGTGTGATCGTGTCGGGAGTGGTCTTTCCCTCCTTAGTAGACTTTGCCCCGGCGAGGCCGGGGAAGGGTTCCACAGCTTCGAGGGACCTCTCGCGGGTAGTATGAGCTCGCCGCGGAGGCCGGGCCGGGCTCGGAGATGCGAAGGGTACTATCCACTTACTTGGGCTTCGGCCGTATGGTAGGGTCGGACACGGTGACGGCCGGTTCGGACCTATTCGGGCGGGTACGGTTGTACAACCCTCGCGCGAGTGTTAAACCTATAGCTATAGTCCGTGTCCACTGGTTATGGACAGTCTTTCGATCTCTCACCTGACTAGATACATTTCTCATGTGCTTCTTCTCTCCCCCGAGTGTGTGAGCCCGGCTTCGGCCGTTGAGATGTGGGGATAGGAGCCGGTGGGCCCCACATCGCAGAAGAGAGATGGGTTCTGGATCGTGGTTGTGATCCGGTGCTTTGGTGTGGTGATCCTTGAGCGGGGTGTGGACCCCACGAGGTGTGGACCTCGGAAGCGGAAGCTTCCCCGAGGTGTGGACCTCCTTGCTATATTCTCGCTTACCTTGAATGTTGCACCTTCGCTTTGCTTAAGCCTTCTACAGCCAGATTAGGGTTACCTCATGCATAGTAGAATATACACCGCTTTTGCCTCTTTGTTGGGAAGCTGACATGACCTACCCGCTTATCGGGTAGACCCTGGTGACTCTGACGCAGAGCCAGACTACGACTTCGACAACGACGGCTGGGTGGACTGAGCTCTTCCTACACTTGAGCTGCCTGCGGAGATGGAGTTTCCCGCGCTTTCATGGAGCCGCTGCTAGACGATTTATTTCTGTTTGATTCCGTCCTGATGGACTTGTACCCGGCATGTGCCGAAGAGATGTACTCTGATTAATGTAATAAAATAAATGTTGTACTCTACTTCATTGTTTTTACTTTTCTGTATGGATTTTGGAATCGCTGAGACAGGGATTGCACGTGGTAGCCTCCTGGGACTACCACCGAGGTGCTAAGATTCGGGATTCCGTTCGCGGAAATCCGGGTCGTTTCAGTATCCCTCTTGATAGTACGAATTGTCCTATACTCAAATTCAAATGATAAAATAAATAAACTTCTCCAAAGAGCATAGGTATCCTTCTTCATTCAGTTGAGGGGTCTCCATTCTTTCTTTTGCACCTGTACAATAACATTATGTTGCACAACAGTCTCAAAAGCTCATTAGCTCTTTAATTGTGTGGTCAACATCACCAAAACCCTCATAGGGCTTGATTGCACTTACAATCTCCCCCTTTTTGGTAAATGTTGACAACCCAATTAAAGTTTACAATTTAATTTAAAAGATTGAGCTTTTGATGATTTGAGGACAAGTCTCCCCTCAATGTATGCATGTACCTTTCGAATAGGGCAATATGTCTTAATTGACATTTAATTTGCATACATTGTGAGTAAAGTGTCAAGATAATTATACTCAAACCATCGAGGGGTGCAAAAGAAGTGTAACAGATAATATGTGATGCATATGACATGTGAAAACAATCAGAGAGTTATCTGCTAGCAGAGTTCGGAACCTCCGAGAAAGTTTCCGGAACCTCCAGAAGTTGGAGCCTCCAGAAAAAATCTCAGAACCTCCGAGGTCTGCAACAAATACTCCAACAAACAACCATACACAGGCAATGCAGCAATATGACCTAAAATAGCAGCTAGATAAAGATAAAAGCATCCAACACATCTAGCCCTATTACATCCATCACACAAGAGTTTTGAAGTTTTCACATCCCACAGTTTTGACCATGACCAGACCATGCTTGCCAACAGAGGCAAGCTTAAAGCTTTACAGCAGTTCAATAACAATAACCACCAGGAGTATATGAGAGAATAGTTAGCACTCTCATCTCACCAAAAGAACAAAAGAATTTTCTGTTGTTAGCCACCAGCCCCACCAGAAGCTCTAGGTCTTCAGATCATCTCAATCTTCATATTTCTCCCCCTTTGTCAACAGTTTAACAAAAAGGAAAGAAAAGAAGAGAGGAAGTTAGAACAGGACCTAGGGAAGTCACTCTTCATCGCTGGAGTCAAATGCATCCTCCTCAGCCTCAGGGACAGTGCTGTCAGATCCAAAGTCAGAGCCAGATCCAGAGGATATGTCCACAGGCCTTCTGACAGGTCTTCTAGTAGTGGCCTTCCTTCTTACCCTACCACCAGATGAAGAGCCCATTGCCATCTTACCAGCAGCTTCCTTCATGAGTCTGACCATCTTGGCACTGAGTGGCTCAACATCTTCTTCATCTTCTTCAGAATGAGCAGCATGCACATCTTCAGCTGTAGGACTGGCAGGATCCTTCTCACCTTCATCCTCACTAGTGGTATACTCTGGAAAATCAGGAAAAATGGGTGGAGGATGGAGCATGGCATTGAAAGATAGCCTTTGGTGCTTCAGCAGCCTGTTCATGTCCTCCCTGAGCTCAAACAGCTGAGTTGCTGTCCAGTTGCAGAACCTCCAGGTGTCCCTCACCATGCCCCTGAACTTATGCAGTCCAGTGGGCATGGGTGCCTTGCTGGGTCCTTCTTCTTGATCAGTCTTGTGCTGCTTGGAACTGGCCTTCTTCAGGATGTGCTCCTCAACCACTTGTTGCTTTTTCTGGTGCTGCCACTGCTTGACCTGGTGCGATGCATGCTCAACATCTTTCTTGAAGCTCACGCCGGAGACCATCTCTATCATATACATGATGTAGGGGGCATAAGGCAGGTTGCACTTGCCACTTTCAGTCACTTCCACCAAGTTAAACCAAATGAACCTGCTGACTGAAAAGGGTTGGGCTCCTAGCAGCAGCCTAGCTATCAGATTTGGTGCAAACCTCCTGAGGCTGGTTGAGTCACTTCCCCCTTTAGGGTAGATAGTTTCCCTGAACATGTTGTTGAGCACATAATAAACAGACTTCAAGGCAGTGGTGGAGCCATCTGCCAGCCCATCATACTCATAGGCAGCAGCAATCTTGTTGTGGTTCATATGAGCCTCAAAGTGGATGACATCAGCCTTCCTGTCCTCCTTGCTGAAACCAAACACCTTAGCAAACGTGATGAAGTCTATCTTGTAGTGCACTCCTTTCGTCATCCAGTGGATGGTCTCTTTGCTGTCCTCATGGAAGAAGGTAGCATGAAACTGAGCCAAGACTTCAATGTTCCTGTCATACTTGAAGCTCATTATATCTCTCATCTTGTACTTGTCCACCAGCTCAAGCACATCTTCCTTCACTGGTTCCTCTACTGCCTCTAGATGGGTAAAATCAATCCATTTCATCTTGATCAGTTTCATCTTAGTATTCAGGACTGTCTCATAGAACTTAAAGTGAAACACAGACCAAAACCTATAATCAATTGCTGCCATCTTGGGATTCACATATGGATTCTCTTCTCTGGCCTTCTTGACTAGGTAACCTGCCCCATCATAGTTGGTGTGCTCAATGTAAACTGAATTGTCATACTTGGTAGGAGGGTGTCTTTTGAGCAACACTTTTTGATACTTCAGGTAAGTGGAGTCAATTTCCCCAAGCAGCATATCATCATCAAGCTCAATGGGGATGGTTTTCCCTTCTGTACCCCCATTATCCTCTACATGTGCTGCAGAGCCAGATCCTCTTCCTCCTGATAAACTGCCCCCTTTTTCTCTCCAGGGGGTTGCTCTCCCCCTGCTGCCACTACCACCCACAGCCTCCCTTGCTGCAAGCTTGAAAGCCCTCTCTCCAGCAGGTGTTTCAAATGGTTGCCTCTGCCTCTTGGCATAGGTTTTATCAGCAGGAGTTCCAGACATCTGCCAGGAAGAATCGTAGGTAGCATATAAGGATTGGATCAAGATAGATAAAGACTAAGGATCACAGATTGACATGAAGTTCAATTGATTAAGTTTCAGTGGAATTTTGAATCACAGACTGTCACTTGTTAGTACAGACTTCGGAACCTCCAAGGATTTTCTTGTAATCTTTGAAGTCTGGGTACTGACAGAGGACAGTTTGTTGATTCAACTTTCAACTGAATCTTAACCAAAGGAAGAAAACATGATGGAATTTAACTGTGACAGATATGAGATAAGGTGCTGCAAGTGAAGTAAAATTCAGTGGAACTTTGAATCAAAGTCAGCCTACAGTAGGTTACAGGGTTCAGAACCTCCGAGAATTTTCTCGGAACCTCCGAGACTCTGTAAACCTTACTGCATTCTGAATCTTCGATTCAACTTTCAACTGAACCTAATATACACATGCATCACAAGCATCCAGAATCTGGCACGAGGTAGCATTCTACAGCCGCAAGATCTAGAACCCTAAGATCAGGTGAATCTAGGAATGAGGGTTAGGGTTTGATCTTGGTTTACCTCGAATAGGGAAGAAGATGATGGAAGTCGAGGATCTAGAGATGTGTTTACGCCAAGGGACGTAGCCTAGAGCCCCCCTCCAGATCAAAGATCTGGTGGCGCTGAAGAGGAGCAACTCGCCGGAATAAATCCAACGGTGAAATGTTGTTCCCCTTCTGCTTCTCAGAGATCGACGAGAATGATGAGTAAAGGCACAAATTGAGTCTTCCTTCTTCTCCGTACTAGATCCGAGCGGATCTAGGTCAACTCCTGGAGAAGTTCTTCTTCCTTCCTCCACAACTGCGACCCACCGACGAAGAGAGGTGCCCGGCCTCGCACGTGTGACCCACGAGGAGCGCGGTCACCGACGGCGAGGGAAGAGGCGTCGGTGGCGCGGTGGTGGAGAAGGGGAGTGCGATGCGGTCGCCATCGGGAGAGAGAGAGAGGCGCGGTAAAACGGATCTGAGAGATAGACCACGCGGTGAAAGGGGAACGATGGGTTAACCCTAGGTGAAAGAATATTCCCCTGAAGATGCCTGATTCTCTTTAACTGCTCTTCGGTCGAGACTGAACGCTAAGTCTGTAAAGATTGGAACTTCCGATGATTTTCTCAGAGCTTCCGAGGCTCAGAGCCTCCAAAGATTTCCTCGGAGCTTCCGAAACTTGAATTCCAGAGATAGTTAACTTTCACTCCTTTTAAGATTTTGAACTTTTTATCAACTGAGATCTTTAGGTCATGATACCCTTGACTTAAGTGGCTAGAAAACAAGCAATCACACATTCAACTATAGCCACTTAAGACAAGTTAGGGATATGAAAGTAGATTTTGAAATACCTTTTAAGATAATGTTTTCACAAACACTTTCTCAAACAAATTGTCAGAGAATATCAACAGTTTGAAGCAAACAATCATGGCATGCTAGAGGTCAAACCACGCAACGGGAATCAAGAATATTTAGTTCATTCCTTAAACTACAAAACCTTGACTCATCGAGAGGTTTAGTGAAGATATCGGCTAGTTGTTTGTCGGTGCTCACATGGCTTAAAACGATATCTCCTTTGGCTTCGTGGTCTCTCATGAAGTGATGACGGATGTCTATATGTTTTGTGCGAGAATGGCTTACGGGGTTGTTTGCAAGCTTTATGGCACTTTCATTGTCACACAAAAGTGGGATATGGGAAAAGTGACATCCATAATCTTTTAAGGTTTGCTTCATCCAATGTAGTTGAGCACAACATGCGCCGGCTGCAACATACTCGGCCTCGGTGGTGGAAAGGGCTACTGAGTTTTGCTTTTTAGAACTCCAAGACACTAGGGACCTACCAAGGAATTGACATGTCCCCGATGTACTCTTTCTATCTACCTTGCAACCGGCATAATCGGAATCCGAATAGCCAAGTAGATCGAAAGTGGAGCCCTTAGGATACCACAAGCCAAGGTTAGGGGTATGCACTAGATATCTCAAGATTCTCTTTACGGCCATGAGATGGCACTCTTTCAGGTTAGCTTGAAATCTAGCACACATGCACACACTAAGCACAATATCCGGCCTAGATGCACATAAGTAAAGAAGAGAGCCGATCATGGAGCGATATACCTTTTGGTCCACGGATTTCCTTTCTTCATTGAGGTCCATGTGTCCATTAGTAGGCATTGGAGTCTTGATGGGCTTTGTCTTGTCCATATGAAACTTCTTTAGCATGTCCCTTGTATACTTGGTTTGACATATGAAGGTCCCTTCTTTTGCTTGTTTGATTTGAAATCCGAGAAAAAACATGAGCTCACCCATCATGGACATTTCAAACCTCTTTGTCATCACCCTACTAAACTCTTCACAAAAAGTTTTATTAGTACTACCAAATATTATGTCATCGACATATATTTGACACACAAAGATATGACCATCAACTTTTCTAGTGAAGAGAGTAGCATCGGCTTTGCCTATCTCAAAGCCTTGCTTGAGCAAGAAATCCTTAAGTCATTCATACCATGCTCTTGGTGCTTGCTTTAGCCCATAGAGCGCCTTATGGAGTTTGTAGACATGATTAGGACGCTTGGGATCTTCAAAACCTGGTGGTTGCTGAACATATACTTCTTCGGAGAGTGGTCCATTGAGAACTGCACTCTTGACATCCATTTGATAGAGCTTGAAGTCATGATGGGCAGCGAAAGCTAGTAGAAATCGAATTGCTTCAAGTCTTTCTACCGGTGCATATGTTTCTCCAAAGTCTAGTCCTTCAACTTGAGTGTACCCTTGAGCAACCAATCTTGCTTTCTTCCTAGTCACAATAATAAACTCATCTTGCTTGTTTCGAAAGACCCATTTAGTACCAATGATCTTGGTATTTGGTCTCTCCACCAACTCCCACACTTGATATCTTTCAAAGTTGTTCAACTCCTCTTGCATAGCCACCACCCAATCCGGATCCTCAAGAGCTTGCTCTACCTTGGTTGGTTCAAGAAAGGAAACAAACGAGTAAAATGCGCAAAAATTTTTAAGACGAGATCATGTTGTTACCCCTCTCCTTATGCTCCCAAGGATATTGTCAACGGGATGATCTCGTTGTATGACTTGATGTACACGAGGATGTGATGGTCCAAGAGGTTGGTGTAGAGGTTGGTCTTCATTATCTTCATGAGCTTGGGGCTCAGATGTGCACGCTTGAACATCCCCTTGCTGATCAATTTGCTGGTTCAGGGTGTCTTGTGGTGTTGGACTCCCAGACACCGGAACCTTCGGAGAATTTCTCGGTGGTTGAGTTTCAGTGCCAATTCCCGGAACCTCCAAGGAATTTCTCGGAACCTCCGAAGTCTGTACAGCTCCTGAACCAGTGACTTCTGGCCCTTCGAGTGGTGTTGAAGCTTGTGCTTGGTTCTCATCTTCCTCTTGTGCCTCAACTGGTCTAACACCACCTATGGCCATTTGCTTGATTGCTTCACAAGATGGCTTCTCATTACCTACAACATTCAAGTCAACTTGCTCCACTTGAGAGCCTTTAGATTCATCAAAGGTCAAATCTACCATGACTTCAATCCTCCCGGTGGTTAGATTGAAGACTCGATAAGCATGCTCATTTGGACCATAACCAAGAAGAAATCCTTCGTCAACCTTGGGTGCAAACTTAGAAGTTCGGGGCCTCTTGTTTAGAATGAAACATTTGCACCCAAACACTCTAAAGTAAGACACCTTAGGCTTTTTACCAGTGATAAGCTCATAGGAGGTCTTCTTGTGAAACTTGTGAAGATAGAGGCGGTTGATGGCATGGCAAGCCGTGTTAATAGCTTCGGCCCAAAAGATGTCTTGAGTCTTGTACTCATCCAACATGGTTCTTGCCATCTCAATAAGAGTTCTATTCTTCCTCTCAACCACCCCATTTTGTTGAGGGGTATAAGGTGCTTGAAAATTCATGCTTGATGCCCTCTTCATCAAGAAACTCTTCAACATAGGTGTTTCGGAACTCCGAGCCATTGTCACTTCTTACTTTCTTGATTGGTAGCCCGAACTCCCTTTGTGCTCTTCTTATGAAGGTCTTCACCTTTCCATGTACTTCACTCTTGTCAAACACAAAGAACACCCACGTGAAGCGAGAATAATCATCAACAATAACCAAGCCATATTTGTTACCGCCAATGCTTATGTAGTCCACCGGTCCAAATAGATCCATGTGAATGAGCTCCAACGGGCTTGAAGTAGTGGGGATGCTATTTGGTGGGTGAGGTGCTCCTACTTGCTTTCCGGCTTGGCACGCTTTGCAAATCCTATCTTTCTCAAAATGTACATTTGTTAGTCCAAGGATGTGTTCATCTTTCAAAAGTTTGGCCAAGTTCCTCATGCCAACATGGGCTAGTCGGTGATGCCATAACCAACCCATGCTAGATTTTGCCACTAGACAAGTCTTGGGAGAAACTTTACTTTTGTTGAGATCAACTAGGTAAAGCCTCCCCCTCAAGCGACCCGTAAGGACAATAGAGGAATCCTCCCTTCTTATGATGGACACACCCTTATCCGTTAAGTGGCAATCAAAACCAATCTCACTAAGTTGTGAAACCGATAATAGATTGTAACCCAACGGATCAACATGAAGAACATTTGTAATTGAATAGTTTTGAGAAATAGGGATATCACCTACGCCGATGACTTCTCCTTTTGTATCCCCTCCATATGCAATAGTTTCCTTTGGTCCTTCCAAATGGAGATAGGATAAGAACATACTCTTTTCTCCGGTCATATGATGTGTACATCCGCTATCAAGCACCCAACTTGATCCACCGGAGGAGTATGCCTACAAAACAATTTAGTTCCTTCTGTTAGGTCCCCAATTTGACTTGGGGCCTTCCATGTTAGCAACCAAAACCTTTGGAACCCATAGTGATCTTTTCACATATATGTTGGACTCATTACCAACATACGTGGCAACAACTTTACCAACACTGTTCCGTCTCAACACATAGCTAGGAGGTATGTCTCTAGATGCATGGGCCTTGCTCTTGTTGGGATTCAAGTTTCTTCTAGGCATTATTGGATGATTTTGAACCTGCATACAAGTGTTAGATGCCTTGGAAACATGCTGGTGCTGAGCCTTGCTCTTTTTCTTTGTCTTGTCTTTACAGACCCCAAAACTTCCAAGAATTTTCTTGGAACCTCCGAGTTTGGCTGTCTGTGTGGCTTGAGGCTTCCAGACCCTGGAACCTCCGGGCTTGGAGGTCGGAACCTCCGGGGTCTGGGCAAACAGAAACCCAGTGCTCTTGAATTCAAGGCATTCTTTTTCCTTGATGATTTTTCTTTCATTGGTCTTGCCACCTTCAACATATCCAAAGCCTGGATTCTTGCTTTTCTCTAACACTTTCCTCCTGGTGAATCTTGCCCTTTTGTTTTCTTCACCCATGCATCCTCTAGCTATGATTGAGTTCAACCTAGCAATCTCTTTCTTCACTCGATATCAATACGATGACATCTATCACAACCCTTGCTAGTAGAAGCGCTAGAGTCGCCTTTTACCTGCGAAGGATGTGAGGGGCTACTCCAAAGGAGACTATATTGCTCCTCAAGCTCTTCATTCCTCAACTTGAGAGAATTACATTGAGCTTGAGAGGCAGCAACGTCTTCCTTGAGAGTAGCTATGACACTCTCCGCTTGGTTGACTTCCAAACGCAAAGCCTCAAGCTCAATTCTATCGGAGATAATAGTATCTTGGCTTTTCTCTAGTTCTACTATTAGCCTAGCCAAAAAATCTCTAGATTGCTCATCCATCTTACGAACAAGTTGGTTTGCTTCCTCATCACTAGAATCATCACTAGAGTCCATTTCCGACTCATCACTAGGTTGAGAAGAGGGTTTTGAGTTAATTTTTACCATCTCGCCCTTGGCCATGAAACAATGAATGGATGTGCTCTCTTCATCATCGGTCAAGTTGTTGAACAACCTTGATGTAGAGGGAAGCTTCTTGATAGCCACGGTTGCAATTTTCTTCCCTTCCTCTTCACTAGAGCTTTCATCTCCGGAATTCCATTCATGACCAATATGAGCCTCTCCACCATAGTTTCTTCTCTTGTAATGTGGCTTTTGGTCTTTCTTGTAGTTCCCTTTACCATTGTCATTCCCATTTTCTCTTTTCTCATTAGGGCAATCCGCAATGAAGTGCTCGGTGCTTCCACAATTTTAGCAAGTTCTCTTTTTCTTGTTAGGAAACTTCCTCTTGGCAAACTTGTACCCTTGCTTCTTTAATCCTCTCTTGTATGTCTTCATGAACAAGGCCATGTCCCCAATCTCAACATGAGAGCCTTCATCTTCATCTTCACTTGAGTCACTTGTAGAGCTCTCTACTTCCACTTTCTTGGATTTTGACTTGGTGGGCTTGGATGGAGTAGAATGCTTGGATGAAGTAGTAGGCTTGCTTGACTTGTTGGAATGGAGAGCAACCTCTTTGACCTTCAAGTTGTTCAACTTAGCTTCTAGTTCACCAATTTTCTTTCTATGTTGGATTTCCTTGTCCATTAGCTCATGAGTAAGAATCCTCCCAAGAACATCATTTGGGGAGAACTCTTCAAATCTCTTCTTCTCTCTCATCAATGTAACTAGAGTGGGATTCCTTGGAGCAAAGGCCTCCAACATCACCTTCACAACATAGTGATCATCCAACTCATCACCACCTAAACCTTGTATCTTTCCAACTATGACCATTAATCTATCAAACATCTCTTGTGGCCCTTCTCCATCAAATATAGTGAATCTATTAAGCTCGACCATCAAAATGTTGATCTTGGACTTCTTCACTTTGTCAACACCGTCGTGAGCAATGAGGAGGGTGTCCCAAATTTCTTTGGCAATCTCTAGCCCATTAACCCGGTTGTACTCTTGAGCACTCAAAGCACTAAGAAGTATGCTTGTAGCTTGAGCATTTCTTTTAATGTTGCGACGATCATGTGGAGTGAGGTTTCCAAAGTCTTCGGGATCATCAAAACCTACACACACAATGTTCCACAACTCCAAACTCAAACCGGTTAGATAGGCTTTCATCATATGCTTCCATTTAGAAAAGTTAGTCCCATCAAATTGGGGTAATTTGCCAACGGGTATAGTGATATCATCCTTAGATTTTGTTTCCAAAGAATCATAGTTAAAGGATACGCTTCTATAGTCATTCATGGACTTAGCCTTGGGCTTTGGCTTGGGCTTGAGTGTTCTCTTGGGAATTCTTGTGCCGTGGTACTCGTCATCCCCATCTCCATTCTCACTAGATGAAGATGATGATGAGGATGATGAGGATGGTGATGGAGATGGTGAAGGTGTTCTCTTTCTTCTCTTCTTTTCTTCTTTCTTCCCTTTCTTCTTCTTTTCTTGCTTGTTGTCATCTTTCTTCTATTACTCTTCTTTCTCTTTCTTCTTGTCCTCTTTCTTGCTTTTCTTGCCGTTGTCCTTGGAGCTTTCTTTTACAGCCTTCTTGAGCTTGTCAAATTTATGTTCCCTACCTCCGAGGCATCACCTTCAACGTCACTTGGCAAGTCCTCAAATTCTTCCTCCTCTTGCTTGTCATATCCACTTGCCATATCCTCACACGGTTAGGTGTTCGCAAGGATAACCCGCTCTGATACCAATTGAAAGGATCGAGGCAATATGGCCTACAGGGGGGTGAATAGGCCTGCACACATAATTTAAACTTTTTCTGTGAAAACACTGTCAGACTCCGGAACCTCCGAGATTATTCTCGGAACCTCCGAACGAGGCAGCCTCCGAGAATAAACTCAGAACTTCCGGGAACTGTTAGAACAGAGCATATAGGACTTGAGCAGTAAATAACTTGATGAAAAACAGACCTACCAAATTCTAGAAGGTACTTAGGACCTAGCAAGAAGATTTCTAAGCAAAGAACAAGCTAGGATGTTACCACAACATAGATCGGGAGCAAACCCTAATAGATCTAGTCAAGAACAAGTATGAACAAGAGCAATTCAATGATATAAACGAGAGCACACACGAGACAAGGATTTATCTCGTGGTTCAGCTCGCCACAAAGGCTTGCTTACGTCCACGTTGTTGAGGAAGCCACAAAGGCTAGGGACCACAAAGGTCAACTCCCCTCTGACACCTATCACTTTGGGTAATAGGTGGAGCCTTTCCATTAGAATCACAAAGGTAATACAAACACCTTGGAGCTTCCACAAATCGGTTGGAGAGCTTCAAAGAACCTCTATCCGTCTAGGAGCAAGGCTCCAAGAGTAGTAGATCCACCAAGCTTGCTAGGGCTTTTCCAAGTGCTCAAGTTCAAGAGAGAGAGAGAGATTTTCTCACAAACTCACTTCAAGAATCTACTCTCAATCAATGCTAGGCAAGGATTTGGAAGAGAGTAGGTTAGAAGTGAATGCAAGGTGAGAGAAATGAGTTAGAATGGCGTTCTGTTCAGGGGGATGAAGAGAATAGCCGTTGGGGGACCAAGGGGTATAAGTACCCCCACATCCAGAATAGTAACGGCTATATTCCAGAGTTCGGAACCTCTGAGAAAAATCTCGGAACTTCCGACCTTTGAAATCTCTGCTGACTGTAGCCCGTACGGTCGGAACCTCTGAGAAAAACCTCGGAACCTACGAACAATAAACAACAGGGGCAAAACAACAGCAGATCTCTTCCCTTTGAGTGAGGGTTGGGGTTTAAGAAAGATAGACTATGAGCACTTGAAACCACCCTAACTGACCATTAGTATCCCTCTTGATAGTATGGATCGTCCTACACCCAATTTCAAAAGATAAAATAAATAAACTTTTCCAAAGAGCATAGGTATCCTTCTTCATTCAGTTGAGGGGTCTCCATTCTTTCTTTTGCACCTGTACAATAACTTTATGCTGCACAACAGTCTCAAAAGCTCATTAGCTCTTTAATTGTGTGGTCAACATCACCAAAACCCTCATAGGGCTTGATTGCACTTACAGGTATGGCCATTGATATGCCCATTAATCGCATGGTAGGATGACTTGAAGTCGGCAACCTCGAAGTTGAGATAGTCCATGCGGAAGTTGTCCACCATGCCAAAGGTGATAGGGAGGGAGACTCGACCCAGGGGGTAGGCTGCTTTTCCAAGGATGATGTCCTAGAAAGGCTCGTTGCATGCCGTGAATTTGTTGAAGTCGAACTTTATCTTCCTCAAGTTCTCAGCGAAGATGATGTTGAGTCTGCTCCCCCCATGATTGAGTGTCTGGGAGAGCAAGGCCCCCTCCACCATAGGCTCGATGACAAGTGGGTATGACCCAGGATCTGTGATGTGGACTCAGTGATCAGCTCTTGAGAACATGATCGGCTGCTCAGACCAACACAGAGGATGCGTCGGCTGGGTGTGGATGAGATGGCCCTCACACTTATCCTTGTGGTAGCGCCTTCTGCTCACGTGGGTTTGTGGCCTCCGATGATCATGTTGATCGTTCAAGTAGGTGGCTGGAAGGGCCCATTCGGGTTGCCTGTCCTAGGTGGAGGAGGAAGGTCGTGCTTGTCACGGTCGCGGGTCGTCGTGGCAATCCCGGTCATCACTGTCGTCACGCCGGTCTCACCGGTCGTCACAACAGTAGTTGTTGTTGCAGCGCGAAGAGAATCAGTCGTCGTCTTTTTTGGTCGCTTGGGACCCTCCGGGGTGCTGAAGGCCTTCTTGAACTGTGAGCACTCGCGAACGGTATGACTGGCCCCCTCGTGGAACCCGCAAGGGCTGTCGAGCGCTGGGTTGAACTCTTCCAGGTTGAACATTGAAGGTCGACATCGCTAAGTCGCAAGCACCTCGGAATGTCACTTGTGGAGCTTGGACCCAAAGTCCCCTGCAGTGTCGAATGTTCCAGCGTCATGCCAAATGTCGGCATCGAACTAGTTCACCATCACCTCGTCGGTGTCGATGAGTTTGTTGACGACCTTAATGAGGGTGGTGATGGGGGTAGCACTAGACTCGTGGATCTTCTCAAAGATCTTGCGATCCTTGATGCCTTTCTTGTAGCGCTCGACGACCTGGTCATCTCGGACGCCAACGCATGTGTTGCGATTCTCGAAGAATTTTTTGGTGTAGTCACAGAGCCGCTTCTTGGGCTTCATGACGATCCTCCCGAGGTTGAAGGCATTTCCAGGGAGATTGTAGGTCACCTAGAAGTTGGAGGTGAAGGCCTGGGATAGGTCGGCCAAGGAATTGATGCTGCTAGCCGGGAGGTTGTTGAGCCATAGCGACGGGGCGTCACCATGACCAGCGGGAAGTAGGCCACCATGTGGTCGAAACTGCCACCAGCCGCCTTGACAGTGACGTAGTAGGTCGACAGCCAAATGTTGGGGTCATAGCGTAGCTTGAAGTTCTCGGAGTAGACCACCGACCTAAGTCGGGGAGCCAGCACAGGGAAGGCGGTGATGTCTATATCATCGATGTTGCCTCCGGCTTGAACAACACCCCTGCTCTACGCAGGGACAACGACCTAGGAATGTGGTTCCGGGTGGTCGTACTGCTCTTCGTACACCACATGTCGCCGATTCTTGACATCATGGCGGTCGCACTCCTCGCACTCCATGATGCGATGGACGACGCCAGGATGGCCGTAATCACAGTCGTACGCCGCATGACGGCGCAGTTCCCGTTGGGCTCACGGTGGGGTTGTTCGATGTAGACGTGAGTGTCGTGGGCGCGCCTGTTCTTGTCAAGGTTGTCTTGGAGGTCGCCACCATTGGCACCGTTATCTCGACGGTTAGGCTACTCAAGGTTGTGCTGATCAACTTCCTCCTGGATGGGTGGAAGGTCATTGCGCTGAGGTTGATGAGATCAACTGCGCGAATGATGTGTCAATGAAGATGCAACAGACTTGGAGGTCACACTTTTTTCTTCTACCAGGGTCGTGGCGACACGAAGGTAGGCCATGGCCGCCTCAGCCTCCGGTGTAGTCTCAACTTGCTAGAGACGTGCCATGGTAGCGCCCAAGTTGGCATGAGGGTTGTTTAATGTCGGGAGCCCTGCCTCCTCGAACTCGAGGCAAAGGTCTCGAGCGCAAGGGGGGCTGCACGACATTGTTCTTCTGCGCGTCGCTGGGCATGCAAGGCGTTTCCTTGGATGTGCGCCGCTTCTTCGGAGTCTGTCCCACCATGACGTGGTGGTTTGTTTTCAGAAACCACAAGCACCCAGCTGAAGACGGAGTCCGAGTTGTTGGGGGAGACGTGAACCCGGACCTTCTAAAACTCGCCGCAGTCCGGAGACTGGGGAGTTCGTGTACAGCGGCGGGGTTGCTCTTGGTTGATCCTTTTCCGCATGCGACATCCGTGGAGAGTATGCCTTGCACCCTTATGGTAGGTTCAAGGTACGTTTAGAGGGTTGCGCCGGGCGTGAGGTGCAGGCTTTAGGTCGCAAGAGGGCCGCCGTCCAGATTGGATCTGGGAAAGCTTGGACATCCGGCGGGAGTAGGTGCCAGCCGGATGTCACAGACTAAAGGGGAAGGTATCGTGACGCGATGCCAGCTGCGTCGAGCGTTGAGCTCTCTAGCACATCTCGAGGGTGTCCTCCATCGTGCTGATGACATGCTCAATTCCCTGAACAAGATCATAGGCTTTGGGTGGGTCGGTCTCCGACGCTAGAAAAGTTGCGGCCAATGGAACGGGTGAGGTCATCGTGAAGGAGCCGAAGTAGATCTCCACAGGGTTGGTAAGGATGGCCTCCATGCTTGTTGGGAAGACGACACCAGATCGGGCCACCAAGCTGCATAGCGATCTCCCGATCACCCCTACTTGGCACGCCAACTATTAGTGGTTGAGACATGGACAGATCCGCAAGGGGGCTACCCAAGTGGTTTGCAGGTTAATGGGGGATCGGAAACTAAGAGCGCAGGTAGTAGTTCACGTGATGAACTTGGAACACGACAAGTATGCAAAGAACACAGGGATGGAAGGGTTTAGACTGGTTCAGGCCTCCGAAGAGTAAAACCCTACGTCCAGTTTGGCGGTGGAATTATGTGGGAGTGAGGCAGTCCCCTTGAATGGAGCTCTAGGCTGCCTTATATGGAAAACAACCTAGGTTTTCCATTTGAGGTCGGTGGACTTGTATCGAAGTATCCCACGATACTCGAACCTACAGGCGGTGTCAAACCGTGCCCTAGTGACTTGTCTTGCACTCCAAGCATTGTGGACGCTCCAGAATCTAGATAAGGTCGCTTGGGGTCATCCAAGGTCACCGGGTGTGATGCCCAGGTTTTCATTAGCGTCATTAACGCTAATGACCGAATCAGCCGAGTCAAACCGGCCGACACTGGTCAAACCTAAGTCAAATTGGGTCATCACCTAGAAAACCTCGCCATTGAACTATCTCCTGGTCAAACTGGTCAAACGCTAATTTTGAGGGGAAATTGGTGAAAAACTTGGTCAACCGTCACTATCTCCTGTTCACCGAAACATGGCGACATTCAAAGTTTGGCAGCAGTTTGTGCAAAATCAGTTGAGACAAACACCATACGGCCTTCGTGAAAGTTGTAGAGGGTAGTGTGATGTACAACTTTCCTATTCACCACTTTGTGCACTTCAGTTCAAAATATTAGAGTTATGCGCGTTCAAACAGAGGCACTGGGAATTAGGTCGGGCGGCCGATGCCGCGCCGTGCCACGCCGCGACGTCGCGCGCGGCCGCGAGCGCCCGGCCCGCTCCGCACCCGCCTCGCCGTCCGAGCCGCGCGGCGACAGAGGGGCCGCGCCTTCCCAAGGCATTGCGCGCACCAAGGCCGCCCTCGGAGTCCGGACCGCCACGTGGAGCTCCCGGGTTCGTCGTCGGCTACGCACGGTGTTGCCCACCGATCCGTCCCCCCCCCCCCGTCGCACACGCCGGCCGAGGTCCGGGACCTCGCGCCCGCCTCGGCAGTCGCGGGCGCGCATCTGGAGGCTCCCACGCCCATATATGGGCGGTACCCTGCCGAGGAGGAGCGGACCGCGCCGCATCATGTTCCTGGACAGCGCTGGCGAGCTCCTCTCCAGGCCGACCGCGACCGAGAAGCGCGTGAGCCTCGCCTTGACTCCCTAGAGCAGCTTGTTAACACCAAAAATTGGTACAGGAAAGGGACTGACTTGTGGGCCGAGTTTGGTAAAGAAGCGCCATTCGACAGGAAAATCTCCTCAAAGGATTCGGAAAAGGTACTTGCGGTCGGCAGTACGCCATCATTCGGCAAAGGGACTGTTTGCGCTTAAAAAGGAAGCTTACGGGAATACGTGATGACGTGGCCCGGATACAAGGAAGGGACGAATTGATGCCGGGTGCGAGATGGACATTAGCGCTGGAACATTAATTTAAGTAATAAATGTTGTACTTGTAGTCGACCAGGAATCGTGTTAGGACAAGGGTATAAATATAAACCCTTGGTGTCTGTAATAGGGATCAAACATCTACACAACAAAACCGGCCCCGTGCCAACCTTTGAGTCCTTTAGTCGAGTCGTCGAGTTTTTCGAGAGGAGACATCAATCCGTCGACCTCCGTAAGTACCGGCAACCTTGTATCATGTCTAGTATCGTGCGGTGGATTTAGACCGTGACGCAAGTAGTTTTGTTACCTTGCTTAGTATCATGCGGTGGATTTAAGCTTGGTCCAAGAGGGTTTCCTATTAGATCATGAGCCATGCGGTAGGCTAAGATCTAGCTCGAAGCTAGTTATCGGCTCTGTTAGATTTGGCAATATCTAATAGATTCATTAAGTTACCACGTGTTGCTTTGAATCTTGCTTTATGTTTAAATTCATGTAACACTCTTTTGCCCAATCTAGATCGATTAGTTTCGGCTCTATCTCTTCGAGATCCATGTGTTGTGCTTTCAAGTCTTTAGTTTGTAGTAAAAGGATCAAGTGCTCTCAATAGCCGAATTTAGATCAATCTAGATTGCCACGTGTTGTGGGTTCAAGCTTGTTGACTTTTCAAATGTTTGTTCCTTCTTCACGGAACACGGATCGGCTGTACAGCCGTATTCAGCAATTCTACAACAAGTGAAACGTGTTCATAAGTTTGTATTAAATAATGTATGCTTTTATCCTTCCATATTTAGATTGTATCATGCGGTGGATTAATCTACTTGTGGTTTGTGGCATGGTTTCAAACAAGTCGTATCATGCGGTGGATTAACTTGTTTGGTGTCACGTTCGACGGGTTTGAAAGTACCTATACATGAGGTAGACTAGTGCTTTTGGCCTATGCATGCTTGTTTACTTCATATTTATAATCATGTTTTCACCTTACTTTTATTGTTATTTATCCTCGAAAATCGGTCATGACCACGTGCGAGCAATGCTGTTTAAACAAAGACCGATCTTTTGTCATGCTTACATCATGCATTCGGCTATATCCTGGTTTCATGTTTTAAAGCTCCCGAATGATATTTAAATTGCTGACAGATAGCTTGTTGTAGCTATATGTCATTTTAATTGGCTTCCTAGCCGTAAATACGGAACTGTCTGGTACCACCCGACAAGTTCCAGGTTTTATCTAACTACTTTTCATCCTTTGTCAGTTTCAGGAAAATTGACTGGCACGCTTCGGATCCGGCACGTGTGTTAAGCCAGCTTTGTTCGGCTTGCTGTGTGCTTGGCGCGAGGTGCTGATTTTGCGTCAACACACTTTTTGGCACGCCCAGTGGGACCATCTAGTTGATCAAGATGCCTGATATTCATGATGTCATGGATGTCACCATGGATGACCTGTCTCCAGAGTAGCAAGTACAATTGAAGGATGCCATTGATCAATTTCAGCAGAAGTGCTTAATGTCATTTGGCAAAAACAGAAGTGGTGTGCCATATCTTAAGTCTGACATCCCAAGGGTCCTACTACCAGGAGAACCTGATACCACATCTGCTGAAGAGAAACAAGAAGCTATGAATGCTGTCTTGACTATGTTCAAACAAATGATGGTTGGAATCTTTGGCCCAGGCATGGAAAGGGTGCTTGGTCGAGTATCACCTCAAGGGTCTACTGTGGAGATAGGAGAAACAAGTGCTATTGTCAATAGCTAACTAGCTCGAGATGCGAGTGCTCAGCCGCATTTGCAAAGTATAGGAGGTCAACCAATCCAACCGCCCCCGCAGAGTATGGGAGGACAGCCAACCCAGCCGCCTTTGCAAAGCACGGGGAGTCGCCCGATCCAGCAGCAGAACCCTTATCAGGCAATGCCCAACAGGCCTACTTATGGAGATTTGGCATTCGGTTCTTCTGGAGTTCCACCTGGCTCTACTTACAGAATAGCCCCAGCAAACAATAGGCTACAGAAGAACATGTATGGGGAAGGATATTCAGAATTCATGGACTATGGTGCTATTGATGCTTTCCCAAATCCTGGATATGGTGCGGCCGCAGGAATGCCTATTGGGCCTGTTGGAAGGCCAGGGGATCAAGACGCTAATGTTGATCTTATGGTACAGAAAATGGCCGATGTGTTACATAATCAATTCGGCCTGAAACCCAAGATTCAAGGGCAAGTATATACACCTCCTTTCCCAGAATGGTACAACAGGGTGGCTTTGCCACACAGGGTGAAACCTCCTGCAGATTTCACAAAGTTCTCTGGGCAAGATGATACTAGCACTGTGGAGCACATAGCTCGATATTTGATGCAGCTTGGGGAAGCTTCAGCTGATGAAGCACTCAGGATCAGATACTTTCCTTTATCACTGACAGGCCCGACCTTTACATGGTTCGCTTCTTTGCCTGCTCGATCAATCTGTTCCTGGAAGGATTTGGAACAGAAGTTTCATGCTCATTACTTCATTGGCAGTAATGAGAAAAAGCTAATTGATCTAACCACCCTGAGACAGAGGCATAATGAAACACCCATGGAGTTACTCAGGAGGTTCAGAGAGACTAAAAGCATGTGCTTCTCTTTGAATCTGCCAGATGATCAATTGGCTGATATGGCTGTAGCAGGTATGTTGCCAGCTATTCGGGAGAAGCTATTCGGCATGGAGTTCGACAATCTTGGCCAACTTTCACACAGATTGTCATTAATGAGCAACCAAGCTTATGGCTTCAAGAAAGACTCCAGGTTTGCCAAACACAGTGATATAGCTGACATCTACAACCAATTCCTCAAAAGAGCTGATCAAGGAGAGGAATTTGATGATGAAGAGGAAATAGCTGCAGCTGAAATGGTTTGGGGGCAAAGAGCCGTTAACAGTGAACCAGAGATGGGTCAAGCAAGCCAAGGGCACATATGACTTTGATGCAACTAAGGCTGATAAGCTCTTTGAGTTCCTTGTAAAGGAAGACTGAATCAAGTTGCCAGAAGGGCATTCTATGCTTCAGCCTGATGGAGTTAAAGAAAAAAGATATTGCCGGTTTCACGAAAGGAATTCTGACTCCATCAGTGATTGCAGAGTTTTCAGGATGAGGATTTAAAAGGCTATCCAAAAAGGACATTTGAAGTTTGACAATAAAATGAAGTTGGATGGCAACCCTTTTCCTCAAAACATGATTGGGTTTTCAGTCAACATGGTGACCGCTGAGGAAAAAGGAAAAGTGAAGGTTTTAACTTCAACAAGGGCAAAGCAGGATGGATCAGTTGATCCTACTCAACAGATAACAGTGGAACAAGTCAACAAGGAAGTGCCTCACATCCTAAAAAGCCAAATTGAGGTAGGGGAATCCTCCAAATCCTAGCCCATGGTGACTCGCGTATTCTCCTTAACAAGTGGCAGCGTCAACAAGAGAAAGAATGCTACCAGAAATAAAAATACGAGGAGGAGAAGCGAAGGTTTGAAAGAAGTGCACAGGAGAGAACGAGAAGAGCATGCACGAGAGCAAGAGTGTGCGCATTGGGGATGTGCGTTCTTCAGGCATTGCTGGAATGAGGGTTTGAAGCTCCCCACGTTGAACAATTGTCCTGAATGCAGTGACAAATACACTGAGTATAGGCAGGATACTGTCAATCGCCAATCCGTCCATGAAAGAATTGGAAGGATACATCCCAGTGACGGTCGGCGCGTAAAAATAAATGAAGTTGATGATCGCCCAAGGAAAAGATATGCTGATTATTAGTGGGTTGATCATGAAGAACAAGAGCGTGAATATGTCTGGCAGGAAGGACAGTGGTGCCCACCTGGCTTGAGGAAAAGCCAAAAAAGAAGAGTTCAGCGCTTGAGAAATCAGGAGTTGAAACAGACAGGGATCAAGAGGAAACAGGTGTGGCGCCCGAAGGATAAGCCTGATGGATCTGGTTGTTCGACTTCTACATGCATGGTATGCTTCTTGCCGACTGAGTTCATGGCTCTATCTAATCAGGTTGTGCAGGAAGAAATGTCGCCAGACATCAATGAGGATGAGCAACTTGGGCTGATGGCACAGTTGGTGTTGGCCAAGCAAGTAACCTTTGATAAGCCAGCCAAGAATCGACACATGAGGCCGCTGTACTTGAGGGGATATGTCAATGGGAAGCCATTGACCAAAATATTCGTTGACGGTGGAGCTGCGGTCAATGTGATGCCATACACCACATTCAGGAAGCTTGACATGGGCCTTGGGGATTTGACGCCAACAAGTATAGTTCTGAATGATTTTGCTGGGAATCCTTCAGACACCAAGGGTTGTGTACATGTGGACCTGATGATCGGGTCTAAGACTTTGCTCACAACCTTCTTTGTCATTGAGGGCAAAGGGGCATATAGCTTGCTGCTTGGACGGGACTAGATCCATGCGAATTGCTGCATCCATCTACCATGCATCAACAGCTTGTTCAATGGGTGGATGATGATATAGAGGTTGTCCAAGCAGATGATTCAGTGAGCATGGCTAACGTGGAACCAGCCTTCTGGGAGTATCAAGGTATTGATTGCTTCTCAGGTAAGGACTGGGGTGAAGGTCCTGTTGAACTAGTCAGCAGTGATCAACAGCCGATTCAAGCAGTCGGCTCTTATAGCAATTTTTAATGGATAATCCAATTGGTGGAACTAATGGAAAGTTAGGACGTGGATTCATGTCGTCTGACAAATTGGAAGAAATTGATATTGGAGATGGTGATAAGCCAAGGCTGACATTTATCAGTGCTAACTTGGATTCAGGTTTCAGATAAGAGTTGATCAAGCTACTGAAAGAATACAAAGATTGCTTCGCTTGGGATTATTCGGAGATGCTTGGCTTGGATCGTTCCATTGTCGAGCATCGGTTGCCAATCAAGCCTGGTTTTAAGCCTTACAAGCAACCTCCACGAAAAATCTACAAAGATGAAGTATTGGCCGACGTGAAAAAAGAAGTTGAAAGATTGATCGAAGCAAATTTCATTCAGCCATGCAGATATGCGGATTGGATCTCTAACATTGTCCTTGTTTACAAGAAAAACAGGAAAATGAGGGTTTGCATAGACTTTAGAGATCTAAACTGAGCTACGCCTATGGATGGATATCCAATGCCTATTGCTGACTTGTTCATTGATGCCACTGCTGGACATAAAGTTATTAGTTTCATGGATGGCAATACAGGGTACAATCAAATTTTTATGGCAATAGAAGATATATCAAAGACAACCTTCAGATGTCCTGGACATATAGGCCTTTTTGAGTGGATTGTCATGACATTTGGGTTGAAAAATGTCGGTGCAACTTATCAAAGAGCCATGAATTATATTTTCATGAATTGATCAGCAAGATTGTTGAGATATACATTGATGATGTCGTGATCAAATCTTTGGATCATGAATCACATTTGAATGACGTGAGGAAAACTCTAGAGTGCACCCGAAAGCATGGGCTTAAGATGAACTCGAACAAGTGTGCCTTTGGGGTTTCAGTTGGAGAGTTCTTGGGATTTTTTGTGCATGAGGGAGGAATAGAAGTTGGCAAGAAAAGCATGAAAGCTATTGATGAAGTTGCTCCTCCGACCAATCTCAAGGAATTGCAATCACTGCTTGGCAAGATCAATTTTGTGAGAAGGTTTATTTCAAATTTGTCACAAAAGGTGTTGCCTTTCTCTCCACTGTTGAGGATCAAGAAAGATCAGAAGTTTGTATGGGGTGACGAACAACAAAAGGCTTTTGATGAGATCAAGAAGTACATGAAGGAACCACCAGTGTTGGTCCCTCCGCAGTTGAACAAGCTTTTCAAGATGTATGTGGCGGCCGATACCCAAACCATTGGATCGGCCCTTATACAAGAATTTGCGGGAAAGGAACAAGTAGTTGCGTACCTTAGCCGAAAATTGCTTGACCTCGAGACAAGATATTCGGCTACGGAGAAGCTTTGCCTGTGTGTTTATTACTCATGTACAAAGTTTTGGCTCTATTTGTTGAATGTCGAATGAGTTGTATATTCAAAGTTTGATGTAATTAAACACATGTTATCTATGCCAATTTTGAATGGAAGGATTGGCAAGTTGATTTTATCTTTGTCTGAGTTAGAGTTGAAGTTTGAATCGGCAAAAGCTGTTAAAGGTCAGATTATTGCTGATTTCATTACTGAATATCGTGATCCATCGATTGATCTGCTTGAAATTACTCCTTAGGCCTTGTTCTTTGATGGATCTTCATGTGGCAAAGGTGGTGGAGTAGGAATCTTATTGATTTCCCCTAGAGGTGAGATGTTTGAATTCGCTATACCTATTCAACCTACTGTCACAAATAATCAAGCTGAATATGAAGCATTGCTTAGAGGGCTTCAATATTTGAAAGAAGCAAAGGCTATTTTAGTTGAAATTTATGGAGATTCAGAGTTAGTTATAAAACAATTGAATGGCCAATATGAATGTAGAAATGATATCATGAGGAATTACTACGAGGAGTGCAAGGAAATCTTGAAAAGTTTTCAATTAGTGATTCTACAACATATTCCTAGGGAACACAATGAAGAGGCAAACAGGTTGGCCCAAAGTGCTTCGGGTTATAGAGAAAACCAAGAGGTGTTTGCCAAGGATGTGTGTGCTTTCGGGAGTGATCTAGCGGAAGATGATTGGAGAAAAGAAATTGTTGATTATCTGCAAAATCCATCCCGAAAGGTTTCTAGGAAGCTCAGGTACAAAGCTATAAAGTTTGTTCTTCTTGATGGACGCTTTTTTACAAATCATTAGACGGGGTGTTGCTACAATGCCTGGGTCAAGAAGTAGCAAAGAAAATGATGAGTGAAGTGCACGATGGGCTGTGTGGAGCGCATCAATTGGCTTACCGAATGAAGTAGGTTATCAGGCACACTGGATGTTATTGCCCGACGATGCTGGAAGATTGCTTTGAGTATTACAAAGGGTGTCAAGATTGTCAGAAGTTTGGGAATATTCAAAGAGTTCCAGCATCAGCTTTGAATCCTATTATCAAGCCATAGCCATTTAGAGGATGGGGTATAGATTCGATTGGCCAAATAAATCCTCCATCTAGCAAGGGGCATAAGTTTGTGCTTTTGACAACAGATTATTTCACTAAATGGGTTGAGGCAATTCCACTGAAGAAAGTGACATCAGAAAATATGGTTGAATTTGTTAAAGAGCACATCATCTACAGATTTGGAATTCCTCAAACAATTACAACTGATCAATGAGCTCAATTTGTATCTTCAGAGTTCAGGGAATTTGCTGAAAGCATGGGAATCAAATTGTTGAATTCTTCTCCTTATTATGCCCAAGCTAATGGTCAGGCAGAGGCTTCTAACAAGATCATGATCAAGATTATACAAAAGAAGATTGATCAAAATCCAAAAAGGTGGCATTCGGTACTCAATGAGGCCTTGTGGGCTTACCGAAAGGCCCCTCATGGAGCCACAAAAACATCTCCTTATGAGTTGGTTTATGGGCATCATGCTGTTTTGCCCTGGGAAATACAATCAGATTCAAGGAGAGTGGTTTTGCAAAAAGATTTAAGTTCCAAAGATTACAGTGGCTTAATGATGGACGAGTTAGAGGATTTGCATATGATTCGTCTTAGGGCCCTGGAAAATATTGAGAGGAACAAGCTGTGAGTTGCTAAGTATTACAACAAGAAAGTAAAGGTCAAGCAATTTGCAGAAGGAGATTTGGTTTGGAAAGCATTACTGCCGATTGGAACTAAGTACAATGCGTTCGGCAAATGGTCCCCGAATTGGGAAGGTCCTTTTCGGGTAGTTAGATGGACACCTGGAAATGCTTATATCTTGAAAACTTTACTAGGAGAAGAGTTTACTGCTGCTATAAATGAAAGATACTTGAAGAAATATTATTCTAGTATTGAAATCGATCGTTGATTACAAGCATCCTTTTATACCAGTTTCTCCAACCTGCAATTAGGGGCAGGGGCCAGTCCTTGAAGGTATCTTGCAATTCATGGGGTCTCGACAAAGCTGCTTTGAAGGGGATCCTCTGAGATTCGGCTTCAATGAACTCGAGAGGGTCAGAGGTTCCCACGGGCCCGAGGAAGTAGGATGGTGATTGGTCTCAATGGGAATCAAAATCTCGGCGGCTAGAGCCTATCAAGAACAAGAGAAGGCAAAAGAAAATTTTGAGATGGAAATCAAAAAAGTAATACCGAATGGGCCTTAAGGGGATGAGATTTACCTGGAGAACTTGGTCTTGGTCCGCCATTTGAAGATTTGAGCTTGAGGGATTGATGAACTAGGGTTTGGATCTGAGCGAAGACTCCAACGGATTGCAAGAGGAAAGGACGAGTGTTGAACAAATTTAGCTCGGAGACGTTGAAGCGTTTATGGTCAATTCCGGAATAAAATCACTTTTATCCCGTAATTGAAGGGGCATATGTTAACACCAAAAATTGGTACAGGAAAGGGACTGACTTGTGGGCCGAGTTTGGTAAAGAAGCGCCATTCAGCAAGAAAATCTCCTCAAAGGATTCGATAAAGGTACTTGCGGTCGGCAGTACGCCATCATTCGGCAAAGGGACTGTTTGCGCTTAAAAAATGAAGCTTTCGGGAATACGTGATGACATGGCCCAGATACAAGGAAGGGACGAATTGATGCCGGGTTCGAGATGGACATTAGCGTCGAAACATTAATTTAGGTAATAAATGTTCTACTCGAGTCGACCAGGAGTCGTGTTAGGACAAGGGTATAAATATAAACCCTTTGAGTCCTTTAGTCGAGTCGTCGAGTTCTTCGAGAGGAGCCATCGATCTGTCGACCTCCGTAAGTACCGGCAACCTTGTATCATGTCTAGTATCATGCGGTAGATTTAGACCGTGATGCAAGTAGTCTTGCTACCTTGCTTAGTATCATGCGGTGGATTTAAGCTTGGTTCAAGAGGGTTCTCTGTTAGATCATGAGACATGCGGTAGGCTAAGATCTAGCTCGAAGCTAGTTATCGGCTCTATTAGATTTGGCAAGATCTAATAGATTCATTAAGTTACCACGTGTTGCTTTGAATTTTGCTTTATGTTTAATTTCATGTAACACTCTTTTGCCCAATCTAGATCGATTAGTTTCGGCTCTATCTCTTTGAGATCCTTGTGTTGTGCTTTCAAGTCTTTAGTTTGTTGTAAAAGGATCAAGTGCTCTCAATAGCTGAATTTAGATCAATCTAGATTGCCACGTGTTGCGGGTTCAAGCTTGTTGACTTTTCAAATGCTTGTTCCTTCTTCACGAAACCCGGATCGGATGTACAACCGTATTCGGCAATTCTACCACAAGTGAAACGTGTTCATAAGTTTGTTTTTAATAATGTATGCTTTTAGCCTTCCATATTTAGATTCTATCGTGCGGTGGATTAATCTACTTGTGGTTGGTGGCATGGTTTCAAACAAGTCGTATCATGCGGTGGATTAACTTGTTTGGTGTCACGTTCAACGGGTTTGAAAGTACCTAGACATGTGGTAGACTAGTGCTTTTGGCCTATGCATTCTTGTTTACTTCATATTTATAATCATGTTTTCAACTTATTTACTTTTGTTGTTATTTATCCTCGAAAATCGGTCATGGCCACGTGCGAGCAATGTTGTTTAAACAAAAACCGATCTTTTGACATGCTTACATCATGCATTCGGCTATTTCCTAGTTTCATGTTTTAAAGCTCCCGAATGATATTTAAATCGCTGACAGATATCTTGTTGTAGCTATATGTCATTTTAATTGGCTACCTAGCCGTAAATACGGAACTGTCTAGTACCACCTGACAAGTTCCAGGTTTTATCTAACTGCTTTTCATCCTTTGTCAGTTTCAGGAAAATTTACTGGCACGCTTCGGATCCGGCACGTGTGTTAAGCCAGCTTTGTTCAGCTTGCTGTGTGCTTGGCGCGAGGTGCTGATTTTGCGTCAACACAGCTACCACGCCCCTTGCCAGCCCCGACCGAGCCTCTGCCGCGTCGCAGCATGGCTCGCGGCGGCCACCGCCGCCGGCCGCCTCCCAAGGCCAACCGACCCCCGAATCGAGCCCTTGGGGGTTGGGGACCCTTTCCCCACCCATCTCCGGCCGCGGACGGGGGCGAGCTCGCCGGATTCCAGCGAGCCGCGCCGGCCACCGCCCCCAGGGGCTACATTGCGAGGTGAGGAAAACTTCTGAGGGCTTATCCGCAAAATAGGGGCACGGTTGTGAACCTGCAGAAAGTCTAGGGGGCTTACTGCAAAGCTGTAACTTCAATAGTGTTTGTGTTTTGCAAAATCTTGTAAATTCCATAGAAAATCTTAGAAAAATCAGAAAAATGCAAACCAAATTTTGATGGATTCGATGTGAAAAATCCTACAACTTTTGTTATTTTTGCCTGAGCTAGATCCTGTAAGTTTTTGCATGAAAAATAGAAATGTGAAAAACCTAGATCTGCAATATCTCAAAATGTGTAAATCCTCTTTGTCCAATTTTTGGATATGTTGTGTGCTATGTCATTACTAGCTCCTGTACCAAAAATTGCACAAAGTTATGATGAAAATCTGTTTATAAAAATTGGTTTCCTTTTATTCAGAATCTGCATAAATGATTTTTAGCCAAAAATAATTACATTTTTGCAACCAACATCAGATACTGTCTTTGTATTCCAAAACACACCTCTGGTGAATTAATCACAATTTTATAATTACAATAAAAATTTATTCTTGAAATATGCTTGATTTTCTTTGAAAGTACATAACTCAAGATTTACTATAGTTCTAGGTGTATATGCTGCATCCCTAGACTAGTTTTGGACCATATAACATGTGTGAGAAAGTTAGGATCATTTTGATGAATATTTATTGTTGTGTGCATTTACCTTGTCTTTCTAGCTAGCTTTCGTTATTTTCAAAGATAAGTAATTTCTAGCTATCCAAAGCATGCATGTATGTCCAGTGGCTTGTTATAGGTGTTTAGTGTGTAACACACCCCCGCTGCTTTTTATTAATGAATTTCATGAATAAAAGCTATGGGGGCCATTAAGGGCTTAATAGTCTTTTAAATGGGAAAAGTCACCAACTCATCCTTAAAACCTTGTGTGTGGTTGGAAATCATTTTAAAAGGCTAAATGTACCCACCCACTACAGTTTGTGATGTTAAATTAAATTATTTACATATATATGTACGCAGTCACTATCAAAAGAATTTTTAATAAAGAACTGCATATTGTTCCTTTTTGGAAGAGTATGCTGAATGTATTCTTATCTAGGTTAATGTGTCCAACTAATGCACCTCATGGTTGTCATCTATTGTTTGTGGTTAATTAAATTAAAAATCGTCGAATAAATCTTGCATTTGCATCTTCGTGTAGATCTTTCTGACGGTAGATGTACGCTCGTGCCTGAAGGAGGAGACGAAGGTGCCGACGAAGAGCTGTAGTACGTGGACGTAGCTCAAGACCTGGACCCAAGTCCAGAAGGGCCCAAGGCCAACCTTGCCAGCGAAGGATAGCCCCGGATCATTAACCCCGTCTTTTAATATTATGCAATTATGTTTGCTACGATTGTGCATTTACGTTTCAGGAGTTGAATGGAAACCCTAGATGCATGATTCCTAGGTGCCTATGCTCTATCACTAGTATGCTAGGTCGATAGCTGCTATGCTATAGGACCGGTACAAGTTGAGTGATGTTCGTCACTCGCGAGAATAGGTTCTTATGTTGGAATCATAAGATCTTTATTAATGGATTGCTCATGTGGTAAGAGCATGGGATTTGGGCTCTGGTCCACTGGCTTTCGTGGGCTAAGTTTTTGAACGTACTAAGCACTTGTCGAGAATGGGACCGGTAAGCCTAGTACCTTAATGAGACGACACAGGAACTTTTCTCTACTACTCTTGAATATTCACCTAACCGGCTAGTTACCGGGAAGGGGGGTGCATGTGTGAGACTGGGTGCCTTGCGGGGTATGACAGCTAAACTTGTACCCAGGACTGTAGGCTCTGTTCCCAACCCGAGGACTTTTCGGAACTGCCTGGGAAGTTGTCCTTGCGGGGGCAGCCAACCGTGTGTTTAGGTTTACCTTGCAAGGTTTAAATCAATCGATTTTCGGCCTCTCACCGTTATCCGAGACTGCTTAATCAACTTGCCATGATATCCCGCAATGATGGAACTTGGTGAATATTGTTGTATGAATTAATTGCTTGTCCAATTCTTGATTGAAGTAGATGGAACACTTAGAAATGGTAATCAACTAGAACTTGTGCTAAAATATTGAAAGTAAGGATCTACTTTCAGTAGTTGTTTAGCAAAAGAAACTCCACCAGCCAAAAGCTTTTCATGTCTAGAGTATGGTGATGTAGTTATCACCCGACAGTTAAGTCTTGCTGAGTATTAGTATACTCAGCCTTGCTTTAAAACTGTTGTTGCAGGTGTTGTTGGCCGGGAGGGTGACGACAAGTGATGACATCACGGATGGCCTCCTGTGATGTTTACCGTTGCGCTAGTTTAATTTATTTCCGCTGTTTCAAACTCTGAACCATTACTCCATGTCAGGAACAATAGTTTGTAATAAATTGTTTTTAACTCATGTTGTACTCTGGACTCGCCTTCGCGTGAGTTTTAATGCATATGTCGATCCTCTGTACGAATTCCAAGTGATTTACCGGGCGTTAACCCGGCAACTAACGACGGGATGATACTTTACTATTGCTTAACGACCAACGTGGATGGTCTTAGGTGATAGTACGGTATTTTCCTGGGCGGGTTGTCACAGCTGGTATCAGAGCGATTATATGCACCAGAGATTAATTAGTAACTTTAATCACTGGTTTTTGAATAAAATTTGCCAAGATTGTCTGATTTTCCAAAACACGTTGGTCCGTTAAGGATAAACTAGACCGAGAGGCCCTTGAGGGAATTTTTGGGTTCTTTCAGGTGGTTTATTAACCTATGGTTTATTTTGCTAACGCCTAGCACAAGATGAGCCACGTGTTTTATACGTGTGTTGTACCGCATCATGGGAATTGTGAGGGTTGATGGAGTGATCCATTCCACGGATCCCATCTTCGCGTCTGTTTATGAGTTGTGTTGTCGCCACGTGTTTTATACGTGAGCATTACGCATGTCGAGTATGCGAGGCAAGAATACACTCCATTCAAACGGAGGATGTCCGAGGTTCGACGCTGTCCATGCAGTGGCTTAACGCATGGGTGCC
This sequence comes from Cenchrus americanus, assembly GCA_947561735.1. NCBI lineage: Eukaryota > Viridiplantae > Streptophyta > Magnoliopsida > Poales > Poaceae > Cenchrus > Cenchrus americanus. The sequence continues at coordinate 155,761,358 of OX387244.1, forward strand.
GTTTCTATAGTGAATGGTAATGTATGTGGACGCTTTCATGAGTGTTGGCATGAAACGTTCGTTGTGTTCTGTGATCTTCTGTAGGTACCCTAACCTCATTTCGTAAGTCGCTAAGTGAGCATCGACTAGTTCTCGACTAGTTATTATAGGGAGATACGTGTATGTGCCATGCCACCGGTGCTAACTTCGAGTTTTGGCTGAATGCCTTGTGAGGACGAATAGGATGTCTTGCATCATGCTGAAAGTCGTGGAAGAACCTAAACTGAACTCATATCTGTTTCTGTGCTCTCTAAGGTAAAATAGCGATAGTGTGTTTTGTCCTACCTAGCCTCTCAAGTGTAGATGTGTTGTTGTGCATGAAATTTATTAGAGTTGTTGCTTAGATTGCTGTTCTCGTCCAATAATCTTTTGTCTAGGTGATCTCCACCTAGGTTGCTCCAATCTAATCTAGTTTCTGCTTGCCGAAGTTCACGATCATAACTTAGGTCTACCGCAAGTTATGCTCGGTTAGTCAACCCTTGTCTGCTATCTTCCTAGAACCATTTGAAATCTTGCTTAGATAGCACCTTTCCTCATCTTCTAGCTCAACTTTGCATACCCAACTTGAGTCTCATAACCTTGCTAAGTTACTACGCAAATTTGAGCAGTGTTGGACTCTGGTTTGAGTAGAAGTCGGTTTCCGATTACCAGAACTTCGTATCATTAGGTATGCCTGCTCGCTCGAGTTCAGCATACGTGGGTATTTTTTTAGTATACATGGTTACCCCATACCTTAACCCTATCCTTATTCGTGGATCGAGTTACCCTTGTACACTCGCACCCGGCTGATTCTCACTTTTGTCGTTATGTCCAGATGGACAACGCTAGATCTGCGTCGGTTGATGCGGAAACATGGACTCTCGTGAACTACCTCGAGGAGGGTGGATTTCCTGCGCTTTTGTGGGACACCCTAAGGACTTTGGGTACACCACTTACTCAGAGTACTCGACACGTGAGGTCATGACCATATGCCAGCTCCTCCGATGTGAAGTACAGGTGAAGATTTCCATGTGCCCGACCAATCCTGCTTGGGAAGAGTGGGAGTGTAGGGCACAAGGGTGAAACTTGTCCGACACGGTGCAGAAGGCTCCTCTCGAAGCACTCACAACTTTCTGTGGGAAGCACCCAGCTAAGATAGCCAACTCTGCAGCCAAAGTAATTCCGGTACCTGAGCGACACGCTGTACTTTGGGATCGAACGTGAAGCTGTCCTTCCAGCCCAGAGAAACTCGCACTATAGTCCTGATCTTGTCACCTCAGTCCGCTTTTTAGAAGCCATGTATGACGCCTACCGATGGATGGTGGGAGAAAGTGTATTCTATAGACACCAAATCTATAGATACAAAGTTAAAGAAATGGAGTGTACAGCTCAAGCGTTGAAGGAAGCCCGAGCCATGGTAGCTACTCTCAAGAAGGAAAGACGCAAGGACAAGGCCAAGATACAAGAGTTGAGTGAGATCATACACGAGAAGAATTTCTTGTTGCAGCATAACGACCAGTATATGCTTGAACTAGAAAATCAACTGGAAGCTATAACAGTTCCACCTCCGGAACCTGTCATTCCTGGACCAGCAGGAGAAGAAGATGCTGAGGACATCCAAGGGGAATCTGGAATTGAGTCTGGACCCGAGTCACCATAGTTCCTCAGCGTGGAAGATCCAACCCTAGGAAGTTGGTATGTGGGAAAATAAAATTCTGAGTCGTAAGAGTGTAGTGTTTGTAAGGAACCCTAGTGTACAATAACCGCGTTTGGTTAACTATTGCGATTGGTTGAACTAGGAACCTTGTTGTGCAGCTAGTCTGCGTTGTAATTCCAAATGTTGTTTGGTAATTCTGAAAACCATCATCGATGTAATGCCTGGATTAAACATCTCCTTCAGCAGTAATGTTTGTACAACATTATTATGCTAGTTGTGATCAAACCAACGCTCTGTGGTGAATCTCAAACTCGTCCAAAAGTTTCGTACCAATCAAAGATCCAATCGAATCCTCAGTCCTGAACTTATTCTTTTGGTCTTGCTCACAACCTTGTGATTTAAATTAAATGTTGCTTTTGAGCATGCACTGCATATCATATGCATTCGGGAAGCTTGGGTATACTAACGTGCATTCGCATGGAAACTCCGTACTCATACTCTACCTCTCTGGTTGGTGATGTTGTTATCCCACAGCCAAAGGTGCCGCGACGGAACCTAGGGCTTCGTGTGTGCTGCAGCCACACGACTACAACTTGGAGCGCACTAGGTATCTTGGTTGTGAGAATGCGACTCGCCACACAGATCCTCTCTCCGTCTATGATTGCCCTTGCAATCACTAACACATCATATGGGTAACCGGGTCATTCTAATGTGCATCATGAGCACCATACCGCACGAGCATGTGCATAGTGTCTTCACAAGCATGTGCATCGCATCAACTTTGAAAATTATTGCACCTTAAAATAATCAGATGTCAACACCTCAAACTTGCAAGTTAATTAAAGGTGTGAGCAAGATTGTTCCGAGGTTCCCGCATGAAATTATCTTTCGTATAAGAAGTTATGGAACTCTTTTATTAGCCTTCCTTTTCTTCGTAGTGGTCTTTTGGGAATCCCTGTCGACTTGGTCTCTTGCCGCAAATCTCGACGACCTCGTAGCATCAATTCCTTTCCTGCTGGCCAAGTGGAAGCAGTAGAAGTAGAAATTTTCTTGAGCAGTCAAGGTTCTCGAAAGGTCAATGTGGAGAAGTCATCCATCGTGTATTCATTCTTGGTCCGTGCTCATAACCTTCAAAACCTCAGAATCGAGCAAGGAAGTACACCCAGGATCGACCGAAGCTTTTGCTAAGCTTCTCTTTGTCGCTATCGCGAACGTAAAGCATTGTACACTGAGCTTTCTCGTTCTTCTCCCCATCACGATCAATTCTTTAGACCGTTGGACCTCATCTGCGTCAGTGTCACGACCGTGTGACGCCGTGACGCCACCCCACCATCTTTTTCCGCAACCGTGCTCACAACGCTGAGACCTCACGGGCTAACCTTGTTGAGTTCCGTGTTGTCCACACCAGATACCCGGCTGGGTCAGCCGACCATTGCAGCCCGCAGCGGCCATAAAAGGGAAGCCCTGATGCCCTGAACCGCCTCAGCATGATATCACCACTGCTCTTATTCTTCCTTCAGCTAGCCTTAGCCACACTGCCACTAGCCCATCTCTCCCATCAATTCCATTCCTGACCAAGCGAGCTGCCCTCCGTCTTCGTCCACGACGTCGAGAAGAAGCTCGGAAGTAGACCGGAAGAAGGACCCAAGCCAAGCTGACACCCATGACTCAGTCCTCGGAAGAGTTCGAGACGCTTCGCTGGACGTTGGTAGGGATGTATCTCTGTATCATAGGCGGAATCTATTTGCTATTAGCTGTTCATGTGCACCTTCATCGCCCGCTTCCTCATGAACGACGATGAGGGAGTAGGGAATGCACCTTGTACCTTTTGTTCCATCTGAATTCCCGACCGTGGGACGTGTAAACAAAGCTTTACCAAATTGATATTTGTGACTGTTTTGATGTCCGGTTCGCATTACTTACCGTGAACAAGTTTCGTAGTGCATGTCCGAATTGTGAGTTTTCTTGGTGAGATTCTGAACATGTGTTAAATTGAGACTTAGTTTTCATATATTTAAACCAGCACGGAGTGGCCCCAATGGTTTTCGTGCATCTGGTAGTGGTGATCTATCGCCACCACCGCCCACGACGCTGACCGAAGCTTTCGTGGCAGCGCATACCGACGTGTTGTGCCAGATCCTGCAGGCACAACAACGGATGGCTCAACAACTACAGCAAATGCCGCCGATGCAACAGAAGCTTCGACCTTCCAAGCCCTGTTCACCCAAAGCGCCTACCCAGAGTGACATAAACGCCATTGTCGGCGCAACTCAGGTGTTGGAGGGGCAAAATTCCATGTTGAGCCAGATGGTGTACGATATCATCAAAGGGCGTTATGGGGAACCATCACAAACTAGTTTGGCAGATAGTCTCTCGCGGTCTTTATCTGCCTCTATGGTCGAACAGGCCCAGTTGTTCAATCTGTTGGTGGAGTATGTTAATCAAGACCAACCCCAGGCCTCCGACTCTATATTACCAGTTTCTCAACTACCAATGGACCTTAGACAAGAAGAGAGGGCAAATCGAGGCAACAAGCTAGTATTATCTGCGATAGATGTAAGTGAGTGGGAAATTACTTGTAAGGAGACTCGACCGCATGACGGCAAACGAAGATGTGACACTAGCAAGGCCACTCAGCTCCCTGTTGGTGAAACGCTCTCGCAAACCACGAGGTTAAGAATGAAAAAGAAGAAGAAGCTCCGTCTCATCAAGAAAGACCAGCAACAAATTTCCAAGCCCGGAGACCTTCCACCCCGTTTGTGCTACAATTGTAGATAACCCGGGCATTACATACATAATTGCCCAAATCCCCAGCATCAGAATACCATCCACGAACCCCTTCCCCACTTCCTCTTGCAATTTCGAACCTCGGGACGAGATTCTTCTTAAGGGGGGTAGGCTGTGACGCCCCAAGTTTTTCATTAGCGTCATTAACGCTAATGACCGAATCAGCCGAGTCAAACCGGCCGACACTGGTCAAACCTAGGTCAACCTGGGTCATCACCTAGAAAACCTCGCCATTGAACCCTATTGAACCCCTTGACCAAGTCTACACACCCCCGTGGTCAACTCTTGGTCAAAGACACGGTCAAACCTCGCTTAAACACTGATGTCAGCGGATGTCTTCCGGAACTTTTTCCACGTTTTCCAAAATTCACCTAAACACTTAAAAATCTACCAATATGAAAGTTGTCCAGTTTGTTGAGGGACACAACTTTCATGTAGATAGGCATTCCCAATTTTGAGTGGAAATTGGTGAAAAACATGGTCAACCGTCAGTATCTCCTGTTCACCAAAACATGGCGACATTAAAAGTTTGGCAGCAGTTTGTGCAAAATCAGTTGAGAAAAACACCATACGACCTTTGTGAAAGTTGTAGAGGGTAGTGAGATCTACAACTTTCCTATTCACCACTTTGCGCACTTCAGTTCAAAATTTTGGAGTTATGCGCGTTCAAACAGAGGCACTGGGAATTAGGTCGGGCCGGCAGACGCCGCGCCACGCGCCCGCCGCGCCTGTGCCACGCCCGCCTTGCCGTCCGGCCGCGCCTTCCCAAGGCGTTGCGCACACCAAGGCCGCCCTCGGAGACCGAACCGCCACTTGGAGCTCCCGGGTTCGTCGTCGGCTACGCACGGTGTTGCCCACCGTCCGTCCGCGCCCCCGCCTGTCGCACACGCCGGCCGAGGTCTGGGACCTCGCTCCCACCTCGGCAGTCGCGGGCGAGCATCTGGAGGCCCCCGCGCCCATATATGGATAGTACCCTGCCGAGGAGGAGCGGACCGCGCCGCATCATGTTCCTAAACGGCACCGGCGAGCTCCTCTCCAGGTCGACCGCGACTGAGCAGCGCGTGAGCCTCGCCTTGACTCCCTAGAGCAGCTACCGCGCCCCTTGCCGCCCCGACCGAGCCTCTCGCCGCACCGCAAGCACGGCCCGCGGAGGCCGCCGCCGCCGGCCGCCGGTGCGCCGCTCGCCGGCCGCCTCCCGGGGCCAACCGACCCCCGAATCGAGCCCTTGGGGGTTGGGGACCCTTTCCCTACCCATCTTTGGCCGCGGGCGTGGGCGAGCTTGCCGGATTCCGGCGAGCCGCGCCGGCCACCGCCCCCAGGGGCTACATTGCGAGGTGAGGAAAACTTCTGAGGGCTTATTCGCAAAATAGGGGCACGGTTGTCAACCTGCAGAAAGTCCAGGGGGCTTACTGAAAGCTGTAACTTCAATAGTGTTTGTGTTTTGCAGAATCTTGTAAATTCCGTAGAAAATCATACAAAAATCAGAAAAATGCAAACCTGATTTTGTTGGATTCGTTGTAAAAAATCCAACAACTTTTGTTCTTTTCGCTTGAGCTAGTTCCTGTTAGTTTTTGCATGAAAAATAGAAATGTGAAAAACGTAGATCTGCAATATCTCAAAATATATATATCCTCTATGTCCAATTTCTGGATATGTTGTGTGTTATGTCATGACTAGCTCCTGTACCAACAACTGTACAAAGTTATGATGTAAATCTTTTTATAAAAATTGTTTACCATTTATTCAGAATCTGCATAAATGATTTTTGTAGCTAAAAATAATTAGATTTTGCAACCAACTTCTGCATACTGTCTTTTTATTTCAAAGCACACCTCTGGTGAATTAATCACAATTTTATAATTTCAATACATATTTATTCTTGAAATATGCTTGAGTTTCTTTGAAAATACATAAGTCAAGATTTATAATAGTTCTAGGTGTATATGCTGCATCCCTAGGCTAGTGTTGGACCATATAACATGTGTGAGAATGTTAGGATCATTTTGATGAATATTTATTGCTGTGTGCATTTACCTTGTCCTTCTAGCTAGCTTTCGTTATTTTCAAAGATAATTAATTTTTAGCTATCCAAAGCATGCATGTATGTCCAGTGGCTTGTTATAGGTGTTTAGTGTGTAACACACCCCTCCACTACTTTTTATTAATGAATTTCATGAATAAAAGCTATGGGGGCCATTAAGGGCTTAATAGTCTTTTAAATGGGAAAAGTCACCAACTCATCCTTAATAACCTTGTGTGTGGTTGTAAATCATTTTAAAAGGCTAAATGTACCCACCCACTACGGTTTGTGAAGTTAAATTAAATTATTTACATATATATGTACGCAGTCACTATCAAAAGAATATTTAATAAAGAACTGCATATTGTTCCTTTTTGGAAGAGTATGCTGAATGTATTCTTATCTAGGTGAATGTGTCCAACTAATGCACCTCATGGTTGTCATCTATTGTTTGTGGTTAATTAAATTAAAAATCGTCGAATAAATCTTGCATTTGCATCTTCGTGTAGATCTTTTTGACGGTAGACGTACGCTCGTGTCGGAAGGAGTAGACGAAGGTGCCGACGAAGAGCTGCAGTACGTGGATGTAGCTCAAGACCTGGACACAAGTCCAGAAGGGCCCAAGGGCAACCTTGCTAGCGAAGGTAGGCCCCGGATCATTAACCCCGTCCTTTAAAATTATGCAATTATGTTTGCTACGATTGTGCATTTACGTTTCAGGTGTTGAATGGAAACCCTAGATGCATGATCCCTAGGTACCCATGCTCTATCACTAGTATGCTAGGTCGATAGCTGCTGTGATATAGGACCAGTACAAGTCGAGTGATGTTCGTCACTTGCGAGAATAGGTTTTTATGTTGGAATCATAAGATCTTTATAAATGGATTGCTCATGTGGTAAGAGCATGGGATTTGGGATCCGTTCCTGTGGCTTTCACGGGCTAAGTTTTTGAACGTACTAAGCACTTGTCGGGAATGGGACCAGTAAGCCTAGTACCTTAATGAGACGGCGCGAGAACTTTTCCCTACTACTCTTGAATATTTACCTAACTGGCTAGCTACCGGGAAGGGGGGGTGCATGTGTGAGACTGGGTGCCTTGCGGGGTATGCCAGCTAACCTTGTACCTAGGACTGTAGGCTCTGTTCCCATCCCGAGGACTTTTGGGGACTGCCTGGGAAGTTGTCCTTGCGGGGGCAACCTACCGTGTGATTAGGTTTACCTTGCAAGGTTTAAATCAATCGATTGTAGGCCTCTCACCGTTATATGAGACTGCTTAATCAACTGGCCATGATATCCCGTAATGATGGAACTGGTGAATATTGTTGTATGAATTAATTGCTTGTCCAATTCTTGATTGAATTAGATGGCACACTTAGAAATGGTCATCAACTAAGACTTGTGCTAAAATATTGAAAGTAAGGATCTACTCTTAGTAGCTGTTCAGCAAAAGAAACTCCATTGGCCAAAATCTTTTCATGTCTAGAGTATGGTGATGTAGTTATCACCCGACAGTTAAGTCTTGTTGAGTATTAGTATACTTAGCCTTGCTTTAAAACTGTTGTTGCAGGTGTTGTTGGCCGGGAAGGTGACGACAAGTGATGACATCACGGATGGCCTCCTGTGATGTTTATCATTGCGCTAGTTTAATTTATTTCCGCTGTTTCAAACTCTGAACTGTTACTCCATGTCAGGAACAATGGTTTGTAATAAATTGTTTTTAACTCGTGTTGCACTCTGGACTCGCCTCCGCGTGAGTTTTAATGCATATGTTGATCCTCTGTACGAATTCCAAGTGATTTACCGGGCGTTAACCCGACAACTAACGACAGGATGATACTTTACTATTGCTTAACGACCAACGTGGATCGGTCTTAGGCGGCGGGTTGTCACACCGGGTCTATGGATAAGTCTTCGGGCCCACTTGCAGGTCGGCGGGGCTTCTGACAAGTCGGATCCACTTGGTAGAGACCTCTGGGACTCTGGTCGGTGGGGACCCAGGGGTACCCTTGTCTCTCAATGAGCAGGTCCCTAAAGTTGGAGCTGCCCGAGATCTTCCTGGAGTTGTCTTTTGGTGGGCGTTGTACTGCCACGACAGTGTTGTCTGGCTTGCGCTTGCGATTAGGCCTCGAGTAGTTGTTGTTGTTACAGCTTCCCTAACCTTGTTTTTATTATTGTTGTTGTTGGCGCTCGAGTTATTCTTGCCCCTGATGTGATTGGATTCGTACTTGGCGATCACCTTGCCTTCCTCATGTGTGCATGATGTGATCATGTTGTTGACCTTGGATATGGAACTCGGGTGGCGATGACCTAAGTCTTCGAAGGTGCGACAGTGATATAGGTTTTCTTGGATGATGTTCATGACTTATTTGTCAGTGATGTCGACGACAATCGTGCTCTTATTGAAGAAACATCACATGTACTAGCAGAGTGTCTCGCCTTGTTGTTGCTTGACTTGCGTGAGGTCCATGTGAGTACCCGAGCACCCCATGGTCCTAAGGAAGTTGCTGGTGAACTGCAACTTCAGTTGATCTCGCTTGTCGATAGAGTTTTTATCGAGAGACCCAACCATATGAGAGGCACTTGATCCAGACAAAACGGGAAGTAAAGGCACTTTGTGTCATTGTCGCCACCAGCGTTCTCGGTGGCTGGGCAAGAGCACTATAACCATTGTCTTGGGTCCTGCTTTGTGTCATACTTGGGGATCTCAAGAGCCTTGAACTTCTCTAGTAGTAGGAGAGCCGTGCTGAGAAGGCCGGGAAACTGTCATTGTCTTTGCCATTGACATATCCATTGCCACAACATATCTCCTTGATTTTATGGTAGGTGTCATAGCCACTGCACGGGTTACCGCTGGTAGGACTAACCCAGCAACCTACCAAGGGGAATACCTGAGGTAGATGTTTGTGGCCTTGCTGAGATCGGGACCTCGAAGGAGAGACACGTGTCACACAATTTAGACAGGTTCGGGCCACGAGGTGCGTAATACCCTACATCCTATATGTTGTGTAGCACTGGATTGATTGGGTGTGTTTACAAGATGATGCGGATAATGAGATAGGGGTCCCTACATCATCTTATATAGTCGGGGAGGCAGGGTTACAAGTTGGTTGGATAGGACAGTACTAGTCGTGTACGGCTAGGAGTACTATACATGGATCCGGACATGTCTAGCTTTCTAACCGAGTACTAATCCTTCGTATGCCTTGCGCTTCATGCCATCTGGTGCCATGCAACCCAAGTCGAGTAGTCCCACGGGCCCATAGAGTAGTCGGTCCCAATACCAATTGAGTAGTGGGCCTAGGGATGTCCACAACAAGCCCCCGAGTACTTTGTAGTCAAACAGGATGTCGTCAAGTAGTCTTGACGGCCTTGGCAAGTAGTCCTTGAGTGTCTTCAATTTCCACAAGTCGAAAGTCCTCAAGAATGCTTGAATCATCCCAAGGCTGGAAGGTACTCCAGCTGATCTTTGAGTAGTCTTGAAGTCTTCTCAAGTAGTCCCCAAGCGTCCTTGAGTGCTTCTCTAGAATGTCTTCAATAGTACTCGTGTTGTCTTGATAAGAAACCATATGGAAAATATGATTCAGATAATTGCATATCCATATGGAATGTAGGCCCCGAGCCTTAGGTCGAATAGCAGATTCAAGCTGAGGGTCAATCTGAAGTTATGCCAATCTTATCATGACAAATTCGGAGAAAAAATCGAAGGCAACGTGGCACGGAGCCCCAGAGCCTTGAGTCGAGTACTTTCTCTCGAATTGAAGGGTCATCTTGACTGTAGAATGTGTCCTGAGTGGGGTCTTGATCTGGTATAGCCCACTGAGTCCATCAAATGTAGTCGAGCTCCCAAGACTGAGAGCATCAAATACTAGGATACAAAGGGTCAGTCTGCTGCCGCTGAGTCACCCGCCTGACGTCTAGCCGTCCGCTTGCAACTTAGCCGTCTGATGGCTTATCAATAACAAGTGATCCTCGTTAGTGTTTTTTTCACTCCCAACGGTTGCATTCCTTTGAGATTAGATCTGAAATCAATGCCCTCGCTGCTCCTCTACTATCGCCACCGCCGCAAGGTAGATTAGATCTATGTTCGCCCACCACCGTAGTCCTCCCTCCCCCGCAGCCCCCGAGCGAATGTGAGTGAAAACACTCGTGACTTGGAGGATGAAGGTGTCCCAGGTGAAGAGCACGAAGACCGATGCGTCAAAGAAGAGGAGTCGCGATGAGGTCGGAGATGTTGGCCAGTCGTCATCGTCGCCGCCCCCTCCCTTCACCCCAATCTGGCGAAGGAGTGGAAGAAACGAAGCTAAAGATAGAGGACTTCCTCGCCCTGGTCAACAGCGGTTTTCTTTGTGAGAAGAAAATGGATCTGTGGTGCACTGCCACTGGCGATCCGTACTCGATGGAGAAAAAACCCAAACGAGATTCTGATGTTTGCACAGTTTGTGGAGCGTGGACTTGCGTTGTCGGCCAGTGACTTCTTCAAGGGGATGCTCAGGTACTACGGCATCGAGTACCTCAACCTCAACCCCAATGGTATCTTCCACGTCTCCATCTTCGTCACTTCTGCGAGGCATTTGTTGGGATCAAGCCCCATTGGATCTTGGTTAGGAAGTTCTTTCAGGTGAAGCCGCATCCGAGTACAGATGACTCACGAGTAGTTGGAGGCGCCGGAATACATATGCGTGAAGACGCCGAGAGACTGGGGAGGATCTTCAAGGATATGCCTCCGTATACACCATGCCAGGTGCCGGAGTTCTCCGTGGCGTGGCCGCCAAATCAGGTCAATAGTCATGGCTAGAGCCCCTGGGTACTGATTCGCTTGATGTAGTCATACTTATGCTTGCTTGGTGTTGTAGGACAATGTGAATAAGTACATCTCCATCCTGCCCTCCCATCCACGACTTGACGGACATACACATGGGAAGGCGGAACCCAAGGGGAAGGAGTGCTGTGAAGTTTGTGACGGTGATGCTGCCGTTGTCATTGAAGACACCTCGGATGACGAGGATGAGGAGACGCTGCAACAACGGTTCCAGCTCCTCTCGAGGTTCACTTGAGATGGGATGCCGCATATCCCGGTTATCGAGAAATCGTCAAGCCTAGAGGCAAGCTTGCTGGTGCTGCCCAGGAAGCCTCGCAACGTGGCGCGCAAACACATTGTGAAAAATTGAAGATGTCGGAGGCCACCAGACAAGTGGTGAGTACCGCGACTAGAGTAGTCGAGTACTGATAATGAGTAGTCTGTTGCTAACTGCATGACTTATGTTGTTGCAGGACATCCCCGCCACTGATCCTGTTGACCAAGACGAGGGAGATGTTTGGGAGACCGTGGGGGCCACGACTGAGAGAAGCACTAGCCCACCTCCGGCTACTGAACACAATGTGCCAGAAGGGGCACAAGAGCAGACCGACGTTGTGGAGCTGCAGCCATCGGTTGAAGAAGTACAAGGCACTCCTCCAGCTGTGGCCGTGGTTGTTGGGCAGCCAGAGGAGAGAGTAGAAGATCCTCCTGTCGAGGTCGCAGGCGCTGGCGAGTCTGGCATCGTGGATATCACCAGCATACTAGGTGCCCTGGCCTTCACTATAGTGCGGTCAACTCTGTAAGTTCCTTGAACTCTTGAGTAGTCATGTAGTCGTCAAGCTCGTGTTATTGACTGGATACTTCACGATGTAGGAAATCCACGGACTTGTCGTGGGATGGAGGGGAGACTAGCACTCCGACCGATGGTGAAGACCACTCGGCGGAGGTACGAGAACCCACACCACCACCGCAAGCCGATGCCGCAGTAGAGTCGATGCTACCACGAGTAGTTATTATGGAGAGTAGTCGTAACCGTTATTGACTTGTTTAGTTGATCCTTATACGAGCACAAGCCGAGGGAGCTACAATCCCCGAGCAATAGCCATGGAAAAGGTTGTTGTGGAGGCGACGGCCACAGAGCCAGCTGCTCAGGCAGCAACGGTGATAGCCCCACGGCCGGGAACTATGATAGCCCCCAAGCCGAGTGCGGAAGCATGGGTTGACCCGGATCCCGAGGCGAGTACTAAAGTTGTTGTCCACGATGCGATGATTGAAGATGCTGCACCACTTCGCTCGGTGCCTATGCCAGAGACTATATCCTCGAACTGTGGGGTCTCGAGTTGGTTGATGACAATTTCATTGACCCGGCCTTCATGTCTCTGAGCATGGAGTCATGGCACCGTATAGAGAACTAGATCAAGTATGCTGTGAATACCCTAAGTTGTTTTGTCTTATTAAGTACTGAGTACTGATTGACCCTTGTGTATTGCAAAGGGCCTGGTGGAGAGATCCCGCCAGAAGACCGATCTTCTGAAGGGGTATGGTGACACTGTCTTTCGCACTGAAGGTTTGGAGAAAGAGTTGGACAAGTTAAAGAAACACTCAGCACTACTTCAGTCCAAGCTTGAAGGCACCTTCACCCAATACCACAAAGAGGTTCAGGAGATGCAAGCGAAGAGGGACGAGTTGATCAAGAAGAACAAGACTCTGCGCAAGAAGAACAAAGGTATGCCACCTGTCATGGCCACTGAGTACTTATCCCCAAGCTTGTGAGTAATCTGACACTGGGACAATTTGTCTGCAGATCTTGAAGCAAGGGTCGACCAGCTGAAGCCTTCTGAGACGAACCTCAAGAACATCATGTACCGCGAGACTGAGAAAAGAGAGGTACTTGAGTATGAGTAGGCCCAGTTGCGCCATGAGTGTATCAAGTACATGGAGCTCCGTGAAGCCTCAGATCATGACCTTGTAAATTGTTATAAATCTCTGCAGAAGCTCAATGAAGACTGCGAGAAGCTTTGAGGTCAACTAAAGGAACTCGAAGAAGCCGCGCTGCCCATAGCCAGGCTGTTGGTACCACATCTGGGCGAACCCAAGATAGCCCCTCTGGTAGACAGGCTGAAAGAAGCCCCGGGGTGCCTGGTGACATATGTCAAGCATTTGGCAAAGTCGATACCAAACCATGTGCTTGCCTACATGAAGTCGTACTTCCCAAAGGCGCCAATGGATGTGGTGGCCAGTGGTCTTGCGACGAACTGCACAGGCGAGCAATACAAGACACTTCTGGAGGAAATGGCGCCCATCGTGGAACAAGTTGCTGAGAAGCTGAACCTCCAGTAGATGTACCTGTAGAGGTAGCTTAGAGTAATTGATGTAAGATAGACAAAGTAGTCTGAGACTTGTTTGAAATATCAATGAGATTTGTCTACTTCTTGTGTTGTAAATGAGTACTCGTGGTTGCCAATTGCAGCGAAGTGTGCGGAGTACCAAGCCATGGGAGAAGTGATGATTAGTGGTACTCAGTACAGTCTGCCTAGTTAGAAGGCACAGTAAACAAGTTGAGTAGAACCTAACTTTATTACTGACGAATAAGTACACTTGGATGGCCAGGGCCGTTGCAAATAAGTAGTCGACAGGACCCGTAGGCCGCCTACGGATAAATGATTGCTAGGGCCCTTGGGCCGCTTACAGCTGGAGATCCGTTAGTAGCCATGTAGGCTGGATCTGGGGAGTACATGGTCCATAGACCGCTGCCAAAGTCATTATGATATGCGCGGCCCAGGATCCGTTAGTAGCTGTGGATGCTGGATCCTGGATAAAAGTAGTCCGTAGACTAATGCTAGGATCGAGAGGCCACTTACAGCGAGGAGTCCGTTATTAGCCGTACAGGCTGGACTCACAGGTGAGTAGTCGAGCGACTATGCGTAGAAACGACACAGTTGGTTAACGTTCCACGAGTTGCTGATGTCGTCGCCTTTGAGTGTTTGAAGACGATAAGAGCCTGGTCGAGTCACTTTAGAGACTGAGAAGGGACCTTACCATGGCGAGCTGAGCTTGTGTAGTCCGTCCGTGTTCTGGATGCGATGGAGGACTAAATTTTCGATGTTGAAGGAGCATTCCTTGACGTTGTGATCATGGTAGCGTCGGATACCCTCTATGTACCTTACTGACTAGATGAGAGCGGCATAGCGAGCTTCTTGGAGGATGTCGATGTCAACCTGTCGACTGTCTTCTGAGATGCCTTTCGTCGTATTGTTCTACTGTCGAGGATTCCCACATCACATCGGTAGGTAGAATAGCTTTGGAGTTGTAGACCAAGAGGTAGGGCGACTGCCCTATTGGCTTGGTAGGTTGAGTACAAAGCCCCTAGAGTCCATTGGGTAGTTCCTTGATCCACTTGCCTCCTTTGGTGTTGGTTGCATCGTGCAATCACTTCTTGAGGGCATCCAGTACCATCCCGTCGGCGCGCCCACCTGTCCGTTAGCACGCGTGTGGTTGACTAAGACATATCGAACGTCGATCCCGCTGTTCTCGCAATACTCCCAGAACTGATGGTTGTTGAAGTTGCATCCCAAGTCTGTGATGATGCGATGGGGTAGCCCGTAACGATGCACGAGTTCATCCAAGAAGTCGAGTACTCTGTCAGCTTTTGGGCAGGTAACCGGCTTGACTTCAATCCACTTGGTGAACTTGTTGATGGCTACCAAGACTATTGAGTCCACCTGGCGCAGTTGGCAGAGGTCCAATCATGTCGAGCCCTTAGCAGGCGAAAGGCCAGGTCGATGGTATGGTGACTAGCTTGTAGGCTGGGACGTGTTGTTGCTTGGTGAAGAATTGGCACCATTGGCACCTTCTGACGAGTTCTTCAGCGTCGGCCAGGGTTGTGGGCCAATAGAAAGCTCGTTGAAAGGCTTTGCTCACTAGCGTGCGAGAGGACACGTGGTTACCGCAGATGCCTTTGTGGATCTCCTCCAAGATGTCCTTGCCTTCTTCCCAAAAGTATGCACTTCATGAGTACTCCAGAAGTGGCACCCCACCTGTAGAGCTTGTCTCCGACTAGTATGGAGGTCTTGGCTCGGTTGACGAGTTGTCGGGCATTGATCTTGTTGGAGGGAACCTTTTGCTTGCGGATGTAGTCGATGAAGGGTTGTCTCCAGTCCACGTCGATCATCATGACCTCCTGACCGGGTTGTGGTGGCCCAAGGTCAGTGGTCATTGGTGCCGGCTCCGGGATCAATGGCGCGTGAAGTTCGTGGACGAAGACTCTGACAAGTACTTGAGCACGAGTAGAACCAAGCTTCGACAGGACGTCCGCTGCAATGTTGTTGTCGCGGACGACGAAGTGGAACTCGAGACCATAAAATTTGTTTTCGAGCTTGCGAACTTCCAGACAGTAGGCGTCCATGGTCTCCTTGTTGCGGTCCCAAGACTAGTTGACTTGGTTGATGATCACTTTGGAGTCGTCGTAGACTAGTAGTCGCTTGATGCCTAGTGAGATTGCGAGGCGAAGCCCAAGCAGTAGGGCTTCGTACTCGGCTTCATTGTTTGAGACCTTTCAGAAGATCTGTAGGATGTACTTGAGTTGTTTGCCCTTTAGAGAGATCAGGAGTACCCCTGCATTCGCACCCTCGACCTTGAGTGAGCTGTCGAAGTACATTACCCAATGCTCTAGTCGCTCTGTTTGAGTTTGTAGCTGATTCTCCCGCCACTCTGCCATGAAGTCGACTAGTGCTTGACACTTGATAGCGGTGCGTGGCTTGAAGTCGATGTTGAGGGTGCCAACTTCTATCGCCCACTTGGAGATTCTTCTAGTAGCATCTTGGTTATGGAGTATGTCACCAAGCGGGAAGTCAGTGATGACGATGATCGAGTACTCTTGGAAGTAGTGTCGTAGCTTCCGCAAGGTGATGAGTACTGCATAAAGTAGCTTCTGGATCGGCTGGTACCGAGCCTTGGATTCGGCCAGGACCTCATTGACGAAGTAGACTGGTCGCTGGACTGGGTAGGCGTGCCCTTCTTCCTGCCGCTCGACAACGATGGCAGTACTAACTAGTAGCTGCTCCTGTTTGCGAGGAGCTGTGAGGACTGGTGGCTTCGACAAGAAGTCTTTGAGTTGCGACAGAGCTTGATCAGCCTCCTCGGCCCACATGAACTTCTCTTGGTGCTTGAGTAGTTTGAAGAAGGGTAGTCCCCGTTCTCCGAGCTTCGAGATAAATCTTTTCAGGGCTGCCATGCACCTGGTCAGCTTCTGGACATCCTTGATGCAGGTTGGAGCTTTCATGTTGGTGATGGTGGACATCTTCTCGGGATTGGCTTCGATGACATGATGGCTGATGATGAAGCTGAGTAGTTTCCCAGAGGGTACGCCGAAGACGCACTTGTTGGGGTTGAGCTTCCATTGGTACTCTCGCAGAGATTCGAAAGTCTCTTCAAGATCGGAGATGAGCGTGTCGGAGTTTCTGGTCTTGACGACCCCGTCATCCACATAGAGTTTGACGTTCTTGTTGTGCTGCTTCTTGAAGCAGGCCTGGATAGCTTGTTGGTAGGTGGCACCGACGTTCTTCGACCCGAACGACATTGTCATGTAGCAGTAGGCGCTCAACAGGGTGATGAACATGGTCTTCTCCTGGTCTTCTTCATTGATAGTGATCTGGTGGTACCCAAAGTAGCAGTCGAGGAAGCAAAGCAGGTCGCAGCCCGCTATGGAGTCGATGACTTGATCAATCCGCGGCAACCCGAAAGGGTCATTGGGGCAGTGCTTGTTGAGGTCGGTGTAGTCGACGCACATCCGAGGACCATGTGTGGTTCGAGGACCGGTGGATGGTCGCTTCTTGGTGTGATGAGTGATTGACAACATTGTGTGGACTAATTCTTGGCTATGTATTGCAGGTGCAGGTTGCGGCTTGACTAGCGTTGGTGTAGGTGAAGAACAAGTGCGAAAGTTCGTTGCCGGTGAGGCCTCCAGGTGTGGAGAAGACAAGTAGGCTTCGTTTGATGGACCCGGTGGCCAGTGGAGTCAAGTGCAGGCCGCATGGTGGCAAGAACGACAAGATGAAGTCATGGGCGGTTTCATGGTTGAGCCTCAAAACCAAGGTCGAGCCGGGACTACGTGGGAGCCGAGTCATGAGTTGCGATTGGCGGAGGCTACACCGAGTTCGCGGGGTTTCCAGTGGTTCACCAGAAAACCATTGGGTTCCTTGGTTGATCCACAAAACCAAGACCGAAGAATCGAAGACGGAGGTGTAGCAACATCGGACCGGTCTGATCGGTGGGTCTGACCGGCCTGACCGGTGGGTACCGGTCTAATCGGAGAGGAACACCGGTCTGACCAATGTGCGACGACTCAGTCCGGAGACTTTGAAGCGGAGGACACGCGTCGGGATCGCAAGGCTTGCGTCGAGGCTAAGCAAGTTTGCGGTCACTGGGCATCCGTCCGATGGAACGATGACAAAAATTTCCGAATTCACCCTCGAGGGGAATGTATCCCTAATTAGCTAGTAAGGGTATTTTAGACTCTTGGTTGCCTCCATATAACCTAAGTGGTGAGAGGATGGCAGCCATCTCTTGGAACTGTAGCTCATTTTGTTTTGGTATTTTCCTCTTCCTTTTCTCTTGGAATTTCTAGGACTAGCTTGAGAGCTTCATGCTGAGATCTTGTGAGAGGGTAGGATGATCGGGTGGAAGCTAGACCTTGTATGAACCTTCATGGTTTGTATAGATGATTCGGCGTGGTTCCTCAAGACTTGTTAGAGTTCTTCCCGGTTTTCCTTTTTGGTGATTTTCGGAGCCTTTTCTTGGAGAGATTTCTAGGCTGTTCTCTTGAGGATTTGTTGGGGGATGTATGCATGAACCCTTCGTGGTTCTTTTCCCTTTGATTCCCCTCCCAAATCCGTGAGAAATGGGGATTTTGGGGTTTTCATTGCCCTAAGGTTTGTGGTGTTCTTGGCGGAAATACTTTGATTTCTCTTGTTCAATGAGTTTTGTTGGACCATAACTTGGCTATGGAGTGCCCATGAGGTGTTCCAACTATCCCCGAAGTCTTGTTCGAATCCATGGAGCGAATCAAGAGATCGGGAGTTGGATTTGGAGGAGTTAACCCGCGGGTTCTGTTCATCTCGAGCTGCCCAGGTTTCACTGGTCTCACCGGTGCTCTTAACCAGTCTAACCAGTGTGACCCCTTTGTGGGATTTTCCTCAGGTGAATTGCTTAATCCGTGTGTCTTTGGGTTGTGCTGTTGTTGGTCAGTTCTTGGCCAATTTGGAGTTGTTTTGCTAGGCTTTGTGTAAGGTTCTTCTTCCTCACAGGTTGTGTTTTGGGGGTGTTTCTGTTCCAGGGCCTAGAGACGTCACTAAGGCTCTCTGGAACACTTTTTGTGTGGCTGCTGCAGCCACCGGCCTGATCGTTTTTTTCCACCAGTTTGACAGGTGTCACCGGTCTGACCGGCGTGGGCCATCGGTCTGACCGGTGTACCACAGGCAGCAAGCCATGCAAGTTTCCGCTGTGTGTTTGTGAGTTTTGGCTCGGAAGGCTGTGTGTTGGTTTCTAGGACCAGTAGCACTCCAGTGGCTACGTGGTTTTGACCAACTTGGTAGTTGATTTGGAAATGTGTGTTGGAAGTCGTGTTCATCTCGTTTGAGCCTCTATCTCCTTTGAGAAGAATTTTTATCGGCTCCCATTCACTCCCCCCTCTTTGGTTTAGGGTTTAGGGTTTCGGTCCTTCAAGTGGTATCAGAGCCGGTTACGGGTCTTGATTGACTCTAACCAGTCTAAGATCCAATGATGGTGTACCAGGAACGTGGTTCGGGTCATCCACTCTTTGATGGCAAAAACTACCAGATGTGGAGTAAGCGGATGGCGGCGTTCCTTCGCGGAAGGGTCAGATCCTTTGGGATGTCACGCTAGGCACAAGTTATGTCCAACCGATGAACTTCCTCACTCCAGGATCGAGGGATATGTTCAACACCAACAATAAGGCAGTCGACTACTTGTTTCGTGCTCTGTGTCAATCCGAATTCGATCGGGTGCATACGGAGAACTTGACCTATAGAATCTGGTTGGTGTTGAACGAAGCTCATGTTGGAAATGCCCAGGTTCAGGCTCGGATGTATGCGACTTACCGGAGAGAGTACGAGAACTTCACTCATCTCCCCGGTGAATCCATCGATGCCTTGTTTCAGAGGTTTACGGTGGTGGTAAACAACATGAGGGCCAATGTGGATGTGCTCACATACAATGATCATGATAGGGTTGTCAAGCTCTTGCACTCCGCCTCACGCTACCACTCCCCGAGGCTCGCCGCTGCGCCCCGAGGATGCCACAATTGAGCCCGTGGAGACGTTGCGCTTCGGAGGCCACCGGGATCCAGTCCAGAGAAGAAGCACCTCAGGACCCATTGCGGGGATCCAACTTGGAGGAGGCCATCACGGAGTGCAAGATGGAGGAGGAGGGCGTCTCGCGCTGTCTCCAGAATGCTCGAGGTAGGTCACTGTCGACCGGGATCTAATGCTTCCTAGCTGTCACACCAGTCACTTCCTAGATGGTGGGGGAGGTGGAGGTGGCAGGAGGTGCCGGGGGTGGTAGAGGTTGCAGGGGACGGAGATCGAGACCGACCGCCTCCATATCGATGCCACCACCGCGACTTCCTTTAGGAGATGGAGGAGGCGGGGTGCGACCTCCACTGGCAACGACCTTGTAGGTCCTCCCCGACAGGGGTGGGGGCGAGGGAGGGAGGTCGCGCCGGAGCCGTGTGATGGCGGAGGTGTTGGACACGTCTGGGGAGGCTACCGTGGGAAGGAGGGAGGCGACGGGGTGGAGGAGGAGGAGGGACGTGATAGGCAGTTGGTTTGAGCGAAGGAGAGAGAATCCCAGAAATGCGGTAGGTGGAGGGGAGATCTTCATTTTGCAGATGCGGATGCAACACCCGTTGGAAGCTCTACAGTGCAGATTTCTTACTTATTTCGTAGATACAACAGCGTTTGCAGACTTTGTTGCACATTGTCGAACAACGCTGCCTCCATTTCATGCAGTTGGGTGATCAAGTGCTCATAGAAAGTCAACCCTAATGAGGCAAATACTATAGCCAGGACTCCATATGGTAGCATAGCATCTGTCTGGTTCATTAGTAGCTGGGATCAACTGTGCAAACAACCAACCGATTCTTTGGTGGGGGCATCAATGCGCGTGATGATACCACGAAGCCTGGTCCCGGGACGGGAACAATGCAATGCAACAGCACGAACACGGTCAGCCTGCAGTGTGGTACAAGTACAAGTAGGACCAGTCTGCAGTGTCTTCCATTGATGACGCATATGGCTCCTTCCACGTTCAGTGGACTGTGGCCCATATCCACTACAAACTCCCGTCGACCTGGCAGCCAGCAATAACTGTTTCACACTGCACCAACACCATCAACACCACTGGGATAGGAATCACTGGCCACGGAATTGTAATCACTTGGCAGGGACTGCATAAAGTGAATCATGATCACATCTTCTTGAGATGCTCTCTTACTCAATTTGCATGTGCCAGAGATATCTTTAGTTGGGATAGCTTCCCTACCTCTTGGGATGACCTGGGTGGATGCTGCGCCTGTGGCTAGGGCGGCTCCTGCCGGCGTAGTTGTCTTCTCACGCGGTGTAGGTGTGGATGGCGCAGGGAGAGCAGGTGCTGAACTAGACGATGAGTTTCTACCTGCAAAAGTGTTAGAATATGTCCTCGAGCGGCGTCCCTGCACTTCGCGTTCAGCTTTGCAAGCAAACTCAAATAATTGGGTCATGTCAGCATATTCTTTATAATCAAGGATGTCCTGAATTTCGCGGTTCAAACCACCACAATGAATCATACCTTTTTGCAACTCCTTGTAGTAGTCCTCAACAGACTCGGAACCTTGCTGAAATCGCTGCATTTTGTTAAGCAAATCACGAGCATAATATGACGGCACAAAGCGATGTCGTATAGCGGTTTTTAATTGCTCCCAAGTGGTCAGAACAGCAGTAGGATTTTTATTCTTATACTCATGCCACCAAATTAAAGCAAAATCAGTAAATTCACTAATGACAGCCTTAACTTGAGAGGTAGCAACAATATCATGACATGAAAATTTTTGTTCAACTTCTATCTCCCAATCAAGATATGCAGCAGGATCATATTTGCCATTAAAGGGTGGAATTTTAAATTTGATTTTAGAGAAGGAATCATTACCAGTGGAGTGGCGTGGTACACGACCGGCTTTGCCTCGGCGGTCAACACCCTCCTGCTCATCATCAACCACACATCCTTGGGCCACCAAATCAGTGACCACCGTGTTCAATGCATCGAGTTGTGACATGATGGCATCGAGCGCCGTGTTGGTGGCTGTCTGCGCTAGATCAAGCTGGTCGAACCGTGTGTTGGCCGTAGTAACTGTGGAATCCACCCGCTCGTGTATCGTCTTGATGTCTGTGACAAGGCCATCAATCTCAGCCCGCATGTCCTATAGCTGTTTCTTGTCGTTGTCTCCTGCCATGGTTAGCGCAAACACGAAACAGAAACGGACGCCAACACAGGGGTGGAACAGCTCACAAAGGCGCTCAAACTAATGCTGTTATCAAATTCTTATCTGTTCTTACCACGCAGACAGGGACGACCCGCAACCAACCGGTGGAACTCGCGAAAGATTGGAGGAGCGATTGCCTCGAGAAACAAAATCTTCTCGTCGTAGGAATATGTGGAGTTCTAGGTAGGCTGCACTCAAGTCAAGGATTAGCACACTCAAACAATAATGCAAAGTTGAATGATAGTGCTAAACACGAAACAAACGCTGCTGGCAACAAGTGAAATCGAAAGGAAGCAAGTAAGGTGGAGAGGGTGCAACAAATGGCTTTTTTTCTTCTGTTTTTTGCAGAAGTCCTCAAAACAGATAATATGAACACTGAGGATCTCCAATAGCAAATTACCACACACACTTTTTCCGAAATTACAGTGGTATTCCGGTAATTAAAAGATGGTACTAGAAAGAGAGGCGATGGTTCTCTCTCTCTCTTTCTCTAGAGTAAGGCCAAACTCAAAATATGGTACTGGGAAAGAGAGGCGATGGCTCGGTGTGGGGGTACGTAGCACAATCAGGGAGAAGTAGCTACCAGGGTATGCACGGTGCAGTCCAGAAAGCTTGCGATCCAGGGGAAATTGTGGCGCAAAACTCCTTCACCGAGACGAATCAGTTCCTGTTTCCCACTTGGACTGTGCGGCAGTCTCTCTTTTTTTATTATTTTTTTCCTTCTTTTTGACTGCTTTCCTTCTTTCTTTTTTTCTTTTCTTTTTTTTGACCTATCGCAACACGGAACAGGGATGGGGCAACCGAGAGGTGGCTGCGCGACGGATGTGCGCACGAAGGTGGCGGATGGATGAGCAGTGGAGATGAAACTAGGGTTACAAGAAAAGATGGAACAAATGGTAGAAAACACAAGTAGCCAGCAACAATTGAACGTGTAAGCACACAAATTCAACAAAGACACTTATTGAAAGAATGTGCAAGGCTAAACGGTTGCCGGGGAAAGGATCTAACCTAAAAGTAAATTTTTGTTGGGTTTTTTGTGGATTGTAGGAAGGGAAAAACACTAGATCAAACTCACCGATCAACCTGGAAATCTGATACCACTTGATAGAGGGGGAGTGCCCGATCTTTCGGTGAGTGGAGATAAATCAGATTTCAACGGGAGATGACCCTCACGATCCGACTATGATGAGCAAGCCCGGAGCGCCAATGCAATCGCTGAACCAACTCCCTGTGGTTACCCACCTTGTTGAAGCAAGATCAGCCTAATCGCGAAGATCAATTCGTGTGCGCAATCGATGAACGAACAAGAATTTGAGGCGAGCAATCTTAATATCACTCAAAGGTGGAGTCCTGGATCACAGAGGATAGCATGTATTTGTGTGTGTTCTGGTGTAGCTAGAGCTAGATGTAAAACAAAACTCAAGTTGTAAAACAAAACTAATAAAGGGGGCGCAGCCCCTAGGGGAGGGGCGACCAGCAAAGGGGCGCCGCCCCTAGCGTCGTGGGTGCGGGGGTGCAACCCTAGGCGCCCTCTTGGGCCAGTCCTAGGCGCCCATGCACAAGACCTCCTGTTGGGCCAGCCTTTCAGTCTTTCGGGCCTTCATTCTTCATCATCATGTTGAAGTTGAACTCTCTTGCACGGGCCCGAGTAATTGGCCCAGAAGGTGGTGCCGAAGACGGTGCAGCCGGTGCTGGAGTAGGAGAAGGTGCTGCTGGTGTAGATGTACTCGTGGTGTCCTCATCAAGTGCCATGATTAAGCTCGCTGACTCGAGGGACCTTTTATCCCTCTGCACCCCCACTCTATAAAACAGCGGGTCTCGCTTTATGCAGATGATGTTGTCATCTTCCTATACCCGATCGTGCTAGATCTTGTTAGGATTATAACGATCTTGGACCTCTTCCTCCGGGCTTCGGGTCTTGCTACTAATATTATTAAAAGCAAGGCCTTTCCGATTCGTTGGAATAAAAACCAGCTAAGTGTAATCACTCACACCCTGTGTTGTCAGTGTGCTGACTTCCCATGTACTTATTTAGGGGTCCCGCTCTCGCCTTGGCGTCTTCCTAAATCTGCCATGCAGCCGGTCGTCGATAAGGTTGCCAAACGGCTACCTCCCTGGAAGGGAAGGATGCTGAATAGGAGTGGTTGTATCATTCTTTCCTAATCTACACTTTGCGCCAACCCGGTGCACATTTCTCTGGCCACGAATATCGCGCTATTGAGAAGTTGGTTCGGGGGTTTCTTTGGTGTGGGTCTGAGGTGGTCGTGGGGGGAGGGGAATGTGCAGTGGCTTGGGTGAATGCGGTCTGCCCAACACAATATGGCGGCCTTGGCATCCCTAATCTAAAGCTAATGGGCTTCGCGTTGCACCTTTGTTGTCTTTGGCTAGACAGGGTGGATTCCGCTAAGATTTGGTCGGGGTACTTTTTCCGGGCAGGTCGGTCGGGGTATTTTTTTAGTACAGATGCATCGGTTACAGTGCAAGTGGGTGATGTGTCGCGTGCCTTGTTCTGGATGGATCACTGGCTCAATGGGTGCTCTATCCTCCAGTTAGCCCCCGACCTTTGGAGCACGGTTCCACCTAGATTTAGAAAGCCTCGTTTGGTGCGGGATGCGCTCTCGGGCCGACGCTAGATTCGGGACATCACCTTCGCTCGCACTGTACCCTTGGTCATCCAATACCTTCATCTTTGGGATTACCTACAGAACTTCCACATGTCTGAATAGCCCAACAGGTTCATCTCGAAATGGTCGTCTACCGGGGAATTCTCCTCTAGCTCAGCATACCAGGCACTGTTTTTAGGAAGAACCTCGTTGGCTGGTGTTGATCGCATTTTGAAGGTGTAGGCTCCCGGGTGGTGTCGTTTCTTTGGCTGGCTTGTGCTTCATGGTCGTTGTTGGACTTCGAACTGGTTACTGTTGAAACCGTTTTTTGGAAAAACAGGTCAAAAAGATAAGAAGGAACAACCGATGAGGAAATAAAGCAATCGACCGATTGAAGAGAAAGAAAGAGGTGGTCAACAGGACTCGACGATGGTCAGAGGAGTTCAACTCAATTGATGGGCTAGCGGGTCAAACTAATAAGCTGATGGTCAACCAAAGAATCGGCCAATGAAGAGAAAGAAGGCGGAAATCAAAAAGATGCACTGAAAGGAAAAGCTTGGCAGAGGCGGAGTTTTGACTCCTGCGAGAGTCCTTTTTCTATTTTTAGTAGTTTTTTTGTCTTTCTTTAGATACAAGTAAGCAGATGTTGATGGTGAATTTCCGTCAACCTAGAGTACTTGTTATACATTGGTTTCGATTATGATTTGCAACTAACCCGCCACTAGGCATACTAATGATGTAACAAGTTCACACTTGCATGTCGATTTTGGAGTTTGCTATTTACGCAGGAAATTAACGTTAAAGAGGAGACTTTCGGGATAAGTTCATCAAGCACTTCAAGAGAAGATCATGAAGCCCGTCACAAGTCAAGACACGAAGTGAACAAGACTCCGAACAACCCAAGGACCGAAGCATCAACACGCAAAACTCCGGGGACTTAGATGTTTACCAACGAGATCAACTCAACCCGAGAGATATTCTCGCAGCCGAGGACAGCATGATCTTTCAGTACAAATTAGGAGACATAAACGTCCTTTAATGGCAAAAGTTTGACTACCAAAGTTGTGGGCCTCGATGATACCTTCGATTTGGACATGTGGAAGGCCCAATTCTGATAATGGAGCTAGGAGATATAGCCTCCGAAATCCCTGCTGCGCAGTCCGTCTGAAATCAGAATAGATTATCTTCCAAGGCCGATTTGGAGATCCTATCTTCGTTTCCAAGGAAAGAAATGAATACCAAAGTTGAAGATAATTTCGTGCCACACAACCTGGACACTGTTACATTATTTGGAGTCCGGACGTGGGAGATATGGCACCGGCAAGTAAGGGCTGCGAATCAGGAAAATGTGGACGAGGCTGATTTTATGGAAACCAAGTTTGCTTCTCTCCCAAGGAGGATCTCGTGCAAGGCAAGGTGGAGCACGCCCCCAAGGCACCCCAAGGACATAAATACAATCCCCTAGGCACCCCAAAATGGTTACCCATTGACATCCATTCATCGGAGAGCCGCCACAAGGTGAGGGATGAGATTAGATGAGTTCGTCACAAGGATCAATGTCAGCGGAGGGAAGGAAGCAAGAGAAGGACTCCAAGACGCTGGCCTAGCGGTGTTCCCAAGCTTCATCGCTACCATCTTCATCAATGACGTTCTCTGGAGTCTCCATCACCCCTAAGTGCTTCAATCTTTGTAAGATGATGGAGTAATGTCTCCGTTCACCCCTAGGGTTAGATGGATACATGCTATGGGATCGCTACTTGATTCGTGGTTTCATTTTATTGCTTTCATGTTGATGATGCTTTGATGACTAAGGTTAGCTACCGAGTTTTTCAGGCGTATGATATCCACTACTCCCATAGATTCCATCAACATACCGTATCCATCATAGGTCTAGTCACGATTACCTCCGCGTAGTGACAGTACGAGTGGAGAGAAAGGGCGAAACCATGGTCACAACCCCCGGTAGATTGGTTTACCACTCTCGTATAGTAGATGCATATCCATGATATCCTAGATCATAGGGAGGGAACGCTTATCTTTCTTAATCAATCTCTTGTACCAACCTTTGCCATCTAGCCTAATCTTAGACTAACATAGATTAGATTGCTTTTACTTTAAGTGTAATCCTCTCTTTAAAGGTTTCCCTAGTCAACTAGATTAGTGCTTGGTTAAGCGCTAGCAATCCCCTTGCTCCGTGGATTGACAAACCATGAGATCTCCCGTAGGTGAAAAAAACCTTTTGTGTTTTTTATTTTTAGTGCCTACATGGATTTGTTCGCCTCACCTTTGGAGGATGAAGAGATGTCGCTAAGGGAGCTAGCAATGACGTCAAGGGAAGATATGGAGATGCAAAAATCAGATTTGACGTTTGCTACAACCCACTATGAAGTGAAGCCTGGAATCATCAAGTTAGTGGCGACAAACCCCTTTAGAGGATTGGAGGATGACTGTCGTATGGACCTCCCTGGGCCCACTACCTCGGTGGGTACCAGGACCGACTACTCGGTGGGCCCCTGGGACTACCCGGCTTGCGCTACACGACACCTGATGGCGTGGAGCACAAGGACTACGGAGGAGAAGTACTCGGTTAGGAAGCTATACATGTCCTGCATTGTATGGAAGACTCCTAGACGTACTCGACTAGTACTCTCTCCCTACTCCGACTTGTAACCCTGCCTCCCGGACTATATAAGGCGAGGCAGGGACCTTTCTCTAGCATCCAATCTCATCTCATGGCGCACTATTACACCATCTTGTAATTGTGCCCAATCAATCCAGAGCTACGCAGCATACAGGACGTAGGGTATTACGCACCTCACGGCCCGAACCTGTCTAAATTGTGTGCCACGTGTCTCTTCCTTCGAGTTACCGATCTCGGCGAGGCCACATTAATCTACTTCGGGTACTCCCCTTAGTAGGTTGCCGGTCTAAAACACCGACAGCTGGCGCGCCAGGTAGGGGTTCTCGCCCGAGATCACATGGCGAACTCGACGGCTCCTGTCTACTTCAAGCCAACCGTCGCCTTCAACCGCGGTGACAACTTCGTGTTCGGCGCCTGGGTCTGCACTGCTGACGGCGTGGGCTCTTTCCAGCGCCGCCTCACCATGCCGCCCAACCCGAAGACCGGCTTCATGACGCTTCCTGAAGTTGTCAGAGGCGAACTCGCCGGCAAGTTCGGCGAAATTTTGCTCTTCAACCATCATGCCGACTTCGAGCTCGAGTCCGCTTCCAACTCGAACTCGACGTCTCCATGGGCCATCGCATGTGAGCCGACTACTCAGCCATCGCAGGCGGTCCCCTCACCCCGTGAGCGCTCCACGCGTGGTCCCCGCATCCTTAGCCGGGCCCGCACGGGGGCTCCTTCTTCGCGCCGGGCCGACAAGGAACCCGTGCCCGAGTACAGCTCGGACTCCGACACCGCCCCCGGCCATGCTTCGGACTCCAATCCCCTCTTCGGGTTCTTCTCGGATTCCGCATACGAGTTCGACTTTGGGTCGGACCCAGAGGACCCCGAGTCCGAGGACAACTCCACTGAGCATCCCTTATTAGGGCTGGCCTCTAGGTTATAACCTCCACACCGGCCGGGAGATTCGTCTACTGGCCAGACCTCAAGCCTGCTGACCTGATAAGCGGAGACTCACGCTACGTCGCCTACATCAACTCGCTCCCGTTCCAGGAGGGAACACCACTTGCCCGAGCTGACTCAAACACCCCGACCGAGGTGGCGGTTTTTGAGTCTAGCCTTGGCACCCCTGATCGCCAAGTCTTCATGGCTGCCTGCGACACCCCAGGACCTTCAGGGACGGCCCAGGACAGGTACCTTGAAGATATCTCCTCCGACGAGCTGTCTTCCTATGCACCAGCAGACAAGACCCCCGCCAACAGAGACGCTCAATGTGAGCGCAACAGGAAGCACATCGAACGGCGCCGGCGTCTCCGAGACAACCTCCCCATCCGCAATCTCGCGGAAGCTCTCGAGGCGGTCGAGAGCAGAGTAGACACTACCCCTGAGCAATGCCTCATGTCGATCACAGCGATCGCACGCCAGGCTCAGGGCATACGTGCCGGAGAGGTCATCGCCAAGCTCGGCGAAGATGCCTACTTCATGCGGGTCGACAACGGGGGTCAACCGACCTCCTCCCCGCCGGGGCACCGCGACAACGAAGTTACAAGTCGCAGTGCCAACAACGGTCCCAACCGTACTCGAGCTGAGCTTCCGGCTTAGCCCAACCGCACTCGCTCAAACGTCGGCGGACCTCCACAGGGTGGCAACAACAACCGCGACGTCGTCCCTCACCGTGCTCCTGCCGGCGGCGGCGGCCGCGACCCCGACGGCGGCGGCGGCGACGACGGAAGCTCCAACCATGGAGCCGACGAGGAGGGCCGGCGGCGGCGGCGGCCGCGGCGGCGGTGGCCACGCAAACGACCACGCCTCGCGGTGCCTCACGGGCGGCTACGATGCCCGCCGAGAAGATTGAGGAGCCGCGGCGGAAGAAGTCGACCACCGCGGGCGACAACGACGGCTTCCCCGCCTTCTCACCTCGACTTCGCAACTTGCTCCTCCCCGAGCAAGTTCAAGCCTTTGGGGATCACCAAGTACGATGCGAAGCAGGACCCCATCCAGTGGCTCAGGTGCTACGCCCTCTCCATCGAGAACGCTGGCGGCAACAATGACACCAAGTGCCTCTACTTCCCCTTCTGCTTGGACCAAGCTCCACTCACATGGCTCGAGTCGCTGGACAAGCACTCGATCGACAAGTGGGACCAGCTGAAGTAGCAGTTCACCAGCAACTTTGCGGGCGCCATGGGCCGATCGGGTACTCGCATGGACCTGGCCATGGTCAAGCAGGAACAAGGCGAGACCCTCCGGAAGTACATGCGCCGCTTCTTCGACAAGCGCGCTACCGTGGTCGACGTCACCGACAAGGAGGTCATCGACCTCTTCCAAGACGGCCTCTACCACCGCCGCACCTTTGAAGACTTCGGTCGTCGCCGCCCCAAGTCCATCCCCCACCTCAAGGACATGATCACGTCCTGGGCGGATGAAGAAGACAAGGCCAACGCCAAGTACGATGCCATCCGTGGCAAGAGCAAGCAGAACACGTGCGGCGGCAGTGGCAACAACGGGAACCAAGGAGGTCGCAACAACAACAACAACCACTCGGGTCCCAACCGAGAGCGCAAGCCAGACAACACTGTCGCGGCCATCCAGCGCCCTGCGAAGGAGAACTCGAAGAAGAACTCCAGCGGCTTCAAAGACTTGCTGAAGGAGAAGTGCCCGTGGCATCTGAACGGCAACCACACCACCGAGCAGTGCTAACAGCTCAGGCATGAACTCAAGAGTACTCCAGAGCCACCGCACCCCCACGACAAAAAGGGCCAGAAAAAGAACGACAGAGACAACAACGACTTCCAGGAACCCGACAAGACCGTCAACGTCCTCTTCGGCAGACTACCCAGCATGCGGGAGCAGAAGGCTACCCGTCGAGAAGTCATGCGCATTGAACCAGCGGTTCCGACCCCTCTCAGGTGGTCGGAGGTACCCATCACCTTCTCCCACGCGGATCAATGGACCAGCTTCTCCGAACCAGGACGGTTCTCTCTCGTCCTGAAGCCGGTGGTCGCGGGCTCCAAACTCACCAAGGTCCTCATCGACGGTGGAAGCGGGCTCAACGTCTTTTTCACCAAGACCTTGAAGAAGATGAAGCTCGACATCACCCACATGCTCACTAAGAGCAACACACCCTTCTACGGCATCGTCCCCGGTAATGCGGCTATCCCACTGGGCTCAGTGGTCCTGCCAGTTACTTTCGGGGAATCTCGGGACAACTACCGTACCGAGTACATCAAGTTCGAGGTCGCGGACTTCGAGACTTCCTACCATGCCATCCTCGGCAGATCGGCCATCGCCAAATTCATGGCAGTGCCCCACTACACCTACTTGGTACTCAAGATGCCAAGCCCAGCGTGTGTGCTCTCTCTCTAAGGGGACTTGAAGATCTCCCACGACTGCGACACAGAAGCCGTGGAGATCGCCTCTACAAATCAAGTACCCAACGCTATAATGGAGGTCTACGCTGCGTTGAAGAAGCTTGCTACAAGCGAACTCGACATCCCGGAAAAGTCTGACAGTGCCAACAAGCCTCAGCCACCTGAGGAGGTTCTAGTCAAGACGATCGACCTCGGAACAGGCGACCCCAGCAAGACCACCACCATCGGGGCCGGCCTCGACCCCAAATAGGAAGACGCGCTCATCAACTTCCTCCGGGCTAACCGTGACATCTTCGCGTGGAAGCCAGCGGACATGCCAGGAGTGCCCAGGGAGTTGATCGAGCACTGCCTCAACGTCGATCCTAAGGCCACCCCCAAGCGACAACACCTCCGACGCTTTGCCGACGACAGACGGGATGCCATCAAGAAGGAACTCGCCAAACTACTCGCGACTGGCTTCATCAGAGAAGTCTTCCATCTTGAGTGGCTCGCCAACCCTGTCCTCGTCCGCAAGAAGAACTCGGACGAGTGGAGGATGTGCGTCGACTACACCGACCTCAACAAGCACTGCCCCAAGGACCCCTTCGGGTTGCCGCGGATCGATCAAGTCATCGACTCCACGGCGGGCTGCGACCTGCTCTGCTTCCTCGACTACTACTCCGGGTACCACCAGATCGCAATCAGGGAAGAAGACTAGGAGAAGACCGCGTTCATCACCCCGTTTGGCACGTACTGCTACACGACCATGTCCTTCGGGTTGAAGAACGTCGGCGCCACCTACCAACGAGCTATCCAGGCCTGCTTCAAGAAGCAACTCAACAAGAAAGTCGAAGCCTACGTGGATGACGTGGTCGTCAAGACCAGAAACTCCAGTACACTCATCGACGACCTTGAAGAGACTTTCGCATCCCTGCGCTAGTACCGCTGGAAGCTCAACCCGAACAAGTGCATCTTCGGTGTACCTTCGGGCAAACTACTTGGCTTCATCATCAGCCAACGTGGCATCGAAGCCAACCCCGAGAAGATCTCCGCCATCACTAGCATGAAAGCTCCCACATGCATCAAAGACGTCCAGAAGCTGACCGGGTGCATGGCGGCACTGAACAGATTTATCTCGAAGCTTGGAGAACGGGGGCTTCCCTTCTTCAAACTACTCAAGCACCAAGAGAAGTTCGTGTGGACTCCAGAGGCGGATCAAACCCTTGCCCAGCTCAAGGACTTCCTATCAAAACCGCCGGTCCTCACGGCTCCTCGCAAAGGCGAGCAACTACTGCTCTACCTCGCTGCGACTACTCACGTGGTCAGTACTGCCATCATTGTCGAGCGGCAGGAAGACGGCCACGCCTACCCAGTCCAGCGCCCAGTCTACTTCGTCAGCGAGGTCCTGTCAGAGTCCAAGGCACGCTATCAGCCTGTGCAGAAGCTCCTGTACGCAGTACTCATCACCTCGCGGAAGCTACGACACTACTTCCAGGAGTACTCAATCTCCGTTGTCACCGACTACCCGCTCGGCGACATCCTGCGAAACCAAGATGCTACTGGAAGAATCTCCAAGTGGACAATCGAGCTCGGCGCCCTCACCATCGACTTCAAGCCACACACAGCCATCAAGTCGCAGGCGCTAGTCGACTTCATGGCGGAGTGGCGGGAGAACCAGCTACCTACTCTAACCGTGCGACCAGAGCATTGGGTGATGTACTTTGACGGCTCACTCAACCTTGAGGGCGCAGGTGCAGGGGTACTCCTGATCTCTCCAACGGGCGAACAACTCAAGTACGTCCTCAAGATCTTCTGGAAGGTCTCAAACAACGAAGCCGAGTACGAAGCTCTCCTACACGGGCTCCGCCTCGCGGCTTCACTAGGCATCAAGCGGCTACTAGTCTACGGCAACTCCGCAGTGGTCATCAACCAAGTCAACAAGTCCTGGGACCGCAACAAGGAGAACATGGACACCTACTGCCTAGAAGTTCGCAAGCTCGAGAACAAGTTCTACGGTCTCGAGTTCCACCACATCGTCCGCGACAACAACGTTGCAGCGGACGTCCTCTCAAAGCTTGGATCTACCCACGCTCAAGTACCAGCAGGTGTCTTCGTTCACGAGCTTCATGCGCCATCCATCCCGGAGCCGGCACCACCGACCACTGTTCCAGCACACCCACCGGCTGGACAGGAGGTCATGACGATCGACGTGGACTGGAGGCAACCCTTCATCGACTTCCTCAGCGAGCAAAAGGTTCCCTCGTACAAGAACTTGGCCGAGCAGCTCATCCGCCGCGCCAAGTCCTACGTCCTCGTCGGAGACAAGCTTTACAAGCGGGGCACATCTTCCGGAGTACTCATGAAGTGCGTCCCTCGGCAAGAAGGCAAGGACATCTTGGAGGAGATCCACAAGGGCGTCTGCGGCAACCACACGTCTTCCCGCACGCTGGTCAGCAAGGCCTTCCGGCGAGCTTTCTACTGGCCCACTTCTATGGGCGACGCCGCGAAGAACTCGTCGGGAAGGTGCCAAGGATGCCGCATGCTTCGCCAAGCGACAACACGTCCCGACCTACAAACTAGTCACCATACCGCCAACCTGGCCCTTTGCCTGCTGGGGGCTCGACATGATTGGGCCACTGCCAACTGCGCCAGGTGGTTTCAACAGAGTATTGGTGGCCATCGACAAGTTCACCAAGTGCATCGAGGTCAAGCCGGTCACATGCCCCAAGGCTGACAGAGTACTCGACTTCCTGGATGAACTCGTGCATCGCTACGGACTACCCCACCGCATCATCACAGATCTGGGCTCCAACTTCAACAACCACTAGTTTTGGGAGTACTGCGAGAACAGCGGGATTGACGTTCGATACGTCTTAGTCGCCCATCCTCGGGCCAATGGACAAGTCGAGCGTGCCAACGGGATGGTGCTCGACGCTCTCAAGAAGCGGCTACACGATGCTGCTAACTCCAAAGGAGGCAAGTGGATCAAGGAACTACCCAACGCACTCTGGGGGCTACGTACTCAGCCCTTCAAGCCAACGGGGCAATCCCCGTACTTCCTGGTCTATGGCTCCGAAGCAATCCTCCCTGCTGACGTCATATGGAACTCACCAGCAGTGGAGCATTACGACGAAGGCGTCTCTAAAGATAGCAGAAGGGTTGACATCGATGGACTCGAAGAAGCTCGCTGCGCTGCCCTCCTCCAATCAGCAAGGTACCTGGAGGGTATCCGCGCTACCATGATCGCAACGTCAAGGAACGCTTCTTCAACGTTGGTGATCTTGTCCTCCGTCGTATCCAGAACACGGAAGGACTACACAAGCTCAGCTCCCCCTGGGAAGGTCCCTTCACCGTGGCAAAGGTGACCGGGCGGGGCTCCTACCGCCTCCAAACACTTGAAGGCGAAGACATCAACAACTCGTGGAACGTCGACCAGCTCTGTCGGTTCTACGCCTAGTCTACACGACTACTCCGGGGTTCAAGTCTACACGACTACATCAACACCCCCCGCCGTAAGCGGCCTCCAGGTCCTAGCTCCAGTCTCCGCACTACTCCTCTCCAGGATCTAGCTCGCGTGGCTACCTACGGATCCTGGGCTGCGATGAGTGATAAAGGACTCTAGCAGCGGTCTACTAAGAGACCATGTACTCCAAGATCTAGCCTACACGGCTACTTACGGATCTACTGCTGTAAGCGGCTACTCGCCCTAGCACCACTTAGCCGTAAGCGACCTCCGGGTCCAGGCGACTACTCTGTAACTATGGCCCTGGCCATCCAGGTGTACTTCTTTAGTAATAAAGTATGATTGATCATCAACTCCTTTACTGTCTACTTCCCTCAACGGGACTACCGCCGAGTATGACTACTCGCATCTACTCCACGATGGGGCTCTGCACTCTAAGATCGCGACTACGAGTACTCATTGATGGAACTTTTCTTTCATTAACACTTGAACAATTACATTACAAATGTTTTTGTACACATGCTACTATGAGCTAACTATTACAGGACTACTGGAGGTTAAGCTTTTCGGCGACCTGCTCCGCAATGGGCGCCATCTGCTCCAGCAGCTCCGCATACTGCTCATCTGTACAATTGGCGGCTACCCCGCCAGCGACTACTTCCACGGGCGCCTTCGGGAAGTAAGACTTCATGAAGGCCAGCACATGGTTCGGGATCGACCTCGCCAGATGCTTCACATACATCGCAAGCCGGCTGGGGCCTTCCTTGAGGCGATCCACAAGCGGTGCTATCTTGGGGCCACCAGGATGAGGCACCAAGAGCTTGCAATCGGCCGCGCGGCTTCCTCAAGTTCCTTCAGCTGGGCCTGCAGCTCCTCGCAGTCTTCGTTCAGCTTCTGCAGCGATTTGTAGCAGTTGACGAGATCACGATCGGAAGCAATGCGAAGCTCCATATGCTTGTCGCACTCGAAGGCAAGTTCCTTATAGTCAAGCTCGAGTACCTGGCCGGCTTCCTGCTCCCGGTAGAAGAGGTTCTTCATATCTGTCTCTGAGGTCCTCAACTGCTCCACCCGGGTCTCAAGCTCTGCAAACAACAAGGTGCAGCGGGTTAGACTACCTCTCAACCTCCAACAACTACTCAACAAGTCAAGCGGTGTACCTTTGTTCTTGTTGCGGAGTGTCTTGTTCTTCCTCACCAAGTCGTCGCTCTTTGCCTGCATCTCTTGGACGTCATTGTGATATTTGGCAAAGGCGGCGTCGAGCTTGGACTACATGGCGGTCCCGTGCTTCCGCGACTTCAAGAGTTGATCTTCCACCGTGTCGCCGAAGCCTTGCAGCATGTTGGACTTCTCGCGGGACCTCTCCACGACGTCCTGCACAGACAACACATGTCAAATAAGTACTCAACAACAGAGGATTGACTACTCAGGAGTTAAGACTACTCGCCCTCATCCATTGTTCAGCCTGGCGGACCGCCGCCAAGTGACTGGCCACCGTCGCCGGGTCGACCAGGTCGTCTGCCAGCAGGTCCACCCCGCCACGACTACTCGCGGCGGCCTTAGTCGTCGGCGTAGAGCGGATGGGCTCTGCGTCTTGGATCTCCGGGGAGCGGATGACCACCTCCAGAGCAGCCTCCGGGGGCACGGTGGCCTCCTCTCCTCCGGTGGCCGCGGCGGCCTCTTCGGCGGTCTCCTCCATCTGCTCGGGGGCTCCTTGAGCAGCCTCCGGCTCCTATGGTGTCAAGTTCTGCATGGGCACTGCTGCCGGGATGTCGCGCCTTTCGGCCTCGGCACCTGTCAAGAAGAAGACAAGTGCATTAGCAAGTACGACTACTCTATGGGGAACGCTAAAGCCTTAGCAGAGTACTCACCCTCGACCACGCTGGCCTCGAGCAATGCAGCTCCAGCAGCCGGCGCTTCTGACTCCGCCTGAGGGGCTGGAGTGGACTCCTCGGCGGGCGGCGCGGCTTCTTCCTCCGCCACCACCGTAGAGGGCTCATCTCCCTCCCAGGACAGATCTGTTGATTTCATGCAGAAGTACACAAAATTGGTTGTCAATAAAGCTCGACTACTGCACCAAGTACTACTCGGGAAGGCTCAGCACTTACAAGCTTGACCGGACTATCATCACGGTCGGGGCACCGAGGATGCTGGCAATGTCTACCAGTCCACCCTTGGTGGGCGCCTCCTCTTGCGCCTGCCGCGCCGGCCGCTCCTCTCGCAAAGCAACGGTAGCCAGTGCAGTGCTCTCCTGCGCTTCGGCGGCCACCGCTCCTTCCGCAGCAGCAGCTGCGAGTTCCGTGCTCTCTTGATGAGCAGGGGGCTGGCGCTCCAGCTGCGCCAAAAGCTCTTCAACAGTGGGGGCTGGGCTACGACTCCCAGCTGGCTCCCCCACTGTGTCCCACTCGCCTTCGTCACCCTGATCAGCGAGCTCCGTAGGCGGCACCTCCTGCAAGCAAGGAAGCTCAATCATCAGCAAGTGATAACGAGAGACTAGTACTCGACTACACTAGTCAAGACGTCCTACCTCTTGAGGCATGGTCTCTGAGACCTTCAGCTTTTTCGTCACCCGCTTGCGGGCGGGGTTGCACGACCTCCGCGGCGGCGCAGCCAGACTAGCCTCCAGGCTAGCCGGCGGATCTTGAACGAGGGGCACATGAGGTAGGCCGGGACGGCTGAACCTGGACCGCAGCTGGAAGCGGTCCTGCAGCGTCTCCTCGTCGTCGTCCTCGTCGGACGTGTCTTCCACAATAACGGTGTCATCTCCTTCGCCGACTTCCCACCGCTCCTTGGCCTTGGTTTTTCCTCCTCCGGGACCTCGACTTCCTGAGGGGGCGGCTGCGGCTCGGAGACAAACTTCTTCAAGTCGTCCTGCAAAACACAAGACATCGGCGAGACTACTAACAAAGAATGGGTACTCGACTGGAGGTACGGCTACTTACCTCCTTTAGCGGGCGCGCGGCGGAGTACTCCGGGACTGGGCACGCCGTGTACGGTGGCATGTCCTTGAAGATGCGCCTCAGCCTATCAACGATGTCGTCGTCGTCGACTTCGCCTCCAGGCATCCGCGACGTGTCGTCGTCGCCGGTGTACTTGAAGCCCAGGGTGTCGCAGGCCATAAGTGGCTGCACCCTGCGCTTCATGAAGCTGAAGGCCACGTGCTCGGCCCTCAGCCCGGCTTCTCTCAGCACCTTTATGCGCGCCAACAGCTCGGGGAGCTGAATCCCCTCCTGCATCGTGGGCTCCGTGTTCCACAAGGCGTGATGTCTGGGCTGCTTCCCACTCGGCTTCGGCAACCCTGGGTGGTGGTTCGTGACGTAGAACCACTTCGCCTTCCCGTCTTGGTTGGAGTCGATGAGCTTGTACGAGAGGTACTGCTCGGCGGCGTCCTCCCGCATCTGGATGCCTGCTCCACCGACTACTCACGGGTTGCTGGCGCTCGGCTGCAGCTTCACCCGGAAAGACTTCCGGAACAGGATCTAGTGGGGCTTGATCCCCAGGAACGCTTCACAAAAGTGGACGAACACAGCGGTATGGAAAATACCGTTGGGGTTGAGGTTGAGGTACTCGACGCCGTAGTATCCCAGGAGGCCCTTGAAGAAGTCACTCGCTGGGAGCGCGAGTCCGCACTCCGCAAAGCGCGCGAACATCGGAATCTCGTCCTCGCTCTTCTCCATGGGGTACGGATCCCTGGCGGCGGCCCTCCACATGTCCATCTCCTTCTCACGGATGAACCCACTGTTGAGGAGGGCCAGCAGATCTTCGGTCTTCGTCTTCGACTTTTTCCACTCGCGGCTCGGATCTGGCCGCGGTGGCGACATCGGCGGTGCTGCCTCCGCGGCAGCCGTGGCGGCCTCTTCACGGCCCCTTTTCTTCCCAGCGGTCTTCGCGGACTTGGATGGCGATGGCTTCATTCTCCAAGTGCACGGCGTCTTCACGCGCATTCGCTCGGGGGCTACTCTGGCAGCTCTGGGTGGCGGCGCGCTTAGATCTATAGCGGCGGCGGCGTGTGCTGGAGGAGACTTTGGCCAAGATCTATTCGAAATGGCTACAACAGTGATGGGTGAAAAACCCTAAGGGTTTTGGCTTCTATTTATAAGTCAACACAGCCCTCCAATGGCCAGATGGATAAGTCTGTGCTCGCCTGACTCAGCGGCCGCGCGTGACTCTTCGTATTCTACTAGTCAACGCGCCTCACCTCGGGGGCTCGACTACTTCTACTCGATTACCTGGGAAGCGACAAGACTCAGGAGCATCTCAGGACACATTCTTTAAAGATGACCCTTCAATCCGAGAGGAAGTACTCGACTCAAGGCTCGGGGGCTCCGTGCCACGTGTCCTTCGGTTTTTTCTCTCCGGATTTTTCGGGATCTTCTTGCCAAAACTTCAGATGGACCCTCAGCCAGAGCCTACAACTCAACCTAAGGCTCGGGGGCTACTCCATATGGTGTGTGATTTTGCAATCGCACTTCCATATCAGCTTCGGCTTCAAGTCAACGCGGGCATTTTTGAAGACCTTCGAGGGCAGCACTCGAGGACGCTTGGGACTACTCGAGAAGACTTCAGGATTGCTCAGATATCAGCTGGAGTACATTCCAGCCTCGGGATGCTTCGACTACTCTTGAGTACTTTTGACTTGTAGTACTCGGGGACGCTTCAGGACTACTCGTTAAGGCCATCAAGATTACTTGAAGCTATCCTTCTCGACTACAAAGTACTCGGGGGCTTGTCGTATGGACCTCCCTGGGCCCACTACCTCGGTGGGTACCAGGACCGACTACTCGGTGGGCCCCTGGGACTACCCGGCTTGCGCTACACGGCACCTGATGGCGTGGAGCACAAGGACCACGGAGGAGAAGTACTCGGTTAGGAAGCTATACATGTCCTGCACTGTATGGAAGACTCCTAGACGTACTCGACTAGTACTCTCTCCCTGATCCAACTTGTAACCCTGCCTCCCGGACTATATAAGGCGAGGCAGGGACCCCTCTCTCTCACGGCTTAAGATTGCATCATCTTGTAATCGCACCCAATCAATCTAGAGCCACGCAGAACACAGGACGTAGGGTATTATGCACCTCGCGGCCCGAACCTGTCTAAATTGTGTGCCACGTGTCTCTTCCTTCAAGTTACCGATCTCGGCGAGGCCACATTCATCTACTTCGGGTACTCCCCTTAGTAGGTTGCTGGTCTAAAACACCGACAATGACAACCCATATAGACACATTAAGGAATTCACGTTGTTATGCAACACGGTGCAACAAGAAGGAGTTCCGGTCGCTTGGTTCAAGTGGAATCTTTTTCCGTTCTCTCTCGAAGATGAAGCACGAAGATGGTACACACTTGCGTCCGTTGAGGCAAAAGGAAATTGGGATGAGCTAGTGAAGAAGTTTCTTTTGTAGTTCTTCCCCATAAGCAAGGTCCAAGACTTAAGGAGGCAAGTGCTCACTTTCAAGCAAGGAGAGGAGGAAGGAATTGATGAAGCATGGGACAGTTTTGATCAACTACTTGAGTGAGGCCCGAACATGGGATTTTTCGGTGACTTGATGTTGCATACCTTTTATTACTAACCCCTAACTCATCTCGTTTTGTAAGCATGTGTGCAGGCGGTGATATAATGGACAAAACAATTAGTGAAGCCGCATAAATCTTACAAGGAATAAGTAATGGATAAAGAACGCAACGAGATTGGCAAAGACGTTGTCGGGAGGAGCAAAACGACAAAAGCAAGCCCAAGGTGCTTGCTGAATTTTCTGAAAAAGATGAACCGGAGGTCAAGGAAGATGAATCGACCATACAAGAAATTGAAGATCCACTTCCCATGATAAGAGAAATCAATTCGGATATTAAAAATGTTGAAACTAACATGAATGTAGGCCGAAGTATAGGGAATGCTAGACCATTGGCGGAGTTCAATCAATCTGGTTGGATTCAAGTTGATTTTGCCCCACTAATCAACTACCGAAAAAAGGAGGAACGCCGACACGTTGGCAAACTAGTTGAAGATATATTTGATCAGGATATGAGTGGAGAATCAATCCAAAATATGTTTGAAGAAGAAAGAGAAGAAGATGATGAAGGATGGATCGACCAATTTGACAACTCAAAGATTTATGATGAAGAGAGAGAAAAGTACAACCGTGATGAGCCTAGTGACTCAAGGGACAAATGGGAGAAGGTAGGACTCAATCTAGAAGGTTATAGCTTGTGTGCTATTGAAGCTCACACACTAGCAAAGAAAGACACCGAAGTACTCAAGGATGAAGAAAAGAGTGAATCAACGATGACCGATCTTGAC
This sequence comes from Cenchrus americanus, assembly GCA_947561735.1. Taxonomy (NCBI): domain Eukaryota; kingdom Viridiplantae; phylum Streptophyta; class Magnoliopsida; order Poales; family Poaceae; genus Cenchrus; species Cenchrus americanus. The sequence goes on from OX387244.1 coordinate 155,801,503, forward strand.
GACATGTGGCACACGGGAGATAAAGAAAGCAACATACAAGACTTTGAAGATGAAGATTTGGTTTATAAAGAAGACTTCAAAGAAGAGATGAATGCATTCATAGTTGAAGGATTACATGTTCCACATGATGAGTTGAAGAAATTGCAAGACGGTGATGAAGAGACAACTCCACTTGTTGAGATTGACTTGATTTCAACGCTACAAAACGAACCAAAGATCACTCTTGTTGAGGGAGCTCCAAAGCAAAGGTACACACAAAAACCTCGAGATATTATTGGTATTAATGATGATATGTTCAAATATTCATGTTGGACCAATAGTATGAATAATAGTTTAGATTATATGCCTTATTCCAATAATGATCATGTTGATAAGCTAGATTTTCTTGACAATGAAAAGGAAGAAACATTTATGTTCGAACCAATTGATCTCACACCTAAAGAACCTTTGCCTAATGATGAGCTAAGTGTTATGCATGAAACATATGCTTCTTTTGTTTACACCTTGACTTGTTGCTACAATTCGCATGTGGTGTTAATTATGGACGCGTATGTTTACAATAAGTTTTGTAAATCTCGATCATGCTTTGCGCTTGGTCAAGCTAATGACCTTAAAAAAGAACATGTCGGGAAAGGCCCGATTTTCACTAACCATATAGACAAAATTCGAATAATGAAAAGAGAAGTAATGACTAGAGAGTTGCAAGATAAATCATCAACCTATTCAAATCCCGCGATGGATGCTGTTGTGTTCATCAATTTGAGAGCTTGTTTAGAGGTGTACAAATGAAGAAAATGAGATATTCAGAAGCTCAATCAAGTTTCGATTCCAACGCATGAAGAACCAATGAATTTGAAGATACGTGCAAGGAGTTATGGAGAAAACATTAATCGTTGCGCGTGCTTAAATTTCAGGACAGATTTCATCGCAGGAGTAAAACAGACGTAACTTTCTTGTCCGGAGTCCGATTTGGGCAAACAAAGACTCGTTGAAAAGGAAATTTTGTGCACTTTACAATGGAGTAGATATTGGGTATACTTTCTGTTATGAATATTAAAGAAAAATTCATGGAGTGAAGGCAGAACCGAAGGGTTATAAAGAAGGAGATAGCGATGAAGCAAAAGGATGCCTTGGGCAAGTCTTCTATAAGTGATCAAGCACAACATGAGAAGTAAATTAAAGCTGTATTGGTACATTTTCTTCTTGCATGAAGGGTCATGGCTATGCGATGAAAAGAAGGTATGTGAGAAAGTAGAGCTATATGACTTTATATGGAGCGCTTTTTGGGAGGCAACCAGTTTCTTTATGTTTTATCCTTTTGTTAGAGAGAATAAAGAACGGCACCTTCTTATGATGATCAACTTGTGATTATTAATCTAAGTTTAGTTTTCCTTTTTAGAACAATTATCATGTTCATGCTCATATTTATTTATTTGCATGCATTACATTTTGTTGTCAACGTGATGTTTCTTTGCATATACATGTTTTGCACATAGTTGGCTTGGTTGTTTTATATATACTTAATGATGTATGCTTCAGTTTTCATGTTAATGATTCATAGGGCCCTATAAGTATTTTCCTTTTGTGATCTTGTTTCAACGTGGTGTTTAAACATGATTGCGGACCATCATCATTAAGTTCAATAAACCTTGCTAGCTTTTCATATGTTTCATGTTGCATTGATTAGTTTATAATCTTTGCAATGTGCTTAATTTTTCTTGTGCTATAATAGTTATTGATCTAGGGATAGACATGGTGTTTTAACCCTTGATAAATTAATCTTCGTGGCTATGGAGAAATTTGGCAACCTAGTTGTAAACATGGTGTTTAGAACTAGGTGAAATCATTGTCTTTGTTTATATGTTTTCCTGTCATGTGTGTACACACCTTGCACCACGTACACTCATTAGATTTTTATTTCTCATTAGACTAATTATGCCACAAGTTGAGAGTCATATGAAACATTGTTGGATTGTTGGCAATTCTATCTACTTCCAACCGTCACCTTGGGGTAGAATGTGCGCTTAAAACGTCTTGCAGGCAAGATAGAGACTCTCACTACGAGGAAATTAAAGGATGGATAAGGTAAAAATGTTTTGTCTCCTTCTTCCATACCTAGAAAAATCCTAAGCATGGGGGAGACCCTGAATCTTCAACACGGAAGTGCAACATGACGCTATAGAAGATAAAAATGACCAAGACCATCAATGTCTCCGGATCAATGCGCAAGAAGCCACCGATCTCATCAAAATTTTGCGTGGTCTCAAGGGGAAAACACTGAGTAATTTTGTATATTTAGAAGCTCCATGAAGTTACGATTCCAACCAATAAAGAATCAAGACAATCGGAGGTTTCTACAAGCAGTTATGCCCGAATCACCGAGTGCAACACGTTCTGAAATCAGTTTTGGACAGCACACAACGTTGAAGTAAAACGGACATAGCTCCCTTGTTTGAACTCCGTTTTCGATGAATGACCACACGTTGGAAAGGTAATTTCATAAACTTTTCAATAGAGCTACATTTTGATATATGTTCTGTTCTGGACAGAGAGGAAGTTCATGAAAAAAGAGACAGCAAGGAGACGATGAGAACAAGAAAGAGGAGATGGTGATGACAACATTGAAGAGAAGGGCAAACCCTTTACAATTTACAACATCTACTTTACAGAATCTACTTTTCAGAATCTACTTTACAGAATCTACTTTACAGAATCTCCGGGCAAACCCTTTACAATTTACAACATCTACTTTACAGAATCTACTTTTCGGCGACTTCTCCATTGCAATTTCCCCTTTTCTACAACACAGTCCTACAAGTTCGTCTGGCTGCATCGATCGATCTTCGGCAAGCTTGTGAGTACCATTTTACCAAATAACCCTATGCTTTAACCTTCGGGCGCATCGCTGAGGTTTCGTCTAGTTCTTTATTCGCCTCTTACGGATATTAGCTAGATCTGCAAGTTTTCGTACCAATTCTTGTGGTTTTAGCTTTTATCATCAATTTATCCCACTCGATCTAGATCATATCGACTTCTAACATCGCAGCCGATTCCGACCTGTTCAAGTGCTGACGTCACGATCGGTCGATCCAACCAATCTGTCTGTCTACCTATCGCGCCCCAGTCGCTCTCAAGCCGGCCGATCCCACTCTTTAGTATCAGCCGATTGGCTGCAACACGTATCACTAAGAGGCCATCGGTTCTCTAGTCGATCCCTAATATTTTTCCATTGTCAATCAACAGGTCAGATTGGCTGGCGCACCTAGCTACAAACCGGGGAGTCATGTGTCTTACGCGCGGAGGTGACGTCCTATTTTCGCGTCAACACACTTTTGGCACGCCTAGTGGGACCTAAAGAAGTCAACAATGATGAAGAACATGAAGAGTGGTACTTTCGAGGTTGACACAGACAATATTCAAGCAATCACCAAGGATCAGCTGAAAGATGCCGAAAAGCCAAGTTTGAAGCTCACATGAAGCATTATGATGAGCTCTTCCTCACATCATATGGTTAGAATAAAGGTGGAGTCCTCAAGAAGAATCCTTTGCCAACAGCTAAGCAAGTCACCTTCTCAGCCGATCCCGAAGGGCATCAAGACATGATGAATAAGGCGATGCATCAGACAATGATTAATCAAGCTAAAGTTCTCGCCAATACCATTCAGAATTGTCTAACTGAAACCCTCAAGAAAGGAGTAGAAGGAGGATACTTGGGACCTGCATACTTCCAGCTAAATCGAACTCCTCCAGTGTTCCAAAAAGACCAATCGGCTTTCCCGGCGATTGATGACTCAACAGTAAGGGTTTCACTGTTTCCACAGATCAATACAACTGCTCCTGGTTCTTCATCGGATTCCCAGCCGATTCAGAATCAAAGTATTGTAGATAAGTCCAAAGACCCTACTGTTACGATGGTTGTGATCCAAATTCACTCGACACAGTCCAATGTCCAAGATCAGACGTTCTCAGTGCAGAACCATGATCAGAAGTATCCTAAAATAAGAAATCAGGACAAAAATCTTGCAGGATGGGATTTAACTCACGATCATTTTGGGACTAATATCTCAAATTTCTTTGAACCTCAGCCTGAGGAAATTCTAGAAGTGAAGTACCCGCAATCTTATCAAGCTATGTTTGGAGGTACTGACTGTGCATATGAACAAGGAGCGAGTAGAGTTTGTCTACTTCAATCACGGGAGCAAGGCTTTTGAAAAAGTCAAGATCAGTCCAGCTCATGCTCATATGGTCATACCAATAGAATGAAAAGCCCCTGTTCAACCTCATAAATCGGCTCAGTAGCCGATGCTAGGGATGCCTGTGCAGACTGCTCCACTGCAACAGTCAACTTCTATGCAACCTGTCTTAACCCCGGCTAATACGGTGGCTCATACAAGATCATCACCTCAGCAACCCATCAACCAAAGTGTGGCAGGATAACCAATAGCACCACAGCAACAGGTGGATTCCACTTAGGTAGTACAAATGCTTCTGAATCAATTGGCTATCTCAGGCTAGTTGAACTTGCATTAGCCAGCCCCATCGGCTAGTCAGCCAATCGGACAAATTCCACCTGTGATAGGTCAATCAAATGCAGAAGGTTCTTCTGAAGCAGGAACATCAATGGCACCAATCCACAACGAAGAACCTTGGAAGATCAACCTCCAGAGACTCCATCAGCTGAGATGCAAGCAATCTAACAAGTATCTGCTGAGTTGAAGTCTCATGTGAAGCAGGAGTTGATTGATCACTTTTCAGAGATGCAGCAGAAGTAATATGGGATGAAACCCAAGCAACAGTCCTGCATGTATGGAACACAATGTCCATCTGGCTATGATCAGATACCTTTCACTCCAAGATTCAAGGTGCCAGACTTCACAAAATTCTCTGGTCGGGAGGATACATCCACAATGAAGCATATCACTCAATTCATCATACAAAGTGGAGAAGCAGGGAACGTTGATGTGAGGACCGTGTGTGGTTCGAGGACCGGAGGATGGTCGCTTCCTTGTGTGATGAGTGATTGACAACGTTGTGTGGACTGATTCTTGGCCAAGTATTGCAAGTGCAGGTTGCGGCTTGACTGGTGTTGGTGCAGGTGAAGAACAAGCGCGAAAGGTCGTCGCCGGTGAGGCCTCCAAGTGTGGAGAAGACAAGTAGGCTTCATTCGAGGGACCCGGTGGCCAGCGGGGTCAAGTGCGGGCCACATGGTGGCATGAACAGCAAGATGAAGTCATGGATGGTTTCTTGGTTGAGCCTCAAAACCAAGGTCGAGCCAGGACTACGTGGGAGCCGAGTCATGAGTGGAGATTGGCGGAGGCTACACCGAGTTCGCGGGGTTTCCGGTGGTTCACCAGAAAACCATTGGGTTCCTTGGTTGATCCACAAAGCCAAGACCGAAGAACCGAAGACGGTGCTGCAGCGGTGCCAGACCGGTCTAACTGGTGGGTCTGACCGGTGGGTACGGTCTGACCGGTGAGGAGCACCGGTCTGACCGGTATGCGACGACGCAATCCGGAGACTTCGAAGCGGAGGACACACGTCGGGATCGCATGGCTTGCGTCGAGGCTACGCAGGGTGCGGTCGCCGGGCATCCGTCTGATGGTGAAGACATGAAGACTTCCAAATCCGCCCTTGAGGGGCTTGTATCCCAAGTTATTAGGAAAGGGCATTTTAGACTTTCGGTTGCCTCCATATAACCCAAGAGGTGGGAGGATGGCAGCCAAGTTCTTGAAACCCTAGTCCATTTGCTATCCTATTTTCCCTTCCTATTTTCCTCAGGATTTTTATAGGACTAGCTTGAGAGCTTCATCGTGAGATCTTGTGAGAGGGTTGGATGATTGGGCGGCAAGCTAGACCTTGTATGAACCTTTGTTGCATGTATAGATGATTCGGCGTGGTTCCTCAAGGTTTGGATGTGTTGTTCCCGGTTGTTCTTGGTGGTGATTTTCGGAGCCCTCTCTTGGTGATTTCTTTGGGTTGTTTTCGGGACCTTTCTCTTGGGGATTTGATGGGGGGAATTTGTGGGAACCCTTCATGGTTCTTTGGGCTGTGATTCCCCTCCCAAATCCTTGAGTAAAGGGGCTCGATTTTGGGGTTTTCCGAGTTCTAGAGTTTGTGGTGCTCTTGGCGGGATTTTTTCGAGTCCTCCTTTTTGGACAAGTTTTGGTGGGATTAAACTTGGCTATGGAGTCCTCATGAGGTGTTCCTAATATTCCCAAAGTCTTGTTCAAGTCCGTGGAGCGATTCGGGAGATCGAGGTTTGGTTTTGGGGGAGTTGACACGCGGGTGCTGTTCATCCCGAGCTGCCCAGACTACACCGGTCTGACCGGTGCTCTTGACCGGTCTGACCGGTGCATCCCTCGGTGGGTTTTTGCTCGGGTGATCGTCTGGGTGTGTTCTTTGTTGTCTGTCTTTCTTCTTCGTTTCGAGTTTGGGTCAGTTTGGAGGTCGGTTGGCCTGTTTGGTGCCTTGGGGGCTTTCAGGCTGTGACCGATCTGACCGGTGCGTCTCACTGGTCTGACCGGTGTAGAGCCACTTAGTGAAAGTTGCCCAGTTTCACCAGCAGGGACCAGTCTGACTGGTGGTGCTCACCGGTCTGACCGGTGTTGGTCAGTGGACTCGAGGTTTGGTGTTCCCCTACATTCTCGGGTCGGAAGGGTGTGTGTGTTGGTTCCTAGGTCCAGTGGCACTCCAGTGGCTACGTGGGCTTGGCCAACTTGGGTAGTGAGTCGGAGACGTGTGTTGGAAGTCGTGTTCATCTTGTTAGAGTTTCCATCTCCTTCGAGAAGAAGTTTTATCGGCTCCCATTCACTCCCCCCCCTCTCTGGTTCGCCGTATCGGTCCTTCATGATGCACTAAGGATATGGTTGTTTTCTTCATCTCTATCAAGGCTAGCATTCTCATGGTTTACTTCATTGCAAGCTAACTACATCATCGAATGGTCCGATTTGGAGCAGTAGTTCCACAATTATTTATTCTCTGGCATCCATGAGATGAAGATTACTGATCTAACCAGACTCTAGCAATGGAACGATGAAACAATTGTTGGATTCATTCAGAGATTCAGAGAAGTTAGAAACAAATGTTATAGTCTAAATCTGGGAACAAGCAGTTGGTTGAGTTGGCATTCCAAAGTATCTTGCCAGCCTTGAGGAAGAAATATGCATCACATGACTTCGAGAGTCTCAGCCAATTGGTCAGCAGGATGAGTCAGGAAACTACAAAATCCTATGAGCTTAGAAGGAACTTCTAAAAAAAGGTATCTTATGTGGATTATTCTGACTCAGAAGATGTAGACAATATGATAGGACTTGCAGAGTGGGTCAAAGGCAAGAAGATAGTGCCTTGCCCCTTTGGCAAGAAAGAACCAGAAAAATTCGGCTTTGATATCACTAAGTCTGATAAGATATTTGATGTGTTGCTACAGCAAGGGCAGATCATGCTCTCCCAGTTCCACACTATACCATCTACAAAAGAGCTCAAGAGGATGACGTATTGCAAATGGCAAAATGCAACATCGCATGACACTAATGATTGCAAGATCTTCAGGCAACAGATCCTGATAGAGGCGGAGTGCCCAATCTTTCGGTGAGTGGAGATAGCTTCAATCTAGTGGGAGACGACCCTCACGATCCGACTACGACAAGCGAGACTCGAAGCACCAATGCAATCGCTGAACCAACTCCCGATGGTTACCGACCTTGCCGGCGCAAGATCAACCTGATCACGAAGATCAATTCCTGTGCGCAATCGAAGAACGAACAAGAATCTGAGGCGAGCAATCTTAATATCACTCGAAAGTGGAGTTCTGAATCACAGAGGACAGCACGTATTTGTGTGTGTGCTGGTGTAGCTAAAGCTAGATCTAAAACAAAACTCAAGTCTGAAAATTAAAGAGGAGTCTATCTAAATAGGGGGCGCAGCTCCTGGCGGATAAGGAAGGAGCGTGCGGCCAGGAGGAGGGTGGCGGAGCCCAACCCTAGGCGCCCCAACCCGGGCCGCCTGTTGGGCCATCTTCTATGCTTATGGACCTTTATTCTTAAATAGCATGATGTAGTTCAATTCCCTTGCACGAGCCCGAGTAATTGGCCCAGGTGGAGGGAATGACATCTGGGCTGGAGGTGCGCCTAGTGGTGTAGATGGCGCCTGAGGTGCTTCCGGTGCTGCTGGTGTAGATGTACGTGGTGCTTCTGGTGCTGCAGGTGTAGATGTACGTGTGATGTAGTTCGTGTCCTCATCATCCTCCCCTTCTTGAACTGAAGTCGTCCTCGACGGCAACTCGTCATCTTCTCCCGTGTATGGTTTCAAATCTGCAACATTAAAACTAGTGGAAACACCAAACTCCGCAGGCAGGTCAAGAACATAAGCATTTTCATTAATCTTGGTTAGGACTTTAAAAGGACAAGCAGCACGAGGCATTAATTTAGAACGGTGCAAAGCAGGAAAACGATCCTTTCGTAAATGCAACCAAACCATATCACCAGGCTCAAAAGTAACAAGTTTTCTACTTTTACTACCAGCAACTTGATACTTAGCATTAGCAGCAGCAATGTTTTGGTGAGTTTGTTCATGCAGATTAATCATTTGTTCAACATGTGCAACAGCATCTATGTGCGGGACGTCCTCAGCATCAAGCAAAAATAAATCAATAGGCGCCCGTGGAATGTAACCATACACAATCTGAAAAGGACTCATCTTTGTAGAAGAATGTGTTGCATGATTATAAGCAAATTCAACATGAGGCAAACAATCTTCCCAACGTTTCAAATTTTTATCTAGAACAGCCCTAAGCATGGTTGACAAAGTCCTATTAACCACCTCAGTTTGCCCATCAGTCTGAGGGTGACAAGTTGTACTAAACAACAATTTAGTTCCCAATTTATTCCAAAGTGATCTCCAAAAATGACTGAGAAACTTAGCATCACGATCAGAGACTATTGTATTTGGAATACCATGCAAATGAATAATCTCTCTAAAGAACAAATCAACAACACGACTAGCATCATCAGTCTTATGACAAGGTATGAAATGAGCCATTTTGGAGAAACGATCAACAACCACAAAAATGTTATCCCGCCCCTTTTTAGTTCTAGGCAATCCCAAAACAAAATCCATCGAAATATCAAGCCAAGGAGAGGTAGGGACAAGCAAAGGCATATACAAACCATGGTTGCTCAAACGTGACTTAGCTTTCTGACAAGTAGTGCAACGTGCAACAACGAGCTCAACATCTTTGCGCATCCGGGACCAAAAGAAGTGGGCAGCCAGCACCTCATGCGTCTTGTAAACACCAAAATGCCCCATGAGACCGCCTCCATGTGCTTCCTGCAACAACAACAAACGAACCGAACTAGCTGGAACACAGCTTGTTAGCGCGAAACAGGAACCCGTCCTGCAGGTGAAATTTGCCCCAAGGTTTCCCATTAACACAATGAGCGAAAACATCCTTGAAATCAGCGTCGTCCACATATAAATCTTTCACAGTTTGCAAGCCAAAAATTTTAAAATCTAACTGTGACAGCATAGTATAACGACGAGACAAAGCATCAGTGATAACATTATCCTTCCCGTTCTTGTGTTTTATGATGTAAGGAAAGGACCCAATAAATTCGACCCATTTAGCATGACGACGGTTCAGATTTGTTTGGGTACGAATATGTTTCAAAGCCTCATGATCCGAATGAATTATAAACTCGCGATCCCAAAGATAGTGCTGCCATGTTTGCAAAGTTCGCACTAAAGCATAAAGTTCCTTATCATAAGTTGAGTATTTCAAGCTAGCACCACTTAATTTCTCGCTAAAGTAAGCAACTGGTTTACCTTCTTGTAACAAAATAGCACCTAGCCCAATACCACTAGCATCGCATTCAAGCTCAAACACTTTAGTAAAATCAGGCAACTGCAAGAGAGGAGTGTGGGTTAACTTATCTTTCAATGTGGTGAACGCTACCTCCTGTGCATCACTCCAAGCAAAGGAACATCTTTCTTTGTAAGCTCATGTAGAGGTGCTGCAATGGTGCTAAAATCACGGACAAAACGGCAGTAGAAACCTGCAAGACCAAGAAAACTCCGAATCTGGGTAACCGTTGTCGGTGTAGGCCACTCCCGAATAGCATCAATCTTGCTGCTGTCCACATCAATACTCTGTGGAGTAACAACATAACCAAGAAACGAGACACGTTGTGTGCAGAAAATGCATTTTTCAATGTTAGCAAATAAATGGGCAGCCCTCAACGCGTCAAAAACGGCACTCAAATGTTCTAAATGCTCTACCATAGACTTGCTGTAAATCAAGATATCGGCAAAATAGACAACGACAAACAATCCGATGAAGGGCCTCAGAACTTCATTCATCAAGCGCATAAAAGTGCTGGGAGCATTAGTCAAACCAAACAGCATAACCAACCATTCATATAAGCCAAATTTAGTTTTAAAAGCCGTTTTCCATTCATCTCCCAATTTCATTCTAATCTGATGGTAACCACTGCGCAAATCAATCTTAGTAAACAGAATGGCACCACTAAGCTCATCTAGCATATCATCAAGGCGTGGTATAGGGTGGCGATAACGAATTGTTATGTTATTAATAGCACGACAATCTACACACATACGCCATGATCCATCTTTCTTAGGAACAAGTAACATAGGAACCGAGGAAGGACTAAGAGACTCACGAATGTAACCCTTATCAAGTAACGCCTGCACCTGGCGCTGAATCTCTTTCGTCTCATCCGGGTTTGTACGATACGGGGCGTGGTTTGGAAGCTGGGCACCGGGAATGAGGTCGATCTGGTGCTCAATGCCACGAAGCGGTGGGAGACCCGGTGGCAAGTCTTTGGGAAAAACATCAGCATACTCCTGCAAAAGGTTAGCAACCGCAGGCGGAATATCCACAGATGGTGCATCATCAAGGGAAGCAAGCACACTAGAGCATACAAGGGCATAGCATGGCAAAGGAGCATCTCGAATATCATCAAAATCAGCACGTGTAGCAAGTAAAACAGGAGCATTCAACTTAATTTCAGATTTATCAGAAGTGGAGGGTGATGGTTCTGTTGTTTAGCCATTTTAACAGCTCTAGCAAGATCATCTTTAACAATTTGTTCAGGCGTCATAGGATGTATAATTATTTTCTGACCCTTAAACGTGAGAGAATAATGATTCGAACGACCATGATGCAAGCTATCAGTATCATATTGCCAAGGTCTACCAAGTAACAAAGAACATGCTTCCATAGGAACAACATCACAATCAACATAATCAGAGTAAGCCATTGAATGTGATATGGGTTTGCATGCTTACGAGTGGGTAATGACAACTTCTCGACCAGCATAGTACTCGCCAAATTGTTGCAGCTGCCGCTGTCGATGATGATGCGAATCGACCGCTCCTGCACAACACCCTTCGTATGGAACAGAGTGTGTCGCTGATTCTTTTCGGCTGGGGCGACCTGTATACTAAGAACACACTGCACAACAAGACTCTCGTACCTATCGGCGTCCCCGAGATTGACATGTATGTCCGTCTTAACTACATTGTCAGTGGCAAGCAAAGTATGTTCAAGTTCTTCTGAATCACTAGCTGAAGAGCACTCACCATTGTCACGAATGAGTAATGTGCGTTTGTTCGACAGTCCCGAGCCACGTGGCCACGTCCGCTGCAATGAAAACACGTGATATCCCGTGTACGACTTGTGGTGGATGCTGCGCCTGTGGATGGAGTGGTGCCTGTGGCTGGGGTGGCTCCTGCCTGCGTAGCTGGCTTCTCACGCGGTGTAGGTGTGGATGGCGCAGGAAGAGTAGGTGCTGAACTGGACGACGAATTTCTACCTGCAAAAGTGTTAGAATATGTCCTCGAGCGGTGTCCCTGCACTTCACGCTCAGCTTTGCAAGCAAACTCAAATAATTGGGTCATGTCAACATATTCTTTATAATCAAGGATGTCCTGAATTTCGAGGTTCAAACCACCACGAAAGCGTGCCATTGCAGCGTCGGGTTCCTCCAATATACCACAACGAATCATACCTTTTTGCAACTCCTGGTAATAGTCCTCAACAGACTGAGAACCTTGCTGAAATCGCTGCATTTTGTTAAGCAAATCACGAGCATAATATGAAGGCACAAAGCGATGTCGCATAGCAGTTTTTAATTGCTCCCAAGTGGTCGGAACAGCAGTAGGATTTTTATTCTTATACTCACGCCACCAAATTAAAGCAAAATCAGTAAACTCACTAATGGCAGCCTTAACTTGAGAGGTAGTAGCAATATCATGACATGAAAATTTTTCTTCAACTTCTAACTCCCAATCAAGATATGCAGCAGGATCGTATTTGCCATTAAAGGGTGGAATTTTAAATTTGATTTTAGAGAAGGAGTCGTTACCAGCAGGGCGGCGTGGTACACGGCGGGCTTTGCCGCGGTGGTCAGCATCCTCCTGCTCATCGTCACCCACACATCCTTGGGCCACCAAATCAGTTACCACCGTGTTCAATGCATCGAGTCGTGACACGATGGCGTTGAGCGTCGTCTTGGTGGCTGTCTGCGCGAGGTCGAGCCAGTCGAACCGCTCGTTGGCCGTAGTAACCGTGGAGTCCATTCGTTCGTGCATGGTCTTGATGTCGGTGACAAGGCCTTCAATCTCAGTACGCATGTCTTGCAACTCTTTCTTGTCGGTGTCGCCTAACATGGTTAGCGCAAACACAAAAACAAAACGACAATAAAAGCAGGTGTGGAACGGCTCACAAGGCGCTCAAACTAGTGCTGTTATCAAATTCTTATCCGTTCTTACCAGCACATAGGGACGACCTGCAACCAACCGGTGGAACTCACGAAAGATTGGAGGAGCGATTGCCTGGAGAAACAAAATCTACTCGTTGTAGAAATATGTGGAGTTCTGGGAAGGTGCACTCAATTTGAAGGATTAGCACAATCAAACAATAATGCAAAGATGAATAATAGTGCTAAACACGATCAAACGCTGCTGGTAACAAGTGAAACCGAATAGGAAGTGAAAAAGATGGATGGGCGCACCTCTTTTCTCTTTATTTATTTTTTCGGAATTTTTTTTCAATTTTTTTTCAAGGTGCCCCAAAAACTGATAATATGAACACAGATGATCTCAAATAGCAACTCACCACATGCACTTTTTCTGAAAGTACAGGGGTATTTCGGTAATTAAAAGATACTCTCTCTCTCACACACACAACAGTAAGGCCAAGCTCTGAATATGGTGTGTTGTGGCGTGGTAGTTTTATCGTGGAGAATAGCAGGAGAGGCACTGTATGCCGTGGGAAAAACGGAGCCGGACTCCACGGAAAACTCCTTCAACAAGAATGAATCGGTGGCGAATTGTGACGGCGCAAAACTCGTTCACCGAGACGAATCGGTTCCCGTTTCCCACATGGACTGTGCGGCGGTCTCTCTTTTCTTTCGGATTCTCTCTCTTTTTTTGTTCCTTTTTTTGGATTGCTTTCCTTTTTTCTTTTTTTCTCTCTCTTTTTTTTTGACCTACCGCACCACGGGACAGGGAAGGGGAACCGAGAGGCGGCGGCGTGACGGTGGGCGTGACGGCTAGGGTTAGATGAAACAAAGATGAAACACAAGTAACCAGCAACAATTGAACGAGTAAGCACACAAATTCAACAAAGACACTTATTGAAAGAATGTGCAAGGCTAAAAGGTGGTTGCTAGGACAAGGATCTAACCTGAAATAATTTTTGTTTTGGTTTTTGTGGACTGTAGGAAAGGAAAAACACTCGATAAAACTCACTGGTCAACCTGGAAAGCTGATACCACTTGATAGAGGCGGAGTGCCCGATCTTTCGGTGAGTAGAGATAGCTTCGATCTGGTGGGAGACGACCCTCATGATCCAACTACGACGAGCGAGACTCGAAGCGCCAATGCAATCACTGAACCAACTCCCGATGGTTACCGACCTTGCCGGCGCAAGATCAGCCTGATCACGAAGATCAATTCCTGTGCGCAATCGAAGAACGAACAAGAATCTGAGGCGAGCAATCTTAATATCACTTGAAAGTGGAGTTCTGAATCACAGAGGACAGCACGTATTTGTGCGTGTTCTGGTGTAGCTAAAGCTAGATGTAAAACAAAACTCAAGTCTGAAAATTAAAGAGGAGTCTATCTAAATAGGGGGCACAGCTTCTGGCAGATAAGGAAGGAGCGTGCGGCCAGGAGGAGGGTGGCGGCGCCCAACCCTAGGCGCCCTAACCCGAGCCGCCTGTTGGGCCATCTTCTATGCTTCTGGACCTTCGTTCTTCAATAGCATGATGGAGGGAATGACGTCTGGGCTGGATGTGCGCCTAGTGGTGTAGATGGCGCCTGAGGTGCTTCCGGTGCTGCTGGTGTAGATGTACGTGGTGCTTCTGGTGCTGCAGGTGTAGATGTACGTGTGATGTAGTTCGTGTCCTTATCAGATCCAGTCAGCTATTGAGCAAGAGAGGCTTAAGGTTGAAACCCCTACCAAACCTGAAAAGCTGATGAAGATTGATCAACACCCCTTCCCAACCAATACAGTTGAAGTGTCTGGCAAGAGAAAGCAAAGGGAATAGAAGAGTGGGCACGGTGCAACGAGGGACAATGGAGATGTCCATTCTTCAAATATTGCTGGGAAGAAGGGATCAAACTGCCGACGATAAAGAATTGTCCAGAGTGCAATGGGGCTTACAACAACAGCAGCTCATCGAAGAGAGTTTGCCTTGATGACAGAAGAGCTACAGCTGGGGATCACCATGAATTCAACAATGAACGGGTCTTAGTTCATGATCGGCTGGGGAGCAAGGCCACGATCGGCTGGGGGCAAGACCAATGTTCATGATCGTCTGGAAGGCTGAGTCAACCAAAGGTCAAACGATCGGCTAGAAGAGATGGCCGATTCTCTAGTCCCTGATGAAGATATCACGTGGCGAGCTCCTGAACGTCGACGCATGCTACAACTGGATGATGAAGGGTCAAGACAATCCTACAACAAGCCTAATCCCTAATGGTGTTCAGATGGCTTGACCAAATCCCAGAAAAGGAGAGTCCAGCGCCTACACCAGCTAGAACAGCAAGAAGAAGAGGAGAAACGTGTGCTGGACAAAAAGAAGGTTCAGTCTAAAGTATGGCGGCCAAAGCCTAGGGACGATGATGGGAAGGATGACAAACCACAAGCTCATATAAACATGGTTGTCTTTCTACCAAAAGAGTTCATGGCTCCGGTTGATTCATATATGTCTGATGAAGAACTTGGCATGGCTCAATTAACACTGGAACCTACATAAGCTATCTTTAAGAAGCCAGAAGATGAAAAAAGACAGCACTTAAAGGCATTGATTCTCAAGGGCTTTGTCAATGGGAAACCAGTCACCAGGATGCTAGTAGATGGATGAGTAGTAGTCAATCTGGTGCCACACACCATATTGTGCAAGATTGGGAAGTCAGATGAAGATCTGACCCAAACCGACATGATTTTGGTGGACTTCGAAGGAAACGTCTCTCCGGCTGAAGGTGAAATCTACGTCGAGCTCACCATCCGTAGTAAGATCCTTCTAACCGCTTTATTTGTCATTAAAGAGAGGGGATCTTATAATTTATTGCTGGGTCGGGATTGGATACATGCCAACTGTTGCATACCATGTACAATTTATCAATTCAGTGGAAGTGGTCCAAGGAGAAACCTCCTTGACAGTGGCAGCTAAAGAAGCACAAGGGTGGACCTATGATCGAGTGAGCTGCAAATCTGGAAAAACATGGGATACCAAGTATCTTAAAGTGTCTGGTTTTGGACTAAAGCCGGTTCAAGCAGTTGACTCTGATGACAAGATTTAACGAGTCACTACAACCGATGGATTGGTCGCCCATGTATATCAACAGTTGTATGAGTCGATTGTCATATCAAGCCTATCGGCCGATAGGATTTTTGAGCTGTGGCCGATTGCAAATGTAATCGTTTCTAGTAGAATAGCTGATATCTGTAAAGAACCACCTTTAGTAGAAAAAATGTAAAACCGATGTACATATCAATATATTCGGTTGTGGCCGATACATATATCGCCCTTAGAACAAAATGAATGCATTTTTTCTCTTCTTTGGATTACAATAATGATATTACAACTCGGATCTGAAGATACATTCATCCTCAAAGAAATTACAAGGGGTGCTTTGTCCTATCTCTAGTATGATGAAAATATTGAATCGACGAAAGGACATCGCGAAGAGGAAACAAAAGACTAAGATCTTCACCTGATTTTGTAATCTTCCGCCAAGAGGAGCTCGAGTTGATGATTAAGATGGTCGTTTCTTTGGCACATCTTCCTCTGATAAATGTGTAGCAAGACACCCTACCTGGTTCCTTCTCCTAAAGCCAGATCCTCACAAGGATTCATCTAGCTATAGTTGCTCCTAGCTTTTTGAACGGGGACGAAGAAGAAGAGGGGCCTCTACACTACTTCACAAGAATTCTTCTAGCTATAAAGGGAGAAAGGGAAAGAGAACAGTCATACAACAAGAGCCTATGATCTATCTGAGTTACTTGCCCTATGGTCGATGAGTGTGAGTTTTCCCCATCGAGCTTCAGGCCTATTTATAGCCCCAGATGTCAGAAGAGATAACCACAAAACAGAATTTAAAAAGGGGAAATGAAGAGCATCTAATATAGTCAAAGCAAGAACAGTTTCCCTGTGAAAGTCTCAGACTGAGCAATGAACAGTCATGTAGTGATGCGTTTCTTGAAAATCAAGGTTGGCTTTGAAGATGGATTGAATAACAATGTGTGGCCTCACTCAGAAGAGGAGACTATCAGGATTCCCCTCCCTCAACATTTCCAGCAACAACGACAAGCTTTGATGCATCGTTTGGATGCAAGAACACTTCAAGAAGAAACTTGTCAAGGAATGGTGATGGTTGCATGTTGACGGATAAAACTCGTATCCACCTACGAAACGCAAGCGTACGGACCTACACCTTTTTCACCACAGGATTCCCAAGGTTCTTGTCAATCCGCGGAGCAAGGGGATTACTAGCGCTTAACCAAGTACTAATCTAGTTGAATGGAAAACCTTTGAAAGAGTATTAATCTAAAGGTAAAACAATCTAACCTAAGTTAATCTAAGTTAAGTTGATAAAACAAATCTAGGGTTAAACTAGATGGTAAAGGGTGAACACAAGAAAGTGATTAAGAAAGATAAGCGTTCCCTCCCTAGGATCTAGGATAACATGGTATGCATCTACTACACGAGAGTGGTAAACCAATCTATCGGGAGTTGTGACCACGATTTCGCCCTTTCCCTCCTCTTGTACTGTCACTACGCGGAGGTAATCGTGACTAGACCTATGATGGACACGGTATGTTGATGGAATCTATGGGAGTATCGGATATCATACGCCCGAAAAACACGGCAGCTAACCTTAATCATCAAAGCATCATCAACATGAAAACAATAGATTGAAACCACAAATCAAGTAGCGATCACATAGCATGCATCCATCTAACCCTAGGGATGAACAGAGACATTACCCCATCATCTTACACGGATTGAAGCACATAGGGGTGATGGAGACTCCGGAGAACGTCGTCGATGAAGATGGCGGCGATGGAGCTTGGGAACACCCCTAGGCCAGCGGATTGGAGTCCTCCTCTTGCTTCCTTGTCTCCGCCGGTGTCGATCCTTGCGACGAGCTCATCTAACTCTCTCCCTCATCTTGCGGCGGTGGTGTTCTGGTCAATGGCGTCGGTAGGATGATTTGTTCGATGTGGAGGCCGATGGTGGCGGAGGCAATAAATAGACGAACATCTAGGGCAAAGGCGCCCCGAACCGACCCCAGAGTGGGCTGGGCCGGTCGGCCCAGGCCGGCTAGCCCAGGCCCATTTCGACCCGATTCAGCCCCGGTTTCCTCCCTGGTTGCTTCTCGCGTGATCCCTTATTTGTGTGCACTTGCATGTGGGCCTTTGACGTTGTTTCCTTCACGGTTAAGGCTTGAATCCTTGCTATGCAAGCTTCGCTATTTTTTGGTTGAGTCCCTGAAGACTTGCACATTGACGCTTCGGTCCTCGGGTCATTTGGAGTCATGGTCATCACGTGTCTTGACTCTTGTCGGGCTTCATGATCTTCTTCCAAAGTGCTTGGTGAACTTATCCCGAAAGTCTCCTCTTTAGCATACATTTCCTGCGTAAACAACAAACTCCAAAGTCGACATGCAAGTGTGAACTTGTTACATCATTAGTATGCCTAGTGGCGGCAGTTGCAAATCATAATCGAAACCAATGTATAACAAGTACTCTAGGTTGACGGAAATTCACCGTAAACATTGCATTTTCCTGGAAGCGCTCTAGAGAAGACTTGCCTTTTATTCCTAATAAAAGCTGATTTGATGCATACTCAGAAGAATATGTAACACTTGAAAGGTGAGTTGCATTTATATCAAGGAAATCATAAAAGGAACCTACAAACATGAGTGGAAAGCCACAGTATATCCAGATGCATCAATGCTAATAAAAGGATAATGATTTTATTCATAAATAAGCCGATTGCATCGGCTGAGTACATCAAGATCCAGAGGAGGCTCTTTGCCTTGTCTAGTTCTGCTCTAACTTGGACTATCTCTCCACCCACTCGATCCAGTTCCTGAAGAAGAGAAGTCCTTCTAGCTTCTTAAGAAGAAGAAGAAACATATCAGGAAGAGAAGCCTTTTCACCCACTTCTAGCTTCTTCTCGTCGTTTGCAATCACAAGGCAGAGGCCTCGTTCCTGTCTAGATGGTTGGGTTAGTCGATTTGCACCAAAAGAATTTATGCTCGAAACAATCTTTTCCATGGTATCACGATTTGGAGATTAAGAAAAGAAGAAATATCTGGGAAGGGATCATGATAATGAAGAAAATAAATGGAAAAACCAACCTGATTCACAGAGGACGAAGGAGAGGAGGAGGCCATTGCAAAGGGAGTACGGTTCAAAGGGCAAAAGAAATCTGGGCATTTTATAAAGACCGATTGAAACGTTCGGTTAAAACAATTAACATGGAGCATTGGAAGTTGGCCAGTAAAGGCCAATCACAATTCAGGAAAATACAAATAAAAAATTAAGCTATGCCTAGAAAGTGAAGGGCATTAATGAGATCCAGGCGCAGCTGGTCGACCGCTTCTATTTCTTGAAGATCAGCATCGGCCGAACCAGGACTCGGCTGCTCTTGTTCACATAAAACTTGAGCGCGATGAGTAACGGAGTCACTTTGCTCTCACGTGGCAGCAATGGTGCCAGGAAGATCTGCAAGCTTTTGCTCTTAAGCTGCCAAATCTTGCCCAACAATATTAAGTTCTTTCATCAGATCGGCACGACGCTTCTTTAAAGGATCAACACTACTGACATTATCAGAGCGAGAAGAAGTCAGGAATTCAATCCTGTTGTCAAGGTCGGCCATGCTGCTGCCCAAGTTCTCCCTATCCTGGATAAGTTGCTCTTGGCATTTCCTTTCATCTATCTGATTTTGAGCTTCCTAGACCACGAGTTGGCGATTTTCAATAAAAGCAACTTGAAGCATCTTCGGCTTGAGATCTTCGGGCAACTGGCCTTGAATCTGCTTGAAGATAACCCTGATCGGCTCAGAATCTTGCACGAGTTGGCCAATGTTTTGGTTCAGTAGTGGAAGCACCTAAGTCAGTTTAGCCTTCACATCATCTGAGAGAGCAGCTACTGCTGTTATGCCCTGAACAACAAGAGGTAAGGTCAGTGGAACCTGCAAGGAAAACAAAGATGAGCGATAAAAGAGTTGAAGAAGAAATCTAAGAAGACCAAGAAATTTACCTCTGCAGCAGAAGTTGTCTGCACTTCGATAATCACATTTTCAGCCGATTCTGATTCAGAGGCCTCGACAATAGGCAATTGTGATTGATCACCAGCATCTTGCTGAAGGTCATCCAAGTGCTTGTCTTGGATCTCGATCAGCGTCTCAACCACGTCTTGAACAAAGACATTGGGTGAACTATAAGAAGGATGAGACGAAACATTAATAAGTGTTGACGCAAAATCAGCACCCCGCGCCAAGCACACAGCAAGCCGAACGAAGCTGGCATAAAACACGTGCCCGATCCGAAAGCGTGCCAGTCAATTTTCCTGAAACTGACAAAGGATGAAAACAGTTAGATAAAACATGGAACTTGCCAGGTGGTACCAGACAGTTCCGTATTTACGGCTAGAAAGCCAATTAAAATGACATATAGCTACAACAAGCTATGTGTCAGCAGTTTAAATATCATTCGGGAGCTTTAAAACATGAAAACAGAGTATAGCCCAATGGATGACGTAAGCATGACAAAAGATCGGTCTTTGTTTAGATAGCGTTGCTCGCACGTGATCGTGACCAATTTTTTAGGGTAAATAACAATTAAAACAAATAAGGTAAAAGCATGATTATAAATATCAAGTAAACAAGCATGCATAGCCCAAAAGCACTAGTCTACCGCATGTCTAGGTACTTTCAAACCCGTCAAGCATGATAACAAACAAGTTAATGCACCGCATACAACTTGTTTGAAACCACACCACCAACCATAAAGAGATTAATCCACCGCATTATACGATCTAAATATGGAAGGCTAAAAGCACGCATTATTTAAAACAAACTTATGAAAATGTTTTACTCATGAGAGCATTGCCGAATTCGGCTGTACAGCCGATCCGAGTTCCGTGGAGAAGGAACAAACATTTGAAAAGTCAAAGCTTGAACCCGCAACACGTGACAATCTAGATTGATCTAAATTAGGCTATTGAGAGCACTTGATCCTTTATAATAAACAAAAACTTGAAAGCACATCACATGGATCTCAAGAACATAAAGCCAAAACCAATCAATATAGATTGGGCAAAAGGGTGTTACATGAATTTAAACATAAAGTAAAAATCCAAAGCAACACATAGTAACTTAATGAATCCATTAGATCTTGCCAAATCTAATAGAGCCGATAACTAGCTTCGAGCTAGATCTTAGCCCACCGCATGGCTCATGATCCAACAGGAAACCCTCTTGAACCAAGCTTAAATCCACCGCATGATACTAAGCAAGGTAACAAGACTACTTGCATCACGGTCTAAATCCACCGCATGATACTAGACATGATACAAGGTTGCCGGTACTTACGGAGGTCGACGGATCGATGGCTCCTCTCGAAGAACTCGACGACTCGACTAAAGGACTCGATGTTTGGCACGAGGCCGGTTTTTGTTGCGAAGATGTTCGATCCCTATTACAGACACCAAGGGTTTATATTTATACCCTTGTCCTAACACGACTCCTGGTCGACTACGAGTACAACATTTAATGTCTAAATTAATGCTCCGACGCAAATGTCCATCTTGTATACGCCATCAACTCGTCCTTTCCTTATATCGGGCCACGTCACCACGCATTCCCGAAAACTTCCCTTTAAAAGCGCAAACAGTCCTTTTGCCGAATGATGGCGCATCGCCGACCGCAAGCATCTTTGACAGAATCCTCTGAGAAGATCTTTTCTAGCTGAATGGTATTTCATCACCAAGCTCAGCTCACAAGTCAGTCCCTCTCCTGTACCATTTTTTGGTGTTAACATATGCCCATTCAATTACGGGATAAAAATGATTTTATTCCGGAATTGACCATAAATGCCCAACGTCTTTGAGCTAAATTCGTTTAGCACCCATTCCTTCCTCTTGCAATCTGTTGGAGTCTCCGCTCAGATCCAAACCCTAGTTCATCAACCTCCAAGCTCAAATCTTCAATGGCGGACCAAAATCAAGCTGTTCAGGTAAATCTTATCCTCTTAAGGTCCATTCGGTATTACTTTTTCGATCCCCACCTTAGATTTCTTCCTCTGTCTTTTCCTGATAGGCTCTATCCACTGAGCTTTTGATTCCCATTGAGGATAAATCATCATCCTATTTCCTCGGACCTGTGGGAATTTCCGACGCCCTTGAGTTTATTGAAGCCGAATCCAACAGAGTACCCTTCAAATCGGCTTTGTTAAGACCTCATGCGTGGCAAGACGCCTTTAAAAACTGGCCCCTGCCCCCAATTGCAGGTTGGAGAAACTGGTATAAGAGGATACTCGAAGATAAAAGTGTAAAAACCAGCAATTGGGACAGCCTTCGCATTGCCCAGTGTTTGGAGTTATCTCTAGCCGAAACCCCCAAGAATGAGAGTCTTCTAATTGCAGCTTGTCATTTCTGGTCAAACGGCGTCAATGCCTTCCTTTTTGGTCATGGACCAATGTCCCCCACTTTGGCTGATGTATACATGATGACCGGCCTTGATGTCACAGGATCCATGTACCCTTACAAGTACAAAAACTCCATCAGGCAAAGAGGAGTAAAAACAGGATCTGGATATAAACAATATATCCAGAACCATATGTCTGATGGTCCCCTGACTGACGTTGAATACAGGGCCTTCCTGAACATGTGGCTATGCAGATTTATCTTTTGTGGCAAAGCTATCTTTTGTGGCAAAGCTAATGATCCTACCTTGAATCATATTGCAATGGCTGAAGATTTGGCTAATGGTGACTCCATTCCCCTCGAGAAGTACCTCTTAGGAAGTGTATACCATATGCTTCATCAAACCACTCATTTGATGCACACCAGCCAAAAGATCTCTTGCGTCAATGGTCCCTGGTGGTTTGTACAGATGTGGCTGCAGCTATATATGCATCAGATCGTTGGTATTAATCTCAACAATCGTCATTTTCCTTCATCTGGCTATAAGAAGGAGAAATTCAGATCACAAAAAGATGCCAAACCTACGGTGAAGCTGCCTCAACCATAATCATTGACCAAAACATCAGTCAACTCTTTGAGCTCTTCTTCAAAGGTTTCACCAACCCCCTCTAGTTTCCTTATTTGAACAATGATAACTTGACCGTTCCTTATGAATTCACTTTCAAAAATGGATGCAATGATGCAAAATCCATAGAAATTTTCAATAACTTCATCCATCCATGCATCCTGCCAGCAGAATTTTGTGGAGGAAGGCAAAATCATAGTACCTATGAATATTATCAGCCAAACATGATGGCTCGGCAGCTAGGATGTGGCCAAGTGCCTCCAAGGCTATTTCTTCATGAATTCCTCAAGCCCAGAGAGGAAATAAAAGAAAGCCTGCAAGCAAAAAGGGTCTTTGAATATCAATGCAGTCCAACTATTTATCCTTGGTCCTTTATACGAACATCAATAGCTCATCCTCTTTTCATCTTTTGGTGGCAAGAACTTCATGATCATATCTTCAGCAAGCCAGTGCACTCCTTTTGTCTTGAGCTAATGCCTGACTTCCAGCCAACTTCAGAGGTAATGCACCTATCTTTTTCTTTTGTCAAGCATGCCCTCCTTCACTAATCATGATTTTTGTCACTTCTTGCAGACAATTTCTTACAATGTTGCATGCCCAATTTCTGCTTTATGATTTAACTCCACAACTCTGGCTCAGCTGATGTCCAGATATGCCACATTAGACCCAAATCTTATCAGTTCAACTTCTGATAACATGAAAGCTCCATCTCTGGTTGCTCCTCCAGCTGCCATGAAGAAAAGAACCACCAAAAGAGTTCTTATTGAGGTAATATCTCTACCTTCTTGAACACAAGACCATTCTTCATTCTGACAAATTTGTCTTGTGTAATTTCAGACCAGAATTCAGCAACCATCAACAACTTCAGAACATGCCAATGCGTCATCTGCTGGTATGATCCTTACTATTTTACTTTCTTTTAAAGACCATCATTTACATTGGCATTCACCCTTCATTTGTCATCTGCAGAAGAAACATTGGTGAATCAACTTGTGGAGATTTCTTCTCCTCAACATGCTTCAAATCCAAATTCACCAAAGGTTCAAACATCTTCCACTCAAGCAGAAACTTCAGCTTCATCAAGGATTCAATCATCCCCTTCTCAAACAGAAGCTCCAGTTTCACCAGGGATGAATCCATCTTCACCTCAGCCAGAAGCTTCAAATCTACCATGGACTGCACCAGCTTCCCCTCAGTTAGAAGCTTCAGCTTTACCAGGAATTCTTCAAGATCCTCCTCAGCTGATCACTCAAGAGCTTCCACCTGAGCCTGAAAAAATCCCTTCTCCAATGCAGGAGACCAGAAATGAGGTAAGTATAAACACCGGCACTTTCATTCCCATTTAATAAATCATCCCTAATTCGGCAATTCCTCCTTTCAAAACCAGGCTACATCATCATCAAGCCCTCCATTTATTGTGAATGACCCAACTACCGAAAAAGGAGATGAAGCATCTTCGATTCAAGCTCTATCAGAGGAAAATCAAGCAAAACTAAAAGAAGTCTTCTCTTTGCTGCAAAGAGATATCCATGATCAAGTTAGAGATGTCGATAATTTGGAGGAAGTACTTGAATCCATTGATCAAGAACTTCCTAATAATATCAAAGCTTCCCTGGAGCCCATCGCTCATCTGGACAATCACTACGCAGCAGTGAGGCGAGCTTTAAAGAATCAATCCTCTCGACCAGTTCTTTAGCAAAAGAGAGCCAAAGTTAAGCAATTCGTAAAAGAATCACAGGCTCAAATTCAGAGCAACAAGGAATTGCTAACTGAACTGCAGCCTGCACTTGAGCTGAAGATTGCTAGAAAAGCTGCACTAGAAACTGAACTGAAGAATCTGTCAGCTGAAATTGAAGCTGATAGGAAAAAGATAGCCAAACTCCCTGGATTAACAGAAAAAATCCAAAAGGAAACTTCAGCAGCCATGATTGAATCGAATCAGCTCAAGTCAAAGATTTCCGTTCTGTCCAACACTCAAGAAGCTGATCAGAAACGGTTAGAAAATATCAACAAAATGATATCAGATACTTCTAGTGTAATTGCAAAGTATTTTAACATTTGACTGTGCCAAACAAATTGTAGCTGAATGATTGATCGTCCTTGTAACTTTGTTTACCACAAACTTCACTTTCCATTCTCTGTCTCCTCTTGTTTGCAATTTTTGGACGATCCATTCAGTAACTCCGGCCAAACTGTACCATACCCGAATAGCACTCTGACCACAACTCAGCCGAGCCAGTCAATCGAATATGACTCAGCTTGAATTCCAAACGACCCGACGGTGATTCGGTTAAGGAAGCCTCTCCACCTTCCAAATTTCTTGGGATTTGCACCACGATCCAGGGCCACGATCTCTTTGCCACCCCTATAAATAAAACCGTAGGTGCCCCCAGCCTTTCACCAAGTCTTTTGCCTTCAAGCCTTTGCCAATCTAAGCTTCCCTTCTCCATCACTAGCACACCAAAAAACATGATGGCGGGCAGCAGCAGCAGGCGCTGTGCCAGCGACGAGGCGGAAGGAAGCCGCGTCAGCGCTCGTCGGAAGCAGTGATCGTCAACTTCTTTTACGATTCTTTCCATATTTCTTTCTATTTCTGACGATCCTCTTTGTTTTAGCCTCATCCTCGGAGTCATACAACTACTCCCCCTCGCGCTACGGCGAGCGCGACGCCCTCCGTTTCAAGGCGGAGCGTGACGAAACCCGGCGCGAGCTAGGAGAAGTTTCCAAGAAAGCTGGCATCGCTGAGCTCGAATGGGAGCATCAGCGCAGGCAACTGCTAGAGACCATTGACGGTAAATTTCTTTGATTGACTTTGATTCAACTCAACCTTAGACTAACCGCCATTGCGTTGCAGCCCGCGACACCGAACTTAACCAGTTGAAGATGCTGGTGAAGCAACTGGCGGACAAGGTGAACGCCCCCGGGGACACGCCGGCAGACCGCATTGCCGCGGTGGAAGACCGTGTCGATGAGGTGGCCCTCCACGGCGTCTGCCTGGGCACCACCTTGGGCCTGGCCGCCATGGCAACGCACACCAGCGTCTACTACTCCATACAGCCGGGCGGCTTCCAGGGCGGCGCACCAGAGGACGTCGACGAGATCGAGGTCATCCTGGAGCGCCTCCACGGCCACGGCGACGCCATTGCCGATACCATCCATCCCCAGTCTGTGCTAAACAGGCTTTTCGATTAGTTTGTACTAGGGATGTTTGGATTTTCGGCAATAAATAATGAATTTTTAACTTTTGTGTTTGTATTGCGATGATTCCCCTCTTCTTGTGAATGCAAACTTTACTGTTTTTGAACGAATTCGGGAACTTTATCTTAGCCGAACACACAAAAACTCCTGCCCCTTGGCACAGAATCCATAAAAAATCTGTAATTCGGGAACCATAAATACTGTTCAATGAAAACCCTTCGCATTCGGGAAGAAAACCCTGCCGCTTGGTATTCCAATAACGCACGCCAACAGATCATCACTCCCAATGCGCGCTCACAGTCAATAAAATATCCCCCTTGGTGTCCTGCAAATCCACTCGCATACACTTCCATCACCTCACATCTTCTCCCCCTGCTCCAAAGGAGAAAACCCCAAGGCCATGGTAGACAAGGGAAAGCAACCCATCAAGGAGGACAGCACTCCGCCAAAGAAGCGTACCATTCGAGAGTGAGTTTGCTGTCAATCTGTTTCTTGCTCTCGTTTGCAATCTCATGTTTCACCCTTCTCTGCTTTTCTCCAGTTTGACTTGCTTCCTGAAGAGATCTTTGGAACTGAAGAGGTTCCTGAGTACATCCTCTTCGATTCCTCCACTGAAGAAGAGAACGCCACGCCGGAACAGAGGATTAACCACCAACTGCGCTGTCGTATTCGGCATCTAGAGCACAACTTGCGGGACATCACCGTCCGCTGCAATGCCAAACGCGAACGCCGCATGAGCTTGGAGGCGTTGGTAGGGGCTAAGATTTCCATCTCTATTTGACTCCCATGCTTAATCTCAGACCTGCACATTTAACAACTGTTCCTTTCTTTAGATGTCTCTGACAAATACAGTAACTTGAAGGCTTCCTGGGACAGCCTAATGGAAGTTGCAAGTCATGGCAACCCCCGAAGCTTCCAGGTTGCTGTTACGGTGGTCCTGGAACAGTTGAAGAGGGAGGAGATGAAGAGGAAAAATAAGGAATCAAAGGAATGAAGCATACTTTCGCTTCTTCCTCCAGGCCTTCTACTTCCCACCCTCTTGTAATTTTAAGTAGTTGGGTTGTCAAATAAAAGCCTGCAAGAAACATCTGTAATGTGGAATATTTGTGCTAAGTGCAATACACATCAGTATTGGCCACTTCCTCCGTTAGGATTTTTGTTCTAAAGGCGACTTCTTTCCCAAACGCCGGCTATTTCTGTGTACCAGATGCCTGTAACCCTGGTGCTTGTAATCAACAATTAACTTCAATACTAGGATAATATCTCTTCAAATATCTTCCATTTTATAGCAGCAGTAAATTCCTCTCCTAGTAAAGTTTTCAATATGTAAGCATTACCAGGTGCACATCTGACTACCCGAAAAGGACCCTCCCAATTCGGGGACCATTTGTCGAACGCACTGTACTTAGTCCCGATCGGCAGTAATGCTTTCCAAACCAAATCTCCTTCTGCAAATTGCTTAACCTTTACTTTCTTGTTGTAATATTTAGCAACTCGCATTTTGTTCTTTTCAATATTTTCCAGGTCCTTAAGACGAATCATATGCAAATCCTCTAATTCATCCATCATTAAGCCACTGTAATCTTTGGAACTTAAATCCTTTTGCAAAACCACTCTCCTCAAATCTGATTGTATTTCCCAGCCTCATTGAGTACCGAATGCCACCTCTTTGGCTTCTGATCAATTTTCTTTTGTATAAGCTTGATCATGATCGTGTTAGAAGCCTCTGCTTGACCATTAGCTTGGGCATAATAAGGAGAAGAATTCAATAATTTGATTCTCATGCTTTCGACAAACTCTACGAAGCTCGTAAAGATACAAATTGAGCTCCTTGATCAGTTGTAATTGTTTGAGGAATCCCAAATCGGTAGATGATGTGTTCTTTAACAAATTCAACCATGTTTTCTGATGTTACTTTCTTCAATGGAATTGCCTCAACCCATTTGGTGAAATAATCTGTTGCCAAGAGCACAAATTTATGCCCCTTGCTAGACGGAGGATTTATTTGGCCAATCAAATCTATACCCCATCCTCTGAATTGCCATGGCTTGATAATTCGATTCAGAGCGGATGCTGGGACCCTTTGAATATTCCCAAACTTTTGACAATCTTGACAACCCTTGTGATATTCAAAGCAATCCTCCAGCATCGTCGGCCAAAAACATCCAGTGTGCCTGATAACCCATTTCATTCGATAAGCCGATTGATGCGCTCCACATAGCCCATCGTGCACTTCGCTCATCATTTTCTTTGCTTCTTCTGGACCCAGGCATTGTAGCAACACCTCATCTAATGATTTGTAAAACAAAGGTCCATCAAGAAGAACAAATTTTATAGCTTTATACCTGAGCTTCCTAGAAACCTTTCGGGATGGATTCTCCAAATAATCAACAATCTCTTTTCTCCAATCATCCTCTGCTAGATCACTCCCGAAAGCACACACCTCCATGGCAAACACTTCTTGGTTTTCCCTATAACCCGATGCACTTTGAGCCAACCTGTTTGCCTCCTCATTGTGTTCTCTTGGAATGTGTTGTAGAATTACTAACTGAAAATTTTTCATGATTTCCTTGCACTCTTCGTAGTAATTCCTCAGGATATCACTTCTACATTTATATTGGCCATTCAATTGTTTTATTACCAGCTCTGAATCTCCATAAATTTCAACTGAAATAGCCTTCACTTCTCTTAAATATTGAAGCCCTCTAAGCAGTGCTTCATATTCAGCTTGATTGTTTGTGACAGTAGGCTGAACAGGGATAGCAAACTCAAACATTTCACCTCTGGGTGAAATTAATAAAATTCCTACTCCACCACCTTTGCCACATGAAGATCCATCAAAGAATAAAGCCTAAGGAGTAATTTTAAGCAAATCAATTGATGGATCACGATGTTCGGTAATAAAATCAGCAATAATCTGACCTTTAACAGCTTTTGCCGATTCAAATTTCAGCTCAAACTCAGATAAAGCCAAAATCCACTTGCCAATCCTTCCATTCAAAATTGGCATAGATAACATGTGTTTAATTACATCAAACTTTGAGTACACAACGCATTCCGCATTCAACAAGTAGTGCCGAAACTTTGTACACGAGTAATAAACACACAAGCAAAGCTTCTTCACAGCCAAATACCTGGTCTCAGGATCAAGTAATTTTCGGCTAAGGTACGCTACTATCCGTTGCTTCCCTTCAAATTCTTGTATAAGGGTCGATCCAATAGTTTGGGTATCGGCCACCACGTACAACTTGAAAGGCTTGTTCAACTGTGGAGGCACCAACACTGGTGGTTCCTTCATGTACCACTTGATCTCATCAAAAGCCTTTTGTTGTTCGTCACCCCATACAAACTTCTGATCTTTCTTGATCCTCAGCAGTGGAAAGAAAGGCAAAACCTTTTGTGACAAGTTTGAAATGAATCTTCTCACAAAATTGATCTTGCCAAGCAGTGATTGCAACTCCTTGAGATTGGTTGGAGGAACAACTTCATCAATAGCTCTCATGCTTTTCTTGCCGACTTCTATTCCCCCTTCATGTACTAGAAATCCCAAGAATTCTCCAGCTGAAACTCCAAAGGCACACTTGTTTAAATTCATCTTCAACCCATGCTTTCGGGTGCACTCTAAAGTTCTCTTCACATCCTCCAAGTGTGAGTCATGATTCAAAGATTTGATCACAACATCATCAATGTAAATCTCAACAATTTTGCCGATCAACTCATGAAACATATAGTTCATGGGTCGTTGATAAGTTGCACCGTCATTTTTCAACCCAAATGTCATGACAATCCACTCAAAAAGGCCTATATGCCCAGGACATCTGAAGGCTGTCTTTGATATGTCTTCTATTGCCATAAAATTTTGATTGTACCCTACATTACCATCCATAAAACTGATAACTTTATGTCCAGCAGTAGCATCAACCAATAAATCAGCAATAGGCATTGGGTATCCATCCATGGGAGTAGCTCTGTTCAAATCTCTAAAGTCTATGCAAACCCTCATCTTCCCATTTTTCTTGTAAACAAGGACGATGTTTGAGATCCACTCCGCATATCTGCATGGCCGAATGAAATTTGCATCGATCAATCTTTCAACCTCCTTTTTCACATCGGCCAATACTTCATCCTTGTAGATTTTTCGGGGAGGTTGCTTATAAGGTCTAAAACCAGGCTCAATTGGCAACCGATGCTCAACAATGGAACAATCCAAACCAGGCATCTTCGAATAATCCCAAGCGAAGCAATCTTTATATTTTTTCAGTAACTTGATCAATCCCTCTCTGAAACTTGAATCTAAGTTAGCACTGATAAATGTCAGTCTTGACTTGTCACCATCTCCAATGTCAATTTCTTCCAATTTGTCAGCCGACATGAATCCACGCCCTAACTTTCCATCACATCCATCAATTGGATTATCCATTAAAAATTGCTATAAGAGCCGACTGCTTGAATCGGCTGTTGATCATTGCTGACTGGTTCAACAGGACCTTCACCCCAATCCTTTCCTGAGAAGCAATCTATGCCTTGATACTCCCAGAAAGCTGGTTCGACGTTAGCCACGCTCACTGAATCATCTGCTTAGACTACTTCTATATCATCATCTACCCATTGAACAAGCTGTTGGTGCATGGTAGATGGGATGCAGCAGTTTGCATGGATCCAGTCTTGTCCAAGCAGCAAGCTATAAGCCCCTTTGCCCTCAATGACAAAGAAGGTCGTGAGCAGAGTCTTGGACCCGATCATCAAGTCCACGTGCACGCATCCCTTGGTATCTGAAGGATTCCCAGGAAAATCATTCAGAACTATACTTGTTGGTGTTAAATCTCCGAGGCCCATGCCAAGCTTCCTGAATGTGGTGTATGGCATCAGGTTGACTGCAGCTCCACCATCAACAAACATCTTGGTCAATGGTTTGCCATTGACATATCCTCTCAAGTACAACAGCCTCATGCGTCGATTCTTGGCCGGTTTGTCGAAGGTTGCCTGCTTAGACAACACCAGTTGTGCCATTAACCCAAGTTGTTCATCCTCATTGATGTCTGGGGACGCTTCTTCCTGCACAACTTGGTTAGCTGGAGCCATGAACTCATTCGGCAAAAGGTATACCATGAATGTTGGAGCCGAACGACCCGATCCATCAGGCCTATCCTTCGGACGCCACACCTGCTTCCTCTTGATTCGGGCTTGTTTCAACTCTTGGTTCCTCAAGCGCTGAACCCTTCTCTTTTGGCTTCTCCTCAAACCAGGTGGGCACCACTGTCCTTCTTGCCAGATGTATTCACGCTCCTGCTCTTCTTGATCAATCCATTTCTGATCAGCATATCTTTTCCTTGGGTGATCATTGACTTCATTTATTTTTACACGCCAACCGTCACTAGGATGAATCCTTCCAATTCTTTCATGGACGGATCAACGATTGACAGTATCCTGCCTACACTTAGTGTATTTATCACTGCATTCAGGGCAATTGTTCAACGTAGGATGCTTTAAGACCTGGTTCCAACAATGCCTGAAGAACGCACATCCCCAATGTGCACGCTCCTGTTCTCATGCATGTTCTTCTAGCTGTCTTCTGTACGCTTCTTCCTCAAACCTCCGTGCTTCCTCCTCGTATTTCTGTTTTTGGTAGCGTTCCTTCTCTTGTTGACGCTGCCACTTGTTAAGGAGGATGCGTGTAGTCACCCTGGTTTGGTTCTGGAAGATTCCCCTACTTCAAATTGGCTTTTCAGGATGCGAGGTGCTTCCTTGTGGACCTGTTCCACTGTCACTTGCCGAGCGGGATCAACTGATCCATCTTGCTTTGCTCTTGCTGAAGTTAAGACCTTTACATTTCCCTTCTCCTCAGCGGTTACCACGTTCACAGAAAACCAACCATGTTCTGAGGGAAAGGGTTGCCATCCAGCTTCATTTTGTTGTCAAATTTCAAGTGACCCTCCTGGATAGCCTTCTGGATCCTCATCCTGAAAACCCTGCAATCATTGATGGAGTGAGAATTCCTGTCATGAAATCCACAGTATCGTTTCTCTTTAACTCCATCAGGCCAAAGCATAGAATGCCCCTCTAGCAACTTGATTCGGCCTTCCATTACAAGGAACTCAAAGAGCTTATCAGCTTTGGTCACATCAAAATCATATGTGCCCTTAGCTTGTTTTATCCATCTTTGGTTCACAATTATCGGCTCTTTGCCCTACATGATCTCAGCTGCTACTACTTTCTCATCATCATCAAACTGTTCCACTTGATCAGCTCTTTTGAGGAATTGGCTGTAGATATCAGCTATATCACTGTGCTTGGCAAACTTGTAGTCTTTCTTGAATTTGTAGGCTTGATTGCTCATTAATGACAACCTCTAGGACAGCTAACCAAGATTGTCAAACTCCATGTCAAACAGCTTCTCCCGAATAGCTGGCAACATACCCGCAACAGCCATGTCAGCCAATTGATCATCTGGCAGATTCAAAGAGAAACACATGCCTTTGACCTCTCTGAACCTTCTGAGAAATTCCATGGGTGTTTCCTAGTTTGTATAGAAGATTCGGCGTTGTGATTTTCGTGGTCTTTTTCGTGCTTGTTTTTGGTGCCTTTGTTCTTGGTGTGTTTCCGCGGATTTGAGTGGGTTTCTCCCCAGATTTCTTTGAGGGAAACATGGATGGATGTCTAGTGCATCTTTGTGATTGATCTTGTGCCCTCAAACGCCGGGAAACCACTTCGATTCAAGGATTTTCGTTCGGAGCTCTAGCCTTCAGTGGTGTTCAAAGGATCCGCAATTCCCGATGATTTAGGAAGTTAGGAGGAGAAATTTTTGGGGTATAGCATGCTTGGTTGATGCTTTTCATGTCCCCAAGCTCTTGTCTCAACAGCTTCTACCATTTGGGAGATCCGGTGATGGATTGGGAAAGTTGACTTTCGAGGTCGTGCATTTTCTGCTCTGTCTGCACCTGTTCGTCGGGTGTTCTTCGTGTTCTTGCTCGCCTTTTGTTTCGATCCGTCGTGGCTTTAAGTTTTCGTTGGGCGAAGTTTCGGACGGTCCGCGTGTACCGGGCAGACGGTCCGCGGGTGCCTGGCGGACGGATCCCGCGTGCTCCCCGCGGACGGTCCGTTATTCGAGGTCGTCTCTAGAAGTTCTGTTTGCGTTTTCGGACGGTCTACGGCAGCAGGCCGGACGGTCCGCGTGGCCCGTGCGGACGGTCCGGCCCACCTGGCCGGACAGTCCGCCAGAGCCTGAGTGCTTTGTTCCTTAGTTCGATTCCTCCCTTCCTTCTTTCGTGCTTCCGCGTGTGCTTCAAGGGATCGTTCCTAAGACTAGAGGTTGATCCGTAACCTCGTTGTCTTGGCGATTGGTGTGTGATTCGATCCATCGCTTGTGTGTGACCGGGATTTGACTAGGGTATAGGACGGGTTCTTTGAGAAGAATTTTTACCGGCTCCTATTCACTCCCCCCTCTCTAGTCGCCATCTGATCCTTCAATTGGTATCAGAGCTTGGTGCTGGATTCTTTGCGACTTTAACAAGTCTTGAATCCTAAGATGGCGTACGTTGAGCGGGGCGGTCCGCCGCACTTCGATGGCAAGGGTTACCACAAGTGGGCAGCTCGTATGATGATCTTTCTTCGTGGAAAGTTGTTGGATTTCATTGTGCTTGACAAGACCTATGCTATTCCGGTCAACATGCATACTCTTATGGTGACCGATGCTGGTGCTAAGGCCAAGTATGAGGCAAATGCAAAAGCCGTTGATCACTTGGTCCGGAGCTTGTGTGATCCTGAGTTTGAGCGTGTTCTCCATTTGAATCTTGCTTGGCAAATTTGGGAAAAGTTGTTGGTTGCTCACGGTGGTGATAACCATGTGAAGGCTCGCCTCTTTGTCTCTTACCGGATGCAATATGAGAACTTCACTCAACTTCCCGGTGAGGACATCGATGCGATGTTTCAGAGGTTCACCGCCATCGTGAACAACATGAAGGCTAATGTTGAGGATTTTTCTTACACCGAGCATGATCAAGCTTTGAAGCTCTTGCATGTCTTGGACCCGAATGTTTGGAGTGCTAAGGTTGAGGCCATCAAGGAGTCTGGGCAGTATTTGACTATTGAGTTGGATGACCTCTTTTCAAAGCTCAAGTCGGCTGAGGTTGACAGGAAGTTGCAATCCAAGCATGAGGGCTCGACTGACCATAGTCTTGCTCTTGTGGGTGGATCAAAGGGCAAAGCTAACCCTTCCTGTCGACAGTTTTACTTGTCTTCTCTTATGTCTATTCCAGATGAGGAGTTTGATGTGCTGGGCGAGGACGAGCTGGCCTTTCTCTCAAGAAGGTTTGATCGACTACACGAGAGTCGGAGGAATGCAAGGCGGAGCTCAGGGACGTGCTACAAGTGTGGCAAGCATGGCCATTTCATCGCCGAGTGCCCGGAAGCGGAGGAGAACAAGTACAAGATGAACAAGTACAAGGCGCACCCGAGGCGTGAAGACAAGTACTCCTCCAAGGGCAAGCACTTCAGCAAGTCCAAGAGCAAGGACAAGGAGAAGCGGCGACCGAGCAAGGGCGGTTACAAGAAGGACAAGGCAAGAGCCATGGTGGCCGGTGCAAGCGACGTCAACTCAAGCTCAAGTGATGCGCAGTCAAGCTCAAGCAGTGAAGATGAAGACGCCGGGAGGCGCAAAGGCAAGAAGAGTGCAAGCCGGAACCTCAGTGGGTTGAGCTGTGTGGCGCTTGAGGGCTTTTGTGGCATGGCCCATAGCTCAAGCAGCATGAAGAGCGAGAAGGAAGACAGCGACTCCGACTCGGAGGATGAGGTAAATCGTGACCCCGACTCTTTGCTTGATGAGATCACTAGGTTGAATGGCTTGATTGACAATCGTGATAGTGTGTTGAGAGATGCTAAGAAGATGAGGAAAGATCTTAGGGCTCAACTTGAGAATGCTAGTGAGAAAGTAGGAGAGTTAGAGTCCAAATTGCTTGAATTGAAACTTGAGAATGACTCTTCGAAACTTGCTCCTACTACCCCTGATGATGTTGAGTGTCTTGAGTGTGATGCATGGTTGAATGAGATCAAGTTGCTTAATGAGAAGAATGCTTCCACTTTGGCTAAACTAGATGCTCTTAGGACTGAGTATGATGAGCTTAAGGCTAGAGCCACTTTGCTTGGTGCTTGTTAATCATGTCCTACTATGCATGCTAAGCTTGTTGATGCTCGTTCTACTACTAGCACTTTGGAAGCTTCTTTGAAATCTCCTGTTGTCAATGCATGCTCTAGCTGTGATGAAGTTACTTTGCGTAATCTTGAACTTACTTCCTGTTTGGATGTCATCTATGAGGAGAATGACTATTTGAGGAAGGCGTTGGGTTGGTTGTTTGGGCAGGAACCTCAATTGAAAATCATGATTGAGGAGTTCAAGAGAGCGGATGGTCGTGGTTTGGGTTTTGAGAAGTTGGGTGACAAAGTGAGAGAAAACAGTGGGGAGAGTGTGTATGAGAAGTGTGTTGAGTCTAACCCCGAGTTTGAGATGATCGGAGACATCCAAGTCCCACTTCCAAAAGCACCCAAGAACTCTTTCACACCAAAGCCCAACCACCTTTGCAACAAGCTTGACACAACCCAAGATCCACCCAAATTCACACCTAAGACAAATGACTTCCAGAAACTGGTGAAGTTTGTGAGTGAGAAGGGTGAGAAGCCTAGAGAGAAGCCAGAGCCAAAACCAAAACCCATCCCCTTCAGGTGTGAGTATTGTGGCAAGGAGAGGCATCTAGCAGAGTTTTGCTACAAGAGGAAGAGGGATGAGAAGCTTGCTAGGGAGCAAGCAAACCAGGACAGGTATCGCCAGTCTCATGGTATTCCTGAGCCTAGAGTGCCACTTCCACGGGGTGTGGGAAGTGTGAGGAGTGTTGGTAAAGTTGGAGCTTAGAGTGATAGGTTCCCACAGAGAGGTGGTGTTGAGAGGTTTGTTAGGAGAGATGATGGTGTGCATGCTGGTGAGAGGTTTGGTCGGGCTCATGGTGGTTTTGCTGGACGTCCCCCTACTCGTCCTCAATATGGGTTTAGGGGAGATGATCGCTGCTTTGGGTTCCAGAGGAACTACGGACCACGTTTTCCCCCTCGTGGTGCTCGTACTTCTTCCATGGGACATGGGAAGTTTGGTGGCAAGGGAATGATGTTTGCTAACCCCGCTTTTGAGCAGATGGCTCGACACTGGTTTAACTTTCTTTGTGCTAACTGTTGACACAAAACGTGCACCTAGCGTCAAGCACACAGCAAGCCGAACAAGCTAGCTTCACGCGTGCAAAGAATCACAAGACGTGCCAGTCAATTTTTCCTGAAAATTAACAAAATACAAAGCAGTTAGATACCAAAGCTTGGAACTTGCCGGGTGGTACCAGACAGTTCCATATTTACGGCTAGGAAGCCAAACAGGATGACACATAGCTATAAAGAGCTATCTGCCAATAAATTGAAACCATTCGGGAGCTTGTAAAAGGAAAAGTAACATTGTCGAATGGATGACGTAAGCATGACGGCGATCGGCCTTTGTTTGAGCAAAGATGCACATGCACGAAGCCATGACCGATCCCCATGATGATTAACATTGAATAAATAAATAAAGTAAAGCACAAGCATAAACATAAACATGTAATAAACAAGCATG
This sequence comes from Cenchrus americanus, assembly GCA_947561735.1. NCBI lineage: Eukaryota > Viridiplantae > Streptophyta > Magnoliopsida > Poales > Poaceae > Cenchrus > Cenchrus americanus. The sequence goes on from OX387244.1 coordinate 155,838,145, forward strand.
CATAGATCCAAAGCACTAGTCTACCGCATGTCTAGGTACTTTAAAATCCGTCGGGTACGATGCCACACAAATCTATCCACCGCATGATACAACTTGCATGAAAATCGTGCCACTTTCCACAAATAGATCTATCCACCGCATGATACAATCTAAATACGGAAAGCTAAAAGCATACGTTATTTAAAGCATGAATTACGCACGTGTTCTACCCATAAAGAAATATAACCGAATACGGCTAAACAGCCGATTCGGGGTCCGTGAAGAAGGAACGAACATTACCAACCGAATAAATCTATCAGATTGGTTTGAAATCTAATCCACCGGATGACTAGCTCCAAAGCAACCCAAAAACCTGCATCTACCGCATGATACTCAGCTCTTTCAAGATTTATACCAACGTTGGCAAGCTTGAACCCGCAACACGTAACAACCTAGATCGATTCGGTTTCGGATATCGGAAAGCACAAGATCCACATGTTAAAGCACGAATTCTACTCGTACAAGGATCACCAAAGGGATAAAACCGATCCAAACCCTTCTAGATTGGGCAAAAAGGTGTTACATGAATTTAAACATAAAGTAAAAACTCAAAGCAACACGGGGTAACTTAATGAATCTATTGGATCTTGCCAAAATCCAATAGAGCCGATAACTAGCCTCAAGCTAGATCTTAGCCTACCGCATGGCTCATGACCTAACAAGAAACCTTCTTGAACCAAGCTTGAATCTACCGCATGACACGAAGCATGGTAACAAGACTACTTGCATCAAATATAAATCCACCGCATGATACTAGACATGATACAAGGTTGCCGGTACTCACGGAGGTCGACGGATCGATGAACCCTCTCGAAGAACTCGACGACACGGCAAATGGACTCTAGGGTTTGGCATAAGGCCGGTTTGTATTGAAGAATGATTGTATCTTTTACATACATTCAGGGCTCATATTTATACCCTGCCAAGTACAACCTCGAATGGATTCGTTGCCTAACTTATCTCTAAGCTTGATCGCCTATCCATCCATTCGTCCTTTCTGCTTGAGCCACGTCACCGTCCAATCCCGCAAAATCAGCTCAACTGTTCCTTTGCCGAACGGAAACAGATAGCCGACCGCGGATCCTTCCGCCGAATACATCTGAGAAAAAACCTTCGTTCCACCGGACGGACTCCTCATCGAGCCGGACCCACAAGTCAGACTTCTTACCAAATTTTGGTGTTAACACATGCCCCTTCAATTGCGGGATAAAAGTGATTTTGTTCCGCAATTGACTCCAGCCACGAACACTTTCAAATCGAATCTGTCAACACCTGTTCTTTCTCCTCGCAATCCGCCGGAATCCTCTTCTAGATCCAAACCCTAGATCCCCTTGTTCTAAGCTTAGATCCCCAATGGCGGCTCAAAACCAAGCTGCTCAGGTAAATTCCCCTCCCGTAAGCTTCATTCGGCATTTAGGTTTTCAATTTTACCTGAGATTTCTTTTCCGCTTTCCTTCAGGAGCCTTCCACTGAGATTTTGATTCGCACCGAGGCCAATTCAAGATCCTATTACCTTGGTCCTGTGGGAAACTCTGATCCTCGAGATTTCATCGCGGCTGAATCTCAAAGGATCCCTTTCAAAGCGGCTTTGTCCCCACCTCCTCGGTGCCAAGATGCTTTCAAGAACTGGCCCTTACCTCCAATCGCAGGCTGGAAAAACTGGTACCAGAGGATCCTTGCAGACAAGAGTGCCAAGACCCAAAACTGGGATACCCTCCGCATTGCTCAGTGCCTGGAGTTATCTTTGGCCGAGACCCCCAAGAATGAAGACCTCCTGATAGCAGCTTGCCATTTTTGGTCAAACGGCATCAACGCCTTCCTCTTTGGCCACGGCCCGATGTCTCCAACTCTGGCCGACGTGTATATGATCACCGGCCTTGACATTACAGGATCTGTTCAACCCTGGGATTTTAGAAGTTCTTCACGACAAACAGGGGTGAAACCAGGGAGCGGATACAAGAACTACATCTTGAACCACATGAAGGACGGTTCCCTTGGTGAAATTGAATACAGGGCATTTCTTAACATGTGGCTATGCAGGTTCATCTTTTGTGGTAAAGCCAATGAGCCTACCCTGAATCACATCGCAATGGCTTCTCAACTGGCCAGTGGCAACCGCCTCCCTCTTGGGAAATTCCTCCTAGGCAGGTGTACCATATGCTTCATCAAACTGTCACCCAGATGTATACTAGCCAGAGGATAGCATGTGTTAACGGCCCTTGGTGGTTTGTTCAAATGTGGCTGCAGCTACACATGCATCAGATCGTTGGTGTTGACTTGAACACTCGGTTCTTCCCTTCATCCAATCATCCTGAAGGGGAACCCCAAGCCACCAGAGGATGCCAGACTTATGGAGAAGCTGCTTCAACTGTTCTTATTCAGCAGGACATCAGCCAGCTTTTCGAGCTATTCTTCAAAGGTTTCCAAAATCCTTTCTGGCTCCCTTATCTGGACAATGATACTTTGATTTTCCCCTGTGAATTCTCTTTTGAATCTGGACGCCAAGATGAGAGATTCCTAGAGATCCTCAATATCATAATCCGCCCATGCATGCTATCGGCTGAATTCAATGGAGGAAGGCTGACCTATAGCACTTATGAATATTATCAGCCCAATGTAATGGCTCAGCAACTTGGGTGTGGCCAGATGCCCCCAAGACTGTTTCTGCATGAATTCCTCAAGCCCAGAGAGGAAATCAAAGAACTCATGCACAGTAGCAGAGTCTTCTGTTATGTGTGTAGTCCCACTATCTACACCTGGCCTTTTGTACCCACAACAATGGCTCACTCTACCTTCAACTCCTGGTGGCAAGAACTCCATGATCATATCTTCAGTGAGCCTGTACACTTGTTCTGTGCAGAGTTGATGCCCAATTTTCAGCCAACTTCAGAGGTAATATGATGAACCATTGAATCAGACATATCCTCTTTCAATCATGATCCTGACCTTACTTTTCTTACCCACAGAACACAGTGCCTGCCCCTCGAGCCAGGAATATTGCCTACAATGCCGTAGGCCCGGTCTCAGCACTGGGATTCAGGTCCCCAACTCTGGCTCAGCTAATGGCCAGGTTTGCCATGACAGACCCAAGCCTTTCCAGTCTTGCTGCTGATAGGAGGCAAGGTTTGTCCCTAATAGCTCCCCCAAATGCCAAGAGGAGGAGAACTGTCAAGAAAGTCCTTGTTGAGGTAAAAATCTTTTCTTTTCTTGATCACAAGATTACTTCGTTCCTGATAAACCATATCTTGTGCATTTTCAGACCAGAGCCCAACAATCTTCAGTTACAGAACCTGCCAATGCCCCATCCACTGGTATGACCTTTACTGTCCTCTTCCTTGAGGATGAACACTGGCATTTATCTTTTAATTTGGCACTTGCAGAAGAAACAATGGAAGAACAACTTGTGGACGTCCCAGTGTCTCAACAAGCAAGTTCACCCAGGGTTGAGTTACCTGTCCCAGTGGAAATCTCATCTTCATTAGGGAATCAATCACCCTCTGTTCAAACAGAAGCAATGAACTCTCCAGAGATGAGTTTCCCAGTCCAACCAGAACCATCAAGTCCTCCAAGGGCCCAATCACCTACTGGTCATGCAGAGACATCAACCCCAGCAGAGGTGAACCCATCTCCTCTTCGCCCGAAGCCCCCGAGGCGTCAAGAATCGCATCGGCCGCCTTCTCACATAGAAGCTTCGGCCCGCCCGGAACACCTCCTTCGCCCGTGGCTGCTCCCGAACAAAGTCCGTCCCGACCAAGAAATCGGACATGAGGTACTCATTTGCACTTAACTCTGCTACCTTTACTTTCAGCACTCCTAACTCGGCAATACTGCTTTCTTAGGATCAGACCCCATCATCATCAGGTCTGTCAATGGGGAACAATCCAGTTGCCGAGGCGATGGAAGAAATGCATCAAACCCTATCAGAGGAAGTGCTAGAAAAGCTCAGGGAGATCTTTGTCTGGCTGGAAAAAGATGCACGAGATCAATTCAAAGATCTCGATCACTTTGAAGAAATGCTCGAGTCTATCAGCCAAGAACTTCCTGAAGACATCAGTGCTTCTCTTGCATCTATCTGTGGCCTGGAGATCCACTACGTGCCCATAAGGCAAGCTTTGAGGAAGGTGCGCTCCCGCCCGGCTATTGAAAAGAATAGAGCCAGTGCTGAACAAGCCATGAACGGGGCACGATCTCAGACCGAGAGCCACAAAGATACATTGGCCAATCTGCAAGCTTCTTGTGATTTAAAAATTGCCAGGAAAGCTGCCCTGGAGGCAGAGCTGAGAAGCCTGTCAGCTAAGATAGAGGCCGATAACAGAAAAATAGCCGAGCTCCCTGGATTGATAGAGAAGACCCAAGAGGAAGCAAAATCGGCTATGGCCAAGATGCAAGAATGCGATGCAGAGCTTACCACCTTGTCTAGCGCCCAGAAAGATTGCCAGGAGCGGTTGGACAATTTCCGCCAAGCAACATCAAATGTCCGTAGTGTGATTGCGAAATACTTGAACATTTAAATGCTTCAATTGATGTATAACCGAATTGGTCGCTCTTGTAATATCTGTTCTTGCAATTTTATTTCCTTTTTCTTCTGTGCTCCTTCAAACGTAATGTTGAACGACCCTTTCGGCAAAGAAATGCCAACACCCGAATGGCACTTTGACTCCTCTCAGCCGAGCCAGTCAACTGAATATGACTCAGCCTAGAACTCCAATCGACCTTTTGGCGGACTGGTCAAGGAAACCTTTCCACCTTCCGATTTTCTTGGGATATGCGCCACGATCCAGAGCCACGACTTGAGGCCACGATCTGTCTTGCCAGGGCTATAAATGAAACCGTGGGTGCCCCTAGCTCTCCACCAAGCCTTTAGCTCTCGAATCTTTGCCAATCTCAACTCTTCTTCTTTCCAAACAGTGCACATCCCAGAGCAGCATGGTGCGCCGCCTCAACCGACGCCGCGCCTCTGATGAGGCGGAGGGGAGCAGCGCCAATGCGCGCCTGAGGCAATGATCGTCGATTCCTCTTCTTTGATTCATCTTTGATCTTCTTTTGTTTTGACGATCATCTCCTTTTAAGGTTGATTCAGTGGAATCCGTCTCCTGCGCCGGCCAATCAGCCCCTTCGGGACAACTCCTCGGAGTCCGACGGCCACTCCCCCGTGCCCTACGGGGAACTCGACGCTCTCCACTTCAAGGCGGAACTGGAGACGGCCCAGCGCGAGCTAGAGGACGTCTCCAAAAAGGCGGGCATAGCCGAGTTGGAGTGGGAGGACCAGCGCAAACAGCTGCTGGAAACCATCGACGGTACAGCTCTGAAATCAATTTTTGATCCAACCCGGCTTTTGATGCTAATCTCCTTTCTTCTTGCACCTTGCAGCCCGCGATGCCGAGCTCAACCAGCTGAAGACGCTGGTGGAACAGCTGGCCGACAAGGTGAACGCCCGCAGTGACACGCCGGCGGAGCGCCTTGCTGCGGTGGAGCACCGCGTTGATGAGGTGGCCACCCATGGTGTTCGCTTGGGCACCACCCTGGGCCTGGCTGCCATGGCGACGCACACGGACGTCGACTACTCCACCAGGCCGCGCGGCTTACGGGGCGGCGTGCCAGAAGACATCGAGGAGATTGAGCTCATCTTGGAGCGCCTCGATGGCCACGGCGACGCCATTGCCGAAATCACTCATCCCCAATCTGTGCTGAACAGGCTTTATGACTAGATTGTATTAGGGATGTTTGAACATCAGCAATAAATAAAGAACTTTTGAATTCTGTGCTTGCACTGCGATGATTTCTTTACATTTGCATCCGTGAATCTTGTTTTTCCTTAAATGTATTCGGGAACTGTCTTGAGCCGAATACGCGAGAACAGATGCCCCTTGGCGCAAAATCCACAGAAGATCCCTGAATCGGCAATCCGTAAGCACTATTCAAGCAAAAAAACCTTCGCATTCGGGAAAAAAACCCTGCCGTTTGGTATTCCAACAGTGTACGCTGGCCAGTCATCACTCCCAATGCACCCCTTCGGTCAATAAAACAGCCTGCTGAGATGCCCTGCAAATCCACTCGCACACTCATCCATCACTTCTCATTTCCTCCCCTGTCTCCAGAGGAAAAAACCCCAAGGCCATGGACAAGGGTAAGCAACCCCAGGAGAGCAGCCCTCCAAAGAACGCACGATTCGAAGGTGAGTTTTCCCTTGATCTACCTCCTGTTTCCCACATGATCTTGCGCTTTACCTTCTCTTCTTTTCCTCTTTCAGCCTTGATTTGCTTCCTGAAGAAATCATCGGGACCGAAGATGTGCTTGAGTACATCTCCTCCGATTCCTCCCTCGAAGTAGAGGACGCCACGCCCGAGCGCGAGAGGACCGGCCATCAAGCGCGCGCGGCGTTCGGCACCTGGAGCACGGCCTCAGGGACATCACCACTCGTTGCCAAGCCGAATGCGAGCGTCGCATGGCTCTGGAGACTCTAGTAGGGGGTAAATGTTTCTGACTTCTTCTTGACTTTGTGCCCCCATCTGGATTTCTTGCCCCTAACACCCACTCCTCTGTTTTAGATGTCTCTGACAGGTACAACAACCTGAAAGCGGCTTGGGACAGCTTGGTGGAGGCCGCAAATCATGGTCACCCCCGTGCATTCCAAGTTGCCGTCACGGTGGTCTTGGAACAACTGAAGAGGGAGCAGCCGAAGAAGAAGCAAAGAAAAGATTGAATCATACTTTCGCTTCTTCCTCCACGCCTTCTGCTTCCCACCTCCTTGAGGTCCTGATCACCAGGGTTGTTGGATGTAAACCTGCAAGAAGCAGTTGTAATGTAGTTTTGTGCTAAGGGCAATGCATCTAGGCACTGGCCATTTCTTCTGTTTGTGAATTTTGTTCTAAAGGCGGCCTCGTTCTTGAGCGCCGGCTGTTTCTGTGTCAGATGCGTGTAATCCCACTACTGGTGATCATCGATCGATTTCAATACTAGGATAATATTTCTTCAGATGTCTTCCATTTATTGCGGCAAAAAATTCCTCTCCTAGTAAAGTTTTCAATATGTATGCGTTGCCAGGGACGCATCTGACCACACGAAAAGGCCCTTCCCAGTTAGGAGACCATTTGCCGAATTCGCTATATTTGGTTCCAATCGGCAATAGCGCTTTCCAAACCAAATCACCTTCTGCAAATTGCCTGGCTTTTACTTTCTTGTTATAGTACTTGGCAACCCGCAGCTTGTTCTTCTCGATGTTCTCCAGGGCTCTAAGACGAATCATGTGTAAATCCTCTAGTTGATCCATCATTAGGCCACTGTAATCATTGGAGCTCAAATCTTTCTGTAACACAACCCTCCTTGAATATGATTGCATCTCCCAAGGTAGAACCGCATGGTGTCCATAAACCAATTCATAAGGGGAGGTCTTTGTGGCTCCATGAGGGGCCATTCGGTAAGCCCACAGTGCCACACTGAGTACCGAATGCCACCTTCTTGGCTTCTGATCGATCTTCTTTTGTATCAGCTTGATCATGATCTTATTAGAAGCCTCCGCTTGACCATTAGCTTGAGCATAATAGGGAGAAGAGTTAAACAATTTGATTCCCATGCTTTCGGCAAACTCTCTGAACTCTAGTGACACGAATTGTGCCCCTTGATCAGTTGTGATTGTCTGAGGGATTCCAAACCGATAGATGATGTGCTCCTTGACAAATTCAACCATGTTTTCCGACGTCACCTTCTTCAGTGGGATCGCCTCAACCCATTTAGTAAAATAATCCGTAGCCAAAAGCACGAACTTATGCCCCTTACTAGATGGTGGATTAATCTGGCCAATCAAGTCTATACCCCAGCCCCTGAATGGCCATGGCTTGATGATGGGATTCAATGCTGACGCGGGGACTCTTTGAATATTTCCAAACCTTTGGCAATCTTGACATCCCTTGTAATACTCAAAGCAATCCTCCAATATCGTCGGCTAGAAGCACCCAGCTTGCCTGATGACCCATTTCATGCGGTAGGCCGATTGGTGTGCTCCACATATCCCATCGTGCACTTCGCTCATCATGTTCTTGGCTTCTTCTGGACCCAGGCATCGTAACAACACCCCATCTAATGATTTATAGAACAAATTATCATCCAGAAGAACGAACTTTATGGCCTTGTACCTGAGCTTCCTAAGACCTTTCGGGATGGATCTTTCAAGTAATCAACGATCTCTTTTCTCCAATCATCTTCCGCAAGATCCGTCCCCAATGCACATACACCTGCAGCAAACGCTTCTTGACTCTCTTTGTAACCAGAGGCGCTTTGAGCCAGCCTGTTTGCTTCTTCATTATGTTCCCTAGGAATATGCTGTAGAGTTACCAACGGGAAGCTCTTCAAGATTTCCCTGCATTCTTCGTAGTAACTCCTCAGCGCTTCACTTTTGCATTCGTATTGGCCGTTCAATTGCTTGATTACCAACTCTGAGTCTCCATAAACTTCAACTGAAATGGCCCCAGCTTCTCTCAAATATTGAAGCCCTCGAAGCAGTGCCTCGTACTCGGCCTGATTGTTTGTAACAGTGGGCTGTATAGGGATGGAAAATTCAAACATCTCACTCCTAGGAGAAATTAGTAGGATCCCGACTCCCCCACCTTTACCACATGATGATCCATCAAAAAATAAAGCCCAAGGGGTAATTTCAAGCAAATCAATTGACGGATCGCGATGTTCAGTTATAAAATCGGCAATGATCTGTCCCTTGATAGCCTTTGCCGATTCGAACTTTAACTCAAACTATGATAAGGCCAAGATCCATTTGCCAATCCTGCCATTCAAAATTGGCATAGATAACATATGTTTTATTACATCAAACTTGGAATACATAGTGCATTCGGCATTCAACAAGTAGTGCCGAAACTTTGTACACGAGTAGTACACGCACAGGCACAGCTTTTCCGTAGCCGAATACCTGGTCTCAGGATCAAGTAATTTTCGGCTAAGATACGCTACTACCCGCTCCTTTCCTTCGAATTCTTGAATAAGGGCCGATCCAATGGTTTGGGTATCGGCCGCCACGTACAACTTGAAAGGCTTATCCGGTCGAGGAGGGACCAACACTGGTGGCTCCTTCATGTACTGCTTGATCTCATCGAAAGTCTTTTGTTGTTCGTCGCCCCATGTGAACTTCGATCTTTCTTTAGCTTCGGCGAGTGGAGAGAATGGCAAAACTTTCGTGACAAATTTGAAATGAATCTCCTCACGAAATTAATTTTGCCGAGCAAATGATCGTAACTCCTTGAGATTAGTTGGAGGAACAACTTCATCGATGGCCTTCATGCTCTTCTTGCCAACTTCAATCCCCCCTTCGTGGACCAAAAATCCCAAGAACTCTCCAGCTGATACCCCAAAAGCACACTTGTTTGGATTCATCTTTAAACCATGCTTTCGGGTGCACTCCAAGGTCCTTTTCACATCTTCCAAATGTGTGTCATGACTTAGGGACTTGATCACCACGTCATCAATGTAAATTTCCATAACTTTGCCGATCAACTCGTGAAAAATGTAATTCATGGCTCGCTGATAAGTTGCACCGGCATTTTTTAACCCAAATGTCATGACTATCCATTCAAACAGGCCTATATGACCAGGACATCTGAAGGCCGTCTTTGATATGTCTTTTATTGCCATGAAGATTTGGTTGTATCCCGCATTGCCATCCATGAAACTGATCACCTTGTGTCCAGTCGCGGCGTCAATCAACAAATCGGCAATAGGCATGGGGTAACCATCCATCGGAGTAGCTCTATTCAGGTCCCTGAAGTCTATGCAGACCCTCATCTTTCCATTCTTCTTGTACACAGGGACAATGTTAGAAATCCACTCCGCATATCTGCATGGCTGAACGAAGTTTGCATCAAGTAATCTTTCGACTTCTTTCTTCACATCGGCCAATACCTCGTCCTTGTAGATTTTCCGGGGTGGTTGCTTGTATGGTTTGAAACCAGATTTGATTGGCAACCGATGCTCAACGATAGAACGATCCAGTCTAGGCATCTCCGAATAATCCCAGGCGAAGCAATCTTTGTATTCCTTGAGCAGCTTGATTAATTCCTCCCTGAAGTCTGGCTGCAAGTTTGCGCTGATGAACGTCGGCCTTGGCTTATCACCGCTTCCAATGTCAACCTCTTCTAATTTTTCAGCCGACATAAATCCTCGCCCCAACTTGCCATCAGTGCCATCGACGGGGTTCTCCATTAAAAATTACTATAAGAGCCGACTGCTTGAATCGGCTGTTGATCACCGCCGAGTTCAACGGGACCTTCTCCCCGTCTTTCCCCGAGAAACGATCAATGCCTTGGTACTCCCGAACGCCGGTTCCATGTTTGCAACGCTCACGGAGTCATCCGCTCGGACAACCTCAATATCATCGTCCACCCACTGGATGAGCTGCTGATGCATGGTGGATGGGACGCAGCAATTGGCATGAATCCAGTCCCGTCCAAGCAGTAGGCTGTAGGCCCCTTGGCCTTCGATAACAAAGAAGGTAGTGAGCAGTGTCTTGGACCCGATCATCAGATCCACGTGAGCGCATCCCTTGGTGTCTGAAGGATTCCCAGCGAAATCGTTCAGTATTATGCTTGTAGGCGTCAGATCGCAAGGGCCCATGCCAAGTTTTCTGAAGGTGGTGTACGGCATTACGTTGACTGCCGCTCCACCGTTGACAAACATCTTGGTCAATGGTTTGCCATTGACATATCCCCTCAAGTACAGCGGCCTCATGTGTCGATTTTTGGCCGGTTTGTCGAAGATGGCTTGCTTGGCTAGCACCAACTGCGCCATCATCCCCTAGAGCTGCTCATCATCTAGGGACGCTTCCTCCTGCACAACCTGGTTAGCGGGAGCTATGAATTCGTTCGGCAAAAAATATACCATGCATGTTGGAGCCGAACGCTTCGATCCTTCAGGTTGATCCTTTGGACGCCACACCTGCTTCGTCTGGATCCCAGCCTGCCTCAGTTCGCGGTTCCTCAAGCGTTGAACCCGTCTCTTCTGACTTTTCCGTAGGCCAGGCGGGAACCATTGCCCCTTCTGCCAGATGTACTCGTCCTCTTCTTGATCAGCCCACCTTAAATCAGCTTGCCTCTTCCTGGGATGATCAATGATTTCAATATTTTGGCGCCGATCCTCGTTAGGGTGGATCCTCACAATTCTCTCATGGACGGATCGGCGATTGGCAGTCTCCTGCCTGTACTCAAAATATCTGTCACTGCATTCAGGGCAGTTCCTCAGCGTGGGCAGCTTCAAACCCTCGTTCCAACAATGCCTGAAGAACGCACATCCCCAGTGCGCGCGTTCCTGCTCGCGCGTGTATTGCTCCATGTCTCTTCTGTGTGCCTCTTCTTCAGCTCTGCGCTTTTCCTCCTCGTATCTCCGCTTCTGGTAGCGCTCTTTTTCCAACTGGCGCTGCCACTTGTTGAGGAGGATACGCGTGGTCACCCTGGGCTTGGTTCTGGATGATTCCCCGGCCTCGATGTGGCTTTTGAGAATGCGGGGGGCTTCACCATGCACCTGCTCTAGAGTTACTTGACGCTCCGGGTCCACGGTTCCATCTTGCCTAGCCCTGGCTGAGGTCAAGACTTTGACCTTTCCTTTCTCCTCAGCCGTCACCATGTTGACGGAAAGGCCCACCATGTTCTGAGGAAAGGGGTGGCCATCCAGCTTCATCTTGTTATCAAATTTGAGGTGCCCCTCCTGGATGGCTTTCTGGATCCTCATCCTGAAGACCCTGCAGTCATTGATGGAGTGTGAGTTCCTGTCGTGGAAGCCGCAGTAACGCTTCTCCTTTACCCCATCGGGCCGAAGCATGGAATGCCCTTCAGGCAATCTGATTCGGCCTTCCTTCACTAGGAGCTCAAACAGCTTGTCAGCCTTTGTGATGTCGAAATCGTAGGTGCCTTTGGTCTGTTTGACCCAGCATTGATTCATCGTTAATGGCTCTTTCCCCCACATGATTTCAGCTACGGCTATGTCCAGTTCATCATCAGAATCCTCCATCAGGTCGGCCTTGTCCAAGAACTGGTTGTAGATGTCCGCCACATCGTGCTGCTTGCCAAACCTGGCATCCTTCTTGAAGCCATACGCTTGGTTGCTCATTAACGACAGCTTTTGAGACAACTGGCCCAGGTTTTCGAACTCCATGCCAAACAGTTTCTCACGCACTGCCGGCAGCATCCCGGCAACGGCCATGTCGGCCAACTGGTCATCTGGCAAGTTGAGCGAAAAGCACATGCCCTTGACTTCTCTGAACCTTTTGAGAAATTCCAACGGCGTCTCGCTGTGCCTCTGCTTCAGGGTGGCAAGGTCGATCAGCTTCTTCTCTGAGCTGCCGCTGAAATAGTGAGCATGGAATTTCCGTTCCAAGTCCTTCCACCTGCTAACTGACTCAGGGGGCAAGGATGAGAACCACTGGAACGCCGGGCCCGTCAGTGACGCGGGGAAGTATCGGACCCTGAACGTTTCCTCAGCTGAGCATTCTCCGAGCTGCATCAGGTAACGAGCGATGTGCTCCACCGTGCTTGTGTCGTCTTGCCCGGAAAATTTCGTGAACTCCGTCGGAGGTTTCACCCTTGGCGGAAGGAGCACGTTGAAGTACCACTCTGGGAACGGCGGCTTGTAGGCCGGTCTCTGCATTTTTGGTTTGAGGCCAAACTGATTTTGCATCAACTCGGCTATCTTCCACGCCAGGGCATCGTCCTCTTGTGCGCCTGCAGCTGGTGCGTAACCTGGATGCGGGAAAGCGTCAATGGCTCCATAGTTTCCCACCTCGTGGTAGCCTCCACCGTATAGGTTCCTCTGCAGCCAGTTGCTTGCCGGAGCAATCCTGTGGCCGGAGGCAAGCGGGGCCCTAGGCGAGCCGAACGCTATCTCCCCGTACGTGGGCTGGTACGGATTTGGCTGTTGCACAAGTTGACCCATGCTGCCCTGCGGTGGTGGCTGGATTGGTTGTCCTTCCGAGGCCTATAGTGGGGGCTGAACTGGCTGACCCCCAGCGCCTTGCGGAGGAGGCTGGAAAGCTTGACTCCCAGTGCTCTGAGGAGGAGGCTGGATTGGCTGGCTCCGTAATGGTGGTTGAGAGCTCGACTCGCCCAACTCCATGGTGCCCGCTTGGATGGGCGTCTTGCTGAATGCCTGCTCCATGCCTGGGCCAAAGACAGCCACCATCATTTGCTGGAACGCACCAAGGAAAGCTTTGTGGTGCTTGCTCAAAACGTGGTCTACAGAATCCCTGAATGCTTGCATGCACTCCTCTCTCTCCTGCTGGGTCGTGGCGTCGCTCTCCCCTGGTAACAATACCCCGGGCATGTCATTTTTCAGGTACGGGACGCCACTTCTGTTCTTCTTGAAGGATAGCAGACACTTCTGCTGGAACTGGTCCACGGCGTCCTGGAGTTGCTGCCGTTGCTCAGGAGAGAGGTCTTCAATGTTGACATCCATGATGTCCGCGATTTCAGGCATCTTGATCTTTCGGCTGTGGTCCCACTGGGCGTGCCAAAAAGTGTGTTGACGCAAAACGTGCACCTAGCGTCAAGCACACAGCAAAACGAACAAGCTGGCTTCACGTGTGCAAAGAATCACAAGACGTGCCAGTCAATTTTTCCTGAAAATTAACAAAAGACAAAGCAGTTAGATACCAAAGCTTGGAACTTGCCGGGTGGTACCAGACAGTTCCATATTTGCGGCTAGGAAGCCAAACGGGATGACACATAGCTATAAAGAGCTATCTGCCAATAAACTGAAACCATTCGGGAGCTTGTAAAAGGAAAAGTAACATTGTCGAATGGATGACGTAAGAATGACGGCGATCGGCCTTTGTTTGAGCAAAGATGCACATGCACGAAGCCATGACCGATCCCCATGATGATTAACATTGAATAAATAAATAAATAAAGTAAAGAACAAGCATAAACATGTAATAAACAAGCATGCATAGATCCAAAGCACTAGTCTACCGCATGTCTAGGTACTTTAAAATCCGTCGGGTACGACGCCACACAAATCTATCAACCGCATGATACATCTTGCATGAAAATCGTGCCACTTTCCACAAATAGATCTATCCACCGCATGATACAATCTAAATATGGAAAGCTAAAAGCATACGTTATTTAAAGCATGAATTACGCACGTGTTCTACCCATGAAGAAATATAACCGAATACGGCTGAACAGCCGATTCGGGGTCCATGAAGAAGGAACAAACATTACCAACCGAATAAATCTATCAGATTGGTTTGAAATCTAATCCACCGGATGACTAGCTCCAAAGCAACCCAAAAACCTGCATTTACCGCATGATACTCAGCTCTTTCAAGATTTATACCAACGTTGGCAAGCTTGAACCCGCAACACGTAACAACCTAGATCGATTCGGTTTCGGCTATCGGAAAGCACAAGATCCACATGTGAAAGCACGAATTCTACTTGTACAAGGATCACCAAAGGGATAAAACCGATCCAAACCCATCTAGATTGGGCAAAAAGGTGTTACATGAATTTAAACATAAAGTAAAAACTCAAAGCAACACGGGGTAACTTAATGAATCTATTGGATCTTGCCAAAATCCAATAGAGTCGATAACTAGCCTCAAGCTAGATCTTAGCCTACCGCATGACTCATGACCTAACAAGAAACCTTCTTGAACCAAGCTTGAATCTACCACTTGACATGAAGCATGGTAACAAGACTACTTGCATCAAATCTAAATCCACTGCATGATACTAGACATGATACAAGGTTGCCGGTACTCACGGAGGTCGACGGATCGATGAACCCTCTCGAAGAACTCGACGACACGACAAATGGACTCTAGGGTTTGGCGTAAGGCCGGTTTGTATTGAAGAATGATTGTATCTTTTACATACATTCAGGGCTCATATTTATACCCTGCCAAGTACAACCTCGAATTGATTCGTTGCCTAACTTATCTCTAAGCTTGATCGCCTATCCATCCATTCGTCCTTCCTGCTTGAGCCACGTCACCGTCCAATCCCGCAAAATCAGCTCAACTGTTCCTTTGCCGAACGGAAACAGATAGCCGACCGCGGATCCTTCTGCCGAATACATCTGAGAAAAAACCTTCCTTCCACCGGACGGACTCCTCATCGAGCCGGACCCACAAGTCAGACTCCGTACCAAATTTTGGTGTTAACACTAACCCCAGTGTCGAGTCTCTAGCTCATTCTCGTTCTTGTTTCTGATTACGGGCAGGAGGCTTGGAGAACATTTGGTTGATTGACTCTGGATGTTCCCGACACATGACCGGAGATAAGAAGTGGTTCTCCAGCCTCACCCCAGTGAAGGAAAAGATGTACATCACTTTTAGGGACAATGGACGAGGAAGGGTGATTTCTGAGGGTGTTGTGCATGTGAGTGACAAGGTAACGTTGAAGAGAGTTGCCCTTGTGAAGTCTTTGGGTTTCAATTTGCTTTCGGTTTCTCAGTTGCTTGATGAAAGTTTTGAGGTGCGTTTCAAGTCTGGTGAGTCTCGTTTGCTGGATTCTCGAGGTGATCTTGTCTGTATGATCATCCCCGAGGGTCAGATTTTCAGGGCTGATTTCTCTCGTTCTTTGGGTCATGCTCGCTGTTTGATAGCTGGTCCTTCTTCTGATTTGTGGAAATGGCATAGGTGGTTGGGACACTTGAGCTTTGATTTGGTTTCCCGCTTGAGTGGTCTTGACCTTGTCCGAGGATTGCCAAGGTTGAAGCTTGAGAAGGATTTGGTTTGTGCTCCATGTAGGCATGGCAAGATGGTAGCCACTCCCCATCCACCCCTGACCGATGTCATGACCGAGCGTCCGACGTAGCCGTTGCATATGGACCCCCGTTGGGCCGCCTCGAGTTCGCTCGGTGGGTGGGAAGTGGTATGTCCTTGTTGTGGTGGACGATTACTCTCGCTATGCCCGGGTGTTTTTCTTGGAAGACAAGAGTGAGACATTTGGTTTTGTTCGAGATCTGATCGTGAGGTTGAAAAACGAGAGGCATGGGAATGCTATTCGAGCTATCCGCAGTGATAATGGCTCAGAGTTCAAGAACTCTCGTTTTGATGCTTTTTGTCGTGATCTAGGTCTTGAACATCAGTATTCAACCCCTTATGTGCCCCCTCAAAATGGAGTTGTGGAAAAGAAAATCGGACTCTTTGTGAGATGGCTAGGACGATGCTCGATGAGCACAGGACTCCTAGGAGGTATTGGGCTGAGGCGGTCAATACGGCCTGTCATGTTTCCAACAGGATTTTATTGCGAGTTTTCCAGAAGAAGACCTGTTATGAGCTTATCCATGGTCGGGCACCCAAGGTGAGTCATTTCGGAGTCTTTGGCTGCAAGTGTTTTATTCTTAAGAAGGGAAAACTCGACAAGTTTGAGGCTAGGTCTAGTGATGGGATTTTCTTTGGATATGCTAACCATTCTAGAGCATATAGGGTGCTTAACCTTGAGGCTAACAAAATCTTGGAGACTTGCGAGGTAACCTTCGACGAGACAATGCCATGTACCTATCTTGGTTTTGAATGTGCAGGTGATGAGGAGATGGCCGAGGACCTCTTTGAAGAGGAGAAGGATGAAGCTGGAGATGATGATGGAGAGAACCATGCGCCTGAAGCTGAGTGTGTACCCACTACTTCCCCTACGACAACTACGGAGGGTGGACCGTCTACATCATGGACAACGACGGTGCGACAAGAGGACCAAGCGAGAGAAGCTAAAGTTGAGGGGGAGGTAGTCTCGAGGCGTGAGGCTCCCCGGCGGATTCAAGAAGTGCATCCCCTATCGAGGATCATTGGGGACATCGACGAACGTACTACGCGGTCATGGTCTAGAAATTCCTCTCATTTCGCTCATGCTGCATTTGTTGCCACCTTTGAGCCCAAGGACATTAGACATGCTTTATCTGATGCAAACTGGGTTAATTCTATGCATGAGGAGTTGGAAAACTTTGAGAGGAACTAGGTGTGGGAGTTAGTTGAACCACCTCCAAATTGCCATCCTATAGGAACCAAGTGGGTCTGGAAGAACAAAGAGGGAGAGAATGGGATGGTTGTGAGGAACAAGTCCAGACTTGTTGCTCAGGGATATAGTCAGAAGGAGGGAATCAACTATGAGGAGACCTTTGCTCCTGTGGCCCGTCTTGAGGCAATTTGAATCCTTCTAGCCTTTGCCGTGGCTAAAGGGTTCAAGTTGTTTCAAATGGATGTGAAAAGTGCTTTTCTAAATGGGGTCATAGAGGAGGAGGTGTATGTGAAGCAACCACCGGGGTTTGAGAGTGAGAAGTATCCACACAGGGTGTACAGGTTGAAAAGGGCTCTGTATGGGTTGAAACAGGCGCCCCGGGCTTGGTATGGGAGATTGAGAGGTTTTCTGGTGAGCAGAGGGTTTGTGATGGCTACTGTGGATAGGACCTTGTTTCTCCTCAAGCATGGAAATGACTTGTTGATTGTGCAGATATACGTGGATGATATTGTCTTTGGTGGCTCGTCACATAACCTTGTTGCTAAGTTTGCAGATGAGATGAGCAGGGAATTCGAGATGAGCATGATGGGCGAGTTGCAGTACTTTCTCGGGTTGCAGATCAAGCAAGTGAAGGATGGGACATTTGTACATCAGACCAAGTACATGAAAGACATGCTGAGGAAGTTCCAGATGCAAGATGTGAAGCCTATGTCGACACCCATGGGGAGTACGACTACTTTGGATGCGGACGAGGACGGAGAACCAGTGGACCAGCGGGAGTACAGGAGCATGATCGGCTCCCTCCTCTACTTGACGGCGACGAGGCCAGACATACAGTTCAGTGTGTGTCTGTGCGCTCGTTTTCAGGCTTCGCCAAGGACATCACATCGACAGGCCGTCAAAAGGATTTTCAGGTACCTACAGTCTGCCCCTGGTCTTGGCCTTTGGTATTCTTCCTCCTCGACTCTTTCCTTTCATGGTTTTTCTGATGCGGATTTTGCTGGTTGCCGAGTTGAGAGGAAGTCTACTTCTGGTTCTAGTCAGTTTCTTGGGTCCTCGTTGGTTTCGTGGTCTTCCCGCAAGCAGTCTAGTGTAGCTCAGTCTACCACCGAGGCAGAGTATGTTGCAGCCGCGAGTTGTTGTTCCCAGCTGTTGTGGATTTCATACAATTTGAGAAACTTTGGTGAGGAGTACACCCAGATCCCACTTCTTTGTGATAGCACCAGTGCCATAAGCGTAGCGAAAAACCCTGTGCTTCACTCCAGAACCAAACATATAGAGGTGAGGTACCATTTCTTGAGAGACAATGTGGAGAAAGGGACCATTGTGTTGATCCATGTTCCTACCCAAGATCAGCTTGCAGACATTTTCACAAAGCCTCTCGACCAAGCTACATTTGTGCGCTTGCGGGGGGAACTTGGGGTTTGTTGCCCTTTCTAGTTGATTCTTGAGGGATTTCCTTTTTATACCATATGTATCATACCATGTTTACTTTGATGTATATACATGCTTTGCTTGATGTATAAACCATGGTAGGATAGCCATCTTGTCATATATCATGTTGCATTTGTATCATATTGCATTTTAGGATGATGAGCTTCTTTTATATGCCTTATTTGAGTCTCTTTGGCTATTTGTGAGATATTGGTCATATGTGTGGAGAAATGGCTATGTGAGGCTATGCTCTTAGAATATTTGAGATGTATATATTGTGAGATAGCCCTTTTTGAATCAAGTGCTAATCTTGACTAAATTTGATGAAATGTGCTCCACTCATGTGTAGTAGTGTATCCATGTCACGTTTCGGTCTAAATGTGCTTTCTATGCTTAGATTGTGCTTGGCTGCCTTTTTCTTGCATTTGGGCCAAAGGCCGAATATCATTGTGAATGTTTAGCCTATGTTGTATTCATGGAGGAGCATAAGCTTCTTTTTGCCGCAAAGGCACTTCATGTACCATGAAATGAATAAATCTTGAAAGGAAGTGTGTATGCTTGAAAAATGCTCCATCCATCATGTCTATGCTTAAAATGTCTTATCTTTCACATATGGGTGCCAAACATGTTGCATGATGTTCACCAGTGGAGAAGTCTCCCAGAAGTGGACACATGGCTCATGAGCTTTAACATGACATGTTTTGCTTTATGGGTGTTTGCAATGATCTTTTGTTGAGAATTGGATATCCTTGTATGATCTCTGGATGATATGCATGTTTTTGGCTCAAATATGACATGGATAGGCTTTTACATTTGAAGTGAGCCATCTTTTGATATAATTATTTAAATCTGAAAATTTGCTTTGTCACATGCCTGTATTTCCATATATTACTTGTGGCAATGCTTTGACTATGTTATGATCCATATATGTGCTCTTTGTCTCATTTCTAGCCTTTGTCACTAAATTTGGCCTATTTGAGAAGCTCATGTAGATGTTTATATGCTTTGTTTTGCATTTCTGCATTTTCACCTTGATTCATACATTGTCAACAAGGGGGAGAAGAGGTGAGCTTAATGCAAATTCAGAAGAGGTGAGCTAAAATTTGGAAGTTTGCATCCACATGTTCAGGGGGAGCTTGCATTTGTTCAGGGGGAGCTTTCTTGCTGTTTTCGGTGTGGAGTTTGTGCTTTGCTCGGCTTGTGACCTTTCTTTGCCTTTCTTTGGTTTTGGTCATGAGTTGCGCTTCTTTGTTTTTCTTTCTTCTTTCTTTCTTTCTCTGAATTTCATTTCGCGTTGTGTGTTGTCAATGCACTCATCAAGGGGGAGATTGAGGACCAGGAGCGTCCCGGTGGTCGATGGATGACCGCTCCTCAGTGATGAGTGATTGACAACGGGTGTTGGACTGACTCTTGGCTCGGTGCGCGGGTGTAGGCGCGGCCTAGTTCGTGTTGTTGCAGGTGAAGAACGGGCGCGAAAGGTCTTGAGCCTTGAGGGGCCTCCGGGAGATGGAGAGACAAGTAGGCTCGGTTCGAGGGACCTGGTGGACGGCGGGACTAGGTGCGGGCCACATGGTGGCGAGACGAGAAAGACGAGGTGGTGGACGATCGAGCCGGTGCACGGTGGCGGTCGAGTCAAGAGGCTTGGCAGGAGGCCGGCCGAGCACGCGGGGTTTGGTGGTTTGCCCACAAAACCATCGGAGGACGGTTTCTTGGTTTGGGCCTCAAAACCAAGTCCGAAGACCCAACACGACGGAGATAGGATCCGGGCGTGTCTGAAGGACCGATTAGGCGACCAGAGAGGGGGGAGTGAATGGGAGCCGATAAAAATTCTTCTCGAGGGAGATTGAAACTCCAACAAGACGAACTAGCTCGGTCGAACCCCCGAAATCACACGCTCCGCACTTCTACCTCCCGTTTGCCAAAACCACGTAGCCACTGGAGTGCTACTGGTCCTAGGAACAAACTCTACCAGCAACCACAACACACACGTAGCACCGAGGGCAATGGAAACAACTCGAAAGCTCGGCTAACCGAGGGGGGGCGGTTAGACCGGGTATAGGGGGCGGTTAGACCGCCTCCACCCGGCAACCAAGATATCCTCCGAAACGCCTCTTCCGAGCACCAAAACACACCACGGTTTCACCAACAGAGATCTCTCGGTCAAGGCCATGCTAGCTACCGAAAATCTTGGCGAAAACCAAAACTTCACCCAAGGGCCTAGGGGCGGTTAGACCGGCTACCCGGGGCGGTCTAACCTCCCGTACCCAAAGAACGAACCCCGACCAAGAACACCTAGCAAACCGCACGAGAACGACTCCAAATTTCACCCGGACACTCCTCCGATCAAGGCGAACAAACTCACGAGAGGAAAATCCGGCGAAACAAAACTTTGACCCGGAACACCCGTGGCGGTTAGACCGCCCCCCCGTAGGCGGTTAGACCGCCCCTTCCAGAAAACGAACCCGCGGGTCAAACCTCAACTTCCTCGCGCCCGATCTCCCGAATCACTCCACGGATTGCAGCCAAACTTCGGGAATAGATGGGTTACCTCCTGGGCAACCTCTACCTTAAAGGAATCGACCCAAAACGCTCACAATCAAGAGGAATCGAAGAAATCGCTTCTCTAGATCAAGAACTCGCCCAACTCGAGAAACCACCAAATCGAGTCCGATTCAAAGGGGATTTGGGGGCAAAATCACCAGCCAAAGAGGCACAAGAACCTCATACGTGACACCCACCAAAAGCCCCAAGAAATCGTCCTTAAAACACCGCCAAAAAGAGCTCCGAAAATCAACACCAAAGAGACGGGAAAACCACCATGATGAACAACGCCAAACCTTCTATACATGCCATGAATGGTTCGTACAAGGTCTAGCTTGCCACCCAAACATCCATCCCTCTCTCTAGATCTCACATGAAGCTCTCAAGCTAGCCTTCTAAAATCCTAAGGAAAATGGAGAACAAAAATGGAAAAACAAATGAGCTAGGGTTTCAAGAGTTGGCTGCCATCCACCCATCTAATGAGTATATATGAAGGCACCCAAAAGACTAAACTACCCTTCACTAATAACTAGGGATACATGCCCCTCGAGGGCGGATTTGGAATTCTTGATGTCTTCACCATTGGACGGATGCCCGGCGACCGCACCCTGCGTAGCCTCGACGCAAGCCTTGCGATCCCGACGCGTGTCCTCCGCTTCGAAGCTTCTCGGCGCCGGCGGCCGGGCGGTCGACCGCCCCCCGGGCGGTTAGACCGGCCCCCGGGATCCGACCGGCCCCGGGCGGTCCGACCGCCCCTCCCCGGGCGGTTGAACCGGCCCGGGTGGCCGCACCTCCTCGTCGAGTCTTCGGCCTCGGTTTTGTGGCTCAACCGAGTAACCCGGTGGTTTTCTCGGTGAACCACCGCAAACCCCGCGAACTCGGTGTAGCCTCCGCCAATCTCCACTCATGACTCGGCTCCCACGTAGTCCCGGCTCGCCCTTGGTTTTGAGGCTCTACCAAGAAACCGTCCACGACTTCATCTTGCCGTTCATGCCACCATGCGGCCCGCACTTGACCCCCGCCGGCCACCGGTCCCTCGAACGAAGCCTACTTGTCTTCTCCACACCCGGAGGCCTCACCAAAGCAACGACCTTTCGCGCTTGTTCTTCACCTGCACCAACACGAGTCAAGCCGCAACCTGCACCTGCAATACTTAGCCAAGAATCAGTCCACACGACGTTGTCAATCACTCATCACACAAGGAAGCGACCATCCACCGGTCCTCGAACCACACATGGTCCTCAATCTCCCCCTTGATGAGTGCATTGACAACACACTCACATGAAGTAACACAAGAGAAAAGGAAAATAAAAGAAACAAATAAAAAGAAACCTCAACAAGCGATCGAAAGCCAAAGAAAGGCAAAGAGCAAGATCACTTGAAGAAGACAAGTCTCGGACCCCTTAGGCAAGGGCAACGGCTCGACACATCCGAGACAAAACACAGCTCAAGCAAAGAGCGCAAACCACCAAAGCAAAGCTCAAACAACACAAAGAGCTCCCCCTGCACATATGCAAGCTCCCCCTGAGCCACAAGACACTCCCCCCCGAACACATGCAAGCAATGCAACTCGGGAATGCAACAAAGAGCAAAAACTTGCTCACACCGCCTGCAGGCGGTTAGGACCGCCCGTGCCCGATCCGACCGCCCGGGGCGGTTAGACCGCCCCAGAGACCGGCCCCGCACCAAACTCGCTCAAAATTTGCCCGAAACAATTGGAACACCTTCCAAACACTCCCGAGTGCCCAAAACATGCACAAACTTCTCCCCCTTGTTGACAATGCATGAATCAAGGCAAAATGCGAAAACTTTCAACAAATAGCTTCTCGAATATACAAAATTCATCACAAGGAGCTACACAAGTCCAAATGAGCAAGTTAGATACTCGACAGTTCGTAATGACCTTAACTACGTGATCACCAAGTTTCACAACCATTGGACAAGGCTAAAAAAGATTTGAGTAATTTTGCGAAAAGTTACTCTCTCATAAGCAAATACCTAAACATGAGCAAAACATATCAAAATGGCTAAGCCACTCCAAATTCATGCTAGGACAGCCATTCTAATCATAAGACCATCATAAACACCCAAAAGCACCTCATGTCATGTCAAAGCCACCGAGCCATGTGCCTACTTCTATGTATGAGACTTCTCATTGGTAGGCAACATGCAACGGTTTAGCACCCAAAGCAAATTAAATTCAGCACATATGACATGGGAACATATTTTCCAAGCATTTTTCATTTCATTTTCAGATTTATGATTGGTACATGAAATGTCTTTGCGACAAAAAGGAACTTATGCTCCTCCACAAGATTAAGCAAGAGGGCTAAACATTCATGATGGAAAATGAGCCTTTGGCCCCATATGATCAATAAACTAGCTATCCTACCACAAAGTAAGCATAGCAAAGCCACTAAAACATGTCAAGATCATGTAAAGGCATTTACACATGAGAGAGCATATATGTGACATTTTTCAAAACAAATAGCCATCAACCATGGATCATTCAACAAGATCATCAAGAGCTAAGCCAAACTAACCATATCATACCAAACAAGCTCACAAGAACATATATAGCAACCCATGGTAAAAAAAGTATATAGGAGAAGCTTTTCCTATCCAATGCATATGATACAAAATGCATGCAATCTAAGATACAAGGATGCCTATACATCATGTTACATATGCAATGCCAAATGCAAGAAATGCACAAAGGAAAGCTATACATATGCTACAAAGGAGCTCCCACACACAAAGCTCACAAACCACCGGCTCCTCGAGGGGAGGCAAAACGGGCTCGACACCACCGTCAAAAGAAAGCTCCCACACACCCAACTCAAGAAATCAAGCACACACCAAGTTCCCCCCGCAAACGAGTGAAAGTTGCTTGATCTAGGGGTTTGGTGAAAATATCGGCTAGTTGGTCATGTGTGGGTACATGGATCAAAGCTATCTTCCCTTTCTCTACGTTGTCTCTCAGGAAATGATACCTCACTCCTATGTGTTTAGTTTTGGAATGGAGCACTGGGTTCTTTGCAACACTTATGGCACTGGTGCTATCACATTGAAGTGGGACATGGGTATACTCCTCACCAAAGTCACTCATGGTGTAGGTGATCCAAAGGAGCTGAGAGCAACAACTAGCAGCGGCAACATACTCGGCTTCGGTCGTGGATTGAGCAACACTCGACTGCTTGCGGGAAGACCAAGACACCAAAGAAGAACCCAAAACTGGCAAGTCCCAGAAGTGGACTTCCTATCCAACCGACACCCGGCAAAATCCGCGTCTGAAAAGCCATGAAGCGCCAAAGAAGAGGACGCGGAGTACCAAAGGCCGAAGTCGGGAGTGTGACGCAAGTACTTGAAAATTCTCTTCACTGCTTGCCGATGCGAAGTCCTCGGAGACGCTTGAAAACGAGCGCACAGACACACCGAGAACTATATGTCCAGCCTCGTCGCCGTCAAGTAGAGGAGTGACCCGATCATGCTCCGGTACTCCTTTCCGGTCCACGTGTTCACCTTCCTCGTCCGCATCAAGAGCCGTAGTCGTACTCATCGGCGTCGTCATAGCCTTGGAGTCCTCCATCTTGAACTTCCTCACAATGTCCTTGGTGTACTTAGCCCGGTGCACAAATGTTCCTTCCTTTGATTGCTTGATTTGTAGCCCGAGGAAGAACCGCAACTCACCCATCATGCTCATCTCAAACTCCCCGCTCATATCATCTCGCAAACCTTGCAACAAGAGAGTTAGACGAGCCACCAAAGACAATATCATCCACGTACACCGCACAATCGGGATGTCTCCCCCCGCCTCGGCAAAAACAAGGTCTGATCGACCTTCCCCATCTCAAAACCTCTCTCAAACAAGAACCCCCTCAACCTGCCATACCAAGCTCTAGGCACCTGCTTCAACCCATACAGCGCCTTCCTCAACTTGTACACCCGGTGGGGGTACTTCTCACTCTCAAACCCCGGAGGCTGTCTCACATACACTTCTTCCTCTAGCACACCATTCAGAAAAGCACTCTTCACATCCATTTGGTGCAACTTGAACCCTTTAGCCACGGAAAATGCTAGAAGGATCCTAATCGCCTCCAAACGGGCTACGGGAGCAAAGGTCTCCTCGTAGTGAATCCCCTCCTTCTGACTGAACCCTTGAGCAACAAGTCTCGACTTGTTCCTCACAACCTCACCCTTCTCTCCCTCTTTGTTTTTCCACACCCACTTTGTACCAATCGGCTTACACCCTGGGGGAGGGTCAACCAACTCCCACACCTGATTCCTCTCAAAGTTCTCCAACTCCTCATGCATCGAGTTAACCCAATTGTGATCTGATAGTGCGTGTCCAATGTCTTTGGGCTCGAAAGAAGCAACAAACGCAGCATGAGCAAAATGGGAATTGTTTCGAACCCTCGACCGTGTAATGCGTTCATTCATGTCGCCGATGATCCTCGAAGCTGGGTGATCCACTTGAACTCGCCGGGGAGGTTCTCGCCTCGAAGCTACCTCCCCCTCAACATCAGCTTCTCCTCGTTCCTGATTTGTCGTTGTAGGTGTAGCAGAGGGTCCATCCATCATCGTAGTCGAAGTAGTGGGTACATGTTCAGCCAGGGGCACCGCACCGCCATCTTCATCATCACCATGTTCATGCTCCTCCTCCTGAAAGATCTCCTCGCCAAGTTCATCATCACCTGCACACTCAAAGACAAGCTGACTACGTGGCTCTGTCTCGTCGAAAGTTACCTCGCAAGTCTCCACGATTTGGTTAGTTTCAAGATTAAGCACACGATATGCTCTATAATGAGATGCATAACCAAAGAAAATGCCATCGACAGACCTAGCCTCAAACTTATCCAACTTACTGCCCTTCTTCAGAATGAAACACTTGCAACCAAAGACATGGAAGTGACTCACCTTGGGTGTGCGCCCATGCATCAATTCATAGCATGTCTTCTTCTTGTGCACTCTGAGGTATATCCTGTTCGACACGTAGCACGCGGTATTCACCGCCTCAGCCCAATACCTCCTCGGAGTCCTATGCTCATCAAGCATCGTCCGAGCCATCTCGCACAAGGTCCTGTTCTTTCTTTCCACAACACCATTCTGGGGAGGCGTATACAGACTCGAAAACTGGTGCTCAAGACCCAAGTCATGGCAAAAGGTTTCAAAACGAGAGTTCCTGAATTCTGAGCCATTATCACTGCGGATAGCTCGTATGGCATCTCCATGCCTCTCGTTCCTCAACCTCAAGACTAGATCTCGAACAAAACCAAACGTCTCCCCCTTCTCCTCGAGAAAGAACACCCACGCATGCCGAGAATAGTCGTCCACCACAACAAGGACATACCACTTCTCACCCGCAGATCGCACACGAGCTGGGCCAACAAGGTCCATATGGAGCAGCTCGCATGGACGCTCAGTCATCACATCGGTGAGAGGCGGGTGAGAAGAGGCCACCATCTTGGCATGCCTACACGGAGCACAAACCAACTCTTTCTCAAGCCTCAGCCGTGGCAATCCTCGGACCAAATTGAGTTTACTCAAGCGAGACAAAAGGTCAAAGCTCAAGTGACCCAACTTCCTATGCCACCTCCACAACTCACTCGAAGAACCAGCCAAGAAACAATGCTCCACACCCGAAGACTGAGAAAAATCAGCACGAAACACCTGACCCTCGGGAACGACCATACAAACAAGGTCCCCTCGAGAGTCCACAATCCGAGAACCACCTGGCCGAAACAACACCTCAAAGCCCTCATCCAACAACTGGGACACAGAAAGCAAATTGTACCCCAGCGATTGAACAAGAGCAACACGCCTCAGAGTGATCTTGTCACTCACTTTTATCTCACCTTCGAAAGCACACGCCCACGCCCATTGTCCCCAAAGGTGATGTACCTCTTCGTCACCACGGGACGAGACTTGAGAACCACCCCCTGTCTCCGGTCATATGCCTCGAGCAACCGGAGTCAATCAACCAAATGTTCTTCAAGTCTCCCACCTAAAATTCAAAAACAAGCACGTGAGCGAACAAACGACTCAGCACTGGGGTTAGTACCAAAAGAGGAAAACCAGTGTCGAGCCATTTGCTCGAAAGTGGGGTTAGCACACATCAAGCCATCTTTCCTACCATAACCACTACCACGAACACCACCTCGGTAACAACTCCAAGGAAACCACCCCTCACTGCCTGGAGGAGGACCAAAACCACGGAAGACAACCCGTGGAACGTCCCTCCTCTCCTTCTCAAAGCTACGACTCCTCCCATCCCCGTAGTGAACTCGAGGGGGAGAATGCCTAGCAAACTGACCACCTGTTGTCTCTCCAGACCAACCACCAGCAACTCCACCTCCAGACACCGAAACCTCTCGACTCACCACCTCGAAAACCACTCCGCCGAGTGCGGGGGCGGTTAAACCGCCTAGCCGGGCCGGTCTAACCGCCCCCCTGCGCCGGGCCGGCTCGACCGCCTAGCCGGGCCGGTCCGACCGCCCCCTCCGGACTCGCTCCTCGGCCGCGGGAACTCGCATCTCCCCATGCCGAACACTTCTCCACAACGGCCCTTACCCCCGGGCGGTGGCATACGAGGCTTAGGTACACCATGGGAAGGGTTGTACCTATCCTTGTTCGCCCACTCCTTTGCCATCCTCTCTTCCCGCTTCCTCTTGAAGCAAAACTCATCCTTGTGACCCTCTTTCCCACAATGACCACAACGGAACCTCACAAGCTTAGGTTTAGGCTTGGATTGGGGCTGCTCGCTTGGTTTCTCTCCACTCAACTCCTCCACCGATTTCTCCTCACTTGCCTTCTCACTCACTTTCCCAAAGAACACTTTCCCGGAAGTGCTCACAAACTTGATAGGCTTTCGGAGATCATTTGTGGGTGTAGGAAATAAAGGTGGAGCTGGGGTTGTGTCTAGTCGGTTCCTAAGATGGTTGGGTTTTGGAGGGAAATCATTTTTGTGGTGGGTTTTTGGTGGCTCCGGGATATTCTCTCCACTTCCCTCACCAATCTTGTTGACCCCAAGCACCTCACCATCTTGCCTCTTAAAGGCCTCAATCATCATCCTCAACTGAGGCTCATGGCCAGACAACCAACCCATCAACTTCCTCAAGTCATCATTCTCATCCTGCAAACGATCAACATAATGTGCAAGTTCCAAATTTTTCAATGCATGCATTTCACAGGTAGAGCATGATGTAGGCATGGGTTCCTTCAATTTAGCCTCAAGCGAACTAGTGTAAGCATGCATCTCATCAATCTTAGCATGCAAAACAGGGCAAGAAGTGCAAGCACCTAGCAAAGCAGGTCTAGACTTAAGCTCAGCCACTTCAACCCTAAGCACATCTAGTTCCTCACACTTGGAGGCATGCTTCTCCTTAAACAAGGAAAGATCAGCAAGGAATATGGAGCAATCAGCACAATCATTATCATCCGAAACAACAGGGCTAGCCTTAAGCGAATCAATCTCAAGCTTGCTATCAAGCACCTGTGTTTCCAGCTCAGCCACTCTAGTCCTAGCATCCTCGAGTGAGGCCCTAAGCTCTTTCCTCATTTTCTTGGCCTCTCTAAGCATGTCATCACGGTTATCAAGCAAAGAGCCAAGCCTCTCATTCTCCTGGCGCAAGAAGGGAAGTTCATCACGCACCTCGTCGTCGGACTCGCAGTCCGAGTCGCTCCGTGTGCTCTTCTTGCCGCCGGAGCTCGGCCGCCATGGTACGAAGCCATCTCTCGCGAGGCGGCCTCGCCCCCGCTCGGGTTCTTGGACGACTTCTTGTTCTTGCGACGATCGCCTTCGTCTTCACTGCTGCTCGAGCTCGAGGTGGAGTACGCGGAACTGGAGTCGACGTCGCTCGCTCCAACCATCGCTCGGGCCTTGCCTCGGCTCTCCTTCTTCCTCGATCGTCGCTCGTCTTTGTACTCGTTCTTGTGCTTGCTCTTGTGGTCACGCCTCGAACGGTACTTGACGTCCTTCCTCGGCTTGTGCTTGTAGCTGTCCTTGTTCTCGGCCTTCTCCGGGCAGTCGGCGACGAAGTGTCCCGGCTTGCCGCAATGGAAGCATGTCCTCGTGTTCCTCCTCATGTTCACGCGGTTCTCGTGCAGCCTCTCGAACCGCCTCGTCAACAGTGCCAGCTCGTCCTCTCCAAGGTCATCAAACTCCTCATCTGGCATAGACATCAAAGAGGAAAAAGAGAACATCCTGGTGGATGGGTTAGAGTTAGTCTTTCCTTTGGAACCACCAACAAGGGCAAGACTATGGGAATCAGTCGGTCCCTCGAGCTTGGCAGTCATGCCCCTATCCACCTCAGCCGACTTGAGCTTCGAGAATAGCTCGTTCACCGTCAGAGTGTCATACTTCTCCGACTCGACAATGGCCTCGAACTTTCCGCCCCATATCGTACGATCCAAAGAGTGTAAGAGCTTCACCGCTCTATCATGATCATCGTACGGGAGCACGTCCACATTGGCCCTCATGTTGTTCACAACCACCGTGAACCTCTGAAACAAGGCATTGATGGACTCACCGGGGAGATGAGTGAAATTCTCGTACTCTCTCCGGTAGGTCGCATACATCCGTGCCTGAACCTGGGCGTTCCCAACATGAGCCTCCTTCAACACCGCCCAAATCCAACAAGCCAAGTGCTCGGTGTGCACCCGATCGAACTCAGGCTGACACAAAGCACGAAACAAGTAGTCGACCGCCTTATTGTTGGCGTCGAATCTGTCCCTCGACCCTGGAGCGAGGAAATCCATCGGCTGGACATAGCCTGTGTCCACCGTGACATCCCAAAGAATCTGACCCTTTCCGTGGAGGAACGCACCCATCCGCTTGCTCCACATCTGGTAGTTCTTGCCATCGAAGTGTGGAGGACCCGAACCCCGTTCCTGGTATGCCATCCTTGGATCTTAGACTGGTTAGAGTCAACAAAGACACGAACCGGCTCTGATACCACTTGAAGGACCGATTAGGCGACCAGAGAGGGGGGAGTGAATGGGAGCCGATAAAAATTCTTCTCGAGGGAGATTGAAAATCCAACAAGACGAACTAGCTCGGTCGAACCCCCGAAATCACACGCTCCGCACTTCTACCTCCCGTTTGCCAAAACCACGTAGCCACTGGAGTGCTACTGGTCCTAGGAACAAACTCTATCAGCAACCACAACACACACACAAGACCGACAGCCGGAAACAACTCGAAAGCCGGCTAACCAGAGGGGGGCGGTTAGACCGGGTATAGGGGGCGGTTAGACCGCCTCCACCTGGCAACCAAGAAATCCTCCGAAACGCCACTTCTGAGCACCAAAACACACCACGGTTTCACCAACAGAGATCTCTGGTCAAGGCCATGCTAGCTACCAGAAAATCTTGGCGAAAACTTCGGGAATAGCTGGGTTACCTCCTGGGCAACCTCTACCTCAAAGGAATCGACCCGAAATGCTCACAATCAAGAGGAATCGAAGAAATCGCTTCTCTAGGTCAAGAACTCGCCCAACTCGAGAAACCACCAAATCGAGTCCGATTCAAAGTGGATTTGGGGGCAAAGTCACCAGCCAAAGAGGCACAAGAACCTCATACGTGACACCCACCAAAAGCCCCAAGAAATCGTCCTCAAAACACAGCCAAAAAGAGCTCCGAAAATCAACACCAAAGAGACGGAAAAACCACCATGATGAACAACGCCAAACCTTCTATACATGCCATGAATGGTTCGTACAAGGTCTAGCTTGCCACCCAAACATCCATCCCTCTCTCTAGATCTCACATGAAGCTCTCAAGCTAGCCTTCTAAAATCCTAAGGAAAATGGAGAACGAAAATGGAAAAACAAATGAGCTAAGGTTTCAAGAGTTGGCTACCATCCACCCATCTAATGAGTATATATGGAGGCACCCAAAAGACTAAACTACCCTTCACTAATAACTAGGGATACATGCCCCTCGAGGGCGGATTTGGAATTCTTGATGTCTTCACCATCGGACGGATGCCCAGCGACCGCACCCTGCGTAGCCTCGACACAAGCCTTGCGATCCCGACGCGTGTCCTCCGCTTCGAATCTTCTCGGCGCCGGCGGCCAGGGCGGTCAGACCCCCCCTGGGCGGTTAGACCGGCCCCGGGGATCTGACCGGCCCCAGGCGGTCTGACCGCCCCTCCTGGGCGGTTGAACCGGCCTGGGTGGCCGCACCTCCTCGTCGAGTCTTCGGCCTCGGTTTTGTGGCTCAACCGAGTAACCCAGTGGTTTTCTGGTGAACCACTGCAAACCCCGCGAACTCGGTGTAGCCTCCGCCAATCTCCACTCATGACTCGGCTCCCACGTAGTCCCGGCTCGCCCTTGGTTTTGAGGCTCTACCAAGAAACCGTCCACGACTTCATCTTGCTCGTTCATGCCACCATGCGGCCCGCACTTGACCCCCGCCGGCCACCGGTCCCTCGAACGAAGCCTACATGTCTTCTCCACACCTGGAGGCCTCACCGGCAACGACCTTTCGTGCTTGTTCTTCACCTGCACCAACACGAGTCAAGCCGCAACCTGCACCTGCAATACTTAGCCAAGAATCAGTCCACACGACGTTGTCAATCACTCATCACACAAGGAAGCGACCATCCACCGGTCCTCGAACCACACATGGTCCTCAGTGTCGGGAAGCTTCGAAGCGGAGGACACGCGGCGGGATCGCATGGCTTGCGTCGGGAGGACGCGGGGTGCGGCGAAGGCGTGGCCGTCCGATGGCAAGACCGACAAACATTACATAAATGCCCCTACGTGGGTTGTATCTCCAGTAGTTGAGTTAGGGGTAGTCGAGTCATTTCCCACACCGGCGGGACCCGATATATAAGCCATGAGTGTGTGTGGATGGCTCTCTCTCTCCGCGACTTAGGGTTTCATTTCCCCCCTCCTCTTTCTCATTTTGCTGGACTATTTTCTTCTCCATTTTCTCTAGGCTAGCATGAGAGCTTCATGAGAGATTTATTGAGAGGGATGGATGCTAGGGCGGCATGCTAGACCTTGTGAATCTTTCCTGGTTTGTATAGAAGATTTGGCATTGTGATTTTCGTGGTCTTTTTCGTGCTTATTTTTGGTGCCTTTGTTCTTGGTGTGTTTCCGCGGATTTGAGTGGGTTTCTACCCGGATTTCTTTGAGGGAAACATGGATGGATGTCTAGTGCATCATTGAGATTGATCTTGTGCCCTCAAACGCCGGGAAACCACTTCGATTCAAGGATTTTCGTTCGGAACTCTAGCTTTCGGTGGTGTCCAAAAGATCCGCGATTCCCGATGATTTAGGAAGTTAGGATGTGAAATTTTTGGGGTATAGCATCCTTGGTTGACGCTTTTCATGTCCCCAAACTCTTGTCTCAACAGCTTCTACCATTTGGGAGATCCGGTGATGGATTGGGAAAGTTGACTTTCAGGGTCGTGCGTTTTCTGCTCTGTCTGCACCTCGCGGACGGTCCGCGAGGACCAGGCGAACAGTCTGCGCCGTCCCTGTTCGTCGGGTGTTCTTCTGTTCTTTCTCGCCTTTTGTTTCGATCCGTCGTGGCTTTGAGTTTTCGTTGGGCGAAGTTTCGGACGGTCAGCGTGTACCGGGCGGACGGTCCGCGGGTGCCTGGCGGACAGTCCGCGTGCTCCCCGCGGACGGTCCGTTATTCGGGGTCGTCTCTAGAAGTTCTGTTTGCTTTTTCGGATGGTCCGTGGCGCAGGGCCGGATGGTCCGCGGTGTGTGTGCGGACAGTCCGCGGCGGCGAGCCGTACGGTCCGCGTGGCCGTGCGGACGGTCCGCCCCACCTGGCCGGACGGTCCGCCAGAGCCTGAGTGCTTTGTTCCTTGGTTCGATTCCTCCCTTCCTTCTTTCGTGCTTCCGCGTGTGCTTCAAGGGATCGTTCCTAAGACTAGAGGTTGATCCATAACCTCGTTGTCTTGGCGATTGGTGCGTGATTCGATCCATCGCTTGTGTGTGACCAGGATTTGACTAGGGTATAGGCCGGGTTCTGTGAGAAGAATTTTTACCGGCTCCTATTCACTCCCCCCCTCTCTAGTCGCCATCTGATCCTTCAATCTCAGACAAAGATAGGGTGATGCATTGACTAATTTTATATTGCTCCCAAGAATCCTTGTTCTTCGCAGACACTCTATGGTACCAATCTCTCCACCCTTTGACATAACCTGTCCAAGACCTAAAGCAGTTCTCCCAATCGGCTAGATCCAAAGAAGCATACTTGAAGGGATTCGGTCGGTTTCAAAATTAATCATTTTAGTAGGGTCAACATCACCCATTGGGCAAAGAAAAGCAAGTCCAGGTTTGTCATTGACAGGGATGATGAGAAAATATCTAAGTTCTTGAAGAATAAATGAAACGAAGTATAGACTTCAAACAAAGCGGGGCGGCGGTATTAAAATGCAAAAACATGGGGCAGAAGAAATACCGGAGGAACTAAAAAAAGAGATGCCTTCGGAGGTGCAGGGGCAGAATGAGAACCTCTGGCGGAGCCTGAAGACGCCATGAATCAGCAAGAGTTTGCTTAGGGTTCGTCGCCTGAAAGCACGAGTTGTTGGAGCAATGAGATTCAGGGGAAAATGGGAGTTGAGGTAGTTGTATTTATGACCCCTAAGATTCGTTTGGATTCTTCAGCCGACTTTGAATAAAGGAGGATACAGGATTCAAGGAAATTTCGGAACAAAAGATTATTTACTCCGAAACTGGTGCCATGTGTTGACATCATTTTTTTGGAAAAAAACAGGTCCCAAAGATAAGAAGGAACATCCAATGAGGAAATAAAGCAATCAGTCGATTGAAGTGAGAGAAAGAGGTGGTCAACAGGACTCGTCGATGGTCAGAGGAGTTAACTCTATCGATGGGCTGGCGGGTCAAACCAATCAGCCGATGGTCAACCAGAGAATCGGTCGATAAAGAGAAAGGTGGAAATCAAAAAGATATGTCGAAAGGAAAAGCATGGCGGAGACGGTCAATCCACTATTGACAACGGCTCAAGAGTCAATTTTTAGGAAGTTTTGAGTCATGTGAGAGTCATTTTCTATTTTTAGTATTTTTTGTCTTTCTTTAGATACTGTTGACACCTTTTTTTGGAAAACAGGTCAAAAAAGGATAAGGAGAAGCAGCCGATGAAAAACAGAGTGCAATCGGCCGACTGAAGAAAGAGAAGGACGGTCAACAAGATTCGCCGATAGTCACAGGAATTCGATCCTGACAATGGGCCACCGGGTCAAAGAGATCGACCAACCAGAAGATCGGCCGATGGAGAGGAAGAAGGCGGTGATCAAGAAGATTCACCAAAAGGAAAGCACGGTGGAGGCGGGTCAATCTACAATTGGCGACGGGTCAAAGAGTCAGTTTTAGGAAGTTGACTCCTACGAGAGTCCTTTCTGTTTTTAGTAGTTTTTATCTTTCTTTAGATGCAAGAAAACAGTGCCATAATCGGTTAGGAGTTGGGTTTGTCCTCAGGACATAAATAGCGACCCTGCGTGGTCGGAAAAAGTGTACACACCAATATTAAACAAACCATCTCCGGGCAAACCCTTTACTGTACAGCATCTACTTTACAGCATCTACTTTTCGACAACTTCAACATTGCGGTTTTCTCCTTTTTTTCTACAATGCCGTGCTTCGAGTTCGTCGGGCTGCATCAACTGACCTCCGGTAAGCTTGTGAGTACCATTTTACCGAATAACCCTAGGCTTTAACCTCCGGGCGCATCGCTGAGGTTTCGTCTAGAGTTTTATTAACCCCTTACCGATATTAGCTAGATCTGCAAGTTTTCTTACCAATTATTGTGATTTTAGCTATTATCATTATCATCCCACTCGATCTAGATCCTATCGGCTTCTAACACCGCAGCCGATTCCGACCTACTCGAGTGCTGACGTCACGATCGGCTGATTCCAGCCAATCTATCTATTCACACAACCGCGCTTAGGTCGCTCTCGAGCCGGCCGATCCCGCTTTTAGCTGTATCACCCGATTGGCGGGTACACGTGTCACAACAAGGCCATCGGTTCTCTAGACAGTCCCTAATATTTGCCATTATCAATCAACAGGTCAGATTGGCCGGCACGCCTCGCTACAGACCGGGGAGTCACTTGTACTGCGCACAGAGGTGACATCCTATTTTCGCGTCAACAGATACAAGTAAATAGTGTCGTAATTGGCTAGGAGTCAGGTTGTCCTCAGGACACAAATAGCGACCCTGCGTGGTCGGAAAAAGTGTACACACCAATATCAAACAAACCGCCTCCGGGCAAACCCTTTACAGTTTACAGCATCTACTTTTTAGTGACTTCGCCACAGCGTTTTTTCTCTTTTCTACAACGTCGCCCTTCAAGTTCGTCGGGCTGCATCGATCGATCTCCAGCAAGCTCGTGAGTACCATATTACCGAATAACCCTAGGCTTTAACCTCCGGGCGCATCGCTGAGGTTTTGTCTAGTTCTTTATTCACCCCTTACCGATATTAGCTAGATCTGCAAGTTTTCGTACCAATTCCTGTGGTTTTAGCTTTTGTCATCAATGAATCCCACTCGATCTAGATCTATAGGCTTCTAACACCGTAGCCGATTCCGACCTATTCGAGTGCTGACGTCACGATTGGACGATCTGTTTGTCTACCTATCAGCGCCTCGGTCGCTCCCGAGCCGGGCGATCCCACTCCTTCGTATCGGCCGATTGGCTGGTACACGTGTCATTGAGAGGCCATTGGCTCTCTAGACGATCCATAATATTTTTCAATTGTCAATCAACAGGTCAGATCGGCTGGCACACCTCTCTACAGACTGGGGAGTCACGTGTGCTACGCGCGGAGGTGACGTCCTATTTTCGCGTCAATAGTTACGTCGGCATGGGATGCATGACTCAGATATCTGTGCACTCTGTACAAAAGAGGTCGAAACCTTAGACCACTCACTACTGGGGTGTGTCCATAGCTGGGAAACGTTGTTTAGAGTACTGCGTTACTACACCCTCGATCGGCTGACACCGCAGGAGGAGTTGCCATACTTCGATTGGTGGCTAAGTGTTAGGAAGCGGGTTCACAAGTCCCAGCTGAAAGGCTTATACTCTTTGGTTGTTCTGGTTGTCTGGTCATTACGGAAAGAGAGGAACAAATGTGAAAGTTGCATTCCAGCCAGTGTTGTTGGCGCCACATATCTTGGAGGAAGCACGAAGGTGGACGCGAGCGGATTTTGTCTGGATTGGCTCGCTTAGACGTCATAGATTGCAGCTTTAGGCTTGCGCCTTGTGTTTTTAACTTTGCCTCTTTGTTCTGTAAGAACAGTGTATCCAAACTTTTCTCCTCTGAGAAGATCTTTTCTAGCCAAATGGTATTTCATCACCAAGCTCAGCCCACAAGTCAGTCCCTCTCCTGTACCATTTTTTGGTGTTAACAATAGGGATAATACCTTGATTCGTTGCTCAGTTTGAAGATCAACCTATTCAGTTTGAAGATCAACCTGTTCGGGAGAGTGCTAGGGGTGTTCACTAGAATCATCTAAACCATCAGTTTGATGTGTTTCAGGCTCCTCGGTTGATGAAATCAAAGCATCATCGACCGAGATTTCTTCGAGGGTCTTCCCTAACCAAGAGTTGTAGTGGTGGCATGTTCTGATTGCCTGGTCAATCTTGAAGACTACACAAAAGGCAAATCAGTTAGAAGATGGTGGAAGAGAAAGAAAGGCCAAAAAATTATTGATACCTCAAAAGCGCTTGCCAATACTCTGGCCATGTCTGAGACATTGACAACTTTGGTGTCTATTTTCTTCTTTGTTCTATAGGAAAGAACTTTGCGAGTCACGCCTTTCCTTTTAAGAGTCGACAGAGGTAGATTGTTTGTAGTAGGATTGATTTTGGGGCCTTGCATGATGAAGAGATCGAAGGAGCATTGTAGCCGATAAATGGATCTCGTCTTGGTGGCCAATACTGAATCGGCTTGCCACTCTTGCTGATAGCAGGAGGCTCTGTAGTTTCAGGCTGAAAAAATGATACATCAGTCAGCAACACAATCTAGCAAAGACACAAACTGATCAAAGGAAAATTACCTCATAAGCCGATGCATGATATGTAGAGTCCATCTTCTCACAATAAATCCTTGGAGAAACACAGAAGAGATGATCGCACCATTCCGCCCACCAAATATTGAAAAGAGGAGAAGAGAAGCCAGAGAATCTCCAAGAATCGAGATCGATGGTGGCAGATTCAGGAACCTGATCTAAGAGACGCTGATAGTAAGTACCGCTAGGGATAATTTCCCGTGGTTTAATCAAGTCAAAAAAATAAAGGCCAATTGGCAATTGACTAAACCCTAGTTGACGAGCACACACCGAAGGGTTATGACATACATAAGTGGCCGATTGATCTTTTCCAAAGACACAAGAAGGGAGAAACCCTGGCTTAATCATTTTCACAAAAGCAATCCTATCTTCATCATCCTGGTGGATATCATCAAAACTGAATGTGTTCTCAAAATGGGTATCATCGTCTCTGTATACAAACTAGATAATGGATATTGAGGTGAAACCAAGATAAAAGCTCCTGAAATGCTCTGCTATGCGAGAGGGAGTTCTTTTGTGTCCTGGAAAAGCAGAAACAGCCTCTCCAAAGTTCATGCATCGGCACCTCACAATCGGAACGCCAACTGACTGGTCTCCCTGGAAGGTCATGTTAAAAATATTTTGCTCCAATCTATCCCAAAGATGGAGGTTTAACCACATATTGATGAGCCACCAGGGGCCTCCCGATGTTTTTATTGGAGAGTTTGTCGATAAACTAATCGCCACTTGGTGAAGGAGATTATAAACTGCACCTGAGAGATATTTTCCAAGGGGGGTGCAATCGCCGTCAGCCAGCTGTTCAGCTATTATCTAAGAATTAGCAGTAGGACCAAAAGTTTTGCCACAGAAGACAAATTTCTCAAGCCACATGTTCAGAAAAGCAACATGCTCTCTATGGCCCACAACTCCCTCTTTCTTATGCTCAACAATATAGCCGGACCATCCACATATGTTCTTGGTTTTCAATTGGTGAGAAGGTTTATCATTCTGGCGGCTAAAAAAATATTCGAATAAGAGATATCTAAACCAGTCAACAAGAGAACATCAGCCAGAGTTGGAACCATTAGCCCATGGCCAAACAAGAAGGCATTAAGTGCATCAGACCAAAAATAAGAAGCGGCTATGAGAAGAGATTCATTCTGAGACATCTCAGACAAAGATAGGGTGATGCATTGACTAATTTTATAATGCTCCCAAGAATCCTTGTTCTTCGCAGACACTCTATGGTACCAATCTCTCCACCCTTTGACATAACCTGTCCAAGACCTAAAGCAGTTCTCCCAATCGGCTAGATCCAAAGAAGCATACTTGAAGGGATTCGGTCGGTTTCAAAATTAATCATTTTAGTAGGGTCAACATCACCCATTGGGCAAAGAAACGCAAGTCTAGGTTTGTCATCGACAGGGATGATGAGATTATATCTAAGTTCTTGAAGAATAAATGAAAGGAAGTATATACTTCAAACAAAGCGAGGCGGCGGTATTAAAAAGCAAAAACATGGGGCCGAAGAAATACTGGAGGAACTAAAGAAAGAGGTGCCTTCGGAGGTGCAGGGGCAGAATGAGAATCTCTGGCGGAGCCTGAAGACGCCATGAATCAGCAAGAGTTTGCTTAGGGTTCGTCGCCTGAAAGCTCGAGCTGTTGGAGCAATGAGATTCAGGGAAAAAGGGGAGTTGAGGTAGTTGTATTTATGACCCCTAAGATTTGTTTGGATTCTTCAGTCGACTTCGAATCAAGGAGGATACAGGATTCAAGGAAATTTTGGAACAAAAGATTATTTACTCCGAAACTGGCGCCATGTGTTGACATCATTTTTTTGGAAAAAAACAGGTCCAAAAGATAAGAAGGAACATCCAATGAGGAAATAAAGCAATCAGCCGATTGAAGAGAGAGAAAGAGGTGGTCAACATGACTCATCGATGGTCAGAGGAGTTACCTCTATTGATGGGCTGGCGGGTCAAACCAATCGGCAGATGGTCAACCAGAGAATAGGCCGACAAAGAGAAAGAAGGTGGAAATCAAAAAGATATGCCGAAAGGAAAAGCATGGCGGAAACGGGTCAATCCACGATTGACAACGGCTCAAGAGTCAATTTTTAGGAAGTTTTGAGTCATGTGAGAGTCATTTTCTATTTTTAGTATTTTTTGTCTTTCTTTAGATACTGTTGACACCTTTTTTTGGAAAACAGGTCAAAAAAGGATAAGGAGAAGCAGCCGATGAAAAACAGAGTGCAATCGGCCGACTGAAGAAAGAGAAGGACGGTCAACAAGATTCGCCGATAGTCACAGGAATTCGATCCTGACAATGGGCCACCGGGTCAAAGAGATCGACCAACCAGAAGATCGGCCGATGGAGAGGAAGAAGGCGGTGATCAAGAAGATTCACCAAAAGGAAAGCACGGTGGAGGCGGGTCAATCTACAATTGGCGACGGGTCAAAGAGTCAGTTTTAGGAAGTTGACTCCTACGAGAGTCCTTTCTGTTTTAGTAGTTTTTATCTTTCTTTAGATGCAAGAAAACAATGCCAAAATCGGTTCGGAGTTGGGTTTGTCCTCAGGACATAAATAGCGACCCTGCGTGGTCGGAAAAAGTGTACACACCAATATTAAACAAACCGTCTCCGGGCAAACCCTTTACTGTACAGCATCTACTTTACAGCATCTACCTTTACAGCATCTACTTTTCGGTGACTTCACCATTGCGATTTTCTCCTTTTTCTACAACGCCGTGCTTCGAGTTCGTCGGGCTGCATCAACTGACCTCCGGTAAGCTTGTGAGTACCGTTTTACCAAATAACCCTAGGCTTTAACCTCCGGGCGCATCGCTGAGGTTTCGTCTAGAGTTTTATTCACCCCTTACCGATATAGCTAGATCTGCAAGTTTTCTTACCAATTCTTGTGATTTTAGCTATTATCATTATCATCCCACTCGATCTAGATCATATCGGCTTCTAACACCGCAGCCGATTCCAACCTACTCGAGTGTTGACGTCACGATCGGCTGATTCCAGCCAATCTATCTATTCACACATCCGCTTCGGCCGCTCTCGAGCCGGCCGATCCCTCTTTTAGCTGTATCAGCTGATTGGCAGGTACACGTGTCGCAACAAGGACATCGGTTCTCTAGCCAATCCCTAATATTTTCCACTATCAATCAATAGGTCAGATTAGCCGGCACGCCTCGCTACATACTGGGGAGTCACTTGTACTACGCACAGAGGTGACGTCCTATTTTCG
The DNA here is from genome assembly GCA_947561735.1 of Cenchrus americanus. NCBI lineage: Eukaryota > Viridiplantae > Streptophyta > Magnoliopsida > Poales > Poaceae > Cenchrus > Cenchrus americanus. The sequence continues at coordinate 155,878,404 of OX387244.1, forward strand.
CGTCAACAGATACAAGTAAATAGTGTCGTAATTGGCTAGGAGTCAGGTTGTCCTCAGGACACAAATAGCGACCCTGCGTAGTCGGAAAACGTGTACACACCAATATCAAACAAACCGCCTCCGGGCAAACCCTTTACAGTTTACAGCATCTACTTTTCAGTGACTTTGCCACTGCGTTTTTTCTCTTTTCTACAACGTCGCCTTTAAGTTCGTCAGCCTGCATCGATCGATCTCCAGCAAGCTCGTGAGAACCATTTTACCGAATAACCTTAGGTTTTAACCTCCGGGCGCATCGCTGAGGTTTCGTCTAGTTCTTTATTCACCCCTTACCGATATTAGCTAGATCTGCAAGTTTTCGTACCAATTCTTGTGGTTTTAGCTTTTATCATCAATTTATCCCACTCGATCTAGATCTATCGGCTTCTAACACCGTAGCCGATTCCAACCTATTCGAGTGCTGACGTCACGATTGGCTGATCTGTTTGTCTACCTATCAGCGCCTCGGTCACTCTCGAGCCGGCCGATCCCACTCCTTCGTATCGCCGATTGGCTGGTACATGTGTCACTGAGAGGCCATCGGTTTTCTAGCTGATCCCTAATATTTTTCAATTGTCAATCAACAGGTCGGATTGGCTGGCACGCCTCGCTACAGACTGGGGAGTCACGTGTACTGCGCGCGGAGGTGACGTCCTGTTTTCGCGTCAACAGTTATGTCGGCATGGGATGCATGACTCAGATATCTGTGCACTCTGTACACAACAGGTCGAAACCTTAGACCACTCACTACTGGGGTGTGTCCATAGCTGGGAAACGTTGTTTAGAGTACTGCGTTACTACGCCCTCGATCGGCTGACACCGCAGGAGGAGTTGCCATACTTCGATTGGTGGCTAAGTGTTAGGAAGCGGGTTCACAAGTCCCAGCTGAAAGGCTTATACTCTTTGGTTGTTCTGGTTGTCTGGTCGTTATGGAAAGAGAGGAACAAACGTGAAAGTTGCGTTCCAGCCAGTGTTGTTGGCGCCACATATCTTGGAGGAAGCACGAAGGTGGACCCAAGCGGATTTGCGCCACATATCTTGGAGGAAGCACGAAGGTGGACCCAAGCGGATTTTCGCAATGTTCGCTTGGCTTATCGGCACCACCGGCAATAAAGATTCTTTTATCTCGGAACAAACCGGCCACCAAAGAACTGTACCAAAGTAGGCGGTAATTTTCTCTCGGAACAAACCAAGACTGGACCATCGGCCAAACGAACGATCGTTTGTCTGGATTGGCTCGCTTAGACGTTATAGATTGCAGCTTTAGTCTTGTGCCTTGTGTTTTTAACTTTGCCTCTTTGTTCTGTAAGAACCGTGTATCCAAACTTTTCTCCTCTTCTTAATATAAAACGTGCTATGCATAAATTTTTTCAAGATCAAAAGGAAGAATATTACCTAGCAGTATAAAATATCGGTTTGTCCGCTGTCACTTTAGCAATAATATTTCCTCCTGCAAAGGCAAGACGAGACTAGCTTTTATTAGGAGCAAGGCGCCCTAGTGAATCACGGACAAATGTTCCAAGGAAAATGTTCAAGATCATATACTAGTCGACGAGCTGTTGTTCACTGATAACAGAGCAAGGATACACATAGTTTAACTAACTCATCCCCACAACTTGAAAGTCCCATCTCAAATACACCAAGCTAGTTACCTGAGCTAGCAACTACAGTACCTAACATGTTAACAGCCACTACACAATACGGAAATGATAACCTTACATACTGGAGTACGATGCACAGCTAGATGCCCTTCCTCCTAAGCTTTGCCCCACAAATGAGCTGTACAACCGTCGTATCCCATCCAAAATCGCCACAAGTGCTCGGTATAGCGATTTCTAGCTCGACCCACTGAGGCGATCCAAGGTCTCTGACACATGCCTCATCAATGGCCTCCGCTCAGGGTTGGCCTGAACACAAGCGAGGGCGACTTTCAGCACTGTGATCATCTCATCCTCCCGTCCTGAGTCTCGAGCGAGGAAAGGATCGAGAACATCGGCAGATGGTTTCTTGTCCTCGATGCAGAACTGGACCCACTGAACAAGATCCATCTGCAGTGTCTCCAGGAGAATCGTGGGTGATCTACCAGTGATCATTTCAAGCAGGATGACACCATATGAGTATGCATCCCATTTCTGCGATGGTTTCAGCGTCTTCAGTGCTTCGGGGGCTTGGTAGCATGCCCCTTTGCTCTTGAGAGGGCTCACCGAGGCATCTGAGAGCTGCCTCTGGGCCTTTTCTAGACCAACTCGATCTGATTGCGCGATAGGTGATGATCCAGCAATGTTTGCAAGTCGCCCGAGGCCAAAATCTGAAATGTATGCCTCCATGTTGGTTCCAAGGAGGATGTTGTTTGGCCTCAGGTCCCCATGGACATACTTTTTGGGGCTGAATTCATGCAGGAAAGACATCCCCTTGGCGACTCCTTTCATGATTTTCAGTCGGGCTTCCCATGGCAATGGTGTGAATGTCACTATCCCAGGTTTACCTGAAAGCCATAGCAATTAATTCGCCAGAGAAGTCAGCATAGACGTTACTCACACAGAACAACCACACATGCCCTTTTACAAATTCAGAATATAATCCAGGAGTCTATATTCTAATCAGTAAACATGAGCTCCAAAATTTCTTAACAAAGAAAACAGCTATACAGGTTATATCAGAAAGTCAATCTTTGACAGATACCAGGTTCGAAGTTCTACCAAACTTTACATAGAAACGAATAGTTGTTCAAAGCATAGTGAAATAAAGGAGATCTGGATTCCTGGGTCCTAGACAATAGACATACAACCAAGCGTGTACCAAACTTCCATCCTACTGCAGTTATTGCACTAAATTAAGGAATGGGGCATTATTAGGATCCTAATCCACACAAGTATAATAAGAAAGTTGATAATTACTTGTTCCTGAGACAGCAGAACCAATGAAAGAGGACATAACAAAATCATTGTTAATCTGAATGTGAGGGGACAAACAGAGTACATACCATGAATTGCTGCAGAGAGGCTTCCATTAGGAATGTAATCATATATCAGCAGCTTCTCATCAAAAGACCAGTAGTAGGCTCTCAAGGTAACAATGTTGGGATGCTGGACCTTGCCAATCGCCTCAACCTCGGTCTGAAATTCCTTAAACCTCTGCAATCCCCCCTCCCCAAGCCGCCTGACTGCCATGGTGAGCCCATCCTCAAGAACCACCTTATAAACGATCCCAATTCCACTTTTCCCCAGCACGAACGCCGAAGCCTTGAGCAGCTCATCCAGATCAAATCTCACTTGCTGGTCCAAGGCCACGAGATCGTACTGCTCCGTGTGCTCGGACGGAGTCCCAGACTCATCCCTACTGAAACATCCACAATCCTTGCCGCACCTGGACCCTCTAGAACCGGCAGCCGCACAGTGTCCCTTTCTACCTTTGGATGAAACAGCCTTCCAGTAGAAGTAGAAGAAGACGAGCGCAATGATCAAAATCCCCACCACATCACTGAGCACTATGGCCACAATGGCGATCTTCCCCAGCCCCTTGCCCTTCCCCTGGCCCCCACCGGCCGCCTCGGGCGAGGACGAGTCCCCGTCGTTGGGCAGGGACAGGTTAGACGACGGCATGACCTCAGACGAGCAGGGGTTCTTGAGCGGCGGCCCGCAGAGGCCCGGGTTGCCGACGAACGCCTTGGGCCCCCTGTTCTCCAGCGCCCCATTCTGCGGGATCGGGCCAGAGAGGTTGTTGTAGGTGAGATCGATGTAAACCTTCTCGGGCAGCCTCCCGAGGCTGGCCGGGATTGGGCCAGAGAAGTGGTTGTGCGAGAGGTCGACCGTCCCCTGGAGCCTGAAGAGGTTCCCGATGTCCTCCGGGATGGCTCCGGAGAAGGCGTTGAAGGAGACGTCGAGGCGCTCCAGCGCCGAGAGCTGCGCGCCGAACCCGACGGGGAGCGGCCCCATGAGGTAGTTCCGCGCGAGCGCAAGCGCGCGGAGGCGGCGGCATTTGAGGATCGAGTCCGGGAGGGAGCCGTTGAGGGCGTTGGAGGAGAGGTCGAGGATCTGGAGGAAGGCCAGGCGGCCAAGCTCCTCGGGGAGCGGTCCGTCGAGCGCGTTCCCGTAGAGGACGAGGCTCTGGAGCGCGGGCGCGCCGGAGACGAGCTCGGGCGGGACGGGGCCGAAGAGGTGGTTGCTGCGGAGGTTGAGGTGGCGGAGCGAGGACGGGAGCGGCGCCGCCGGGAGCGCCGCGACGAGGCGCTTCTTGGGGAGGGAGAGCGCGACGACGCGGCGGGGCTGGGTGTCGTCGGTGGAGGAGGAGGAGCAGGCGACGCCGTTCCAGGCGCAGGGGTCCGCAGCAGTGGCATCCCAGTTGGCGAGCGCCCCCGTGGGGTCCTGAAGGACAGCCGCCTTGAACGCCAGCAGCGCCTGGCCGTCCGGCGTGAGCGCCTCGGCGGTGGCGAGCAGGAGGAGGAGGTGCACCAGCGCCATGGCGACGCTCCCGCCGGTCACGTTGGGTGCGCGTGGGCGTAGGAGTGAGGGAACTGGGGGTCTGTGCCTCTCGGTCTCGGAGCAATGTGCGGGTGGGGGAGGCATGATTGATTGAAGCACGGCAAGTGGGTGATTTCTGGTCTTGTTTAGTTGGTTATTTTTCCTCCTTTCCACTCTCTCTGCCACATCAAATACGTCAAAAGTCATATATTCGAAATATTAAATGTAGATAAAATCAAAAACTAATTACACGTTTGTGATGATCTTTGCGACACGAATCTTTTGAGTCTAGTTAGGCTACGGTAGGACAATATTTACCAAAAAAGCGAAACTTACCTTTTGCTATAGTGTGCTAGAAAGGCAAAACTTTCAGACATCTAAACAGACGGAAAGGCAAATTTTTCTGACATCTACAATGTGTTAGAAAGGTAAATTTTGCTACAGTGCGTTAGAAAGGCAATATTTCTGGTGTTTTCGGCTGTCTGCACTGGCAGACGGAACGGGTCGGAAAAGCAACCTGGAGATCGCTTTTACCGACAAAAACGTCCCCATTCTGCCTGGCGGACGCCATTCCTGAGGGAATGGGGGGACGAACGTCACATGCCACGTCGTAGCAAGCCCGCCATCCCAACCTCCATGCGCGCCAGAAGATGAATATGTGCTGTCGCCACCTTAGGCGATTTTGGAGCTCCCCTCCCCGCGCCGCCCGCTTGCCCCCGCACCCTTCGTCTTCAGGCTCGAGGAGAGGCGGCGCGGCCCCCTACTCCCACGAGTGAGGCCACCCGAATCAGGTCGCTCCATCGCGACGCCGCATGGCGAAGCCGACGCCCCAGCCGCATAACGAAGCCGACGCCCCAGCCGCATCCATCAACCGCCCGCCTCCACCATCGCCTCCATCCTCTTCGAATCGATCCCGACCTACCTCGCATATCTAATCGAATCGAGGATGAGTAGGTCATAGGGGTAGTTTCAGTCGACACGTGGAGATGATCTGCTCCTCTGCTTCCCAGTCGATGCCGCCCGCTCGGCATGTCCTCCTCCAACCTCCGCGCGTACCGCCGTGGAGCTCGCGGGTGTCTCTGGCCGCTCCTCCACCGATGTTGACATCGCTACCTCGCGCCTGCGCCTGGAGGAGACGGAGAGGAGGTGGGCCGCACCGGAGACCGAGTCGAGGCGGACATCGTCGGGAGGAAGGAGCGCGGTCTCGCACCTCGCCAACTGGGGATGGCTCGGGGCAGAAATCCCCCGCTCCTCAGCCGCCCGCTGGGGAGAAACGTTGGGGTGGGGAAGGATGCACCTCCGACCTCCCAGCACGCGAGCTAGAGGGATCCGCCGCACGGCTGCAGCCTGCGCGCGCGCTCCAGGAGCTCTGTCTGCCGCCGGGAGGAAGCGAGAGCAGAGGGCAGCGACACTCGGGCGGCTGGGCGGAGAGCAGAAAAGGAAGGAGTGGAAGGAGAGAGACCGGGGGAAGAAGAAGGGATGAGAGAGGAAAAAAAGACATATGGGCCCTACAGGTGGGTGGTTGGTATGGAGTATGAGACATGAAGGTTGATGGGTGCGAGATAATTGGTACTGTACTATACAATTTTGATGACTAGGCGAGAATATTTCTATAAGGGGATGAGTTTGGAGTTTGACGAGTGCGGACAGCCTTAGCGTGGTTTGCTGCCGGAATCTTTTTATGTGAAATTAGATCATCTCCAAGTACCACAAATTTGCTCTCTCTAGTAATGTTACTAAGACTGAGTACCTATCTGTGAGGAATTATTTTTTCCAGGGTCCAATGTGGAATATGCAGACAGCCTTATCCTCTCCCCACCTCTTCTTCTTCCTCACGCTGGTGTGCAACCCGCCTAGGAAAATACTGTACTATTGCCTAAACCAATCCACTTTGGCCCTTAAGCGACAGTAAAGTATCATCTTGTCATTAGTTGTCGGGTTAACGCCCAGTAAAATCACTTACATAGCAACAAGGATCGACATATATGCATTAAAACTCACGCGGAGGCGAGTCCAGAGTACAAACACAATTTAAATCCAAATTACTCCTAAGGGTTTAATTATTACAAAACCTTGTTCACAACATGAGGTAAAAGTTCAGAGTTTGAAAACAGCTGAAATAAAATAATCTAGCGCAACAGTAAACATCACAGGAGACCATCCGTGATGTCACCACAGGTTGTTATCCACCCGGTCAACAACACCTGCAACAACAGTTTTAAAGCAAGGCTGAGTATACTAATACTCAGCAAGACTTAACCGTCGGGTCATAACTACATCACCAAAATCTAGACATGAGGGGCTTTTATGGCCGGTGGAGTTCTTTTGCTCAAAAGCAACAAAGAGTATGTCCTTACTTTCAATATTTTAGCACAAGTTCTAATTGATCACCATTTCCAAGTGTGCCAACTAATTCAATCAAGAATTGTATAAGCAACTAATTCATACAACAATATTCACCAAGTTCCATTATTACGGGATATCATGGCCAGTTGAGGACCATGTGTGGTTCGAAGACCGGTGGATGGTCGCTTCCTTGTGTGATGAGTGATTGACAACGTTGTGTGGACTGATTCTTGGCTAAGTATTGCAGGTGCAGGTTGCGGCTTGACTCGTGTTGGTGCAGGTGAAGAACAAGCGCGAAAGGTCGTCGCGGTGAGGCCTCCGGGTGTGGAGAAGACAAGTAGGCTTTGTTCGAGGGACCCGGTGGCCGGCGGGGGTCAAGTGCGGACCGCATGGTGGCATGAACGAGCAAGATGAAGTCGTGGACGGTTTCTTGGTTGAGCCACAAAACCAAGGTCGAGCCGGGACTTCATGGGAGCCAAGTCATGAGTGGTGATTGGCGGAGGCTACATCAAGTTCGCGGGGTTTGCGGTGGTTCACCGAGAAAATCACGGGTTACTCGGCCGAGCCACAAAGCCGAGGCCGAAGATCGGGTGTGGTGTCCGGCCAAAGCCGGCCTCGACCGGTTTGGAGAACCGGTCCGACCGGTTTGGGGTCGCGGGGCGCCGGAAGCTTCGAGGCGGAGGACACGCGTCGGAATCGCAAGGCTTGCGTTGAGGCTACGCGAGGTGCGGTCGCCGGGCATCCGTCCGATGGTGAATACATCAAGAATTCCGAATCCGCCCTTGAGGGGCTTGTATCCCTAGTTAGTAGAGAGGGGCATTTTAGACATTCGGTTGCCGCCTATATAACCCAAGAGGTGAGAGGTTGGCGACCAACTCTTGGAACCCTAGCTCATTAGTTTTCCTATTTTCTACCTATTTTCTCTAGGTTTTCTTTAGGACTAGCAAGAGAGCTTCACGGAGAGATCTTGTAGAGAGGGATGGATGATCGGGCGGCTTGCTAGACCTTGTACGAATCCTTGTTTCATGTATAGATGATTCGGCGTGATTCCTCAAGGTTTGGATGTGTTTTCCCCGGTTGTTTTTGGTGGTGATTTTCGGAGCCCTCTTCCGGTGATTTCTTTGGAGTGTTTTTGGGGCTTTTCTCTTTGTGATTCGATGGGGGAAATTTGTGGGAACCCTTCGTGGTTCTTTGGGCCGTGATCCCCCTCCCAAATCCGTGAGAAAAGTTGCTCGAATTTGGGGTTTCTTGAGTTCTTGGGTTGGAAGTGCTTTCGGCGGGATTTCTTCGATTCCTCCTCTTTGGACGAGATTTGGTGGGATTAAACTTGACCATGGACTCCTCATGAGGTGTTCCTGATATCCCCAAAGTCTTGTTCAAGTCCGTGGAGCGATTCGGGAGATTGAGATGTGGTTTTGGGGGAGTTGACCCGCGGGCTGTGTTCTTCTCGACTGCTCAGGCCAAAACCGGCCTGACCGGTTTCCCAAACCGGTCTGACCGGTTTCGCCCAGTGGGCTGTCGAGAGAGATCTTTGAACAAGGAAGTCTTTGCTGCTCCATGGCTTCGTTTGTTCAGATGTGAAAGGGTTTTCGAAGTGTTTGGGGTCTTTGAGAAGTTTCTGGACAGAATCGGTCTGACCGGTTTGCCTAACCGGTCTGACCGATTTTTCCCTGCCCTCGTGAGGCTAAGTCCTACAGGAGCGGTCCGACCGGTTTCGAAACCGGCCGACCGGGTTTTGTCTTGCCGACGACCTTGTCGTGTGAGTTTCCGTTGCGTGTGTGTTGAGGTCGTTGTTCGGGTCTTGTTCCTAGGTTCGGTAGCACTCCAGTGGCTACGTGAACTTGGCAAGAGAAGCTTGCGGAGGTGCACGAGTGAATTTGGGTTCATAGGCCGAATTCTTGAATAGAATTTTTATCGGCTCCCATTCACCCCCCCCCCCTCTGCGGTTCGCCGTTTCGGTCCTTCAAGTGGTATCGAGCCGGTTCGGGTCTTTGTTGACTCTAACCGGTCTAAGATCCAAGGATGGCGTACCGAGAACGGGGGTTCGGGTCCTCCACACTTCGATGGCAAGAACTACCGGATGTGGAGCAAGCGGATGGGTGCATTCCTCCGCGGAAAGGGTCGGTGCTTTGGGATGTCACGGTGGACACAGGGCTATGTCCGGCCGATGGATTTCCTTGCTCCGGGGTCGAGGGACGGATTCGACGCCAACAATAAGGCGGTCGACTACTTGTTTCGTGCTTTGTGTCGGCCGAGTTCGATCGGGTGCACACCGAGCACTTGGCTTGTAGGATTTGGGCGGTGTTGAAGGAGGCTCATGTTGGGAACGCCCGGTGTTCGGGCACGGTTGTATGCGACCTACGGAGAGAGTACGAGAACTTCACTCATCTCCCGGTGAGTCCATCGATGCCTTGTTTCGAGAGGTTCACGGTGGTGGTGAACAACATGAGGGCCAATGTGGACGTGCTCCCGTACGATGATCATGATAGAGCGGTCAAGCTCTTACACTCTTTGGATCGTACGATATGGGGCGGAAAGTTCGAGGCCATAGTCGAGTCGGAGCGGTATGATACTCGACGGTGAACGAGTCGTTCTCGAAGCTCAAGTCGGCCGAGGTGGATAGGGGCATGATCGCCAAGCTCGAGGGACCGACCGATTCCCATAGTCTTGCCCTCATTGGTGGTTCCAAAGGAAAGACTAACTCTAACCCATCCACCGGGATGTTCTCGTTTTCCTCTTTGATGTCTATGCCGGATGAGGAGTTTGATGACCTTGGAGAGGACGAGCCGGCGGCGGTGACGAGGCGGTTCGAGAGGTTGCACGAGAACCGCGTGAACATGAGGAGGAACACGAGGACTTGCTTCCGGTGCGGCAAGCCGGGACACTTTGTCGCCGACCGCCGGAGAAGACCGAGAACAAGGACGGCTACAAGCACAAGCCGAGGAAGAACGATGACAAGTACCGTTCGAGGCGCGACCACAAGAGCAAGCACAAGAACAAGTACAAGGACGAGCGACGATCGAGGAAGAAGGAGGGCCGAGGCAAGGCCCGAGCGATGGTTGGAGCGAGCGACGTCGACTCCGAGTTCCGCGTACTCCACCTCGAGCTCGGCGGCGGCGCCGACGACGAGGGAGATCGCCGCAAGAACAAGAGGTCGTCCAAGAACCCGAGCGGGCCGAGCCGCTTCGCGAGAGACGGCTTCTCGCACCATGGCGTTGAGCTCCGGCGGCAAGAAGAGCACACGGAGCGACTCGGACTGCGAGTCCGACGACGAGGTGCGTGACGAGCTTCCCTTCTTGCGCCGGAGAGAATGAGAGGCTTGGCTCTTTGCTTGATAACCGTGATGACATGCTTAGAGAGGCCAAGAAAATGAGGAAAGAGCTTAGGGCTTCACTCGAGGATGCTAGGACTAGAGTGGGCCGAGCTAGAGACACAGGTGCTTGATAGCAAGCTTGAGATTGATTCGCTTAAGGCTAGCCCCGTTGTTTCGATGAGAATGATTGTCTTGATTGCTCCATATTCCTTGCCGATCTTGCTTTGTTTAAGGAGAAGCATGCCTCCAAGTGTGAGGAACTAGATGTGCTTAGGGTTGAAGTGGCCGAGCTTAAGTCTAGACTCGCTTTGCTAGGTGCTTGCACTTCTTGTCTGTTTTGCATGCTAAGATTGATGAGATGCATTCTTACACTAGTTCGCTCGAGGCTAAATTGAAGGAACCCATGCCTACATCTTGCTCTACCTGTGAAATGCATGCATTGAAAAATTTGGAGCTTGCACATTATGTTGATCGTTTGCAGGATGAGAATGATGATTTGAGGAAGTTGATGGGTTGGTTGTCCGGTCACGAGCCTCAGTTGAGAATGATGATCGAGGCCTTTAAGAGGCAAGATGGTGAGGGGCTTGGAGCAAACAAGGTTGGTGAGGGAAGTGGAGAGAATATCCCGGAGCCACCAAAAACCCACCACAAAAATGATTTCCCACCAAAACCTAACCATCTAAGGAACCGACTAGACACAACCCCAGCTCCACCCGTGTTTCCTACACCCACAAATGACCTACAAAAGCCTATCAAGTTTGTGAGCACTTCGGGGAAAGTGTTCTTTGGGAAGGAGAGTGAGAAGGCTAGTGGTGAGAAACCGGTGGAGGATTTGAGTGGAGAGAAACCGAGTGAGCAGCCACATCCTAAGCCTAAGTTTGTGAGGTTCCATTGTGGCTATTGTGGAAGAGATGGCCACAAGGAGGAGTTTTGCTTCAAGAGGAAGCGAGAGGAGAAAATGGCGAAGGAGTGGGCTAACGGGGATAAATTTCACCCCTCCAGCGGTGTACTTAAGCCTCGTGTGCAGATGCCCAGGGCCAAGGCGAGTGTGAGGATAGTTCCGGCTTGGGGTGATCGGAGGAGTGCGGGGAGGTGCTTCTTTGGAGAAGTGAAACCGGTCGGACCGGTTTTGGAACCGGTCAGACCGGTTTGGGGTCTGCGGAATGACAAGCTTGGTTTCCGTGCTCATACAGGTGCGAGGGTTGTTTCTGGAGGTCGTGGTTCTGGTGGATGGGCTAGAGAGTTTGCAGGTGGTCAGGTTGCTAGGCGTTCTCCCCCTCGAGTTCACTACGGGGATGGGAGGAGTCGTAGCTTTGAGAAGGAAAGGAGGGACGGTCCACGAGTTCTCTTTCGTGGTTTTGGTCCTCCTCCAGGCAGAGAGGGGTGGTTCCCTCAGGGTGGTTACCGTGATGGTGTTCGTGGAGGCAGTTTTGGTAGGAGAGATGCTTTGGTTGGTGCTAACCCCACCTTCGAGCAAATGGCTCGGCACTGGTTTTACTCTTTTGGTACTAACCCCAGTGCTGAGTCGTTTGTTCTCTCACGTGCTCGTTTTTGAATTTCAGGTGGGAGACTTGAAGAACATTTGGTTGATTGACTCCGGTTGCTCGAGGCATATGACTGGAGACAGGGGGTGGTTCTCAAGTCTCGTCCCGGTGGTGACAAAGAGGTACATCACTTTTGGGGACAATGCGCGTGGGCGTGTGCTTTCAGAAGGTGAGATTAAGGTGAGTGACAAGATCACTCTGAGGCATGTTGCTCTTGTTCAATCGCTGGGGTACAATTTGCTTTCTGTGTCCCAGTTGTTGGATGAGGGTTTTGAGGTGTTGTTTCGGCCCAGTGGTTCTCGGATTTTAGACTCCCGAGGGGACCTTGTTTGTATGGTCGTTCCTGAGGGTCAGGTGTTTCGTGCTGATTTTTCTCAGTCTTCGGGTGTGGAGCGTTGTTTCTTGGCTGGTTCTTCGAGTGAGTTGTGGAAGTGGCATAGGAAGTTGGGTCACTAGAGCTTTGACCTTTTGTCTCGCTTGAGTAAACTCAATTTGGTCCGAGGATTGCCACTGTTGAGGCTTGAGAAAGAATTGGTTTGTGCGCCGTGTAGGCATGCCAAGATGGTAGCCTCTTCTCACCCGCCTCTCACCAATGTGATGACTGAGCGTCCACGCGAGCTGCTCCATATGGACCTTGTTGGCCCAGCTCGTGTGCGATCTGCGGGTGGGAAGTGGTATGTCCTTGTTGTGGTGGACGACTATTCTCGGTATGCGTGGGTGTTCTTTCTCGACGATAAGGGGGAGACGTTTGGTTTTGTTCGAGATCTAGTCTTGGGGTTGAGGAACGAGAGGCACGGAGATGCCATACGAGCTATCCGCAGTGATAATGGCTCGGAATTCAGAAACTCTCGTTTTGAAACCTTTTGCCATGACTTGGGTCTTGAGCACCAGTTTTCGAGTCCGTATACGCCTCCCCAGAATGGTGTTGTGGAAAGGAAGAAAAGGACCTTGTGTGAGATGGCTCGGACGATGCTTGATGAGCATAGGACTCCGAGGAGGTATTGGGCTAAGGCGGTGAATACCGCGTGCTATGTGTCGAACATAATCTACCTCAGGGTGCACAAGAAGAAAACATGCTATGAGTTGATGCATGGTCGCACACCCAAAGGTAAGTCACTTCCATGTCTTTGGTTGCAAGTGTTTCATTCTGAAGAAAGGCAGGAAGTTAGATAAGTTTGAGGCTAGGTCTGTCGATTGTATTTTCTTTGGTTATGCATCTCATTCTAGAGCATATCGTGTGCTCAATCTTGAAACTAACCAAATCGTGGAGACTTGCGAGGTAACCTTCGACGAGACAGAGCCACGTAGTCAGCTTGTCTTTGAGTGTGCAGGTGATGATGAGCTTGGTGAGGAGATCTTTTAGGAGGAGGAGCATGAACATGGAGACGATGAAGATGGCGGTGCGGTGCCCCCGGCTGAACATGTACCCTCTACTTCGACTATGGTGGTGGACGGACCCTCTACTACACTTACGACGACAAATCAAGAACGAGGAGAAGTTGATGTTGAGGGGGGGGGGGGTAGCATCGAGGCGAGAACCTCCCTGGCGAGTACAAGTGGACCACCCAGCTTCGAGGATCATCGGCGACGTGAATGAACGCACTACACGGTCAAGGGTTCGAAACAACTCTCATTTCGATCATACTGCATTTGTTGCTACTTTTGAGCCCAAGGACATTGGACACGCACTATCCTGATCACAATTGGGTTAATTCGATGCATGAGGAGTTGGAGAACTTTGAGAGGAATCAGGTTTGGGAGTTGGTTGACCCTCCCTCAGGGTGTAAGCCGATTGGTACAAAGTGGGTGTGGAAGAACAAAGAGGGAGAGAAAGGTGAGGTTGTGAGGAACAAGTCGAGGCTTGTTGCTCAGGGGTTCAGTCAGAAGGAGGGAATTGACTACGAGGAGACCTTTTCTCCCGTAGCCCGTTTGGAGGCGATTAGGATCCTTCTGGCCTTTTTTATAGCTAAAGGGTTCAAGTTGCACCAAATGGATGTGAAGAGTGATTTTCTGAATGGTGTGTTGGAGGAAGAAGTGTATGTGAGGCAACCTCCGGGGTTTGAGAGTGAGAAGTGCCCTCACCGGGTGTACAAGTTGAGTAAGGCGCTGTATGGGTTGAAGCAGGTGCCTAGAGCTTGGTATGGCAGGTTGAGGGGGTTCTTGTTTGAGAGAGGTTTTGAGATGGGGAAGGTCGATCAGACCTTGTTTTTGCGGGCGGGGGCGAGAGATATTCGATTGTGTAGGTGTACGTGGATGATATTGTCTTTGGTGGCTCGTCTAACTCTCTTGTTGCGAGGTTTGCAGATGATATGAGCAGGGAGTTTGAGATGAGCATGATGGGCGAGTTGCAGTTCTTCCTCGGGCTACAAATCAAGCAATCAAAGGAAGGGAAATTTGTGCACCAGGCTAAGTACACCAAGGACATTGTGAGGAAGTTCAAGATGGAGGACTCCAAGGCTATGACGACGCCGATGAGTACGACTACAGCTCTTGATGCGGACGAGGAAGGTGAACACGTGGACCAGAAGGAGTACCGAAGCATGATCGGGTCACTCCTCTACTTGACGGCGACGAGGCCGGACATACAGTTCTCAGTGTGTCTGTGCGCTCGTTTTCAAGCGTCTCCGAGGACTTCGCATCGGCAAGCAGTGAAGAGAATAGCTTTCTTTTGCCGGTGGTGTCGAGCCCGTTTTGCCTCCCCTCGAGGAGCCGGTTTGTAGCATATGTATAGCTTTCCTTTGTGCATTTCTTGCATTTGGCATGGCATATGTAACATGATGTATAGGCATCCTTGTATCTTAGATTGCATGCATTTTGTATCATATGCATTGGTTAGGAAAAGCTTCTCTCATATACATTGTTCACCATGGAATGAGATATATGTCTTTGTGAGCTTGTTTGGTATGCTATGGTTAGTTTGGCTTAGCTCTTGATGATCTTGATGAATAATCCATGGTCGATGGCTATGTTTTTGAAAAATGTCACATGTATGCTCTCTCATGTGTAAATGCCTTTATATGATCTTGACTTGCTTTAGTGGCCTTGTTATGCTTAATTTGTGGTTGGATGGCTAGTTTATTGATCATATGGGGCCAAAGGCTCATTTGCCATCATGAATGTTTAGCCCTCTAGATTTATCTTGTGGAGGAGCATAAGTTCCTTTTTGTCGCAAAGACATTTCATGTACCATTTACAAATCTGAAAATGAAATGAAAAATGCTTGGAAATGTGCTCCCATGTCATATGTGCTGAATTTAATTTGCTTTGGGTGCTAAACCGTTGCATGATGCCTACCAATGAGAAGTCTCATACATAGAAGTAGGCACATGGCTCGGTGGCTTTGACATGACATGAGGTGCTTGTGGGTGTTTGTGCTGGTCTTATGGTTAGAATAGCTGTCCTAGCATGAAGTTTGTGTGGCTTTGCCATTTTGGCATGTTTTAATCATGTTTAGGTTTTTGCGTGTGAGAGAGTAACTTTTCGCAAAATTACTCAAATCCTTGCTAGCCTTGTCCAATGGTTGTGAAACTTGGTGATCATGTTGTTGAGGCCCATACAAACCTGTAGAGTATCTAACTTGCTCATTTGGACATGTGTAGCATCTTGTGATGAATTTTGTATACTTGAGAAGCTCTAGATTGCATTTGTGCCTTGATTCATGCATTGGCAACAAGGGGGAGAAAGGAAGGTGGAGAAAAGTTGTTTTGTATCCCCGGAACCTATCCCAAGTGTCAAGGGGGAGCTTGTGCATTTCTTTTGCATTTTTTGGCTTTTGGGGTGTGGTCTGTTGTGTGAAATCGGCTCGACCGGTTGTGGAAACCGGTTTGACCGGTTTTGGTGGAACCGGCTTTGACCGGTTATGGGAACCGGTCTGACCGGTTTGTGCCCTGAGTTGGCACTTGATCAGGGGGAGCTTGCTTCGTGCGGGGGGGAGCTCTTGTGTGCTTTGGTGGTTGGTGCTCTTTGCTTGAGCATGGTTTTTGTCTCGGATGTGTCGAGCCGTTGCCCTTGCCTAAGGGGTCCGAGACTTGCTTTCTTCAAGTGATCTTGATCTTTGCCTTTGTTTGGCTTTCGATCGCTTGTTGGAGTTTCTTTTTGTTTTGTTTCTTTTCTTTTTCTTTTCTCACTTGTTACTTTCATGAGGGTGTTGTCAATGCACTCATCAAGGGGGAGATTGAGGACCATGTGTGGTTCGAAGACCGGTGGATGGTCGCTTCCTTGTGTGATGAGTGATTGACAACGTTGTGTGGACTGATTCTTGGCTAAGTATTGCAGGTGCAGGTTGCGGCTTGACTCGTGTTGGTGCAGGTGAAGAACAAGCGCGAAAGGTCGTCGCCGGTGAGGCCTCCGGGTGTGGAGAAGACAAGTAGGCTTTGTTCGAGGGACCGGTGGCCAGCGGGGTCAAGTGCGGACCGCATGGTGGCATGAACAACAAGATGAAGTCGTGGACGGTTTCTTGGTTGAGCCACAAAACCAAGGTCGAGCCGGGACTTCATGGGAGCCAAGTCATGAGTGGTGATTGGCGGAGGCTACATCAAGTTCGCGGGGTTTGCGGTGGTTCACCGAGAAAATCACCGGGTTACTCGGGCCGAGCCACAAAGCCGAGGCCGAAGATCGGGTGTGGTCGTTCGGCCAAAACCGGCCTGACCGGTTTGGAGAACCGGTCTGACCGGTTTGGGGTCGCAGGGCGCCGGAAGCTTCGAGGCGGAGGACACGCGTCGGAATCGCAAGGCTTGCGTTGAGGCTACGCAGGGTGCGGTCGCTGGGCATCCGTCCGATGGTGAATACATCAAGAATTCCGAATCCGCCCTTGAGGGGCCTGTATCCCTAGTTAGTAGAGAGGGGCATTTTAGACATTCGGTTGCCGCCTATATAACCCAAGAGGTGAGAGGTTGGCAGCCAACTCTTGGAACCCTAGCTCATTAGTTTTCCTATTTTCTACCTATTTTCTCTAGGTTTTCTTTAGGACTAGCAAGAGAGCTTCACGGAGAGATCTTGTAGAGAGGGATGGATGATCGGGCGGCTTGCTAGACCTTGTACGAATCCTTGTTTCATGTATAGATGATTCGGCGTGATTCCTCAAGGTTTGGATGTGTTTTCCCGGTTGTTTTTGGTGGTGATTTTCGGAGCCCTCTTCCGGTGATTTCTTTGGAGTGTTTTTGGGGCTTTTCTCTTTGTGATTCGATGGGGGAAATTTGTGGGAACCCTTCGTGGTTCTTTGGGCTGTGATCCCCCTCCCAAATCCGTGAGAAAAGTTGCTCGAATTTGGGCTTTCTTGAGTTCTTGGGTTGGAAGTGCTTTCGGCGGGATTTCTTCGATTCCTCCTCTTTGGACGAGATTTGGTGGGATTAAACTTGACCATGGACTCCTCATGAGGTGTTCCGATATCCCCAAAGTCTTGTTCAAGTCCGTGGAGCGATTCGGGAGATTGAGATGTGGTTTTGGGGGAGTTGACCCGCGGGCTGTGTTCTTCTCGATTGCTCGAGGCCAAACCGGCTCGACCGGTTTCCCAAACCGGTCTGACCGGTTTCGCCCAGTGGGCTGTCGAGAGAGATCTTTGAACAAGGAAGTCTTTGCTGCTTCATGGCTTCGTTTGTTCAGATGTGGAAGGGTTTTCGAAGTGTTTGGGGTCTTTGAGGAGTTTCTGGACAGAATCGGTCTGACCGGTTTGCCTAACCGGTCTGACCGGTTTTTCCCTGCCCTCGTGAGGCTAAGTCCTACAGGAGCGGTCCGACCGGTTTCAGAAACCGGCCTGACCGGTTTGTGCTGCCAGCAGCCTTGTCGTGTGAGTTTCCGCTGCGTGTGTGTTGAGGCTGTTGTTCGGGTCTTGTTCCTAGGTTCAGTAGCACTCCAGTGGCTACGTGAACTTGGCAAGAGAAGCTTGCGGAGGTGCACGAGTGAATTTGGGTTCATAGGCCGAATTCTTGAATAGAATTTTTATCGGCTCCCATTCACTCCCCCCCCCCTCTCTGGTTCGCCGTTTCGGTCCTTCACCAGTTGAATAAGCAGTCTCAGATAACGGTGAGAGGCCGACAATCGATTGATTTAAACCTTGCAAGGTAAACCTAAGGGTGCCCTCGCAAGGACAACCATCCAGGCGGTTCCCAAAAATCCTCGGGTTGGGATCAGATCTTACATTCCTGGGTACAAGGCTAGTTGGCATACCCCGCGAGACACCCAACATCACACAAGTACCCCCCCCTCCCCTGGTAGCTAGCCGGGTAGGTGATTACTCAAGAGTAGTAATAGTAAGTTCCCGCACCATCTCATTAAGGTACTAGGCTTACTGATCCCATTCCCGACAAGTGCTTAGTACGTTCAAAAGCTTAGCCCACGAAAGCCACTGGACTGGAGGCCAAATCCCATGCTCTTACCACGTGAGCAATCCATTTATAAAGATCTTATGATTCCAACATAAGAACCTATTCTTGCGAGTGACGAACATCACTCGACTTGTACCGGTCCTATAGCATAGCAGCTATCGACCTAGTATACTAGTGATAGAGCATAGGTACCTAGGGATCATGCATCTAGGGTTTCAATTCAATCCCTGGACGTAAATGCACAAACATAGCAAAGATATTTGCATAATGTTTTTAGAAGACGGGTTAATGATCCGGGGCTTGCCTTCGCTGGCAAGGTTGAGCTTGGGCCCTTCTGGACTTTGGTCCAGGTCTTGAGCTACGCCCACGTACGACAGCTCTTCGTCAGCACCTTCGCCTCCTCCTTCCGGCACGAGCGTATATCTACCATCGGGAAGATCTACACGAAGATGTAAATGCAATATTTACTTAACGATTTCTAATTTAATTAATTACAAACAATAAATGAAAACCATGGGGGTGCATGGTTGACCACATTCACCTAGATAAGAAATACATTAAGCATACCCTTCCAAAAAGGAACAATATGCAGCTCTTTATTAATTATTCTTTTGATAGTGACTGTGTACATATATATGGAAATAGATTAATTTAAATCTCATGATACAACAATGGTTTGGTCATCATCTTTTTAAAATGATTTACAACCAATCATAAAGCCACTAGGTGTGTAGGTGGTGATTTTCTCAATTAATTTGATATTAAGCTTTAATGGCTTTAATGCTTTTATTCAAAAAAATAAATTAATAAAATTCAGAAAAGGTGTTTAAGAAGCACTACAAGTATATACAAATCTACGGCACACACATGCACACTTAGGAGAGCTACGAAATTAATTATACCGAAAACAACAAAAGCTAGCTACTAAAGTAAGGTAAATACATACAAAAATAAATACACATCAAAATGATTTCAACTTTCTCACACATGATCTCTGGTCCAAACCTAAGCTAGGAATGCAACATATACACCCAGAACCATTATAAATCTTGAGTTCTGCATTTACAAAGAAAATCAAGCATATTTCAAGAATAAATATTTCTGACAGATATAAAATGGATATTAATTTACCAGAGGTGCATTTTGGCCTAAAATGATGACATTCAGAAGTTGGGCACAAAAATCTATTTATTTTTGGCTACAAAAATCATTTTGACAGATTCTGCATAACTAGAAAACAATTCATATAAAACGATTTACAAAATAAATTTGTGCAATTGTTTGTACAAAAGCTAGTCATAACAAAACACACAACATATCCAAAAATTAGCTATCGAGGACTTATAAATTTTGAGATACAAGAGATCTAGGTTTTTCACATTTCTATGTTTCATGCAAAAGTTATCAGGAAAAAGCATAGACAAGTTTTACAGAAGTTGTAGTGTTTTCCACCAGGAATCCAACAAAATTGGTTTTGCATTTTTATGATTTTTCTACAATTTTCTACGAATTTTCTAATTTTCAGCAAAACCATTTACTATTTGAGATTCAGTTTTACCGGCAGGCCCCTGGAACTTTCTGACTTTTCACGACTATGCCCTTGCTTTACACTTAAGACCCCAGAAAGAATGAAGGCTCTGCAATTGGGTCCTTGGTCCAAGGGGCGGCGCGGCCGGCCGGAATTCCGGCGACTCCGGCGGCGGGGTCGGCCGGGGATGGGGTGGAGGAGGGCTAGGGACGCACCTAGTGTCGGATTGATGGCCAGATACGGGTGGGGACGACGCCGACGATGGCGCACGGCGGCACCGGTTGGCGGCGGCTGCTGGCGGTGCTTGCTCCGGCGAGGGGCAATGTAATACCGGCCAGAGCGCGGCGGTGGTAGCTCGAAGGATTGCTAGGGGAGGCGCTGGGGGCATTGCTCGGCGGTGCAGGCGAGTGGAGGAGCGGGCTCGGCTGCGACGGCGCTCATGGCACAGTGGTGCTCGGGAGAGGGCGGCGTGGGGCTTGCACGCGCGAGGGAATCGGCGGGGTCTTTATATGCGGTGTGCCTGGTGTTTGAAAGGTCATGAGGGGCGCAGAGAAGCCCCAGACGCGCGCGCGGGCGCGAAGGATGGCGATCGGCGGGCGGCGCGGCATGGTCCGGCGCGGGCGAGTGCGAGCTCGACACGCCTCGGGCGTGGGCTCCCGTGCGCCTCGGGGCCGGGTGCGGCCTCGAGGAAAGCTAAACCTCGGGGCGCGCGTGTCGGTGGGGACTCGGGCGTCGAGGGCGGGGGCGGTCGCGTGGCGGGTGCACCCGCACGCGCCGGCGTGCGACGTCACGGCGCGGCGCGACACACCCCTGTTTCTGTTCCATTTACCTGTGTTTGACTGCGAATATCTCAAGAATTTTGAACTAAACTGCACTATAGTGTAAATAGCAAAGTTGTAGATCAAGAGTCCCTCTACAACTTTTACAAAGGCCGATAGGTGTTTTGCTCAACGGTTTGAGCAGGAACGTCGAGCAAAGTTCGGGTTTTTCATGGCGCTGATGAATAGTAAAATCTGCAGTTGACCAAGTTTTTCACCATTTTCCACTCCAAATTTGCAATGCCACCCAAAAGCATAGTTGTGTTCCTCGAAAAACTAGACAACTTTTATATTGGGAGATTTTGAAGTGTTTAGGTGAAATTTGGAGAACGCGGCAAAAGTTCCGGAGGACGTTCACGAACATACGAAGTTTGATCGGGTTTTTGACCGAGGGTTGACCACGAGTGGGTTTTGACTTGCTCAAGAGGGTCATTAGGGATTGTTGACTTGGTTTTCGGGGGTGATGACCTAGGTTGACCAAGGTTTGACCAATGTCCACGGTGTTTGACTCGGTTAATCTAGTCATTAGCACTAGTGATGCTAATTAAAAACCTAGGGCGTCACAGCTGGCCACATTTGGAGGGGCGCTCTGACCTGCTCGTCATCGTTCCTCTCCCCACGCTGCCCTCCCCCTCCACTCGCCCGCGGTGGAGCTCACCGCACGGCTTCCCTCCCGACCACAAGCCGCCTCCTTGTCTGGATCACGGCCGTGCGGCGGCGGAGATGGCACGCATCGCCAGGACGCGCCCACATATCGCCCGATCGGAGCTCCTTTGTAGCATATGTATAGTTTCCTTTGTGCATTTCTTGCATTTGGAATGGCATATGTAACATGATGTATAGGCATCCTTGTATATTAGATTGCATGCATTTTGTATCATATGCATTGGATAGGAAAAGGTTCTTCTATATAGATTGTTCACCATGGGTTGCTATGTGACGCCCCAGATTTTTAATTACCGTCATTAACGCTAATGACCGGATCAGCCGAGTCAAACCAGTCAAACCCCGGTCAAACCTAGGTCAACCTGGGTCATCACCCGAAAACCTCGCCAATGAACCCTAATGAACCCCTTGACCAAGCCTACACACACCCGTAGTGGACCCTTGGTCAAAGACACGGTCAAAACCGGCTTAACCGTTGACGTCAGCGAATGTCGTCCGGAACTTTTGCCACGTTCTCCAAAATTCACCTAAACACTTCAAAATCTACCTTTATGAAAGTTGTCCATCTTGTTGAGGGACACAACTTTCATGTAGATTGGCATTTCAAATTTTGAGTGGAAGTTGGTGAAAAACTCGATCGACTGACAGTACCTCCTGTTTTCCAGAACAGGCCGACATGCAATGTAGGCACGACGTTCCTGCAAAATCCGTCGAGAAAAACACTAGACGGCCTTTACAAAAGTTGTAGAGGGTAGCTGGATCTACAACTTTGGTATTCATCACTTCGTGCACTTGTATTCAAATTTTAGGAGAAATTCATGCGGGAAGTCACCCAGTCCGAAATGCCCCGCGCCAGAGCGAGGTCGCGTCGCAATGGCCGGTGCACCGCGCGCTCCGCGCGCGCGCGCCCGCCGCAGCCGCCCGCGCCTCGGCTTCCGACCCCGCCGACGCATGTTCCCGAGGCAGGCTGTGCCTTCCCAAGGCCGCTGTCCGCCTCCCGATGCCTCGAACCTCGGGAACGCCCTGAAAAACCGAGCCAACGGTACAACACGCCGTGGACCGGCGGTCCTTGCTTTGTCGTCCGGCGTGCGCGCGCCCCAAGACCCTCCCGTCCGTCCGCCGGTCACAGTAGGGGCTCGCAAGTCACTATAAAGGCACCGCTGCCCCTTCGCCCCGGCGCACAGACCCCTCCCACGGCCGGCCGTGCGCCCGCCCGATGCCCCCCTTGCGCCGGTCGCGACGAGCCCCGGCCGCGGGCCGGCCGCAAGCCGTGTAGTGCGTCCTCCACCCTCCCCCGCATCTACACGAGCTAGTCGACCCGTTTCTCCGCTCCCTCGAGCCGCCCCTCGCCGGAGCGGACGGCCCGCGGCGGCCACCACCGCGGCTACCGGTGCGCCGCTCGCCGGCGGCCCCTCCGCCCGGTCCAACCCCCAAATTAGGGCCTAGGACACCCCCCCCTACGCCGCCCCGCGCCCTACCCCCGACCGGCCCGCCGCCGGCCGGCCGGGATTTGGCGGAGCCGCGCCGGCCGACCGCCCAAGGGCTGCATTGCGAGGCCCCCTTTCTTCCCGAGGGCTTATCCGCAAAGCAAGGGCATTTCTATAAGAAAACAAAAACCTCCAGGGTCCTTGCTGCAAAACGATTCTTAAATAGTATAAGTGCTTTTGTTGGATTTTGTAAATTGCGTAGAAAATCACAGAAAAATCACAAAAATGTAAAACTAATTTTGTTGGATTCATGGTGAATTATACCACAACTTTTGTTATTCTGGCCTGAGCTAATTCCTTTTAGTTTTTGCATGAAAAATACAAATGTGAAAACCCTAGATCTGCAATATCTCAAAACCCATAAATCCTCTGTAGCTAATTTTTGGATATGTTGTGTTTTCGGTCATGACTAGCTCCTATGCCAAACATTGCACAAAGTTATGGTGTAAATCTTTTTATAAAAATGTTTTTCCATTTCTGGCTTATCAGCATAAATGATTTTCTTGCTAAATATATTTATGTTTTTGAGCTCAACATGTGCACACTGTCTTGTAATACCAAAATACACATCTTGTGAATTAATCATGATTTTTGGCTTTCCAGAAATATTTATCCTCTAATTATGCATGTTTTCCTTTGTAAATTAATAAGCTAAGATCAGTAGAGATTTCATGTGGATGTGCTGGTTCTTTAGGCTTGTTTAGGACCAGAGGGCATTCATGGGAAAGTTTGGAACATTTTGATTCTTATTTATTTTTGTATGCATTTAAATTGAACCTCTAGCTAGCCCTTTGTTATTTTCCATAATAATTAATTTCCTAGCATCCAACACTTACATGTGGGTCCAATGGACCAGTATAGGTGCTAGTAGGCTTAAGAAACACTCCTTTAATTTTTGGTAATTTAATTGCTTAATAAAAAGCTTAAAAGCCCTTTTAATATTAAAGAGAAATTAAATAAAGAAAAGCCCTTATTTAATTCTTTTTCCTTTTTGAAAGTATTATCTAATTCAATTAAAAGATAACTAATTCTCATTGCTGATAAGGAATTAATTCATGGATAAAAATATTATTCATATCTTTGCTTGTGAAAGGAAAAGGATTAAAGCTTTCACATGAAATGACAAGTACAAAGAAACCTTTTATTCAGTTGTGCAATAAAAGAATAGCCCATGTACAACCAATAACCTTCCTAAAAGAGAAATCACCAAACCACCCATGTTAACTTGAAGGTGGTTGCAAATCATGTTAAAAAGGTTAAATATACCTACCCACTACTGTTGGTGAATTTAAATTAAATTATTTACATATATATGTACACAATTACCATCAAAAGAATAATTGATAAAGAGTTGCATATTGTTCCTTTATGGAAGAGTATGCTGAATGTATTCTTATCTAGGTGAATGTGCCCAACAAATACACCCCTTGATTGTCAATATGATTTGTAAGTGATTAAAGTAAAAACGTTGAATAAATCTTGCATTCGCATCTTCGTGTAGATCTTTCCGCCGGTAGACGTACGCTCGTGCCGGAAGGGGGCGACGAAGGTGCCGACAATGAGCTGCCGTGCGTGGACGTAGCTCAAGACCTGGACCCAAGACCAGAAGGGCCCAAGGCCAACCTTGCCATCGAAGGCAAGCCCCGGATCATTAACCCCGTCTTTTAAAAGTATGCAATTATGTTTGCTATTATTGTGCATTTACGTTTCAGGAGTTGATTTGAAACCCTAGATGCATGATCCCTAGGTACCTATGCTCTATCACTAGTGTGCTAGGTCGATAGCTGCTATGCTATAGGACCGATAGAAGTCGAGTGATGTTCGTCACTCGCGAGAATAGGTTCCTAGATAGGAATCATAAAATATCCTTAAATGGATTGCTCATGTGGTAAGAGCATGGGATTGGGCTCCGGTCCAGTGGTCATGTGGGCTAAGCTTTTGAACGTACTAAACATGCGCCGGTTATGGGGCCGGTAAGCCTAGTACCTTAATGAGGCGGCACGGGATCTTACCATTACTACTCTTGAGAAATCTCCTAACCGGCTAGCTACCGGGAAAGGTGGTGTATGGTGACTCCGGGTATCTCACGGGGTATGCCGGATAGCCTGCACCAAGGACTGTAAGATTCGATCCCAACCCGAGGATTTTTGGGGACGGCCTGGGAAAGTTGTCCTTTCGGGGGCAGCCTACCGTGTGTTTGGGTTTACCTTGCAAGGTTTAAATCAATCGATTGTCGGCCTCTCACCGTTATCCGAGACTGCTTAATCAACTGGCCATGATATCCCATAATGATGGAACTCGAGAAATATCGTTGGATGAATTAATTGCTTGTCTAATTCTTGATTGAATTAGTTGGCACACTTAGAAATGGTAATCAACTAGAACTTGTGCTAAAAGATTGAAAGTAAGGATCTACTCTTAGTACCGTTTAGCAAAAGAAACTCCACCGGCCAAAAGCCTTTCATGTCTAGAGGTTGGTGATGTAGTCATCACCCGACGGTTAAGTCTTGCTGAGTATTAGTATACTCAGCCTTGCTTTAAAACTGTTGTTGCAGGTATGATTGATCGGAAGGGTGACAACAAGTAAGGACATCACGGATGGCCTCCTGTGATGTCTACCGTTGCGCTAATTTAAATTATTTCCGCTGTATTTTCGAACTCTGGACCTTTATCTCATGCCATGAACAATTGTTTGTAATAAAATGTTTAATTCATGTTGTACTCTGGACTCGCCTTCGCGTGAGTTTTAATGCATGTGTAGATCCCCTATTCGATGTCCATGTGATTTACCGGGCGTTAACCCGGCAACCAACGACAGGATGATACTTTACTATTGCTTAATAGCCAATGTGGATCGGTCTTAGGTGATAGTGAGGTATTTTCCTGGGCGGGTTGCCACAGCTGGCATCAGAGCGACTACATGCACCAGAGTTTAATTGACAACCTTAATCACATGGTTTTTGAATAAAATATGCCAAGATTGTCTGATTTTCCAAAATGCGTTGGTCCGCTAAGGATAAACTAGACCGAGAGGCCCTAGAGGGAATTTTTGGGTTCTTTCAGGTGGCTTATTAATCCATGGTTTATTTTTCTAACTTCCAGCACATTACTTTATGTCAGACTTACTTTCTTGCACAACCAAACTAGGAGCCACATGTTTTATATGTGTGCTGTTCCGCATCACGGGAATTGCGAGGGTTGATGGAGTGATCCATTCCACGGATCCCATCTTCGCGTCTGTTTATGAGTTGGGTCTTGCCACGTGTTTCATACGTGAGCATTCCGCATGTCGCTCATGCGAGGCAAGGATATACTCCATTCAAACGGAGGATGTCTGAGGTTGGACGCTGTCCATGCAGCGGCTTAACGCATGGATGCCGTTTCTATAGTAAACGGTAATGTATGAGGACGCTTTCATGAGTGCTAGCATGAAAGGTTCGTTGTGTTCTGTGATCTTCTGCAGGTGCACTAACCTCGTTTCATAAGTCGCTAAGAAAGCATCGACTAGATGTCGACTAGTTATTATAGGGAGATACGTGTATGTGCCATGCCACCGGCGCTAACTCCGAGTTTTGGCTTGAATGCCATTGTGAGGACGAATAGGACGTCTTGCATCATGTTAAAAGTCGTGAAAGAACCTAAACTGAACTCACGTCTGCTTCCGTGCTCTCTGAGGTAAAATAGTGATAGCGTGTTTTGTTCTGTTTAGCCTCTTTAAGTGTAATGTATTGTCATGCTTGATTTATTAGAGTTGTTGCTTAGATTGCTGTCCTCGTTCAAGAATCTTTTGTCTAGGTGATCCTAACCTAGGTTGCTCCAATCTAATCCCGTTCTGCTAGCCCCAGTTCGTGATCATACCTTGGTCTACCGCAAGTTATGCTTGGTAGTCAACCCTTGTCTTGACATCTCCCTAGAACCTTTTGAAACCTTGCTTGGTTAAGCACCTTCCTAGTTCTCTAGCTCAACCTTGTGTACCCAACTTAAGTTTCATAACATTGCTAAGTTGCTACGCAAATTTGGGGAAGTGTTGGACTCCGGTTTGAGTAGGATGTTCGGTTCCGATTGCCAGACCTGGTACCATTTGGTATGCCTGCTCGTTCGAGTCCAGCACACATTGGGTCTTAGTATGCATAATTACCCATACCTTAACCCTACCCATATTCGTGGATCGAGTTATCTTTGTACACTCGCACTCCACTGGTTCTCACTTTTGTCGTATGTCCAGATGGACAACGCTGGCTCTACGTCGGCTGATGTGGAAGCATGGACTCTCGTGGACTACCTCGTGGAGGGTGGTTTTCCTGCACTTTTGTGGGACACCATGAAGGACTTTGGGTACACCACTTACCCAGAGTACTCGACACGTGAGGTCATGACCACAGGCCAACTCCTTCGTTGTGAAGTGAAGGTGAAGATTTCAGCGTGCCCGACCAATCCTGCTTGGGATGAGTGGGAGTGTACGGCACACGGAAGAAACTTGTCCGACACAGTGCAGAAGGCTGCTCTCGAAGCACTCACAACTTTCTGTGGAAAGCACCCTGCCGAGATAGCCAACTCTGCAGCCAAAGTAATTCCGGTACCCGAGCAACACATTGCACCGGGTGGTGAACGAGAAACAATCCTCCCAGCCCAGAACAACTCTCACTATAGTCCTGACCTTGTTACCTCAGTCCACTTTTCGGAAGCCATGTACGACACCTACCAACGAATGGTGGGAGAAAGTGTATTCTATAGACATCAGATCTATAGATACAAAGTTAAGGAGGTGGAGTGTTCAGCTCAAGCGTTGAAGGAAGCCCGAGCAATGATCACTACTCTCAAGAAGGTATACGAAAGGATAAGGCCAAGATACAAGAGTTAACTGAGATCATACATGAGCAGAATTTCTTGTTGCAGCATAACGATCAATATATGCTTGAACTAGAAAATCAACTTGAAGCTCTAGCCGTTCCACCCCCAGAACCTGTCATTCCTGGACCAGCGCAAGAAGAAGATGTTGAGGATATCCAAGGTGAATCTGGAATTGAGACTGGACCTGAGTCACCATAGCCTTAGTATGGAAGACCTCACCCTTGGAAGTTGGTCCGTCAGGAATAAAATTCCGAGTCGTAAGAGTGCAGTGTTGTAAGGAACCCTAGTGTACCATGACCACCTTTGGTCAACTATCGCTGTCAGTCGAACTAGGAACCTTGTTATTGCAGCTAGTCTGCGTTGTATTTCCAAAGGTTGTTTGGTAATTCTGAAACCCCCATCGATGTAATGCCTTGACTAAACATCTCTTCCGTAATGATCTTTGTAAGCCTTATTTATACTAGTTCTGATCAATCAAGTTCTATGCTCCACAAATTTCGTGTCAATCAAAGATCCAATCGATTCCTCAGTCCTGAACTCATTCTTTTGGTCGTGCTCACCACCATGTGTTTTAGAATTAAAATAAATATTGCATTTGAGCATGCACTGCATAGCATATGCATTTGGGAAGCATGGGTATACTAATGTGCATTCACATGAAAACTCTGTACTTTTGCCTTACCTCTCTGGATTGGTGATGTTGTTACCCCATAGCCAAAGGTGCCGCGACGGAACCTAGGGTATCGTGTGTGCTGCAGCCACACGACTGCCAATAGGAGCGCGCTAGGTATCTTGGTTGTGAGATAGCAACTCGTCACACAGATCCTCTCTCTACTTTGATTGCCCTTGCAATCACTAACACATATGGGTAACCGAGTCGTTCTAACGTGCATCATGAGCACCATACCGCGCAAGCATATGCATTGCATCAACTTTGAAAAGTATTGCATTTTCAAAACAACGAGTTGTCAAAACCTCAAAATTTGCGAAATAAGTAAAGGTGTGAGAAAGATTATTCCTTGAAGTTCCCACTTGAAGTCATCTTTCGTACAGGAGATTATGGAACTCTGTCTTTAGCCTTCCTTTCTTTGTAATGGTCTATTGGAAATCTCTGACAAATTGGTCCCTTGCCGTGAATCTCGACGACCTTGTAGCATCGATTCCTTCTCCTGCTAGCCAAGTGGAAACGGTAAAAGTAGAAATTTTTCTCGAGCAGTCAAGGTTCTCGAATAGTCAACATGGAGAAGTTATCCATCGTGTATTCGTTCTTGGTCCGTGCTCATAACCTTCAAATCCTCAGAATCGAGCAAGGAAGTACGCCCAGGATCGATCGAAGATTTTGCTACACTTCTCTCTGTTGCTATCGCGAACAGAAAAGCGTTGTACCCTGAGCTTTTCTCGTTTTTCTCCCCCTCAGGATCAATTCCTTTAGACCGTTGGACCTCATCTGTATCCGTGTCACGTCCATACGACGCCATGACGTCGCTCTACCCTTGATTTCCGCAACCATATTCATGACGCCGTGATCGCGTGAGCTAACCTTGTTGAGCTCCGTGTCGTCTACACCCGTTACCCGACTGGGTCAACTGACCGTTGCTACCCCGCAGCGATTATAAAATGGAACCTTTTACCTGGAACCGCCGATACGAAAGCTCCATTTCCATCAGAGCTCGGCATCATCACTGTTCTTGTTCTTCTTCTAGATAGCCTGGCTACTTGCCACTAGAGCACCTCTCCCAGCTACTTCAATCTTCCCGGGCAAACTGTTCTCCGTCTTCATTTCCGACATCAAGAAGAAGCTCGGAGTAGACCGAAAGCAGAAATCAATCCAAGCTGCCACCCATGACTCCGTCTTCGGAAGAGCTCGAGTCGTTTCGCTGGACATTGTTAGGGATGTACCTCTGTATCGTAGGAGGATTATGTCTGCTATTGGCTGTGCATGTGCACATTCATCGCCCGCTTCCTCACGAACGGCGATGAGGTAGTAAGGAAAAGCACCTTGCACCTTTTTGTTCCATCTGCATCTTCCAATCATGAGATGTGTGGACCAGGCTTTACCAATTTGATATTGCGACTTTTCGATGTCCGGTTTGCATCGCTTACCGTGAACAAGTCTCGTAGAGTATTTTCGAATTATAGGTTTCTGAGCGAGATTCGGAACATGCACTAATTAAGGACTGAAATTTCCAGATGTTCCGACCGGCATGGAATAACCCCTATGGTTTTGATGCATCAGGTAGTGGTGATCTTACGCTACCGCCGCCACGATATTGACTGAAGCTTTCGTAACAGCACATACCGAGGTGTTACGCCAACTCCTGCAAACGCAGCAACGGATGGCTCAACAACTACCGCAAATGCCGCCGTCGCAACAGAAGGTTCAACCTTCCAAGCCCTGTTCACCCGAAGTACCTACCCAGAGTGACGTAAACGCCATTGTCGGCGCAACTCAACTGTTAGAAGGGCAGAATTCCATGCTGAGCCAGATGGTGTACGATGTTATCCAAGGACGTTATGGGAAACCATATCAGAATAATTTGGCAGACAGTCTCTCTCAGTCCTTATCTGCCTCTATGGTCGAACAAGCCCGTTTGTTCAATCTGTTGGAGGAGTATGTTAATCAAGACCAACCCCAAGCCTTCGACTCAATATTACCACCTTCTCGATTACCAATGGATCTTAGAGCAGAAGAGAGAGCAAATCGAGGCAACAAACGAGTCTTATCCGGGATAGATGTAATTGAGTGGGAAATTACCTGTACGGAGACTTGTTCGCGTAAAGGCAAGCGAAGCTGTAACCCTAACAAGACCACTCAACTCCCTGCTAGTGCAACACCTTCGCGAGCCACGAAGTCAGCAAAGAAAAAGGGGAGGAAGAGGCTCCGCCTCATCAAAGAAACCCAGCAACCTATCTCCAAACCCAGAGATCTTCCACCCCGTTTGTGCTACAATTGTAGACAACCCGGGCATTACGCAAGGGAGTTCCCGAACCCAAGAAAGCAGAACCTCCAGCAACACAAGCAGAACCCCGAATCCGCTATCAACAACTACGACAACAAGCCGAGCCCTCAAGTGGAGCAAAGCCAACTGAATTTCTTAGGTAACACCTATATTCTAGAACCACTCCTCACCTCCCCTTGTAATTTCGAATCTCGGGACGAGATTCTTCTTAAGGGGGGTAGACTGTGACGCCCCAGGCTTTTAATTACCGTCATTAACGCCAATGACAGGATCAGCCGAGTCAAACCAGTCAAACCCCGGTCAAATCTAGGTCAACCTGGGTCATCACCCGAAAACCTCACTAATGAACCCTAATGAACCCCTTGACCAAGCCTACACACACCCGTAGTGGACCCTTGGTCAAAGACACGGTTAAAACCGGCTTAACCGTTGACGTCAGCGAATGTCGTCCGGAACTTTTGCCGCGTTCTCCAAAATTCACCTAAACACTTCGAAATCTACCTTTATGAAAGTTGTCCATCTTGTTGAGGGACACAACTTTCATGTAGATTGGCATTTCGAATTTTGAGTGGAAATTGGTGAAAAACTCGATCGACTGAAAGTACCTCTTGTTTTCCAGAACAGGCCGACATGCAATGTTGGCACGACGTTACTGCAAAATCCGTCGAGAAAAACACTAGATGACCTTTACAAAAGTTGTAGAGGGTAGCTGGATCTACAACTTTGGTATTCATCAATTCCTGCACTTGTATTCAAATTTTAGGAGAAATTCATGCGGGAAGTCACCCAGTCCGAAATGCCCCGCGCCAGAGCGAGGTCACGCCGCGACGTCGCGCCGGCCGTGCGCCGCGCGCGCCGCGCGCGCGCCCCCGCCGCAGCCGCCTGCGCCTCGGCTTCCAACCCCGCCGGCGCATGTTCCCGAGGCAGGCCGTGCCTTCCCAAGGCCGCTGTCCGCCTCTCGATGCCTCGAACCTCGGAAACGCCCTGAAAAACCGAGCCAACGGTACAACACGCCATGGACCGGCGGTCCTTGCTATGTCGTCCGGCGTGCGCGCGCCCCAAGACTCTCCCGTCCGTCCGCCGGTCACAGCAGGGGCTCGCACGTCACTATAAAGGCACCGCTGCCCCTTCGCCCCGGCGCATAGAACCCCCCCACGGCCGGCCGTGAAGCCGCCGGTACCCCCTTGCGCCGGTCGCGACGAGCCCCGGTCGAGGGCCAGCTGCAAGCCGTGTAGTGCGTCCTCCACCCTCCCCTGCATCTACACGAGCTAGTCGACCCGTTTCTCCGCTCCCTCGAGCCGCCCCTCGCCGGAGCAGACCGTGGCGGCCACCACCGCGGGCTACCGGTGCGCCGCCGCCGGCAGCCCCTCCGCCCGTCCAACCCCCAAATTAGGGCCTAGGACCGCCCCCTACGCCGCCCCGCGCCCTACCCCCGACCGGCCCCCGCCGCCGCCCGGCCGGAATTTGGCCGGAGCCGCGCCGGCCGGCCGCCCAGGGGCTGCATTGCGAGGCCCCCTTTCTTCCCGAGGGCTTATCCGCAAAGCAAGGGCATTTCTGTAAGAAAACAAAAACCTCCAGGGTCCTTGCTGCAAAACGATTCTTAAATAGTATAAGTGCTTTTGCTGGATTTTGTAAATTGCGTAGAAAATCACAGAAAAATCAGAAAAATGTAAAACAAATTTTGTTGGATTCATGGTGAATTATACCACAACTTTTGTTATTCTGGCCTGAGCTAATTCCTTTTAGTTTTTGCATGAAAAATACAAATGTGAAAACCCTAGATCTGCAATATCTCAAAAACCATAAATCCTCTATAGCTATTTTTTGGATATGTTGTGTATTGGGTCATGACTAGCTCCTATGCCAAAAATTGCACAAAGTTATGGTGTAAATCGGTTTATAAAAATGTTTTTCCATTTCTGGCATATCTGCATATATGATTGTTCTTGCTAAATATATTTATGTTTTTGAGCTCAACATGTGCACACCGTCTTGTAATACCAAAATACACATCTTGTGAATTAATCATGATTTTTGGCTTTCCAGAAATATTTATCCTCTAATTATGCATGTTTTCCTTTGTAAATTAATAAGCTAAGATCAGTAGAGATTTCATGTGGATGTGCTGGTTCTTTAGGCTTGTTTAGGACCAAAGGGCATTCATGGGTAAGTTTGGAACATTTTGATGCTTATTTATTTTTGTATGCATTTAAATTGAACCTCTAGCTAGCCCTTTGTTATTTTCCATAATAATTAATTTCCTAGCATCCAACACTTACATGTGGGTCCAATGGACTAGTATAGGTGCTAGTAGGCTTAAGAAACACTCCTTTAATTTTTCGTAATTTAATTGCTTAATAAAAAGCTTAAAAGCCCTTTTAATATTAAAGAGAAATTAAATAAAAAAACCCTTATTTAATTCTTTTTCCTTTTTGAAAGTATTATCTAATTCAATTAAAAGATAATTAATTCTCATTGCTGATAAGGAATTAATTCATGGATAAAAATATTATTCATATCTTTGCTTGTGAAAGGAAAAGGATTAAAGCTTTCACATGAAATGACAAGTACAAAGAAACCTTTATTCAGTTGTGCAATAAAAGAATAACCCATGTACAACCAATAACCTTCCTACAAGAGAAATCACCAAACCACCCATGTTAAGTTGAAGGTGGTTGCAAATCATGTTTAAAAGGTTAAATATACCTACCCACTACTGTTGGTGAATTTAAATTAAATTATTTACATATATATGTACACAATCACCATCAAAAAGAATAATTGATAAAGAGTTGCATATTGTTCCTTTATGGAAGAGTATGCTGAATGTATGCTTATCTAGGTGAATGTGCCCAACAAATACACCCCTTGATTGTCAATATGATTTGTAAGTGATTAAAGTAAAAACCGTTGAATAAATCTTGCATTTGCATCTTCGTGTAGATCTTTCCGCCGGTAGACGTACGCTCGTGCCGGAAGGGGGCGACGAAGGTGCCGACAACGAGCTGCCGTGCGTGGACGTAGCTCAAGACCTGGACCCAAGTCCAGAAGGGCCCAAGGCCAACCTTGCCATCAAAGGCAAGCCCCGGATCATGAACCCCGTCTTTTAAAATTATGCAATTATGTTTGCTATTATTGTGCATTTACGTTTCAGGAGTTGATTTGAAACCCTATATGCATGATCCCTAGGTACCTATGCTCTATCACTAGTGTGCTAGGTCGATAGCTGCTATGCTATAGGACCGATAGAAGTCGAGTGATGTTCGTCACTCGCGAGAATAGGTTCCTAGATAGGAATCATAAGATATTCTTAAATGGTTTGCTCATGTGGTAAGAGCATGGGATTGGGCTCCGGTCCAGTGGTCATGTGGGCTAAGCTTTTGAACGTAATAAACATTCGCCGGTTATGGGGCCGGTAAGCCTAGTACCTTAATGAGGCGGCACGGGATCTTACCATTACTACTCTTGAGAAATCTCCTAACCGGCTAGCTACCGGGAAGGGTGGTGTATGGTGACTCCGGGTATCTCACTGGGTATGCCGGATAGCCTGCACCAAGGACTGTAAGATTCGATCCTAACCCGATGATTTTTGGGGACGGCCTGGGAAAGTTGTCCTTTCGGGGGCAGCCTACCGTGTGTTTGGGTTTACCTTGCAAGGTTTAAATCAATCGATTGTCGGCCTCTCACCGTTATCCGAGACTGCTTAATCAACTGGCCATGATATCCCATAATGATGGAACTCGAGAAATATCGTTGGATGAATTAATTGCTTGTCTAATTCTTGATTGAATTAGTTGGCACACTTAGAAATGGTAATCAACTAGAACTTGTGCTAAAAGATTGAAAGTAAGGATCTACTCTTAGCAGCTGTTTAGCAAAAGAAACTCCACCGGCCAAAAGCCTTTCATGTCTAGAGGTTGGTGATGTAGTCATCACCCGACGGTTAAGTCTTGCTGAGTATTAGTATACTCAGCCTTGCTTTAAAACTGTTGTTGCAGGTATGATTGATCGGAAGGGTGACAACAAGTAAGGACATCACGGATGGCCTCCTGTGATGTCTACCGTTGCGCTAATTTAAATTATTTCCGCTGTATTTTCGAACTCTGAACCTTTATCTCATGCCATGAACAATGGTTTGTAATAAAATTTTTAATTCATGTTGTACTCTGGACTCGCCTTCGCGTGAGTTTTAATTCTTATGTCGATCCTCTGTTCGATGTCCAAGTGATTTACCGGGCGTTAACCCGGCAACCAATGACAGGATGATACTTTACTATTGCTTAATGTCCAAAGTGGATCGGTCTTAGGCGATAGTACGGTATTTTCCTGGGCGGGTTTCCACATGCTACTTTTGTCTTTGTGAGCTTGTTTGGTATTCTATGGTTAGTGTGGCTTAGCTCTTGATGATCTTGATGAATTATCCATGGTTGATGGCTACGTTTTTGAAAAATGTCACATATATGCTCTCTCATGTGTAAACGCCTTTACATGATCTTGACATCAAGTCGTGGACGGTTTCTTGGTAGAGCCTCAAAACCAAGGTCGAGCCAGGACTACGTGGGAGCCGAGCCATGAGTGGAGATTGGTGGAGGCTACACCGAGTTCGCGGGGTTTGCAGTGGTTCACCAGAAAACCACTAGGTTACTCGGTTGAGCCACAAAACCGAGGCCGAAGACTCGACGAGGAGCTATGGCCACCCAGACCGGTTCAACCGCCCAGGAGGGGCGGTCAGACCGCCTGGGCCGGTCAGATTGCCCAGGCCGGTCTAACCGCCCAGGAGGGGGGGGGCGGTCTGACCGCCCTGGTCGCCGGCGCCGAGATGCTTCGAAGCGGAGGATACACGTCGGGATCGCAAGGCTTGCATCGAGGCTAAGCAGGTTGCGGTCGCCGGGCATCCGTCCGTGGAAGAAAATTTGAAGACTTCCAAATTCTCCCTTGAGGGGCTTGTATCCCTAGTTTGAAGTAAGGGTAGTTTAGTCTTTTGGGTGCCTCCATATATACTCATTGAGTGGATGGATGGCAGCCAACTCTTGGAACCCTAGCTCATTTGTTTTTCCATTTTCGTTCTCTTTTTTCCCTAGTTTTTCCTATGGCTAGCTTGAGAGCTTCATGTGAGATCTAGAGAGAGGGATGAATGTTTGGGTGGCAAGCTAGACCTTGTACGAACCTTCATGGTATGTATAGATGGTTCGGCGTTGTTCCTCAAGTTGGTTTTCCCGTCCTTCTTTGTGGTGATTTTCGAAGCTCTTTGTTGGCGGTGTTTTGAGGATGCTATCTTAGGGTTTTTGGTGGGTGTCACATATGAGGATCTTGTGCCTCTTTGGTTGGTGACTTTGCCCCCAAATCTCTCTTGAATCGGACTCGATTTGGTGGTTTTTTGAGTTGGGGGAGTTCTTGACCTAGAGAAGCGATTTCTTCGATTCCTCTTGATTGTGATCGTTTCGGGTCGATTCCTTTGAGGTAGAGGTTGCCCAGGAGGTAACCCAGCTGTTCCCGAAGTTTCGCTGCAATCCGTGGAGTGATTCGAGAGATCGAGCGTGAGGAAGTTGAGGTTTGACCTGCGGGTTCGTTTTCTGGAAGGGGCGGTCTAACCGCCTGGAGGGGGCGGTCTAACCGCCCTGGGCTTTCCAGGTCAAAGTTTTGTTTCGCCGGATTTTCCTTTGTGAGTTTGTTCGCCTTGATCAGAGGAGCGTCTGGGTGAAATTTCGGGTCGTTCTCGTGCCGTTTGCTAGGTGTTCTTGGTTGGAGTTCATTGCTGGGTACAGGAGGTTAGACCACCCCTGATAGCCGGTCTAACCGCCCCTAGTCCCCTGGGTGGAGTTTTGGTTTTCGCCAAGATTTTCTGGTAGCTAGCATGGCCTTGATCAGAGATCTTTGTTGGTGAAACCGTGGTGTGTTTTGGTGCTCGGAAGAGGTGTTTCGGAGGATTTCTTGATTGCCTGGTGGAGGCAGTCTAACCACCCCCTATACCCGGTCTAACCGCCCCCTCTGGACAGCCGGCTTTCGAGTTGTTTCCGCTGTCGTGGGTGCGTGTGTGTTGAGGTTGCTGGTAGTGTTTGTTCCTAGGACCAGTAGCACTCCAGTGGCTACGTGGTTTTGGAAAACGGAAGGTAGAAGCGCAGAGCGTGAGATTTTGGGGGTCCGACCGAGCGAGTTCATCTTGTTGGAGTTTCAATCTCCCTCGAGAAGAATTTTTATCGGCTCTCATTCACTCCCCCCCTCTCTGGTCGCCTAATCGGTCCTTCACACATATGCAAGCTCCCCCCTGAGCCAAAGCACACTCCCCCTAAACTAATGCAGCAATGCAACACGGGAATGCAGCAAAGAGCAAAAATCTGCTCACCATGCCCAGGGCGGTTAGACCACCTTCACTAGGCGGTTAGACCGCCTACCACAACTGACCGTCTAAGGGGCAGTTAGACCGCCCCATGTGACCGGCTCTGCACTAAACTGCTCAAATAATGCCCGAACCAATTGGAACACCTTCCAAACACTTTCAGGTGCCCAAAACATGCACAAACTTCTCCCCCTTGTTGACAATGCATAAATCAAGGCAAAATGCAAAAAGTTTCAACATATAGCTTCTCAAATATACAAAATTCATCACAAAGGAGCTACACAAGTCCAAATGAGCAAGTTAGATACTCTGCAGGTTCGTAATGACCTCAACTACATGATCACCAAGTTTCACAACCATTGGACAAGGCTAAAAAGGATTTGAGTAATTTTGCGAAAATTTACCCTCTCATGAGCAAAAACCTAAACATGAGCAGAACATGTCAAAATGGCAAAGCCACACAAACTTCATGCTAGGACAACCATTCTAATCATAAGACCATCGCAAACACCCACAAGCACCTCATGTCATGTCAAAGCCATTGAGCCATGTGCCTACTTCTATATATGAGACTTCTCATTGGTAGGCATCATGCAACGATTTAGCACCCAAAGAAAATTAAATTCAGCACATATGACATGAGAGCACATTTTCCAAGCATTTTACATTTCATTTTCAGATTCACATTTGGTAC
Organism: Cenchrus americanus; assembly: GCA_947561735.1. Classification (NCBI taxonomy): domain Eukaryota; kingdom Viridiplantae; phylum Streptophyta; class Magnoliopsida; order Poales; family Poaceae; genus Cenchrus; species Cenchrus americanus. The sequence continues at coordinate 155,915,767 of OX387244.1, forward strand.
ATGGAATGTCTTTGCGACAAAAAGGAACTTATGCCCCTCCACAAGATGAAGCAAGAGGGCTAAACATTCATGATGGCAAATAAGCCTTTGGCCCCATATGATCAATAAACTAGCTATCCAACCACAAATTAAGCATAACCAAGCCACTAAAACATGTCAAGATCATATAAAGGCATTTACACATGAGAGAACATACATGAGACAATTTTTCAAAAACATAGCCATCAACCATGGATATAAATCAAGATCATCAAGAGCTAAGCCAAACTAACCATAGCATACCAAACTAGCTCACACGATTATATGTAGCCCATCATGATGAACAAATGTATATAGGAGAAGCTTTTCCTAAACAATGCATATGATACAAAATGCATGCAACCTAAGATTCAAAGATGCCTATACATCATGTTACATATGCTATGCCAAATGCAAGAGATGCATAAAGGAAAGCTATACATATGCTACAAAGGAGCTCCCACACACCAACTCAAGAAATCTAACAAACACCAAGCTCCCCCTGCAAACGAGTGAAAGTTGCTTGATCTAGGGGTTTGGTAAAGATATCGGCTAGTTGGTCACGTGTGGGTACGTGGATCAAAACTATCTTCCTTTTCTCTACGTTGTCTCTCAGAAAATGATACCTCACTTCGATGTGCTTGGTTTTGGAATGAAGAACTGGGTTCTTTGCTACACTTATGGCACTGGTGCTGTCACATTGAAGTGGAACATGGGTATACTCCTCACCGAAGTCACTCATGGTGTATGTGATCCAAAGGAGCTGAGAGCAACAACTAGCTACGGCAACATAATCTGCCTCTGTAGTGGATTGATCAACACTCGACTGTTTGCGGGAAGACCAAGACACCAAAGAAGATCCCAAAAACTAGCAAGTCCCAGAAGTGGACTTCCTATCCAACCGACACCCGACAAAATCCGCGTCTGAAAAACCATGAAGCGCCAAAGAAGAGGACGCGGAGTACCAAAGGCCGAAGTCGGGAGTGTGACGCAAGTACCTGAAAATTCGCTTCACCACTTGCCGATGCGAAGTCCTCGGGGACGCTTGAAAACGAGCGCACAGACATACCGAGAACTGGGTGTCTGGCCTCGTCGCCGTCAAGTAGAGGAGTGACCCGATCATGCTCTGGTACTCCTTCTGGTCCACGTGTTCACCTTCCTCGTCCGCATCAAGAGCTGTAGTCGTACTCATTGGTGTCGTCATAGCCTTGGAGTCCTCCATCTTGAACTTCCGCAGAATGTCCTTGGTGTACTTAGCTTGGTGCACAAATGTTCCTTCCTTTGATTGCTTGATTTGTAACCCGAGGAAGAACTGCAACTCGCCCATCATGCTCATCTCAAATTCCCTGCTCATATCCTCTGCAAACCTTGCAACAAGAGAGTTAGACGAGACACCAAAGATAATATCATCCATGTACACCTGCACAATCAGGATATCTCCGCCCTGCCTGAGTAGAAACAAGGTCTGATCGACCTTCCCCATCTCAAAACCTCTCTCAAACAAGAACCCCCTCAACCTACCATACCAAGCTCTAGGTGCCTGCTTCAACCCATAAAGCGCCTTCCTCAACTTGTACATCCGGTGGGGGTACTTCTCACTCTCAAACCCCGGTGGTTGCCTCACATACACTTCTTCCTCCAACACGCCATTCTGGAAGGCACTCTTCACATCCATTTGGTGCAACTTGAACCCTTTAGCCATGGAAAAGGCTAGAAGGATCCTTTTCGCCTCTAAACGGGATACGGGAGCAAAGGTCTCCTCGTAGTCGATCCCCACCTTCTGACTGAACCCCTGAGCAACAAGCCTTGACTTGTTTCTCACTACTTCACCTTTCTCTCCCTCTTTGTTCTTCCACACCCACTTTGTACCAATCGGTTTACACCCTAGGGGAGGATCAACCAATTCCCAAACCTGATTCCTCTCAAAGTTCTCCAACTTCTCATGCATCGAATTAACCCAATTATGATCAGATAGTGCGTGTCCAATGTCTTTGGGCTCAAAAGTGGCAACAAATGCAGCATGAGCGAAATGGGAATTGTTCCGAACCCTCGACCGTGTAGTGCATTCGTTCATGCCCCCGATGATCCTTGAAGCTGGATGATCCACTTGTACTCGCCGGGGAGGTTCTCGCCTTGATGCTACCTCCCCCTCAACAACAGCTTCTCCTTGATTTTGGTTTGTCGTTGTAAGTGTGGGAGAGGGGCCGTCCATCACCGTAGTCGAAGTAGTAGGTACATGCTCAGCTGCGGGCACCACGCCACCGTCTTCATCATCTCCATATTCATGCTCCTCGTCCTGAAAAATCTCCTCGCCAAGCTCATCATCACCTGCACACTCAAAGACAAGCTGACTACGTGGCTGTGTCTCGTCGAAGGTAAACTCGCAAGTCTCCACGATTTGGTTAGTTTCAAGATTGAGCACACGATATGCTCTAGAGTGAGATGCATAACCAAAGAAAATACCATCGACCGACCTAGCCTCAAACTTATCCAACTTCTTCCCTTTCTTAAGAATAAAACACTTGCATCCAAAAACATGGAAGTGACTCACCTTGGGTGTGCGACCGTGCATCAACTCGTAGAAGGTTTTCTTCTTATGCACTCTGAGGTAGATCCTGTTCAACACATAGCACGCGGTGCTCACCGCCTCAGCCAAGAACCTTCTCGGAGTCCTATGATCATCAAGCATCGTCCGAGCCATCTCACACAAGGTCCTATTCTTCCTTTCCACAACACCATTCTGGGGAGGCGTATACGGACTCGAAAACTAGTGTTCAAGACCCAAGTCATGGAAAAATGTTTCGAAATGAGAGTTTCTGAATTCTGAGCCATTGTCACTGCGGATCACTCGTATGGCATCTCTGTGCCTCTCGTTACTCAACCTCAAGACAAGATCCCGAACAAAACCAAATGCCTCCCCTTATCCTCAAGAAAGAACACCCATGCATACCGAGAGTAGTCATCCACCACAACAAGGACATACTACTTCCCACCCGCAGATCGCATACGAGCTGGCCAACAAGGTCCATATGGAGTAGCTCGCATGGACGCTCAGTCATCACATTGGTGAGAGGCGGGTGAGAAGACGCTACCATCTTGGCATGCCTACACGGCGCACAAACCAACTCTTTCTCAACCCTCAACCGTGGCAATCCTCGGACCAAATTGGGTTTACTCAAGCGAGACAAAAGGTTAAAGCTCAAGTGACCCAACTTCCTATGCCACTTCCACAACTCACTCGAAGAACCAGCCAAGAAACAACGCTCAACACCAGAAGACTGAGAAAAATCAGCTCGAAACACCTGATCCTCGGGAACGACCATACAGACCAGGTCCCCTCGATAATCCAAAATCCGAGAACCACCAGACCAAGACAACACCTCAAAACCCTCATCCAACAGCTGGGACACAGAAAGCAAACTATATCCAAGCGATTGAACAAGAGCAACACGCCTGAGAGTGATCTTATAACTCACTTTAATTTCACCTTCTAAAAGCACACACCCACGCCCATTCCCCAAAAGTGATGTACCTCCTCGTCACCACCGGGACGAGACTTGAGAACCACCCCTTGTCTCCGGTCATATGTCTCGAGCAACTGGAGTCAATCAACTAAATGTTCTTCAAGTCTCCCACCTGAATATCAAAAATGAGCACGTGAGCGAACAAACGACTCAACACTGGGGTTAGTACCAAAAGAGTAAAACCAGTGTCGAGCCATTTGCTCGAAAGTTGGGTTAGCACAAACCAAACCATCTTTCCTACCAAAGCTACCTCCACGAACACCACCACGGTAACCACCATGAGGGAACCACCCCTCTCTAACTGGAGGAGGACCAAAACCACGAAAGGAAAACTGTGGACCGTTCCTCCTTTCCATCTCAAAGCTACGACTCCTCCCGTTCCCGTACTGAACATGAGGGGGAGAATGCCTGGCAAACTGACCACCTGCAGACTCTCCAGACCTAGCAAACTGAACACGAGGGCGCTCAGGATGAACTATGAGCCGTGGGTCAACTCATCTAAAGATCCTTCCCGATCTCCTGATTCACTCCACGGATTTGCACGAGCCTTTGGGGATAGTAGAAGTACCTCATGGGCATCCCATATCCATGATTTGTGTCCCCAAAACTCACCAGTCAAGAGGAATCGGAAGATGAACACCAAGAACACCTCTTCTCAAAACCTAAAGGAAAAACCCCAAATCGAGCACCTTTTCCAAAGGATTTGAGAGGGGCACCAAGAAAAGAACCACAAGGGGCTCATGTGTGCATCCCTCACCAAAAATGCAAAAGAGAGGCCTCAAATCCACTAAAATAAATTCACCAAGAAAAGGCTCTAAAAATCACAAAGAAGAAAAATGAGAGGGACACTAAGAACACTTGAAAAAATCATGCTGAACCTTCTATACGTACCATGAAAGATTCATACAAGGTATAGCTTGCCTCCCGATCATCCATCCCTCTCTCAACATCTCACCGTGAAGCTCTCAAGCTAATCCTATAGAAGAAAACTAAGGGAAAAGGGGGAAAACTAGGAAACAAATGAACTAGGGTTTCAAGAGATGGATGCCATCCTCTCTCCACTTGGTTTATATGGATGCAATCGAAAGACAAAACTACCCCTATTAGATGAAAGTAAGATACACGCCCCCGAAGGGCACTTTGGCAACTTCTCGTCGTAGCACCATCAGACGGATGCTCGACGACCGCACCTTGCTTAGCCTCGATGCTAGCCTTGCGATCCCGACACGTGTCCTCCACTTCGAAGTCTCCCGAAGCCCATGACACACACTGAAGTACCGATACGGCGAACCAGAGGGGGGGGGAGGAGTGAATGGGAGCCGATAAAAATTCTTCTCGAAGGAGATGGAAACTCCAACAAGATGAACATGGCTACCAACACACGACTCCGACTCACTACCCAAGTTGGCCAAGCCCACGTAGCCACTGGAGTGCCACTGGACCTAAGAACCAACACACACACCCTTCCGACCCGAGAACGCAGCGGAACACCAAACCTCGAGTCCACTGACCAACACCGGTCAGACCGGTGAGCACCACCGGTCGGAGCCGGGTCCCCGCCGGTAAACCGGGCAACTTTCACTAAGTGGCTCCGCACCGGTCAGACCAGTGAGACGCACCGGTCAGACCGGTCACAGCCTGAGAGCCCCCAAAGCACCAAACAGGCCAACCGACCTCCAAACTGACCCAAACTCGAAACAGCCCCTACACTGAACAACAGCGAACACACCCAGACGTTCACCCGAGCAAAAACCCACCGGGAGTTGCACCGGTCAGACCGGTCAAGAGCACCGATCAGACCAGTGTAGCCTGGGCAGCTCGGGATGAATAACACCCGCGGGTCAACTTCCCCAAATCCAAACCTCGATCTCCCGAATCGCTCCACGGACTTGAGCAAGACTTTGGGGATATTAGGAGCACCTCATGAGGAGTCCATAGCCAAGTTTAATCCCACCAAAACTTGTCCAAAAAGGAGGAATCAAAGAAATCCCGCCAAAAGCACCTCTAACCCTAGAACTCAAAGAACCCCAAAATCGAGCCCCTTTACTCACGAATTTGGGAGGGGAATCAAAGCACAAAGAAACACGAAGGGTTCCCACAAATTTCCCCCATCAAATCCCCAAGAGAAAGGTCCCGAAAACAACCCAAAGAAATCACCAAGAGAGGGCTCCGAAAATCACCACCAAGAACAACCGGGAACAACACATCCAAACCTTGAGGAACCACGCCGAATCATCTATACATGCAATGAAGGTTCATACAAGGTCTATCTTGCCGCCCAATCATCCAACCCTCTCACAAGATCTCACCATGAAGCTCTCTAGCTAGTCCTATGGAAATCTTAAGGAAAATAGGAAGGGAAAATAGGAAAGCAAATGAACTAGGGTTCCAAGGGTTGGCTACCATCCTTTCACCTCTTGGGTTATATGGAGGCCATCGGGTCCCTCGAACGAAGCCTACTTGTCTTCTCCACACCTGGAGGCCTCACCGGCGACGACCTTTCACGCTTGTTCTTCACCTGCACCAACACCAGTCAAGCCGCAACCTGCACCTGCAATACTTAGCCAAGAATCAGTCCACACAACGTTGTCAATCACTCATCACACAAGGTAGCGACCATCCACCGGTCCTCGAACCACACGTGGTCCTCACACACCAGTCAGACCAGTGCTCCTCACCGATCATATTGATCCCCACCGGTGAGACTAGCCTGGTGCTACAACGCTTTAGTCTTCGGTCTTGTGGCTCAACCGAGGAGCCAATGGTTTTGTGGTGAACCACCACTCCTGGAAAACCCTCCCTTTAGCTACGCTATATTTAGAGTTAGACACACTTTATTTCATCTCTACGGCTTTGTAGATACATTTTCCAAAAGCGTGTTAGAAGCGTCTTTGCAGGGACCGTGTCAGGCTTCGTAGAGATGAATTCGTTAAGCATGGCATTGATACAATTTTAGAGACGCATTTATATCATTCTTAGTGGTGTAGTTATGTAGTATAGTAACACTTCATTGTGTGTTGAAAAATATAGAGACAAACTCCTAGATACTTTTGAAAAACGTCTACTTATTTCTGAAAAAATAAAAAAAATATTTCATATTGGAGGACACCTACCCATGATTATGTTTGTGTAATATGTGTGATGCATTCACCTCAAACATACCTTCCTTACCATCTAACCTACACAACAAATTTGACTTACATAAATATGTTTTACTTTTGAGTTATGCTATGAGGAACCATTACGACACTTATTTGATATGCTTTATGACGTTCCTACATGCTACTCATGATTCAAATCATGTCTAACCATGCATCATTTTGAAACATTTTTTACAATCATGTCAAAAAGTATCTTTATGTGGCTATAGACATTGTTTGACACATATTGTAACGTGTCTTGACAATAATGACGCATTAAATCGTGTCTAACTTCGTGTCTTTTTGAGATGATTTCAGTAGCATGTTCAAAAAGTATGTCTATAAGACTACTAACAATGTAAGAGTGTCTAATATCGTGACACTTTGATATGTTATCTAAAGCGTGTCAAAACGCATCTTTATGCACTGAAATAGAAACACTTTCACGGCGCGTTGCTACTATAACGTAGCTAAAAGGGGGGTTTTCTAGTAGTGCACTAGAACCCCAGCAGACTTGGTGTGGCCTCCCGCTAATCTCCACTCGTGACTTGGCCCCCACGTCGTCCCGGCTCGACTTTGGTTTTGAGGCTCAACCAAGAAACTGTACACAACCTCATCTTGCTATTCTTGTCATCATGCGGCCCGCACTTAATCCCGCTGGCCACCGGGTCCCTTGAACGAAGCCTAATTATCTTCTCCACACTTGGAGCCCCACTGGCATAGACCATTCGCGCTTGTTCTTCACCTGAACCAACACCAATCAAGCCGCAACCTACACCTGCAATACTTGGCCAAGAGTCAGTCCACACAACGTTGTCAATCACTCATCACACCAGAAAGCGACCATCCACCTGTCCTTGAACCACACATGTCCTCAATCTCAACCTTGATAAGTGCATTGACAACACACACATTCGATATGATAAGAGAAAAGGAAAAGAAAAGAAATGAAAAAAGAACTCAAACAAGGGATCGAAAGCCGAAACAAAGGAAAAGAGCATGATCACTTGAAGGAGGAAAATCTCTGTTCCCTTAGGCAAGGGCAATGACTCGACATAACCGAGACAAAAGCAAGCTCACACAAAGAGCAAAGACCACCGAAGCGAAGCTCGAAAACACACAGGGGCTCCCCCTGCACGCATGCAAGCTCCCCCTGAACACATATAGCTCCCCTTGGACAAAATCATGCCAAACTCGCCAAGAAACAGAGCAGTTGCTCCAACTCGGCTCTGACCGATCAGACTGGTTCAGGGCATCGGTCCGACCGGTGTCCAACATATGAACAGGGCACCCACCTCTGATCGGTCAGACCGGTGATCTCGATCAGTCAGACCGGTGACCAACAGAGCCTAGATTTTGCTCGAAACCACCTAAAAACCATTTAAATGCATCCATAAGCACTTTTCCGTCACAAACTTCTCCCCTTGTTGCCAATGCATGAATCAAGGCAAAAATCGGAAAAAATGCAACCTATAGCTTCTCAACTAGACAAAGTTCACCACAAGATGCTACACATGACCAAACGAGTAAGTTAGATACTCGATAGCTTCGTAAGAACTAAAGCTTCATGACCACCAAGTTTCATAGCCATCCGACAAATCTAAGATTAAATTGAGCATTTTTGTGTAAATTTTTCCTCTGATGAGCAAAGTCTTAAACATGAGCAAAACATGCCAAAGTGACTATATCACACAAACTTCATGCTAGGACGCATATTCTAATGGAAAGACAATCATAAACACCCATAAGCACCATGTCATGTCAAAGCTACTGAGCCATGTGTCTACTTCTATATATGAGACTTCTCATTAGTAGACATCATACAACGGTTTAGCACCCAACGTAAATTAAGATAAGCGCAATTGTGTTGACAGATGTTAACTACCTATTTTAAGGTCGTCAGTTCCTGCATTTTATCATGAGAACCATGCATCCACAGTAGAATAGGAGCTTAAACTGATGAATTCCACAAGTGGCAATGCAAAGTTGAATGCAGGTATTTAGCACAAGAAATGAGAAGAAAACACCCCTCTTGGATCCAAGCAAGTAAGGCTCAGCCAATGAGGGGCTATCATGCAGGCATCCTCTGGATCCATGATGTCATCAATCCAAGGGAGGAAGATCCGACGAATTAGAAGCTACTACGTGTGCATCACATGGATCCTATGGCCCGCCAAGGTGGCCAAACCACCTCAAAACTGCGTGGACACCTTGAACCGCCATAAGGACCCCCTAACAACCACCACGAGAAATCATATGGTGAGGGGCCCACTAGGGGGTCGGCCGAACCCACAGGTCGGCTGAACCGACCTTGCGTCGGTTGATCCTGGCCTTCCACGTGGTGCTTCCGGATTGGCTCCTAGGCTCGTTCTGAGGGTGCTCGGGTGTTCTCATGTCGGTGTTTGATCCTGTAAATAGAAGAGGAGGAGGTAAGAATAGGACAACACACTTGAAGGCAACTTCTCACCTTTGCCTCTTTCTCTTCTCTCATTTGCTCTTGGTGAGTTGAAAGATCTAGTCTAGGTGGTGCTAGGTAGAGAGGGAGTGTGTGGATGAGTAGAGGTTAGATTGTGATGATCCGTTCATCATTCATCAGCCCCTTGTACCTCGTGGATGATGTCGTTCTTCATTTAGACTAAAGCAAGTATTTCAGTATATTCCAATTAGACTAAAGTGTCATTAATGAATAGGTGATATGTTCTTGTGTTCTTCGTCCATTCTTGATCTTAGGCTTGTGCTCTAGTAGGACAACTCCTTTCGATCCTGTGGAGAAGTTACATATATAGTTTATCTGTTTATATGATTGTTTGCCAATTAGAATATAGTGGACGCTCATGCATATCTGATTTAGATCAAAATATCATTCATATCTCCTATCGCTTATTTGATTCCATGATGAGTGAGACCTAGCCCGTACTCACGGGTTCGTCACTCCGTATTTATACAGAGTGCTATATTGTTGCTACAGGACGTCAGATGTAACCGTGCTATAGTAGTGAACGGTGGTGTAGACGTGGTGTCTAGAATACGGGTTATTCTTCATTTGTCAAGGTAGGCCGCTGTAGTGACAGCCATTGCACCCTTTGTACTCCTCCACGTTCGGATATGGCATAGAGCTTCTTTCCGAAACCAACTGTTATAGCCAGGAGGTTGCCGGTGCCTGAAGCGAGTGTCCTTATCCTGTGTCCTTTGATAGTCACTCATAGAGATCCCCTTCTATTCCTTGGATTTGATACCCTTTGGAATACTCCTTAGGTGAAGTGCTACAACGGTATATCCGTGTGCTTATGGATTCGTTCGTACTCATAAGTACACCCAAGTGATTCTTACACGCTCATGCTATCCCGACGACGTAGTGGTGACGTTAAGAAATACCAACAAGCATTTCTAGTACCATTGCTGGGGTATGGTAGTCGTGAAATTACAAACCCGACTATCCTCGTATCTTTTGTTTTTATTTTGTTTCTACCTCTACCCCTGTTATTCATGGAAGGTTATCCTCATACAAACCTTCCGCCCGTCATGAGTGAATCCATAGAACCATCCTCTTTAGGACCCATTCCATTATCATCTTAACTGATTCACCCATCTCTCATGAAGATAGTTTAGGAAAATTCCTTCTGAGGGATGAGTCATGAGACCCCCTGTCAGACGGTGAGATCTGGACAGCCCACAGGGGTGTTAATCCCTGTGGTTTATTTGTTTGGTGGGGAGGAGTCTAAGGCTAAGAACTCGAAGGTCGCACACGAGTACGCGGAACACAGAGAACACGGCGAGTTTATACTGGTTTGGGCCTCCGGAGAGTAATACCCTACGTCCAGTTGTCGGTGTAGATTGGTTGGGGATTGGTCGAGGTTAAGTTACAAGGGGGATCACCTCGTCCGCCTTAAATTGGCTAGTGGATGAGGCCGGTTCCCAGGCTCCTGGTCGGTTATGGCCAGGAGACCTAAGTCTACATTACACATCTTGCCACATCCCGTCGATCTACTTTAGGCGAAGTCCACCGAGGTCTTGTCTTGTCTTGTACGCCAAGTGTTGAGGTCGTGTTGAATTAGGTCATTTGGGGGAATCTTCTGGAAGGTCTTCAGGAGGTCGTATGGGCTGCCAATTAGGTCGGTTGGGCCCACTAATAGGTCGGCAGGTCTCTTAGTAGGCCGGACCCACTTGTCAGGGACGGCCGTGAGCCTGGTCGGTGGGGACCCAGGGGTACCCATGTCTCAGAAGCCGCCGAGCGAGGTGTAGGCGCAACGACCTTAGAAAGGTCATGACGAAGTCATAGAGCTATCTACAGGTCAAATAACATGCACGTCGGTCCAAAAAAGAAAGAGAAACAAATCAGCTTAGCAGCCGACCTGTTTGCAGTCTTGCCGAACGAAGAGAGGTCGAGTGGCGACCTATAGGACGCAGGCTTCCAATAGATCGAAATGACGATGAAAAAATTCAGAGGGCATCGAAGATGCACTCATGAGTCGTATCCGAGCATCATGGCGGGCAAGATGGACGGTATGATAATCCAAAAAGAAGAAGAGAAAAAGTAGGTCGAGTAACGACGTGATGAGAAACGGGTTTCCCAACAGGTCGGTACGACAAGGAAAATAAGAGGGTGTCGAAGACGCACTCATAGAGTAGTCCCTGAGCATTGAAGCAGACAACATGGCTGGTTTGATGCTCCAAAAAGAGAAGAAAACTGAGTCATGGTCTTGATCGAACGAAGTGTAGAGACATCTAGATCTCCCAGCATGGTTGCAAGGAGTCTAGCAGGGCCGACCTCGTGGAGGCCTTGTAGGCGTGCCGACCTCGGAGAGGCCTTAAATCAACGATGTCCAGTATCCGAGAATACCCAGCAAGGTCTTGAAAGGTGCGTCGAATGAAGAAATCATCGATAGGTCGTAGCTGAAGTTGCAATATTGGTAGTCGGTCGATGATGAAGCTGGCGAAACAATATCGATCTTGATCGTACGGAGTGTAGGGACACCCAGATATCCTTCATGGCTGCAAGGAGTCTGGTAGAGCCACTCGAGGCATGCCGACCTAAGGAAGGTCTCAAAACATAAGCGCCCAAGCACCCGGAAGTACTTGGCAGGGCTAGTAGGCGCACCCCACAAGGAGGCCTTCAATCCCACGTAAAATCCTAGGTGTCCAAAGCATGCTGGCAGGGCTACTTGAGCACACCGACCTTAGAAGGTCACACATCCGGGGCACCCAACTAGTTTGGCAGGGCCGTAGTCATACCAAGATATTGCAAGACCTAGGTATTAAGGCACGCCGACCCCGAGGAGGTCGTTTTGGTGTCCAAACGACCAACATAGCTGCTGGCCACCCGGCGGAGCCGTGATACTAAGGTATTGTCGACCATAGCAACAATAGGCACACCAACCACGTAGGCCCGACGAAAATTGTAGATCTCCTTGATGATTCTAATCTCCAGGTGTCCAGAAGGATCTGATAGAGCAGTGAGGCACGCCTACCTCGGAAGGTCTTCAATCGAACCTACGACCATTCTGCTTAGGAAACAGAAATATAGGCTGATTGGAATATGTCCGTTTACATACAGAGCCATAGCGGGTGCACCAGGACACAGAGCCTAGCGGGTGCAAATAACATTCATCAGGTCGTACAAGAAGGTCGTGGATTGGTCGTCGAAGGGGGGGTTAAGTTAGGCGTAGAGCCCTCTGACATGGGGTCAGTTTTTGTCTTGTAGCGTAGACTGCAGGATCATGAGTCAACAGTGGTCAGAGATGCTCTTGCCACCCAGAAAACGACAAGCTACCCACTGATCGAGGGATTACTGTAGCCATGTGACCTTTGCCGCGGGGCTCAGGCATCATTGATGCACAAACGACAAAGACGTCTTCAGTCAGAAAGAGTAATGTCGTCGCCTTTAATGATGCACAAGCTACAGACCCCATTGCCACGTGGTGACAGCGTCATTACTTCGCCAGCTGCCCAAGGCGTGGCGTCGGCTATAAATAGCACCGTGAGGCTGGAGGAGGCAAGCACCGAGCATTGTTGTGCTATGAAACCACAGGGTAGTTTTGACGCCATGCCATGGGCATGCGACCGTCCACCAGAATGTAGAGTTGTGTTTTTGTAGATATTTGAAGCTAGGAGAATTCTCGCGAAGTGCAGGCAACATCTCCATCCTCTAAGCCCAGCCTCTGCGTGGTACCAGGCAGAGTTTGGAGGTGCTACTGGTCAAGCTGGAGCTATAGCGGGACGTCTCTAGTGAGCACCGGGAGCTCACCGGGGCTTGGTGTTCAACATCAAAGAGCATGCTCGTGTCTCCATTCCAATAGTTGGAGCCGAGCATGCCTTAGATTACGTGCTGTCCTGAAGTAGGTCCCCGTAAGGCCGCCATCAAGGTCTTGATGCTAGGAGAAGTCTTGCGACATGTCCTGCTTTGGTAGAGTAGGTCGTGGTGACCGCTCTGAGTAGCTCAGGCCTGGTAGTATGTTTATCCCGTGTGTCGGGTTCAGGATCCAGTGAGGTCACAGGCGACTCGTGTACCTTCGGATTCTGGATTTGATAAGGTCGTAGGTACCCTGGGGGTAATCCATATAATGTTCGCTCTCTTCTGTCATGTACCTGGTCGATTTGGCAAAATGATTCGCCAAAGACCTAATTTCATATGATGTGAGGGCTTACAAATTGTTCTTGCCATCAGGGCGACCTGATGCTATCTTCTCGTTTGGCTAACGACCTAAATCGGTCTGTTAGCGAAAAATCCGCCTCAATCTTCTCGCGAACTTCTCGAGATAGAACCGTTGGGGCGTGTTGTACAGAGCAAGGAGTCGCAACGGATAGATTCGGTAGCCCCCTATAAATAGAGTGAGCCTAACCGAGGCGACCCCATTCCCTTCGTCTTCTTCATCTCGCTCCCATCGCTTTCTTCCTCCTTTTACTCCACAGCGATCTTGTGACCGCCTTGCTCCCGCGCCCGCGCGCCCAACTTCCTTCTCCGGCTAAGCCCGTGCTAGTGCCACCGCTTCGCGCCGTGCGCCTCTAGCATATGCACGTTAAGTCTCTGTGCCACATTAGATCTACCGCAAACCCTAACCCTGAAATGGCGGCAGAGACAACTTGCATCCCGGACCCCCAGGTGGCGTGGGTCTGGTCGACGATGACCGAGGCCAAGATCCAGGCGTTGGTAGACCGGGGGCTGCTGCGGCTGAAGACGGAGGTGGAGTGGAGGGCAGCCATCGGGGAAGACTTCCCGAGCGAGGACGTCAAGGAGCAGGTCGTCTTCGGTTCCTTCTTCGAGCGCGGCTTCAACCTCCCGGCGGGAGACTTCTTTCGTGGCCTGCTGTACTACTATAGGCTGGAATTGGTACACCTCGTTCCAACTCCATCACTGTAGTGTCAACTTTCATCCATTTTTGTGAGGCGCATCTGGGGATACCGCCTCACTTCGCATTGTGGAGGCATTTTTTCTGCGTCAAAAGCACTGGCAAAGGGTCGGGGCCAATGGGGGCTGTGATGTCCAATTTGAGGTCAGGCCTTAAGGCAGAATGGATAGACACCGACCTTCCTAACAATACCGCCGGGTGGAGATCGGAGTGGTTCTACATTGCGGACCAAATTCCAGGTCTTCCACGGCGAAGTGGCCATAAGCCAGTGAAAATTAGCAAGTGGGATCTAGGACTCTCCACCCGCGAACTCGAGGACCTGAAGGGGGTCTTGGAGCTAGTCAGCGACATGAAGAACCAAGGAGTGACAAGAGCGGTGGTGGCGAGGTCGTTCTGCCAGCGGATGATCCAGCCGATCAAAGATTGGGTCCACCCGGCGTATGAGTACTGTGGGCAATTAGATCCCACACGCGAGGTGAACCACAAGGTGTCCAAGGAGGAGATGGCAGCTAGAGTTTCCTAGATATATTCTGGGAAGGTCAAGGTGAAGAAGTGCCCGAGGGCACACTCGTTGAAGAGACCAGCAGACCCGATGAGATCTTGAGATCTGTCTTGAGGTCGTTGTGCTTTGCTTTTCTTGATTTACTTAGGTCGTATAGCATTTATGTCATCTGTAGGTGCGCGAGCTCTATATGTGGTGCCCGGTGCCTCTCTCTGAGGGGGAGATACATCGGAGGAAGCTGAGGTCGGACAAGTACAAACCTCCAGCAGGTCGTTTGCTGGAGAATTATGAGTCTGACTCGTCGGTGGAGGCCGACGAAGACACTGACGTGGAGGCTGGGGCCGATCCAGCCGCTGGCGTCGCAAAATCCCGGTGCAAGACCCGGTCGACGGTGGTGAAGAAGTTTGCTTCGGCCGTTGCCACTGCAATCTTTGCGGTGAAGGCCGCAGAACAGAAGAAAAAGAGGAAGAGGAGGGCTGCATCCCCTCTGGCCGTCGCTACTCCAACGATTCTGACGCCTTAGAGGCACAGCGCAGTGCTGCTGCGGCGCAGGGAAGATACCTGTGGCTATTAAGCCTCGTGTGTTTTGGCCGAAGACTCGGCTTCCGACTGTGCCGAGGTATGGACTTAAGAGCTGATGTTATCTTTATGCTTTTTATCTAAACTCAATCTTGACGTGGTATTTTTCCATGCAGGCCGGTGGCAAGACCACAAGCGGTGCTGGTTACCCCATCATCTCCCTCCCGCACGAGGTCGCATGAGCCACAGGTCGCGGGGGAGGCGCTTGTAGATGATGCTCGTACCGCTACCCCGACGCGAGGGATGGCGGAGGGATTGACGACTTCGCCACCCGTGACTGGTACGAGGGCGGGTTCTTCCCTACACACTGCTGAGGGTGTTGAGACCTCAGTTGGGGAGGTCGGGGCGATGACCTCTCAAACAGTCATAGACGTTGACCCTATCAGGGCTGTTCCTGATGGGGCGAAGGACGTGGCCGAGGACCAGCCTCAGATCGACCTAGCGCCAGGAGGTCCAGAAGCGTCCGGCGCACAGGTACCTCCATCTTCAACTTCGAGCCTGAGGTTGCCACGTCGATCAATTAATTGGGATCACACCCCTTGGCAGGATGATTGGTTTGAGGACAATGAGGACATGCGGGCTTTGCAGACCGGCATCATCACCATCAACCACACACTCATTGTGAGTTGCCTATTATGTATTATCACTGCTTGATTATTTTTGCTTTTGAAGCATCACTGACAACCTTGTGATTTTGTAATAGTCACTGGCAGAGAGGGCCAAGGGCTGGGCCGACCAGCTGCGGCATGCCGAGGAGAAGGAACGACGTATTACCGACCTTGAGCGAGAGCTCAGGGAGGTTCGTGAGGCGGCAACCGCTGACAAGAAGAGGCTCGAGGACGAGCTTGCTGAGGAAAGGCGCAAGGCCGTGGAGGCCACTGCGCAGTTTAACGCTGCGGCTACTGGTGAGTTTTAGTCTTTGTCCCTTTTTGAACAGAAGGCCATTAGCTGTCAGCTAACTGTTGTGTGTGCAGATTTTCGTAACCGCGAAGAAGAGCTGAAAAATGCTCTGGTGACCTCCAGGAGCAAGATTCAGGGCCTGGAGGGCAAGGTCCGGGAGATCGAGGCTGGAGGCCTGGAACTCAAACGGGCGATGAAGGAGGCCACCGAGAGTGAGTACGCCATATGTCAAAAGCTGGCTTATGAGACCGCAGCTCGTCGGGGCCTTGAAGTCGAGTTCGAGGTTGCTTTGAAGTCATTGCAGAGTGACCAAATCACCATTGCAGGGTATGAGGTGGAGCTGAACCACCTCAAGGATGCTGCCAATTATGCAATGTCTTGCATACCTGTTCCAGAGGAAGGGGATCAGCAGCAGTCCATCATTGATCGCCTGGTAGACACTCCTAACAGGCTGTTGCTTTTATTGAGGGCAACCGGTTTGGCGGCTGTGACCGATGCGTTGGTGAGAGTCAAGTCCCACTATCCTGAGATCGACATGACCAAGATCAAGGGTGGTGCTGACACCACGAAGGACCTTCACGCCCTGAAGCTCGAAGTTGATGAAGCCATCACCGAGGTGGCAAAGAGCATCGACTTTGAAGGTGATGGCGGAGCCGGTGGTGAAGGTGGCAACGGCGACAACTAGTAGTAGCTAGGAGCTGTACCTCCCCCTCCTCTCATGACTTGTAAAAACTTTGAAGAAATCTGTAACGAAGTACTTGCCTTTTGCCTGCGCGAGTTCTGGTTGATCTTGTAGATGACGACATTTTGTATTCTTGACTCGCTAACCACTACTCACAGAGAGGCTGGCTTGCCAACCTCGACAGCTCAGCGTGGAGGCTAACGAGAGATCGGCACGCGAGGGAGGAGCCCGGGGCTCAGGTCTAGCGACCTTTCTGGTCAAGCATACTCGTGGCGGCAGGAGGCTCCGTACTCGTTCGCAATGATGTCCTTAGGTCGGACGACCTTTAGGTTGGCTTTTTAGCCAAGCCCCCGAGCATGTCGAGGGGAAGGGATAAAGAGGACTTAAAACCCCTAGGTCTTGCGACCCAGATGTTGACTTTAGCCAAGCCCCCGAGCATGTCGAGGGGTGGGGTTTATAGTATGAGGAAGGAGGAGGTAGTGCTCGACTCGTAGCAAAGAACTGCTTGAAATACTTTTTATTTAATCTGAAAAAGAGAAATACAAAAGGGGAAAATACATAGCTTGAAAAAAAACTAATCTACGGATAGAATCGTCATAGATGCTCCACATTCCAAGGGTTGGATACTCCTTGCCTGTCACCCCACTGAAGTCGATATGTTGGCGGGCTGATTACTTCTGTGACGATGAAGGGCCCCTCCCAGGGGCAGAGAGCTTGTGCATGCCGTCAGTCTTTTGGATGCATCTAAGGATGAGGTTGCCAACATTGAAGGAGGTTTCCTTAACATTGCGATCATGGTAGCGACGTAGCAACTGGTCATGACGGGCTTGTCTCATGGCAGCGGTGAGTCTTTGTTCTTCGAGACCGTCGAGGTCGATGCGACGTGTTTGCTCGGCCTCTCCTTCCTCGTAGAACTTAATTCGTGGAGCTCCAAAAGTGACGTCGGTAGGAAGTATGGCTTCTGATCCGTAGACCAGAAAGAAGGGCGAAAAGCCTGTCGCAGAGCTGACTTGAGTCCTGAGACCCCAGATTACATGAGGCAGCTCAGCTATCCATCTAGTGGCATAGTTGGAAGCGTCGTCGTAGATACGGTCCTTGAGTGCTTGGAGCACCATGTCGTTGGCTCTTTCGACCTGGCCATTACACCGTGGGTGGGCGACCGAGGAATAGCAGACGTCAATGAGGTTATCTTGGCAGAAGTCCCAGAAGACCGAGTCGGTGAAAGCTTTGCCTAGGTCGGTGATGATCCTGTTGGGCACACCGAAGCGGTGTTTGATGTCTCTGATGAATTTAAATACTTCTTCCGATGTTACTTTCGCAACAGGTCGGACCTCAATCCACTTAGTGAATTTGTCTACAACAACTAGGATATGCTTGTAGCCGCCTGGAGCGGTACGAAACGGTCCTACCGTGTTGAGACCCCACATAGCGAAGGGCCAAGATGGAGGGATAGTGCGCAGAGACTGAGCTGGTAGGTGCTGCTGTTTGGCAAAGAACTGGCATCCTTTGCACCTCTTGACGAGGTCTTTAGCGTCAGTTACGGCGTGGGCCAATAGTCCAGATCGGTATGCTTTACCGACCAAGTTTGTGGATGCCGCGTGGCAGCCACACTCACCACTGTGTATCTTGGCTAAGAGTTGTAGACCCTTCAATTGTAGGATGCACTTCATTAAGATGCCCGTGGAGGCAGCTTCCTGTATAGGTCGGAATCAATCACGACGTAGTTAGCGCTTCGCCGCATGATATGTTCTCGCTCCGCTTTGTCATCGGGGACAAGCTGGTCGAGTATGAAATCTATGAAGGGCTTACGCCAATCATCCTCTTTTTCAGTCATGAGCACATTACGAGGAGGTGCTGGATTTTGGTCGTTTGAAGGTGGCTTTGAATTATTAGAATCCAAGAGCTTGATTGAAGGCTTGCGTAGGTCTTGGACGAATACGCCTGCTGGGACTAGAGCTCGACGAGAGCCTAGTTTGGAAAGCACGTCAGAGGCGATGTTGTTGTTGCGTGGGACGTGCTGGAATTCGATCTCAGCACAGTAAGCATCCATCGTGTCCTTGACGCAACCCCACTCTTTGTTGACTTGCTCGATGACGACCTTGGAATCGCCGAAAGCTAGTAGTCGCTTGATGCCAAGGGACACTACTATACGGAGGCCGTGGATTAGGGCTTCTTATTCTGCTCCGTTGTTAGAGGCCTTGTAATGAATCTGCAGGACGTACTTGAGCTGCTCTCCATGGGGAGAGATGAGTAACACGCCTGTGCCTACTCCTTCGAGGTTGAGGGCACCGTCGAAGTACATGATCCAGTGTTCAGGCCGCTCCTTGGGAGGGGGCATCAGGATCTCTGTCAATTCAGACACAAAGTCTGCGAGAATCTGCGACTTGATCGCGTGTCTGGGACAAAACTCGATTTCAAACTCTCCAAGCTCAACTAACCACTTGACGATGCAGCCGTTGGCGTCGCGGTTGCGGATGATCTCTCCCAAGCGGAATGAGGACAGTACCACGATTTTTGTGAGCTTGGAAGTAGTGTCGAAGCTTTCTCGACGTGATCAGGAGCACATAGAGCAGCTTCTGAGGTTGTGTGTAACGTGTTTTAGCGTCGGCCGGAACCTCGCTCACGTAATATACAGGTCGTTGAACAGGATAGGCCTGCCCTTCCTCTTCTCTCTCGGCAACGAGAACCGTGCTGACCACATTAGTGGTGGCAGAGATGTAGAGTAAGAGTGTTTCCCTCGGTATTAGAGGTGTCATAACTGGTGGTGTTGTCAAGGACTCTTTGAGAGCCTCCAACGCTTTCTGGGCTTCGTCGTCCCATACAAACTTGTCAGCCTTCTTTAGTAGCTTGAAGAAAGGAAGTCCTTTTTCACCGAGCTTGCTGATGAAATGACCTAGAGCCGCCATGATTCCGGTGAGCTTCTTGACGTCTTTCTTGTTGGATGGCTTGGCCATCTTGCGTATAGCGTTGATCTTCGCTGGGTTGGCCTCGATGCCTCGGTGTTCGACCATGAAGCCCAGGAGTAATCCGGAAGGGACACCGAAGACGCATTTTGTTGGATTGAGCTTCCATTGGAACTCTCGTAGATTGGCAAAGGCTTCTGTTAGGTCAGTGATGAGCTTGTCTTCCTCTGTAGTCTTGACGACCACATCGTCCACATAGGCTTCGACGTTCTTCCCAATCTGGGTCTTCAAGTACTTTTAAATTGCCTTTTGGTAGGTTGCTCCGGTGTTTTCAGGCCAAAGGTCATGACCTTATAGCATTAGATGCAGTGGGGCGTTATGAACGCTGTCTTGTCTTCGTCGTCGGGATGTAGGGCTATCTGATGATACCCTGAGTAGCAGTCGAGGAAGCGGAGTAGGACGCTGCCGGCCGTGGAGTCCATGACCTGGTCGATACGAGGGAGAGAAAACAGATCCTTTGGGCAGTGCTTGTTAAGATCGGTGTAATCGATACACATTCTTAATCCACCAGTTTTCTTTGGTACAAGAACCGGGTTTGCGAGCCAAACCGGGTGTTGACACTCTCTAATAAAACCTACAACTAAGAGCTTATAGACTTCTACTTTTATAGCTTGTTTTCTATCTTTTGCAAATCGCCGGAGCTTTTGCTTGATAGGTCGAGCGGTCTTGTTGACTTCGAGTTTGTGCTCAGCCAGCTTCCTAGGGACTCCAGGCATATCGGACGGACTCCATGCGAAGATGTCGGCGTTGTCCCTGAGGAAGCTGGTGAGCGCGAGTTCCTATTTGGGGTCGAGGTCAGCCCCGATGATGACTTCCTTGGATGCGTCGGGCAGACCGAGGCAAACCTTCTTGATGGCTGGACTTGGGTCCAAAGCTGTGCTTGTACGCTTCTGCTCCAGTACTTGAAGAGTAGTTTGGTCGATCTTGGCTGCCTGAGCCACCATGACCGTTGCTACGGCTTTGATTGCCGAATCTTTGGAGAGCTCGACGGTAGCGCTTTCGCAATTGTAGGAGACTATGATGTCCCCGAGGACGAAAAGGATTCCGTTTGGCGCTGACATCTTCATGATGAGGTAAGTGTGATGTGGTATAGCCATGAACTTGGCGAGCATAGGTCATCCGAAGATGGCGTGGTATGAAGAGGGAAGTCCGCTTCTCCTCCGTGCCGAAGGTGACCAGTAGGCACACGCGACCTATGGGGTATGCAGCCTTGCCGGGCACAACCCCGTATAAGGGTTCATCACAAGCGGTCATTTTGGAGAAGTCGAACTCCATCTTGCGTAGCGTCTCTGTGAAAATGATGTTTAGGCTGTTGCCTCCGTCGATGAGGGTCTTAGGCAACCAGGCCCCATTAACTATGGGGTTGACGACCAGCGGATAGGTTCTGGGGTCGGTAATGTGAACCCAATGATCCTTCCTAGAGAAAGTGATTGAGAATTCAGACCGCCATAGAGGTTGTGGATTTTCAGTGTTGACGTGCCCGATCTCTCTGGCGTTCGATCGAGTTTGCCGGTTGGTTTTGATCGCTTGGCGACCACCGACGATGAAGTTGATCTCGCAGTTGGCCTTCTGGAATGCACCATTGGGGTTGCCCCCTTTGGGTGGTGGCGGAGGTGTCCGCTCCTTGCGGTTGTTGTCTTGGTGGTTGTGGTCGTCCTGGCGACGTCGATCGTCGCGCCGGTCGTTGTGACGATCGTCGTGGCGATCATCACGACGATCACTTCTATCGCGCTTATCAGTGCAGTCGTCACGATGGTAGTCATCGCGTCTGTCATCGCGGAGGTAATCGCGGCGATAATCACGTCGATCCCTATCGTCATTGCGAGGATAGGGTCTGCGGTCACGGTAATCTCGTCGATCAGGTCGACGGTTGCGATTCTCGAAGCATTGACCACCATTGCGGTCGTCATTGCTGTTGCTCCTAGTCTTCTTGGAGGTAGATGGTACCCTAAGGGCACGCTTTAGCTGCTCGCACTCTCTCATGGTATGCTTGGCGTCGCGGTGCAACTGACACTAGTTGTCACACCTGATTTTCCAAACAAAACCAAATGCATCTCATATGTGCGCCAAGATCAAGTATACACACATATGATAGACGTCATGAGTGAAATATCAATAAATAGCAAATAAAACGTACAGAGTTAAACTATTACATTATCTCTTTATTACACTCAGACGATAGACTCGAAGGTCTTTACAACGATCAAACGATAACTAAGAAGACGCAACTCCATTTTCATCTTCCACAGGCACATGACTAGGGGCACGCAAGCCTTAGAACTTCTCGTAGTCACTGAAGTACTCTTCTCCAGTGTTCTCATCTGAACAACGATAAGAAAGGGTGAGCACTCTTATGGTTGGAGCTCAGCAAGTGGGGGAAGATGCAAGGCTTATCAAGAATAGGCTAAGGTTTTGCAGCGGTTAGCATTTTTAATGTTGGTCAAATTTTATTAGCAAGCACCTAATTACTAGATGTAAGTTTATACCAACCCACTTATGTATTTAGGAAAACATCTCCTCTCAAAAACCCATAAGAAACCACGATTTAATTCCATCTTTATGTTTGATTATCATGTGAGGGTCCAGGCCGCTCTTGACTGTGAGCACGGCTGATCGATCAGTTTTACACTCTGCAGAGGTTGTACACTTTCACCACAGCTCGCGTAAAAGCTCCGAAGAACTTTGAACCCAACCACGCATGTGTTGATCAGACACACTACCACACTTCCAAGGTGTGATTGCATAGGGACGCTGCGAAGCCCTTACAAAGATATGCAAAAGACCAACAACCCATGACAGTTACAGCTCAGGGCGGACCATAACCCTCCATAGTGGTCAGCATCTTAGCAAAGGCTGCTACCCCAAAAGAACCGGGCTATACCCCTGCAACCCCGAGCCCCTTGTGTTCCTTTCGGATAAGGCCACCAGTACAATCACACACCTAATTAATTGGCTAAGCCAGAGCCATATGGACTGTGGTTGCACTGTTTTCCTAGGTGGTTCTCCATGTTCCGATTAAACCATATGATCTTGTTATTAACCATAAGCACACACATACATATATATCACCAAAGGTTATCATGATCAACATTCATCATATTGTAAAAGATTCATTTGAACCATCTCAAGTTATAGCACTAAGCATTATGTACCCAAAACATTTATTTAAAAGGGTTGTCCAAGGTAATAGGGATAAAATCTAGTCATGTCCTTAAAAGGTAATTTTCCCATCAAATTTATGCAATACAACAAATAAAAGTAAACTTAGTTATCATGCAATTATTTAGGACAAAGAGGAATATGCAGAGGGAGAAGTCCACTTGCCTTCCTTGCTTAAACACTGGGGTTCTTCTTCTTCAAACACTTGCTCTTGATCCACTCCAACTGGCTGCTCACTTGAAACCGGCACGATGCCTACGAGCACACAAGAAAACATACAATAAACAAAACAATACACCAAGCATGAAAAGCTTAAAGAGAAGACAAGGGTTGGCTCTAGGAACGCGAACACAAAAGCACTAGGAACTATCGGAAGCTTTGGATGATCACAAACAAGAGCTAGTTATGTGCTTAGTATATTTTAATTAAACAAAATCATGTGCATAGGTTATTTCAAAGAAATACCCTATTTATAATTAAGCAAGTTACTTTGTATAAAAGTCGGTATAAGCCTAGTCCAATTTTATTTATAAATATTTAAGTATGATTTATTCAAATTAAACATTTAATCTAAAATAAGCATGTAAAAGCATCTAGGCATTTATCTTTATATTTCGAGTTATTCTAATCAAATTACAACTTAAAAACAAATTTATATTCATATTAATCAAATTAACAATTTATTTAATAAAACCCGAGATAAACCTATATTGCTTTTATTTAGGAAGCAAATTGCATAAACATTACTCAATTTAAGTTTGATTATGAAAATCAAGGTATACATCTAATTAGCTTTTAATTGAAAGAATTGTTCAAATAGTATTAATCATATAACTTTCTTATGAAAACACGTTTTGAACTCTAGCTAGATTTTAATTAGAAAAGCATGCATAATAGGATTTAATCATATTTAACATTTAAATAAATTATAAAACAAAGGACATGTGCAACATTGGTCCTAACACGTAGTTTGAGTTGATATGAACCTAATGCAACTTGAAACGGTGGAAACGAAGCTAAAATGCACAATATGCGGCTAAAACAAGGTTCTAAAACTGACGGGCTTGAAAAGACGATTGCGTGGACACCAAGAACGCTTAAAACGGAGCTAAGACGAAACAGATATGGCTAAAACAAGGTTCAGGGGCTTTTCTGTGAAGAAACTGGGCTTCCAGGGGCTTAACTGCAAGAAACCAGTGGCTGAAACATAAAACTATAAAATATCTAAGGGGTCTCGGTGCAAACTTGCCAACTAAGGACAGCGGGCACAAAAACTAAAGAATTCAGGGGCCTAACCGGAAGGAAAAGGACCCGACTGAAAGGATTCTTATAGGTGGAAGGTTATGGTTATGATTTTAGGAAAGACAGGGGCCTTTTTACAAAGTGGCGGCGACCACGCGTGTTTGACCGGGGCGGGGCTGGATCTCAGCCGTTCATCGCGTGATGGACGGCTGGCGCGGCGCTGATGCGGCCGTGGACCGCGCTCTGGACTTGGTCCACGGGTGCACGGTGCACCGGTCACTTTAAACGAAGGGGTACGCGATCAGGGCCATCGATCTTGGATCCGGTGGTCCTGGTGGCTTGCAAGCAGCACGCGGCGATGGATGACGGCGCACAGCTGGTTTGCGGCGGCGCCGGGCGAAAAACTCGCCGGAGCTCGCCAGAGACGGCGGTTTAGGCGCCACGGTGCACCATTCGCAACACAGATTGGACAGAGAAAGAGGAGGACGGCGCAGAGCTCACCAGGGGGTTGTGGGTGGTGGTGGGACACTGTCGGTGTTTTGGACCGGCAACCTACTAAGGGTAGTACCCGAAGTAGATGAATGTGGCCTCGCCGAGATCGGTAACTCGAAGGAAGATACACGTGACACACAATTTAGACATGTTCGGGCCGCGAGGTGCGTAATACCCTACGTCCTGTGTTCTGCGTGGCTCTAGATTGATTGGGTGCGATTACAAGATGATGCAATCTTAAGCCGTGAGAGAGAGGGGTCCCTGCCTCGCCTTATATAGTCCGGGAGGCAGGGTTACAAGTTGGATCAGGGAGAGAGTTCTAGTCGAGTACGTCTAGGAGTTCTCCATTCAGTGTGGGACATGTACAGCTTCCTATCCGAGTACTTCTCCTCTGTAGTCCTTGTGCTTCACGCCAGCAGGTACCGTGCAGCGCAAGTCAGGTAGTCCCAGGGGCCCACCAAGTAGTCGGTCCTGGTACCCACCGAAGTAGTGGGCCTAGGGAGGTCCATACGACAAGCCCCTGAGTACTTTGTAGTCGAGAAGGATAGCTTCGAGTAGTCTTGACGGCCTTAACGAGTAGTCCTTGTTGATGGTTAATAGTTGTATCAAAGTTCGTTTAGACTTGCAAGCGGACAAGTCTCTCGTCGTAGTCAAGGGACCCTTATTCCCTCGAGTGGTGAACCCAAGGTATCGAATCCGTGGAACAATGTGCAACGCAAGGATCTAATCTAGTAAAGCAAGGGAAGCTATCTTATGAAGAACTAAGTTGCATCTAATCTAAGATATCATCAAGAAAACTAATTTAATCTACTAAAGAGGTAGCAAGAGAAAGCAAGATATAACTGATCTAGAGAGTCTAGATCATGCTTATGTTGTAGCTCCAAACAAGATAGATGAAGATAGAAAAGTGAATCTCATTAAAAGCATCTTTAAATCGTGGCCTCCCATCCGACTCCGAAAACGCCCGCCTTTCGGAACCCCTGTTCTGTCACAACGTATCCCTACTCATGAGGGTAGTCTAGGGCGAGTTCGATAAGAACAAGTTGAAATCACTTGGTCGGTCTGGTATGCACCTCTAGCAACCGCGGCTACAAGAACACCCTAAGTAATCTAGCTATAGACTAGATCGTAGAAAAAGCAAAACCAAGAAGAAAACAAAATCATCGAGAAGACACTTGATCGCTAGAAATCGGATTTACTTAAAGACTTCACCATGAATGATTACATGAACAAGATCACCACCGGGATCCTACCTCGATCTTGATCCTTGCTCCGGAGCTCCGACGTGGTCTTCCATGCAAGGTTCCCACGTCGGCTAGGGAGACCCTAGACAACTAGCACGACCCTCATCTCCGAGATGGTGTCCCTCAAGCTTCTCGGCTCCTCGGCGGCGGATGACGAATTGATCGATGCGTGGCTCTCGGTCAGGGGGCTATAAATAGCCCGAGATGCAACTAGGTCAAAGGGGAGGCCGACTCGGCCCCAAAATGGGCTGGGCCGGCCGGCCTGGGCCCATTTCAGTCCAGTCTGTGTCCTCCTTCGTCTGGTATTGCTTCCCGAGTCTTGTAGATCCTCTCCCCTTTTGCATGTGGGCCCTTGTCATTGGTTTCTCTCCGAATTGGACGAAGCTCCTTGTCTTGCAAGATTCAGCACTTTTCTGTCTAGGTCCTCGGAGTTTATCATCTTCTCGGGCTTGGTCCTTGGGCTCTTGGAGTCATGTTCACTTCATTACTTGACTTGTACCGGGCTTCAAGGTCTTGTCATGAGGTTCTTAATGAACTTATCCCGAAAGTCTTGCTTTCAACGTTAAAACCCTACGTAAACACTTAACTCCAAAACCGACATGCACAAGTGAACTTGTTATACCACGGGAGTTAGTACCAATGGATAAGATACAAAAGTCATGCCAACACCGAAGGTAAACTCATGGCTAGGTTGACAGATTTTCACCGTCAACAGCTCCCCCATGCTTAAACCTTGCTCGTCCTCGAGTAAGCCTTCGATGGATATCATCGTTGCGCTTCATTGTTTAAACCTTGAACTTGATCATACATGTAATGATCTCAAAAGTTTAGTTCGTTAAAGTTCCATAATGTACTAGCCTTCATCCCTACGGAGGGTAGATATTTAATTAAGCTTATCCCACAAGTGTTAACATGCTCCCAAAATTCAAATGGATCTCAGAAATTTTGAAATAAAGAACGAGATGAAAAAGAGCTAAACCAAGTTCACAAATTTAAACCACCTTGCATCTTGCTCATGAACTCTCATCTCATCTTGTCTCAAGCCCATTTATTCTACTCCTTTACCTCTCATAACACACATATATGTGGTAGGCTTTATATAGAGCTTTTTGGGAAAGTTTAGTCCTACCATGATATTATAAATGAGATGTTGTCAAAACAAGACAAGCTTCTCATGGTCTTACCGAGACTCGTCAAAAAGGTCATTGGAAAATAATGTTATATCAAGGAGGGAAAAGAGAAAAATACACACGCTTGAGATAGGTGTACATGTGCAAATGGCAAAGAGTGATCCCGAGGCACAAAGGAAGTCCTCGTTATCGGATTGCACATGGTTGGAAAATGAGTATGGATCTTTTAATCTTGAAACCTTGAAATTCCTAATGCACTTTAGAGAACCGGGGAGTTCATTTTATTTTATTTTTATATCATACATACTCATATTGTTTTTTCTTTTCTCCTCTTTTTCTCATACTCATATTTTTGTACTTTCTTTATTTTTCTCATTTTTTGTCTCTTTTTCTTTCTCATCAAAATTTTTTTTTGCTCCCCTTGAACTTTAAAATTGCATTGTACCTACGTCCTCCCCCATGCTTAGACGTTGGTCGTCCTCGAGCAAAGAGGTGATAGAGATAAGTTAGGTACCGGAATACTTTTCCTTCGGAAAGATACTTGAAGTCTTCAATCTTGGTACCATCGATCTTCCTTGAATTGATGATCCATTCTCAACGATAGGTTGTGGTCAAGGAGGTAATTACAAAAGATGACATTTGGTTTTAAGGGTGGATATCCGGCGAGGTTTGTGAGATCTTCAATGTGGGGATACACAATGCACGGATAGAAAGGCTAGCAAAAAGATAGATACACAAAAACGGAATGACCAGCTTCTTAGTCTCGGGCCAAAGAAATCAAGGCCTGAAATAACTCACCCAAAAATAAACCTTGTATACTAAGTTTTTGCACTCAAATATATATATGGCTCTGGATAGGTAGAGCAACACGCAAGTGGTATTTATGACAAGGTTAGCTTTACATTTAAGAACAAAAATAAATTATCTTCAATCCATCTAAAACTTGAGAGCACATAAAACACTATGGGTCTTTATTTTTATCATAACCTCCGCTAAAGATTAAGCTAGCATTTAGATAATTTCAGATTTGTATTTTAAGAGTGCACTAGATTAAACATGCATAAGACAATTACAAAGATAAACAAAGCGGCAATTATAATCATATATCATCATGGCACAAACTTTGTAACTTTACCAAAGGTAAAAACTTGGTGGTGACTTTATTCATGATGAAAATAAACACTAAGACACATGCTGAAATTTAAATAAGAACTGAAAACACTACGCATACATAGGCGCATACAAGCTAAAAATTAAAGAAAAGGGGGTAAAGGAAAGATAACTAAAGCTCCTCCTCTCTCTAATCTTCCGCCGGTGGTTGATATTGATAGTCTTGGTTGTTGTACCCTTACTCATAATAAGATTGCGCCTCTCTTCCTATGAATTGTCCGACGGTGCTAGGTGAAGGTGTCCAAGCACATAAGCGACGTTTGCGTTTCCTTCACCCATTTGGTTTGTATTGGTTAGGATGACTGCAATATTTTGCATGTTTCTTGCAGCATATCCTCCAATGGTGGCCACACTTTGTTGTGGTTGAGGAAGATGTGCATATGGCTCCGCAAAGGCTACGTTGGGCACCGCAAAAATTGGTGGGGGTATGGCTGCACCACTCCCCCATGCTTGCATTGGTACACCACCGTAGTAACTTGGCAGCGTCGGAATCCCTCCAAATGGTGGCACATAATTTTATTGTGCACCTCCTTCTTGGGCCATAGAAGATCCTTCTCCTATAATCCTTCTCTTTCATTTCCTTCGCCGGCACAAGAAGTCCTTACTCTAACCAATCTTCTTTCCCCTCAAGAAAAAGTCTTAATCTTCCATCCGATAGGGGCAAATTTACTTTGGCCACTTTGAAGCCTCCTCTCTCATCTTCAAATGTTAAGGAATTCCAGGTAGGAGATGCTTTAGGATCCTTGTAATAGCCGGTCTCAAAGAGATAGCCAACATGGAGAGGCAACACCCCGAACAAATATCTCCCGAATCCGATGTTGCTTCACAACACCACTGGTTGATCATGAGGTGAGAGGGGTCTATTGGCTGCCTGGCAATCAAAGCCGAGTAAAGCCAACTCAACTCCGTGTTGGTTATCTTTGTCTCTCTCATTCTCCCAAAAATTCATTTGCACAAAAGTGACGCACTTGGATGATGGGGTTCCAGATAATATTTCTTCGTTGATGGTCTCCTCCCGTGACCATACTCCAAAAACCTTCCCATGTGCCTTCATGCACATCCACTTGTTCCGGAGCTCCCTTTTTGAAAATAGGAGACACTCGCCCATGGGTCTACGATACTAGAACATGCAATCGTTTTGATCATGAAAACCAATCTAATCTATCAGGGGTTGTGACCACGGTTTCTCCCTTTCCCTCCTCTCGTACTCTCACTACGCGAAGGTATTCATGACTAGACCTATGATGGTTACGGCGTAAGATGATAGATAGATAATCCAACAAATTGTGATTACATCTCAAGATCGATTACAACCCATGGATGAAAGGAGATTAACCCATCAAGGTGCTAGACATAGCACCGTTGATCACGGTTACCCTTCCGACGGTGTCTTCCTTCTTCTCCACTTGTGGGTGCTTCCTTAGAGGTGGTTGATCTCCCTCCAGAGATCTCCCTCCTCTCTTTCTAGTTTGTGATGGCCTCCCGGTGTGAATGGCTCTCTCCAAACGGAATGAGAGACTCGGCACCCCTTCATCAAGGGTATGCGCCATGGTCATGAGAATTTCCTAGGAGAATTCCTTGTGGGTGTTTGCCGACACTCCGTTAGAGAATTGCACCGGTGTCCCATATGAAAACCCAATATGTGGAGAGCTTGGTCGTCGAAGTCGACGTTCGCTACAAGCCTCTACTCAAGGTGAGCGAGCTTCTTCTCCTCCCCCTCCATCATGATGATAAACCCATTGGAATACCACGGAGCGTGTGGAGGTGGAGCGGATGATCGTGTCGAGCGGTGAGGTTGGACGGGTGGCTCCTCCATATGTCCATGAGGTTTGGTGAACCTCATAAACGAGCTTCGTGTGGCCCTCATTCCACCGAGGAGGAGAGTGTGGTTCCTCCTTGGTGGTGCCGTGTCCTCCTCCATACTCCGAAGAAACTCAGAAACCGAGTGCCTCCTCGAAGAGGTTGTTGATGATGGCTTAGACGACGATGATCCCTTCTTCTTTGGTGAAAAGTCTTGTAGTTTTCTTCCATGATTGCAGCACTCTCCCTCACAAATATATATCCGGGGTTTTCAACCGGTAACAAGGTACACAGATATTATTTTGGAGTCTGGACTTTGAGTGGATTAAGGATGTGATTTGTTGCACGAAACAAGCGAGGTGGATGGATAAGTCTAAGGTGGTTCCGGCCTACAAACTAGAGCACGCGAACAAAGAGATGGATGGGAGACTACCTCTCTCCTCTTCTTGGCTCGGTTCTTCTCTAGTGCATTCATGCTTGTTGCTTCGTGACCGCGTACACCTTCCAAACGTTCTCGTCCACTCCTTCGCTTGCATTATTATTCCTTCCACTTGATGTATTCGCTTTGACTCACTTCCATACTCCCTTGCCTCACATGCCTCCATGATATTACTACAAAACAAAGCCTTGGCTGCCCCCCATGCTTGTACTTTGCATGTGGTTTGATAAAAGATGTTGGAGGGGCATCCCGTGATGTATCATGGTGCCTCACCGGTATCTTTTGCCTTCATTAGTTGATAGGAAACTTTTCCCGGCTTGATCATGGGGGCATAGGTTTAGGTTCTAATTTTGATTAGATGAGAGAAATTTTGAATAAAATAAAATTAAATGAGGCTTAGAAAAATTCTAACTCTAGAGAAACCAAGGATATGGATTTTAAAACGAACCAAAAATCAAGTTTCTAGGTCCACGCGAGTCCTACCACGTGCTGAAATTTAAATAACATCTGGATACAAGTCGTGGATCTACTAGTGTGTTTTTAGCATGAAAAACAAGTCAACCACAACATCGTAAAGAGGATGAAAGGTTGAGATAGGTTCTGAATTTTTTTTTGTTGTGGTTTCTCGAAAAAGAAGCAAACAACATAGGATGGTTCTTGTAAAGCGTTAATGATCAAGCAAAATATTCAACCACGAATTATGTCTCTAACATTGTTCAACCATTCTAAGTCTAATGTTTTGCGTAGTAAAATTCAAAAACTAAATTATTAAAAAGACTCGTAAAACCTGGAATCGGGTTGTCCTCCCGGTAGCTTATTCTTCACTCGACGAAACGGGTTGCCTCCCGCCTAGCGCTTCGTTTATAGTCCATGGCCAGACTTCTTCACTTGATAACTTCGGATCAACGCTCTTTGCGGGCGTTACAATCTTGGGTACCCACTTCCGCACCACCTTGGGCACGGGCTTATTCTTCGGCTTAGTCATATTTTTGGTCTTCACAGGCTGGCTTTGTCCTTTGGTCTTGACGGATGCAACAACTTCCTTCATGTAGTGGCTCGGCATCTCAAACTCCGGTCCTTCGGTTGTGATCTTTATGGTCTCCTTAGTGTGATGCTCCTTCTCTCCCGAATGAGTTTGAGTAGCCTTCACCGTCTTGGGACCTTGGAGTTGTCTCGGAAATTCTTCTTTGTTACCAATCGGGCGCCCGACAAGTTGTCCCACTTGCGTCTCTAGCATCTTCATCACGATGAACACTTCACGTATAGAGCTTCCGACCTCCATCACCTTGCCATCTAAATTCTTCAATATTTTCTCCATATCCTTGAACTTAGTGACGGCGTCCTCTTGGACATGGTCGTGCTCCTCACAATCCTCGCATGTGGATTCTTGCCTTGGCAGCCTTTAGGTGTTGAGCTTCTTTCTCTATCTCCATCTTCTCCATCCTCCTCTTGATCTTGAACGGCCTTCCGGCGTCTTGAAGGTTTATGATAGGTAGATCAGCGATGTTCGGGGTGCATGGTTGAGGTTGATCTTCCTTTGGACTTGGAGGTGGTGATTCCCTTGGAGATTTTGACGGTCCTTCGACTTTGGTTTTTGAATCTAGGGTTTCCAACCCTTTAGCTTGTGTTGCACGTCTCCTTTTGAAGGACCGATACGGCGAACCAGAGAGGGGGGAGTGAATGGGAGCCGATAAAAATTCTTCTCGAAGGAGATGGAAACTCCAACAAGATGAACACGGCTTCCAACACACGTCTCCGACTCACTACCCAAGTTGGCCAAGCCCAGGTAGCCACTGGAGTGCCACTGGACCTAGGAACCAACACACACACCCTTCCGACCCGAGAACGCAGCGGAACACCAAACCTCGAGTCTACAGACCAACACCGGTCAGACCGGTGAGCACCACCGGTCAGACCGGTCCCTTCTGGTGAAACTGGGCAACTTTCACCAAGTGGCTCCACACCGGTCAGACCGGTGAGACACACCGGTTAGACCAGTCACAGCCTGAAAGCGCCCAAAGCACCAAACAAGCCAACCGACCACCAAAATGACCCAAACTCGAAACAGTAGCAACACAGGACAGCAGCGAACACACCCAGACGTTCACCCGATCAAAAAGCCACCGAGGGTTGCACCGGTCAGACCGTTCAAGAGCACCGGTCAGACCGGTGTATCCTGGGCAGCTCGGGATGAACAGCACCCGCGGGTCAACTCCCCCAAATCCAAACCTCGATCTCCCGAATCGCTCCACGGACTTGAACAATACTTTGCGGATATTAGGAGCACCTCATGAGGAGTCCATAGCCAAGTTTAATCCCACCAAAACTTGTCCAAAAAGGAGGAATCGAAGAAATCCAACCAAGAACACCACAAACCCTAGAACTCGGAAAACCCCAAAATCGAGCCCCTTTACTAACTGATTTGGGAGGGGAATCACAGCCAAAGAACCACGAAGGGTTCCCACAAATTTCCCCCATCAAATCCCCAAGAGCAAGGTCCCGAAAACAACCCAACGAAATCACCAAGAGAGGGCTCCGAAAATCACCACCAAGAACAACTGGGAACAACACATCCAAACCTTGAGGAACCACGCCGAATCATCTATACATGCAACAAAGGTTCATACAAGGTCTAGCTTGCCACCCGATCATCCAACCCTCTCACAAGATCTCACCATGAAGCTCTCAAGCTAGTCCTATGGAAATCCTAAGGAAAATAGGAAGGGAAAATAGGAAAGCAAATGAACTAGGGTTCCAAGAGTTGGCTGCCATCCTCTCACCTCTTGGGTTATAAGGAGGCAACCGAAAGTCCAAAATGCCCTTCTCTAACAACTAGGGATACAAGCCCCTCAAGGGCGGTTTTGGAATACTTGAAGCTTTCTCCATCGGACGGATGCCTGGCGACCGCAACCTGCTTAGCCTCGACGCAAGCCTTGTGATCCCGACGCGTGTCCTCCGCTTCGAAGATTCCGGACTGCGTCGTCGCACACCGGTCAGACCGGTGCTCCTCACCGGTCAGACCGGTACCCACCGGTCAGACCGGTCTGGCGCTGCTGCAGCTCCGTCTTCGGTTCTTCGGTTTTGGCTTTGTGGATCAACCAAAGAACCTAGTGGTTTTCTGGTGAACCACCGGAAACCCCGCGAACTTGGTGTAGCCTCCGCCAATCTCCACTCATGACTTGGCTCCCACGTAGTCCCGGCTCGACCTTGGTTTTGAGGCTCAACCAAGAAACCGTCCATGACTTCATCTTGCTGTTCATGCCACCATGCGGCCCGCACTTGACCCCGCTGGACACCGGGTCCCTCGAACGAAGCCTAGTTGTCTTCTCCACACCTGGAGGCCTCACCGGCGACGACCTTTCGCGCTTGTTCTTCACCTGCACCAACACCAGTCAAGCCGCAACCTGCACCTACAATACTTAGCCAAGAATCAGTCCACACAACGTTGTCAATCACTCATCACACAAGGAAGCGACCATCCACCGGTCCTCGAACCACAGATGGTCCTAACCTTTGCCTGTAAAGTTTTCCTGGATCATCCACAAAAGAAAGTTTGGGTTTCTTGGAGAGGTAGCCAACCATCTTCGGTTAGGGTTAGCAAAAGCAAAAATCTAAAAAGAAAAATTAGGGTTAATCAAAACTAGGTTAGATTGATTTTTTTCTTTTTGAGGATGATCAAACATAAGAGATGCAAAAGAAAATCAAATGAAAAACTGAAAGATAAGCATTACTAGATCGGATCTTGATTGCTTGCTCCCCGACAACAACGCCAGAAAAAGGGGCTTGTTGACGGTTAATAGTTGTATCAAAGTTCGTTTAGACTTGCAAGCGGACAAGTCTCCCGTCGTAGTCAAGGGACCCTTCTTCCCTCGAGTGGTGAGCACAAGGTATCGAATCTGTGGAACAATGTGCAACGCAAGGATTCAATCTAGTAAAGCAAGGGAAGCTATCTTATGAAGAACTAAGTTGCATCTAATCTAAGATATCGTCAAGAAAACTAATCTAATCTAATCTACTAAAGAGGTAGCAAGAGAAAGCAAGAGATAACCGATCTAGAGAGTCTAGATCATGCTTATGTTGTAGCTCCAAACAAGATAGATGAAGATAGAAAAGCGAATCTCATTAAAAGCATCTTTAAATCGTGGCCTCCCATCCGACTCTGAAAACGCCCGCCTTTCGGAACCCCCGTTCTGTCACAACGTATCCCTACTCATGCGGGTAGTCTAGGGCGAGTTCGATAAGAACAAGTTGAAATCACTTGGTCGGTCCGGTATGCACCTCTAGCCACCGCGGCTACAAGAGCACCCTAAGTAATCTAGCTATAGACTAGATCATAGAAGAAGCAAAACCAAGAAGAAAACAAAATCATCGAGAAGACACTTGATTGCTAGAAATCAAATTTACTTAAAGACTTCACCATGAATGATTACATGAACAAGACCACCACCGGGACCCTACCTCAATCTTGATCCTTGCCCCGGAGCTCCGACGTGGTCTTCCATGCAAGGTTCCCACGTCGGCTAGGGAGACCCTAGACAACTAGCACGACCCTCATCTCCAAGATGGTGTCCCTCAAGCTTCTCGGCTCCTCGGCGGCGGATGACGAATTGATCGATGTGTGGCTCTCGGTCAGGGGGCTATAAATAGCCCGAGATGCAACAAGGTCAAAGGGGAGGCCGGCTGGGCCCCGAAATGGGCTAGGCCGGCCGGCCTGGGCCCATCTCGGCCCAGTCCGTGTCCTCCTTCGTTTGGTATTGCTTCCCGAGTCTTCTAGATCCTGTCCCCTTTTGCATATGGGCCCTTGTCGTCGGTTTCTCTCCGAATTGGACGAAGCTCCTTGTCTTGCAAGATTCAGCACTTTTCTGGCTAGGTCCTCAGAGTTTATCATCATCTCGGGCTTGGTCCTTGGGCTCTTGGAGTCATGTTCACTTCATTGCTTGACTTGTACCGGGCTTCAAGGTCTTGTCATGAGGTGCTTAATGAACTTATCACAGAAGTCTTGCTTTCAACGTTAAAACCCTGCGTAAACACTTAACTACAAAACTGACATGCACAAGTGAACTTGTTATACCACGGGGGTTAGTACCAATGGATAAGATACAAAAGTCATGCCAACACCGAAGGTAAACTCATGGCTAGGTTGACAGATTTTCACCGTCAACAGTCCTCAAGCGTTCATGTATACTACAAGCCAAAGGTCTTCAAGAATAGTTGAAGCATCTCGAGGCTGGAATGTACTCCAGCTGATGTTTGAGCAATCCTGAAGTCTTCTCGAGTAGTCCCAAGTGTCCTTGAGTGCTACTCTTGAAGGTCTTCAACAATGCCCGTGTTGTCTTGAAGCCGAAATTGATATGGAAGTGCGTCGCACTCCATATGGAGTAGCCCCCGAGCCTTAGGTTGAGTTGTAGACTCTGGCTGAGGGTCCATCTGAAGTTTTGGCAAGAATATCCTGTAAAATCCGGAGAAAAAACCGAAGGACACATGGCATGGAGCCCCCGAGCCTTGAGTTGAGTACTTCTTCTCGAATTGAAGGGTCATCTTGTAGAATGTGTCCTGAGTTGCTCTTGAATCTTGTCGCTACCCAGGAAGTTGAGTAGAAGTAGCCGAGCCCCTGAGATGAGGCGCGTCGACTAGTAGAAGTTGAAGAGTCAGGCACCACCACTGAGTCAGCCGTGCGCAGACTTATCCATCCGGCCGTTGGAGGGGACGCTGTTGACTTATAAATAGAAGCCAAAACCCTTAGGGTTTTTCACCCCACGCATTCGCAGCCATTCCTAACAGATCGAGCCAGAAATCACCGCCAGTGCGCACTGCCGCCGTTGAGAGGATTGTAGATCCAAACGCGCCGCCGTAGGAAACCACCACCGTAGCCCCCGAGCGGATGCGAGTGAAGACATCGTGCACTTGGAGGATGAAGCTCTCTCCATCGAAGACCTTGAAGGCCGCCGGTGGGAAGAAAAGGTCTCGCGAGGAGGCCGCCAGATCCGTCGCGGGGACATCGCCGCCGGTGTCTCCACCGCGGCCAGATCCGAATCGGGAGTGGAAGAAATCCAAGGCCAAGACCGAAGACCTGCTGGCCCTTCTCAACAGTGGATTCTTGCGGGAGAAGGAGGTTGACATGTGGAGAGCCGCTGCAGGGGATCCGTACCCCATGGAGAAAAGCCCGGACGAGATCTCGATGTTCACCCGGTTGGCAGCGCGAGGGCTGTCTCTCCAGGCCAGCGACTTCTTCAAGGGGCTGCTGGGGTACTACGGCATCGAGTACCCCAACCTCCATCCCAACGGTATGTTCCACACCTCAATCTTCGTACATTTCTGCGAAGCTTTCTTGGGGATCAAGCCCCATTGGATCCTTTTCCAGAAATTCTTCTAGGTGAAGCCCCAGCCCAGTGCCGACAATCCCCGAGTAGTGGGGGGAGCCAAGATCCAGATGAGGGAAGACGCCACGGAGCAGTACATCTCGTACAAGCTACTCGACTCCAACTAGGATTGGAAGTCAAAGTGGTTCTACGTCACCAACCACCACCCGGAGTTGCCGAAGCCAAGCGGGAAGCAGCCCAACCACTGGCCGTGGTAGAATTCGGAGCCAACGATGCAGGAGGGTATCCAACTACCCGAGCTGCTGGCGAAGATTAAGGCTTTGAGAGAAGCCGGGCTGAGGGCCGAACATGTGGCCTTCAACTTCATGAAGCGAAGGGTGCAGCCGCTGATGGCCCACGACAACCTAGGATATCAGTACACCGGCGACGACGACACGTCGCGGATGCCCGGTGATGAAGTCGATGACGACGACATCGTTGATCGGCGGGGCAGAATCTTCAAGGATATGCCGGCATACACGCCGTGCCCTACGCCCGAGTACTCTGCCGCGCGTCCACCCAACAAGGTCTGTAGCCGTACCCATTGTCGAGTACTCATTACGTAAGAGTAGTCTTGCTGACGTACTGTGCTTCTTGCAGGATGACTTGGTGAAGTTCGTCTCCGAGCCGGCGTCGCCTACTCAACTTGTCGAGGTCCAGATGAAGGGAAGGCCAAGGCCAAGGAGCGGCGCGAAGTTGGTGAAGGAGACAACACAGTAGTCGTCGAAGACACGTCCATGGAGGACGACGATGAGGAGACACTGCAGGAGCGCTTCCAGCTGCGGTCGAGATTCAGCCGCCCTGGATTGCCGCATATTCCTCTCGTTCAGGATCAGCCGACTAGCCTGGAGGCTAGCTTGCCTGCGCCGCCAAGGAAGCCACACAACGTGGCCCGCAAGCGTGTGGCCAAGAAGTTGAAGATCACGGAGACCACGTCCCAGGAGGTAAGCCATCTTGAACAGGGTAGTCGAGTACTTATGTCTCGATGTTGTGTGTTGACGACAAAGTTCTCTTTCTTGCAGGAGATGCCGCCTTCCGACACCGTTGAGCAGGGTGACGAAGGCGATTGGGACACATTGGGAGAGCCACCTGGGGGTAGTCATAGCCCAGTCCCCACCGTGGAGGAGCTCCTGGCGCAGTTGGCGCCCCAGCTCCCTGTTGCTGAGGAGAGCACAGAATTGGCCGTTGCTGCCACTGAATAGGCAGCGGCTACTGAGGCACAGGAGGAGGCACTTGCCGAGGCAAGACTGGTCGACATTGCCAGTATCCTCGGCGCCCCAACCGTGACGGTAGTTCGGTCGAGCTTGTAAGTGTTGATCCTTTCCGAGTAGTACATTGGATGTGGTAGTCGTACTGGGTTGACAACCAGCTTGTGTACTCTGCAGGAAATCGACAGACTTGACCTGGGAGGAAAATGAACCCGCCACAGCGGTGGCAGAAGAAGAAAACCGCGCCGCCCGCTGAGGAGTCCGCTCCCGCCCCTCAGGCAGAGTCCGAGGCGCCGGCCGTGGAGGCTACCTTGCCTGAGGCCAGCATCGTAGAGGGTGAGTACTCTGCTCAGGTGCAAGTAGCCTCGAAGAGTAGTCGTAGCTGCCAGGTAAGACTGATGCAATTGTCCTTTTGTCGACAGGTGCTGAAGCCGAGGGAAGCGCTATCCCGTCGGCGGTGCCCGTTGAAGATGTGACACCGTAGACTTAGGGAGCTGCCGGAAGAGCCCCCGAGCCGATGGAGGTGGCCGTCGGAGAAGCTACCGCGACGGCTGGAGGAGAGGGCGACGACGCGCTGCCAGAACCGGCTCTGGAGGTAGTCGTTCGCTCGCCGGATATCCAGGACGTAGAGCCAATCCGCTCGGCGACAATGTTCGAAGCCGCGATGAGTAGTCGTGGCGGGATCGAGCTGTTGACGGATGATCTTGTCGACCCAGCGACGGTGGCTCGGCACATGGAGGCAATGCGCCAGGCCGAACAATGGATGAAGGTGAGTAGTCGACACCCTTGAGTAGTCAATCCTTTAGTGTTGAGTACCCAATTGACATGTGTTGCCTGTTGCAGGACGTCCCGGAGAGGTCCTGGTAGAAGTCCGACATGCTTCAAGGGTACGGCGACACAGTACTCCGGGCGGAAGCCTTAGAGGAGCAACTTGTGAAGTCTCGGAAGCACGCCGCCGCGATGCAGTCGAAGCTAGACAGCGCCTTCCCCTAGTATCACAACGACACCCAAGATATGCAGGCGAAGAGCGACGAGCTCGCGCGGAAGAACAACTCACTCCGCAACAAGAATAAAGGTACGCCATTGACGTGCTGAGTACTTATTGGTAGTACTCGAAAGGAGTCTCACCTACTTTGCCTTTGTTGATTGC
This sequence comes from Cenchrus americanus, assembly GCA_947561735.1. Taxonomy (NCBI): domain Eukaryota; kingdom Viridiplantae; phylum Streptophyta; class Magnoliopsida; order Poales; family Poaceae; genus Cenchrus; species Cenchrus americanus. The sequence goes on from OX387244.1 coordinate 155,954,814, forward strand.
AGAGCTTGAGACCCGCGTCGATCAGCTGGAGGCTTCAGAGACCGACATGAAGAACCTCTTCTACCGAGAGCAAGAGGACTGCAAGGTACTGGAGTATGATTATAAGCAGCTTGCTTACGAGTGCGACAAGCACATGGAGCTCCGTATTGCGTCGGATCGTGACCTCGTCAACTGCTACAAATCCTTGCAGAAGCTGAACGAGGACTGCGAGAAGCTGCGGGCTCAACTTAAGGAACTCGAGGAAGCCGCGCTCCCCATCGCGAGGCTACTTGTGCCTCACCCTGGCAGTCCGAAGATAGCTCCTTTGGTGGACCGGCTGAGGGAAGCCCCCAGCCGCCTGGCGGCCTACGTCAAGCACTTGGCGAAGTCGATCCCCAACCAGGTTCTGGCCTTCATGAAGTCGTACTTCCCAAAGGCTCCGGTTGACGTGGTTGCCGGCGGACTAGCCGCCAACTGCACGGACGAGCAGTACGCGGAGCTGCTGGAGTAGATGGCGCCCATTGCTGGACAAGTTGCCGAGAAGTTGAATCTCCAGTAGTCCTGTCAAGTTAGCTCGTAGCAGTAGTTGTACATAAACAGTTGTAATGGACTTGTTTAAGTATGAATGAAAGAAACTTCCATAAATGAGTACTCGTTATCGCGATTTGTGAGTGTGGAGTCCCATCGTGGAGTGTCGCGAGTAGCCGTACTCGCCAGTAGTCCCGTTGAGGGAGGAAGACAGTAAAGCAGTCAAACTTTATTACTGAAGAAGTACACCTGGATGGCCAGGGCTGTTGTTACAGAGTAGTCGCCAGGACCCGGAGGCCACCTACGGCTAAGTAGTGCTAGGGCGTATGGCCGCTTACAGCAGTAGATCCGTTAGTAGCCGTGTAGGCTGGATCTAGAAGTACATGGTCTCTCAGTAGACCGCTGCTGGAGTCCTTTATCGCTCGTCGCAGCCCAAAATCCGTTAGTAGCCGCATGGGCTGGATCTTCCAGTGGAGTAGTCCGGAGGTTAGAGCCTTGACCCGGAGGCCGCTTACGGTGAAGGGGTCTTTGAGTAGTCGTATAGACTGGAGCCCCTGGTGTAGTCGTGTAGACTAGGCGTAGAATCGACAGAGTTGGTCGATGTTCCACAAGTTGTTGACGTCTTCGCCTTCAAGCATCTGGAGGCGGTAGGAACCCGGTCCGGTCACCTTGGCAACTGTGAAGGGACCTTCCCAGGGCGAGCTGAGCTTGTGTAGTCCTTCTGTGTTCTGGATGCGGCGAAGGACAAGATCACCAATGTTGAAGGAGCGTTCCTTAATGTTGCGATCGTGGCAGCGTCGGATACCCTCTAGGTACCTTGCTGATTGGACGAGGGCGGCACAGTGAGCTTCTTCGAGTCGGTCGATGTCAACTCGTCTGCTGGCTTCGGATACACCTTCGTCGTATTGCTCCACTGCTGGTGAATCCCACATGACATCAACAGGGAGGATTGCTTCGGGGCCGTAGACAAGGAAGTATGGAGATTGTCCCGTTGGCTTGGAAGGTTGAGTACATAGCCCCCAGAGCGCATTGGGTAGTTCCTTGATCCACTTGCCTCCTTTGGTGTTGGCAGCGTCGTGTAGCCGCTTTTTGAGAGTGTTGAGCACTATCCCATTGGTGCGCTCGACTTGTCCATTGTCCCGAGGATGGGCAACTGAGACATATCAGACATCGATCCCGCTGTTCTCGCAGTACTCCCAGAACTGGTGATTGTTGAAGTTGGAGCCTAGGTCTGTGATGATGCGATGGGGTAGTTCGTAGCGATGTACGAGTTCATCCAGGAAGTCGAGTACTCTGTCAGCCTTGGGGCATGTAACCGGCTTAACCTTGATCCACTTGGTGAACTTGTCGATGGCCACCAGTACTCTGTTGAATCCACCTGGCGCAGTTGGTAGAGGCCCAATCATGTCGAGCCCCCAGCAGGCGAAAGGCAAGGTTGGCGGTATGGTGACTACTTGTAGGCTGGGACGTGTTGCTGCTTGGCGAAGTATTGGCACCCTTGGCACCTTATGACGAGTTCTTCTGCGTCGCCCAGAGCTGTGGGCCAATAGAAAGCTCATCGGAAGGCCTTGCTGACCAGCGTGCGAGAGGACGCGTGGTTGCCGCAGACGCCTTTATGGATCTCCTCCAAGATGTCCTTGCCTTCTTGTTTGGGAACGCACTTCATGAGCACTTCGGAAGATGCGCCCCGCCTGTAGAGCTTGTCTCCGACAAGGACGTAGGACTTGGCCCGGCGGATTAGTTGCTCGGCCAAGTTCTTGTCTGAGGGAACCTTCTGCTCGCTGAGGTAGTCGATGAAGGGCTGCCTCCAGTCCACGTCGATCATCATGACCTCCTGGCCAGCCGGGGGATGCGCTGGGACAGTGGTCGGTGGCTCCAGCTCTGGGATGGATGGCGCGTGAAGCTCGTGGACGAAGACACCCGCTGGTACTTGAGCGCGAGTAGAACCAAGCTTTGACAGGACATCTGCTGCAATGTTGTTGTCACGGACGACGTGGTGGAACTCGAGACCATAGAACTTGTTCTCGAGCTTGCGGACTTCTAGGCAGTAGGCGTCCATGTTCTCCTTGTTGCGGTCCCAGGACTTGTTGACTTGGTTGATGACCACTACGGAGTCGCCGTAGACTAGTAGCCGCTTGATGCCCAGTGAAGCCGCGAGGCGGAGCCCATGTAGCAGAGCTTCGTACTCGGTTTCGTTGTTTGAGACCTTCTAGAAGATCTGTAGGACGTACTTGAGTTGTTTGCCCGTTGGAGAGATCAAGAGTACACTTGCACTTGCGCCCTCGAGGTTGAGTGAGCCGTCGAAGTACATCACCCAGTGCTCTGGGCGCTCGGTTGGAGTAGGTAGCTGATTCTCCCGCCACTTCGCCATGAAGTTGACTAGTGCTTGCGACTTGATGGCTGTGCGTGGCTTGAAGTCGATGTTGATGGCGCCGAGTTCGACTGCCCACTTGGAGATTCTTCCAGTAGCATCTTGGTTCCGCAGGATGTCGCCGGGCGGGTAGTCGGTGACGACGGAAATCGAGTACTCCTGGAAGTAGTGTCGTAGCTTCCGCGAGGTGATGAGCACTGCGTACAGAAGCTTCGTACCGGGCCGGTAGCGTGCCTTGGATTCTGATAGGACCTCGCTGACGAAGTAGACTGGGCGCTGGACTGGATAAGCGTGGCCGTCTTCCTGCCACTCGACAATGATGGCAGTACTGACCACGTGACTAGTCGCAACGAGGTAGAGCAGTAGCTGCTCGCCTTTATGAGGAGCTGTGAGGACTGGTGGCTTCGATAGGAATTCCTTGAGTTGGGCAAGGGCTTGGTCCGCCTCTGGAGTCCACACGAACTTCTCTTGGTGCTTGAGTAATTTGAAGAAGGGGAGCCCCCATTCTCCAAGCTTCGAGATAAATCTGTTCAAGGCCGCCATGCACCCGGTCAGCTTCTGGATGTCTTTGATGCACATGGGAGCTTTCATGCTGGTGATGGCGGAGATCTTCTCGGGATTGGCTTCGATGCCGCGATGGCTGATGATGAAGCCGAGTAGTTTGCCCGACGGTATGCCGAAGACGCACTTGTTTGGGTTGAGCTTCCAGCGGTACTCACGTAGAGATGCGAAGGTCTCTTCAAGGTCGTCGATGAGCGTGCTGGAGATTCTGGTCTTGACAACCACGTCATCCACGTAGGCTTCAATGTTCTTGTTGAGTTGCCTCTTGAAGTAGGCCTAGATAGCTCGTTGGTATGTAGCGCCGGCGTTCTTCAACCCGAAGGACATGGTCGTGTAGCAGTACGCGCCAAACGGGGTGATGAACGCAGTCTTCTCCTGGTCTTCCTCCTTGATCGCGATCTGGTGGTACCCGGAGTAGCAGTCGAGGAAGCAGAGCAGGTCGCAGCCCACCGTGGAGTCGATGACTTGGTCAATTCGCAGCAACCCAAAGGGGTCCTTGGGGCAATGCTTGTTGAGGTCGGTGTAGTTCACGCACATCCTCCACACATTCGAGTTCTTCTTGCGGACGAGGACGGGGTTGGTGAGCCACTCAGGATGGAAGACTTCTCTGATGAAGCCAGCCGCGAGTAGTTTGGCGAGTTCCTTCTTGATGGCGTCCCGTCTGTCGTCGGCGAAGCGGCGGAGGTGTTGTCGCTTCGGGGTAGCTTTAGGATCGACGTTGAGAGAATGCTCAATCAACTCCCTGGGCACCCCTTGCATGTCCGCTGGTTTCCACGCGAAGATGTCGCGGTTAGCCCGAAGGAAGTTGATGAGCGCGTCTTCCTATTTGGGGTCGAGACCCGCCCCGATGGTGGTGGTCTTGCTGTTGTCGCCTGTCCCGAGGTCAATTGTTTTGACCAGAACCTCCTCAGCTGGCTGAGGCTTGTTAGCTTTGTCTGACTTCTCTGGGATGTCGAGTTCACTTGGGGCAAGCTTCTTCGACGCAGCGTAGATCTCCATCATTGCATTGGGTACTTGATTTGTGGAGGCGATCTCCACAGCTTCTGTGTCGCAGTCGTGCGATATCTTCAAGTCCCCTTGCAGTGAGAGTATACCCGCTGGACTTGGCATCTTGAGTACCAAGTAGGTGTAGTGGGGTACCGCCATGAACTTGGCGATAGCCGGTCTGCCGAAAATGGCATGGTAGGATGTCTCGAAGTCCGCGACTTCGAACTTGATGTACTCGGTACGATAGTTGTCCCGAGATTCCCCGAAGGTAACTGGCAGGACCACTGAGCCTAGTGGGATAGCCGCGTTCTCGGGACGATGCCGTAGTAGGGCGAGGTGCTCTTGGTGAGCATGTGGGTGATGTCGAGCTTCATCTTCCTCAAGGACTTGGTGAAAAGGACGTTAAGCCCACTTCCACCGTCGATGAGGACCTTGTTGAGCTTGGAGCCCGCGACCACCGGCTTCAGGATGAGTGGGAACCGCCCTGGTTCAGAGAAGCTTGTCCATTGATCCGCACTGGAGAAGGTAATGGGTACCTCCGACCACTTGAGAGGGGTCAAAACCGCTGGTTCAACGCTCATGACTTCTCGACAGGTAGCCTTTTGGACCCGTCTGCTGGGTAGCCCGCCGAAGAGGACGTTAACTGTCTTGTCCGTTTCCTGGAAGTCGCCATTGCCTTCGTCATTCTTCTTCTTGCCTTTCGTGTCATGAGGGTGCCGTGGCTCCGGAGTGTCCTTGAGTGCTCGCTTGAGTTGGTAGCACTGCTCGGTGGTGTGGTTGCCGTCCAGATGCCACGAGCACTTTTCCTTCAGCAAGTCTTTGAAGCCGCCGGAGGTCTTCTTCGAGTTCTCCTTCGTAGGGCGCTGGATAGCCATGACAGTGTTGTCTACCTTGCGCTTGCGGTTGGGACCTGAGTAGTTGTTGTTGTTGTTGCGACTGCCTTGGTTCCCGTTGTTCCTGCTGCCACCGCCCGTGTTCTGTTTGCTCTTGCAGCGGATGGCGTCGTACTTGGCGTTGGCCTTGTCTTCTTCATCAGCCCAGGACGTGATCATGTCCTTGAGGTGGGTGATGGAGCTTGGGCGGCGTCGACCGAAGTCTTCGAAGGTGCGACGGTGGTAGAGACCGTCTTGGAAGAGGTCGATGACTTCTTTGTCAGAGACATCGACTACTATGGCGCGCTTGTCGAAGAAGCACCGCATGTACTTGCGAAGGGTCTCGCCTTGTTCCTGCTTCACCATGGCCAGGTCCATGCGAGTACCCGAGTGGCCCATAGCGCCCGCGAAGTTGCTGGTGAACTGCTCCTTCAGCTGGTCCCACTTGTGGATCGAGTACTTCTCAAGTGACTCGAGCCATGTAAGCGGCGCCTGGTCCAGACAGATGGGGAAGTAGAGGCACTTGGTGTCGTTGTTGCCTCTAGCGTTCTCGATGGAGAGGGCGTAGCATCTGAGCTACTGCACAGCATCTTGCTTCGCGTCGTACTTGGTGATTCCCAGAGGTTTGAATTTCACTGGGAGGAGGAGGTTGCGAAGTCGCGCAGAGAAGGCGGGGAAGCCGTCAATTTTCGCTTGACGTGGAAGCCTTCTTCCGCCGTAGTTCTTCAATCTTCTGGCGGGCGTCGAAGCCGCCCTGTGAGGCTCCGGAGGCGTGGCTATTCGCGTGGCCTCGGCCGCCGCGATCGCCTCCGCCACCGGCCCTCCTGTTAGCCCCGTGGTTGGAGCTTCCGCCGCCAGGGTCGCGATGAGGGACAACCTCGCGATTGCCATCAGCAGCTGCAGCGCTGTTACCACCTTGAGTTGGTCCGCCGGCCGTTGCGCGAGTACGGTAGGGATTGGCCGGCAGCTCAGCTCGAGTACGGTTACGACCGAGGTCCGCACTGCGACTTGTTGCTTTGTTGTCGCGGTTCCTGACGGGAGGTGGCTGAGCAACCCTGGTGCTGACTCGCATGAAGTAGGCATCTTCCGCGAGCTTGGCGATGTCTTGTCCCGCGCGCATCCCCTGGGCCTGACGTGCTATCGTAGTGATAGACATGAGGCTTTGCTCTGGGGTAGTGTGTACCCGGTTCTCGACTTGGTCGAGTGCTTCAGCGAGGTTGCGGATGGGGAGGGAGTCGCGGAGACGACGGTGCCGTTCGTTACGCTTTCTATTGCGTTCACGTCTGGCGTCTCTGTTGGCGGCGGTCTCCTCGGCGGGCGCGTCGGCGGACAACTCGTCCACTGAGATGTCTTCGAGGTACTGGCCAAGGACCGTGCCTTAGGGCCCTGGCGTCTCGTTGGTAGTCATGAAGACTTGTCGGTCGGGAGAGCCAAGGCTGGACTCGCTGGTTGCCACCTCTGTAGGAGTGTGCTCCCCAGCTGGAGCAAGTGGTGTTCCCTCCTGGAAGGGAAGTGAGTCGAGGTAGGGGACGCAGCGCGAGTTCCCGTTCGTCAGGTCAGCAGGCTTGCGGTCCGGCCAGTAGACAAATCTTCCGGCGGGTGTAGATGTTATAACCAAGCCGGCAGCTGGTCCTGACAGGGGTTGCTCTGTAGAGTTGTTTCCGGACTCGGGCTCCTCAGGGTCCGACCCGAAGTCGAACTCGTACGCGGAGTCCGAGTAGAAGCCGAAGAGGGGGTTGGAGTCTGAGGCGTGGCCGGGGGCGGTGTCGGAGTCCGAGTCGTACTCGGGTACGGGCTCCTTGCTGGCTCAGCGTGTAGTGGGAGCCTTCATGTGGGCCCAGCTGACGTTGCGGGGGCCACGCGTGAAGCACTCACGGGGTGGGGAGTCGACATGCGATGGCCGAGTAACCGGCTCGCATACGATAGCCCACGGGGACGTCGAGCTCGAGTTGGAGGCGGATCCAAGCTCGAAGTTGGCGTGATGGTCGAAAAGCGAAAATTCGCCTAATTTGCCGGCGAGTTCGCCCGTGACTACTTCGGGAAGCGTCACGAGGCCAGTCTCCGGGTTGGGCGGCATGGTGAGGCAGCGTTGGAAGGATCCGGCGCCGTCAACAGTGCAGACCCAGGCACCAAAGACGAAGATGTCGCCGCGGTTGAATGCGACGGTTGGCTTGATGTAGACGGAAGCCGTCGAGTTCGCCATGTGATCTCGGGCGAGATCCCCTACCTGGCGCGCCAGCTGTCGGTGTTTTGGACCGGCAACCTACTAAGGGGAGTACCCGAAGTAGATGAATGTGGCCTCGCCGAGATCGGTAACTCGAAGGAAGAGACAAGTGGCACACAATTTAGACAGGTTCGGGCCGCGAGGTGCGTAAAACCCTACATCCTGTATGCTGCGTGGCTCTGGATTGATTGGGTGCGATTACACGATGATGCAATCTTAAGCCATGAGAGAGAGGGGTCCCTGCCTCACCTTATATAGTCCGGGAGGCAGGGTTACAAGTCGGTTCAGGGAGAGAGTTCTAGTGGAGTACGTCTAGGAGTTCTCCATATAGTGCGGGACATGTACAGCTTCCTATCCGAGTACTTCTCCTCTGTAGTCCTTGTGCTTCACGCCAGCAGGTGCCGTGTAGTGCTTGTCGGGTGGTCCCAGGGGCCCACCGAGTAGTCAGTCATGGTACCCACCGAAGTAGTGGGCCCAGGGAGGTCCATACGACAGACATCGGAGTGGACGTGCGCCAAAGAGGGGCGGTCGGGAGACCAGGCACTCGCCGGGGAGGGGGTTGCGGCCTCGGTTGCGTGCTCTTGGACGTTGCGGTGGGTTCTTGGTGTAACTGTGTGTGTGTGTTGGAGGGAGAGACGGGTGAGGGAGAGCCAAAAGACGCAAATCAGAGGCGACGGCTATGGCTCTTTACCTCGGCGGCGGCGGCATACTCGTGTTGCTCCGTTGGTGGGAGGAAGAAGGGTTCCGGGACACGAGATCTTCGGGACGTCGGCGCACACGATAAGGGAGAACAGTGGGAGCTCCGGGAGGTGAGCACCAGCGACGAGATGTGAAGGATCAGATGGCGACTAGAGAGGGGGGGAGTGAATAGGAGCCGGTAAAAATTCTCCTCCAAGAACCCGGCCTATATCCTAGACAAATCCCGGTCACGCACAAGCGATGGATCGAATCACACACCAATCGCCAAGACAACGAGGTTATGGATCAACCTCTAGTCCTAGGAACGATTCCTTGAAGCACACGCGGAAGCACAAGAAAGGAAGGGAGGAATCGAACCAAGAAGCAAAGCACAGAGGCTCTGGCGGACCGTCCCGCCAGGAGGGGCGGACCGTCCGCACTGGCCTCGCGGACCGTCCGGCCTGCTGCCAGGGACTGTCCGCGCCAACACTGCGGACTGTCCGGCCCTACACCGCGGACCGTCCGATAAAGCACATAGAACCAACAGAAGCGACCCGAGAAAAACGGACCGTCTGCGGGGAGCACGCGGACTGTCCGCCAAGCACCCGCGGACCTTCCGCCCGCTGCTGCAAACCGTCCGAAACTTCGTCCAACCAAAACTCAAAATCACGACGGATCGTAATGAAAGGCGAGCAAGAACACGAAAAACACCTGACGAACTCGCAACCCGCGGACCGTCCGCGACCTCCCCGCGGACCGTCCGCGCCGCACGGACAGAGCAGAAAACTGCTCGACCTCGAAGGTCAACTCCCCCAAATCATCATCGGATTTGCCAAACAGTTGAAGCTGTGGAGACAAGGGATTGGGGACTTGAAAAGCGTCACACAAGGATGCTATAGTCCAAAAATCTTGCCTCCTAACTCCCTAAATCATCGGGAATCGTGAATCGTTTGAGCACCACCAAAAGCTAGAGCACCGAACGAAAGTCCTTGAATCGAAGTGGTTTCCCGGCGTTTGAGGGCACAAGATCAATCACAAAGATGCACGAGACATCTATCCATGTTTCCCTCAAAGAAATCCGGGGAGAAACCCACTCAAATCCGCGGAATCACACCAAGAACAAAGGCACGAAAACAAGCACAAAAAGACCACGAAAAACACAACTCCGAATCTTCTATACAAACCAGGAAAGATTCACAAGGTCTAGCATGCCGCCCAAGCATCCATCCCTCTCAACAAATCTCTCATGAAGCTCTCATGCTAGCCTAGAGAAAATGGAGAAGAAAATAGCCACGAAAATGAGAAATGGGAGGGAGGAAATGAAACCCTTAGTCGCGGAGAGAGAGAGCCACTCACACACCCTCATGGCTTATATATCGGGTCCCGCCGAAGTGGTAATGACTCAACTGCCCCTAACTTAACTATTGGCGATACAACCCACGCGGGGGCATTTAGGAAATGTTTGTGGGTCTTGCCATCGGACGGCCACGCCTTTGCCGCACCCCGCGTCCTCCCGACGCAAGCCATGCGATCCCGCCGCGTGTCCTCCGCTTCGAAGCTTTCAGACACGCCCGGATCCCGTCTCCGTCGTGTTGGGCCCTCGGACTTGGTTTTGAGGCCCAAACCAAGAAACCGTCCTCCGATGGTCTTGTGGCCAAACCACCAAACCTCACGTGCTCGGTCCGGCCTCCCGCCAAAACACTTGACTCGACCGCCACTGTGCACCAGCTCGATTGTCCATGACTTCGTCTTGCTCGTGTCGTCACCATGTGGCCCGCACCTGGGCCCCGTCGTCCACCGGTCCCTCGAACCAAGCCTACTTGTCTCTCCATCTCCCGGAGGCCCCTCAAGGCTGAAGACCTTTCGCGCCTGTTCTTCACCTGCAACAACACGAACTAGGCCGCAGCCTACACCTGCGCACTAAGCCAATAGTCAGTCCAACACCCGTTGTCAATCACTCATCACTGAGGAGCGGTCATCCATCGACCACCGGGACGCTCCAAATTTTAGCTCACCTCTTCTGAATTTTTATTAAGCTCACCTCTTCTCCCCCTTGTTGACAATGTATGAATCAAGGTGAAAATGCAGAAATGCAAAACAAAGCATATAAACATCTACATGAGCTTCTCAAATAGGCCAAATCTAGTGTCAAAGGCTAAAAAGTGAGACAAAACTCACACATATGAATCATAGTATAGACAAAGCATTGCCACAAGTAATATATGAAAATACAAGCATGTGACAAAGCAAAATTTTCAGATTTAAGCAGTTTTACCAAAAGAAGGCTCGGTTCATATGTAAAAGCCTATCCATGTCACACTTGAGCCACAAACATGCATACCATTCAAAGATCATACAAGGATATCAAATTCTCAGCAAAAGATCATGGCAAACACCCATAAAGCAAAGCATGTCATGTCAAAGCTCGTGAACCATGTGTCCACTTCGGGGAGACTTCTCCACTGGTGAACATCATGCAACATGTTTTGCACCCATATGTGAAAGATAAGACATTTTAAGCATAGACATGATGGATGGAGCATTTTTCAAGCATACACACTTCTTTTCAAGATGAATTCATTTCATGGTACATCAAGTGCCTTTGCGGCAAAAAGAAGCTTATGCTCCCCCATGAATGCAACATAGGCTAAACATTCACAATGATATTCGGCCTTTGGCCCAAATGCAAGAAAAAGACATCCAAGCACAATCTAAGCATAGAAAGCACATTTAGACCAAAACGTGACATGGATACACTACTACACATGAGTGGAGCACATTTCATCAAAAATTAGTCAAGATTAGCATTTATTTCAAAAAGGGCTATCTCACCACACATATATCTCAAATATTCCAAGAGCATAGCCTCACATCACCATTTCTCCACACATATGACCAATATCTCACAAATAGCCAAAGAGACTCAAATAAGGCATATGAAAGAAGGTCATCATCCTAAAATGCAATATGATACAAATGCAACATGATATATGACAAGATGGCTATCCTACCATGGTTTATACATCAAGCAAAGCATGTATATACATCAAAGTAAACATGGTATGATACATATGATACAAAAGGAAATCCCCCAAGAATCAACTAGAAAGGGCAACAAACCCCCTGTTCCCCCCGCAAGCGCACAAATGTAGCTTGGTCGAGAGGCTTTGTAAAGATGTCGGCTAGCTGATCTTGGGTAGGGACATGACTCAACACAATGGTTCCTTTTTCCACATTGTCCCTCAAGAAATGATACCTCACTTCTATGTGTTTGGTTCCGGGAGTGAAGCACTCGGGTTTTTAGCTACGCTTATGGCACCGGTGCTATCACAAAGAAGTGGGATCCGGGTGCACTCCTCACCAAAGTCTCTCAAAGTGTGTGAAATCCACAACAAACCGGGAACAAAGAACTCGCGGCAAGAACATACTCCGCCTCGGTGGTAGATCGAGCTACACTAGTCTGCTTGCGGGAAGACCACGAAACCAACGAAGACCCAAGAAACTGGGCAAGTACCGAAGTAGACTTCCTCTCGACTCGACAACCAGCAAAATCCGCATCGGAAAAACCATGAAGAGAAAGAGTCGAGGAGGACGAATACCAAAGGCCAAGACCAGGGGCAGACTGTAGGTACCTGAAAATCCTCTTGACGACCTGTCGATGTGATGTCTTCGGTGAAGCCTGAAAATGAGCGCACAGACACACACTGAACTGTATGTCTGGCCTCGTCGCCGTCAGGTAGAGGAGGGAGCCGATCATGCTCCTGTACTCCCGCTGGTCCACTGGTTCTCCGTCCTCGTCCGCATCCAAAGTGGCCGTACTCCCCATGGGAGTCGACATCGGCTTCACATCTTGCATCTGGAACTTCCTCAGCATGTCTTTCGTGTACTTGGTCTGGTGCACGAATGTTCCATCCTTCACTTGCTTGATCTCGCGCACCGAGAAAGTACCGCAACTCGCCCATCATGCTCATCTCGAACTCCCCGCTCATCTCATCCGCAAACTTGGCAACAAGGTTATGTGACGAGCCACCAAAGACAATATCATCCACGTATATCCGAACAATCAACAAGTCATTTCCATGCTTGAGGAGAAACAAGGTCCTATCCACGGTACCCATCACAAACCCTCTGCTCAACAGAAAACCTCTCAATCTCCCATACCAAGCACGGGGCGCCTGTTTCAACCCATACAGAGCCCTTTTCAACCAGTACACCCTGTGGGGGTACAACTCACTCTCAAACCCAGGTGGCTGCTTCACGTACACCTCCTCCTCTATGACCCCATTCAGAAAGGCACTCTTCACATCCATCTGAAACAACTTGAACCCTTTAGCCACGGCAAAGGCTAGAAGGATCCGAATTGCCTCAAGACGGGCCACAGGAGCAAAGGTCTCCTCATAGTCGATCCCCTCCTTCTGACTAAACCCCCGAGCAACAAGTCTGGACTTGTTCCTCACAACCATCCCATTCTCTCCCTCTTTGTTCTTCCAAACCCACTTGGTTCCTCTCACACTTGGTTCCTCTCAAAGTTTTCCAACTCCTCATGCATAGAATTGACCCAGTTTGCATCAGATAAAGAGTGTCCAATGTCCTTGGGCTCAAAAGTGGCAACAAAAGCAGCATGAGCAAAATGAGACGAATTCCTGGACCTTGACCGTGTAGTACGTTCATCGATGTCCCCAATGATCTTCGACAGGGGATGCACTTCTTGAATCCGCCGGGGAGCCTCACGCCTTGAGACTACCTCCCCCTTAACTTCAGCTTCTCTCGCCTGGTCCTCTTGTCGCACCGTCGTTGTCCATGAAGTAGACGGTCCACGCTCCATAGTGGTCGTAGGGGAAGTAGTGGGTACACACTCAGCTTCAGGCACATGGTTCTCTCCATCATCATCTCCAGCTTCATCTTTCTCCTCCTCAGAGAGGTCCTCGGCCATCTCCTCATCACCTGCACATTCAAAACCAAGAGAGGTACATGGAATTGTCTCGTCGAAGGTTACCTTGCAAGTCTCCATGATTTTGTTAGTCTCAAGGTTAAGCACCCTATAGGCTCTAGAGTGGTTAGCATATCCAACGAAAAAACCATCACTAGACCCAGCCTCAAACTTGTCGAGTTTTCCCTTCTTAAGAATAAAGCACTTGCAGCCAAAGACTCGAAAATGACTCACCTTGGGTGCCCGACCATGCATCAGCTCATAACAGGTCTTCTTCCTGAAAGCTCGCAATAAAATCCTGTTAAAGACATGACAAGCCGTATTGACCGCCTCAGCCCAAAACCTCCTAGGAGTCCTGTGCTCATCGAGCATCGTCCAAGCCATCTCACAAAGAGTCCGATTTGTCCTTTCCACAACTCCATTTTGAGGGGGCACATAAGGGGTCGAATACTGATGTTCAAGACCTAGATCACGACAAAAGGCATCAAAACGAGAGTTCCTGAACTCTGAGCCATTATCACTGCGGATAGCTCGAATAGCATTCCCATGCCTCTCATTTTTCAACCTCACGATCAGATCTCGAACAAACCAAATGTCTCACTCCTGTCTTCCAAGAAAAACACCCAAGCGTAGCGAGAGTAATCGTCCACCACAACAAGGACATACCACTTCCCACCCACCGAGCGAACTCGAGCTGGCCCAACAAGGTCCATATGCAACAGCTCTGTCAGACGCTCGGTCATGACATCGGTCAGGGGTGGATGGGGAGTGGCTACCATCTTGCCATGCCTACACGGAGCACAAACCAAATCCTTCTCAAGCTTCAACCTCGGCAATCCTCGAACAAGGTCAAGACCACTCAAGCTGGAAACCAAATCAAAGCTCAAGTGTCCCAACCGCCTATGCCATTTCCACAAATCAGAAGAAGGACCAGCCATCAAACAGCGAGCAGGACCCAAAGAACGAGAGAAATCAACCCTGAAAATCTGACCCTCGGGGATGATCATACAGACAAGATCACCTCGAGAATCCAGCAAACGAGAATCGCGAGACTTGAAACGCACCTCAAAACCCTGATCAAGCAACTGAGAAACTGAAAGCAAATTGAAACCCAAAGACTTCACAAAAGCAACTCTCTTCAACGTTACCTTGTCACTCACATGCACAACACCCTCAGACATCACCCTTCCTCGTCCATTGTCCCCAAATGTGATGTACATCTTTTCCTTTAATGGGGTGAGGCTAGAGAACCACTTATTATCTCCGGTCATGTGTCGAGAACATCCGGAGTCGATCAACCAAATGTTCTCCAAGCCTCCTGCCTGTAGTCAAAAACAAGAACGAGAGTGAGCCAGCGACTCGACACTGGGGTTAGCACAAAGGAAGTTAAACCAGTGTCGAGCCATCTTCTCAAAAGAGGGGTTAGCAAACATCATTCCCTTGCCACCAAACTTCCCATGTCCCATGGGAGGAGTACGAGCACCACGAGGGGGAAAACGTGGTCCGTAGTTCCTCTAGAACCCAAAGCTGCGATCATCTCCCCTAAACCCGTATTGAGGACGAGTAGGGGGACGTCCAGCAAAACCACCACGAGCTCGACCAAACCTCTCACCAGCACGCACACCATTATCTCTCCTAACAAACCTACCAACACTCTTCACACTTCCCACACCCCGTGGAAGTGACACTCTAGGCTCAGGAATACCATGAGACTGGCGATACCTGTCCTGGTTTGCTTGCTCCCTAGCAAGCCTCTCATCCCTCTTCCTCTTATAGCAAAACTCTGCTAGGTGTCTCTCCTTGCCACAATACTCACACCTGAAGGGGATGGGATTTGGTTTTGGCCCTGGCTTCTCTTTAGGCTTCTCACCCTTCTCACTCACAAACCTCACCGGTTTCTGGAAGTCATTTGTCTTAGGTGGGAATTTGGGTGGATCTTGGGTTGTGTCAAGCTTGTTGCAAAGGTGGTTGGGCTTTGGTGTGAAAGAGTTCTTGGGTGCTTTTGGAAGTGGGACTTGGATGTCTCCGATCACCTCAAACTCGGGGTTAGACTCAACACACTTCTCATACACACTCTCCCCACTGTTTTCTCCCACTTTCTCACCCAACTTCTCAAAACCCAAACCACAACCATCAGCTCTCTTGAACTCCTCAATCATGATTTTCAATTGAGGTTCCTGCCCAGACAACCAACCCAACACCTTCCTCAAATAGTCATTCTCCTCATAGATGACATCCAAACGGGAAGTAAGTTGAAGATTACGCAAAGTAACTTCATCACAACTGGAGCATGCATTTGCAACAGGAGATTTCAAAGATGCTTCCAAAGAGCTAATGGTAGAACGAGCATCAACAAGCTTAGCATGCATAGTAGGACATGATTTACAAGCACCAAGCAAAGTGGGTCTAGCCTTAAGCTCATCATACTCAGTCCTAAGAGCATCTAGTTTAGCCAAAGTGGAAGCATTCGTCTCATTAAGCAACTTGATCTCATTCAACCATGCATCACACTCAAGACACTCAACATCATCAGGGGTAGTAGGAGCAAGTTTCAAAGAGTCATTCTCAAGTTTCAATTCAAGCAATTTGGACTCTAACTCTCCTACTTTCTCACTAGCATTCTCAAGTTGAGCCCTAAGATCTTTCCTCATCTTTTTGGCATCTCTTAGCACACTATCACGGTTGTCAATCAAGCCATTCAACCTAGTGATCTCAGCAAGCAAAGAGTCGGGGTCACGATTTACCTCATCCTCCAAGTCGGAGTCGTTGTCTTCCTTCTCGCTCTTCTTGCTGCTCGAGCTATGGGCCATCCCACAAAAGCCTTCAACCGCCACACAGCTCAACCCATTGAGGTTCCGGCTTGCACTCTTCTTGCCCTTGCGCCTCCCGGCGTCTTCATCTTCACTGCTTGAACTTGACTGCTCGTCGCTTGAGCTTGAGTCGACGTCACTCGCACCGGCCACCATGGCTCTTGCCTTGTTCTTCTTGTAGCCGCCCTTGCTTGGTCTCCGCTTCTCCTTGTCCGTGCTCTTGGACTTGCTGATGTGCTTGCCCTTGGAGGAGTACTTGTCTTCACGCCTCGGGTGCGTCTTGTACTCGTTCATCTTGTACTTGTTCTCCTTCGCTTCCGGGCACTCGGCGATGAAGTGGCCACACTTGCCACACTTGTAGCACGTCCCTGAGCTCCGCTTTGCATTCCTCCGACTCTCGTGTAGTCGATCAAACCTTCTTGAGAGCAAGGCCAGCTCCTCCTCGCCCAGCACATCAAACTCCTCATCTGGAATAGACATAAGAGAAGACAAGGAAAACTGTCGACAGGAAGGGTTAGATTTGCCATTTGATCCGCCCACAAGAGCAAGACTATGGTCAGTCGAGCCCTCATGCTTGGATTGCAACTTCCTGTCAACCTCAGCCGACTTGAGCTTAGAGAAGAGGTCATACAACTCAATAGTCAAATATTGCCTAGACTCCTTGATGGCCTCAACCTTAGCACCCCAAACATTTGGGTCCAAGACATGCAAGAGCTTCAAAGCCTGATCATGCTTGGTGTAAGGAAAATCCTCAACATTGGCCTTCATGTTGTTCACGATGGTGGTGAACCTCTGAAACATCGCATCGATGTCCTCACCGGGAAGTTGAGTGAAGTTCTCATATTGCATCCGGTAAGAAACAAAGAGTCGAGCCTTCACATGGTTATCACCATCGTGAGCAACCAACAACTTCTCCCAAATTTGCCAAGCAAGAATCAAATGGAGAACACGCTCAAACTCAGGATCACACAAGCTCCGGACCAAGTGATCAACGGCTTTTGCATTTGCCTCATACTTGGCCTTAGCACCGGCATCGGTCACCACAAGAGTATGGATGTTGACCGGAATAGCATAGGTCTTGTCAAGCACAATGAAATCCAACAACTTGCCACGAAGAAAGATCATCATACGAGCCGCCCACTTGTGGTAACCCTTGCCATCGAAGTGCGGCGGACCGCCCCGCTCAACGTATGCCATCTTAGGATTCAAGACTTGTCAAAGTCGCAAAGAATCCGGTACCAAGCTCTGATACCAATTGAAGGATCAGATGGCGACTAGAGAGGGGGGAGTGAATAGGAGCCGGTAAAAATTCTCCTCCAAGAACCCGGCCTATATCCTAAACAAATCCCGGTCACGCACAATCACACACCAATCACCAAGACAACGAGGTTATGGATCAACCTCTAGTCCTAGGAACGATTCCTTGAAGCACACGCGGAAGGACAAGAAAGGAAGGGAGGAATCGAACCAAGAAGAAAAGCACACAGGCTCTGGCGGACCGTCCGGCTAGGAGGGGCGGACCGTCCGCACTGGTCTCGCGGACCGTCCGGCCTGCTGCCGCGAACCGTTCGCGCCAACACTGCGGACTGTCCGGCCCTACGCCGCGGACCGTCCGATAAAGCACACAGAACTAACAGAAGCGACCCGACAAAAACGGACCGTCTGCGGGGAGCACGCGGACTGTCCGCCAGGCACCCGCGGACCGTCCGCCCGCTGCTGCGGACCGTCCGAAATTTCGTCCAACCAAAAATCAAAATCACGACGGATCGAAACGAAAGGCGAGCAAGAACACGAAGAACACCTGACGAACTCGCAACCCGCGGACCGTCAGCGACCTCCCCGCGGACCGTCCGCGCCGCACGGACAGAGCAGAAAACTGCTCGACCTCGAATGTCAACTCCTCCAAATCATCATCGGATTTCCCAAATGGTTGAAGCTGTGGAGACAAGGGTTTGGGGACTTGAAAAGCGTCACACAAGGATGCTATAGCCCAAAAATCTTGCATCCTAACTCCCCAAATCACCGGGAATCGCGAATCCTTTGAGCACCACCAAAAGCTAGAGCACCGAACGAAAATCCTTGAATCGAAGTGGTTTCCCAGCGTTTGAGGGCACAAGATCAATCACAAAGATGCATGAGACATCTATCCATGTTTCCCTCAAAGAAATCCAGGAAGAAACCCACTCAAATCCGCGGAATCACACCGAGAACAAAGGCATGAAAACAAGCACAAAAAGACCACGAAAAACACAACTCCGAATCTTCTATACAAACCAGGAAAGATTCACAAGGTCTAGCATGCCACCCTAGCATCCATCCCTCTCAACAAATCTCTCATGAAGCTCTCATGCTAGCCTAGAGAAAATGGAGAAGAAAATAGCTACGAAAATGAGAAATGGGAGGGAGGAAATGTAACCCTAAGTCGCGGAGAAAGAGAGCCACTCACACACCCTCATGGCTTATATATCGGGTCCCACCGGAGTGGTAAATGACTCGACTACCCCTAACTTAACTACTGGTGATACAACCCACGTAGGGGCATTTAGGAAATGTTTGTGGGTCTTGCCATCGGACGGCCGCGCCTTTGCCGCACCCCGCGTCCTCCCGACGCAAGCCATGCGATCCCGCCGCGTGTCCTCCGCTTCGAAGCTTCCCGACACGCCCGGATCCCATCTCCGTCGTGTTGGGCCCTCGGACTTGGTTTTGAGGCCCAAACCAAGAAACCATCCTCCGATGGTCTTGTGGGCAAACCACCAAACCCCGCGTGCTCGGTCCGGCCTCCCGCCAAACCACTTGACTCGACCGCCACCATGCACCGGCTCGATTGTCCATGACTTCGTCTTGCTCGTGTCGCCACCATGTGGCCCGCACCCAGTCCCGCCGTCCACCGGGTCCCTCGAACCGAGCCTACTTGTCTCTCCATCTCCCGGAGGCCCCTCAAGGCTGAAGACCTTTCGCGCCCGTTCTTCACCTGCAACAACACGAACTGGGCCGCAGCCTACACCTGCGCACTAAGCCAAGAGTCAGTCCAACACCCATTGTCAATCACTCATCACTGAGGAGCGGTCATCCATTGACCACCGGGACGCTCCTGGTCCACAAGATGTTCCAGGCGCTAGCAATGGCCCGACGGCGGCGTGTGCACGAAGGTGGAGGGGTGCGGGGCTTGCACGGGTGCGCAAAAGGGAGAGGCAGAGGGTCTAACTAGGTTTTTAAAGGCAAAGGAGGAGGGGAAAGGAAGCAATGGCCGGGGTATTGGCCATCAATGGCCTAAGGGGTGCCGGCGGCTTATTGCCTTCAAGAGGGAGAGGGCGATTCATAAAGAGGAGAATTAAAGGCGGGAGGGCGAAGGAGGCGGGGGAATCTGGCCGGTGGTGCGCTGCTGTGCAGAGCAGGGGAGGGGCGCTGGAGGTTGGGGGTGAAACTGGTAGGTGGGGCCCATGTGGCTGTGGGAGAGAGGGTGAAAAAGAAGATGGGCCGGTGGTGGTGAGATGGGCCGGAAGGGGAAAGCAGGCGGGCGGAAAAAGACTAGGCCGCGCAGGCCGAAAAGGGAAAGAGAGATGGTGGGCTGCGGAAAGAAGAAAAGAAACCGGGCCAGGTTGAAAGCGATGAAAGGAGGGAGGAAAGGTTGAGGGTTTTGTTTTTTTTAAATTTTTTTTCTTTAAAACCTTTTCAAACTTTAAAACTTTTCAAACCCTATTTTTCAAGTTTTCAAATTATTTTAAAGACTTTTAAAACTTTACACCATCACACAAAACCATGAAATCAAGACATGATGCACAAGCACTTGTTGCCTTTAAAATTATTCAAAAGTGATATTTAAATATTTTAGAGCATAATTTATTTGATAATTTATTACTTCTTAGAAAACAAAAACTAAAACACCATGTTGTTTACATTATTTTAGTGATGGAATTTTAGGGTGTTACACTAGTCGTAAATGACCATATTGAAGTCACCTTCAAGGACGGTGGAAGGTCTTGGCGGATCTGTTACATAGGCTTCACCGGATCGCTTGCGCGACCTAGTGCCTCCGTCGTCGTGATCTTCTCCGTTGAAGTCATGCATTACTGCGTCTTGAGTGTCAACCAGTTTGTCGACGTAGGCCATGAGGTCACCAATGGTTTTGGCATCGGCTTCGTGAATCTTCTCGAACAACTTGATATTAGTGATTCCCTTTTTGTAGTATGCAATGATGTCGTCGTCTTCGACACCTGCGAGGGTGTTGCGGTTCTCGAAGTAGCAGTTGGTGTACTCACGGAGAGTTTCGTCTCTTCTCATCCGTACTCTATTGAGGTGATGAGTATTGCCAGGACGATTGTAGGTCGCCTGGTAGTTGGTTGTGAATAGGCGGGACAAAGTCACCTAGGAGGTGATGCATTTTGCCGGGAGATTGTTGGGCCACAGGAGTGGTGTCTTGCCCATCACAAGAGGAAAGTACCCGGCCATGTGGTCTTCATTGCATCCCGAGGCACGTGCGGCTATACTGTACATCTTGAGCCATATACTCGGGTCGGAGCGACCGTCATACTTCTCAATTGAAGGCTTGAAGTCTTTAGGGTATCTGATCATCCGGGATGTCATGAGAAAGCTGGGAAATTGTTGACCGCCCCCGGGCTTGCTGATGGAGCATGATCAGCAGGGATAACGTAGAGGTCGTCGGGAGGGGCATTATCTTGGTCGTACTTGGCGCGTCGTAAGAGCTCTTGGTCGTGCATGATCCGGAGATCTGTAGCTGGGATAGGATTATTGGCGTAGAGGGGGTCAGGTACCCCATGCTCGCGGTCATAGTTTGCGCGCCGAGCTATTTCGACTTCGTCTCTTATGCGGTGACGCCGACTTCCCTCTGCACGATCGGCTTGGACCAGAGGAGGCTGAGCTCCTGCATTGCATCTTGAATTTGGTGGGGGGTTTCCCTGGATGTTAGCAGCATTGGCTGCATTGTTGGCGGCATAGCCAGCGGCATTAGCCGGGGCGTTTGGTGGAGCATTAGCCGCTGGGTTGGCTGGAGCATTGGCTGCAGCGTTAACAACGGTGTTACCCGGCTGCATTACTTCGTTTTCACCTCTTCCTTCTTTAGCCACCGAGTCGAGGGGACCCTGGCTACGACGTCGCTGGTGAGGACACTCTGATCTTCTTCTGGAATAGGAACTTGCCGCAGATCTACTGTATCCAGGGCCTCTTTCCTCGATCTGAGCAGCTGCAACACGGCCATTGGCTTGGAGGCGCCGGATCGCTGGAGAATCTTCAAGGTGGTTTAGGACAGCGAGAGCAGCTCCTAAATTGGTCTGTGGTAAATTGTAGACGTCAAGTCCATAATGCTCGAAATCCGTGAGGAGATCTCACGCGCGTAGTCTGTTGGCACGAGGTGGATCATCTTGGCGTCGTTGTTGTGGGGCCCCTGGTGCCACAAGTGCTTGTTCCACGGGATTGGCGTTGACCTGTCCGACATTGGCCAGTTGGAGGTCTGCACCTAGGGCAGCGATCTCTTGTTGTCGTCGGACAGCTCAGGCGGCGTTGGCGTTTTCACACTCTTGACACTGCGCGTCTGTTTCTCCGTCTTGCGGTGGTACATCTGCAGAGACGAACAAGATCTAGCGATCTAGGGTTTCGAACTCTTCTCCCGGATAGTTCGGGGAGATCGTTGTGTGGGTGACCTAGAACGAAAGGAGGTCTGGAGACGACTCTTGGTTCAACCGGCGGCGGTGAGCCGCGGTAAGAGGTCTGCGAAACTTTTTGAGGACACAGCACTATCGTGCGGTGTGCTTGGAATTTTCATGGATAGGGCAGGGCTCGTCAAGGTAGTTCCCGCAGCTTCCACGATCATGATGTAGAGTCCAGATACGATCTAGATCTTGCGCTTCATGTAGCATGATGCCACGCGAGAGGCGTTGCGCAAGCCAAGAGGCATGCTAGAGGTGCGAGGGCGTTTGACGCGCTCATAGATTTTGATTGTGTCAGAGGGCATGTCCTCGACATGATCGATTCCAGCGATCAGGTCACTAGGGGTGGGTGGGTGGGTCTTCTTTTACATATCCGTTTCGATCTGACGGTCGGAGGTGACCACGTTGCCTTCGATGACGAGGCAGGCGGCTGGGGCGATGGATGTCGCCGGCATCGAGCCGAAGCAGATGTCGACGGGGTTGGCGAGGAAGTCTGCCATGCTCTCCTGGAAGATGACGCCTTTGGTCGAAGCCATCGAGTTGCACGAAGAACCTTGACTCTCCCCTACCTGGCGCGCCAACTATCAGATGATGAGATCTGGACAGCCCACGGGGGTGTTAATCCCTATGGTTTATTTGTTCGGTGGGGAGGAGGCTAAGGCTAAGAACTCGAAGGTCGCACACGAGTACGCAGAACACAGAGAACACGGCGAGTTTATACTGGTTCGGGCCTCTGGAGAGTAATACCCTACATCCAGTTGTCGGTGTAGATTGCTTGGGGATTGATCGAGGTTAAGTTGCAAGGGGGATCGCTGTCCGCCTTATATTGGCCAGCGAATGAGGCCGGTTCCCAGACTCCTGGTAGGTTACGGCCAGGAGACCTAAGTCTACGTTACACATCTTGCCATATCCTGTTGATCTGCTTTAGGCGAAGTCCACCGAGGTCTTGTCTTGTCTTGTACGCCAAGTCTTGAGGTCGTGTTGAATTAGGTCGTCTGGGGGAATCTTCTGGAAGGTCTTCAGGAGGTCATATGGGCTGCCAATTAGGTCGGTTGGGCCCACTGACAGGTCGGCAGGTCTCTTAGTAGGCCGAACCCACTTGTCGGGGACGGCCGTGAGCCTGGTCGGTGAGGACCCAGGGGTACCCATGTCTCACACCCCCCTATGACCATGTGAGAGACTTTAAGCAATTGTGTTGCACCCATGGTAGAACCTGGATGACACAAGATGGTCCCATTCTCCCTTTCTGGGAAGGCGAGAACCTGGTATCGTTGCTTCGGTTCTGATCACTCCAGCTGCGAAAACTTGAGAGCAGGTTTTTGCATCTGGTTCTTCCCTTTGTGACGTATCATTTCCCTAATAATGTTGATCCTCAGTTTTAAACAAGAAGAGGAGGAATCACTAGGAATGGCATGGCATCATTTTGCCTCTTTGGTCGAAACCTTCCCAATCCATGGTTGACCCGACCCAATGCTTTTGCAGCATTTCCAGTTTGGTTTACATGAGGACAATGCCATGAAACTTGATGCCCTCTCGGGAGTCTCCTTTGTGTTCCTAGGGCCGGAACGAGGAAAAGAAATTCTAAGAGAAATCCGAGATATTAGTTCCCCGTCAGTCTCAAGTAACGAAGTAGCCAAATGAAATGATGTCAAGTTGCCTAGATCCATCTTTGAGAGAGCTCGAGCTTACATTCCGACATTCCCTTCACATTGGCTGAAGATGTAATTCCTTATAGGTAGGAATCTACGGGAAAGAGCACCTAGCGTGAGTTCTGCATTTAGATTTTGTCGGGGTTTGACACCGTCGAAAAGTAATTTTTTCCTATGATTCGTGCGTCTGATTCGGATGGTTGGGCTTAGAGACACCGGGGTTAGACTGGTTCAGGCTCCGAGGGGGTTCCCTACGTCCAGTTTAGGAAGATGTTCCATATGCCCACAAGGGCTTGTAGTAGGGGATACAAGCTTAGGTCAAGAGAGGGGAAGAGTCCCAAGTCTCTTTGCGTGGATGGGAGCAGCCGATGCTCGATCAGTGGGTGTGGTGCGTGTTGTTCGGTCTCTTTTTCCTGTTGTGTTTCGTCTTGCTCATTCACGGTGCCAACCTCCCCTTTTATAGTTCAAGGAGGGCCAGTGTACAAGGGCTAAGATGGTAAAATGACATTTTGCTACAGTGTTGCAATAGTGCCATGCCGTGGGCCTTCATCTCCCGTTGGCGCCGTACACTGCACCTGTCGTGGTAGCCTTCTTAGGGCGGCGTAGCTTCGGCCTCGGTCCTGAGGAGGCTTCTCCCGACCCAGGAGCACGCTAGTTACGTTAGGTCGAGGCTTCCCTTGCAAGCCACGACCTTCTCTTTGATACTTGCTAGGTTGAGTCTCGTTGTTCGATCTCTTACAAGCGAAGGATTCGTATGTCCTTGGACGCTATTCAATATCCAAGTGGTAGGATGTCGGGGCAGTCTGCCTGCCATGCCGGGGGGAATCTCATCATTGCCTGACCTCCTGACAGGGCAGATACGTGTGCCCCGCCGCAACTACACGTCCCGCGTGGCGCGGGACAGCTTCCACCACGTTGCAGCCCACCCTCCGGGTGATGAGAACATAACCAGCTCCGATATGACCATGTTAATAGCTTTTAAACCAAAGGTGAATCTATCTTATATCATGATTATCTTTTCTAAATTTGATGAATTGATGCTGCGCCATGATGTATGTTCATTATCCTTTTCAGAAATACATACGTGGATCAAAAAGAGTACTAAACACACATGGAAGACATGGAGGACCGAAGAGGTTGATTGGGGACGAAGTCCAAGTGTTCCCCATGTCCTCCACCAGACATCCATGTCACTTTTGGCCCAGAGATGGAAAGAGATCAAGGCCAACACGTTTTGGGTGCTGGATTCGGACTGCATGACTGGACCAACTTGCAACGGTTGCCACGACCTCATACGGACTCGGTTTGGGACGTTCTTTATATGGTTGGAAACGAAATTTCATAGAGCTTTCAATGGAACAGGTCTTATGTCAAAATCATATATGAGGCGACGGGAATCGTCCAAACAAGTGGACATCTTGAATCTGTCAGGGTGCTGCGCCACCGACTTTTGGGCCATCGGCCCGTGTATCGTGTCGGAGCCCATGCGGGCGCGACCTAGGGTTGGAGCACGAACCCCACCAATAAACCGTGCTCTGATTACCAACTGATGGGAACCCATAAGGGTTTATGCCCAATCTTTAGATGAGAGGTGTGGATAACTCGATTGATAACGAGGAGATGCTCTCGGTCTGACTACAACCCTCCATGGCTGTGCCTTTGCAACCGATACAGCTCCTCCTCTGCCGCGATGAAGTGGGTCACGGCACCGGCCTCTAAGGCACACGTCCTGCAACCAATCGAAGAACTAGCAAGAACAAGTATTGAACAAGTACTGAAATTACTAGATGGGAATGATAGGTTTCAATCTCAAACTCAATATCGAACGATGTGGGGTTCCAAAGACTCGAAGACGGGCGGCTGGACTAGCATGCACGCTTACACGCAAGAAGCAAAGGCTAAACTTGATCTAAATAAAACCCCATCTGTTTGTGGTGGCTATGGGGATATAAGAGAGGGTAGGGGCACAACCAGGACCTGGTAGGGGTCGTGCTCGAACCCTAGGTCATGCCCCCATGGGCTCCGACATGATACACGGGCCGATGGCCCAAAAGACGGTGGCGCAGCACGCTGACAAATTATAGACGTCCACTTATTTCGACGATTCCGGTCGCCTCAGATATGATTTTGACATGAGACCTGTTCCATTGGAAGCTCTATGAAATTTCCTTTACAACCATATAAAGAACGTCCCAAACGGAGTCCGTATGAGGTTGTGGTGACCGTTGCAAGTTGGCCCAGTCATGCAGTCCGAATCTAGCGTCCAAAACGTGTTGGCCTTGATCTCTTTCCATCTTTGGGCCAAAAGTGACGTGGATGTCTGGTGGAGGACGTGGGAACACTTGGACTTGGTCCCCATTCAACCTCTTTGGTCCTCCATGCCTTCCTTATGTGTTTAGTACTCTTTTTGATCCACGTATGTATTTCTGACAAGGATAATGAACATATATCATGACACATCATCAATTCATCAAATTTAGCAAAGATAATCATGATATAGGATAGATTCGCCTTTGGTTTAAAAGCTATTAACATGGTCATATCAGATATGGTTATGTTCTCATCATTCTCCCCTTCTTGGCTGCAAGTCGTCCTCTGACTTGCTCCGGAGGAATCCAAATGTGCTTGTCTTGATGTTTGAATAGCAAGGGAGTAGTACACTACTAAGTGCTAACCAGGAATTCTCCCCTTCCTTGGGCTGACCTAGTTGCATAAGAGAAAAACAAGAAGGACTTTGCAAGATATTGTTTGTGTTAATGCAGCCCCCTATTTTATCATTATATTGTAACCTAAAAAGATATTTCAGATTAGAGCAAATATAATGTTTATGGCCAAATATTGTCTTTTGCAATTATACTTGCCAATAAAGTGATATGTATGATTAGACAAGTATGAAAATTCAGAATATGCAAAAAGTTTCTTCTCTAAACATTTTAAATCACAAAGAATATCAAATTCAATATAACCGAAAGTATTTAGAGAAGACATGAATTTCAGTTCATCTTGAGCACAAGTAATAGGATGAAAAAGGTTTGCTTCAGCACAAGTGTATGGATCCAGACAAAAAGTATTACTCTTATTCACTACTTGTGGCATAGAAGTAAAAGAAGCATCAACATACAACTTGTCTTTATCACAAGGAACAACAAACCATTCGTCTTGTCACAAACTATAATCAGCAATAGGTTCAACAATTTTTTGCTCTTGTATAGCATTTATAGCGGTTAAATTTTCAACATTATGGGCCTCATTATTCTTGCAGGTATTCACAGATAATACAATTTCCTTTTCAGCACTCACAACAAGCCAAAATCATAAAACAATATAATCGTATGATTTGCCAACTAACATGGTTTGAATTTCATAATAGAGCCCTTTCTTAAACCTATTCATGACTTTCTCCATGCATTCATCTAATCCACCAAACATGACACAAATCTTGAAGGTATGATAGCATTGCTTGACAGTCCTACTACACTGCTTCAAGTTGTCTAATTTTGCACGTAAACAATCAGCATAATACTCTGGGACATATTCAACTCGAAAGCATTTTAAAATCTTTCCAAGATTGTGGAACATTGTTATGCCTACAAATATGTTTCTATGTAGTCAAAGCATATTTCGTTAAAGTACTAGGATCGGAACAACAAAAATCATTTGATGTTCAGTCAAGTCATGATTATCAAATTCTACATCTACCTTAAGCTCCCAATCAATGTAAGCATGAGGATCAAACATACCAGCATATAATGGTAAGTGTTGAATGATATCTTGAATGGGAGTGTCTTGCTTCCACTGTTTAGAAATCTTTGTACCACCTGTCATGATTAGTGGAAAACAAAAAACACACTAATATGTTTTCTCCTGTCAACTACTAGGATGGGCTGGGTGTAATTCTCTCAAATTGAACTTGTTCAAACAAGCTCTTACAAGTTCTCACCTTGCTCAATAGGAGGGGACGACAACCAACAAGTTTGCAAGCCTGGAATGAAGTGTATCGGTGCCGCAACAACAAAACCTGTCAAGCTGTAATCGAATATGTGGAGCTATAGGTGGGCTGAAACAAGGAATGTACTAGCACCACATTACTTATAAAAGCAAGCTGAATAATCGTTCAACAGTGGTACTGTGCTGGTCCTAGGCTAAACCATGCTAGAGACGTGAGCCTAGGCACAAAGGTAGTCACCAACCAAGAGCAACTAGCACCACACAAACAAAATAAATCGATTCAACACATTTTTCTATCACTTCCTTTCCTCCTCTCTTTTTTTCTCATTTTTTGTTTTCTTCTTCTTTTTTTCTTTCTTTCTTGCATTTTTTTCACAAGACTAAACTATTTTGCTGAACAATATGACAAAACCACAACAAAGGATCAGTTTCACAGATTGCTGATCGTCAATCTCGAAAACAATTGCGGAACACTCAATACAAATATTGTAACAAGACCAGATCCGTTGGAAAGATAAAGAGATAAGCTTTTCAGATTGTATTTAAATACTTAAATCGGACTCAATATGTATCCGTGGTGGCCAAAACACCGCAGCGATGTATATGATGATAATGGATCTCGTGGTGACCAAACATGATAGAACTCAAAACTGTAAAGGATTAGACACTAAGACCAGCAACTCGACACAAACGATGCAACTAAAAACTCAACAAGCCGTAACTAAGTAGTACTAGTAAGGCTCAAAAAGTTAATAGGATTGCAAGAAAATTGATCTAGTATTTTTTTGGCTTTTCTAAACTATAGGAAAAATAAAAACAACAATGGATTGATAACCTCTCACCGATAAACCTCGCTTTTATACCAACTAATGGGAACCCGCTAGGGTTTATGCCCAATCTTTCGATGAGAGGTGCGGATAACTCGATTGATAACGAGGAGACGCTCTGGGCCCGACTACAACCCTCCAGGGTTGTGCCTTTGCAACCGATACACCTCCTCCACTACTGCGAACGTGTGGTCGCGTCACCGGCCTCTAGGGCACCTGTCCTGCAAGCAACAGGGGTGGATCTAGATCTTGTTATCGGGGTCAGTTGACCCCGATAACTTTCTGAAAATAGCACTAAACATTCTCTCATCCACTTGCAAATCACACTTAAAATAGCGAATCAATACATGTTTGACCCCGTCACTTAGTACTTGACCCCAGTAAGGTGATATCCTAGATTCACATACATGTTTGACTCCGTCACTTAGTACTTGACCCCAATAAGGTGATATCCTAGATTCTCCACTGGCAAGGAATCGAAGAACTAGCAAGAACAAGTATTGAACAATTACTAAAATTACTAGATGGGAATGATAGGTTTCAGTCTCAAACTCAATATCGAACGATGTGGGGTTCTGAAGACTCGAAGACGGGAGACTGGACCGTCACGGGTGCTTACAAGTAACTATCAAAGGCTAAACTTGATCTAAACAAAACCCCATCAGTTTGTGGTGGCTATGGGGGTATAAGAGAGGGTAAGGGCACAACCAGGACCTGGTGGGGGTCGTGCTCCAACCCTTGTCGCACCCCCATGGGCTCCGACACGATACACAGGCCGATCGCCCGAAAGACGGTGGCGCAGCACCCGGACAGATTCTAGACGTCCAGTTGTTTTGACGATTCCCGTCGCCTCAGATACGGTTTTGACATGAGACCTATTCCATTGGAAGATCTATGAAATTTCCTTTCCAACCATATAAAGAACGTCCCAAACGGAGTCCCTATGAGGTCGTGGCGACCGTTGCAAGTTGACCCAGTCATGCAGTCCGAATCCAGCGCCCAAAACGTGTTGGCCTGGATCTCTTTCCATCTTTGGGCCAAAAGTGACATGGATGTCTGGTGGAGGACGTGGGGAACACTTGTACTTGGTCCCCAATCAACCTCTTTGGTCCTCCATGCCTTCCATGTGTGTTTAGTACTCTTTTGGATCCATGTATGTATTTTTGAAAAGGATAATGAACAAACATCATGGCACATCATCAATTCATCAAATTTAGCAAAGATAGTTATGATATAGGATAGATTCACCTTTGGTTTAAAAGCTATTAACATGGTTATATCGGAGCTGGTTATGTTCTCATCATTCTCCCCTTCTTGGCTTCATGTCGTCCTCGACTTGCTCCGGAGGAATCCAAATGTGCTTGTCTTGGTGTTTGAATAGCAAGCGAGTAGTATGCTACTAAGAGCTAACTAGAAATTCTCCCTTTCCTTGGGCTGACCTTGTTGCTAAAGAGAAAAACTAGAAGGACTTTGCAAGATATTGGTTGTATTAATGCAGCCCCCTATTTGATCATATTGTAACCTAAAAGGATATTTCATATTAGAGCAAATATAAATTTTATGCACCAAATATTGTCCTTTGCAATTATATTTGCTAATAAAGTGAGATGTATGACTAGACAAGTATGAAAATCCAGAATATGCAAAAAGTTTCTCCTCTAAACATTTTAAATCACAAAGAATATCAAATTCAATATAACCCAAAGTATTTAGAGAAGACATCAATTTCTGTTCATCTTGAGCACAAGTATTAGGATGAAAAAGGTTTGCTTCAGCACAATTGTATGGATCCAGACAAAAAGTATCATTCTTATTTACTACTTGTGGCGTAGAAGTAAAAGAAGCATCAACATACAACTTCTCTTTATCACAAGAAACAACGTGCAATTCATCTTGTGACAAACTAAAATCAGCAATAGGTTCAACGATTTCTTCCTCTTGTATAGCATTTATAGCAGTTAAGTTTTCAACATTATGGGCCTCATCATTCTTGCAGGTATTCACAGACAATAAAATTTCATTTTCAGCACTCACAAGAAGCCAAAATAATTGAGCCCTTTCTTAAACCTATTCATGACTTTCTCCTTGAATCCATCTAATCCGCCAAACACGACACAAATCTTAAAGGTATGATAGTATTGTTTGACAGTCCTACTACATTGCTTCAAGTTGTCTAATTTTTCAAGTAAACAATCAGTATAATACTCGGGGACATATTCATCTCGAAAAAGCATTTTAAAATCTTTCCAAGTTTGTGGAACATAGTTATGCCTACAAATATGTTTCTATGTAGTCAAAGCATATTTCGTTAAAGCACTAGAAGCAGCAAAGATCATTTGATATTCAGTCAAGTCATGATTATCCAATTCTGCATCTACCTTAAGCTCCCAATCAATGTAAGCATGAGGATCAAACATACCAGCATATAATGTTAAGTGTTGAATGATATCTTGAATGTGAGGGTCTTGCTTCCACTGCTCAAAAATCTTTGTATCACCTGCCACGATTAGTAGAAAACAAAGAACACACTAATATGTTTTCTCCTGTCAACTACTAGGACAGGCTGGGTGTAATTCTCTCAAATTGAAGTTGTTTAAATAATCTCTTACAAGTTCTCACCTTGATCAACAGGAGGGGATGGCAACCAACAAGTTTGTGAGCCTGGAATGAAGTGTATCGGTGTCGCAACAACAAAGCCTGTCAAGCTGTAGTCGAATATGTGGAGCTATAGGTGGGCTGAAACAAGGAATGTACCACATTAGTTATAAAAGTAATATTCTAAATAATCATTTGACGGTGGTACTGTGCTAGTCCTAGGCTAAACCATGCTAGATACGTGAGCCTAGGCACAAAGGTAGTCACCAACCAAGAGCAACTAGCACCACACAAACAAAATAAATCTATTCAGCCGTTTTTTCTTTCACTTCCTTTCCTCCTCTCTTTTTTTCTCTTTTTTTGTTTTGTCTTCTTCTTTTTGCCTTTCTTTCTTGTAATTTTTTTGCACAAGACTAAACTCTTTTGCTGAACAATATGACAAAACCACAGCAAAGGATCAGTTTCACAGATTGCAGATCGTCAATCTCCAAAACAATTGTGGGACACTCAATACAAATTTTGTAACAAGACTAGATCCGTTGGAAAATTACAAAGATAATCTTTCCAGATTGTATTTAAATACTTAAATCGGACTTAAGATGTATCCGTGGTGCCCAAAACACCACAGCGATGTATATGATGATAATGGATATCGTGGTGACCAAACGTGATAGAACTCAAAACTCTAAAGGATTAGACACTAAGACCAGCAACTCGACACAAACAGATGCAACTGAAAACTCATCAAGACCTAACTAAGTAGTACTAGTTAGGCTCAAAAAGTTAATAGGATTGCAGGTAAACTAATCTACTATTTTTTTGGCTTTTCTGGACTATAGGAAAAATAAAAACAACAATGGGTTGATAGTCTCTCACCGATAAACCTCACTCTGATACCAACTGATGGGAACCCGCTAAGGTTTATGCACAATCTTTCAATGAGAGGTGTGGATAACTTGATTGATAACGAGGAGACGCTCTCGGCCCGACTGCAACCCTCCAGGGTGCCTTTGCAACCGATACACCTCCTCCACTGTCGCGATCGTGTGGGTCGCGTCACCAGCCTCTAGGACACCCGTCCTGCAAGCAATCAAAGAACTAGCAAGAACAAGTATTGAAAAAGTACTGAAATTACTAGATGGGAATGATAGGTTTCAATCTCAAACTCAATATCAAACGATGTGGGGTTCCAAATACTCGAAGACGGGGGAGGCTGGACCATCACGTGCGCTTACAAGCAAGTAGCAAAGGCAAAACTTGATCTAAACAAAACCCCATCATTTTGTGGTGGCTATGGGGGTATAAGAGAGGGTAGGGGTAGGACCAGGACCTAGCACTACGTGAAAACCTCAAATAGGTCACACAACATTTGTAACGAGCCCTTAACGCCCGTTACATCGACCCACATCTGTAACGGTTGTTGTTTGGCTCCCGTTACTTATAAGCGCGCCAGGACGACCCCAAGGTTGGCCTCCACAACGCCTGTTACCAATGTGGACTTTTGGTAACGGGCTTCTAAGGACCGATTAGGCGACCAGAGAGGGGGAGGGAGTGAATGGGAGCCGATACAAATTCTTCTCCAAAGAGAGAACTCGGCCCATGTCCCAAATTCACAACCAAGGATCCCCACACAAGTTTGCTAAAGTCGCGTAGTCACAACAGACCTACCAACCCTAAGAGCAAACCCCAAACGATCCCAAAGTGAAAGCGAAACTCAAAGAGCAAAGGACTTAGCAGCTCAGAACTGGACCAGGCGGACCATCCGCAAGCACTAGGCGGATTGTCCGCGAGGTCTAGGCGGACTGTCCGCATGCACTAGGCAGACCATCTGCGAGGACTAGGGGGACTGTCCGCGTGGCTGTGGCGGACCGTCCGAAAATAACCCCCGAACCTCTAGTACTGCACCCTCAATAACGGACTGTCCGCGATGGGCCCGCGGACCGTCCGCCCCATCACGGACCGTCCAACACTCTAGTACACGAAGAACACTTGGGCTGTCAAGCTTCTCGCGGACCATCCGCCATGTACATGCGGACTGTCCGCCAGGAGGAATTCCTGCAGCCCGAGCTCGACCCATTGAAGGTCAGCTGCACCTTCCCTTTGTCCGATCTCCCGAATCAACCAAGGGATTGCTACCAAATCATAGGTGAAGATGAAGCATCTCTAGGAGATGCTATACCTACGAATTTGTAGCCTCAAACCCACTGAATCGAGAGGAGTCGAGATTCTACCGAGCTCAAGAACAAAGCTAGGTTTCCAACCGAAATTTTTCAATCGGAGTCCAAATTCGGAGATTGGGGGATCAAGATCAAGCACAAAGATGCACGAGGCAACTATCCATGATTCCCACCAACAAATCTGAACCGAAACACCTCAGAATCGAAGAAACAACTCGCACACGAAAAACCGACAAAAATAGCTTGAAAAAGACACGAAAATCCAACGAGCTGCAAACCGGGAATCGACGTAACCTTGAAAGCTTCCATTCACTCGGAGGTTAGATTCTTTACAAACAGAGGAAAAATCTAACCCAATAGAGCAAGGAAATGAGAAGCAGTTCGGAAGGACAGTTTGCCTGGAAACCCTAGAGCTAATATATATGAGTCCCCTCCGGGCCAGGCAAAAGACCACACTACCCCTAGCATTTAAGTTGTGATACAACCCCTTAGGGGAAAATAGGTCATGTAGCACTCCTCTTCATCGCACAGTCACGCCGTTGCCGCAGACCACATCCTTCCGATGCAAGCCCTGCGATCCCGCCACACGTCTACCGGCGTCGAAGCTTCTCGGCGGGCTCGGATCCCGTCTCCGCCCACGGAGCCTCCAGTCTTGGTTTTGTGGCTCAACCCTGTAACCCGACGGTTTTCTGGTGAACCACCGCAAACCCCGCGTGCAGACTCCGGTCGTGAGCCGCTACCCTACACCGGCTCTTGTCGATGACTTCGTCTTGCTTTTCTCACCACCATGCGGCCCGCACTTGACCCTGCTGGCCACCGGTCCCTCGAGTCAGGCCTACTTGTCTCTCCACTCCTCAGAGGCCGCGCAAGGCATAGACCTTTCGCGCCCACTATTCACCTGCACCAACGCAAATCAAGCTGCAACCTGCACCTGCAATACTCGGCCAAGAGTCAGTCCACACCACGCTGTCAATCACTCATCACAGCCAGGATCGACAATCCACTGATTCTCGGACACTCCGGTCCTCAATCTCCCCCTTGATGAATGCATTGACTACACACACAAGTAACCAATTCAGAGAAAAGAAAAAGAAAAGAAACAAAAGAAAAATTCAGACAAGTGATCAAAAGCCAAGAAAAGATCACTTGAGTGAGAAAAATCTCGGTCCCCTAAGGCAAGGGCAACGGCTCGACACAACCGAGATAAAATGCTCCAAAAATGCCGACTCCTCAAGGTGAGGCAAAAGGGCTCTACACCATCGGCAAAAGAGCACAACTAAAATCCAGGCGAAAAAGAACTTCCAAAAACATAAATGCAAGCTCCCCTTCAACAAATGCATTTCTCCCAATTTTCCTTTCCTTGATGCAACACTCCCCCTGGAAACATGGAAACAAGAATTGGGTAGTTTCCTCCCCCTTGTTGGTAATGCATGAATAAGTCTACAAATGCAAGCATGTGCTTCTAAAATATACAAAGAGCACTAAAACATGCTAAAATTGAGACATGGACAAGAAAGATAGCCACAATTTGAGCACAAGCATCACCAACAAGATAGAAAGGGATATACAAGCAAGTGATATAGCAATGATTATAATGAAGCATTTTTCACAAAAATTTCCCTCTCATGAGCATAGGACCTAAACATGATCAAACTGAGCACAAACAACATATAACTCACAAACTTCATGCAAGGTCACACATTCTCATCACAAGGTCATCACAAACACCTACAAGCTATCTCATGTCATGTCAAAGCCACCGAGCCATGTCTCCACTTCTAGATATGAGACTTATCATCGGTGAACATCATGCAACAGTTTAGCACCCAAGAAAAGGAATTTAAAACATTTAGGACATGGAAGCACATTTTCCAAGCATAGGCATCTCACATACCATTTTCATGATTTATAAATTAAGCATGGTACATGATGTGCCTTTGCGACAAAAAGAAGCTTAGGCTTCTCCACAAGATAGCATGTAGGCTAAACATTCATGATGATAAATGGATCTTTGACCCCAAATGAAAAGAACATGGTTCCAAGCATAAATTAAGCAAGATATAGCCATAAGCACCCAAAATGAACATGAAAGGCATTCTACTCACAAGAGAGGATCATATAGCATTTTTACAAAAAGAAGGCATCCACAAGCATATATATCCCAAATCTACCAAGAGCATAGCTATACATCTTATGAGCATCACAAGCAAAGCCATAACCTCATCTCTAGCATATCATGGTGACCAAAGCATATGAGAGAAGCACATCTCTATGGCATATGTTACAAATGCAGTCTATGATACAAAGATGCAGACATGGTATGATACATGAATGAAAATGCAACATGCATATGTACATCAACCCTCCCAACCGAAGCTCAAAAAGGAAATACAACTCCAAGCTCTCCTCGCAAACGAGCAAATGTAGCTTGGTCCAAAGGCTTGGTTAGGATATCGACAAGCTGCTTTTCTGTAGGTACATGGATGAGGTCTATGTTTCCCTTCTCAACATTGTCTCTCAGGAAGTGATACGTCACTTCTATGTGTTTGGTTCTGGAGTGGAGCACGAGGTTTTTGGCAACACTAATGGCACTCGTGCTATCACACATGAGAGGTACATGGGAACATTCCTCACCAAAGTCACTCAGCGTGTATGTGATCGAAAGCAGCTGTGAGCAACAACTAGCGACAGCAACATAATCGGCTTCTGTGGTAGACTGAGCTACACTAGACTATTTGCGAGAAGACCAAGAAACAAGCGAAGATCCCAAAAACTGACAAGTCCCTAAAGTCGGCTTCCGATTGACTCGACACCCCGTAAAATTGGCATCCGAAAAACCAAGAAGCGAAAGGGAAGAGGACGCTGAGTACTAAAGACCGAGCTTAGGAGTGTATCGAAGATACCTGAAGATCCGCTTGACGGCCTGCCGATGTGAAGTCCTCGTCGCCGTCAGGTAGAAGAGGGAGCCAATCATGCTCCGGTACCCCTTCTGGTCCATGGGCTCTCCATCCTCGTCCCAGTCAAGTGCTGTAGTCGTACTCATCGGTGTCGACAGGGGCTTCGAGTCGTCCATCTTGAACTTCTTGAGGATGTCCTTTGTGTATTTGGCTTGATGCACAAAGGTTCCCTCCTTCGCCTGCTTGATCTGAAGCCTGAGAAAGATCTGCAATTCTCCCATCATAGACATCTTGAATTTTTACTCATATCCTCTGCAAACCTTGCAACCAACGAGTGAGACGAGCCACCAAAGACAATATCATCCACTTACACCAGAACAAGTAGGATATCATTACCCTGCCTGAGGAGAAAAAGAGTCTTATCAACCTTGCCTATCTCAAACCCCTTGCTAAACAAGAACCCCCTCAAACGGCCATACCAAGCATGAGGAGCTTGTTTCAGCACATATAACGTCTTTCTCAGCCTATACACCCTGTGGGGAAACTCAACACTCTCAAAGCCCGGTGGTTGCTTCACATAAACTTTCTCCTCTAAGAACCCATTCAAGAAGGCACTCTTCACATCCATTTGGTACAATTTGAACCCTTTAGCCACAGAAAATGCTAGAAGGATCCTGATTGCCTCCAAACGGGCTACAGGAGCAAATGTCTCCTCATAGTCTATCCCCTCCTTCTGACTATAACCCTGAGCAACCAACCTCGACTTGTTCCTCACCACTTCACCATTTTCTCCCTCTTTGTTTTCCACACCCATTTTGTCCCAATAGGTTTGCAATTTGGCGATGGCTCCACTAACTCCCACACTTGGTTTATCTCAAAATTCTTTAACTCATCATGCATGGCATTCACCCAATTAGGATCAGATAGAGCGTGTGCAATGTCTTTCGGCTCAAAGGTAGCAATAAAAGCTGAATGAGCAAAGTGAGAAGCATTTCTGGACCTCGACCGTGTCGTACGCTCATTGATGTCACCGATGATTCTTGAGGGTGGATGATCAACTTGAATGCGCCTCGGTGCCTCTCGCCTGGAGACAACCTCCCCCTCAGCAGCTGCTTCCACTTGATCTTGCTGAATTGTAGGCTGTGTAGGGGATGGATCATCCTGCACCGTAGTCGTCGTAGTGGAAGTAGAGGGCACATCCGTGGCTAGAACTTCACCATCATCACCATCATCCTCGCCAGCATCATCCTCCTCGTCCTCAAAGATCCTCTTGCCAACTTCATCATCACATGCACAGTCAAAGACAGACGAATTGCATGGTTGTGTCTCGTCGAATGTCACCTCGCAAGTCTCCATGACTAGGTTATTATCAAGGTTGAGCACACGAAATGCTCTAGAATGACTAGCATAACCCAAGAAAATCCCATTGGAAGACCTCGACTCAATCTTATCAAGCCTACCCTTCTTGAGAATGATGCACCGACAATCAAAAGCCCTGAAATGGCTCACTCTAGGTGCTCGCCCGTGCATGAGCTCATATCATGTCTTCTTCAAGAAGGCTCTCAGAAAAATCCGGTTCCCAACATGGCAAGAGGTATTCACCGCTTCCGCCAAATATCTCCTTGGAGTCCTATGCTCATCAAGCATCGTCCGAGCCATCTCACAAAGGGAACGATTCTTCCTCTCAACCACACCATTCTGACAAGACACATAGGGAGAAGAAAACCAATGTTCGAGACCCAAATCACGACAAAAGGTTTCGAAACGAGAGTTTTTAAATCCTTTGCCATTGTCGCTATGAATAGCTTGAACAACATCTCCATGTCTCTTGTTCTTCAACCTCAAGATTAAATCTCTCACAAAACCAAATGTCTCCCCCTTGTCAGCCAAAAAGAAGACCCAAGCATAGCGATAATAGTCGTCCACAATCACAAGGATATACCATTTCCCACCCGCTGAGCACACACGAGCTGGACCAACCAAGTCCATATGGAACAGCTCGCATGGCCTCTCTGTCATAACGGATGTCAGAGGCGGATGAGAGGCGGCGACCATCTTGCCATGCCTACATGGAGCACATACCAAGTCCTTTTGGTACTTCAACTTTGGCAATCCTCGGACTAATCCTAGCCCACTCAAGCGTGACAACAAGTCAAAACTCAAGTGACCTAGTCTCCTATGCCATTTCCAAAGCTCAAACGAAACACCAGCAACCAAACAACTCGAAGAGCCAACACACTAAGAAAAATTGGCTCTGAAAATCTGACCCTCGGGGACGATCTTGCACACGAGATCGCCTCGAGAATCCAAAACACGAGAACAACTCGTCTTGAAACGGACCTCAAAACCCTCATCAAGAAGTTGAGAGTCAAAGAGAAGATTGTAACCCAAAGACTTGACAAGAGAAACACGCCGAAGAGTCACAAACTCACTCACCTTCACCGTGCCCACTGAAAGCACTCTACCTTTCCCATTATCCCCAAAAGTGATGTACTCTTTGGTCATCACCAGGGTGAGGCTAGAGAACCACCGTCGATCTTCGGTCATGCGTCGAGAGCAACCAGAGTTGATCAACCAAAAGCCCTCCATGCCTCCCACCTGCAAAATAAAAAACGAGAGCGAGAGTGAGCAAAGGACTCAGCACTAGGGTTAGTACAAAACGAATCAAACTAGTGCCCACCATTTGCTCAAATGTGGGGTTAGCAAAATCCATCATATCTCTCCTAGGTGGAACATCCACACATCCCCTTGGAGGACGACGCATACCACGAAGGGGAGACCGTGGCCCGTAGCTCCTTTGAGACCTAAAACTGCGATCGTTCCCCCGATACTCGTATTGGCCATGAGCAAAGGAACATCCAGCAAACTCGATACGCCCAAGCCCAACACGCCTACCACCTTCTCTATGTGGTGGCTCACCTTGAGGCACAAACTCACGCCTCTCACGAGGGTAAATAGTACGCACCATACCCTCACCTCTCGGCACCAACCTAGGCTCAGGCACACCACGAGAAGGGCGGTACCTGTCCTTGTTGGCCAACTCTCTAGCCAACCTCTCCTCACGCTTCCTCCTAAAGCAAAACTCAGCAGGTGCCCATCCCTCCCACAATGCTCACAATGGAAGGGTTTAAGTTTTGGCTTTGGTTTTGGGTTCTCTTTGGGCTCTGGCTTCTCCTCACTCGGTTTCTCCTCATTCGGTTTCTCTCCCTTCTTCCCAAAGAACTCATTCCCCAAGACACTCTTGAATTTGATGGGTTTCTGGAAGTTGTCGATTTGTGGAGCAAACACGGGTGGAGCTGGGGTTGTGTCTAGTCGGTTCCTAAGATGATTCGGCTTAGGAACAAAGGCATTTTTGTGGTGGGTTTTTGGTGGCTCTAGGATATCACTCTCACCACTTCCCTCACCAGCCTTCTTTGCCCCAAGCGCTTTCCAATCCTAGCGCTTGTATGTCTCTATCATTATTCTCAACTGAGGCCCATGAGCAGACAA
The DNA here is from genome assembly GCA_947561735.1 of Cenchrus americanus. Lineage (NCBI taxonomy): Eukaryota > Viridiplantae > Streptophyta > Magnoliopsida > Poales > Poaceae > Cenchrus > Cenchrus americanus. The sequence goes on from OX387244.1 coordinate 155,993,999, forward strand.
CCAACCCATCAACTTTCTCAACTCATCATTCTCATCCTGCAAACGATCAACATAGTGTGCAAGTTTCATATTCTTCACAACATTTATTTCACAAGTAGAGCAAATAGTAGGAATAGGAGCTTTCAGCTGAGCCTCTAGGGATCTAGCATAAACAAGCGAATCATCTAGTTTCTCATGCTAAACAGGACAAGAAGTGCAAGCACCAAGCAAGGAGGGCCTAGATTTCATCTCATCTAGCTCAACCCTAAGAACATCTAGTTCCGCAACCTTGGAGGCATACTTCTCCTTAAGCACAGTCAATTCACCAAGAAAAGTGGAACAATCAGTGCATTCAGGTTCATTGGTCACAACAGGAGCAGACTTAAGAGAATCTATTTGAGCCCTAGCAACATCAAGCAAAGATTCTAGCTCAACCACCTTCTCCTTAGTCTCTCCAAGCAAAGACCTATACTCCCTCTTCTTCTTGTTGGACTTTCTAAGCACATCATCACGGTTGTCAAGCAAGTCATTCAACCTAGCATTCTTCGCTACCAAGAAGGATGGGCTATTGCTTACCTCTTCCTCGGAGTCGGAGCCCGAGTCATCCTTGTTGCTCTTCTTGCTTGCGGAGCTATGTGCCATGCCGCAAAAGCCTTGGTCCGCGAAGCACAAGCCGTTGATGTTCTTGCCCGACCGCTTGCCCTTGTGCCGGTTCTCTTCTTCATCACTTGAGCTCGATGAAGAGTGGCAGGAGCTTGAGTCTATGTCGCTCGCACCAGCCACCATTGCTCGCTCCTTCTTCTTGTGACCACCACTCTTCCTTGGCCTCCGCTCGGACTTGTTCTTGCCCTTGTAGTCATCCCTCGAGCGGTGCTTATGGTCGGTCCTCGAACGGTGCTTGTGCTCGGGCTTGACCTCCATGGCTTCCGGGCACTCGACGATGAAGTGCCCGTGCTTTCCGCACCGGTAGCACGTGCCCGAGCTCCTCCAAGTGTTCCTCCGGTTCGTGTACATGCGCTTGACCGCCTGCTCAACAACACGAGGTCCTCCTCGCCCAGCACGTCGAACTCCTCATCTAGCATGGACACAAGGCAAGACAAAGAATATTGTCTCGAAGACATGTTAGCATTAGTCCTTGAACCAGATACGAGAGCCAGACTATGGGGATTAGTCGGGTTCTCGATCTTTGCACGCACCCCACGATCCACCTAGGACGACTTGAGCTTGGAAAACAGCTCGTCCACCGTGAGGGTCTCATACTTCTCCGACTCTAGGATGGCCTCGACCTTCCCACTACACACTGTACGATCCAGAGAATGGAAGAGCTTGACCGCCCTGTCATGGTCATCATACGGGAGCACGACCACATTAGCCCTCATGTTGTTCGCACCGTGAAACGCTGAAACATGGCATCTATGGACTCACCAAGGAGATGAGTGAAGTTCTCGTACTCTCTCCGGTAGGTCGCAAAGAGCCAAGCCTAAACTTGAGCGTTCCTGGCATGAGCATTCTTTAGCTGCTCCCAAATCTTGCACGCCAAATCGTCTGTCTGAACCCGTTCGAATTCGTATTGACACAAAGAACGGTACAAGTAGTTGACCACCTTGTTGTTGGCGTCGAACATGTATCCTGGAGCAAGGAAGTTCACTGGATCAACATAAGCTGTGTTCACCGTGACATCCCACAGGATCTGACCCATGCCGCGGAGAAAAGTGGCCATCCGCCTTTGCCACATATGGTAGTTCTTACCATCAAAGTGTGGAGGACCTGAACCCCGTTCCTTTGTAACTGGCTCTGGTACCAATTGAAGGACCGATTAGGTGACAAGAAAGGGGGGAGTGAATGGGAGCCGATAAAAATTTTTCTCCAAAGAGAGAACTCGGCCTATGTTCCAAATTCACAACCAAGGATCCCCACACGAGTTTGCCAAAGTTGCGTAGTCACAACGGACCTACCAACCCTAGGAGCAATCCCTAAACGATCCCAAAGCGAAAGTGAAACTCAAAGAGCAAAGGACTTAGCAGCTCAGCACTGGACTAGGCGGAATGTCCGCAAGCACTGGGAGGACCGTTTGTGATGTCTAGGCGGACTGTCCGCAGGCACTGGACGGACCATCCGCGAGGACTAGGCGGACTGTCCGCGTGGCTGCGGTGGACCTTCCGAAAATAACCCCCGAACCTCCAGTACTGCACCCTCAATAACGGACTGTCCGCGATGGGCCCACAGACCGTCTGCCCCGTCACGGACCGTCCGACACTCTAGTATGGACCGTCCGCGAACTCCGTGTAACAAAAATCCACCAACAAAATGGATCGAATGGAAGACACACAAGAACTCGCGAAGAACACGATAAACACTTGGGCTGTCAGGCTCCTCGCGGGCCGTTCGCCATGTACCCGCGGACTGTCCGCCAGGAGGAATTCCTGCAGCCCGAGCTCGACCCCTTGAAGGTCAACTCCACCTTCCCGTTGCCAGATCTCTCGAATCAACCAAGGGATTACTACCAGATCATAGGTGAAGATGAAGCATCTCTAGGAGATGCTATACCTACGAATTTGTAGCCTCAAACCCACTAAATCGAGAGGAATCAAGATTCTACCGAGCTCAAGAACAAAGCTAGGTTTCCAACCGAAATTCTTCAATCGGGGGCCAAATTCGGAGTTTAGGGGATTAAAATCAAGCACAAAGATGCACGAGGCATCTACCCATGATTCCCACCAACAAATCCGAACCGAAACACCTTAGAATCGAAGAAACAAGTCGCGGACAAAAAACCAACGAAAATAGCTCAAAAAAGACACGAAAATCCAACGAGCTACAAACCAGGATCGACACAATCATGAAAACTTCCATTCACTCGGAGGTCAGATTCTTTACAAACAGAGGAAAAATCTAACCCAATAGAGCAAGGAAATGAGAAGCAGTCCGGATGGATAGTTTGCCTGGAAACCCTAGAGATAATATATATGAGTCCCCTTCGGGCCAGACAAAAGACCACACTACTCCTAGCATTTAAGTTGTGATACAACCCCTCAGGGGCAAATAGGTCATGTAGCACTCCTCTTCATCACACGGTCACGCCGTTGCCGCAGACCGCGTCCTCCCGGCGCAAGCCCTGCGATTCCGCCACGCGTTCGCTGGCATCGAAGCTTCTCGGCGCGCTCGGATCCCGTCTCCGCCCGCGGAGCTTCCGGTCTTGGTTTTGTGGCTCAACCCTGTAACCCGACAGTTTTCTGGTGAACCGCCGCAAACGCCGCGTGCAGACTCCGGTCGTGAGCCGCTACCCTGCATCGGCTCTGGTAGACAACTTCGTCTTGCTTTTCTCACAACCATGCGGCTCGCACTTGACCCCACTAGCCACCGGGTCCCTCGAGTCAAACCAACTTGTCTCTCCACTCCTCGGAGGCCGCGCAAGGCATAGACCTTTCACGCCCACTCTTCACCTGCACGAACGCAAATCAAGCCGCAACCTGCACCTGCAATACTCGGCCAAGAGTCAGTCAATACCACGTTGTCAATCACTCATCACAGCCAAGAGCGACCATCCGCCGATCCTCGGAAGCTCCGGTCCTCAGCTTCTTAAATGCCTGTTACATAAATTCTTTATAACAGATGTTTAATAGAGCTCGTTACAAATGTTAAACCTATCAGTAACAGGCTCGTAAAGTCCATTACCGATCAATGCCCTATCAGTAACGGGCTGCTTAAGTCCGTTACTGATCGCTGCCGTATTGGTAATAGGCTATAATGTCGGTTACCGATAATTTTGTACTGGAGACGCATGCTTGTAGGATGCATCTCATTTGCTGGCGACCAAATTGGATGTGTCTCGTTTCTTGGGACTCGCCTCCTTTGATTGCCACTTAGGGTCGCCTTTTTTTCTCACATCGGAAACGTACATTGTTATTGCTCGTCTATGTTCTCCTTCTGACACCACTCGCTCTCTCTCCGCAGAAGGCCACTCCTGTTCCGACAACAACACTCGCTCTCTCTCCTCAGAAGGTCACTCGCTCGATCTGTGTGCTCAGATGTCCCCGCCGGCCTGTCCCGTTCGCTGCCGCTAGCTTTGCACGCTCTAAGGATCGCACTTAATTTCTCTCCTCAGAAAGTCGTCGCTGCAGCAGGCCAGCCGGCCGCCTGCGCGACGGCGAAAGGGGCCAGAGCTGACGTCTACCGCGCCGTCCTCCACGCTGTCGCTGCGGCCGCGACGCCGCCTCCGATCCTCCTCCTCGGCCGCGCTTGCCTCGTAGAATGTCCTAATTGGCACGTCTTATTAAAATTCTTCAGCTGTCCTAATCCTCTTTTGTGTTATCAGTTTTTTTGTGTGACGAATTATTCTCATTTGGTGTATGGAATGCAGATGGCGTCTGCTGCTCGGGCTTGGATGTACAGATAGCTCCAAGAATATTGTAACACCCTGCCCACCAAAGCCGCACCGCCCAGCCCTTCCATAGGGGCGAGCACACGTAGACATAGCACCCTACTTACACTTTCGTCCTCGCTTTGTGTAAAAGAGTTAACCCGAGGGTGGTATGGCAGGTGGACAAAGACTTATAAGTTGGCTCCACCCTTGCTCAACTAGCAATGTGTTATTAAACATGCGCACCTGCGCTCATGGGCCGTCCAAATTGGGCCGAGTGTGACAAAGATTTGGAAAATTTCTTAAGAGGGGTCAATGGTTTTCTAAATCAAGCAGAAGCGGATATGAGAAACCATGGTGTTCAGGCAATGCTTTGCCCCTGTATTGATTGTCTCAACCAAAAGAAATTCGCACAATGGGAAATCATTTTTTCATCATTTGGTCACACGTGGTTTCACAAAAAATTACACGTGTTGGAATAAACATGGTGAGGAAGGCCTTAATGAACTCGAAGCAGGCTGCCTAAATGAAGGTGAAGTGCGACACCATGCTACCGACCATGATGAAGACCTTGATGATAGTGGACTTTTTGAGGGAAATGAACCATTATTCCCACCAAATGTGTTGAGGCCTAAGGATATCACTGATCAAGAAGTTAGGGGCTTCGATGATGGTGAGGTGTTGCGACATGTGCGCAATGTTGATCAAATGTTGCGGGATGTTGAGTTTCAATGAGTGTACACACCTTCTGAATTAGCGAGGCTGAAGCAGTTCATTGAAGATTCAAAGAAACCCCTCTATCCTGATTGCCAGAAGTACTCTCGACTCTTTGGTGATCTAATACTTCTGCAGCATCCTGATTGCCAGAAGTACTCTCGACTCTTTGGTGATCTAATACTTCTGCAGCTTAAGGCAAATCATGGTTGGAGCAACAAAATTGTCAAACATCTATTGGATGTGCTTAAAAACATGCTACCTGAAGGAAACCAAATAGCAGAGTCTGTCTATGTGGCGAAGAAGATAATTTGTCCTCTGGGAATAGAGGTTGAAAAAATACATGCATGCAAGAACAGTTGTGTATTGTTCCATGGAGATTATGCAGACCTTGACGAGTGCCCTAAGTGTGGCTATGATCGGTACAAGAGGAAAAAGGATAGTGGACATGATAATAATCCTGATGACGAGAACGAGTCCGGCGAGATCAGAGGCAAGAAGAATAAGGCTAACTGAGGGGCTCCTGTGAGGGTGGCATGGTCTTTTTGCATCATTCCTCTACTGAGAATATGGTTCGCAACACGAAAGGAGGCCCAACTCTTGCATTGGCATGACGAAGGCCGAAAGGAGCTTAATTATAAGAAAGATGGCAAGTTTAGGCACCTCGCAGATGCAACGCAATGGGGTAACATTAATACCCACTTCCCATGGTTTGACAACGTAAGGAGGATATGGTTTGCTATAAGCACAGATGGTGTGAACCCATTTGGTAACCAGAGCTCAACACATAGCACCTGACCTACCGTGCTGTCGTTGTACAACCTTCCACCCTGGCTATGCAAGAAACAGAAATATATGATGCTGACAATATTGGTCTTCGGGCCAAAGCAATCTGGCGACTGTATTGATGCCTACTTGAGGCAACTAGTTCTATGGGAGCTAGAGTATTGGCCGATGTTGGATGTCCGTCATTCAATTGACAACATGCACGTCAAGAAGAATGCGTGTGAAGCTACTTGTGGAACATTGCTACAATAGAAGTTCAAAGGAAAAGATCATAAAAATGCAAGGAAGGATCTTAAAGAGCTGGGCATTAGGCCGGAGCTCTATGCGGAGGAAACAGAGACAGGGACAAACCTTCATGTTGTTGCAACCACCTTGTCAAAGGCAGAGAGAAAAGAATTCTGCCAGATTTTGCATGATTTGAAAGTACCTTCAGGCTAGTCATCAAACTTCAAGAGGCTAGTGTCAGTGAAGGACATGAAAATGAATTTCAACTTTATGAAATCTCATGATTGCCATGTGTTGATAACAGCTCTTATTCCTGTTGCACTTAGAGGTATCAAGACAGAGCTGGTTCTCAACGTGGTCACAAGCTTGTGTTTATTCTTCAATGCAATAGAACAGAAGGTGAATGATGAGGAAAAACTATTGGACTTGGAGAGGAGGCATTTCGAGACCCTATGCCTGCTTGAAGCTACCTTCCCACCATCATTCTTTGATCTCATGCTGCATCTGACAACACACCTCGCGAGGGAAATATTGTTCCTTGGCCCATCTTACCTCCATCAGATGTTTTCGTATGAGAGGTTCTATGGATTCCTGAAATCATTGGTACATAACCGGTTATTTCCAGAGGAGCCATTGTTCTTGGCTACGAGACCATCGAAGCAGTGGTGTGGGCCATGGGTTATATGGACCCACAAAACCCCATTTGTGTGCCTCGCACACGGTATGAAGGTAGGCTTTCAGGTGTTGTGACCATGGGGAAAAAGTCAGTCACTCCGGATGCACATGCCTTCCAAAAGGCTCATTGCACAGTGATACAACAGCTGCACCTAATTACACCATTTGCCAATGAGCAAAAACGACAACTACGTGAAGACAACCCTAACCGTGGTAGGGCTTGGCTTGCAAAGATGCACATACAAGGTTTCAGCAAGTGGCTCCGAGATTATGTCAAGACATGCAGCAATAATGCTGTAATTACCGACAAGATAAGGAATCTGGCAGTGGGGCCATTTTTCACTGTTATAAGATATGAAGGAATAGATATCAATGGGTACACGTTGTACACCATGACCTAGGATAAAAAGAGCGTCTATCAAAATAGTGGTGTGCGTGTATAGGCCGTCGTTGACGATGGTCATGACGATGATCATGACATGGAGATAGACACATATTATGGTCCAATAGAGAATATATGGGAGCTTGATTATGTAGGATTGAAGGTAACCTTGTTTTGGTGTAGACGGGTCACCAATGGGAAGAGAGTTGTGAGCAAGGACAAATATGGTTATGTTAGTGTTGATCTTCGGTTCTTTGGTTACAAAAATGAACCGTTAGTCTTCACGATGATGTTGAGCAAGTGTTCTATGTATCTGACCTTGCAAAGAAGAACTGGTCTGTGGTTATGCCTGGTAAAAAGGATTGTGAGAATTGAAAATGTTGTTGAGGAGGAGGAATACAACCAGTTTGACAAAATTCCATCCTTTGACACTTCGTACAAGCCCCAACTCTTGGGAACTAACAAAACACCGTACTTGCGTAGTGAACATAGTGAAAAAATTCATATACAAAAATCAAGGAAGAAAAAGCATGCCTGATTTCTGCTGAATCCTTTCTGTAATAACGGAGGATGTGTTTATTGGTGGAATTGGAATCCGTTTTGTAATATCAAGGATGTGATGTATTGGTGCAATTTCAATCCTTTTTGTAATATATGGGACATGGTGGAATTTGAATCATGCTTGTAATATATTCTGCCAAAGATACTATATATATTATGTTTATATTCTGCTTCAGTTCAATAACGGGCAAGAGACGGGGATTAACGAACTCGTGTCGCCTTTGTTACGGGTAAGAGACGAGGACAAACGAACCAGCCTCGCCTTTGTTACGGGCAAGAGGCGAGGACTAACGAACCAGCGTCGCCTTTGTTATGGGCAAGATATGCGAAATCACGAACAAATTACATCAAAAGAGACATGGATTAGAGCAACTTCAAGAGTTTGCCAAATTTTACTTGGCAAATCTTGTGCTTTTCCAACTTCTAATAAGATATGACAAGTAAAAAAGAGTTCATTTCCAATAATCTGGCATAATTTCACTTGCCAAATCCAGATCTAACTTACATCAGGAATCCTGAGAGAAACAAGTTGATATGATAAACTGTTGGAGTTGCTCTTAGCCAGCCCCGTCCGCTTGTTCTTCAAGCTTTGCAAGTGAGTAGGTAAATCATACAAAAAATTGCACTGCACAGAGATAATCACAAAAGCATGTCTCTTGAGATGCAAAATCACACACAAAGATTACAATCATCAATGATACATCAAAATAATGTTACAATGCGGTCATATCTTCATGACAGATATGCAAAATCACACACACACAGATTACACTCATCATTGATACATCAGAACAAGGTTACAATGCGGCCATAACTTCATGACGAGATATGCAAAATCACACACACACATCGATCTTGCTCACAGGTCGTCGATCTTGCTGCACGTGGTCATCGAACAAGCTCCATTTTTGTTGATGGCTTAGAGAATTGATTCCTGGCTGGCAATGAGACCACAAAGCATCCTTAACCTGCACTTTTGGTTTGCAAGAGAATTCCACAAGTGGAGGGAGAAAGCATAGGAAAAATAATTATCATTGGACACAGGATGAAGGATTGTTCATCCCGAAAACAATGATCATTGGACACAGGATGAAATTGTTCATACTGATGCCAAGAGGTTTTGGGCTACCTTCCCCGGACACGGCTGCAAGAAAGAAGTATGTCACAAGAATTCTTCTGGCAGCTGTGTTAGAGGGATGAGCAACCCAATCACCCATATCACAAGAATTGTTCTAGCAACTGAGAGATCAAGGAGGAGGAAGATGAGAGAAAAGCAAAAGCTTGCACCCTAAAATCTATTCTTTGCGCCATAGCTAGATCTAGATCTAGAGAAGAATGAAGCAAGTGACTTGCTTTATTGTATCAGAAGAAGGAACCATATAGCTAGATCTAGATCTAGAGAAGAAGGAAGCAACTTCAAGTGAGGAGACCGATAGGCGCCGGTGCCTTTTTATAGAAAAAAACAAGGAAGGGATAAGATCAAGAGCACAAGAAACGACCAAGAAGGTTCCCAAGACGGTCAATGGCGAAACTATTGCCAGTCAATGGCTGAGAGCAGAGCTGCAGAGGTAGTGATTCCAATGTAGAACTAAATGATACGCGAAGTAACCAAACATCATCTCCAGTGGCCGTGTTTGGATGGTAGATGTTAGTGTTACTGTTACTAGTAGTTTTTAAAACCTACAAATTAACACATGTGTTTGGCTCCAAAGTGTTAGTTTTCGTGTTAGTTTGCTACAAACTAACACTAACACCTCCATCCAAACATCCAATGTAGTCATCATCTCCAAAAAAAAGAGAGGAAGGGATAAGATCAAGAGCACAGGAAACGAGAAGAGGTTCCCAAGACGGTCAATGGCGAAACTGTTGCCAGTCAATGGATGAGAGCAGAGCTGCAAAGGTACTGATTCCAATATAAAACTAAATGATACGTGGAGTAACTGTTGACGGTGTATATTCGTATCAAAGTTCATATGGATTTGCAAGCAGACAAATCCCCCGTCGTAGTCAAGGGACCCTTCTTCCCTCGAGTGGTGAACCCAAGGTATCTAATCCGTGGAACAATGTGCAACGCAAGGATTCAATCTAGTAAAGGAAGGAAAGATATCTATTGAAGAACCAAATTGCATCTAATCTAAGATATCATCAAAAGAACACATCTAATCTAATCTACTAAAGAGGTAGCAAGAGAAAGCAAGAGATAACCGATCTAGAGAGTCTAGATCATGCTTATGTTGTAACTCCAAACAAGATAGATGAAGATAGAAAAGCGAATCGCATTAAAAGCATCTTTAAACCATGGCCTCCGGCCCGATTTCGAAAATGCCCGCCTTTCATAGCCCCCGTTCTGTCACAATGTACTCCTATTCATGCGGGTAGTCTAGGGTGAGTTCGATAAGAACAAGTTTAAATCACTTGGTCAGTCCGGTATGCACCTCTAGCCACCGCGGCTACAAGAGCACCCTATGCAGTCTATCTTAAGTATAGATTGGGGAAGAAGCAAAACCAAGAAGAAAACAAAATTATTGAGAAGGCACTTGATCGCTAGAAATCAGATTCACTTAAAGACTTCACCATGAATGATTACATGAACAAGATCACCACCGGAGCCTACCTCGATCTTGATCCTTGCTCTGGAGCTCCGACGTGGTCTTCCATGCAAGGTTCCCACGTCGACTAGGGAGACCCTAGACAACTAGCACGACCCTCATCTCCGAGATGGTGTCCCTCAAGCTTCTCTGCTCCATGGCGGCAGGTGACGAATTGAGTTATACGTGGCTCTCGGTTAGGGGGCTATAAATAACCCGAGAGGCATCTAGGTCAAAGGGGGTGACTGGGCCTCGAAACGGGCTGGGCCGGCTGGCCTGGGCCGACCGGTCTGGGCCCATTTCGGCCCAGTTCGTTGCCTACTTCGCCCGATGTTGGTTCCCGAGTCTATTAGATCCTTCCTCTTCTGCATGTAGGCCCTTGTCGTCAGTTTCTCTCCGAGTTGGACGAAGCTCCTTGTCTCGCAAGATTCGGCACTTTTCTAGCTAGGTCCTCGGAGTTTGTCATCTTCTCGGGTTTGGTCCCTGGGCTTCTTGGAGTCAAGTTTGCTTCATTGCATGACTTGTACCAGGCTTCAAGGTCTTGTCAAGGTGCTGAATGAACTTATCCCGGAAGTCTTGCTTTCAATGCTAAAAACCTGCATAAACACTAAAGTCCAAAACCGACATGCACAAATGAACTTGTTATACCAAGGGGGTTAGTACCAATGGATAAGGTATAAAAGTTATGCCAACACCGAAGGTAAACTCATGGCTAGGTTGACGGAATTTCAGCGTCAACAGTAATGAAACATCGTCTCTACACAGATTAGCCAAACGTCATTTCTAATGGAGAATTAAATGATAACGCGGATTAGCCAAATGTCGTCTCCAATGAATACTTAAATCGTGTTTGGAAACAAATCTCATCGATCTTCTCCTTCCAAAACAATTAGGTCCCCTGCCACTTCATCTCTAACCGTGAAAAACAGCAACTGCCTACTCCTCATCGTCACTATTCCCGGCCGGAGATGGATAGCATGCCGGGAAGAAGCAGGCGGCACCAACCATCGTCGTTGTAGGGCCTCCCTCAAGACCTCCGCATTGAGATTGCAGCGCACGTCAGTGCGACCTCGGAGTGGCCCTTGGGTGACCTCTGCAGCCTACGTGGTACTTGCTCGACCATGCACCACGTGTGCGGCCACGGCGACGTCGGCCGACATTTGTCGATAGAGGGGATACGAGATGAGATTTCTTAGGTGAGGACCATGTGTGGTTCGAGGACTGGTGGATGGTCGCTTCCTTGTGTGGTGAGTGATTGACAACATTGTGTGGACTGATTCTTGGCTAAGTATTGCAGGTGCAGGTTGCGGCTTGACTGGTGTTGGTGCAGGTGAAGAACAAGCGCGAAAGCTCAACGTCGGTGAGGCCTCCTGGTGTGGAGAAGACAAGTAGGCTTCGTTCGAGGGACCCGGTGGCCAGCGAGGTCAAGTGCGGGCCGCATGGTGGCATGAACAACAAGATGAAGTCGTGGACGGTTTCATGGTTGAGCCTCAAAACCAAGGTCGAGCCGGGACTACGTGGGAGCCGAGTCATGAGTGGAGATTGGCGGAGGCTACACTGAATTCGCGGGGTTTCCGGTGGCTCACCAGAAAACCACTGGGTTCCTTGGTTGATCCACAAAGCCAAGACCGAAGAACCGAAGACGGTCGTTGCGCAAGACGGTGCGGACCGGTCTAACCGGTGGGTCTGACCGGTCTGACCAGTTGGTACCGGTCTGACCGGTGGTGAGCACTGGTCTGACCGGTGTGTGACGACGCAGTCCGGAGACTTCAAAGCGGAGGACACACGTCGGGATCGCATGGCTTGCGTCGAGGCTACGCAGGGTGCGGTCGCCGGCCATCCGTCCGATGGTGAAGACATGAAGACTTCCAAATCCGCCCTTGAGGGGCTTGTATCCCTAGTTATTAGGAAAGGGCATTTTAGACTTTCGGTTGCCTCCATATAACCCAAGAGGTGAGAGGATGGCAGCCAACTCTTGGAACCCTAGCTCATTTGTTTTCCTATTTTCCTTCCTATTTTCCTTAGGATTTCCATAGGACTAGCTTGAGAGCTTCATGGTGAGATCTTGTGAGAGGGTTGGATGATTGGGCGGCAAGCTAGACCTTGTATGAACCTTTGTTGCATGTATAGATGATTCGGCGTGGTTCCTCAAGGTTTGGATGTGTTGTTCCCGGTTGTTCTTGGTGGTGATTTTTGGAGCCCTCTCTTGGTGATTTCTTTGGGTTGTTTTCGGGACCTTTCTCTTGGGGACTTGATGGGGGAAATTTGTGGGAACTCTTCGTGGTTCTTTAGGCAGTGATTCCCCTCCCAAATCCGTGAGTAAAGGGGCTCGATTTTGGGGTTTTCTGAGTTCTAGGGTTTGTGGTGCTCTTGGAGGGATTTCTTTGATTCCTCCTTTTTGGACGAATTTTGGTGGGATTAAACTTGGCTATGGACCCCTCATGAGGTGTTCCTAATATCCCCAAAGTCTTGTTCAAGTCCGTGGAGCGATTCAGGAGATCTGGGTTTGGATTTGGGGGAGTTGACCCGCGGGTGCTGTTCATCCCGAGCTGCACAGGCTACACCGGTCTGACCGGTGCTCTTGACCGGTCTGACCGGTGCAACCCTCGGTGGGTTTTTGCTCAGGTGAACGTCTGGGTGTGTTCGCTGTTGTCCTGTGTTGCTGCTGTTTCGAGTTTGGGACAGTTTGGTGGTCGGTTGGCATGTTTGGTGCTTTGGGGGCTTTCTGGCTTGGACCGGTCTAACCGGTGTGTCTCACCGGTCTGACTGGTGTGGAGCCACTTAGTGAAAGTTGCTCAGTTTCACCAGCAGGGACCGGTCTGACTGGTGGTGCTCACCGGTCTGACCGGTGTTGGTCTGTAGACTCAAGGTTTGGTGTTCCGCTGCGTTCTTGGGTCGGAAGGTTGTGTGTGTTGGTTCCTAGGTTGAGTGGCACTCCAGTGGCTACGTGGGCTTGACCAACTTGGGTAGTGAGTTGGAGAAGTGTGTTGGAAGCCGCGTTCATCTTGTTGGAGTTTCCATCTCCTTCGAGAAGAATTTTTATCGGCTCCCATTCACTCCCCCCCCTCTGGTTCGTTGTATCGGTCCTTCAAGTGGTGTCAGAGCCGGTTCGGGTCTTTATTGACTCTAACCAGTCTAAGATCCAAGGATGGCGTACCAGGAACGGGGTTCGGGTCCTCCACAGTTCGATGGCAAGAACTACCAGATGTGGAGCAAGCGGATGGGTGCGTTCCTCCGCGGAAAGGGTCAGATCCTTTGGGATGTCACGATGGACACAGACTATGTCCAGCCGATGGACTTCCTCCCTCCAGGATCGAGGGACAGATTCGACGCCAACAACAAGGCGGTCGACTACTTGTTTCGTGCTTTGTGTCAGCCTGAGTTCGATCGGGTGCACACCGAGCACTTGGCTTGAAGAATTTGGACGGTGCTAAAGGAGGCTCATGTTGGGAACGCCCAGGTTCAGGCACCGATGTATGCGACCTACCGGAGAGAGTACGAGAACTTCACTCATCTCCCCGGTGAGTCCATTGATGCCTTGTTTCAGAGGTTCACGGTGGTTGTGAACAACATGAGGGCCAATGTGGACGTGCTCCCATACGATGATCATGATAGAGCGGTCTAGCTCTTACACTCTTTGAATCGTACGATTTGGGGCGGAAAGTTTGAGGCCATTGTGGAGTCAGAGAAGTATGACACTCTGACGGTGAATGAGCTGTTCTCGAAGCTCAAGTCGGCTGAGGTGGATAGGGGCATGACTGCCAAGCTCGAGGGTCCGACTGATTCCCATAGTCTTGCCCTCGTTGGTGGTTCGAAAGGAAAGGCTAACACTAACCCATCCACCAGGATATTCTCTTTGTCCTCCTTGATGTCTATGCCAGATGAGGAGTTCGACGTGCTTAGAGAGGACGAGCTGGCGCTCCTAACGAGGCGGTTCGAGAGGCTGCACGAGAACCGAGTGAACATGAGGAGGAACACGAGGACATGCTTCCAGTGCGGCAAGCCAGGACACTTCGTCGCCGACTGCCCGGAGATGGTCGAGAACAAGGACGGCTACAAGCACAAGTCGAGGATGGATGGCAAGCACCGGTCGAGGCGCGACCACAAGAGCAAGCACAAGAACAAGTACAAGGACGAGCGACGATCGAGGAAGAAGGAGAGCTGAGGCAAGGCCCGAGCGATGGTTGGAGCGAGCGACGTCGACTCCAGTTCCACGTACTCCACCTCGAGCTCGACCAACAGTGAAGATGAAGGTGACCGTCGCAAGAACAAGAAGTTGTCCAAGAACCTGAGCGGGCTGAGCTGCTTCGCGAGAGATGGCTTCTGCACCATGGCGTTGAGCTCCGGCAGCAAGAAGAGCACACAGAGCGACTCAGACTCTGATTCCGACGACGAGGTGTGTGATGAACTTCCCTTCTTGCGCCAGGAGAATGAGAGGCTTGGCTCTTTGCTTGATAACCGTGATGACATGCTTCGAGAGGCCAAGAAAATGAGAAAAGAGCTTAGGGCTTCACTCGAGGATGCTAGGACTAGAGTGGTTGAGCTAGAGACACAAGTGCTTGATAGCAAGCTTGAGATTGATTCCCTTAAGGATAGCCCTGTTGTTTCGGATGAGGTTGATTGTGCTGATTCCTCCATCTTTCTTGCTGATCTTGCTTTGTTTAAGGAGAAGCATGCCTCCAAGTGTGAGGAACTAGATGTGCTTAGGGTTGAAGTGGCTGAGCTTAAGTCTAGACCTGCTTTGCTAGGTGCTTGCACTTCTTGCCCTGATTTGCTTGCTAAGATTGATGAGATGCATGCTTACACTAGTTCTCTTGAGGCTAAGCTGAAAGAACCCATGCCTACATCTTGCTCTACTTGTGAAATGCGTGCTTTGAAAAATTTGGAACTTGCACATTATGTTGATCGTTTGCAGGATGAGAATGATGAGCTGAGAAAGTTGATGTGTTGGTTGTCTGGTCATGAGCCTCAGTTGAGGATGATGATCGAGGCGTTTAAGAGGCAAGATGGTGAGGGACTTGGGGCAAACAAGGTTGGTGAGGGAAGTGGAGAGAATATCCCAGAGCCACCAAAAACCACCACAAAAATGATTTCCCCCCAAAACCTAACCATCTTAGGAACCGACTAGACACAACCCCAGCTCCACCCGTGTTTCCTACACCCACAAATGATCTACAAAAGCCTATCAAGTTTGTGAGCACTTCGGGGAAAGTGTTCTTTGGGAAAGAAAGTGAGAAGGCTAGTGAGGGGAAACCGGTGGAGGAGTTCAGTGGAGAGAAACCTAGTGAGCAGCCACATCCCAAGCCTTAGCCTAAGCTTGTGAGGTTCCATTGTGGCTATTGTGGGAGAGATGGCCATAAGGATGAGTTTTGCTTCAAGAGGAAGCGAGAGGAGAGAATGGCAAAGGAGTGGGCTAACAAGGACAAGTGCCACCTTTCCGATGGTGTACTTGAGCCTCGTGTGCAGATGCCCAGGGCCAAGGAGAGTGTGAGGACAGTTCGGGCTTGGGGAGAGCGGAAGGCTGTTGGAGGCGCTGCGCCGGGTCACCGGTCGGACCGGTGTGGGGCCCCGTCCGACCGGTGCGGGCCCTCGGACAGGTAGCAGTTCGGGTTTCGTACTCGTACAGGTGCGAGGGTTGTTTCTGGAGGTTGAGGTTCTGGTGGTTGGGCTGGAGAGTTTGCAGGTGGTCAGGTTGCTAGGCATTCTCCCCCTCGAGTTCACTACGGGGATGGGAGGAGTCGTAGCTTTGAGAAGGAGAGGAGGGACGGTCCACGGGTTCTCTTTCGTGGTTTTGGTCCTCCTCCAGACAGAGAGGGGTGGTTCTCTCAGGGTGGTTACCGTGGTGGTGTTCGTGGAGGTAGCTTTGGTAGGAGAGATGCTTTGGTTGATGCTAACCCCATTTTCGAGCAAATGGCTCGACACTGGTTTTACTCTTTTAGTACTAACCCCAGTGCTGAGTCGTTTGTTCGCTCACGTGCTCGTTTTTGAATTTCAGGTGGGAGACTTGAAGAACATTTGGTTGATTGACTCCGGTTGCTCGAGGCATATGACTGGAGACAGGGGGTGGTTCTCAAGTCTCGTCCCGGTGGTGACAAGGAGGTACATCACTTTTGGGGACAATGGGCGTGGGCGTGTGCTTTCAGAAGGTGAGATTCAGGTGCGTGACAAGATCACTCTGAGGCGTGTTGCTCTTGTTCAATCGTTGGGGTACAATCTACTTTCTATGTCCCAGTTGTTGGATGAGGGCTTTGAGGTGTTGTTGCGGCCAGGTGGTTCTCGGATTTTGGACTCTCGAGGGGACCTTGTCTGTATGGTCGTTCTCGAGGGTCAGGTGTTTCGTGCTGATTTTTCTCAGTCTTCGGATGTGGAGCGTTGTTTCTTGGCATGTTCTTCGAGTGAGTTGTGGAAGTGGCATAGGAAGTTGGGTCACTTGAGCTTCGACCTTTTGTCTCGCTTGAGTAAACTCAATTTGGTCCGAGGATTGCCACGGTTGAGGCTTGAGAAAGAGTTGGTTTGTGCTCCGTGTAGGCATGCCAAGATGGTAGCCTCTTCTCACCCGCCTCTCACCGATGTGATGACTGAGCGTCCATGTGAGCTGCTCCATATGGACCTTGTTGGCCCAGCTCGTGTGCGATCTGCGGGTGGGAAGTGGTATGTCCTTTTTGTGGTGGACGACTATTCTCGGTATGCATGGGTGTTCTTTCTCGAGGATAAGGGGGAGACGTTTGGTTATGTTCGAGATCTAGTCTGGAGGTTGAGGAACGAGAGGCACGGAGATGCCATACGAGCTATCCGCAGTGATAATGGCTCGGAATTCAGAAACTCTCGTTTTGAAACTTTTTGCCATGACTTGGGTCTTGAGCACCAGTTTTCGAGTCCGTATACGCCTCCCCAGAATGGTGTTGTGGAAAGGAAGAACAGGACCTTGTGCGAGATGGCTCGGACGATGCTTGATGAGCATAGGACTCCGAGGAGGTATTGGGCTGAGGCGGTGAATACCGCGTGCTATGTGTCAAACAGGATCTACCTCAGAGTGCACAAGAAGAAGACATGGTATGAGTTGATGCATGGTCGCACACCCAAGGTGAGTCACTTCCATGTCTTTGGTTGCAAGTGTTTCATTCTGAAAAAAGGCAGGAAGTTGGATAAGTTTGAGGCTAGGTCTGTCAATGGTATTTTCTTTGGTTATGCATCTCACTCTAGAGCATATAGTGTGCTCAATCTTGAAACTAACCAAATCGTGGAGACTTGCGAGGTAACCTTCGACGAGACAGAGCCACGTAGTCAGCTTGTCTTTGAGTGTGCAGGTGATGATGAGCTTGGCGAGGAGATCTTTCAAGAGGAGGAGCACGAACATGGAGAGGATGAAGATGGCGGTGCGGTGCCCCCGGCTGAACATGTACCCACTACTTCGATTACGGTGATGGACGGACCCTCTACTACACCTATGACGACAAATCAAGAACGAGGAGAAGCTGATGTTGAGGGGGAGGTAGCATCGAGGCGAGAACCTCCCCGGCGAGTACAGGTGGATCACCCAGCTTCGAGGATCATCGGTGACATGAATGAACACACTACACGGTCGAGGGTTCGGAACAATTCTCATTTCGCTCATGCTGCGTTTGTTGCTACTTTTGAGCCCAAAGACATTGGACACGCACTATTTGATCACAATTGGGTTAATTCGATGCATGAGGAGTTGGTGAACTTTGAGAGGAATCAAGTTTTTGAGTTGGTTTACCCTCCCCCAGGGTGTAAGCCGATTGGTACAAAGTGGGTGTGGAAGAACAAAGAGGGAGAGAAAGGTGAGGTTGTGAGGAACAAGTCGAGGCTTGTTGCTCAAGGGTTCAGTCAGAAGGAGGGGATTGACTACGAGGAGACCTTTGCTCCCGTAGCCCATTTGGAGGAGATTAGGATCCTTCTAGCCTTTTCTGTGGCTAAAGGGTTCAAGTTGCACCAAATGGATGTGAAGAGTGCTTTCCTGAATGGTGTGTTGGAGGAAGAAGTGTATGTGAGGCAGCCTCCGGGGTTTGAGAGCGAGAAGTACCCCCACCGGGTGTACAAGTTGAGGAAGGCGCTGTATGGGCTGAAGCAGGCGCCTAGAGCTTGGTATGGCAGGTTGAGGGGGTTCTTGTTTGAGAGAGGTTTTGAGATGGGAAATGTCGATCAGACCTTGTTTTTGCTAAGGCAGGCCAGAGATATTCTGATTGTGCAGGTGTACGTGGATGATATTGTCTTTTGTGGCTCGTCTAACTCTCTTGTTGCAAGGTTTGCAGATGATATGAGCAGGGAATTTGAGATGAGCATGATGGGCGAGTTGCAGTTCTTCCTCGGGTTACAAATCAAGCAATCAAAGGAAGGAACATTTGTGCACCAGGCTAAGTACACCAAGGACATTGTGCGGAAGTTCAAGATGGAGGATTCCAAGGCCATGACGACGCCGATGAGTACGACTACAACTCTTGATGCGGACGAGAAAGGTGAACATGTGGATCAGAAGGAGTACCGGAGCATGAGCGGGTTACTCCTCTACTTGACGGCGATGAGGCCAGACATACAGTTCTCGGTGTGTCTGTGCGCTCGTTTTCAAGCGTCTCCGAGGACTTCGTATCGGCAAGCAGTGAAGCGAATTTTCAGGTACTTGCGTCACACTCCCGACTTCGGCCTTTGGTACTCCGCGTCCTCTTCTTTGGCGCTTCATGGTTTTTCAGACGCGGATTTTG
Organism: Cenchrus americanus; assembly: GCA_947561735.1. Lineage (NCBI taxonomy): Eukaryota > Viridiplantae > Streptophyta > Magnoliopsida > Poales > Poaceae > Cenchrus > Cenchrus americanus. The sequence continues at coordinate 156,012,992 of OX387244.1, forward strand.
CCGGGTGTCGGTTGGATAGGAAGTCCACTTCTGGGACTTGCCAGTTTTTGGGTTCTTCCATGGAGGCCGAGTATGTTGCCGCTGCTAGTTGTTGCTCTCGGCTACTTTGGATTTCATACACCATGAGTGACTTTGGTGAGGAGTATACCCATGTTCCACTTCAATGTGATAGCACTAGTGCCATACGCGTTGCAAAGAACCCAGTGCTCCATTCCAAAACCAAGCACATAGAAGTGAGGTATAATTTTCTGAGAGACAACGTAGAGAAAGGAAAGATAGCTTTGATCCATGTACCCACACATGACCAACTAGCCGATATTTTCACCAAACCCCTATATCAAGCAACGTTCACTCGTTTGTGGGGGGAACTTGGTGTGTGTTTGATTTCTTGAGTTGGGTGTGTGGGAGCTCTCTTTGTAGCATATGTATAGCTTTCTTTGTGCTTTTCTTGCATTTGGTATGGCATATGTAACATGATGTATAGGCATCCTTGTATCTTAGATTGCATGCATTTTGTATCATATGCATTGGATAGGAAAAGCTTCTCTCATATACATTGTTCACCATGGAATGAGATATATGTCTTTGTGGGCTTGTTTGGTATGCTATGGTTAGTTTGGCTTAGCTCTTGATGATCTTGATGAATCATCCATGGTTGATGGCTCTGTTTTTGAAAAATTGTCACATGCATGCTCTCTCATGTGTAAATGCCTTTATATGATCTTGACATGTTTTAGTGGCTTTGCTATGCTTAATTTGTGGTTGGATAGCTAGTTTATTGATCATATGGGGCCAAAGGCTCATTTGCCATCATGAATGTTTAGCCCTCTTGATTTATCTTGTGGAGGAGCATAAGTTCCTTTTTGTCGCAAAGACATTTCATGTACCATTTATCAATCTGAAAATGAAATGAAAAATGCTTGGAAAATATGCTTCCATGTCATTTGTGCTGAATTTAATTTGCTTTGGGTGCTAAACCGTTGCATGATGCCTACCAATGAGAAGTCTCATACATAGAAGTAGGCACATGGCTCGGTTTGACATGACATGAGGTGCTTGAGGGTGTTTGTAGATGGTCTTATGATTAGAATGGCTGTCCTAGCATGAAGTTTGTGTGGCTTTGCCATTTTGATATGCTTTGATCATGTTTAGGACTTTGCTCATGAGAGGCAAGTTTTTCGCAAAATTGCCAAAATCCATCTTAGCTTCGTCCAATGGTTGTGAAACTTGGTGATCATGTAGTTGAGATCGATACGAAGCCGTAGAGTATCTAACTTGCTCATTTGGACATGTGTAGCATTTTTTGTTGAATTTTGTCTATTTGAGAAGCTCTAGGTTGAAAATTTTGCATTTTTGGCTTGATTCATGCATTGCCAACAAGGGGGAGAAGTTTGAGCTTGAAATGGCTTACTGGACGCATTTAGAAGGTTTTCAGGTGGTTTCGAGCCATTTCTGGGCTCTGTTGTGCACCGGTCTGACCGGTGAGGAGCACCGGTCTGATCGGTGTGAGTGCTGATCCTGTGCACATCTTAGGCACCGGTCTGACATGTGGTGGTGACCGGTCTGACAGGTGTGAGCTGAAGTTGCTGCAGCTGTCCTGTTTTCAGCTGGTTTGCATGCATTCGTCCAGGGGGAGGTGGATTGGTTCAGGGGGAGCTTGCATGTGTGCAAGGGGAGCTCTTTGTGGTTTTTCGAGCTCTGATTCGGTGGTTTGCGCTCTTTGCTTGAGCTTTGCTTTGTCTCGGATGTGTCGAGCCGTTGCCCTTGCCTAAGGGGTCCGAGACTTGTCTTCTTCAAGTGATCTTGCTCTTTGCCCTTGTTTGGCTTTCGATCGCTTGTTAGAGTTTCTTTTTGTTCGTTTCTTTTATTTTTCTTTTCGCTTTTGTTACTTTCATGTGGGTGTTGTCAATGCACTCATCAAGGGGGAGATTGAGGACCATGTGTGCTTCGAGGACCGGTGGATGGTCGCTTCCTTGTGTGATGAGTGATTGACAACGTTGTGTGGACTGATTCTTGGCTAAGTATTGTAGGTGCAGGTTGCGGCTTGACTGGTGTTGGTGCAGGTGAAGAACCAGCGCGAAAGGTCGTCGCCGGTGAGGCCTCCAGGTGTGGAGAAGACAAGTAGGCTTCGTTCGAGGGACCCGGTGGCCAGCGGGGTCAAGTGCGGGCCGCATGGTGGCATGAACAGCAAGATGAAGTCATGGACGGTTTCTTGGTTGAGCCTCAAAACCAAGGTCGAGCCGGGACAACGTGGGAGCCGAGTCATGAGTGGAGATTGGCGGAGGCTACACCGAGTTCGCGGGGTTTCCGGTGGCTCACTAGAAAACCACTAGGTTCCTTGGTTGATCCACAAAGCCAAGACCGAAGAACCGAAGACGGTGCTGCAGCAGTGCCAGACCGGTCTAACCGGTGGGTCTGACCGGTTGGTACCGGTCTGACCGGTGGTGAGCACCGGTCTGACCGGTGTGTGACGACGCAGTCCGGAGACTTCAAAGCGGAGGACACGCGTTGGGATCGCATGGCTTGCGTCGAGGCTACGCATGGTGCGGTTTCCGGGCATCCGTCCGATGGTGAAGACATGAAGACTTCCAAATCCTCCCTTGAGGGGCTTGTAACCCTAGTTATTAGGAAAGGGCATTTTAGACTCGGTTGCCTCTATATAACCCAAGAGGTGAGAGGATGGCAGCCAACTCTTGGAACCCTAGCTCATTTGTTTTCCTATTTTCCTTCCTATTTTCCATAGGATTTCCATAGGACTAGCTTGAGAGCTTCATGGTGAGATCTTGTGATAGGGTTGGATGATTGGGCGGCAAGCTAGACCTTGTATGAACCTTTGTTGCATGTATAGATGATTCGGCGTGGTTCCTCAAGGTTTGGATGTGTTGTTCCCGGTTGTTCTTGGTGGTGATTTTCGGAGCCCTCTCTTGGTGATTTCTTTGGGTTGTTTTCGGGACCTTTCTCTTGGGGATTTGATGGGGGAAATTTGTGGGAACTCTTCGTGGTTCTTTGGGCAGTGATTCCCCTCCCAAATCCGTGAGTAAAGGGGCTCGATTTTGGGGTTTTCCGAGTTCTAGGGTTTGTGGTGCTCTTGGCGGGATTCTTCGATTCCTCTTTTTTGGACGAGTTTTGGTGGGATCAAACTTGGCTATGGACTCCTCATGAGTTGTTCCTAATATCCCCAAAGTCTTGTTTCAGTCCGTGGAGCGATTCGGGAGATCTAGGTTTGGATTTGGGGGAGTTGACCCGCGGGCGTTGTTCATCCCGAGGCGCCCGAGCTACACCGGTCGACCGGTGCTCTCGACCGGTCCGACCGGTGCAACCCTCGGTGGGTTTTTGCTCGGGTGAACGTCCGGGTGTGTTCGTTGTTGTCCTGTGTTGCTGCTGTTTCGAGGTTGGGTCAGTTTGGTGGTCGGTTGGCCTGTTTGGTGCTTTGGGGGCTTTCTGGCTTGGACCGGTCTAACCGGTGTGTCTCACCGGTCTGACCGTTGTGGAGCCACTTAGTGAAAGTTGCTCAGTTTCACCAGGAGGGACCGGTCTGACCGGTGGTGCTCACCGGTCTAACCGGTGTTGGTCTGTAGACTCGAGGTTTGGTGTTCCGCTGCGTTCTCGGGTCGGAAGGTTGTGTGTGTTGGTTCCTAGGTCTAGTGGCACTCCAGTGGCTATGTGGGCTTGACCAACTTGGGTAGTGAGTTGGAGATGTGTGTTGGAAGCCGCGCTCATCTTGTTGGAGTTTCCATCTCCTTCGAGAAGAATTTTTATCGGCTCCCATTCACTCCCCCCTCTCTGGTTCGTTGTATCGGTCCGTCAGAACCCCACCACTTACAAAGCATTCCTTACTATGCTGACCGGTCTCGGGCATTCGGAGGCTTGCTTCCTCTTTGGGATCAAAGCCTTCTTCATCGAACACAGGGGATACAATGATCTCCGGTGTGCCACCGAGGATGGGCATGATGCGGCGGCCTATCTATACACCATCTTGCTCTACAGAGACAATGGCGGTGCCACCGCAGACGACACCGCCAAGTGGTACATGAGGCGGGTCGCGAGCGGCGACAGTACGACGTTGAGATGGCTGAGCAATGAGGGGTGTCTGCCTTTGCGCGAGAAGGCCGCATGTGCGCTCCACTTCTCGACTTGGCGCATTTATGGTGAACTGTTGCCGCCTCCGGCACAGGTGCGCGGCGATCGACCGTGCGCAGGCAATGACGGCGGCTGTGGCGTGGAAAAAGGATGGCTTCAAATTTCTCTGTTTCCAGTGAAGACTGTGGACTGGCTGCGAAATGGTGAAGTTCGCACAAAGTATTGGAATAGGAAATCAGTAGTAGATTAGCTTTTGTATGATGCTCAAATTACCTATGTAAAATTTTGGGAGAGCAGTAAATCCGACGCGAGTTATCAGCCCCGCGTCGCTAATGACTGTGGGGCCCAGTTCTATTCAAATGAAGAACAATTACCATTTGTCCTTTTAATCTGCAATAAAACGTTGTAACAAGTATTTCTTCGTCGTTATTAGTCCAAATTTGTTATTTTTTCTTAATTTTTCTAAAATCACCATCTATTCATTAATTTCGTTGTTTAGTGTACATTCCGTTTGTTGAGTAATGTTTATATGCCTTATTCTGTTCTTTGTAAGTACAACATACAAATAATATTTGTTTTACACAACCATTAGTGATGAAACTTTAGATTTCGTAAGCTGACGGTGAACACAAGGTTTTGTTAAGTTTTCAAATGAATATGAGTTCGAACATGTTGCAAATGGAAAACTTTAATGTTCAAGCAAACATTCTAGGAAACTATGTGAGAGATGTAGACATTTGTACACAAGTATATTATTCCTTCATCGATACCATTTGGAATTTCGAAGACAAGTTTAAGTACCCAAATTATGTTGCCAAGTAAATTTGTAGATTTTTTATAGCAAATTTGATGTTATTAGAATTATTATATAATTACCATGGGGTGTAAAAATGAAATATATGAATTTTGGGCACACAAGTGTAACTGTAGATATTTTATTCAAATACTGAATGTCCAAATACGAATTGTTCGTATTTTTATGACTTTTTATGTGTTGTTTTATGGTCTCTAATAATTTAGGGAAGCAAGTTTTATTTCAAAAAATAGTGACAGGCCCACACTTTAGCGTCAATAGCCAATGTAAAAAAGATAACCGTTGCCTACTCGCCCGGACCAAACTGCCAACAAATGCGATGCTGGTTCACTAACCATCGTTGCCAATGACACTAGCCCACGCGTCAGCGTCTGCAAGCAAACCGTGCACGGGCTGCTCAAAATTTCCCACCTATATTGACTATAATGCCTATGAAATTCCAATTGCTGCACAGAGCCGTCAAGGGCACGCCAGTAATTTCATTAAACACAGTTACGCGCGTCGTTCATATTTGGCTCCTCGCTAGACAGATCCACAACACCACATTCTCCCCACCGCCGCCGCCACTCGCCCCGCTCACCTTCACCGCTCTCTCCTTGTCGCAGCCCTGCTCTTCTCTAGCCCCAACGCTCCCTGTGTGACGGCGGTGACGAGGACGCAGTTACTGGCGTGCGGACGTACGTCTTCCCAACCAACCTAAAGACGGTTGACGCAGATCCGTCGACATCGTCCTCGGCCACGACGACGAGCCGGCCGCTTCAGGCCACGAGTCGACGTGGATCCGCCCCCCTCCCCACCGACCATCACGAGAACAACTACTTCATTCGCGACAGAGGTTAGTCCTGCTTGAACCCCCAATGCCCTCTCTCTCCTCGGTGTCACACCCTGAAATTTCCAATTCCATGATGTGAATAGAGAGAATAATTAAATAACAATTTTATCATAATTTTAAAAATTTTCCAACATTTATTTTCTTTACAGGAAATATAGTATAGGAAAAAAAATCCTTGTTTGATTTTCTGAATCAAATAAAAAGTTGTGTATGTTGCATTCATGCCGATGCATCTTGGTGTTTCTTGTGTGCAAAAGGTTTCAAAAATGCGTTTAGGAGCTGTCCAAATCCTTCTGAGAATTTTCCGGACTTTTCTGGAATTTATTCTTATTTTTCCTTTGAGCTATTTCTATTAATTAAATGGCTCTTAAATCTTTTTCATGAGCTCCAAACACTTTATTTGGATAGCTCCTGTCCCAATATGTCTCTGGGAATTTTCCTGGAATTTTTGGGATTTTCTGAGTATTTTTCGTGCCTTAAAAATAATTTCTAGACTTCTTTGGAATTATTTTCGCACCCAAAACAAATTCAGAAAAAAGAGAAAACCTATCCTACCGGGCCGAGCCCTAAGGCCCGACCCTCTCTAACTCGGCCCAGCCGCTAGGCCCGCCAGAGCCCATCCAGGCCTGGCAGCCAAGGCCGGCCTGGCCAAGCCGCCGCCGCCCCTCGGCGTGCGTGCCGCTCACGCCGGGCGCGGCCGCCCCCGCCCCTATAAAGGGTGGAGCTCGAGCCTCTCGCACGCCTTGCCTCGGCTGCCTCCGCTGCCCCGTGCCTCGCCTAGCGCCGCCACTCCTTGGAGAAGCGCCGCTGTTGGAGTTGTCGAGCTCGCCATCGGCATTGCCGTCGTTTTGCCGACTCCCGAAGCAAATGGACACCACCACAAACTCGCCCGCACCACGCCGAAGCCGACGCACCTCTTCATCTCCGGAGGTTCACCGGAGCGCCGCTGCCGCGTGATGGCCGGGCCGACCACCATGTCCGACCGCCGCCGGCCCGATTCCAGCCGCTCCGGCCTCTCTCCTCCGCTGGTGAGCACCATCCCTAGACCCCCTTCGCCTCCCCTCTCTATTCCCCGCCGCGGCTGAGCCGGAGACTGCCTGGTTCGCCGGTGCCCTCCACGACCGCCGCCTGCCCCTACTGCTGTATTGAGCAGAGGTAGGAAACGAGGCCAGCCGGTTTGCGATTAGCCCCCTGAAGTTTGTTTTAATCTATAATTTAGACTATACCCCTTGCATCTTTTTCATGTTTAGCCCTAGATCTATTAGTTTCCTGCAAACAGATCCAACTGAGCCCATTTTGCACATATAACCCTGGGTTTAGATCTATTCGCGGGCACTATTGGTTGTGTCTCCGGATTCTTGTTTTCTAGCCCCTGAAATCTAAAGATAATCGCGACTAGGTCTGAAATCTAAAGATAATCGCGACTAGGTCTTTGAATCTTGTTTTCTCCATATCTTTTATGTTTTAGCTCCGTTTTAATCCGTTCAAGTTGCGTTAGGTTCATAATAATGTCAAGCACGTATTAGAGGAGTGTTTTCATCATGTCTTGTTTTTTGAAAATAAAATTAATATTAATTTTAATTAATGTCTAGTTATACGTGCCTTTTATAAATAAAAGTAATATAGATCTATACACTTTTTTCATAAGCAAAATTTAATTTGATTAATGTTTCTATCACATGTTTCTGTAAATAAAATTTAATCAAGTCTTTATCTCGGTTTTCATAAACAAATGTTAATTTGTTTAAGAATTAATTAATCTTTTCTAATTAAAAGTTGATTAGGTTTTTACTCTGGCTTTATTAATAAATGTTAATTTGGTTAATGCCAATGTCATAATGTTTTTAATAATAATATGGTCTACTCGAATCATAAAGTCATGTTTAGATTATTCATATACTTTATCTTTTTCAAATTAAATGTTTAATTGGTATAATTTATACATGCATATTTATAAATAAAAGCTAACTACTTCTTTAGTTAAATTTTTGAAATAAAATTTAACTTTCTTAAATTTCAACTTAGAGGATGTTTTTGCTAATTAAAATAAACCTATCTTATAGTCTTTTATGTTCACTTGTGCAAATCGTTCGTTAGACGTTCTTCATCAAGCTCTATCTCAGTGTGATCTTTCTAGTCCTCGCTGAACCTTTCATAGCCATCTCTTTAAAGCTAACCAAGCCTTTCTTCCTCCAAGCACAGTTTGTGTGCTTTAGTGATCTATGGAATCGAGCCTATCCTTTAGTGTGTTCTTTTAAAGCTTCTCCTTTGATTGGTGCTTTGTTCTTAGTATGCTTGTTTCTTTGTTTTGTGTATGTTTGTGCCCGATGATCGATGCGCTTAGAGTGAACGCCGTTCGAGAAGTTTTGAAGAGCAAGAGGTTGAAGACATTCTGAGCAACAACAATACTCTGGTTAAAGGAAAGTGTGTCCTTGTGCTTTTGTCCCAATGACTATGATTAATCACTTTGCATTGCTTTGCTTTAATATTGATGGGTCCTATTAAGGTTTATCATAGTCTTTGATTGTCATTCCTTGTTGACCTGGGTTTACCTATATGTTGGGTAGCTATGCTTAGTTTCTATACTTGGGTTATGGTGGTTTTAATGAACATTAATGATGAACTTGCTTTACCTTTATGTTATATCTATGGTTGCTTAATACAAGACCATATGTTTAATCAGAATATGGAGAACCACCCAAGACAACAGTGCAACCACAAGAACTATATGGCTCTGGTCTTGGCCGAGTAATTAGGGAAGTCTTTGTGTGGCTATTACTCGCATAGTAGTTTGGGGACGGAGGAATGCTTTTATGGATCTTCTATTCCGGAGTGGTATTGGAACAGAAGTACTCTATGGATGACCGTCTGTGAGTAGAAGTGTGGTACGAAAGATAGCCTCTATGACTTACTACTATGGACTAATACGCACGAGAGGACTCTTTGTAAAGGCCTCATAGCGTCCCTATGCAATCACACCTCGATAGTGTGGTATGGTGCCTAACTAGCACCGCATGGTTGGGCTTAAAAGTTCATATAACTTTTACGCGACTTGTGGGTAAAGATGTACAACCTCTGCAGAGTGTAAAACTAATCGATAAGCCGTGCTCACGGTCAAGAGCGGCCTGGACCCTCAAATGATAACTGAACTTAAAGATGAACTTAAATCGTTCTCTCTGGTTATGCTTGCCATATTCTTAGGGTGCATCTTACCTTATGCTTAATGTGGGTTGGTATATATACTTATACTTATTTAGTAATCAGGTGCGAATAAAATTTGACTAATTAAAATGCTAAATGCTTATAGCCCAGTCCACTATAAAGCCTTTGTATTCATACTTTTCCCCACACTTGCTGGGAAGGACAAGTGCTCACCCTTGCTATAAACAATGTTGCTCAGAAAGAGGAAGCTGCTTTGAAGTCTTGTGAAGATTTTGCTGGTGCTAGGCGTACTTACCCCCAGTCAACAGCTTGTGGAGTTTGGTTCCTTCATTTCCATGATAAAGCGTAAATCTCTGATAATCTTTCTCTTTGTTTATGTGATACTGTTTCTATATACACTTATATGTCACTATATGCATGAAACTTGATCATGGCATGCATATAGTTATGCACTTGGTTTTCTTTGGAAATACAGGTGTGACACTCGGCCACCAAAATCTGTTATATATTCATGTCAATGTGGATTCATTAGGGAGACATGCCTTGATAGTTCATCTTTAATTGATTGGCTGTGGATTACATGTCAACGCTTTGAATGTACTAGATCGACAGTTATGCTTTGGACATGTTACCATACTTTAATTCTGCTATGTTTTGAATGTACTAGATCGACAGTTATGCTTTGGACCTGTTAGCATATACTTTAATTCTGCTATGCTTTGAATGTACCAGATCGACAGTTATGCTTTGGACCTGTTTGGATCTTTTAATTCTGATGGCCACATAAGGAAACTGGGAATTGCATCGTTGTGGTTTATAATGTAGTCCACCCAATCTCCTATATATTCGTGTCAAGGTGGATTAGGGAGACATGCCGTAATAGTGCATCTTCAAATGATTGACTGTGGATTTGATGGATGGATTTTGTTGCTCTAAGTCTGTTTTGAATAAATTGTTGCTAACAGATGAAGTTTTATGAAATGTTGAAATTCATTTTCATGTTCCTGGTACTATAATTTTTGCACTATAAATTCATGAAAAGCATAAAGGATGTTAGCATACTTTAATTCTGATGGCCACATAATGTCAATGGGAATTGCATCACAGTGGTTTCTAATGTATTGATAACTAGACTGTCTTATGCTTTGTTGTGAGTGTTAATTGTTTCACTATTGTCATATATATTGTTATTGTTGATGTCATGATGTTTTGTGAGTGTTGTTTTACTACTGTCATTATATAATGTCATGACCATTGCTTTATCCTCTTGTTGCATGTACACGTGGAACACACAATCCATCGCTGCTCAAGTTGGACAAGGAAGTAGTTCAAGGAATTTATTCTCTGCTTTGATATATAAACATATTGTCGTATCCCTGTCAAAATGGTTAGCACCTATCCCTGTATGCTAATTAAGTAAAATATGAACTGTATATGTCTATGCTGATTTTAGTTATGACTGTATCAGCTATTTTGCCTGTCAGAGAAAACAAATTTATATAATAAGAATTTTGTTTAGATTTTCAGTCTTGCTTATGTTGCTCTACTAACAAACCTGACATATCATCTATGCAGTCTCCCACAACAACAAACTCCTCTACCTCCAGTTCATCATCACAACCCATCGTCGGTGAAACTTCATCACAGGGTCACTCAGCACAGACTGCTGGGAGTAGTACTCGATCCCGCACATCAAGGACACAAACCAAATGGCCAGAAGACAAGTTGACTGCAACTAGACTTGATGCCAATTTTTGGCCTACCCCAGATGCTGCGAGGGATATATTTGTATTGGTCTGTGGTCTCATTGCTCGGGAGAGGGTGTCAATCAACAAGGCGGTTGATGACCTGTGACCAATTGAGGACCATCTGTTCACAGTTTAGAGGAAAAGCTAGAATACCCAGCCAATCTGGAAGAATCTGTTCGCAAGAAAGCAGTTAAGGCAGCTGTATCAAAGATTGGAACCTTGCAACGGAGGTTCAAGGCCCATTTAAGAAAAAATATGTGAGTGAAGAGGAGACTTCCTTTGTGAAGCGTGCCTTTTTACAGCAGCAAGACTGGGACATGTTTGTGCAGGAAGCCAATTCTCCTAAATTTCAGCAATTGAGCTAGGAGATGAAACAAAAGAGAGCATTGCATAATAAGCTACAAAAGATGGGCAGAAAAGGTTATTGTGGTAAAAGGAAAGAGTGGGAAGAAGAGGATGCAAAGCTAGATGCAGAAAGAAAACAGAACCCTTGGGACCAATTTTCTGGACGTTCGAGACCTTATCTGCGGGCAAGGGTAGGGAAGAAGAAGAACACTTGCAACTCATGGTAGCGATGGTTCTTTCTCTGGGTTAGGGAGGATGATATCCTCACTGCAACACTTGAGACTCCAGAGCATCGAGGTCGGGTCTGAGGCATGTCTAGTTCACTTGGTTGGGGTAAAGGGTTTGGTGAAGAGTTCGCTAGAATGTACAGGACGAAGAGGAACAAGAGGTCTGATGCTCATTATGTGATGGAGAAAACATTTAAATCAATTGTCCATGCTCTAAGACTATCAAGCATCAACATACCGAAAAATGCACTTATTTCTTCCCAATTACCAGCTCTTGTCAGTAGCAGCGAGAAAGAAGATATGGATGGCAGTGAGGAAGAAGATGGGCATGACCGCGAGGAAGAACATGCGCATGACAACGAGGAAGATGACAGAGAGCAAGATTATTAGAATGCCAACGGTGACAAAGCGAATGAAGTGCACAGTGATAGTCGATCACCTATGCTGGGCACAATAGATAAGCTGACAGAGCCAAATGCGTGCAGCCGTTTGGATGGCACCGTGGAGCTCGCACTAGCAAAAGTCTTTCCATTTCAAAAGGCTTGCCATTCAGTACCGGTGCAGGATGGGTATGATGTGGTGCAACCGACTTATGTGTGGGCCAATGCGGGTCACTACCCTCTGCCTGTACCAATTTATGGGGGTGACGTAGCAACCCTAGATAGAGCTCTCGTTCAAAGGATCTAATGGCCAAAGGACAGGATCATTATACCACCCATGAAGAGACATCCCAACCCTCAAGCCGCAATAGGTAGCAGGGGTACAACATCAGATGGAGGTGCTGCACCTCAGTGTTAGCAAGAGAAGGCTCAACAGCAGTAGCAGTAGCAGTAGCAGATCAGCAAAACTACACAGCAGGAGCGTCGACAACAGCTGGAGGAGGAGCCAGACAAACTCCGCCTAAGCAGCAGCTGTAAGTTGAGGATAATCAACAGACGAGCGTCGCCAACAGCAGGAGGAGCCCAGGCAAACTACACCTAAGTGTAACTTACAACATGAGGATTAGCAACAGACGAAACAACAGCCTCTCCAGCAGCAGGAGGAGGAACACAGGCAATCTCCCCCTAAGCAGTAGATGCAACAAGTACATCAGCCTCTGCAAGAGGAGGAGCCTAGGCAATCTCCACTGCAAAAGGGGAACCAGGCTAGGAAACAACTGTCTAAAGATGAGATTCTTAACTGTGTTAATGGCACAGAACAGGACCGACATAAATACAAGCTTGGTGCACATATGTTGTCAGAAGCAAATGTAAATGCTGCTGGACCAAATTGTGCCAAGTTGCATGCTTATGTCATAGAACACAGTAAGGATAAACTCACCATCCTAGTAAAGGTGGATCAAGACTACTTTAAAGGTGGTTGTGATGCTTTAATGTTAAACATTGAGTTCAATAGCGTGTATAACCTTATAACCCTGGCTTCTCTGGATGGTACCTTCATGAGGTTGTGGACATTTCTTTAATTTTGATCACAAAGTTCATGCATGCTAACAATTTGATTTTTTGTAGGAAAATGGTGGACAAGGCAGCGGAGATGCAGCTCAGAGTTGGGTTTTTAGATCTAGATTTGTGTACTTCAACAAATATTTCTCAGCGTTGTCAACAAGTTGGCAAAGCAATCTCAAATGCAATGATGAACAATGACTACGTGGTGGGTGGCTACTGCACTAGCCACAGGGTAACAGTGATCATCTGTATGATGTTCAAAGAGGTTTGGTATCTAGATTCTGCTAAACAACATCCCCCGCTAAAGTTCCCAGACCTCCAACCTGTTTTGAACTAGTCAGTTTCTTGTAGGTTTTGTTCACAAAAATTCAATCTCTTAGTGTTCCTAATTGGCATTGCTGACCATGCATGGCTTTTGGTACAATATTTTTTGTTCACAAAAATTCAATCTCTTTTCTAATTGGTATTGCTAATCATGCAGGGCCTTTGGTGATTCACAGGAAGGAGTTGTCGGGGAAAGCCATAAGGGTCCCGTAAATAAACAGGGGAATCCCGCTTAAAACCCACAAAAAACGCAAAACACGGACTAACCCACGAACCTAAAGCACACACACGACACGATCACGACCCTAGTGGCCCCTGCAGCCTGCCAGGGTGGCACGGCGGGTGACCCCTCGGGCGAGGTCCGCCTCGCTCGAGGCCTCAAGGCCCCCTCGGGCGAGGTCCGCCTTGCTCGAGGGCTCAACACCCCCTCGGGCGAGGTCCGCCTCGCTCGAGGGCACCTGCACGCACGTCGTCCACGCTCCTGCCCCCGTATGGGCATTTAATGCTCTGACACCACAGGATGCACGCCACGACCCTGACACGCCTGGGAATCACGTCCCGGCGCTGTTCCAATGACTCCCTATGGGAGGCCATCCCCGCTGTGCAATGAGGCCAGTGTCAGCCCCGTGACACTGTGCCGCCTACCCACATACGGCTAACGCGCCGAGCCCTCGAAGGGGGCCGACGGCACCCTCGAATGCCTTTTCCGTGACTACACAAAGCCACACCATGACGCCAGGCCGGCGGGAGTGATCTTCTCGTCGCTGTCAACCCAGTGCGGCCATCCCCGCCACTGCCGCACCACGTCGGGCACTGTGACGACATCCCGATGCTGTTGGAGTTCCCGGGGAGAAGACGTCGCCACGACTGCCACTGTGCCGCGTACGCCCCCCCCCCCCCCCCCCCGTTGACGACACCCTTGAATCGGCCCGCGGCGGCGGCCGGACGACCAACCACTACACCGCCACCCTCGAAACTGCTGCTTTACAAGCACATGACGCGCCACGACGTCCCGACTGGAGCAGGATTCACCAGGATGGCCGTCAGCTCCGTGGCACTGCTCGCCACACCTCCACATGTAGGAAAATAGTGCGGCATGCATGTAAACTGCTCCCTCCTTTGCCTATAAAAGGAGGGGAAGTCCCCCAGCCGTAGGGGACACGGGACGACAAACAACAATCACCCACACGCTCTCCGCCTTCTCCACGATATTGGCACTTGCCTCAATCAATATCTCTGGGACTTGGAGGCCAGGCCTCCTCTCCCGCCATGCTTGTAGCCCCCCTCTACGAGCACCACGGTGCAACGCAATACAGTGCCCCGAGCACATCACTGTTGGACGTACGGCCTCGGCCGGAACCAGGATAAACTCAGTGTCATTAGTTGCTAGCACCGGCCCATCGAGAGGCGGATCTCAGCGCTCATTACTAGTTAGTGTCGGGACTACATTCCGCACCGAAGGTTGGCGCGCCAGGTAGGGGGTTCGTGCTGAAGATCAGCTCGTCACCAGCCCTCTCGATGGTGATTCACACAGAATACCATGGCCAGAGGTATTCCATGGGCAGCTCGGACCCACTCCCAGCCGGGTTCGAAATCAAGTTCGGGAGCCTGAATTTTTAGGCCACAGGGAACGGCTACCTCATGCGCATCACCAACCACGACTAATTCCGAGCACGGGGGCAGACCGGGGCCGACCCGGCCTCCGTCGCGCCCGCTACTCACGCCTCGACATCCGCTCCTGTGGATGCTGCGGGCCCTTCATCGCCTCGACGGCGTCGACGCTCCGGCCGGCGCTCGCGACGGGCGCGGACGGAGCACCGACGAGCCGCGCACGTCGCCTCACAACGCGACTCGACCACCGGCGAGACAGCCGCCGCCCTGACAGGGGAGCACTCGGTGTCGGGGCCACGCTTCCCCATCGATCTGCGCGGCGCCACGACGGCGTACGTCACCTCCGCCAATACCTGATACCGACGGTGCCACGTTGTCATGTTCCGGCCATCAGGGATCCCAGCGCCTCTGCCGACGACGAGTCGTCTCACGGCTCCGCCAGCAAGCTGCCACCCGCCACCTCGCATGGGTACGCGGAGTGGGACTTCTCCGGCGTGCCTGACCCAGTGATGTTCTGGTGGTTCCTCGACGTCACGGACTACTGGTTTGGCTACTCTGACAACTCCAGCGTTGGAAGCTATGATCCCGCGCGGGAGTGCTTCATCGTGCTCGTCAACGACCAAGCAAATGCCGTGAACGCGGCATAAGCTGGCGACAGAGAGGTTCCCTCGGCCCGGGAACTGGACCGCACCATGGTGCGGAGCCAAGCGCTCCTCCCTCCTCACCGCCAAGAGGGGCCGACATCAACCGCAACTGGCTCAAGCACGTGAGCTTGAAGCCAAGCTCGCGGAGGAGTACCGTGCGATGCGGCTGCTTCGAGCCTCCATTGCCGGAGAAGCGTCCGCGCGTGGTGAACGCACACGTGAGCTAGGCAAGCAGGCCCGCGAGCGCATCAACGTCGACGTCGACGTCGACAACCAAAACATGCCCCCGCGGGCGAGCCAGAAGCTCGTTGCCGCTGCGACACTTTTGCGGGCCATGCCCGCTCCCTCAACGCCCGAGGCGCGGAACCTGCACCGCGAGGCGCAGGCGCTCATCGAGCGAGCGGTCATTCAGCAGGCCGAAAGCTCGGCGTCCCGCATCCGCCGGCGGGGAGCGCGCGGGACGACGGGGGGCGCGCAAGGCCCCGAAGTGTCGGTACACGCGGGTGGCACGGCGGGAACGCCCCGCCAACCCAGGGTGCACGCTGGTCAGGGAGTGGATCCTTGACATGCGCGGCTAGGCCCAAGACGGTGACGCTCGCATCATCATCAATGCCCGGCGGATGGGCAACGTGGAGACACGGGCGACGGCAGGCTACCACCCCCGGCCGAGAGGACCGCTCGCCGACGCCAGAGCCCCCGGGAACCCGTGTGTTCAGCCGGGAGATCCGCACGGCGAGCTTCCCCCAGCGCTTCCGCCAGCCCACGTCGATCGACAAATACAACGGGGAGATGGACCCCCGCGTATGGCTCAACGACTACCGCCTGGCATGCCAGTTGGGCGGAGCCACCACCGACGAAGTCATCATCCGCAACCTGCCGTTGCACCTCGCCGACTCGGCGCGGACGTGGCTTGATCATCTGCCGGCCAGCCAGATCCACAACTGGGACGATCTGGTCCGCACCTTCGTGGGGAACTTCCAGGGCACGTACGTGCGCCTGGAAACTCCTGGGACCTGCGCGCATGCACCTAGAAGCCCGGCGAGTCGCTCCGGGACTTCATACAGCGTTTTTCCAAGCGCTGCACGGAGCTCCCGAGCGTGGCCCAGTCCGAGATCGTGCATGCCTTCCTCGAGGGCACCACCTACTGGGACCTCGTGTGCGAGCTCGGGCCCAGCCCGCCGGTCGACTCGAATGAGCTGTTAGACATCGCCACCAGCTTTGCCTCCAGCGAGAAGGCGGTGGGGGCGATCTTCGACGGGAAGAAAGGCAAGCACGTGGACGACGCGCCCGTAGAGGGCAGCAAGTCCAAGGACCCCCAGCAGAATCACAAGCAGGGCAAGAAAGGGAAGAAGCCGCGACGACGACGGTGACGAGGCTCTTGCTATTGACCCAGCTCGACGGGGCCCTCGAGCGGCCCCTCGAAGCCCTGGGGTGTTCGAAGACATGCTGAAAAAGCCGTGTCCATACCACAAGACGCCGGTCAACCACACCCTCGAGTAGTGCGACATGCTCAAAAAGTACTACAGCCGCGCCGCCGCGAAGGAGGGCGAGGCCAAGAAGGATGGGGGTGATGGCGACGCCGGTGGCTTCCCAGCGGTGGAGAACGTATTCCTCATCTTCGGGGGGCCGACCGTGGACATGTCCAACAGCCAGCGCAAGCGGGAGCGGCACGAGGTCCTCGCTGCGGAGAAGGCGCCTCCCTCCTTCCTCGATTGGTCGGAGGACGTCATCACCTTCAGCCGCGAGGATCACCCGAACCGCATCCCCAACCCGGGTCAGTACCCACTGGTGGTCGACCTGGTCATCGGGAACGCTCGGTTCTCGAAGGTGCTGATGGACGGAGGCAGCAGCCTCAACATCCTCTACGCGCACACTCTGCGCCTGTTGGGGATTGGGTTGAACCAGCTGCGGCCCAGCACGACGCTGTTCCATGGCATCGCACCGGGCAAGCGCGTCCAGCCCCTCGGGCAGATTGACCTGCCGGTCTGGTGCGGCACACCAGACAATTTCCGCAAGGAAACGCTCACCTTCGAGGTGGTGTGGTTCAGGGGCGTGTATCACGCCATCCTTGGGCGGCCGTGCTACGCCAAGTTCATGGCGGTCCCCAACTACACCTACCTCAAGATGAAGATGTCAGGGCCCAAGGGGGTCATCACCGTGGGCTCGTCGATCGAGCACGCATTCGACTGCGATGTCGAGTGCGTGGAGCACGCGGAAGCTCTAGCGCTCGATGAAGCACTCGTGGCGAACTTGGAGAACCTGGTTAACGAGGACCTCGACTCCACCACTAAACACGCCGGCAGCTTCGAGGCTGTTGAGCATACCAAAGAGGTACCCCTCGACCATACTACCCCCAAGGGCAAGGCATTGAGGGTCAGTTCCACCCTCGATCCGAAATAGGAAGTGGTTCTAGTTGACTTCCTCCGCGCCAACGCCGACATCTTTGCATGGAGCCCCTCGGATATGCAAGGCATTCCGAGGGAGGTCGCCCAGCACTCCCTTGACATCCTACCTCACTCCCGCGCCGTGCAGCAATGGCTGCGCCACTTTGACGAAAAGCGGCGCTGGGCGATCGGAGTAGAGCTGCGGAATCTCCTCGAGGCCGGGTTCATCAAGGAATTGTTCCACCCTAGATGGCTAGCTAACCCTGTATAAGTGGAGAAAAAGAATGGGAAGTGGCAGATGTGTGTAGACTATACTAGTTAAATAAAGCATGTCCCAAAGTTCATTTTCCTTTGCCATGGATCAATCAAATCGTTGACTCGACCGCGGGGTGTGAGCTTTTGTGCTTCCTTGACGCCTATTCCGGGTACCACCAAATAAAAATGAAGGAGTCCAACCAGCTCGCGACTTCATTCATCACGCCGTTCGGGATGTATTGCTACGTAACCATGCCGTTCGGTCTCCGAAATGCGGGCGCTACATACCAGCGATGTATGCAGCACATTTTCAGGGATCACATCGGGCGGACAGTTGAGTCGTATGTAGACGATATAGTCGTGAAAACCAGTAAGGCGAATGACCTGGTTGGCGACCTCTACATCGCGTTTGGTTGCCTACGGGCCAATGGGGTGAAACTGAGCCCCGAAAAATGTGTCTTCGGCGTGCCGCGAGGCATGTTGTTAGGATACATTGTCTCGTAGTGGGGCATCGAGGCCAACCCCAAAAAGGTTGCCGCCCTCGAGCGAATGGGTCCAATTCGAGACCTCAAGCGGGTCCAAAAGGTGTTGGGGTGCCTTGCCGCCTTGAGCCGCATCATTTCGAGGCTCGGCGAAAAAGGCCTACCCCTATACCGACTCCTAAAGAAGCATGAGCGCTTCTCCTAGACCGTCGAGGCCCAGAAGGCGCTTGACAAGCTAAAGGCGACACTTGCACACGCCCCAATCCTTCCGCCCCAGGGCGGTGAGCCTCTGTACCGCTACGTTGTCGCGACCACTCAGGTGGTCAGCGCTGTCATCGTAGTAGAGTCCACAGAGGAGGGGCACACCCTGCCAGTCCAGCGGTCGGTATATTACATTAGCGAGGTTCTGTCCGAGACAAAGGCGCATTATCTGCAAGTCCAAAAGCTGCTCTACGCAGTGGTCCTCGCGCGACGCAAGCTCCGCCACTACTTCGAGGCTCACCCGGTCACGGTGGTCTCCTCCTTTCCGTTGGGAGAGATCATCCAGAACCCGGATGCAGCGGGCAGGATTGCCAAGTGGTCGGTAGAGCTGATGGGTGAGACACTCGCTTACACGCCGCACAAAGCGGTCAAGTCCCAGATCTTGACGGACTTCGTCGCCGAATGGACGGACACGAAGTTACCGCCGCCACAAATCCAGGCCGAATGCTGGACCCTCTACTTCGACGGGTCGGTAATGAAGACAGGGGCGGGCGCGGGCCTGCTTTTCGTCTCGCCCCTCGGGGAGCACATGAGATACGCAGTGCGTCTGCACTTCCCTGCGTCAAACAATATGGCGGAGTACGAGGCCCTCCTTTGCGGCATCAAAATCGCCATTGGGATAGGCATCAAGCGCCTTGACGTAAATGGAGACTCGCAGCTCGTGATCGATCAGGTCATGAAGAATGCGAGCTGTCACGACGACAAGATGGAGGCGTACTGCAAAGCCGTGCGGGCCCTCGAGGACAAGTTCTACGCATAGAATTCAACCACGTGCCTCGCCGGTACAACGAGGAGGCGGACGAGTTCGCCAAAATCGTGTTGGGGCGAATCACTATTCCCCTGAACGTTTTTGCGTGGGACGTCGCCCAGCCGTCCGTCAAGTCCAACAGGCGCGGAGCCTATGGACGAGGACCCCTCGAACGAGGCGTATGTACTCTCCCTGCTCGAAGGGTACGACACTGACGAGGCCGAGGCCATGGATACGGAGCCAGCCCCCAGCGAGGGGGACTGGCGCGACAAATACATCGCCTAGATGGATCGAGGGGAGCTGCCCTCGGACCGATCCGAGGCCCGACGCATCGCCAGAATGGCCAAGTCGTTCACCCTCGTCGACGGCGAGCTGTACAAGCGTGCCGCATCAGGCGTCCTCCAGCGATGTGTCCCCATCCCTCAGGGGCGCGAGCTCCTCTGCGACATCCACGCGGGCGTATGCGGTCACCACGCGGCACCACGCACCCTCGTGGGCAACGCGTTCCGCCAAGGCTTCTACTGGCCCACCGCGGTCGCTGACGCCAGTGAGATCGTGCGCACCTGCGAAGGGTGCCAGTTCTACGCCCGCAAATCCAACCTACCTGCACACGTCGTACAGACCATCCCCGTCACATGGTTGTTGACGGATAAAAGACGTATCCCTCTACGATCCGCAAGCGTACGGACCTCACACCTTTTTCACCACGGGATTCCCAAGGTTCTTGTCAATCCACGGAGCAAGGGGATTACAAGCATTCGATCTACAACGACACACTAGCCACTAAAACCCTAACTATTATTATGCTAGAAAACAACTAAACTACACTAGAGAGAATGATTAAAATATCAAGATAAAAGACACTCGCCCACGGGTCTACGATACTAGAGCATGCAATCGCTTAAAGACATGAAAACCAATCTAATCTATCGGGGGTTGTGACCACGGTTTCGCCCTTTCCCTCCTCTCGTACTGTCACTACGTGAAGGTATTCATGACTAGACCTATGATGGACACGGCGTATTGAATGGATCCAAGGAAGCATTGGAGCTCTACTCCCTTCATGGCATGGTAGCTAACCTTAAGCATTAAAGTATATTCAACACAAGATGATAGATAGATAATCTGACAAAGTGCGATTACATCTCAAGATCGATTACAACCCATGGACGAATGAGAAGATTACCCCATCAAGGTGCTGATCATGGCACCGTTGATCATGGTTTCCCTTCTGACTGTGTCTTCCTTCTTCTCCACTAGAGGGTGCTTCCTTCGAGGTGGTTGATCTTTTTCCGGAGATCCTCCTCCTCTTTCTCTAGCTTGTGGATGGCCTTCTGGTGCGAATGACTCTCCCTCTGTCGAATGGTGGCGCCCAGGCTTTTAGGGTTCAAGATCCTTCGGGTGCAAGGAAAACGGGACCGAACCGGCCACCGGAGTGGGCTGGGTCGGCCGGCCTGGGCCGACCGGCCTGGGCCCACCTCGGTCCAGTTCGGTCGCTCCTTTCGCTCCGTGGGTCCTTATGCATATATGTACTTTGCCCCCTCAACTTGCTTGATTTTGATGATGTTATCCTCGCGTCCAAGATGGAGGTTCTCTTCGCATGAAGTTTGATCTTTTACGCTTCAATCCCCGGGGGTGTTCCTCGTAGCACTTCGGTCCTTGCCGCCATTGGAAGTGATTTCATCAATCTCATGAACACGAACAAGACTCTGTAAATGCTCCTTTGAACTTTTTGCGAATCCATCCTTTATGTCCATGTTTTCCTACATAAACACAACACTTCCAAATGCATGCACAAAGATGAACTTGTTATATGATTAGTGTGCCTAGTGGCGGGTTAGTTCCATAATCAAAACCAAACCAAAGTGTAATGAACATGCTAGGTGTACCAAAATACACCGTCAACATCTCCCCCACGCTTAGCTCTTGCTCGTCCTCGAGCAAGTACTCATAAAAGAACTTCGTCCAAGGTGTTGTAATCATGTACCACTTATCCTTCTTCACAAGTTAGTCAATCCTTTCATCTTTAATACATAAACACAAAGTATTGATCATCAAACATAAACATGGGTGCTTAGAATCTTTACCACGTCAAGATTTACCCCACAACTCAAACTCTTCACTCGAAGTCTTCAATTTCAGCCATACTTACTTCTTTGCTTCCATCGGAGGGTTTTTATGATTTTAAAAACAAAATTCGTGCAACAAGTATTAGACAAAAACCTTTCTCCAAGCTCTCGCAAGTCACTCATATGAGGTGGCTATCCTAAACCAATTTTATAAAACTCTCACCTCCCATAAGTCTCTCATATAACATGTAAAGTGGAGCTATAGGTAGGGCTAGCGCAATCAACACAAGTATTGTCAAACTAAGAACTTCCTCTAATGGTTGTCTACCTTTCAAAGCCAATGATCATGAGAATTAACCATATGTAGGGATATCAAGGATGAGAAGATTTAGAATGGTTGACATGTGCAAGGGCAAAAGAAAATTATGACTACAAGGCACCGATGACGTCCTCGTTGTCGGATTGCACATGGTTGGAAAAAGAAAATGAAAGTTTCGTCTCTCAACAACGTGACATCCTTCCTTACACTTTATTTTTCTTTTCTTTCACTTGATTCATCCCTCTCATATTTTTATTGCTACCTCATCTTTCTCTTTTTCTTCTTTTTTTTTCATTCTTTCATTCATTCTTCTTTCTTTCATTCACATATTTTTTTCTTTCTTTCTTTTCCATACTCATACTTTTTCTCTTTATTTTTCTCTCTCTTGTCAACTTTTCAAAGCTCTCAACTCCTCTCTTTCTCGCATGCATACAATCTAAAATTTTAATTAAATCATGCTAGAGACGAGACGAAACTTTGAAAGTAGGTTGTGTTCAAGGAATGCGATGTACAAAAGAGATGTATAGGGTTGGGTATGGAATTCGGCGATGTACGAGACTTCCAAGGTGAAAGTCTGGTGACCGAATGAATGACGAGGCTAGCAACGTGAAAGTTTCGTCTCTCAACAACGTGACATCCTTCCTTACACTTTATTTTTCTTTTCTTTCACTTGATCCATCCCTCTCATTTCTTTAATGCTACCTCATCTTTCTCTTTTTTCTTTTTCATATTTTTTCCTTTCATTCTCATATATATATTTCTTCTTTCTTTCTTTCTTTCTTTCTTTTCCATACTCATACTTTTTCTCTTTATTTTTCTCTCTCTTGACAACTTTTCAAAGCTCTCAACTCCTCTCTTTCTTGCATGCATACAATCTGAAATTTTAAATAAATCATGCTAGAGACGAGACGAAACTTTGAAAGTATGTTGTGTTCAAGGAATGCGATGTACAAAAGAGATGTATAGGGTTGGGTATGGAATTCGGTGATGTACGAGACTTCCAAGGTGAAAGTCTGGTGACCGAATGAATGACGAGGCTAGCAATAAAAGATAAACATAAGAACATGGTCATTGCTCGAAATTAAAACTCCCAAGAGAGAAGGATCCTAGCCCAACTCATCGTGCTAATCACACTTATGGTGGAGCAAAAAAAAAATAAATTTGCTTTGTATAGGATTTTTTTCTTACTCTCAACTTGGAAGAAGAGGATTTGCTAACCTTTATTACAATAGTTTTAAGATAATTTTCAGAACTGAAATCCTCAAACTTTTAGCATTGAACATAGCACAACTAACATGTGAAGCTCAAGATCGAAGTGTGGTATGGATACTTTAAGTAGTAGCAACTCCACTAAGCACCACGGTAAACGTTTTTCAAACCACACACTTATGTTCATATATCAAGAATCAAAGATAAACAAACATGTGAATAAAGATAAGCATCACACAAGACACAAAAATCTATAAAGACTCTTTTTATTTAGTTTTCTTTGACTCAACACTAATTTAAGACACTTTCAAACTTGCAAAAATTTTAAAACACACTCGAAAACTAAGACTCATTAAACTCTAAGACTCTCACTCGAAGATTAAACCGAACCTAAAATTTGAAACTCAAAAGCTAAGGCTAGCTAGCTAGCTCTCCCCCACGCTAAAAACATACGACGTCCTCGTCGTATCTTACAAAAATCCTAAGGGGAAATCTAGACCTAGTGGTACTTCAAGCAAGTATTGCACCACTTGCCTCTCATGTTTCCAACCATGCCAAAAAGTTTGCGCACATTACGGTTAAGGGACTTGTAGTTATCTCCAACTACGTGCTCCAAATCCTCCATCCGATGCTTCATCACTTCCATGGCTTGGAGACATTTATCGACCGACGTGTAGAGATCCCCGATGGATTGACGGCAAGTTCGACAACACATCGGATGCAATCCGAAGGGGTCTTCATCGCCATTATCTCCACTGTCATCACCGCCGTCGTCGCCACCTCCATTGTCGTTGCCGCTCTCGTTGCCATCGTTACCGTCGCCGTTGGGGCCTTCGGGAGTCCTCTCTTTGGGCCGCTCATCCCAAATGTAGAGGTCGTTATCATCTCGTCTGGCGGCCGCCCACGAGCTCGGGCTACGATCGTCGGAGTAGTCGCTACCCCCATAATCCTTAGGCTCGGGCCACGCCTCCTTGTAGTCTTTGCGCTTCATGCCTTGGATGCGTGCCGACCTTCGAACGGGCGTAGGGACCTTCTCTCCTTCGACGGGGTTGCGAGATGCAAGAGCTCGGGTCAGGACACGCCCTTCGCAACGGATGCGTGCGGTCCTCTTGACGGGTAGCTTGAGCTCGCATCGCATCGCCTCCTCCATCGATGGCTCCTTGGCTTCTAGCTTCAACTCTAAGCTTCTTGGGGGCACAATGACTGCTGCAAGGGTGCAAAATATTGCTTGAAGGGGTTGATTCCCGAGCTCCCAATTCGGCCAAATAAATAGTCCGACGAGAAAAAACCCTGAGAACCTCATTTTCCTTTTTTAGACTTCCCTTAAAATTTTCTAACTGAAGAAGGAAGTCGAAAAGGAGCAATTCGGGCAAAAATCGGAGACGACGGCCGTCGGGACTGTCTCGGGGGCCGGGTCGGTCCAGTTTTTCGCGTACCGCCCTTATTTTGCCTCCTTAGCCCATGGGAAAAAGTTGGCCCAGTAAATCTTCGCGAGAAACTCCAGAAAACTAAAAGAAGAACTATTTACAGAAATTTATGCCTTGTTTTTCGTCCTAGGCGGGACGTTCGAGCTCTTCCTCCATGTTGAAGACATCAACATGGTGAAGGGGCACAACGTCGGGTTCGTAGTAAACCTTAAGCCGCTAACCATTCACCACAAATTGATCGCCATTTATGTCCATAAGGGTTACCGCTCCGTTGGAGAACACCGAATGCACAACATAAGGTCCATCCCACTTGCTTTGCAATTTCCCCTTTCCGAAGGTTTTAAACCTCGAATTGTAGAGGAGGACCTTATCTCCTGCTTTAAATTCTTTCTTTTGCAATCTTTTATCGTACCACCTTTTGATTCTCTCTTTGTATATGCTTGCATTTTCATATGCTTTCAACCTCAACTCCTCTAGCTCGCTTATTTGGATCCTTCGTTTCACCACCGCGGCATCGAGATCGAGGTTCATCTCTTTAATCGCCCAATAGGCTTTATGTTCCAACTCAACCGGAAGGTGGCAAGCTTTTCCATAGACGAATTGATAAGGGGTCATACCTATCGGTGTCTTGAACGCCATTCAGTAAGCCCATAAAGCTCCGTCTAATTGCTTTGACCAATCCTTGCCTCCCTTCTCTATGGTTTTGTTGAGGATGCTTTTTAATTGCCTATTTGACGTTTCCGCTTGTCCGTTGGTTTGTGGGTGATAGGCCGTTGAGACCCTATGCTCAATTCCCAACTTGGACAAGCACTTTTTGAAATTCTTCCCGGTGAAGTGAGTTCCTCCATCACTTATCAAGATTCTCGGTGTACCGAAACGGGGAAAAATCACATTCTTGATCATAGTAATGGACTCCTCCGTGGAAGCTTTACGACATGGTATAGCCTCTACCCACTTGGATACATAATCAACCATGACTAGGATATACTCAAACCCAAATGAGTTTTTAAAAGGCCCCATGAAGGCTATACCCCATACATCGAATATGTCGATTTGTAGGTTGTATTTCAAAGGCGTAGAATTTCTTTGAGAGATGTTTCCAGTTCTTTGGCATTCGGGGCATGATGCAACATATCTTTTAGTATCTTCATGCATCTCCGGCCAAAAGAATCCGCTCGACCATACTTTTTCTTGGGTTCGAAAATGGCTATAGTGTCCATCGTACTCTGCCGAGTGGCACTTCCTTAGAATTTCTACCCTCTCTTCTCTTGGCACACATCTTCTCATTACTCCATCATTGCCAAGTCTGAAGAGGTATGGTGCATCACAAAAGTATTTCCTACTTTCGGAGATTATCTTCTTTTGAGAGTTTTTGTCTAGATGATAGAGGGGCATCTTTCGAATTGCTCGAATGATATCGATCATCCAAGTATCTTTATCAAGCACTCGATAGAGGTGATCATCTCTCATCTTATCTTCGATGGGCTCTTTATCATCTTGTCCACGATTCATCTTAGACAAATGATCGGCCACAACATTTTCCACCCTTTTTATCACGAATTTCAACATCAAACTCTTGGAGAAGAAGGATCCAACGAATCAAGCGTGGTTTAGCTTCCTTCTTGACCAAGAGATACTTGATGGCTGCGTGATTAGTGTAAACAATGACCTTCGAGTTCACGATGTAAGATCTGAATTTTTCGAAAGTGAATACCACTGCTAGCAACTCTTTTTCCGTAGTGGCATAATTCAATTGCGCCCCACTAAGAGTTTTGCTAGCATAGTAAACGGCGTGAACTCGGCCTTCCTTTCTTTGACCCAAGACCGCGCCTACGGCGTAGTCACTTGCATCACACATGATCTCGAAAGGTTGACTCCAATCCGGAGGTTGGATGATGGGAGCAGTCACCAACGCACTTATCAAGGTCCGGAATGCCGCTAGGCACTTCTGAGGACCATGTGTGGTTCGAGGACCGGTGGATGGTCGCTTCCTTGTGTGATGAGTGATTGACAACGTTGTGTGGACTGATTCTTGGCTAAGTATTGCGAGTGTGTTGCGGCTTGACTCGTGTTGGTGCGGGTGAAGAACAAGCGCGAAAGGTCGTCACTCGGTGAGGCCTCCGGTGTGTGGAGAAGACAAGTAGGCTTTGTTCGAGGGACCCGGTGGCCAGCGGGGTCAAGTGCGGGCCGCATGGTGGCATGAACAACAAGATGAAGTCGTGGACGGTTTCTTGGTTGAGCCTCAAAACCAAGGTCGAGCCGGGACTACGTGGGAGCCAAGTCATGAGTGGAGATTAGCGGAGGCTACACCGAGTTCGCGGGGTTTCCGTGGTTCACCGAAAACCACCGGGTTCCTTGGTTGATCCACAAAGCCAAGACCGGAGAACCGAAGACCGGAGCCGCAGCAGCCGCTAGACCGGCCTCGACCGGTGGGTCCGACCGGTGCCGCGGCCGGTGGGGACCGGCTCGACCGGTGTGTGACGACGCATCCGAATCTTCGAAGCGGAGGACACGCGTCGGGATCGCATGGCTTGCGTCGAGGCTACGCAGGTGCGGTCGCCGGCATCCGTCCGATGGTGAAGACATCAAGAATTCCAAATCCGCCCTTGAGGGGCTTGTATCCCTAGTTAGTAGAGAAGGGCGTTTTAGACATTTGGTTGCCTCCATATAACCAAAGAGGTGAGAGGATGGCAGCCAACTCTTGGAACCCTAGCTCATTAGTTTTCCTATTTTCCACCTATTTTCCTTAGGTTTTCTTTAGGACTAGCAAGAGAGCTTCACGGAGAGATCTTGTAGAGAGGGATGGATGATCGGGCGGCTTGCTAGACCTTGTACGAACCTTTGTTTCATGTATAGATGATTCGGCGTGGTTCCTCAAGGTTTGAATGTGTTTTCCCGGTTGTTCTTGGTGGTGATTTTCGGAGCCCTCTCTCGGTGATTTCTTTGGGTTGTTTTCGGGACTTTTCTCTTGGGGATTTGATGGGGGAAATTTGTGGGAACCCTTCGTGGTTCTTTGGGCCGTGATTCCCCTCCCAAATCCGTGAGAAAAGGTGCTCGATTTTGGGGTTTCTTGAGTTCTTGGGTTGGAAGTGCTTTCGGCGGGATTTCTTCGATTCCTCCTTTTTGGACGAGATTTGGTGGGATTAAACTTGGCTATGGACTCCTCATGAGGTGCTCCTGATATCCCCTAAGTCTTGTTCAAGTCCGTGGAGCGATTCGAGAGATCGGGATTTGGATTTGGGGGAGTTGACCCGCGGGTGTTGTTCATCCCGAGTCGCCTGTGCTACACCGGCTCGACCGGTGCTCTTGACCCGGCCTCGACCGGTGCAAGCCCTTGTGGGATTTTGCTCGGGTGAACGTCTTGGTGAGTTCGCCGTTGTCCCGTGTTGTCGCGTTTCGAGTTTGGGTCCGTTTGGTGGTTGGTTGGCCCGTTTGGTGCCTTGGGGGCTTTCGAGTCGCCATCGGTCCGACCGGTGTGTCTCACCGGTCCGACCGGTGTAGAGCCACTTAGTGGAAGTTGCTCGGTTCACCAGCGCCAGGGACCGGTCCGACCGGCCGTGCTCACCGGCTCGACGGCGGTGTGAGTCCGTAGACTCAAGGTTTGGTTTTTCCGCCGCATTTCTCGGGTCGGAAGGTTGCGTGTTGGTTCCTAGGTCCAGTGGCACTCCAGTGGCTACGTGGGCTTGACCAACCTTGGTAGTGAGTCGGAGACGTGTGTTGGAAGCCGCGTTCGTCTTGTTGGAGTTTTCATCTCCTTCGAGAAGAAGTTTTATCGGCTCCCATTCACTCCCCCCTCTCTGGTTCGCCGTATCGGTCCTTCAAGTGGTATCAGAGCCAGTTTGGGTCTTTATTGACTCTAACCAGTCTAAGATCCAAGGATGGCGTACCAGGAACGGGGTTCGGGTCCTCCACACTTCGATGGCAAGAACTACCAAATGTGGAGCAAGGGGATGGGTTCGTTTCTCCGCGGAAAGGGTCCGATCCTTTGGGATGTCACGGTGGACACAGGCTATGTCTAGCCGGTTGATTTCCTCGCTCCAGGATCGAGGGACAGATTCGACGCCAACAATAAGGCGGTCGACTACTTGTTTCGTGCTTTGTGTCAGCCTGAGTTCGATCGGGTGCACACCGAGCACTTGGCTTGTAGGATTTGGGTGGTGTTGAAGGAGGCTCATGTTGGGAACGCCCAGGTTCAGGCACGGATGTATGCGACCTACCGGAGAGAGTACGAGAACTTCACTCATCTCCTCGGTGAGTCCATCGATGCCTTGTTTCAGAGGTTCACGGTGGTGGTGAACAACATGAGGGCCAATGTGGACGTGCTCCCGTACGATAATCATGATAGAGCGGTCAAGCTCTTACACTCTTTGGATCGTACGATATGGGGCGGAAAGTTCGAGGCCATAGTCGAGTCGGAGAGGTATGATACTCTGACGGTGAACGAGCTGTTCTCGAAGCTCAAGTCGGCCGAGGTGGATAGGGGCATGATCGCCAAGCTCGAGGGACCGACTGATTCCCATAGTCTTGCCCTCGTTGGTGGTTCGAAAGGAAAGGCTAACACTAATCGATCCACCAGGATGTTCTCTTTCTCCTCTTTGATGTCTATGCCAGATGAGGAGTTCGACGAGCTTGGAGAGGACGAGCCGGCGCTCCCGACGAGGCGGTTCGAGAGGCTGCACGAGAACCGAGTGAACATGAGGAGGAAGACGAGGACATGCTTCAAGTGCGGCAAGGCTGGACACTATTTCGCCGAGTGTCCGAAGGTGAACGACCCCGACAAGCACAAGTTCAAGGACAAGAAGAAGAAGTCCAAGACGAAGGATCATGGACATGGGAAGAAGACACGGTCTCGAGAGAAGATGAAGAGATCAAGCGACATTGAGTCTGATTCCGAGGACACGTCTTCAAGCTCGAGTGATGAAGACGAAGAGGATGAGAAGAAGAGGAGGAAGAAGAAGAACTTTGGCAAGTATCTCAACGGCCTTTGTGTGACGGGCCTAAGCCTCAAGGACGACTTCTGCGGCATGGCTCGCAGTTCGAGCAAAGAAGAGAAGCCGAGAGGGACGCCTCGGATTTGGATTCCGAGGATGAGGTATGTGATGAGCTCTCCTCTTTGCGCAAGGAGAATGAGGAGTTGGTTGACTTGCTTGATAATCGCGATCACATGCTTAGAGAGGCTAAGAAGCTTAGGAAGGAGCTTAGATCTTTGCTCGAGGATGCTAGGACTAGAGTGGCTGAGCTAGAAACACAGGTTCTTGATAGCAAGCTTGAAATTGATTCGTTCAAGGCTAGCCCTATTGTTTCTGATGAAAATGATTGTGCTGATTGCTCTGCTTTCCTAGCTGACTTGACTGATCTTAGAGAGAAGTATGCCTCCAAGTGTGAGGAACTAGATGTGCTTAGGGTTGAGTTGGCTGAGCTACAATCTAGACCCACTTTGCTTGGTGCTTGCACTTCTTGCCCTAGTTTGCATGAGAAAATTGCTGAGCTCCGGTCTCGCATTGTTTCACTTGAGGCAGATTTGAAAGTGCCTATTCCTACTTCTTGCTCTACATGTGAGTTGCATGCTATGAAGAATTTGGATCTTGCAAAATGTGTTGGTCGCTTGCAAGATGAGAATGATAAGTTGCGTGAAGCGCTGAGTTGGTTGTCGAGTCAAGAACCTCAACTTGGTATAATGATTGCTAGCTGTAAGCGCTTTGACGGTTGCGCTTTGGGTTTGGATAAGGTTGGTGATGGCAGTAGTGAGAGAGAAAGGAAATTTGGGAATGTTTCAGTTCCACCACAACCCACACCCAAAGACAAGTTTACCTCCAAGCCAAACCAACCAAGAGAAAAACCGAGTGAGAAGGCAAGTGAAACGCCTAGTGAGAAACCAAGTGAGAAGCCTTGTGAAGAGCCTCATCCCAAGCCTAAGCCCAGATCGATCCGTTTCCATTGTGAGTTTTGTGGAAAGGATGGTCACAAGAGATCATTTTGCTTCAAGAGGAAGCGTGAAGAGAGAATGGCGAGGGAGTGGGCTAACAAGGACAAGTACCACCCTTTCGATGGTGTACTTGAGCCTCGTGTGCAGTTGCCCAGGGCCAAGACGAGTGTGAGGTCAGTTCGGGCTTGGGGAGAGCGGAAGGCTGTTGGAGGTGCTTCGTCGCCTGTGCTACACCGGGCACAACCGGTGTGGAGCACCGGCCGACGGCAGTGCGGACAGCGGCGACAGCTTGGGTTTCGTGCTCGTACGAGTGCGAGGGGTGTTTCTGGAGGTCGTGGTTCTGGTGGTTGGTCTGGAAAGTTTGCTGGAGGCCAGTTTGCTAGGCATTCTCCCCCTCGAGCTCACTACGGGGATGGGAGGAGTCATGGCTTTGAGAAAGATAGGAGGGATGGTCCACGGGCTTTCTTTCGTGGTTTTGGTCCTCCTCCAGGCAGAGAGGGTTGGTTCCCTCATGGTGGTTACCGTAGTGGTGTTCGTGGAGGTAGCTTTGGTAGGAAAGATGGTTTGGTTTGTGCTAACCCCACTTTCGAGCAAATGGCTAGGCACTGGTTTTACACATTTGGAACTAACCCCAGTGTTGAGTCGTTTGTTCGCTCTCGCTCTTTGTTTTGAGTTGCAGGTGGATAGCCCGGAGAACATTTGGTTGATATTGGGGGTGGTTCTTCGGCTTCATATCCCAGTGGTGACATGTAGGTGCATCACTTTCGGGGATGGTGGACAAGGATGAGTGAATTATGAAGAAATGATAAAGGTAAGTGTATTTGTGACCTTCGAGTGTGTGGCCTTGGTCAAGCCACTTGGTTTCTTTTGCTCTTTGCCTTATCTCATGTGTGTAAGGTGAGCTTTGTACGCTCTTTGGCCTTAATGCATGAGTGTAGGGGGAGCTTGTGAGTTTGGTGCTCCTTTGCTCTTTTGCCGGTGGTGTCGAGCCCTTTTTGCCTCCCCTCGAGGAGCCGGTGGTTTGTGAGCTTTGTGTGTGGGATCTCCTTTGTAGCATATGTATAGCTTTTCTTTGTGCATTTCTTGCATTTTGCATGGCATATGTAACATGATGTATACGCATCCTTGTATCTTAGATTGCATGCATTTTGTATCATATGCATTGGTTAAGAAAAGCTTCTCTCATATACATTGTTCACCATGGAATGAAATGTATGTCTTTGTGAGCTTGTTTGGTATGATACGGTTAGTTTGGCTTAGCTCTTGATGATCTTGATGAATAATCCATGGTTGATAGCTATGCTTTTGAAAAATGTCACATGAATGCTCTCTCATGTGTAAATGCCTTTACATGCTCTTGACATGTTTTTGTGGCCTTGCTATGCTTAATTTGTGGTTGGTTGGCTAGTTTATTGATCATATGGGGCCAAAGGCTCATTTGCCATCATGAATGTTTAGCCCTCTTGTTTTATCTTGTGGAGGAGCATAAGTTCCTTTTTGTCGCAAAGACATTTCATGTACCATTTACAAATCTGAAAATGAAATGAAAAATGCTTGGAAAATATGCTCCCATGTCATATGTGCTGAATTTAATTTGCTTTGGGTGCTAAACCGTTGCATGATGCCTACCAATGAGAAGTCTCATAAATAGAAGTAGGCACATGGCTCGGTGGCTTTGACATGACATGAGGTGCTTGTGGGTGTTTGTGATGGTCTTATGATTAGAATGGGCTCGTCCTAGCATGAAGTTTGTGTGGCTTTGCCATTTTGATATGCTTTGATCATGTTTAGGACTTTGCTCATGAGAGGCAAGTTTTTCGCAAAATTGCCAAAATCCTTCTTAGCTTCATCCAATGGTTGTGAAACTTGGTGATCATGTAGTTGAGATCGATACGAAGCTGTAGAGTACCTAACTTGCTCATTTGGACATGTGTAGTATTCTTTGTTGAATTTTGTATATTTGAGAAGCTCTAGTTTGAAAGTTTTGCATTTTTGGCTTGATTCATGCATTGCCAACAAGGGGGAGAAGTTTGAGCTTGAAATGGCTTGCTGGACGTGTTTAGAAGGTTTTCAGGTGGTTTCGAGCCAATTCGGGTTTCGTTGTACACCGGTCCGACCGGTGAAGAGCACCGGTCCGACCGGTGTGAGTGCTGGTCCCGTACACATGTTAGGCACCGGTCGATCGGTGGTGATGACCGGTCCGACCGGTGTGAGCCGAAAGTGCTTGCAGCTGTCCTGTTTTCAAGTGGTTTGCATGCATTCGTCCAGGGGGAGTTGCATTGGTTCAGGGGGAGCTTGCATGTGTTCAGGGGGAGCTCTTTGTGGTTTTTCGAGCTTTATTTCGGTGGTTTGCGCTCTTTGCTTGAGCTTTGGTTTGTCTCGGATGTGTCGAGCCGTTGCCCTTGCCTAAGGGGTCCGAGACTTGTCTTTTTCAAGTGATCTTGCTCTTTGCCTTTGTTTGGCTTTCGATCGCTTGTTGGAGTCTCTTTTTGTTCGTTTCTTTTCTTTTTCTTCTCTCTCTTGTTTCTTTCGTGTGGGTGTTGTCAATGCACTCATCAAGGGGGAGATTGAGGACCATGTGTGGTTCGAGGACCGGTGGATGGTCGCTTCCTTGTGTGATGAGTGATTGACAACGTTGTGTGGACTGATTCTTGGCTAAGTATTGCAGGGTGCGGGTTGCGGCTTGACTCGTGTTGGTGCAGGTGAAGAACAAGCGCGAAAGGTCGTCGCCGGTGAGGCCTCCACGTGTGGAGAAGACAAGTAGGCTTCGTTCGAGGGACCCGGTGGCCGCCGGGGTCAAGTGCGGGCCGCATGGTGGCATGAACAAGCAAGATGAAGTCGTGGACGCTTCTTGGTTGAGCCTCAAAACCATGGTCGAACCGGGACTACGTGGGAGCCAAGTCATGAGTGGAGATTGGCGGAGGCTACACCGAGTTCGCGGGGTTTTCGGTGGTTCACCGTAAAACCACCGGGTTCCTTGGTTGATCCACAAAGCCAAGACCGGGAGAACCGAAGACGGAAGCCGCAAGAGCCGCGGCACCGGCCTCGACCGTGGGTCCGACCGTCCGACCGGTGTGCGACGACGCGGTCCGAATCTTCGAAGCGGAGGACACGCGTCGGGATCGCATGGCTTGCGTCGAGGCTACGCAGGTGCGGTCACCGGCATCCGTCCGATGGTGAAGACATCAAGAATTCCAAATCCGCCCTTGAGGGGCTTGTATCCCTAGTTAGTAGAGAAGGGCGTTTTAGACATTCGGTTGCCTCCATATAACCCAAGAGGTGAGAGGATGGCAGCCAACTCTTGGAACCCTAGCTCATTAGTTTTCCTATTTTCCACCTATTTTCCTTAGGTTTTCTCTAGGACTAGCAAGAGAGCTTCACGGAGAGATCTTGTAGAGAGGGATGGATGATCGAGCGGCTTGCTAGACCTTGTACGAACCTTTGTTTCATGTATAGATGATTCGGCGTGGTTCCTCAAGGTTTGAATGTGTTTTCCCCGGTTGTTCTTGGTGGTAATTTTCGGAGCCCTCTCTCGGTGATTTCTTTGGGTTGTTTTCGGGACTTTTCTCTTAGGGATTTGATGGGGGAAATTTGTGGGAACCCTTCGTGGTTCTTTGGGCTGTGATTCCCCTCCCAAATCCGTGAGAAAAGGTGCTCGATTTTGGGGTTTCTTGAGTTCTTGGGTTGGAAGTGCTTTCGGCGGGATTTCTTCGATTCCTCCTTTTTGGACGAGATTTGGTGGGATTAAACTTGGCTATGGACTCCTCATGAGGTGCTCCTGATATCCCCAAAGTCTTGTTCAAGTCCGTGGAGCGATTCGGGAGATCGGGATTTGGATTTGGGGGAGTTGACCCGCGGGTGTCGTTCATCCCGAGTCGCCTGTGCCACACCGGTCGACCGTGCTCTTGACCGGTCCGACCGGTGCAAGCCCCGGTGGGATTTTGCTCGGGTAAACGTCTTGGTGAGTTCGTTGTTGTCCAAGGTGTTGCCGCTCGTTTCGAGTTTGGGTCCGTTTGGTGGTTGGTTGGCTCCGTTTGGTGCCTTGGGGGCTTTCGTGCCGCCATCGGTCCGACCGGGTGTGTCTCACCTGTCCGACCGTGTAGAGCCACTTAGTGGAAGTTGCTCGGTTTCACCAGCAGGGACCGGTCTGACCGGTGGTGCTCACCGGTCTGACCGGTGTGAGTCTGTAGACTCGAGGTTTGGTTTTTCCGCTGCATTTCTCGGGTCGGAAGGTTGCGTGTTGGTTCCTAGGTCCAGTGTCACTCCAGTGGCTACGTGGGCTTGACCAACCTTGGTAGTGAGTCGGAGACGTGTGTTGGAAGCCGCGTTCGTCTTGTTGGAGTTTTCATCTCCTTCGAGAAGAATTTTTATCGGCTCCCATTCACTCCGCCCCTCTCTGGTTCGCCGTATCGGTCCTTCAACTTCTCATCAAAGTCGAAAGCCACATCCTTTTGAAGAAGATGCGTTAAAGGCTTAGTGATCTTCGAGAAGTCCTTAATAAATCTTCTATAGAATCCGGCATGGCCTTGAAAGCTCCTTAAGGACTTAACATCTGTCGGAGGTGGGAGTTGCTCAACCGTCTCTACCTTAGCCTTGTCCACTTCAATTCCTCTCTCGGATATAACATGTTCGAGCACTATGCCTTGCCTAACCATGAAGTGGCACTTTTCCCAACTTAACACCAGATCTACCTCCGCACACCTCGTGAGGACCTTTTCCAAGTTTGCCAAGCAATCCATGAACGTCTTCCCATAAACGGAAAAATCATCCATGAACACCTCGACAATTTCTTCGATGAATTCCGAAAATACAGCCATCATGCAACGTTGAAAAGAGGCCGGAGCGTTGCATAGACCGAAGGGCATCCTTCTATATGCAAACATTCCGTAAGAGCATGTAAACGTTGCCTTGTGTTGATCGTCCGGGTGAATGAGATTTTGCATGAACCCTGAGTACCCATCGAGAAAGCAAAAATAAGCGTGGTTTGCTAACCTCTCGAGCATCTCGTCGATGAACGGTAGGGGGAAGTGATCTTTCTTCGTCTCTTTGTTAAGCTTACGATAATCGATACACATTCGCTACCCAGTCACGGTTCTTTGCGGTATCAATTCATTCTTCTCATTCTTCACCACGGTCAAACCTCCTTTCTTTGGTACACAATGTACCGGGCTCACCCATTTGCTATGCGGAACCGGGTAGATGATTCCGGCATCAAGTAACTTGATGACCTCTTTCTTTACTACATGTCGCATGGCATGGGTTAGCCTCCTTTGGTGGTCCACTACGGGCTTACATTGGTCTTCCATTGGTATACGATGAGTGCAAAAGGCTGGGCTAATACCTTTGAGATCATTAATCGAATATCCAATCACCTTCCTATGTTTTTCAATAAAATCAGCAACGCCCCATTTTCTTCGGGACTCAACTCATCGCTCACAATGACTGGATAGGTCTTGTCTAGGCCCAAGAATTCATACTTTAATCCTTTGGGCAAAGGTTTAAGGTCTACCTCGGGCGCTTGTGGCTCCTCGGGTTTTATTTCTCCTATGTCTTCGAATCTTCCTTCCTCCACGCTGCCATCATGTGGCTCTAAGCCTTTTGTTGCTTTTTATAGTTCTTCATCTTGTTGATCACTAATTTGATTTTCCATCGCTCTTTGCAGCGGGTCTCTAAGGGTTTCAACAAAACATAGACTATCTATCTCTTCTACTTCTTCATCTTCGGGAGGAAAGGGTGTAAGGTGTTTAGAAGCACGAAGAAAGTTATATGTGTACTTTGTTCCATTAAGGTTCATTGTTACTTTGCCTTCTACGGCATATAACACAGCATCAACCAACTTAAGAAAAGGCCTACCTAAGATTATGTGATCATGATTACTATGGTAAGCATCAATAACAAAGAAATCAGTTGGTATATAGTTTCTAGAGATTTTTACTTTCATGTTGCAAGAAATACCTAGAGGTTTGATAGTTCTACCGTCACCCATAATTAATTTGTAGATGTTGGAGCTAAGTCTAGGTTGTGGTCTTGAACTTTATCGTAAATTTTAGAAGGTAGAACACTTACTTGGGCTCTGATGTCGCATAACGCTTTGCATTGAACTCCGTTGATCTCGCAACTCAAGTGTGGTGTCGTCTTCTCTTCTTCTTCGGATCCTATCGCGTAGATTTCGGCGAGGCGAGCGTATGGTGATGCTTCGGGCTTGATCCCCATGATTCTCTTCACCTCGGCTATGTGTTCCGGATCCACTATGTCATCTCCAAAGAGCTTTTGGAAAATCTCACCGGTGGTTTCAAGGTCGTATGAATTTTCCGCTTTCTTCTCCAGTGGGAAATCCACTTCCAATGCTCTCGCCATTCCCTTTTGATTAGGGAACGGTCTTCTCTTGTTGAATACTTCTCCGTAATCGATAGGAACCCAATCCATTGGTTCGAACTCCCTTAGTGGCTTCGCGCTTGACATGCTTCTCTTGTTCGTCTCATTTGGTGTGGCGAAGTCGACGCTCAGTGTAGTTCTTGACTTGATGTGTTCTTGTTCAAGCTTTTCCATGATTCGCTCCTCTTTTGTGACTTCCGGGGTTGCCTCTTTAGAAAATTCAGCAAACTTCATCTTCCTCGAATTATATTCCGGCTCTTCCTCAAGTCTTGATTCCCGATCTCTTCGCATGGCAGCCGCTTTACTAATTTTTTGCATAAGTTGGGCGGCTTCCGTGAGTGTTTTCTCCATGAGATCCCCACATGCACACATTTCGACGTGCTGCATGCAACTAGGGGTTAGGGAAAAGAAAAATGTATGCAAGAGTACGTCACTGGTGAAGCCGAGTTTTGGTCCTTGTTCGATCAACCCATTAAACTTATCCCAGGCTTGGTCTATCCCTTCCTCTTCTCCTTGCATGAAATTGATCCATTGCCTCCTTAGATGTTGAACCTTGCTGATTGGAAAGAACTTCTCGCAAAACTTCTTCGTCAACTTGTTCCAATTGCCTTCAACTTCAAAGGACGCAAACGAATACCATGTCTTTGCATTGCCGGCAAGTGAGTAGGGAAAGAGATTCCATTTGAACCATTCATCGGGAACTCCTTCTTGACGCACCGTGTTGCATATCATCGTGAAATCCCTTATGTGTCTATATGGGTTCTCCGTAACCATCCCTTCGAATGGGTTTGCCGCCACCATCTTGATGATCTTGGATTTAATCTCATACTTGGTCGCTTCGAGCTTCGAATCCGACTCTTGTACCTTTATGTCTTCACATTGAGGGCTAGCGTAATCCCTTAATGATTTCTCCGGTTCTTCCACGGGTTGATTAACGAATGCCATCTAGACAATAAGATAAAAACAACAACAAAAACGAAACAAAGGTTTTTCTAGATAATATATGTTAGATATAGCAAACGAAAGATAAACTAAAATATAAAACTAAGTTAGATGCAAATCAAACGATGTAAACTAGCTTGCTCCCCGGCAACGGCGCCAGAAAAAGTGGCTTGTTGACGGATAAAAGACGTATCCCTCTACGATCCGCAAGCGTACGGACCCCACACCTTTTTCACCATGAGATTCCCAAGGTTCTTGTCAATCCGCGGAGCAAGGGGATTACAAGCGTTCAATCTACTTCTACGCACTAGCTACTAAAACCCTAACTATTATTAAACTAGAAAACAACTAAATTACACTAGAGAGAATGATTAAGATATCAAGATAAAAGACACTCGCCCACGGTCTACGATACTAGAGCATGCAATCGCTTAAAGACATGAAAACCAATCTAATCTATCGGGGTTGTGACCATGGTTTCGCCCTTTCCCTCCTCTCGTACTGTCACTACGCGAAGGTATTCATGACTAGACATATGATGGACACGGCGTATTGAATGGATCCAAGGAAGCATTGGAGCTCTACTCCCTTTACGACATGGTAGCTAACCTTAAGCATTAAAGTATATTCAACACAAAGTGATAGATAGAAAATCCGACAAAGTGCGATTACATCTCAAGATCGATTACAACCCATGGACGAATGAGAAGATTACCCCATCAAGGTGCTGATCATGGCACCGTTGATCATGGTTTCCCTTCCGACGGTGTCTTCCTTCTTCTCCATGAGAGGGTGCGTCCTTCGAGGTGGTTGATCTCCCTCCGGAGATCCTCCTCCTCTCTCTCTAGCTTGTGGATGGCCTTCTGGTGCGAATGACTCTCCCTTTTGTCGAATGGCAGTGCCCAAGCTTTTGGGGTTCAAGATCCTTCGGGTGCAAGGAAAACGGGACCGAACCGGCCACCGAAGTGGGCTGGGCCGGCCGGCCTGGGCCGACCGGCCTGGGCCCACTTCGGCCCGGTTTGGTCGCCCCTTTCGCTCCGTGGGTCCTTATGCATTTATGTACTTTGCCCCCTCCACTTGCATGGTTTTGATAATGTTATCCTCGCGTCCAAGATGGAGGTTCTCTTCGCATGAAGTTCGGTCCTTTACGCTTCAATCCTCGGGGGTGTTCCTCGTAGCACTTCGATCCTCGCCACCATTGGAAGTGATTTCATCAAGCTCATGAACACGAACAAGACTCCGTAAATGCTCTTTTGAACTTGTTGCGAATCCGTCCTTTATGTCCATGTTTTCCTACATAAACACAACACTTCCAAATGCATGCACAAAGATGAACTTGTTATATGATTAGTGTGCCTAGTGGCGGGTTAGTTCCAGAATCAAATCCAAACCAAAGTGTAATGAACATGCTAGGTGTACAAAAATACACCATCAACACAGAGCTTGAGACTCGAGTTGGTCAGCTGAAGGCTTCGGAGACTGACCTGAAGAACCTCTTCTACCGGGAGCAAGAGGCCCGCCAGGTACTGGAGTACGATTATAAGGAGCTTGCTTACGAGTGCGACAAGCACATGGAGCTCCATATTGCATCAGATCATGACCTTGTCAACTGCTACAAATGATTGCAGAAGCTGAACGAGGACTGCGAGAAGCTGCGGGCCCAGCTCAAGGAGCTCGAGAAAGCCGCGCTCCCCATCGCGAGGCTGCTGGTGCCTCACCCTGGCGGTCCGAGGATAGCACCACTAGTGGACCGGTTGAAGGAAGCCCCCAGCCGCCTGGCGACCTACGTGAAGCACTTGGCGAAGTCGATCCCGAACCAGGTGCTGGCCTTCATGAAGTCGTACTTCCCAAAGGCTCCCGTGATTGTAGTCGCCGGCGGGCTAGCCGCCAACTGCACTG
This sequence comes from Cenchrus americanus, assembly GCA_947561735.1. Taxonomy (NCBI): domain Eukaryota; kingdom Viridiplantae; phylum Streptophyta; class Magnoliopsida; order Poales; family Poaceae; genus Cenchrus; species Cenchrus americanus. The sequence continues at coordinate 156,052,520 of OX387244.1, forward strand.
ACGAGCAGTACGCGGAGCTGCTGGAGCAGATGGCGCCTATTGCAGAACAAGTCGCCGAGAAACTCAATCTCCAGTAGTCCTGTAATAGTTAGCTCGTAGCAGTGGTTGTACAAAAACAATTGTAATGAAATTGTTTAAGTATGAATGAAGAAAAACTTCCATGAATGAGTACTCGTTATCGCGATCTTTGAGTGTGGAGTCCCATCGTGGAGTTGTCGCGAGTAGTCGTACTCGCCAGTAGTCCCGTTGAGGGAGGAAGACAGTAAAGTAGTTGATGAATAATCAAACTTTATTAATGAAGAAGTACACTTGGATGGCCAGGGCCGTAGTTACAGAGTAGTCGCCAGGACCCGGAGGCCGCCTACGGCTAAGTAGTGCTAGGGCGTGTAGCCGCTTACAGCAGTAGATCCATAAGTATCCGTATAGGCTGGATCTAGGAGTACATGGTCTCTCAGTAGACCGCTGCTAGAGTCCTTTGTCGCTCGTCGCAGCCCAGGATCCGTAGGTAGCCGCATGGGCTGGATTCTGGAGAGGAGTAGTCCGTAGACCGGTGCCCGGACCGGAGGCCGCCGACGCCGAAGGAGTAGTCCGGAGACTGGTTCCTGGACCCGGCGGCCGCTTACAGCGGAGGGGTCTTGATGTAGTCGTGTAGACTTGAGCCCCCAAGGTAGTCGTGTAGACTAGGCGTAGAACCGACAGAGTTGGTCGACGTTCCACGAGTTGTTAATGTCTTCGCCTTCAAGTGTCTGGAGGCGGTACGAGCCCGGTCCGGTCACCTTTGCAACTGTGAAGGGACCTTCCCAGGGCGAGCTGAGCTTGTGTAGTCCTTCCGTGTTCTGGATGCGACGGAGGACGAGATCGCTGACGTTGAAGGAGTGTTCCTTGACGTTGCGATCGTGGTAGCGTCGGATACCCTCCAGGTACCTTGCTGATTGGACGAGGGCGGCACAGCGAGCTTCTTCGAGGTCGTCGATGTCAACTCGTCTGCTTTCTTCAGAGACGCCTTCGTCGTAATGCTCCACTGCTGGTGAATCCCACATGACATCAGCAGGGAGGATTGCTTCGATGCCGTAGACCAGGAAGTATGGAAATTGCCCCGTTGGATTGGAGGGCTGAGTACATAGCCCTCAGAGTGCATTGGGTAGTTCCTTGATCCACTTGCCTCCTTTAGAGTTAGCAGCGTTGTGTAGCCGCTTCTTTAGAGCGTCGAGCACCATCCCATTGGCGCGCTCGACTTGTCCGTTTGCCCGAGGATGGGCGACTAAGACATATCGGACGTCGATGCCGCTGTTCTCGCAGTACTCCCAGAACTGGTGGTTGTTGAAGTTGGAGCCCAGGTCTGTGATGATGCGATGGGGAAGTCCGTAGCGATGCACGAGTTCATCCAGGAAGTCGAGTACTCTATCAGCCTTGGAGCATGTGACCGGCTTGACCTCGATCCACTTGGTAAACTTGTCGATGGCCACCAATACTTTGTTGAATCCACCTGGTGCAGTTGGTAGTGGCCCAATCATGTCGATCCCCCAGCAGGCGAAAGGCCAGGTTGGCGGTATGGTGACTAGCTTGTAGGTTGGGACGTGTTGTTGCTTGGCGAAGTATTGGCACCCTTGGCACCTTCTGACGAGTTCTTCGGCATCGCCCAGAGCTGTGGGCCAATAGAAAGCTCGTCGGAAGGCCTTGCTGACCAGCGTGCGAGAGGACGCGTGGTTGCCGCAGACGCCTTTGTGGATCTCCTCCAAGATGTCGTCGCCTTCTTGTATGGGGACGCACTTCATGAGTACTCCGGAAGATGCGCCCCGCCTGTAGAGCTTGTCTCTGACGAGGACGTAGGAATTGGCACGGCGGATGAGTTGCTCTACCAAGTTCTTGTCCGAGGGAACCTTCTGCTCGCTGAGGTAGTCGATGAAGGGCTGCCTCCAGTCCACGTCGATCATCATGATCTCCTAGCCAGTCGGGGGATGCGCTGGGACAGTGGTCGGTGGAGCCGGCTCCGGGATGGATGGCGCGTGAAGCTCGTGGATGAAGACACCCGCTAGTACTTGAGCGCGAGTAGAACCAAGCTTCAGCAGGACGTCCGCTGCAACGTTGTTGTCGCGGACGATGTGGTGGAACTCGAGACCGTAGAACTTGTTCTCGAGCTTGCGGACTTCTAGGTAGTAGGCATCCATGTTCTCCTTGGTGCGGTTCCAGGACTTGTTGACTTGGTTGATGACCACTGCGGAGTCGCCGTAGACTAGTAGCCGCTTGATGCCTAGTGAAGCGTCGAGGTGGAGCCCGTGTAGCAGAGCTTCGTACTCGGCTTTGTTGTTTGAGACCTTCCAGAAGATATGCAGGATGTACTTGAGTTGTTTGCCTGTTGGGGAGATCAAGAGTACTCCCGCACCTGCGCCCTCGAGGTTGAGTGAGCCGTCGAAGTACATCACCCAATGCTCTGGGCGCTCGGTTGGAGTAGGTAGCTGATTCTCCCGCCACTCTGCCATGGAGTCGACTAGTGCCTGCGACTTGATGGTTGTGAGTGGCTTGAAGTCAATGTTGAGGGCGCCGAGTTCGACTGCCCACTTGAAGGTTCTTCCAGTAGCATCTTGGTTCCGCAGGATGTTGCCGAGCGGGTAGTAGGTGACGACGGAGATCGAGTACTCCTGGAAGTAGTGTCGTAGCTTCCGCAAGGTGATGAGCACTGCGTACAGAAGCTTCTGTACATGCTGGTAGCGTGCCATGGATTCTGACAGGACCTCGCTAACGAAGTAGACTGGTCGCTGGACTGGGTAGGCGTGGCCGTCTTCCTGCCGCTCGACGATGATGGCAGTATTGACCACGTGAGTAGTCGCAGCGAGGTAGAGCAGTAGCTGCTCGCCTTTGCGATGAGCCGTGAGGACTGGTGGCTTCGATAGGAAGTCCTTGAGCTGGGCAAGGGCTTGGTCCGCCTCTAGAGTCCACACGAACTTCTCTTGGTACTTGAGAAGTTTGAAGAAGGGGAGCCCCCGTTCTCCAAGCTTCGAGATAAATCTGTTCAGGGCCTCCATACACCCGGTCAGCTTCTGGACGTCTTTGATGCACATGGGAGCTTTCATGCTGGTGATGGCGGAGATCTTCTCGGGATTGGCTTCGATGCCGCGGTGGCTGATGATGAAGCCGAGTAGTTTGCCCGAAGGTACGCAAAAGACGCACTTGTTCGGGTTGAGCTTCCAGCGGTACTCGCGCAGGGATGCGAAAGTCTCTTCAAGATCGTCGATGAGGGTACTGGAGTTTCTGGTCTTGACGACCACGTCATCCACGTAGGCTTCGACGTTCTTGTTGAGTTACCTCTTGAAGCAGGCCTGGATAGCTCGTTTGTATGTAGCGCCGGCGTTCTTCAACCCGAAGGACATGGTCGTGTAACAGTACACGCCAAACGGGGTGATGAACGTGGTCTTCTCCTGGTCTTCTTCCTTGATCGCGATCTGGTGGTACCCGGAGTAGTAGTCGAGGAAGCAGAGCAGGTCGCAGCCCGCCGTGGAGTTAATGACTTGGTCAATCCGCGGCAACCCGAAGGGCTCCTTGGGGCAGTGCTTGTTGAGGTCAGTGTAGTTGACGCACATCCTCCACTCGTTCGAGTTCTTCTTGCGGACGAGGACGGGGTTGGCGAGCCACTCAGGATGGAAGACTTCTTTGATGAAGCCAGCCGCGAGTAGTTTGGCGAGTTCCTTCTTGATGGCGTCCTGTTTGTCGTCGGCGAAGCGGTGGAGGTGTTGTCGCTTCGGGGTAGCTTTAGGATCGACGTTGAGGGAATGCTCGATCAACTCCCTGGGCACCCCTGGCATGTCCGCTGGCTTCCACGCGAAGATGTCGCGGTTAGCCTGGAGGAAGTTGATGAGCGCGTCTTCCCATTTGGGGTCGAGACCCGCCCCGATGGTGGTGGTCTTGCGGCTGTCGCCTGTCCCGAGGTCAATTGTTTTGACCAGAACCTCCTGAGGTGGCTGAGGCTTGTTAGCTTTGTCCAACTTCTCTGGGATGTCGAGTTCACTTGGGGAAAGCTTCTTCAACGCAGCGTAGATCTCCATCATTGCGTTGGGTACTTGATTTGTGGAGGCAATCTCCACAGCTTCCGTGTCGCAGTCGTGCGAGATCTTCAAGTCCCCTTGCAGTGAGAGTACACCTACTGGGCTTGGCATCTTGAGTACCAAGTAGGTGTAGTGGGGTACCGCTATGAACTTGGCGATAGCCGGTCTACCAAGGATGGCATGGTAGGACGTCTCGAAGTCCACGACTTCGAACTTGATGTACTCGGTACGGTAGTTGTCCCGAGATTCCCCGAAGGTAACTGGCAGGACCACTGAGCCCAGTGGGATAGCCTCGTTCCCGGGGACGATGCCGTAGAAGGGCGAGGTGCTCTTGGTGAGCATGTGGGTGATGTCGAGCTTCATCTTCTTCAAGGTCTTGGTGAAAAGGACGTTGAGCCCGCTTCCACCAACGACGAGGACCTTGTTGAGCCTGGAGCCCGCGACCACCGGCTTCAGGACAAGAGGGAACCGCCCTGGTTCGGAGAAGCTCATCCACTGATCCGCGTGGGAGAAGGTAATGGGTACCTCCGACCACCTGAGAGGGTTGGAACCGCTGGTTCAATGCTCATGACTTCTCGATGGGTAGCCTTTTGTTCCTGTCTGCTGGGTAGTCCACCGAAGAGGACGTTGACCGTCTTGTCGAGTTCCTAGAAGTCGCCGTTGCCGTCGTCGTGCTTCTTCTTGCCTTTCTTGTCATTAGGGTGCGGTGGCTCTGGATTGCTCTTGAGTGCTCGCCTGAGTTGGTAGCACTGCTCGGTGGTGTGGTTGCCATCCAGATGCCACGGTCACTTCACTTTCAGCAAGTCTTTGAAGCCACCAGAGATCTTCTTCGAGTTCTCCTTCATAGGGCACTGGATAGCCGCGACAGTGTTGTCTGGCTTGCGCTTTCGGTTGGGACCCGAGTTGTTGTTGTTGTTGTGACCGGCTTGGTTCCCGTTGTTTCTGCTGTCACCGCCCGTGTTCTGTTTGCTCTTGCCACGATGGCATCGTACTTGGCGTTGGCTTTGTCTTCTTCATCCGCCCAGGACGTGATCATATCCTTGAGATGGGGGATGGACTTGGGGCGGCGGCGACCGAAGTCTTCGAAGGTGCGACGGTGGTAGAGGCCGTCTTGGAAGAGGTCGATGACCTCCTTGTAGGTGATGTCGAATACGGTGGCGCGCTTGACGAAGAAGCGGCGCATATACTTGCGGAGGGTCTCACCTTGTTCCTGCTTCACCATAGCTTGGTCCATGCGAGTACCCGATCGGCCCATGGCGCCTGCGAAGTTGCTGGTGAACTGCTCTTTCAGCTGGTCCCACTTGTCGACCGAGTGCTTGTCCAGTGACTCGAGCCATGTGAGCGGGCTTGGTCCAGGCAGAAGGGGAAGTCGAGGCACTTGGTGTCGTTGTTGCCGCCAGCGTTCTTGATGGAGAGGGCGTAGCACCTGAGCCACTGGATGAGATCCTGCTTCCTGTCGTACTTGGTGGTTCCCAGAGGTTTCAACTTGTCCGGGAGGAGTAAGTTGCGAAGCCGAGGAGAGAAGGCGGGGAAGCCATCGTTGTCGCCTACAGTGGCGGACTTCTTCTGCCGCAGTTCTTCAATCTTCTGGCGGGCATCGTAGCCGCCCTGTGAGGCTCCGGAGGCGCGGCTGTTCGCGTGGCCTCGGCCGCCGCGATCGCCTCCACCACCGGCCCTCCTTTTGGCACCATGGTTGGAGCTTCCGCCGTCGCTGCCTCCGCCGCCAGGGTCGTGGTGGGGGATGATGTCACGACCACCGGCAGCAGCTGCGGCGCTGTTGCCAGCTTGTGAGGGTCCGCCAGCGTTTGCACAACTACAACCGGGCTGAGCTGGCAGCTCGGGTCGAGTACGGTTACGGCCGAGGTCCGCGCTGCGACTTGTAGCTTCATTGTCGCGGTTCCTGGCGGGGGGCGGCTGGTTGACCCTGTTGTCGACTCGCATGAAGTAAGCGTCTTCTGCAAGCTTGGCAATGACTTCTCCAGTGCGTATCCCCTGAGCTTGGCGTGCGATCGCTGTGATCAACATGAGGCATTGCTCGGGGGGTGTGTACCTTGCTCTCGACTTGTTCGAGGGCCTCTGCGAAGTTGCGGATGGGGAGGTTGTCTAGGAGACGCCGGTGCCGTTCGTTCCGTCTTCTGTTGCGCTCACGTCGAGCGTCCCTGTTGGCGTCGGTCTCATCCGCGGGTGCGTCAGCAGACAGCTCGTCTGCGGAGATGTCCTCAAGGTATCGATCGTCTGCCGTCCTTGAGGGTCCTGGCATGTCGGCTGCAGCCATGAAGACTTGGCGGTCGGGGTTGCCAAGACTGGAGTCGGAGCTCGCCACCTCAGTTGGAGTGTACTCCTCAGCTCGAGCAAGCGGTGTTCCCTCCTGGAACGGGAGCGAGTCGAGGTAGACGACGTAGTGTGAGTCCCCTCTTATCAGGTCGGCGGGCTTGCGGTCTGGCCAGTAGACGAATCTCTCGGCGGGTGTGGACGTTATAACTAGCCCGGAAGCCGGCCCTGATAAGGGTTGCTCAGTAGAGTTGTCCTCAGACTCGGGATCCTCAGGGTCCGACCCGAAGTCAAACTCGTACACAGAGTCCGAGTAGAAGCCGGAGAGGGGGTTGGAGTCCGAGGCGTGGCCGGGGGCGGTGTCGGAGTCCTAGTTGTGCTCGGGTACGGGCTCCTTGCCAGTCCAGTGTGTAGAGGGAGCCTCCGTGCGGGCCCTACTGAGGTTGCGGGGTCCACGAGTGGAGCGCTCACGGGGTGGTGAGACCACGTGCGATGGCTGAGTAGCCGGCTCACATGCAATAGCCCACGGGGACGTCGAGTTCGAGTTGGAAGCGGATCTGAGCTCGAAGTCGGCGTGTTGGTCGAAAAGCGAAATTACGCCGAACTTGCCGGCGAGTTCGCCTGTGATTACTTCGGGAAGCGTCATGAAGCCGGTCTTCGGGTTGGGCGGCATGGTGAGGCGGCGTTGGAAGGATCCAGCACCGTCAGCAGTGCAGACCTAGGCGCCGAAGACGAAGGTGTCACCACGGTTGAAGGCGACGGTTGGCTTGATGTAGACAGGAGCCGTCGAGTTCGCCATGTGATCTCGGACGAGAGCCCCTACCCGGCGCGCTAGCTGTCGGTGTTTTAGACCGGCAACCTACTATGGGAAGTACCCGAAGTAGATGAATGTGGCCTCGCCGAGATCGGTAACTCGGAGGAAGAGACATGTGGCACACAATTTAGACAGGTTCGGGCCGCGAGGTGCGTAATACCCTACGTCCTGTATGCTGCGTAGCTCTGGATTGATTTGGTACGATTACAAGATGATGCAATCTTACGCCGTGAGATGAGATGATTGAGAGAGGGGTCCCCGCGTCACCTTATATAGTCCGGGAGGCAGGGTTACAAGTCGGTTCAGGGAGAGACTACTAGTCGAGTACGTCTAGGAGTCCTCTATACAGTGCGGGACATGTACAGCTTCCTAACCGAGTACTTCTCCTCTGTAGTCCTTGTGCTTCACGCCATCAGGTGCCGTGCAGCGCAAGTCGGATAGTCCCAGGGGCACACCGAGTAGTCGGTCCTGGTACCCACCGAGGTAGTGGGCCCAGGGAGGTCCATACGACACCGGTGGCCAGCGGGGTCAAGTGCGGACCGCATGGTGGCATGAACAGCAAGATGAAGTCGTGGACGGTTTCTTAGTAGAGTCTCAAAACCAAGGTCGAGCCGGGACTACATGGGAGCCGAGTCATGAGTGGAGATTGGCGGAGGCTACACCGAGTTTGCGGGGTTTCCGGTGGTTCAACAGAAAACCACTGGGTTCCTTGGTTGATCCACAAAGCAAAGACCGAAGAACCGAAGACGGTGCTATAGCAGTGCCAGACCGATCTGACCGGTGGGTCTGACTGGTCTGACCGGTGGGTACCGGTCTGACCGGTGAGGAGCACTGGTCTGACTGTTGTGAGACGACGCAGTCCGAAATCTTCGAAGCGGAGGACACGCGTCAGGATCGCAAGGCTTGCGTCGAGGCTAAGCAGGTTGCAGTCGGCAGGCATCCGTCTGATGGAGAAAGCTTGAAGACTTCCAAAACCGCCCTTGAGGGGCTTGTATCCGTAGTTGTTAGGAAAGAGTATTTTAGAGTTTCGGTTGCCTCCATATAACCCATGAGGTGAGAGAATGGCAACCAACCTCTTGGAACCCTAGTTCATTTGCTTTCCTATTGTCCCTTCCTATTTTCTTAGGATTTCCATAGGACTAGCTTGAGAGCTTCATGGTGAGATCTTGTTGAGAGGGTTGGATGATCGGGCGGCAAGCTAGACCTTGTATGAAACTTTTTGGCTCGTATAGATGATTCAGCGTGGTTCCTCAAGGCCTTGTAGTGTTGTTCCCAGTTGTTCTTGGTGGTGATTTTCGGAGGCCTTTCTTGGTGTTTTTCTTGGGTTGTTTTCGGGACCGTTTCTCTTGGGGATTTGATGGGGGAAATTTGTGGGAACTCTTCGTGGTTCTTTGGGCTGTGATTCCCCTCCCAAATCCGTGAGTAAAGGGGCTCGATTTTGGGGTTTTCTGAGTTCTAGGGTTAGAGGTGTTCTTAGCGGGATTTCTTCGATTCCTCCTGTTTGGACAAGTTTTGGTGGGATTAAACTTGGCTATGGACTCCTCATGAGGTGTTGGTATTATCCTCAAATTCTTGTTTAAGTCCGTGGAGCGATTCGGGAGATCGAGATTTGGATTTGGGGGAGTTGACCCGTGGGTGCTGTTCATCCCGAGCTGCCCAGGCTACACCGGTCTGACCGGTGCTCTTGACCGGTCTGACCGGTGCAACCCTTGGTGGGTTTTCGCTCGGGTGAACGTCTGGGTGTGTTCGCTGTTGTCCTGTGTTGCAGCTGTTTCGAGTTTGGGTCAGTTTGGAGGTCGGTTGGCCTCTTTGGCGATTTGGGGGCTTTCAGGCTTAGACCGGTCTGACCGGTGTGTCGCACTAGTCTGACCGGTGTGAAGCCACTTAGTGGAAGTCTCCAAGTTTCACCAGCAGGGACCGGTCTGACCGGTGGTGCTCACCGGTCTGACCGGTGTTGGTCAGTGGACTCGAGGTTTGGTGTTCAGCTGTGTTCTCGGGTCGGAAGGTTGTGTGTTGGTTCCTAGGTCCAGTGGCACTCCAGTGGCTACATGGGCTTGGCCAACTTGGGTAGTGAGTCGGAGACGTGTGTTGGAAGCCGTGTTCATCTTGTTGGAATTTCTATCTCCTTCGAGAAGAATTTTTATCAGCTCCCATTCACTCCCCCCCCCCTCTCTGGTTCGCCGTATCGGTCCTTCAACATCTCACTCAAAGGTCCCAAATCGTAATCTTTCTCCACGTAAATACATAAGCAAAAAGCTACAACAACTAAAAGGGTGGGAGATAAAAGGAAATAAGGCAAGGGTGATGCCGCAACAAACAGCACCCCAATTCTTGAGCAGCGCCACCACCAAGGGTACGGGGGAGCGATTTCCCTATAGTAGACTAGGCACAAGACGATGGGTCGGGACTCTCAGAGATCCAATGCCCGCCGTACTCCCGTCGTCAGCTGCCAAGCGCAGGACACTTGACGCCCCATGGCAGAGAAGTCGTCGTCTCGCTCATGACCTTAACGATGAAGCATCCTCCTCAGATCAGGAGGAGGGGGCTTCAAGCGGCGACGCGGGTAGCCAGAACAAACTCAGGGGGGATCTACGCCCCAAGGCATAAGAGCAGGAAGTTCCGATCCTGAGCGGATAAACCTGGACTACGACACGGTGAACGGCTCCGTGAATCTGAACGCCTGACCCTAGCACGCCTCCCCATTTGCTGAACTTCCACCAACATTAGGAGACTTAAAGGACGACACTACGCTCAGGGGGGATGAACCCCTCACGACCGGAGAAGTAGCTGCTTTTTTTCCCTCCCCTTGTGGCAACCATGGAGCCTCACCGGGACGAAGTGGAGCTCCTTTTATAGGGCAGCAGCTGCCCAACCACGTGAGGGGCACAGTGGACGTGACTTAGCTTACAAAACAATCTAAAACGGCCATCCACCCCGCCAGGCGGTGTATTGAAACCCTACTGAGCCTTGTCATCACATCGGTAGGGGCCAACCACAGTTCCCCGTGAGGATGGGCCAAATCCACCGTCCGGCCACGTCGGCCTCAAAAAGCGACTAGTACTCGCGGTGGCTAAAATAATCACCCTGTTGCAGTCTTCGTCTCTACCACGAGCTCGGGGGCTACACTCAACGAGTTCGCTCGCGCGCCCCCATCAAACTGAAGAAAAGAAGCAGAAGCTCAACATCTTTGATCCTAAGGGAGAAATCTACTCTTCCCCCCTAATGCTCGGGGGCTACTGAAGAGGGGAGAAACCGGGGGTAATTATCTTAGCCCTTAAGACCCCAAAATTAGGAAGGATAATTATGGGCCGCATCGGCAGAGGCCCAAAACCGACCGCTAGTACGACCAGGCCCAGCTCCTTTTCCTTAGAACAACAGTCTGGCCTCCCACCGCAAAACTGCCCCCGACATTGGTAGCCAACCCAGCTACCTTGACAGGCACCTCCACCTCGCACGACCTAAGGCTCCTTCCTTCATAATCAAACGGTCGCCCCCTGGTGATGAGAACATAACCAACTCTGATATGACCATGTTAATAGCTTTTAAACCAAAGGTGAATCTATCCTATATCATGATTATCTTTGCTAAATTTGATGAATTGATGATGCACCATTATGTATGTTCATTGTCCTTTTCATAAATACATACCTGGATCAAAAAGAGTACTAAACACACATGGAAGGCATGGAGGACCAAAGAGGTTGACTGTGGACCAAGTTCAAATGTTCCCCACATTGTCCACCAGACATCCACGTCACTTTTGGCCCAAAGATGGAAAGAGATCAAGGCCAACACGTTTTGGGCGTTGGATTCGGACTCCATGACTGGGTCAACTTGCAACGGTCGCCACGACCTCATAGGGACTCCGTTTGGGACGTTCTTTATATGGTTGGAAAGGAAATTTCATAGAGCTTCCAATGGAATAGGTCTCATGTCAAAAGCATATCTGAGACGATGGGAATGGTCGAAACAAGTGGACGTCTAGAATTTGTCAGGGTGCTACGCCACCGTCATCTAGGCCATTGGCCCATGTATCATGTCGGAGCCCATGGGGGCGCGACCTAGGGTTGGATCACGACCCCCGCCACACTACATGAAAAACTCGCTTTGGTAACGGGCGTAGATCGCCTTTGGTAACAGGCAATGCCCTCGTTACTGATCAAGTGTTACAAATAAGCCAAGAAAGATAATGGGCAGATGCTCGTTACTGATAAGACATATTCGTAACGTGCATTAAACAACGACCGTTACCGCAACTAGCCACCGGTCACGTGAAATGGCTGTTTCTCTGGGCCCACAGAGAACTTTCGTAATGGGCACCAAAGCAAAGCCCGTTACAGTAGCTCAATATCAGAGACGCCTGATGTGCACCTACGTCTCCACTATCTTGACGAATTGAGACGCATCTATTTCATGCGCGTCTCAGTACATATAGGATTTGTAACGGGCATCAAACAATGACTGTTACCACAACTAGTCACTGGTCACGTGAAATGGCTGTTTCTCAGGGCCCACAGGGAACTGTGGTAACAGGCATGAAAACAGAGCCCGTTACTGTGAAATTAACATCAGAGATGCATTCCGTGAACCTGCGTCTCCTCTGTCTTAACGAAATGAGACGTGTCTATTTCTACGCGTGTCTGCTTTCTCTCTATCGAAGGAGACACTTGCTTTCAACATGCGTCTCCTATATCTCGATGAACGGGCCAGGTCATGTGGCCCACCGGTCAGGACTGGTAACGGGCTATTACACTGCCCGTTACATTGTGGGGATTTTTGTAACGGGCTTTTTGAATGAAGCCCGTTAGTCATTGATGAGTGTTTGTTATGAGCTTTAATGAACGCCCGTTATAGATACGTAGGCGACCCCTATAGTAACCTGCCCGCCTGACGGCGGCATCCTAGAACCAGCTAGGATTTGGCAGACATTAGGGGCTGCATCCTGGAACCAGCCAGGATATGGCAGCCACCACAGCAAGGAGACATCACAAACACATTCTCACATCACAAATATAGGCAAAGAAAGATCACATTTATAGACAAGCAAGATCACATTTATAGACAAGCTAGGATCACATCAAGTTTCAAGTTACTCTCATCATGTCTTGTTTGGATGGAGTCATGAGAAAACTTCCTGAACTAGGCAGTATCTCACCCCAACCAAGCAAGGCAAGCAAGTTTCTCAGGCAACAACACCTGACTAAAGAAGACTGAATGAGTTTTAAGTTTCTGGCCACAATAAACTCACGGTGCACTACTGTAGAAGTTACCCTTTCGGTTGTTGGTCTCCCTAAGAATGTACTCGCACAGCATCTCCCGGACACGCTTTACATTTTCTATGGAAACATCTACAGGAGGTTTGAAATCCTGCAAAATACAATCATTTATGTGAATACAAGTAGAAATCATTTTCTAAAATCAGATGGATAATATGAGTAGAGACAAGGTTGAGCATTATTATCTACTTACAACAGCCTTCTTGATGTCAGGTATGTAATCGAGTAGTCTTAACATATGGAATGGCACATGGAATCCACACGAAGAGGACCCCCATGGCTGCTGAACACACTGCATCGAGGTACCAAAATGACAAGTTAATGCATTACCAAATAGGTAAGAAGGGACCATAAAAAAACCTTGGTCTTACAGCAAGATTTGTTTTGTGCTTGAGTGTGGCTTTTGGGCTTTTTTCTTTCCTTTCGTCACTCCTGTCGGTGCGGAATGTAGTCCCGACACTAACTAGTAATGAGCGCTGAGATATGCCTCTCGATGGGCCGGTGCTAGCAACTAATGACACTGAGTTTATCCTGGTTCCGGCCGGGGCCGTACGTCCAGCAGTGATGTGCTCGGGGCACTGTATTGCATTGCACTGTGGTGCTCGTAGAGGGGGGCTACAAGCGTGGCGGGAGAGGAGGTCTGGCCTCCAAGTCCCAGAGGTAATGATTGAGGCAAGTGCCAATATCGTGGAGAAGGCGGAGAGCGTCTGGGTGATTGTTGTCCGTTGTCCCGTGTCCCCTGCGACTGGGGGACTGCCCCTCCTTTTATAGGCCAAGAAGGGAGCAGTTTACATGCACGCTGCACTATTTATCTACATATGGAGGCGTGGCGAGCAGTGCCACGGAGCTGACGGTCGTCCTGGCGAATCCTGCTCTAGTCGTGGCGTCGTGGCGCGTCCTGTGCTCGTACAGTTGCAGTTTCAAGGGTGGCGGCGTAGTGGTTGGTCGTCCGGCCACCGCCGCGGTCTGATTCGAGGGTGTCGTCAACGGGGGGCCCGTACGCGGCACAGTGGCAGTCGTGGTGACGTCTTGTCCCCGTGCACTCCAACAGCATCGAGATGTCGTCACAGTGCCCGGCGTGGTGCGGCAGTGGCGGGGATGGCCGCACATGGTTGACAGCGACGAGAAAGATCGCTCCTGCCGGCCCGGCGTAACGGCATGGCCCAGTGTAGTCACGGAAAAGGCATTTGAGGGTGCTATCGGCCCCCTTCGAGGGCTCGGTGCGTTAGCCGTACGTGGGTAGGCGGCACAGTGTCACGGGGCTGACACCGGCCTCATTGCACAGTGCTACAGAGAGGGGATGGCCTCCCCAGGGAGTCGGTGGAACAGTGCCTGGACGCGATTCCCGGGCGTGTCAGGGTCGTGGCGCGCGTCATGCGGTGTCAGAGCATAAAATGCCTGTACGGGGGCAGGAGCGTGGAAGACGTGCGTGCAGGTGCCCTCGAGCGAGGCAGACCTCGCCCGAGGGGGTGTTGAGGCTTCGAGCGAGGCGGACCTCGCCCGAGGGGGCGTTGAGGCCTTGAGCGAGGCGGACCTCGCCGAGGGGTCGCCCGCTGTGCCACCCTGGCGGGCTGCGGGGGCCACCAGGTTCGTGATCGTGTCGTGTGTGTGCTTTAGGTTCGTGGGTTAGTCTGTGTTTTTCGTTTTATGCGGGTTTTAAGCGGGTTTCCCCTGGTTATTTAGGGGACCCTTATGGCTGTCCCCGACAGTAGCCCCCGAGCATCTGTGGGTGTATCTGTTAGGATCCCGCAGATGCTGATACTTGCTGATGGGACGTTCTTGCCTTTTGGTTGCTAATGCTGTTCTGTGGGACCGCGTCAGCGGACCCGCGGGTCTAGCCCCCGAAGCCCTACAGGAGCGTGAGTGCTCCTGCAGGGTTTTTTCGCGAGTTTTTACCAGTGTGTCGGGTATCTGTTTCAACCAGCATCGGCGATGTTCCAGCCGGCCTCGGTCACACGCGCATGACTGGTACCTCTTGCGTTCGGTGCACCCTAGGAGGTGTAGACGTGCGTCGAGCCCCCGAGCCTGGGCCCATTCTAGGCGATCTGGGTGAGCTCTCTGTCTTGTTTTAAACGCGCCCTCGCCGTCCCTTACCGGGGCGGAGGGTGAGGTTTCCACAACCCCCATCGATCGAGTTGTGGATTGCGGATTCCTCATCGAGCTGCTATCGGGTGGTTCAAGTGGACGCCCATGCCCCATTCGATAAGGGTTGGCTCGTGGTCCGGAGACTCGTCCATGAAAGCGCTCGCGCGAGTTTGCTAGGTGGGGCTCGGTCCCGTTAGCTAGGGACCGAGGGCGCCGAAGCTCTCCCTCGATGGGAGCCCCCCGACTAGCTGCCCTCGCTGACTCTTGAACACGACATGTGGGGCGCCCTCGAGCCGACGGGCTCGAGGATAGGCTCGAATGCGCGCGCCCTTGTCATCCCTGAATCTGGCGATCTGGGGCACCTGTTCGAACCCTTCGATGGTCAGGTTTCGAACCCCTGATCAGTAGGGCCGTTACTGGGTGGCAGCTGGGTGCCCCCAACTTTTTGCATCTGCCGGTTTCGAGGGTTCGCAGCCGGGCCGGCCCTCGAACCGCTGATCAATAGTCTTCACAGATCGAGGGCACCTGTGGCACCCATTCTCGATGAGCGGGCTTCGAGACCACAGGTCGGTAATCGCACCCTTCGAGGGTCGGGTTGTTTCGAGCCTTGTGCTCGTGCCACTCGAGGGTCGTCCTTACTTTGTAAGGGACTGGGCCATTTATTGCCCACAGTCGTGCGCTGCGGGAGCACCTCCGCGCGCGTGGTGGGTGACGTGGGCGGGCAGACGTGATGGCCCGCCGCGGCTCTTTGGTTGCCACGCCGTAATAATCACGCGCGCGCGTGCGCCTGGCTTCTCCAGTCGTGGTGGGTCCCGCCCGCCAGTGACCGGGCCGTTCGCCTTGCACTTAATGCACGCAGAGCGTGCGATTCGGGGAGCGTGGCTCTGTGGATCTATAAATCCGAGGGGAGGGCGAGGTGAATCTTTACCTTAGTACTTAGCGCTCGTTGCTCCCTCTTTCTTCGGCTTCGTTTCAGAGCACCGCACGCCTCTTCTCCTCTGCCCAGCGTTCGCTTCGCGCTCTGCGCTCTTTCGCCGATCCGCATGGCTCCCCCACAGTCCATCACCATTATCGATCCGCTGCCGTGGCCGCGCTCGACGGCGACGAGGCTGGCCCTAAGTGAGTTGGTGACCGCCGGCCAGCTGGCGGCGAACGAGGATGGGCGGCCCCTGGCGTAGATTGACCCGCCGGCGAGGGACCGGGAGCCCAACCCGCCGTTCGGGTACGTCGTCAGCTTCATCCGCTTCCACGAGCGTGGCTTCGAGGCGCCGGTGAGCCGCTTCTTGCGCGGGTTGTGCTTCCACTACGGCGTGGAGCTGCACACCGCCACCACGCTGGAGCCGAACGCGTCGCGCGGTGCGCGCCTGTGGCGTGACGACCGCGGTGCTGGAGACGCGCAGGCAGCTCTACATCCCCTGCACGATGACCTCCAACAGCGCCGAGTGGTAGCGGGGGTGGTTCTACCTTCACAACGACGAGCCTGGCCTGCCACCATGGACCGGCAAGGTCGTGAAGGAGAAGGCCGATTCTTGGTGGCACGGCCTGTCACCCTCCTCGCGCCAAGACCGGTTGGATTCAGCCTTACAGGTGTTGAAGGCGCTGGCGGACGTCGGGCTAACCGTGGCCTCGGTTCTCGCGAACCTCCAACACCGGTGGATCGTTCCTCTCATGGAGAGGCGGCTCCGCATCTTCGAGATGCACGAAGAGGCCGACCCCGTGGCGCTGGCGCAATCGCGACCGTTGCCCAGTCTCCTCCCGCAAGAGTATGCGGCCACGAGGGCGAGTCGCGCCCTCAACCTCAAGGTCATCTGGACCGATGATGTCACGCTCTGGTCGTTCGTCATGCTCCCCTAGGGCCCGCTGGTGAGTAGGGCTCCCGCCTCTCTTTGGTCTACCGATTCGTGGAACATCGTCGTAATCCGGAGTTTCACTCGCCCTCTGCAGGTGATGGCCGTGAACGCTGCGCGGTCCGACCCCCCCCCACGCCCCGAGCCCAAGCGCGCGCACGAGGCGCAACGGCGGGAGCAAGAGCGGGTGGCGTGCAAGAAGGAGAAGAGGATCCAGCGACAAGAGCGCCGGGAACAGAGAAGTGAGGACTTCCGGCTGCGTGAGCAGCTGGGACTCTCCTCCCCGGCGACTTCGGAGTACTCGTCGTCGGAGGAGGAGGAGGAGAGCGATGGGGGACGGGCTCTCCCCAAGAGGTGGGAGCCTTCGCCCCCCTCACCCAGAGCCGCGGAGGCGGCAGAGGAGATAGCGCCAGGCAGCCTACAACAGAGGCGACGCGCGCCGTGGAGGTGCCGCGCGCGCCGAGTGGTCGACTGGGGCGGGGCGGTGGCCACGTTGGCGGCGGCCACAGCGTCTGTCGAGCCCCTGAGGAAGAGGAAGCGGGGATTCTCCATCCTGAGGTAGGCGACCGCTGCCCCACACACCGCGTCTTTGAGATGAGCGAGGGTTTAACTTTCTTGTTTTCACGTTCGCAGGGTGGTGCCCACCATGCCCCCCCTCGCACCTGCCAAGGTGCTAAGGTCGGACGCGGTTGTCCCTACTAGGCGGCGCTCGTCGAGGGCGTCGCGGGCGGCGGGAGCACGGCGACGGCGGCGAGCGAGGGCTCGCGTGGCGCGGCCGAAGTCTCGAAGCCGCGCGGCGGGCGGTGGCGGCACGGAGCTACCGCGAGCGGCGACGGCCGCAGAGACACGACCGGCGGTGACGGCCACGGATCCGCGACCGGGCGGCGACGGCCGCGGAGCCGCAACAGCGGCGATGGCCGCGACGGCCGCTGCGGCGGCGACGGTCACGACGGCAACCACCGCGACGGCGGTCGCCGTGCCGCCGACTCCGCCGGCGCCCGCCGCCGGCCGGCGAGCCCCTCGAGCGGCCGTGGTCGAGGTCTCGGATGATGACGCTCCGCCGCCCGGCTCGGATCGGTGGGCGAGCTCGGCCGCATCGCCCCAAAGGCCTCGACGGGGGCGCTCGTGGTGAGGGACGATGGTGGAGCGGCACTAGGGCGCCCGGCCCGACGGCGCGGGGCCTTGTCGTCGCACGCCGGACCTGCGGCATGTCCGGAGCAGGAGTAGGAGCGTGCCGGCGCGCCGCCGGCCCACTTCGTCGAGGCTCAGGTGGAGCAGGGGCTGTGGCAGGAGCTCCGTGATCATGGTGCTTCGCTCAACCGGGCGCTGAACGAGGCGCTGCGGATCCACAGCGGTCCTGCGTGGCGCGTCTTCCAGGTTAGTTGGATTTCGTCAAGTCTCGCAGTTCCTCCTCCTGCTCTCTTTCGCGTTCCTGCTTTTCCTGACTCCTGCTCTTCTCGCCTTGCTCGTTGGCGGCAGGATCAGGAGCGTCGGGCCCGGGTGAGATACGACACCCTTGACCGCCTCGACACCGACCTTCGCTGGTACCCGGGGCAGTACAAGTCCCTTAACGCCCTCGTCGAGGCCCTAAGGTTGCCGGACCGGTGGCTGGCGTACAGGGCTGAGGCCCTGCTGGACCTACCTCCGGAGCAAGACGCCCAAGCCGCGGGAGACGCCTTTGCTGTCGAGAGGGTGAGAGTGGCGCTGGTGGACTGAAACGACACATTGTGCAGGGCTCGCGAGGACCTGGCGGGGGCGTGCTCCATCGCGGTGGCGCGGGAGGCCGAGGTCGCCGCCGCTCGCGCCCGGCTCCAACGGAGACCGCGCGGCCCTCGAGGGGGCGCGGGCCCGGTAGAGCCGGGGGCCGAGGAGAAGGCCAAGGAGGCGGAGGGGGTTGAGGACGACCCCGGCGAGCAAGGCCGCCGTGCTCGCCGCGGCAGAGGAGCGCTTCGTCGAGAAGGGGCCGCGCGCCGGCAGGCGGAGACCCGGCTCCGAAAGAAGAGCGAAGCCGCTCACGCTAAGGCCCGGGCCGCGCTCGAGCGGGAGCGCTTGGCGCGGGAGGAGGTGCTGGGCCAACTCCAGCAGGAGCGTACCGCACTCGAGGGGGCGCAGGCCGCCCTCAAGCAGCGGGACGACGAGGTGTCGAGGCTCAACGGGGAGCTGGTCCAGATCAGCATCTCGCACGAAGATCTGCGCCAGTCCCTCGACGAGCAGGAGGCCACGGACCTTGACCTGCAGCGCCAGGCCGAGGAGGCGCGCAAATCCCTCGAGCGGGAGAAGAAGCAGGTCGAAGGTGAGTTTACTTTCGTCCACTTTTTCGCTTGTCGATTTGTCCTTTGGGGATTCGCTCCCAACTTTGCCTTTCTTTGCTCGTGGCTTTCAGGCCTACGGACCGCCCTGGGTAACACGACCACCCAGGCTGAGGCCGTGCAGACGGTCTACAACTCCTCTCAACAGGAGTTGGAGGAGCTGCGGGCCGCCGCCCTCGAGACCTGCCAAGGGATCGAGGAGGGCGAGGCACAGGCCGGGAGCTCGTTGGCGAGCCGCCTGCGCGCCCTCGGGGGGCACGTCTCCCAGCGCATGCGCCGTGCCCTCCATCTTGGCGTCAGGAAGGCCCTCGGAGTGGTGGGGTCCCATTACTAGGTGGACTTCGAGGCCGTGTCCTCTGGCTACGTTGTCCCGGTCGGCGTCGAGGATGAGGAGGCGATGAATAGCGCCGACGCGCTCGCCAAGGACTTCATGGACTTCTTGTTCCCGGACGCTCCCGGCGCCGATGTGCCTCGAGCTTGAAGACCACCGGGCGTCGAGCCCTTTTTTGTTTAAATGTTAGCATTCGGGCCTCGTGGCAATGTAATTTATAATTATTTACTTGAGACGTTTATGTTAATATAAGTAAAGCTTTTTATTTCGCATGTCGCGCCGTTCCGCTGCTCTTTCCTTGACTTAGGCAAATATGAGGTAGAGAGTTTCGATTACACGAGCGGCCCGCTGGTCCTGAGGCGAGGGAGAAGCGTCGTATCCTGCTGGAGGAGTAGGCTATCTCTGACTCGCGTGTCTTTCCCACTTGGCTGCCCGCGCTCTATCTGAACTTGCCCGAGGCTTAGGTTGAGGTGTAGTTGGCGTACTTGCGAATTTTTGTGAAAAATGGGACCATTTTTTCGAGGGGGGGGGGATGCCCCCCGTAGTACCCCCCGAGGGTGACTTGGTTCTCTGGGGAGAGCCAAGTTGCCCTTTAACTTTATTAACATACTGATATTTACATCTAAACTGCCAACTAGGGTGTTGGGCATGTAATTTACAACAAATAACTTGGAAATCCTTGCTAAGGGTAGAAGCGACGTAGCTACTAGATGTTCCAAGCGTTGGTGAGTTCTTCTCCATCTTCGTTGGCCAGCTTGTATGTGCCGGTCTTGAGCACCTTCACCACGATGTAGGGTCCTTCCCACGGGGGCGACAGCTTGTGGCGGCCTCGATTATCCTGGCGCAGCCTCAGGACCAGGTCCCCCTCACTGAAGTCTCGGCGTCGTTCCTTTCGAGCTTGGTAGTGCCTTAAGGCTTGCTGGTATCTCGTGGAGTGCATCAGGGCCACGGCATGGGCCTCGTCCAATTGGTCCAGCGAGTCCTCGCGGGCTCGCTGGTTGGCGCCCTCGTCGTAGCCCCGCACCCTGGGCGACTCATATTCAAAGTCTGTGGGGAGGATAGCCTCCGCGCCATAGACAAGAAAGAACGAGGTGAATCCGGTGTAAAGGATCAGATGGCGACTAGAGAGGGGGGCAGTGAATAGGAGCCGGTAAAAATTCTTCTCAAAGAACCCGGCCTATACCCTAGTCAAATCCCGATCACACACATGCGATGGATCGAATCACACACCAATCGCCAAGAAAACAAGGTTATGGATCAACCTCAAGTCCTAGGAACGATTCCTTGAAGCACACGCGGAAGCATGAAAGAACAAGGGAGGAATCGAACCAAGAAACAAAGCTGCCAGCCTCTGGCGGACTGTCCGGCCAGGCAGGGCGGACGGTCCGCAAGTTCCGCGCGGACTGTCCGACAGGTATCGTGGGCCCCGTCCGCACCCTTGCCGCGGACCGTCCCGGCCCGAGCCCCGGACTGTCCGAAAAAGACACCAGAACCACCAGAGACGCACCGCGAATAACGGACTGTCCGCGGGGAGCACGCGGACTGTCCGCTAGGCACCCGCGGACCGTCCGCCCAGCACACGCGGACCGTCCGAAACTTCGTCCAACCAAAACTCAAAACCACGACGGATCGAAATGAAAGGCGAGCAAGAACACGAAGAACACCCGATGAACACGCGCGGCGCGGACCGTCCGCCAGGACGACGAGGACTGTCCGCGAGGCACGGACAAAGCAGAAAAACAGCCCGACCTCGAAGGTCAACTCCCCCAAATCATCATCGGATTTCCCAAACGGTTGAAGCTGTGGAGACAAGGGTTTGGGGACTTGAAAAGCGTCACACAAGGATGCAATAGCCCAAAAATCTTGCCTCCTAACTCCCTAAATCACCGGGAATCGCGAATCCTTTGAGCACCACCAAAAGCTAGAGCACCGAATGAAAATCCTTGAATCGAAGTGGTTTCCTGGCGTTTGAGGGCACAAGATCAATCACTAAGATGCACAAGACATCTATCCATGTTTCCCTCAAAGAAATCCGGGGAGAAACTCACTCAAATCTGCGGAATCACACCGAGAACAAAGGCACGAAAACAAGCACAAAAAGACCACGAAAAACACAACTCCGAATCTTCTATACAAACCAGGAAAGATTCACAAGGTCTAGCATGCCGCCCTAGCATCCATCCCTCTCAACAAATCTCTCATGAAGCTCTCATGCTAGCCTAGAGAAAATGGAGAAGAAAATAGCTACGAAAAATGAGAAATGGGAGGGGGGAAATGAAACCCTAAGTCGTGGAGAGAGGGAGCCATCCACACACACTCATGGCTTATATATCAGGTCCCGCCGGAGTGGTAAATGACTTGACTACCCCTAACTTAACTACTGGCGATACAACCCATGTAGGGGCATTTAGGTAATGTTTGTGGGTCTTGCCATCGGACGGCCACGCCTTTGCCGCACCCCGCGTCCTCCCGACGCAAGCCATGCGATCCCGCCGCGTGTCCTCCGCTTCGAAGCTTCCCGACACGCCCGGATCCCGTCTCCGTCGTGTTGGGCCCTCGGACTTGGTTTTGAGGCCCAAACCAAGAAACCGTCCTCCGATGGTTTTGTGGGCAAACCACCAAACCCCGCGTGCTCGGTCCGGCCTCTCGCCAAACCATTTGACTCGACCGCCACCGTGCACCGGCTCGATTGTCCATGACTTCGTCTTGCTCGTATCGCCACCATGTGGCCCGCACCTAGTCCCGCCGTCCACCGGGTCCCTCGAACCGAGCCTACTTGTCTCTTCATCTCCCGGAGGCCCCTCAAGGCTGAAGACCTTTCGCGCCCGTTCTTCACCTGCAACAACACGAACTAGGCCGCAGCCTACACCTGCGCACTAAGCCAAGAGTCAGTCCAACACCCGTTGTCAATCACTCATCACTGAGGAGCGGTCATCCATCGACCACTGGGACGCTCCTGGTCCTCAATCTCCCCCTTGATGAGTGCATTGACAACACACAACGCGAAATGAAATTCAGAGAAAGAAAGAAAGGAAGAAGAAAGAAAAACAAAGAAGCTCAACTGATGATCAACACCAAAGAAAGGCAAAGAAAGGTCACAAGCCAAGCAAAGCACAAACTCCACACTGAAAACAGCAAGAAAGCTCCCCCTGAACAAATGCAAGCTCCCCCTGAATATGTGGATGCAAACTTCCAAATTTTAGCTCACCTCTTCTGAATTTTCATTAAGCTCACCTCTTCTCCCCCTTGTTGACAATGTATGAGTCAAGGAGAAAATGCAGAAATGCAAAATAAAGCATATAAACATCTACATGAGCTTCTCAAATAGGCCAAATCTAGTGTCAAAGGCAAAAAATGAGACAAAGATCACACATATGAATCATAGCATAGTCAAAGCAGTGCCACAAGTAATATATGAAAATACAAGCATGTGACAAAGCAAAATTTTCAGATTTAAGCAATTTTACCAAAAGAAGGCTCGCTTAACATGTAAAAGCCTATCCATGTCACACTTAAGCCACAAACATGCATACCATTCAAAGATCATACAAGGATATCAAATTCTCAGCAAAAGATCATGGAAAACACCCATAAAGCAAAGCATGTCATGTCAAAGCTCATGAGCCATGTGTCCACTTCGGGGAGACTTCTCCACTGGTGAACATCATGCAACATGTTTTGCACCCATATGTGAAAGATAAGACATTTTAAACATAGACATGATGGATGGAGCATTTCTCAAGCATTATACACTTCTTTTCAAGATTAAATCATTTCATGGTACATGAAATGCCTTCGCGGCAAAAAGAAGCTTATGCTCCTCCATGAATGCAACACAGGCTAAACATTCACAATGATATTCGGCCTTTGGCCCAAATGCAAGAAAAAGACATCCAAGCACAATCTAAGCATAGAAAGCACATTTAGACCAAAACGTGACATTTATACACTACTACACATGAGTGGAGCACATTTCACCAAAAATTAGTCAAGATTAGCATTTATTTCAAAAAGGGCTATCTCACCACACATATATCTCAAATATTCCAAGAGCATAGCCTCACATCACCATTTCTCCACATATATGACCAATATCTCACAAATAGCCAAAGAGAATCAAATAAGGAATATGAAAGAAGCTCATCATCCTAAAATGCAATATGATACAAATGCAACATGATATATGACAAGATGGCTATCCTACCATGTGTTAACACCAGAATTTGGTAAGGAGTATGACATGTGGGTCCGATTCGAAAAAGAGTCCGTCTGGTGGAAGGAAAGATATTTTCAGAAGATTTTCGGCAGAAGGATCCGCGGTCGGCTATCTGCTCCAGTTCGGCAAAAGAACAGTAGAGCTGATTTTGCGGGATTGGACGGTGACGTGGCTCGATCAGAGGAAGCGAATGGATGGATAGGCGATCGAGTTTAGTTAGGCAATGAATCCATTCGCGGTTGTAATCGGCGGGGTATAAATACGATCCCTGGATGTATGTAACGAGACACGTTCATTCCTCAATACACACCGGCCTTACGCCAAACCCTAGAGTCCTTGTCGTGTCGTCGAGTTCTTCGAGAGGGCCAATCGATCCGTCGACCTCCGTGAGTACCGGCAACCTTGTATCATGTCTAGTATCATGCGGTGGATTTAGATCCGATGCAAGTAGTCTTGTTACCATGCTTCGTGTCACGCGGTAGATTCAAGCTTGGTTCAAGAGGGTTTCTTGTTAGATCATGAGCCATGCGGTAGGCTAAGGTTTAGCTTGAAGCTAGTTATCGGCTCTATTGGATTTTGGCAAGATCCGGTAGATTCATTAAGTTACCCTGTGTTATCATGAGTTTTACTTTATGTTTTAATTCATGCAACACACTCTTGCCCAATCTAGATGGGTTTGGATCGGCTTTTTTTCCTTTTAAGCTCCGTGCACGAGCGGGTTTCGTGTTTTGACGCGTGGATCTTGTGCTCTCCGATAGCCGAAACCGAATCGATCTAGGTTGTTACGTGTTGCGGGTTCAAGCTTGCTTTGTGCGTATAAATCTTGAAAGAACGGGTATCATGCGGTAGATGCAGGTTTTTGGGTTGCTTTGGAGCTAGTCATCCGGTGGATTAGATTTCCATTTCAGCTTGATAGATTTATTCACGTGGTAATGTTTGTTCCTTCTTCATGGACCACTGAATCGGTACATTCAGCCGTATTCGGTTATATTTTCACGAGTAGATCACGTGCCTCGTTCGTGCCTTAAGTGATGTATGCTTTTAGCTTTCCGTTTTTAGATTGTATCATGCGGTGGATAGATCTATTTGTGGGAAGTGGTACGTTTTTCATGCAAGTTGTATCATGCGGTGGATAGATTTGTTTGTGATCGTACCCGACGGATCTTAAAGTATCTAGACATGCGGTAGACTAGTGCTTTGATCTATGCGTACTCATTTAATACATGATCATGTCCGTGCTTTACTTCATTTAATGTTAATCTTCATAAAGATCGGTCATGGCTTTGCACATGCATTCATGTTTATTCAAAGATCGATCGTTGTCATGCTTATGTCACCCATTCGGCAATGTTCTTTTTCCCTTTGCGGTTATCCGAATGGTCGTGGTTCTTTGACAGGTAGCTTCGCATAGCTACATGTCGTCTTGCTTGGCTTCTTAGCCGTAAATATGGAACTGCACGGTACCACCGTCAGTTCCAAGCTTTGGTATTTAACTGTTTTATCTTTTGTTAATTTTCAGGAAAAATTGACTGGCACGTCACTCTCTCTCTGCGCGTGCAAAGCTAAGCTTTTCGGCTTGCTGTGTGATTGGCGCTGAGTGCACATTTTGCGTCAACACACTTTTTGGCACGCCCAGTGGGACCTACAGCCGAATTGGTTCAAGATGCCTGAAGTCTCAGACCTCCTGGATGTCAACATCGAAGAGCTTTCTCCGAGAAGCGACATCGGCGGCTCCTAGACGCCGTGAATCAATTTCAGCAAAAGTGTCTCATGTCATTTAAGAAGAATCGAAGTGGTGTACCATATGCGAAGAGTGGCACCGCCCAGAGTCTTGTTGCGGGAGAGACCGACGCCACAACCCAACAAGAAAAAGAGGAATGCGCGCGGATCTTCCGGAGAATCGGTAGACAACATGCTCACCAAGCACAACCAAGCTTTCCTCGGGTCGCTCCGGCGGATGATGGTGGCCCTCTTTGGCCGGGCGCGGGGCGGGGGCGTTTGGAAAGACGTACGCGGAAAGAGCACCGTGGAGCCGGGTGAATCAAGCTCTCGGCCGCCGCTACGAAGCCGGATGCGGCAACCTCCTCCTCAAAGCTCGGGAGCGAGACATTCCAACCTCCTCCGCGGCGCGGGGGCGCCGGTCGGCCGGTTCGGCCTCCGCCGCAAGCTTCGGGGAAGTCAACCAATCCTCGCCGCCACCACGAGCGGCACGGGTCGGCCGTGCAACGGCCGAATCCGTGCCCGGCCTACGTACGGAGACCTAGCGTTCGGCTCACACGGGGCCCCACTTGACCCCGGTCGAAGAATAGCTCCGTCAACCAAGCGGCTCCCGGAGAAGAATTTGTACGGCGGTGGCTATCATGAAGTGGGAAATTACGGGGCGTTCGACGCCTTCCCGCACCCGGGGGTACGCGCGGTGGCCGGTGGTGCGGGCGCTCGGGGAGGAAGATGCCCTAGCACGCAAGATGGCCGAATTGATGCGAGAATCGGTTCGGCCTCAAGCCAAGAATGCGGGGCCCCACCTACGGGCCGCCGTTCCCGAGTGGTACTATAACGTGCTCCCGCCGCCAAGGGTAAAACCGCCGACGGAATTCACAAAGTTCTCGCGGGCGGGGACGAGACAAGCACGGTCGAGCATATCGCTCGTTATCTCATGCGGGTGGGGGAATGTTCGGCCGAAGAGACGTTCGGGGTTCGCTACTTCCCCGCCTCGGCGACGGGTCCCGGCTTTTCGGTGGTTCTCGTCCTTGCCGCCCGAGTCGGTGGCCGAGGTGGAAAGATTTGGAGCGTAAATTCCACGCTCATTACTTCGGCGGCGATTACGAGAAGAAGTTGATTGACCTCGCCACCCACGAAGCAAAGGCACGGTGAAACACCGCCGGAGTTTCTTAGAAGATTCGGAGAAGTCAAGGGCATGTGCTTCTCGTTGAACTTGCCGGACGATCGGTGGGCGATATGGCCGTCGCCGGGATGTTACCCGGCGCGTGCGCGAAAAGCTATTTGGGATGGAGTTTGAAAACTTGGGTCAGCGTCGCGAAGTTATCCTTGATGAGCAATCGGGCATATGGCCTCAAGAAGGACCCCAAGTTTGGCAAGCGACACGACATCGGCGACATCTACAACCAATTCTTGGACAAAGCCGATTTGTGCGAGGATTCCGACGACGAATTGGAGGTAGCCGCAGCGAAATCTTGTGGGGTAAAGAGCCCTTGACAATGAATCGGCGGTGGGTCGGGCGGACCAAAGGAACCTACGACTTCGACATCACAAAGGTCGATAAGTTGTTTGAGCTCTTGGTAAAGGAAGGCCGAATCAAGTTGCACGAAGGGCACTCTATGCTTCGGCTTTGATGGAGTCAAAGCGAAACGTTCTCGCGGCTTCCATGACGGGGACTCGCACTCCATCAACGATTGCGGGGTCTTCGGGGATGAGGATCCGAAGGCTATCCGGAAGGGCACCTCAAGTTCGATAACAAGATGAAGGCTGGATGGCCACCCCTTCCCCGAGAACATGCTCGGCTTCTCCATCAACGCGATAACGGCCGAAGAGAAAGGGAAAGTCAAGGTCCCGACCTCGGCGAGGTCCAAGCAAGATGGATCGGTTGACCGGAGCGCCGAGGTGACCCTAGAGCAAGTGCGGGGGCGACGCCCCCGCGTTCTCAAGAGCCACATCGAGATTGGGGAATCGTCCAAGCCTAAACCCAAGGTGACGTCACGCATTCTCCTCAACAAATGGCGGCGTCGGATGGAAAAGGAGCGCTACCAAAAGCGTCGTCACGAGGGAGGAGCGGCGCGGGGGGTGAAGAGGAGGCGCGCGGATGGAATCGGGAACGGCGCGCGCGCGGCGGGGAGCGCGCCCACCGGGGATGCGCCTTCTTCGGACGCCGCCGGAATGAGGGCCTAAAGGCGCCCACATTAAGGAGCGTCCCGAATGCGGCGACGGATATGCGAGTACGGGCGAGAAAGCGCAATCGCCGATCCGTCCATGAAAGACTTGGAAGGATTCACCCAAATGGGGATCGGCGGCAAAAAATTGAGGTTATAGATCACCCCGGGAAGCGCCAAGCGATCTCGGGTGGGGCGACCGGGAGGAGGACGAAGATGTCTACGTGCGGCGAGAAGGGGCGGTGGTGCCCACCCGGTCTACGCAAGAGCCGGAAGAGGCGGGTCCAACGCTTGAGGAACCGCGAGATGAAGCAAGCCGGGGTCCGGACGAGACGAGAAGTGGCGCCCCAAGGACCGGCCCGGAAGGATCGAAGCGTCCGGCCCCCGCATGCATGGTATACTTCCGCCAAACGAGTTCATGGCTCCCGCTAACCGAGGTGATGCGGGGAGGAAGCTTCCTTTGACGACGAGCGGCCCGAGGAGATGATGGCGCGGCCCGGTGCTTGCCAAGCGAGGCCATCTTCGACAAGCCGGCCAAGAATCGCCACATGAGGCCGGCGTACTTGAGGGGGTACGTCAATGGCAAGCCATTGACCAAGATGTTCGTCGACGGTGGCGCGGCGGTCAACGTAATGCCGTACACCACCTTCGGGAAGCTTGGCATGACCCCGAGCGATCGACACCAACAAGCATCATCACGAACGACTTCGCGGGAACCCCTCGGACACCAAAGGATGCGCTCACGTGGACTTGATGATCGGGTCCAAGACGTTGCTCACTACCTTCTTCGTCATCGAAGGGAAGGGAGCCTATAGCTTTCTTGCTTGGGCGGGGCCCGGATCCACGCCAGCTGCTGCGTCCCATCCACTATGCATCAACGAGTCGATCCGGTGGGTGGACGATGAAATCGAGGTCGTCCGGGCGGATGACTGCGCGAGCGTGGCTAACATGGAACCGACCTTACGGGAGTACCAAGGCATCGATTGCTTCTCGGGGAAGGGGCGGGGAGAAGGTCTGTTGAACTGTCGGCGGTGACCAACGGCCGATTCAAGCGATCGGCTCTTACGGTAATTTTTAATGGAGAACCCCGTGGATGGCAGCGATGGCAAGTTAGGACGAGGATTTATGTCGGCCGATAAGGCTGGAGGAAGTTGACATTGGAAACGGTGATAAACCGAGGCCGACGTTCATCGGCGCGAATTTGCGGCCCGGACTTCGAGGGGGAACTTAATTGAGCTTCTCAAAGAATATAAAGATTGCTTCGCCTGGGATTACTCGGAGATGCCTGGGTTGGATCGATCCATCGTCGAGCATCGGTTGCCAATCAAGCCTGGTTTCAAGCCATATAAGCAACCGCCCCGGAAAATCTACAAGGATGAAGTATTGGCCGATGTGAAGAAAGAAATCGAGAGGTTACTTGACGCAAACTTCGTTCGGCCCTGCAGATATGCGGAGTGGATTTCTAACATCGTCCCTGTGTATAAGAAAAATGGAAAAATGAGAGTTTGCATAGACTTCGGGGACCTAAACGGAGCAACTCCCATGGATGGATACCGATGCCTATTGCCGATTTGTTGATTGACGCCGCTGCTGGGCACAAGGTGATTAGCTTCATGGATGGCAACGCAGGGTACAATCAGATCTTTATGGCAATAGAAGACATCTCGAAGACGGCCTTTAGATGTCCTGGTCATATAGGCCTATTCGAATGGATCGTCATGACATTTGGGTTGAAAAATGCCGGCGCAACCTATCAGCGGGCCATGAATTACATTTTTCATGAGTTGATCGGCAAGACCGTGGAAATCTACATTGACGACGTAGTAATCAAGTCCTTAAGTCATGACACCCATCTGGAAGATGTGAAGAAGACCTTGGAATGCACCCGGAAGCATGGCCTAAAGATGAATCCAAACAAGTGTGCGTTCGGGGTGTCGTTTGGAGAGTTCTTGGGGTTTTTGGTCCACGAAGGGGGAATCGAAGTTGGCAAAAAG
Organism: Cenchrus americanus; assembly: GCA_947561735.1. Classification (NCBI taxonomy): domain Eukaryota; kingdom Viridiplantae; phylum Streptophyta; class Magnoliopsida; order Poales; family Poaceae; genus Cenchrus; species Cenchrus americanus. The sequence continues at coordinate 156,081,587 of OX387244.1, forward strand.
AGCATGAAAGCCATTGATGAAGTCGTTCCTCCAACCAACCTCAAGGAGTTGCAATCCTTTGCTCGGCAAGATCAACTTCGTGAGAAGGTTCATCTCAAATTTATCACGGAAGGTGTTGCCGTTCTCTCCGTTCTTTGAAGCTGAAGAAGGATCAGAAATTCAAATGGGGCGACGAACAACAAAAGGCTTTCGAGGAAATCAAGCAATACATGAAGGAGCCGCCGGTCTTTGGTTCCTCCTCGGTGGACAAGCCTTTCAAGTTGTACGTGGCGGCCGATACCCAAACTATTGGATCGGCCCTTATTCAAGAATTCGAAGGAAAGGAGCGGGTAGTAGCTTATCTTAGCCGAAAACTACTTGATCCCGAAACCGGGGTATTCGGCTATAGAAAGATTGTGTCTTTGCGTGTACTACTCGTGTACAAAGTTTCGGCACTACTTGTTGAATGCCGAATGCACTGTATACTCGAAGTTTGATGTGATAAAACACATGTTATCTATGCCAATTTTGAATGGTCGGGTTGGCAAATGGATTTTAGCTCTATCAGAATTCGAGTTGAAGTTCGAATCGGCAAAAGCCATCAAAGGTCAGGTCATTGCCGATTTTATAACTGAACACCGTGACCCTTCAATTGATCTGCTTGAGATTACCCCGTGGGCTTTATTCTTTGACGGGTCATCATGTGGCAAAGGTGGGGGAGTAGGGATCCTACTAATTTCTCCCAGAGGTGAGATGTTTGAATTCGCCATTCCTATACAACCCTGCGTCACGAATAACCAGGCGAGTACGAGGCAACGCTTCGAGGGCTTCAATATTTGAGAGAAGCCGAGGGCCGTTTCGGTTGAAATTTATGGAGATTCAGAGTTGGTCATCAAGCAATTGAACGGCCAGTACGAGTGCAGGAGCGAGGCGTTGAGGAGTTACTACGAGGAATGCAGAGAAATCTTGAAGGGCTTTCCACTGGTAACCCTACAGCACATCCCTAGAGAGCATAACGAGGAAGCAAACAGGCTGGCTCAAAGCGCCTCTGATTACAAAGAGAGTCAAGAAGCATTTGCTGTAGAGGTGAATGCACTAGGAACGAATCTTACAGAAGATGATTGGAGGAAAGAGCTCGTTGATTATTTGAGAGATCCATCCCGAAAAGTCTCTAGGAAGCTCAGGTACAAGGCAATCAAGTTCGTTCTTCTGGACGATAATTTATTCTATAAATCATTAGATGGAGTATTGCTACGATGCCGGGTCCCGGAAGAAGCCAAGAACATGATGAGCGAGGTGCACGATGGGATATGTGGAGCGCACCAATCGGCCTATCGCATGAAATGGGTTATTAGGCAGGCTGGATGCTTTTGGCCGACGATATTAGAGGACTGTTTTGAGTATTACAAGGGGTGTCAAGATTGCCAAAGGTTCGGGAATATTCAAAGAGTCCCTGCATCGCATTGAATCCCATCATCAAGCCATGGCCATTCAGGGGCTGGGGTATGGACTTGATTGGCCAAATTAATCCGCCATCTAGCAAGGGGCATAAGTTCGTGCTTTTGGCTACGGATTACTTCACCAAATGGGTCGAGGCAATCCCACTCAAGAAGGTGACGTCGAGAAAACATGATCGAATTCGTCAAGGAACACATCATCTATCGATTTGGGATTCCTCGGACGATTACCAGCGACCAAGGGGCACAATTCGTGTCATTGGAATTCGGGAGATTTTGCCGAAAGCATGGGAATCAAACTCGTTTAATTCTTCTCCATACTATGCCCAAGCTAATGGTCAAGCGAGAGGCTTCTAACAAGATCATGATCAAGCTTATACAGAAGAAGATCGACCAGAAGCCGAGGAGATGGCATTCGGTACTCAGTGAAGCGCTGTGGGCTTACCGAATGGCCCCCCACGGAGCCACAAAGACTTCTCCTTACGAGTTGGTTTACGGGCATCATGCGATCCTGCCCTGGGAAATGCAATCAGAGTCAAGGAGAGTAGTGCTGCAAAACGATTTGAGCTCCAAGGATTACAGTGGCCTAATGATGGATGAGTTAGAAGATTTGCATATGATCCGTCTCAGGGCCCCGGAGAACATCGAGAAAAACAAGGCGGCGGGTCGCCAAATACTATAACAAGAAAGTGAAGGTGAAGCAATTCGCAGAAGGCGATCTAGTTTGGAAAGCGCTACTGCCGATTGGAACTAAATACAGTGAATTCGGCAAATGGTCCCCTAGCTGGGAGGGGCCTTTTCGTGTGGTCAGATGCGTCCCAGGTAATGCATACATATTGAAAACTTTGCTTGGGAGAAGAGTTTTCCGCCGCAATAAATGGAAGATATCTGAAGAAGTATTATCCTAGCATTGAAATCGATCGATGATTATACACATCGACACGAAACGGCGGCGCTCAAGGATGAGGCCGCCTTTAGAACAAAAATCCATGAACAAGAGAAAATGGCCGGTGCTCGATGCATTGCCCTTAGCTCAATACTACACTACAAGCGGTTTCTTGCGGGATTACACATAGCGGCCCCGAAGGTCAAGTCCCCTAAGGGAGGGAAGCGAGAAGGCGTGGAGAAAGAAGCGAAAGTATGATTCAATCTTTTCTTTACTTCTTCGGTACGCTTGCTCCCTCTTCGATTGTTCCGGGACCACCGTGACGGCGACTTGGAACGCACGAGGATGACCACGATTGGCGGCCTCTACCAAGCTATCCCGGGCCGCCTTCGGGTTCTTCGTACCCGTCGAGACATCCGGAGCAAAAGAATCAAGGTTAGGGGCAAGAAATCCGGATGCAAACATGAAGGGGGACGAAGCGTTTACCCCCTACTAGCGCTTCCCGGCGCCATACGACGCTCGCGTTCGGCTTGGCGGCGGACGGACATGTCCCTGAGGTCACGCTCCAGGTGCCGGGCACGGCGGCGCAGCTGATGAATGACCCTTTGCTCAGGCGTGGCATCCTCCGCCTCAGGAGAAGAATCGGAGGAGATGTACTCAGGAACATCTTCGGTTCCGATGACCTCTTCAGGAAGCAAATCAAGGCTGAAAGAGGCAGAGGAAAAAATGAAGCGCAAGATCAAGCAGGAGGACAAGGAGCAGATCAAGAAAGAACTCACTTCGAATCGTACGCTTCCTTGACGAGCCGCTCCCCGAGGTCGTTTACCCTTGTCCATGGTGTTGGGGTTTTTTCTTCGGCGACAAAGGAAGAGACGAGAAGTGATGGAGGAGTGTGCGAGTGGATTTGCAGAGCACCCCACGGGCTATTTTATTGACCAAGGAGGCGCATTGGGAGTGATGATGCGGCCAGTACACACTGTTGGAATACCAAGCGGAAGGGGTTTTCCACCGAGTGCGAAGGGTTTTCTTTTGAACAGTGTTTACGGATTGCCGAATTGGGATCCTTTGTGGATCTTGCGCCGAGGGGCAGTTGTTTGCGAACGTTCGGCTAAAGACAGTTCCCAGATGCATGCAAAGAGGACGAATTCACGGATGCAAATGCGAAGGGAAATATCACGGAACAAATGCGAGAATCCAAAAGTTCATCATATATTGCCGACATTTACACATCCCTAGTACAATCTAATCAAAGAGTCCGTTCAACACGGACCGGGGATGGGTAATTTCGGCAATGGCGTCGCCGTGGCCATCGAGGCGCTCCGGGGATGAGCTCGATCTCGTCGATATCCTCCGGCGCACCGCCACGGAAGCCACGCGGCCCGGTGGAATAGTCGACGTCCGTATGCGTCGCCATCGCAGCCAGGCCCAAGGTGGTGCCCAAACGAACGCCATGGACGGCCACCTCGTCGATGCGGCGCTCCACCGCGGCCAGGCGCTCCGCCGGCGTGTCGCCGTGAGCGTTCACCTTCTCCGCCAATTGCTCTACCAGCGTCTTTAGCTGGTCGAGCTCAGCGTCGCGGGCTGCAAAGGACAAGCAGAAGGGATTAGCATCAAAAGCCGAGCTGGACCAAGAATCAATCTCAGGGCCATACCGTCAATGGCCTCCAGCAGTTGTTTGCGCTGGTCCTCCCATTCTAGCTCGGCCACGCCCGCTTTCTTGGAGACATCCTCCAGTTCGCGACGGGATGCCTCCAACTCCTCCTTGTAGCGGATGGCGTCTGCTTCCCCCGTACGGTGCACGGGGGAGTGGCCGTCGGACTCGAAGAGTCATGCGGGAGGGGTTGATTGGTCGGCGCGCGAGGCGGATTCCACCGAATCAACTCCGCAAAAGGGGGGTGATTGTCAAGGCAAAAGAAGATCAAGGGAAGGATCGACGAGGAGAAATTGATGATCATCACCGCCGCGCGCATTAGCGCCGCTTCCTTCGGCCTCGTCGGAGGCGCGGCGGCGGTTGAGGCGGCGCACCATTGCGGTTTGGGGATGTGCCTTGTTTGCAAGAAGACCGGGAGATTGGCAAAGATTCGAGAGCTAGAAGGCACCGGTGGAGAGCTAGGGGCACCTATGGCAACATTTATAGGCCCGGCGGGGGTAACCGTGGCTTCGAGTCGTGGGCGTGGATCGTGGCGCACGTCCCAATAAAATCGGAAGGTGGAAGGATTTCCTTGACCAACCCGCCGGTGGGTCGTTTGGAGTTCTAAGCTGAAACGCGTGCGGATCGATTGTTTCGGCTAAAGGAAATCAAGGTGTTTTTCGGGAGTTAGCATTTCACTACCGAATGGGTCGTTCGGCTTTACATCTCAAAGTACGCAAAGGAAAGGCAACAAATCGCAAAGGAAATATTACAAGAACGACCAGTCCAGGTATACATCAATAAGGACATTCAAGCACTGAGGAGTTTTGCGAGTGCGTGACGAACATTGGATATTATCAAGTTGGAATTATCCGGGATCTCACGGTAGTCCTTTTGGGCACCGGCTAAGCCGGTGAGCTCGCATCGCATTGCTTTACTGCGGTGACGGCCGATTCTACCTCGCTTCGGTTTTTGCTATCAATCCGGGAAGATCGGCTATTTTCTTCGGTCAATCTCCATCTCCGCCGACGGAGCTTCTCAATTCTGCCTCTAGAGCGGCCTTTTCGGCGACTTTCAAATCGTAAGAAGCTTGCGGAGTCGGCCAAGGCATCTCTATAGCTTTTCGCTTGGGATTGTACCCCGTTCATGGCATGTTCGGCATCGTTTTCTCCTTTTCAATGGCCGGACGGGAGCGCAACTTCCTCCAGGTGCGCCTCAAGGGAACATAGAAGGGCTCTAAGTCGTAGACGGATGATAGAAAAGCTGCGATGTCATCGGGAAGTCTTCGACTAATGGGTTCAAACATCTCTTCAAAATGGCGAAGATCATTGAGCTGATCCTGAACGTCTTTTTCTAGCCAGTGCCGCAATTTCTTTGAGTTTGGGCAACACTTCATCGCGGCGGGCCGGTTTATTTCTCTCATCACCTCGGCAGTTGATGGGCCCTCTGACGGCAAGCTTGATGATGACGGGGTGTGACCCTGGAAACAACATTGCCGAGGTGAGAATGCTAGCATCAAGGTATCGAAATTAAGAGCGGAATTGGGTACTTCATGAGTGGTTTCTTGAGCGGGAGCAATCGCAGACGGAAGAGGCGTCCCGAGTAGAGCCGAAACGTCCATGTTGGGAGATGCTGGTGCAGCAATCAGCGACTCGTGAGTTTCTGGCTGGGGAAGAATTGGATCTTCCTCTGTTGGGTTGGTCATTGCTGCTTGGGCGATAGGCGATGGCATCCGGGGGAATTTGGTGGCTCCATCGAGTTGGGAGATTCATCTGCGGAGAACGTCTTCGCTTCGCGAGAAGGTGATGAAGATGAGATCTCTCTAGTGGGATGGGCAATTCAACCCTGGAAGGGCTCGCCTGTTGAACCACTGGAACATCTACAAGTGGTTCTCCCACGGTTTCTTCGCAAATGTCCAATTGAAGGGATAAGTGCCGGTGCTCATCCTTGAGAAAGAACGACAAAAGTCATACCGGTGGATGGAGCATCGGCGAGTGCTTTGGTTACGAAGAATGTTGGGCTCGGTCCGAAAATGCACAATGAATATGATCCATCAAGAACAGAGTGACTTGGTAATCAAGAAGGTAAAGGGTTTTACCTCAACAAGCACCTTTTTGACGGTTCTTCTCCTTTTGGCACTTGGAGGGGCAATCGGTGCGGACCTTGCCTCCCGTCTGCGGCCGAGGCTAGAAAGGCCGGGATCCGTAGTAGCATACCCGGCCATTAATTGATGCGGGGTTGTGGATTTAAACCCCGGTCTTTGAAATCGGGCCTTCGCCATTATAAGTGATTACCCCGGCTCGAGGGCGAGGTGCGTGTTCGTGGACAAAAGATGAAGGTCAAAACCATGAATGGAGAAGGAGTGTTTGATCCAAGGGTTCATTGTGTTACCTGCGAAGTCGGCGGGAAATCGGACACCACTGCACAGAACACATGAACGGGTTCACTAAAGATGTGGTCATGGAATTCTTGCCACCATGAATTGAAGGTGGGGTGAGCTATGGTTGCAGGCACAAAAGGACATGTGTAGACAGTGGGACTGCACACATAGTTGAAAACTCTGCTGCACTGCATCAGTTCTTTGATTTCCTCCCTGGGCTTGAGGAATTCATGCAGAAACAATCTTGGGGGCACCTGACCGCATCCAAGCTGCCTGGCCATTACATTAGGCTGGTAGTACTCATAAGTGCGGCATTCGCACTCCCTCCATTGAACTCGGCCGGTAATATGCATGGGCGGATTATGATATTAAAGATTTCCAAGAATCTCCCATCTTGATGGCCGGGCTCAAAGGAGAACTCGACGGGGAAGGTCGAGTGTCATAGCCTAGATAAGGGAGCCAAAGAGGATTGGGGAAGCCTTTGAAGAACAACTCGAAGAGCGGGTGATGTCCTGTTGAACGATAACGATTGAAGCTGCTTCTCCATAGCTTTGGCATCCTCTCGGTGACTTGAAGCTCTCCTTCGGGGGGATTGGACCGGGGGGAAGAACCTGGAGTTCAAGTCGATACCTACAATCTGATGCATGTGAAGCTGCAGCCAAATTTGAACAAACCACCAAGGGCCATTGACGCACGTTATCCTCTGGCTGGTATACATTTGGATAACGGTCTGATGAAGCATATGGTATACACTGCCCAAGAGGAATTTTCCCAAAGGAAGGCGATTGCCACTAGCCAGATGGATCGCCATTGCGATATGATTCAAAGTGGGTTCGTTGGCCTTGCCACAGAAGACAAATCTGCATAACCACATGTTCAAAAAGGCTCTGTATTCAACTTCGCCAAGGGAATTGTCTCTCATGTGCTTCAAAATATAATTCTTGTAGCCATTCCCCGGCTTTACCCCCGTCCGGCGTGAGGAATTTTTGAAGTTCCAAGGCCGAACAGACCGGTGATGTCAAGGCCGGTGATCATGTACACATCGGCTAAAGTTGGAGACATTGGGCCATGCCCAAAAAGGAAGGCGTTGACGCCATTTGACCGAAGTGGCATGCGGCTATCGGAAGATCTTCATTCTTGGGTGTCTCGGCTACGGATAACTCCGGACATTGAGCAATGCGGAGAGTATCCAGATTGGTCAATCCACTCTTATCCGCAAGAATCCTACGATACCAAGTCTTCCGACTGCGATTGGGGGCAAAGGCCGGTTCTTGAACGCATCTTGCCACCGAGGAGGCGGAGATAAAGCTACCTTGAAAGGGATTCTGCGAGATTCGGCGGCAATAAAATCTCGAGGGTCGGGATTCCCTTCGGGACCAAGATAATAAGATCGGCGAATTGGCCTCAATAGGAATCGGAAGAGCAAGAGAAGATTCCGGAAGAGAGCGGAAGAAGAAAATCTCGGGTAAAATTGAAAACCTAATGCCGAACAAAGGTTTGGAGGGGTGAATTTACCGAGCAGCTTGGTTACGAGTTGCCATTGGAGATTCGAGCTCGGAACGAAGGGGATCTAGGGTTGGATCTCGAACGAAGAATCCGGCGGATTACGAAGAACGAGGTGTTGACGAGGTTTGGTTCAAGGATTCGTGGCTAGAGTCAATTGTGGAACAAAATTACTTTTATCCCACAATTGAAGGGGCATGTGTTAACACCGGAATTTGGTAAGGAGTATGACATGTGGGTCCGATTCGAAAAAGAGTCCGTACGGTGGAAGGAAAGATATTTTCGAAGATTTTCGGCGAAGGATCCGCGGTCGGCTATCCGCTCCCGGTTCGGCAAAAGAACGAAGAGAGCCGATTTTGCGGGATTGGACGGTGACGTGGCTCGATCGGAGGAAGCGAATGGATGGATAGGCGATCGAGTTTAGTTAGGCAATGAATCCATTCGCGGTTGTAATCGAGCGGGGTATAAATACGATCCCTGGATGTATGTAACGGACACGTTCATTCCTCAATACACACCGGCCTTACGCCAAACCCTAGAGTCCTTGTCGTGTCGTCGAGTTCTTCGAGAGGGCCAATCGATCCGTCGACCTCCGTGAGTACCGGCAACCTTGTATCATGTCTAGTATCATGCGGTGGATTTAGATCTGATGCAAGTAGTCTTGTTACCATGCTTCGTGTCACGCGGTAGATTCAAGCTTGGTTCAAGAGGGTTTCTTGTTAGATCATGAGCCATGCGGTAGGCTAAGGTTTAGCTTGAAGCTAGTTATCGGCTCTATTGGATTTTGGCAAGATCCAGTAGATTCATTAAGTTACCCTGTGTTATCATGAGTTTTACTTTATGTTTTAATTCATGCAACACACTCTTGCCCAATCTAGATGGGTTTGGATCGGCTTTTTTCCTTTTAAGCTCCGTGCACGAGCGGGTTTCGTGTTTTGACGCGTGGATCTTGTGCTCTCCGATAGCCGAAACCGAATCGATCTAGGTTGTTACGTGTTGCGGGTTCAAGCTTGCTTTGTGCGTATAAATCTTGAAAGAACCGGGTATCATGCGGTAGATGCAGGTTTTTGGGTTGCTTTGGAGCTAGTCATCCGGTGGATTAGATTTCCATTTCGGCTTGATAGATTTATTCACGTGGTAATGTTTGTTCCTTCTTCATGGACCCTGGATCGGCTGTTCAGCCGTATTCGGTTATATTTTCACGAGTAGATCACGTGCCTCGTTCGTGCCTTAAGTGATGTATGCTTTTAGCTTTCCGTTTTTAGATTGTATCATGCGGTGGATAGATCTATCTGCGGGAAGTGGTACGTTTTTCATGCAAGTTGTATCATGCGGTGGATAGATTTGTTTGTGATCGTACCCGACGGATCTTAAAGTATCTAGACATGCGGTAGACTAGTGCTTTGATCTATGCGTACTCATTTAATACATGATCATGTCCGTGCTTTACTTCATTTAATGTTAATCTTCATAAAGATCGGTCATGGCTTTGCACATGCATTCATGTTTATTCAAAGATCGATCGTTGTCATGCTTATGTCACCCATTCGGCAATGTTCTTTTTCCCTTTGCGGTTATCCGAATGGTCGTGGTTCTTTGACAGGTAGCTTCGCATAGCTACATGTCGTCTTGCTTGGCTTCTTAGCCGTAAATATGGAACTGCCTGGTACCACCCGGTAAGTTCCAAGCTTTGGTATTTAACTGTTTTATCTTTTGTTAATTTTCAGGAAAAATTGACTGGCACGTCACTCTCTCTCTGCGCGTGCGAAGCTAAGCTTTTCGGCTTGCTGTGTGATTGGCGCTGAGTGCACATTTTGCGTCAACACCATGGTTTGTACATCAAGCAAAACATGTATATACATCAAAGTAAAACATGGTATGATACATATGGTACAAAAAGGAAATCCCCCAAGAATCAACTAGAAAGGGCAACAAACCCCAAGTTCCCCCCGCAAGCGCACAAATGTAGCTTGGTCGAGAGGCTTCGTAAAGATGTCGGCTAGCTGATCTTGGGTAGGGACATGACTCGACACAATGGTTCCTTTTTCCACATTGTCCCTCAAGAAATGATACCTCACTTCTATGTGTTTGGTTGCGGGAGTGAAGCAACGGGTTTTTAGCTACGCTTATGGCACCGGTGCTATCACAAAGAAGTGGGATCCGGGTGCACTCCTCACCAAAGTCTCTCAAGGTGTATGAGATCCGAACGGTGGGAACAACAACTCGTGGCCGCAACATACTCCGCCTCGGTGGTAGACCGAGCTACACTAGGCGCTTGCGGGAAGACCATGAAACCAACGAAGACCCAAGAAAGCGGCAAGTACCGAAGTAGACTTCCTCTCGACTCGACAACCCGACAAAATCCGCATCGGAGAAACCATGAAGAGAGAGAGTCGAGGAGGAAGAATACCAAAGGCCAAGACCGAGGGCGGACCGTAGGCACACGAAAATCCTCTTGACGACTCGTCGATGTGATGTCCTCGGCGAAGCTCGAAAACGAGCGCACGGACACACGGCCCGAGCGTATGTCCGGCCTCGTCGCCGTCAAGTAGAGGAGGGAGCCGATCATGCTCTTGTACTCCGCTGGTCCACTAGTTCTCCGTCCTCGTCCGCATCCAAAGTGGTCGTACTCCCCATGGGAGTCGACATCGCTTCACATCTTGCATACGGAACTTCCTCGACATGTCTTTCGTGTACTTGGTCTGGTGCACAAAAGTTCCGTCCTTCACTTGCTTGATCTGCAGCCCGAGAAAGTACTGCAACTCGCCCATCATACTCATCTCGAACTCCCTGCTCATCTCATCTGCAAACTTGGCAACAAGGTTATGTGACGAGCTACCAAAGACAATATCTTCCACGTATATCTGAACAATCAACAAGTCATTTCCATGCTTGAGGAGAAACAAGGTTCTATCCACGGTACCCATCACAAACCCTCTGCTCAACAGAAAACCTCTCAATCTCCCATACCAAGCACGGGGCGCCTGTTTCAACCCATACAGAGCCCTTTTCAACCTGTACACCATGTGTGGGTACAACTCACTCTCAAACCCAGGTGGCTGCTTCACATACACCTCCTCCTCTATGACCCCATTCAGAAAGGCACTCTTCACATCCATCTGAAACAACTTGAACCCTTTAGCCACGACAAAAGCTAGAAGGTTCCGAATTGCCTCAAGACGGGCCACAGGAGCAAAGGTCTCCTCATAGTCGATCCCCTCCTTCTGACTAAACCCCTGAGCAACAAGTCTGGACTTGTTCCTCACAACCATCCCATTCTCACCCTCTTTGTTCTTCCAAACCCACTTGGTTCCTAAAGGATGGCAATTTGGAGGTGGTTCAACTAACTCCCACACCTGGTTCCTCTCAAAGTTTTCCAACTCCTCATGCATAGAATTAACCCAGTTTGCATCAGATAAAGCATGTCCAATGTCCTTGGGCTCAAAGGTGGCAACAAAAGCAGCATGAGCAAAATGAGAGGAATTCCTGGACCTTGACCATGTAGTACGTTCGTCGAAGTCCCCAATGATATTCGACAGGGGATGCACTTCTTGAATCCGCTGGGGAGCCTCACGCCTCGAGACTACCTCCCCCTCAACTTCAGCTTCTCTCGCCTGGTCCTCTTGTCGCACCGTCGTTGTCCATGAAGTAGACGGTCCACGCTCCGTAGTGGTCGTAGGGGAAGTAGTGGGTACACACTCAGCTTCAGGCGCATGGTTCTCTCCATCATCATCTCCAGCTTCATCCTTCTCCTCTTCAAAGAGGTCCTCGGCCATCTCCTCATCACCTGCACATTCAAAGCCAAGAGAGGTACATGCCATTGTCTCGTCGAAGGTTACCTCGCAAGTCTCCATGATTTTGTTAGTCTCAAGGTTAAGCACCCTATAAGCTCTAGAGTGGTTAGCATATCCAAAGAAAATACCATCACTAGACCTAGCCTCAAACTTGCCAAGTTTTCCCTTCTTAAGAATAAAGCACTTGCAGCCAAAGACTCGGAAATGACTCATCTTGGGTGCCCGACCATGCATAAGCTCATAACAAGTCTTCTTCTTGAAAGATCGCAATAAAATCCTGTTGGAAACATGACAAGCCGTATTGACCGCCTCAGCCCAATACCTCCTAGGAGTCCTGTGCTCATCGAGCATCGTCCTAGCCATCTCACAAAGAGTCCGATTTTTCCTTTCCACAACTCCATTTTGAGGGGGCACATATGGAGTCGAATACTGATGTTCAAGACCTAGATCACGACAAAAGTCATCAAAACGAGAGTTCTTGAACTCTGAGCCATTATCACTGCGGATAGCTCGAATAGCATTCCCATGCCTCTCGTTTTTCAACCTCACGATCAGATCTCGAACAAAACCAAATTTCTCACTCTTGTCTTCCAAGAAAAACACCCAGGCATAGCGAGAGTAATCGTCCACCACAACAAGGACATACTGAAGGACCGATACGACGAACCAGAGAGGGGGGAGTGAATGGGAGCCGATAAAAATTCTTCTCGAAGGAGATGGGAACTCCAACAAGATGAACACGGCTTCCAACACACATCTCCGACTCACTACCAAGGTTGGTCAAGCCCACGTAGCCACTGGAGTGCCACTGGACCTAGGAACCAACACACCACCTTCCGACCCGAGAAACGCAGCGGAAAAACCAAACCTCGAGCCTACAGACCCACACCGGTCAGACCGATGAGCACCACCGGTCGGACCGAGCCCCGCCGGTGAAAGCGAGCAACTTCCACTAAGTGGCTCTACACCGGTCCGACCGGTGAGACACACCGGTCAGACCGATGGCAGCCGAAAGCCCCCAAGGCACCAAACGAGCCAACCGACCACCAAACAGACCCAAACTCGAAACAGCAGCAACACGGGACAACAACGAACACACCAAGACGTTCACCCGAGCAAAATCCCACAAGGGCTCGCACCGGTCAGACCGGTCAAGAGCACCGATCAGACCGGTGTAGCTTGGGCAGCTCGGGATGAACAGCACCCGCGGGTCAACTGCCCCAAATCCAAATCTCGATCTCCCGAATCACTCCACGGACTTGAACAAGACTTTGGGGATATCAGAAACACCTCATGAGGAGTCCATAGCCAAGTTTAATCCCACCAAATCTCGTCCAAAAAGGAGGAATCGAAGAAATCCCGCCGAAAGCACTTCCAACCCAAGAACTCAAGAAACCCCAAAATCGAGCACTTTTACTCACGGATTTGGGAGGGGAATCACGGCCCAAAGAACCACGAAGGGTTCCCACAAATTTCCCCCATCAAATCCCCAAGAGAAAAGTCCCGAAAACAACCCAAAGAAATCACCGAGAGAGGGCTCCGAAAATCACCACCAAGAACAACCGGGGAAAACACATCCAAACCTTGAGGAACCACGCCGAATCATCTATACATGAAACAAAGGTTCGTACAAGGTCTAGCAAGCCGCCCGATCATCCATCCCTCTCAACAAGATCTCTCCGTGAAGCTCTCTTGCTAGTCCTAAGGAAAACCTAAGGAAAATAGGTGGAAAAAGAGGAAAACTAATGAGCTAGGGTTCCAAGAGTTGGCTGCCATCCTCTCACCTCTTGGGTTATATGGAGGCAACCGAAAGTCTAAAATGCCCTTCTCTACTAACTAGGGATACAAGCCCCTCAAGGGCGGATTTGGAATTCTTGATGTCTTCACCATCGGACGGATGCCTGGTGACCGCACCCGCGTAGCCTCGACGCAAGCCATGCGATCCCGACGCGTGTCCTCCGCTTCAAAGATTCCGGACTGCGTCGTCGCACACCGGTCAGACCGGTGCTCCTCACCGGTTAGACCGGTCCCCACCGATCAGACCGGTCAGACCCACCGGTCAGACCGGTCTGGTGCTGCTGCACCTCCATCTTCGGTTCTCCGGTCTTGGCTTTGTGGATCAACCAAGGAACCCAGTGGTTTTCTGGTGAACCACTGGAAACCCCACGAACTCGGTGTAGCCTTCGCCAATCTCCACTCATGACTTGGCTCCCACGTAGTCCCGGCTCGACCTTGGTTTTGAGGCTCAACCAAGAAACCGTCCATGACTTCATCTTGCTGTTCATGCCACCATGCGGCCCGCACTTGACCCCGCTGGCCACGGGTCCCTCGAACGAAGCCTACTTGTCTTCTCCACACCTGGAGGCTTCACCGGCGACGACCTTTCGCGCTTGTTCTTCACCTGCACCAACACCAGTCAAGCCGCAACTTGCACCTGCAATACTTAGCCAAGAATCAGTCCACACAACGTTGTCAATCACTCATCACACAGGGAAGCGACCATCCACCGGTCCTTGAACCACACATGGTCCTCACATACCACTTCCCACCCACCGAGCGAACTCGAGCTGGCCCAACAAGGTCCATATGTACCAGCTCTGTCGGACGCTCGGTCATGACATCAGTCAGGGATGGATGGGGAGTGGCTACCATCTTGCCATGCCTACACGGAGCACAAACCAAATCCTTCTCAAGCTTCAACCTCGGCAATCCTCAGCAAGGTCAAGACCACTCAAGCGGGAAACCAAATCAAAGCTCAAGTGTCCCAACCACCTATGCCATTTCCACAAATCAGAAGAAGGACCAGCCATCAAACAGCGAGCAGGACCCAAAGAACGAGAGAAATCAGCCCTGAAAATCTGACCCCCGGGGATGATCATACAGACAAGATCACCTCGAGAATCCAACAAACGAGACTCGCCAGACTTGAAACGCACCTCAAAACCCTCATCAAGCAACTGAGAAACCAAAAGCAAATTGGAACCCAAAGACTTCACAAGAGCAACTCTCTTCAACGTTACCTTGTCACTCACACGCACCACACCCTCAAACATCACCCTTCCTCGTCCATTGTCCCCAAATGTGATGTACATCTTTTCCTTCACTGGGTTGAGGCTGGAGAACCACTTCTTATCTCCGGTCATGTGTCAGGAACATCCGGAGTCGATCAACTAAATGTTCTCCAAGCCTCCTGCCTCATCCTCTGAGTCGGAGTCGCTGTCTTCCTTCTCGCTCTTCTTGCTGCTTGAGCTATGGGCCATGCCACAAAAGCCTTCAAGCGCCACACAGCTCAATCCGCTGAGGTTCTGGCTTGCACTCTTCTTGCCCTTGCGCCTCCCGGCATCTTCATCTTCACTGCTTGAGCTTGACTGAGCGTCGCTTGAGCTTGAGTCGACGTCGCTTGCACCGGCCACCATAGCTCTTGCCTTGTCCTTCTTGTAGCTGCCCTTGCTCGGTTGCCGCTTGTCCTTGTCCTTGCTCTTGGACTTCCTGAAGTGCTTGCCCTTGGAGGAGTACTTGTCTTCGCGCCTCGGGTGCGCCTTGTACTCGCTCATCTTGTACTTGTTCTCCTCCGCTTCCGGGCACTCGGCGATGAAGTGGCCACGCTTGCCACACTTGTAGCACGTCCCTAAGCTCCTCCTTGCATTCCTCCGACTCTCGTGTGGTCGATCAAACCTTCTTGAGAGCAAGGCCAGCTACTCCTCGCCTAGCACATCAAACTCCTCATCTGGAATAGACATAAGAGAGGACAAGGAAAACTGTCGACAGGAAGGGTTAGATTTGCCCTTTGATCCGCCCACAAGAGCAAGACTATGGTCAGTCGAGCCCTCATGCTTGGATTGCAACTTCCTGTCAACCTCAGCCGACTTGAGCTTAGAAAAGAGGTCATCCAACTCAATAGTCAAATACTGCCCAGACTCCTTGATAGCCTCAACCTTAGCACCCCAAACATTTGGATCCAAAACATGCAAGAGCTTCAAAGCCTGATCATGCTCGGTGTAAGGAAAATCCTCAACATTAGCCTTCATGTTGTTCACGATGGCGGTGAACCTCTGAAATATCGCATCAATGTCCTCACCAGGAAGTTGAGTGAAGTTCTCATATTGCATCCGGTAAGAGACAAAGAGCCGAGCCTTCACATGGTTATCACCACCGTGAGCAACCAACAACTTCTCCCAAATTTGCCAAGCAAGATTCAAATGGCGAACACGCTCAAACTCAGGATCACACAAGCTCCGGACCAAGTGATCAACGGCTTTTGCATTTGCCTCATACTTGGCCTTAGCACCGGCATCGGTCACCATAAGAGTATGGATGTTGACCGGAATAGCATAGGTCTTGTCAAGCACAATGAAATACAACAACTTTCCACGAAGAAAGATCATCATACGAGCCGCCCACTTGTGGTAACCCTTGCCATCGAAGTGCGGCGGACCGCCCCGCTCAACGTACGCCATATTTAGGATTCAAGACTTGTCAAAGTCGCAAAGAATCCGGCACCAAGCTCTGATACCAATTGAAGGATCAGATGGCGACTAGAGAGGGAGGGAGTGAATAGGAGCCGGTAAAAATTCTTCTCAAAGAACCCGGCCTATACCCTAGTCAAATCACGGTCACACACATGCGATGGATCGAATCACACACCAATCGCCAAGACAACAAGGTTATGGATCAACCTCAAGTCCTAGGAACGATTCCTTGAAGCACACGCGGAAGCATGAAAGAAGAAGGGAGGAATCGAACCAAGAAACAAAAGCCCGGCCTGCGGCGGACCGTCCGGCCGAGCGGGGGCGGACGGTCGCAAGGGCCGCGCGGAGCGTCCAGGCATGGTATCGCGGACTGTCCGCACCCTTGCCGCGGACCGTCCGGCCTGAGCCCCGGACTGTCCGAAATAGACACCAGAACCACCAGAGACGCACCGCGAATAACAGACCATCCGCGGGGAGCACGCGGACTGTCGACCAGGCACCCGTGGACCGTCGGCCCAGCACACGCGGACCGTCCAAAACTTCGTGCAACTAAAACTCAATACCATGATGGATCAAAATGAACGGCGAGCAAGAACACGAAGAACACTAGACGAACACGCGCGGTGCGGACTGTCTGCCAGGATGACGCGGACTGTCCGCGAGGCATGGACAGAGCAGAAAAACAGCCCGACCTCGAAGATCAACTCCCCCAAATCATCATCGGATTTCCCAAACGGTTGAAGCTGTGGAGACAAGGATTTGGGGACTTGAAAAGCGTCACACAAGGATGCTATAGCCCAAAAATCTTGCCTCCTAACTCCCTAAATCACCGGGAATCGTGAATCCTTTGAACACCACCAAAAGCTAGAGCACCGAACGAAAATCCTTGAATCGAAGTGGTTTTCCGGCGTTTGAGGGCACAAGATCAATCACAAAGATGCACGAGACATCTATCCATGTTTCCCTCAAAGAAATCCGGGGAGAAACCCACTCAAATCCGCGGAATCACACCGAGAACAAAGGCACAAAAACAAGCACAAAAAGACCACGAAAAACACAACTCCGAATCTTCTATACAAACCAGGAAAGATTCACAAGGTCTAGCATGCCGCCCTAGCATCCATCCCTCTCAACAAATCTCTCATGAAGCTCTCATGCTAGCCTAGAGAAAATGGAGAAGAAAATAGCTACAAAAAATGAGAAATGGGAGGTGGGAAATGAAACCCTAAGTCGCGGAGAGAGGGAGCCATCCACACACACTCATGGCTTATATATCAGGTCCCGCCGGAGTGGTAAATGAATCGACTACCCCTAACTTAACTACTGGCGATACAACCCACGTAGGGGCATTTAGGTAATGTTTGTGGGTCTTGCCATCGGACGTCCACGCCTTTGCCGCACCCCGCGTCCTCCCGACGCAAGCCATGCGATACCGCCGCGTGTCCTCCGCTTCGAAGCTTCCCGACACGCCCGGATCCCGTCTCTGTCGTGATGGGCCCTCGGACTTGGTTTTGAGGCCCAAACCAAGAAACCGTCCTCCGATGGTTTTGTGGGCAAACCACCAAGACTCGACCGCCACCGTGCACCGGCTCGATTGTCCATGACTTCGTCTTGCTCGTATCGCCACCATGTGGCCCGCACCTAGTCCCGCCGTCCACTGGGTCCCTCGATCCGAGCCTACTTGTCTCTCCATCTCCTGGAGGCCCGTCAAGGCTGAAGACCTTTCGCGCCCGTTCTTCACCTGCAACAACATGAACTAGGCCGCAGCCTACACCTGCGCACTAAGCCAAGATTCAGTCCAACACCCGTTGTCAATCACTCATCACTAAGGAGCGGTCATCCATCGACCACTGGGACGCTCCTGGTCCACACGGTGGCCCTGCTTGGGGTGGTCCTAAGGCTCCACACAACCGCTGGCAGCTCTTGGAGCCATTTTCGACCGGACTTGTTCAGTCGGTCGAAAATCTTGGGCTTGAGGCCTTGTAGGATCATGCTGTTGACATGCTCCACCTGACTGTTGGTCTGTGGATGCGCCACGGCTGCCCAGTCCATGCGGATGTGGAATTTGTCGCAGAACTCCAGGAATTTTCTGCCTGTGAATTGGGACCCGTTGTCGATGATGATGGAGTTGGGCACTCCAAAGCGGTAGACGATGTAGGTGAAGAACGTCACAGCCTGCTCCGCCCTGAGATTCGTGGTGGGGCTCACCTC
Organism: Cenchrus americanus; assembly: GCA_947561735.1. Lineage (NCBI taxonomy): Eukaryota > Viridiplantae > Streptophyta > Magnoliopsida > Poales > Poaceae > Cenchrus > Cenchrus americanus. The sequence continues at coordinate 156,099,896 of OX387244.1, forward strand.
TACCCACTTGGAAAACTTGTCGATGGTGACCAGTAGGTGGGTGTAGCCCCGAGCGCTTTTCACAGAGGCCCGACAATGTCAAGCCCCCACACAGCGAAGGGCCATTGTTGACGGTGTATTTTGGTACACCTAGCATGTTCATTACACTTTGGTTTGGTTTTGATTATGGAACTAACCCGCCACTAGGCACACTAATCATATAACAAGTTCATCTTTGTGCATGCATTTGGAAGTGTTGTGTTTATGTAGGAAAACATGGACATAAAGGACGGATTCGCAACAAGTTCAAAGGAGCATTTACGGAGTCTTGTTCGTGTTCATGAGCTTGATGAAATCACTTCCAATGGTGGCAAGGACCGAAGTGCTACGAGGAACACCCTCGGGGATTGAAGCGTAAAAGATCGAACTTCATGCGAAGAGAACCTCCATCTTGGACGCGAGGATAACATCATCAAAATCATGCAAGTGGAGGGGGCAAAGTACATAAATGCATAAGGACCCACAGAGCGAAAGGGGCGACCGAACCGGGCCGAGGTGAGCCCAGGCCGGTCGGCCCGGGCCGGCCGGCCCGGCCCCACTTCGGTGGCCGGTTCGGTCCCGTTTTCCTTGCACCCGAAGGATCTTGAACCCTAAAAGCCTGGGCGCCACCATTCGACAGAGGGGAGAGTCATTCGCACCAGAAGGCCATCCACAAGCTAGAGAGAGAGGAGGAGGATCTCCAGAGGGAGATCAACCACCTCGAAGGAAGCACCCTCTCGTGGAGAAGAAGGAAGAAACCGTCGGAAGGGAAACCATGATCAACGGTGCCATGATCAGCACCTTGATGGGGTAATCTTCTCATTCGTCCATGGGTTGTGATCGATCTTGAGATGTAATCGCACTTTGTCAGATTATCTATCTATCATCTTGTGTTGACTATACTTTGATGCTTAAGGTTAGCTACCATGCCGTAAAGGGAGTAGAGCTCCAATGCTTCCTTGGATCCATTCAATACGACGTGTCCATCATAGGTCTAGTCATGAATACCTTCGCGTAGTGACAGTATGAGAGGAGGGAAAGGGCGAAATCGTGGTCACAACCCCCGATAGATTAGATTGGTTTTCATGTCTTTAAGCGATTGCATGCTCTAGTATCGTAGACCCGGGGGCGAGTGTCTTTTATCTTGATATTTTAATCATTCTCTCTAGTGTAGTTCAGTTGTTTTCTAGCATAATAATAGTTAGGGTTTTAGTGGCTAGTGTGTCGTTGTAGATCGAACGCTTGTAATCCCCTTGCTCCGCGGATTGACAAGAACCTTGGGAATCCTGTGGTGAAAAAGGTGTGGGGTCCGTACGCTTGCGGATCGTAAAGGGATACGTCTTTTATCCGTCAACAAGCCCCTTTTCCTGGCGCCGTTGCCGGGGAGCAAACTAGTTTACATCGTTTCATTTGCATCTAACTAAGTTTTATATTTAGTTTATCTTTTGTTTGCTTTATCTAACACCTATTATCTAGAAAAACACCTTGTTTTGTTTTTGTTTTTGTTTTTATCTTATTGTCTAGATGGCGTTCATTAATAAACCCGTGGAAGAACCGGAGAAACCATTAAGGGATTACACTAGCCCTCGATGTGAAGACATAAAAGTACAAGAGTCGGATTCGAAGCTCGAAGCGACCAAGTATGAGATTAAATCCAAGATCATCGAGATGGTGGCGGCAAACCCGTTTGAAGGGATGGTTACGGAGAACCTATATAGACACATAAGGGATTTCACTACGATATGCAACACGGTGCGCCAAGAAGGAGTTCCCGATGAATGGTTCAAATAGAATCTCTTTCCCTACTCACTTGCCGGCAATGCAAAGACATGGTATTCGTTTGCGTCCTTTGAAGTTGAAGGCAATTGGAACAAGTTGACAAAGAAGTTTTGCGAGAAGTTCTTTCCCATTAGCAAGGTTAAACATCTAAGGAGGCAAGTGATCAATTTCATGCAAGGAGAAGAGGAAGGGATAGACCAAGCCTGGGATAGGTTTAATGGGTTAATCGAACAAGGACCAAAACTCGGCTTCACCGGTGACGTACTCTTGCATACATTTTTATTTTCCCTAACCCCTAGTTGAATGCAACACGTCGAAATGTGTGCAGGTGGGGATCTCATGGAGAAAACACTCACGGAAGCCGCCCAACTTCTACAAAAAATTAGTAAAGCGGAAACAAGACTTGTGGAAGAGTCGGAATATAATTTGAGGAAGAAGAAGTGTGCTGATTTTTCTAAAGAGGCAACCCCGGAAGTCACAAAAGAGGAACCAATCACGGAAAATCTTGAACAAGAACACATCAAGTCAAGAACTACACCGAGCGTCGACTTCGCCGTACCAAATGAGATGAACAAGAGAAGCATGTCAAGCGCAAAGCCACTAAGGGAGTTCGAACCAATGGATTGGGTTCCTATTGATTACGGAGAAGTATTCGACAAGAGAAGACCGTTCCCTAATCAAAAGGGAATGGCGAGAGCATTGGAAGTGGATTTCCCACCGGAGAAGAAAGCGGAAAATTCATACGACCTTGAAACCACCGTGAGATTTTTCAAAAGCTCTTTGGAGATGACGTAGTGGATCCGGAACACATAGCCGAGGTGAAGAGAATCATGGGGATCAAGCCCGAAGCATCACCATACTCTCACCTCGCCGAAATCTACGCGATAGGATCCGAAGAAGAAGAGAAGACGACACCGCACTTGAGTTGTGAGATCAACGGAGTTCAATGTAAAGCTTTATGCGACATCGGAGCCCAAGTAAGTGTCTTATCTTCTAAAATTTACGATAAAGTTCAAGACCACAGCCTAGACTTAGCTCCAACATCAACGAAATTCATTATGGGATATGGTAGAACTATTAAACCTCTAGGTATTGCTTGCAACATGAAAGTAAAGATCTCTAGAAATTACATACCAACCGATTTCTTTGTTATTGATGATTACCATAGTAATCATGATCACATAATCTTAGGTAGGCCTTTTCTTAACTTGGTTGATGCCATGTTAGATGCCGGAGAAGGCAAAGTAACAATGAACCTTAATGGAACAAAGTACACATATAACTTTCTTCGTGCTTCTAAACACCTTACACCCTTTCCTCTCGAAGATGAAGAAGTAGAAGAGATAGATAGTCTTTGTTTTGTTGAAACCCTTAGAGACCCGCTGTAAAGAGTGATGGAAAATCAAATTGGTGATCAACAAGATGAAGAACTAGAAGAAGGAACAAAAGGCTTAGAGCCACATGATGGAAGCGAGGAGGAAGGAAAATCTGAAGACATAGGAGAAATAAAACCCGAGGAGCCACAAGCGCCCGAGGTAGACCTTAAACCTTTGCTCAGAAGATTAAAGTATGAATTTTTGGGCCCCGACAAGACCTATCCAGTTATCGTGAGCGACGAGTTGAGTCCCGAAGAAAATGAGGCGTTGCTGATTTTATTGAAAAAACATAGGAAGGTGATTGGATATTCGATTAATGATCTCAAAGGTATTAGCCCAGCCTTTTGCACTCATCGTATACCAATGGAAGACCAATGTAAGCCCGTAGTGGACCACCAAAGGAGGCTAACCCATGCCATGCGAGAGGTAGTAAAGAAAGAGGTCATCAAGTTACTTGATGCTGGAATCATCTACCCGGTTCCGCATAGCGAATGGGTGAGCCCGATACATTATGTACCAAAGAAAGGAGGTTTGACCGTGGTGAAGAATGAGAAGAACGAACTGATACCGCAAAGAACCGTGACCGGGTGGCGGATGTGTATCGATAATCGTAAGCTTAACAAAGCGATGAAGAAAGATCACTTCCCCCTACCGTTCATCGACGAGATGCTCGAGAGGTTAGCGAACCACGCTTATTTTTGCTTTCTCGATGGGTACTCGGGGTTCATGCAAATTCCCATTCACCCAGACGATCAACACAAGACAACGTTTACTTGCCCTTATGGAACGTTTGCATATAGAAGGATGCCCTTCGGTCTATGCAACGCTCCGGCCTCTTTTCAACGTTGCATGATGGCCGTATTTTCGGAATTCGTCGAAGAAATTGTTGAAGTGTTTATGGATGATTTTTCCGTTTACGGGAAGACGTTCATGGATTGCTTAGCAAACTTAGAAAAGGTCCTCATGAGGTGTGCGGAGGTAGATTTGGTGTTAAATTGGGAAAAGTGCCACTTCATGGTTAGGCAAGGCATAGTGCTCGAACATGTTATATCCGAGAGAGGAATTGAAGTGGACAAGGCTAAGGTAGAGACGGTTGAGCAACTCCCACCTCCTACGGATGTTAAGTCCTTAAGGAGCTTTCTAGGCCATGCCGGATCCTATAGAAGATTTATTAAGGACTTCTCGAAGATCACTAAGCCTTTAACGCATCTTCTTCAAAAGGATGTGGCTTTTGACTTTGATGAGAAGTGCCTAGCGGCATTCCGGACCTTGAAAAGTGCGTTGGTGAGTGCTCCCATCATCCAACCTCTGGATTGGAGCCAACCTTTCGAGATCATGTGTGACGCAAGTGACTACGCCGTAGTCGCGGTATTGGGTCAAAGAAAGGAAGGCTGAGTTCACGCTGTTTACTATGCTAGCAAAACTCTTAGTGAGGCGCAATTAAATTATGCCACTACGGAAAAGGATTTGCTAGAGGTGGTATTCGCTTTCGAAAAATTCAGATCTTACATCGTGAACTCGAAGGTCATTGTTTACACCGATCACGCAGCCATCAAGTATCTCTTGGCTAAGAAGGAAGCTAAACCACACTTGATTCGTTGGATCCTTCTTCTCCAAGAGTTTGATGTTGAAATTCGAGATAAAAAGGGGGTGGAAAATGTTGTGGCCGATCATTTGTCTAGGATGAATCGTGGACAAGATGATAAAGAGCCCATCGAAGATAAGATGAGAGATGACCACCTCTATCGAGTTCCTGACAAGGATACTTGAATGATCGATATCATTCGAGCAATTCGAAAGATGCCTCTCGATCATCTAGATAAAAACTCTCAAAACAAGATAATCTCTGAAAGTAGGAAATATTTTTGGGATGCACCATACCTCTTCAAGCTTGGCAATGATGGAGTGATGAGAAGATGTGTGCCAAGAGAAGAGAGGGTGGAAATTCTAAGGAAGTGCCACTCGGCGGAGTACGGTGGACACTATAGCCATTTTCGAACCCAAGCAAAAGTATGGTCGAGCGGATTCTTTTCGCTAGAGATGCATGAAGATACTAAAAGATATGTTGCATCATGCCCCGAATGCCAAAGAACCGGAAACATCTCTCAAAGAAATTCTATGCCTTTGAAATACAACCTACAAATCGACATATTCAATGTATGGGGTATAGACTTCATGGGGCCTTTTAAAAACTCATTTGGATTTGAGTATATCCTAGTCATGGTTGATTATGTATCCAAGTGGGTAGAGGCTATACCATGTCGTAAAGCTTCCACGGAGGAGTCCATTACTATGATCAAGAACGTGATTTTTCCCCGTTTCGGTACAGCGAGAATCTTGATAAGTGATGGAGGAACTCACTTCACCGGGAAGAATTTCAAAAGGTGCTTGTCCAAGTTGGGAATTGAGCATAGGGTCTCTACGGCCTATCACCCACAAACCAACGGAGCGGAGACGTCAAATAGGCAATTAAAAAGCATTCTCAGCAAGACCATAGAGAAGGGAGGCAAAGATTGGTCAAAGAAATTAGACGGAGCTTTATGGGCCTACCGAACGACGTTCAAAACACCGATAGGTATGACCCCTTATCAATTCGTCTACGGAAAAGCTTGCCACCTTTTGGTTGAGTTGGAACATAAAGCCTATTGGGCGATTAAAGAGATGAACCTCGATCTCGATGCCGCGGTGGTGAAACGAAGAATCCAAATAAGCGAGCTAGAGGAGTTGAGGTTGAAAGCGTATGAAAATGCAAGCATATACAAAAAGAGAATCAAAAGGTGGTATGATAAAAGATTGAAAAAGAAAGAATTTAAAGAAGGAGATAAGGTCTTCCTCTACAATTCGAGGTTTAAAACCTTCGGAATGGGGAAATCGCAAAGCAAGTGGGACGGACCTTATGTTGTGCATTCGGTGTTCTCCAACGGAGCGGTAACCATTATGGATAAACGGCGATCAATTTGTGGTGAATATCCAGCGGCTTAAGGTTTACTACGAACCCGACGTTGTGCCCCTTCACCATGTTGATGTCTTCACCATGGAGGAAGAGCCCGAACGTCCTGCCTAGGACGAAAAACAAGGCATGAATTTCTGTAAATAGTTTTTCTTTTAGTTTTCTAGAGTTTCTCGCGAAGTTTTACTGGGCCAACTTTTTCCCATGGGCTAAGGAGGTGAAAAAAGGGCGGCACGCAAAAAACTGAACCGACCCGGCCCCCGAGACAGGGTGGGCCGGCCGGCCCAGGCCGACCGGCCCAGGTGGGTCCCGGCGGCCGTCGTCCCCAATTTTCGCCCGAATTGCTCCTTTTCGACTTCCTTCTTTGGTCAGAAAATTTTAAGGGAAGATTAAAAAAGGAAAATGAGGTTCTCAAGATTTTTCTCTTCGGACTATTTATTTGGCCGAATTGGGAGCTCGGGAATCAACCCCTCCAAGCAATATTTTGCACCCTTGCAACAGCCATTGTGAAGCTAGAAGTCAAGGAGCCATCGATGGAGGAGGCGATGCGATGCGAGCTCAAGCTACCCGTCAAGAGGACCGCCCGCATCCGTTGCGGAGGGCGTGTCCCGACCGGAGCTCTTGCATCTCGCAACCCCGTCGAAGAAGAGAAGGTCTCTACGCCCGTTCGAAGGTCGGCACACATCCAAGGCATGAAGCGCAAAGACTACAAGGAGGCGTGGCCCGAGCCTAAGGATTATGGGGGTAGCGACTACTCCGACGATCGTAGCCCGAGCTCGTGGGCTGCCGCCAGACGAGATGATAACGACCTCTACATTTGGGATGAGCGGCCCAAAGAGAGGACTCCCGAAGGCCCCAACGGTGACGGTAACGATGGCAACGAGAGCGGCAATGACAATGGAGGTGGCGACAACTGCGGTGACGACGGTGGAGACAATGGCGGTGAAGACCCCTTCGGATTGCATCCGATGTGTTGTCGAACTTGCCGTAAATCCATCGGGGATCTCTACACGTCGGTCGATGAATGTCTCCAAGCCATGGAAGTGATGAAGCATCAGATGGAGGATTTGGAGCACGTAGTTGGAGATAACTACAAGTCCCTTAACCATAATGTGCGCAAACTTTTTGGCATGGTTGGAAACATGAGAGGCAAGTGGTGCAATACTTGCTTGAAGTACCACTAGGTCTAGATTTCCCCTTAGGATTTTTGTAAGATACAACGAGGACGTCGTATGTTTTTAGCGTGGGGGAGAGCTAGCTAGCTAGCCTTAGCTTTTGAGTTTCAAATTTTAGGTTCGGTTTAATCTTCGAGCGAGAGTCTTAGAGTTTAATGAGTCTTAGTTTTCGAGTGTGTTTTTAAATTTTTGCAAGTTTGAAAGCGTCTTAGATTAGTGTTGAGTCAAAGAAAACCAAATAAAAAGAGTCTTTATAGATTTTTGTGTCTTCTGTGATGCTTATCTTTATTCACATGTTTGTTTATCATTGATTCTTGATATATGAACATAAGTGTGTGGTTTGAAAAACGTTTACCGTGGTGCTTAGTGGAGTTGCTACTACTTAAAGTATCCATACCACACTTCGATCTTGAGCTTCACATGTTAGTTGTGCTATGTTCAATGCTAAAAGTTGGAGGATTTCAGTTCTGAAAATTATCTTAAAACCATTGTAATAAAGGTTAGCAAAACCTATTTTTCCAAGTTGAGAGTAAGAAAAAAATCCTATACAAAGCAAATTTATTTTTTTTTGCTCCACCATAAGTGTGATTAGCACGATGAGTTGGGCTAGGATCCTTCTCTCTTGGGAGTTTTAATTTCGAGCAATGACCATGTTCTTATGCTTATCTTTTATTGCTAGCCTCGTCATTCATTCGGTCACCAGACTTTCACCTTGGAAGTCTCGTACATCACCGAATTCCATACCCAACCCTATACATCTCTTTTGTACATCGCATTCCTTGAACACAACCTACTTTCAAAGTTTCGTCTCGTCTCTAGCATGATTTATTTAAAATTTCAGATTGTATGCATGCAAGAAAGAGAGGAGTTGAGAGCTTTGAAAAGTTGTCAAGAGAGAGAAAAATAAAGAGAAAAAGTATGAGTATGGAAAAGAAAGAAAGAAAGAAAGAAAGAAAAAAAAATATATATATGAGAATGAAAGGAAAAAATATGAAAAACAAAAAAGAGAAAGATGAGGTAGCATTAAAGAAATGAGAGGGATGGATCAAGTGAAAGAAAAGAAAAATAAAGTGTAAGGAAGGATGTCACGTTGTTGAGAGACGAAACTTTCACTCTTTTTCCAACCATGTGCAATCCGACAACGAGGACGTCATCGATGCCTTGTAGTCACAATTTTCCTTTGCCCTTGCACATGTCCACCATTCTAAATCTTCTCATCCTTGATATCTCTACATATGGTTAATTCTCATGATTATTGGCTTTGAAAGGTAAACAACCATTAGAGGAAGTTCTTAGTTTGACAATACTTGTGTTGATTGCGCTAGCCCTACCTATAGCTCTACTTTACATGTTGTATGAGAGACTTATGGGAGGTAAGGGTTTTATAAAATTGGTTTAGGATAGCCACCTCATATGAGTGACCTGAGAGAGCTTGGAGAAAGGTTTTTGTCTAATACTTGTTGCCGGAATTTTGTTTTTAAATCATAAAACCCCTCTGAAGGAAGCAAAGAAGTAAGTATGGCTGAATTTGAAGACTTCGTGTGAAGAGTATGAGTTGTGGGGTAAATCTTGACGTGGTAAAAATTCTAAACGCCCATGTTTATGTTTGATGATCATTACTTTGTGTTTATGTATTAAAGATGAAAGGATTGACTAACTTGTGAAGAAGGATAAGTGGCACACGATTACAACACCTTGAACGAAGTTCTTCTACGAGTACTTGCTCGAGGACGAGCAAGAGCTAAGCGTGGGGGAGATGTTGACGGTGTATTTTGGTAAACCTAGCATGTTCATTATACTTTGGTTTGGATTTGATTATGGAACTAACCCGCCACTGGGCACACTAATCATATAACAAGTTCATCTATGTGCATGCATTTGGAAGTGTTGTGTTTATGTAGGAAAACATGGACATAAAGGACGGATTCGCAACAAGTTCAAAGGAGCATTTACGGAGTCTTGTTCGTGTTCATGAGATTGATGAAATCACTTCCAATGGTGGCGAGGACCGAAGTGCTACGAGGAACACCCCGAGGATTGAAGTGTAAAAGACCGAACTTCATGCGAAGAGAACCTCCATCTTGGACACGAGGATAACATCATCAAAATCATGCAAGTGGAGGGGGCAAAGTACATAAATGCATAAGGACCCACAGAGCGAAAGGGGCGACCGAACCGGGCCGAAGTGGGCCCAGGCCGGCCGACCCGGGCCGGCCGGCCCAGCCCACTCCGGTGGCCGGTTCGGTCCCGTTTTCCTTGCACCCGAAGGATCTTGAACCCTAAAAGCACGGGCGCCGCCATTCGACAGGAGGGAGAGCCATTCGCACCAGAAGGCCATCCACAACCTAGAGAGAGAGGAGGAGGATCTCCGGAGGGAGATCAACCACCTCGAAGGAAGCACCCTCTCGTGGAGAAGAAGGAAGACACCGTCGGAAGGTAAACCATGATCAACGGTGCCATGATCAGGACCTTGATGGGGTAATCTTCTCATTCGTCCATGGGTTGTAATCGATCTTGAGATGTAATCGCACTTTGTCGGATTTTCTATCTATCATCTTGTGTTGAATATACTTTAATGCTTAAGGTTAGCTACCATGCCGTAAAGGGAGTAGAGCTCCAATGCTTCCTCGGATCCATTCAATACACCGTGTCCATCATAGGTCTAGTCATGAATACCTTCGCGTAGTGACAGTACGAGAGGAGGGAAAGGGCGAAACCGTGGTCACAACCCCGATAGATTAGATTGGTTTTCATGTCTTTAAGTGATTGCATGCTCTAGTATCGTAGACCCGTGGGCGAGTGTCTATTATCTTGATATCTTAATCATTCTCTCTAGTGTAATTTAGTTGTTTTCTAGTTTAATAATAGTTAGGGTTTTAGTAGCTAGTGCGTAGAAGTAGATTGAACGCTTGTAATCCCCTTGGTTCGCGGATAGACAAGAACATTGGGAATCCCATGGTGAAAAAGGTGTGGGGTCCGTACGCATGCGGATCATAGAGGGATACGTCTTTTATCCGTCAACACTCTGCAATCAACAAGGCACAGCGGGCCCGACTACTTCAAAGTACTTCCAATAAGTACTCGACAAGACAATGGTGTAACTTTGTTCTTGTTGTGGAGAGACTTGTTCTTCCGCACCAGATCGTCGCTCTTCGCCTGCATCTCTTGGACGTCATTGTGGTACTTGGCAAACGCAGTGTTCAGCTTCGACTGCATCGCGGCGGCGTGCTTCCGGTGACGAGTTGCTCCTCCAATGTCTCGGCCCGGATCACCACGTCGCCGTACCCTTGAAGCATCTCGGACTTCTGGCAGGACCTCTCCGCGATGTCCTGCATAGACAACACATGTCAAACAGGTACTCAACACTAAAGGATTGACTACTCAAGGGTGTCGACTACTTACCTTCATCCATTGCTCGGCCTGGCGCACCGCCTCCAGGTGCCGAGCCACCGTCGCCGGGTCGACCAGATCGTCCGCCAACAGCTCAAGCCCGCCACGACTACTCGTTGCGGCTTCGGTCATCGGCGCCGAGCGGATTGGCTCCGCGTCCTTGATCTCAGGCCAGCGGATGACCACCTCCAGAGCTGGTTCTGGCAGCGCGTCATCGCCTTCTCCTCCAATCGCCGCGGCGGCTTCTCCGGCGGCCACCTCCATCGGCTCGGGGGCTTCTCCGGCAGCCTCCTGAGTCCCTGGTGCCACATCCTCAACGGGCACCGCCGAAGGGATCTCGCTTCCCTCGGCCTCAGCACCTGTCGACAAGAGGACCAGTGTATCAGTCAACCCTGGCGACTACAACTACTCTTCTAGGCTAATCGCACCTGAGAGAGTACTCACCTTCAACGACGCTGGCCTCAGGCAACGTAGCCCCAGCGGCCGGCGCCTCGGGCTCTGCCTGAGGGGCGGGAGCGGACTCCTCAGCAGGCGGCGCGGCTTCTTCTTCCGCCACCTTTGCAGCGGGTTCATCCCCCTCCCAGGACAAGTCCGTCGATTTCCTGCAGAGTACACAAGCTGGTTGTCAATCAAGTACGACTACCGCATCCAAAGTACTACTCGGGAAGGATTAATACTTACAAGCTCGACCGGACCACCGTCACGGTTGGGGCGCCGAGGATACTGGTGATGTCGACTAGTCCCGCCTCGGCAGACGCCTCCTTCTGCGCCTCTGCAGCCGTTGCCTCTTCAGTAGCAGCAGCGGCGGGTTCTATGCTCCCCTGAGCAACAGAGGGATGGCGCTCCATCTGCGCCAAGAGCTCTTCTACGGTGGGGGCTAGGCTACGACTACCCCCAGCTGCCTCCCCCACCGTGTCCCAGTCGCCTTCGTCTCCCTGCTCAACGGGCTCGGAAGGTGGTATCTCCTGCAAGCAAGGAAACTTCATCGTCAACACACAAACTCGAGACGTCAGTACTCTACTACCTTCATCAAGATGGATTACCTCTCGGGATGTGGTCTCCGTGACCTTCAACTTCTTGGCCACACGCTTGCGTGCCACATTACGCGGCTTCCTTGGCGGCGCGGGCAAACTAGCCTCTAGGCTAGCCGGTGGATCCTGAACGAGAGGGATATGAGGCAAGCCAGGGCGGCTGAACCTCGACCGCAGCTGGAAGCGGTCCTGCAGCGTCTCCTCATCGTCGTCCTCATCGGACGTGTCTTCAACGACAACTGTGTCGTCTCCCTCGCCAACTTCGCGCCGCTCCTTGGTCTTGGCCTTCCCTTCCTCTGGGACCTCGACCAGCTGAGGAGGCGACGCCGGCTCGGAGACGAACTTCGCCAAGTCGTCCTGCAAGAAGCACAACTCATCAGTGCGACTACTCTTATGTAATGAGTACTCGACTATGGATGCGGCTACTAACCTTATTTGGTGGGCGCGCGGCGGAGTACTCTGGTACGGGGCACGGCATGTACGCCGACATATCTTTGAAGATCCGGGCCAGCCTATCAACAATGTCGTCGTTGACGACTTCATCTCTAGGCATCCGCGACGTGTCGTCATCGCCATTGTACTCGTACCCTAGGGTGTCGTGGGCCATCAACGGTTGCACCCTTCTCTTCATGAAGATAAAGGCCACATGCTCGGCCCTCAGCCCGGCTTCCCTCAGTGCCTTGATCCTCGCCAACAACTCGGGCAACTGGAGTCCTTCTTGCATCGTCGGCTCCGAGTTCCACCATGGCCTGTGCTTGGGCTGCTTCCCGCTGGGCTTCGGCAGCTCTGGGTGGTGGTTCGTGACATAGAACCACTTGGCTTTTTAGTCTTGAATAGAATCTATCAACTTGTAGGAGAGGTACTGCTCTACCGCGTCCTCCCTCATTTGGATCCTCGCTCCTCCGACTACTCAGGGATTGCTAGCGCTGGGTTGAGGCTTCACCCAGAAGAACTTTCGAAACAAGATCCAATGGGGCTTGATCCCCAGGAAGGCTTCGCAAAAATGTACAAAGTCGGCGGTGTGGAAGATACCGTTGAGGTTGAGGTTGAGGTACTCGATGCCGTAGTACCCCAGCAGCCCCTTGAAGAAGTCGCTGGCCGGGAGAGACAGTGCGCGCTCCGCGAACCGGGCGAACATAGGGATCTCGTCCGGGTTCTTCTCCATGGGGTACGGATCCCCTGCGGCGGCTCTCCACATATCCACCTCCTTCTCCTGCAGGAACCCACTGTTGAGAAGGGCCAGCAGGTCTTCGGTCTTCGCCTTGGATTTCTTCCACTCGCGATTCGGATCTGGCTGTGGTGGAGACACCAGCGGCGTCCCTGCAGCAGATCCGACGGCCTCTTCACGGGCTCTCTCCTTCCCGTCGGCGGCCTTCGTGGGCTTCGACGGTGACGGTTTCATCCTCCAGGTGCACGGTGTCTTCACGCGCATTCGCTCGGGGGCTATAGTGGTGGCTTCCTACGGCGGCGGACTTGGATCTACGCTCTACTAAATGGCGGCGGTGCGCTCCAGTGATGATTCCTGGCTAGATCTGCTAGGAATGGCTGCAGCTGCGTAGTGTGAAAAACCCTAAGGGTTTTGGCTTCTATTTATAAGTCAACACGGCCCCTCAACGGCCGCATGGATAAGTCTGCTCTCGGCTGACTCAGCGGCGGCGCGTGACCTTTCAACTTCTACTAGTTGACGCGCCTCACCTCGGGGGCTCGGCTACTCCAAATCGACTTCTTAGGAAGCGGCAAGACTCAACAACATCTCAGGACACATTCTACAAGATGACCCTTCAATTCTAGAGGAAGTACTCGACTCAAGGCTCGGGGGCTCCGTGCCACGTGTCCTTCGGTTTTTTCTTCGGATTTTTCGGGATATTCTTGCCAAAACTTCAGATGGACCCCCAGCCAGAGTCTATAACTCAATCTAAGTCTCAGGAGCTACTCCATATGGAGTGAGATTTTGCAATCGCACTTGCATATCAGTTTCAGCTTCAAGACAACATGGGCATTGTTGAAGACCTTCAAGAGCGGCACTCGAGGATGCTTGGGACTACTCGAGAAGACTTCAGGATTGCTCAGATGTCAGCTAGAGTACATTCCAGCCTCGGGATGCTTCGACTACTCATGAGGACTTTTGACTTGTAGTACTCGGGGACGCTTGAGGACTACTCGTTAAGGCCGTCAAGACTACTTGAAGCTATCCTTCTCGACTACAAAGTACTCGAGGGCTTGTCGTATGGACCTCCCTGGGCCCACTACCTCGGTGGGTACCAGGACCGACTACTCGGTGGGCCCCTAGGACTACCCGACTTGCGCTGCACGGCACCTGATGGCGTGAAGCGCAAGGACTACAGAGGAGAAGTACTCGGTTAGGAAGATGTACATGTCCCGCACTATATAGAGGACTCCTAGACGTACTCGACTAGTACTCTTTCCCTGAACCGACGTGTAACCCTGCCTCCCGAACTATATAAGGCGAGGCAGGGACCCCTCTCTCAATCATCTCATCTCACGGCGTAAGATTGCATCATCTTGTAATCATACCCAATCAATCCAGAGCTACGCAGCATACAGGACGTAGGGTATTACGCACCTCGCGGCCCGAACCTGTCTAAATTGTGTGCCACGTGTCTCTTCCTTCGAGTTACCGATCTCGGCGAGGCCACATTCATCTACTTCGGGTACTCCCCTTAGTAGGTTGCCGGTCTAAAACACCGACAACCGGGTCCCTCAAACGAATCCTACATGTCTTCTCCACACCTGGAGGCCTCACCGGCAACGACCTTTTGCGCTTGTTCTTCACCTGCACCAACACTAGTCAAGCCGCAACCTGCACCTGCAATACTTAGCCAGCAATCAGTCCACGCAACGTTGTCAATCACTCATCACACAAGGAAGCGACCATCCACCGGTCCTCGAACCACACATGGTCCTCAATCTCCCCCTTGATGAGTGCATTAACAACACCCACACAAAGTAACAAGAGAGAAAAGAAAAAAAAAGAAACAAACAAAAAGAAACTCCAACAAGCGATCGAAAGCCAAACAAAGGCAAAGAGCAAGATCACTTGAAGAAGACAAGTCTCGGACCCCTTAGGCAAGGGTAACGGCTCGACATATCCGAGACAAAACAAAACTCAAGCAAAGAGTGCAAACCAACAAACCAAAGCTCGAAAAACCACAAAGAGCTCCCTCTGCACACATGCAAGCTCCCCCTAAACCAATGCAACTCCCCCTGGACGAATGCATGCAAAACACCACTTGAAACAGGGCAGCTGCAACAACTCAGCTCTCACCGGTCAGACCGGTCACCACCACCAGTCAGACCGGTGCTCAACATGTGCACAGGACTAGCACTCTGACTGGTCAGACCGGTGACCTCGACCGGTCAAACCGGTGCACACCAGAGCCCAGAAATGGCTTGAAACCACCTGAAAACCTTCTAAATGAATCTAGCAAGCCATTTCAAGCGCAAACTTCTCCCCCTCGTTGGTAATGCATGAATCAAGCAAAAAATGCAAAACTTTCAACCTAGAGCTTCTCAAATAGACAAAATTCCACAAAGGATGCTACACATGTCCAAATGAGCAAGTTAGATACTCTATAGCTTCGTATTGATATCAACTACAAGATCACCAAGTTTCACAACCGTTGGACGAAGCTAAGATGGATTTGGGCAATTTTGCGAAAAATTTGCCTCTCATGAGCAAAGTCCTAAACATGATCAAAACATATCAAAATGGCAAAGCCACACAAACTTCATGCTAGGACAGCCATTCTAATCACAAGACCATCACAAACACCCACAAGCACCTCATGTCATGTCATGTCAAAGCCACCGAGCCATGTGCCTACTTCTATGTATGAGACTTCACATTGGTAGGCATCATGCAACGGTTTAGCACCCAAAGCAAATTAAATTCAGCACATATGACATAGGAGCACATTTTCCAAGCATTTTACATTTCATTTTCAGATTCATAATTGGTACATAAATGTCTTTGCGACAAAAAGGAACTTATGCCCCTCCACAAGATGAAGGAAGAGGGCTAAACATTCATGATGGCAAATGAGCCTTTGGCCCCATATGATCAATAAACTAGCTATCCAACCACAAATTAAGCATAACCAAGCCACTAAAACATGTCAAGATCATATAAAGGCATTTACACATGAGAGAGCATATATGTAACATTTTTCAAAACCATAGCCATCAACCATGGATTATTCATCAAGATCATCAAGAGCTAAGCCAAACTAACCATAGCATACCAAACAAGCTCACAAAGACATATATAGCCTTTCATGGTGAACAATGTATATGAGAGAAGCTTTTCCTAACCAATGCATATGATACAAAATGCATGCAATCTAACAAACAAGGATGTCTATACATCATGTTACATATGCCATGCCAAATGCAAGAAGTGCACAAAAAAAATCTATACATATGCTACAAAGGAGCTCCCACACACCCAACTCAAGAAATCAAACACACACCAAGTTCCCCCCGCAAACGAGTGAAAGTTGCTTGATCTAGGGGTTTGGTGAAAATATCGGCTAGTTGGTCATGTGTGGGTACATGGATCAAAGCTATCTTTCCTTTCTCTATGTTGTCCCTCAGAAAGTGGTACCTCACTTCTATGTGCTTGGTTTTGGAATGGAGCACTGGGTTCTTTGCAACGCTTATGGCACTGGTTGATGAGGACATGAACACCGATATGCATACGACTACAGCAGCAGCACCTGATGAGAACATGGAGATCGACTCGCGTACATTGACGCTGGCAGCATCATCTTCGGCACCGCCAGAGGACAATCTTCCGGCGCCATTTTCCGGACCACTTACTTGGGCTCGTGCTCATGACTTAAACTTTGTGCTGCTGCTGACGAACGAGGGACCAGAAGCTTGAAGACCAGTGGCTCGTGGGCCACGTGGGGCCAGGAGGCCACGGCCCCCACGCAAAGGCGCGTGGTCAGAGACCACGGCCTTCACGCGAGCGCCTGCGCCTTTTTTTTCCTGTGGCCGCTTGCATGCAGGCGTGTTGCATCAAACACGTGTGGGGCCGGCTGGCCATGCATGCGCGTGACCGCGTGAACCACCAGGGTGTTGCGTCAAACACGTGGGGCCGGCCTGGCTTGCATGCGGCGCGCGCACCGCCAGGGCTCGCATGCCTGCGGGCGTGGGACCTGGCGCCGCCAGGCGCGGATTGGTTGCGCCGCCAGGATTTTTTTCCCTTTCTTTTTTTTGTTGTTTTCCATCTATATTAGAGAGACCCTAGTAGATTAGGACTTGAGTTTGTTTCCATTGTTAGCCTTTGCTACTTTCCGAACTGCCGCGTATCCTACGCCGCCGTCGTGAATTCAAGCTCCACCTTTGTGAGTGATTAATAAATTGCTCGTTGTATTTTTCTTGTTCGTTCTATCGATTGCGTGCAAGAAAAACGATCTTCGTGATCAGGCTGATCTCGCACCGCGAGGTTGGTAACCATTGGAGGTACGGTTCAGCGATTGCATTGGCGCAACGGGTTCGCTCGTCGTAGTCGGATCGTGAGGGTCGAACCACCACCAAATCGAGACTTATCCCACTCACCGAAAGATCGGGCACTCCCCCTCTATCAAGTGGTATCAGGATTCCAGGTTGATCGGTGAGTTTTATCCGTGTTTTTACTTCCTATAGTCCACAAAACCAACCAAATTTTTTTCCCTTGTCCCATCAACCCGTTTTAGCCTCGCACTTTCATTCGATAAGTGTTGGGGTTGAATTGGCGTGCTAATTTCGTTGTTTCGTTGCTGATCTCGGTGTTTTCTTTCCATCTTTTATTTTTTAACTCTAGCCACCATAATCTTTTTCGCCACCGCCATTTTCTTCCATCCCTAGAGCCTTTTTGCGTTACCTGTTACACCGGCGCCTGCGACGTGACGACCTGCGCCATCCACAGCAGGAACGCTGCACCGCACGGCCGCCCTGCCTCGCTTTGCATTCCGGCGCACAGGGTCTGTCCCGGTTTGTCCCTGCGTCTGACAAACAAAAAAAAAGAAGCAGCCAAGCAACGCGACAGCAACCAGCAAAAATAAGAAAGAAAAAAAAGCAAAGAAACAAAGCAGAAAAAAACAAAAAAACACAAAAAAGGGACCGCGGGACGATCCGTTCGGCAGTCTTTTGCTCCTTACTGTTTCGGGCTCGCAGTGTGCTTTTCTCCTCCTTTGCCTTTCTTTTTCCTTTCTCTGTTTCTTCTCCGCACTTGTGATCAGCAGCGTTTGTGACGGGCTTAGCACTCTTATTTAACTCTGCATTATTGTTTGTTTGTGCTAATCCTTCATCTGAGTGTAGCCTACCCAGAATTCCACCAAATTCTACTTCGAGCTGACCTTGTTCCCGATCAGTCGTTGCGCCTTGCTTTCGAGAAGTGCCACCGAATCGGTTGCAGGTCGCCCCTGTGTGATTGGTAAGATCGGATAAGAATTTTATAACGGAATTAGTTTGAGCGCCTTTGTGAGCTGTCCCATCCTATTCTTGCATCTGTGTTTGTTTTGTGTTTGCACTAACTATGGCAGGAGACGACGACAAGACACAGCTGCAGGCCTTGCACACCGAACTTGACGGTCTGGTCACGTACATTACGACGATCCATGAGCGGATGGACTCCACGGTCACTACGGCCAACGAGCGGTTTGACCAGCTCGACCTCGCGCAGACGGCTACCAAGACGACACTCGACACCATCGTGTCACGCCTTGATGCATTGAACATGGTGGTCACTGATTTGGTCGCCCAAGGATGTGTTGGTGATGATGAGCCAGGCGATGCTGACCGCCGCGGCAAAGCTCACCGTGTTCCACGCCGCTCCGGTAATGATTCTTTTTCTAAGATTAAATTTAAAATTCCATCGTTCAGTGGTAAATATGATCCTGCAGCATACCTTGATTGGGAATTAGAGGTTGAACAAAAATTTTCATGCCATGATATTGCTGCAAATTCTCAAGTTAAAGCTGCTATTAGTGAATTTACCGAGTTTGCTTTAATTTGGTGGCGTGAGTATAAAACTAAACATCCAACCACCGTTCCGACTACTTGGGATGAACTAAAAGCTGCCATGCGACATCATTTTGTACCATCATATTATGCTCGTGATTTGCTTAACAAAATGCAGCATTTTCAACAAGGTTCTCAGTCTATTGAGGACTATTACCAGGAGCTCCAAAAAGGTATGATTCGGTGTGGGTTATTCGAGGAAAATGACGCTGCTATGGCACGTTTTCATGGTGGTTTAAACAGGGAAATACATGATATACTTGATTATAAAGAATATGATGACATGACTACATTATTCTCATATGCTTGCAAAGCTGAACGTGAAGTGCAGGGACGCCGCTCGAAGCCATTTTTTACCTCTTCTGCAGGGCGAAGCTCCACTCCCGGCTCCGGAAACACTCCTTCTACACCACTTGCCGCTGCATCGACATCTCGTGATAAGGCGGCCAAAGCCGGCGGCACTACTCCATCCACAGGCGCCCCTCCACCCACTGGTCGTACGCGGGATATCACTTGTTTTCGCTACAGTGGACGTGGTCACATGGCTCGGGATTGTCCCAACACGCGCACTTTGATCGTTCGTGACGATGGTGAGTACTCTTCCGCTAGTGATTCTGAGGATAATCAACATACTCTGCTGGCCACTGACTTTGCAGCAAAGACGGATATCCATGTCAACCCAGATGACGCCGATAGGTATGAAACTCTTGTTGTGCAGCGTGTCCTCAGTACACAGGTCGCTTCACCGGAAACAAATCAGCGCCACACTCTGTTCCATACGAAGGGTGTTGTGCAGGAGCGGTCGATTCGCATCATCATCGACAGCGGGAGCTGCAATAATTTGGCTAGTACTCTGCTGGTCGAGAAGTTGTCCCTCCCCACTCGTAAGCATTCGCACCCATATCACATTCAATGGCTTAATGATGGTGGCAAAATTAGAGTATCACGTTCGGTGCGTGTTCCTTTTTCTATAGGTGCTTACTCTGCTTATGTTGATTGTGATGTTGTTCCATTGGAAGCATGTTCTTTGTTACTTGGTAGACCTTGGCAATATGATACTGATAGCTTGCATCATGGTCGTTCAAATCATTATTCTCTCATGTTTAAGGGTCAGAAAATAATTATACATCCTATGACGCCTGAACAAATTGTTAAAGATGATCTTGCTAGAGCTGTTAAAATGGCTAAACAATAGGCACCATCACCCTCCACTTCTGATAAATCTGAAATTAAGTTGAATGCTCCTGTTTTACTTGCTACACGTGCTGATTTTGATAATATTCGAGATGCTCCTTTGACATGCTATGCACTTGTATGCTCTAGTGTGCTTGTTTCCCTTGATGATGCACCATCTGTGGATATTCCGCATGCAGTTGCTAACCTTTTGCAGGAGTATGCTGACGTCTTTCCCAAAGACTTGCCACCGGGTCTCCCACCGCTTCGTGGTATTGAGCACCAAATCGACCTCATTCCCGGTGCCCAGCTTCCGAACCGCGCCCCGTATCGCACAAACCCAGATAAGACAAAAGAGATTCAGCGCCAGGTGCAGGCGTTACTTGATAAGGGTTACATTTGTGAGTCTCTTAGTCCTTGCTCGCTTCCTGTGTTACTTGTTCCTAAGAAAGATGGTTCATGGCGTATGTGTGTCGATTGTTGTGCTATTAATAACATCACAATTCGTTATCGCCACCCTATACCACGCCTTGATGATATGCTAGATGAGCTTGGTGGTGCCATTCTGTTTACTAAGATTGATTTGCGTAGTGGTTACCATCGGATTAGAATGAAATTGGGAGATGAATGGAAAACGGCTTTTAAAACTAAATTTGGCTTATATGAATGGTTGGTTATGCCGTTTGGTTTGACTAATGCTCCCAGCACTTTTATGCGCTTGATGAATGAAGTTCTGAGGCCCTTCATAGGATTGTTTGTCGTTGTCTATTTTGACGATATCTTGATTTACAGCAAGTCTGTGGCAGAGCATCTAGAACATTTGAGTGCTGTTTTTGACGCATTGCGAGCTGCCCATTTATTTGCTAACATTGACAAATGCATCTTCTGCACACACCGTGTCTCGTTTCTTGGTTATGTTGTTACTCCTCAGGGTATTGAGGTGGACAGCAGCAAGGTTGATGCTATTCGGGAGTGGCCTGCACCGACAACGGTTACCCAGATTCAGAGTTTTCTTGGTCTTGCAGGTTTCTACTGCCGTTTTGTCCGTGATTTTAGCACCATTGCAGCACCTCTACATGAGCTTACAAAGAAAGATGTTCCTTTTGCTTGGAGTGAGGCACAGGAGGTAGCGTTCACCACATTGAAAGATAAGTTAACCCACGCTCCTCTCTTGCGCTTGCTCGATTTTACTAAAGTGTTTGAGCTTGAATGCGATGCTAGTGGTATTGGGCTAGGTGCTGTTTTGTTACAAGAAGGTAAACCAGTTGCTTACTTTAGCGAGAAATTAAGTGGTGCTAGCTTGAAATACTCAACTTATGATAAGGAACTTTATGCTTTAGAGCGAACTTTGCAAACATGGCAGCACTATCTTTGGCATCGCGAGTTTATAATTCATTCGGATCATGAGGCTTTGAAACATATTCGTACCCAAACAAGTCTGAACCGTCGTCATGCTAAATGGGTCGAATTTATTGAGTCCTTTCCTTACATCATAAAACACAAGAACGGGAAGGATAATGTTATCGCTGATGCTTTGTCTCGTCGTTATATTATGCTATCACAGTTAGATTTTAAAATTTTTGGCTTGCAAACTGTGAAAGATTTATATGTGGACGACGCTGATTTCAAAGATGTTTTCGCTCATTGTGTTAATGGGAAACCTTGGGGCAAATTTCACCTGCAGGACGGGTTCCTGTTTCGCGCTAACAAGATGTGTGTTCCAGCTAGTTCGGTTCGTCTGTTGCTGTTGCAGGAAGCACATGGAGGCGGTCTCATGGGGCATTTTGGCGTCTACAAGACGCATGAGGTGCTGGCTGCTCACTTCTTTTGGCCTCGGATGCGCAAAGATGTTGAGCGCGTTGTTGCACGTTGCACTACTTGTCAGAAAGCTAAGTCCCGTTTGAGCAACCATGGTTTGTATATGCCTTTGCCTGTCCCTACCTCTCCTTGGCTTGATATTTCGATGGATTTTGTTTTGGGATTGCCTAGAACTAAGAAGGGGAGGGATAGCATTTTTGTGGTTGTTGCTCGTTTCTCCAAAATGGCTCATTTCATACCTTGTCATAAGACTGATGATGCTAGTCGTGTTGCTGATTTGTTCTTTAAAGGCATTATTCGTTTGCATGGCATTCCAAATACAATAGTCTCTGATCGTGATGCTAAGTTTCTCAGTCATTTTTGGAGATCACTTTGGAGTAAATTGGGAACTAAATTGCTGTTTAATACAACTTGTCACCCTCAAACCGATGGGCAAACTGAGGTGGTTAATCGTACTTTGTCAACCATGCTTAGGGCTGTTTTAGGTAAAAATTTGAACCGTTGGGAAGACTGTTTGCCTCATGTTGAGTTTGCTTATAATCATGCAACACATTCTTCTACAAAGATGAGTCCTTTTCAGATTGTGTATGGTTACATTCCTCGGGCGCCTATTGATTTATTTTCGCTGGCTGCTGGGGACCCCCCACACATCGATGCGGTTGCCCATGTTGAGCACATGATTAAATTGCATGAACAAACTAAACAAAACATTGCTGCTGCTAATGCTAGATATCATGTTGCTGGTAGTAAAGGGCGCAAACTTGTTACTTTTAAACCGGGTGATATGGTTTGGTTGCATTTGCGCAAGGATCGTTTTCCTACTTTGCGCGGTTCTAAACTGATGCCTCGTGCTGCTGGTCCTTTTAAAGTGCTAACCAAGATTAATGATAATGCTTATATCCTTGACCTTCCTGCAGAGTTTGGTGTTTCCACTAGTTTTAATGTTGCAGATTTGAAGCTATATGCGGGCGCCGATGCGGAGTTGCCGTCGAGGGCGACTTCGGTTCAAGAAGGGGAGGATGATGAGTACATGAACACCGATATGCGTACGACTACAGCAGCAGCACCTGATGAGAACATGGAGATCGACTCGCGTACGTTGATGCCGGTAGCATCATCTTCGGCACCGCCAGAGGACACTCTTTCGGCGCCATTTTCCGGACCACTTACTCGGGCTCGTGCTCATGACTTAAACTTTGTGCTGCTGCTGACGAACGAGGGACCAGAAGCTTGAAGACCGGTGGCTCGTGGGCCACGTGGGGGCAGGAGGCCACGGCCCCCACGCAAAGGCGCGTGGTCAGAGACCACGGCCTTCACGCGAGCGCCTGCGCCTTTTTTTCCTGTGGCCGCTTGCATGCAGGCGTGTTGCGTCAAACACGTGTGGGGCCGGCTGGCCATGCATGCGCGTGACCGCGTGAACCGCCAGGGTGTTGCGTCAAACACGTGGGGCCGGCCTGGCTTGCATGCGGCGCGCGCACCGCCAAGGCTCGCATGCCTGCGGGCGTGGGACCTGGCGCCGCCAGGCCGGATTGGTTGCGCCACCAGGATTTTTTTTCCCTTTCTTTTTTTTGTTGTTTTCCATCTATATCAGAGAGACCCTAGTAGATTAGGACTTGAGTTTGTTTTCATTGTTAGCCTTTGCTACTTTCCGAACTGCCGTGTATCCTACGCCGCCGTCCTGAATTCAAGCTCCACCTTTGTGAGTGATTAATAAATTGCTCGTTGTATTTTTCTTGTTCGTTCTATCGATTGCATGCAGGAAAAACGATCTTCGTGATCAGGCTGATCTCGCACCGCGAGGTTGGTAACCATTGGAGGTACGGTTCAGCGATTGCATTGGCGCAACGGGTTCGCTCGTCGTAGTCGGATCGTGAGGGTCGAACCACCACCAAATTGAGATTTATCCCACTCACCGAAAGATCGGGCACTCCCCCTCTATCACTGGTGCTATCACATTGAAGTGGGACATGGGTATACTCCTCATCAAAGTCACTCATGGTGTAAAAAATCCAAAGGAGCTGAGAGCAACAACTAGCAGCGGCAACGTACTCGGCCTCGGTAGTGGATTGAGCAACACTCGACTGTTTGCGGGAAGACCAGGACACCAAAGAAGAACCCAAAAACTAGCAAGTCCCAGAAGTGGACTTCCTATCCAACTGACACCCGGCAAAATCCGCGTCTGAAAAACCATGAGGCGCCAAAGAAGAGGACGCGGAGTACCAAAGGCCGAAGTCGGTAGTGTGACGCAAGTACCTGAAAATTCGCTTCACCGCTTGTCGATGCGAAGTCCTCGGAGACGCTTGAAAACGAGCGCACAGACATACCGAGAACTGGATGTCTGGCCTCGTCGCCGTCAAGTAGAGGAGTGACCCGATCATGCTCCGGTACTCCTTCTGGTCCACGTGTTCACCTTCCTCATCCGCATCAAGAGCTGTAGTCGTACTCATCGGCGTCGTCATAGCCTTGGAATCCTCCATCTTGAACTTCCGCACAATGTCCTTGGTGTACTTAGCCTGGTGCACAAATGTTCCTTCCTTTGATTGTTTGATTTGTAGCTCGAGGAAGAACTGCAACTCGCCCATCATGCTCATCTCAAATTCCTTGCTCATATCCTCTGCAAACCTTGCAACAAGAGAGTTAGACGAGCCACCAAAGACAATATCATCCACGTACACCTACACAATCAGGATATCTCTGCCCTGCCTCAGTAGAAACAAGGTCTGATTGACCATCCCCATCTAAAAACCTCTCTCAAACAAGAACCCCCTCAACCTGCCATACCAAGCTCTTGGCGTTTGCTTCAGCCCATACAACGCCTTCCTCAACTTGTACACCCGGTGGGGGTACTTCTCACTCTCAAACTCTGGAGGTTGCCTCACATACACTTCTTCCTCCAACACACCATTCAGAAAAGCACTCTTCACATCCATTTGGTGCAACTTGAACCCTTTAGCCACGGAGAAGGCTAGAAGGATCCTAATTGCCTCCAAACGGGCTACTGGAGCAAAGGTCTCCTCGTAGTCGATCCTCTCTTTCTGACTGAACCCCTGAGCAACAAGCCTCGACTTGTTTCTCACAACCTCACCTTTCTCTCCCTCTTTGTTTTTCCACACCCACTTTGTACCAATCGGCTTACACCCTGGGGGAGGGTCAACCAACTCCCAAACCTGATTCCTCTCAAAGTTCTCCAACTCCTCATGCATCAAATTAACCCAATTGTGATCAGATAGTGCGTGTACAATGTCTTTGGGCTCAAAAGTAGCAACAAATGCAGCATGAGTGAAATGAGAATTGTTCCGAACCCTCGACCGTGTAGTGCGTTCATTCATGTCGCCGATGATCCTCGAAGCCGAGTGACCCACTTGTACTTGCCTGGGAGGTTCTCGCCTCGATGCTACCTCCCCCTCAACAACAGCTTCTCCTCATTCTTGATTTGTCGTCGTAGGTGTAGGAGAGGGTCCGTCCACAACCGTAGTCGAAGTAGTGGGTACATGTTCAGCCGGGGGCACCACACCGCCATCTTCATCGTCTCCATGTTCATGCTCCTCCTCCTGAAAGATCTCCTCGCCAAGCTCATCATCACCTGCACACTCAAAGACAAGCTGACTACGTGGCTCGTCTCGTCGAAGGTTACCTCGCAAGTCTCCACGATTTGGTTAGTTTCAAGATTGAGCACACGATATGCTCTAGAATGAGATGCATAACCAAAGAAAATACCATCGACAGACCTAGCCTCAAACTTATCCATCTTCCTGCCTTTCTTCAGAATGAAACACTTGCAACCAAAGACATGGAAGTGACTCACCTTGGGTGTGCGACCATGCATCAACTCATAGCATGTTTTCTTCTTGTGCACTCTGAGGTAGATCCTGTTCGACACATAGCACGCGGTATTCACCACCTCAGCCCAATACGTCCTCAGAGTCCTATGCTCATCAAGCATCGTCCGAGCCATCTCGCACAAGGTCTTGTTCTTCCTTTCCACAACACCATTCTGGGGAGGCGTATACGGACTCGAAAACTGGTGCTCAAGACCCAAGTCATGGCAAAAGGTTTCAAAACGAGAGTTTCTGAATTCCGAGCCATTATCACTGCAGATAGCTCGTATGGCATCTCCATGCCTCTCGTTCCTCAACCTCAAGACTAGATCTCGAACAAAACCAAACGTCTCCCCCTTATCCTCGAGAAAGAACACCCACGCATACCTAGAATAGTCGTCCACCACAACAAGGACATACCACTTCCCACCCACAAATCGCACACGAGATGGGCCAACAAGGTCCATATGGAGCAGCTCGCATGAACGCTCAGTCATCACATCGGTGAGAGGTGGGTGAGAAGAGGCTACCATCTTGGCATGCCTACAAGGCGCACAAACCAACTCTTTCTCAAGCCTCAACCGTGGCAATCCTCGGACCAAATTGAGTTTACTCAAGCGAGTCAAAAGGTCAAAGCTCAAGTGACCCAACTTCCCATGCCACTTCCACAACTCACTCGAAGAACCAGCTAAGAAACAACGCTCCACACCCGAAGACTAAGAAAAATCAACACGAAACACCTAACCCTCGGGAACGACCATACAGAGAAGGTCCCCTCGGGAGTCCAAAATCCGAGAACAACCTGGCCGAAACAACACCTCAAAGTCCTCATCCAACAACTGGGACACAGAAAACAAATTGTACCCCAGCGATTGAACAAGAGCAACACGCCTGAGAGTGATCTTGTCACTCACCTTAATCTCACCTTCTGAAAGCACACGCCCATGCCCATTGTCCCCAAAAGTGATGTACCTCCTTGTCACCACTGGGACGAGACTTGAGAACCACCCCCTGTCTCTTGTCATATGCCTCGAGCAATCGGAGTCAATCAACCAAATGTTCTTCAAGTCTCCCACCTGAAATTCAAAAACGAGCACGTGAGTGAACAAACGACTCAGCACTGAGGTTAGTACCAAAAGAGTAAAACCAGTGCTGAGCCATTTGCTCGAAAGTGGGGTTAGCACAAACCAAGCCATCTCTCCTACCAAAGCTACCTCCACGAACACCACCACGGTAACCACCCTGAGGGAACCACCCCTCTCTGCCTGGAGGAGGACCAAAACCACAAAAGAAAGCCCGTGGACCGTCCCTCCTATCCTTCTCAAAGCTACGACTCCTCCCATCCCCGTAGTGAACTCGAGGGGAGAATGCCTAGCAACCTGACCACCTGCAAACTCTCCAGCCCAACCACCAGAACCACGACCTCCAGAAACAACCCTCGCACTTGTACGTAGTCTTCAGTCAGATGCCTGTGGAGGCATTTTGTCCGCTGCGAGAACTCGTTATTTAAGATTCGTTTAAGACTATGGTTTGTAATAACTCTTTATTCGTGTGGCACTAATTTTGGTATTCATAATGTCTAAGCGTGTGTGTAACTTGATCCTGGCGCACACGTGATCAATGCATTCGGTTTTGCCTTTAAAACTGGGTGTGACAAAGACCCTCACCATCCTGCCTCTTAAATGCCTCAATCATCATCCTCAACTGAGGCTCATGACCAGACAACCAACCCATCAACTTTTTCAGCTCATCATTCTCATCCTGCAAACGATCAAAATAATGTGCAAGTTCGAAATTCTTCAAAGCGTGCATTTCACAAGTAGAGCATGATGTAGGAATGGGATCTTTCAGCTTAGCCTTAAGAGAACTAGTGTAAGCATGCATCTCATCAATCTTAGCATGCAAAACAGGGCAAGAAGTGCATGCACCTAGCAAAGCAGGTCTAGATTTAAGCTCAGCCACTTCAACCCTAAGCACATCTAGTTTCTCACACTTGGAGGCATGCTTCTCCTTAAACAAAGCAAGATCAACAAGAAAGATGGAGCAATCAGCACAATCAACCTCATCAGAAACAACAGGGCTAGCCTTAAGGGAATCAATCTCAAGCTTGCAATCAAGAACTTGTGTTTCTAGCTCAGCCACTCTAGTCCTAGCATCCTCGAGTGAAGCCCTAAGCTCTTTTCTCATTTTCTTGGCCACTCTAAGCATGTCATCACGGTTATCAAGCAAATAGCTAAGCCTCTCATTCTCCTGGCGCAAGAAGGGAAGTTCATCACACACCTCATCATCGGAATCGGAGTCTGAGTCGCTCTGTGTGCTCTTCTTGCTACCGGGGCTCAGCGCCATGGTGCGAGCGCGTCTCTCGCGGCGGCTCGGCCGCTCGGGTTCTTGGACGACTTCTCGCTCTTGCGACGATCACCTTCATCTTCACTGCTGCTCGAGCTCGAGGTGGATTACGCGGAACTGGAGTCGACGTCGCTCGCTCCAACCATCGCTCGGGCCTTGCCTCTGCTCTCCTTCTTCCTCGATCGTCGCTCGTCCTTGTACTTGTTCTTGTGCTTGCTCTTGTGGTCGCGCCTCGACCGGTACTTGCCATCCATCCTCGACTTGTGCTTGTAGCCATCCTTGTTCTCGACCTTCTCCGGGCAGTCGGCGATGAAGTGTCCCGGCTTGCCGCACTGGAAGCATGTCCTCGTGTTCCTCCTCATGTTCACCCAGTTCTCGTGCAGCCTCTTGAACCGCCTCGTCAAGAGCGCCAGCTCTTTCTCTCCGAGCACGTCGAACTCCTCATCTGGCATAGACATCAAGGAGGACAAAGAGAACATCCTGGTCGATGGGTTAGTGTTAGCCTTTCCTTTCGAACCACCAACGAGGGCAAGAATATGGGAATCAGTCGGGCCCTCGAGCTTGGCAGTCATGCCCCTATCCACCTCAGCCGACTTGAGCTTCGAGGATAGCTCGTTCACCATCAGAGTGTCATACTTCTCTGGCTCCACAATGGCCTCGAACTTTCTGCCCCATATTGTACGATCCAAAGAGTGTAAGAGCTTGACGGCTCTATCATGATCATCGTACAGGAGCACGTCCACATTGGCCCTCATGTTGTTCACAACCACCGTGAACCTCTGAAACAAGGCATCAATGGACTCACCGGGGAGATGAGTGAAGTTCTCATACTCTCTCTGGTAGGTCGCATACATCTGTGCTCGAACCACGGGCATTCCCAACATGAGCCTCCTTCAGCACCGTCCAAATTCTACAAGCCAAGTGCTCGGTGTGCACCCGATCGAACTCAGGCTGACACAAAGCACGAAACAAGTAGTCGACTACCTTATTGTTGGCGTCGAACTTGTCCCTTGATCCTGGAGCAAGGAAGTTCATCGGCTGGACATAGCCTGTGTCCACCATGACATCCCAAAGGATCTGACCTTTCCCTCGGAGAAACACAACCATCCGCTTGCTCCACATCTGGTAGTTCTTGCCATCGAAGTCTGGAGGACCCGAACCCCGTTCCCGGTACGCCATCCTTGAATCTTAGACTAGTTAAAGTCAATAAAGACCCGAACCGGCTCCGATACCACTTGAAGGACCAAAACAGCGAACCAGAGAGGGGGGGGGGAGTGAATGGGAGCCGATAAAAATTCTTCTCGAAGGAGATGGAAACTCCAACAAGATGAACACGGCTTCCAACACACGTCTCCGACTCACTACCCAAGTTGGCCAAGCCCACGTAGCCACTGGAGTGCCACTGGACCTAGGAACCAACACACAACCTTCCGACCCGAGAACGCAGCGGAACACCAAACCTCGAGTCCACTGACCAACACCGGTCAGACCGGTGAGCACCACCGGTCAGACCGGTCCCTGCTGGTGAAACTTGGCGACTTCCACTAAGTGGCTTCACACCGGTCAGACAGGTGCGACACACCGGTCAGACCGGTCTAAGCCTGAAAGCCCCCAAATCGCCAAACAGGACAACCGACCTCCAAACTGACCCAAACTCGAAACAGCTGCAACATAGGACAACAGCTAACACACCCAGACGTTCACCCGAGCAAAAACCCACCAAGGGTTGCACCGCTCAGACCGGTCAAGAGCACTGGTCAGACCGGTGTAGCCTGGGCAGCTCGGGATGAACAGCACCCGCGGGTCAACTCCCCCAAATACAAACCTCGATCTCCCGAAACGCTCCAAGACTTGAACAAGACTTTGGGGATAATAGGAACACCTCATGAGGAGTCCATAGCCAAGTTCAATCTCACCAAAACTTGTCCAAAAAGGAGGAATCGAAGAAATCCCGCCAAGAACACCTCTAACCCTAGAACTCGGAAAACCCCAAAATCGAGCCCCTTTACTCACGGATTTAGGAGGCGAATCACGGCCCAAAGAACCACGAAGGGTTCCCAAAAATTTTCTCCATCAAATCCCCAAGAGAAAAGGTCCAGAAAACAACCCAAGAAAAACACCAAGAAAGGCCTCCGAAAATCACCTCCAAGAACAACTGGGGACAACACAACAAGGCCTTGAGGAACCATGCCGAATCATCTATACAAGCCACAAAGGTTCATACAAGGTCTTGCTTGCCGCCCGATCATCCAACCCTCTCAACAAGACCTCACCATGAAGCTCTCAAGCTAGTCCTATGGAAATCCTAAGAAAATAGGAAGGGAAAATAGGAAAGAAAATGAACTAGGGTTCCAAGAGGTTGGCTGCCATCCTCTCACCTCATGGGTTATATGGAGGCAACCGAAAGTCTAAAATACCCTTTCCTAACAACTACGGATACAAGCCCCTCAAGGGCGGTTTTGGAAGTCTTCAAGCTTTCTCCATCGGACGGATGCCCGGCGACCGCAGCCTTCTTAGCCTCAACGCAAGCCTTGCGATCCCGACGCGTGTCCTCTGCTTCGAAGATTCCGGACTGCGTCGTCGCACACCGGTCAGACCGGTGCTCCTCACCAGTCAGACCAGTACCCACCGGTCAGACCCACCGGTCGGACCGATGGGTCCGGGCACCGCGGCAAAGACCGTCTTCGGTTCTTCGGTCTTGGCTTTGTGGATCAACCAAGGAACCCCGTGGTTTTCTGGTGAACCGCCGGAAACCCCGCGAACTCGGTGTAGCCTTCGCCAATCTCCACTCATGACTCGGCTCCCACATAGTCCCGGCTCGACCTTGGTTTTGAGGCTCAACCAAGAAACCGTCCACGACTTCATCTTGCTGTTCATGCCACCATGCGGTCCGCAATTGACCCTGCTGGCCACCGGGTCCCTCGAACGAAGCCTACTTGTCTTCTCCACACCTGGAGGCCTCACCGGCAACGATCTTTCGCGCTTATTCTTCACCTGCACCAACACCAGTCAAGCCACAACCTGCACCTGCAATACTTAGCCAAGAATCAGTCCATACAACGTTGTCAATCACTCATCACACAAGGAAGCGACCATCCACCAATCCTCGAACCACACATGGTTCTTAGATGTTTCGGTATGTTTTGTACATGTGTATTTATGTGTATATTTTTTATTTGAGTTTCGTCGCTGTTGGCCTGGACCAGCGACGTGAGTTGTTCGTTTAGGGGTGCTTAGTTGGCCCCTTGAGCTTAGCGCCCATTTGTTTCCCCTCGCGCAACCCTTTCATTAGGGAAGGAGGGATGAGCAGTACCATGACATACCTCAATGGTTGATTCATGGTGCTCATTGAGCTATTATCGGGTAGTTCGAGTAAGACCCAAATCCTATTCACAGGGTCCCGACAGGATCAGCTGGTGATAGATCTTATCAACCCCTTCGAATGTCTCATTTATCCCCAATGGCGGCTCGTTGCCTCCCCTCCAATGGGGATTCCATGAGACCTTTCATCTTGGGATTGAACACGATTCAGGATGCCTGCAGCGCTCGTGCGCCCAGGTTTCGGCTGCTTGTGGGCCCATCCATTTTCGTCTATCGCTCTGGTGACGATGGTGACTTGTTCGAAACCCTTCTCTGGGCTAGCCTTCGAACCTCGCGTCGGCCAAGGGCCCTAGGGGCTTGTGGCGGTTTGCGTCCTAGTGATTATTTCTCCAACGATGGAGGGATTTTAATCGACTCGGATGGTCATGCCTTTAATCGAGGTGAGTCATGGCGAACGTGGGAGAGTGCATCGGTCGTGCTCTCGCTGTTGACGACCCATTAAAGCCCCCTCCTTCTTGGAGGTTTTTGCCTCATCCTCCTCACTAGCTCATGCAGAAGCATTTGTGGCGATAGTGGAAAGATTTAGGTGAGGGATTCGGGGGAAGCGTTACCTTGACTCCTTTGTTTGTGATGGAGAGGGGGAAGCTCGCCGTGTCGGGTGACTTTCTGCAGCCATCGTCACCACACCGCTGGGGTGTGCGTTTCTTCTCAGATGGCGGTGCTTGCAGTGCTCTGGCCTCTTCACGCCTCTAATCTCCCTTGCTTCCTTTTTTGAGTGTAGGGACCTGAGGGCATGTTGGCCTCGGGTGTTAAGCCCCGGCCTGTAGGTGCGGCCCCGTAGCCGGAGTATCCTGGGAGGAGGTCCTCCATCTGATGACACAGGTGGCGGAGATGGGGAGCCACCTGGAGGAGGCCTTACGCGATCAACCCTGACTTGTGGAGGTGTTGAATGCTGCTCGTGCGGCGCTTAACGTTGCCGAGACGGAGGTCGAGGCGGCCTGCATTGTTGTCAACGGGGCCGAGGCTTGCCGGGTCGATATGTGCCTCGGGATGATTTCTGTTCTTCTGTTAACTTTTGGAGAGTTGTGGTTTCCCTAATTTCTGTTGCTCTGCAGATACAGAGGACATGATGCTAGAGCTCCAACGGGAGATGGGGGTCCTGAGGTGTCGGGAGTTTGATGCGGAGACGCGTCTTGACGTCCTCACAGCCGCGGCCTAGGAAGCCATTGACGTTGTGTCTACCCCTCAGGCCCTGTTGGTGGACCAGCTTCGACCACTACCTGACCGTGTCAAGGGGCGGTGTGTGCCGGGGTGCGCCGAAAGGCATTGGAGGCTTTGGGCGTGGCCGACGCACAGCCGGACGAACCGGGATGTCCCATGCACTGTGACGTAGAGTGCCGTCGCCTCGACTCGCTGGAGTTCACCACAACCACAAACTCTATCTCCGATGGGGTCGATGTCGACGAGATCCTTCGCGACAGCGGTGCTGGTGGAGTCGGCGGTGTGTAGGCATCGTAGGCCGAGTCCGTCGATGTATGCTGCGGCCGCGTCCGCCATGTTGAACCCCCTTCCCCTTAAAGATCTTGATGAAGTGTTTCCCTTCCTACCACTTCCTTCCCTTGTTGTATCTGAGCATTTTTTGGGCTTTGGGGTGAAAAAGAAAGAAAAAATGCCCTCCTCGAGCTACAAGGGATTTTTTGGTGAAAAAGAAACACCTTGTATCTGGACAGGAAAACGGAAACTAGGCTATTTTTCCTATCAAAAGTATGAAAGCATTCCTTTCTTTTAAGGGTAGAAACGGCATAGCTTTTTGATGTTCGAGGCACTGGTGATGGGTCGGTCATCTTCGTCTTTCAGCTTGTAGGTGACGGGACGCAGGACTTGGTCAAAGATGAAGAGGCTTTTTTATGGCGGTGATTGCTTGTGGCGATCTTTGTTGCTCTGGACCCGGTGTAGCACCAGATCCACGACTTGGGACGCCCTTTCTCAAATGGTGCTGCCGTGGTAATGCCACATTGCTTGTTGGTACCGGGTAGAGTGTAGTAGTGCCACGTCTCGCACCTCGTCGAGCTAGTCGATAGCATCTTCGAGGGAGACTTGTTTTCCTTCGTTGGTGTAAGCTCGCACCCTTGTTCTTCCGTAGTCAATATCAGACGGGAGGACCACCTCCGACCCAGGAACCATGAAGAATGGTGTGTATCCAATGCCGCGCATTGGTGTAGTTCGCAGGCTCCAGAGCACCGAGGGCAGCTCAGCCACCCATCTCTCTTTGAAAATTTCGAGTCTCTTGAGGATGTGCGGCTTTAGGCCTTGCAGGATAAATTCGTTCGCCCTCTCAGCATGCCCGTTGGTCCTCGGGTGACTTACCGCGGTTCAGTCTATCCGGATGTTGTTATCATCACATAAACAAATTAACTTCTTGCTGGTGAAGTTCGATCCGTTGTCGATGAGATGGCGTTCGAGATCCCGAAGTGGTAAATGATGTCGGTGAAGAACTCGATTGGCTACAGATAGGTCGCGCTTCGATCCACTTAGAGAATTTGCCGATTGCCACAAGCTGGTGTGTGAAGCCCCCGGGTGCCTTCCTCAGCGGTCCGACCATGTCGAGCCCTCACACAGTAAAAGGCCAGGTGAGAGGGATAGTCTAGAGCGCCTGCGCTGGAAGGTGAGCTTGTTGCGCGTGGAACTAGCAACCCTCGCAACTTCGCACGATGTTCTTGGCATCAGCGACCACTGTGGGCTAGTAGAAGCCTTCCAGGAACACGCTCCCGAAGATCGCTCTGGGGGCCACGTGGTGGCCGCAGGCCCCCACGTGGATGTCCTGCATTAGCTGGTGCCCTTGATCCGTGAGGATGCAGCGCATGAGTATTCCAGCCGCGCCCTGCCGGTAAAGATCCCCATCGATGAGACTGAAGGATTTGGCCTGTCGCGCGATGCGTCGGGCCTCGATGCTGTTACTCGAGAGTTTCCCTCCACCATCCACCCCAAGATTGGGATCCTCCAGTCGGGTCCTCGGTTGGGCTCTGAAGCCTCTCTCAACACCATGACCTTCTAAAGATCTGGTAGTGAGGGATGTTCATTCTCCTCATAGTGGACAGACAGCTCCCGCAGGTGTTGATGCTCCTTAGCCTCACCACTAAGTAACGAAGCTAGGGAACGTCTGATGGTAAAACAAACGATCATAGAGAGATCCGCAAGCGCCCAAATTACTGTTGTATCACTTCACCCGATGGTATTCAGGTTGTCGATTTATATTTTCCCAAGGGAAGCACTATGGCATAGATAATCAAGGGCGGTAGAAAGGATCAAGGCTCGGTTATAGAGTCTTTAGCTGGGGTGATGATAAAGATATGCAGGGGTAAATGGACACGCGAGGAGTAAAATAGAACTAGAGAGGTCCTAGTGAGTTGGGTGGACAACGAGACGAGAAAGGATCCTAAGGTGATCTACCTATTCTAGTCAACTCGACAAAAGAACTAAGGTAAAGCAGAGCCAAGGTAAGATATAATCAACAAGCTCTTCTAGTGTTGTAGGGGCATGCAAAGCCGCACCCTCAGACTGTGATGAGAAGGGAGGATGATGACGTGCTGAATCCTACCGGCCCGAACTAACGTGGTGGACTACAGAGCCCATCCGGAGCTATCTCCTCTTTAGGGTACCAGAACTACTCTGTTGCGCGGGACACCAATCTAAGACTAAGGCAAGTTCTGAGCACCGCGCTCACAACGAACCAAAGAACCTTCCCTAAGGCCTTTTGAGAAAGGTCTCTCTCCCTCTCTCCTGTGAAACACCAGAGATCAAGCGAAGAACGACCACAACACTATAGGGTGCAAGAGAACTAAACTAACTAAGACAAAGCTAACTTTAGTTTAAACCAAGAATAAAGCTTCTAGTAGCTAAGTAAAAGCTGAATGTAATTGACTTAAAATGTAAGATAGAAAGATAACTTGAAATGCACTTAAGTCTTAAATAAAAGAGAAGATACAAGAGTAGTACCCGAACTCTGAAGAAGACTTCTCCGGAACCCCGAGACTAGCTCGACTCTACACTAACTCCCAACTACACTACTTCCTACTCTAAGATACAAAAGTGGACAATAGTGGAGCTCCTGTGATGTGTCTCCTGTTCCAGCGAGTGGAGGGTCCTTTTATAGCAGTGGGAGGTCGGTTGGAGCACTGAGGTGGCGGGAGCCAGGCACGTCCGTACCTCTAGCTGCGGCCGCACCTATGATTCACCGCCATTCGTCGTGGACGGTCCTGATGCTTGCTCCTTGGTCAATTGTGAGTCTGTTTTCTGGGTCGGTTCCGCCAGATTCCATGCTTTGTAGGTGCGGCCATATCTCTTGATCCGGCCGTATCTACTCAAAGCCGTGTGATGCACCTCCACTGATAGGGGATGCTCAGGATTGCCTCGGATTGGCAGTTGGATGCATGCAAAAGTGGGCCCATGGATCCAAGTGCTCTTTTTCACACCCTTTGGATCAAACCGACATAACCAAGGTGAATCCTCTCCATCCAAAGTGTGCTTGTGGAAGTGGTAATCGCCGGGACTTGGATCGTGGCAGGGTGTAGGGCCGGCCGCACCTGCTGATCCGGCCGCACCAGAAGGGCCGGACGCACCTGCTGGTTCGGCCGCACCTACCTAGTGTGGCTCGGTGACTCCCTTTTTATTCCTAAATGTGTACCTGCAAGTAAAATAACAACACAACTCGTGGAACTTTATTAGTATTAAAAACATGCATGAAATTGGTCATATACCCTCCTCGTTTCCGGGATCTTGACGGTCGAAAACTTGTCGTAAGGACCGTCAACAAACTCCCCCAGGCTGAACATTTGCTCGTCCTCAAGAAAAGTCTAGACTTGGCTTTGGACATGAGTTGCATTGGTGTTACTACTCTGCAAGTTCCTATGCACAATTCCATACTCTACTTGCTATTGAAAAGGTCGGTGTTATGAATTGCGATAGGGAAGTGAATTGCGAGGATTTGGGGATGATTTGTGGAAATTAGGGTTGTTGCGCTACAGTACCCACGTGCTACAGTACTAGTGGTACTGTTCATGTGGAGAGGATGAGATAAAGAGGGGCTAGGGTTGCAGAGGCGCTAGGAACGCCGGTGTGGGGCTCCGCCCACGGCCGTCAAGAGAGAAGGGTTTTCCTACTAATCTCTTTCTTGATTAGATTGATACATCTCCTCTCTTTAAAAAGAGAGGACTACTTGACTCCTAAGCAAGGACTCGATCTTATCCCTAAACCTAACCCTAACGGGCCTCCTCGCCCATTAGACCCTTAACACCTGACAATTGGTATGAGAGAAACTTAGCCATGTTATTTCCTGTGGGGCTTGTAACTTTCCACCTTGCCTTCGGAGGTTAAAGAGTAGAACGTTTTGGACTTTGCATCACTCACCCTTCTCTTTTTCTGATTCTATATCGAAGTTTGCAATTTTCACAAAAAGAGGCAAAGTTCCTTGGATGGTTCTCTCGATAGCTCAAGTGGTGCTTGTTACCTCACCAAAGGCTTTTGAAAGAGCCTCAACTTCCTACTCTATGGCTTGTATGCGGAACTTTGGGTAGGATAAATATGAGACTCACTTGTGCCACATGATATCGTTGAGACAAAGACCGGATCCAAGAAGAAACTAGTCATGCAACTTGATCGAGATGTGCAAGTGTGTGGGAATATTTTTGTTTACCTTTCTAAACACTCCTTGCTTTGAGATTCTCTCCTTGCTTTTATTTTGGAGGGGGTCATGCTTTCTTTTTCTCTTTTTTCTCTGCTCCTTGATTAGAGCACATTTTTTTCTATGCTTCTTGAGCATATACCCTTTTTTTCTATGACCCCTCTCTCCTTTTGCAAGATTACAAGAACAGAAATCTCTTTGAACCTTGGAGTATTTATTTTTGGTGGATGGATGGCATGTTTTTTGTAACCCCTGGTGTAGGAGTTAGCATGTATATGTGGGTGTACGTGATCTCGATCATGGAAGCATGGAAAGATTCTACCAAGGGTCACAACAAATTGGCAAAACTCAATGGGTCACAAGCAAGCGTATGTAGAAGGTTTATGCACTTGTATCAACATATGACTTTGGTAGGTAGTATGACCATCGAGGAACTTGCTTTGTTTTGTTTTCAAAATAAATTCATCTGAGATGTTCACCATACTACGAGATAAAGCAAGATTAACAATGTCGCACCATATCATACTAGTCAATGATGGGTTTGGCCATAAGCATTTGCTTCCCACAGAGTTTTATTTCTGGCTCATGTCTCAAAATATACCAACAAATTCAAAAGGTCGTAGAGTACAAATCTGTGCGCTAGGTTCTTGCAAAGTTTTAGCATGGCAACTTTTCATTATTTCAAATGAGGGTGTATAGACATGATTTCACACGCATGATGAAAGTAAATGCTTTTGTTTATTCTGAGTGAAGTTGGGATTGTACTGGATGGGCATACCTTGTTTTATGGGACCGCGGTTCTCCCCCAAGATGATTTATGATTTTCTGGGTGAAATATCTTACCTAATGATGCTAAGTGGAACACTTGAAGGCTCGATGCTATGGTTGCTTGGACAATCTTGTGTATTTTTGTAGGTACGGCCGTACCGGTTGGTTTGGCCGGTCCTACTACTTTTACTCCAAGTGCTCACTACCTGCAATTATTCTGCACAAGAAATTCGTCGAGGAAGGTGCGGTCGTACATCATGGTTTGACAGTACCATAGAAGACTTTCCCAACAAGACAAATGAACTTCAAACTGGTAAGTTCGAAAGACTCATTTATTCAATTTATTATTATTATTATTATTATTATTATTATTATTATTATTATTATTATTATTATTATTATTATTATTATTATTATTATTATTATTATTATTATTATTTTAGGGGGATTGAAATGAAGAAAACCTTCCTGCGTGGTGGCAGTAAGGGTGTATGGCTGACCGTCGGTTTCTTTCTGTCATCTGGCGGTGTCCTGGAGTCCTTGCTCTATCCTCTCGGCACGTGCATCAAGACTATAGAGACAATTATCAATGTTGAAGATTCCCTGGTCTAAAATGCCATATTGCTCCTCATGGTAACTATACAGGTAGCTCGTGTTGTAGGTTGGTTGGTTCCCAAAGCGGGCTGACTGAGAGTGTCTTGAGCTGGAGCACTTAGAGGCACTGGGGGGTTGACTTCTGTTGGATTGTGGCTGATGCTGGTAGCTACTAGAGGGTTCTGCTCTGCCGGATGTCGGCGCTTGCTGTGTGGTGCTTTCTAGAATGAGGTTCCTATCGCTTTTGCGAGTGAGTGATCAGGTGGCTGGTTCGGGCCCAGAGATGCTGTTCCGTGA
This sequence comes from Cenchrus americanus, assembly GCA_947561735.1. Taxonomy (NCBI): domain Eukaryota; kingdom Viridiplantae; phylum Streptophyta; class Magnoliopsida; order Poales; family Poaceae; genus Cenchrus; species Cenchrus americanus. The sequence continues at coordinate 156,138,456 of OX387244.1, forward strand.
GGGCATAATAGTCTCCTCATCATCCTCGGATGCCAGGTTCACCGTAAGCCTTTTGACTTGATAAAGACTAAGCTCTGGGCATGGGAGGATGATGGTTGTGGAGGAATGGGGGTAAAACATGACCAGCTCTCCCTCAACACACTTCAACAGGTGGGCTTGCACAAAATGCTCCTCATTGAAGGTCTCGTGGGGTGTGTCCAAGTATGTGACTTGGGCTCCTGCTAGCACTCCGAGGTACGTGGCAATTTGAGTTACCAAGGAGGTGATTTCAATCTTGCCAGTCCTTCTGGCCATGGTGCGCTAGTGCTCAACCATCGAAACGATAGGAGCAAGCTTGATCTTATTAATAATGGCAAACAAGCATTGCAGCTCGTCCACCCTGACCGTCCTGAACTCAACTCGTGGGGCAATCATGCCCGAGATGTGCCAGTGGAGGAAGCGAAGAGTGGGGTTATGAATCAAGTTGATTCGAGGAGCGGGATTGAACCCTTTCCCCGAGATCTTCTTCCAAAAAGACTCTCTTGAAAAGGCTTTCATACCCTTGTGCTTAGACCACTCTAGCAAACAACTGAGTCAAAGCCTAGGGTTCCACGATTTGTGCTGAGTTTTTATCTGCAGGACCAAGATTAAGGGGCAATTCCGGAGCATCGAGCGACATATGGTAGGCACGGCCGCACCTAGTGATACGGCCAGCCCTACCTTACCCCCTAAGAAGGTTCACACCGAGTAAGGATCCATGCACCGGCTCCCAAATCACTAAACTTGTCACGGTCGTGTTGGATCAAGTGACTACACCACAGGATCAATGGACCAGGGCTAGGAGGCAGGGCCGACTGCATCACCAGGGCCGGCCAAACCTCCAGGTGCGGCCGCACCTACCAAACTTTCCCGAGCAAGTCCCGAGGCCCACTCGAGGGAACACTGGTGCGAATGATCCTGACCAAAGGAACAAGGTCACCGACCTAATGGGGATATAAATTGAGCTAGACACCTTGGCGAAGAACACAAATGATTAGTAGAAAGTGGCAGAGCTGTCCAAAAGTTATCATTCAGAGAGTAGAGAGAGAGAGTTGAGTGTTGGAGTAGAAGCCAGAGTCGGTCTTTTTCTTGTACCTCAGTGGGTGCGGTACAACTTCGTTCATCCACACCTGGGATACTTTGTAAGTTCGGATTCGTGAGTAACTAAGTTTCAAGTCTTTTCATTGTTCGCTCTTGGGTTCCTCAATTGTGCTTTAGTAGTTTCTACTTATCGTGATTACTTTGCTCTAGCGCGGGGTAAAGTAGTGCTTGGTTAGTGTAGACGAGGTGTCTAGACTCTCCAGTACCTTGGAGTGCTTCCTGGTTCAACGGAATTGCTGTGGTACCCTATGGTGGTGATAGCTCCGGACGGGCTCTGTAGTCCACCACGTTAGTTTCGGTAGGTAGGACTTACGACATCAGGGCCGCCTTCTCATCTATTTCTGTGGCTCTTTTCCCTCTGGCCCCGACGAGCGACAAGTTGTGCCTTAATTCTTTCCGTGCTTCTCACGAGTCCCAACTTTTTTAGCTATCCCTTCTCTACCCGAAATCTACCCTTGCCTTTCTATCCTTCGTCACTATACCCCTAGATGAATTAGTTCAGGCTCTCTACACTTCTCGTTCCCTGAGGAAATCGATACCTTGGAATACTCCCGTGTGAAAGCTAAAGTAGTATCCATGCACTTGCGGATTTATCTATGATTGTGTAGTATACCAACAGGCTTTCTAGCGCTGTTGCAAATCTAGTAACGACGTATGAAATGCTAACAACGGCCGTACTCATCCTGCGGAGGTTCCTCACTAGAGGAAGCGTCGGGCGAAGTGGGCTCACCTTCTGTGGAGCTATCGTCAGAGTTGGTGGAGTGGACTGTGTCCGGCTGGTGCTGGAGGACGAAACACTCGCACCTTGGGTCGTGGGGCATCGCCGCCTTCTTGTTGGGAGGCGCGCTTTCGGCCTTGTCATATCTTGCCTTCTCCTTCGGTGCCGTCACCGTCGCCACCGCAGATGTGTCCTCCATCTCTGTTCCTCCTGCTCTCCGCCCCCTGACACCGACGACGCACGGACTCGGTGGCCGCCGCAGATCTCTCAGCGAGGGCGCGAGGGACTTGAGCTCGCGAGGAAGAGCCGAGGAGGACGCGAACTGGGTGGCGGATTGGTGGGTGGTGGTGGGCATGGAGGGCATGGAGGCGGGGGTGGCTAAATAGGGGAGGGGCTCGTCGCCATGGGAGCCGCAGCGGCCGAGGAGAAGGCGCACAGGGTGCGCAGGAGGAGCGCCATGGAGTCCGTGGGGAGTTGCATCTGCTCCATGCGCGGTGGATCTGAGGAGGGAGAGGGAGAGGCGAGGAGGAGAGGGAGAGGGCGGTGGGAGGAGGCTGAGGGGAGGGGGAGGCAGTCGAATAGGGTTTGGGGATCCTTTTATACGAAGCAAACGCAATTTTAGCCATCCGTTCGCAGATGAACGGTCTAAAATGATTGGGCTGTTTTGGGCTTAAACGGGCCTGTTACATTTCTCCCCTGCTTAATTTTTTTCTTTTTCTTTTTTCATTTATTTGAAATAAGAAAATAATTACAATTTGAACTATGTGAACCTCCAATAGGATTGGAAAAAATTTACAAAAATCATAATTAGGCTTCTATGGTCCATTCTAGGCCACATTTAGGAGATTGACGAAAACTTCAATTGACTTGTAGGAAAAACTCGAACTTCTACTAGTGACCTTGTTGTAAAATAATGATAATGATACTTAAATTTGTTCAAAACATTCTACAAATTGACATTAAACCATATTTTAAGCGTATAATGATGTTATAAAAAATTCATATGGTTTTGATAAAGTGAGATTATAGATGTTCACAAATAGGACAGAAGACTCACATAGTTTCCTACAATTGAAAACAAACTTTGAGATTTGAACAACTAATAACGTGACCAAACTTGTATGCACCTCAATTTTTGATACCATCTCATGTTGACCATAATATTAGAGAATATTAAGTTATATTAGCTATTATTATGAAAAAACATGTTTTTTATATTCTCTTTGTAGTTGGAAAAGTTATGTTGTATGAAAAGCAACCAAGAAATAGTAATTAAGATACAAACAAATGACACTGAGTAAAACATCTCGATTTTAGAAAAAATTAGGACAAAGAATCAACCGATTTGGAGTTCGTATGAGGAAGAAAAACAGTTTACAAGTTTTATCCGAAGATTAAAAACAGAAATTGCAATAGCTATGAACTGAGATGAACAAGTGTGTTTTCTCTTTTTAATCTTTGACTAAAACTTATAACTAGTTTTCTGCCTCACACTAACTCCAAATTCGATGATTTTTTTTTCTAAAATTTTCTAAAATCATTCTCTACCAAGATCTATAACTTTAACAAATGAAAAATGATTTGGACAACATTTTATTAGGAGTGATTCAAACTTACATCTCGAATTTACACTATCATAATTTAAATAATATCATAAAATGCTCTGATGGTTCTACGAATTGACGTGGTAACATAATTTGGGTCCATAAACTTGTGATCAAAATTTCAAATGATTTCGGTAACATCGGAGCCTACATTGTTTAGAAATGGATACATATCTCACACAGTTTCATGAAACATTACTTGAACATTGAAGTGTATCATACCTTTCAAAATTTTCAAATTCATATGCAATTCAAACTTTGCCATAACCTTTTGTTTAGATTATTATTGCAAAATATGAAGTTACATTAGCAATGTTTGTTCAAAATGCATTTTATTTATATTCTCTACATAAATGCATGAAAACAATCCATGTGAATAAGATTAAAGAAACAATAACCGACCTACAAAACAACACAACAAAATGAAAGAACGCGATTTTAGAAAAAGCTGGAAAAAAGAAACACCAAATTTTGAGTTCATATGAAAGAGAAAAACCAAATGCAACTTTTAATTCAGGATTAAAAAGAGAAAGATGAACCATTTTGTCTATAAAATGCAACCTTAACCAAAGAGTTTTTAAACTATATAAGACTAAACATCTGCAAGCAAACATAGCTCCCACTTGTAGCGTAGTAGTAGCACACCTTCCTTCTATACCACAGGCGACTCCACCCCTTTCTTTTGGTTTTAGGTTTTATTCCTACTAATAAATCTATAAATAAACTAAAATGGTAACAAAGGACACAAAACAGTGAGTAGCTCAGTGGTAAAACATGCATATGCGAACCTGGAGGTGTTGGGTTCGAGTCTCATCAGGTCCCTTTTTTGGGCGGGATTAAATTATTAAAACCGAAAAATTCATTGAACAAATAGGCATAACACATAGAAATCCCAAATCGATTGGTAGCTCAATGGTAGGTGCTCTTGTTCTCTCCAAGGAGGTCACGGTTCTAATCTTGCCACCTGCTAACTTTTTTTTCCTTTTTTCAATTTTTTCCATGACTATTTATTATTAGTTGATATTTTTAGATTTTTTCCATTTTCAAATTTTTCCATTCATAACATGACTAAATTTATTATTTGTTGACTTTTTAAATTTTTAAATTTATCATTTTTAGATTTTTAAATTTATCATTTTTCATTCCTAACATGACTATTTGTTATTTGTTGACGCGAAGAATCTGCTAAAACGTCACAGCATTATGGGCCGAATTGCGACGAATTTAACAAATCTCATAATGTTCTGGGCTTTAATATCCATTAGTGCACATCTGTGACGAAAAACAGGAATACGTCATAGAATCGCAACGAATTTAACAAATCGTCACAGTGTTTTGGGCTTCAATGCACATCCGTGACGTAAAAGAGGAATACATCATAGAATCGCGACGAATTTAACAAATCGTCACAGTGTTCTGGGCTGCAATGCACATTCGTGATGTTTTCTGAAAACGTCGCGGAGAATGCGTCACAGATTAAATAGTTTCTTGTAGTGCTTATTTTACTCAGATTCGGGGTAACCCGGTTTGACCACCCTTGGGAGGCGGTTAGACCGCCTGGTGGTTTCATGCCGGACTAGCTACAGGACACCCCGGTCAGACAGCCATAGGGACCCGATCTGACCTTCCTGTCTAGCCTGACTCGGCTCTTACCAATTTTGCGTGTCAACACATGCTCCTTGTTTTTAGTAAAGCTTGCGTGAGAGATCCTGTGAGGTTCGAGGACCGGTGGATGGTCACTTCCTTGTGTGATGAGTGTTTGACAACGTGGTGCAGATTGAATCTTGGTTAAGTATTGCAGGTGTAGGTTGCGACTTGATTGGTGTTGGTGCAGGTGAAGAACAAGCACGGACAGTCCATGCCAGTGGGCCTCCAAGTGTGGAGCGGACAAGTAGGTTTGGTTCGAGGGATTGGTGGTCGACGGGGTCAAGTGCGGACCGCATGGTGGCAAGAACAGGAAGACAAAGTCGTGGACAATTTCTTGGTTGAGCCTCAAAACTAAATTCGAGCCGAGACGACGTAGCAGCTGAGTCATGAGCGGTGATTGTCAGAGGCTACACTGAGTTCGCGGGGTTTGCAGTGGTTCACCACAAAACCATTGGGTTACTCGGTTGAGCCACAAAACCGAGGCCGAATACTCGACGAGGAGGTGCGGCCACCCAGGTCGGTGCAAACCGCTCAGGAGGGGCAGTCAGACCACCTGGGCCGGTCTAACAGCCTGGTTCGCTGCAGTCGAGAAGCATCGAAGCGGAGGACACGCGACATGATCGCAAGAGTTGCGTTGGAGCTATGCAGTCTTGCGGTGGATGTGCATTCATCCGATGGTGTTGAACTGAAGACTTCCAAAGTTGCCCTTGAGGGGTGTGTATCTTTAGTTTTCTATTAAGGGTAGTTTACTCTTTTGTTTGCCCCCATATAAACACTTGGTGGGATGGTTGGCAGCCAATTCTTGGAACCCTAGCTCATTTCCCTTTGTTATTTTTCCCTTCCTATTTTCTTAAGTTTTTATAGGATTAGCTTGAGAGCTTCATGGTGAGATCTAGAGAGAGGGATGGATGATTGGGTGGCAAGCTAGACCATATATGAACCTTCATGGTATGCATAGATGATTCGGCGTGGTTCCTCAAGGCCTTGTGTTGCCTCCCCCATTTTCCTTTTTGGTGATTTTTGGAACTCTTTCTCCTTGTGATTGTCATGGCGGAGTTCTGAAAACGATTTCTTGTGGGATTCTTGTTGGGTGTCACGTATGTGGACCTTGTGCCTCTTTGCTTGGTGACTTTGCCCCCAAGAACTCCCTTGAATCAGCCCCGATTTGGTGGTTTTTCGAGTTGCTCGAGTTCATGACCTAGAAGGACAAGATCTGCAAATCCAGTTGATTGATAGCATTTTAGTGGAATTCCTTTGGTGGAGAGGTTTCCCAGGAGGTAACCAAGGTATCCCCAAAGTTTTGCTGCAATCCGTGGGGTGAATCGAAGGATAAGGCGATGGGAAGTTGAGGGTTGACCCGCGGCCAGGTTTTCTGGGAGGGGCAGTCTAACTGCTATATGCGAGCGCTCTAACCACCCTAGGTCTCATAGCTAGAAATTTCAGTTTTGCCAGGTTTTCCTCTGTGAGTTTGTTTGCCTTGATCAGAGGAGTGTTCTGGTGAAATCTGGTTTCATTTTGGTGCTGTTTGCTATGAGTTCTTGGGCTGTCATTGTTGCTGGGTACAAGAGGTTAGACTGCCCCTGTGAGCCGGTCTAACTGTCCCTAGGCCCTTGGGTGAAGTTCTTGATTCATCAAGATTTTCTGGTAGCCATCTTATCCTTGACCAGAGGATTCTGTGGCTGAAACCGTGGAGAGTTTTGGAGCAGAGGGTTTTCAGAGGATTTCTTGGTTGCCAGGTGGAGGCAGTCTAACCGCCCCATACCCGGTCTAACCGCCCCCTCTAGGCAGAGCTTCCAAGTTTGTTCTGCTGTTGTGTGTGTAGAAGTTGTGCTTGCAGGAAGTGATTGTTCCTAGGGCTAGTAGCACTTCTGTGACTATGTGGTTTTGGCAAACAGAATGTTGTGTGCGAAGTGTGTGATTTTGGGTACCTGACCAAGTTCATCTTGTTGGAGAGGTCATCTCTTTCGAGAAGAATATTTATCAGCTCCCATTCACTCCCCTCTTTGGTCGCTAGTTCGGTCCTTCAAGTAGTACCAAAGCCCATTACGAGTCTTTCGGGATTCTAACCAGTATAAGATCGAAAGATGGTGTATCTGGAATGGGAATCGGGTCCTGCGCACTTCGATGGAAAGAACTTCCAGAAGTGGCAAAGGCGGATGGATGCTTTCCACTGCGGCAAGGATCATATCCTTTGGGATGTTGCGGTGAACACAACTTATGTTCATCTGATTAACTTCCTTGCTCCTGGATCAAGGGATACGCACGACGCCGAAAACAAGGCGCTCAACTACTTGTTTCGTGCTTTGTGTCAATCCGAATTCGATCGGGTTCAGACAGAGGACTTGGCATGTAGGATTTGAGAGTAGCTGAAGAATGCTCACACTGGGAACAACCAGGTTCATGCTTGGTTGTATGCGACTTACCGGAAAGAGTGCGAGGAATTTCACTAATATCCCTGATGAGTCAATTGACACGATGTTCCAGCTGTTCACGGTGATTGTGAACAACATGAGGGCCAGTGTGACCATGCTCCCGTACGATGATCACGACAGAGTTGTGAAGCTCTTGAACTCACTGGATTGTACCATTTGTGGCGGAAAGGTCAAGGCCATCTTGGAGTCTGAAAAGTATGAGACTCTGACAATAGACGAGTTGTTCTCTAAGCTCAAGCCAGTTGAGGTAAATCATGGTGTGACAGCCTGTATTGGGAGCCTGACAGACTCCCGTGGTCTTGCTCTCGTCGGAGGCTCAGGTGCTAAGTCTAACGCTAACCCATCCTCCCGGATGTACTCTTTGTCTTCCTTGATGTCTTTGCAAGATGAGGAGTTCGACATGCTTGGAGAGGACGAGTTGGCGTTGTTGACCAGGAGGTTCGAGAGGATGCACGAGAACCGTGTGAACACAAGGAGGAACTCACAGACATGCTTCAAGTGCGGCAAGCCAGGACACTTCATCGCAGACTGCTGGAGAAGATGGAGAACAAGGACAACTACAAGCACTGGTCGAGGACGGAGAACAAGCATCAGTCGAGGTGTGATCACAAGCACAACCACGAGCACAAGCACAAGCACGAGCACAAGAACAAGGATGAGCGGAGATTGAGGAAGAAGGATGACCACGACAAGAAGGCCCGAGCGATGGTCGGTGCGAGCGACGTCGACTCTAGCTCCGCCTACTCTACCTCAGGCTCCAATGGCAGCAAAGATGAAGTTGATTAGCGCAAGAACAAGAAGTGGTCCAAGAACCTGAGCAGGTTGAGTTTCCTCACGCAAGACGGCTTCTGCATAATGGCACACAACTTCGACAGCAAGAAGAGCCAGAAGGACGACTTGGACTCCGACTCTGAGGATGAGGCACGTGATGAACTTTCCTTCTTGCTCCAGGAGAATTAGGAGCTAGGAAAATTGCTTGATAATCGTGATGACATGCTTAGAGAAGCTAAAAGATGAGGAAAGATATTAGGGCCTCGCTTGAAGATGCTAGGAACAGAGTAGCTGAGCTAGAAACATAGAATCTTAATGCTAAGCTAGAGATAGATTCGCTTAAGGCTTCACCTGTTGTTTCTGATGAAGTTGATTGTGATGATTGCTCTGATTCCCTAGCTGATCTTACTACTCTTAAATAAAAGAATGCCTCCAAGTATGAGAAACCAGATGTGCTTAGGGTTCAATTGGCTGAGCTACAATCTAGGCCAACTTTGCTAGGTGCTTGTACTTCTTGTCCTGTTTTGCATGAAAAGCTTGCTGAGTCTCGTGCTCGCATTGTTTCGCTTGAGGTTGATTTAAAAGCACCTATTCCTACTTCCTGCTCTACTTGTGAACTGCATGCTGTGAAGAATTTGGAACTTGCACATTATATTGATCGCTTGCAAGATGAAAATGATGAGTTGAGGAAGTGTTTGAGTTGGTTGTCGAGTCAGGAGCCTCAGCTTGGTATCATGATAGAGACCTTTAAGCACTATGATGGTCAAACACTTGGGGATGAAAAAATTGGAGAGAGCAGTGGTGAGAGATGAGAAAGTTGGAGAGATCCCTATCCCAGCACATAGAACACCCATGAACAAGTTTGAGCCAAAGCCTAACTATCTCCTAAACAAACTTGATACAACCCCAGATCCACCAATATTTCCTCTACAAACAAACAACTTCCAAAAAATGGTGAGATTTGTTAGCCCTAAGGGGGATGTGGTTGGAAAGAAGAAAGGAGAGAAGCCAAGTGAGCAGCCCCAGCCTAAGTCTAAACCAAAATCCATCTGGTTCCATTATAGGTATTGTGGTAGAGATGGTCACAAGGATAAGTTTTGCTTCAAGAAGAAGCATGAGGAGAGAGTGGCTAAGGAGTGGACGAACAAGGATAGGTACCACCCATCTCATGGTGCGCCTAAGCCTCTTATGCCACTGCCCAGGGGTAGGGCGATTGTGAGAAGCATTCCGACATGGGGAGATGTGAGTTCCCATAGCAGAGGGGATTTCCTAGAGAGGGCAGTCAGACCAGCCTAGAGGGGTGGTCAGACTGGCCATGCCCAGAGGAGGACGGTTAGATCGGCCTGTCTAGGCAGTCAGACTGGCCCTTCCCATGTTTCTAGGTGGATCGGTTTTCGAGGTGGCGACGTGAGTGGTTTCAATTGATGAGGACATGACACCCATGCATACGACCATGATTGGTGCATGGAATGGAGTCGAAGAAATTCAATAAGGGTGCCCAAGTCGAAGAGGAGGCACGAGGCTAATCCGGTTGGAGTCCCTAAGGTGGAGGCCCAAAGCAATTCAAGTTCGAGCCCAGTTCGGAGTCCAGGAGCGGTGCACAATAAAACAGATGCCTAGGTTGCATACACAGTCGGATTTGGGTGTTATATATATGGTTGCAAGCACAATTTCATAGAGCTGCCAATGAAACCAGTCTCATACCAAAATTCATCCAGGTCAATGGGAATAGTCGAAACAAGTTGACGTCTAGAATCTGCCAAGGTGCCGCGTCGCCAGTTTGTTAGGCGTTAGGCTCAGGTTGTGGACGCCCCAACCTAGGTTGCCCCCAACCATAGGATGCCCCTCTTCATATACTCAGTAGCCACCGCCTTAGGAACTCGAGTTTTTTGTTTTACATCTAGCTTTAGCTACATCATACTACGCAAGAATATGTTCTGATCTCTATGATTAAGAACTCCACCTTCTAGTGATATTAAGATTTCTCACCTCAAATTCTTGTTCGTTCGTCGATTGCACATAGGAATTGATCTTCATGATCAAGCCGATCTTGCTTCAACACGGTCGGTAACCATAGGGAGTTGGTTCAGTGATTGCATTGGCACTTCGGCCTTGCTCGTCGTAGTCAGATCGTAAGGTTCTACTCCTGCCGAATCGGATTTATCTCCAATCACAGAAAGATCGGGCACTCCGCCTCTATCAAGTGGAATCAGAGCAAACCCTAGTTTTTTGCTAACCACTACAGTGATCGAGAGCAAAGTGCCATCCACGCCCACCACTACACCGCTTGAGAGGACGGCCGAGCCTGCAGGGGCATCCTCATGTTCCAATTCAGAACCATCACTTCACAATGCACCTAGTACTCCTACTGAGAACATAGGTAACGTCCATGGTGCTACACTAACGAAAGGTGAGAATTGTGTTAATGTGCTGATTTTTTCCACAACTAATGCTTTGGTTGAGCAATTAATAGTGGGACCATCTCTTGATTTATCCTTGTCACATGGTGATTTGCTTGATCTTTCTTGTGATAAAGATGAATTGTGTGCTACTACTTCTGCTTTACATGCTAGTCTTGAAAATAAACATATTATGCAAGTTGCTAGTAAAAATGATTAGCTACATTTGTTGTCTTCTTTACATACCTTAGGTTATCTAGATTATTTAGAAGTGAGAATTTTTGCATATGTTGATTTGCCATGGTTGTATAGACATTCATATCATGTAATTGACAAATATAACAACAAAAGACAATATATGGTACATCGGGTTTACATTTGTACAAACATGCATTCTCCTTTTGTTGTGCAAAATTGTGATTGCTTAGATGATTACCATCATACAAACATATTCACATGTGCTCTCTATGGTTTTTGGTGCTGATTTTTCTTGTAACAAACTGGCTATTCCTGTTGTGTCCTCTGTTGTTACTAATCTTTTGCAGGATAGTAATGACAAACATCATGTGTCTTTCAATAACAAATTCTCCAGAGATGCTGGCAATTTTATGCGACGTGACATGATACACAATTGGAAACATGGTCACATTTCTCCTCACAATATGTTTGGTTTGCTTTATTTCCGCAACCTCATTCTCCTTTGTGTTGTGCAGGCTCAGTTTCAGGTACAATCGATGTCGAGGATGACTTTTCTTTAAAAGGGGGAGAATGATGAGGACATGACACCCATGCATACGACCATGATTAGTGCATGGAATGGAGTAGTAGGTCCCACAATGGTGTTCAAGTCAAAGAAAAGGCACGAGGCTAATCCGATTCGCGTCGCCAAGCACAAAGTAATTCAAGTTCAAGCAAGTTCTAAGTCTAGGAGTACTGCGCAATAAAATAGAGGCCCAGGTCACGTACGAAGTCGGATTTGGACATTCTTTATATGGTGGAAAGCACAGTTTCATAGGTTTCCAATGGCATTGGTCACATGCAAAAGTTCATCTTTACTCAATGGGAGTCGTCGAAACAAGTTGATGTTCATAATCTACCAAGGTTCTGCGTCGCCAGTTTACTGGGCCTTAGGCCCAGGTCGTGGACGCCCCACCCTAGGTTGCCCCCAACTTTAGGACGCCCCTCTTCATATACTCAGTACCCGCCGACTTAGGAACTCGAGTTTTGTTTTACATCTAGCTTTAGCTACATCAGACAACACATAAATACGTGCTGATCTCTGTGATTCAGAACTCCACCTTTGAGTGATATTAAAATTGCTCACCTCAAATTCTTGTTCGTTCGTCGATTGTGCAAAGGAATTGATCTTCGTGATTAGGCTGATATTGCTTCAAGGCCAGTAACCATATGGAGTTGGTTCAGTGATTGCAATGGCGCTTTGGGCTCGCTCGTCGTAGTCAGATCGTGAGGGTCTACTCCCGCCGAATTGGATTTATCTCCACTCACTGAAAGATCGGGCACTCCGCCCCTGTCATCAGTTCTAGTGGTCGTGGTTCTAGTGGTTGGCGTGGTGAGTCTAGTGGTGTTGAGTTTGCTGGACATTCTCCTCCTCGTGGTCGATACGAGTCTGGGAGAGGTCGCAGCTTTGAGTTGGAGAGAAGCTATGGTCCATGGTCTTCCTTTCATGGCTCTCATACTCCTTCAGTGAGATAGGAGTGGTTCCTCTGTGGTGGTTCTCATGGTTGTAGCTTTGGTGGACGTGTTGGAATGGATTGTGCTGACCCCAATTTGGAGCAGATGTCTCGACATTGGTTTTAATTTTTTGGTACCAACCCCAGTGCTGAGTCATTTGCTCACGTGCAACTTTTTGAATTTCAAGTGGGAGGCTTGGGGAATGTTTGGCTGATCGACTACGATTGCTCGAGGCATATGATCGAAGACAGGGGGTGGTTCTCCAGCCTCACCCCGGTGGTGTCAAAGACATACATCACCTTTGGGGACAATGGGCGGGGACGTGTGTTTTTAGAAGGTGTGATTAAGGTAAGTGATTAGGTCACTGTCAGGCGTGTTAATCTTGTTCAATCACTCAAGTTTAACTGGCTTTTCATGCCCCAGCTGTTGGATGAGGGTTTTGATGTGTTGTTCAGGTTTGGTGGTTCTCAGATCCTTGATTCTCGAGGGGACCTTGTTTGCATGGTTGTTCCCGAGGGTCAAATCTTCTGGTGTGGCTCGTTGCTTTTTGGTTGATTCTTCGAGTGAGTTGTGGAAGTGGCATAGGAAGTTGGGTCACTTAAGCTTTGACTTTTTGTCTTGCTTGAGTAGGCTTAACTTGGTCTGAGGATTGCTTCGGATGAAGTTTGAGGAAGAGTTGGTTTGCGCGCTGTGTAGGCATGCCAAGATGGTAGCCTCTTCCCATCCACCCCTCACCGATGTGATAACAGAGCGTCCATGCGAGCTGCTCCATATGGACCTTGTTGGCCCAGCTCGTGTGCGATCTGTGGGTGGGAAGTGGTACGTACTAGTTGTGGTGGACAACTACTCTTGGTATTATTAGGTCTTCTTTTTGGAGTAAAAGGGGAGGTGTTTGGTTTTGTTAGAGATCTTGTCTTGAGGTTGAAGAATGAGAGGCACGGAGATGCCATACGAGCAATTTGCAGTGACAATGGCTTGGAAAGAACTCTCGCTTCGAATCCTTTTGCTATGACTTGGGTCTTGAACACCAGTTTTCAAGTCCTTATATGCCTCCCCAGAATGGCGTGGTAGAAAGAAAGAACAGAACCTTGTGTGAGATGGCCTGGACGATGCTCGATGAGCATAGGACTCCAAGGCGGTTCTGGGCTGAGGCGGTCAATACCGCGTGCTATGTGTCGAACATGATTTTTCTCTACTATTTCAAGAAGAAGACGTGCTATGAGATGATGCATGGTCGCACTCCCAAGGTGAATCATTTCCATGTTTTTGGTTGCAATTACTTTATTCTGAAGAAGGGCAAGAATTTGGATAAGTTCGAGGCTAGGTGAGTCGATTGTATTTTCTTTGGCTATGCTACTCACTTTAGAGCATTCCACATGCTCCACTTGGAAACTAACCAAAATTTGGAGACTCGTGAGTTTACCTTCGACGAGACACAACCACGTAGCTCTTTGGTCTTTGATTGTGCAGGAGATGATGAACTTGGCGAGGAGATCTTTTAGGAAGAGGAACAAGAACATGGAGATGGTAATGATGGTGGTGTAGTGCACGCGGTTGAGCTTGTATCTACTTCTTTGACTACAATAGAGAACAGGCCCTCTCCTACGCCTATGACGACGTGCTGATATCAAGATGAAGTTGTTACTAAGGGGGAGGTGGCTTCAAGGTGAGAACCTTCCCGGTGCGTTCAAGTGGATCACCCAGCTTCGAGGATCATCGGAGACATCAACGAACGCATTACACGGTCGAGGTTTCGAAACAACTCTCACTTTGCCCATGTTGGTTTTGTTGCTACCTTCAAGCCCAAAGACATTGGACACGACCTTTCTTATCACAATTAGGTAAATTCTATGCATGAGGAGTTGGAGAACTTTGAGAGAAACCAAGTTTGAGAGTTAGTGGAGCCTCCACCAGGTTGTAGGCCGATTGGGACAAAATATGTGTGGAAAAACAAAGAGGGAGAGAAAGGTGAAGTAGTGAGAATCAAGTCGAGGTTGGTTGCTCAAGGTTACACACAAAAAGAGGGGATAGACTATTAGGAGACATTTGCTCTTGTAGCCCGTTTGGAGGCGATTAGGATCCTTCTAGCCTTCTTAGTGGCTAAAGGGTTCAATTGTACAAAATGAATGTGAAGAGTGCTTTCCTGAATGCTGTGTTGGAGGAAGAAGTGTATGTGAGTGTTGATGATGAATTTCCATCAACCTAGCCATGAGTTTACCTTCCGTGTTGGCATAAATTTTATATCTTTTCCATCAATACTAACCCCCTTGATATAGCATGTTCGTTCGTGCATGTCGGTTTTGGAGTTTAAAGTTTATGCAAGGATTTAGCGTTAAATGCGAGACTTCTGGGTAAAGTTCATCAAGCACCTCATGAGAAGACCATGAAGCCCGACACAAGTCAAGCAATGAAGTTAACATGACTCCAAGAAGCCCAATGACCAACTCAAGAAGGCAGAAAACTTCGAGGACCTAGACAGAAAATGCTGAATCTTGCAAGACAAGGAGCCCTATCCAAATCGCGGAGAAACCAACGCCAAGGGCCCACTTGTAGAAGAAAGAATGTTCCAGAACACACGATAAGTTTGCACAACAAAGCAGGCCGTGAAGTGGGCCCAGGCCAGCCGACCTAGCCCACTTCGGGCACCATTCACCACCCCTTTGACCTAGATGATCCTCAGACTATTTATAGTCCCCGTGCCAAGATCCACGCGTTAATGAAATTGTCATCCGCTGCCGAGGAGTAGAGAAGCTGGAAGGGCACCATCTCAGAGAGGAGGGTCGTGCTAGTTGTCTAGGTTTTCCCTAGCTGACGTGGGAACCTTGCATGGAAGACCATGTCGGAGCTCCGGAGCAAGGATCAAGATCAAGGTAGGATCCCGGTGGTGATCTTGTCCATGTATTATTCATGTTGTTGAATTATCAAATTGCAATCTAATTCTTAGCGATCAAGTGCTTTCATACGACTTTGTCTTCGTTTGGTTTTCTCACTTCACGCTATTATCAAGATAGATCACATAAGGTGTTCCTGTAGCCATGGTGGCTAGACGTGCATTCCTGGCCAACCAAGCGATTTCATCTTGTTCTTTGTACTCACCCTAGGTTAACCCGCATGAATAGGGGTGTGTCGTTACAGGACGGTGGCTTCGAAAGGATGGCGCCTTCAGAGTTGGAACGGAAGCCGCGATTTAAAAAAAAAGCTTTTTATGAGAATCAATTTGCTTTGTTCATCTTTGCTTGGAACTTCAACAAGAGCTTGATTTAATCTCTCTAGATTAATTTTACCTATCCCGCTCTATCTCTTTCTACCTTCGGTTTTCATTAGATTAGATTCGTTTTTTTGGTGTTCTCCAGATTAGATGAAAAACACTTCCTTTGAAGATCGAAGTGTTTTCGGCTTTAATAAATTGGTTCTTGCATCACACATTTGTTACACGGATTCGATACCTTGGGTTCACACTTGACGGAAGAAGGGTCCCTTTACTATGACAGAGGATTTCTCCACTTGCAATCCAAATGAAATTTGATACGCATATATACCGTCAACAAACCCCTTTTTTTGGTGCCGTTGCCGGTGAACAAGTGATCAAGATTCGATCTTTTATTGCTTTTTGTAAATATTTTCAGTTTTCTTTTGATTTTTCTTTTTGTATCTACTAACTTTTGATCATCCACAAAATCAACCTAATATAGTTTTTGACTAACCCTAGTTTTCTTAGATTCGTTTTTTGATTTTTGTTTTTGTATATACTTTGTTTATTGCTAACCCTAATAGGAGGTGGACGACTACCTCTCCAACAAACCCAAACATTTTGTGGATGATCCAGAAAAACTTTACATGCTAAAGAGACGCGAAGCACAAGCTAAAAAACTGGAATTTGCAGATCCAAAAGCGGAGGCCGAAGGATCGTCGGAATCTCCATAGGAATCACCACCTCCATACCCTAGTGGAAATCAACTTCAACCGTAACAGATGGGAGAACAACCGCAGCTAGAGTGCAAGATCGGGGAGCTATGAACCCAGGACATTGTCGACCTACCCATCTTGAACCTCATGGAGATCGGAAGGCCAGTTGAGATCAAGATCTCAACGGTCCGCATGGTGCAACATTCACCTTTGAATGGTAAAGAGGATCCCAACCTTCACCTCCAAGCGTTCATTCAACTTTGTCAGACATTCGACATGGACGGGGTGACTCAAAACCAAATGAGGGCAAGGCTCTTTCCATTCTTGCTACTCGGAAAGGCTTTGCAATGGTTCTACACTCAACCGGCAAAGATGGTGCAAAACTGGGAAGCTTTGATGAGAGCTTTCATGAAGGAATACTACTCTCCGGGTAAGACTCGAAGCTTGCGCAATAAGATTGCTACTTTTGCTCAATATCCTATGGAGACCATATCGGATTCCTTCGAGCACTTCAATGAGTACACTCAGGCGGTGCCACATTGTAAGTTTCCGAAGGAAGATCTTGTTCAAAAGTTCTATCAAGGACTTACCATGGTGTCAAGACGATCATCGATGCATCAGCAGGAGAATCCATCAACAATCTTACACCAACCGAAGTGTTCACTCTATTCAAGAAGGTCGCGGACAATGATACATGGCTGTCATCCGGATGCTTACTTCCGGTTCAACCCACAGGGAACGTCAAAGGAATCTTGCAAGTGGAGAAGTTGGATCTACTCGAAGACAAGATTGACTCGCTCATGAGGAGGTTGGAGAAGATGGAGATAGAAAAGAAAGAAACTCAATATTTAAAGGCTATCGAAGCAAGATCCACATGTGAAGAGTGTGGGGAGTATGGCCGTGTTCAAAAAGATTGTCCGGAGGAATCCAAGATGCTCGATTCCACGAGGAAGGGAGATTTGCTGAACTTCCGCTACGGGCAAGGGAGACCTCAATTTAATGCAAGTTCATCCATTCCAAATTTGGTTCCTTTTTGTATGCAATTGAAGGACTTCATGGACGAGCAAGCTAAGGCCAACAAGTACACCGTCACTAAGTTCAAGGTGATAGACAAAGTGTTAGAGAACATCGATAGCAAGGTGATGGAGGTCGGAAGCTCCAACCATCAAGTGCTCAACATGATGAAGATGCTCGAGACACAAGTGGGACAACTTGCCAGGTGCCTATCCGCTAATAAAGGGAAGCTTTCGGGACAACCTCAAGGTCCCGAGATGGCGAAGGCAATTCAAACTCATTCAGGGAAGGAGACCGAATATCTGGAACATTCCATGGGAGCTAGAAAGCCAAAACCATCTACTGAGGTGGAGGATTTTTCTAAGGAGAAGGTCACCGAGATTGTCACCGAAGAGCCCGAGTTTGAGATGCTGGGAGAAGACACGAAGATGCTACAACTAAAGCCACGCTACTTCTAAGGTAAACTTGATAATCATTTTGAGAAGTTTGTGAAAGTGGAGCATAGGTAGAGAATCAACATGCCGCTATTGAACGCCCTTCAAGTTCCTACATATTCTCGCTACTTCAAAGATATACTTGCAAATATGTATGAGACAGCAACATGCGGGGTGGATCACGTCAAGATGTTCTAGCAATGTAGCGCCACTATTGCAAACGGACTCGAGATCAAGGATACCCAGCGTACCTGACTATTCCATGTTCCGTTGGTTCCTTCAAGTTTTGGAAAGCATTATGAGACCCTGGAGAAAGTGTGAGCATCATGCCAAGAGACTTGTTCAAGAAGCTACACCTATTGGAGCTAGAGCCTACGACCATGTGTTTGGAGTTGGTTGATAACTCCATTCGCTATCCTTTGGGCATCACCATGGATGTGCCCGTGAAGGTCGGACACCACTTCATCTCCGTTGACTTTGTGGTGCTCGAGATGAGAGAAAGGGAGGAGCCGCCACTCATCCTTGGGAGGCCCTTCCTCAAGACCGTCGGAGCCACTATCGATGTCAGCAAGGGAGAGATCAAGTTCGACATCAACAGCGAGAGGAGTTCCTTTAGGTTTGACCATGCTTTGAGGTATGCAACATGATCAAAGTTAAATATATTCCACCTCATCGTCACTTTAGTAAGGAAGAGTCAACGAAGAAGGCAGAGCCAGAAAAGAACGAAGTGAGGGACACTATGTGAAAATAACAAATGGGTCACGCAACATTTGTAACAGGCCCTTAACGCCCGTTACATCCACCCAAATCTGTAACAGCTGTTGTTTGGTGCCCGTTACCTATAAGTGCGCCAGGACAACCCGGGGGTTGGCCTCCACAATGCCCGTTACCAATGTGGACTTCTGGTAACGGGCTTCTTAAATGCCCGTTACATAAATTCTTTGTAGCGAATGTTAAAGAGAGCCCATTACAAATGTTAAAACTATTGGTAACGGCCTTGTAAAGTCCATTACCGATCAATCCCCTAACATTAATGAGCTACTTAAGTTCGTTACTGACCGCTGCCGTATTGGTAACGGGCTATAAAGTCCGTTACTGATAATTTCGTACTGGAGACGCATGCTTGTAGGATGCGTCTCCTTTGCTAGCGACCCAATTGGATGTGTCTCGTGTATTAGGACTCGTCTCCTTTGATTTCCACCCAGGGACGCCTTTTTCTCACATCGGAGACGCATTTTGTTATTGCTCATCTTTGTCTTCTCTTTCCGACACCACTCGCTCTCTCTCCGCAGAAGGCCACTCCTGTTCCGACAACAACAGTCGCTCTCTCTCCTCAGAAGGTCACTCGCTTGATCTATGTGCTCAGATGTCCCCGCCGGCTTGTCCCGTTCACTACTCCAACTGTGCGCACTCTGAGGATCGCGCTTAATTTCTCTCCTGAAAAAGCTAGTGCTGCAGCAGGCTGGCCGGCCGCGTACGCGACGGCGAAAGGGGCCAGAGCGGACGTCAACCGCGCCGTCCTCCGCGCTGTCGCCTCGGCCGCAACACCGCCTCCGATCCTCCTCCTCGGCCGCGCTCGCCTCTTAGAAAGTACTCGTCAAGGTGGAAATTAATTGGCCCCTTTTATTGAAATTCTTCAGCAATCCTAATCCTCTTGTGTGTTATCATTTTTTTGTGCGATGAATTATGCTCATTTGGTGTGTGGAATGCAGATGGCGTCTGGTACTCAGGCTTGGTTGTACAGACAGCCCCAAGAAGATTGGGTGAATTTCTTAAGCGGGGTCAATGGTTTTCTAAATCAAGCAGAGGCAGATATGAGAAACCGTGGTGTTCAAGTAATGCTTTGCCCCTGTATTGATTGTCTCAACCAAATGAAATTCGCACAACGGGAAATCATTTTTCATCATTTGGTCACACGTGGTTTCACAAAAAATTACACGTGTTGGAATAAACACGGTGAGGAAGGCCTTAATGAACTCGAAGCAGGCTGCCTAAATGAAGGTGAAGTGTGACACCATCCTACCGACCATAATGAAGACCTTGATGACAGTGGACTTCTTAAGGGAAATGAACCATTACTCCCACCAAATGTGTTGAGGCCAGAGGATATCACTGATCAAGAAGTTAGGGGCTTTGATGATGGTGAGGTGTTGCAACGTGTGCACAATGTTGATCAAATGTTGCGGGATGTTGAATTTTAATGAGTGTACACACTTTCTGAATTAGAGAGGCTGAAGCAGTTCATTGAAGATGCAAAGAAACCTCTCTATCCTAATTGCCAGAAGTACTCTCACCATTCTGGTGATCTAAAACTTCTGCAACTTAAGGCAGATCATGGTTGGAGCAACAAAAGTTTCAAACATCTATTGGATGTGCTTAGAAACATGCTACCTGAAGGAAACCAAATAGCAGAGTCTGTTTATGAGGCGAAGAAGATAATCTGTCCTCTTGGAATAGAGGTTGACAAAATCCATGCATGCAAGAACAGTTGTGTATTGTTCCGTGGAGATTATGCAGACCTTGACAAGTGCCCCAAGTGTGGCTATGATTGGTACAAGAGGAAAAAGGATGGTGGAGATGATAATAATGCTGATGACGAGAACGAGCCCGTAGAGATCAAGGGCAAGAAGAAGGCTAACAGAGGGGCCCCTGTGAGGGTGGCATGGCATTTTTGCATCATTCCTCGGCTGAGAAGATGATTCGCAACACGAAAGGAGGCCCAAGTCTTGCGTTAGCATGACGAAGGCCGAAAGGAGCTTAATAAGAAAGATGGCAAGTTTAGGAACCCCGCAGATGCAGTGTAATGGGGTAACATTGATAACTACTTCCCATGGTTTGACGACGCAAGGAGCATACATTTTGCTATGAGCACAGATGGTGTGAACCCATTCGGTAACGAGAGCTCAACACATAGCACCTGTCCTGTCGTGCTGTCGTTGTACAACATTCCACCATGGCTATGCAAGAAATAGAATTATATGATGTTGACAATATTCATCTCTGGGCCAAAGTAACCTGGCGACCGTATTGATGTCTACTTGAGGCCACTAGTTGATGACTTGAAGATATTGTGGAAGCCTGGTGTGCCTGAGGTTTGGGATGAGTTCAAGCGTGAGGAGGTCACAATGCATGCCATGTTGTTCACCACCATCAACAACAACCCGGCTCATCACAACCTCTCACGCCAGAGTAAAAGGAAAGGTGCAGCTTACCCACACTACTTGGAAGATACTTGCGCAGTATGGCTAGGACATTCACATGAATATGTATTTATGGTGCACCGTCATTTCCTTGAGAAGAAACATCCATACTGGCCCATGAATTTGTCAGTTTAATGGGGAAAAGGAGAATCGAGAGGCGTCGTTTCATGTGACTAGAGATCTGGTCCACTTGAAAGTCAAGGGCATCAAAACTATCAAGGTGTTACCCAAACTGACTGAAAAACCCTTAGCAAAAGAAAGAAACGAGATGGTGAAGAAGAAGAAGGAATGTGGTATAAGAAATCAATTCTATGGGGGCTAGAGTATTGGCCGATGTTGTATGTGCGTCATTTGATTGACAACATGCACGTCAAGAAGAATGTGTGTGAAGCTAGTTGTGGAACATAGCTGCAATAGAAGTCCAAAGGAAAAGATCATAAAAATGCAAGGGAGGATATTAAAGAGCTGGGCATTAGGCTAGAGCTCTATGCAGAGGAAACAGAGACGGGGATGAACCTCCTCGTAGCTGCAACCACCTTGTCAAAGGCAGAGAGAAGAATTCTGTTAGTTTTTGCATGATTTGAAAGTACCTTCAGGCTACTCATCAAACTTCAATAGGCTAGTGTAGCGAAGGATATGAAAAAGAATTTCAACTTGATGAAATCTCATGATTGCTCTTAGAGGTATCAAGACTAAAACTGGTTCGCGACGCGGTCACAAGCTTGTGTTTATTCTTCAATCCAATAGAATAAAAGGTGATTGGTGAGGAAAAACTATTGGACTTGGAAAGGAGGCATTACGAGACCTTATGCGTGCTTGAAGGTACCTTCGTACCATCATTCTTTGATATCATGCTGTATCTAACAGCACACCTCACGAGGGAAATCTGGTTCCTTGGCCCATCTTACCTTCATCAGATTTTTTCCATATGAGAGGTTTTATGGATTCCTGAAATCATTGGTACATAATCAGTTATTTCTGGAGGGAGCCATTGTTCGTGGCTATGAGACCATCGAAGCAGTGGAGTGGGCTATGGGTTATATGGACCCACAAAACCCCATTGGTGTCCCTCACTCACAACATGAAGGTAGGCTTTCAGGTGTTGGGACCATGGGGAAAAGGTCAGTCACTCCGGATGCAGATGCCTTCCAAAAGGCTCATTTCACCATGATACAACAGGTGCAACTAATTATACCGTTTGCCAATGGGCACAAATGACAACTACATGAAGACAATTCTAACCGTGGTAGGGCTTGGCTTGTAAAGATGCACATGCAAGGTTTCAGCAGGTGGCTCCGAGATTATGTCGAGACATACAACAATAATGTTGTAATTACTGACGAGATAAGGAATCTAGCAGCGAGGCCATTGTTCACTGTTACAAGATACGAAGCAATGGATATCAATGGATACACGTTCTACACCATGACCCAGGATAAAAAGAGCGTCTATCAAAATAGCGGTGTGCATGTATGGACCGTCGTCGACGACAGCCATAATGATGATGACACGGAGACAGACACATATTATAGTCAAATAGAGGAGATATGGAGCTTGATTATGTAGGATTGAAGGTAGCCTTGTTTCAGTGTAGATGGCTCACCAATGGGAAGAGAGCTGTGAGCAAGGACAAATATGGTTATGTTAGTGTTGATCTCCGGGTCTTTGGTTACAAAAACGAATCGTTTGTCTTCGCCAACGATGTTGAGCAAATGTTCTATGTACCTGACCTTGCAAAGAAGAACTGGTCTGTGGTTATGCCTCGCAAAAAGGATTGTCAGGGTTGAAAATGTTGTTGAGGAGGAGGAATACAACCAGTTTGACAAAATTCGATCCTTTGACACTTCATACAAGCCACATCTCTTAGGAACTAACAAAACACCGTACTTGCGAAGCGACCATAGTGAAAAAATCCATATACAAAAATCAAGGAAGAAATGGAATCCATTTTTTAAAATAAAGGATGCGATGTATTGGTGGAATTTCAATCCTTTTTGTGATATAGGGGATGTGGTGGAATTTGAATCCTCCTTGTAATATATTCTGCCTAAGATACTATATATATTCTGTTTATATTCTACTTCAGTTCAGTAATGGGCGTTAATAACAAAGAGAGGAGGATTAGCCAACCCGCGTCGCCTAAATTACAGGCAAGAGACGAGGATTAACGAACACGCATCGCTTTTGTTACGGGCAAGAGACGAGTACTAATGAACCCGCGTCGCCTTTGTTATGGGCAAGATATGCGAAATCACGAACAGATTACATCAAAAGGGACACGGATTAGCCAGTCCTCGTCGGCTTGTTCTTCAAGCTTTGCAAGTGAGTAGGTAAATCAGACAAAAAAATTTACTGCACAGATATACTCACACAAGCATGTCTCTTGAGATTCAAAATCACACACACAAATTACATCAAAAGATACACGGATTAGCCTGCCCCCGTCGGCTTGTTCTTCTTCATGCTTGCAAGTGAGTAGGTAAATCATAAAAAAATTGTACTCCACAGAGATAATCACACAAGCATGTCTCTTGAAATGCAAAATCACACACACACACAGAGATTACAGTCATCATTAATACATCAAAACAAGATTACGATGCGGCCATATCTTAATGACTAGATATGTAAAATCACACACATAGTTCAATCTTGCTCGTCGGTCGTTGATCTTGCTGCACGTGGTCATCGAACAAGGTCCATTTCTGCTGACAGTTTAGAGACTTGATTCCTGGCATGACTAAAGAGAGCTTCTATCTTGCAATGAGACCACAAAGCATGCTGAACTTGCACTTTTGGTTTGCAAGAGCCTTCCGCGAGTGGAGGGAGAAAGCCTGGTGGTAGGAAAATAATGATCATTGGACACAGGATTAATTCCGTCGGATTGTTCATCCTACTGCCAAGAGTTTCTTTGCTACTTTCCCCGGACACAGCTGCGAGCAAGGGGTATGTCGTAAGGATTCTTCTAGCAGCTGTGTTAGAGGGATGAGCAACCCAATCACCCATATCACAAGAATTCTTCTAGCAACTAAGAGATCAAGGAGGAGGAAGAAGAGAGAAATGAAAAAGCTTGCGCCCTACAAGATCTGTTCGTTGCACCATAGCTAGATAGAGATCTAGAGAAGAAGGAAGCAAGTGACTCACTTTATTGTATCAGAAGAAGGAACCATGTAGTTAGATCTAGATCTAAAGAAGAAGGAAGCAACTTGAAGTGAGGAAGACTGATAGGCGTCGGTGCCTTTTTATAGCAAAAACAAGGAAGGGATAAGATCAAGAGCATAGGAAATGGGAATATTCCCAAGACGGTCAAAGGCTGAGAGCAGAGGTACGGTAGTGATTCCAATGTAGAATTAAATGATACGCGGAGTAACCAAACATCATCTCGAATGTAGTCATCATATCCAAAAAATAGAGGAAGAGATAAGATCAAGAGAACAGGAAATGGGAAGGTTCCCAAGACAATCAATGGTGAAACTGTTGCCAGTCAATGGCTAAGAGCAGAGCTGCAGAGGTAGTGATTCCAATGTATGATTAAATGATACATGGAGTAACAAAACATCATCTCCAATGTACTCATAGGCTCAAAAAAAGAGAGAGGAAGGGATAAGATCAAGAGCATAGGAAACGGAAAGGTTCCCAAGATCGGTCAATGGGGAAACTACTGCCACTCAATGGATGAGAGCAGAGGCTGTAACTCCAATGTAGAATTAAATGATACATAGATTAACCAAACATCATCTCCAATGGAGAATCATAGGATACTATGCGGATTAGCCCAACATCATCTCTAACGGAGAATTAAATGATAATGTGGATTAGCCAAACTCGTCCTCATGGTCACCATTTAGATCCCCTGCCCCTTCATCTCTACCCGCGAAAAACAACAACTGCCTACTCCTCATTGTCACCAGTCCCGGTCGGAGATGAATAGCATGCCGGGAAGAAGCAGGCGACACTAGCCGTCGTCGCTACTAGGCCTCCCTCAAGACCTCCGCATTGAGATTGCAGTGTGCGTCGGTGCGACCTCGGAGCGACCCTTGGCTGACCTCCGCAGCCTACGCAATACTTGCTCGACCATGCGCCGCGTGTGCGGCCACGACGACGTTGGCTGGCGTGTGTAGATAGAGGGGATACGAGATGAGATTTCTTGGGTGTTGGACCCCACCACTTACAAAGCATTCTTTGCTATGTTGACAGGTCTCGGGAATCCGGAGGCTTCCTTCTTCTCCGGGATCATAGCCGTCTTCATGGAAAACAGGGTATACAATGGTTTCCGGCACGCCGCCGAGGGTGGGCATGATGCAGTGTCCTATCTATACGCCATCTTGCTATATATAAACAATGGCGGTGCCGCCGCCGACGACATCGCGAAGCGATACATGGGGCGGGTCGCGGGCGGCGGCAGTACGATGTCGAGATGGCTGAGCAACGAGGAGTGTCTGCCTTTGCACAAGAAGGCTGCGCGTGTGATCCACTACTCGACTTGGCGCATTTGGGGTGAATCACTTCTGCCTCTAGCACAGGTGCGTGGCAATTAGTCGTGCAGGCAACGGCGACAGCTGCTGCGTGGAAAAAGGATGGCTTCAAATTTCTCTGTTTTGTAGCGAAGACTTTAGGCTGCACTGCAAGATGGTGAAGTTTGCTCGAATTATCTGTGTAAAATTTTGGGAGAGTAGCAAATCCAGTGCGGGTTATCAGCCCCTCGTCGCTAATGATTGTGGGGCCCAGTTCTATTTTCAGATGAAGAACAATTCCCATTTCTCCTTTTAATCTGCAGTCAAATGTTGTAACAAGTATTTCTTCGTCATTATTAGTCCAAATTTGATATTTTTTCTAATTTTTTCTAAAATCACCATCTTTTCATTGATTTCATTATTTAGTGTACATTTCGTTTGTTGAATAATGTTTATATGCCTTATTTTGTTCTTTGTAAGTACAACATACAAATAATATTTGTTTTACACAACCATCAATGATGAAACTTTACATTTCGTAAGCTTAAGGTGAACACAAGGTTTTGTTAAGTTTTCAAACTCATATGAGTTCGAGCATGTTGCAAAGTGTGGAAAACATCAATGTTCATGCAAACATTCTAGAAAACTATGTGAGAGATGTAGACATTTGTACACAAGTATATTATTCCCTCATCAATACCATTTGAAATTTTGAAGATAAGTTTAGGTACCCAAATTATGTTGCCAAGTCCATTTGTAGATTTTTATAACAAATTTGATGTTATTAGAATTATTATACAATTACCATGGGGTGTAAAACAAAATATATGAATTTTGGGCACACATGTGTGACTGTTGATATTTTATTCAAATACTAAATGTCCAAATACGAATTGTTCATATTTTTATGATTTGTAGGTGTTGTTTTATGGGCTATAATAATTTAGGGAAGCAAGTTTCATTTCAAAAAAATAGTGACGAGCCCACGCGTCAGCGTCAACAGCCAATACAAAAAAGATAACCTTTGCCTGCCCGCCCGGACCCAACTGCCAACAAATGCGATGCAGGTTCACTAACTATCGTCGCCAATGACACTGGCCCACACGTCAGCGTCAGCAGGCTAACCTGCATCAGCAATGACTATCCATTATTACTTGTCTCTGAGATCTAATTCATAACAACAGATCTCCAGTTCATCACAACAGATCTCCAGTTCATCACAACAGAACACAGTTCATCATAACGCAGACGGATCTACTCGCATATATTAGATCGAGTTCATGACATACAAAATCTAACAACCAAACTAATTAACTAAGTAGTTCATCATCGACAGAAAAACTAAGCAGTTCATGTAGAAGAACTTGACGATGACACAAAAGCACACACACATTGTTACTAATTGGTAGAGGAGTCTATCAATTAGTCGGAGTCCCACTGTCATCGCCGCATTGGATGCCGTCGTCGCCGTTGTCACCGTCGTGGCTGCCATCGTCGCCATGTCTGCCGTCGTCACTGTCGTCGCCGTTGTCGTCAAAGGCAAAGTGGCGGCTTGCAGCCCGCTTGACCACGGGGAGGTTCTCAAAGCTTCTCAGCAAACCCGTGGATCTTGAAGGCGAGACCCTTCACGCTCAGGTCCTTGTACACGTCATGATGTGACTTGATGTCGAAGGCCGCGCCAACACCTTCAAGCTTTCTGAAGGCGCTCCTAAGCAGCTTGATAGCGAACTTAGTGTCGTAGAAGAGCGGTTCCTCGTCAGCGTCCTTGGCCGCCGGCTCCTTCCCCTTCTCCAACTTCTTCCGACGGTGGCTCTCATCGTCGTCGTCCTCCCTTCATCCCAGCTTCGACGGCGGTGGGCTCCTCGATGCCATCTCCTCCTTCTCTTAGTGACAGAAGACTTATAGTGGTGGATCGCGAGGAGGAAGAAGTGAAAAAGATGATAATCTTATGCAAGAAGCAGGGGAAAGCAGGTGAGGGCGAGGGAGTTATATTGACAAGAAGCGGAACCGTCAGGTGCCTCTGCCCCCACCCACTACTCCATTACTGCTAGTAAGTGCCACTCGATTGCGCATCGGGTTCGGGCGCAAAACAGTCCAAAACCATGCGTCACCTTTCAATTACGCGAGAAGGAGAAGGGGTGGGGCAATGATGTTGGGCCCACTTGTCAACGGCAGCAGCCAAACTGCGGCACCTTTTCAATTTCCATTTTTTATTTTATTACATGGCCGAGGCGCCTTCTTCAACCTTCAACCCTAGTCACCTTCTTCAACTTCAATCCTAGTCGCCAACTTCATCCCTCGTCGCCTTCAACTTCAATCCTCGTTGCTGACTTCATCCCTCGTCGCCAACTTCAACTCTCGTCGCCTTTCAATTTCCAAACCCGGTCGCTTTTTTCTATTTCCTCCCCTTCTCCTTCATGCCCGAGGTGTGCTTGATGCTACCACTGCCAGATGAACTTGTCACCCATATCATCATCCACTCCATCAAGGATGAGCTCATCTTCCATTTTCTGAACCTTCACAATAAAATCTGCGACTCAGATGAGGTACTACTGCACAAATTGTTGTGTGATCTTCGTGAGGCATGCAAGAATCGCTACGTCAGGTCATGCTTTGAGCGGTGCTTCCACGAGGCTAATTATCTAGAGGCATTGTGCTTCGAGGGGATGGAGAGGTTGACGAGGCGGCGGAACCCCGATAAGTGTCCAAAGCTCATCAGAGATGCCACTGCTGAAGATTCTGGTGCCAAGTACTTCTTAGTGATGCTGAAGTACTGTTGCAACCCAGCAAACCCCGAAGCCATGGCACTACTCTAGGAAATCAGCGGCGGCCCGTCACCCCCTAACGGTCGGTGGAAGAACCACAACCTGCAGCGGCTGCACTACCTTGTCAAGCAGGATCTCGAGAACATTGCGTGGTGGTAGTGGCTTGATGACAGCGACGACGACGACATTCCGTTGCTGCCCATCCAGAATCCCCACATCTGCATTTGGGCAGCGGGATGTGGGCGCTATGCCCGGGATACCAAAGAGATCATCCACTACTGCAGCGCCGAGTGTCGCATCCGTCATGAGTTCGACCTCTAGACGCGTAGCTTCCGCCCCGCCGTGGAGTACGCCGTCAGCAAGATGAACATCGGGATGTACGCGCAAGCATCAATGAACATTATCTATTTTGAATGTAAATTATTAGATATTACTAAACATGGATTTGATTTTATTAGGATGTCGGTTTTAATCGGTTTTTGATAGATAATATTTGATTTGTCATGTTTGTGAGTCAAATTGAAGGTTGTGGTGGTCTCATTTGCCACCAACGAGGCCTGGGATGCCCTTTTGGGTGTCAAAACCGCCGAAGCGGGCACGACGGCG
This sequence comes from Cenchrus americanus, assembly GCA_947561735.1. Classification (NCBI taxonomy): domain Eukaryota; kingdom Viridiplantae; phylum Streptophyta; class Magnoliopsida; order Poales; family Poaceae; genus Cenchrus; species Cenchrus americanus. Next base: position 156,167,217 of record OX387244.1, read on the forward strand.
GCGGCGGGCGGCGGGCAGCAGTGCCCTCTGCTTCCTCCTTTGTACTATTGGAGAATGAAGAAAAGTTTATTCGTCCTGCGTCGCCGACGACATTTATCTTTTTAATCCTCAATCAAATTTCTGTAACATGTATTTCTCTGTCGTAATTAGTCCAAATTTGATTATTTTTTCTACAGTTTTCTAAAATCACCGTATTTTCATTAGTTTCATTGTTTAGTGTATATTCCGTTTCTTGAACAATGTTTATATGCCTTTTCTTGTTCTATCTAAGTACATCATATTAATAATATTTGTTTTCCACACCTCCTGTAATGAAAATTTGCATTTTCATAATCTTAAGGTGAATCACAAGGTTTTGTTAATTGTTCAAATGCATATGAGTTCGAACATGTTGCAAAGTGTGGAAAACTTCAATGTTCAAGGAACATTCTAGGAAACTATGTGAGAGATGTAGATATTTGTACACAAGTATATTATTCATTCATCGAAACCATTTGAAATTCTGAAGACAAGTCTAGGTACCCAAATTATGTTGGCAAGTCAATTTGTAGATTTTTTAGAGCACACTAGATGTTACTAGAATTATTACATCATTAACATGGGATGTAAAAACAAATTCTATGAATCTTGGGCACACAAGTGTGACTTTTGATATTTTATTCAAATACTAAATGTCCAAATACAAATTGTTCGTATTTTTATGATCTTGTAGGTGTTGTTTTATGGGCTCTAATATTTTAGGGTAGCGCGTTTCATTCGAAAGAAAATAGTGGCTGGCCCACACGTCAGCGTCAGCAGCCAAAATAAAAAGATAACCGCTGCCTGCCGGTCGGACCCAACTCCCAACAAAGGTGATGCGGGTTCACTAACCATCGTCGCCTATGACACTGGCCCACTCGTCAGCGTCAGCAGGCAAACCGTGCGCCGGCTGCTCAAAATTGCCCATCTATATTGACTATAATGCCCATGAAATTCCAATTGCTGCACAGTGCCATCAAGGGCACGCCAGTAGTTTCATTCAACACAGTTACACGTGCCTTTTATATTCGTCTCCTCGGTAGACAAATCCACAACACTCACATTCTCCCCACCGCCACCGCTACTCGCCCTGCTCGCCTTCGCCACTCTCTCCCCGCCGCAGCCCTGCTCTTTTCTGAGGACCATGTGTGGTTCGAGGACCGGTGGATGATCGCTTCCTATTGTGATGAGTGATTGACAACGTTGCGAGGACCGATTCTTGGCTAAGTATTGCAGGTGCAGGTTGCGGCTTGACTGGCATTGGCGCAGATGAAGAACAAGCGCGAAAGGTCGTTGTCGGTGAGGCCTCCAAGTGTGGAGAAGACAAGTAGGCTTCGTTCGAGAGACCCGTGGCCAGTGGAGTCAAGTACGGGCCGCATGGTGGCAAGAACAGCAAGATGACGTCATAGACGGTTTCTTGGTTGAGCCTCAAAACCAAGGTCGAGCCGGGACTACGTGGGAGCCGAGTCATGAGTGGCAATTGGTAGAGGCTACACCGAGTTCACGGAGTTTCCAGTGGTTCACCAGAAAACCACTGGGTTCCTTGGTTGATCCACAAAGCCAAGACCGAAGAACCGAAGACGGAGGTGTAGCAGCATCGGACCAGTCTGACTGGTGGGTCTGACCGGTCTGACCGGTGGGTACCGGTCTGACCGGTGAGGAGCACCGGTCTAACTGGTGTGCGATGACGCAGTTCGGAGACTTTGAAGCGGAGGACACGCGCGGGATCGCAAGGCTTGCGTCGAGGCTAAGTAAGTTTGCGGTCGCTAGGCATCCGTCCGATGGAGCGATGACAAAGACTTCCGAATTCGCCCTCAAGGGGCATGTATCCCTACTAAGCTAGTAAGGGTATTTTAGACTTTTGGTTGCCTCCATATTACCCAAGAGGTGAGAGGATGGCAGCCAATTCTTAGAACCTAGCTCATTTGGTTTTCCTATTTTCTCTTCCTATTTTCCCTAGGATTTCTATAGGACTAGCTTGAGAGCTTCATGGTGAGATCTTGTGAGAGGGAAGGATGATCGGGCGGCAACCTAGACCTTGTATGAACCTCTTTGTGATGTATAAATGATTCGGTGTGGTTCCTCAAGGCTTGGATGTGTTGTTCCCGTTCGTTCATTTTGGTGATTTTTGGAGCCTTTTCTTGGCGATTTTCCCGGACCGATTTCGAGGCCTTTCTCTTTGGGATTTGGTGTGGGATGTATGCATGAACCCTTTGTGGTTTTTTTTCCTTTGATTCCCTTACCAAATCTGTGAGCAAAGGGGCTCGATTTTGGGGTTTCGGTGTTCTAGGGTTAGAGGAGTTCTTGGCGGGATTTCTTCAATTCCTCTTCATTCAACGAGTTTTGGTGGACCATAACTTGGCTATGGAGTACCCATGAGGTGTTCCTACTATCCCCAAAGTCTTGTTCGGATCCATTGAGCGAATCGGGAGATCGGGGGTTGGATTTGGAGGAGTTGACCCGTGGGTTCTGTTCATCCCGAGCTGCCCAAGTTACACCGGTTTGACCGGTGCTCTTAACCGGTCTAATCGTTGTGAGCCCTTTGTGGGATTTGCCTAGGGTGAGTTACTGAATCCGTGTATCTTTGGGTTGTGTTGGTGCTGGTCAGTTCTTGGCAGTTTTGGAGGTGTTTTGGCCGGCTTTGTGTAGGGTTCTTCTTTCGAGCAGGTTGTGTTTGGAGGGTGTTTTAGTTCCAGGGCCAAGGGAAGTCATCGAGGCTTTCTGGAACATTTGTTGTGCGGCTGCTGTAGCCACCGGCCTGACCGGCTCTGTCCACCGGTCTGACCGGTGTCACTGGACTGACCGGCGCAGGCCATCGGTCTGACCGGTGTAGCACAGGCAGCAAGACGTGCAAGTTTCTGCTGTGCGTGTTGGTGAGTTTTGGCTCGAATGGTTGTTTTGTTGGTTCCTAGGATCAGTTGCACTCCAGTGGCTAAGTGGTCTTGACCAACTTGGGTAGTTGAGTCGGAGACGTGTGTTGGAAGTCGAGTTCATCTTATTGGAGCCTCTATCTCCTTCGAGAAGAATTTTATCGGCTCCCATTCACTCCCCCTTCGAGTTTGGCGTACGGGTGTTGATTGACTCTAACCAGTCTAAGATCAAGTTTGGCGTACCAGGAATGGGGTTCGGGTCCTCCACACTTCAATGGAAAAAACTACTAGATGTGGAGTAAGCGGATGGCGGTGTTCCTCCGCGGAAAGGGTCAGATCCTTTGAGATGTCACGGTGGACACAGGTTATGTCATGCTGATGAACTTCCTTGCTCCAGGATCGATGGACATGTTCGACACCAACAACAAGGCGGTCGACTACTTGTTTCGTGCTCTGTGTCAACCTGAATTCGATCGGGTGCACACAGAGAACTTGGCTTGTAGAATTTGGACGGTGTTGATGGAAGCTCATGTTGAAAACGCCCAGGTTCAGGCTCGGATGTATGCGACCTACTGGTGAGAGTACGAGAATTTCACTCATCTCCCCGGTGAGTCCATTGATGCCTTGTTTCAGAGGTTCACTATTGTGGTGAACAACATGAGGGCCAATGTGGACGTGCTCCCGTATGATGATCATGATTGAGCCGTCAAGCTCTTACACTCGCTGGATCATACGGTTTGGGGCAGAAATTTCGAGACCATTGTGGAGTCGGAGAAGTATGACACTCTGGCCGTGAACGAGCTGTGCTCGAAGCTCAAGTTGGCTAAGGTGGATCGAGGTATGACAACCAAGATCGAGGGCCCGACTGACTCTCATAGTCTCGCCTTCATCGTTGGCTCAAAAGGAAAGTCTAACTCTAACCCATCCACTAGGTTGTTCTCCTTGTCCTCTTTGATGACTATGCCAGATGAGGAGTTCGACGTGCTTGGAGAGGACGAGCTGGCGCTTCTGATGAGGCGGTTCGAGAGGTTGCACGAGAACCGGGTGAACATGAGGAGGAACATGAGGACATGCTTCCGGTGCGGCAAGGCCGGACACTTTTTCGCCGAGTGTCCGAAGGTGAACAACCACGACAAGCACAAGTTCAAGGACAAGAGGAAGAAGTCCAAGAAGAAGGATCATGGACAAGGGAAGAAGACGCGGACTCGAAAGAAGATGAAGAGATCGAGCGACATCGAGTCTGACTCTGAGGACACGTCTTCAAGCTCGAGTGACGAAGACGAAGAGGGTGACAAGAAGAAGAAGAAGAATCTCGGCAAGTATCTCAATGGCCTTTGGACGGGCCTAAGCCTCAAGGACAACTTCTACGGCATGGCTCGCTGCTCCAGCAGCAAGAGAAGCCAGAAGGACGCCTCAGATTTAGATTCCAAGGATGAGGTATGTGATGAGCTCTCTTCTTTGTGCAAGGAGAATGAGGAGTTGGTTGACTTGCTTGATAATCATGATCACATGCTTAGAGAGGCTAAGAAGCTTAGGACGGAGCTTAGAGCATTGCTTGAAGATGTTAGGACTAGAGTGGCTGAGCTAGAAACACAGGTTCTTGATGGCAAGCTTGAAATTGATTCTCTTAAGGCAAGCCCTGTGGTTTCTAATGAAGTTGATTGTGCTGATTGCTCTGTTTTCCTAGATGATTTGACTGCTCTTAGGGAAAAGCATGCCTCCAAGTGTGAGGAACTAGATGTGCTTAGGGTTGAATTGGTTGAGCTGCAATCTAGACCCACTTTGGTTGGTGCTTGCACTTCTTGCCTTGGTTTGCATGAAAAAATCACTGAACTTCGATCATGCATTGTTTCGCTTGAGGCAGATTTGAAAGTGCCTATTCCTACTTCCTGTTCAACCTGTGAGTTACATGCTGTAAAGAATTTGGATCTTGCAAAATGTGTTGGTCGCTTGCAAGATGAGAATGATAAGTTGTGTGAAGTGCTGAGTTGGTTGTCTAGTCAGGAACCTCAACTTGGTATGATGATTACTAGTTGTAAGCACTTTGATGGTTGGGATTTGGGATTTGATAAGGTTGGTGAGAGCAGTGGTGAGAGAGAAGGGAAATTTGGGAATGTTCCAGTTCCACCACAACCCACACCCAAAGACAAGTTTGCATCCAAGCCAAACCAGTTGCTTAAACCGAGAGAAAAAACAAGTGAGAAGGCAAGTGAAAAGCCTAGTGAGAAACCAAGTGGGAAGCTTAGTGAGAAGTCTTGTGAAGAGCCTCACCCCAAGCCTAAGCCCAGATCAATCCGTTTCCATTGTGAGTTTTGTGGAAAGGATGGTCAAAAGAAAGAGTTTTTCTATAAGAGAAGGAGAGAGGCGAGAATGGCTAATGAGTGGGCAAATAAGGACAGATACCACCCTTCTCATGGTGTGCCTGACCCTCGTATGCCTCTACCCAAGGGAAAGGGTTTTGTGTATATGGTTTCAGCATGGAGAGATAGGAGAGCCTCAGGTGGAGGCAAGTCTGCTGGCCGAGGACCACCGGCCAGACCGGTCAGAGTGACCGGTCAGACCGATTCTAGGCAGAGTGCTGGAGAGTTTGACTTTAGTGGTCGTAATGCTAGAGGGTTCAGTCCTTTCAGTCGTGGAACAGATGGTAGGCACCTTGAGTCTGGTGGCATTGAGTTTGCTGGGTGTTCTCCACCTCGAGATCAATACGAGTTTGGGAGAGGCCGTAGCTTTGAATCTCAGAGGGGCTATGGACCACGATATTTCTTTCGTGGTAGTCGTACTCCTCCAATGAGACAAAAGTGGTTTTCCCATGGTGGTTCCAGGTTTGACAAGATGGATCACAATATTGATAGGCACGGTAAGATGAATGTTGCTAACCGTACTTTCGAGGAAATGGCCTGACACTGGTTTGACACCTTTGGAACTAACCTAGTGTTGAGTCATTTGCTCACTCTCGCTCTTGGTTTTGAGTTGCAGGTGGGAGGCTCAGAGAACATTTGGTTGATATCGGGGGTGGTTCTCCGGCCTCATACCCCAGTGGTGCCATGGAGGTACATCACTTTCAGGGATGGTGGACAAGGATGAGTGACTTCTGAAGAAATGATAAAGGTAAGTATTTGCGACCTTCAAGTGTGTGGCCTTGGTCAAGCCACTTGGTTGTTTTTGCTCTTTGCCCTATCTCATGTGTGTAAGGTGAGCTTTGTATGCTCTTTGACCTTAGTGCTTGAGTTTATGGGGAGCTTGTGTGCTTACTGTGCTCTTTGCTCTATCATGTGTACTAAGGGTGAGCTTTGTATGCTCTTTGGCCCTAGTGCATGTGTTAGGGGGAGCTTATGATTCTTGTGCTTCTTTACTCTTTTGCCGGTGGTGTCGAGCCCTTTTTGCCTCCCCTCAAGGAGCTGGTCGTTTGTGAGCTTTGTGTGTGGGAGATCCTTTGTAGCATATGTATAGCTTTCCTTTGTGCATTTCTTGCATTTGGCATGGCATATGTAACATGATGTATAGCCATCTTTGTATCTTAGATTGCATGCATTTTGTATCATATGCATTGGATAGGAAAAGCTTCTCCTATATACATTGTTCACCATGGAATGATATCTATGTCTTTGTGATCTTGTTTGGTATGATATGGTTAGTTTGTCTTAGCTCTTGATAATCTTGGTTTATATCCATGGATGATGGCTATGTTTTTGAAAAATGACACATGTATGCTCTCTTGTGAGTAAATGCCTTTATATGATCTTGACATGTTTTAGTGGCTTGGCTATGCTTAATTTGTGGTTGGATAGCTTATTTTGATCATATGGGACCAAAGGCTCATTTGCCCTCATGAATGTTTAGCCCTCATGCTTTATCTTGTGGAGGGGCATAAGTTCCTTTTTGTCGCAAAGACATTTCATGTACCAAATATGAATCTGAAAATGAAATGTAAATTGCTTGGAAAATGTGCTCCCATGTCATTTGTGCTAAATTTAATTTCCTTTGGGTGCTAAACCGTTGCATGATGCCTACCAATGAGAAGTCTCATATATAGAAGTAGGCACATGGCTAGGTGGCTTTGACATGACATGAGGTGCTTGTGGGTGTTTGTGATTGTCTTGTGATTAGAATGGTTGTCCTAGCATGAAGTTTGTGTGGCTTTGCCATTTTGACATGTTTTACTTATGTTTAGGACTTTGCTCATGAGAGGGTAAATTTTCGCAAAATTTCTCAATTCTATCTTAGCTTCGTCCAATAGTTGTGAAACTTGGTGATCATGTAGTTGATGTCAATACGAAGCTATAGAGTATCTAACTTGCTCATTTGGACATGTGTAGCATCCTATGTTGAATTTTGTCTAAGAAGCTCTAGGTTGCATTTTTTGCATTTTTTGCTTGATTCATGCATTGTCAACAAGGGAGTGGGGAGTTTGAGCATGTTTTGGGCTACTGAATGCATTTTGAAAGTTTTCAGGTGGTCTCGAGCCATTTCTGGGCTCTGTGTGTCACCGGTCTGACCGGTCGTGGTCACCGGTCTGACCGGTCAGAGTGTTGGCCCTGTTCACATTTGTGCATAGGTCTGACCGGTCAGAGCTGAGTTGGTGCAGCTGCTCTGTTTTTGTCTAGTGGTTGGCATGCATTCGTCCAGGGGGAATTGCATGGTTCAAGGGGAGCTTGCATGTGTGCAGGGGGAGCTCTTTGTGATTTTTCGAGCTTTTGTTTGGTGGTTTGTGCTCTTTGCTTGAGCATAGTTTTGTCTCGGATGTGTTGAGCCGTTGCCCTTGCCTAAGGGGTCCGAGACTTGTCTTCTTCAGGTGACCTTTCTCTTTGCCTTTGTTTGACTTTCGATCGCTTCTTGGAGTTTCTTTTTATTCGTTTCTTTTCTTTTTCTTTTCTCTCAGGTTACTATATGTGTGTGTTGTCAATGCACTCATCTAGGGGGAGATTGAGGACCATGTGTGGTTCGAGGACCGGTGGATGGTCGCTTCCTGGTGTGATGAGTGATTGACAACATTGTGTGGACTGATTCTTTGCTAAGAATTGCAGGTGCAGATTGCGGCTTGACTGGTGTTGGTGCAGGTGAACAACAAGCGCGAATGGTCGTTGCCAGTGAGGCCTCCAGGTGTGGAGAAGTCAAGTAGGCTTCGTTCGAGGGACCCGGTGACCAGTGGAGTCAAGTGCGGGCCGCATGATGGCAAGAACAGCAAGATGAAGTCATGGACGGTTTCTTGGTTGAGCCTCAAAACCAAGGTCGAGCCAGGACTACGTGGGAGCCGAGTCATGAGTGGCGATTGCAGAGGCTACACCGAGTTCACGGGGTTTCATGTGGTTCACCAGAAAACCACTGGGTTCCTTGGCTGATCCACAAAGCCAAGACCGAAGAACCGAAGACGGAGGTTTAGCAGCATCGGACCGGTCTGACTGGTGGGTCTGACCGGTCTGACCGGTGAGGAGCACCGGTCTGACCGGTGTGCGATGACGCATTCCGGAGACATCGAAGCGGAGGACACGCGTCGGGATCGCAAGACTTGCGCCGAGGCTAAGCAAGTTTGCGGTCGCTGGGCATCTGTCTGATGGAGCAATGTCAAAGACTTCTGAATTCGCCCTCGAGGGGCATGTATCCCTAGTTAGCTAGTAAGGGTATTTTAGACTTTCGGTTGCCTCCAGATAACCCAAGAGGTGAGAGGATGGCAGCCAACTCTTGGAACCCTAGCTCATTTGGTTTTCCTATTTTCTCTTCCTATTTTCCCAAGGATTTATATATGACTAGCTTGAGAGCTTCATGGCGAGATTTTGTGAGAGGGAAGGATGATCAGGCGACAAGCTAGACCTTGTATGAACCTCTTTGTGATGTATAGATCATTCGGCGTGGTTCCTCAAGGCTTGGATGTGTTGTTCCTGTTCATTCTTTTTGGTGATTCTCGGAGCCTTTTCTTGGCGATTTTCTTAGAGCGATTTCGAGGCCTTTCTCTTTGGGATATGGTGGGGGATGTATGCATGAACCCTTCGTGGTTCTTTTCCCGTTGATTCCCTTCCCAAATCCGTGAGCAAAGGGGCTCGATTTTTGGGTTTTCGGTGTTCTAGGGTTAGAAGAGTTCTTGGCGGGATTTCTTCGATTCCTCTAGATTCAACGAGTTTTGGTGGACCATAACTTGGCTCTGGAGTACCCATGAGGTGTTCCTACTATCCCCAAAGTCTTGTTCGGATCTGTGGAGCAAATCAGGATATCGGGAGTTGGATTTGGAGGAGTTGACACGCGGGTTCTGTTCATCCCGAGCTGCCCAGGTTAAACCGGTCTGACCGGTGCTCTTGACCGGTCAGACCGGTGTGAGCCCTTTGTGGGATCTGCCTTGAGTGAGTTGCTGAATCCGTGTGTCTTTGGGTTGTGTTGGTGCTGGTCAGTTCTTGGCAGTTTTGGAGGTGTTTTGGTTGGCTTTGTGTGGGGTTCTTCTTCCGGGCAGGTTGTGTTTTGAGGGTGTCTTAGTTCCAGGGCCGAGAGAAGTCACCGAGGCTCTCTGGAACATTTGTTGTGCGGCTGCTGTAGCCACCGGCCTGACCGGCTTTGTCCACCGGTCTGACCGGTGTCACTGGTCTGACCGGCATAGGCCATCGGTCTGACCGGTGTAGCATAGGCAGCAAGCCGTGCAAGTTTCCACTATGTGTGTTGGTGAGTTTTAGCTCGGAAGGTTGTTTGTTGGTTCCTACGATCAATAGCACTCCAGTGGCTACGTGGTCTTGACCAACTTGGGTAGTTGAGTCAGAGACGTGTGTTGGAAGTCGAGTTCATCTTGTTGGAGCCTCTATCTCCTTCGAGAAGAATTTTTATCGGCTCCCATTCACTCCCCCCTCTCTGGTTCGTCGTATCGGTCCTTCATTCTCCAGCCCCACCGCTCCCTGCATGACGACAGTGACGAGGATGCGGTTACTAGCGTGTAGACGTACGTCTTCTCGGCCAACCTAAAGACGGTTGACGCGGATCCGCCAACGCCGTCCCCGGCCACGACGACGAGTTGGTAGTCTTAGGCCACGAGCCGATGTGGATCCGACCCCTCCGACCATCACGAGAACAACTACTTCATTCGTGACAAAGGTTAGTCCTGCTTGAACCCCCAACACCCTCTCTCTCCTCAGACACCAAATCTGCTATATATTCATGTCAATGTGGATTAGGGAGACATGCCTTGATAGTTCATCTTTAATTGATTGAATGTGGATTTGACGGATGGATTTTGTTGCCCCAAGTCTGCTTGAACTATTGTTGCTAACATATGTAGTTATATGAACTATTGAAATTCATTTTCATGTTCCTAGTGCTACAATTTTTGCGCTGTAAATTGATGAAAAGAATTGAGGATGTTAGCATACATTAATTCTGCTATGCTTTGAATCTACCAGATCGACGGTTATGCTTTGGACCCATTAGCATACTTTGCTATAATTTGAATGTACCAGATCGATAGTTATGCTTTGGACCTATTAGCATACTTTAATTCTGCTATGTTTTGAATGTACCAGGTCGACATATATGCTTTGGACTTGTTAGCATATTTTAATTCTGATGGCCACATAAGGAAACTGGGAATTGCATCGCAGTGGTTTATAATGTAGTCCACCCAATCTGCTATATATTCATGTCAAGTTGGATTAGGGAGACATGCCTAGTTCATCTTCAATTGATTGACTGTGGATTTGATGGATGGATTTTGTTGCTCCAAGATTGTTTTGAATAAATTGTTGCTAACAAATGAAGTTATATGAAATGTTGAAATTCATTTTCGTGTTCCTGGTGTTATAAGTTTTGCATTGTAAATTCATGAAATGCATAAAGGATGTTAGCGTAATTTAATTCTGCTATGCTTTGAATGCACCAGATCGACAGTTATGCTTTGGACCTGTTAGCATACTTTAATTCTCATGGCCACATAATGTAAGTGGGAATTGCATCGCAGTGGTTTATAATGTAGTTATAACTAGACTATCTTATGCTTTGTTGTGAGTGTTAATTGTTTCACTACTTTCATATATATTGTTATTTTTGGTGTCATGATGTGTTGTGAGCGAGTGTTGTTTCACTACTGTCATATATAATGTCATGACCATTACTTTATCCTCTTGTTGCATGTACACATGGAACACACAATCCATCGATGCTAAAGTTGGACAAGGAAGCAGCTGAAGGAATTTATTCTCTGCTTTGATATATAAGCACCCTGTCAAAATGGTTAGCACCTATCCCTGTATGCAAATTAAGTAAAATATGAACTGTGTACATCTACGCTGATTTTATTTACAACTGTATCAGCTATTTTGCCTATTAGAGAAAACGATTTATCTAATAAGAATTTTGTTTAGATTTTCAGTCTTGCTTATGTTGCTCTACTGACAAACTTGACATATCATCTATGTTGTCTCCCACAACAACAAACTCCACTACCTCTAGTGCATCATCACAGCCCATCATCGGTGAACCTTCTTCACAAGGTCACTCAGCACAGACTGCTGCGAGTAGTACCACTGATGTTGACTGCAACTGGACTTGATGCTAATTTTTGGCCAAAGGAGAGCCCTGTACCAATTGATGGGGTGACGTAGCAACCCTAGCTGAGGCTCTCGTTCAAAGGATCCAATGGCCAAAGTACAGGATCCTTATAACACCCATGACGAGACATCCCAACCCTGAAGCCGCAACAGGTATCAGGGGTACAACATCAGATGGAGGTACTGCAACTCAGTGTCATCAAGAGAAGGCTCAACAGCAGCAACAACAACAACAGATCAGCAAAACTACGCAGTAGGAGCGTCGAGAACAGCAGGAGGAGGATCCCAAGCAAACTTCGCCTAAGCAGTAGCTGCAACTCGAGGATAATCAACAAACGAAACAACATCCTCTCCAGCAGCAGGAGCATCAACAACAACTAGAGGAGCCCAGGAAAACTACGCCTAAGCAGTAGCTGCAACATGACGATAAGCAACAGATGAAACAACAGCCTCTCCAGTAGCAGGAGTAGGAGCGTAGGCAATCTCCCCCTAAGCAGTAGATGCAACAAGTACAGCAGCCTCTGCAACAAGAGGAGCCCAGGCAATCTCCACTGCAGAAGGGGAACCAGGCCAGGAAACCTCTGTCTAAAGATGAGATTCTTAACTGTATTATTGGGACAGAATAAGAACGACCAAAATACAAGCCTGGTGCACCTATGTTGTCAGAAGCAAATGTAAAGGCTGCTGGACAAAATTGTGCCATGTTGCATGCTTATGTCATGGAACACAGTAAGGATAAACTTGCCTTCCAACAAAGGTGGATCAAGACTACTTTAGAGGTGGTTGTAGTGCTTTAATTTAAACGTTGAACTCTGTAGCGTATATAACCTTATAACCTTGGCTTCTATGGATGTTACCTTCATGAGGTTGTGGACATTTTAAGTCCTCTAAAACCTAAAAATATATTTCTTTAATTTTGACCACAAAGTTCATGCATGCTCACAATCTGATTTTTTGTAGGAAAATGATGGACAAGGTAGCGGAGATGCAGATCAGTGTTGGTTTTTTAGATCCAGATTTGTTCACTTCAACAAATATTTCTTAGCGTTCTCACCAAGTTGGCTAAGCAATCTCAAATTCAATGAACAACGACTACGTGGTGGGTGCCTACTACACTAGCCACTGGTAACAGTGATCATCTGTATGAAGTTCAAAGAGGTTTTGTATCTAGATTCTGCTAAACAACATTCCCCGCTAAAGTTCCCAAACCTCCAACCTGTTTTGAACTAGTTAGTTTCTTGTAGGTTTTGTTCATAAAAATTCAATCTCTTAGTGCTTCTAATTGGTATTGCTGACCATGCAGGGCCTTTGGTACAGTATTGGTAGGTTTTGTTCACAAAAATTCAATCTCTTAGTGTTTCTAATTGGTATTGCTGATCATGCAGGGCCTTTTGTGAACATGTACAGGACGGAGTGACGAAAGGAAAGAAAAAAAGCCAAAAGCCACACTCAAGCACAAAACAAATCTCGCTATAAGACTGAGGTTTTTTTATGGTACCTTCTTACCTATTTGGTACTGCATTAACTTATCATTTTGGTACCTCGATGCAGTGTGCTCAGCAGCCATGGGGTTCCTCTTTGTGTGGATTCTATGTGACATTCCATATGTTAAGACTACTCGATGACATACCTGACATCAAGAAGGCTGTTGTAAGTAGATAATATTGATCAACCTTGTCTCTGCTCATATTATCCATCTGATTTAAGAAACTGATTTCTACTTGTATTCTGATAAATGATTATTGTGGTTGTTATTTGTGTAGTATTTGGATGTTTACTGGGGATGTATGCTGCAAAGAAGTAATTGTGATGTTAAAAGTGGTGCTTTTGCTTCATCTGTGTGGATGAAGAATGAAAAATTTGTCACATATGACAAACTTAAATTTATGAATGAAGAATGGATGGAATGACAATTGGGTCACAAATCAATTCATCTGTGCTGACATTTCAATACAACATGAGGCAAAGGAAACGCGGATTATTAAAACAAACTGAGTAACAAACTTCTAGCATAACTCTGGCATATATACACATTGCAATTCATTGTGAACTGCTGCCATATAATGACACAAACATAGTAACAAACTTCTGGCATACACATTGCAATTCATTGCAATGCCTTCCAAAATAGGAGACATGGATTGATCCACCGCGTCTCTTGGATCTACTAGTTCATCACAAGTTCAACATACACACAGGAGGAACATATTAACAAAGGATCTACTAGTCCATCAAAAGTTCAATAAGCACATTGGAAGAACACATTAATTAAGCAGAGGTATTCGCCGCTGGAGGAGCCCCACCGTCGGAGTCCGAGCCGGAGAGGCCGCCATCGTCGCCTCCGTCGTCATCGACGGTGAAGGACCGATTAGGCAACCACAGAGGGGGGGGGAGTGAATGGGAGCCGATAAAAATTCTTCTCGAAGGAGATTGAACCTCCGACAAGATGAACTAGCTCGGTCGGACCACCAAAATCACACGCTCCGCACTTCTACCTTCCGTTTGCCAAAACCACGTAGCCACTGGAGTGCTACTGGTCCTAGGAACAAACTCTACCAGCAACTTCAACACACACGCACCCACGACAGCGGAAACAACTCGAAAGTCGGCTGCCCAGAAGGGGGCGGTTAGACCGGGTATAGGGGGCGGTTAGACCGCCTCCACCAGGCAACCAAGAAATCCTCCGAAACACCTCTTCCAAGCACCAAAACGCACCACGGTTTCACCAACAGAGATCTCTGGTCAGGGCCATGCTAGCTACCAGAAAATCTTGGCGAAAACCAAAACTCCACCCAGGGGCCTAGGGGTGGTTAGACCGGCTACCAGAGGCGGTCTAACCTCCCGTACCCAAAGAACGAACTCCAAACAAGAACACCTAGCAAACGGCACGAGAACGACCCGAAATTTCACCCAGACGCTCCTCTGATCAAGGCAAAGAAACTCACAGAGGAAAATCCGGCGAAACAAATCTTTGACCTGGAAACACCCAGGGTGGTTAGACCGCCCCCTCCAGGCGGTTAGACCGCCTCTCCCAGAAAAACAGCCTGCGGGTCAAAACCTAACTTCCTCGCGCGCGATCTCACGAATCACTCCACGGATTGCAGCAAAACTTCGGGAATAGCTGGGTTACCTCCTGGGCAACCTCTACCTTTTTGGAATCGACCCGAATCGCTCACAATCAAGAGGAATCGAAGAAATCGCCTCTCTAGGTCAAGAACTCGCCCAACTCGAAAAACCACCAAATCGAGTCCGATTCAAGAGAAATTTGGGGGCAAAGTCACAATCCAAAGAGGCACAAGATCCTCATACGTGACACCCACCAAAGACCTCAAGAAATCATCCTCAAAACACTGCCAACAAAGAGCTCCGAAAATCAACACAAATGAGACCGGCAAAACCACCTTGAGGAACAACGCCGAACCATCTATACATACCATGAAGGTTCGCACATGGTCTAGCTTGCCACCCAAACATCCATCCCTCTCTCTAGATCTCACATGAAGCTCTCAAGCTAGTCCTAGGAAAACTAGGGAAAAAGGAGAACGAAAATGGAAAAACAAATGATCTAGGGTTCCCAGAGTCGGCTGCCATCCATCCACTCAAGAGTATATATGGAGGCACCCAAAAGACTAAACTACCCTCACCTAATAACTAGGGATACAAGCCCCTCGAGGGCGGATTTGGAAGTCTTCGGAATTTCTTCATCGAACGGATGCCCGACGACCGCAATCTGCTTAGCCTCGACGCAAGCATTGCGATCCCGACGCGTGTCCTCCGCTTCGAAGCATCTCGGCGCCGGCGGCCAGGGCGGTCAGACCACCCCCCTGGGCGGTTAGACCGGCCAGGGAGATCTGACCGACCCCAGGCGGTCTGACCGCCCCTCCTGGGCGGTTTAACCGGCCTGGGTGGCCGCATCTCCTCGTCGAGTCTTTGGCCTCGGTTTTGTGGCTCAACCGAGTAACCCAGTGGTTTTCTGGTGAACCACTGCAAACCCCGCGAACTCGGTGTAGCCTCCGCCAATCTCCACTCATGACTCGGCTCCCACGTAGTCCCGGCTCGACCTTGGTTTTGAAGCTCTACCAAGAAACCGTCCATGACTTTATCTAGCTGTTCATGCCACCATGCGGCCCGCACTTGACCCCACTAGCCACCGGGTCCCTCGAACGAAGCCTACTTGTCTTCTCCACACCTGGAGGCCTCACCGGCAACGACCTTTCACGCTTGTTCTTCACCCGCACCAACATGAGTCAAGCCACAACTTGCACCTGCAATACTTAGCCAAGAATCAGTCCACACAACGTTGTCAATCACTCATCACACAAGGAAGCGACCATCCACCGGTCCTCGAACCACACATGGTCCTCAATCTCCCCCTTGATGAGTGCATTGACAACACCCACATGAAGTAACACAAGAGAAAAGGAAAAGAAAATAAACAAATAAAAAGGAAACTCAACAAGCGATCGAAACCAAAGAAAGGTGAAGAGCAAGATCACTTGAAGAAGACAAGTCTCGGACCCCTTAGGCAAGGGCAACGGCTCGACACATCCGAGACAAAATCATGCTCAAACAAAGAGCGCAAATCATCGAACCAAAGCTCGAACACCACAAAGAGCTCGCCCTGCACATATGCAAGCTCCCCCTTGAAGGACCGATACGGCGAACCAGAGAGGGGGGGAGTGAATGGGAGCCGATAAAAATTCTTCTCGAAGGAGATGAAAACTCCAACAAGACGAACACGGCTTCCAACACACGTCTCCGACTCACTACCAAGGTTGGTCAAGCCCACGTAGCCACTGGAGTGCCACTGGACCTAGGAGCCAACACGCAACCTTCCGACCCGAGAAACGCGGCGGAAAAACCAAACCTCGAGTCTACAGACCCACACCGGTCGACCGGTGAGCACCGGTCGGCCGACCGGTCCCTGTAGGTGAACCTGAGCAATTTCCACTAAGTGGCTCTACACCGGTCAGACCGGTGAGACACACCGGTCAGACCGATGGAAGCCAGAAAGCCCCCAAGGCACCAAACAGGCCAACCGACCACCAAACGGACCCAAACTTGAAACAGCAGCACCACGGGTCAACAGAGAACACACCAAGACGCTCACCCGAGCGAAAACCCACAAGGGCTTGCACCGGTCAGACCGGTCAAGAGCACCGGTCAGACCGGTGTAGCCTGGGCGCTCGGGATGAACAGCACCCGCGGGTCAACTCCCCCAAATCCAAATCTCGATCTCCCGAATCGCTCCACGGACTTGAACAAGACTTTGGGGATATCAGGAGCACCTCATGAGGAGTCCATAGCCAAGTTTAATCCCACCAAATCTCGTCCAAAAAGGAGGAATCGAAGAAATCCCGCCGGAAGCACTTCCAACCCAAGAACTCAAGAAACCCCAAAAACGAGCACTTTTACTCACGGATTTGGGAGGGGAATCACAGCCCAAAGAACCACGAAGGGTTCCCACAAATTTCCCCCATCAAATCCCCAAGAGAAAAGCCCCGAAAACACCCCAAAGAAATCACGAAGAGAGAGCTCCGAAAATCACCACCAAGAACAACCGGGGAAAACACATCCAAACCTTGAGGAACCACGCCGAATCATCTATACATGAAACAAAGGTTCGTACAAGGTCTAGCAAGCCGCCCGATCATCCATCCCTCTCTACAAGATCTCTCCGTGAAGCTCTCTTGCTAGTCCTAGAGAAAACCTAAGGAAAATAGGTGGAAAATAGGAAAACAAATGAGCTAGGGTTCCAAGAGTTGGCTGCCATCCTCTCACCTCTTGGGTTATATAGGCGGCAACCGAATGTCTAAAATGCCCCTCTCTACTAACTAGGGATACAAGCCCCTCAAGGGCGGATTTGGAATTCTTGATGTCTTCACCATCGGACGGATGCCCGGCGACCGCACCCTGCGTAGCCTCGACGCAAGCCATGCGATCCCGACGCGTGTCCTCCGCTTCGAAGATTCCGGACCGCGTCGTCGCACACCGGTCGACCGGTGCTCCTCACCGGTCGACCGGCCCCCACCGGTCGACCCCGGTCGGACCCACCGGTCGACCGGGTCGGTGCCGCCGCACCTCCGTCTTCGGTTCTCCGGTCTTGGCTTTGTGGATCAACCAAGGAACCCGGTGGTTTTCTCGGTGAACCACCGGAAACCCCGCGAACTCGGTGTAGCCTCCGCCAATCTCCACTCATGACTTGGCTCCCACGTAGTCCCGGCTCGACCTTGGTTTTGAGGCTCAACCAAGAAACCGTCCACGACTTCATCTTGTCGTTCATGCCACCATGCGGCCCGCACTTGACCCCCGCCGGCCACCGGTCCCTCGAACAAAGCCTACTTGTCTTCTCCACACCCGGAGGCCTCACCGGCGACGACCTTTCGCGCTTGTTCTTCACCCGCACCAACGAGTCAAGCCGCAACCTCGCACCCGCAATACTTAGCCAAGAATCGGTCCACACAACGTTGTCAATCACTCATCACACAAGGAAGCGACCATCCACCGGTCCTTGAACCACACATGGTCCTCAATCTCCCCCTTGATGAGTGCATTGACAACACCCACACGAAAGTAACAAGAGAGAAAAGAAAAAGAAAAGAAATGAACAAAAAGAAACTCCAACAAGCGATCGAAAGCCAAACAAAGGCAAAAAGCAAGATCACTTGAAGAAGACAAGTCTCGGACCCCTTAGGCAAGGGCAACGGCTCGACACATCCGAGACAAAGCAAAGCTCAAGCAAAGAGCACAAACCACCGAAACACGGCTCGAAAACTCCCAAAAAGCTCCCCCCCGCACACATGCAAGCTCCCCCCCGAACCAATGCAACTCCCCCCGGACGAATGCATGCAAGACACTACTTGAAACCAGGGCGGCTTCAACAAACCAGCCCCCGACCGGTCGACCGGTCAACACCACCGGTCGACCGGTGTGCAACATGTGTACGTAACCAAGACTCACACCGGTCGGACGGTGACCCCGACCGGTCGACCGGTGCACAACAAGAGCCCGTAAATGGCTCGAAACCACTCGAAAACTTTCTAAACACGTCCAGCAAGCCATTTCAAGCTCAAACTTCTCCCCCTTGTTGGCAATGCATGAATCAAGCCAAAAATGCAAAACTTTCAACCTAGAGCTTCTCAAATATACAAAATTCAACATAGGATGCTACACATGTCCAAATGAGCAAGTTAGGTACTCTACGGCTTCGTATTGATCTCAACTACATGATCACCAAGTTTCACAACCATTGGACGAAGCTAAGATGGATTTTGGCAATTTTGCGAAAAACTTGCCTCTCATGAGCAAAGTCCTAAACATGATCAAAGCATATCAAAATGGCAAAGCCACACAAACTTCATGCTAGGACAGCTATTCTAACCATAAGACCATCACAAACACCCACAAGCACCTCATGTCATGTCAAAGCCACCGAGCCATGTGCCTACTTCTATGTATGAGACTTCTCATTGGTAGGCATCATGCAACGGTTTAGCACCCAAAGAAAATTAAATTCAGCACATATGACATGGGAGCATATTTTCCAAGCATTTTTCATTTCATTTTCAGATTTGTAAATGGTACATGAAATGTCTTTGCGACAAAAAGGAACTTATGCTCCTCCACAAGATAAGTCAAGAGGGCTAAACATTCATAATGGCAAATGAGCCTTTGGCTCCATATGATCAATAAACTAGCTATCCAACCACAAATTAAGCATAGCAAGGCCACAAAAACATGTCAAGAGCATGTAAAGGCATTTAAACATGAGAGAGCATACATGTGACAATTTTCAAAAGCATAGCTATCAACCATGGATTATTCATCAAGATCATCAAGAGCTAAGCCAAACTAACCTTAGCATACCAAACAAGCTCACAAAGACATATATCTCATGCCATGGTGAACACTGTATATGAGAGAAGCTTTTCCTAATCAATGCATATGATACAAAATGCATGCAATCTAAGATACAAGGATGCCTATACATCATGTTACATATGCCATGCCAAATGCAAGAAATGCACAAAGGAAAGCTATACATATGCTACAAAGGAGCTCCCACACAAAACTCACAAACCACCGGCTCCTCGAGGGGAGGCAAAAAGGGCTCGACACCACCGGCAAAAGAGCAAAGGAGCACCAAACTCACAAGCTCCCCCTAAACACATGCACTAGGGCCAAAGAGCATACAAAGCTCACCCTACGCACATGAGATAGAGAAGGAGCAAAACAAACCAAGTGGCTTGACCAAGGCCACACACTTGAAGGTCACAAATACACTTACCTTTATCATTTCTTCACAATTCACTAATCCTTGTCCACCATTCCCGAAAGTGATGCACCAACATATCACCACCGGGATATGAAGCCGAAGAACCACCCCCCGATATCAACCAAATGTTCTCCGGGCCATCTACCTGCAACTCAAAACCAAGAGCGAGAGCGAGCAACCGACTCAACACTGGAGTTAGTTCCAAATGTGTAAAACCAGTGCCTAGCCATTTGCTCGAAAGTGGGGTTAGCAAAAACCAAACCATCTTTCCTACCAAAGCTACCTCCACGAACACCACCACGGTAACCACCATGAGGGAACCAACCCTCTCTCGCCCGGAGGAGGACCAAAACCACGAAAGAAAGCCCGTGGACCATCCCTCCTCTCCTTCTCAAAGCCATGACTCCTCCCATCCCCATAGTGAGCTCGAGGGGGAGAATGCCTAGCAACCGGCCTCCCGCAAACTTTCCGGACCAACCACCGTAACCACGACCTCCGTAAACAACCCTCGCACCGTACGAGCACGAAACCCAAGCCGCCCTCGTCCAGTGCCTCGCACCGGTCTGACCGGTGCTCCACACCGGTCTGACCGGTGTAGCCTGGGCAGCATCACCTCCAACAGCCTTCCGCTCTCCCCAAGCCCGGACTGACCTAACACTCGCCTTGGCCCTGGGCAACTGCACACGAGGCTCAAGTACACCATCGAAAGGGTGGTACTTGTCCTTGTTAGCCCACTCCTTCGCCATTCTCTCCTCACGCTTCCTCTTGAAGCAAAACGCTCTCTTGTGACCATCCTTCCCACAAAACTCACAATGGAAACGGATCGATCTGGGCTTAGGCTTGGGATGAGGCTCTTCACAAGGCTTCTCACTTGGTTTCTCACTAGGCGTTTCACTTGCCTTCTCACTCGGTTTTTCTTTTGGTTGGTTTGGCTTGGATGCAAACTTGTCTTTGGGTGTGGGTTGTGGTGGAACTGAAACATCCCCAAATTTCCTTTCTCTCTCACCACTGCCCTCACCAACCTTATCCAATCCCAAAGCCCAACCATCAAAGCGCTTACAGCTAGCAATCATCATACCAAGCTGAGGTTCTTGACTCGACAACCAACTCAGCGCTTCACGCAACTTATCATTCTCATCTTGCAAGCGACCAACACATTTTGCAAGATCCAAATTCTTCATAGCATGCAACTCACATGTAGAGCAAGAAGTAGAGATAGGCACTTTCAAATCAGCCTCAAGTGAAACAATGCGAGAACGGAGCTCAGCAATTTTCTCATGCAAACTAGGGCAAGAAGTGCAAGCACCAAGCAAAGTGGGTCTAGATTGTAGCTCAGCCAACTCAACCCTAAGCACATCTAGTTCCTCACACTTGGAGGCATACTTCTCCCTAAGATCAGTCAAGTCGGCCCAGAAAACAGAGCAATCAAGACAATCGTTCTCATCCGAAACAACGGGGCTAGCCTTAAGGGAATCAATCTCAAGCTTGCTATCAAGCACCCGTGTCTCTAGCTCAGCCACTCTAGTCCTAGCATCCTCGAGTGAAGATCTAAGCTCCTTCCTAAGCTTCTTAGCCTCTCTAAGCATGTGATCGCGATTATCAAGCAAGTCAACCAACTCCTCATTCTCCTTGCGCAAAGAGGAGAGCTCATCACATACCTCATCCTCGGAATCCAAGTCCGAGGCGTCCTTCTCGGCTTCTCTTGTCGCTCGAACCGCGAGCCATGCCGCGAAGTCGTCCTTGAGGCTTAGGCCCGTCACACAAAGGCCGTTGAGATACTTGCCGATGTTCTTCTTCTTCTTCCTCTTCTTGTCATCCTCTTCGTCTTCATCACTCGAGCTTGAAGACGTGTCCTCGAATCGGACTCGATGTCGCTCGATCTCTTCATCTTCTCTCGAGACCGCGTCTTCTTCTCATGTCCATGATCCTTCTTCCTGGACTTCTTCTTCTTGTCCTTGGACTTGTGCTTGTTGTGGCTGTTCACCTTTGGACACTCAGCGAAATAGTGTCCAGTCTTGCCGCACTTGAAGCATGTCCTCGTGTTCCTCCTCTCGTTCACGCGGTTCTCGTGCAGCCTCTCGAACCGCCTCGTCAGGAGCGCCAGCTCGTCCTCTCCAAGCTCGTCGAACTCCTCATCTGGCATAGACATCAAAGACGAGAAAGAGAACATCCTGGTGGATGGATTAGTGTTAGCCTTTCCTTTGGAACCACCAACGAGGGCAAGACTATGGGAATCAGTCGGTCCCTCGAGCTTGGCAGTCATGCCCCTATCCACCTCAGCCGACTTGAGCTTCGAGAACAGCTCGTTCACCGTCAGAGTATCGTACCGCTCCGACTCGACTATGGCCTCGAACTTTCCGCCCCATATCGTACGATCCAAAGAGTGTAAGAGCTTGACCGCTCTATCATGATCATCGTACGGGAGCACGTCCACATTGGCCCTCATGTTGTTCACCACCACCGTGAACCTCTGAAACAAGGCATCGATGGACTCACCGGGGAGATGAGTGAAGTTCTCGTACTCTCTCCGGTAGGTCGCATACAACCGTGCCTGAACCTGGGCGTTCCCAACATGAGCCTCCTTCAACACCGCCCAAATCCTACAAGCCAAGTGCTCGGTGTGCACCCGATCGAACTCGGGGCCGACACAAAGCACGAAACAAGTAGTCGACCGCCTTATTGTTGGCGTCGAAGCCGTCCCTCGATCCCGGAGCGAGGAAATCAACCGGCCGGACATAGCTCGTGTCCACCGTGACATCCCAAAGGATCCGACCCTTTCCGCGGAGAAAAGCACCCATCCGCTTGCTCCACATCCGGTAGTTCTTGCCATCGAAGTGTGGAGGACCCGAACCCCGTTCTCGGTACGCCATCCTTGGATCTTAGACCGGTTAGAGTCAACAAAGACCCGAACCGGCTCGATACCACTTGAAGGACCGATACGGCGAACCGAGAGGAGAGGGGGGGAGTGAATGGGAGCCGATAAAAATTCTTCTCGAAGGAGATGAAAACTCCAACAAGACGAACACGGCTTCCAACACACGTCTCCGACTCACTACCAAGGTTGGTCAAGCCCACGTAGCCACTGGAGTGCCACTGGACCTAGGAGCCAACACGCAACCTTCCGACCCGAGAAACGCAGCGGAAAAACCAAACCTCGAGTCTACAGACCCACACCGGTCAGACCGGTGAGCACCACCGGTCAGACCGGTCCCTGTAGGTGAACCTGAGCAATTTCCACTAAGTGGCTCTACACCGGTCAGACCGGTGAGACACACCGGTCAGACCGATGGAAGCCAGAAAGCCCCCAAGGCACCAAACAGGCCAACCGACCACCAAACGGACCCAAACTTGAAACAAGAAGACCACGGGTCAACAGAGAACACACCAAGACGCTCACCCGAGCGAAAACCCACAAGGGCTTGCACCGGTCAGACCGGTCAAGAGCACCGGTCGACCGGTGTAGCTCGGGCGACTCGGGATGAACAAAGCACCCGCGGGTCAACTCCCCCAAATCCAAATCTCGATCTCCCGAATCGCTCCACGGACTTGAACAAGACTTTGGGGATATCGAGAGCACCTCATGAGGAGTCCATAGCCAAGTTTAATCCCACCAAATCTCGTCCAAAAAGGAGGAATCGAAGAAATCCCGCCGGAAGCACTTCCAACCCAAGAACTCAAGAAACCCCAAAAACGAGCACTTTTACTCACGGATTTGGGAGGGGAATCACAGCCCAAAGAACCACGAAGGGTTCCCACAAATTTCCCCCATCAAATCCCCAAGAGAAAAGCCCCGAAAACACCCCAAAGAAATCACGAAGAGAGAGCTCCGAAAATCACCACCAAGAACAACCGGGAAAACACATCCAAACCTTGAGGAACCACGCCGAATCATCTATACATGAAACAAAGGTTCGTACAAGGTCTAGCAAGCCGCCCGATCATCCATCCCTCTCTACAAGATCTCTCCGTGAAGCTCTCTTGCTAGTCCTATAGAAAACCTAAGGAAAATAGGTGGAAAATAGGAAAACAAATGAGCTAGGGTTCCAAGAGTTGGCTGCCATCCTCTCACCTCTTGGGTTATATAGGCGGCAACCGAATGTCTAAAATGCCCCTCTCTACTAACTAGGGATACAAGCCCCTCAAGGGCGGATTTGGAATTCTTGATGTCTTCACCATCGGACGGATGCCCGGCGACCGCACCCGCGTAGCCTCGACGCAAGCCATGCGATCCCGACGCGTGTCCTCCGCTTCGAAGATTCCGGACCGCGTCGTCGCACACGGCCGGTCGACCGGTGCTCCTCACCGGCCGACCGGTCCCCACCGGTCGACCGGTCGACCCACCGGTCGGGGACCGGCTCGGTGCTGCCGCACCTCCGTCTTCGGTTCTCGGTCTTGGCTTTGTGGATCAACCAAGGAACCCGGTGGTTTTCTCGGTGAACCACCGGAAACCCCGCGAACTCGGTGTAGCCTCCGCCAATCTCCACTCATGACTTGGCTCCCATGTAGTCCCGGCTCGACCTTGGTTTTGAGGCTCAACCAAGAAACCGTCCACGACTTCATCTTGTTGTTCATGCCACCATGCGGCCCGCACTTGACCCCCGCCGGCCACCGGTCCCTCGAACAAAGCCTACTTATCTTCTCCACACCGGAGGCCTCACCGGCGACGACCTTTCGCGCTTGTTCTTCACCTGCACCAACGAGTCAAGCCGCAACCTGCACCTGCAATACTTAGCCAAGAATCAGTCCACACAACGTTGTCAATCACTCATCACACAAGGAAGCGACCATCCACCGGTCCTTGAACCACACATGGTCCTCACCCCTGAGCCAGAGCACACTCCCCCTGAACAAATGCAGCATGCAACACGGGAATGCAACAAAGAGCAAAAACCTGCTCACTCTGCCCAGGGCGATTAGACCGCCTACCCCAGGCGGTTAGACCGCCTACCATTCATCTGACCGCCTGGTGGCGGTTAGACCGCCCCATGTGACCGGCCCTGCACCAAACTGTTCAAAATTTGCCTGAACCAATTGGAACACCTTCCAAACACTCCCAGGTGCCCAGAGCATGCACAAACTTCTCCCCCTTGTTGACAATGCATGAATCAAGGCAAAATGTGAAAACTTTCAACATATAGCTTCTCAAATATACAAAAATCATCACAAGGAGCTACACAAGTCCAAATGAGCAAGTTAGATACTCTATAGGTTCATAATGACCTTAACTACGTGATCACCAAGTTTCACAACCATTGGACTAGGCTAAAAAGGATTTGAGTAATTTTGCGAAAAGTTACTCTCTCACAAGCAAAAACCTAAACATGAGCAAAACATGTCAAAATGGCAAAGCCACACAAACTTCATGCTAGGACAACCATTCTAATCATAAGACCATCACAAACACCCCAAGCAGCTCATGTCATGTCAAAGCCACCGAGCCATGTGCCTACTTCTATGTATGAGACTTCTCATTGGTAGGCATCATGCAACGGTTTAGCACCCAAAGCAATTTAATTTCAGCACATATGACATGGGAGAATATTTTCCAATCATTTTTCATTTCATTTTCAGATTTATAAATGGTAGATGAAATGTCTTTGCGACAAAAAGGAACTTATGCCCCTCCATAAGATAAAGCAAGAGGGCTAAACATTCATGATGGCAAATGAGCCTTTGGCCCCATATGATCAATAAAATAGCTATCCAACCACAAATTAAGCATAGCAAAGCCACTAAAGCATGTCAAGATCACATAAAGGTGTTTACACATGAGAGAGCATATATGTGACATTTTTCAAAAAAAAGTAGCCATCAACCATGGATCATTCATCATGATCATCAAGAGCTAAGCCAAACTAACCATAACATACCAAACAAGCTCTCAAAAACATATATAGCATCCCATGGTGAACAATGTATATAGGAGAAGCTTTTCCTATCCAATGCATATGATACAAAATGCATGCAATCTAAGATACAAGGATGCCTATACATCATGTTACATATGCCATGCCAAATGTAAGAAATGCACAAAGGAAACTATACATATGCTACAAAGGAGCTCCCACACACCCAACTCAAGAAATCAAACACACACCAAGTCCCCCCCCCCCCCGCAAACGAGTGAAAGTTGCTTGATCTAGGGGTTTGGTGAAAATATCGGCTAGTTGGTCATGTGTGGGTACATGGATCAAAGCTATCTTTCCTTTCTCTACGTTGTCTCGCAGAAAATGATACCTCACTTCTATGTGCTTGGTTTTGGAATGGAGCACTGGGTTCTTTGCAATGTTATGGCACTGGTGCTATCACATTGAAGTGGGACATGGGTATACTCCTCACCAAAGTCACTCATGGTGTATGAATTCCAAAGGAGCTGAGAGCAACAACTAGCAGCGAAAACATACTCGGCCTCGGTAGTGGATTGAGAAACACTCGATTGTTTGCGGGAAGACCAAGACACCAAAGAAGAACCCAAAAACTGGCAAGTCCCAGAAGTGGACTTCCTATCCAACCGACACCCGGCAAAATCCGCGTCTGAAAAACCATGAAGCGCCAAAGAAGAGGACGCGGAGTACCAAAGGCCGAAGTCGGGAGTGTGACGCAAGTACCTGAAAATTTGCTTCACCGCTTGCCGATGCGAAGTCCTCGGAGACGCTTGAAAACGAGCGTACAGACACACCGAGAACTGTATGTCTGGCCTCGTTGCCGTCAAGTAGAGGAGTGACCCGATCATGCTCCGGTACTCCTTCTGGTCCACGTGTTCACCTTCCTCATCCGCATCAAGAGCCGTAGTCGTACTCATCGGCGTCGTCATAGCCTTAGAGTCCTCCATCTTGAACTTCCGCACAATGTCCTTGGTGTACTTAGCCTGGTGCACAAATGTTCCTTCCTTTGATTGTTTGATTTGTAGCCCGAGGAAGAACTGCAACTCACCCATCATGCTCATCTCAAATTCCCCGCTCATATCCTCTCGCAAACCTTGCAACAAGAGAGTTAGACGAGCCACCAAAGACAATATCATCCACTTACACCCGCACAATCGGGATATCTCTCGCCCCGCCCTCAGGCAAAAACAAGGGTCGATCGACCTTCCCCATCTCAAAACCTCTCTCAAACAAGAACCCCCTCAACCTACCATACCAAGCTCTAGGCGCCTGCTTCAACCCATACAGCGCCTTCCTCAACTTGTGCACCCGGTGGGGGTACTTCTCACTCTCAAACCCCAGAGGTTGCCTCACATACACTTCTTCCTCCAACACACCATTCAGAAAAGCACTCTTCACATCCATTTGGTGCAACTTGAACCCTTTAGCCACAGAAAAGGTTAGAAGGATCCTAATCGCCTCCAAACGGGCTATGGGAGCAAAGGTCTCCTCGTAGTCGATCCCCTCCTTCTGACTGAACCCTTGAGCAACAAGCCTCGACTTGTTTCTCGCAACCTCACCTTTCTCTCCCTCTTTGTTTTTCCACACCCACTTTGTACCAATCGGCTTACACCCTGGGGGAGGGTCAACCAACTCCCAAACCTGATTCCTCTCAAAGTTCTCCAACTCCTCATGCATCGAATTAAGCCAATTGTGATCAGATAGTGCGTGTCCAATGTCTTTGGGCTCAAAAGTAGCGACAAATGCAGCATGAGCGAAATGAGAATTGTTTCGAACCCTCGACCGTGTAGTGCGTTCATTCATTTCGCCGATGATCCTCGAAGCTGGGTGATCCACTTGTAATCGCCGGGGAGGTTCTCGCCTCGATGCTACCTCCCCCTCAACATCAGCTTCTCCTCGTTCTTGATTTGTCGTCGTAGGTGTAGAAGAGGGTCCGTCCATCACCGTAGTCGAAGTAGTGGGTACATGTTCAGCCAGAGGCACCGCACCACCATCTTCATCTTCTCCATGTTCATGCTCCTCCTCCTGAAAGATCTCCTCGCCAAGCTCATCATCACCTGCACACTCAAAGATAAGCTGACTACGTGGCTCTGTCTCATCGAAGGTTACCTCGCAAGTCTCCACGATTTGGTTAGTTTCAAGAATGAGCACACGATATGCTCTAGAATGAGATGCATAACCAAAGAAAATACCATCGACAGACCTAGCCTCAAACTTATCCAACTTCCTGCCTTTCTTCAGAATGAAACACTTGCAACCAAAGACATGGAAGTGACTCACCTTGGGTGTGCGACATGCATCAACTCATAGCATGTTTTCTTCTTGTGCACTCTGAGGTAGATCCTGTTCGACACATTGCACGCGGTATTCACCGCCTCAGCCCAATACCTCCTCAGAGTCCTATGCTCATCAAGCATCGTCCGAGCCATCTCGCACAAGGTCCTGTTCTTCCTTTCCACAACACCATTCTGGGGAGGCATATACGGACTCGAAAACTGGTGCTCAGGCCCCAAGTCATGGCAAAAGGTTTCAAAACGAGAGTTTCTGAATTCCGAGCCATTATCACTGCGGATAGCTTGTATGGCATCTCCGTGCCTCTCGTTCCTCAACCTCAAGACTAGATCTCGAACAAAACCAAACGTCTCCCCCTTATCCTCGAGAAAGAACACCCACGCATATCGAGAATAGTCGTCCACCACAACAAGGACAGACCACTTCCCACCCGCAGATCGCACACGAGCTGGGCCAACAAGGTCCATATGGAGCAGCTCGCATGGACGCTCAGTCATCACATCGGTGAGAGGCGGGTGAGAAGAGGCTACCATCGTGGCATGCCTACACGGCGCACAAACCAACTCTTTCTCAAGCCTCAACCGTGGCAATCCTCGGACTAAAAAATCAGCACGAAACACCTGACCCTCGGGAACGACCATACAAACAAGGTCCCCTCGAGAGTCCAAAATCCGAGAACCCCCTGGCCGAAACAACACCTCGAATCCCTCATCCAACAACTGGGACACATAGAGCAAATTGTACCCCAGCGATTGAACAATAGCAACACGCCTCAGAGTGATCTTGTCACTCACATTTATCTCACCTTCTGAAAGCACACGCCCACGCCATTGTCCCCAAAAGTGATATACCTCTTCGTCACCACCGGGACGAGACTTGAGAACCACCCCCTATCTCCGGTCATATGCCTCGAGCAACCGGAGTCAATCAACCAAATGTTCTTCAAGTCTCCCACCTGAAATTCAAAAATGAGCATGTGAGCCAACAAATGACTCAGCACTAGGGTTAGTACCAAAAGAGTAAAACCAGTGCCGAGCCATTTGCTCGAAAGTGGGGTTAGCACACATCAAGCCATCTTTCATACCATAACTACCACCACGAACACCACCTCGGTAACCATTTCGAGGAAACCACCCCACGCTGCCTAGAGGAGGACCAAAACCACAGAAGACAACCCGTGGAGCATCCCTCCTCTCCTTCTCAAAACTGCGACTCCTCCCATCCCCGTATTGAACTCGAGGGGGAGAATGCCTAGCCAACTGACCACCTGTTGACTCTCCATACCAAACACCAGCAACACCACCTCCAGAACTGAAACCTCTCGACTCACCACCTCGAAAACCACTCCGCCCAGAATTCTGGGGGGGCCTAGCTAGGCCGGTCTAACCGCCCCCTCTGGGCAGGGCCGGTCTGACTGCCTAGCCAGGCCGGTCTGACCGCCCCCTCCAGGACTGCTCCTCGGCTGCGGGAACTCGCATCTCCCCATGCCGGAACACTTCTCACCACAGCTTTGCCCATGGGCAGTGGCATACGAGGCTTAGGTACACCATGGGAAGGGTTGTACCTATCCTTGTTCGCCCACTCCTTTGTCATCCTCTCTTCTCACTTCCTCTTGAAGCAAAACTCATCCTTGTGACCCTCTTTCCCACAATAGCCACAACGGAACCTCACAAGCTTAGGCTTAGGCTTGGATTGGGGCTGCTCACATGGTTTCTCTCCACTCAACTCCTCCACCGATTTCTCCTCACTATCCTTCTCTCTCACTTGCCCAAAGAACACTTTCCGAAAGTGCTCACAAACTTGATAGGCTTTTGGAGATCATTTGTGGGTGTAGGGAACACGGGTGGAGCTGGGGTTGTGTCTAGTCGGTTCCTAAGATGGTTAGGTTTTGGGGGGAAATCATTCTTGTGGTGGGTTTTTGGTGGCTCTGGGATATTCTCTCCACTTCCCTCACCAACCTTGGTTGCCCCAAGTCCCTCACCATCCTGCCTCTTAAATGCCTCGATCATCATTCTCAACTGAGGCTCATGACCCGACAACCAACCCATCAACTTTCTCAACTCATCATTGTCATCCTGCAAACGATCAACATAATGTGAAAGTTCCAAATTTTTCAAAGCATGCATTTCACAGGTAGAGCATGATGTAGGCATGGGTTCCTTCAATTTAGCCACAAGAGAACTAGTGTAAGCATGCATCTCATCAATCTTAGCATGCAAAACAGGGCAAGAAGTGCAAGCACCTACCAAAGCAGATCTAGATTTAAGCTTGGCCACTTCAACCCTAAGCACATCTAGTTCCTCACACTTGGAGGCATGCTTTTCCTTGAACAAAGCTAGATCAGCAAGAAAGATGGAGCAATCAGCACAATCAACCTCATCCGAAACAACAGGGCTAGCCTTATGGGAATCAATCTCAAGCTTGCTATCAAGCACCTATGTCTCTAGCTCAGCCACTCTAGTCCTAGCATCCTCGAGTGAGGCCCTAAGCTCTTTTCTCATTTTATTTGCCTCTCTAAGCATGTCATCACGATTGTCAAGCAAAGTATCGAGCCATTCATTTTCCTGGCGCAAGAAGGGAAGCTCATCACGCACCTCGTCGTCGGACTCCGAGTCCGAGTCGCTCTGTCTGCTCTTCTTGCTGCCGGAGCTCAGCGCAATGGTGCAGAAGCCGTCTCTAGCGAAGCAGCTCAGCCCGCTCAGGTTCTTGGATGCCTTCTTGTCCTTGCGACGATCTCCTTCGTCTTCACTGCTTCTCGAGCTCGAGGTGGAGTACACGGAACTGGAGCCGACGTCGCTCGCACCAACCATCGCTCGGGCCTTGCCTCGGCTTTCCTTCTTCCTCGATCGTCGCTCATCCTTGTGCTTGTTCTTGTACTTGCTCTTGTGGTCGCGCCTCGACCGGTACTTGCCATCGTTCCTCAGCTTGTGCTTGTAGCCATCCTTGTTCTTGACCTTCTCCGGGCAGTCGGCGACGAAGTGTCCCGGCTTGCCGCACTGGAAGCATGTCCTCGTGTTCCTCCTCATGTTCACTCGGTTCTCGTACATCCTCTCAAACCGCCTCGTCAGGAGTGCCAGCTCGTCCTTTCCAAGCACATCGAACTCCTCATCTGGCATAGACATCAAAGAGAAAAAAGAGAACATCCTGGTGGATGGGTTAGTGTTAGCCTTTCCTTTCGAACCACCAACGAGGGCGAAACTATGGGAATCAGTTGGACCCTCGAGCTTAGCAGTCATGCCCCTATCCACCTCAGCCGACTTGAGCTTCGAGAACAGCTCCTTCACCGTCAGAGTGTCATACTTCTCCGACTCCACAATGGCCTCGAACTTTCCGCCCCATATTGTACGATCCAAAGAGTGTAAGAGCTTGACAGCTCTATCATGATCATCGTATGGGAGCACGTCCACATTGTCCCTCATGTTGTTCACAACCACCGTGAACCTCTAAAACAAGGCATCGATGGACTCACCGGGGAGATGAGTGAAGTTCTCGTACTCTCTCCAGTAGGTCGCATACATCCGTGCCTGAACCTGGGCATTCCCAACATGAGCCTCCTTCAGCACCGTCCAAATTCTACAAGCCAAGTGCTCGGTGTGCACCCGATCGAACTCAGGCTAACACAAAGCACGAAACAAGTAGTCGACCACCTTATTGTTGGCGTTGAATCTGTCCCTCGATCCTGGAGTGAGGAAGTCCATCGGCTGGACATAGCCTGTGTCCACCGTGACATCCCAAAGGATCTGACCCTTTCTGCGGAGCAACGCACCCATCCGCTTACTCCACATCTGGTAGTTCTTGCCATCAAAGTGTGGGGGACCCGAACCCCGTTCCTGGTACGCCATCCTTGGATCTTAGATTGGTTAGAGTCAACAAAGACTCGAATCGGCTCTGATACCACTTGATGGACCGATTAGGCGACCAGAGAGGGGGAGTGAATGGGAGCCGATAAAAATTCTTCTCGAAGGAGATTGAACCTCCGACAAGATGAACTAGGTGGGACCCCAAAATCACACGCTCCGCACTTCTAGCTTCCGTTTGCCAAAACCACGTAGCCACTGGAGTGCTACTGGTCCTAAGAACAAACTCTACCAGCAACTTCAACACACACGCACCCACGACAGCGGAAACAACTCGAAAGCCGGATGTCCAGAAGGGGACGGTTAGACCGGGTATAGCGGGCAGTTAGACCGCCTCCACCAGGCAACCAAGAAAAATCCTCCGAAACACCTCTTTTGAGCACCAAAACGCACCACGGTTTCACCAACAAAGATCTCTGGTCAGGGCAATGCTAGCTACCAGAAAAACTTGGCGAAAACCAAAACTCTACCCAGGGGCCTAGGGGCGGTTAGACCGGCTACCAGGGGCGGTCTAACCTCCTGTACCCAGCAACGAACTCCAAACAAGAACACCTAGCAAACGGCACGAGAACGACCCGAAATTTCACCCAGACGCTCCTCTGATCAAGGCAAACAAACTCACAGAGGAAAATCCGGCGAAACAAAACTTCGACCTGGAAACACCCAGGGCGGTTAGACCGCCCCCTCCAGGCGGTTAGACCGCCTCTCCCAGAAAAACAGCCTGCGGGTCAAACCCTAACTTCTCGTGCCCGATCTCCCGAATCACTCCACGGATTGTAGCAAAACTTCGGGAATAGCTGGGTTACCTCCTGTGCAACCTCTACCTCAAAGGAATCGACCCGAATCGCTCACAATCAAGAGGAATCGAAGAAATCGCATCTCTAGGTCATGAACTCGTCCAACTCGAAAAACCACCAAATCGAGTCCGATTCAAGAGAAATTTGGGGGCAAAGTCACCAGCCAAAGAGGCACAAGATCCTCATACGTGACACCCACCAAAGACCCCAAGAAATCGTCCTCAAAACACCACCATCAAAGAGCTCCGAAAATCAATATAAATGAGAGCGGGAAAACCACCTTGAGGAACAACGCCGAACCATCTATACATACCATGAAGGTTCGTACAAGGTCTAGCTTGCCACGCAAACATCCATCCCTCTTTCTAGATCTCACATGAAGCTCTGAAGCTAGTCCTAGGAAAACTAGGGAAAAAGGAGAATGAAAATGGAAAAACAAATGAGCTAGGGTTCCTAGAGTCGGCTGCCATCCATCCACTCAAGAGTATATATGGAGGCACCCAAAAGACTAAACTATCCTCACCTAATAAATAGGAATACAAGCCCCTCGAGGCCGGATTTGGAAGTCTTCGGAATTTCTTCATCGAACGGATGCCCGGCGACCGCAACCTGCTTAGCCTCGATGCAAGCCTTGTGATCCCGACGCGTGTCCTCCGCTTCGAAGCATCTCGGCGCGGCGGCCGTGGCGGTCGGACCCCCCCCCCCCCCCCTGGGCGGTTAGACCGCCTAGGGAGATCTGACCGACCCCAAGCGGTCTGACCGCCCCTCCTGGGCGGTTTAACCAGCCTGGGTGGCCACACCTCCTCGTCGAGTCTTCAGCCTCGGTTTTGTGGCTCAACCGAGTAACCCAGTGGTTTTTTGGTGAACCACTGCAAACCCCGCGAACTCGGTGTAGCCTCCGCCAATCTCTACTCATGACTCGGCTCCCACGTAGTCCCGGCTCGACCTTGGTTTTGAGGCTCTACCAAGAAACCGTCCATGACTTCATCTAGCTGTTCATGCCACCATGCGGCCCGCACTTCACCCCACTGGCCACCGGGTCCCTCGAACGAAGCCTACTTGTCTTCTCCACACCTGGAGGCCTCACCGGCAACGACCTTTCGCGCTTGTTCTTCACCTGCACCAACACGAGTCAAGCCGCAACCTGCACCTGCAATACTTAGCCAAGAATCAGTCCACACAACGTTGTCAATCACTCATCACACAAGGAAGCGACCATCCACCGGTCCTCGAACCACACATGGTCCTCAGACGGGGGGAGGGAGCACATTGATCTTGAAGGCGTAATCCTTCACGGTTGTCTGCAGCGGATGACTGGTTGGTGGGACCCCTAGATGAACAGCCACCTTTCGAAGCTTCATGAAAGCATCATGGAACAATTTCGCTGACCAAGTGGCTTCCTCAGCAGTTTCTAGGGGCCGGCGGGCGGGGGTGGCGGCACCTCCTCAGGCGGGGGCGGCTTCACCTCCTCAGGCTCGGCGGGCGGGGGTGGCATCACTTTATCGGGCTTGACGGGTGGGGGCAGCGACACCTTCTCGGGCTTGGCGAGTGGGCGCGGCGGCACCTTCTCGGGCTCGACGGGCGGGGGCGGTGGCACCTCCTCCCTCCCTGCTTCCTGGATGGCTCACTTGATGATGCCATGCGCGCTCTTGAGGAATAAGAAGCTCTTGGATCAATTCTTGGTGACCAGAAACGTTGATGCTGGGGTTTTCTAGGTGCCGCGGTTGACGAAGTTCTTGGCCAGCCGGGATTTATATTTACTAAACGGCGAACTGTCAGGCGGCCAGTCACGCACCTCGGAACCCGTGTCCGCTCAAGAGAGCTCTTGGCCACAAAAAAGAATCATGTGGTCACAAGGAGACGTGTGACTGTTCATATTTTATTCAAAATACCAAATGCCTAACTACTCCTATGAGTTGTTCGATTCTTAAAAAAGCTATGAATTGTTCGTATTTTTATTAATTCTCAGGTGCTACTTTATGGGCCCTAATTTTTTAGGGAAGAAATTAAGTGCCATTTCAAAAAAAGTGTCAGTAGCATAGTATAAAGAAGGAAACCATTGCCCGCCCGCGGACCAGCCAACAAAGCGACACGGGTTTGCTAACCTGCGTCGGCATTGACTACTCCCTCCATCCAAATATTTACACTTGTTGACTTCCGTGCTTCACGTTTGACCATTCGTCTGATTTGAAAAAATTGTGAAAGTATTATTTATTTTACTATGACATGTTTTATCATAATATATATTTTAAGTATATCACAATTATTTTTACGTTATCACAATTTTTTGAATAAGACGAATGGTCAAATGTGATTTGTAACAGTCAAAGCGTGTAAATATTATGGGACGGAGGGAGTATCCATTTTGCAAAATGAATATTCAATCGCCCCCTTCTTCTTTCCGAAAGGATAAGAGCAGAACTTTCCTTAAAAAAAGTACAGAGGAGGCGTGAGAGGAGGCGTGGAGACAGAGACGACGACGAGCGCCGGAGAGAGGCCAAGCAG
This sequence comes from Cenchrus americanus, assembly GCA_947561735.1. Taxonomy (NCBI): domain Eukaryota; kingdom Viridiplantae; phylum Streptophyta; class Magnoliopsida; order Poales; family Poaceae; genus Cenchrus; species Cenchrus americanus. The sequence goes on from OX387244.1 coordinate 156,202,232, forward strand.
CGGATGACCCCACGCACCCGGGATCGAGGAGAACCCGAACGCAAAGCGGTGCCACAACTGGATCCGCGTGCGTGCCGGTGAGATGGCGGCGAAGAGGGAGACGACGATGAGCGCCGAAGAGGGGCCAAGCAGCGGTGGAGTGAACCCAATGCCGGAGATGAGGGTGCTCGACTGGATCCTCTCAGATTCTGACGAGGGTCCAAGCAACGGCAAGGAGGAGCGTGCTGGTGAGGGGGCAACGATGTGGGTGAGGAGCCTGCGCACGTTTGCGAGCATGAGTGTCTGGCAACTACGAAGAGGTGTCGAGGGAGCGGCGAAGAAGGTGTAGATAACCTCATCTCTGACTCTGGCAGCAACCATGACGATGGCGAGGCAAGTTTTTCTGAGTCTCACTACCTTTTTACTTGTTCTATAAATGGAGCTTAAGGTAGCTTGAGCTTGAGCTTCATAAAGTTAATTAGTTCCTATGATCATGTCTTCCACGCTTGTCATGATCTTATACCAATTTCTGAGGCAAATCAATTCTGAACTAAGTTCTGCTTTTACTTGTCACACCCTTCTATGAAGCCTAGGATAATTTTCAAGTTCTTATAATATATTTTTCCTATGACTGTTCCTATACTACTCCAAGTTCAGAGACAAATTAGTTCTGAATTAACTTTGTTGTTCTTGTACCATGTTTAACCCTGTTTCAGGCAAAACTCTTTGAGTCGCGAGCAGAGCTTGAGTTACTTCTAAACCTTAATGTCTGGGATTATGTTAAACTTTAGTTTGAAGAAATCATGAAAGAAGTGAACATCCTCATTAAAAAGGCTAAGCACATAAGGAGGTACAAGTATACTACTGAACAAAATCTCAAGGCCCTTGAAGGTGCGCTCGAAGGGCTTCAAGAATCCTTTGTTGCTTACGAAGAGGCTACAAAAAGAGCCAATCTTGATGGAGCATGATCTAGTTCAAGCTTGTTAATGTGCAGGGTCATTAGCCATACTTTTATGGATGTTCAAGAGGCATGCCTTTGTTGATGTGTATGGTCAGGTAGCACGACCCTAGGAAATAATGTGATGGACAAGTTCAGTCCTAGCCCGATATATGGACAAGTTAACCTTTTGTAATAATTATCTTTATTCATGTGGATAATTTATCTTCATCTTTGTGGACAAGTCATCTCTCTTATGATGTCTGTTTTGTCTCAGAAGATATGTGTGTTGATTGTGCCTGTATGTTTAGATGGAAGCAAGGAGAGATGGAGTTGACCTATCAATGAGGACAGACTCAAAGGAGACGATGATTAAGAAACCTCCGTCTCATTGCACTACCGTCGCGCTCCCGCCTCACGACAATGAAGAGAGCTTTCAGACTTTAATGATTGGGCTCTCGAACTAGTAATGGGCGTCAAATGCTCATCGGTAATGGACTTTATAGCACGTTACCAATACGGAGTGATCAGTAACAGACTTAAACAGCCCATTACCGATTGGGTATTGATCAATAACGGACTTTACTAACTTGTGTAACAGGCTCTATTTAATGTATGTTACAAAGAATTCATGTAATTGGCGTTTAAGAGACCGTTACCAGAAGTCCACATTGGTAACGGGCATTGCGGAGGCCAACCCCAGGGTCGGCCTGTCACGCTTATCTGTAACGGGCACCAAGTCACAACCGTTACAGATGTGGGTGCATGTAAAGGGTGTTAAGGGCCCGTTACAAATGCTGCGTGACCTATTTGAGGTTTTCACGTAGTGTAGCGATCAAGTGCTTCCACTACGACTTTGTCTTCGCTTTGGTTTTCTTCTTCTCCAATCCATTCCAAATAGATTGTATAGGATGTTCTTGTAGCCATGGTGGCTAGAGGTGCATACCTGACCTAATGAGCGTTTTCATCTTGTCCTTTGGATTCGCCCTAGGCTAACCCGCACAAATAGGAGTGCCTTGGGACAGAATGGTGGCTCTAAAAGGCGGGCGTCTTCGGAGTTGGAACGGAAGCCGGGATTTAAAGAGCCTTTTTTGTGATATTCAATTTGCTTTGTTCATCCATTATTGGAACTTCAATAAGTGCTCGATCCAATCCCTCTAGATTGGTTTTACCTATCCCTCTCTTTCTCTTGCTACCTCTAGTGCTTTGTAGATTAGATGTGTTTTAAGGTTCTTCCATAGCTTAGATGCAAAACCCCTTTGCAAGATCAAAGTGTTTTCCGCTTATTAGATTGGATCTTGTGTTACACATTGTTCCACAGATTCGATACCTTGGGTTCACAATTAAGGGAAGAAGGGTCCCTTGACTATGACAGAGGACTTGTCCGCTTACAAGTTCAAATGAAACTTGATACGCATATACACCATCAACAAGCCCCTTATTATGGCACCGTTGCCAGTGAAAATGTAATCAAGATTCAATCTAGTATTGCGTTTGTGAATATTTACAGTTTTTCTCATGATTTTTCTTTTGCATCTCTTAATTTTGATCATCCTTAAAAGAAAAAAAATCAATCTTGGGTTTTGCTAAACCCTAGTTTTCTTTTTATTATTTGTTATATTTTGTTTATTGCTAACCCTACTCTGAGATGGACTGCTACATCTCCAACAAAAAAACATATATTTTGTGGATGGTCTAGAAAAATTATGCAGGCAAAGGTGAAGTGCAACACAAGATCTAAAAGCGGAGGCCGAAGAGAGTTGGAATCTACAAGAGAAACACCACCTCCAGGATCGAGAGGAGATCAACCTCATCGCCACTCATCATAGGGAGATCATTCCTCAAGATTTTCGGAGCAATAGACATCGACAAAAGGGTAGATCAAATTTGACATCGATGGCGTGAGGAGTGCATTCAAGTCAACCATGATTCGAGGTATGCAACATGATTCATGTTAAATACACTCTACCTCATCATTGCATCAGAAGGGAGGAGTCAAGGGGGAATGAAGCAAAGAAGACACAAAAGTTGTTGCATCCGTCAAGACCAAGAATCAACGCCTGCTTGCAAAGGCCAAAAAAGATGACTAAGCCAAAGAATAAACCTAAAGCAAAGCCAAGGATGGTGTAGAAGTGGAGTCCCCAAGATTGCAACGCCCACAAAGAGCATTGATCCGAAGTAAAGAAGAGAAAAAGTCTAGCTATAGACTATAACGAAGCACTTGCGGCAGGCAACCCATTCATCGAGTCAAGAATAAGCTACCAGGAGGACAACCCCTTGAAGAGTCAAGCTACCAGAGGGTAACCCGAAGAATTTTTTCAAGTTTTTCAAGTAAGTTGGTCTTATAATTTTATATGCATTACATATTATAAATTTCTATGTGGTTGAATAATTTTTAGAGGCATTATATTGATCATAAACCGATGACTTGAGCCATCCCAAGTTTTGTTTGCATTTTATTTTTGAGAAACTAGTACCAAAAATTCAGAATGTACCCCAACCTTTCATCCTCTCCATGATGTTTAGGTTGGCTTGTTTCATATGTTAAAAACACGCGAGTAGAGCCTTGCTATGTTTCTTTATGTTTTAATCTTTGACGCATCGTAGGACTTGCGTGAACCTAAGCAACTTGATTTTTGGTTTCATTCAACTTGGCATCCATTAGTTTCTCTAGATTTAGAGTTTTTCTAAGCCCCATTGACTTTATTTTTATTCAAAATATATCTCTCATGTTTGGCCAAAATTAGAACCAAAACCTATACCGCCACGGTCATGCGGGAGGAACTTGCTATCAATCAATGAAAGCAATCAATCCTGGTGCAACCAAAATAAGTTTTATAATTGTTTTTGATGCCTAAAAACTCCTCTAATGATATATTTGTACTCATCTCTAGCATTGAGTTAAGTTTTAAAGTTTCAAAACTAGAGGAGTAATTAGCATCTAAACATGATTAAGGGAGGGTTTTGAGCTTGATTAACATATAGTGCCCCATGATGCATCTTGGAAGCCTCCATCGTTTGGCATCTTGGGCACATGCAAAGGACAAGCATGGGGGAAGAAAGGGCTTTGTTTTGCAGGAAATTAGTGGAAGCGTAAGAGGCAAGAAAAAAAGGTAGTGACACAAAGCAAAACAATGGAGGTGGAACATTAATCACGCAAGCAAAGGTGTGGTTGTGAACGATTTGGGCAATTGAATCTCAAGGATCATGTGGACACAAGGAAAGAAGGGAGCAAGAGGCACCTCAAAGAAAGATCAAGCCCCTGGTGCTCCCCTTTGCCAGGTAAGTAATTTATGCATTTATTAATTTGTGTTCTTGAGTTCTTAGCCCATAAACAGCCTGTTCGGTTGGCTGGTGGCTGATGGCTGGTGCTGGTTTGTTCTGAGAGAAGAGTACTGCTGGCTGGTTGCTGGTGGCTGATTTGTTGTGAGAGAAAAGTACTGCTGGCTGGTGGCTGAAAAGCCAAGCGAACAGGGCGAAGTTTCAGAAACAACCTAGAAAAATTTGAGTTCCATGGGGATAAGGATCTTGTCATGTAATCATCGATTCTTTTGTTGATAATGCTTTGATGCCTAAGGCTAGCTACCATGCTTAATGGGAGTATGAGATCCGCTGCTCTCGTACATCCCATCAACATATCTTCTGAAGGTTTAGCTAAAGTGGCCTCATGTTCACACCTCATTAGTTTAGCTTCACCTTGATAGGCGGTTGCATGTTTAAGAATCCACAAACCCTATGGGCTAATATCCATCCTACCTTGTGCACCTCACTCACCAGCCTCCAACACTAATAATAAAGAAAATTCACCATAATTTCCATCACTCTATATACTTCTCTTGTGTGTTTCTCCCACCGGCAAGAAACCCCCGGTGCACTCGTTGTGAGTTAGTGCAACTTTGGAAGAGAGTCACCAATATCTTCCCCACGAAGACACAATCATCGAAGGCACCATCATTGAGCTCTTCGAGGAGGCACTCGATCTCTGAGTCTCCCCGAAGCATGGAGGAAGATGTGGTACCACCGAAGAGCGACACGTTGAGGAGTACACGAAGTTCGTCCATGCAGCACACCGAACCGTGAGGACACACGGAAGAGCCACCTGTTCCACCATGATGCTCAACTCGTTCACCCGCTCCACCACCATACACTCCTTGGTGTTCCAATGGATGTATCATGAAGACGGAGGAGGAGGAGGAGAGACGTGTTCGTCATGAGAAGAGGCTCGAGCCAAATGTTAATTTTGATGACGTCCTCCAAGTGTTGGATTCTACTAGAAGATCAAATCTTGAGCAACCTTGGATGGGTGCGATTCTTTATGGAGTTGGTGTGAATACTCACAAGGAGCTTGATTTGGAAGTTCTTATGACATTAGCACTGGTCATTAATGAAGGATGTCGCGCCTCTAATTTTGCCTTGACGATGAAGAGAAATTAGTTCCTTATGAATATAATGGAGAACTACTCAGTTACAAGAAGGAAGCCCGGAGCAAGATGATACCCAAGAAAAAAATATTAGAAGGGTTTTTGGGGAAATGATTTCGAGAGAAGATTACAAGGAACCCAAAATTTCTACTTGTCGGGATTTCTTCGAGATCGAGTACATGAATTACAGAAAGTGGGCATGAGAGGAGAAGGTACAAGTTGATGAAGGTTATTATTCCTCTTTCCAACATGGGGCTGAATTTATTTGTTGAAGGGAGACAAAAATTGGTTAGAGCAAGGATTTCTTGTACCGACGAAAAAGAATAAAAAAGAAGAATTGTTGAAGAAGGATCATCCTCCGTAGCCGAAGATGAAGGAGGGGCTGCACATCAAGCTAATAAACAACCACATGGAGGGATCCCATTGCCACCACCTTATGGATATGAAGTATGCCAAATGCAAGCATGGGGGAGTGGGGCAGCCACGCCACCACATCCTCCACCATACATGTTCCTCACAAAGTTTTCATGGTGCTGCATCCAATAAATGCAAGAAGGAGGAACCGCAAGCATTGCCTATCAAATTGGGAACCTTTACCATTGGAGCAGCTTAGACGCGGACCGGCACAATCATAATACAAGCAAGGATACAACACGCTGAACCATCAATATCGACCGCCGGAAAATAAAGGAATAAGGAGGAAGAAAAGAAAATAATAATGCTTTCAAATTCGGTTTGATTTCTCCTTTTCCTTTTCTTGATTTTCAGTTTTGTGCAAGTTTATATATGTGTAGCATTTTCTGTTTTTATTTATTTTCAGCATGTGTGATAATAGTAGAGTTAGTTAAAATCACCATGAATAAAGTTTCCCACCTTGATCAACCTTTGGTAAAAATATTAAGTTGATGCCATAATAATATAAGATGAAAAGTTGCCGCTTTGCTCAACTGTTGTACTTATGTTATGCATGATTAAGCTAATGCTCACTTTAATATGAATATGAAATTAATTAAATGCTTGCTTAATCTTTTGTGGAGGTTATGATAAAAATAAGACCCATAGAGTCATTTTCATGCTCTAAATTTTGGATGAGTTAAAGATGATTTGTTCTTAAAATATATATGCTAACCATGTCATTAATGCTTCTTGCATTTTGTGTATATATATATACCGTTGTGCTAATCTACACCCTAGGTGTAGAATCGTATTCTACACCCAACAGTAATTACTGACCAAACTGCGTAAGAATTACTGAAACAAATCGCGAGATTACTGAACTAGTAATCCCGAGACTTAGTTCAGTAATTGCTAATCAGTTTGGTCAGTAATTACTACTGGGTGTAGAATGAAATTCTATACCCAGGGTGTAGATTAGCACGTGTAATTAATGCTTCTTGCATTTTGTATATATATATATAAATATATATATAAACCTTGGTATAAAAGAATTATTTTTGGGTGAGTTATTCAGGCCATGATTTCTCTCGCCCGAGACTAAGAAGCTGGTCATTCCATTTTTGCGTATCTATCTTTTTGCTAGCCTTTCTATCTGTGCATTGTGTATCCCCACATCAGAGATTTCACAAACCTCCCGGATATCCACCCGTAAAACCAAAAATATCATCTTTTGTGTTTACCTCCTTTACCACAACCTATCATTGAGTATGGATCGTCAATTCAAGGAAGATTGCATGATGGTGCCAAGGTTGAAGATTTCAAGTATCTCTCCAAAAGAAAAATATTTCTAATACCTACCTTATCTCTATCACCTCTTTGCCCGAGGACGAGCAAACGTCTAAGCATCGGGGAGTAGGTAGGTACAATGCAATTTAGAGTTCAAGAGGGAGCAAATAAAAAAATTATGAAAGAAGAACAAAAAAATGAGTATAAAGAAAAAAGAGATAAAGAAAATATGTATGAGAAAAGAAAAAATATGAGTTTATAAAGATAAAACAAAGTGAACTCTCCGGTTCTCTAGAGTGCATTAGGAACCTCAAATGTTTCAAGATTTAAGATCGAAACTCTTCTTTCTAACCATGTGCAATCCAATAAGGAGGACTTCCTTTGAGCCTCGAGATCACTCTGTGCCATGTGCACATGTCCACCTATCTCAAAGTGTGTATTTTTCTCCCCCCCCTCCTTGATATAACATTATTTTGCAATGACCTTTTTGATGAGTCTCGGTAAGACCATGAGAAGCTTGTCTTGTTTTGACAACATCTCATTTATAATATCTTGGTAGGACTAAAATTTTGTCATATAGCTCCACATAAAGCCTTCCACTATATATATTGAGAGGGGATAGGAGTAGAATGAATAGGCTTTGAGAGACAAGATAAGATGATACACTACGCGGGTGTAGATCGCCTTTGGTAACGGGCAATGCGCCCGTTACCGATCAAGTGTTACAAATAAGCCAAGAAAGGTAACGGGCAGATAAGTCATATTCGTAACGGGCATTAAACAACGACCGTTGCCAAAACTAGCCACCGATCACGTGAAATGGCTGTTTTTCTAGGCCCACAGGGAACTTTCGCAACGGGCACCAAAGAAAAGCTCGTTACATAAGCTCAATATCAGAGACGCCCGATGTGCACCTGCGTCTCCACTGTCTTGACGAAATGAGACGTGTCTATTTCACGTGCGTCTCAGCACAACTGGTATTCGTAATGGGCATCAAACAACGAACGTTACCTCAACTAGTCACCGGTCACGTGAAATGACTGTTTCTCTGGGCCCACATGGAACTTTGGTAACGGGCATGAAACAGAGCCTATTACTGTTAAATTAACATCAGAGACGCTTTCTCTCTAAACCGGCGTCTCCACTGTCTCGACGAAATGAGACGCATCTGTTTCTACGCGTGTCTGCTTTCTCTCTATTAAAGGAGACGCTTGCTTTCAACCTGCGTCTCCTATATCTCGATGAACGGCCAGGTCCTGGGGCCCACCGGACAGGACTGGTAACGGGCTATTATACTGCCCGTTACATTGTGGGCATTTTTGTAATAGGCTTTCCGAATGAAGCCCGTTACTTACTGATCAGTGTTTGTAACGAGCTTTAATTAATGCCCGTTACAGATATGGCGGCCATCCCTACAGTAACCCGTCGGTTGCGAAGGCATCCGGAACCGGCCCAGATTTGGCGACCACCGGGGCTGCATCCTGGAACCAGCAAGGATATGGCAGCCACCACAGCAAGGAGACATCACAAACACATTCTCACATCACAAATATTGGCAAAGCAAGATCACGTTTATAGACAAGCTAGCTAGGATCACATTAAGTTTCAAGTTACTCTCATCAGGGCTTGTTTGGATGGAGTCATGAGAAAACAGACTGAACCAGGCAGTATCTGACCCCAACCAAGCAAGCTAAGTAGGTTTCTCAGGCAACAACACCTGACTAAAGAAGACTTAATGAGTTTCCTTAAGAATGTACTCGCACAGCATCTCCCGGACACGCTTTACATCTTCTGTGGAAACATCTACAGGAGGTTTGAAATCCTGCAAAATACAATCATTTATGAGAATACAAGTAGGAATCATTTTATAAAATCAGATGGATAATATGAGCAGAGACAATGTTGAGCATTATTATCTACTTACAACATCGAGTAGTCTTAACATATGGAATGCCACATGGAATCCACACAAAGAGGACCCCTGTGGCTGCTGAGCACACTGCATCAAGGTACCAAAATGACAAGTTAATGTAGTACCAAATAGGTAAGAAGGGACCATAAAAAAACCTCGGTCTTACATCGAGATTTGTTGTGCTTGAGTGTGGCTTTTGGCTTTTTTTCTTTCCTTTCGTCACTCTGTACTGTGCATCACCAGAGGCCCTGCATGATCAGCAATACCAATTAGAAACACTAAGAGATTGATTTTTTGTGAAAAAAATATTGTACCAAAGGCCTTGCATGGTCATCAATACCAATTAGAAACACTAAGAGATTGAATTTTTGTGAACAAAACCTACAAGAAACTGACCAGTTCAAAACATTTTGGAGGTCTGGGAACTTTAGCGGGGGATGTTGTTTATCGGAATCTAGATACCAAACCACTGTGAACTTCATACAGACATACACAGTTCATATTTTACTTAATTAGCATTCTGGGATAGGTGCTAACCATTTTGACAAGGACACAACAATATGCTTATATATCAAAGCAGAGAATAGATTCCTTCAAGTGGTTCCTTGTTCAACTTGAGCAGCGTTGGATTGTGTGTTCCATATGTACATGCAACAGGAGGATAAAGCAATGATCATGAAATTATATATGACAGTAGTGAAACAACACTCAAAACACATAATGACACCAACAATAACAATATATATGACAGTAGTGTAACAATTAACACTCACAACAAAGCATAAGACAGTATAGTTATCACTACATTCAAAGCATAGCAGAATTTAAGTATGATAACATCCTTTATGCTTTTCATGAATTTACAGTGCAAAAATTATAGCAGCAAGAACGTGAAAATGAATTTCAACATTTCATATAACTTCATCTTAGCAACAATTTATTCAAAACAGACTTGGAGCAACAAAATTCATCCATCAAATCCACAGTCAATCAATTAAAGATGAACTATTAAGGCATGTCTCCCTAATCCACCTTGACATGAATATATAGCAGATTGGGTGGACTACATTATAATCCACAGAGATGCAATTCCCAATGTGAGGACCATGTGTGGTTCGAGGACTGGTGGATGGTCGCTTCCTTGTGTGATGAGTGATTGACCACGTTGTGTGGACTGATTCTTGGCTAAGTATTGCAGGTGCAGGTTGCGGCTTGACTGGTGTTGGTGCAGGTGAAGAACAAGCACGAAAGGTCATCGCCGGTGAGGCCTCCTGGTGTGGAGAAGACAAGTAGGCTTCGTTCGAGGGACCAGGTGGCCAGTGGGGTCAAGTGCAGGCCGCATGGTGGCATGAACAGCAAGATGAAGTCATGGACAGTTTCTTGGTTTAGCATCAAAACCAAGGTCGAGCCGGGACTACGTGGGAGCCGAGTCATGAGTGGTGATTGGCGGAGGCTACACCGACTTCGCGGGGTTTCCAGTTGTTCACCAGAAAACCAATGGCTTCCTTGGTTGATGCACAAAGCCAAGACCGAAGAACCGAAGACGGTGCTGCAGTAGTGCCAGACCGGTCTGACTGGTGCGTCTGACCGGTCAGACCGGTGGGTACCGGTCTGAACGGTGAGGAGAACCGGTGTGACCAGTGTGTGACGACACAGTTCGGAATCTTCGAAGTGGAGGACACGCATCGGGATCGCAAGGCTTGCGTCGAGGCTAAGCAGGTTGTGGTCGCCGGGCATCCGTCCGATGGAGAAAGCTTGAAGACTTCCAAAACCGCCCTTGAGGGGCTTGTATACCTAGTTGTTAGGAAAGGGTATTTTAGACTTTTCGTTGCCTCCATATAACCCATGAGGTGAGAGGATGGCAGCCAAGCTCTTGGAACCCTAGTTCATTTGCTTTCCTTTTTTCCCCTTCCTATTTTCTTAGGATTTCCATAGGACTAGCTTGAGAGATTCATGGTGAGATCTTGTGAGAGGGTTGGATGATCGGGCGGGAAGCTAAACCTTGTATGAACCTTTGTGGTATGTATAGATGATTCGGCGTGGTTCCTCAAGGCCTTGTTGTGTTGTTCCCGGTTGTTCTTGGTGGTGATTTTCGGAGCCCTCTCATGGTGTTTTTCTTGGGGTGTTTTCGGGACCTTGCTCTTGGGGATTTGATGGGGGAAATTTGTGGGAACCCTTCGTGGTTCTTTGGGCTGTGATTCCCCTCCCAAAATCCGTGAGTAAAGGGGCTCGATTTTGGGGTTTTCTGAGTTTTAGGGTTAGAGGTGTTCTTGGCGGGATTTCTTCAATTCCTCCTTTTTGGACAAGTTTTGGTGGGATTAAACTTGGCTATGGACTCCTCATGAGGTGTTCCTATTATCCCCAAAATCTTGTTCAAGTCCGTGGAGCGATTCGGGAGATCGAAGTTTGGATTTGGGGGGGTTGACCCACGGGTGCTGTTCATCACGAGCTGCCCAGGCTAGACCGGTCTAAACTGGTGCTCTTGACCGGTCTGACCAGTGCAACCCTTGGTGGTTTTTGCTCGGGTGAACGTCTGGGTGAGTTTGTTGTTGTCCTGTGTTGGGGTTGTTTCATGTTCGGGTCAGTTTGGAGGTCGGTAGGCCGGTTTGGTGATTTGGGGGCTTTCAGGCTTAGACCTGTCTGACTGGTGTGTCTCACCGGCCTGACCGGTGTGAAGCCTTTCTGTGGAAGTTGTCAACTCTCACCAGCAGGGACCGGTCTGACCGGTGGTGCTCACCGGTCTGACCGGTGTTGGTCAGTGGACTCGAGGTTTGGTGTTCCGCTGCGTTCTCGGGTCGGAAGGTTGTTTGTTGGTTCCTAGGTCCAGTGGCACTCCAGTGGCTACGTGGGCTTGGCCAACTTGGCTAGTGAGTCGGAGACATGTGTTGGAAGCCGTGTTCATCTTGTTGGAGTTTCCATCTCCTTCGAGAAGAATTTTTATCGGCTCCCATTCACTCCCCCCTCTCTGGTTCACCGTATCGGTCCTTCAAGTGGTATCAGAGCCGGTTCGGGTCTTTATTGACTCTAACCAGTCTAAGATCCAAGGATGGTGTACCAGGAACGGGGTTCGGGTCCTCCACACTTCGATGGAAAGAACTACCAGATGTGGAGTAAGCGGGTGGCTACATTTCTCCGAGGAAAGGGTCAGATCCTTTGGGATGTGACGGTGGACACAGGCTATGTCCAGCCGATGAACTTCCTCACTCCAGGATCGAGGGACATGTTCGACGCCAACAATAAGGCGGTCAACTACTTGTTTCGTGCTTTGGGTCAGCTTGAGTTCGATCGGGTGCCCACCGAGCACTTGGCTTGTAGAATTTGGTTGGTGTTGAAGGAGGCTCATGTTGGGAATTCCCAGGTTCAGGCTCGGATGTATGCGACCTACCGGAGAGAGTACGAGAACTTCACACATCTCCCCGGTGAGTCCATCGATGCCTTGTTTCAGAGGTTCATGGTGGTTGTGAACAACATGAGGGCCAATGTGGATGTTCTCCCGTATGATGATCATGATAGAGCTGTCAAGCTCTTACACTCTTTGGATCGTACGATTTGGGGTGGAAAGTTCGAGGCCATTGTGGAGTCGGAGAAGTATGACACTCTGACGGTGAACGTGATAGAGCTGTCAAGCTCTTGACGGACGCCATTGTGGAGGCCATTCCCGAAGCTCAAGTTGGCTGAGGTGGATGGGGGCATGACTGCCAAGCTCGAGGGTCCGACTGATTCCCATAGTCTTTCCCTCGTTGGTGGTTCGAAAGGAAAGGCTAATACTAACCCACCCACCAGGATGTTCTCTTTGTCCTCTGTGATGTCTATGCCAGATGAGGAGTTCGACGTGCTTGGAGAGGATGAGCTGGCGTTGCTGACGAGGAGGTTCGAGAGGCTGCACGAGAACCGGGTGAACATGAGGAGGAACACGAGGACATGCTTCCAGTGCGTCAAGCCGGGACACTTCGTCGCCGATTGCCCGGAGAAGGTCGAGAACAAGGATGGCAACAAGCACAAGTCGAGGATGGATGGCAAGTACCGGTCGAGGCGTGACCACAAGAGCAAGCACGATGAGGACATGACACTCATGCATACGACCACGATTGGTGCATGGAATGGAGTAGAAGAAGTCCAGCAAGGGTTTCCAAGTCAAGAACGAGGTCCAAGGTTGATCCGGTTCGAGTCCCTGAGGTGGAGGCCAAAAGCAATTCAAGTTCGAGTCCAGTTCGGAGTCCAGGAGCAGTGCGCAATAAAATGGACGCACAGGTTGCATACGGAGTCGGTTTTGGACGTTCTATATATGGTTGGAAGCAGAATTTCATAGAGCTTCCAATGGCACTGGTCTCGTGCCAAAATTCGTCCTGAGTCAACAGGAATCGTCAAAACAAGTTGACGTCCAGAATCTGCCAAAGTGCTGCGTCGACAGTTTGGTTGGGCCATAGGCCCAAGTTAGGGGCGCCCCACCCCTGGTCGCCCCCAACCCTAGGACGCCCCGTCTCTTATATTTTCAGTAGCCGCCGCCTTAGAAACTTGAGTTTGATTTATTTGTTAGCCTTAGCTACAACCGAACAGCCGCCATCGTGCCGCCGTCGTGTAATTCAGACTCCACCTTCGAGTGATATTAAGATTGCTCGCCTCAGATTCTTGTTCGTTCTTCGATTGCGCGCAGGAATTGATCTTCGTGATCAGGCTGATCTTGCACCAGCAAGGTCGGTAACCATCGGGAGTTGGTTCAGCGATTGCATTGGCGCTTCGAGTCTCGCTCGTCGTAGTCGGATCGTGAGGGTCAACAACCACCAAATCGGATTTATCTCCACTCACCAAAAGATCGGGCACTCCCCCTCTATCAAGTGGTATCAGATTACAGGTAGATCGGTGAGTTTTATCGTGTGTTATCCCTTTAGTTTTGAGAGTTGTTCATCATCCTATCGTCCACCAGAAAAGCCACAAAAAATTCAGGTTAGAATTTTGTCCCAACAACCTTTTCGCTTCGCACTTTCATTCAATAATTTGCATTGTTGAAATTTTGTGCTTACACATCAATTGTTGCTGGTTGCACTGTGTTCCATCACCATTATCTTTTTCTTCGAAACGTAGACCACCGCCGCCATCTCGCTCCCTTGTGTATCCCACCCTACACCACGCGCCACACCGTCCCTGCTGTATCACGCCCACCATCAGCCAAGCGTCGATCCTTGCCCACGATCGTGCCTCCTTTTTCTTGCGTGGATTGTGCCCCCTTTCCTGGTTGTTTTGAAAAAAAATAAAAAAAAGGAAAGTCAAACAACAGACTGCAAGGGTTGCTGATTCCCGACCCTAGTTCGTGCTTGATAGAGGGGGAGTGCCCGATCTTTCGGTGAGCGGAGATAAATCCAATTTGGTGGTTGTTGACCCTCACGATCCGACTACGACGAGCGAGACTCGAAGCGCCAATGCAATCGCTTAACCAACTCCCGATGGTTACCGACCTTGCTGGCGCAAGATCAGCCTGATCATGAAGATCAATTCCTGCCCGCAATCGAAGAACGAACAAGAATCTGAGGCGAGCAATCTTAATATCACTTGAAGGTGGAGTCTGAATTACACGACGGCGGCACGATGGCGGCTATTCGGTTGTAGCTAAGGCTAACAAATAAATCAAACTCAAGTTTCTAAGGCGGCGGCTACTGAAAATATAAGAGACGGGGCGTCCTAGGGTTGGGGGCGACCAGGGGTGGGGCGCCCCTAACTTGGGCCTAAGGCCCAACCAAACTGTCGACGCAGCACTTTGGCAGATTCTGGACGTCAACTTGTTTTGACGATTCCTGTTGACTCAGGACGAATTTTGGCACGAGACTAGTGCCATTGGAAGCTCTATGAAATTCTACTTCCAACCATATATAGAACGTTTTATCAAGGTGGTATCAGCTTTCCAGGTTGATCAGTGAGTTTTATCGAGTGATTTTCATTACCCATAGTCCACTAAACCAAAAAAATCAGGTTAGATCATCGCCCCAACACCTCTCTTCACTTCGCATTTTCTTTCAATTTTTGCACTGTTGAATTTGCGTGCTTGTGCCTCGATTGTTGCTGGGTACTTTGTGTTCGATCCCTTGTTTTCTTTTACCCTTTCCACCGTCGCTCTAATCCTTGTTCTTGCCCACTGTGCTTTACCTGCCACTTGATTTCGTTGCCTTTTGCCGGACACAACCACCGGCCCTAGTCCCTAGCGTCAAGCTTGTTTCGGTTTTGATTTTTCCCAAAAAAAAGAAAAAAAGAGTCTGAGAAAGGAACGTCCAAAAAAAGGAAAGATAAAAGAAGAGTCCGAACCGGACACGCCACGAAAACATCCTGCGCGCGCTGGCCTTTTTCCCTGGCCGTGCGCCTCCCTTTGCAGTCCGAGTCTTTTTCTTTCAAGCAAAAAAAAACAAAAAAAAGAAGTTGAGACTGCCGCTGTTTATTGCTTCGCGCCGCCTGGCCTTGCGCTTCACTGCTGCCTTCTTTCTCTAGTGTTTTCTTTTTCCCTCTCAGCTCCTTGTTTTTTTCACACTTTGTTTCCAGCAATCGTCGGTACGTTTTAGCACTATTATTCAACTTTGCATTATTGTTAGATTGTGCTAATCCTTGACTTGAGTGCAGCCTACCTACAACTCCACAAAATTCTCCGACGAGCAGATCTCGTTCCCTCAGGCAATCACTCCTCCAATCTTTTACAGGTTCCACCGGTTGGTTGCAGATCGACCCTGTGTGCGTGGTAAGAACGGATAAGAATTTGATAATAGCACTAGTTTGAGCGCCTTTGTGAGCAAATACACCCCTATTTTGTTGTCGATTTTGTTTTTGTGTTTGTGCTAACAATGGCAGGCGACGACAAGAGGGATGACCAGCCGTAGGCCACTAAGACTAAGCTTGACACCATTGTGTCACACCTTGATGCAATGAAAACATTGATCACGAGTTTACAGAAGGAGATGGATGTTGGAGACTTCAGTGGACGCGCTCGTGGTGCGTGCATCCATGGTGGTAATGATTCTTTTGCTACAATTCCTTTTACAATTCCACCTTACAATGGCAAATATGATCTAGCTGCATATCTTGATTGGGAGTTAGCGGTCGAACAGAAATTTTCATGTCATGATCTTCCTGCTAGTTCTCAAGTTACAGCTGTTATTAGTGCTTTTACTGATCTTGCCTTATATTGGTGGTGTTATGAACGAAAAAATCCCATTAGCACTCCCGCCACTTGGGCTGAATTAAAAGCTGCTATGCGACGTAGATTTGTGCCTTCATATTATGCTCGCAACGCTTTACGTGATGTGCAGGGACATCGCTCGAAGCAATATTCTAACTCTTTTGCAGCAGAAACCTCGACATCTAGCTCAGCGCCCGCTCTCCCAGCGCCATCTACTCCCACCACTACAGTGCTCGAGAGCCCAACGCCATTCACGCCCACCACTACACCGCTCGAGAGGACGGCTGAACCTGCAGGAGCATCCTCGGATCCATCACTTCACAATGCACCTAATACTCCAACTGAGAACATAGGTAATGTCCATGATGCGACACTCACGCAAGGTGAGAATTGTGTTAATATGCTGAATTTTTCCACAAACCATACTTTAGTTGAGCAATTAATAATGGAACCATCTCTTGATTTATCTTTGTCACATGGTGATTTGCTTGATGTTTCTTGTGATAAAGATGCATGGTGTGCTACTACTTCCATTTTACATGCTAGTGCTGAAAATAAACTTGTTATGCATGTTTCTAGTAGAAGTGATGAGCTCCATTTGTTGTCTTCTTTACATACCTTGGGTTACATTGAATTCGATGATTTGTGTATTCTAGATTGTTTAGAAGAGAGAATTTTTGCACATGCTGATTTGCCATGGTTGTCTAGATATTCATATCATGTTATTGGCAGATATGACAACAAAGGACAATATATGGTACATCGCATTTACATTTGTACAAACCTGAATTCTCCTTTTGTTGTGCAAGATTGTGATCGATTAGAGGGAAACCATCATACAACCACTTTCCCATGTTCCTCTCGTAGTTTTGTTTTAAATAAAACTGTTGATTTCCAAAAAGGGGAGCATCATTGGTTCCTGCCATCTATTTCTGCATTGTCGTTTCTTGGTACTAATGTTTTGCAGGATAGTGTTGCCAAACATTTTGTGTCGTCCGCTCACGATGCTTACATGCTCGCTAAATTTTCTATGCCAGATGACATATTCACCAATTGGAAACATGATGACTTTCCTCCTCACAATAATTTTGATTTTTTTGGTTTTCGAAACCGCGTTTGCTCTTGTGTTGTGCAGGATCGGTTCCAAGTACAATCGACGCCGAGGACGGCTTTTCATCAAGAAGGGGAGAATGATGAGGACATGACACACATGCATACGACCACGATTGGTGCATGGAATGGAGCAGAAGAAGTCCAACAAGGGTTTCCAAGTCAAGAAGGAGATCCAAGGTTGATCCGGTTCGAGTCCCCGAGGTGGAGGCCAAAGGCAATTCAAGTTCGAGTCCAATTCGGAGTCCAGGAGCAGTGGGCAATAAAACGGACGCCCAGGTCGCATACGGAGTCGGTTTTGGACGTTCTATATATGGTTGGAAGAACAATTTCATAGAGCTTCCAATGGCACTGGTCTCGTGCCAAAATTCGTCCTGAGTCAACTGGAATCGCCAAAACAAGTTGACGTCCAGAATCTGCCAAAGTGCTGCGTCGACAGTTTGGTTGGGCCTTAGGCCCAAGTTGTGGGCGCCCCACCCCTGGTCGCCCCCAACCCTAGGACGCCCCGTCTCTTATATTTTCAGTAGCCGCCGCCTTATTAACTTGAGTTTGATTTATTTGTTAGCCTTAGCTAGAACCCAACAGCCGCCATCGTGCTGCCGTCGTGTAATTTAGACTCCACATTCGAGTGATATTAAGATTGCTCGCCTCATATTCTTGTTCGTTCTTCGATTGCGCGCAGGAATTGATCTTCGTGATCAGGCTGATCTTGCGCCAGCAAGGTCGGTAACCATCGTGAGTTGGTTCAGCGATTGCATTGGCGCTTCGAGTCTCGCTCGTCGTAGTCGGATCGTGAGGGTCAACAACCACCAAATCGGATTTATCTCCACTCACCAAAAGATCGGGCACTCCCCCTCTATCAAAGCACAAGAACAAGCACAAGGACGAGCGACGATCGAGGAAGAAGGAGAGCCGAGGCAAGGCCCGAGCGATGGTTGGAGCGAGCGACGTCGACTCCAGTTCCACGTACTCCACCTCGAGCTCGAGCAGCAGTGAAGATGAAGGTGATTGTCGCAAGAGCAGGAAGTCGTACAAGAACCTAAGCGGGCTGAGCTGCTTCGCTAGAGACGGCTTCTGCACCATGGCGCAGAGCTCCGGCAGCAAGAAGAGCACACAGAGCGTCTCGGACTCTGATTCCGACGACGAGGTGCGTGATGAGCTTCCCTTCTTGCATCAGGAGAATGAAAGGCTTGGCTCGTTTCTTGATAACTGTGATGACATGCTTAGAGAGGCCAAGAAAATGAGAAAAGAGCTTAGGGCTTCACTCGAGGATGCTAGGACTAGAGTGGCTGAGCTGAAACACAGGTTCTTGATAGCAAGCTTGAAATTGGTTCCCTTAAGGCTAGCCCTGTTGTTTCAGATGAGGTTGGTTGTGCTGATTGCTCCATCTTTCTTGCTGATCTTTCTTTGTTTAAGGAGAATCATGCCTCCAAGTGTGAGGAACTAGATGTGCTTAGGGTTGAAGTGGCTGAGCTTAAATCTAGACCTGCTTTGCTAGGTGCTTGCACTTCTTGCCCTGTTTTGCATGCTAAGATTGATGAGATGCATGCTTACACTGCTTCCCTTGAAGCTAAGCTGAAAAAACTAATTCCTACATCTTGCTCTACCTGTGAAATGCATGCTTTGAAGAATTTGGAACTTGCGCATTATGTTGATCGTTTGCAGGATGAGAATGATGAGCTGAGAAAGTTGATGGGTTGGTTGTCTGGTCATGAGCCTCAGTTGAGGATGATGATTGAGGCATTTAAGAGGCAAGATGTTGAGGGACTTGAGGCAAGCAAAGTTGGTGAGGGAAGTGGAGACAATATCCCAGAGCCACCACAAACCCACCACAAAAATGATTTCCCTCCTAAACCTAACCATCTTAGGAACCGACTAGACACAACCTCAGCTCCACGCGTGTTTCTTATACCAACAAATGATCTCCAAAACCCTATCAAGTTTGTGAGCACTTCCGGGAAAGTGTTCTTTGGGAAAGAAAGTGAGAAGGCTAGTGAGGAGAAACCGGTGGAGAAGTTGAGTGGAGAGAAACCAAGTGAGCAGCCACAGCCCAAGCCTTAGACTAAGCTTGTGAGGTTCATTGTGGCTATTGTGGGAGAGAGGGCCACAAGGATGAGTTTTGCTTCAAGAGGAAGCGAGAGGAAAGAATGGAGAAGGAGTGGGCTAACAAGGACAAGTACCAGCCTTCCGATGGTGTACTTGAGCCTCGTGTGCAGGTGCCTAGGGCCAAGGCGAGTGTGAGGACAGTTCAGGCTTGGGGAGAGTGGAAGGCTGTTGAAGGTGCTGCTATCCAGGCTACACCGGTCAGACCGGTGTGGGGCACTGGTCAGACCGGTGCAGGCCTGAACAGGCAGCAATTTGGGTTTCGTGCTCGTACAGGTGCGAGAGTTGTTTCTGGAGGTCGTGGTTCTAGTGGTTGGGCTGGAGAGTTTGCAGGAGGTCAGGTTGCTAGGCATTCTCCCCCTTGAGTTCACTACGGGGATGGGAGGAGTCGTAGCTTTGAGAAGGAGAGGAGGGACGGTCCACGGGCCTTCTTTCGTGGTTTTGGTCCTCCTCCAGGCATAGAGGGTTGGTTCCGTCATGGTGGTTACCATGGTGGTGTTCGTGGTGGTAGTTTTGGTAGGAGAGATGGTTTGGTTTGTGCTAACCCCACTTTCCAGCAGATGGCTCGGCACTGGTTTTGCTCTTTTGGTACTAACCCCAGTGCTGAGTTGTTTGTTTGCTCACGTGCTCGTTTTTGAATTTCAGGTGGGAGACTTGAAGAACATTTGGTTGATTGACTCCGGTTGCTCGAGGCATATGACTGGAGACAGGGGGTGGTTCTCAAGTCTTGTCCCGGTGGTGACAAGGAGGTACATCACTTTTGGGGACTATGGGCGTGGGTGTGTGCTTTCAGAAGATGAGATTAAGGTGAGTGACAAGATCACTCTGAGGCGTGTTGCTCTTGTTCAATCGCTGGGGTACAATTTGCTTTCTATGTCCCAGCTGTTAGATGAGGTTTTTGAGGTGTTGTTTCGGCCTGGTGGTTCTCGGATTTTGGACTCTCGAGGGGACCTTGTCTATATGGTCGTTCCCGGGGGTCAGGTGTTTCGTGCTGATTTTTCTCAGTCTTCGGGTGTGGAGCGTTGTTTCTTGGCTGGTTCTTTGAGTGAGTTGTGGAAGTGGCATAGGAAGTTGGGTCACTTGAGCTTTGATCTTTTGTCTCGCTTGAGTAAACTCAATTTGGCCCGAGGATTGCCACGGTTGAGGCTTGAGAAAGAGTTGGTTTGTGCGCCGTGTAGGCATGCCAAGATGGTAGCCTCTTCTCACCCGCCTCTCACCGATGTGATGACTGAGCGTCCATGCGAGCTGCTCCATATGGACCTTGTTGGCCCAGCTCGTGTCCGATCTGCGGGTGGGAAGTGGTATGTCCTTGTTGTGGTGGACGACTACTCTCGGTATGCGTGGGTGTTCTTTCTCGAGGATAAGGGGGAGACGTTTGGTTTTGTTCGAGATCTAGTCTTGGGGTTGAGGAACGAGTGGCATGAAGATGCCATACGAGCAATCCGCAGTGACAATGGCTCAGAATTCAGAAACTCTCATTTTGAAACCTTTTGCCATGACTTGGGTCTTGAACACCAGTTTTTGATTCAGTATACACCTCCCCAGAATGGTGTTGTGGAAAGGAAGAACAGGACCTTGTGTGAGATGGCTCGGACGATGCTTGATGAGCATAGGACTCCGAGAAGGTATTGGGCTGAGGCGGTGAATACCGCGTGCTATGTGTCAAACAGGATCTACCTCAGAGTGCATAAGAAGAAAACATGCTATGAGTTGATGCACGGGCGCACACCCAAGGTGAGTCACTTCCTTGTCTTTTGTTGCAAATGCTAAGGGAAGAAGTTGGATAAGTTTGAGGCTAGGTCTGTCGATGGTATTTTTTTGGTTATGCATCTCATTCTAGAGCATATCGTGTGCTCAATCTTGAAACTAACCAAATCGTGGAGACTTGAGAGGTAACCTTCAACGAGACACAGCCACGTAGTCAGCTTGTCTTTGAGTGTGCAGTTGATGATGAGCTTCGCAAGGAGATCTTTCAAGAGGAGGAGCATGAACATGAAGACAATGAAGATGGCGGTGTGGTACCCCCGACTCAACATGTACCCACTACTTCGACTACGGTGGTGGACGGACCCTCTCCTACACCTACGACGACAAATCAAGATAGAGGAGAAGCTATTGTTGAGGGGGAGGTAGCATCGAGGTGAGAACCTCCCCGGAGAGTACAAGTGGATCACCTAGCTTCGAGGATCATCGGCGACATGAATGAACGCACTACACGGTCGAGGGTTTGGAACAATTCTCATTTCGCTCATGCTGCATTTGTTGCTACTTTTGATCCCAAAGACATTGGACACGCACTATTTGATCACAATTGGATTAATTCGATGCATGAGGAGTTGGAGAACTTTGAGAGGAATCAGGTTTGGGAGTTGGTTGACCCTCCCCCAGGGTGTAAGCTGATTGGTACAAAGTGGGTGTGGAAGAACAAAGAGGGAGAGAAAGGTGAAGTGGTGAGGAACAAGTCAAGGCTTGTTGCTCAGGGGTTCAGTCAGAAGGAGGGGGTCGACTACGAGGAGACCTTTGCTCCCGTAGCCCATTTGGAGGCAATAAGGAACCTTCTAGCCTTTTCCGTGGCTAAAGGGTTCAAGTTGCACCAAATGGATGTGAAGAGTGCTTTCCTGAATGGTGTGCTGGAGGAAAAAGTGTATGTGAGGCAACCACCTAGGTTTGAGAGTGAGAAGTACCCCCACCGGGTGTACAAGTTGAGGAAGGCGCTTTATGGGTTGAAGCAGGCTCCTAGAGCTTGGTATGGTAGGTTGAGGGGGTTCTTGTTTGAGAGAGGTTTTGAGATGGGAAAGGTCGATCAAACATTGTTTCTACTGAGGCAGGGCAGAGATATCCTGATTATGCAGGTGTACCGTGGATGATATTGTCTTTGGTGGCTCGTCTAACTCTCTTGTTGCAAGGTTTGCAAAGGATATGAGCAGGGAATTTGAGATGAGCATGATGGGCGAGTTGCAGTTCTTCCTCGGGCTACAAATCAAGCAATCAAAGGAAGGAACATTTGTGTACCAAGCTAAGTACACCAAGGACATTGTGCGGAAGTTCAAGATGGAGGACTCCAATGCTATGACGACGCCGATGAGTACGACTACAGCTCTTGATGCGGACGAGGAAGCTGAACACGTGGATCAAAAGGAGTACCGAAGCATGATCGGGTCACTCCTCTACTTGACGGCGACGAGGCCGGACATCCATGTCGGGCATACTCCCCGGGTACCCATGCAAGGAAGGATGAAGACGGACTCCTACTAGAATTTCTCTGTAATCCTACTAGGACTCGTTCTGTGTAATCTTACTAGGACTCCTACCTTGTAACCGACTAAGAACCCGCCCCCTGTAATATATAAAGGAGGGTCGGGTACCTAGCCGGGCACCTGAACAACCCAACACCAAGCGCAGGGCGCCATACTTGATCCCCCAAACAGGATGTAGGGTTCGCCACCTTGGTAACCCGAACCTGTATAAATCTTGTCTCCCGTGTCCTTGCGCATACCTTCGAGTTCTCGGTCTCCCGATCACGATCCCCACTGCACAATCTACTACCTCGGGTATCCCCTTGGTAGGTTTGCTGGTCTAAAACACCGACAGCTAGCGCGCCAGGTAGGGGTGATCATCACCGCCGAGCGGATTCGAAGGACCTCACCAACAAATCAATCTTATCAGAAGCTCGCGTCGACTTGACGTGATCTGTTGATTTCAAGGGAAGGCTTCCATCCAGGGAAAATCTGCACCCAATTCCAACTCGAAGTCGTTCTACCGGAAACTGAAGCAGAGGACTACTACTCGTCCACGTCTACATACGCGGCAGAATAATCGTGCACGGACAGTCCTACAAAAGCATCTACTGCTACGTTGATTGCTGGTATCCGAGATGGAATTGACAACACTTTTTTCATGTGAACAATCGAGCACGCCTGCACGGAAGACTGAACTGCTACACCACTCATCAAAACCTACTATTCACGGGATAAAAAAAGCATTCAAGCTCCCTGACCCAGGCAACAAGCTATTTATTCATCGCTGGAAATTAAATTCAGCAAAACAACAAGATCGAGGCCAAGACACATGCCTGTTACTATGCCGTTGGGCATTATTTTTCGAGCACATATGCAGGCTACCTGGAGGTTTGCTTGGATCACAGAGGAGATGTATGTGAGCACTGCTACATTGCTTTCCTGTCGCCTCGGTTCTACATCAACTACGCCGTGCACCGTGACTACTTTTCTCACGGTCGCATCAGCTCTACATCAACTTCGTTGTGCGTCGCGACTACTCATCTCCCGGTCGCACGGGTTCTACATCAACTACGCCGTGCGCCGCGACTACTCGTCGTCCGACTTGCACTGACTCTACTGCGCCTATGCCGTGCATCCGGACACACCATCTCGCCGCTCGACTTCTCGTCGGTCGGTCGCACTGGCTCTCATCATGCGTCCGGTCACTGCATCTCGCGGCGCGAGTACTCGTCGTTCGGATTGCGCCGGCTCTACTGCGCCTATGCCACGCGTCTGGGTGCCTCGGCATGTCGCGCGGCTCGTCGTCAACTAATTCGCCTACGCCACGCGTCTGGGTGCCTCGGCACGTCGCGCGGCTCATGGCCCGTCGTCGACTACTTCGACAACGCCGCGCGTCTGGGTGCCTCGGCACATCGCGCAGCTCGTCACGCGGATCGTCGTGCCGCTCGTCGTCAACTACTCCGTGTCTCGCAGGCTCATCGTTGATTACTCCGCCTCGCACAGGCTCGTCGTCGACAACTACGCATCGCGCAGGCTCGTCGTCGACAACTCCGCCTCGCGCAGGCTCGTCGTCGACTACTTCGCCTCCGCCGCGCGTCCGGGTGCCTCGGCACGTCGCGCGGCTCATCTCGCGGATCCTCGCACGGCTCTTCATCGACTACTTCGCCTCCGCCGCGCGTCCGGGTGCCTCGGCACATCGCGCAGCTCGTCTCGCGGATCATCGCGTGGCTCGTCGTGACTACTTCGCCTACGCCGCGCGTCTGGGTGCCTCAGCACGTCGCGCGGCTCATCCCCATCGTCGACTACTTCGACAATGCCGCGCGTCTGGGTGCCTCGACACGTCGCGCGGCTCATCGCCCGTCGTTGACTACTTCGACAACGCCGCACGTCTTGGTGTCCGGGCACGTCGCGCAGCTCGTCACGCGGCTCGTCGCGCCGCTCGTCGTCGACTACTCCGCCTTGCGCAGGCTCGTCGTCGACTACTTCGCCTCCGCCGCGCGTCCGGGTGCCTCGGCACATCGCGCGGCTCGTCACACGGCTCGTCGTGCCGCCCGTCATCGACTACTTTGACAACGCCGCACATCCGGGTGCCTCGGCACGTTGCGCGGCTCGTCACGCGACTCGTCACGCGGCTCGTCATGCCACTCGTCGTCGTCTACTCCGGGTCGCACAGGCTCGTCATCGACTACTCCGTCTCGCGCAGGCTCGTCATCAACTACTTCACCTCCGCCGCACGTCCAGGTGCCTCAGCACGTCGCGCGGCTCGTGACGTGGCCCGTCATCGACTACTTCACATACACCGCGTGTTTAGTTGCTTCGGCATGTCGCGCGGCTTGTCGCGTGACTCATCGTTGACTACTTCACCTCGCGCAGGCTCTCCGTCGACTACTTCACCTACACCGCACGTCCGGTTGCTTCGGCACATCGCGCGGCTTGTCGCGTGACTCATCGTTGACTACTTCGCCTCGCGCAGGCTCACTATCGACTACTTCACCTACGCCGAGCGTCCAGTTGCTTCGGCACGTCGCGCGGCTTGTCGCGTGACTCGTCATCGACTACTTCGCCTACGCCTCGCGTCCGGGTGCCTCGGCACGTCGCGTGGCCCGTCACGTGCCTCATCATCGACTACTCCATGCGCCACGACTTCGTCTTGCAGCCACGCTGGCTCAACTTCAGCCACGCCGTGCGTCGTGACCACTTGTCTCGCGGCAACACTGGCTCTACTTCGAGTATGCCGCGCGCCGCCACGACTGTCGGCTTCCGGTCGCATCACGTCGACCATTCATCTCAACTAGTTTTTCAAACTAGTCGAGAACGGTAGTCACGCCCCCAACAACTGGTCGAAACCAACTCTGACTAGTCAACTTCAGCAACAACCATCGCGGCTCCATCGCCGACCGCTACTGTTTCAGCAACAGTCTGCCCAGGCAGCAACAGCTAAGTCATTTATTTAAATGATTACTGTTTTCTTTTCTTGGCTTGTTCTCCTCATCATGTAGGACTACTTGCCGACTACTCATTTGTGTACGCTTCTCGGCTGGTTTTCACGGGAGCTACACTCTGCTGACTACTCTTGGGGTATATCAACCAAGTCACCACGAGTCTACTTCATCAACTCGGGGGCTATCCCTAGGAGGCAGCTTCTAAAGTCCGCTACGCGCGGCAATCTAAAGTCGACTTCTAAAGTGGCATTCTAAAGTCCGCTCCATGCGGAAACTTAAAGTCGACTCCGGTCGCATCTTCACCTGCTATGGTGGCATACTACGTGTGTAAGCTTCGATGGAACCTAGCTGTAAGTGGCCCTCGAGTCCTGGCGACGATGGAACTTAGCTGCACGTGGTCTTCACGCTCTGTACCATGGGTCCAAGTACCCTAAGTACTCGCGCTCCGTACCTTGGGTCTGAATTCCATGGCCCAGGTACACAAGTCGACTCCGGTCGCACCTTCAAGTCCACTACGGTGGCAACCATACCTTGGGTCCGAAATCCATGGCTTAGATACTTAAGCCCACTCCGGTGGCACAAGCCCACTCCGGTGGCACAAGTTGACGCTAACGGTCGCACTCAAGCCCGCTCCGGCGGCAACTGTACCTTGGGTCTGAAATCCATGGCTCAGGTACTTAAGCCCACCCCGGTGGCACAAGTCGATGCTAGCAGTCGCACCCAAGCCCACTCCGGTGGCACAAGCCGACTTCTGTCGCAATCTTAAGCCCGCTCCGGCAGCAAAACTATTCGTTTTCTCTGATTTTTTATTCGCTTTGGCTTTCTGGAAAGTGATTTTTGTTTTTTGCATCTAAAGCCGTTTCACACGGCATCCTAAAGTCGACTTCTAAAGTCGCATATCAAAGTCCGCCCCGTGCGGCAACTAAAGTCGATTTCGGTTTTCAAGTCGCATTTCAAAGTCCGCTCCGCGCGGCACAAAGTCGACTTCGGTTTTCAAGTCGCATTCTAAAGTCTACTCTGCCGGCATCTAAAGTCGACTTCGATCGCATTTAAAGTCCGCTCTGACGGAACGACTACTTCTCATGCTCCACGGCTCGACGCCAAACTACTACTTGGCATCTCTCCAGCTCGGGGGCTGCACTTAACATACTACTCGAGCATAACTTCAGCATGCTTCGCTCGCTCTCAAGCTCGGGGGCTCCTCTCCAATCACTACTCGACGCGGCTCATACAGCTCTCTTATCTCGGGGGTTACACACGGCAAGAGTACTCCGATGATGGCTTTCGCGAACACTGAAGACCCTTGGATTGATTACCTAATCATTTCAAGGCTCGGGGGCTGCTATGCTACAACCATCATTCAAATTTTTCAAGACGGAAGATTCAGAATCAAGATTGACCCTCAGCTAGAGTCTGCAACTCAACCTAAGGCTCGGGCTACTACATATGGAGTGCGATTTTGCAACCGCACTTCCATATAATCTCGACTTCAAGACTGATGAGCTGGACCACCTTCCAGCCTCACGGCAGTTCAAGTACTATTGAAGACTTCTCCAAGCAGTGCTCGAGTACACTTATGAACTACTCGCAGAGGCTTCAAGACTACTTGAACTACTACCCTCGACTACAAGGTGCTCAGGGGCTTGTCGGGCATTCTCCCCGGGTACCCATGCAAGGAAGGATGAAGACGGACTCCTACTAGAATTCCCCTGTAATCCTACTAGGACTCCTTCCGTGTAATCCTACTAGGACTCCTGCCTTGTAACCGACTAGGAACCCGCCCCTGGACTATATAAAGGAGGGCCGGGTACCTAGCCGGGCACCTGAACAACCCAACACCAAGCGCAGGTCGCCATACTTGATCCCCCAAACAGGACGTAGGGTTTGCCACCTTGGCAACCTGAACCTGTATAAATCTTGTGTCCCGTGTCCTTGCGCATACCTTCGAGTTCTCGGTCTCCTGATCACGATCCCCACCGCACAATCTACTACCTCGGGTATCCACTTGGTAGGTTTTCCGATCTAAAACACCGACAATCCAGTTCTCGGTCTGTCTGTGCACTCATTTTCAAGCGTCTCCGAGGACTTCACATCGGCAAGCAGTGAAAAGATTTTTCAGGTACTTGCGTCACACTCCCGACTTCGTCCTTTGGTACTCCGCGTCCTCTTCTTTGGCGTTTCATGGTTTTTCGGATGCGGATTTTGCCGGGTGTCGGTTGGATAGGAAGTCCATTTCTGGGACTTGCCAGTTTTTGGGTTCTTCTTTGGTGTCTTGGTCTTCCCGCAAACAGTCGAGTGTTGCTCAATCCACTACCGAGGCAGAGTACGTTGCCGCTGCTAGTTGTTGCTTTCAGCTCCTTTGGATTCCATATACCATGAGTGACTTTGGTGAGGAGTATACCCATGTCCCACTTCAATGTGATAGCACCAGTGCCATAAGGGTTGCAAAGAACCCAATGCTCCATTCCAAAACCAAGCACATAGAAGTGAGGTATCATTTCTAAGAGACAGCGTAGAAAAGGAAAGATAGATTTGATCCATGTACCCACACATGACCAACTAGCCGATATTTTCACTAAACCCCTAGATCAAGCAACTTTCACTCGTTTGTGGGGGGGAGCTTGGTGTGTGCTTGATTTCTTGAGGTGGGTGTGTGGGAGCTCCTTTGTAGCATATGTATAGTTTCCTTTGTGCATTTCCTGCATTTGGCATGGCATATGTAACATGATGTATAGGCATCCTTGTATCTTAGATTGCATGCATTTTGTATCATATGCATTGGTTAGGAAAAGCTTCTCCTATATACATTGTTCACCATGGAATGCTATTTATGTCTTTGTGAGCTTGTTTGGTATGCTATGGTTAGTTTGGCTTAGCTCTTGATGATCTTGATGAATAATCCATGGTTGATGGCTAAGTTTTTGAAAAATGTCATGTATGCTCTCTCATGTGTAAATGCCTTTATATGATCTTGACATGTTTCAGTGGCTTTGCTATGCTTAATTTGTGGTTGGATAGCTAGTTTATTGATCATATGGGGCCAAAGGCTCATTTGCCATCATGAATGTTTAGCCCTCTTGCTTTATCTTGTGGAGGGGCCTAAGTTCCTTTTTGTCGCAAAGACATTTCATGTACCAAATATGAATCTGAAAATGAAATATAAAGTGCTTGGAAAATGTGCTCCCATGTCATTTGTGCCGAATTTAATTTGCTTTAGGTGCTAAACCGTTGCATGGTGCCTACCAATGAGAAGTCTCATACATAGAAGTAGACACATGGCTCGGTGGCTTTGACATGACATGAGGTTCTTGTGGGTGTTTGTGATGGTCTTAAGATTAGAATGGTTGTCCTAGCATGAAGTTTGTGTGGCTTTGCCATTTTGATATGCTTTGATCATGTTTACGTCTTTGCTCATGAGAGGCAAGGTTTTCGCAAAATTGCCCAAATCCATCTTAGCTTCGTCCAATGGTTGTGAAACTTGGTGATGTTGTAGTTGATGTCAATACGAAGCTATAGAGTATCTAACTTGCTTATTTGGACATGTGTAGCATCCTTGTTGAATTTTGTCTATTTGAGAAGCTCTAGGTTGAAAGTTTTGCATTTTTGGCTTGATTCATGCATTGCCAACTAGGGGGAGAAGTTTGAGCTTGAAATGGCTTGCTGGATGTATTTACAAGGTTTTCAGGTGGTTTCAAGCCATTTCTGGGCTCCGTTGTGCACCGGTCTGACCGGTCGAGGTCACCGGTCTGACCGGTCAGATTGCTGGTCCAGTGCACATGTTGGGCACCGGTCTGACCGGTGGTGGTGACCGGTCTGACCGATGTGACCTAAAGTTGTTGCAGCTGCCCTGTTTTCAAGTGGTTTGCATGCATTAGTCGAGGGGGAGTTGCATTGGTTCAGGGGGAGCTTGCATGTGTGCAGGGGGAGCTCTTTGTGGTTGTTCGAGCATTGGTTTGGTGGTTTGCACTCTTTGCTTGAGTTTTGCTTTGTCTCGGATGTGTCGAGCCATTGCCCTTGCCTAAGGGGTCCGAGACTTGTCTTCTTCAAGTGATCTTGCGCTTTGCCTTTGTTTGGCTTTCGATCGCTTGTTGGAGTTTCTTTTTGTTCGTTCCTTTTCGTTTTCTTTTCTCTCGTGTTACTTTGTGTGGGTGTTGTCAATGCACTCATCAAGGGGGAGATTGAGGACAATGTGTGGTTCGAGGACTGGTGGATGGTCGCTTCCTTGTGTGATGAGTGATTGACAACGTTGTGTGGACTGATTCTTGGCTAAGTATTGCAGGTGCAGGTTGCGGCTTGACTGGTGTTGGTGTAGGTGAAGAATAAGTGCGAAAGGTCCTCGCCGTGAGGCCTCCAGGTGTGGAGAAGACAAGTAGGCTTCGTCCGAGGCACCCGGTGGCTAGCGGGGCCAAGTGTGGGCCGCATGGTGGCATGAACAGCAAGATGAAGTCATGGACGATTTCTTGGTTGAGCTTCAAAACCAAGGTTGAGCCAGGACTACGTGGGAGCCGAGTCATGACTGGCGATTAGCGGAGGCTACACCGAGTTCGCGGGGTTTCCGGTGGTTCACCAGGTTGATCCACAAAGCCAAGACCGAAGAACCGAAGATGGTGTTGCAGCAGTGCCAGACTGGTCTGACTGGTGGGTCTGACCGGTCTGACCGGTGGGTACCGATCTGAACGGTGAGGAGAATACCAGTCTGACCGGTGTGCGACGACGCAGTCCGGAATCTTCGAAGCGGATGACATGCGTTGGGATCGCAAGGCTTGCGTCGAGGCTAAGCAGGTTGCGGTCACCGGGCATCCGACCGATGGAGAAAGCTTGAAGACTTCCAAAACCGCCCTTGAAAGACTTGTATCCCTAGTTGTTAGGAAAGGGTATTTTAGACTTTCGGATGCCTCCATATAACCCATGAGGTCAGAGGATGGCAGCCAAGCTCTTGGAACCCTAGTTCATTTGCTTTCCTTTTTTCCCTTCCCATTTTCTTAGGATTTCCATAGCACTAGCTTGAGAGCTTCATGGTGAGATCTTGTGAGAGGGTTGGATGATCGGG
The DNA here is from genome assembly GCA_947561735.1 of Cenchrus americanus. NCBI lineage: Eukaryota > Viridiplantae > Streptophyta > Magnoliopsida > Poales > Poaceae > Cenchrus > Cenchrus americanus. Next base: position 156,232,764 of record OX387244.1, read on the forward strand.
CGGCATGCTAGAACTTGTATGAACCTTTGTGGTATGTATAGATGATTCGGCATGGTTCCTTAAGGCCTTGTTATGTTGTTCCCGATTGTTCTTGGTGGCGATTTTCGGAGCCCTCTCTTGGTGTTTTTCTTGGGGCGTTTTCAGGACCTTGATCTTGGGGATTTGATGGGGGAAATTTTTGGGAACCCATCGTGGTTTTTTGGGCTGTGATTCCCCTCCCAAATTCGTGAGTAAAGGGGCTCGATTTTGGGGTTTTCTGAGTTCTTGGGTTAGAGGTGTTCTTGGCGGGATTTCTTCGATTACTCCTTTTTGGACAAGTTTTGGTGGGATTAAACTTGGCTATGGACTCCTCATGAGGTGTTCCTGTTATCCCCAAAGTCTTGTTCAAGTCCGTGGAGCGATTCGGGAGACCGAAGTTTGGATTTGGGGGAGTTGACTCGCGGGTGCTGTTCATCCCGAGCTGCCCTAGCTACACCGGTCTGACCGGTGCTCTTGACCGGTCTGACCGGTGCAACCCTTGGTGGGTTTTTGCTTGGGTCAACATCTGGGTGAGTTTGCTGTTCTCCTATGTTGGGGTTGTTTCGAGTTCGGGTCAGTTTGGAGGTCGGTAGGCCTGTTTGTTGATTTGGGGGCTTTCAGGCTTAGACCAGTCTGACCGGTGTGTCTCACCGGCCTGACCGGTGTGAAGCCTTTCTGTGGAAGTCGTCAACTCTCACCAGCAGGGACCGGTATGACCGGTGGTGCTCACCGGTCTGACCGGTGTTGGTCAGTGGACTCGAGGTTTGGTGTTCTGCTGCGTTCTCGGGTCGGAAGGTTGTCTGTTGGTTCCTAGGTCCAGTGGCACTCCAGTGGCTATGTGGGCTTGGCCAACTTGGGTAGTGAGTCGGAGACGTGTGTTGGAAGCCGTGTTCATCTTATTGGAGTTTCCATCTACTTCGAGAAGAATTTTTATCGGCTACCATTCACTCCCCCCTATCTGGTTTGCCGTATCGGTCCTTCACAATGAAATTTTGTGGCCATCAGAATTAAAGTATATGCTAACAGGTCCAAAGCATAACTGTCAAACTGGTACATTTAGAGCATAGCACAATTAAAGTATGCTAACAGGTCCAAAGCATAAGTGTCGATCTGGTACAGTCAGAGCATAGCAGAATTAAAGTATGCTAATGCAAAAATTATAGCAGCAGGAACATGAAAATGAATTTCAACATTTCATATAACTTCATTTGTTAGCAACAATTTATTCAAAATAGACTTGGAGCAACAAAATCCATCCATCAAATCCACAGTCAATCAATTGAAGATGAACTATTAAGGCATGTCTCCCTAATCCACCTAGACATGAATATATAGGAGATTGGGTGGACTACATTATAAACCACTGAGATGCAATTCCCAATGATATTTTGTGGCCATCAGAATTAAAGTATGCTAATAGGTCCAAAGCATAACTGTCGATCTGAGCGTGGCAGAATTAAAGTATTGCTAACAGGTCCAAAGCATAACTGTCGATCTGGTACATTCAGAGCATAGCACAATTAAAGTATGCTAACAGGTCCAAAGCATAAGTCTCGATCTGGTACATTCAGAGCATAGCAGAATTAAAGTATATGCTAACAGGTTTGTCGATCTGGTACATTCAGAGCATAGCAGAATTAAAGTATGCTAACATCCTCGATACTTTTCATGAATTTACAGTGCAAAAATTGTAGCACCAAAAACATGAAAATGAATTTCAACAATTCATATAACTACATCTGTTAGCAGCAATTTATTCACATAGACTTGGGGCAACAAAATCCATCAATCAAAACCACAGTGAATCAATTAAAGATGAACTATCCAGGCATGTCTCCCTAATTAATCCACATTGACATGAATATATAGCAGATCGATTTTGGTGACCGATGAGAGAGGGCATTGCGGGTTCAAGCAGGACTAACCTCTGTCGCGAATGAAGTAGTTGTTCTCGTGATGGTCGGAGGGGCCGGATCCACGGTGGCTCGTGGCCTGAGGAGGCCGGCCGGCTCGTCGTCATGGCCGGGGACGATGTCGACGGATCCGCGTCAACCATCTTTAGGTTGGCCGGACGTCCGTGCGCACGCTAGTAACCGCGTCCTCGTCACCGTCGTCACGTAGGGAGTGGTGGGGCTAGAGAAGAGCAAGGCTGCGGCGGGGAGAGAGCGGCGAAGGCGAGCGGGGCGACTGGCGGTGGCGGTGGCGAGAATGCGGGTGTTGTGGATTTGTCTAGCGAGGAGCCGAATATGAACGGGGCGCGTAACTGTGTTTAATGAAACTACTCGCGTGCCCTTGATGGCTCTTGCAGCAATTGGAATTTCATGGGCACTATAGTAAATATAGGTGGGAAATTTTGAGCAGCCTGCGCACGGTTTGCCTGCTAACGTTGATGAGTGGGCCAGTGTCATGGGCGACGATGGTTAGTGAACCCGGATCGCCATTGTTGGGAGTTGGGTTAGTGGTTATCTTTTTTATATTGGCTGCTGACGCTAACGCGTGGGCGTGTCACAATTTTTTTTGGAATGAAACTTGCTTCTCTGATTTATTAGAGCCCATAAAACAGCACCTAAAAATCATAAAAATACGAACAATTCGTATTTGGACATTTAGTATTTAAATAAAATATCAACAATCATACTTGTGTGCCCAAGACTCTTAGAATCCGTTTTTACATCCCATGTTAATGATGTAATAATTCTACTAACATCTAGTGTGCTCTAAAAAATCTACAAATTGACATGCCAACATAATTTGGGTACCTAGACTTGTCTTCAAAATTTCAAATGGTTTAGATGAATGAATTATATACTTGTGTACAAATGTCTACATATCTCACATAGTTTCCTAGAACGTTTGCTTGAACATTGAAGTTTTCCACACTTTGCAACATGTTCGAACTCATATGCATTTGAAAACGTAAAAAAACCTTGTGTTCACTTTAAGCTTACGAAATGTAAAGTTCCATCACTAATGGTTGTGTAAAACAAATATTATTTGTATGTGGTACTTACAAAGAACAAAATAAGGCATATATAAACATCACTCAACAAAAGGAATGTACACTAAACAATGAAAATAATGAATAGATGGTGATTTTAGTAAAATTTAGAAAAAAAGTATCAAATTTGGACTAATAACGACGAACAAATACTTGTTACAATATTTGGTTGCAGATTAAAAGGAGAAATCAGAACTGCTCTTCATTTAAATAGAACTGGCCCCCACAGTCATTTCAATAGAACGAAGAAGGAAGGAGAGGGCACCGCCGACATCTCAACTTCCCGATAAAATCAAATCCGTGTTTAGTAATATCTAATAATTTACATTCAAGATAGATAATGTTCATATTGATGCTTGCGCCTACATCCCGATGTTCATCCTGCTGACGGCGTACTCCATGGCGGGGCAGAATTTACGCGTCCAGAGGTCGAACTCATGACGGATGCGACACTCGGCGCTACAGTAGTGGATGATCTCTTTGGTATCCGGCCTATAGTGCCTACATCCCGCTTCCCAAATGCAGATGTGGGGATTCTGAATGGGCAGCAACGGAATGTTGTCGTCGCCGTCGCCGTCATCAAGCCAGTACAACCACGCAATATTGTCGAGATCCAGCTTGACAAGGTAGTGCAGCCGCCGCAGGCAGGTTGTGGTTCTTCCACCGGCTGTCAGGGGGTGACGGGCCGCCGCTGATTTCCTGGAGTAGTGCCATGGCTTCGGGGTCTGCTGGGTGCAACGGTACTTCAGCATCGCTAAAAAGTACCTGGCACCGGAGTTTTCAGCAGCGGCGGCATCTCCAATGAGCTTCAGACCTTTATCGAGGTTCCACCGCCTCATCAACCTCACCATCCCCTCAAAGCACAATGCCTCCGAATAATTGGCCTCGCAGAAGCGCCGCTCCAAGCACGAACTGACGTAGCAATTCTTGCACGCCGAACGAAGATCACGCAACGACACGTGTAGTAGTACCTCGTCGGAGTTGTAGATGCGCCAGAAGGTGCCACAGATTTTATTGCGAAGGTTTAGAAAATGGAAAACGGCCACATCCTTGGTGGAGTGGATGATGATCTTGGTGAGAAGTTCATCCGGCAGCAGCAGTATCAAGCACACCGCGGCAGCCATCAAGGAGAATGGAGAAAATAGCACAGCGACGGGGTTTGGAATTTGAATTACGACGAGGGTTGAAGTTGGCGGCGACGAGGGATGAAGTTGGAAAGGAGGATTGAAGTTGAAGAGGGATGAAGTTGGCGACTAGGATTGAAGTTGAAGGAGGCGACGAGCAACTTGAGGTTTGAAGGTTGAAGATGGTGAAGGATCAGATGGTGACTAGAGAGGGGGGGAGTGAATAGGAGCCGGTAAAAATTCTTCTCAAAGAACCCGGCCTATACCCTAGTCAAATCCCGATCACACACAAGCGATGGATCGAATCACACACCAATCGCCAAGACAACGAGGTTATGGATCAACCTCTAGTCTTAGAAACGATTCCTTGAAGCACACGCGGAAGCAGAGAAAGGAGGTAGGAATCGAACCAAGAAGCAAAGCACACAGGCTCTGGCGGACCGTCCGGCCAGGAGGGGCGTACCGTCCGCACTGGCCACGCGGACCGTCCGCCCGCCGCCGCGGACCGGTTCGCGCACACACCGCGGACCGTCCGACCCTTCGTCGCGGACCGTCCAAAAAAGCAAACAGAACCTCCAGAGACGACCCCGAATAACGGACCGTCCGCGGGGAGCACGCGGACTGTCCGCCAGGCACCCGCGGATCGTCCGCCCGCTGCTGCGGACTGTCCGAAACCTTGCCCAACGAAAACTCAAAGCCACGACGGATTGAAAGCAAAGCTGAGCAAGAACACGAAGAACACGGGAAGAACTCGCACGTCGCGGCATCGTCCGCCACCGCTCGCGGATCGTCCGCGCCTTGCGGACGAGCCGAAACCGGCGCTCGACCTCGAAGGTCAACCTCTCCAATCCATCACCGGATCTCCCAAACGGTAGAAGCTGTTGAGACAAAAGTTTGGGGACATGATATGCGTCAACCAAGGATACTATACCCCAAAAATTTCGTCTCCTAACTCCCTAAATCATCGGGAATCGCGGATTCTTTGAACACCACCAAAAGCTAGAGCACCGAACGAAAATCCTTGAATCGAAGTGGTTTCCCGGCGTTTGAGGGCACAAGATCAATCACAAAGATGCACAAGACATCCATCCATGTTTCCCTCAAAGAAATCCGGGGAGAAACCCACTCAAATCCGCCGAAACACACCGAGAACAAAGGCACCAAAAACAAGCACGAAAAAGACCACGCAAATCACAACGCCGAATCTTCTATACAAACCAGGAAAGATTCACAAGGTCTAGCATGCCGCCCTAGCATCCATCCCTCTCAACAAATCTCTCATGAAGCTCTCATGCTAGCATAGAGAAAAATGGAGAAGAAAATAGTCCCGGAAAATGAGAAAGAGAAGGGGGGAAATGAAACCCTAAGTCACGGAGAGAGAGAGAGCCATCCACACACACACATGGCTTATATATCGGGTCCCGCCGGTGTGGGAAATGACTCGACTACCCCTAACTCAACTACTGGAGATACAACCCACGCAGGGGCATTTATGTAATGTTTGTGGATCTTGCCATCGGACGGCCATGCCTTCGCCGCACCCCACGTCCTCCCGACGCAAGCCATGCGATCCCGCCGTGTGTCCTCCGCTTCGAAGCTTCCCGACACGCCCGGATCCCGTCTCCGTCGTGTTGGGCCTTCTGACTTGGTTTTGAGGCCCAAACCAAGAAACCGTCCTCCGATGGTTTTGTGGGCAAACCACCAAACCCCGCATGCTCGGCCCGGCCTCCCGCCAAGCCCCTTGACTCGACCGCCACCGTGCACCGGCTCGATCGTCCATGACTTCGTCTTGCTCGTCTCGCCACCATGTGGCCCGCACCTAGTCCCGCTGTCCACCGGGTCCCTCGAACCGAGCCTACTTGTCTCTCCATCTCCCGGAGGTCCCTCAAGGCTGAAGACCTTTCGCGCCCGTTCTTCACCTGCAACAACACAAACTAGGCAGCAACCTACACCTGCGCACTGAGCCAAGAGTCAGTCCAACACCCGTTGTCAATCACTCATCACTGAGGAGCGGTCATCCATCGACCACCGGGACGCTCCTGGTCCTCAATCTCCCCCTTTATGAGTGCATTGACAACACACAACGCGAAATAAAAATCAGAGAAAGAAAGTAAGAAGGAAGAAAAACAAAGAAGCGCAACTCATGACCAAAACCAAAGAAAGGCAAAGAAAGGTCACAAGTCGAGCAAAGCACAAACTCCACACCGAAAACAGCAAGAAAGCTCCCCCTGAACAAATGCAAGCTCCCCTTGAACAAGTGGATGCAAACTTCCAAATTTTAGCTCACCTCTTCTAAATTTTCATTAAGCTCACCTCTTCTCCCCCTTGTTGACAATGTATGAATCAAGGTGAAAATGCAGAAATGCAAAACAAAGCATATAAACATCTACATGAGCTTCTCAAATAGGCCAAATCTAGTGTCAAAGGATAGAAATGAGACAAAGATCACACATATGAACCATAGCATAGCCAAAGCATTGCCACAAGTAATATATGAAAATACAAGCATGTGACAAAGCAAAATTTTCAGATTTAGGCAGTTTTACCAAAAGTAGGCTCGCTTCACATGTAAAAGCCTATCCATGTCACACTCGAGCCACAAACATGCATACCACTCAGAGATCATACAAGGTTATCAAATTCTCAGCAAAAGATCATGGCAAACACCCATAAAGCAAAGCATGTCATGTCAAAGCTCATGATCCATGTGTCCACTTCGGGGAGACTTCTCCACTGGTGAACATCATGCAACATGTTTTGCACCCATTTGTGAAAGATAAGACATTTTTAAGCATAGACAAGATGGATGGAGCATTTTTCAGGCAGACACACTTCTTTTCAAGACTAATTCATTTCATGGTACATGAAGTGCCTTTGCGGCAAAAAGAAGCTTATGCTCCCCCTTGAATGCAACATAGGCTAAACATTCACAATGATATTCGGCCTCTGGCCCAAATGCAAGAAAAAGACATCCAAGCACAATCTAAGCATGAAAAAGCACATTTAGACCAAACTGTGACATGGATACACTACTACACATGAGTGGAGCACATTCCATCAAATTTAGTCAAGATTAGCATTTGATTCAAAAAGGGCTGTCTCACAAGATATATATCTCAAATATTTCAAGAGCATAGCCTCACATAGCCATTTCTCCACACATACGACCAATATCTCACAAGTAGCCAAAGAGACTAAAATAAGGCATATAAAAGAAGCTCATCATCCTAAAAAGCAATATGATACAAATGTAACATGATATATAACAAGATGGCTATCCTACCATGGTTTGTACATCAAGCAAAGCATGTATATACATCAAGGTAAAGCATGGTATGATACATATGGTACAAAAAGAAACCCCCAAGAATCAACTAGAAAGGGCAACAGACCCCAAGTTCCCCCCGCAAGCGCACAAATGTAGCTTGGTCGAGAGGCTTTGTAAAGATATCTGCTAGCTGATCTTGGGTAGGGACATGACTCAACACAATTGTTCCTTTTTCCACATTGTCCCTCAAGAAATGATACCTCACTTCTATGTGTTTGGTTCTGGAGTGAAGCACTGGGTTTTTGGCTACGCTTATGGCACTGGTGCTATCACAAAGAAGTGGGATCTTGGTGCACTCCTCACCAAAGTCTCAGTGGTGGACTGAGCTACACTAGACTGCTTGCGGGAAGACCATGAAACCAACGAAGACCCAAGAAACTGGTAAGTATCAGAAGTAGACTTCCTCTCGACTCGACAACCAGCAAAATCCGCATCGGAAAAACCATGAAGAGAGAGAGTCGAGGAGGAAGAATACCAAAGGCCAAGACCAGGGGCAGACTGTAGGTACCTAAAAATCCTCTTGACGGCCTGTCGATGTGATGTCCTCGGCGAAGCCTGAAAATGAGCGCATAGACACACATTGAACTGTATGCCTGGCCTCATCGCCGTCAAGTAGAGGAGGGAGCCGATCATGCTCCTGTACTCCCGCTAGTCCACTGGTTCTCCATCCTCGCCCGCATCCAAAGTGGTCGTACTCCCCATGGGAGTCGACATCGGCTTCACATCTTGCATCTGGAACTTCCTCAGCATGTCTTTCGTGTACTTGGTCTGGTGCACGAATGTTCCATTCTTCACTTGCTTGATCTGCAGCCCGAAAAAGTACTGCAACTCGCCCATCATGCTCATCTCGAACTCCCTGCTCATCTCATCTGCAAACTTGGCAACAAGGTTATGTGACGAGCCACCAAAGACAATATCATCCACGTATATCTGCACAATCAACAAGTCATTTCCATGCTTGAGGAGAAACAAGGTCCTATCCACGGTATCCATCACAAACCCTCTGCTCAACAGAAAACCTCTCAATCTCCCATACCAAGCACAGGGCGCCTGCTTCAACCCATACAGAGCCCTTTTCAACCTGTACACCCTGTGTGGGTACAACTCGCTCTCAAACCCAGGTGGCTTCTTCACATACACCTCCTCCTCTATGACCCCATTCAGAAAGGCACTCTTCACATCCATCTGAAACAACTTGAACCCTTTAGCCACGGCAAAGGCTAGAAGGATCCGAATTGCCTCAAGACGGGCCACAGGAGCAAAGGTCTCCTCATAGTCGATCCCCTCCTTCTGACTAAATCCCTGAGTAACAAGTCTGGACTTGTTCCTCACCACCATCCCATTCTCTCCCTCGTTGTTCTTCCAAACCCATTTTGTTCCTATAGGATGACAATTTGGAGGTGGTTCAACTAACTCCCACACCTGGTTCCTCTCAAAATTTTCCAACTCCTCATGCATAGAATTGACCCAGTTTGCATCAGATAAAGCATGTCCAATGTCCTTGGGCTCAAAGGTGGCAACAAATGCAGCATGAGCGAAATGAGAGGAATTCCTGGACCTTGACTGTGTAGTACGTTCGTCGATGTCCCCAATGATCTTCGACAGGGGATGCACTTCTTGAATCCGCCGGGGAGCCTCACGCCTCGAGACCACCTGCCCCTCAACTTTAGCTTCTCTCGCCTGGTCCTCTTGTCGCACCGTCGTTGTCCATGAAGTAGACGGTCCATGCTCCGTAGTGGTCGTAGGGGAAGTAGTGGGTACGCACTCAGCGTCAAGCGCATGGTTCTCTCTATCATCATCTCCAGCTTCATCCTTCTCCTCTTCAAAGAGGTCCTCGGCCATCTCTTCATCACCTGCACATTCAAAGCCAAGAGAGGTACATGGCATTGTCTCGTCGAAGGTTACCTCGCAAGTCTCCATGATTTTGTTAGTCTCAAGGTTAAGCACCCTATAGGCTCTAGAGTGGTTAGCATATCCAAAGAAAATACCATCACTAGACCTAGCCTCAAACTAGTCGAGTTTTCCCTTCTTAAGAATAAAGCACTTGCGGCCAAAGACTCTAAAATGACTCACCTTCGGTGCCCAACCATGCATAAGCTCATAACAGGTCTTCTTCTTGAAAGTTCGCAACAAAATCCTGTTAGAGACATGACAAGCTGTATTGACCGCCTCAACCCAATACCTCCTAGGAGTCCTGTGCTCATCGAGCATCGTCCTAGCCATCTCACAAAGAGTCCGATTTTTCCTTTCCACGACTCCATTTTGAGGGGGCACATAAGGGGTCGAATACTGATGTTCAAGACCTAGATCACAACAAAAGGCATCAAAACGAGAGTTCTTGAACTCTGAGCCATTATCACTGCAGATAGCTCGAATAGCATTCCCATGCCTCTCGTTTTTCAACCTCACGATCAGATCTCAAACAAAACCAAATGTCTCACTCTTATCTTCCAAGAAAAACACCCAGGCATAGCGAGAGTAATCGTCCACCACAACAAGGACATACCACTTCCCACCCACCGAGCGAACTCGAGCTGGCCCAACAAGGTCCATATGCAACAGCTCTGTCGGACGCTCGGTCATGACATCGATCAGGGGTGGATGGGGTGTGGCTACCATCTTGCCATGCCTACATGGAGCACAAACCAAATCCTTCACAAGCTTCAACCTCGGCAATCCTCGGACAAGGTCAAGACAACTCAAGCGGGAAACTAAATCAAAGCTCAAGTGTCCCAACCGCCTATGCCATTTCCACAAATCAGAAGAAGGACCAGCCATCAAACAGCGAGCAGGACCCAAAGAACGAGAGAAATCAGCCCTAAAAATCTGACCCTTAGGGATGATCATACAGACAAGATCACCTCGAGAATCCAGCAAACGAGACTCACCAGACTTGAAACGCACCTCAAAACCTTCATCAAGCAACTGAGAAACTGAAAGCAAATTGAAACCCAAAGACTTCACAAGAGCAACCCTCTTCAACGTTACCTTGTCACTCACATGCACAACACCCTCAGAAATCACCCTTCCTCGTCCATTGTCCCCAAATGTGATGTACATCTTTTCCTTCACTGGGGTGAGGCTGGAGAACCACTTCTTATCTCCGGTCATGTGTCGGGAACATCCAGAGTCGATCAACCAAATGTTCTCCAAGCCTCCTGCCTGTAGTCAGAAACAAGAACGAGAATGAGCTAGCGACTCGACACTGGGGTTAGCACAAAGAAAGTTGAACCAGTGTCGGGCCATCTGCTCAAAAGAGGGGTTAGCAAACATCATTCCCTTCCCACCAAACTTCCCATGTCCCATGGAAGGAATACGAGCACCACGAGGGGGAAAACGTGGTCCGTAGTTCCTCTGGAACCCAAAGCTGCGATCATCTCCCCTAAACCCGTATTGAGGACGAGTAGGGGGACGTCCAGCAAAACCACCACGAGCCCGACCAAACATCTCACCAGCACGCACACCATCATCTCTCCTAACAAACCTCTCACCACCACCTCTCCGTGGGAACCTACCGCATAGAGCTCCAACTCTACCAACACTCTTCACACTTCCCACACCCCGTGGAAGTGGCACTCTAGGCTCAGGAATACCATGAGACTGGCGATACCTGTCCTGGTTTGCTTGCTCCCTAGCAAGCCTCTCATCCCCCTTCCCCTTATAGCAAAACTCTGCTAGGTCTCTCCTTGCCACAATACTCACACCTGAAGGGGATGGGTTTTGGTTTTGGCTCTGGCTTCTCTCTAGGCTTCTCACCTTTCTCACTCACAAACTTCACCGGCTTATGGAAGTCATTTGTCTTAGGTGGGAATTTGGGTGGATCTTGGGTTGTGTCAAGCTTGTTGCAAAGGTGGTTGGGCTTTGGTGTGAAAGAGTTCTTGGGTGCTTTTGGAAGTGGGACTTGGATGTCTCCGATAACCTCAAACTCGGGGTTAGACTCAACAAACTTCTCATACACACTCCCACTTTATCACCCAACTTGTCAAAACCCAAAACACGACCATCCGCTCTCTTGAACTCCTCAATCATGATTTTCAATTGAGGTTCCTGCCCAAACAACCAACCCAACACCTTCCTCAAATAGTCATTCTCCTCATAGATGACATCCAAACGGGAAGTAAGTTCAAGATTGCGCAAAGTAACTTCATCACAGCTAGAGCATGCATTGACAACAAGAGATTTCAAAGAAGCTTCCAAAGTGCTTATTGTAGAACGAGCATCAACAAGCTTAGCATGCATAGTAGGACATGATTTACAAGCACCAAGCAAAGTGGGTCTAGCCTTAAGCTCATCATACTCAGTCCTAAGAGCATCTAGTTTAGCCAAAGTGGAAGCATTCTTCTCATTAAGCAACTTGATCTCATTCAACCATGCATCACACTCAAGACATTCAACATCATCAGGAGTAGTAGGAGCAAGTTTCAAAGAGTCATTCTCAAGTTTCAATTCAAGCAATTTGGACTCTAACTCTCCTACTTTCTCACTAGCATTCTCAAGTTGAGCCCTAAGATCTTTCCTCATCTTCTTAGCATCTCTCAACACACTATCATGGTTGTCAATCAAGCCATTCAACCTAGTGATCTCAGCAAGCAAAGAGTCGGGGTCACGATTTACCTCATCCTCCGAGTCGGAGTCGCTGTCTTCCTTGTCGCTCTTCTTGCTGCTCGAGCTATGGGCCATGCCACAAAAGCCTTCAAGTGCCACACAGCTCAATCCACTGAGGTTCCGGCTTGCACTCTTCTTGCCCTTGCGCCTCCCGGCATTTTCATCTTCACTGCTTGAGCTTGACTGCGCGTCGCTTGAGCTTGAGTCGACGTCGCTTGCACCGGCCGCCATGGCTCTTGCCTTGTCCTTCTTGTAGCCGCCCTTGATCGGTCGCCACTTGTCCTGGTCCTTGCTCTTGGACTTGCTGAAGTGCTTGCCCTTGGAGGAGTACTTGTCTTCACGCCTTGGGTGCGCCTTGTACTCACTCATCTTGTACTTGTTCTCCTCCACTTTCGGGCACTCGGCGATGAAGTGTTCACGCTTGCCACACTTGTAGCATGTCCCCGAGCTCCGCCTTGCATTCCTCCGTCTCTCATGTAGTCGATCAAACCTCCTTGAGAGCAAGGCCAGCTCCTCCTCGCCCAGCACATCAAACGCCTCATCTGGAATAGACATAAGAGAAGACAAGGAAAACTGTCGACAGGAAGGGTTAGATTTGCCCTTTGATCCGCCCACAAGAGCAAGACTATGGTCAGTCGAGCCCTCATGCTTGGATTGCAACTTCCTGTCAACCTCAGCCAACTTGAGCTTAGAAAAGAGGTCATCCAACTCAATAGTCCAATATTGCCCAGACTCCTTGATGGCCTCAACCTTAGCACCCCAAACATTTGGGTCCAAGACATGCAAGAGCTTCAAAGCCTGATCATGCTCGGTGTAAGGAAAATCCTCAACATTAGCCTTCATGTTGTTAACGATGGCGGTGAACCTCTGAAACATCGCATCAATGTCCTCACCGGAAAGTTGAGTGAAGTTCTCATATTGCATCCGGTAAGAGACAAAGAGGCGAGCCTTCACATGGTTATCACCACCGTGAGCAACCAACAACTTCTCCCAAATTTGCCAAGCAAGATTCAAATGGCGAACATGCTCAAACTCAAGAACACACAAGCTCCGGACCATGTGATCAACGGCTTTTGCATTTGCCTCATACTTGGCCTTAGCACCGGCATCGGTCACCATAAGAGTATGGATGTTGACCGGAATAGCATAGGTCTTGTCAAGCACAATGAAATCCAACAACTTGCCACGAAGAAAGATCATCATACGAGCCGCCCACTTGTGGTAACCCTTGCCATCGAAGTGCGGCGGACCGCCCCGCTCAACGTACGCCATCATAGGATTCGAGACTTGTCAAAGTCGTATAGAATCCGGCACCAAGATCTGATACCAATTGAAGGATCAGATGGCGACTAGAGAGGGGGGAGTGAATAGGAGCCGGTAAAAATTCTTCTCAAAGAACCCGGCCTATACCCTAGTCAAATCCTGATCACACACAAGCGATGGATAGAATCACACACCAATCGCCAAGACAACGAGGTTATGGATCAACCTCTAGTCTTAGGAACGATTCGTTGAAGCACACGCGGAAGCACGAGAAAGGAAGGGAGGAATCGAACCAAGAAGCAAAGCACACAGGCTCTGGCGGACCATCCGGCCAGGAGGGGTGGACCGTCCGCACTGGCCACGCGGACTGTCCGTGCACACACCGCGGACCGTCCGGCCCTTCACCGCGGACCGTCCGAAAAAGCAAACAGAACCTCCAGAGACGACCCCGAATAACGGACCGTCCGCGGGGAGCACGCGGACTGTCTGCCAGGCACCCGCGGACCGTCCGCCCTCTGCTGCGGACTGTCCGAAACCATGCCCAACGAAAACTCAAAGCCACGACGGATCGAAAGCGAAGCCGAGCAAGAACACAAAGAACACGGGAAGAACTCGCACATCACGGACTGTCCACCACCTGCTCGCGGACTATCCGCGCCTTGCGGATAGAGCTGAAACCAGCTCGACCTCGAAGGTCAACCTCTCCAATCCATCACCGGATCTCCCAAACGGTAGAAGCTGTTGAGACAAAAGTTTGGGGACATGATATGCGTCAACCAAGGATGCTATACCCCAAAAATTTCGTCTCCTAACTCCCTAAATCATCGGGAATCGCGGATCCTTTGAACACCACCAAAAGCTAGAGCACCGAACGAAAATCCTTGAATCGAAGTGGTTTCCCGGCGTTTGAGGGCACAAGATCAATCACAAAGATGCACTAGACATCCATCCATGTTTCCCTCAAAGAAATCCGGGGAGAAGCCCACTCAAATCCGCTGAAACACACTGAGAACAAAGGCACCAAAAACAAGCACGAAAAAGACCACGCAAATCACAACGCCGAATCTTCTATATAAACCAGGAAAGATTCACAAGGTCTAGCATGCTGCCCTAGCATCCATCCCTCTCAAAAAATCTCTCATGAAGCTCTCATGCTAGCCTAGAGAAAAATGGAGAAGAAAATAGTCCCGGAAAATGAGAAAGAGAAGGGGGGAAATGAAATCCTAAGTCACGGAGAGAGAGAGCCATCCACACACACACATGGCTTATATATCGGGTCCCGCCGGTGTGGGAAATGACTCGACTACCCCTAACTCAACTACTGGCGATAGAACCCACGCAGGGGCATTTATGTAATGTTTGTGGGTCTTGCCATCGGACGGCCACGCCTTCGCCGCACCCCGTGTCCTCCCGACGCAAGCCATGCGATCCCGCCGCGTGTCCTCCGCTTCGAAGCTTCCCGACACGCCCGGATCCCGTCTCCGTCGTGTTGGGTCTTCGGACTTGGTTTTGAGGCCCAAACCAAGAAACCATCCTCTGATGGTTTTGTGGGCAAACCGCCAAACCCCGCGTGCTCGGCCCGGCCTCCCGTCAAGCCCCTTGACTCGACCGCCACCGTGCACCGGCTCGATCGTCCATGACTTCGTCTTGCTCGTCTCGCCACCATGTGGCCCGCACCTAGTCCCGCCGTCCACCGGGTCCCTCGAACCGAGCCTACTTGTCTCTCCATCTCCCGGAGGTCCCTCAAGGCTGAAGACCTTTCGCGCCTGTTCTTCACCTGCAACAACACGAACTAGGCCGCAGCGTACACCTGCGCACTGAGCTAAGAGTCAGTCCAACACCCGTTATCAATCACTCATCACCGAGGAGCGGTCATCCATCGACCACCGGGACGCTCCTGGTCCTCAGATAGTGCCTCGGCCATGTTGTAATAAAACAATAAATGGAAATTGAAAAGGCGCCACAGCTTGGCTGCTGTCGTTGACAAGTGGGCCCGACATCATTGCCCCGTCCCTTCTCCTTCCCGCCTAAGTGAAAGGTGACGCGTGGCTTCACGCCCGAGACGGAGCCCGATGCGCAATCGAGTGGCACGTACTGGCAGTAATGGACTAGTGGGTGGGGGTAGAGGTGCCTGACGGTTCCGCGTCTTGTCAATATAACTCCCTCGCCCAGTCGCCCTCCCCTTCTTTCTCCCCTGCTTCTTCCATAAGATTATCATCTTTTTCTTCACTTCTTCATCCTCCTCGCGATTCAACACTACAAATCGTCGGTCACAGAGAGAAGGAGGAGATGGTGTCAAGGAGCCCACCGCCGTCGAAGCGGGGACGAAGGGAGGATGATGACGACGAAAGCCGCCGTCAGAAGAAGTTGGAGAAGGGGAAGGAGCCGTCGGCCAAGGACTTCGACGAGGAACCGCTCTTCGACAACAATAAGTTTGCCGCCGAGCTGCTCAGGAGCGCCTTCAGAAAGCTTGAAGGTATTGGTGAGGCCTTCGACATCAAGGCGCATCATGATGCGTACAAGGACCCAACCTTGAAGGGTCTCACCTTCAGGATCCACGGGTTGGCTGAGAAGCTCGAGAACCTCCCCTGTTCAAGTGGGCTGCCCTCCGCCACTTCTTCTTCGACGACGGCGGCTCCGACGGCGATGATGGCAGTCACGGTGACGACGGCGGTGATGACGGCAGCCAAGGCGGCGACGGCGGGACTCCGACTAATTGATAGACTCCTATACCAATTAGTAACAATAATGTCTATGTGCTTTTGGACATGAACTGCTTAGTTTGTCTATCGATCATGAACTGCTTAGTTAACTAGCTTGGTTGTTAGATTTTGTATGTCATGAACTCGATCTAATATACGCAAGATTACTGGAGATCTGTTGTGATGAATTAGATCTGCTGATGCTGACGCTGACGCGTAGGCCAGTGTCATTGGCGACGATGGTTAGTGAACCCAGATCGCATTTGTTGGCAGTTGGGTCCGGGCGGGCAGGCAACGATTTTCTTTTTTATATTGGCTGCTGACGCTGACACGTGGGCCTGTCACAATTTTTTTGGAATGAAACTTGCTTCCCAGAATTATTAGAGCCTATAAAACAGCACCTAAAAATCATAAAAATACGAACAATTCGTATTTGGACATTCAGTATTTGAATAAAATAACAACAGTCAAACTTGTGTGCCCAAAATTCATATATTTCGTTTTTACACCCCATGGTAATTATATAATAATTCTAAAAACATCAAATTTCCTCTAAAAAATCTACAAATTGACTTGGCAAAATAATTTGGGTACCTAAACTTGTCTTCGAAATTTCAAGTGGTTTAGATGAAGGAATAATATACATGTGTACAAATGTCTTCATCTCTCACAAAGTTTCCTAGAATGTTTGCTTGAACATTGAAGTTTTCCACACTTTGCAACATGTTCGAATTCATATGCATTTGAAAACTTAACAAAACCTTGTGTTCACCTTAAGCTTACGAAATGTAAAGTTCCATCACTAATTGTTGTGTAAAACAAATAGTATTTTTATGTTGTACTTACGAAGAACAAAATAAGGCATATAAACATCACTCAACAAACGGAATGTACACTAAACAATGAAATTAATAAATAGATGGTGATTTTAAAAAAATTTAGAAAAAAATTATCAAATTTGGACTTATAACGATGAAGAAATACTTGTTACAACAATTGATTGCAGATTAAAAGGAGAAATGGGAACTGTTCTTCATTTGAATAGAACCGGGCCCACAGTCACTAGCGACGCGGGGCTGATAACCCGTGTCGGATTTGCTTCTCTCCCAAAATTTTACACAAATAATTCGAGCATCATACAAAAGCTAGTCTACTACTACTGATTTCCTATTCTTTGTAAGCGGTGGGGTTCCACACCTAAGAAATCTCATCTACATTGGAATCACTACCTCTGTAGCTCTGCTCTCAGCCATTGACTAGCAACTGTTTCGCCATTGACCGTCTTGGGAACCTCTTCCCGTTTCCTGTGCTCTTGATCTTATCCCTTCCTCTCTCTTTTTTTGGAGATGATGGCTACATTGGATGTTTGGATGGGGGTGTTAGTGTTAGTTTGTAGAAAACTAACACCAAAACTAACACTTTTGTAGCCAAACACATGTGTTAATTTGGAGGTGTTAAAAACTACCACTAACAGCGTATCATTTAATTCTACATTGGAATCACTGTACCTTTGTAGCTCTGCTCTCAGCCATTGACTAGCAACAGTTTCCCGGCCGTCTTGACCATCTTGGGAACCTTCCCGACCGTTCCAGTGCTCTTGATCTTATCCCTTCCTTGTTTTTTCTATAAATAGGCATCGACGCCTTTCGGTCCTCCTCACTTCAAGTTGCTTCATTCTTCTCTAGATCTAGATCTAGCTATATGGTTCCTTCTTCTAATAGGAGTACAATAAAGTGAGTCACTTCCTTCTTCTCTAGATCTAGATCTTGCTATGGTGTAAAGAATAGATCTTGTATGGAGCATATCTCATTATTTTTCCTTGTAAGATGAGCATAACTATGGAAAGATTTTGTCTGGCAAACCAAAATTCGGGTTGCTAGACAGAAGCTGTCCTTAATTATTCATGCGAGGAATCAAGTCTCTAAGCCGTCAGCAGAAATGGAGCTTGTTCGATGACCACGTGCAGCAAGATCGACGACCTGCGAGCAAGATCGATGTGTGTGTGTGATTTTGCATATCTCGTCATGAAGATATGGCCACATTGTAACCTTGTTCTGATGTATCAATGATGACTGTAATCTGTGTGTGTGTGATTTTGCATCTCAAGAGACATGCTTTTGTGCTTATCTCTGTGCGGTACAATTTTTTGTATGATTTACCTACTCACTTACAAAGCTTGTGATTATCTCAACAGTTTGGCAAATCAACTTGTTTCTCTCAGGATTCCTGATCTAGATTTGGCAAGTGAAATTATGCCAGATTGTTGGAGATGAACTCTTTTTTACTTGGCATATCTTTTTAGAAGTTGGCAAGGCACAAGATTTGCCAAGTAAAATTTGGTAAACTCTTGGAGATGCTCAAATCTGTGTCTCTTTTGATGTAATTTGTTCGTCATTTCGCATATCTTCTTGCCTTAACAAAAGCGATGCTGGTTCGTTAGTCCTCGTCTCTTGCCCGTAACAAAGGCGACGCTGGTTCATTAGTCCTCATCTCTTGCCCTTAACAAAGGTGACGCTTGTTCGTTAGTCCTCGTCTCTTGCCCGTTACTGAACTGAAGTAGAATATAAACAGAGTACATATAGTATCTTTGGCAGAATATATTACAAGCAGGATTCAAATTCCACCACATCCCATATATTACAAAAAGGATTGAAATTCCACCAATACATCGCATCCTTTATATTACAAAATGGATTCCATTTCCACCAATAGACACTTCCTCCGGAATTACAAAAAGGATTCAGCAGAAATCAGGCTTGCTTTTTCTTCCTTGATTTCTGTATATGAATTTTTTCACTATGGTCGCTTCGCAAGTACGGTGTTTTGTTAGTTCTGAAGAGTTGGGGCTTGTATGAAGTGTCAAAGGATGGAATTTCGTCAAACTGGTTGTAATCCTCCTCCTCAACAACATTTTCAATCCCCACAATCCTTTTTCAGGCATAACCACATACCAGTTCTTCTTTGCAAGGTCAGGTACATAGAACACTTGCTCAACATCGTTGGCGAAGATAAACGGTTCGTTTTTGTAACCAAAGACCCGGAGATCAACACTAACATAACCATATTTGTCCTTGCTCACAGCTCTCTTCCCATTGGTGACCCATCTACACCGAAACAAGGCTACCTTCAATCCTACATAATCAAGCTCCCATATCTCCTCTATTTGACCATAATATGTGTTTGTCTCCGTGTTATCATCATCATCATCATAACTGTCGTCAACGACGGCTCGTACAGGCACACCACTATTTTGATAGATGCTCTTTTTATCCTGGGTCATGGTGTAGAACATGTATCCATTGATATCAATTCCTTCGTATCTTGTAACAGTGAACAATTGCCCCGCTGCTAGATTCCTTATCTAGTCGGTAATTACAGCATTATTGCTGCATGTCTCGACATAATCTCGGAGCCCCTACTGAAACCTTGCATGTGCATCTTTGCAAGCCAAGCCCTACCACGGTTATGGTTGTCTTCACATAGTTGTCGTTTGTGCTCATTGCCAAATAGTGTAATTAGGTGCAGCTGTTGTATCACGGTGAAATGAGCCTTTTCGAAGGCATATGCATCCGTTGTGACGGACCTTTTCCCCATGATCTCAACACCTGAAAGCCTACCTTCATGTCGTGAGCGAGGCACGCCAATGGGGTTTTGTGGGTCCATATAACCTATGGCGCACTCCACTGCTTCGATGGTCCCGTAGCCACGAACAACGGCTCCCTCCGGAAATAACCTGTTATCTACCAATGATTTCAGGACTCCATAGAACATCTCATATGGAAACATCTGATGAAGGTAAGATGGGCCAAGGAACCAGATTTCCCTCGCGAGGTGTGCTGTTAGATGCAGCATGAGATCAAAGAATGATGGTGGGAAGGTAGCTTCAAGCAGGCATAGGGTCTCGAAATTCCTCCTCTCCAAGTCCAATAGTTTTTCCTCATCAGTCACCTTCTGTTCAATTGCATTGAAGAATAAACACAAGCTCATGACCGCGTCGCGAACCAGTTCTGTCTTGATACCTCTAAGTGCAACAGAAAGAAGAGCTGTCATCAACACATGGCAATCATGATATTTCATCAAGTTGAAATTCATTTTCATGTCCTTCACTAACACTAGCCTCTTGAAGTTTGATGAGTAGCCTGAAGGCACTTTAAAATCATGCAAAAACTGACAGAATTCTTTTCTCTCTGCCTTTGACAAGGTGGTTGCAGCAACGGAAAGGTTCGTCCCCGTCTCTGTTTCCTCTGCATAGAGCTCCGGCCTAATGCCCAGCTCTTTAAGATCCTCCCTTGCATTTTTATGATCTTTTCCTTTGGAATTCTGTTGTAGCAATGTTCCACAGGTAGCTTCACACACATTCTTCTTGAAGTGCATATTGTCAATCGAATGACGCACATCCAACATCGGCCAATACTCTAGCTCCCATAGAATTGGTTTCTTGTTCCACATTCCTTCTTTTTCTTCTTCACCATCTCGTTTCTTTCTTTTGCCAAGGGTTTTTTCAGTCAGTTTGGGTAACTCCTCGATAGTTTTGATGTCCTTGACTTTCAAGTGGACCAGATCTCCAGTCACATGCAACGGCGCCTCTCGATTCTCCTTTCCCCCATTAAACTAACAATCCATGGCCCGGTATGGATGTTTCTTGCTGAGGAAATGATGGTGCCTCATAAATACGTATTTCTTTGAATGTCTTAGCCATATTGCGCAAGTATCTTCCAAGCAATGTGGGCAAGCTGCACCTTTCCTTTTACTCTGGCCAGAGAGGTTGCACTGAGCTGGGTTGTCGTTGATGGTGGTAAACAACATGCCATGCATTGTGAACTCCTCACGCTTGTACTCATCCCAAACCTCCGGCACACCAGGCTTCCACAATATCTTCAAGTCATCAACTAGTGGCCTTAAGTAGACATCAATACGGTCGCCAGGTTGCTTTGACCCGGAGACCAATATTATCAACATCATATATTTTTGTTTCTTGCATAGCCAGGGTGGAAGGTTGTACAACGACAGCACGACAGGTCAGGTGCTAGGTGTTGAGCTCTGGTTACCGAATGGGTTCACGCCATGTGTGCTCATAGCAAACTGTATGCTCCTTGCATCGTCAAACCATGGGAAGTGGGTATTAATGTTACCCCATTGCGCTGCATCTGCGGGGTGCCTCATCTTTCTTATAATTAAGCTCCTTTCGGCTTCGTCATGCCAATGCAAGAGTTTGGCCTCCTTTTGTGTTGCGAACCATCTTCTCAGCCGAGAAATGATGCAAAAATACCATGCCACCCTCACAGGAGCCCCTCTGTTAGCCTTCTTCTTGCCTCTGATCTCACCGGGCTCGTTCTCGTCATCAGCATTATTATCATCTCCACCATCCTTTTTCCTCTTGTACCGATCATATCCACACTTGGGGCACTTGTCAAGGTCTGCATAATCTCCATGGAACAATACACAACTGTTCTTGCATGCATGGATTTTTTCAACCTCTATTCCCAGAGGACAGATTACCTTCTTCGCCTCATAGACAGACTCTGCTATTTGGTTTCCTTCAGGTAGCATGTCTTTAAGCACATCCACTAGATGTTTGAAACTTTTGTTGCTCCAACCATGATGTGCCTTAAGCTGTAGAAGTTTTAGATCACCAGAAAGGCGAGAGTACTTCTGGCAATCAGGGTAGAGGGGTTTCTTTGAATCTTCAATGAACTGCTTCAGCCTTACTAAATTAGAAGGTGTGTACACTCATTGAAACTCAATATCCCGCAACATTTGATCAACATTGTGCACACGTTGCAACACCTCACCATCATCGAAGCCCCTAACTTCTTGATCAGTGATATCCTCAGGTCTCAACACATTTGGTGGGAATAATGGTTCATTTCCCTCAAAACGTTCACTGTCATCAAGGTCTTCATCATGGTTAGCATGGTGTCGCACTTCACCTTCATTTAGGCAGCCTACTTCGATTTCATTAAGGCCTTCCTCACCATGTTTATTCCAACACGTGTAATGTTTTGTTAAACCACGTGTGACCAAATGATGAAAAATGATTTCCCGCTGTGCGAATTTCTTTTGGTTGAGACAATCAATACAGGGGCAAAGCATTTCCTGAACACCACGGTTTCTTATATCCGCCTCTGCTTGATTTAGAAAACCATTGACCCTGCTTAAGAAATTCTCCCAATCTTCTTGGGGCTGTCTGTACATCCAAGCCTGACGCCATCTGCATTCCTTACACCAAATGAGCATAATTCATCACACAAAAAGACAGCTGAAGAATTTCAGTAAAATGGGCCAATTAATTTCCACCTCGACGAGGACTTTCTACACGAGTCGAGCGCAGCCGAGGAGGAGGATTGGAGGCGCAGAGGACGGTGCAGTCGACGTCCGCTCTGGCCCCTTTCGCCGTCGTGCAATCCTCCGAGCGCGCGCAGCTGGCGACAGCGAACGGGACAGGCCGACAGGGACATTGTCACACCCAGTTTTAAAGGCAAAACCGAATGCATTGATCACGTGTGCGCCAGGATCAAGTTACACACACGCTTAGACATTATGAATACCAAAAACAGTGCCACACGAATAAAGATTTATTACAAACCATAGTCTTAAACGAATCTTAAATAATGAGTTCTTGCAGCGGACAAAATGCCTCCACAGGCAGCTGACTGAAGACTACGCACACCTAGAACTCCTGGAAATCTCCTAGAATATCTTCAAAGTTCTCCCAGTCTGAGCAGCAATCCGGGTATTGTAGATGCAAGAGAATAAACAAGCGTGAGCACATGACGTACTCAGCAAGAGAGAACAACATAACATGCAAGGCCATATGGTGGATGGCTAAGGTTCAAGCAGTTAAGCATTTTAGTGGATCAAGTTTTATTAGCAACCTGATTACTAAAGAGTGTAAGTTCATTCCAACCCAATTAATAAGGTATAAGCATCATAAATAAAGAACAAAACAGCAATTAAACATTAAAGTTCCATAGTTTAATCATGTGAGTGTTCAGGCCGCTCTTGACCATGAGCACGGCTAATCGATTAGTTTAACACTCTGCAGAGGTTGTACATCTTTACCCACAAGTAGCGTAAAAGCTCCGAAGAACTTTGGACCCAACCATGCGGTGTTTGCAAGGCACCATACCACACTACCGAGGTGTGATTGCATAGGGACGCTACATGGCCTTTACAAAGGTTCCCTAGCAAGTTATGACCCACAAGGTCCGGATCAGTTAGCAAGGTATAAAGTCCCCTAGCAGGTCGATACCCCACCATAAAAAGAATAACTCACCCAACCCCCTGCTAGAGCGAGTCTATACCCCACAGTGTCGCCGATCCCTTGTCCTTATCAGGTAAGATCACCCCAATCTAAAGTTCCTAATTATTCAGCCAGGACCATTGCCCATTAGTTCTTGTGGTTGTACTGTTTTCCTGGGTCGTTCTCCATGATCCGATTAACATATTAAAGTGGTCGTGTAAAGAAAAGATCATAAACGGAACATAGAATAATAAAGGTAACCAAGTTTGATTAATACCAATCCCAGTTGAGCATGCTAAGCAATAGCTACCACAAGATTAATTTAATAAACCCGGTATCAAGGTAAAGGTAATAAAAGAATAGGCACGATCCTTAATAGGTTCCCATCAAATTAATGCAAGCGGAAAAGTAAAGATAGTGAATTTAAATGCATGTTATGTAGGATAAGCGGGTATGCATTAAGGAATACTTGCCTTCAACAATACCTTGCTGCTCAAACTCTTGCACGACTTGATCTTCAAATCCCTCGAACGAATCGCTCTCTACGGTCCACAATCATCACATACAAGCATACAATAAGAATAAATAAGAAACAATCACCAAACAGATCTAAACAGTAGCATAAAACTAATCTACACTTCAAGACGAACGCGTGGACATAAAGAACGCTAAAATCGGAGCTAAAACGACGAAGTTATGGCTTAGGGAAGGTGTAGGGACTAAACTGTAAAGGTTTGAAAAGGAAAAAGGCTAAAATAAAGAAAAAGGATTAAACTGCAGGGACACTTCTAAGGTGGAAGGGTATTTTTGTGAATATCGAAAAACTTGGGGGCTTTTCTGCAAAATTGCCTGGGCCGGCGGGGTTTGACTGGTTGACCAGGTTTTGACCCGATCTAGATCGCTGGATCCAGATCCAAGGGCCAGGGCGGCTTGCGGGCGGCGGGGTTAGACAGGGGCGTCGGATCTAAATCCGTCGGCCGGGAACTTGCGCGGGCGGCCAAAACAGCAGCGGCCGACGAGAGACGGCGGAGGGCGGCGGCGGGTGGCGCCGGAGCTCACCGGTGTACCCCATCTAGGGCTCGGGGGGCTCGGTTTGAAGCGCGGGCGGCACCTACACGAAGCGCGCGAGCACGCGAGGCAAGTGGGGACGAGAGGTCGCGGCGAGGAAGCGGCGGAGCGGCGGGTCGACGCGGCGGCGCGAGCTACGAACTCCGGCGAGGTCCCCCGGTTGCTACGGTGCACGAAGACGACGGCATGTGACGCCGTCTGGTTCCTCACCTCCTTGCGCGTCCCTGGGTGAGCTCCTTGACGACGAGGTGGCGCCGGCGGCGGAAACCGAAAGCGGCGACGGCTAGGGTTTTGCGGCGTCTTGCAAGCTTGGCGTTCGGGCCACAAGTTGGGGATTCCAGGGGCGGCGGCTGGTTTAAATAGCCTGGGCGGGGCTCGCCCTTGGCGTGCGGGCCACGGACTGCGGGCGCGCGCGAGCGGGACGGACTCGAGCGGCGGCGTGGTTGAGCCAAGTCCGGTCGAGGACGACGCGGCGGGAGGGATGACCCGGCGGGCCCCTCCCGTGAGTGGCTCGGGCGCAGGAGTGCGGGCCGGGCCGCGGCTCGGCCGAAAGGCCGGCCGGGCCGCGAGCGCAATGTCGGGGCTGCAAGGCTAGGCGGGCTTGAGCGGCCGCGGCACGCGGAGGTCGATGGGTTGGGCCGCGCTGGCTAGGCCGCGGGCGCGAGCTGCTGCTGTGCTGCTGGGCCGGTTTAGCTTGAATAGGATAGATAGGGTAGATGTTTGGGTATTAGGGGTTTTAGGTTTTGAAAAGGGATTCAACCAACTGAATTCAAATTTGAATTTGAATTCCAGCAACCAAAAGAAATGCACCAGCATGAATGCAACAATTAATTCCTATATTTCATTAACTTTATTTTTGAAAAGTTATAAATGCCTAAAAATAAATATAGCAACCTTATATTCCTTAAGCAATTAAAGGTTTCTAGCAAATTTTAATAGAGCCAATATTGTTAGTCAAATTAAGGTGTTACAGACATCTGAGCACACAGATCGAGCGAGTGACCTTCTGAAGAGAGAGAGAGCGAGTGTTGTTGTCGGAACAGGAGTGGCCTAGCTTCTGCGGAGAGATAGCGAGTGGTGTCGAAAGGATAAGACATAGACACACAGACGAGATAACAACAAGCGCCTCCGATGTGAGAAAAGGAGACCCTGGGTGTTCCTCAAAGGAGATGCATCCTACAAGCATGCGTCTCTAGTACGAACTTATCAGTAACAGAC
Source organism: Cenchrus americanus (assembly GCA_947561735.1). Taxonomy (NCBI): domain Eukaryota; kingdom Viridiplantae; phylum Streptophyta; class Magnoliopsida; order Poales; family Poaceae; genus Cenchrus; species Cenchrus americanus. The sequence continues at coordinate 156,258,331 of OX387244.1, forward strand.
TTTATAGCCCGTTACCAATACGGCAGCGATCAGTAACGGACTTAAGTAGCTCGTTACTGATAGGGCATTGATCGGTAACGGACTTTACAAGCCCGTTACCGATAGGTTTAACATTTGTAACGGACTCTTTTAACATCTGTTACAAAAAAATTATGTAACGAGCATTTAAGAAGCCCGTTATCAGAAGTCCACATTGGTAACAGGTGTTGTGGAGGCCAACCCCGGGGTCGTCCTGACGCGCTTATAGGTAACGGGCGCCAAACAATAACCGTTATAGATGTGGGAGGATGTAACGGGCGTTAAAGGCCCGTTACAAATGCTGCGTGACCTATTTGAGGTTTTCACGTAGTGATAATACATGAGCAAGATGCAAGGAAGTTTATTTTTGAATTTGGTTTGGCTCTTTCCTTCATCTCGCTCATAATTTCAAAATTTCTAAGATTCATTTGAAATTTGGGAGCTTGAGATAACTACTTGTGCGAAGTGCTTAAATTTAAACCCTCCATAAGGATGAAGGCTCTTACATTATGGAAGTTTAACTATTAAATCCTGGAGAGCATTATGTTTTCTCGTATATGATCAAGTGCAGGGCATAAAGCCATAAAAAGCAATGCTGATATTCATTAAAGGCTTACTCGAGGACGAGCAAGGTTTAAGCATGGGGGAGATGTTGACGGTGAATTTCTGTCAACCTAGTCATGAGTTTACCTTAACGTTGGCATTGATTTATTATTCTAACCACTGGAACTAACCCCCCGTATATAACAAGTTCACTCTTGCATGTCGATTTTGGAGTTTATTGTTTACGCAGGAAATCTACGCTAAAGTGGAAACTTTCGGGATAAGTTCATCAAGCACTTTGTATGAAGATCATGAAGCCCGACAAGAGTCAAGACACGTGATGAACATGACTCCAAATGACCCGAGAACCGAAGCGTCAACGTGCGAATCTTCAGGGACTCAAACAGAAAACAGCGAAGCCTGGATAGCAAGGATTCAAGACTTAACCGCGAAGGAAACGACGTCAAAGGCCCACATGCAAGTGCACAGAAATCAGGAATCGCGCGAGAAGCAACTAGGGAGGAAACTGGGGCCGAAACGGGCCCGGGCCGGCCAGCCTGGGCCAATCGGCCCAGCCCATTCCAGGCCCGGTCCGACACCCCCTTTGACCTAGCTACCATTCAGACCATTTATAGCCCCCTCACCAAGAACCACGAGGGAATTCTTTCGTCATCCGCCACAGAGGAGCAGAGAAGAGAGGGACACCGTTTCGGAGAGGAGAGGGTCGAGATGGTTGACTAGGGTTCCCCTAGCCGACATGGGAACCTTGCATGGAGGACCACATCGGAGTTCCTAGAGCTAGGATCAAGGTCGAGGTAGGATCCCGGTAGTGATCTTGTCAATGTATTATACTCTGATGTTGAATTTGCATGTTTGAATCCGATTTCTAGCGATCAAGTGCTTCCACTACGACTTTGTCTTCACTTGGGTTTTCTTCTTCTCCAATCTATTCCGGATAGATTGCATAGGATGTTCTTGTAGCCATGGTGGCTAGAGGTGCATTCCTGACCTATCAAGCGTTTTCATCTTGTCCTTTGGACTCGCCCTAGGCTAACCCGCACAAATAGGGGTGTATTGTTACAAAATGGTGGCTCCAAAAGGCGGATGTCTTCGGAGTTGGAATAGAAGCCACAATTTAAAGTGGCTTTTTTATGAGATTCGATTTGATTTGTTCATCCATGCTTGGAACTTCAACAAGTGCTAGATCGAATCTGTCGGTGCGGAATATGGTCCCGACACTAACCAGTAGATAACGCCTAGGTCTATCCCTCGATGGTCGATGCCAAACAACAAATGACACAAGGTTTTATCCTGGTTCCGGCCGAGGGGGCCGTACGTCCAGCAGGGGCGTGCTCGTGGCACTATATTGCTCGGCACCGGGGGTGCTTGTAGTGGGGCAAATACAAGCGAGGCGGGAGAGGAAGCGTGGCTTCCAAGTCCCTGGGAGAGTGGTTGAAGATGTTGTGGGAGAATAAGAGAGTGAGTGCACGGTGTGTTGTGTTCCTCTGAATTCGTCCCCCCCGCGGCTGGGGGCTCGCCTCCCCCTTTTATAGGCCAAGGGGGTGACGGGTTACACGCACGCCGCGCTACCTAGCTACGTGAGGGAGCACGTCGCGCTACGGCGTAGAGTGGGCGGCCGTCCGGACGATCTTTGCTGCAATCCGGCCATGATGGCCTGCCTCGTACCCTAACAGTGGCGGTTCGAGGGTAGGAGGCGGCGGATGGTGATGGCGTCCTCTGATAGGCTTCGAGGGAGGTGCTGATGATGGCTGGTACGGGGTACAGGAGCGGGAAAAACGGCGTTCCTTCCCAATGAGCTATGCGGTAGTGGAGTGGTTGCTGCAGTGCCCGGGCGTGCGCCTGCACGCGTGGGTACGGCGGCCGCGCCGTTACAGTGGCCGGGATGGCCATCCACCGGCCTAGCGCCCCTCACCTAACCTGCAGGGTCACGTGAAAGTGAATCGAGGGTGCGCCCGGCCCTCTTTCGAGGGTCGGGCGCGTTAGCCGTACAGTAGTGGGCGCGCGGTGTCACGGGACTGACACCGGCCGTACCGCACAGTCCATCCCACAGTGGCGGGGATGGGCTCCTCCCCGGGGAGTTGGTGCGGCGGCACCGGGGCGTGAGCCCAGGGCGCATGATGGCGCCGCCCCGCGGCGTCAGGGCGTTAAATGCCCAAGTACAGGGTCGGCGCACGCGTGCGGGGCGCCCGTGAGCGTGGCGGGCCCCGGCCCGAGGGCGGAGCGGACCCTCGAGCGAGACGGGACTCGCTCGAGGGGGAGCGTGCCCTCGAGCGGGACGGGACCGCCGGAGGGGAAGGGTCGCCCCTCGAACGGGGGCGGAGTCCGTTCGAGGAGGGGGTTGCCCCTCGAACGGGGTGGAGCCCGCTCGAGGAGGAGCGTGTCCTCGAGCGAGGCGGAGCCTGCTCGAGGGGTCTTCTAGACGGGCTGTCTTGGTGGGCCTCCGGAGTCCTGCCACATAGGCCATGTCCTGCACGATTAGTTTCCTGCATGGTTAGGCTTAGCATGTTTTGATGCAGGGATTTAAGTGAGGATTCCCCGTTGTTTAAGGGGACCCCTAGGGCGGTCCCCGACGCAGGGCCCCCGAGCATCTGCGGGTTCGCCATTGAGGCTCCCGCAGATGCTGGAACCTACTGATAGGACGTTCTTCCCTCCTTGTTTGCGAACGCTTTCCGTGGGGCCGCGTCAGCGGACCCGCGGGTCTAGCCCCCGAAGCCCTGCAGGAGTGTGGGCTCTCCTGCAGGGGTTAACCGCGAGCAATTCGGTCAGAAAGGCGTGGCACATATGCCTACCGGCATCGGCGGTATTTCAGCCGGCATCGGGGGTCCACGCTCCCCTGTCACTGTCTCCGGCGGGTGCAATTTCAAGGAGGTGTAGCCGCGCGTCAAGCCCCCGAGCCTTGGCCCGTTCGAGGCGATCGGGTCGAGCCTGACGACTTGTTTTTTAACGCGCCCTCGCCGTCCCTCCGCGGGACGGAGGGTGAGGTCTCCACGACTCCCATCGAGCGGGTCGCGAATCGCGGATTCCTCGTCGAGCGCTAGCGGGTGGTTCAAGTGGACGTCCATGCCCCGTTCGATAAGGGTAGGGCCGCGCGGTCCGGAGACACGTCCATGGAAGCGCTTGCGTGGGTTTGCTAGGTGGGGCTCGGTCCCGTTCGCTAGGGGACCGAGGGCGCGGAAGCTCTCCCTCGGTGGGATCCCCCCGGCTAGCCGCCCTCGCCGGCTCTCGAACACGACATGTGGGGCACCCTCGAGCCGACGGGCTCGAGGAACGGCTCGAATGCGCGTGCCCTCGTCGTCCCTAACTGCGTGATGCGGGGGCGCCCGTTCAAACCCGTCGAGGGTCGGGCTTCGAACCTCCGATCGCAAGGCCGTGCGGGGCCGTGCATGGACAGCCCCGTCTTTTCGCGTTTGCGGCCGTCGAGGGGTCTGGACGTGCCGACCCTCGAGGTGCTGGTTGGTGGCATGGCGCGGCATGAGTGCTTTCGGTGCCGCTCTATTTCAAGCGTGACCTGGGCGGTCCTCTTACGCGCGTGCCTTCTTTTAGAGGGTTGACATTGTCTCGAGCCGGAGGGTCATGCCGCTCGAGGGTTTCACGTGGCATGGGTGCCCGCGGTTGCCTGCTCTACACCGAGCAGGTCCCGGGCGACCTTCTCACGCTGATATCCCGTCGAGGGTCGCCTCTGTTTCGAGCCGAGGGTCACGCCACTCGAGGGCTTCACGTGGCATGGGTGCCCGCGGCCGCTCGCTCTACACCGAGCGAGTCCCGGCGACTTTCTCACGCTGTCATCCCATCGAGGGTCGCCTTTGTCTCGAGCCGAGGATTCACCTCGCTCGAGGGCTCTCCTTGCTTGGCAAGGGGCCCGGGCATTTAATCGCTTTGCGGTCGTGGCCGCAGTTTTGCAGTGCGGGCGCGCCTTTTTAGGTGCTGCGGCCGCGCGCGCGCGTAGTTGGCGGCGCGGCAGGCGGATGTGATGGTTTTGCCTCGGTCGCAGCCGTTCCTTGCCGTAATGATGACCCGCCTGCAGTGTTAGAGCCGCTGCGGTCGTGGTGGGGCCCGCCCGTCGACGCGATGGAAAGATTCCCCGCAAGTTAACGTCGGCGGGGCGTCCGCTCCGGAGAACTCGCCCGTCGCCTATAAAACTGCGGGGAGGAGTGGACGGCGGTTTTTTACCTTGGCACCTTACCACTCTCAGTCCCTCGTCCCTTCTCCTTCGCCTCGCTCTCGCCACCGCGCGGTCTCGCTGTTTAGAGCTTTTTCCTCGTTTCCTTGTCCTCCGCCTTCGCATTCGTTCGTCCCCCCTCATGGCGCCGCCTCAGCTTCCCATTAGGATCCTGGAGCCGTACGCTTGGGAGAAGTCGACGGTGACCCGGCTCGCGCTTGGCGAGCTGGTCGCCGCCGCCGTTGTCGGCCAACGAAGAAGGGCGCCGGCGGAGTGGATCGTGCCGCCGGCGGCGCACTACGAGCCCAACCCGCCGGGAGGGCTATGTGGTGAGCTTCCTTCGCTACCACGAGCGCGGCTTCAACGCGCCGGCGAGCACCTTCATGCGGGCAATGTGCCACTACTACGGGGGTGGAGCCGCACAACTTCGCCCCCAACGCGATCTCGCGGCGGCCACGTTCGTGGGCGTCCGCGAAGGGTACCGGGGATCCCGGTCAACCCGGGAACTACGGGGTTCACCTTTTCCGCGGGGAGCTCGTCACGCAGCCCACATCGGAGCCGAGGGACCCGCGCGCGCGGTGCGCGCCGGCGGGATGTCGCCGGCCCCGCGGGGGGCGGCTCAAGGATTTCTACATCCCCCGCACCATGACGACGAACAACGCCGGCCGGGGAGCGGGGGATGGTTTTATCCGCGCAACGCCGAGCCCGGCCTTCCCCCCCTACACCGGCCGGTGTTCAAGGAGAGGCCCGCCTCCTGGGGCTACGGGGTGTCTACGGCCCAACATCGGGCGCGGCAAGAGTCCGTCCTCGCCGCCCTGCGGCGGCTGGCGAGGGACGGGCTCAACGCGATGGGCGTCCTCGCCTTCCTTCATCACCGGCGGATCGTGCCGTTGATGGAGAGGCCGCTCTGCATCTTCGAGATGACAGAGGCGGCCAACCCCGTCGACTCGGCGAGGTCGCGGATGCTCCCGACGCCGCCGGGAGCGGCCGTACGCGCTCACCCGGCGCGGAGCGCCGTCGACACCCGGACGCCGCCACCGCGGGTCGGACCCCCGTGGGACATCGAGATGCTCCCTACGGGCCCGCGGGTGAGTTGGGTTCCCGATTTCGTATTAGTTCTTGGTTTTGCTTTCGCCTCCCCGATCCGCCATTGTCACTTTTTGTGCGCAGCTGGGTGGAGTTCAACATCGCCAAGTCCGTTCCACCCACCCCCCGACTCCCGTGCGCTCGGCCGGCGGCGGCGCAGGGGAGCAGCAGGAGCGGGCGGCGCGCAAGAGGGAGCACGCCGGGGGCGTCGCCAAGCGCGCCGCGACCGACGGTCCGCGGAGTACCGGCGGCGTGAGGAGCCGGGGCTCTCCTCCCCGGATATCGAGGAGCCCTCGTCCTCGGAGCGAGACGAGGAGGAGTCCGAGGGGGAGGGCCCCTCGACAGGTGGCTTCGTGCGGGGCGCGGCGCGCCGGCGCCCGCCGCCAGGCACTCGTCGTCGTCGGGGGTGGCTTCGTACGGGGCGGGCGCACGGCGCCCGCCGCCGTGCACTCGTCGTCGGGGCGGCGCGCGCCGCGGAGGTGCCGGCGCGTGCCGCGGAGGTACGCGCGGCGGACGCGCCCGCGCGCGCGCGTCGAGCGTGCCCGCGCGCGGAGGGAGCGCGCCGCGCGCGCGCGCGTCGTCGTCGAAGGGGCGCGTCGGCGGGCGTGCCCGTGCGCGGGGCAAGCGTGCCCCCGCGCGCGGTGGCGTCATCGGGGGGTGCGGCATCGGGCGCGCCCGCGCGCGCGGGCGGGCGTGCCCGTGCGTGCGGCGGCGCGCCGCCGGGGAGGCGCCGCGGCGGGCGCGGCCGCCGCGCCGGTCTCGTCCACGGAGGCCTCGAGGAAAAGGAAGCGGGCCTTTTCCTCCGCGAGGTAAGGAGCCCGTCTTCCTTCGTTTGGTTTTAGTTTGCCGGTGATTAGATGCTCTAACCCTCCGTTCGTGTCCGCGCGGGCGGTGCCAACCGTTCCTCCTCTTGCACCGGCCAAGGTGCCGAGGGACGGACGCGTCGATCCCCACCCGGCGGCGTTCGTCGAGGGGGTCGCGCCGGGGACAAGCGCGGCGGCGGGCACGAGTTCGCAAGGCCCGGCCGGGGCCTCGGGGCCCCGGCCGGCGGATCGCCCCGCCGTGGCGCAGCAAGAGGTCGCCGGGGGCGGCCGGCGCCGGCCGCCACGGAGGCACGGGCCGTAGAGGCGGCCACGGAGGAGGTGCGGCCGCGGTGGCGACCACCGCGGAGGAGGTGGAGCGGGCGCAACTTGCGGGAGCGCCCGCGGATGCGGCGGCACGGCGGGAGGCGGGGGCCATGGCACCACGACGGGCGCCCGTGGCCGCGGAGGCGCGAGGTGGAGGTGCGGCGGAGGCGGCGCTAGCGGCTCCGCCCGCCGGTGGTCTCCGGGCGGAGGTGGTGGAGCTCTCGGATGACTCCCCGCCGCCCGGGTGGAACCGCGTGGGCCGGCCGGCCCACGAACTCCCCCCGAGCCCCGTGAGGGGGCCCTCGTGAGGCGGCGCGAGGGTCACCCGATGGTGGGGGGTCGAGGGCACGGTGCCGAGGCCTCGTCCTCCCACGCGGGCCGCCCCCGCCCGGTGGGGGGGGCCGTGGAGGATCCCCCCGCGTTCGCCGACGCCGGGGGGGGAGCGAGAGCTGCGGGGGCGAGCTCCGAGCCACGGCGCCACGCTCAACCGCGCGTTGAACGAGGCGCGCGGGTCCACGGCGGCCCGGCCTAGCTCGTCTTCCAGGTAAGCCACGGTTGCTCATCTCTCTTCCTTTTTCGTTTTCGTGCGCTGCTTTCAAGCCTTAGCACTTACGAGATTTGATGTGTGGATGCCGGGAGCTCGAGCGGCCGCGCCCACGACAAATACGACGCGTTCGATCGGGTGAACGCCGAGGCCCGCCGCCTCCGGGGAGCGATGCGGCGCTTTCGACGCGCTTGCGGACGCTCTCGGACACCGGGACGGCCGGCTAGCGTACCGGCGATGGCGTGGTGCGACGAGCTCCCGGGAGAGCTCGTGCGGGGACGCGGCGCGCCGGCCGAGCCTCGAGCGGATCCGCGCAGCCCTCGTCGATCGTGACGAGGCGCTATGTAATGCGCGCGCGGATCCGGATAAGACGCGGACGCCGGCCGCCAACCGGGAGGCGGAGGTGGCCACCGCTCGCGCCGAAGCCTCGGGAGCTCCGCACGTCGCTCGAGGGGGCGGGGCGGCGCCGCACCGCCAGCCAAGGAGCGGGCGCGCGGGCCGGAGCGCCGCGCCAAGGAGGCCGATGACCCGAAGGCCGCCCTCGACGCCAAGGCCGCGGCCCTCGTCGTCGCCGAGGAGCGGCTCCGAAAGCAAGAGCGCATCGCCCGCCGTGGGCCGAGGGGCGGCTCCAGCGAGGAGCAGGGGCGCCCTTGGCGACGCCCGAACGGCGCTGGAGCGGGAGCGCATTGCTCGCGAAGCGGCGGAGAAGTCGCTGGAGGAGCGGAACGCCGCATTCTCTGAGGTTGAAGATGAAGCGCTCGCGCTCAGCATCAGCAACGCCAGCCAGGAGCTGGCCCTCCGCGAGCAAGGCGAGGCCGTCCAGCGTCTCGAGCTGGCACTCGAGTCCGCGCGTCGTGACCTCGATCTTGAGAGGAAGAAAGTCGAGGGTGAGACTTTTTGACTCTGTTTGTTGGTTTTCTGCTTTAGAGGGTTCGCTTCTCCCTTTCTGATCTCCCCCGTCGTCTTGTTGGTTCCGGGCTTGCGCACGGCCCTTGGGGCACGCCGCCGGGCGGGCCGAGGCCCCCGCAGCTTCCTACAACTCCTCCGAGCAGAGCTGCAGGAGTCGCGTGACGCGGCCCCTCGAGACTTGCCGCGTCGTCGAGGAAGGCGAGGCCCGTGCCGGCAGCTCGGCGGCCGCCCGCCCGCGCGCCCTAGGCGGTCATGTCACGGAGCGGATGCGCCGGGCGTTGCACCTAGGCGTCCGGAAGGCCCTCGGAGTGGTGCGATCCCACTACGAGGTCAACCTTGAGGCGCTGGCGGAGGGCTATATTGTGCCCGAGGGCGTCGAGGACGAGGTTGCCATGGAGCGCGCGGACGCACTTGCTGCTGACGCCGCCGGGTCACTCGCCGAGGCCTTCGAAGAATTCCTCTTCCCGGACGCCGCTGATGGTGCTGCTCCACTCGCCTGAAAGCATCTGGGCGCTAGGCCCGTTTTTTGTCTTTGTGTATCAGAATTCTGGCCTCGTGGCCTTTTGTAAATGAACAAGTCGTTTCATAAACATGGGCGCTTGCTTGTAAATGAAGTTGTTTGCTTATTACGCCTTTTGTTTCTCCTTCTTCCCCGAGTAGATTCTAGTTAGGGGAGTTCGTTTTTCGCAGGGGGCCCGCTGGGTTGGAGGCGAGAGAGACGGGCCATAGCCACGCGGCGTAGGCGCCTCTCGGCTCGCACGCTCCTTCCGCCGTGCCACCCGCGCCCGTTCGAATCATGGCTCGAGGTTGAAGTAGGAAACAAACTTAGCGCGTGTTGTTACGTTTTTTGCGCGAGAAAAATGGGACCATTTGGGGGGGGGGTGCCCCCCCCCCCCCAAGAGCCCCCCGAGGGTAACTTGGGTTTCAGGGGAAAGCCGAGTTGCCCTTTTATTAGACTTGGAGTATTTACATAGGTGGCGCCAACTGGGGTGTTGGCCATGCGTTTTTACAACAGAAAATACTTGGAAATCCTAGCTAAGGGTAGAAGCGACGTAGCTGTTGGATGTTCCAAGCGTTGGTAAGTTCTTCGCCGTCCTCGTTGGCCAGCTTGTACGTGCCCGGCTTGAGCACCTTCACTACGACGCAGGGTCCCTCCCATGGGGGCGATAGCTTGTGGCGCCCTCGGTTGTCTTGGCGTAGTCTTAGGACTAGATCCCCTTCGCTGAAATCCCTGCGACGTATCTTGCGTGCTTGGTAGCGTCGTAGGGACTGTTGATACCTTGCGGAGTGCATCAACGCCACGAGGCGTACTTCGTCTAGCTGGTCCAATGAGTCCTCGCGGGCTCGCTGGTTAGCCTCTTCGTCGTAGCCTCGAGCCCTGGGCGACCCATATTCCAGGTCCGTGGGGAGGACGGCCTCCGCGCCATGGACCAGGAAAAACGGGGTGAACCCGGTGGCTCTGCTTGGGGTTGTCCTTAGGCTCCACACGACTGCTGGTAGTTCTTGGAGCCATTTCCGGCCGCATTTGTTGAGCCGGTCAAAAAATCGGGGCTTGAGGCCTTGTAGAATCATGCCGTTGGCGCGCTCCACTTGGCCGTTGGTCCGTGGGTGTGCCACACTGCCCAATCCACGCGGATGTGGAACTTGTCGCAAAACTCCAAGACCTTCCGCCCGTGAACCGGGACCCGTTGTCCGTGATGATGGAGTTTGGCACTCCAAAGCGGTAGACGATGTCGGTGAAGAACGTGACCGCCTGCTCAGCCTTCAAATTCGTGATGGGGCGCACCTCCACCCACTTGGAGAACTTGTCGATCGCGAAAAGCAGGTGGGTGAAGCCCCCGGGCGCCTTCCGCAGGGGCCCAACGATGTCCAACCCCCCACACGGCCGAACGGCCATGTGACGGGGATTGTTTGCAGGGCGTGAGCAGGCAAGTTGGATTTGCGGGCGTAGAACTGGCACCCTTCGCAGGTGCGTACAATTTCGTTGGCGTCCGCGACCGCGGTAGGCCAATAGAAGCCCTGGCGGAACGCGTTGCCAACGAGGGTGCGTGGCGCGGCGTGGTGGCCACAGATTCCCGCGTGAATGTCCCGTAGGAGCTCGCGCCCCTCGGGGATGGGTATACACCGCTGGAGGATGCCTGACGCGGCGCGCTTGTACAACTCGCCGTCGACGAGGGTGAATGACTTGGCCATCCTGGCGATGCGCCTGGCCGCGGCCCGGTCTTCGGGGAGTTCCCCTCGAGCAATCCGAGCGATGTACTTCTCCCGCCGTCCGCCCGGACGGGAGCCGGTTCGATGTCCATCGCGACGCCCTCGTGGGAGCCGTACCCCTCGAGAAGGGAGAGCACGTACGCCTCGTTCGAGGGGTCCTCTTCCATGGGTTCCGCACCCGCTGGGTTCGAGGGAGCCCCCGAGGGTCCACCGTCGCTCGAGGGGTAGGGCTCGAAGGTGACCGAGGGCTGCGCGATGTCGCGTGCGAAAACGTTCGGGGGAACGGTGATCCGCCCGGACGCTATTTTTGCCAGCTCGTCTGCTTCCTCGTTGTACCGGCGGGGTACGTGATTAAGCTCGATGCCGTAGAATTTGTCTTCGAGGGCCCGCACGGCTTTACAGTAAGCCTCCATCTTGTCGTCGTGGCAGCTCGCGTTCTTCATGACTTGATCGATCACGAGCTGCGAATCCCCTCGCACGTCGAGGCGCTTGATGCCCAACTCAATGGCGATTTTGAGGCCGCAGAGAAGGGCCTCGTATTCCACCATATTGTTGGATGCGGGGAAGTGGAGGCGCACTGCGTAGCGCATGTGTTCCCCGAGGGGTGACACGAAGAGCAGTGCCCGCGCCCGCTCCCCGTCTTCATCACCGAGCCGTCGAAGAACGCAGTCCAGCACTCGCTGAATCCGAGGGGGCGGCGGCTCGCGTGTCCGTCCACTCGGCGACGAAATCGGCTAAGATTTGCGATTTGATGGCTTTGCGCGGAGCGTAGGCTAGCGTCTCGCCCATCAACTCCACGGACCACTTGGCAATTCCCGCTCGCCGCGTCGGGGTTGCGAATGATCTCTCCTAGCGGGGAAGGAGGAGACCACCGTAACAGGGTGGGCCTCGAAGTAGTGGCGGAGCTTGCGCCGCGCGAGGACTACCGCGTACAACAAGCGTCGCGGACACGGGGGTAGCGCGTCTTCGTGTCTGATAGGACTTCGCTGATGTAGTAGACCGGCCTCTGCACAGGCAAGGCATGCCCTTCCTCCGTGCGCTCCACGACGATCACAGCACTGACCACCTGGGTGGTCGCGGCTACGTAGAGCTGGAGGGGTTCGCCGTCTCGCGGCGGCGTAAGGATTGGGGTGTGCGTCAGCGACGCCTTCAGCTTGTCGAGCGCTTCTTGGGCCTCGGCGGTCCAAGAGAAGCGCTCGTGCTTCTTGAGCACGGTAGAGGGGCGAGTGCCCTTCTCACCGAGCCTCGAGACGAAGCGGCTTAAGGCGGCGAGGCACCCCAACACTTTCTGCACTCCCTTGAGGTCCCGAATTGGACCCATTCGCTCGAGGGCCGCGACCTTTTCAGGGTTGGCCTCGATCCCCCGCTGGGAGACGATGTACCCTAGGAGCATGCCCCGCGGCACTCCAAAGACACATTTTTCGGGGTTGAGTTTGACCCCGTTGGCCCGCATGCAGCTGAACGCGATGCTAAGATCGCTAACCAGGTCGTCCGCCTTCCTGGTCTTGACGACGATGTCGTCCACGTAAGCCTCGACCGTCCGCCCGATATGGTCCCCAAAAATGTGCTGCATGCAGCGCTGATATGTTGCGCCCGCGTTTCTGAGGCCAAAAGGCATCGTGACGTAACAGAACGTCCCGAACGGTGTGATGAACGAAGTCGCGAGCTGGTCGGACTCCTTCATTTTTATTTGGTGATATCCCGAATAGGCATCAAGGAAACAGAGTAGTTCGCACCCGGCTGTTGAATCAACGATTTGATCTATACGTGGCAAAGGAAAAGGAACTTTTGGACATGCTTTATTGAGACTGGTGTAGTCTATACACATCCTCCACTTCCCATTTTTCTTTTTTACAAGCACGAGATTAGCTAGCCACGTAGGGTGGAACACTTCCTTGATGAATCCGGCCTCGAGGAGCTTCCGCGCCTCCGCTCCGATCGCCCGTCGCCGCTCCTCGTCGAAGCGGCGCGGCCCGCCGCCGCACGGCGCGAGCGTTAGGCAGATATCAAGGGAGTGCTCGGCGACCTCCCTCGGGATGCCTGGCATGTCCGAGGGGCTCCACGCGAAGACGTCGGCGTTGGCGCGGAGGAAGTCGACGAGCACTGCTTCCTATTTGGGGTCGAGGGTCGAGCTGACCCTCAACGCCCTGCCCTCGGGGGCTGACGGGTCGAGGGGGACCCCTTTGGTTTGCTCGGCGGCCTCGAAGGTGCCGACGTGCTTGGTGGCGGAGCTGAGGTCGTCGTTGACCATCTTCTCCAGTGTGTTCACCAGCGCTTCATCCAGCGCTAGTGCCTCCGCATGTTCCACGCACTCGACGTCGCAGTCGAAAGCGTGCTCGATCGACGACCCAACGGTGATGACGCCGTTTGGGCCCGGCATCTTCATCTTCAGGTACGTGTAGTTGGGGACCGCCATGAACTTGGCATAGCACGGTCGCCCAAGGATGGCATGGTAGGCCCCTTTGAATCCCACCACTTCGAAGGTGAGGGTTTCCTTGCGGAAATTCTTGGGGGTCCCAAACCAGACGGGCGCATCGATCCGCCCGAGGGGTTGAACCCGCTTGCCGGGGCGCGATGCCGTGAAACGGCTTCGTGCCGGGGCCGCACTGGTCCAGCCCAATCCCCATCAGGCGCAATGTATGCGCGAAGAGGATATTGAGGCTACTGCCTCCGTCCATAAGGACCTTCGAAAACCGGGCGTTCCCAATGATGGGATCAACCACCAGTGGGTACTGGTCCGGGTTCGGGATGCGATTTGGGTGATCGTCCCGGCTAAAAGTGATGGCGTCCTCCGACCAGTTGAGGAAGGCCGGAGGTGCCCTCTCTGCGGCGAGGACTTCGTGCCGCTCCTTCTTGCGTTGCCGGGTCGACATGTCGACAGTAGGTCCCCCAAAGATGAGGAACACATTTTCGACAGCAGGGAAACCGCCTGCGTCGCCATCGCCTCCACCCTTCTTGGCCTCTGCCTCCTTCGCGGCGGCACGGCCATAGAACTTCTTGAGCATGTCGCACTGCTCAAGAGTGTGGTTCACGGGGGTCTTGTGGTAGGGGCATGGCTTCTTCATCATGTCGTCGAACATCCCCGGGCCTCGAGGAGCCGGTCGAGGGCCCCGTCGGGCCGGGTCAACAGCGAGGGCCTCGGCGTTGCCGCCGTTGCGCCCTCGCTCGCGCGCCTCGCGGCGCGGCTTCTTCCCCTTCTTGCCCCGCTTGTCGTTGCGGCGCGGCTCCTTGGACCCACTGCCCTCCGCGGGCGTGTCCTCGGAGCGCTTGCCCTTCTTGCCGTCGAAGATTGCCCCTACGGCCTCCTCTCCGGAGGCGAAGCTGGTGGCAATGTCAAACAGCTCGTTCGAGTCTGTGGGCGGGCTGCGTCCCAGCTCGCGCACAAGGTCCCGGCACGTGGTGCCCTCGAGGATCGCGTGCACGATCTCGGACTGTGCCACGCTTGGTAGCTCCGTGCAGCGCTTGGAGAAGCGCCGTATGAAGTCCCGTAGCGATTCGCCGGCCTCGCGTGCGGGGAGCGCGGATCCCGAGGAGTTCCCAGGGCGCACGTACGTGCCCTGGAAGTTGGCCACGAAGGTGTGGACTAGATCGTCCCGGTTATGGATGCGGCCGGCGGGGCGAGGTGCTCGAGCCATGTCCGGGCCGCGTCGCCCAAATGCAGGGGCAAGTTGCGAATGATTACTTCGTCGTTGGTGGCCCCGCCCAGCTGACAGGCCAGGCGGTAATCGTTGAGCCAGACACGAGGGTCCGTCTCCCCATTGTATTTGACGATCGTCGAGGGCTGGCGGAAGCGCTGGGGGAACGCCGCCGTGCGGATCTCCCGGCTGAACACACGGGTGCCCGGGGGCTCCGGTGTCGGGGAGCGATCCTCACCGCTGTCATAGCGTCCACCCCTTCGAGGGTGGTAGCCCCTGGCCGCTCGCGCGTCCGCCTTGCTGGTGCGCCTGGCGTTGATGACGTTGCGGGCATCGCCATCCAGCGCCCTGCGCGTATCGAGGAGTCGTTCCTTGGCGGGCGTTCGCCCCTGGTCAGCGGGTTGACCCACGTGCACCGAGGGTTCGCCCCCTGGTGCAGGATCATCACCCCGTGCGTCCCCCTGTTGGCGGATGCGTGAGGCTGAGCTCTCGGCCTGCTGGACGGCCGCTTGCTCAAGGAGAGTCTGCACCTCGCGGTGCATGTCTCGAGCCTCGGGGGTCAAGGGTGCCGGCATGGCGCGTAGCAACGTCGCGGCGGCGATGAGCTTTTGGCTCGCCCGTGGTGGCGTATCCGCGTTGTCGACGTTGGGGACGGGATTGAGGCGGTCACGGACCTGTCGGCCCAGCTCCCGCGCGCGCTCGCCGCGCGCGAGGCCTCCCCCGCCATCGAGGCGCGGAGCGGCCGTGCTCGTCCGTACTCCTCCGCCGGCTTGGCTTCAAGCTCGCGGGCTTGGGCCGCCTGTGCGTCGACGTCGGCCCCGGCGGAGAGCGCTCGGCCCCCGCGGCCGGGCGCGTGGCGATCCCCGGGGCGGGCGTGACTTCCCCGTCTCCGGCGCCGCCGCACCGGCGGCGTTGGCGGGGTCGTTGGTGATGACGGCGCAACACTCCCGCGTGGGGTCGTAGCTCCCGGTGCGGAGTCGTCGGAGCGACCAAACCGGAGTCCGTGGCGTCGAGGAAGCGCCCGAACGCGGACCGGGTCCGGCACGCCGGAGAAGTCCCCACCTCCGCGTACCCGTGGCGGTTGGCGGGTGGCATCGTGTCGACGGAGCCCAGGGACGACTCGTCTGCTGCTGAGGTGCCGGGATCCCTGGCGACGAAGACGTGGCGGCCAGGCGGAACCCGGCGCATCGTCGTGTTCACGTTGGCGTTATGGGCCGTCGTGGCGCCACGCAGCCCGATGGGGATGCGCGGTCCTGAGACTGCACGCGGTCCCACCGGGGCGGTGGCGGCCGTTGTGACGGTGGGCGCACCGCGTTGGGCGGCGGCGCGCTCGGCTTGCCGCCGCTCGGACCGCGCCCGGCGTGAGCGTAGCCCGCAGCGACGACGGCGTCGCGGCGTCAACGGACCCGCGGCATCCGTGCCTGCGGGCGCCGCGCCGGTGTCGTGCGTGCGGCGGAGGCCGGGCGGACCGGCCTCGCGGCGCGCGCGAAGCTCCTCATGATTGGTGAGGCGCATGAGATAGCCGTTTCCCCCGTGGCCCGGAAGTTCAAGTCTCCGAAGCGGATCTCGAACCCGGCCGGGGAGAGGGTCCGAGCTACCCATGTTGTAGCGCGTAGCACGGTACTCAGTGCGAATCACCATGGAGGGAGTTGGCGAAATGACCTTAGGCGCTCGTTTGCCCCACGGTGGGCGCCAACTGTCGGTGCGGAATATGGTCCCGACACTAACCAGTAGATAACGCCTAGGTCTATCCCTCGATGGTCGATGCCAAACAACAAATGACACAAGGTTTTATCCTGGTTCCGGCCGAGGGGGCCGTACGTCCAGCAGGGGCGTGCTCGTGGCACTATATTGCTCGGCACCGGGGGTGCTTGTAGTGGGGCAAATACAAGCGAGGCGGGAGAGGAAGCGTGGCTTCCAAGTCCCTGGGAGAGTGGTTGAAGATGTTGTGGGAGAATAAGAGAGTGAGTGCACGGTGTGTTGTGTTCCCTCCGAATCCCCCCCCCCCCCCCCCCCCCCCCGTGGCTGGGGGCTCGCCTCCGCCTTTTATAGGCCAAGGGGGTGACGGGTTACACGCACGCCGCGCTACCTAGCTACGTGAGGGAGCACGTCGCGCTACGGCGTAGAGTGGGCGGCCGTCCGGACGATCTTTGCTGCGATCCGGCCATGATGGCCTGCCTCGTACCCTAACAGTGGCGGTTCGAGGGTAGGAGGCGGCGGATGGTGATGGCGTCCTCTCGATAGGCTTCGAGGGAGGTGGCGATGATGGGCGGTACGGGGGTACGGGGGGAGCGGGCAAAACGGCGTTCCTTCCCAATGAGCTCGCGGTAGTGGAGTGGTTGCTGCGGTGCCGGGCGTGCGCTCGCGGAGTCGGGCGTGCGCCTGCACGCGTGGGTACGGCGGCCGCGCCGTTACAGTGGCCGGGATGGCCATCCACCGGCCTAGCGCCCCTCACCTAACCTGCAGGGTCACGTGAAAGTGAATCGAGGGTGCGCCCGGCCCTCTTTCGAGGGTCGGGCGCGTTAGCCGTACAGTAGTGGGCGCGCGGTGTCACGGGACTGACACCGGCCGTACCGCACAGTCCATCCCACAGTGGCGGGGATGGGCTCCTCCCTGGGGAGTTGGTGCGGCGGCACCCCGGGCGTGAGCCCGGGGCGCATGATGGCGCCGCCCCGCGGCGTCAGGGCGTTAAATGCCCAAGTACGGGGTCGGCGCACGCGTGCGGGGCGCCCGTGAGCGTGGCGGGCCCCGGCCGAGGGCGGAGCGGACCCTCGAGCGAGACGGGACTCGCTCGAGGGGGAGCGTGCCCTCGAGCGGGACGGGACCGCTCGAGGGAAGGGTCGCCCCTCGAACGGGGCGGAGTCCGTTCGAGGGAGGGGGTTGCCCCTCGAACGGGGGTGGAGCCCGCTCGAGGAGGAGCGTGTCCTCGAGCGAGGCGGAGCTTGCTCGAGGGGTCTTCTAGACGGGTTGTCTTGGTGGGCCTCCGGAGTCCTGCCACATAGGCCATGTCCTGCACGATTAGTTTCCTGCATGGTTAGGCTTAGCATGTTTTGATGCAGGGATTTAAGTGAGGATTCCCCGTTGTTTAAGGGGACCCCTAGGGCGGTCCCCGACAGAATCCCTCTAGATTGGTTTTACCTATCCCTCTCTATCTCTTGCTACCTTCGGTGCTTAATAGATTAGATGTGTTTTATGGTTCTTCCATAGATTCGATGCAAAACCCCTTTGCAAGATCAAAGTGTTTTCCGCTTATTAGATTCGATCTTGCATTACACATTGTTCCATTGATTCGATACCTTGGGTTCACACTTCAGTGAAGAAGAGTCCCTTGACTACGACGGAGGACATGTCCACTTGCATGTCCAAATGAAACTTGATATGCATATGCACCATCAACACCACACGAAGCTCGTCTAAGCAGTTCACCGAACCACAAGGATGCACGGGGGAGCCGCCCGTCCGACCTCGTCGCTCAACACGATAATCTTCTCCACCTCCATACACTCCATGGTATTCCAAGTATGGGTTTATTATCAAGACGGAGGAGGAGGAGGAGAAGCTCACTCACCTTGAGAAGAGGCTTGTGGTGAATGTCGACTTCGACGACCAAGCTCTCCAAGTGTTGGGCTTTCACACGGACATTTATTACCCTAGAGCAAGTAGAAGTGCATGGGAATACATTGGAAGGATTTTGGAGAATGATCACGAGAGAAGCTAATTCGCAAAGGAGTAGTATTCAGAACCCCATAATCAAGGTGTTTCACTCATGGATGTGCAAAAGGATTTTGGGGAGAATTAAAGAGACCAAGATAACCGACGTGGAGTTGAATTGGCTTTACTCGGCTTTGATTGTTGGGGAGCCAATCGACTCCTCACAAATTATGATCAACTGGTGGTGTTGCGAAGCAATATCTGGATCTGGGATATTAGTTCGGGGTCTAACCGCTATAGGGGCGTGATCTAACCGCCCTGGGTCTCCTTGGTGGAAGTTTCGGTTTTTCCAGGTTTTCCTTTTTGTGTTTGTTCACCTTGATCAGAGGAGCGTTCTGGTGAAACCTTGTCTCATTTTGGTGTTGTTTGCTAGGAGTTCTTAGGTTGTGATTCTTGCTGGGTACAGGAGGTTAGACCGCCCCTGTGAGCCAGTCTAAATGCCCCTAGGCCCCTATGTGAAGTTCTTGTTTTTGCTAAGATTTTCTATTAGCCAACTTGGCCTTGACAAGAGGATTATGTGGCTGAAACCGAGGATAATTTTGGAGCTCAGAAGAGGGTTTTCGGAGGATTTCTTGGTTGCTAGGTGGAGGCGGTTTAACCACCCCCCGTACCCGGTCTAACCGTTCCCTCCAGGCAGAGAGCATCTAAGTTTGTTCCATGTAGAAGCTGTGCCTGCAGGTAGTGTTTGTTCCTAGGGCCAGTAGCACTTCAGTGGCTATGTGCTTTTGGCAAACGGAAGGTTGCGTGTGGAGTGTGTGATTTTGGGTACCCGACCGAGTTCATTTTGTTGGAGAAGTCATCTCCTTCGAGAAGAATTTTTATCGACTCCATTCACTCCCCTCCCCCTCTCTGGTCGCCAGTTCGATCTTTATTGTGCTAAAAACATAAATCTAAGTATAACATAATCTCTGTTGTCGGCCATATTGTGCTAGGGGTGATTTTTATTGAAATTCGCCATGTTTCTTCAAGCATCTTGCCATACACTTGGGTAGAACTTCTTCAAGTATCTTCCATTGAGTGCCTTGGGTAATTGTTGTCCTTGCAATAATTCCACCATATAAGAATTTCCGGAGCAAACTCTCACAATCTTTTATGGACCTTCCCAACTCGGAGACCATTTACCAAACTTGTTGCTCTTGGATCCTTTAGGTAGATTAATCCTCCAAACCAAATCTCCTACTTGAAAAGGCTTAGTTTTTACCTTCTTGTTATTGTTGATGGTTCACTTTGACACTTCTATCCATGAGTTCACCTTCAATCTTGGTATTGACTTGATATCTGATCTAATGGCACTAACCCACTTGATATAACAAGTTCACTCTTGCATGTGGTTTTTTGGAGTATAATGTTTACACAGGATTTTAAGTGCTTGAAGGAGCATTTTAAGGCAAAGTTCAACGAGCACTTATGAGAAGATAATGAAACCCGACATAAGTAAGGACTCAAAGTGAACATGACTCAAAATGGCCTAAGGTCACCTTGAGATTTGGAGATTTACTCATAAGATCAATTCAACCTGAGAGGTATTCGCGCAACCCAGAACAGCATCATCTTTCGATGTAGATCCAGGAACTTAAATGCCCTCTAATGGCAAAATGTTGACTACCAGAGTTGTGGACCATGTTGAGAGCTTCGATTTGGACATATGGAAAGGCCAATTCGGTCTAACGACCTAGGAGATATGGCTCCCGATATACCTGCTGTGCAGATAAGTTCGAAAACAGACAGATTATCTTGCAAGGATAGTTTGGGGATCTTATCTTCATTTCTAAGGAAACCAATGAATACCAAAGTTGAAGATAATTTTGTGTTAGACACCGAATTTGCATTATTTGGAGTCCAGACATGTGACATATGACGTCGGAAAGGAAGGCTGCGAAACAGGAAAATCTGGGTGAGGCTGATTTTATGGAAACCAAGTTTGCTTCTCTCTCAAGGAAGATCTCGTGCAAGGCAAGTTAGGTCATGCCCCGAGGCTTCCCAAGGGCATGAATACAACCCCTTGGGTGTCCAAGAGGGTTTTTATTCATCATTCACCGCGACACGATCGAGAAGAAGGAGATTGGATCGACAAGGTAGCACTCATCAGCCTTCATCTACTTCGGAGGTTTCTACACCATGTCTAGCACTTCAATGTGTAACGTTATGGGGTAAATTCCTTGTTTGTCCATGGGGGTTGAAGGGGGATTTTGAGTTGTAATCACCGAACCTATGTTTTGGATCTTTTTGCAATCATATTCATGTTGATGGTGCATTAATCTTAATGGTCGGCTGGCTTGCTTTGGGGATGCATCGCTCATAGTCTCACGTATCGTGTTCCTTTTGTTCTTTATGCGATTACCGTCGTGTAGTGACAGTGCGCAGGATGGAGAACATAATGAACTTAGTTCACACTTTTGATCATGCATTCCTAGAACACATCAACGTCTTGTGCGCTTTATGTTCGATCATGGATTGCCCTCGTGTAGTTACTAGTACGTGAGAGGGAAAGGGTTGGATTCCGTGCACCACCTTTGATAGATTAGATCAGGTTGTTCTTGCTAGGTAGTTACATCTTCAAGGGATCCTAGATCCCTTGGACAAGAATTTTACATTCTTGAAATCTTTATTCCATCGCTCTCTACTTTGCTTTCTTTAATCTAGATTAGATTAGATGAAGTTCCTTACTTACACATATTTGATGAAGTGCTTTAAATCAACAACATTAGTGCTTAGTTGAGCATAGCAACCCACTTGTTACATGGATTGATTAACATTGGAGGGATACTCTAAGGGAGAAGCTACAACCGACCCATGCGCTTGCAGATCGTAACTTGACACGTTATTTAACCGTTAACAAGCTTTTCTGGCGCCGTTGCCGGGAAACAAGCTAGTTTGCTACGTTTAACTTTGTAGTAATTTGTTGATTACTAACACCTAAACTTTTGTCCAGAAATCCTTGGTTTGTTTTGTTGTCTAGATGGCTTTTGTCAATCACCTCATGGAGGAAGAAGAAAAACCACTAGGACATTATATGCTAGCCCGCGATAGGAGGATATTAAAGTGCAAAAATCAGATTTGATACTCGAGGCTACCGAGTATAAGATCAAGCCTCGAATGATCGAGAGGGTGGCAGCAAACCCATTTAGACGGGTGAAGATAAAGAATCCATATATGCACATCGAGCGTTTCACGATGCTATGCAAGATGATGCAACAAGAAGGAGTTTTGGTCGATTGGTACAAATGGAATCTTTTTCCATGCTCACTTGCGGATGAAGCAAAACGATGGCACTCATTTGCATCCTTTAAGGTGGAAGGAAATTGGAATCGCTGGATGAAGAAATTTTGTGAAAAATTCTATCTGATAAGTAGGGTTCAAAATGTGAGGAGGCAAGTGATAAATTTTGCGCAAGGAGAAGAGGAAGGAATAGATCAAGCTCGGGAAAGATTCAATGGATTGATCAAACAAGGACCAAGGCTCGGATTCTCCAATGATGGACTCTTGCATACTTTTAATTTTTCCCTAACCCCCGTATGCATGTGGTATGCTCAAACGTGTGCAAGTGGAAATATCAAGGAGAAAACACTCACGAATGCCACCCAATTACTACAAAGATTAAGCGAGGGGGTGGCCATGCAAAGAGATTGGGAAGAACATATTTCTGTTAGCGTTGAGCAAGAAACTCATGTGGAGCTGCTTGCTGGAATTTCTAGAAAAGAAGCCCCAGAAGCACAGAAAGAAGAAACAAGGCAAGGAGAGATAGAAGGAGCAACCCAGAATGAAGGAGGACCAATCCAAGGAAACAAAATTTGCAAGCTCGTTGAGGTACAAGGAAGAAGTTTGGCGAATGCAAAGCCGCTAAAGGAGTTCAAACAAATGGATTTGATCCCGATTGACTTTGATGAAATATTCAACAAGAGGAGACCATAAACGGAGCAAAAAGAGTCGGTGAGAGATATAGAATTCAACAATTCGAAGGAGAAGCACTCCGGGTACGAGTTGGACAAAGAACCGATCGGAGAAATTATTCAAAGACTTGTCAATGAGGATGAAGAGGTAGATCCATATCACATTGCTGAAGTAAAGAGGATTATGAGAGTGAAGCCGGAGGACTCACTATATGCCCACCTAGCCAAAGTGTACGCGATAGGAGTTGATCATGTCGAAGGTACCTCTCTACCGACACCTCACATAAGTTGCAACATTAATGGAGAGAAAATTTGCAAAGCCTTATGTGACATAAGAGCCCATGTTAGTGTCATGTCTTCCAAAATTTATCACAAGCTTTTTAGTAAAACTTTAAATCTTGCTCCAACACAAATAAAATTAATCATGGAAGATGGTAGAACGACAAGACCTTTGCGTGTGCTTAGAGATTTAGATGTTGCTATCTCAGATAAAATTATTCCAACCAGCTTTTTTGTAATTGATGCTTGCCATAATGAACATGATGATATAATTCTTGGTAGGCCCTTTCTTAAGTTGGTCAATGTTGTTTTTGATGCCGGAAAGGGTAGAGTAACTATTGATCAAGATGGAACTAAATTCACATATGATTTCCTACCCGCTTCTCGTATTGCTTTACCTCTACCTCTTGATAATGAAGAGGTAGAGAATCTTTGTTTTGTTGCTACTTTCAAGGACCCTCTCCAAAGAGCAATGGAGAATGATGCTTTGTATGATGATCAAGACAAAGAACTAGCGGAAGCAACCGAGGGGTTGAAGGCACAAGATGGAAGCTTGGATGAGAAAAATTATGAAGATATTGGAGACATGCAACAATAAGAACCCGAATTGCCCGATATTGAATTAAAGCCACTTCCCAAGGGATTAAAGTATGGATTTTTGGGAGCCGATAAGACGTACCCGGTCATCATGAGTGATGAACTAAGTCCGGAGGAGATGGATAAGTTGTTGAATTTATTGAGAAAACACAAGAAGGTGATTGTGTACTCGATAAGCAAACTTGAAGGGTATTAGTTCGGCCTTTTGCATCCATCACATACCACTTGAAGAACAATGCAAGCCCATTGTCGAGCATCAAAGAAGATTGAGTCATGCCATGCGCGAGGTGGTGAAGAAGGAGGTGATCAAATTGTTGGATGCCGGAATAATATACCCCGTGCCACATAGTAAATGGGTGAGCCTGGTGCATTGTGTACCAAAGAAAGGAGGAATAACAGTTGTGAAAAATGAGAACGATGAGTTGATACTGCAACAGATCGTGACAGGATGGAGAATGTGCATCAACTATAGAAAGTTGAACAAGGCAACAAGTAAAGATCACTTTTCGTTGCCATTTATCGACAAGATGCTTGAAAGGTTAGCTAAACATTCATACTTTTGTTTCCTTGATGGGTACTCAATGTTCATGCAAATTCCATTAATCCGAATGATCAACAAAAGATTCTCGGATTTTGTTTAATAAATTATGGAGGTATTCATGGACGACTTCTCGATGCAGGGTACGTGTTTTGAAAGTTGCTTGAAAAATTTGGAAAAAATTCTTGAAAGGTGTGGAGAAATTGACCTAGTGCTTAATTGGGAGAAGTGTCACTTTATGGTGAAACATGGGATTGACTTGGGACATGTAATCTTCGAGAGAGGAATAGAAGTGGACAAAGCTAAGATTGAAACGGTTGAAAAGTTGCCACCTCTGACAAATATCAAATCGTTAAGAAGCTTTCTCGGGCTTGCCAGATTTTATAGAAAATTTATAAAGGATTTGTCAAAGATCACCAAGCCATTGACATGACTTCTCCAAGAAGACGTGGAATATGACTTTGATGAAGAATGCTTGTATGCTTTCCATACGTTGAAGCAATTCTCATAAGCGCATCAAGTATGCAACCTCCCGATTGGAATCTACCATTTGAGATAATGTGCGACGCAAGTGATTATGCTGTTGGAGTTGTTCTTGGACAAAGGAAGGAAGGGAAGGTACACGCAATTTATTATGCAAGTAAAACTCTAAATGAAGCTCAAGTGAATTATGCAACTATGGACAAGGAATTGCTTGCCGTAGTGTTCACATTTGAAAAAAATCAGATCTTATATTGTGAACTTGAAGGTGATCGTGCATATGGACCATGCTGCAATCAAGTACCTTTTTGTCCAAGAAAGAAGCCAAGCCACGTTTGATTAGATGGATCCTATTATTGGAAGAGCTTGATATGGAAATTATAGACAATAAAGGGTCAGATAATGTTGTAGCCAACCACCTATCAAGGATGCACCATGGAGATGATGGGATGGAGCTAATTGAAGATAGAATGAGAGATGACCATCTATATCGAATACTTGATAGGGGAGGATGGATGCATGATATCATAAAAGATGCCTACGAAAGATGCCATTGGACCACTTGGACAAAAATGATAAAAGAAGGGTAATTACTAAAAGCGAAAAATTATATTGGGGTGCACCATACCCATATAGATGTGGGGATGATGGAGTGCTAAGAACATGTGTGCCACGGGAAGAAAGAGAAGAAATTCTAAGAAAATGCCACTCGTCAGAATATGGAGGACACTATGGACATTTTAGAACACAAGCAAAGGTATGGGAAAGCGGATTCTATTGGCCCGAGATGCACGAGGATGCTAAAAGGTTTGTTGCAACTTGCTTGGAATGCCAAAAGAGTTGAAGTATATCACAAAGGAATGCAATGCTGCTGAATTATAATTTGCGAATTCATCTATTTGATGTTTGGGGCATTGACTTCATGGGACCATTCATGAACTCGAATGGATATGTACACATCTTGGTCATAGCTGATTATGTATCAAAATGGGTTGAAGCAATTCCATGTCAGAAAGCATCTACGGAAGAGGCCATTCATGATCAAGACAGTGATATTCCCTTGATATGGTGTTCCTAGAATTTTAATAAGTGATGGTGGATCACACTTTATTGGCAAGGATTTTAAAAGATGCTTGGCAAAGTTGGGAATCGAGCATAGAGTGTCTACAGCCTATCATCCACAAACAAATGGCCAAGCAGAAATATCAAACAAGCAACTCAAGGGCATCCTCATGAAGACAGTGACTAAAAGAGGAAAAGAGTGGTCAAAGAAGCTAGACGGAGCATTGTGGGCATACCGACTGCATATAAAACACCGATAGGTACGACCCCTTATCAATTTGTCTATGGAAAAACATGTCATTTATCAGTAGAACTAGAGCACAAGGCTTATTGGGCAATAAAGGAGATGAATCTTAATATTGATGCATCACGAATAAAGCAGAGGATTTAAATAAGTGAACTTGAAGAGCTAAGATTGAAGGCATATCACAGTTCTATCATCTATAAAGAAATGATGAAGAGATAGTACGACAAAAGATTGCATAAGAAGGAATTCAAGGAAGGAGACAAGGTCCTACTATACATTTCTCAATACATGGTCTTCAGCAAAGGAAAGTTGCAAAGCAATTGGGATGAGCCATACATCGTACATTAAGTGTCACCATCGGGAGCGGTAACAATCATGGATGCCAAAGGAGATCAATATGTTGTGAATGGACAACAACTCAAGGTATTCCTGGAGCCTGACGTTGTGCCCATTAAATACATTGACATCTACACATTGGATGGTGACCCAGATCATCAAGGCTAAACTACGAAAACAAGGTAAGTTTGCAAATAACCTTCTACTTTATTTACTTTCAGCATAGTAATGTTTGCTTCAACACATCATAAATAAATATTGCCCCTACTCATGACCTTTGGTAAGGATGGAAATTTATGCCAAGTCGATATATGATGATTGTTGCCGCTTTGCTCATCTTTGTGCTTGTTTTATGCATGATTAAGCTAATGGTCTCATTAATGCAAATCTGAAATTAAATTTAAATGCTAGCTTAATCCTTTGTTGAGGTTATGATAAAGATGAAGACTCGTAGTTTTTCTCATGCTCTCAATTTTGGACGGGTCAAAGATTATTTATTTTTATTCTTAAAAGTTATGCTGACCTTGTCATTAATGCCACTTGCATGTTGCTCAACCTATCCAGAGCCTTATATTTAATTGAGTGCAAAAACTTAGTATACAAGATTTATTTTTGGGTGTATTGATGCAAGGATTGATTTCTCTGGTTCGAGACTAAGAAGCTGTCATTCCGTTTTTGTGTATCTATCTTATTTCTAGCCTTTTCTATCTGTGAATTGTAAGTTTCCACATTGGAAATTTTGCAAACTTCGCCGGATATCCAACCACAAACCCAAAATATCTTTTTGTGCTTTACCTCCTTGACCACAACCCAATTCTTGACTATGGATGATTGTTTTGAGGAAGATCACAAGAATGAAGGTGCCAAAGATTAAAGTTTAATTTTTGGAGACCTCCGGGACGAGAAAAAGGGTGCATGAAGGATCCCTAGAAGATTTCAAGTGTTTATCCCAGGAAAATTTAGGATTTTCAATTCCTACCTTAGCACAAAAATTTCATCATCTCTTTGCCCGAGGACATGCAATCATCTAAGCATGGGGGGAGCTGACAAGAAGGTAGGTACTAATGTATTCTAGAGTTTAGGAGAGTACCAAAAGAGAAAGAAAGGGAAAACGAGTGAGAAAAAAGTGATGAAAACAAAGAAGAAAGAAAGAGAGAGAAGAAAAAAAATATGTGTATATATAATAAAAAACTCTCATGCTCTCTTGACACACTAGGAATTTTGTTGACGGTGTATATGTGTATCCAATTTCGTTTGGACTTGCAAGCGGACAAGTCCTTCATTGTAGCCAAGGGACCCTTCTTCCCTCAAGTGTGAACTCAATGTATCAAATTCGTGGAACAAATGTGTCATGCAAGATCCTATCTATTAAAGCCGAGAACACTCAGATCTTCGAAAGGGAATCTTATGCATCAAATCTAAAGAAAATCATAAAAATGAATCTAATCTATGAAAGCTGGAGGTAGCAAGAAGTAGAGAGGGATATGTAAAACCAATCAAGAGAGATTGGATCAAGCTTTTGTTGAAGTTCTGAGCAAAGAAGAAATAGCCAAGTTGAATCTCATAAAAAGCATCTTTAAATCACGGTTTCTTGTCCAACTCCGAAGACGCCCACCTATTGGAGCCACCGTTCTGTCACAACGCACTCCTATTCATGCGGGTTAGCCTAGGGAGAGTCCAATGGACAAGTTGAAATCTCTCAAAAGGTCAGGTTTGCACCTCTAGCCACCACAACTACAAGAACACCCTCTATGATCTATCTCGAGAATAGATCCTAAAGTAAGAAAAGTCGATTGAAATCAAAGTCGTAGGAGAAACACTCGATCGCTAGAAATCGGATTGCAACTTGATAATTCAACATAGTACATGATACATAAATAAGATCACCACCGGGGTCCTACCTTGATCTTTCTTCTAGCTCCTAGAACTCCGACGTGGTCTTCCTTGCAAGGTTCCCACGTCGGCTAGGGAAACCCTAGACAACTAGCTCGACCCTCTCCTCTTCGGAATGGTGTCTCTCTCTTCTCTATTCCTCGGCGGTGAATGACGAATGAGTTGATGCGTGGCTCTTGGCCAGAGGCTATAAATAGTCCGAGAGGCGGCTAGGTCAAAGGGGGCACCACTGGATTCCTTGGTTGATCCACAAAGCCAAGACCGAAGAACCGAAGATGGAGGTGCAGCAGCATCAGACCGGTCTGACCGGTGGGTCTGACCGGTCTGACTGGTGGATACCGGTCTGACTGGTGAAGAGCACTAGTCTGACCAGTGTGCAACGACGCAGTCCGGAGAATTCGAAGCGGAGGACATGCGTCGGGATCGCAAGGCTTGTGTCGAGTCTAAGCATGTTTGCGTTCGCTGGGCATCCGTCCGATGGAGCAAAGACAAAGACTTCCAAATTCGCCCTTCAGGGGCACGTATCCCCTTGAGGGGCATGACGAGGGCCCAGATTAGGGCCCCCTTTGATGGCGAAATAATCTCACCTAAGACATGGTTATCAGACACCATTGACAATGTGAAGTCCAAGATTAACAACGTGAAGGCCAAGACTCAGGACGAGGAGGACCCAGGACCCCAGTCAAGACCCTCACTGGCAAGACGTCCTGTTCTCGACCAGTTGGGAGCATCTATGACTAGTTCCTTACCAGAGGGACCTCCTCCGACAAGTCTCCGCCTCGCACGACAAGTCTCCGCCTCGCACGACAAGTCTCCGCCTCTCACGACAAGTCTCAGCCTCGCACAGAGAATCCTCCGTCCCGTGCGAGTTCCCCCAACTCCGACTGGGGCGTGGGCCACGACACGCGACACGACCCCGGGATACAGACGCCACCACCACGACGCATGGGGAACCAATTCCCCACGCCATGCAACCACACCAGCTGGCAGACAACACAAGCAGCTGATCCCGACAGGGGCCTTAATGCAGGTCTGCTCAGCTGTGCAGCCATCCCATCGCCATCATATCCAACTCAGCCACCGCAAGCTTTGCCCGAGGCACTCAAGCACCACCTACGATGAGCTCCGGCCTACGGTTAGGCCTTAACATGGTGGGCTAGTCAAGTACTCGGGCGGACCTAGACACCAACGAACTACTCGGAAGAGGCGACCAGCGTCCCGGGGTGAACGGCCTCGCCCGGCCATGCGGCGGCTCCCACGACCAAGCGACACAACTCTGCTTCAATGCGTCCTGATGGATAGCAACACACGATGGGACGTCCTAGTGACCAAACACTGTAACTTGTATTTCCATTCTACTTATGCCCCTCCCTTGCATCTATAAAAGGGAGAGCAGGGCAACCGTTACAAGGGTTAGACCTCCTACAGATCGAACGCCATTCCAAGAGACTTTGGTCTGACACCCTCTCCCGACCAGTTTGTAACCCCTACCACAAACACACCTAACATGGGAACATGACAGCTCGACACTAGACATAGGGTATTACTGCTCAGAGGCCAGAACCAGTATAAATCCTGTTGTCTCTTGTGCTAACCATCCGAGCCGACACACGATCAATGCAAATTTACTGTTAGGGGTAGAGAACCCTGACAGTTGGCGCGCTAGGTACGGGCACATCGTGTGTCATGACGAACTTCACCAGCGCATCGGATGGAGGGACACAGGGTTCCATTGACCCTTGGGGCCATCTTGCGTTTTGGCTCCCTCGGCTTCATCAACACCGGTCCGGTGGAGTCCGTTGCTGGGCGTACCTTCGCCTGGCCACCTCGTCCCAACGTCCTTACGGGGCTTGCAGGACGTGAAGCTTTCGTTCGAGGCTTCTTGGACAAGATGATCATCGGCATGTTGGGGCCAAACCCGACACAGGAGCGTTTTAGGCTCGCCACCTACTACCTCACCGACCTTGCCTTTCACGCAAGCGGAGCCGAGCCACTTGATTGGGGGGAGTTCATGTAGCGGTACACCGCGATGTATCCCCGTGGACAGCCCGGCCTCTCGGCAATCCGGTGACGGCCTACATCAATAACCAGCTTGCGACTGGTGCCACATCCAGCTTTGCGACGCTCCAGAGGATGCCAACCGCGTGGCAGCGTGACCCCACGTGTGAGTGCAACGTCTGCGTGGCATCGGCCTCGAGAAGCTCTGACCCGGAGCCGACACCGCGCCACCGCGCCACCAAAGACCAACGACAGGCGCAACTCGATGAACTCGCGAAGGCCAAGCGCCAGCTCAACGAAGAGCTGGACATCCTTCACCAGGAGCTGGGGTTGGATCCAGAGCCCTGCGACCGACAGCCTGCACAAGATGTCTCGGTGCAGGAGCAGCCCCGTGAGGGGAACGGCAAGCGGCAGGAGCACCGCCCAGCCGCCGAACAAGCCCGAGCCTGTGCACCAATGCCGCTGGCCCGGGGACGAACACGCGACAATGACTGACACGACAACGAGGGAGCTAACTTCGACGCCAACGCCAAGGCTAACGCCGACGCCCCACCACTCTTCAGGCGGGCATCGCAAAACCTCGCCGATGCAGCCATGTTGCTGCACGGCTGTCCGGAGGCAGCGACCTCCGAGGAGAGATGGGTGCGTCAGCAGCTGATATCGCTCCTCGAGGTGGCTGCAGCATAACAAGCGGAAAGCTCCGCTTCGCACCAGCGTTCGGAGCGTGGGCGAGTAGGAGCACCATCCGCGCATGGCCCGAACCCGCCTCCCTCTCAGCATCGGGACCACGGGGAAGGGGGCGGGGCCGCGGCGTCAACAGTTAAAAGCCGTCTTGGGCCTAGTTGTGACGAGCAGAACACCATCGAGGCCCATTGACGGGCCGAGAGCGTCGACAACAATCGTGACAACCGCTCGCGCCACCACCACGACCGAGGACGCGGGCGACGCCATGACAGCGACGACGATCATGATTGCAGCTGGTTGTCGAACCAAAGGGTTCGCCGAGCCTTTGGTCAGAGCACCGGGATGTAGGTTCCCCTCGCGCTTCCGAGCTCCGACCAACGTACCCAGATACAACGGGGACACCAACCCTAGCGTGTGGCTTGAGGACTACCGGCTCGCGTGTCATGCGGGGGGGCAACGGACGACCTCTTCATCATTAAGAATCTGCCGCTCTATCTCGGCGACTCCGCGAGGACGTGGCTCAAGTGCCTGTCACGTGGCAATATCCAGTACGAGGAAGGGAGAGTCGTCTCCAACGCATGGAACATCGAACACCTGCACTCGTTTTATCCTTGAGTAACTGTTCGAATCTCGTACATCAATAAGAAGATGATGCATGCCTTGTTCACATGTCTTTGGGTTCAGAAAACTTGTCGATGACTGTTTACGAGTGTGCAACAACTTTAAGGCTGAGCAATGAGTATCCTTGCACTAGTGCAAAAACACTCTCTGCTCGGGGGCTACCCAGGGCATGATGCCCTCCTTCCAATTTTTTACGATTTTTCAAAAAAATCCCAACAACTATGTCTAGAACGATCGCACGAGCGAAAGGTTTTTTTGCACGGAAACTCGATCTTGTGAGAAGTACGGGTGACGACCTACGTGGGGCAAGATGTTGCTGCTCTTTCAAAGCTCCCAGCACCTACGCCTCTACGGCTACGGTGCGAAGACCTGCGAGCACAACTTGAGTCCTCAGGTCTTCGTCCGACCTCTTTTCAAAAGTGTTCGGGTGACCGCCTCAACTCCGGTTCAAAAGCGACTTCAAAAACAAAACCACGCGAGGTCACCTCTCGAACCTCTCGAGCTCTCGGGGGCTGTGAACGAGTGGTTACCCTTAATAGTTGAGAAGACCAAGCTTCCCGACTCCTACACCTCCGTGGCTCCAGAGTAGAGGTCGGTCATCCAAACTTTCTAAGGCCGACTACACGTTAGACAGTCGTCCTCGGGCGCTCGGGAACAATCGAGCTGTAATGCAACTTAAATAAGTTCTCAACTGCGCGATTCGTAATGTTGTGATCTGTTCTTATCATTACACGAAATAAAAAGTGATACAACTAACCCGAGGGCTCGGGGCATTCCGAGTCCTCTGTTATGTCTTGTGGCATCAGCTCCAAGTCTTTCAGGGCGGCGTCGGCCATGTCGTGGGTGAAGGAAGCGCAATCTCTCTCGAGCTCGTCACATTGCATGTCGGAGATGCCAGGAGTCTAGCCCCCTAGTAGTGCGACTCGAACATGGGGAGCACTCGGTTCACAGCCCGCCGAGCTGTCGACAACTCAAGCTCTCGGACTACGCCTGGGAGGCATCCGACTTCTGCAACCAGCGTCTTGGGCAACACCGTCCCGAGCAACACGCCGAGCCCAGCCATGACTGTGCTGACAACCCTTCTGAGCTTGTCCAGGTCTTCGATATTCGCCTTGCGGTCCTCCTCCGCCTCGCATCGAGCATTCCGGGCCTGGTTCAGCGCCATCGTGTCCTATTCCCAAGCCATCTGGGATTGCTCAAGCTCGGCTCTGGTCTCTGGACAATGAACAAGACGATGAGTTATGGCGGACTCACAGGGAAGAGGGGGACGGAACCAAGGTTCTGGACTTACTCTCGAGCTGCTCCAACAAGCGCTTGATCGCACTATCCTTCTCGATGACCTTGAGAAGGGCAATATTCAGCTCTTGCTGCTGCTCCGCCAGCTTCAAGGTCATCCCGGCGCGATACACACGCATCCCTGAAGCACCAGGAAACAAGTCAGAATGAACAAGACCCAAGTGATAAGCAAGATGGTGAAAGGAAACGCCTGCTTAAATCACCCTCAAGGTCATCCGATAACTTGGCATTGCTCTTGCACAGCCACGTCTCCTCCTCAATAACCATCTAGTGCTGGTTGGTGACCTGGGAGAACTAGCAGTCGGCCATCGTGAGGTCCACTCTGACGGTGGCCAGGTCGCATTCCAGGTCTGCCACCCTCGTCTCGAGCGCCGTCTTCTCCCGAGGCGCGGTCTGGGTGGCGTCCCCGGCAGTGGCCTGGGTAGCAGCAGCGGCAGTTTTGGCCCCCTCGACTTCAGCCTCGGCAAGAGCCAGCCTCAATGCCAAGGCATCCCACTCTGTCGCGGCAGTGGCTCCAGGTCTTCCGCGGACTACTTGGCAGGTTCAAGAGTCGTCTGCGTCGACGCCTCGATCGCCACCGCTGCGGCCGCCGCCACTTGAGCCACGCCCAGTTGCATCTCCAACTGGGCCCACTCCGCGCGGAGCTCGCTCGTTGTGCACGCTCTCCTCCGACCAGACGCCGCGAGTATCTGCCCCAAACAAACTGAATGTAAGCCACACATCTCAGAAGAATAGGGAAAGTAAAAAACAAGTCGTTTGTGCAAAGAAAACTTACAGATGTTGTGGGAAGTATCAACTCGTCGAATGTGCAGCGCGCCCACGCCAACCCGCGCTCGAGGGTGTTGCACACCGTGGCCTCCTCGTCATCCTCAGCATTGTCGCCTACCTCGAAAGCGGCCGTCCATGGGATGCAGGCGAGTTCGAGGACCCAGGCATCACCACCTCCGACATCTCGCGGCAGGGCCGCGCTTGAACTCTCCCCGGCCTCTTGTATCTCCCAGAAGGCATCTCTTGCCATCCCCTCGGGGGCGTTGTGCTCTTGGGGGACCACGGCGGGCTGGCTAAGCGCAGGAGCCTCCTCCTCGGTAGTGACGATGGGCTGGGCGGACGATGGCACCGCCGCCCTAGCAACTTCCTCGACCGCCCTACCATCGAGGGTGGGGGAGCGACCAAAGCCGCCTCTGCAGTATGGAGCGGGGGTGCGTCCACGGTCGCTCTTGCAGTCTGAAGTGGGGGCGCAATCACGGCCGACTCAATACCGACTGCAGACTCCCTGAGAACCCCCTCTGTCACTTCCAACGCGGCACCGGGCGCGGAACCACCAACATCTCCAACATGGCGCGGCGCTGGCTTCTCCGACACGATGGCATCCGGCGCGAGGGTTGCGCTGGATGAGGTCCCTGCACCGGAAAGGTCGCGGTAACATGTGCTGCAGCTTCGGGGACCTTAGGCTCCAAAACAGACGGGTCGGCGAACACCCGATCCGACACAGCCTTGAGGATCTCCCGATCGTTGCTCGGGAGCTCGATGGCGTCAAGGTCGATGATCTCGATACCCTGGATGGACAGGTACCTGGACATCGGCATGTCCTCTGCACCCCCGATTGACGGCGCGATCATGACGCTGGAGTCTCTGGCGCCACGGGCGCCGCGACTTCATGCTCTCTGGTCGGCGGAGGCAGGGGCGCGTCCTGATCTGCAAGCACCATCACCACATCGTCGTCACCTGCACCGGCCCTGGCCTGTGGCTCCTATGTCACCTGGGGAGCGACCATCTCTGAGACGGTCCGCTCCTCCACCATGACCGTGGCAGCAGCTGGTGGGGGCGGCGCCGCCGACTCCTCCACCGCGACGGCTACAACCAGCCCCTCTCCGACCTGCACCGGCAGTGGCTCGGCATACGGGGGCTGGGTCTGGGTCCCGGAGGGCGCGACGCGCGCGCTCAACACCAGGCGTTTCAAAGGCGTGAGGCTGAGGACGCCGGTGTTGGCATGTCTGTAGAAGGGACAAGACGAGGTTGAGGATTGAACAAAAGAAAGACCTATGGCAATGACTCCAATGACAAGGACTTACAACTTGGAGTGGACCCAGGACCTCTTCACCGGACGGTCTGACGAGCTCTACTCGGGGGCTGCACGCTTGGTGCCAACCGACTGGGGGATCCCCCGCTTCTCCCCTCCGCCTCGACGGTGGCGTTGCGCTCCCCCAGCTGCTCGGGGGCGATCCTTCCGACCTCCTCCGTGGTAGGGGACGGCCCTTGGCCCCCGCCGGCGGCGAGGGAACTTGTACGTCCGGGGCTCCTCCACCCCGGATAATCAACAACGGAAGGTGCAGCGGGGCGGCGGCAGGATCCGTCTCCTGCGGCGCACTCAGCGTCAACGCCGAGCTTGTCGATCTCGCCCGCGACGGGCGCCTTTGCAGGGAGTCCAAGTCGGGGCGGTCGGAGATGTCGAAGAGACTGCAAGATAGAGTTTCCCGCTCCTCCGACCGCCTTGGCGGGTCGACTCGACGGGGTGGGTCCCTCCGCGCTTCAGAGGCGCTCAGACCGCCGGGCGCCTTACGAGGACAGGCCGCCTACTGGTCCTCACGGACGGGGCGAGCCACTGTTGACGGTCGATTTTGGTACACCTAGCTATGAGTTTACTGTCAACATTTGCACGTATTTGATATTCTAACTAATGGTACTAACCCCTCGGAGGTATCAAGTTCACTCTCACATGTTGATTTTGGAGTTTGTTGTTTACGCAGGAAATTAACGTTAAAGAGGAGACTTTCGGGATAAGTTCATCAAGCACTTCAAGAGAAGATCATGAAGCCCGTCACAAGTCAAGACACGAAGTGAACAAGACTCCAAACAACCCAAGGACTGAAGCATCAACACGTAAAACTCTGGGGACTTGGATGTTTACCAACAAGATCAACTCAGCCCGATATATATTCTCGCAGCCCAAGATAACATGATCTTTCGGTGCAGATTCGGAAACTTAAATGGCCTCTAATGGCAAAATTTTGACTATTAAAGATGTGGGCCTTGACGATACCTTTGATTTGGACATGTGGAAGGCCCAATTAGGATAAGGGAGCTAAGAGATATGGACCTCGAAATCCCTGCTGTGCAGTCAGTCTGAAATCAGAACAGATTATCTTCCAAGGCTGATTTGGAGATCTTATCTTCGTTTCCAAGGAAAACAATGAATACCAAAGTTGGAGGCAATTTCGTGCCATGCAACCAGGATACCGAATTTGCATTATTTGTAGTCTGGACGTGGGAGGTATGGCGTTGGAAGGCAGGGCTACAAAACAGAAAAGTATGTACAAGACTGATTTTATGGAAACCAAGTTCTCTTCTCTTCCAAGGAAGATCTCATGCAAGGCAAGGTGGAGTACGCCCCAAGGCTCCCCAAGGGCATAAATACAACCCCTTGGGCGCCAAAGGAAGGGTGATCGATCCATCCATTCATCAGAGAGTCGCCGACACGAAGGAGAAGCACCGGGAGGAAACCGACGGCCGCCGCAAGTCCTCGAGTTGCCTAAAAGATGGCCTAGGCCATGCCCTAGCTGCCATGGTTGGCCCTGCATGGTGAAGCCATGGTGGAGTTCCGGAGCCGCGACTTGAATTCGTCAAGTCGTTTGTACCTTCAACATTCGATGGTGATATAAATCTATTCTTGTCTTTACTTTGATCTATTACGAGTTGTGCTTATTCATATGTGTAGCTACCATATGCCTCTAGTAGGATTAGATCTAATCATGGTGATTATTCTTGTCTTGTGGATAAACCGTAGTAGTGCACGGACCTAGGTTGTTGATCGGTGATGAATATCCTTGCGTAGTGACTGTACGGTGGAGGATAAAGCGGCGATTGAACGTGTATCGGACAACTCCATATCAAGTTACTCCATATCAAGTGTAATCCTTATCATAGTATTGGTTTAGATTGGTTTGTCACCTTGGCCGGAACGGCAACAAGAAGATGATAGGCTAGACTTACCTTTTGGATGCTCACCTTTATGGCTAGGTGGATGTGATCCATACATCCTTTCATGTATGTTTAATCTTTATGTGATCTACACTTCACATAGGGTTAGACCGGTAGGTTAGATAGAGAACCTTAGTGGTTTGCTTCCGATCCTTGGATTGACAAATCTAGGGAGGACCCTACTTGGTGAAAAAGGCACCAAGTCACCCGTAGGCTTGCGGTGAACTTGAGCACGGTTTTGAACCGTCAACAGCCACCGATCGCGAGCTCGACCCCATGTTCTTCTTGCGCGTGGCAGGCTCCGGCTGCCGCGACGATATCACTTCAACCATGCGGGGAGGTGATGGCGTGGACGACCCCGAGATGTCACTCCAGTCCATCGCTGCACTGGGCTCGTCGCCACTCCACGTCGGCTCCGGTGTCGGGTCTTAATTGGTGGAGACATCGCGGTCCCCCGCCTTCCGCCGCTTGATGCGGTTGTCGTTCCCATTGCGCTTGGTGATCTCACGCTCCTTGTGCTGCACTTTGCGCGCAGCCCACCGGCCCTCCACGTCCACCTTGTTCCGATTGAAGATTGCCTCCTTCAGAAGAGGCACCTTAGCCGGCACAAGATGTGCGCACTTCAGCTGCGAAAATAGGGAGCACACAAGGCAATAGTCGTCGGTGAACTCCGAGGAAGCCGATTCCAAGCCAAGGAAGCCAAGACTAACAAAAACTTGCCGGAGGGAGCGGCTCCTTACCAACTTCTCGGTCCCCTCGTGGGGGAGCATCGGGAGGAGCCGTGTCAGCAACCACGAATAAGACGCCTTCCCGATCACCTGTGCCACACGACACTGGATGTTGTTCTGCAACGGGAGGACCGGCGCAGTAACAGTCCCCGTCCTGGGGGCTCGGTCGGTCGTCATCTCGCAAATATGGAGTGGCCGTCTCCAGAGCGTCACGACTCCTCGGGCATGGTACTACCCGATGATGGTCGCCTGGGTAACCCCGGCTCCCCAGAGACGCCCCAGCACTGCCTAGTGCTCCTTGAGCATTATCTCCTGCTCCATCTTCGAGGGACCATCGGTCCAGTTCCTCCGCGACTACCCGATGGAGTTCCCGGTGAACGCCGGCAGCGCGAACTCGGCGTCGTTCCTCAGGTAGAATCACCCCTTGTGCCAACCGCTGTTTGAGCTGGTCAAGGAGGACGAGATATAGCCATCACCCCAGCTTTGCTTCATCCGGAGATTGGCGCAACCGATCGTCACCGCCCTGGAGCCGTCCTTTAGGCACGCAAACATGAAGATGTACCGGAAGAGGTGCCAATGGGCACTTATCCCCAGGTACCCCTCACACGCCGCCTCGAACGCCGCCATCTATTGGATGTTGTTCGGGTTGAGATGATGCAACTAGAGGCCGTACTCGAAGAGGACCCCCGGATGAACCACTTGGCGGGGACGGAGAAACCACGCTCATGGAAGGCCACAAATGAAGCCACGTATCCCCTGGGTGGGCGCGACACAGACTCATCCTCGGGCACCCTCCACTCCACAACGGCGGTGAGCGAAGGGAGCTGCCCGGCCTCGACAAGGCGGATCAGTTGCTCGCGAGACACGTTGAATCGTGTCCAATTCGACATGGTGGTGGTGAAGTCTCGGGCGAGCTGGTGGCACTAGCAGTGGCAGCGCTGCGGATGCAACAGAGCGGAGGGAACAAGGCGGAAGGGCAGAGGAAGACGATGAGGAAGTGAAGTGCCAAACCCGTGCTCGACGGGAGGTTAAAAAGGAAGAGCGTGGCACCTCGCCTTGAATGCCGGGCCCACCGCTTCAGCGAAACGTTCGCCCACGCGCGCACACCCTAGCAAAATAGGTGCCCACCCGCATGACGCCTTGATTCCTGCGAGATTCGAGAGCCTGCAGCACCCACGCGTGAACGTTTTCAAGCCGTCACGTCCATCACAACAACCGAGATGCTTGCATCTCCCGCTTCATCCACAATAATCATGTCACCCATATCACCCACGACGACCACGACTACCCCAACATAACAGCCCCGAACGACAATGGCTACAATGAAGTTTAAAACCCTGTGAGCGAGTCTTCAACTCACCCACGGGCTCGGGGGCTACATCCGGCGGATGCACTCACGCGCACCCACTGGGAAAATCGAGGACAGTACCAACACCAAACCCTCTCAACTCAACCTGAGCGCGACTACTTGACTCCCTCTCAGGCTCGGGGGCTACTAACGAGGGCCCAGATTAGGGGCCCCTTTGACGACGAAATAATCTCCCCCAATACAAGGTTATCAGACACCATTGACAATGTGAGGGCCAAGATTAACAACATGAAGGCCAAGATTGACAATGTGAAGGCCATTATTGACAATGTGAAGGCCAAGACACAAGACGAAGAGGACCCAGGACCCCGGTCAAGACACTCACTGGCAAGACGTCCTGTTCCCAACTAGTTGGGAGCATCTCCGACCAGTTCCTTACCAGAGGGACCACCTCTGACAAGTCTACGCCTCGCACGAAAAGTCTCTACCTCGCACGATAAGTCTCCGCTTCGCATGAGAAGTTTCCGCCTCACACGAGAAGCCTCCCTCCCGCGCGAGCTCCCCCCAACTCCGACTGGGGCATGGGCCACGACAAGCGGCGCCACCCCGTGATACAGACATCTCCACCATGACGCGTGGGGGGCCGATTCCCCGCGCCACGCAACCACACCAGCTGGAGGCCAATGCAAGCAGCTGGCCCCGACAGGAGCCTTAATGCAGGTCTGCTCAGCTGCGCAACCATACCATGGCCATCATCTCCAACTCTGCCACACGCAAGCTTCGCCCTAAGTACTCGAGCACCCCCTACGACGACCTCCGGCCTACAGTTAGGCCTTAACGTGGCGGGCTAGTCAAGTACTCGGGCAGACCTAGACACCAATGAACTACTCGGAAGAGGCGCTAAGCGTCCCAGGGTAAACAGCCCAGCCCGACCACGTTGCGGCTCCCACGACCAAGCGACATTGCTCCGCTTCAATGTGTCTTGACGGACAACGACGCACGACGGGATGTCCCGGCGACCAAACACTGTAACTTGGATTTCCTTTCCCCTTGTACCCCTCCTCTTGCATCTATAAAAGGAAGAGGAGGGCAACTGTTACAAGGGTTAGACCTCCTACAGATCGAACGCCATTCCATGTGACTTGGGTCCGACACCCTGTCCCGACCAGTTTGTAACCCCTACTACAAACACCCTAGCACGGGAACACGACAGCTCGACACGAAGACGTCTGATATTGCTCCTCGGAGGCCTGAACCAGTATAAATCCTCAGGGGAAAGTTTTATTTGTTCGTCTCGCCTATTCACGCCCCTCTAGGCGGCATCAAGATCCTTTCAGCGTCGGGATCACAAGGCTTGCGTCGAGGCTAAGCGAAGTGTGGTAGTCGAGCATACGTCCGATGGTGCTACAACAAAGATTCCCAAAGTGCCCTTCGAGGGCGTGTATCTTAGTTTAATGTAATAGGGGTAGTTTCATCTTTCGGTTTCCTCCATATAACCCAAGTCGTGAGAGGATGGCAGCCATCTCTTGGAACCCTAGCTAATTTTCCCTTTGCTATTTTCCGTTCCTATTTTCCTTAGGATGTTTCTAGGACTAGCTTGATAACTTCATGGTAAGATCTTGAGAGCAGGATGAATGATTTGGAGGCAAGCTAGACCCTTCGTGGTTCTTTTCCCTCAGATTCCCCTCACAAATCCGTGAGAAAAGGTGCTCGATTTTGGGGTTTTCTTAGGTTTTAGAAAAGTGGTGTTCTTGGTGGAAATCTTTCAATTCCTCTTGATTTAGAAAGTTTCGGTAGACCAAATCGTAGCTATGGGATGCCCATGAGGTACTCCTAGTATGCCCTAAAGTCTTGTGCAAATTCATGGAGCGAATTGCGAGATCGGGAAGGTTGTTTGGAAGGTTTGACCCACAGCTTGTTGTTCATCCCGAGTGCCCAGGCCTTGACCGGTCTGAACGGTGTCCTCCACCGGTTTGACCGGTGCTGCACTTTGTTGGGTTTGGGCTGGGGCGAACTGCTGGATGCATGTAGCTTCGGGTTGTGGTGCTCCTGGTCAGTTCTTAGCAGTTTTCGTGTTGGTTTGTTGGGTTTTGTAGAAGAGTTTCTTTCTCTTTAGTTTGTGTTTTAAAAGTGGTTTTTCTTCCAAGGCCTAGAGGAGTCACTGAGGCTTCCTAGAACGTTCCTACGCATTTCCTATTGCCACCGGCCTGAACGACATTGATCACTGGTCTGACCGATGCCAACGGTCTGACCGTCGAGAGCCATCAGTCTGACCGGTGTGGCATTGACAGCAAGTTGTGCAGATTTCCGTTATTTGTTTGAAGTGTTTGTTTTGGTTGGTTGTGTCGTTTGCTCATAAGGTCAGTAGCTCTTCAGTGGCTACGTGACTTTGGCAAACTTGGGTAGTTCGAGTCGGCGAAGTGTTGGATAGGTTGTGTTCACCTTGTTGGAGAAGTCATCTCCTTCGAGAAGATTTTTTATCGGCTCCCATTCACTCGCCCCCTCTCTAGTCACCAGTTCAGTTATTCAAGTGGTATCAGAGCCAGTTACAGATCTTTCAGGACTCTATCAGTCTAATATCCAAAGACGGTGTACCAGGAACGGACATCGGGTCATCTGCACTTTGATGGAAAGAACTACTAGATGTGGTAGAGGCGGATGGCTGCTTTTCTCCGCGGCAAGGGTCAGATCCTTTGGGATGTTACGGTGAACTCAGCTTATGTCCATTAAATTAACTTCCTTGCTCCAGGATCGAGGGACATGCATGACGCCAACAACAAGGTGGTCAGCTACTTCTTTCATGCCCTGTGTCATTTGGGAGCAGCTGATGAATGCTCAAGCTGGAAATGCACAGGTTCAGGATCGGTTGTATGCGACCTACCGAAGAGAGTACGAGAATTTCACTCATCTCCCTGGTGAGTCAATAGACATGACGTTTCAGCAGTTCATGGTGGTTGTGGACAACGTGAGAGCCAATGTGACTGTATTTCCGTACGATGATCATGACAGAGTTATGAAGCTCTTGCACTCTCTGGATCATACCATTTGCAACAAAAAGGTCGAGGCCATTCTAGAGTATGAGAAGTATGAGACTCTGACAATAGATGAGCTGTTCCTTAAGCTCAAGTCGGTTGAGGTAGATCGTGGTGTGACAGCCCATCTTGAGGGTCTGACTGATTCCCATAGTATTGATCTCGTCAGAGGCTCAGGTGCAAAGTCTAACGCTAACCCATCCTCCCAGATGTATTCTATCTTCCTTGATGTCTTCGCCAAACGAGGAGTTCGACGTGCTTGGAGAGGATGAGCTGGCCCTGTTGACCAAGAGGTTCGAGAGGATGCGTGAGAACCGGGTGAACACGAGAAGGAACTCACGGACATGATTCCAGTGTGGTAAGCCAGAACACTTCATTACCGACTGTCTAGAGAAGATGAAGAACAAGGATAACTACAAGCACCAATCGAGGATGGAGAACAAGAACAAGCACCGGTCGAGGCACATGAATGTTGACGGTCGCTTTTGGTACATCTAGCTATGAGTTTACCATCAACATTTGCACGTATTTGATATTCTAACTAATGGTACTAACCCCCCAGAGGTATCAAGTTCACTCCCGCGTTGATTTTGGAGTTTATTATTTACGCAGGAAAATAACGTTGAAGAGGAGATTTTCGAGATAAGTTCATCAAGCACTTCAAGAGAAGATCATGAAGCCCGTCACAAGTCAAGACACGAAGTGAACAAGACTCCAAACAACCCAAGAACCGAAGCATCAACATGTAAAACTCGGGGGACTTGAATGTTTACCAACAAGACAACTCAGCCCGAGAGATATTCTCGCAGCCGAGGACAGCATGACCTTTCGGTACAGATTCGGAGAATTAAAACGCCTAGGCAAAAGTTTGACTACCAAAGTTGTGGGCCTCGACGATACCTTCAATTTGGACACGTGGAAGGCCCAATTCGGGTCGAGAAGCAAGGAGATATGACCCCCGAAATCTCTGTTGCGCAGTCAGTCCGAAATCAGAACAGATTATCTTCCAAGACCAATTTGGAGATTTTATCTTCGTTTCCAATGAAAGCAATGAATACCAAAGTTGGAGTAAATTTCGTGCCATACGACCACGACACCGAATTTGCATTATTTGGAGACTGGACATGGTAGATATGGCATCGGCAAGGTAGGTCCACAAAACAGGAAAGTCTGGACGAGGCTGATTTTATGGAAACCATGTTCCCTTCTCTCCCAAGGAAGATCTCGTGCTAGGCAAGGTAGAGCACGCCTCAAGGCTCCCCAAGGGCATAAGTACAAACCTTTGGGCGCCCAAGTAGGGGTGATCGATCCATCCATTTATCAGAGTCACCAAAACAAAGGA
Source organism: Cenchrus americanus (assembly GCA_947561735.1). Classification (NCBI taxonomy): domain Eukaryota; kingdom Viridiplantae; phylum Streptophyta; class Magnoliopsida; order Poales; family Poaceae; genus Cenchrus; species Cenchrus americanus. The sequence goes on from OX387244.1 coordinate 156,300,605, forward strand.
GAAGCATCGGGGGGTAGACGACGACCGCCGCGAGTCCACGAAGTTGTCTAGGAGATGGCCTAGGCCTACCCTAGTCGCCATGGCCGCCTTGCATGGTTGAGCCATGGCGGAGTTCCGGAGGTAGTTGTGGTCATCAATGGTATGTACTTGGTGGAGATGATCTAAACGCATTTATTATATGAGGAAAGTACTTCATGTCATCTGATCTTTTAGCGACTCGATTCCTCCTTTTATGATTTTGCTCTCGCTTGGCTATGCTTCATCTTCAAACTATTTTAGATAGATTGCTTAGGGTGCTCTTGTAGTCATGGTGGCTAGAGGTGGATACCAGATCGACCAAGTGTTTTCAATTTGTTCTTCTTGAACTCGCCCTAGGCTAACCCACATGAATAGGAGTGCGTTGTGACAGGATGGTGACTCCAAAAGGTGGGCGTCTTCGGAATCAGACTGGAGGATCATAGTTTAAAGATGGCTTTGGATGAGATGCATGTCGCACTTGCTCTCTTGCGGTAGAATTATGACTAGAAGACAATAGGCCTTAGTTTCCCTTCCTTGCTACTTACCTTGTCGACGTTCATGGATGCGATCAACCTTATGCTATAACTCATATATCTTTAAGGTTTATCTTCTTATGCAATCAGTGCTTCGTGTTAGCTTAGATCGATAGGTTATATAAAGAATCCTGAGAGTTTGCTTCCAATTTTTGGATTGACAAATCTAGGGAGGACACTCCTTGGTGAAAAAGGAACCAAGTCACCCGTAGGCTTGGGGTGAACTTGAGCACGGTTTTGAACCGTCAAGAAGCCCCTTTTTTTGGCGACGTTGCCGGGGATCGGCAACTCGAACCCTAGGGTGACCCATCTATCTCTTTGACTAAAGCAAAATCATGAAGAAGACACACCATTTCCATCATGCTACTTGCTGTTCCAGCAATAGTGATGACTTAAAGCCGAAGGAGACGCGTTGTGACGCCCTGAAGACCACAAGATCAAGGTTGTCAACATCTTCAGATCGATTCGCAAAAAGTCTATGTTTGCATCAATCTCTGCACACCTAAAGGGAGAACAGTAGGACATCTTTGGATATTTAGAAGCCCCATGAAGTTATGCCTATAAGGAACCAAAAATCAAGTCAATCGGAGGTTCCTACAAGCGGATATGGCCGAATTACCGAATGTTGCGCGTTCTGAAATTTTCTGGACAGCATGCAAGAGCGGAAACAAAACGGCCATACCTCTGTCATTTGGGCTCCGATTAAGATGAATGAGTACCCGTTGGAAACATAATTTTATAACGTTTTGAATGGAACTATATTTTGGTATATGTTCTGTTATGTACACAGGGGAAATTTGACGAAAAAGAGGTAGCAGCAACACGATGAGAACAAGATAGTGGAGATGAGGATGACGACAACGAAGAGGAGCTTGGGCAATGCTTGCATTAGAGCACACGAGATGAAATTCAGAAGTTTGGAACAAAACAATGAGCCTAAGAGTATTAGCAAAAGATAGCACAAGTTGGCAACATCCGACGCTAGGAGATGTTAGAAGCAAATCACGATGGATTACACACAAATGATGGCATCCAATGGCGCGGATACTCTGGGCTCTCACACGAAGGATCATGAAGTTACATGAAGATATTTGAGATATGTGTGAAGTTCCCAAATGAATAAGAAGAGTGAGTCCACACAAGGCAACCTTGATGATGTGTGGCACGAACAAAGGAATTGCGAAAAGACGATGCAAGCCACCAATCATTGAAGATTGTTTGCTTTGAACTCCGAGAGACCACTCACGATGAAAAGCTCGAAGGACAAGGTACAAATTAACATCTCAAGATACTTTTGGAGCTGATAATATTTCTTTGATATATCTATGATTCATATCCAATAGTGAGGTTGATTCAATTCTATGCCTTGTTCTTATGATGATCATGATAGGCTAGAATTTCTTGAGAATGATAAAGAGGCTTTGTTGTGCTTAAACTTTGTTACATGGCTAATGAACCTTTTCCTAATGAGAGCTTAGCACTGAGCAAGAAAACTTATGCAACAATTAATCACAACCTACTTTGTCATAAATTGTGGCTATGGTTGTGTTTGTTTGTGATATGATTTGTAAATCTTGGACTTGCTTTGTGCTCGGTCAAGCTAGTGACCTTAAAAGAGAAAATTGTGGGAGAAATATCAAGTTTCACTAACCATACAGGGAATTAAGCATAAATTAAAAGGAGAGAAGTCATACCCAAAGAAATTGCAAACCCGAGCATCACCGTCACCAAACCTCAAAAACGGATGTCGCTGATTTCATCAATTTTGAGGACCTGGTCAGACATGTTCAAGTAAGAAAAAGGTTGAAAATTAGAAGCTCCATAAAGTGCCAGTTCCAATGCATCGAAGATCGATGAATTTGATGACCCGTACAAGGAGATATGGCAAAAACATTGAGCGGCATGCAGTCTGAAATCAGCTTTGGACAGATTGCAACACCGGAGTAGAACGAGCATAACTCACTCGATTGGAGTCCGTTGTGGGTGAGTAAATACTAGATGGATATAAAATTTTATGCGCCACACAATTTGTGAATGAACTGGCAGCGATAAAGTGTGATGGAGAAGGTGATGATGATGATGCAAGGATACGATTGGGCAAGCTGAAGGACCGAAACGGCGAACCAGAGAGGGGGGAGTGAAAGGGAGCCGATAAAAATTCTTCTCGAAGGAGATAGAGGCTCCAACAAGATGAACACGGCTTCCAAAACACGTCTCCGACTCAACTACCCATGTTGGTCAAGACCATGTAGCCACTGGAGTGATACACATCCTAGGAACCAACAAACAACCTTTCGAGCCAAAACTCATCTATACGCACAACGGAAATTTGCACGGCTTGTTGCCTGTGCTACACCGACCAGACCGATGGCCAGCGCCGGTCAGACCGGTGACACTGTCAGACCGATGGACAGAGCCGGTCAGGCCGGTGGCTACAACAGCCGCACAACAAATGTTCCAGAGAGCCTCAGTGACTCCTCTAGTCCCTGGAACAAAAACACCCTCAAAACACAACCTGCACGGAAGAAGAACCCAACACAAAGCCAACCAAAACACCTCCAAAACTTCCAAGAACTGACCAGCACCAACACAACCCAAAGACACAGATTCAGCAACTCACTCGAGGAAAATCCCACAAAGGGCTCACACCGGTCAGACCGGTCAAGAGCACCGGTCAGACCGGTGTAACCAGGGCAGCTCGGGATGAACAGAACCCGCGAGTCAACTTCTCCAAAACCAACTCCCGATCTCCCGATTCACTCCATGGATTCAAACAAGACTTTGGGGATAGTAGGAACACCTCATCGGCACTCCATAGCCAAGTTATGGTCCACTAAAGCTCATTGAATCAAGAGGAATCGAAGGATTTCCGCCAAGAACGCCATAAACCCTATGACAACGAAAACCCCAAAATCAAGCCCCTTTCCGCACAGATTTGGGAGGGGAATCAAAGGGAAAAGAACCATGAAGGGTTCATTCATACATCCCCCAACAAATCCCTAAGAAAACGGCCTTGAAATCTCTCCAAAAAAATCACCAAGAAAAGGCTCCAAAAATCACAAAAAAGGAAAAACCAAATCATCTATACATACCACACAGAATCATCTATACATACCATGAAGGTTCATACAAGGTCTAGCTTCTGCCCGATCATCCTACCCTCTCAAAAAATCTCACCATTAAGCTCTCAAGATAGTCCTATAGAAATCCTAGGGAAAATAGGAAGGGAAAATAAGAAAACCAAATGAGCTAGGGTTCTAAGAGTTGGCTACCATCCTCTCACCCCTTGGGTTATATGGAGGCAACCCGAAAGACTAAATTAACCCTAAGGCCTAAACTTGGATACACACCCACCAAGGGCACTTTGGGAAATTGTCCTCGTAACACCATCAGACGGATGCCCAGCGACCGCAAACTTGCTTAGCCTCGACGCAAGCCTTGCGATCCTGACGCATGTCCTTCGCTTCGAAGTCGCACACCGGTCAGACCAATGCTCCACACTGGTCAGACCGGTCAGACCCACTGGTCAGACCGCTCCGTCTTCGGTTCTTCAGTCTTGACTTTGTGGATCAACCAAGGAACCCAGCGGTTTTCTGGTGAACCACTGAAAACCCCGCGAACTCGGTGTAGCTTCCGCCAATCGCCACTCATGACTCGGCTCCCACGTAGTCCCGGCTCGATCTTGGTTTTGAGGCTCTACGAAGAAACCGTCCTTGACTTCATCTTGCTGTTCTTGCCACCATGCGGCTCGCACTTGACTCCGCTAGCCACCGTGTCCCTCGAACGAAGCCTACTTGTCTTCTCCACACCTGGAGGCCTCACCGGCAACGACCTTTCGCGCTTGTTCTTCACCTGCGCCAACATTAGTCAAGCAGCAACCTGCACCTGCAATACTTAGCCAGGAATTAGTCCACACAACGTTGTCAATCACTCGTCACCTGAAGAATCTGGCCCAGGCAAAGATTGGATTATGGCAAGCCCGATGCACTGATTACTCAGTTTAGCATTCGCACACCCGAGGTTCCGACCTTCACGATCCGACTACGACGAGCAAGACTCGAAGTGTCAATGCAATCCCTAAACCGCAACTCAAGGGTGCCTCTCGGGGAAAGGCCCAATCACCCCAAAACACTAGTCTGATAGGGGAAGGGTGGCTTTCCCTTTTAAGGTGGCTTCCTCTTCATAAGCTAAGCAAGGTGGGATAATGAGGCACACACGGTCGCCACCCGACTACAACTGGGCCACGACCCATATTGCGTCTTCGCCAACGGGTAATAGTGGAGGATGTCCTCATCATTCTCCCCTTCTTAACAAGGCCCTAGCTCTGATACCAAATGATGAATCTGGCCCAGGCAAGGATTGGCTTATGGCAAGCTCGATGCACTGATTACTCTGTTTAGCATTCGCACACTCGAGGTTCTGACCTTCACGATCCGACTACGACGAGCGAGACTCCAAGCGCCAATGCAATCGTTGAACCGCAACTCAAGGGTGCCCCTCGGGGAAAGGCCCAATCACCCCAAAAGACTAGTCTGATAGGGGATGGGTGGCTCTCCCTTTTATGGTGGCTTCCTCCTCCCAAGCTAAGCAAGGTGGAATAATGAGGCACACACTGTCGCCGCCCGACTACAACTGGGCCACGACCCATATTGCATCTTTGCCAACGGGTAAGAGTGGAGGATGTCCTCATCATGACCATCCACCGGTCCTCGAACCACACATGGTCCTCAATATTCCCCTTGATGAGTGCATTGACAACACACACATGTAGTAACCTGTCAGATGGTGAGATCTGGACAGCCCACGGGGGTGTTAATCCCAGTGGTTTAGTTGTTCGACAAGGTGGAATCTAAGGCTAAGAACTCGAAGCTCGCACACGAATACGCGGAACACAGAGAACACGGCGAGTTTATACTGGTTCGGGCCTCCGGAGAGTAAAACCCTATGTCCAGTTGTCGGTGTAGATTGCTTGAGGATTGCATATGAGTACAAGGGTCGCCTTGTCTGCCTTATATTGGCGAGCGGATGAGGTGAGACCTAAGTCTATGTTACACATCTTGCCATATCCCGTCGATCTGCTTTGGTCGTAATCCACCGAGGTCTTGTCTGGTACGCCAAGTCTTGAGGTCGTGATGGATTAGGTCGTTTGGGGAATCTTCTGGAATGCCTTCAGAAGGTCACGTGGGCCGCCAACTAGGTCGGTTGGGCCCACTGACAGGTCGGTGAGTCTTCTAGTAGGCCGGACCCACTTGTCGCGGACGGCTGTGAGCCTGGTCGGTGGGGACCCAGGGGTACCCATGTCTCACAAGCCCACGAGCGAGGTCTAGGCGTAGCGACCTTAGAAAAGTCATGACGAATTCGTAGAGCTATCGACAGGTCGAATAGCATGCACGTCAGTCCAAAAAAAAGAAAGAAACAAATCGACTTGGCAGCCGACCAGTTTGAAGTCTTGCCGAATCGAAGGGAGGTCGAGTGATGACCTATAGGAAGCAGGCTTCAAATAGATTGAAACGGCGATGAAGAAATTTAGAGGGCATCGAAGATGCACTCATGAGTAGTATCCAAGCATCGTGGCGGGAAGGATGGACGGTATGATGGTCCAAAGAAGAAGAAGTGAAAAAAGTAGATCGAGTAATGACATGATGAGAAACTAGTTTCTCAACAGGTCGGTACGACGAGGAAAACAAGAGGGCGTCAAAGACGCACTCATAGAGTAGTCCACGAGCATTGAAGCAGACAACATGGCTGGTTTGATGCTCAAAAAAGAAGAGAAGAAAACTGAGTCATGGTCTTGATCGAACGAAGTGTAGAGACACCCAGATCTCCAAGCGTGGCTGCAAGGAGTGGCAGGGCCGAGCTCAAGGAGGCCTTATAGGCGTGCCGACCTCAGAGAGGCCTCAAGTCAACAATGCCCAGTATCCGAGGATACCCAGCTAGGTCTTGAAAAGGTGCATCGAATGAAGAAGTCATCGATGATGTCGTAGCTGAAGTTGTGATGTCCTGGGTCAGTTGATGATTAAGGTTGGAATCTGTTGATCTTGGATGTGTGGAGTGTAGAGACATCTAGATATCCTGCACGGCTGCAAGAGTTTGGCAGAGACACTCGAGGCAAGCCGACCTCAGGAAGGTCTCAAATCGAAAGCGCCCAAGCACCCAGAAGTACTTGGCAGGGCTATTAGGTGCGCACCCCACAGCGAGGCCTTCATTCCTGACGTAAAATCGTGGGTGTCCAGAGCAGGCTGGCAAGGCTACAAGAGCACACCGACCTCGGAAGGTCACACATCCAAGGCGCCCAACAAGGTTGGTAGGGCCGTAGACATACCAAGATATTGCAAGACCTAGGTATTAAGGCACGCTGACCTCAAGGAGGTGGTTTTGGTGTCTAGATGATCACCATAGATGCTGACCATCTAGCAGAGCCATGATACTAAGGTATTGGCGACCTCTGCGATAGGCACACCGACCACGGGGGCTCGACGAAAATTGTAGATCTCCATGATGCTTCTGATCTCCATGGTACTTTTAGATCTCCAGGTGCCCAGACGGATCTGGCAGAGCAGCGAGGCACGCCTACCCCGGAAGGTCTTCAATCGAACCTACGACCATTTTGCTCAGGAAACAGAAATATAGGCTGATTGGAATAGGTCTATTTACATGTAGAGCCATAGCGGGTGCACCAGGACGCAGAGCCTAGCGGGTGCAAAGAAAAGACATCAAATTGTAGAGGAAGGTCATGAAGTCATCGTCGAAAGGGGAGCTAAATTAGGCGTTGGGCCTTCTGACACAGGGTCAGGTTTTGTCCTGTAGTGTAGACTGCATGGTCACGGGTCAACAATGGTCGGAGATTCCCTTACCGCCTAGGAAACGACAAACTACCCACTGATCAAGGGAGGTACTGTAGCCATGTGACGCTGCGGCAGGCTCAGGCATCATTGATTCACAAACGACAAAGACGTCGTGAGGCAAAGAAAGTAAAGTCATCGCCTTTAATCACGCACAAACTGCAGGTCCCAGTATCACGTGGTGATAGTGCCATCACTTCGCCAGCTGCCCAGGGCGCGGCTTTGGCTATAAATAGCACCGTGAAACCGAAGGAGGCAAGCACTGAGCATTGTTGAGCTATGAAGCTGCATAGTAGTAATCTCACCATGCCATGGGAATGTGTTCGTCCACCAGATTGTAGAGTCTTGTAATTGTAGAAACTTGGAGCTAGGAGAGTTCTCGCGAACTGTAGGCAACATCTCCATCCTCTGAGCCCTGCCTCTGTGGGGTATCAGGTAGAGTTTGGAGGTGATGGTGTTCAAGCTTGGGCTATAGGAGGGCATCTCTGGTGAGCACCGGGAGCTCACTAGGGCCTGGGATTCCACGCCGAAGAGCAAGCTCGTGTCTCCATTCCAATGGTTTGAGCCGAGCATGCCTTAGGTTGCGTGCCGACCTATAGCCTTCTCCCTCAAGGCTGCCATCAAGGTTTTGGTGCTAGGAGAAGTCTCGCGACGTGCTCTGCTTCGGCAAAGTAGGTCGTGGTGACTGCTTTGGGTGGCCCAGGCCTTGTAGTATATTTATCTTGTGTGTTAGGTTCTGGATCCGATGAGGTCGCAGGCGACTTGTTTACCTTCGAGCGGTCCATGTAATGTTCACTCTCTTCTGTCATGTACTTGGTCGATTTGACAAAATGATTTGTCAAAGACCTAAATTAATGTGACGTGGGGGCTTGCAAAACATGTTTGCCATTAGGACGACCTGATGTTGTCTTCTTGGTCAGCTGACGACCTAAACTCAGAATTTAGGTCGAAGTTGTAGCCTGTTAGCGAAAAATCCACCTTAATCTTCACGCGGACTTCTCGGAATAGAGCCGTTGAGGCGTGTTGTATGGCGGAAGGAATTGCAACGGGAAGATTCAGTGGACCCCCCTATAAATAGGGCGGCCTAATGAAGGGTTGACCCATTCCCCTTTCGTCATCCTCCCGTCACTCTCACTTCCACCTTCGTCGCTTTCCCGCCGTCGTAGCTCTCTTGCGACCGCCTTGCTCATGTGCGCGCACCCGTCCGGCCTCCAGCTATAGTCAGCTACGTGCTAGCGCCACTGCCCCGCACTGTGGTCCTCTTGTGTATGCGCGTCAAGACCCTGTGCAACATTAGATCCAACTCGAACCCTAGAGGCAAAATGGCGGCGGAGGCGGCTTCTATCCCGGACCCGCAGACGGTGTGGGTCCAGTCGACGATGACCGAGGCAAAGATCCAAGCCTTGGTGGGCCGCGGGTTGCTCTGGCCAAAGGCGGAGGTGGAGTGGAGGGCCGTGGTTGGGGAACAGTTCCCCAGCGAGGGCGTCAAGGAGCAAGTCATCTTCACATCCTTCTTCGAGCGCGGCTTCAACCTCCCCATGGGCGATTTCTTCCGGGGCCTGTTGTATTACTACAACTTGGAGCTGGTACATTTCGTCCCCAACTCTATAACTGTAGTATCGACCTTCATTCACTTCTTTGAGGCGTATCTGGGGATATCGCCTCACTTCTTGCTATTGAGGTATTTGTTCTATGTGAAGAGCACTGGCAAAAGGTCGGGGCCAATGGGGGCTGTGATGTTTTCCTTGAGGTTGGGCCTTAAGGCAGAATGGATAGACACCGATCTCTCCGACAACACTACTGGGTGGAGGCCGAAGTGGTTCTATATTTTAGATCAGCTTCCTGGGCTTCTCGTCGTACTGGCCATAAGCCAGTGAAGATGAACGAGTGCGATTTAGGGTTGTCTTCCCGTGATCTTGGGGAGCTCAATGTGGTCCTGGAGCTCGTCAACGATGTGAAAAAACAGGGGGTAACGGGAGCGGCAGTGGCTAGGTCGTTTTGCCGGCGGATGATCCCACCAATCAAGGATCGGGTTCACCCGCCTACGAGTACTGGGGCAGTCGGACCCCACGCGTGAGGTGAACTGCAAGGTCTCCAAGGAGGAGATGGTGGCCAGAGTGTCCTAGATGGACTCTGGAAAAGTGAAGGTGAAGAAGTGCCCTATGGCACACTCACTGAAGAGGTCGGCTGACCCCATAAGATCCTGAAATCTACCTTTTCGTCATTTTACATTACTTGCTGTTGCTTACATTGTGTAAACTTCTTGGTCATCTGTTTGCAGGAACGCGAGCTTCAGATGTGGTGCCCGGCACCTCTCCCCGAGGGCGAGCAGCACCGAAGGAAACTTAGGTCGGGTAAATACAAGCCTTCAACAGGTCGTCTGCTGGAGTTTTACGAATCAGACTCGTCGGTGGAGGCCGACATGGACACCGGTGATGAGGCCGGAGATGGTGATGCCGGGACAGGCCCGAATGCTGGCGGCATCGCGAAGCCACAGCGCAAGACCAGGTCGACAGTGGGGAAGCAATCGTCTTCGGCTGTTGCTACTGTTGTTTCTGCGGTGAAGGCCGCAGAGAAGAAAAAAAGGAAGAGGAAGGCGACTTCCCCTCCGGCGGTTGTGACGCCAACGATTCCGACACCCCGATCAAGGGAGGTCGAATCGGAAGAAGAGGCGGAGAAGTCGAAGAAGGAGAAGGATGAAGCTATCGAGGAGTTGCCGGTCACCAAGGATCGATCGGCAAGGAGGTCGGAGAGTCCTGCTGCCAAGAGGCAGCGGGAGCTGGTGGAGAAGACATCGGAGGATGCCCTCCGGCGGGGTTTAGAGGCGTAGCGGACTGCTGCTGCCGCGCAGGCAAGGATGCCTGCGGTGATTAAGCCTTGGGTTTTTATGCCGAAGCTTTGAATTCCGGTCTCTGCAAGGTAAAATCTCGGAGACTTGGTCTTTTTCTCTTATTTGTTAAATTCTTGTGTTGATGTGATGTTGTCTTGCAGGCTGGCGGTGGCGCCTCAGGACGACCTGGGTGCCCCGACTTCGCCATCCCGCATGAGGTCAGTGGACCTTACAGTCGTAGGGGAGGCGCTTGCTGACGATGTGCGTACAGCTACTCCGCCGCGAGGAGCGGTTGAGCGTAGGGCGACTTCTCCGCCTGTGGTGGTTTCACGAGTGGAGACTCCTCCGCGCGTTGTTGACGCTGAAGGCGTAACTTCTTCTCGGAACGTCGGAGCGACGACCTCACTGGGGTTATTGACGTCGACCCCATCGGTGCTCGACCTGCTGGGGCTGAGGACCTGGTCAAGGACCAGCCTCAAATTTACCAGGCACCAGGAGGTCGAGAGACGTCCGGCGCACAGGTACCTCAAACTTCGTCTTCAAGCCCGAGGTTGCCACGACGAGAAATTAACTGGAATCATACCCCTTGGCAGGATGACTGGTTTGAAGATAACGAGGACATGCAGGCCTTGCAGACCAGCATTGTTTCCATCAATATCGCGCTGACGTTGAGTTGTCTACGACGTGTTTGTTGTTACTTGATTATGCATGGTTAAAATGGTACTAACGACCTTGTTGTACTGTGACAGTCACTGGCAGAGCGGGCCAAAGGCCGGGCCGACCTGCTGAAAAATGCAACGGAGAAGGAGCAGTGGATTGTCGACCTTGAGCGAGAGCTCAAGGAGTTCCGTGAGGCGGTGGCCACTGAGAAGAAGCGGCTCGAGGACGAGCTTGCTGAGGAGAAGCGCAAGGCCGTGGAGGCTACTACACAATTTAATACCAAGGCCACTGGTAGGTCGAATCTTCGTGCAGATGATCTTTTTTGAGAAGAAGGTCATTTAGCCATGTGGTAACTGTTGTATCTTGCAGAGTTCCGTAACCGTGAAGAGGAGCTGAAGAACGCTCTCGTGGCCACCAAGAGCAGGGTTCGGAACCTGGAGATATCGCTTCGGGAGGTCAAGGCCGGTGGCCAGGAGCTCAAACGAGTGATGAAAGAAGCCACCGATAGTGAGTACACCGTATCTCAAAAGCTGGCTTATGAGACAGGAATTCGTCGGGGCCTTGAGGTCGAATTCGAGGTTGTATTGAAGTCATTATAGAATGACCAAATGACCATTGCAGGATATGAGGTGGAGCTGAACGACCTAAAGGGTGCCGCCAACTATGCAATGGATTGCATAGCTGTGCCATCTGAAGTAGATGAGGCGAAATCCATCGTAGACCGCCTTATAGATACACCCAACAGGCTTCTGACCCTGCTGAAGGCAGCGAGCTTGGTGGCGGCTACAGACTGAAGACCGATTAGGCAACCAAAGAGGGGGGGTGAATAGGAGCCGATAAAAATTCTTCTCGGAGGAGATTGAAACTCCAACAAGATGAACTCGCTCGGTCGGACCCCTAAAATCAAACGCTCCGCACTTCTACCTTCCGTTTGCCAAAACCACGTAGCCACTGGAGGGATACTGGTCCTAGGAACAACCACTACTAGCAACCTCGACTCCTATATGAACACGACAGCAGACACAACTCATGAGTCGGCTGACAGGAGGGGGGCGGTCAGACTGGGTATGGGGGGCGGTTATACCGCCTCCACCTGGTGACCAAGAAATCCTCCGAAAAGCCTCTTCCGAGCACCAAAACACACCACGGTTTCACCAACAGAAATCTCTGGTCAAGACCAGGCTATCTACCAGGAAATCTTGGCGAAAACCAAAACTTCACCCAGGGGCCTAGGGGCGTTTAGACCAGCTACCAGGGGTGGTCTAACCTCTTGAACCCAGCAAATAACTCCAAACAAGAACTCCTAGCAAACAGCACGAAAACGACCCAAGATTTCACCTGAACGCTCCACTGATCAAGGTGAACAAACTCACAGAGGGAAATCTAGCAAAATCAAAACCTTGACCTGGAAGGCCCAGGGCATTTAGACCGCCTCCCTAGGCAGTTAGACCACCCTTTCCAGAAAACCTACCCGCTGGTCATCCCTCAACTTCCCATCACCCGACCTCCCGAATCACTCCACGGGAAACTTCGGGAATAGCTGGGTTACCTCCTGGGCAACCTCTACCTCAAAGGAATCGTCCTGAATCGCATACAATCAAGAGGAATCGAAGATTTCGGCTCTCTAGGGCAAGAACTCGAGCAACTCGAAAAACCACCAAATCGAGTCCGATTGAAGGGAGATTTGGGGGCAAAGTCCCCAGCCAAAGAGGCACAAGGTCCTCATACGTGACACCCAACAAAATCCCTAAGAAATCGTTCACAAAACTCTGCCAAGAAAATCAGAACAAAGAGCTCCGAAAATCACCAGAAAGAAGGACGGGAAAAGCACCACACAACCTTGAGGAACCACGCAGAACCATCTATACATACCATGATGGTTCGTACAAGGTCTAGCTTTCCACCCGTACATCCATCCCTCTCTCAAGATCTCACATGAAGCTCTCAAGCTAGTCCTAGAAAACTACAAGAAAATAAGGACGAAAATGAGAAAACAAATGAGCTAGGGTTCCAAGAGTTGGCTGCCATCCATCCCTTCAAGAGTATATATGGAGGCACCCAAAATACTAGACTACCCTTACTTAATAACTAGGGATACAAGCCCCTCAAGGGCGAATTTGGAAGTCTTCAGATTTTCTTCACCAGATGGATGCCCAGCGACCGCAACCTACTTAGCCTCGACATAGCCTTGCGATCCTGACACGTGTCCCCTGCTTCGAAGCTTCTCGGCGCCTGCGACCCGGGTGGTCAGACCGCCCCTCCTGGGCGGTTAGACCGGCCAGGCGGTGAGACCACCCCTCTTGGCGGTTAGACCGGCCTGGGCGGCCGCACCTCCTCGTCGAGTCTTCGGCATCGGTTTTGTGGCTCAATCGAGTAACCCAGTGGTTTTCTGGTGAACCACTGCAAACCCCGCAAACTCGGTGTAGCCTCTGCCAATCACCACTCATGACTTGACTCCCAAGTAGTTCCGGCTCGACCTTGGTTTTGAGGCCCAACCAAGAAACTGTCCACGACTTCGTCCCGCTGCTCTTGCCACCATGCGGCCCGCACTTGGCTCCTCTGGCCACTGGGTCCATCAAACCAAGCCTACTTGTCTACTCCACACCTGGAGGCCTCACCGGCGACGGCCTTTCGCGCTTGTTTTTCACCTGCACTAACACAAGTCAAGCCACAACCTACACCTGCAATACTTAGCCAACAGTCAGTCCACATAACGTTGTCAATCACTCATCACACTAGGAAGCGAGCATCCACCGGTCCTCGAACCACACATGGTCCTCAATCTCCCACTTGATGAGTGCATTGACAACACACACATATAGTAATCCGAGAGAAAAGAAAAAGAAATGAAACGAATAAAAAGAAACTCCAACAAGCGATCGAAAGCCAAAGAAAGGCAAAGAGCAAGATCACTTGAAGAAGACAAGTCTCGGACCCCTTAGGCAAGGGCAATGACTTGACGCATCCGAGACAAAATCATTCTCAAGCAAAGAGCACAAACCACCAATCCAAAGCTCGAACAACACAAAGAGCTTCCCCTGCACATATGCAAGCTCCCCCTAAGCCAAAGCACAATCCCCTTGAGCCAATGGAGAAATCCAACATGGGAATGCAACGAGGATTAAAAACATGCTCACTTTGCCCAGGGCGGTTAGACCGCCTACTTATCATCCGACCGCCTGGGGGCGGTTAGACCGCCCCATGAGATGCCTCATCACGACCATCCACTGGTCCTCGAACCACACATGGTCCTCAATATCCCCCTTGATGAGTGCATTGACAACACAAACATGTACTAACTTGTCAGATGGTGAGATCTGGACAGCCCACGGGGCTGTTAATCCCTGTGGTTTTATTGTTCGACGAGGTGGAATCTAAGGCTAAGAACTCGAAGGTCGCAAACGAGTACGCGGAACACAGAGAACACAGCGAGTTTATACTGGTTCGGGCTTCCGAAGAGTAAAACCCTACGTCCAGTTGTCAGTATACATTGCTTGAAGATTGTGTGTGAGTACAAGGGTCGCCTCATCTGCCTTATATTGGCTAGCGGATGAGGTCAGTCCCAGACTCCTGGTCGGCAACGACCAGGAGACCTAAGTCTGCATTACACATCTTGCCATATCCAGTCGATCTGCTTTGGTCGTAATCCACCGAGGTCTTGTCTAGTACGCTAAGTCATGAGGTCGTCATGGATTAGGTCGTCTGGGGAATCTTCTAGAAGGTCTTCAGGAGGTCGCGTGGGCCGCCAACTAGGTCGTTTGGGCCCACTGACAGGTCGGCGACTCTTCTAGTAGGCCGGACCCACTTGTCGGGGACGGCCGTGAGCCTGGTCGGAGGGGACCAAGGGTACCCATGTCTCACATAACCGAGGGAAAAAGAAAAGAAAATAAATGAATAAAAGGAAACTCCAACAAGCAATCAAAAGCCAAACAAAGGCAAAGAGAAAGATCACCTGAAGAAGACAAGTCTCAAACCCCTTAGGCATGGGCAACGGATCGACACATTCGAGATAAAACTATGCTCAAGCAAAAAAGCGCAAACCACCAAACCAAAGCTCGAAAACCACAATGGGCTCCCCCTTCACACATGCAAGCTCCCCATTAACTAATGCAACTCCCCCTGGACGAATGCATGCAAACCACTTGATAAAAATAGAGTAGCTGCATCAGCTCAGCTCTGACCGGTCAGACCGGTCACCACCACTGGTAAGACCGGTGCTCAACATACGAACAGGACCAGCCCTCTAACCGGTCAGACCGGTGACAACGATCGGTCAGATCGGTGACACACAAAGCCCAGAAATGGCTCAAAACCACTCAAAAACCTTCCAAAGGCATTCAGTAGACCAAAACATGCTCAAACTTCTCCCCCTTGTTGACAATGCATGAATCAAGCCCAAAATGCAAAAAATGCAACCTAGAGCTTCTCAAATAGACAAAATTCAACATAGGATGCTACACATGTCGAAATGAACAAGTTAGATACTCTATAGCTTCGTAATGACATCAACTTCATGATCACCAAGTTTCACAACCATTGGACGAAACTAAGATAGAATTGAGCAATTTTGCGAAAATTTACCCTCTCATGAGAAAAGTCCTAAACATGAGCAAAACATGTCAAAATGGCACAACCACACGAACTTCATGCTAGGACGACCATTCTAACCATAAGACCATCACAAACACCCACAACCACCTAATGTCATGTCAAAGTCACCGAGCCATGTGCCTACTTCTATATATGAGACTTCTCATTGGTGGGCATCATGCAACGGTTTAGCACCCAAAGCAAATTAAATTTAGCACATATGACATAGGAGCACATTTTTCAAGCAATTTACATTTCATTTTCAGATTCATATTTGGTACTTGAAATGTCTTTGCGACAAAAAGGAACTTATGCCCCTCCACAAGATAAAGCAAGAGGGCTAAAAATTCAGGATGGCAAATTAACCTTTGGCCCCATATGATCAAAATAAGCTATCCAACCACAAATTAAGCATAGCCAAGCCACTAAAACATGTAAAGATCTTGTAAAGGCATTTACTCACAAGGGAGCATACAAATGATGTTTTTCAAAAATATAGCCATCAACCACGAATATAAAACAAGATTATCAAGAGCTAAGCCAAACTAACCATATCATACCAAACATGCTCACAAAGACATAATATAATTCCACGGTGAACAATGTACATAAGAGAAGCTTTTCCTAACCAATGCATATGATACAAAATGCATGCAATCTAAGATACTAGGATGCCTATACATCATGCTACATGTGCTACGCCAAATGCAAGAAATGCACAAAGGAAAGCTATACATATGCTACAAAGGAGCTCCCACACACCCAACTCAAGAAATCAAACACACACCAACCCCCCCCCTCGCAAACGAGTGAAAGTTTCTTGATCTAGGGGTTTGGTGAAAATATTGGCTAGTTGGTCAAGTGTGGGTACATGGATCAAAGCTATCTTCCCTTTCTCTATGTTGTCTTTCAGAAAACGATATCTCACTTCTATGTGCTTGGTTTTGGAATGTAGCACTGGGTTCTTTGCAACACTTATGGCACTGGTGTTGTCACATTGAAGTGGGACATGGGTATACTCCTCACCAAAGTCACTCATGGTGTATGTGATCCAAAGGAGCTGAGAGGAACAACTAGCTGCGGCAACATACTCTGCCTCGGTAGTGGATTGAGCAACACTCGACTGTTTGCAGGTAGACCAAGACACCAAACAAGATCCCAAAAACTGGCAAGTCCCAGAAGTGGACTTCCTATCCAACCAACACCCGGCAAAATTCGCATCTGAAAAACCATGAAGCGCCAAAGAAGAAGACGCGGAGTACCAAAGGCCGAAGTCAGGAGTGTGACGCAAGTACTTGAATATGCGCTTGACCGCTTGCTGATGCAGAATCCTTGGAGACGCTTGAAAACGAGCGCACAGACATACCGAGAACTGGATGTCCGTCCTCGTCGCCGTGAAGTAGAGGAGTGACTCGATCATGCTTCGGTACTCCTTCTGGTCCACGTGTTAACATTCCTCATCCGCATCAAGAGCTGTAGTCGTACTCATTGGCGCCGCCATGGCCTTGGAGTCCTCCGTCTTGAACTTCCTCACAATATCCTTGGTGTACTTAGCTTGGTGCACAAATGTTCCTTCCTTTGATTGCTTGATTTGTAGCCCGAGGAAGAACTGCAACTCACCCATCACGCTCATCTCAAATTCTCTGCTCATATCATCTGCAAACTTTGCAACAAGAGAGTTAGACGAGCCACCAAAGACAATATCGTCCACGTACACTTGCACAATCAGGATATCTCTGCCCTGCCTGAGAAGAAACAAGGTCTCATCGACCTTCCCCATATCAAACCACCTCTCAAACAGGAACCCCCTCAACCTACCATACCAATCTCTAGACGCCTGCTTCAACCCATACAACACCTTCCTCAACTTGTACACTCGGTTGGGGTAGTCCTCACTCTCAAACCCCGGTGGTTACCTCACATACACTTGTTCCTCCAACACACCATTCAAAAAGGCACTCTTCACATCCATTTGGTGCAACTTGAACCCTTTGGCCACAGAAAAGTCTAGAATGATCCTAATTGCCTCCAAATGAGCTACAGGAGGAAAGGTCTCCTAGTAGTCGATCCCCTCTTTCTGACTGAACCCCTGAGCAACAAGCCTTGACTTGTTTCTCACCACTTCACCTTTCTCTCCCTCCTTTTTCCTCCACACCCATTTGTCCCAATCGGCTTACACCCTGGGGGAGGGTCAACCAATTCCCAAACTTGGTTCCTCTCAAAGTTCTCCAACTCCTCATGCATCGAATTTACCCAATTATGAATAGATAGTGTGTGTCCGGTGTCTTTGGGCTCGAAGGTGACACTAAAAGCAGCATGAGTGAAGTGAGAATTGTTTCGAACCCTAAACCATGTAGTACGGTCATTCATGTCGCCGATGATCCTCGAAGCTGGGTCATCCACTTGTACTCGTTGGGAAGGTTCTCTCCTTGATGCTACCTCCCCCTCGACAGTAGCTTCTCCTTGATCTTGGTTTGTCGTCGTAGGTGTGGAGAGGGGCCGTCCATCACTGTAGTCAAAGTAGTAGGTACATGCTCAGCTGCGGGCACCACACCGCCATCTTCATCATCTCCATGTTCATGCTCCTCCTCCTGAAAGATCTCCTCGCCAAGTTCATCATCACCAACACACTCAAAGACAAGTTCACTATGTGACTGCGTCTCGTTGAAGGTTATCTCACAAGTCTCCACGATTTGGTTAGTTTCAAGATTGAGCACCAGATATGCTCTAGAGTGAGATGCATAACCAAAGAAAATACCATCGACCGACCTAGCCTCAAATTTATCCAACTTCTTCTCTTTCTTAAGGATAAAGCACTTGCAACTAAAGACATGGAAGTGACTCACCTTGGATGTGCGTCCGTGCATCAACTCGTAACAGGTTTTCTTCTTATGCACTCTAAGGTAGATCCTGTTCGAAACATAGCACGCGGTATTCACCGCCTCAACCCAGAACCTTCTCGGAGTCTTATGCTCATCAAGCATCGTCCGAGCCATCTCACACAAGGTTCTATTTTTTCTTTCCACAACACCATTCTGAGGAGGTGTATACAGACTCGAAAACTGGTGTTCAAGACCCAAGTCATGGCAAAAGGTTTCGAAGCGAGAGTTTCTGAATTCCGAGCCATTGTCACTGCGAATTGCTCATATGACATCTCCGTGTCTCTCGTTCCTCAACCTCAAGACAATATCTGGAACAAAACCAAACGTCTCCCCTGTCTCCTCAAGAAAGAACACCCACGCATACCGAGAGTAGTTGTCCACCACAACAAGGACGTACCACTTCCCACCCACAAATCGCACACGAGCTGGGCCAACGAGGTACATATGGAGCAGCTCACATGGACGCTCAATCATCACATCTGTGATAGGCAGGTGAGAAGGGGCTACCATCTTGGCATGCCTACACGGCGCACAAACCAACTCTTTTTCAAGACTCAACCGTGGCAATCCTCGGACCAAATTGAGTTTACTCAAGCGAGACAAAAGGTCAAAGCTCAAGTGACCCAACTTCCTATGCCACTTCCACAACTCACTCGAGGAACCAGCCAAGAAAAAACGCTCAACACTAGAAGACTGAGAAAAATCAGCTCGAAACACCTGACCCTCGGGAACGACCATACAGACAAGGTCCCCTCGAGAGTCCAAAATCCATGAACCACCACGGCGAAACAACACCTCAAAACTCTCATCCAATAATTGGGACACAGAAAGCAAATTGTATCCAAGCGATTGAACAAGAGCAACATGCCTGAGAGTGATCTTGTCACTCACCTTAATCTCAACTTCTGACAGCACACGCCCTCGCCCATTGTCCCCAAAGGTGATGTACCTCTTTGTCACCACTGGGACGAGACTTGAGAACCACCCCTTGTCTCCGGTCACATGCCTCGAGCAACCGGAGTCAATCAACCAAATGTTCTTCAAGTCTCCCACCTGAAATTCAAAAACGAACACGTGAGCGAACAAACGACTCAGCACTGGGGTTAGTACCAAAAGAGTAAAATCAGTGCCGAGCCATTTGCTCCAAAGTGGGGTTAGCACAATCCAAAACATCTCTCCTACCAAAGCTACCTCCACGAACACCACCATGGTAACCACTATGAGGTAACCTACCCTCTCTAACTGGAGGAGGACCAAAACCATGAAAGGAAGACTGTGGACTATAACTCCTCTCCATCTCAAAACTACGACTCCTCCCATCCTCGTATTGAGCATGAGGAGGAGAACACCTAGCAAACTGACCACATGCAGACTCTCCAGACCAACCACCAAGACCACGACCTCCTGAACCAACCCAAGACTCATCATGGGCACGAAAACCAGCCCCTAGTCTGCCCAGACTTGCACCGGTCTGACCGATGTGGCACACCGGTGTGACCGGTATAGCCCGGCGAGCAGCATCTCATGCAGCCTTTCGCTCTCCCCAAGCCGGAACTGTCCTCACACTTGCCTTGGCCCTGGGCATCTTCACACGAGGCTCAAGTACACCATTGGAAGGGTGGTACTTGTCCTTGTTATCCCACTCTTTCGACATTCTCTCCTCACGCTTCTTCTTGAAGCAAAACTCCTCTTTGTCGCCATCTCTCCCACAATAGCCACAATGAAACTTTATGAGCTTAGGCTTAGGCTTGGGATGGAGCTGTTCATTTGGTTTCTCTCCACACAGCTTCTCAACCGAATTCTCCTCACTTGGCTTCTCACCCTCTTTCCGAATGAACACTTTTCCCGAAGTGCTCAAGAATTTGATAGGTTTTTTTGAAATCGTCGGTTTGTGGGGGAAACACGAGTGGAGTTGGGGTTGTGTCTAGTCGGTTCCTAAGATGGTTCGGTTTAGGGACAAAAGCATCTTTGTGGTGGGTTTTTAGTGGCTCTGGAATATTCTCACAACTTCCCTCACCAACCTTGTTTGCCCCAAGCCCCTCACCATCCTGGTGCTTATATGTCTCGATCATTATCCTCAACTGAGGCTCATCACTAGACAACCAACCCATCAACTTTCTCAACTCGTCATTCTCATCCTGCAAACAATCAACATAATGTGCAAGTTCCAGATTCTTCAAAGCATGCAATTCACGGGTAGAGCAAGAAGTAGGAATTGGTTCTTTCAGCTTAGCCTCAAGAGAAACAATCTAAGCATGCATCTCAGCAATTTTTCCATGCAAAACAGGGCAAGAAGTGCTACCACCTAGCAAATCAGGTCTAGACTTAAGCTCAGCCACTTCAACCCTAAGCACATATAGTTCCTCACACTTTGAGGCATGCTTTTCCTTAAACAAAGCAAGATCAGCTAGGAAAATAGGACAAACAGCACATTCAAATTCATCAGAAACAACAGGTGAAGCCTTAAGCGAGTTAATTTCAAGTTTAGCATCCAAGTTTCCTGTTTCTAACTCAGCCACTCTAGTCCTAGCATCCTCAAGTGAAGCCCTAAGCTCTTTCCTCATCCTCTTAGCCTCTCTAAGCATGTCATCACAATTATCAAGCAACAAGCCAAGCCGTTCGTTCTCCTGGCGCAAGAAGGGAAGTTCATCACGTAACTCATCATCGGAATCAGAGTCTGAGTCGCTCTGGTTGCTCTTCTTGCTGCCGGAGCTAAGTGCCATGGTGCAGAAGCCGTCTCTAGCGAAGTAGCTCAGCCCGCTCAAGTTCTTGGACGACTTCTTCCCCTTGCGCCGATCACCATCATCTTCACTACTGCTCGAGCTCGAGGTGGAGTACGCAGAACTGGAGTCGACGTCGCTCGCTCGAACCATCGCTCGGGCCATGCCTCGGCTCTCCTTCTTCCTCGATCGTCGCAAGTCCTTGTGCTTGCTCTTGTGCTTGTGGTTGTGATCGCACCTTGACCGGTACTTGTGCTTGTAGTTGTCCTTGTTCTTGACCTTCTCGGGGCAGTCGGCGACGAAGTGTTTTGACTTGCCACACAGGAAGCAGTCCTCGTGTTCCTCCTCATGTTCACCCAGTTGTCGTGCAACCTCTCGAACCGCCTCATCAGCAGCGCCAGCTCGTCCTCTCCAAGCACGTCGAACTCCTCATCTAGCACAGACATCAAAGAGGACAACGAGAACATCCTGGTGGATGGGTTAGTGTTAGACTTTCCTTTGGAGCCACCGATGAGGGCAATACTATGAGAGTCAGTCGGGCCCTCAATCTTGGCTGTCATGCCCCGATCCACCTCAGCCGACTTGAGCTTCGAGAACAGCTCATTCACGGTCTGAGTGTCATACCTCTCCAACTCCACAATGGCCTCGAACTTTCCGCCCCAAACCGTACAATCCAACAAGTGTAAGAGCTTGACAACTCTATCATGATAATCATACGGGAGCACGTCCACATTGGCCCTCTTGTTGTTCACCACAACCGTGAACCTCTGAAACAAAGCATCTATGGACTCACCGGGGAGATGAGTGAAATTCTCGTACTCTCTCCGATAAGTCGCATACATCTGAGCCTGAACCTGGGTGTTTCTAACATGAGCTTCCTTCAACACTGACAAAATTCTACAAGCCAAGCTCTCCGTGTACACCCGATCGAATTCAGGTTGACACAGAGCACGAAACAAGTAGTCGACCGCCTTGTTGTTGGCGTCGAACATGTCCCTCGTTCTTGGAGCAAGGAAGTTCATTGGCTGGACATAGCCTGTGTCCACCGTGACATCCCAAAGGACTTGACCGTTTCCGCGTAGGAATGTCGCCATCCGCTTACTCCACATCTGGTAGTTTTTGCCATCGAAGTGTGGGGGACCTGAACCCCGTTCCTCGTACGCCAACCTTGGATCTTAGACTGGTTAGAGTCAATCAAGGCCGGTATCCGGCTCTGATACCACTTGAAGGACCAAAACGGCGAACCAAAGAGGGGGGAGTGAATGGGAGCCGATAAAATACTTCTTGAAGGAGATAGAGGCTCCAACAAGATGAACACGGCTTCCAACACACGTCTCCGACTCAACTACCCAAGTTGGTCAAGACCACGTAGCCACTGGAGTGCTACTAATCCTAGGAACCAACAAACAACCTTCCGAGCCAAAACTCACCTACACGCACAGCGGAAACTTGCACGGCTTGCTGTCAGTGCTACACCGAACAGACCGATGGCCCGCGCCGGTCAGACCGGTGACACCGGTCAGACCGGTGGCTACAGCAGCCACACAACAAATGTTCCAGAGAGCCTCAGCGACTCCTCTAGGCTCTGGAACAAAAACACCCTCAAAACAAAACCTGGACGGAAGAAGAACCCAACACAAAGCCAACAAAAACACCTCCAAAACTGCCAAGAACTGACCAACACCAACACAACCCAAAGACACGGATTCAGCAACTCACCCGAGGCAAATCTCACAAAGGTCTCACACCGGTCAGACCGGTCAAGAGCACCGGTTAGAACGGTGTAACTTGGGCAGCTCGGGATGAACAGAACCCGCGAGTCAACTCCTCCAAAACCAACCCCCGATCTCCCGATTCGCTCCACGGATTCGAATAAGACTTTGGGGATAGTAGGAACACCACATAGGCACTCCATAGCCAAGTTATGGTCCACCAAAACTCGTTGAATCAAGATGAATCGAGTTAGGGTCCGCCAAGAATGCCACAAACCCAAGGACAACGAAAACCCCAAAGTCGAGCCCCTTTTCTCACATATTTGGGAGGGGAATCAAAGGGAAATGAACCACGAAGGTTTCAGGCATACATACCCCAACAAATCCCCAAGAAAACGGCCTCGGAATCTCTCCAAGAAAATCGCCAAGAAGAGGCTCCGAAAATCACCAAATAGGAAAAACCGTGAAGAACTCAAACAAGCTTTGAGGAACCAGGCCGAATCATCTATACATACCATGAAGGCTTCTCCACACCTGGAGGCTTCACTAGCAACGACCTTTAGCGCTTGTTCTTCACCTGCACCAACGGTAGTCAAGCCGCAACCTGCACCTGCAATACTTAGCCAAGAATTAGTCCACACAACATTTTCAATCACTCATCACACCAGGAAGCGACCATCCACTAGTCCTCGAACCACACATGGTCCCCACAAGCCTCTCATCAAGCATAGGTGATCGTGTCAAGCATGGAGAGTGGATCTAGGCTACATGAACACCTTCAAATCTTTCATGAAGGATCATGGCTCCACAACAACAAGAAGGTACGTGAGAAACTCTACGACTTTAAATGAAGTACTTTGCGGGAGGCAACCCAGTTTTTATTTATATATATACATGATCATCTACATTGTGATCTCAAAAAGAAACATCAAATAACATTATACCATTGCTCTAATAAATACCACAACACCATGTTGTTTAATTTAATTTCTTTTGATGGAGCACTTTGTTATTTGATCTTGGAAAGCTTGTAGACCCTTTTTTGTGCCTAATAGTGCTTAGAGTCTTTTTCTTTTGTGTATTTTTAGGGAGAAATATGAAGTTGACACCATCCATTAATTCCAAACCTTGTGGCTAGTGAATTTAGGCTAACTTTTGTTTTAGACAACCACCATATCATGTTGTTTTGTTCATCCATGTTATATTGCATTGCATGTTGTGTTGATATAACTCTTTGCCAACCAACTTAGGCCTTCCCATAGCCCCCACCAAAAAACCATAGCCAGTAGAGGTAGGATTGCTTGCGTTGACCATTTGACGTCACCATCCGGATTGAGCAAGTCTATCTCTTTCCTGTTTTCTAACTAAAAACTTTGACTAGTCCTCCTATGAGAAAACCTTTCACACCTTTATCCACCCTAAAACCATAGGTTTGTTTTTCGCTAAAAGACTCTTAGCACAACCTTGGATAGAATTACTATACTTGGCTTCCCTCTTCAAAATTCTTGTTGAGCCAAAAGTATAGGATATCACTAACCTATCCTTAAACCTTGTTAGTTTGGTTGTCAAACCGTGCTAAAATTTGTTTGTACTAACTCTTTGCATTTGCATTATGCATCCACCTCTTTGTCATCTTCCTCTTAATGTTATCCTGGTCTTCGTGAAACTTTATGATGAATGCTATGTTGTTTATGTTAAATGCTTGGTATAGCATTTTCCCTTGCAATCTTGTGTAAACATGGTGTTTAGACATGATTGGAGACGACCATCATTCAGTTTTATATACCTTTCTATCATGTTGCATTGGTTGGTTTATAAACATAGTGATGCGCCCTACTTATCTTACACCATGAAGAGTTGTTAATCTTGGGATAAGCATGGTGTTTTGACCTTAGTTAATACATCTTTTTGGCGATGGAGAAGTTTGACAACCACTTTGTAAGCATGGAGCTTAGAATTTGGTGGAAACATTGTTTTGTTTTTACACCATCCCATCATTTACATGCACTCTTACATACACGTACACCCATTAGGTTCTTAATTTTTCTTTCACTAGCTTAATTATGCCACAAGTTAAGATCTTAGGGGATGTATTTGGTTTGTTAGCGTAGAGTGAGTATTCCCGACCGTCACCACGGGGGTACTTTGTGCTTTAGAGTTGTTTTGTAGGCATGATGAGTCGCTCCCATGAGTTAGCAATGAAAGATGCAAATAAGATCGTCAACGCCTCCAAAATCCCAGAAGAAATACCGCTGCGTTCATCAAGATTAGGCTCATGTTCAGAGATGTACAGAATAAGAAAATTTGGGTATTCAGGAGCTCCACTAAGTCTTCTTTCTAACGCATCGAGATTCAACATTTTAGGACACCCGTACAAGGAGTTACAACCAAATCATTAGATGTCACACATTCTGAAATAAGTCGGGACAGTTTCCATTGATGGAGTAAAAAGGGTGTAACTCTTGTTCGGAGTCCGATTGGGGTGAATGACCACTCGTTGGAAAGATAATTTCAAGAACTTCACAATGAGCAATGGTTCAATACATGTTCTGTTCTGGAAGTTGAAGAAAAATTCGTGGAAGTTGAAGCAGAGATAAAGGACAAAATAGAAGGAGGTGAAGACGGGTTGAGAGACAATTGGGACTAAGGCCTGTGACAAAGAATGGACGTCGAAGGACAATCAAGGCAACAAAAGTGAAGAGTACGATGATGATCTCCACATATGGTGGTAGGACTTCGATAAATACATGATGATTCATCATCTTCCATGCCTAGCAACATGCTAAGCATGGGGGGAGGGGACTTAGTGGACGTAAGGAGACCGCATGGAGAACAAAGATCATGGTTGCCACGAGGTCCCAATTTTCTTCTTCCATGCTAAGCACAATTCTTATGAATGGGGGAGGCATGTTACACTTCAAGCATCAAATGACGGTAACAATTCTTCAACTTTCTTTTGTTCTTGTCTTTTCTATATGTCTGCATTTATATATGTGCTTTCCACAACCTTGGATACAACCTTTGTGTATCTCTCTTTAGAATAACATGGCTACTAGGAGTACAACCTAGGTTTGTTTTTATTTTTAATAATAATCATTGTTACCTTGACCTCAACATGATGATATCTCATATGCCTTTATTTATGGATATATGATGATCGTTGCCACCTTACTCATTCCTGTGCTTGGTTTATATATGATTAATCTAGTGCTCACTTTAAATATGATCTGAAATTTCAATTAATGCTAGCCTAATCTTCTGTGGAGGTTTTGATAACTTGAGACCCATAGTATTTTTCGTTACTCTCACTTTTGAATGAATCAAGATCATTTATTTTTGTTCTTAAAAGATATGCTAACCTTGTCTTTGATACCACTTGCATTTGCTCAACCTATCCAAAGCCTTATATTCATTGAGTGAAAAAACCTTAGTATACAAGATTTATTGTTGGGTGCATTGTTTCAAGGCTTGATTTCTCTGGCTCAAGACTAAGAAGTTGGTCCTTCCGTTTTTGCGTATCTATCTTTATGCTAGCATTTTCGATACATGCATTGTGAGTTTCCACATCGAGAATTTCGCAAACCTCGCCGGATATCCACCCACAAACCCAAAATATCTTTTTGTGTATACCTCCTTGACCACAACCTAAAACTTTGAGTATGGATGAATATTTCGAAAAAGATTACAAGGAAGGTGCCGTCAAGTGGAGCAAGATTTTGGGAGACCTCCATAAAAGGATCCCTCGAAGGTTTCAAGTATCTCTCTTCATGAAAATTTAAGAATTTCAGCACTTACCTTGGCACAATCCTCACCTCTTCGCTTTGGGACGAGCAATATCTAAGCATGGTGGTTTCCAAGGAAGTACTAGTGTAGTCTAGAGTTCAAGGGGAGTAAAAAAAGAGAAGAAAAAACAAAAAGTGATGAACGAAAAAATATATATATAAAATGAAAAAGTGTGATGAAAAAGGAAGAAAAGAAAAAAAGTGAAAAAAATAATATAATTAAGCTCCCCGATTCTCTAGCTACATTTGGAAATTTCAAAAGGATTTCTAGATCAAGACGCATACTCATCTTTCCAAACCATGTGCAATCCGATAACGAGGACTTCGTTTGTGCGTCGGGGTGACTCTTTGCCATTTGCACATGTCCACCAATCTAAAAAGTGTGTGTTTCTCTCTCCCCCCTCCGCGGAACATTATTTTCCAATAACCTTTTTGATGAGTATTGGTAAGTCCATGAGAATCTTGTCTTGTGTTGATAATATCTCAACTATAATATCTTGGTAGGACTAAACTTTCTCATAGCTCCATATAAAGGCTTCCACCAAATATTTGAGAGAGGAAAGAAGTAAAACAAGTAGGCTTGAGAGACAAGATGAGATGAGAGTTCATGAAAAAGATGCAAGGAGGTTTATTATTGATCTTAGTAAAGCAATTTTTCTTCGTCCCGCTCATTGTTTTCAAACTTTCTGAGATTTGTTTAAAATTGGAGGGCAAGATTAATTACTTGTGGAAAGATCTTAAATGATATCTACCCTCCATAGATATGAAAGCTAGCTACATTATAGAACTTTAACAAATATAAACTTGGAGAGCATTATGTTTTCTCATGTATGATCAAGTGCAAAGGTATGAACACTGAAAGGTAATACTGATGTCGATTAAAGGCTTACCCGAGGACGAGCAAGGTTTAAGCATGGGGTATGTTGACGGTCGATTTTGGTACACCTAGCTATTAGTCTTGGTGTCAACATTTGCAAGTATTTTATATTCTAAGTAATGGTACTAACCCTTTGTAGGTATCAAGTTCACTCTTGCATGTCGATTTTGAAGTTTATTGTTTACGCAGGAAAATAACGTTAAAGAGACTTTCGGGATAAGTTCATCAAGCACTTCAAGAGAAGATCATGAAGCCCGTCACAAGTCAAGACACGAAGTGAACAAGACTCCAAACAACCAAGGACCGAAGCATCAACATGTAAAACTCCGGGGACTTGGATGTTTACCAACGAGATCAACTCAACCCGATAGATATTCCCGCAGGCCAGGACAGCATGATCTTTCGCTGCGGATTCGGAGACTTAAACGACGTTTAATTGCAAAAGTTTGACTACCAAAGTTGTGGCCTCGATGATACCTTCAATTTGGATATGTGGAAGGCCCAATTTGGGTCAGGGAGCTAGGATATATGACCCCCGAAATCTCTGTTGCACAGTCAGTCCGAAATCAGAACAAATTATTTTTCTGAGGACCATGTGTGGTTCGAGGACCGGTGGATGGTCGCTTCCTTGTGTGATGAGTGATTGGCAACATTGTGTGGACTGATTCTTGGCTAAGTATTGCAGGTGCAGGTTGCGGCTTGACTGGTGTTGGTGCAGGTGAAGAACAAGCGCGAAAGGTCGTCGCCGATGAGGCCTCCAGGTGTGGAGAAGAGAAGTAGGCTTCGTTCCAGGGACCCGGTGACCAGCGGGGTCAAGTGTGGGCCGCATGGTGGCATGAACAGCAAGATGAAGTCATGGACGGTTTCTTGGTAGAGCCTAAAAACCAAGGTCGAGCTGGGACTATGTGGGAGCCGAGTCATGAGTGGCGATTGGCAGAGGCTACACCAAGTTCGCGGGGTTTCCAGTGGTTCACCAGAAAACCACTGGGTTCCTTGGTTGATCCACAATGCCAAGACCGGAGAACCGAAGACGGTGCTGTAGCAGCTCCAGACCGGTCTGACCGGTTGGTCTGACTAGTCTGACCGGTGAGGAGCACTGGTCTGACCGGTGTGTGACGACGCAGTCCGTAATCTTCGAAGCGGAGGACACACGTCGGGATCGCAAGGCTTGCATCGAGGCTAAGCAGTGTGCGGTCGCCGGGCATCCGTCCGATGGAGAAAATCTGAAGACTTCCAAAACCGCCCTTGAGGGGCTTGTATCCCTAGTTATTAAGTAAGGGTATTTTAGTCTTTCGGTTGCCTCCATATAACCCATGAGGTGAGAGGATGGCAGCCATCTCTTGGAAGCCTAGTTCATTTGCTTTCCTATTTTCCCTTCATATTTTCTTAGGATTTCCATAGGACTAGCTTGAGAGCTTCATGGTGAGATTTTTTGAGAGGGTTGGATGATCGGGCAGCAAGCTAGACCTTGTATGAACCTCCTTGGTATGTATAGATGATTCGGCGTGGTTCCTCAAGGCTTTGTTGTGTTGTTCCCGGTTGTTCTTGGTGGTGATTTTCGGAGCCCTCTCTTGGGTGGTTTTCTCGGTGTGTTTTCGGGACCTTGCTCTTTCGGATTTGATGGGGGAAATTGATGGGAACCCTTTGTGATTGTATTGCCTTTGATTCCCCTCCCGAAATCCGTGAATTAAGGGCTCGATTTTGGGGTTTCGGTGGTCTATAGTTAGAGGAGTTCCTGGAGGGTTTTCTTCGATCCCTCTTGATTTGGAAGTTTTGGTGGACAAAATCATGTCTATGGACTCCTCATGAGGTGTTCCTATTATCCCCAAAGTCCTGTTCAAGTCCGTGTAGCGATTCGGGAGATCGAAGTTTGGATTTGGAGGAGTTGACGCACGGGTGCTGTTCATCCCGAGCTGCCCAGGCTACACCAGTCTGACCGGTGCTCTTGACCGGTCTGACCGGTGCGAGTCACTTGTGGGATTTGCCTCGGGTGAACTGCTTGACTCGTGTGTCTTTGGGTCTTGGTGATGCTGGTCAGTTCTTGGTTTGTTTGAAGTTGGTTTGTTAGGTTTCGTATAGGGTTTTCTTTCCGTGCAGGTTGTGCTTTGGGGGTGTTTTTGTTCCAGGGCCTAGAGAAAGTCACTGAGGTTTTCTGGAACGCTTGTTGTGCGGCTGCTGTAGCCACCAGCCTGACCGGCTCTGTCCACCAGTCTGACCGGTGTCCGCCGTCCCCGACTGCGCAGAGCCATCGGTCGGCCCGGCGGTGCAAAGACACGGGAAGCAAGCCGTGCAACTTTCCGCTGTGCGTATTGGTGTGTTTTGGCTCGGAAGGTTGTTTGTTCGTTCCTAGGTCCAGTAGCTCTTCAGTGGCTACATGGACTTGGACAACTTGGGTAGTGAGTCGTAGACATGTGTTGGAAGCTGTGTTCGTCTTGTTGGAGTCTTCATCTCCTTCGAGAAGAATTTTTATCGGCTCCCATTCACTCCCCCCCTCTCTGGTTCACCGTATCGGTCCTTCAAGTGGTATCAAAGCCAGTTCGAGTCTTTATTGACTCTAACTAGTCTAAGATCCAAGGATGGCGTACCAGGAACAGGGTTCGGGTCCTCCACACTTCAATGGCAAGAACTACCAGATGTGGAGTAAGCGGATGGCAGCATTCCTCCACGGAAAGGGTCAGATTCTTTGAGATGTCACGGTGGACATAGGCTATGTCCAGCAGATGAACTTCCTTGCTCCAGGATCGAGGGACATGTTCGACGCCAACAATAAGGCAGTCGACTACTTGTTTCGTGCTTTGTGTCAGCCTGAGTTCGATCGGCTGCACACCGAGCACTTGGCATGTAGAATCTGATCGATGTTGAAGGAGGCTCATGTTGGGAATGCCCAGGTTCAGGCTCGGATGTATGCGACCTACCGGAGAGAGTACGAGAACTTCACTCATCTCCCCGGTGAGTCCATCGATGCCTTGTTTTAGAGGTTCACGGTGGTTGTGAACAACATGAGGGCCAATGTGGACGTGCTCCCGTACGATGATCATGATAGAGCGGTCAAGCTCTTACACTCTTTGGATCGTACGATTTGGGGCGGAAAGTTCGAGGCCATTATGGAGTCGGAGAAGTATGACACTCTGATGGTGAACGAGTTGTTCTCGAAGCTCAAGTCGGCTGAGGTGGATAGGGGCATGACA
Organism: Cenchrus americanus; assembly: GCA_947561735.1. NCBI lineage: Eukaryota > Viridiplantae > Streptophyta > Magnoliopsida > Poales > Poaceae > Cenchrus > Cenchrus americanus. Next base: position 156,331,239 of record OX387244.1, read on the forward strand.
GCCAAGCTCGAGAGCCCGACTGACTCTCATAGTCTTGCCGTCGTCTGTAGTTCGAAAGGAAAAGCTAACACTAACCCATCCACCAGGATGTTCTCTTTGTCCTCTTTGATGTCTATGCCAGATGAGGAGTTCGACGTGCTTGGAGAGGACGAGCTGGCGTTGCTGACGAGGAGGTTCGAGAGGCTGCACGAGAACCGGGTGAACATGAGAAGGAACACAAGGACATGCTTCCAGTGTGGCAAGCCGGGACACTTCGTCGCCGACTTCCCGGAGAAAGTCGAGAACAAGGATGGCTACAAGCACAAGTCAAGAACGGATGGCAAGTACCGGTCGAGGCGCGACCACAAGAGCAAGCACAAGAACAAGAACAAGGATGAGCAACGATCGTGGAAGAAGGAGAGCCGAGGCAAGGCCCGAGCGATGGTTGGAGCGAGCGACGTCGACTCCAGTTCTGCGTACTCCACCTCGAGCTCAAGCAGCAGTGAAGATGAAGGTGATCGTCGCAAGAGGAGGAAGTCGTCCAAGAACCTTAGCGGGCTGAGCTGCTTCACTAGAGACGGCTTCTGCACCATGGCGCTGAGCTCTGACAGCAAGAAGAGCACACAGAGCAACTCGGACTCTGATTCCGACGACGAGGTGCGTGATGAACTTCCCTTCTTACATCAGGAGGATGAACGGCTTGGCTTGTTGCTTGATAATCGTGATGACATGCTTAGAGAGGCTAAGAAAATGAGGAAAGAGCTTAGGGCTTCACTAGAGGATGCTAGGACTAGAGTGGCTGAGCTAGAAACACAGAATTTGGATGCTAAGCTGGAAATTGATTCTCTAAAAGCTTCACCTGTTGTTTCTGATGATGTTGAATGTGTTGATTGCTCTATTTTCCTTGCTAATCTTGCCTTGTTTAAGGAAAAGCATGCCTCCAAGTGTGAGGAACTAGATGTGCTTAGGGTTGAAGTGGCTGAGCTTAAGTCTAGATCTGCTTTGCTAGGTGCTTGCACGTCTTGCCCTGTCTTGCATGCTAAAATTGATGAGATGCATGCTTACACTGTTTCTCTTGAGGCAAAGTTGAAAGAACCAGTTCCTACATCTTGCTCTACATGTGAATTGCATGCTTTGAAGAATTTGGAACTTGCACATTATGTTGATCGTTTGCAGGATGAGAATGATGAGCTGAGAAAGTTGATGGGTTGGTTGTCTGGTCATGAGCCTCAGTTGAGGATAATGATCGAGGCATTCAAGAGGCAGGATGGTGAGGGACTTGGGGCAAACAAGATTGGTGAGGGAAGTGGAGAAAACATTCCAGAGCCACCAAAAACCCACCACAAAAACGATTTCCCTCCTAAACCTAACCATCTTAGGAACCGACTAGACACAACCCTAGCTCCACCCGTGTTTTCCCCACAAACAAATGATTTCCAAAAGCCTATCAAGTTTGTGAGCACTTTTGGGAAAGTGTTCTTTGGGACGGAAAGTGAGAAGGCTAGTGACGAGAAACCGGTGGAGAAGCCGAGTGGTGAGAAACCAAGTGAGCAGCCCAAACCCAAGCCTAAGCCTAAGCTTGTGAGGTTCCATTGTGGCTATTGTGGGAGAGATGGCCACAAGGATGAGTTTTGCTTCATGAGGAAGCGAGAGGAGAGAATGGCAAAGGAGTGGGCTAACAAGGACAAGTACCACCCTTTGAAGGATCGGATGGCGACTAGAGAGGGGTGGAGTGAATAGGAGCCGGTAAAAACCCTTCTCAAAGAACCCGACATATACCCTAGACAAATCCCGGTCACACACGAGCGATGGATCGAATCACACACCAACCGTCAAGACAACAAGGTTATGGATCAACCTCAAATCTTAGGAACGATTCCTTGAAGCACACGCGGAAGCACGAAAGAAAGGAGGGAGGAATCGAACCAAAGAGCAAAGCAGCCAGGCTCTGGCGGACCGTCCGGCCAGGAGGGGCGGACTGTCCCCACGAGCCACGCGGACTGTCCACCAATGTACCGCGAACTGTCTGCACAGGTACGGCGGACCGTCCGGCCTGGGCCGTGGACTGTCCGTTAAAGCACACAAAACCTCCAGAAGCGAACCCCGAAAAACGAACCGTCCGCGGGGAGCACGCGGACTGCCAGCCAGGCACCCGTGGACTGTCCGCCCGGCACACGCGGACCGTCCGAAACCTCACCCCACCAAAACTCGAGATCACAACGGATCAAAAACGAAGGTGAGCAAGAACACGAAGAACATGCGACGAACAGCGCGCTCGTGGACCGTCCGCCAGCCCCTCGCGGACCGTCCGCGCCTTGCGGACAGAACCAAAAACAGCTCGACCCCGAAAGTCAACACCTCCAATCCATCACCGGATCTCCCAAACTGTAGAAGCTGTTGAGACAAGGGTTTGGGGACATGATAAGCGTCAACCAAGGATGCTATACCCCAAACATTTTGCCTCCTAACTCCCTAAATCACCAGGAATCGCGGATCCTTTGAACACCACCAAAAACTAGAGCTCTGACCGAAAATCCTTGAATCGAAGTGCTTTCCCGGCGTTTTAGGGCACAAGATCAATCCCAAAGATGCACAATACATCCATCCATGTCTCCCTCAAAGAATTCCGGGGAGAACCCCACTCAAATCTGCGGAACCACACCAAGAACAAAGGCACCAAAAACAAGCACGAAAAAGACCACGAAAAACACAACGCCGAATCTTCTATACAAACCAGGAAAGATTCACAAGGTCTAGCATGCCGCCCTAGCATCCATCCCTCTCAACAAATCTCTCATGAAGCTCTCATGCTAGCCTAGAGAAAAATGGAGAAGAAAATAGTCCAGGAAAAAGAGAAATGCAAGGGGGGAAATGAAACCCTAAGTCGCGGAGAGAGGGAGCCATCCACACACACTCATGGCTTATATATCGGGTCCCGTCGGTGTGGTAAATGACTCGACTACCCTTAACTCAACTACTGGCGAAACAACCCACGCAGGGGCATTTATGTAATGTTTGTGGGTCTTGCCATCGGACGGCCACACCTTCGCCGCACCCCGCGTCCTCCCGACGCAAGCCATGCGATTCAGCCGCGTGTCCTCCGCTTCGAAGCTTCCAGACACGCCCGGATCCTGTCTCCGTCGCGTTGGGCCTTCAGACTTGGTTTTGAGGCCCAAACCAAGAAACCGTCCTCCGATGGTTTTGTGGGCAAACCACCAAACCCCGCGTGCTCGGCCCGGCCTCCCGCCAAGCCTCTTGACTCGACCGCCACAGTGCACCGGCTCAATCGTCCATGACTTCGTCTTGCTCGTCTCGCCACCATGTGGCCCGCACCTAGTCCCGCCGTCCACCGGGTCCCTCGAACCGAGCCTACTTGTCTCTCCATCTCCCGGAGGCCCCTCAACGCTAAAGACCTTTCGCGCCCGTTCTTCACCTGCAACAACACGAACTAGGCCGCAGCCTACACCTGCGCACTGAGCCAAGAGTCAGTCCAACACCCGTTGTCAATCACTCATCACTGAGGAGCGGTCATCCATCGACCACCGGGACGCTCCTGGTCCTCAATCTCCCCCTTGATGAGTGCATTGACAACACACAACGTGAAATGAAATTCAGAGAAAGAAAGTAAGAAGAAAGAAAGAAAAACAAAGAAGCTCAACTCATGACCAAAACCAAGGAAAGGCAAAGAAAGGTCACAAGCCGAGCAAAGCACAAACTCCACACCGAAATCAGCAAGAAAGCTCCCCCCTGAACAAATGCAAGCTCCCCCTGAACATGTGGATGCATTTTTCTGAATTTTTCATTAAGCTCACCTCTTCACCTCTTCTCCCCCTTGTTGACAATGTATGAATCAAGGTGAAAATGCAGGAACGTAAGACAAAGCATATAAACATCTACATGAGCTTCTCAAATAGGCCAAATCTAGTGTCAAAGGCTAGAAGTGAGACAAAGAGCACTTATATGAATCATAACAAAGTCAAAGCATTGCCACAAGTAATATATGAAAATATAGGCATGTGACAAAGCAAATTTTTAGATTTGAGCAGTTTTATCAAAAGATGGCTCACTTCAAATTTAAAGGCCTATCCATGTCATATTCTAGCCAAAAACATGCATATCATCCAGAGATCATACAAGGATATCAAATTCTCAACAAGATATCATTGCAAACACCCATAAAGCAAAGCATGTCATGTTAAAGCTCATGAGCCATGTTTCCACTTCGGGGAGACTTCTCCACTGCTGAACATCATGCAACATGTTTTGCACCCATGTGTGAAAGATAAGACATTTTAAGCATAAACATGATGGATCGAGCATTTTTCAAGCATACACACTTCTTTGCAAGATTAATTCATTTCATGGTACATGAAGTGCCTTTGCGGCAAAAAGAAGCTTATGCTCCTCCATGAATGCAACATAGGCTAAACATTCACAATGATATCGGCCTTTGGCCCAAATGCAAGAAAGAGACATCCAAGCACAATCTAAGCATAGAAAGCACATTTAGACCAAAATGTGACATGGATACACTACTACACATGAGTGGAGCACATTGCATCAAAATTTAGTCAAGATTAGCATTTGATTCAAAAAGCGCTATCTCACAACACATATATCTTAAATATTCCAATAGCATAGCCTCACATAGCCATTTCTCCACATACATGACCAATATTTCACAAGTAGCCAAAGAAACTCTAATAAGGCATATGAAAGAAGCTCATCATCCTAAAATGCAATATGATACAAATGCAACATGATATATGACAAGATGGCTATCCTACCATAGTTTATACATCAAGCAAAGCATGTATATACATCAAAGTAAACTTGATATGATACATATGATACAAAAGCAAATCCCCCAAGAATCAACTAGAAAGGGCAACAAACCCCAAGTTCCCCCCGCAAGCGCACAAATGTAGCTTGGTCGAGAGGCTTTGTAAAGATGTCTGCAAGCTGATCTTGGGTAGGTACATGACTCAACACAATGGTCCCTTTCTCCACATTGTCTCTCAAGAAATGATACCTCACTTCTATGTGTTTGGTTCTGGAATGAAGCACTGGGTTTTTCTCTACGCTTATGGCACTGGTGCTATCACAACGAAGTGGGATCTGGGTGCACTCCTCACCAAAGTCTCTCAAGGTGTATGAGATCCACAACAGCTGGGAACAACAACTCGCGGTTGCAACATACTCTGCCTCGGTGGTAGACTGAGCTACACTAGACTACTTGCGGGAAGACCACGAAACCAACGAGGAACCAAGAAACTGACAAGAACTAGAATTAGACTTCCTCTCGACTCGGCAACCAGCAAAATCCGCATCAGAAAAACCATGAAGAGAAAGAGTCGAGGAGGAAGAATACCAAAGGCCAAGACCAGGGGCAGACTGTAGGTACCTGAAAATCCTCTTGACGGCCTGTCGATGTGATGTCCTCGGCGAAGCCTGAAAACGAGCGCACAGACACACACTGAACTGTATGTCTCGCCTCATCGCCGTCAGGTAGAGGAGGGAGCCAATCATGCTCCGGTACTCCCGCTGGTCCACTGGTTCTCCGTCCTCGTCCACATCCAAAGTAGCCGTACTCCCCATGGGTGTCGACATAGGCTCCACATCTTGCATCTGGAACTTCCTCAGCATGTCTTTCGTGTACTTGGTCTGATGTACAAATGTTCGGTCCTTCACTTGCTTGATCTGCAACCTGAGAAAGTACTGCAACTCGCCCATCATGCTCATCTCGAATTCCCTGCTCATCTCATCTTGACCGCGTAGTACGTTCGTCAATGTCCCCAATGATCTTCGATAGGGGATGTACTTCTTGAATCCGCCGGGGAGCCTCATGCCTCGAGACTACCTCCCCTTCAACTTCAGCTTCTCTCGCCAGGTCCTCTTGTCACACCGTCGTTGTCCATGAAGTAGATGGTCCACCCTCCATAGTGGTCGTAGGGGAAGTAGTGGGTACACCTTTAGCTTCAGGCACATGGTTCTCTCCATCATCATCTCCAGCTTCATCCTTCTCCTTTTCAAAGAGGTCCTAAGCCATCTCTTCATCACCTTGTCACTCACATGTACCACACCCTCAGAAATTACCCTTCCTCGTCCGTTGTCCCCAAAAGTGATGTACATCTTTTCCTTCACTGGCGCGAGGCTGGAGAACAACTTCTTGTCTCCGGTCATGTGTCGGGAACATCCGGAGTCGATCAACCAAATGTTCTCCAAGCCTCCTGCCTGTAGTCAGAAACAAGAACGAGAATGAGCCAACGACTCGACACTAGGGTCAGAACAAAGAAAGTTGAACCAGTGTCGAGCCATCTGCTCAAAAGAGGGGTTAGCAAACATCATTCCCTTGCCACCAAACTTCCCATGTCCCATGGAAGGAGTACGAGCACCACGAGGGGGAAAACATGGTCCGTAGTTCCTCTGGAACCCAAAGCTACGATCATCTCCCCTAAACCTGTATTGAGGACGAGTAGGGGGACGTCCAGCAAAACCACCACGAGCCCGACCAAACCTCTCACCAGCACGCACACCATCATCTCTCCTATCAAACCTCTCACCACCACCTCTCTGTGGGAACCTACCACCCTGAGCTCCAACTCCACCAACACTCCTCACACTTCCCACACCTCGTGGAAGCAGCACTCTAGGCTCAGGAATACCATGAGACTGGCGATACCTGTCCTGGTTTGCTTGCTCCCTATCAAGCCTCTCATCCCTCTTCCTCTTGTACCAAAACTCTGCTAGATGTCTCTCCTTGCCACAATACTCACACCTGAAGGGGATGGGTTTTGGTTTTGGCTCTGGCTTCTCTCTAGGTTTCTCACCCTTCTCACTCACAAACTTCACCGGTTTCTGGAAGTCATTTGTTTTAGGTGGGAATTTGGGTGGATCTTGGGTTGTGTCAAGCTTGTTGCAAAGGTGGTTTGGCTTTGGTGTGAAAGAGTTCTTGGGTGCTTTTGGAAGTGGGACTTGGATGTCTCCGATCACCTCAAACTCGGGGTTAGACTCAACACACTTCTCATACACACTCTCCCCACTGTTTTCTCCCACTTTCTCACCCAACTTCTCAAAATCCAAACCACGACCATCCGCTCTCTTGAACTCCTCAATCATGATTTTCAATTGAGGTTCCTGCCCAGACAACCAACCCAACACCTTCCTCAAATAATCATTCTCCTCATAGATGACATCCAAACGGGAAGTATGTTCAAGATTGCGCAAAGTAACTTCATCACAGCTAGTGCATGCATTGACAACAGGAGATTTCAAAGAAGCATCCAAAGTGCTAATGGTAGAACGAGCATCAACAAGCTTTGCATGCATAGAAGGACATGATTTACAAGCACCAAGCAAAGTGGGTCTAGCCTTAAGCTCATCATACTCAGTCCTAAGAGCATCTAGTTTAGCCAAAGTGGAAGCATTCTTCTCAATAAGCAACTTGATCTCATTCAACTATGCATTACACTCAGAACATTCAACATCATCAGAAATGGTAGGAGTAAGTTTCAAAGAGTCATTCTCAAGTTTCAATTCAAGCAATTTAGACTCTAACTCTCCTACTTTCTCACAAGCATTCTCAAGTTGAGCCCTAAGATCTCTCCTCATTTTCTTAGCATCTCTCAACACACTATCACGGTTGTCAATCAAGCCATTCAACCTAGTGATCTCAGCAAGCAAAGAGTCGGGGTCACGGTTTACCTCATCCTCTGAGTCGGAGTCGGTGTCTTCCTTCTCATCCTTCTTGCTGCTTGAGCTATGGGCCATGCCACAAAAGCCTCCAAGCGCCACACAGCTCAAACCACTGAGGTTCCGACTTGCATTCTTCTTGCCCTTGCGCCTCCCGGCGTCTTCATCCTCACTGCTCGAGCTTGAATGCGCGTCTCTTGAGCTTGAGTCGACGTCGCTTGCACCGGCCACCATGGCTCTTGCCTTGTCTTTCTTGTAGCCGCCCTTGCTCAGTTACCGCTTGTCCTTTTCCTTGCTATTGGACTTGCTGAAGTGCTTGCCCTTGGAGGAGTACTTGTCTTCACGCCTCGGGTGCGCCTTGTACTCGCTCATCTTGTACTTGTTCTCCTCCGCTTCCGGGCACTCGGCGATGAAGTGTCCACGCTTGCCACACTTGTAGCATGTCCACGAGCTCCGCCTTGCATTCCTCCGGCTCTCATGTAGTCGATCAAACCTCCTTGAGAGCAAGGCCAGCTCCTCCTCGCCCAGCACATCAAACACATCATCTGGAATAGACATAAGAGAAGACAAGGAAAACTATCAACAGGAAGGGTTAGTGTTGGCTTTGCCCTTTGATCCGCCCACAAGAGCAAGACTATGATCAGTCGAGCCCTCATGCTTGGATTGCAACTTCCTGTCAACCTCAGACGACTTGAGCTTAGAAAAGAGGTCATCCAACTCAATGGTCAAATATTGCCCGGACTCCTTGATGGCCTCAACCTTAGCACCCCAAACATTTGGGTCCAAGATATGCAAGAGCTTCAAAGCTTGATCATGCTCAGTGTAAGGGAAATCCTCAACATTGGCCTTCATGTTGTTCACGATGGCGGTGAACCTCTAAAACATCGAATCAATGTCCTCACCAAAAAGTTGAGTAAAGTTCTCATATTGCATCCGGTAAGACACAAAGAGGCGAGCCTTCACATGGTTATCACCACCGTGAGCAACCAACAACTTCTCCCAAATTTGCCAAGCAAGATTCAAATGGCGAACACGCTCAAACTCAGGATCACACAAGCTCCGGACCAAGTGATCAACGACTTTTGCATTTGCCTCATACTTGGCCTTAGCACCGGCATCGGTCACCATAAGAGTGTGGATCTCAGCCGGAATAGCATAGGTCTTGTCAAGCACAATGAAATCCAACAGCTTGCCATGAAGAAAGATCATCATCTGAGCCGCCCAATTGTGGTAACCCTTCCCATCGAAGTGTGGCGGACCGCCCCGCTCAACGTACGCCATCTTAGGATTCAATACTTGTCAAAATCACCACGAATCCGGCACCAAGCTCTAATACCAATTGAAGGATCGGATGGCGACTAGAGAGGGGGGAGTGAATTGGAGCCGGTAAAAATTCTTCTCAAAGAACCCGGCCTATACCCTAGACAAATCCCGGTCACACACGAGCGATGGATCGAATCACACACCAACCGTCAAGACAACAAGGTTATGGATCAACCTCAAGTCTTTGGAATGATTCCTTGAAGCACACGTGGAAGCACGAAAGAAAGGAGGGAGGAATCGAACCAAAGAGCAAAGCAGCAAAGGCTCTGGCGGACCGTCCGGCCAGGAGAGGCGGACTGTCCGCACGAGCCACGTTGACAGTCCGCCAATGTACCGCGGACTGTCCACACAAGTACGGCGGACCGTCTGGCCTGGGCCGCGGACTGTCCGTTAAAGCACACAGAACCTCCAGTAGCGAACCCTGAAAAATAGACCGTCCGCGGGGAACACACGAACTATCCGCCAGGCACCCGCGGACTGTCCGCCCGGCACACGCGGACCGTCCGAAACCTCGCCCAACCAAAACTCGAGATCACAACGGATTGAAAATGAAGGCAAGCAAGAACACGAAGAACACGTGATGAACAGCACGCTCGCGGACCGTCCGCCAACCCCTCGCGGACCGTCCGCGCCTTGCGGACAGAACCAAAAACAGCTCGACCCCGAAAGTCAACACCTCCAATCCATCACCGGATCTCCCAAACTGTAGAAGCTGTTGAGACAAGGGTTTGGGGACATGATAAGCGTCAACCAAAATTGCTATACCCCAAAAATTTTGCCTCCTAACTTCCTAAATCACTGGGAATCGCGGATCCTTTGGACACCACCAAAACTAGAGTTCCGACCGAAAATCCTTGAATCGCAGTGATTTGCCGACGTTTGAGGGCATAAGATCAATCCCAAAGATGCACAAGACATCCATCCATGTTTCCCTCAACGAAATCCGGGGTGAAACCAACTCAAATCCGCGGAACCACACAAAGAACAAAGGCACCAAAAACAAGCACGAAAAAGACCATGAAAACACAACGTCGAATCTTCTATACAAACCAGGAAAGATTCACAAGGTCTAGCATGCCGCCCTAGCATCCATCCCTCTCAACAAATCTCTCATGAAGCTCTCATGCTAGCCTAGAGAAAAATGGAGAAGAAAATAGTCCAGGAAAAAGAGAAATGGAAGGGGGGAAATGAAACCCTAAGTCGCGGAGAGAGGGAGCCATCCACACACACTCATGGCTTATATATTGGGTCCCGCCGGTGTGGTAAATGACTCGACTACCCCGAACTCAACTACTGGCGAAACAACCCACACAGGGGCATTTATGTAATGTTTGTGGGTCTTGCCATCAGACGGCCATGCCTTCGCCGCACCTCGCGTCCTCCCGATGCAAGCCATGAGATCCGCCGCGTGTCCTCTGCTTCGAAGCTTCCCGACACGCCCGGACCCTGTCTCCGTCGCGTTGAGCCTTCAGACTTGGTTGTGAGGCCCAAACCAAGAAACCGTCCTCCGATGGTTTTGTGGGCAAACCACCAAACCCCGCGTGCTCGGCCCGGCCTCCGCCAAGCCTCTTGACTCGACCGCCACCGTGCACCGGCTCAATCGTCCATGACTTTGTCTTGCTCCTCTCGCCACCATGTCGCCCGCACCTAGTCCCGCCGTCCACCGGGTCCCTCGAACCGAGCCTACTTGTGTCTCCATCTCCCGGAGGCCCCTCAAGGCTAAAGACCTTTCGCGCCCGTTCTTCTCCTGCAACAACACGAACTAGGCCGCAGCCTACTCCTGCGCACTGAGCCAAGAGTCGGTCCAACACCCGTTGTCAATCACTCATCACTGAGGAGCGGTCATCCATCGACCACGGGGACGCTCCTGGTCCTCACCCTTCCGATGGTGTAGTTGAGCCTCGTGTGTAGATGCCTAGGGCCAAGGTGAGTGTGAGGACAGTTCCGACTTGGGGAGAGCGAAAGGCTGTTGGAGGTGCTGCTGGCCGGGCTACACCGGTCGGACCGGTGAGGGGCACCGGTCAGACCGGTGCAGGCCTGGACAAGCAATAGTTCGGGTTTCGTGCTCGTACAGGTGCGGGTTTTGGTTCTGAAGGTCGTGGTTCTGGTGGTTGGGCTGAAGAGTTTGCAGGAGGTTAGTTTGCTGGGCGTTCTCCCCCTCGTGTTCAATACGGGGATGGGAGGATCCGTAGCTTTGGGATGAAGAGGAGGGACAGTCCACAGGCTTTCTTTCGTAGTTTTGGTCCTCCTCCAGTTAGAGAGGGTTGTTCCCTTGTGGTGGCTACCGTGGTGGTGTTCGTGGAAGTAGATTTGGTGGGAACGGTGGTTTGGTTTGTGCTAACCCCACTTTTGAGCTTGAGCAAATGGCTCAGCACGGGTTTTATTCTTTTGGTACTAACCCCAGTGCTGAGTCATTTGTTCGCTCACGTGGTCGTTTTTGAATTTCAGGTGGGAGACTTGAAGAATATTTGGTTGATTGACTCCGGTTGCTTGAGACATATGACCGGAGACAAGGGGTGGTTCTCAAGTCTCGTCCCGGTGGTGACAACGAGGTACATCACTATTGGGGACAATGGGCGTGGGCGTGTGCTTTCTAGCAATCATGGCCCCATCTGCCATTTGTTCGAGTTAATTTTGGTGATTCATGCTAACACAAGTAATGGGACTAACCACATTGTCTAGCATGTCTTTGTAGGCATTCCAAGGTCCCATGGATGTTACCACATGTTAACATACCATGCACAAGTTAACATACCATGCACAAGCTAACATGTCATATCACAAGTTAACATACCATGGACATGTTAGGTTACTTACAGCAAATTTGAGGACTTAGTATATATTTGGAGGCTATAAGTAATGGCATGTTAAGTATGTTAAGTTGAAGCAAATATCCAAGTTGAAGACGCGAAGAAAAAGAAGGAAAAAGACACCGTCAGATGAACCGACGGTACCCAAATAGCAAGCGTCGGTGCAATCATCGGATGAGTTGGTACACTGGTTGAAACCCTAGGTACCGTCGGATGAACCGACGGTCCATTTTTTAGTAGCATCGGACGAGTTGCAGAGGAAGAGCAGCGAAGACAGTAGCATCGGTTGATCCTACGGTCTGAGTGGGGACACCGTCGGTCTATCCGATGCTGAGTTTGAATCAAGACAGAGACGCGCCAAGACGAAGCCTTCAGCACCGGATGATCCGATGCCTTGGACAAGGTGAAGCGTCGGTCTATCCGACGGTCACGTGGAAGCTAACAGATGCGACTTGGACGCGGGGTCATCAACACCGGATGATCCGACGCACCGTCGGTACATAGCGTCGGAGCAGTTGTGTCAGAAAACCTCAATGTTCATGGGCAGTGGAGGCAACGTCTAGTAGCACCGAATTAACCGACGCCCGGAATAAGATAGTGTCGGATCATCCGATGGTACTACTTTCATCAGCTTTTAGCCAACGACTAGTTTGATACCTTGGGCTATTTATACCTCCTCCACCCACCCATTTGAGGTTGTTGGATTGCGTGAAAGTACAGAGGAGTTCAAGACACATTGAAGATCATATCCAATCCATACAAGTGCTTATTTGCTCATCCTTAGACTTGCATATGCTTTGTGTATGTGCTTAGTGCTAGGCTTAGCTTAGAGCTGAGTGAGTGCAAGGTTGTGCCAACCTTGTGAGGTGATTCTTGAGTGAAACTAGTTGTACAAGGTTCGCCGGAAGCCTTGGGGCCTAAGTGGCTCACCGGCAATCGTCATCGACCCTCCGGCTTGGTGTGGAGCAGCGAGGACACTTTGTGCGGGGGACGTGGAGACCCCTTCCTTGGTGGAGAAGCTTCTTAGTGGAGGCGGCATCAAGGTGACCAAGGGAGCTAGGCAAGTGCTTAAGTAGCTAGCCTTTGTGGCGAGTCAAGTGGTGCTCTTGGGAGAGACTTGGTGACTGGGAAGCAATACTCTTGTGTGAGTGCTTCAACGTGGACTAGGGGTGGCTTAGTGCCTACCGATACCACAGGATAAATCGCGTGTCAAGAGTTTGCTTCCTCTCATCCCCTTTACGTTTCCGCATTTACTCCTTTGCAATCTCTGCTTGCCTTTACTTTCCTAGATTAGTATCATGCTAGGATTGGCTATAGGTTGCAAACCTTGTATTGGGATGGGAGTTTCACACTAGAACAACCCTAGTTGCACGTCTAGATAGTATGTTCAAGTTTATCTTTGTGTAAAATTAGTGAAGCCATAGGTTAAGTTTTTAAGTTGCCTAATTCACCCCCTCCCCCTCTTAGGCTAACAAGCATCCGATTCCTTACAAGTGGTATCAGAGCCGGGACTCACTTCCTTCACAAGGAAACGCCAATTCAATTGGTAAATTGTGAAAACCGGCTCATTGGAACGATTAGGCTTCACCGCCTAGTGAGTTGCTCTATAGAGGAATGAAAGGACTGGATACCTTAGGTTTGGCTCCACATTTCGATGGCACAGGCTATCCTCGGTGGAAGGTTCTCATGGAGGCCTATCTCCAAGCAAAGGACCTTGATGTTTGGAGAGTCACCAATGAGGGCATGAAAAATGGTACTAAGAAGGAAAAGCAATTTGATGTGATTGCTAAGAGTATCATTTTGCCCTCACTAGATGTAGGCGTTTTCAATAGAGTTTTTACTTGTGAAAATGCTCATGAGCTAAGGAAAACCATCAAGGAGCAAAATGAGGGTTCAAAAGAAGTTGCTAATGAATGCTACGGTTGTCTCCTTGAGGAATTCAATAGCTTTAAGCAACTTGCAAATGAAAATGTCGAATCTATGTACTCACGCCTAAATGTGCTTGTCAATGAGATCAATGCTTTAGGTGTGAAGGACATCACGGACTTGAACATCAACCGCAAAATCCTTCAAAGTCTTCGGAAGCCTGATTATGACTTGGTGAAGGCAATCATCTACGAGAAGAAGCTCGAAGATTTGAAGCCATCTCATATCTTGAGCAAGATTATGGCACATGAGCTTCAACTCATGCCCAAGTCAAAGAAGGCGCCCCAAGAAAAGCTCCTAGAACCATCCTCTCCAACTACAAGCCATGCTCTTTCAAGCCAACAAGAGAAGATGTTGAGTAGGATGGCTACTCATGGAAGCTCAAGCGAGGATGATGGTGATGATGGTGACGACGGAGATTCCTCAAGTGATGAAGAGGTTGAGTCCATGGTAGCCAAGTACGTAAAGAAGATCTTCAAGTATGTGAAGAAAGTCAACATGTACAGCTACAACGTCCACTTGAGAGAAGGGCGTCATCATCAACACATCAAGTTCACCAAGATCGAGCACAAGCACAAGAAGAAGGTGGTCAAGGAGAGGAGACCAAGGCAAAAATCAATTATCGCCGTCCGTGAGTGGACAAGTGGTGGAGAAATCAAGTTCTTCTAGATGCTTCAACTTCTTGCATTGATTTAATTGATGAATCTTGCTCACCGTCTTGCAATAAGAATGTTGTTGTAGAAACATGTGATTGTCTCATAGGCAAAAAAAATGATGAGCTCAAGCAAGAAGTGAAATGGCTCCGAGAGAGGTTGGCAAGCTTGATGGGCAAGGGAAAGAACGATGAAGAACAAGTGGACATCTCTCAAGACATGAAGAGCAAAGTCCAACCTTCTCAAGATAATTGTGATTCCATGGTGAAGAAGCTTGAGAAGGGTGCAACTGTGACTTGCTACAAGTGTCATGGAGAAGGGCACACGTTCTACAAATGCCCTCAATTTGTCAAGAAGATGGACAAGGGCGCAAAGAAGAAGTTGAACTCCACCATCAAGAGCTCCCTCATCTACACCAAGCCCAACCGCAAGAACAAGACCAAGAGCAACAACTACGTCATCAAGAAGAAGGCAAATGGCAAGGTGGTTGCACAAAAGGTTGGGAAGATGAAGGAGGAGCGGGGTTGGAACCAACCCATTTAGGTGCCCAAGGAAGTTATCACCAACATGAAGGGGCCTCAAATGGTTTGGGTTCCAAAGGCCACTTGAAGGCCATGAGAGCGGGGACTTGGGAGGCTTGGCACAATGAAGATGTGAAGTTTCAAGCCTAGAAGCCAAGCTTTCAAGTTGGACACGTGTTGCCCAAGTACCTATTTCTTGTATCAATGTAGCTCCATTGCCTTGTTTAGGTTGCATTTGTTGCAATGTTTACATATGGTAGGTTGCTTGTGCCATGTACTAACTCATGAGCAATCTACATGGTTTGATTAGTGTGTAGGAAAGCTACACTTGTTCTTTCATGGTGCATGTTTTCATATATATCTCTCTGCATCATGAGCAAGCTATAGGGTTAGCTTCCCTTTTGTTGTCATAAACAATGTGCATACATTTGGTTGGTGATTCAAACACTAAATGCACACATTTAGGGGGAGCTCATCCTATGGTTTGGTTCTGGGACTAACATTGTCTCAAGCTTATCTTATGTAGTCCCTTAGTGACGCGTTCCGGTGCGGCACTTCATTCTAAGAGAATGCTATTTCACTCTCAATGTGATCTAACATCTCTAAAAGAGTGAATATAGCAATATGAGCTTCATGCTATTGAGTCATGTCCTTGCAAGCTTATGTCTCTATATAAGTTCAAAGGCAATGTACTCATACATTCCTAATCCTTGTGGTACCCCGAGTGTCTTCTTTGCAAGCTTCTTTCAAGTGGTGTCACCTCTAGTGATATCATTTCCAAGTGGCTCATCTCAATGTGGTGCCAATAAGGTAAAGAGGATCAACCCCCGGAGGTATGCAATGATCAAAAGACTACAAGTGATATCTACAAGTGGTAATGTAACAAGAACCCATTTGCCTTATCTCTTGTTCTTTAAGCTATCTCCTTGCATGATATGCTCTAAGCTTCCTTGTTTTACAAGTATGTAATTGTGCACTTGTCTTCACACTATCTTTTTGTGCACACACTTAGGGGGAGCTTAGTTTGTATCATGCTAGTCTCATGAGCTTGTGATCCACCTTAGTTATTCTCACATGTGGTATCTTCATTGATATCATACATATGGATCATGGTTCATGTGGCTTTCTCCCTTGTATTTAACATTTCTCCTTGAGCTATGTTTGCTAGGACTTGCTAGTTTCCTTGGAGCCCTTTTGTTTTGGACTTTTTGGAGATTTGATTCCAAAGGGGGAGAATGTGAGACCAAAGCAAGCTAGTGGTTTTAAGGATATGAGACCAAAGGGGGAGAATGTGAACATAGGAAGAGAAGATCATAAAGGGGGAAGGTTGATCTAGGGGGAGTTTGGATGATGGTAAGCATCCAAGCAAGTGTAAGTGGTTCTAATTTTGTCAATTCTTGCAAATTTATGCTTGCTTTGCTTTTGTTGTCATAAATCACCAAAAAGGGGGAGATTGTAGCGAACATTTCCCCATCTGCCATTTGTTCGAGTTAATTTTGGTGATTCATGCTAACACAAGTAATGGGACTAACCACATTGTCTAGCATGTCTTTGTAGGCATTCCTAGGTCCTATGGATGTTACCACATGTTAACATACCATGCACAAGTTAACATACCATGCACAAGCTAACATGTCCTATCACAAGTTAACATACCTTCGACATGTTAGGTTACTAACAGCAAATTTGAGGACTTAGTATATATTTGGAGGCTATAAGTAATGGTATGTTAAGTATGTTAAGTTGAAGCAAAGATCCTAGTTGAAGACGCGAAGAAAAAGAAGGAAAAAGACATTGTCGGATGAACCGACGGTACCCAAATAGCAAGCGTCGGTGCAATCGTCGGATGAGTTGGTACACTGGTTGAAACCCTAGGTACCGTCGGATGAATCAACGATCAATTTTTTAGTAGCATCGGACGAGTTGCAGATGAAGAGCAGCGAAGACAGTAGCACCGGATGATTCGACGGTTTGAGTTGGGACACCGTCAGTCTATCCGACGCTGAGTTTGAATCAAGACAGAGACGCGCCAAGACGAAGCCTTCAGCACCGGATGATCTGACGCCTTGGACAAGGTGAAGATTCGGTCTATCCGACGGTAGCGTGGAAGCTAACAGAGGCGACTTGGACACGGGGTCGTCAGCACCGGATGATCCGACACACCGTCGGTACATAGTGTCGGAGCAGTTGTGTCAGAAAATCTCAATGTTCATGTGCGGTGGAGGCAACGGCTAGTAGCACCGGATGAACCGACGCCCGGAAAAAGATAGTGTCGGATCATCCGAAGGTACTACTTTCAGCAGCTTTTAGCCAACGGCTAGTTTGATGCCTTGGGCTATTTATACCTCCTCCACCCGCCCATTTGAGGTTGCTGGATTGTGTGAAAGTACAGAGGAGTTCAAGACACATTGAAGATCATATCCAATCCATCCAAGTGCTTAATTGCTCATCCTTAGACTTGCATATGCTTTGTGTATGTGCTTAGTGCTAGGCTTAGCTTAGAGCTGAGTGAGTGCAAGGTTGTGCCAACCTTATGAGGTGATTCTTGAGTGAATCTAGTTGTACAAGGTTTGCCGGAAGCCTTGGGGCCTAAGTGGCACACCGGCAATCGTCATCGACCCTCGGGCTTGGTGTGGAGCGGCGAGGACACTTTGTGCGGGGGACGTGGAGACCCCTTCCTTGGTGGAGAAGATCCTTAGTGGATGCGACATCAAGGTGACCAAGGGAGCTTGGCAAGTGCCTAAGTAGCTAGCCTTTGTGGCAAGTCAAGTGGTGCTCTTGGGAGAGACTTGGTGACCGGGAAGCAATACTCTTGTGTGAGTGCTTCAACGTGGACTAGGGGTGGTTTAGTGCCTACCGATACCACGGGATAAATCGCATGTCAAGAGTTTGCTTCCTCTCATCCCCTTTACGTTTCCGCATTTACTCCTTTGCAATCTTTGCTTGCTTTTACTTTCCTAAAGTAGTATCATGCTAGGATTGGCTATAGGTTGCAAACCTTGTTTTGGGATGGGAGTTTCACACTAGAACAACCCTAGTTGCACATCTAGATATTATATTCTAGTTTATCTTTGTGTAAAATTAGTGAAGCCATAGGTTAAGTTTTTAAGTTGCCTAATTCACCCCCCCCCCCCTCATAGGCTCAAGAGCATCCGATTCCTTACATGCTTTCAGAAGGTGAGATTAAGGTGAGTGACAAGATCACTCTCAGGCGTGTTGCTCATGTTCAATCGATTGGATACAATTTGCTTTCTGTGTCCCAGCTGTTGGATGAGGGTTTTGAGGTGTTGTTTCGGCCTGGTGGTTGTCGGATTTTGGACTCTCGAGGAGACCATGTCTGTATGGTCGTTCCCGAGGGTCAGGTGTTTCGAGCTGATTTTTCTCAGTCTTCTGGTGTTGAGCGCTATTTCTTGGCTGGTTCTTCGAGTGAGTTGTGGAAGTGGCATGGGAAGTTGGGTCACTTGAGCTTTGACCTTTTGTCGTTCTTGAGTAAACTCAATTTGGTCCGAGGATTGCCACGGTTGAGGCTTGAGAAAGAGTTGGTTTGTGCGCCGTGTAGGCATGCCAAGATGGTAGCCTCTTCTCACCCGCCTCTCACCGATGTAATGACTGAGCGTTCATGCGAGCTGCTCCATATGGACCTTGTTGGCCCAGCTCGTGTGCGATCTACGGGTGGGAAGTGGTATGTCCTTGTTGTGGTGGATGACTACTCACGGTATGTGTGGGTGTTCTTTCTCGAGGATAAGGGGGAGACGTTTGGTTTTGTTCGAGATCTTGTCTTGAGGTTGAGGAACGAGAGGCACGGAAATGCCATACGAGCAATCCGCAGTGACAATGGCTCGGAATTTAGAAACTCTCATTTTGAAACCTTTTGCCATGACTTGGGTCTTGAACACCAGTTTTCGAGTCCGTATACGCCTCCCCAGAATGGTGTTGTGGAAAGGAAAAACAGGACCTTGTGTGAGATGGCTCGGACCATGCTTGATGAGCATAGGACTCCGAGAAGGTTCTGGGCTGAGGTGGTGAATACCACGTGCTATGTGTCAAACATGATCGACCTCAGAGTGCATAAGAAGAAAACATGCTACGAGTTGATGCACGGTCGCAAACCCAAGGTGAGTCACTTCCATGTTTTTGGTTGCAAGTGCTTTATTCTGAAGAAAGGGGAGAAGTTGGATAAGTTTGAGGCTAGGTCAGTCGATGGTATTTTTCTTTGGTTATGCATCTCACTCTAGAGCATATCGTGTGCTTAATCTTGAAACTAACCAAATCGTGGAGACTTGCGAGGTAACCTTCGACGAGACACAGCCACATAGTCAGCTTGTTTTTTAGTGTGCAGGTGATGATGAGCTTGGCGAGGAGATCTTCCAGGAGGAGCATGAACTTGGAGATGATGAAGATGGCTGTGTGGTGCCCCCGGTTGAACATGTACCTACTACTTCGACTACAGTGGTGGACGGCCCCTCTCCTACACCTACGACGATGAATCAAGATCGAGGAGAAGCTACAGTTGAGGGGGAGGTAGCATCAAGGCGAGAACCTCCCCGACGAGTACAAGTGGATCACCCAGCTTCAAGGATCATCGGTGAACATGAATGAACGTACTACACGATCGAGGATTCAAAACAATTCTCATTTCGCTCATGCTGCATTTGTTGCCACCTTTGAGCCCAAAGACATTGGACACACATTATCTGATCATAATTGGGTTAATTCGATGCATGAGGAGTTGGAGAACTTTGAGAGGAATCAGGTTTGGGAATTGGTTGACCCTCCCCCAGGGTGTAAGCCGATTGGAACAAAGTGGGTGTCGAAGAACAAAGAGGGAGAGAAAGGTGAAGTGGTGAGAAACAAGTCCAGGCTTGTTGCTCAGGGGTTCAGTCAGAAGGAGGGGATCGACTATGAGGAGACCTTTGCCCCCGTAGCCCGTTTGGAGGCGATAAGGATACTTCTAGCTATTTCCGTGGCTAAAGGGTTCAAGTTGCACCAAATGGATGTGAAGAGTGCTTTCCTGAATGGTGTGAGAAGTACCCCCACCGGGTGTACAAGTTGAGGAAGGCGCTTTATGGGTTGAAGCAGGCGCCTAGAGTTTGGTATGGTAGGTTGAGCGGTTCTTGTTTAAGAGAGGATTTGAGATGGGGAAGGTTGATCAGACCTTGTTTCTACTTAGGCAGGGCAGAGATATCCTGATTGTGCAGGTGTACGTGGATGATATTGTCTTTGGTGGCTCGTCTAACTCTCTTGTTGCAAGGTTTGCAGAGGATATGAGCAGGGAATTTGAGATGAGAATGATGGGCGGGTTGCAGTTCTTCCTCGGGCTACAAATCAAACAATCGAAGAAGGAACATTTGTGCACCAAGCTAAGTACACCAAGGACATTGTGCGGAAGTTCAAAATGGAGGACTCCAAGGCTATGACGACGCCGATGAGTACGACTACAGCTCTTGATGCGAACGAGGAAGCTGAACTTGTGGACCAGAAGGAGTACCGAAGCATGATCGGGTCACTCCTCTACTTGAAGGCAACGAGGCCGGACATCCAGTTCTCGGTATGTCTGTGCGCTCGTTTTCATGCGTCTCCGAGGACTTCGCATCGGCAAGAGGTGAAGCGAATTTTCAGGTACTTGCGTCACACTCCCGACTTCGGCCTTTGGTACTCTGCGTCCTCTTCTTTGGCGCTTCATGGTTTTTCGGATGCGGATTTTGCCGAGTGTCGGTTGGATAGGAAGTCCACTTCTGGGACTTTCCAGTTTTTGGGATCTTCTTTGGTATCTTGGTCTTCCCGCAAACAGTCTAGTGTTGCTCAATCCACTACCGAGGCAGAGTATGTTGTAGCTGCTAGTTGTTGTTCTCAGCTCCTTTGGATCACGTACACTATGAGTGACTTTGGTGAGGAGTATACCCATGTCCCACTTCAATGTGACAACACCAGTGCCATAAGTGTTGCAAATAACCCAGTGCTCCATTCCAAAACCAAGCACATAGAAGAGAGGTATCATTTTCTGAGAGACAACATAGAGAAAGGGAAGATAGCCTTGATCCATGTACCCACACATGACCAACTAGCCGATATTTTCACCAAACCCCTAGATCAAGCAACTTTCACTCGTTTGTGGGGGGAGCTTGGTGTGTGTTTGATTTCTTGAGTTGGGTGTGTGGGAGCTCCTTTGTAGCATATGTATAGTTTCCTTTATGCATTTCTTGCATTTGGGATGGCATATGTAACATGATGTATAGGCATCCTTGTATCTTAGATTGCATGCATTTTGTATCATATGCATTGGATAGGAAAAGCTTCTCCTATATACATTGTTCACCATGGAATGCAATTTATGTCTTTGTGAGCTTATTTGGTATGCTATGGTTAGTTTAGCTTAGCTCTTGATAATCTTGATTTATAATCCATGGTTGATGGCTATGTTTTTGAAAAATGTCACATATATGCTCTCTCATGTGTAAATGCCTTTATATGATCTTGACATGTTTTAGTGGCTTGGTTATGCTTAATTTGTGGTTGGATAGCTAGCTTATTGATCATATGGAGCCAAAGGCTCATTTGCCATCATGAATGTTTAGCCCTCTTGCTTTATCTTGTGTAGGGGTATAAATTTCTTTTTGTCGCAAAGACATTTCATGTACCAAGTTTGAATCTGAAAATGAAATGTAAAATGCTTGGAAAATGTGCTCCCATGTCATATGTGCTAAATTTAATTTGCTTTGGGTGCTAAACCGTTGCATGATGTCTACCAATGAGAAGTCTAATATATAGAAGTAGACACATGGCTTGGTGGATTTGACATGAAATGAGGTGCTTGTGGGTTTTTGTGATGGTCTTATGATTAGAATGGTTGTCCTAGCATGAAGTTTGTGTGGCTTAGCCATTTTGACATGTTTTGATCATGTTTAGGACCTTGCTCATGAGAGGTAAATTTTCGCAAAATTGCTCATTTCCATCTTAGCTTCATCCAAAGATTGTGAAACTTGATAATCATGTAGTTGAGATCGCTACAAAGCTATAGAGTATCTAACTTGCTTATTTGGACATGTGTAGCATCCTATGTTGAATTTTGTCTATTTGAGAAGCTCTAGGTTGAAAGTTTTGCATTTTTGGCTTGATTCATGCATTGCCGACAAGGGGGAGAAGTTTGAGCTTGAAATGGCTTGCTGGATGCATTTAGAAGGTTTTCAGGTGGTTTCGAGCCATTTCTGGGCTCTGGTGTGCACCAGTCTGACCGGTCGAGGTCACCGGTCTGACCGGTCAGAGTGCTGGTCCTGTGCACATGTTGAGCACCGGTCTGACCGGTGGTGGTGACCGGTCTGACCGGTGAGAGCTGAGTTGGTGCAGCTGCCTTGTTTCAAGTGGTGTTTGCATACATTCGTCCAGGGGGAGTTGTATTGGTTCAGGGGGAGCTCTTTGTGGTTTTTCGAGCTTTGGTTTGGTGGTTTGCGCTCTTTGCTTGAGCTTTCTCTTGTCTCAGATATGTCGAGCCGTTGCACATTGCCTAAGGGGTCCGAGACTTGTCTTCTTCAAGTGACCTTGCTCTTTGCCTTTGTTTGGCTTTCGATCGCTTGTTGGAGTTTCTTTTTGTTAGTTTCTTTTCTTTTTCTTTTCTCTCTTGTTACTATATGTGGGTGTTGTCAATGCACTCATCAAGGGGGAGATTGAGGACCATGTGTGGTTCGAGGACCGGTGGATGGTCACTTCCTTGTGTGATGAGTGATTGACAATGTTGTGTGGACTGATTCATGGCTAAGTATTGCAGGTGCAGGTTGCGGCTTGACTGGTGTTGGTGCAGGTGAAGAACAAGCTTGAAAGGTCGTCGCTGGTGAGGCCTCCAGGTGTGGAGAAGACAAGTAGGCTTCGTTAGAGGGACAGGTGGCCAGCGGGGTCAAGTGCGGGCCGCATGGTGGCATGAACAGCAAGATGAAGTCATGGACGGTTTCTTGGTAGAGCCTCAAAACCAAGGTCGAGCCGGGACTACGTGGGAGCCGAGTCATGAGTGGCGATTGGCGGAGGCTACACCGAGTTCACGGGGTTTCCAGTGGTTCACCAGAAAACCACTGGGTTCTTTGGTTGTTCCACAAAGCCAAGACCGGAGAACCGAAGACGGTGTTGCAGCAGCTCTAGACCGGTCTGACCGGTGGGTACCGGTCTGACCGGTGAGGAGCACTGGTCTGACCGGTGTGCGACGACGCAATCCGGAATCTTCGAAGCGGAGGACACACGTTGGGATCGTAGGGCTTGCGTCGAGGCTAAGCAGTGTGCGGTCGCCGGGCATCCGTCCGATGGAGAAAATCTAAAGACTTCCAAAACCGCCCTTGAGGGGCTTGTATCCCTAGTTATTAAGTAAGGGTATTTTAGACTTTCGGTTGCTTCTGAGGACCAGGAGTGATATGAACCCGCTAGGGTTTGTTCCCGATCTTTCGATGAGAGGTGTGGGGATAACTCGATTGAAGGAGACGACGTTCACGGCCCGACTACAACCTGTCCAAGGATGCGCCTTAGCAACCGATACACCACCTCCTATGGCTGCCGCGATCTTGTGGAGCGCGTCACCCGGCCACTAGGGCACCTATTCCTGCAAGCAATCGAAGAACTAGCAAGAACAAGTATGAAACAAGTACTGAAATTACTAGATGGGAATGAAAGATTCAATTCTCAAACTCAATATCCAACAACGGTGGGGTTCCGTAGAAAAGGAGGCGACCGGCGCTCTCACAAGCAAGTAGCAATGGCTAAACTTGATGTAAACAAAACCCAATCAGTTTGTGGCGGCTATGGAGGTATATGAGAGGGTGGAGGACGACCTGGACGTGGTGGGGGTCGTCCTACTACCCTAGGACGCGCCCCTATGGGGCTCCACTTGATACACGGCCCATTGGGCCAAATAAGGTGGCGCAGCACCTGAGACAGATTGACATCCGGTCAATGTTTCGACGATTGCGGCCACCACCAAATAGATATGGACATGAGTCCAGATCCATATGAAAGGTGACTTCATCATGGTTCTAGGAAGTATTTGAACGCCCCAATCCGACTCCGTGTGCGACCGTGGCGTCCGTCACAAGATGGTGCTTTTCTGCAGTCCGAATCCAGCCTGCGCGAGTCCTTCTCCCTTTCGGTCTTGACCATGATTCCTAATCAAAACAAGAGTGCACGTGTCTCCACAATCTAAATATGATGAACATGAACTCAAGAGTGAACTCACTTGATTATTAAGTTGACGAGCACGAGCACGAGTAATAGGGCCAGCAATAACATGATCTTGTGCAGGCGTGGATATATCGTTGGTGGTGATGTCCTCATCATCCTCCCCTTCTTGCATTTGAGTCGTCCTCGACTCAAGCTCATCTTCTTCTCCCAAATAGGGCTTCAAATCTGCAATGTTAAATGTGGGAATAACCCCAAAATCTGCACGAAGCTCTAGTTTGTATGCATTGTCATTTACTCTCTCTAACACTTTAAAAGGTCCATCAGCCCTAGGCAATAATTTAGATTTGCGTAATTCAGGAAATCTCTCCTTTCTCAAGTACAACCAAACTAAATCTCCAGGGTCAAACTTTATTTCCTTTCTACCTTTATCACCAACAAGCTTGAACTTAACATTCATGCGCTCAATGTTCTCTTTAGTTGTTTCATGCAGTTTTAACATCAATTCAGCATGTTTAGTAGCATCAAAATTTAAATTCTCAGATGATGGTAAGGGCATTAAATCAATAGGAGAACGAGGTAAGAAACCATATACAATCTGAAATGGGCACATCTTGGTAGTAGAATGCATCGAACGATTATAAGCAAATTCAATATGAGGCAAACAATCTTCCCACATCTTAATGTTCGTCTTTAAAACAACCCTTAACATAGTAGACAAAGTTCTATTCACAACTTCAGTTTGACCATCAGTTTGGGGGTGACATGTAGTTGAAAACAAAAGCTTAGTCCCCAATTTAGCCCACAAAGTTTTCCAAAAATAGCTAAGGAATTTAACATCACGATCAGAAACAATTGTATTGGGCACACCATGCAAGCGAACAATTTCCCGAAAGAACAAATCAGCAATATGAGAAGCATCATCAGTTTTATGACATGGTATAAAGTGTGCCATTTTTGAAAATCTATCAACAACCACAAACACACTATCATGACCCCTCATAGTCCTTGGTAAACCCAACACAAAATCCATAGAAATATCTTCCCAAGGAGCACTAGGAACGGGTAAAGGCAAATACAAACCGTGCGCATTTAACCTTGACTTAGCCTTTTGACATGTAGTGCAACGTGCAACAAATCTCTCCACATCTCTTCTCATTTTTGGCCAAAAGCAGTGACCAGCAAGTATGTCTTCTGTCTTTTTAACTCCAAAATGCCCCATCAAGCCACCTCCATGCGCTTCCTGCAACAACAACAAGCGAACGAGCTAGCCGGAATGCATAGCTTGTTAGCTCTAAAAACAAACCCATCACTAACGATGAATTTGTTCCACCCTTTGTCATCCTTACAATGCGGCAACACATCTCTAAAATCGGGATCATTAACATATTGGTCTTTAATTGTTGCTAATCCAAAGAACTTGTAATCAAGTTGGTTCAAGCAAAGTATATCTCCTAGACAAAGCATCGGCAATCACATTTTCTTTCCCTTTTTTGTGCTTAATAACATAAGGAAAAGATTCAATAAATTCATCCCACTTAGCATGTCTATGATTCAGTTTTCCTTGACTACGAATATGCTTCAAAGATTCATGATCAGAATGAATAACAAATTCTTTGGGCCATAAATAATGCTGCCATGTTTCCAAAGTTCGAACAAGAGCATATAATTCTTTATCATAAGTGGAATAATTCGAAACGGGTCCGCTCAATTTTTCACTAAAATATGGAACCGGTTTGCCTTCTTGTAATAAAACACCACCCAAACCAATCCCACTAGCATCACACTCAAGCTCAAAGGTCTTATTAAAATCCGGAAGTTGAAGGAGAGGTGCATGTGTCAACTTATCTTTCAACATGATGAAGGCATTCTCTTGTTTATTACCCCAACTAAAAGGTACTCCCTTCTTTGTAAGCTCATTCAATGGTGCAGCAATGGTGCTGAAACCCTTCACAAAACGACGATAGAATCCAGCAAGTCCTAAGAAACTCCACACCGTGTGATGGTCTTTGGTACGGAGCCATCCCCGTATAGCTTCTACCTTGGCTTGATCAACCTCAATTCCCCGTGGAGTCACAACATAGCCAAGAAAAGACACTCGATCGGTGCAAAATGTGCACTTCTCAAGGTTACCAAACAAACGTGCATCTCGTAAAGCATTAAAAACAGCACGTAAATGATCCAAGTGTTCATCCATAGTTTTGCTGTAGATTAATATATCATCAAAATAAACTACAACAAATTTCCCAATGAAAGCACGCAAAACCTCGTTCATTAATCTCATGAAAGTGCTAGGTGCATTAGTTAACCCAAAAGGCATGACTAACCACTCATATAAAACGAACTTAGTTTTGAAAGCAGTTTTCCATTCATCTCCCAATTTCATACGAATCTGGTGGTACCCACTACGCAAATCAACCTTAGAAAACACAGTAGCACCACTCAATTCATCAAGCATATCATCTAGGCGTGGAATAGGATGTCGATATCGAATAGTGATATTATTAATAGCTCTACAATCAACACACATACACCATGTTCCATCTTTCTTAGGCACCAAAATAACTGGAACAGCACAAGGGCTAAGAGACTCATGTACATAACCTTTGTCGAGTAGTTCTTGCACTTGCCGCTAAATTTCTTTTGTTTCCTCTGGATTGGTCCTATATGGCGCACGGTTGGACAAAGAAGCACTTGGAATAAGATCAATTTGGTGCTCTATGCCTCGTATAGGAGGCAGCCCTGCTGGTATCTCGCTTGGAAACACATCCGAATACTCTTGCAAAATGTTAGCAACAACAGGAGGCAAAGAATGCTGCATATCTTGAATTGAAATCAAAGCATCCTTGCATACCAAAGCGTAGGCAATAGAAGTTGAAGCAATTAATTCATTAATATCAGATTTTGAAGCAAGCAAGCAATGTCCTTTCAATTTTATGCCATCTTCATTATTACCAACAGATTTGCTAATTTTATTGTTCTCAGTTTTAGCCTTTGCAGCTTTAGCAATATCATCACGCACAATAGCCTCAGGTGACATAGGAAGCAAAGCAATTTTTTATCATTGTATCTGAGAGAATAATGATTTGATCTACCATGATGCAAACAATCTATATCAAATTGCCAAGGTCTACCTAGCAGAATATGACAAGCTTCCATGGGCACAACATCACACTCAACAACATCATGATATGAGCCAATCGAAAAACTGATTCGTACCAGCCTTGTTACCTTTTCCTTACCATTATTGTTCAGCCACCGAATGCAATATGGATGCGGGTGCGGTTTGGTTGTAAGTGCAAGCTTCTCCACCATGTCACCGCTAGCTAAGTTGTTGCGGCTACCCCCATCAATGATCAAGCGGCAAGAACGCTCTTTAATCACACACTTGGTTTGAAACAATGTATGCCACTGATTTTGCTCCACCTTCTCCATTTGCGCACTAAGCACACGCCGCACAATGAGGCTCTCATAATGTTCGGCATCCTCTGTACCAATACGTTCGTCCGGTGGCTCCTCTCTACTGCATCGTCAGCAGCAAGCAAAGCAAGTGTATCTTCATCATAATCACTAGCAGAGGAATACTCACCATCATTTGTTACCACCATAACTCGCTTGTTTGGACAATCACGCTGCACATGTCCAATTCCCTTGCATCGATGGCACTGAAGGTCTCTTGTTCTACCTGTAGAGGCCACGGAAGATGTACTAACAGCTGGTTTTGGAGCAGATTTCATTGCTGAATTTGTGGGAGCAACACGTGTCTTGTCGCTGGAGGGAGGTGAAAGTGCTGATCGACCCGACGGGGGATGTACACGCCCCGAAGAAGTAGTTGTTCGCTGCCATGATGCTGATCTCCCTGCATTAATGTTAGACCTTGCACTAGCATATCGTCCCTGCACTTCCCTTTCAGCTTTACAAGCAAAATGAAAGCGTTTTGTTATTTTAGTATACTCTTTATATTGAAGGATGTCCCGAATTTCTCTAATTAACCCACCCACAAATCTAGCAATAGCAGGTTCCTCGCCCTCCTCTACGTTACAACACAGCATACCCATTTGTAATTCTTGATAATATTCTTCTACGCTTTTAGTACCCTGCCTCAATTGTTGCAACTTATGTAACAGATAACGTGCATAGTAAGAAGGAACAAATCTAGCCCGCATGACCCGTTTTAAAGCATCACATGTTTGTGGTACATTATTAGGATTTTTCTTAGCATATTCTATCCACCAAACAGAAGCAAAATCAGTAAACTCACTAGTAGCAGCTCTAACACGTGTATTCTCAGGAAATTCATGGCATACAAACTTTTGATCAACAGCAATCTCCCAAGTAATGTAAGCATCGGGATCATATTTACCATCAAAAGGAGGTATCTTAAATTTAATCTTACTAAAAGCATCATTATTACCATGTACCTCATGTCTTCAGCGAAAACCACCCCGACCTCTACGGTTAGTACGTTGTCGTCGGTGATCTTGGTCTTCTTGTTCAGTGTCACCACTATATGCAACCCAATTATCATCCAAACTCTCGTCGTCCTTGCCATCCTTCGTCTTGTCATCCTTTTTTTTGCTATTCTCATCATACCCTTCAGTGGTCTTAGCATACATCTCATCAAACCTGTGCAAAAGAGCACCAAGACTCTTGTCTATACGAGTAATAGACACCTCCAAACCTGTAACCTTGGTGTTGGTGTCGATTTGTGTGGCCTCCAATTGCCCAATCTTCTCATTTGTCACCTGCAAGTCATTATCAATTCCTTCATTGTGCTCCTTCACCTTCTTTTCAAAGTGTTGTATGATTCTCTTGGTGCGAGGAGACGTGGCATGGTATTCTTGGATCCATCACTTTCACTCCGTTGTTCTGTCATGTTAGATAAATAGAAACAACAAGAAAACAAGTGAAGAAATAAGAAAACTCTACAGCTAATAGGATGTAGCTACAGCAAGGTGCTCACTCTCAACCTGTTATACAAGCTCTTACCAATTCTTACCTTGCTCGACAGGAGGGGACGACTACCAACAAGTCTGCAAACCAGGAAGAAGTGTATCGGTGCCGCAGCAACAAAACTTGTCAAGCTGTAGTCGAATATGTGGAGCTATAGGTGGGCTGAAACAAGGAATGACTAGCACCACAATAGTTAAAAAGCAAACTGAATAATTGTTCAACGGTGGTACTGTGCTGGCCCTAGGCTAAACCATGCTAGAGATGTGAGCCTAGGCACAAAGGTAGTCACTGAAAAAGAACAACTAGCACAGCACAAGTAAAACAACCGTTTCAACTTACTTCTCTTTCTCTTCTCTTCTCTTCTCTTCTCTTCTTTTTTTTGTTCTTCTCTTTCTACTCTCTTTTTTTTTCTTCTCTGATTTTTTTTTCTTCCTCTCTTTTCCTTTCAACTTTTTTTCACACAACTAAACTCTATTGCTCAATATCAAGCCAAATCAGCACAAAAGGAAAAGTACACAGATTGCAGATCGCAGATCTCGTGGACAATTGTAGATTGCTCAAATGGAATTTCGAGGCAAGGTTAGATCCGTTGGAAAGAAGACAATGTAAGCTTTCCAGATTGTATTTAAACACCTCAATCGGAGTTCATATGAATCCGTGGTGGCAAAAGTGAAACAGAGATGTATATGGTGACGCGAATTTCGTGACTAAAACGTGATAGAACTCAAAACTCTAAAGGAATAGACACTAAGACCAGCAACTTGACACGACCGATGCAACCAAAAACTCAACAAGCCCTAACCATGCAATGCTAGTAAAGTCTCAAAGGGTTTATGGGAAAATGGGTAATCTAATCTACTATTTTTTTCAGGGCTTTTCTGGACTATAGGAAATTAAAAACAGCAAAGGATTGGAACTCTCACCGAAGAACCTGGCTCTGATTACCAACTGATATGAACCCGCTAGGGTTTGTTCCCGATCTTTCGATGAGAGGTGTGGGGATAACTCGATTGAAGGAGACGACGTTCACGGCCCGACTACAACCTGTCCAAGGATGCGCCTTAGCAACCGATACACCACCTCCTATGGCTGCCGCGATCTTGTGGAGCGCGTCAACCGGCCACTAGGGCACCTATTCCTGCAAGCAATCGAAGAACTAGCAAGAACAAGTATGAAACAAGTACTGAAATTACTAGATGGGAATGAAAGATTCAATTCTCAAACTCAATATCCAACAACGGTGGGGTTCCGTAGAAAAGGAGGCGACCGGCGCTCTCACAAGCAAGTAGCAATGGCTAAACTTGATCTAAACAAAACCCAATCAGTTTGTGGCGGCTATGGAGGTATATGAGAGGGTGGAGGACGACACGGACGTGGTGGGAGTCGTCCTACAACCCTAGGACGCGCCCCTATGGGGCTCCACTTGATACACGGCCCATTGGGCCAAATAAGGTGGCGCAGCACCTGGGACAGATTGACATCCGGTCAATGTTTCGACGATTGCGGCCGCCACAAAATAGATATGGACATGAGTCCGGATCCATATGAAACGTGACTTCATCATGGTTCTAGGAAGTATTTGAACGCCCCAATCCGATCCGTGTGCGACCGTGGCGTCCGTCACAAGATGGTGCTTTTCTACAGTCCGAATCCAGCCTGCGCGAGTCCTTCTCCCTTTCAGTCTTGACCATGATTCCTAATCAAAACAAGAGTGCACATGTCTCCACAATCTAAATATGATGAACATGAACTCAAGAGTGAACTCACTTGATTATTAAGTTGACGAGCACGGGCACGAGTAATAGGGCCAGCAATAACATGATCTTGTGCAGGCGTGGATGTATCGTTGGTGGTGATGTCCTCATCAAGGAGCGTCCCAGTGGTCGATGGATGACCGCTCCTCAGTGATGAGTGATTGACAACGAGTGTTGGACTAACTCTTGGCTTAGTGCGCAGGTGTAGGCTGCGGCCTATTTCGTGTTGTTGCAGGTGAAGAACGGGCGCGAAAGGTCTTCAGCCTTGAGGGGCCTCCGGGAGATGGAGAGACAAGTAGGCTCGGTTCGAGGGACCCGGTGGACAGCGGGACTGGGTGCGGGGCACATGGTAGCGACACGAGCAAGACGAAGTCATGGACAATCGAGCCAGTGCACGGTGGCGGTCGAGTCAAGTCGTTTGGCGGGAGGCCGGACCAAGCACGCGGGGTTTGGTGGTTTGCCCACAAAACCATCGGCGGACGGTTTCTTGGTTTCGGCCTCAAAACCAAGTCCGAGGGCCCAACGCGACGGAGACGGGATCCAGGTGTGTCGGGAAGCTTCGAGGCGGAGGACACGCGGCGGGATCGCATGGCTTGCGTCGGGAGGACGCGGGGTGCGGCAAAGGCGTGGCCGTCCGATGGCAAGACCCACAAACATTACCTAAATGCCCCTACGTGGGTTGTATCGCCAGTAGTTAAGTTAGGGGTAGTCGAGTCATTTACCACTCCGGCGGGACCTGATATATAAGCCATGAGTGTGTGTGGATGGTTCTCCCTCTCCGCGACTTAGGGTTTCATTTCCTCCCTCCCATTTCTCATTTTCATAGTTATTTTTCCTTCCATTCTCTATAGGCTAGCATCAGAACTTCATGAGAGATTTGTTGAGAGGGATGGATGCTAGGGCGGCATGCTAGACCTTGTGAATCTTTCCTGGTTTGTATAGAAGATTCGGAGTTGTGTTTCTCGTGGTCTTTTTGTGCTTGTTTTCGTGCCTTTGTTCTCGGTGCGATTCCGCGGATTTGAGTGGGTTTCTCCCCGGATTTCTATGAGGGAAACATGGATAGATGTCTCGTGCATCTTTGTGATTGATCTTGTGCCCTCAAACGCCGGGAAACAACTTCGATACGAGAGTTTTCGTTCGGTGCTCAAGCTTTTGGTGGTGCTCAAAGGATTCACGATTCCCGGTGATTTAGAGAGTTAGGAGGCAAGATTTTTGGGCTATAGCATCCTTGTGTGACGCTTTTCAAGTCCCCAAACCCTTGTCTCCGCAGCTTCAACCGTTTGGGAAATCCGATGATGATTTGGGGGAGTTGACTTTCGAGGTCGGGCGTTTTTCTGCTATGTCCGAGCCTCGTGGACGGTCCGCGCCCTCGTGGTGGACGGTCCGCGCCGCTCGTATTCGTCCCGTGTTCTTTGTGTTCTTGCTCGCCTTTCGTTTCGATCCATCGCGATTTTGATTTTCAGTTGGACGAAGTTTCAGACGGTACGCGGTGTTGGGCGGACGGTCCGCGGGTGCCTGGCGGACAGTCCGCGTGCTCCCCGCGGATGGTCTGTGGTTCGCAGTGTGTCACTGGAGGTTCTGTTTGATTTAACAGACGGTCCACGGCTCAGGCCGGATAGTCCGCGGCAAGGGTGCGGACAGTCCGCGGTACCCTGCCGGACGGTCCGCGCGACCCATCGCGGACGGTCCGCCCTGTCTGGCCGGACGGTCCGCCAGAGGCTGTGTGTTTTGCTTCTTGGTTCGATTCCTCCCTTCCTTTTTTCGTGCTTCCTCGTGTGCTTCAAGGAATCGTTCCTAAGGCTAGAGGTTGATCCATAACCTCGTTGTCTTGGCGATTGGTGTGTGATTCGATCCATCGCTCGTGTGTGACCGGGATTTGACTAGGGCATAGGCCGGGTTCTTTGAGAGGAATTTTTACCGGCTCCTATTCACTCCCCCCCTCTCTAGTCGCCATCTGATCCTTCAATTGGTATCAGAGCTTGGTGCCAGATTCTTTGCGACTTTGACAAGTCCCGAATCCTAAGATGGCGTACGTTGAGCGGGGCGGTCCGCCGCACTTCGATGGCAAGGGTTACCACAAGTGGGCGGCTCGTATGATGATCTTTCTTCATGGGAAGCTGTTGGATTTCATTGTGCTTGAGAAGACCTATGCTATTCCGGTCAACATCCATACTCTTATGGTGACCGATGCCGGTGCTAAGGCCAAGTATGAGGCTAATGCAAAAGCCGTTGATCACTTGGTCCGAAGCTTGTGTGATCCAGAGTTTGAGCGTGTTCTCCATTTGAATCTTGCTTGTCAAATTTGGGAAAAGTTGTTGGTTGCTCACGGTGGTGATAACCATGTGAAGGCTCGTCTCTTTGTTTCTTACCGGATGCAATATGAGAATTTCACTCCACTTCCCGGTGAGGACATTGATGCGATGTTTCAGAGGTTCACCGCCATCGTGAAAAACATGAAAGCTAATGTTGAGGATTTTCCTTACACCGAGCATGATCAGGCTTTCAAGCTCTTACATGTCTTGGACCCAAATGTTTGGGGTGCTAAGGTTGAGGCCATCAAGGAGTCTGGGCAATATTTGACTATTGAGTTGGATGACCTCTTTTCTAAGCTCAAGTCGGCTGAGGTTGACAGGAAGTTGCAATCCAAGCATGAGGGCTCGACTGACCATAGTCTTGCTCTTGTGGGCCGATCAAAGGGAAAATCTAACCCTTCCTGACGACAGTTTTCCTTGTCTTCTCTTATGTCTATTCCAGATGAGGAGTTTGATGTGCTGGGCGAGGAGGAGCTGGCCTTGCTCTCAAGAAGGTTTGATCGACTACACGAGAGTCGGAGAAATGCAAGGCGGAGCTCAGGGACGTGCTACAAGTGTGGCAAACGTGGCCACTTCATCGCCGAGTGCCCGGAAGCGGAGGAGAACAAGTACAAGGTGAACGAGTACAAGGCGCACCCGAGGCGTGAAGACAAGTACTCCTCCAAGGGCAAGCACTTCAACAAGTCCAAGAGCAAGGAAAAGGACAAGCGGCAACCGAGCAAGAGCGGCTACAAGAAGAATAAGGCAAGAGCGATGGTGGCCGGTGCGAGCGACGTCGACTCAAGCTCAAGCGACGAACAGTCAAGCTCAAGCAGCGAAGATGAAGACGCCGGGAGGCGCAAGGGCAAAAAGAGTGCAAGCCGGAACCTCAGTGGGCTGAGCTGTGTGGCGCTTGAGGGCTTTTGTGGCATGGCCCATAGCTCAAGCAGCAAGAAGAGCGAGATCGAAGACAGTGACTCCGACTCAGAGGATGAGGTAAATCGTGACCCCGACTCTTTACTTGCTGAGATCGCTAGGTTGAATGGCTTGATTGACAACCGTGAAAGTGTGCTAAGAGATGCCAAAAAGATGAGGAAAGATCTTAGGGCTCAGCTTGAAAATGCTAGCGAGAAAGTAGGAGAGTTAGAGTCAAAATTGCTTGAATTGAAACTTGAGAATGACTCTTTGAAACTTGCTCCTACTCCTCCTGATGATGTTGAATGTGTTGAATGTGATGCTTGGTTGAATGAGATCAAACTGCTTAATGAGAAGAATGCTTCTATTTTGGCTCAACTAGATGCTCTTAGGACTGAACATGATGAGCTTAAGGCTAGACCCACTTTGCTTGGTGCTTGCAAATCATGTCCTACTATGCATGCTAAGCTTGTTGATGCTCGTTCTACCATTAGTTCTTTGGAGGCATCTTTGAAATCTCCTGTTGTCAATGCATGCACTAGCTGTGATGAAGTCACTTTGCGTAATCTTGAACTTACTTCCCGTTTGGATGTCATCTATGAGGAGAATGACTATTTGAGGAAGGTGTTGGGTTGGTTGTACGGCGAGGAACCTCAATTGAAAATCATGATTGAGGAGTTCAAGAGAGCTGATGGTCGTGGTTTGGGTTTTGAGAAGTTGGGTGAGAAAGTGGGAGAGAACAGTGGGGAGAGTGTGTATGAGAAGTGTGTTGAGTCTAACCCCGAGTTTGAGGTGATCGGAGAGATCCAAGTCCCACTTCCAAAAGCACCCGAGAACTCTTTCACACCAAAGCCTAACCACCTTTGCAACAAGCTTGACACAACCCAAGATCCACCCAAATTCCCACCTAAGACAAATGATTTCCAGAAACCGGTGAAGTTTGTGGGTGAGAAGGGTGAGAAGCCTAGAGAGAAGCCAGAGCCAAAATCAAAACCCATCCCCTTCAGGTGTGAGTATTGTGGCAAGGAGAGGCATCTTGCAGAGTTCTGCTACAAGAGGAAGAGGGATGAGAGGCTTGCTAAGGAGCAAGTGAACCAGGACAGGTATCGCCAGTCTCATGGTATTCCTGAGCCTATAGTGCCACTTCCACGGGGTGTGGGAAGTGTGAGGAGTGTTGGCAGGTTCCCACAGAGAGGTGGTGGTGAGAGGTTTGTCAGGAGAGAGGATGGTGTGCGAGCTGGTGAGAGGTTTGGTCGGGCTCGTGGTGGTTTTGCTGGACGTCCTCCTACTCGTCCTCAGTACGGGTTTAGGGGAGATGATCGCAGCTTTGGGTTCCAGAGGAACTACGGACAACGTTTTCCCCCTCATGGTGCTCGTACTCCTCCCATGGGACATGGGAAGTTTGGTGGCAAGGGAATGATGTTTGCTAACCTCTCTTTTGAGCAGATGGCTCGACACTGGTTTAACTTTCTTTGTGCTAACCCCAGTGTCGAGTCGCTAGCTCACTCTCGTTCTTGTTTCTGACTACAGGCAGGAGGCTTGGAGAACATTTGGTTGATCGACTCCGGATGTTCTCGACACATGACCGGAGATAAGAACTGGTTCTCCAGCCTCACCCCAGTGAAGGAAAAGCAGTACATCACTTTTGGGGACAATGGACGAGGAAGGGTGCTTTCAGAGGGTGTTGTGCATGTGAGTGACAAGGTAACATTGAAGAGAGTGGCTCTTGTGAAGTCTTTGGGTTTCAATTTGCTTTCGGTTTCTCAGTTGCTTGATGAGGGTTTTGAGGTGCGTTTCAAATCTGGCGAGTCTCGTTTGCTGGATTCTCGAGGTGATCTTGTCTGTATGATCATCCCTGAGGGTCAGATTTTCAGGGCCGATTTCTCTCGTTCTTTGGGTCCTGCTCGCTGTTTGATGGCCGGTCCTTCTTCTGATTTGTGGAAATGGCATAGGCGGTTGGGACACTTGAGTTTTGATTTGGTTTCCCGCTTGAGTGGTCTTGACCTTATCCGAGGATTGCCGAGGTTGAAGCTTGAGAAGGATTTGGTTTGTGCTCCTTGTAGGCATGGTAAGATGGTAGCCACTCCCCATCCACCCCTGACCGATGTCATGACCGAGCGTCTGACAGAGCTGTTGCATATGGATCTTGTTGGGCCAGCTCGAGTTCGCTCGGTGGGTGGGAAGTGGTATGTCCTTGTTGTGGTGGACGATTACTCTCGCTATGCACGGGTGTTCTTCTTGGAGGATAAGAGTGAGACATTTGGTTTTGTTCGAGATGCGATCGTGAGGTTGAAAAACGAGAGGCATGGGAATGCTAGTCGAGCTATCCGCAGTGATAATGGCTCAGAGTTCAAGAACTCTCGTTTTGATGCCTTTTGTCGTGATCTAGGTCTTGAACATCAGTATTCGACCCCTTATGTGCCCCCTCAAAATGGAGTCGTGGAAAGAAAAAATCGGACTCTTTGTGAGATGGCTAGGACGATGCTCGATGAGCACAGGACTCCTAGGAGGTATTGGGCCGAGGCGGTCAATACGACTTGTCATGTTTCCAACGAGATTTTATTGCGAGCTTTCAAGAAGAAGACTCGTTATGAGCTTATGCATAGTCGGGCACCCAAGGTGAGTCACTTCCGAGTTTTTGGCTGCAAGTGCTTTATTTTGAAGAAGGGAAAACTCGACAAGTTTGAGGCTAGGTCTAGTGATGGTATTTTCTTTGGATATGCTAACCATTCTAGAGCCTATAGGGTGCTTAACCTTGAGACTAACAAAATCATGAAGACTTGCGAGGTGACCTTCGACGAGACAATGCCATGTACCTCTCTTGGCTTTGAGTGTGCAGGTGATGAAGAGATGGCTGAGGACCTCTTTGAAGAGGAGAAGGACGAAGCTGGAGATGATGATGGGGAGAACCATGCGCACGAAGCCGAGTGTGTACCCACTACTTCCCCTATGACTACTATGGAGCATGGACCGTCTACTTCATGGACAACGACGGTGCAACAAGAGGACCGGGCGAGAGAAGGCGAAGTTGAGGGGGGGAGGTAGTCTCGAGGCGTGAGGCTCCCCGGCGGATTCAAGAAGTGCATCCCCTGTCGAAGATCATTGGGAACATCGACGAACGCACTACACGGTCAAGGTCCGAGAATTCCTCTCATTTTGCTCATCTTGCTTTTGTTACTACTTTTGAGCCTAAGGACATTGGACATGCTTTATACGATGCAAAGCCGGGTCAATTCTATGCATGAGGAGTTGGAAAATTTTGAGAGGAACCAGGTGTGGAAGTTAGTTGAACCACCTCCAAATTGCCATCCCATAGGAACCAAGTGGGTTTGGAAGAACAAAGAGGGAGAGAATGGGATGGTTGTGAGGAACAAGTCCAGACTTGTTGCTCAGGGGTTTAGTCAGAAGGAGGGGATCGACTATGAGGAGACCTTTGCTCCCGTGGCTTTGTCTTGAGGCAATTCGGATCCTTCTAGCCTTTGCCGTGGCTAAAGGGTTCAAGTTGTTTCGGATGGACGTGAAGAGTGCTTTTACGAATGGGGTCATAGAGGAGGAGGTGTATGTGAAGCGACCACACGGGTTTGAGAGCGAGTTGTACCCACACGGGGTATACATGTTGAAAAGGGCTCGTATGGGTTGAAACGGGCGCCCGTGCTTGGTATGGGAGATTGAGAGGTTTTCTTTTGAGCGAGAGGGTTTGTGATGGGTACCGTGGATAGAACCTTGTTTCTCCTCAAGCATGGAAATGACTTGTTGATTGTTCGAGTATACATGGATGATATTGTCTTTGGTGGCTCGTCACATAACCTTGTTGCCAAGTTTGCGGATGAGATGAGCGGGGAGTTCGAGATGAGCATGATGGGCGAGTTGCGGTATTTTCTCGGGGCTGAGATCAAGCAAGTGAAGGACGGTACATTTGTGCACCACACCAAGTACACGAAAGACATGCGAGGAAGTTCCGGATGCAAGATGTGAAGCCGATGTCGACTCCCATGGGGAGTACGGCCACTTTGGATGCGGATGAGGATGGAGAACCGGTGGACCGGCGGGAGTACGGGAGCATGATCGGCTCCCTCCTCTACTTGACGGCGACGAGGCCGGACATACGGTTCGGCGTGTGTCCGTGCGCTCGTTTTCGAGCTTCGCCGAGGACATCACATCGACGGGCCGTCAAGAGGATTTTCGGATACCTACGGTCGCCTCTGGTCTTGGCCTTTGGTATTCTTCCTCCTCGACTCTTTCTCTTCATGGTTTTTCCGATGCGGATTTTGCTGGATGTCGAGTCGAGAGGAAGTCTACTTCTGGTACTTGCCAGTTTCTGCCGCGAGTTGTTGCTCCCAGTTGTTGTGGATTTCATACACTTTGAGAGACTTTGGTGAGGAGTGCAACCAGATCCCACTTCTTTGTGATAGCACCAGTGCCATAAGCGTAGCCAAAAACCCAGTGCTTCACTCCAGAACCAAACATATAGAAGTGAGGTATCATTTCTTGAGAGACAATGTGGAGAAAGGAACCATTGTTTTGAGCCATGTCCCTACCCAAGATCAGCTAGCCGACATCTTTACAAAGCCTCTCGACCAAGCTACATTTGTGCGCTTGCGGGGGGAACTTGGGGTGTGTTGCCCTTTCTAGTTGATTCTTGGGGGATTTTCTTTTTGTATCATATGTATCATACCATGTTTTACTTTGATGTATATACATGCTTTGCTTGATGTACAAACCATGGTAGGATAGCCATCTTGTCATATATCATGTTGCATTTGTATCATATTGCATTTTAGGATGATGAGCTTCTTTCATATGCCATTTTTGAGTCTCTTTGGCTATTTGTGAGATGTTGGTTATATGTGTGGAGAAATGGTGATGTGAGGCTATGCTCTTGGAATATTTGAGATATATGTGTGGTGAGATAGCCCCTTTTTGAAATAAATGCTAAACTTGACTAAATCTTGATGAAATATGCTCCACTCGTGTGTAGTTGTGTATCCATGTCACAGTTTGGTCTAAATATGCTTTTCATGCTTAGATTGTGCTTGGATGCCTTGTTCTTGCATTTGGGCCAAAGGCCGAATATCATTGTGAATGTTTAGCCTATGTTGCATTCATGGGGGAGCATAAGCTTCTTTTTGCCGCAAAGGCACTTCATGTACCATAAAATGATTTAATCTTGAAAAGAAGTGTAAAATGCTTGAAAAATGCTCCATCCATTATGTCTATGCTTCAAATGTCTTATCTTTCACATATGGGTGCAAAACATGTTGCATGATGTTCACCAGTGGAGAAGTCTCCCCGAAGTGGACACATGGCTCATGAGCTTTGACATGACATGCTTTGCTTTATGGGTGTTTGCCATGATCTTTTGCTGAGAATTTGATATCCTTGTATGATCTTTGAATGGTATGCATGTTCGTGGCTCACGTGTGACATGGATAGGCTTTTACATGTGAAGCGAGCCTTCTTTTGATAAAACTGCTTAAATCTGAAAATTTTGCTTTGTCACATGCTTGTATTTTCATCTATTACTTGTGGCAATGCTTTGACTATGCTATGATTCATATGTGTGATCTTTGTCTCATTTTTAGCCTTTGACACTAGATTTGGCCTATTTGAGAAGCTCATGTAGTTGTTTATATGCTTTGTTTTGCATTTCTGCATTTTCACCTTGATTCATACATTGTCAACAAGGGGGAGAAGAGGTGAGCTTAATGAAAATTCAGAAGAGGTGAGCTGAAATTTGGAAGTTTGCATCCACATGCTCAGGGGGAGCTTGCATTTCTTCAGGGGGAGCTTTCTTGCTGTTTTCGGTGTGGAGTTTGTGCTTTGCTTGGCTTGTGACCTTTCTTCGCCTTTCTTTGGTTTTGGTCATGAGTTGAGCTTCTTTGTTTTTCTTTCTTCTTTCTTTTTCTCTTTCTTTCTGAATTTCATTTCGCGTTGTGTGTTGTCAATGCACTCATCAAGGGGGAGATTGAGGACCAGGAGCGTCCCAGTGGTCGATGGATGTCCGCTCCTCAGTGATGAGTGATTGACAACGGGTGTTGGACTGACTCTTGGCTTAGTGCGCAGGTGTAGGCTGCGGCCTAGTTCGTGTTGTTGCAGGTGAAGAACGGGCGCGAAAGGTCTTCGACCTTGAGGGGCCTCCGGGAGATGGAGAGACAAGTAGGCTCGGTTCGAGGGACCCGGTGGACGGCGGGGACTGGGTGCGGGCCACATGGTGGCGACACAAGCAAGACGAAGTCATGGACAAGTGAGCCGGTGCTCGGTGGCGGTCAAGTCAAGTGGTTTGGCGGGAGGCCGGACCGGGCACGCGGGGTTTGGTGGTTTGCCCACAAAACCATCGGCGGACGGTTTCTTGGTTTGGGCCTCAAAACCAAGTCCGAGGGCCCAACACGACGGAGACGGGATCCGGGCGTGTCGGGAAGCTTCGAGGCGTAGGACACGCGGCGGGATCGCATGGCTTGCGTCGGGAGGACGCGGGGTGTGGCAAAGGCGTGGCCGTCCGATGGCAAGACCCACAAACATTACCTAAATGCCCCTACGTGGGTTGTATCGCCAGTAGTTTAGTTAGGGGTAGTCGAGTCATTTACCACTCCGGCGGGACCTGATATATAAGCCATTAGTGTGTGTGGATGGCTCTCTCGCTCCGCGACTTAGGGTTTCATTTCCTCCCTCCTCTTTCTCATTTTCGTAGCTATTTTTCTTCCATTTTTCTCTAGGCTAGCATGAGAGCTTCATGAGAGATTTGTTGAGAGGGATGGATGCTAGGGCGGCATGCTAGACCTTGTGAATCTTTCCTGGTTTGTATAGAAGATTCGGGGTTGTTTTTCGTGGCTTTTCGTGCTTGTTTTCGTGTCTTTGTTCCCGGTGTGATTCCGCGGATTTGAGTGGGTTTCTCCCCGGATTTCTTTGAGGGAAACATGGATAGATGTCTTGTGCATCTTTGTGATTGATCTTGTGCCCTCAAACGCCGGGAAACCACTTTGATTCGTGATTTTTCGTTCGGTGCTCTAGCTTTTGGTGGTGCTCAAAGGATTCGCGATTCCCGGTGATTTAGGGAGTTAGGAGGCAAGATTTTTGGGCTATAGCATCCTTGTGTGACGCTTTTCAAGTACCCAAACCCTTGTCTCTACAGCTTCAACCGTTTGGGAAATCCGATGATGATTTGGGGGAGTTGACTTTCGGGGTCGGGCGTTTTCAGCTCTGTCCGCACCTGGCGGACGGTCCGCGCGGCTAGGGTTCGTCCCGTGTTCTTCGTGTTCTTGCTCGTCTTTCGTTTCGATCCGTCGCGATTTTGGTTTTCGGTTGGACGAAGTTTCGGACGGTCCGCGGTGTTGGGCGGACGGTCCGCGGGTGCTTGGCGGACGGTCCGTGGTTCGTGGTGTGCCACTTGTGGTTCTGTTGGCTTTAACGGACGGTCCGCGGCTCAGGCCGGATGGTCCGCGGCTCGGGTGCGGACAGTCTGCGGTAACCGGCGGGACGGTCCGCGCGGCCCTTTGCGGACGGTCCGCCTGTCTGGCCGGACGGTCCGCCTGAGGCTGAGCGCTTTGCTTCTTGGTTCGATTCCTTCCCCCCTTCTTTCGTGCTTCCGCGTGTGCTTCAAGGAATCGTTCCTAGGACTAGAGGTTGATCCATAACCTCGTGGTCTTGGCGATTGGTGCGTGATTCGATCCATCGCTTGTGTGTGACCGGGATTTGAGTAGGGCATAGGCCGGGTTCTTTGGGAAGAATTTTTACCGGCTCCTATTCACTCCCCCCCTCTCTAGTCGCCATCTGATCCTTCACACATCACAAATATTGGCAAAGCAAGATCACATTTATAGACAAGCTATCTAGGATCACATCAAGTTTCAAGATACTCTCGTCAGGGCTTGTTTGGATGGAGTCATGAGAAAACAGACTGAACCAGGTAGTATCTGACCCCAACCAAGCAAGCCAAGCAGGTTTCTTAGGCAACAACACCTGACTAAAGAAGACTGAATGAGTTTGAACGTTTCTGGTCACAATAAACTCACGATGCACCACTGTAGAACTTGCCCTTTCGGTCGATGGTCTCCTTAAGAATGTACTCGCACAGCATCTCCCGGACACGCTTTACATCTTCTGTGGAAACATCTACAGGAGGTTTGAAATCTTATAAAATACAATTATTTATGAGAATACAAGTAGAAATCATTTTCTAAAATTAGATGGATAATATGACCAGAGACAAGGTTGAGCATTATTATCTACTTAAAGCATCGAGTAGTCTTAACATATGGAATGCCACATGGAATCCACACAAAGAGTACCCCCGTGGCTGCTGAGCACACTGCATCAAGTTACCAAAATGACAAGTTATGCAGTACCAAATAGGTAGGAAGGGACAATAAAAAAACCTCGGTCTTACAGCGAGATTTGTTTTGTGCTTGAGTGTGGCTTTTGGCTTTTTTTCTTTCCTTTCGTCACTCTGTACTGTACATCACCAAAGGCCCTGCATGATCAGCAATACCAATTAGAAACACTAAGAGATTGATTTTTTGTGAACAAAAAATACTGTACCAAAGGCCTTGCATGGTCATCAATACCAATTAGAAACTCTAAGATATTGTATTTTTGTGAAGAAAACCTACAAGAAACTGACCAAGTCAAAACATTTTGGAGGTCTGGGAACTTTAGCGGGGGATGTTGTTTAGCAGAATCTAGATACCAAACCTCTGTGAACTGCATACAGAAATACACAGTTCATATTTTACTTAATTAGCATACAGGGATAGGTGCTAACCATTTTGACAGGGACACAACAATATGCTTATATATCAAAGCAGAGAATAAATTCCTTCAACTGGTTCCTTGTCCAACTTAAGCAGTGTTAGATTGTGTGTTCCATATGTACATGCAACAGGAGGATAAAGCAATGGTCATGAAATTATATATGACAGTAGTGAAACAACACTCACAACACATCATGACACCAACAATAACAATATATATGACAGTAGTGAAACAATTAACACTCACAACAAAGCATAAGACAGTCTAGTTATCACTACATTCAAAGCATAGCAGAATTAAAGTATGCTAACATCTTTTATGCTTTTCATGAATTTACAGTGCAAAAATTATAGCAGCAGGGACATGAAAATGAATTTCAAAATTTTATATAACTTCATCTGTTAGCAACAATTTATTCAAAATAGACTTGGAGCAACAAAATCCATCCATTAAATCCACAGTCAATCAATTGAAGATGAACTATTAAGGCATGTTTCCCTAATCCACCTTGACATGAATATATAGTAGATTGGGTGAACTACATTATAAATCACTGAGATGCAATTCCTAATGACATTTTGTGGCCATCAGAATTAAAGTATATGCTAACAGGTCCAAAGCATAACTGTCGATTTGGTACATTCAGAGCATAGCACAATTAAAGTATGCTAACAGGTCCAAAGCATAAGTGTCGATCTGGTACATTCAGAGCATAGCAGAATTAAAGTATGCTACTGCAAAAATTATAGCAGCAGGAACATGAAAATGAATTTCAACATTTCATATAACTTCATCTGTTAGCAACAATTTATTCAAAACAGACTTGGAGCAACAAAATCCATCCATCAAATCCACAGTCAATCAATTGAAGATGAACTATTAAGGCATGTTTCCCTAATCCACCTTGACATGAACATATAGGAGATTGGGTGGACTACATTATAAACCACTGAGATTAAATTCCCAATGACATTTTGTGGCCATCAGAATTAAAGTATGCTAACAGGTCCAAAGCATAACTATCGATCTGAGCATAGCATAATTAAAGTATATGCTAACAGGTCCAAAGCATAACTGTCGATCTGGTACATTCAGAGCATAGCACAATTAAAGTATGCTAATAGGTCCAAAGCATAAGTGTGATCTGGTACATTCAGAGTATTGCAGAATTAAAGTATGCTAATAAAAAAATTATAGCAGCAGGAACATGAAAATGAATTCCAACATTTCATATAACTTCATCTGTTAGCAACAATTTATTTAAACAGACATGGAGCAACAAAATCCATCCATCAAATCCACATTCAATCAATTGAAGATGAACTATTAAGGCATGTCTCCCTAATCCACCTTGACATGAATATATAGCAGATTGGGTGGACTACATTATAAATCACTGCGATGCAATTCCCAAAATGACATTTTGTGGCCATCTGAATTAAAGTATGCTAACAGGTCCAAAGGATAACTGTCAATCTGAGCATAGCAGAATTAAAGTATATGGTAACAGGTCTGTCGATCTGGTACATTCAGAGCATAGCAGAATTAAAGTATGCTAACATCCTCGATGCTTTTCATGAATTTACAGTGCAAAAATTGTAGCACCAGGAACATGAAAATGAATTTCAACAGTTCATATAACTACATCTGTTAGCAACATTTTATTCACACAGACATGGGGCAACAAAATCCATCAATCAAAACCACAGTCAATCAATTAAAGATGAACTATCTAGGCATGTCTCCCTAATTAATCCACATTGACATGAATATATAGCAGATCGATTTTGGTGACCGATGAGAGAGAGGGTGTTGGGGGTTCAAGCGGGATTAACCTCTGTCGCGAATGAAGTAGTTGTTCTCGTGATGGTCGGAGGGGCCGGATCCACGGCGGCTCATGGCCTGAGGCGGCCGGCCAGCTCATCGTCGTGGCCGGGGACGACGTTGACGGATCCGCGTCAACCGTCTTTAGGTTGGTCGGACGTACGTCCGCATGCTAGTAACCGCGTCCTCGTCACTGTCGTCACGCAGGGAGCGGTGGGGCTGGAGAAGAGCAGGGCTGCGG
Organism: Cenchrus americanus; assembly: GCA_947561735.1. Taxonomy (NCBI): domain Eukaryota; kingdom Viridiplantae; phylum Streptophyta; class Magnoliopsida; order Poales; family Poaceae; genus Cenchrus; species Cenchrus americanus. The sequence continues at coordinate 156,376,019 of OX387244.1, forward strand.
CGGGGAGAGAGCGGCGAAGGCGAGCGGGGCGACTGGTGGCGGCTGTGGGGAGAATTCGGGCATTGTGGATCTGTCTAGCGAGGAGCTGAATATGAACGGCACGCATAACTGTGTTTAATGAAACTACTGGCGTGCCCTTGACGGCTCTATGCAGCAATTTGAATTTCATGGGCACTATAGTAAATATAGGTGGGAAATTTTGAGCAACCCGCGCACGGTTCGCCTGCTAACGCTGACGAGTGGGCCAGTGTCAGGGAGAAGATGGTTAGTGAACCCGGATCGCCATTGTCGGGAGTTGGGTCAGCGGTTATCTTTTTTATATTGGCTGTTGACGCTGCGCGTGGGCCTGTCACAATTTTTTTTGGAATGAACTTGCTTCCCTGATTTATTAGATCCCATAAAACAGCACCTAAAAAATCATAAAAATACGAACAATTCATATTTGGACATTTAGTATTTGAATAAAATATCAACAGTCACACTTGCGTGCCCAAGATTCTTAGAATCTGTTTTTACATCCCATGTTAATGATGTAACAATTCTACTAACATCTAGTGTGCTCTAAAAATCTACAAATTGACATGCCAACATAATTTGGGTACCTAGAATTGTCTTCAAAATTTCAAATGGTTTAGATGAAGCAATTATATACTTGTGTACAAATGTCTACATCTCTCAAATAGTTTCCTAAAATGTTTGGTTGAACATTAAAGTTTTCTACACTTTGCAACATGTTCGAACTCATATGCATTTGAAAACGTAACAAAACCTTGTGTTCACCTTAAGCTTACGAAATGTAAAGTTCCATCACTAATGGTTGTGTAAAACAAATATTATTTGTATGTGGTACTTACAAAGAACAAAATAAGGCATATAAACATCACTCAACAAATGGAGACTACACTAAACAATGAAATTAATGAATAGATGGTGATTTTAGAAAAATTTAGAAAAAAATATCAAATTTGGTCTAAAACAACGAAGAAATACTTGTCACAACATTTGGTTGCAGATTAAAAGGAGAAATAGGAACTGTTCTTCATTTGAATAGAACTGGCCCCCACAGTCATTTGAATAGAACAAAGGAGGAAGCAGAGGGCACCACCGACATCCCGACTTCCCGATAAAATCAAATCCGTGTTTTGTAATATCTAATAATTCACATTCAAGATAGATAATGTTCATATTGATGCTTGCGCCTACATCCCGATGTTCATCCTGCTAACGGTGTACTCCACGGTAGGGCAGAATTTACGCGTCCAGAGGTCGAACTCGGCACTCGGCACTGTAGTAGTGGACGATCTCTTTGGTATCCGGCCCGTAGCGCCTACATCCCGCTTCCGAAATGCAGATGTGGGGATTCTGGACGGCAGCAACGGAATGTTGTCGTCGTCGTCGCCGTCATCAAGCCAATACAACCACGCAATGTTGTCGAGATCCTGCTTGACGAGGTAGCGCAGCCGCTGCAGGTTGCGGTTCTTCCACCGGCCGTTAGGGGGCGACGGGCCGCCGCTGATTTCCAGGAGTAGTGCCATGGCTTCGGGGTCCACCAGGTTGCAACAGTACTTCAGCATCGCTAAAAAGTACTTGGCACCAGAGTCTTCTGCAGCGGCGGCATCTTCGATGAGCTTCAGACCCTTACCGGGGTTCCGCCGCCTCATCAACCTCACCATCCCCTCGAAGCACAATGCCTCCGGATGATTAGCCTCGTGGAAGTGCCGCTCAAAGCATGACCTGACGTAGTGATTCTTGCACAGCGAACGAAGATCACACAACGACACGTGCAGTAGTAACTCATCGGAGTTGCAGATGCGCCGGAAGGTGCCGCAGATTTTATTGCGAAGGTTTAGAAAATGGAAAACCGCCAAATCCTTGATGGAGTGGATGATGATCTTGGTGAGAAGTTCATCTGGCAGCAGCAGCATCAAGCACACCGCGGCGACCATCAAGGAGAATGGAGGAAATAGCACAGCGACGGGGTTTGGAATTTGAATGGCGACGAGGGCTGAAGTTGGCGGCGATGAGGGATGAAGTTGGCAAGGAGGATTGAAGTTGAAGAGGGATGAAGTTGGCGACTAGGATTGAAGTTGAAGGAGGCCACGAGCAGCTCGAGGGTTGAAGGTTGAAGATGGCGCCTCGGCCATGTCGTAATAAAACAATAAATGAAAATTGAAAAGGCACCGCAGTTTGGCTGCTGCCATTAACAAGTGGGCCCGACATCATTGCCCCGCCCCTTCTCCTTCCCGCCTAAGTGAAAGGCGACGCGTGGCTTCGCGCCTGAGACGGAGCCCGATGCGCAATCAAGTGGCACCTACTGGCAGTAATGGAGTAGTGGGTGGGGGCAGAGGCACCTGACGGTTCCGCGTCTTGTCAATATAACTCCCTCGCCCAATCGCCCTCCCCTGCTTTCTCCCCTGCTTCTTTTATAAGCTTATCATCTTTTTATTCACTTCTTCATCCTCCTCGCGATTCACCACTACAAATCTTCGGTCACCGAGATAAGGAGGAGATGGCGTCGAGGAGCCCACCGCCGTCGAAGCGGGGACAAAGGGAGGACAACGACAACGAAAGCCGCCGTCGGAAGAAGTTGGAGAAGGGGAAGGAGCCGGCGGCGAAGGACGCCGACGAGGAACCGCTCTTCGATGACAATAAGTTTGCCACCAAGCTGCTCAGGAGTGCCTTCAGAAATCTTGAAGGTATTGGCGAGGCCTTCGACATCAAGGCGCATCATGATGCGTACAAGGACCTGACCTTGAATGGTCTCGCCTTCAGGATCCACGGGTTGGCTGAGAAGCTTGAGAACCTCCCTGTGGTCAAGCGGGCTCCCCGCCGCCACTTCTTCTTCGACGACCGCGGCTCCGATGGTGACGACGGCAGCCACAACGATGACGGCGGCGACGACGGCAGCCAAGGCGGCGAAGGCGGGAGTCCGACTAATTGATAGACTCCTCTACCAATTAGTAACAATAATGTCTATGTGCTTTTGTGTTTTTGTCCAGTTCTTGGACATGGACTGCTTAGTTTGTCTGTCGAACATGAACTGCTTAGTTAACAAGCTTGGTTATTAGATTTTGTATGTCATGAACTCGATCTAATATATGCGAGATTAACTGGAGATCTGTTGTGACGAATTAGATCTGCTGACGATGACGCTGACTCCGACGCGTGGGCCAGTGTCATTGGCGACGATGGTTAGTGAACCCGGATCGCATTTGTTGGCAATTGGGTCCGGGCGGGCAGGCAACGGTTATCTTTTTTATATTGGCTGCTGACGCTGACGCGTGGGCCTGTCACAATTTTTTTGGAATGAAACTTGCTTCCTTGAATTATTAGAGCCCATAAAATAACACCTAAAAAATCATAAACATACTAACAATTCGTATTTGGACATTCAGTATTTGAATAAAATATCAACAGTCCAACTTGTGTGCCTAAAATTCATATATTTCGTTTTTACACCCCATGGTAATTATATAATAATTCTAATAGCATCAAATTTTCTCTAAAAAAATCTACAAATTGACTTGTCAACATAATTTGGGTACCTAAACTTGTCTTCGAAATTTCAAGTGGTTTAGATGAAGGAATAATATACTTGTGTACAAATGTCTTCATCTCTCACATAGTTTCCTAGAATGTTTGCTTAAACATTGAAGTTTTCCACACCTTGCAACATGTTCCAACTCATATGCATTTGAAAACTTAACAAAACCTTGTGTTCACCTTAAGCTTACGAAATGTAAAGTTCCATCACTAAATATCATTTGTATGCTGTACTTACAAAGAACAAAATAAGGCATATAAACTTCACTCAACAAACAGAATGTACACTAAACAATGAAATTAATGAATAGATGGTGATTTTAGAAAAATTTAGAAAAAAGTATAAAATTTGGACTAATAACGACGAAGAAATACTTGTTACAACATTTAATTGCAGATTAAAAGGAGAAATGGGAACTGTTCTTCGTTTGAATAGAACCGGGCCCCACAGTCATAAGCGACGCGGGGCTAATAACCCGCGTCGGATTTGCTGCTCTCCCAAAATTTTACACAGATAATTCGAGCATCATACAAAAGCTAATCTACTACTATTGATTTCCTATTCTCTGTGCGAACTTAACCATTTCGTAGCGCAGCCTACAGTCTTCGCTGCAAAACAAAGAAATTCGAAGCCATCTTTTTTCCACGCCGCAGCCGTCGCCGGTGCCTGCGCACGGCTGATCGCCGCGCAGCATAACAAGGAATGCTTTGTAAGCTGTGGGGTTCCACACCCAAGAAATCTCATCTACATTGGAATCACTACCTCTGCAGCTCTGCTCTCAGCCATTGAGTAGCAACAGTTTCGCCATTGACCGTCTTGGGAACCTCTTCCCGTTTCCTGTGCTCTTGATCTTATCCCTTCCTCTCTTTTTTGGAGATGTTGACTACATTGGATGTTTGGATGGGGGTGTTAGTGTTAGTTTGTAGCAAACTAACACCAAAACTAACACTTTGGAGCCAAACACATGTGTTAATTTGGAGGTGTTAAAAACTACCACTAACAGTAACACTAACATCTACCATCCAAACACGACCATTGGAGACGATGTTTGCTTACTCCGATTATCATTTAATTCTACATTGGAATCACTGTACCTCTGCATCTCTGCTCTCAGCCATTGACTAGCCACAGTTTCCCGACCGTCTTGACTGTCTTGGGAACCTTCATGGCCGCTTGTGCTCTTGATCTTATCCCTTCCTTGTTTTTTCTATAAAAAGGCACCGACGCCTTTCGGTCCTCCTCACTTCAAGTTGCTTCCTTCTTCTCTAGATCTAGATCTAGCTATATGGTTCCTTCTTCTGATAGGAGTACAATAAAGTGAGTCACTTGCTTCTTTCTTCTCTAGATCTAGATCTAGCTAATATATGGTTCCCTCTTCTGATACAATAAAGCGAGGCACTTGCTTCCTTCTTCTCTAGATCTAGATCTAGCTATGGCACAAAGAATAGATCTTGTAGGGCGCAAGCTTTTGTTTTCTTTCTTCTTCCTCCTCCTCGATCTCTTAGTTGCTAAAAGAATTCTTGTGACAGGGGGGTGACTGGGTTGCTCATCCCTCGAACACAGCTGTGAGAAGAATTCTTGTGACATACCCCTTGCTCGTAGCTGTGTCCGGGGAAGGTAGCCCAGAACCTCCTGGCATCAGGATGTAGAAGCCGATGGAAAGCTTGCTGCAACTTCTCCATCACACTTGGGCTTCCTTTTGCTTTCCCCATCTCCTCCAGGAGGAGGGATTTTTAAGGGATATGTTTCCACCCTCTTTGTATTATTTTTCCTCTCTTGTGTTCACTTGGAAGATAAGGAAGCAGCCACCTACTAAAACCTTGCATGTGCATCTTTGCAACACAAGCCCTACCACAGTTAGGGTTGTCTTCACGTAGTTGTCGTTTGTGCTCATTGGCAAATGGTGTAATTACGTGCAGTTGTTGTATCACGGTGAAATGAGCCTTTTCGAAGGCATCTGCATCCAGAGTGACTGACCATTTCCCCATGGTCCCAACACCTGAAAGCCTACCTTCATACCGTGAGAGAGGCACACCAATGGGGTTTTGTGGGTCCATATAACCCATGGCCCACTCCACTGCTTCGATGGTCTCATAGCCACGAACAATGGCTCCCTCCGGAATAACCTGTTATGTACCAATGATTTCAGGAATCCATAGAACCTCTCATATGGAAACATCTGATGAAGGTAAGATGGGCCAAGGAACCAGATTTCACTCGCGAGGTGTGTTGTTAGATGCAGCATGAGATCAAAGAATGACGGTGGGAAGGTAGCTTCAAGCAGGCAAAGGGTCTTCAAATGCCTCCTCTCCAAGTCCAATAGTTTTTCCTCATCAATCACCTTCTATTCTATTGCATTGAAAAATAACACAAGCTCGTGACAGCGTCGCGAAACCAGTTCTGTCTTGATACCTCTAAGTGCAACATGAAGAAGAGCTGTCATCAATACATGACAATCATGTGATTTCATCAAGTTGAAATTCGTTTTCATGTCCTTCACTTACACTAGCCTCTTGAAGTTTGATGAGTAGCCTGAAGGTACTTTCAAATCATGCAAAAACTGACAGAATTATTTTCTCTCTGCCTTTGACAAGGTGGTTGCAGCAACAGGAAGGTTCGTCCCCGTCTCTGTTTCCTCTGCATGGAGCTCCGGCCTAATGCCCAACTCTTTAAGATCCTCCCTTGCATTTTTATGATCTTTTCCTTTGGGCTTCTGTTGTAGCCATGTTCCGCAAGTATCTTCACAAACATTTTTCTTGACGTGCAAGTTGTCAATCGAATGACGCACATCCAACATCGGCCAATACTCTAGCTCCCAAAGAATTGATTTCTTGTTCCACATTCCTTCTTCTTCTTCACCATCTCGTTTCTTTCTTTTGCCAAGGGTTTTTTTATTCAGTTTGGGTAACTCCTCGATAGGTTTGATGTCCTTGACTTTCAAGTGGACCAGATCTCTAGTCACATGCAATGGTGCCTCTCGATTCTCCTTTTCCCCATTAAACTGACAATCCATGGCCTGGTATGGATGTTTCTTGCTGAGGAAATGACGGTGCCCCATAAATACGTATTTATTTGAATGTCTTAGCCATATTGCACAAGTATCTTCCAAGCAGTGTGGGCAAGCTGCACCTTTCCTTTTACTCTGGCCAGAGAGGTTGCGCTGAGCCGGATTGTCGTTGATGGTGGTAAACAATATGTCATGCATTGTGAACTTCTCATGCTTGTACTCATCCCAAACCTCTGGCACACCAGGCTTCCACAATATCTTCAATTCATCAACTAGTGGCCTTAAATAGACATCAATATGGTCGCCAGGTTGCTTTGGCTCAGAGACCAATATTGTCAGCATCATATATTTCTGTTTCTTGCATAGCCAGGGTGGAAGGTTGTACAATGCCAGCACGACAGGCCACGTGCTATGTGTCGAGCTCTGGTTACCGAATGGGTTCACGCCATCTGTGCTCATAGCAAATTGTATGCTCCTTGCGTCGTCAAACCATGGGAAGTGGGTATTAATGTTACCCCATTACGTTGCATCTGCGAGGTGCCTAAACTTGCCATCTTTCTTATAATTAAGCTCCTTTCGGCCTTCGTCATGCCAATGCAAGAGTTTGGCCTCCTTTCGTGTTGCGAACCATCTTCTCAGCCGAGGAATGATGCAAAAATACCATGCCACCCTCACAGGAGCCCCATCTGTTAGCCTTCTTCTTCTTGCCTCTGATCTCGCCGGGCTCATTCTCGTTATTAGCATTATTATCATCTCCACCATCCTTTTTCCTCTTGTACCGATCATAGCAACACTTTGGGCACTTGTCAAGGTCTGCATAATCTCCACGGAACAATACACAACTGTTCTTGCATGCATGTATTTTTTCAACCTCTATTCCGAGAGGACAGATTATCTTCTTCGCCTCATAGACAGACTCTGCTATTTGGTTTCCTTCAGGTAGCATGTCTTTAAGAACATCCAATAGATGCTTGAAACTTTTGTTGCTCCAACCATGATCTGCCTTAAGTTGCAGAAGTTTTAGATCACCAGAAAGGTGAGAGCAATCAGGATAGAGGGGTTTCTTTGAATCTTTAATGAACTGCTTCAGCCTCGCTAATTCAAAAGGTGTGTACACTCGTTGAAACTCAATATCCCGCAACATTTTATCAACATTGTGCACACGTTGCAACACCTCACCATCATCGAAGCCCCTAACTTCTTGATCAGTGATATTCTCAGGTCTCAACACATTTGGTGGGAATAATGGTTCATTTCCCTCAAAAAGTCCACTGTCATCAAGATCTTCATCATGGTTAGCATGGTGTCGCACTTCACCTTCATTTAGGCAACCTGCTTCGAGTTCATTAAGGCCTTCCTCACCATGTTTATTCCAACACGTGTAATGTTTTGTGAAACCACATGTGACCAAATGATGAAAAATGATTTCCCGTTGTGCGAATTTCTTTTGGTTGAGCCAATCAATACAGGGGCAAAGCATTGCCTAAACACCATGGTTTCTCATATCCGCCTCTGCTTGATTTAGAAAACCATTGACCCCGCTTAAGAAATTTTCCCAATCTTCTTGGGGCTGTCTGTACATCCAAGCCCGAGCAGCAGACGCCATCTGCATTCCTTACACCAAATGAGCATAATTCATCACACATAAAGACAGCTGAAGAATTTCAATAAAATGGGCCAATTAATTTCCACCTAGACGAGGACTTTCTACACGAGCCGAGCGCGGCCTTGGAGGAGGATCGGAGGCGCGAAGGCGGCGCGGTCGATGTCCACTCTGGCCCCTTTCGCCGTCGCGCAATCCTAAGAGCGCGCGCAGCTGGCGGTGGCGAACGGAACAGGCCGGCAGGGACATCTGAGCACACAGATCGAGCGATTGACCTTCTGAGGAGGGAGAGAGCGAGTGTTGTTGTCGGAACAGGAGTGGCCTAGCTTCTGCGGAGAGAGAGCGAGTGGTGTTGAAAGGATAAGACACATACACACAGACGAGATAACAACATGCGTCTCCGATGTGAGAAAAAAGGCGACCCTGGGAGCCAATCAAAGGAGACGCATCCTACAAGCATGCATCTCCAGTACGAACTTATCGGTAACGGACTTTAAGCCCGTTACCAATACGGCAGCGATCAGTAATGGACTTAAGCAGCCCGTTACTGATAGGGCATTGATCAGTAACGGACTTTACAAGCCCGTTACTGATAGGTTGAACATTTGTAACGGACTCTTTTAACATCCGTTGCAAAGAATTTATGTAACGGGCGTTTAAGAAGCCCATTACCAGAAGTCCACATTGGTAACGGGCGTTGTGGAGGTCAACCCCGAGGTCGTCCTGGCGCGCTTATAGGTAACGGGCGCCAGACAACAACCGTTACAGATGTGGGTGGATGTAACAGGCGTTAAGGGCCCATTACAAATGCTGTGTGACCTATTTGAGGTTTTCATGTAGTGACGACAACCGGGTGAACATGAGGAGGAACACGAGGACATGCTTCCAGTGCGGCAAGCCAGGACACTTCGTCGCCGACAGCCCGGAGAAGGTCGAGAACAAGGATGGCTACAAGCACAAGTCATGAATGGATGGCAAGTACCGGTCGAGGCGTGATCACAAGAACAGGCACAAGAACAAGAACAATGACGAGCGGCGATCGAGGAAGAAGGAGAGCTGAGGCAAGGCCCGAGCGATGGTTGGAGCGAGCGATGTCGACTCCAGTTCCGCACACTCCACCTTGAGCTCAAGCAGCAGTGAAGATCGTCTCAAGGGCAGGAAGTCGTCCAAGAACCTGAGCGGGCTGAGCTGCTTCGCTAGAGACGGCTTCTGCACCATGGCGCTGAGCTCCGGCAGCAAGAAGAGCACACAGAGCGACCCAGACTCTGACTCCGACGATAAGGTGCATGATGAACTCCCCTTCTTGCGTCAGGAGAATGAACGGCTTGGCTTGTTGCTTCATAATCGTGATTACATGCTTAGAGAGGCTAAGAAAATGAGGAAAGAGCTTAAGGCTTCACTCGAGGATGCTAGGACTAGAGTGGCTAAGCTAGAAACACAGAATTTGGATGCTAAGCTGGAAATTGATTCTCTGAAAGCTTCACCTGTTGTTTCTGATGATGTTGAATATGTTGATTGCTCTATTTTTCCTTGCTGATCTTGCCCTGTTTAAAGAAAAGCATGCCTCCAAGTGTGAGGAACTAGATGTGCTTAGGGTTGAAGTGGTTGAGCTTAAGTTTAGATCTGCTTTGCTAGGTGCTTCTACTTCTTGCCCTGTTTTGCATGAGAAAATTGATGAGATGCATGCTTATACTGTTTCTCTTGAGACTAAATTGAAAGAACCAATTCCTACATCTTGCTCTACATGTGAATTGCATGCTTTGAAGAATCTGGAACTTGCACATTATGTTGATCGTTTGCAGGATGAGAATGATGAGTTGAGAAAGTTGATGGGTTGGTTGTCTGGTCATGAGCCTCAGTTGAGGATAATGATCGAGACATTCAAGAGGCAGAATGGTGAGGGACTTGGGGCAAACAAGGTTGGTGAGGGAAGTGGAGAAAACATTCCAGAGCCACCAAAAACCCACCACAAAAATGATTTCCCTCCTAAACCTAACAATCTCAGGAACCGACTAGACACAACACCAGCTCCACCCGTGTTTCCTCCACAAACAAATGATTTCCAAAAGCCTATCAAGTTTGTGAGCACTTCAGGAAAAGTGTTCTTTGGGAAAGAGAGTGAGAAGGCTAGTGAGGAGAAACCGGTTGAGAAGAAGAGTGGAGAGAAACCAAGTGATCAGCCCCAACCCAAGCCTAAACCCAAGCTTGTGAGGTTTCATTGTGGCTATTGTGGAAGAGATGGCCATAAGGATGAGTTTTGCTTCAAGAGGAAGCGAGAGGAGAGAATGGCGAAGGAGTGGGCTAACAAGGACAAGTACCACCCATCCAGTGGTGTACTTGAGCCTCATGTGCAAATGCCCAGAGCTAAGGCGAGTGTGAGAACAGTTCCGGCTTGGGGAGAGCGAAAGGCTGCAGGAAGTGCTGCTGGAGGTGTGAAACTGGTCAGACCAGTTTTGAAACCGGTCGGACCGATTTGGGGTCTGCAGGGGGGCAAGTTTGGTTTTCGTGCTCGTGAGGAGTCTCGGTTTGTCTCAGGTGGTCGTGGTTCTGGTGGTTGGTCTGGAGAGTCTACAGGTTGTCAGTTTGCTAGGCGTTCTCCCTCTCGTGCTCAATACGGGAATGGGAGGAGTCGTAGCTTTGAGATGGAGAGGAGGGACGATCCACGGTTCTCCTTTCATGGTTTTTGGTCCTCCTCCAGGCAGAGAGGGTTGGTTCCCTTGGAGTGGTTACCGGGGTGGTGTTCGTGGAGGTAGTTTTGATATGAGAGATGCTTTGGAGTGTGCTAACCTCACTTTCGAGCAAATGGCTCGGCACTGGTTTTACACTTTCGAACATTTGGTTGATTGACTCCGGTTGCTCGAGGCATGTGACCAGAGACAAGGGGTGGTTCTCAAGTCTCGTCCCAGTGGTGACAAAGAGGTATATCACCTTTGGGGACAATGGGCGTGGGCGTGTGCTTTCAAAAGGTGAGATTAAGGTGAGTGACAAGATCACGCTCAAGCGTGTTGCTCTTGTTCAATCGCTTGGGTACAAATTGCTTTCTGTGTCCCAGCTGTTGGATGAGGATTTTGAGGTGTTGTTTTGGCCTGGTGGTTCTCGGATTTTGGACTCTCGAGGGGACCTTGTCTGTATGGTCGTTCCCGAGGGTCAAGTGTTTCGAGCTGATTTTTCTCAGTCTTCTGGTGTTGAGCATTGTTTCTTGGTTGGTTCTTCGAGTGAGTTGTGGAAGTGGCATAGGAAGTTGGGTCACTTGAGCTTTGACCTTTTGTCTTGCTTGAGTAAGCTCAATTTGGTCCGAGGATTGCCACAGTTGAGGCTTGAGAAAGAGATGGTGTGTGCACCGTGTAGGCATGCCAAGATGGTAGCCTCTTCTCACCCGCCTCTCACTGATGTGATGACAGAGCGTCCATGTGAGCTGCTCCATATGGACCTTGTTGGCCCAGCTCGTGTGCGATCCGCGGGTGGGAAGTGGTATGTCCTTGTTGTGGTGGACGATTACTCTCGGTATGCGTGGGTGTTCTTTCTTGAGGATAAGGGGGAGACGTTTGGTTTTGTTCAAGATCTTGTCTTGGGGTTGAGGAACGGAGGCACGGAGATGCCATATGAGCAATCCGCAGTGACAATGGCTCAGAATTCAGAAACTCTTGTTTTGAAACCTTTTGCCATGACTTGGGTCTTGAACACCAGTTTTCGAGTCTCTATACGCCTCCCCAGAATGGTGTTCTGGAAAGGAAAAATAGGACCTTGTGTGAGATGGCTCGGACGATGCTTGATGAGTATAGGACTCCGAGGAGTATCTGGGCTGAGGCGGTGAATACCGCATGCTATGTGTCAAACAGGATCTTCCTTCGAGTGCATAAGAAGAAAACGTGCTATGAGTTGATGCACGATCGCACACCCAAGGTGAGTCACTTCCATGTCTTTCGTTGCAAGTGCTTTATGATGAAGAAAGGGAAAAAGTTGGATAAGTTTGAGGCTAGGTCGGTCGATGGTATTTTCTTTGGTTATGCATCTCTTTCTAGAGCATATCGTGTGCTCAATCTTGAAACTAACCAAATCGTGGAGACTTGCGAGGTAACCTTCGACGAGACACAGCCACGTAGTCAGCTTGTTTATGAGTGTGCAGGTGATGATGAGCTTTGCGAGGAGATCTTTCAAGAGGAGGAGCATGAACATGGAATCGATGAAGATTGCGGTGGTGTGCCCCCGGCTGAACATGTACCTACTACTTCGACTACAGTGGTGGACGGCCCCTCTCCTACACCTACGATGACGAATCAAGATCGAGGAGAAGCTACAGTTGAGGGGGAGGTAGCATCAAGGCGAGAACCTCCCCGGCGAGTACAAGTGGATCACCTAGCTTCAAGGATCATCGGTGAACATGAATGAACGTACTACACGGTCGAGGATTCGAAACAATTCTCATTTTGCTCATGCTGCATTTGTTACCACCTTTGAGCCCAAAGACATTGGACACGCATTATCTGATCATAATTGGGTTAATTCGATGCATGAGGAGTTGGAGAACTTTGAGAGGAATCAGGTTTGGGAATTGGTTGACCCTCCCCCAGGGTGTAAGCCGATTGGAACAAAGTGGGTGTGGAAGAACAAAGAGGGAGAGAAAGGTGAAGTGGTGAGAAACAAGTCTAGGCTTGTTGCTCAGGGGTTCAGTCAAAAGGAGGGGATCGACTACGAGGAGACCTTTGCCCCCGTAGCCCGTTTGGACGCGATAAGGATCCTTCTAGCTATTTCCATGGCTAAAGGGTTCAAGTTGCACCAAATGGATGTGAAGAGTGCTTTCCTGAATGGTGTGTTCGAGGAAGAAGTGTATGTGAGGCAACCACCGGGGTTTGAGAGTGAGAAGTACCCCCACCAGGTGTACAAGTTGAGGAAGGCGCTTTATGGGTTGAAGCAGGCGCCTAGAGTTTGGTATGGTAGGTTGAGGGGTTCTTGTTTAAGAGAGGTTTTGAGATGGGGAAGGTTGATCAGACCTTGTTTCTACTTAGGCAGGGCAGAGATATCCTGATTGTGCAGGTGTACGTGGATGATATTGTCTTTGGTGGCTCGTCTAACTCTCTTGTTGCAAGGTTTGCAGAGGATATGAGAAGGGAATTCGAGAAGAGCACGATGGGCGAGTTGCAGTTCTTCCTCGGGCTACAAATCAAGCAATCAAAGGAAGGAACATTTGTGCACCAAGCTAAGTACACCAAGGACATTGTGCGAAAGTTCAAGATGGAGGACTCCAAGTCTATGGCGACGCTGATGAGTATGACTACAGCTCTTGATGCGGATGAGGAAGGTGAACACATGGACCAGATGGAGTACCGAAGAATGATCGGGTCACTCCTCTACTTGACGGCGACGAGGCCGGACATCCAATTCTCGGTATGTCTGTACGCTCGTTTTCAAGTGTCTTCGTGGACTTCGCATCGGCAAGTAGTGAAGCGAATTTTCAGGTACTTGCGTCACACTCCCGACTTCTGCCTTTGGTACTCCGCGTCCTCTTCTTTGGCTCTTCATGGTTTTTCGGATGCGGATTTTGCCGGGTGTCGGTTGGATAGGAAGTCCACTTCTGGGACTTGACGGTTTTTGGGTTCTTCTTTGGTGTCTTGGTCTTCCCGTAAACAGTCGAGTGTTGCTCAATCCACTACCGAGGCAGAGTACGTTGTCGCTGCTAGTTGTTGCTCTCGGCTCCTTTGGATCACATATACCATGAGTGACTTTGGTGAGGAGTATACCCACGTTCCACTTCAGTGTGACAGCACCAGTGCCACAAGCGTTGCAAAGAACCCAGTGCTCCACTCCAAAACCAAGCACATAGAAGTGAGGTATCATTTTCTGAGAGACGACGTAGAGAAAGGAAACATAGCTTTGATCCATGTACCCACACATGACCAAGTAGCTGATATTTTCACCAAACCCCTAGATCAAGCAACTTTCACTCGTTTGTGGGGGGAGCTTGGTGTGTGTTTGATTTCTTGAGTTGGGTGTGTGGGAGCTCCTTTGTAGCATATGTATAGCTTTCCTTTGTGCATTTCTTGCATTTGGCATGGCATATGTAACATGATGTATAGGCATCCTTGTATCTTAGATTGCATGCATTTTGTATCATATGCATTTTGTAGGAAAAGATTCTCTCATATACATTGTTCACCATGATGTGCAATATATGATCTTGTGAGCTAGTTTGGTATGCTATGGCTAGTTTGGCTTAGCTCTTGATGATCTTCATTTATATCCATGGTTGATGGCTATGTTTTTGAAAAGTGTCACATATTTGCTCTCTCATGTGTAAATGCCTTTATATGATCTTGACATGTTTTAGTGGCTTGGTTATGCTTAATTTGTGGTTGGATAGCTAGTTTATTGATCATATAGGGCCAAAGGCTCATTTGCCATCATGAATGTTTAGCCCTCTTGCTTTATCTTGTGCAGGGGCATAAGTTTCTTTTTGTTGTAAAGACATTTCATGTACCAAATATGAATCTGAAAATGAGATGTAAAATGCTTGGAAAATTTGCTCCCATGTCATATGTGCTAAATTTAATTTGCTTTGGGTGCTAAACCGTTGCATGATGCCTACCAATGAGAAGTCTCATACATAGAATTAGGCACATGGCTCGGTGGCTTTGACATGACATGAGGTACTTGTGGGTGTTTGTGATGGTCTTATGATTAGAATAGTCGTCCTAGCATGAAGTTTGTATGGCTTTGCCATTTTGATATGTTTTGCTCATGTTTAGGACTTTGCTCATGAGAGGGTAACTTTTTGCAAAATTTCTCAATTCTATCTTAGCTTCGTCCGTTGGTTGTCAAACTTGGTAATCATGAAGTTGATGTCATTACGTAGCTGTAGAGTATCTAACTTGCTCATTTGGACATGTGTAGCATCTTGTGATGAATTTTGTGTACTTGAGAAGCTCTAGGTTCATGTTTTCAAATTTGAGCCTTGATTCGTGCATTGTCAACAAGGGGGAGAAAGAAAGGTGGAGAAAAGTTGCATTGCATCCCTAGAACCTATCCCAAGAGTCAAGGGGAAGCTTGTGCATTTATTTTGTATTTTTGGCTTTTGGGGGGTGTGGTCTGCTGTACGAAATCGGCCTGACCGGTTTTGGGAACCGGTCTGATTGGTTTGTGCCCAGGGTTGGCACTTGTTCAGGGGGAGTTTGCATATGTGTAGGGGGAGCTCTTGTTTGCTTTGGTGGTTTGTGCTCTTTGCTTGAGCATGGTTTTGTCTCGGATGTATCGAGCCGTTGCCCTTGCCTAAGGTGTCCGAGACTTGTCTTCTTCAAGTGATCTTGCTCTTTGCCTTTTCTCGGCTTTCGATCACTTGTTGGAGTTTCTTCTTTTTGTTTGTTTATTTTATTTTTTCCTTTTATCTGATTACCAAATGTGTGTGTTGTCAATGCACTCATCAAGGGAGATATTGAGGACCATGTGTGGTTCGAGGACCAGTGAATGGTCGCTTCCTGGTGTGATGAGTGATTGACAACATTGTGTGGACTAATTCTTGGCTAAGTATTGCAGGTGCAGGTTGCGGCTTAACTCGTGTTGGTGCAGGTGAAGAACAAGCGCGAAAGGTCGTTGCCGGTGAGGCCTCCAGGTGTGGAGAAGACAAGCAGGCTTCGTTCGAGGGACCCGGTGGCCAGCGGGGTCAAGTGCGAGCCGCATGGTGGCAACAATAGCAAGATGAAGTCAGTGGACAGTTTCTTAGTTGAGCCGCAAAACCAAGGTCGAGCCGGGACTTCGTGGGAGCCAAGTCATGAGTGGTGATTGACGGAGGCTACATCAAGTTCGCGGGGTTTGCGGTGGTTCACCAGAAAATCACCGGGTTACTTGGCTGAGCCACAAAGCCGAGACCAAACACCGGGCGTGGCTGTCTGGCCAAAACCGGCCTGACCGGTTTGGAGAACCGGTATGGCAGGTTTGGGGTCACAAGGCGCCGGAAGCTTCGAGGCGGAGGACACGCGTCGGGATCGCAAGGCTTGCGTCGAGGCTACGCGAAGTGCGGTCGCCGGGCATCCGCCCGATGGTGCTACGAAGATAAATTCCCAAAGTGCCCTTGGTGGGCGTGTATCCTAGTTTAGGGTTTTTGGGGAGTTTCTGGATAGAACCGGCCTGACTTGTTTGCTAAACCGTTCTGACTGGTTTCCCCTGCCTGCGTGAGGCTAAGTCCAACAGAAGCGGTCTGACCGGTTTTAGAAACCGGCCTGACCGGTTTGGGCTGCCAGCAGTCGTGTCGTGTGTGTTTCCACTGCGTGTGTGATGTGGCTGTTTGTTGGGTCTTGCTCCTAGGTTCAGTAGCACTTCAATGGCTGCGTGAACTTGGCAAGAGAAGCTTACGGAGGTGCACGAGTGAAATCAGGTTCATAGGCCGAATTCTTGAATAGAATTTTTATCAGCTCCCATTCACTACACCCCTCTCTGGTTCGCCGTTTCAGTCCTTCACTTTTGGAGCCACCGTTCTTTCACAACGCACTCCTATTGTGGGTTAGCCTAGGGTGAGTCCAAAGGATAAGATGAAAACGCTCGGTAGGTCGGGTATGCACCTCTAGCCACCATGGCTACAAGAACATCCTATGCAATCTATCCAGAATAGATTGGAGAAAAAGAAGACCCAAGCAAAGATAAAGTCATAGTGAAAACACTTGATTGCTAGAAATCAGAATCAAACTTGCAAATTCAACATGAGAGTATAATACATGGACCAGATCACCACCGGGATCCTACCTCGACCTTGATCCTAGCTCCAGGAACTCCGACGTGGTCTTCCATGCAAGGTTCCCACGTTGGCTAGGGGAACCCTAGTCATCCATCTCAACCCTCTCCTCTCCGGAACGGTGTCCCTCCCTTCTCTGCTCCTCGGCAGTGGATGGCGAAAGAATTGATGTGTGGCTCTTGGCCTCGGGACTATAAATAGTCCGAATGGCGGCTAGGTCAAAAGGGGGTGTGACTGGGCCCCGAAGTGGGTTGGGTTGACCGACCTGGGCCCACTTCGGCCCAACCCACGTCCTCGTTCGGTGGTGTTGCTTCCCGAGCCTTCTAGAGTCTTCTCCCTTCTGTATGTGGGCCCTTGACGTTAGTTTCTCCGCGGTTTAGATGAAGCTCCTTGTCCCGCAAGATTCGGCATTTTCTATCTGGGTCCTCGGAGTTTTCCGTCTTCACGGGTTGGTCCTTGGGCTTCTTGGAGTCAGGTTCACTTCATTGCTTGACTTGTATCAAACTTCGAGGTCTTGTCATGAGGTGCTTGATGAACTTTACCCGGAAGTCTTGCTTTCAACGCTAAATTCCTTCATAAACACTAAACTCCAAAACCGACATGCACAAACGAACTTGTTGTACCAAGGGGGTTAGTACTAATGGATAAGATACAAAATTCATGCCAACACAAAAGGTAAACTCATGGCTAAGTTGACGGAAATTCACTGTCAACATCTCCCCCATGCTTAAACCTTGCTCGTCCTCGAGTAAGCCTTCGATGGATATCATCGTTGCCCTTCATTATTTGAACCCTGCACTTGATCATACACGAGAAAACATAAAGCTCTCAAAAGTTTAGTTTGTTAAAGTTTCATAATGTACTAGCCTTCATCCCTACGGAGGGCAGATTATTAATTAAGCTTGTCCCAAAGTATTAACATGCTCCCAAAATTCAAACGGATCTCAGAAATTTTGAAATAAAGAACGAGATGAAAAAGAGCTAAACCAAGTTCTAAAATTTTAACCACCTTGCATCTTGCTTATGAACTCTCATCTCATCTTGTCTCTCAAGCATATTTATTCTACTCCTTTCCCTCTCATAAGATTTATATATATGGTAGGCTTTAGCTAGAGCTTTTTGGGAAAGTTTAGTCCTACCAAGATATTATAAATGAGATGTTATCAAAACAAGACAAGTTCTCATAGTCTTACCGCATCTCGTCAAAAAGGTCATTGGAAAATAATGTTATACAAAAGAGGGGGAGAGAAAAATACACACACTTGAGATAGGTGGACATGTGCAAATGCAAAAAGTGATCCCGAGGCACAAAGGAAGTCCTCGCTATCGGATTGCAC
This sequence comes from Cenchrus americanus, assembly GCA_947561735.1. Lineage (NCBI taxonomy): Eukaryota > Viridiplantae > Streptophyta > Magnoliopsida > Poales > Poaceae > Cenchrus > Cenchrus americanus. The sequence goes on from OX387244.1 coordinate 156,394,229, forward strand.
ATGGTTGGAAAGATGAGTTTGGAACTTTTAATCTTGAAACCAAATTCCTAATGCACTTAGAGAACCGGGTAGTTCGCTTTATTTTATTTATATAATACATACTCATATATATTTTTCTTTTTTCATGCATATATATTTTTTTCTTTTTCTTTATCTTTTTTTATTTGCTCCCCTTGAACTCTAAATTGCATTGTACTTACCTCCTCCCCCATGCTCAGACGTTTGCTCGTCCTCAGGCAAAGAGGTGATAGAGATAAGGTAAGTACTAGAAATATTTTTGCATTGGAGAGATACTTGAAATCTTCAATCTTTGCACCATCTTGCGATCCTCCTTGAATTGATGATCCATACTCAATGATAGGTTGTGGTCAAGGAGGAAAACACAAAAGATGATTTTTGGTTTTAAGGGTGGATATCCGGCGAGGTTTGTGAAATCTCCGATGTGGGGGTACATAATGTATGGATAAAAAGGCTAGCAATAAGATAGATACGCAAAAACGGAATGATCATCTTCTTAGTCTCAGGCCAGAGAAATCATGGCCTATAATAAACTCACCCAAAAATAAACCTTGTATAATAAGTCTTTACACTTATATATATATATATATATATACAAGGTTTACATATATATCGGTAGGTAGAGCAATAGGTAGAGCCATCATGCAAGTGCTATTTATGACAAGGTTAGCATTACTTTTAAGAGCAAAAATAAATCATCTTTAATCCATCTAAAACTTGAGAGCACATAAAACACTATGGGTCTTTATTTTTATCATAACCTCCGCTAAAGATTAAGCTACCATTTCGATAATTTCATATTTGCATTTTAAGAGAGCATTAGCTTAATCATGCATAAAACAAGTACAAAGATAAACAAAGCAGCAATTGTAATCATATATCATCATGGCATAAACATTGTAACTTTACCAAAGGTAATAACAAGGTGGTGAATTTATTCATGATGGAAATAAACACTAACACACATGCTGAAATTTAAAATAAAAACTGAAAACACTACGCATACATAGGCGCATACAAGCTGAAAATTAAAGAAAAAGGGAAAAGGAAAGATAACTAAAGCTCCTTTTCTCTCTAATCTTCCACCGCTGGTTGATATTGATAGTCTTGTTTGTTGTACCCTTGCTCATAATAGGTTTGAACCACTCCTCCTATGAATTGTCCCGGCGGTGCTAGGTGAAGTCGTCCAAGCTCATAAGCGATGTTTGCATTTCCTTCACCCAATTGGGCTGCATTGGTTTGGATGGCTGCGATGTTTTGCATGTTTCTTGCAGCGTATCCTCCAATAAGGCTCTGCAAAGGCTATGTTGGGCACCGCAAAATTTGGTGGGGGCATGGCTGCACCACTTCCCCATGCTTCCATTGGTGCACCACCATAGTAACTCGGCGGCGCCGGAATTCCTCCATATGGTGGCACATAATATTGTTGCGCACCTCCTTCTTGTGCCGTGTAAGAACCTTCTTCTATAATCCTTCCTCTTTTATTTTCCTTCTCCAGCACAAGAAGTCCATCCTCTAACCAATCTTCCTTCCCTTGAATAAAAAGTCTTAATTATGCATCCAGAAGGGGCAAATTTACTTTGGCCACTTTGAAGCCTCCTCTCTCATCTCCACTTATGTACTTGCCTTGCTTCATATATCCAAATCCAAGGGAAGTCCCGGTTGGGAGATGCTCTGGGTTCCTTATAATACCCGGTCTTAGAGAGATAGCCAACATGGAGAGGTAACATCCCGAACCAATATCTCTCGAATCTGATGTTGCTTCACAACACCACCAGTTGTTCATAAGGTGAGTGGGGTCGATTAGCTACCTGGCAATCAAAGCCGAGTAAAGCCAATTCAACTCTGTGTCGGTTACCTTTGTCTCTCTCATTCTTCCCAAATTCCTTTTGCACATCCACGAGTGAAACACTTGGATGATGGGGTTCCGGATAGTTTTTCTTTGTTGGTGGGCTCCTCCCGCGATCATATTCCAAAATCCGTCCAACATGCTTTCTTGCATGTCCACTAGTTCCGGGGCTCCCTTTTGAAAACCAAGTAATTCCCTGATATATTCATAGGGAACCACTTGTTGAACTCCCTCCAAACGGAATGAGAGACTCGGCACTCCTTCATCAAGGATAGGCACCATGGTCATGAGAATTTGTAAGGCAAATTCCTTGTGGGTGTTTGCCGACACTCTATTGGAGAATTGTACCCAACCTAGGTGTCCCAACATGTAGTAAATATTGTAGAAACACCGCACACCCTTGATTAGGGGGGGTGACCTTCATTATATAGCCAATTAGGCTAGGGTTACAATGTACAAGGCCAATGGGCCTGACGCCCAATATGGGCTGACTGGACTGTCTATTCTAACACCCTTCCTCAGTCTAAGCGGGAGTGTCATGAACACAAAGACTGGACCTAAAGTCAGTAAACAACTATACAGGTAACCCTTTGATCATGATATCCGCGAACTGATGAGACGAAGGAACATGGAGCACCCGAACCTGTCCCAAAGCAACCTTCTCGCGGACAAAGTGGATGTCGATTTCAATATGCTTCGCATGACGATGATGGACCGGGTTAGCAGTCATGTAGACATCACTGACATTGTCACAGTAAACGATTGTCGCCGAAGAGATGGGTGCATGAAGCTCCTGAAGCAATTGACGAAGCCAACAGGTCTCGGCCACAGCGTGCGCAACTGCACGATACTCAGCATCCGCACTCGAACGAGAGACCGTAGTCTGTCGTTTGGAGGACCAAGAGACTAAGTTGTCGCCAAGGAAGACGCAGTAACCTGAAGTGGAGCGCCGAGAATCTAGACAGCCTGCCCAATCAGCATCGGAGTAGGCTGTCAAACTGGTGATGGTGCCTGTGCCGATGTGAAACCCGGTGGAGAGAGTGCCTTTGACATACCGCAGGACACGCTTGAGAAGTGCTAGATGAGGCTCTCGCGGGTCGTGCATGAAAAGACACACCTGCTGGACTGCATAGGCGAGATCCGGATGAGTCAGCGTGAGATACTGTAGAGCTCCGGCGAGGCTGCGGTACTGAGTGGCATCTGCCACTGGAGCGCCATCCGCAGCCGACAGCTTGGCATGAGTGTCAACAGGAGTCGCCGTAGAGTGACACTCAGCCATACCGCCGCGCTGAAGCAGGTCGGCAGCATACTGTCGCTGGGAGAGGAAGAGTCCGTCGGAGGAACGTGTGACAGAGATCCCGAGGAAATGATGAAGATCCCCGAGATCTGTCATGGCGAACTCGGAGTGAAGGGACTCAGTGATGCGACGAAGAAGCCGAGTCGACGAGGCTGTCAGAATGATGTCATCGACATAGAGCAGCAGGTAGGCGATGTTGGCGCCCTCTTTGTAGACAAAGAGAGATGTATCGGAGATCGAAGCGGTGAAGCCAGTCTGCTGAACGAAGCCAAAGAAACGCTGGTGCCACGCCCGGGGCGCCTGCTTGAGCCCATACAAGGACTTTTGCAGGAGACATACGTGATCGGGGGCAGCTGGGTCGACAAAGCCGGCGGCGGCCGCCGACGAGATCGTCTCGTGGAGATGGCCGTGGAGGAAGGCGTTCTTCACGTCCAGCTGATGAATCGGCCAGGAGCGAGAGACGGCGACGCTGAGAACAGCCCGAATGGTGGCTGGTTTGACGACCGGACTGAACGTCTCGTCGTAGTCGATGCCGTATCGCTGCGAGAACCCTTGAACGACCCACCTGGCCTTATGGCGTGCCAGGGAGCCGTCAGCATGGAACTTGTGCTTGAAGACCCACTTGCCGGTGATGATGTTGGCACGAGGCGGGCGAGGAACAAGACGCCAGGTGCCATTGTCGACAAGTGCCTTGTACTCATCAGCCATCGCGGCACGCCAATTCGCATCTGCGAGCATGGCGCGAGTGTTGGCAGGCAGCGGGGACGCCGAGGTGGTCGCGGTGAAGCCGTATCGCTGCATGGGCGGTGGCAGGGAGCCTGTCTGGGAACGAGTCGCCCGTACAGGAGGCGCGAGAGGTGCCGGAGCTGTGGGCGACTCGATCGGTGGCTCGGGGACCGGTGGTGCATCCGGCGGCGGCCGGGAAACCGGAGCTGGAGGCGGACGCCTACTGTAGTGAAGACCGAAACGCCGAGGCCCGACGCCCAGGATGCCGGCACCAGTGTTGGCCGGTGCAACAACCGAGGGTGCAGTCGGAGGCATCGCCTGTGGCAGCTGGTAGGCAGCACCGTGCCACAGGATGGCCGGGTCCAGCCCGACGGGGTCGCCGGTGTCGTCCGAGGCGAACGAGGCCGGTGGAGCCGAAGTCCGCGTGTGCAGATCGTCTAGGGTAGACAGGGCAGGCGCGGGGAGTATGTCCTATAACAAAAAATCAAACGAGTCCGGTCGAGGCTTCGAAGCCACAAACGGAAAGTGAGTCTCATCAAAAACAACGTGCCGAGAGATGATGATCTTGCGAGTGGAAAGGTCAAGGCATCGGTAACCCTTCTGAGAAGGAGGGTAACCAAGGAAGACACACGCTGCTGAGCGAGAAGACAGTTTGTGGGGGTCGTGGCACTAAGGTTCGGGTAGCATAGGCAACCAAAAATTCGGAGGAGTGAGTAGTCTGGCATCTTGTGATAAAGACGGTGATAGGGAATACCGTTGTTGATGGACGATGAGGGGCGCCGGTTGAGAAGAAACGCAACGGTGGAAAGTGCTTCAACCCAGTAATAAGGAGGCATGACAGCATGTATCAGGAGTGTCCAAATAGTATTGTTCAGTGTGCGAAGAATGCGCTCAGCTTTGCCGTTCTGAGCGGACGTGTAAGGACACGAAGTGCGGAGGAGAATGCTGCGGCCAGCTAGGAAGGTAGAGGTGGCATTGTTGAGGAACTCCGTGCCATTGTCGGCCTAAAAATAGCACGCAGGATAACTGAATTGTGTGTGAGCATAAGCTATGAACTGAACGATGTGTTCGTGAACATCAGATTTATGGTGCAGGGGAAAAGTCCAACAGTAATGTGTAAAATCATCAACTATCACGAGATAAAATTTGTAACCAGAAATACTCAAAACTGGAGAGGTCCAAATATCACAATGGAGGAGTTCAAATGGTGCTAAGGTACTAGAAACCGAACTAGCAAAAGGCAGCCTTGCGTGTTTGCCTAGCTGACAGGCATGACAAATGCGGTGAGCTGCTTTATTACACTGGATAGCTGAAAGTTTATGTAGAGTCTGGATGGCTGCTGGTGCTGGATGCCCGAGACGAGAATGCCAAAGCTCCGAGGAGACGACAGCGACATGACAACGAGAGGGCATGTGATGTGGAATGGTGTAGAGGTCCCCATCGCTATTGCACCGAAGAAGGACCATCTTGGTCTGGAGATCCTTAACAGAAAAGCCAGAAGCGTCAAACTCAATAGAACAGTTATTGTCGCGAGTAAGCTATCGAACGGATAACAAATTGCGAGTAAGTTGAGGAGCGACAAGGACGTTATCAAGATGAAAAAGACGATCAGCTATGCGTAAAGAAGATGTGCCACGACCATAAATAGGGATGGACTGCCCGTTACCAACAATAATGGAAGATGGTGGTGACGGGAGACGGGAGAGAAGTATACCATCGTTGGAGGACATGTGGGATGTCGCTCCACTGTCCATAACCCAAGGTGAAGACCCTTGCACTGCTAGCTGGTTGAGTGCAGCGATAGGCCAGCAGCGTTCCAGCCACCTGGAGCGGGGCTGGCGGCGGAGAGCTGTGACGGCGCAAAGGAGGTGTGGGCTTGCTGTGGGGCGGTGCTGGTGGCATCCACTGCTGCTGCTGAGGGGGCCACTGGTTGCCCGAGGAAGCCCACGGGTCGACCCAAGGGTTATAGCAAACCTAGGGACCGGCCGGCTGAGGAGTCTGTCGCCCGCCGAAGCCGCCGCCTTGCGGCTGATGACCACCGTGCTGCTGGTTGCGACCGCCACCGTTGCCACCGTTGCCACCGCTACGCCCTCCCTTGCCCTTGCCGCCTTTTCCTTTGCCACTGCCCCCACGGTTGTTGGAGGAAGTGGGCTGGCACGAGGACGACGTACAGGATGGGGTAGTGGAGGCAGTGAGAGCTGAGGCCGAGGCCTCTTTGCCCGCAGCGCCAAGGCGGGGTTCCTTGACGCGGAGCATGTTGGTGGCAGACTTGAAGTCGGGAAGCGGCGACGTGTTGGCGATGATGTCGGCGGTGTTGGCGAAGCGAAGGTTGAGGCCGCGCAGAAGATTCAGCACAAGCTGCGCTGGAGAGATGGTGTGACCAACCTCCCGCAGGGCGTCGGCGGTGCGCTTCATCTGCTGAGAGTAGGCGTCGATGGAAAGGTCGCCCTGGGACAGGCTATGGAACTCCTGTTCAAGGACGACCGCGCGAGACTTCTTGTTCGCTTGGAACAGAGCCTCGATGGAGACGTACAGGGCATGGGCATCCTGATTGGGCTCCATGGCGAGGTCGAGGACGGCGTCATCGATGGAGCCGTGCATCCAGCCGCGAATACAGGCGTCAGACTGAGACCATAGGGAGTCAGTCAGGCGCGCAGCCTCCGTGCCATCAACATGGCCGAGCAGCCCATATTTGGTGCAGAGAGCGGTGAAGAACGCCTTCCACTTGGAGTAGTTGGGGCGCTCGAGACTGAGGGAGATCAGCATGTGCTGCTTGACGTTGACTGATGAGTAGGCGGCGTAGAAGGAGGCAGCATCGAGGGAGGTCCCAAAGGATTGGGACCCCAAGACACCGGAGGTGGCAGAGTCGTTGGCGGAGGTCGTCATGGAGGCGGGAGCCGTAAGATGCGGCGCGGTCCGAGCGGGACGGCGCAGCTCCTAGGCAGGGCGGCGCGACCGGGAGTCGGGCGGCGCGGCTCCGGGTGGCGGCGCGGCCGGAATCGGGTGGCGGCCGGGGCCCCGGACGGCGCGGCGCGGCGACGCGGCGCGGTCCGAGCGGGGCGGGACGAGTTGCACGGCCGGCGAGGTGCGGCGGCGGCGCGGGGGTGCGCGGCCGAGAGGATGGGGCGGCGCGAGGCGCGAGCCCCGGTGGGTGCGGCGGCGCACGGCCTCAAGGGAAGGCCGCGCAGGAGGAGGAAAGAGGGAGCCACGGATCGGCGGAGCCGCGAGCGGAAGCGAAAGGAAAGGATCGGGAATTGTCTGATACCATGTAGAAACACCGCACACCCTTGATTAGGGGGGTGACCTTCATTATATAGCCAATTAGGCTAGGGTTACAATGTACAAGGCCAATGGGCCTGACGCCCAATATGGGCTGACTGGATTGCCTATTCTAACAAATATCCGTGCCAAAACCCAATATGTGGAGAGCTTGGTCGTCGAAGTCAATGTTCGCTGCAAGCCTCTCCTCAAGGCGACCGAGCTTCTTCTCCTCCTCCTCCGTCATGATGATAAATCCATATTCTGAGTGCCACGAAGCGTATGGAGGTGAAGCGGATGATCGTGTCGAGCGACGAGGTGGGACGGGCGGCTCCTCCATACGTCCTTGAGGTTTGGTGAACCTCATAGACGAGTTTCGTTTGGCCCTCATGCCACCGAAGAGAAGAGTGTCATTACTTCTCGGTGGTGTCGTGTCCTCCTCCATGCTCCGAGGAGACTCGGAAACCGAGTGCCTCCTCGAAGAGGTTGTTGATGATGCCTTGGACGACAATGATCCCTTCTTCTTGGTAAAAAGGCTTGTAGTTTTCTTCCACATGGTTGCTGCACTCTCCTCACTAATATAATCACGGGGTTTTCAATCAGTAACAAGGCACACAAATGTTATTCAGAGTATGGACTTTGAGTGGAATTAGGATATGTTTTGTTGGACAAAACAAACTTGGGATGTATGGCTAAGTCTAAGGAGGTTCTGGACTACAAACTTGAGCACACGAACAAGAAACTGAATGAGCAACTTACCTGCCGAAGGAGAGCATTAGGGTGCTTAAATAGGGGGTAGGCCGACCGGCCTGGGGGCCTCCACGCTCCTCTCGGCTCGATTTTTCTCCAGCACACTTATCTTTGCTTTGTTGCTTTGTGACCGCGTGCTCCACGGGGTTGCACCGACCAAACTCTCTCGTCCACTCCTTTGCTTGCATTATTGGTCTTTCCACTTGATTGATTTGCTTGGAGTCACTTCCATACTCCTTTGCCTCACATGCCTCTATGATATTCCTGCAAAACAAGGTCTTGGCTGCCCCCCATGCTTGTCCTTTGCATGTGTCTTTTATGAAAGATGTTGGAGGGGCATCCCGTGATGCAACATGGTGCGTGCATGGTTAGGTTAACTAGAGTGCCTCCCTCTAAGCATGTTTTAAGGCTAAGCACTTCTCTAATTTAGAAAAATAAAAATAAACTCAGAGCTATTAATGAGTTCAAATATAAATTTAGAGAAGTTTTTAAAGCATTATAAATAAGTGTAAGTAGAAAATATTTTCCGACTACTTTTATGTTGGTCTCACTGGTATTGTTTGCCTTCGTTAGTTGAGAGCAAGCTTTTCCCGGCTTGATCAAGGGGGGCAGAGGTTTAAGTTCTAATTTTGGTTAAATGAGAGAGATTTTGAATGAAATAAAATTAAATGGGGCTTAGAAAAATTCTAATTTTAGAGAAACCAAGGACATGGATTTTTAAACCAACCAAAAGTCAAGTTTCTAGGTTCACACGAGTCCTACCACGTGCTGAAATTTAAATAACATCTAGGTACAAGGCTTAGCTCTACTCGTGTGTTTTTAGCATGTAAAACAAGTCCACCATGACATCATGAAGAGGATGAAAGGTTGAGATAGGTTCTGAATTGTTTTGGTTTTGGTTTCTCGAAAAGAAGCAAATAACATATAGGGTGGCTCATGTAAAGAGTTTATGATCCAAATAAAATAACTAACCAAGAATTATGTCTCTAATATTTTTCAACCACTCTAAGTCTAATTTCTTGCGTAGCAAATTTCAAAGCTAACTTACTTGAAAAGACTCGAAAAATCTTCAATTGGGTTGTCCTCCTAGTAGCTTATTCTTAACTCGACGAAACAGGTTGCCTCCTGCCTAGCGCTTCGTTTATAGTCCATGTCTAGATTTCTTCACTTGATTACTTCGGATCAACGCTCTTTGTGGGTGTTGCAATCTTGGGTACCCACTTCTACACCATCCTTGACTTCGGTGTAGGTTTATTCTTCAGCTTAGTCATCTTCTTGGTCTTTGCAAGTGAGCGTTGATTCATGGTCTTGACAGATGCAACATCTTTTCTTCCTTGGCTTCTTTCTCCTTTGGCCCCTCCCTTCCGATGTGACGATGAGGTAGAAGATAATTAACATTGATCATGATACATACCTCGAATCGTAGTTGACTTGAATACACTCCTCACGCCATCGATGTTGAACTTGATCTCCCTCTTGCGACGTCGATGCTCTGACGATCTTGAGGAACGATCTCCCTAGGATGAGTGGTGATAAGGTTGATCTCCTCTCGATCTTGGAGATGGAGTTTCTCTTGGAGATTCCGATGATATTTAGCCTCTGTTTTAAGATCTTCTTGGCTCGTGTTGCACGTCACCTGTGCCTGCAAACTTTCTCTAGACCATCCACAAAATATTTGTTTTTTTGTTGGAGATGTAGCTGTCCAACTCCGGTTAGGGTTAGCAATAAACAAAATATATACAAGAAACTAAAAGAAAACTAGGGTTTAGCAAAACCCTAGATTGATTTTTTTTGTTTCGAGGATGATCAAAATTAAGAGATGCAAAAGAAAAATCAAGAGAAAAACTGAAAATATTCACAAACGCAATACTAGGTTGAATCTTGATTACTTGTTCCCCGGCAACAGCACCAGAAAAAGGGGCTTGTTGATTGTGTATATGCATATCAAACTTCGTTTGGACTTGCAAGCGGACAAGTCCTCCGTCGTAGTCAAGGGATCCTTCTTCCCTCAAGTGTGAACCCAAGGTATCGAATCCGTGGAACAATGTGTAACGCAAGATCCAATCTAATAAAGCTAAAAACACTTTGATCTTGAAAAGGGGTTTTGCATCTAATCTATGCAAGAAACAAGAAAACCAATCTAATCTAAGAAACACCGAAGGTAGCAAGAGATAGAGAGGGATAGGTAAAACCAATTTAGAGAGATTGGATCGAGCACTTGTTGAGGTTCCAAGCATAGATGAACAAAGCAAATCAAATCTCATAAAAAGCCTCCTTAAATCGTGGCTTCTGTTCCAACTCCGAAGACACCCACCTTTTGGAGTCACCGTTCTGTCACAACGAACTCCAATTGTGGGTTAGCCTAGGGCGAGTCCAAAAGATTAGATGAAAATGCTCGGTAGGTCGGGTATGCACATCTGGCCACCATGGCTACAAGAACATCCTATGCAATCTATCCGGAATAGATTGGAGAAGAAGAAAACCCAAGCAAAGACAAAGTCATAGTGAAAGCACTTGATCTCTAGAAATCGGATTCAAACTTGCAAATTCAACATGAGAGTATAATATATGGACAAGATAACCACTAGGATCGAACCTCAACCTCGATTCAGCATTTTCTGTCTGGGTCCTCGGAGTTTTTCGTCTTCACGGGTTGGTCCTTGGGCTTCTTGGAGTCATGTTCACTTCATTGCTTGACTTGTATCGGGCTTCGAGGTCTTGTCACGAGGTGCTTGATGAACATTACCCGGAAGTCTTGCTTTCAACGCAAAATTCTGCATAAACACTAAACTCCAAAACTGACATGCACAAACGAACTTGTTATACCAAGGGGGTTAGTACCAATGGATAAGATATAAAATTCATGACAACACCAAAGGTAAGCTCATGCATAGGTTCACAGAAATTCACCGTCAACAATCATGACATGTTTTAATGGATTTGTTATGCTCAATTTGTGCTTGGATAGCTTATTTTGATCATATGGGGCCAAAGGCTCATTTGTCATCATGAATATTTATCTCACTTGCTTTATCTTGTGGAGGGGCATAAGTTCCTTTTTGTCGCAAAGACATTTCATGTACCAATACAAATCTAAAAATGAAATCTAAATTGCTTGGAAAATATGCTCCCATGTCATTTGTGCTTAATTTAAATTGCTTTGGGTGCTACACCGTTGCTTGATACCTACCAGTGAGAAGTCTCATACATAGAAGTTGGCACATGGTTCGGAGGCTTTGACATGACATGAGATGTTTGAGGGTGTTTATGATGATCTCATGATTAGAATGGTTATCCTAGCATGAAGTTTGTGTGGCTTTGCCATTATGACATGTTTTGCTCATGTTTAGGACTTTGCTCATAAGAGGGTGATTTTTCGCAAAATTACTCAATTCTATCTTAGCTTCGCCCAACGGTTGTGAAACTTGGTGATCTTGTAGCTAACGTTCATACAAAGCTATAGAGTAGATAACTTGCTCATTTGGACATATATAGCATCTTGTGGTGACTTTTGTCTATTTGAGAAGCTTTAAGTTGCATTTTTCCTAATTTTAGCATGATTCATGCATTGTCAACAAGGGGGGGATGGTTGTGAAGGAAAAGTGTTTTTGGATGCATTTAGAAGGTATCCGGGTGGTTTCGAGCCATTTTTGGGCTCTTGCAGTTCACAGGAGATCACCGGTCTGACCGGTCGAGGCCACCGGTCTGACTGGTCGCGGTGCTGACCCTGTGCACATGTTGTACACCGGTCTGAACCGTGCTGTGGATCGGTCTGACCAAATAGAGCTGAGCTGGTGCAACTACTCTGCTTAGTGACGAGGCTTGCATGCATTAGTCCAGGGGGAGTTTCATTGGTTTAGGGGGAACTTGCATGTGTGCTAGGGGAGCTATTTGTGGTTTTCAAGCTTTAGTTTGGTGGTCTTTTGCTTTTTGTGCGAGCTTGTTTTTGTCTCGGTTGTGTCCAGTCGTTGCCCTTTCCTAAGGGGACCGAGACTTGTCTTCTTGAATGATCTTGTTCTATGCCTTTGCTTTGGCTTTCAATCGCTTGTTGGAGTTTCTTTGTACGTTTCTCGTCTTTTCCTTTTCTCTCTTTAGTTACCAAATGTGTGTGTTGTCAACGCACTAATTAAGAGGGAGATCGAGGACCAGTGGATGGTCACTTCCTGGTGTGATGAGTGATTGACAAAGTTGTGTGGACTGACTCTTGACTAAGTATTGCAGGTGCAGGCTACGGTTTGATTGGTGTTGGTGCAGGTGACGAACAAGCGCGAAAGGTCGATGTTGGTGAGGCCTCCAAGTGTGGAGCAGACAAGTAGGCTTGATTGCAAGTGCGGGCCGCATGGTGGCAAGAACAACAAGACAAAGTCATGGACGGTTTCTTGGTTGAGCCTCAAAACCAAGGTCATGCCAGGACTTCATGGGAGCTGAGTCATGAGTGGTGATTTGTCGGAGGCTACACCGAGTTCATAGGGTTTCAAGTGGTTCACCACAAAACCACTAGGTTCCTTGGTTCATCCACAAAGCCAAGGCCGAAGACTGAAGTGTAGCAGCACTAGACCGGTCTGAATGTTGAGGAGCAGCTCGGTGTGCAACGACGTTGTCCAGAGACTTCGAAGCGGAGGACACGCATCGAGGTCGCAAGGCTTGCGTCGAGGCTAAGCGAAATGCGGTCGTCGGGCATCTGTCCGATGGTGCTACGACGAAGATTCCCAAAGTGCCCTTCGGGGGTGTGTATCTTAGTTTAATGTAATAGGGGTAATTTCGTTTTTCGGTTGCCTCCATATAACCCAAATGGTGAGAGAATGGAACCATCTCTTGGAACCCTAACTCATTTTCCCTTCGCTATTCTCCCTTCCTATTTTCCTTAGGATGTTTCTAGGACTAGCTTGATAGCTTCATTGTGAGATCTTGAGAGCGGGATGGATGATTGGGAGGCAAGCTAGACCTTGTATGTATAGGTGATTCGACATGGTTCCTCAAGTCTTGATGTTGTCTCTCCCACTTTCCCTTTTTGGTGATTTTCAGAGCCTTCATGGTATGTATAGGTGATTCGACATGGTTCCTCAAGTCTTGATGTTGTCTCTCCCACTTTCCCTTTTTGGTGATTTTCAGAGCCTTTTCTTAGCTATTTTCTTGTGGTGGATTTGAGGCATTTCTATTGGGGATTTGGTTGGGGACGTACGCATGAACCCTTCGTGGTTCTTTTCCTTCAGATTCCCCTCACAAATCCATGAGAAAAGGTGCTCGATTTTGGGATTTTCTTAGGTTTCAGGAAGGTAGTGTTCTTGGTGGAAATCCTTCGATTCCTCTTGATTTAGCAAGATTCGGTGGACCAAATTGCAGCTATGGGATGCCCATAAGGTACTCCTAGTATCCCCAAAGTCTTGTGTGGAATCCGTGGAGAAAATCGGGAGATTGGGAAGGTTGTTTGGAAGGGTTTACCCGCGGCTCGCTGTTCATCCCGAGCGCCCAGGCCTTGACCGGTCTGACTGGTGATCTCCACCGGTCTGACCGGTGCTGCCCTTTGTTAGGTTTTGGCTCGGGTGACCTGCTGGACGCGTGTGGCTTCAGGATGTGGTGGTCCTGGTCAGTTCTTGGCAGTTTTCGTGTTGGTTTGCTGGCTTTTGTGTAAGAGTTTTGTTTCCTTCAGTTTGTGTTTTGGAAGTGGTTTTTGTTCCAAGGCATACGAGAGTCGCTCAGGCTTCCTGTAACGTTCCTACACATTTGCTGTTGCCACCAGCCTGACCGGTAGTGACCACCGGTCTGACGGCGAGAGCCATCAGTCTGACCGGTGTAGCACAGACACTAGTAGGAATGTTGTCATCAATGACATTCACCTAATGTCACTAAAGACGCCATAATCGTCACTGATGTTCATTTGTGACGAGTTTGTGACGATTTGGATTTCCTCATTATGATCGCATCACATTTGGTCATCGGTGACGAAATGCAAATTTTCGTCACAGATGTGAGATGTGTCGCTATTCTGTGACAATTGATGCATCGTTAGTGGTTTCAATCTGTGACGATCAATTTTGGTCATGGATCAAACACCGTTTTCGTCATAATCTCCCGAGCGTCTTGGTGGCATCGTTAACGGCGTTACTTGTTCTGTGACGATCTCATTTGGTCACGGATAGCCTTGTTTTTTCGTCATTACCGACAGCGTATGCCACGTCAGCTGCCACATCAGCGATGCATACAAAAAAAAATCAGGTTTTCTAAATTGTTATTCCGTTACATAATGTTGGTCAAACCGCCATATAAATATTGGCATTCCTGTCCAATTTAGTTTTTAAATTGGTATTCTAGACCCATTTGTTTTTTTAGGATGCTAGCCCATTTGTTTTCAGAGGATGCTGGCCTATTTTTAATGTGCCAATTTTTAACTTCAGCCATTTCTGGACCCACTCTACTAAGCCCATCAAATTTTCAGCGAATAAACATTTCACCCACTCAAACAGTGAGCACATTTATCATAACAACCATTTCAACACAAAAGATAATACTTGCAGCCTATTTATCAAAATTACAACATATTATATACAAAATCTCGTGTTACAATCCTAGCACTTGAAAATGGATGGTTACATTCTTGTTCTCATCTTGCATCCAACAATAATCTAAAACCAAAATAAAAATATGCATCAACACATTTTTTATTTTATAAATACTCTGACTGCTATGAAATTTTAATTTCATTCAAGTCATGCATGCATCGCATTGGACAGAAGAGTATACATACATACATACATACATACAACAGTCATTGAAAACATGAAATGCTATCTCAAACCTTTGTACATGATGCTTTAATTATGTAGAGGTGCAAAGCACAAACAGCATATGGATCAAATCAAACCAAGGCCAACAGAACAAAAGGACCCCTCAAAAGCACCAGCTAGTCAATTCCTTTCCCAAGTACATCAGACCTCTATTTCAGTTTTTTACACATGGTTCCAACAATGAATGGTTTCAACAGAATTATTAATTTTTCTGTAAAAGAAACATGGTTCCAAGTCTAGCTCACCTAGTTTTCCAAAGATTAAGCATTAATTTTTTTTTATCATAGAACATAAATTGTTTTCATCATAGATACCTGCAGAGTTGCATAGACCATAGATCTCATCGATGGCACATTCACTATACCTGTGCAAGCTGTTGTTACCTCGACACCTAACTGCTGCTAGCCCAACACCTCTGAACTGCACAGAAGAATAAAACAGGCAAGCAGAGTTAGCTAGTAAGAGATAAGTAGACTAGCACATATTAGATGCTTTAGTGAAAATATCATAAGTTCAGAGCTAAATCAAATAGATAGTGATGGTACTTGTATTAGTCATATTGAGTTCAGAACTTCGACTAGTGTAGCAGCTCGTACTCGGTGATGCCTTTCCCCAATCTGCACCAGTGGCACCACCAGCTGAGCCACCTCCCTAATGTATCTAAAGCTAAGGCATAGAGGAGATGACTAAATCAATACACATGTTTCAAACAACATTTTTAAACTAATTTGACTAGAGGAGCTCAACATATGCTTTAACAATTTGTCTGGATAAATTGTCAAACTTAGTCAAGTGAGCTACTGAGTACATCGTGATAAAGTAACTACCAAGAACTGTACTCCGTACCAGGGATGAGGACGACGCACAGCACACGGCATTGCAGGATGTGCCGGCTTGAGGCATACCAGGGAAGAGGATGCGTACTAGGGAAGAGGATCTGCCGGATGCAGACAAAGGAGGAGTTATGACCCCGTGCCGCTGTCCTCCTGCCACTGCCCGCCGTTGACCTCCCACCGCCGCAAGCCACAGACCTGAAGCCCCTAGGTCCCATCCCGCCACTGAATTGAAGAAGGAGCAGTGGCCGGCGTTGGTGGCGGAGATGCGACAGCTAGCTCAATCTGAGGAGGACGCGACCTCCGGCGCCGGGCCCGACCTGCAGGTGGAGCTCGCCCGTGGTGCAGCCGCCCTCACCTCGCGCCGCCACGCCACCTCGCCCTCGACCAAGCGCTGATGGATGGGGGCTTGGGTGTGGTGGTGCAGATGGGGACTCGGGGGCTGACGGCAGAGGCAATGGAGGTTGTCGGTGGGGTTCTAGGGAATAAAATGAAGGAGGTTAGGGTTTGTGATGAATGGTGACGTTTGATCCGCCGGGGAGGAGGGACGGTCAGCCAGCGGCCGTCCGGGAGGAGGAGCGGTGCCGCCCCGTCTGCCATGCCGTGCTGCAAGATTCTAGGGTTTGGTGGTAGTGAGAGTGGATAGTTGGATGGAATTTATTTGTAGCACTGATCATCTCAACCGTCCATGGACGGTTAGAAATGATTGGACTATGTAAACCAAGTGAAAAACAACCAAAAAAAAGATCTTTGGGCCCTTTTAAGCAAATTTAACATTTATTTTCTTTTGATGATAGAATTATATTAATATTTAAGATACAAAAATGATTTCAATAAAAATGGTTTCAATAAAAAAGTTGTCAATACAAAAGTTATAGAACTTATCTAGATCTACAACTATTATTTTGCTCATTTCCCCATCCGATTATATTTGAACAATCCAAATTTTGAATTTCAAAAAATGACAACGAGATTCAAGATTTTCAAACACTAAATGATGTCAAATAAAAAGGTTATGAATATCAAAGTTTCATAACTCATCAAGATGTACAAACTTTATTTTGGTTATTTCTCCGTCCAGCTCTGTTTGAACAATCCATATTTCAAATTTCAAAAAATGACAACCAGATGCAAGTTTTTCAAACACTAAATGATGTCAAACAAAAAAGTGTTGAATACCGAAGTTTCATAACTCATCAAGATCTACAACTTTATTTAGACCACTTTATCATTTGAGAAAGTGGTTACAATACTTAGTTCAAATGTGACAAACCCCTCACATAGTTTCTTAAACTATGTGAGTGAACATACGATCAATGAGTGATGTACACTGTCACTTTCTCAAATCGAAAAATGACTTATCTAAAGTTTGTAGAGCTTGACGAGTTATGAAACTTTGGTATTCATCACTTTAAAAATTTGGTCTAAAATTGTCACTTTAAAAAACAATTCAAAATTTGAATTCTCCAACTTGATCACATGAAAAAAGACCAAACTCAACACATTTTCTTGATAGAGCATGATTTTAGAAAATTTTATGAAAAAGAATTATCTGATTTTCAGTTACTATGAGGGAGAAAAACTAGTTACAAGTTTTTACAAAGATTAAAAATAGAAACCGCACTTGTTCATCCCAGTTCATCCATAGCTATGAGATAGATGTGTTGAATTTTACCCCTGTTTCAATTCAAAATATAGAAAGAATTTTATGTTGGTTACAAAAGCAATATTGTGGATCTTTTCATGATGGACAATATTGGTATATTTTGAGTTTTCAAATTTTTCATATAAAATTTAACGTAATTTTGAATCTCGAAAATTTTAAAAACTTTCAATTAAGATATAAAAGGAACCGCATACAATAAAATGACACAAACCATGTCATAGCTTAGTGGTACATCCCTCCCTTCCCACCGAGAAGACTAGTGTTCGAATCCCCGTTGCCCTCTTTTTTTTACGAGCTACCGTGGGCCGACTGGCCGCTACTGGGCTGAGCCGACGTGGCCCACCGCCGCCGCTACTGTGGGCCGATGTGTTAGAAAGAGGTTAATATAATAAACTTAAAAGCAAACACACATAACTACTTGTGGCATAGTGGTTTGGGGTAGTTGGTTGGATTGCCACTATCCCAGGTTCGAACCCTGGGTTTCACAACTTTTTTTAGAAAAAATTTCTGCGGACGTAGGCCAAGGCGCGGCCAGGTTGCAACCGGCCGGGGCCTTGGCGCGGCCTGATGCGGCCAACGTCTATTCAGCCAGGGCCAAGGCGCGGCCAGTGCGTAGCCGGCCGAGGCTTGGCCGCTGCATGGCGTGGGGGGCTGCAGCTGGCCGGAGCAGCCGTGGCTCGGCCACAGTGTGGCACAGCCTGCTAGGGCTCGACTGAGCGCGGTCGCAGTTGACCAGTGGAAAAACTGAGTACAAAAATATCGGATGCAAAGGAAAAACACAGATTTTTTTTCTTTTTTCATACATCAGTCTATTTTTTCCAAAGTTTTTTAATTATTGATCACAATGATCTAAGTGGCCGTACAACCAGGCCCACTTGTGGTGGCCCACTGATTGGATGTTGTGTGAAGTTTTGGAATTTTTAGACCAAGTTTGCCTATTAGTGTAATTATTTGTTGATTTAATAATAATAATTGTTAAAATCATCTAATCTAGCTTTAAAAATCTGAAAACTTGCATGGGCTCCTCCTTTCAGTGTATTATGTTGTCAAAAATGTTTCAATTGATTTTGAGAAAGTGGTGATGCACATCCCATAAAAGCTTACATGTTTCACACATGCATTTGTCACTTAGCGAGAGATGTTTATCCTTGTGTGGGATGTATAGTAACCGTTTCTCCAAATCATTAAATTGTAAGAAAAAAGTTTTAATTGATGCTGTCAAAAAAGTGCATAGAAAGAATATAAAATAGAGAAAGCAAAAAAAAAGACATTAATGTTTGTAACACAAAAAATGGCTCCATTTTGGTTCGAACCTAGGAGCTGTGTATTAAACTCCAAGTGTGTTACCACAGGGTCAGTTAGAGATTTTTGTTAGCAGTCAATGTATAGTTCTTTTAATCAATACTTATCCATCTTGAACTCCTTTCACCTATGTAGATGTCAATTGTTTCCCAAAAATATAGCTTCTATTCATATGTTTTCATAAACAAAACAATAGATCAGGGCTTGACCCATAACGTCTGAAGCTCACATAGTGCAGTTAAGGGACCCCCGGTTTATTACTCAACTTACAAATCGAAAACTTCATTCCTTCAACATGAAAGGACATGTAGTGTAGTGGTAGCGCTCCTACCTGTGCAACGATTGGTCGCGGGTTCAATGCTAGGAGTTAGCAAATTTTTTGCCAAATACAGTTTAACAGCAGCGCAACGTCGTCAGGGGGACCCACAGGTGGGACCAAAAATCGAGACGTCGACCTATGGTTCACTTTTGCAGGACTAAATTGGAGCGGGAAAGGTGGAGTGTGGCCCACACATCGCGCACGCCACAAGTGGTACACGTGTGGGAAACATACATGCTATCTATGACGAGTACTAAAACTAATATGTGACCAATTTGTTTCATCATTATAGTTGTGCCAAATGAGTCAAATAAACGATGATGACGTCAAATCTAATGACGTCAAATCTAATATATGATCATTATGTTTCGTCACTGCAATACGCCATACGAAATCACAATCTATGACGATTCCCTTTTAGTGTTATATGATGTTATTTTCATTTTCGTCATTTATGTTCAAGCCAAATCTTTGTCACTTGTAACTAATGACGAAGATGAAATATCGTCATAGAAAGATAGCATTCTATAGCGAAAGTAACCAGCATCACGAGCAAAACGTCCTGGATGATCATATTTTTACAAGTGAGACAACAAGTTGTGCAGATTTCCACTGTGTGTTTGGAGTGTTTGTTTCGGTTGGTTAAGTGGTTTGCTCTTAGGGTTAGTAGCACTTCAGTGACTATGTGACTCTGGCAAACTTGGATAGTTCGAGTCAGAGAAGTGTTGGATAGGCTGTGTTCATCTTGTTGGAGAAGTCATCTCCTTCGAGAAGAAATTTTATCGACTCTCATTCACCCCCCTTCTCTGGTCGCGAGTTCGGTCATTCACTACCCTTACTAGCATACTAGGGATATAAGCCCCTCAAGGTCAATTTGGGAAGTCTTCATTTCAGCACCATCAGATGGATGCACATCCACCTCAAGTCTGTGTAGCTCCAACGCAACTTTAGCGATCATGTCGTGTGTCCTTCGCTTCGAAGCTTCTCGGCGGCTGCGACCCAGGCAGTCAGACCGCCACCCCTGGGCGTTTAGACCGGCCCAAGCGGTCAGACTACCCCTCCTGGGCGGTTGAACCGGACTGGGTGGCTGCACCTCCTTGTCAAGTCTTCGACCTCGGTTTTGTGGCTCAACCGAGTAACTTAGTGGTTTTATGGTGAACCACTGCAAACCCCGCTAACTTAGTGTAGCCTCCCACCAATCTCCACTCATGACTCGGCTCCCACGTCGTCCCGGCTCGACCTTGGTTTTGAGGATCATCCAAGAAACCGTCCATGACTTCGTCTCCCTGTTGTTGCCACCATGCGGTCCGCACTTGACCTCGTCAACCACCGGGTCCCTCGAACCAAGCCTGCTTGTCTACTCCACACCTAGAGGCCCACTGGAATGAACCTTTCGTGCTCGTTCTTCACCTGCACCGACACCAATCAAGCCGCAACCTGCACATGCAATACTTAGCCAAGAGTTAGTCCACACCACGTTGTCAATCACTCATCTCATCAGGAAGCAACATCCACCGGTCCTCAAACCACACAAGCTCTCAGTCTCCCCCTTGATGAGTGCATTGACAACACACACATATTTGGTACGAAGAGAAAAGGAAAAAGAAAAGAAACGACCAAAAGAACTTCAACAAGCTATCGAAATCCAAATGAAAGGAAAAGAGCAAGATCACTTCAAGAAGAAAAGTCTTGGTCCCCTTAGATAAGGGCAACGGCTGAACACAACCGAGACAAAACAAGCTCTCACAAGGAGCAAAGACCACCAAAGGCACACAAGGACACAAACCACAAACTCATACACGAGCTCCCCCCTGCACATATGCATGCTCTCCCTGAGCCAAAGCACACTCCCCCTGAACCATTGCAGCAACACAACATGGGAATGCGAATAAGGTGCAAAACACTGCACATGTGCCAAGGGCGGTCAAACCGCATGCCTAGGCCGGTCAGATTGCCCTTCTGGGATCTGACCGCCTGGGGCGGTTAAACCACCCTACACACAAACTTTTCTAGAACCTGCCCGGACCACTTTGAACACCTTCCAAATGCTCTCGGGTGCCCAAATCATGCGCAAACTTCTGCCCCATGTTGACAATGCATGAATCAAGGCAAAATTCAGAAATATTCAACCTAGAGCTTCTCAAATAGACAAAATTCACCACAAGATGCTACGCATATCTAAATGAGCATGTTAGATACTCTATAGCTTCGTATGAACATCAGCTACAAGATCACCAAGTTTCACAACCATTAGGGAAAGCTAAGATAGAATTGAGCATTTTTGCGAAAAATCACCCTCTCATGAGCAAAGTCCTAAACATGAGCAAAACATGCCAAAATGAAAAGTGTAAGTGCAATCAAGCCCTAAATGGGTTTTGGTGAGTTCAATGACAACTTGATTAAGACTCTAACACTCCTAAGCATGTGAGCAGGTTGTTGATTATAGATAAATGATATTTATGTGTAAGATCATGCATTTGGCTCATATTGCTAATAAGACAAGGGTGGATCATGGCAATATACATGAAATGTTTGCAAGCATACTAAAGATGAATGTCATGATATGGATAGGATGTTCTTCCCATTGAGCTTTACATAAGACATACATCAAGTGATCTTAAGCTAAAGGAAAGCAAATATAGAGGCATGATTATATATGGTAATTGGTTGGCCTCTCTATGTTGAGCAAAGCATATTGTGAAGAAATAAGCTTGTGGTATAATAATGGGAGAACTAAGTCAAAGTTGAGTATGGCATCAAGGGGTTTCACTATTGATACAAGATGGAACTTGATAACCAATACTATGAGTTTACCGAGTACAATATCAAGTGGATCTCCCCGTTACATTTTATGAAAAATATTGACTCGTACAAAGAAGCTATTTGCAAGACTTCAAGTAGAGCGTTGACAAAGGTCATGTGGTTATCCCTATTATGATGGACCAATAAATAGAAGTTTGCAAAGCAAGAATAAATGATATCAATCAAAGGACAAACTATTTGAGTGGCATCTCAAATGGAATTCTCTCTATGGTGCAAGGCTTGACTCAATTGTGGCAAGGATAAGTGATGAAGAGATCAAGATGGCTAAACGAGAAACTAAGCAAAGGTTATGGATAGCGACCAGAAACAATGTGTCTATGGTAAAGTTGAGAGCGTCGAGGATTTCGAAGTATCATGTCCAAGCCTACCGAGGAAAGTGATAAATTGCATCTAGTGTCATGATTGATTAATTGGAGTGGCTTATGAATTCAAAGTGGTTAATTCTCTACTCTATGGAAGAATTCTAAGTCACAAGCTCAAGGTGGACATGTTCAAGCACATGCATATATTTACTCATCTATAACATGTGCTCAGTTGGTATATAATATTGGAAGGCTCCGAATCATTGAAGATCAACTACCAACGTACCTTGGTGGTTCAAGCTCAAGTGGATTAATCAGGGTTTATCTTTATCTTGAGTTTAGGTATGCCGTACTATGAAGAGGGATGAATCATTGGTTGGACAACAAACATCAAAAAGTGCTCAAGTGAACCCATGAGAGACTAACCCGTGAGATCAAACCTTAGTAGAGCTCTCTAGTCCAAACTGATCTGATCGGTTTGGGCACTGACACAGTCCAATGGCTAGTTGGTTTGAAAATCGGTCTCACCGGGTTGGCAAACCGGTCTGACCAGTTTTGTCTGACAGACTAACGACTAGTTTTGTGTGTGGTGGGTATTTATACATATGAACTCCTCTTTGAGGGGCTGCTGGTTCTCCACACTTCTAACACCTTCCATAACCCCAGCTGAGCTCTACCCAGCCTCTCCAAGTGAGATTCAAGCCTTTAGTGCTCTATCCTTGAGTTGGGTTAAGAGAGTGACTTGTGTGAGAGCTTTAGAGAGCTCCGAGAAGCCTAGTGAGCATCCCACACTTGAGCACTTGCTGATTTCGTTGACGATCTTTTGAAGCATCTTTTACTCTCGGAGCTCTTGGCTCCTAGACGCTAGAGGTCACTTGGAAGCTCTCGATCATCGTGTGGTAGCTCCAAGAAGTTTGTAATTGCAAATCAAAGATAGTGGATCACTCCATCTATTGCCTTGGCGATAGGTGTGAGGGAGGAACGGATCAAAAGAGATCCCAAAGCCCTTGTGGCTTACCTCAACAACGTGGACGAAGGCCAGCCTTAGTGGCGAGCTGAACCACAGGATAAATCCGGTGTCTTTGTGCTCTTACTCGCTTTACATTCACTTGCATTACCTTAAGTTGTTTCTGTCTTAAACTTTGTGCTTCTGCTTCGATCTATCTTGGTGTGCTTGTATTGTGTGCAGGGACTTCATTGACACTCTTGGAAACACCTGTGGAAGTCCTACACCAAGTTTGGTTTGAGCTAGAACTCGTGGAGGGCTATTTTTTAGTTTGTCGGTTTGCTGCCTAGCAAAACCGATCTGACCGGTTTCTGTACTGACAGTGGCTTGAAGTTTTTAATAAGTGCAGATTCGTCTATTCACCCCCTCTAGACGACATCAAGATCCTTTCAACAAGGCCACACAAATTTCATGATAGGACAACCATTCTAAGCATAAGATCATCATAAACACCCTCAAGCACCTCATGTCATGTCAAAGCCACCAAGTTATGTGCCTACTTCTATACATGAGACTTCTCATTGGTAGGCATCATGCAACAATTTAGCACCCAGAAGCAACTTAACTAAGCACATATGACATGGGAACATATTTTCCAAGAAAAAACATCTCATTTTCAGGTTTATAATTGGTACATGAAATGTCTTTGCGACAAAAGAAACTTATGCCCCTCCACAAGATAAAGCAAGCGGGCTAAACACTCATGGTGACAAATGAGCCTTTGGCCCCATATGATCAAAACAAGCCATCCAAGCACAAATAAAGCATAGCAATGCGACGAAAACATGTCATGATCATATAAAGACATTTACTCACAAGAGGAGATACATGTAACATTTGTTTTCAAAAAACATAGTTATCAAAGATGGATATAAACCAAGATCATCAAGAGCTAAGCCAAACTAACCATATCATACCAAACTAGCTCACAAGATTACTCATAACACATCATGGTGAACAATGTATATGATAGAAGCTTTCCTACAACAATGCATATGATACAAATGCATGCAACCTAAGATACAAAGATGCCTATACATCATAATACAAATGCAATGCAAATGCAAACATGCACAAAAAGAAAGCTATGCATATGTTACACAAGGAGCTCTCACAACCACTCAAGAGACCAAACACACACCAAGCTCTCCCAGCAAACGAGTGAAAATTGCTTAATCTAGGGGCTAGGTGAAAATATTAGCTAGCTGGTCATGTGTGGGTACATGGATCAAGGCAATTCTCCCTTTCTCAACATTGTCAAAATGATACCTCACTTCTATATGCTTGGTTTTAGAATGAAACACTGGGTTCTTTGGAACGCTTATGGCACTGGTGCTATCACATAGAAGTGGGACACGAGTATACTCCTCACCAAAGTCACTCATGGTGTTTGTGATCCCAATGAGCTGAGAGCAACAACTAAAGCATCTACATACTCTACTTCGGTGGTGGATTGAGCAACGTTGTACTATTTGCGGGAAGACCAAGACACCAAAGAAGAACCCAAGAATTGGCAAGCCCAGAGGTGGAATTCCTATCCAACCGACACCCGGCAAAATCCGTGTCTGAAAACCCATGAAGCGATAAAGAAGAAGACACGGAGTACCAAAGGTCGAAGTCTGTAGTGTATCGCAAATACATGAAATTGCGCTTGACTGCTTGCCAGTGCGAAGTCCTTGGCGACGCTTGAAAATGAGCGCACAGACATATGAAGAATTGGATGTCCAGCCTCGTCACCGTTACGAACAAAAGTGATCCGATCATGCTTCGGTACTCCTTCTAGTCCATGTGTTCACCTTCCTCAACCGCATCTAAAGCCGTAGTCGTACTCTTCAGCATCATCATGGCCTTGGAGTCCTCCATCTTGAACTTCCTCACAATGTCCTTGGTGTACTTGGCCTGGTGCACAAATGTTCCTTCCTTTGACTACTTGATTTGGAGGTCGAGGAAGAACTGCAACTCGCTCATCATGCTCATCTCGAATTTCCTGCTCATGTCTTCTGCAAACTTTGCAACCAAAGGGTGAGACGAGCCACCAAAGATCATATCATTCATATACACCTGAACAATCAGAATATCAACGCCCTTCCTAAGGAGAAACAAGGTCTGATCTACCTTCCCCCTCTCAAAGCCTTTCTCAAAGAGAAACCCCCTCAACCTACCATACCAAGCCCTAGGTGTCTGTTTCCACCCATAGAGTGCCTTTCTCAACTTGTACACCCGGTGGGGTACTTCCCACTCTCAAACCTTGGTGGTTGCTTCACATACACCTCTTCTTCCAACACACTGTTCAGGAAGGCACTCTTCACATCCATTTGGTACAATTTGAACCCTTTAGCCACGAAGAAGGCTAGAAGGATCCTAATTGCCTCCAAACGGGCTACGGGACCAAAGGTCTCCTAGTAGTCGATCCCATCTTTCTGGCTATACCCCTGAACCACCAACCTCGACTTGTTTTTCACCACTTCTCCATTCTCACCCTCTTTATTTTTCGACACCCATTTTGTCTCGATAGGCTTACAACTCGGTGGAGGATCTACCAACTCCCAAACTTGGTTTCTCTCAAAATTATCCAACTCCTCATGCATTACGCTGACCCAATTAGAATCAGAACGTAGCAACAAAAGTAGTATGGGCAAAGTGAGAGTTGTTTCAAAACCTCGACTGTGCAGTGCATTTGTTGATGTTCCCGATGATCCTCAAAGCAAGATGATCCACTCTACTTGCCGGGGAGGTTCTCACCTTGAAGCTACCTCCTCCCTCAACAACAGCTTCTCCTTGATCTCGACTTGTCGTTGTAGGTGTAGGAGAGGGCCCTCTCTCGATCGTAGTCGAAGTAGTAGGTACATGCTCAACCGCGGGCACCACACACCATCTTCATCATCTCCATGTTCATGCTCCTCCTCCTGAAAGATCTCCTCGCCAAGTTCATCATTTCTTGCACAATCAAAGACCAAAGAGCTATGTGGCTATGTCTTGTCGAAGGTAACCTCGCAAGTCTCCAAAATTGGGTTAGTTTTCAAGTTGAGCACACAAAATGCTCTAGTGTGAGTGGCATAACCAAAGAAAATACTGTCGACTGACCTATGCTCAAACTTACCCTGATTCTTCCCCTTCTTCAGAATAAAGCATTTGCATCTGAAAATATGGAAATGACTCACCTTGGGAGTGTGATCGTGCATCATCTCATAACACGTTTTCTTCTTGAAAGCTTGGAGAAAGATCATGTTCAACAAATAGCACGTGGTATTGAATGTCTCAGCCCAAAACCTCCTCGGAGTCATATGCTCATCGAGCATCATCCGGGCCATCTCACACAAGGTTCTGTACTTCCTTTCCACTATGCCATTCTGGGAAGGCGTGTACGGAATCAAAAAATGTTGTTCAAGACCCAAGTCATGGCAAAAGGTTTCGACGTATGAGTTTTTAAATTCCGAGCCATTGTCACTACGAATCGTTCATATGGAATCTATTTTTCAACCTCAAGACAAGATCGCGAACAAAACAAACGTCACCACCTTTTCCTCCAAAAAGAAGACCAGCATACCGAGAGTAGTCGTCCACCACAACTAGGACATACCACTTCCCACCCACGGATCACACATGAGCTGGGCTAACAAGGTCCATATGGAGCAGCTCGCATGGACCCTCTGTCATCACATCGGTGAGGGATGGATGGGAAGGGACTACCATCTTGGCATGCATGCATGATGCACACACCAACTCTTTCTCAAACCGCAACCAGGGCAATCCTCGGACCAAGTTAAGTCCACTCAAACAAGACAAAAGGTCAAATCTTAATTGACCCAACCTCCTATGCCACTTCCACAACTCACTCGAAGAGCCAGCCAAAAAGCAACGAGCCACACCACAAGACTGAGAAAATTTGACCCTCGAGAACAACCATGCAAACAAGGTCCCCTTGAGAATCAAGGATCTGAGAACCACCAGGCTTAAACAACACCACAAAACCCTCATCCAACAGGTGGGAGACGGAAAGCAAATTGAACCCGAGCGATTGAACAAGAGCAACACGCCTAAGAGTGAACTTGTCACTTAACTTAATCTCACCTTCTGATAACACACATCCTCGCCTATTGTCCCCAAAGGTGATGTATGTCTTTGGCACCACTGGGGTGAGGCTGGAGAACCACCCCTGTCTCCGGCATATGCCTTGAGCAACCAGAGTTGATCAACCAAACATTCCCCAAGCCTCCCACCTGAATTTCAAAAACGAGCACGTGAGTGGGCAAACGACTTGCACTAGGGTTAGTACCAAAAGAGTAAACCAATGCCGAGCCATCTGCTCCAAAGTGCGGTTAGCACAATCCATTCCATCACGTCTACCAAAACTACCACCATGTGAACCACCATGGGAACCACCACGTGGGAGCCACATAGAACTCTAGGGAGGGCCGATCTGACCACACCCCTAGCCAGGCTGGTCGAACCACCCCTCCCCCTTGGGCAGGGCCGGTCTTACCGCCTGGCCAGGACGATCTGACCACCCTCTCAAGAAAACACCTCAGCTGCGGGAAGTTGCATCTCCACATGCTAGAATGCTTCTCAGAATTGCCTTACCCCTAGGCCGTGGCATACGAGGCTCAAGCACACGATGAGATTGGTGGTACGTATCCTTGTTAGCCCACTCCTTAGCCATTCTCTCCTCTCGCTTCCTCTTGAAGCAAAACTCATCCTTGTGACTATCTCTACACCGGATTCGTCTTGGTTTAGGCTTGGGTTGGGGCTGCGCACTTGGCTTCTCTTTTGGTTTCTCTTGATTTTTCCCAAGGAACTCATTACCCATGTCACTCTTGAACTTGATGGGTTTTTGAAAATCATTTGTTTGGGAAGGAAACAATGGTGGATCTGGGGTTGTGTCTAGTCGGTTTCTTAGTGGGTTCGGTTTAGAAGCATAGACATTTTTTTGGAAGGTTTTCGGTGGAGCTTTGATATAACCAATCTTCTCTCCTCCCTCATCAGTACTCTCTCCAATCTTATCCGACCCAAGCGCTTGCCCGTCATAGTGCTTTTATGCCTCAATCATCATCCTAAGCTGGGGCTCATGATCTGACAACCAACCCATCATTTTTATCAAATCATTATTCTCATCCTGCAATTGATCAACGTAAAGGGAAAGCTCCAAATTTTGAAAAACATGTAATTCACAAGTAGAGCATGAAGTAGGAATGAAAGCTTTCAATTCAGCCTCAAGTGAAACAATGCGAGAATGAGATTTAGCAAGTTTTCCACGCAACAAAAGACAAGATGTGCAAGCACCTAGCAAAGTAGGCCTAGATTGTAGCTCAGCCAATTTAACCCTAACCTCATCTAGTTCCTCACACTTGGAGGCATGCTTTTCCTTACGAGCAGTAAGATCAGCTAGGAAAACAGAACAATCACCAGAATCAACTTCATAAAAAAACAAGTGAAGCCTTAAGCGAATCTATCTCAAGCTTAGCATCAAGTTTCCATGTTTCTAGCTCAGCTACTCTATTTCTAGCATCTTCAAGCAAGTCCCTAAGCTCTTTCCTCATTTTCTTAGCCTCTCTAAGCATGTCATTACGATTATCAGGCAATTTCCCAAGCTCCTCATTCTCTTGGCACAAGAAGGAGAGTTCATCACATACCTCATCCTTGGAGTTAGAGTCCGAGTCATCCTTCTGACTCTTCTTGATGCCAGAGCTATGTGCCATGCCGCAGAAATCGTCTCGCGCGAAGCAGCTCAACCCACTTTGGTTCTTGGACCCCTTCTTGCTCTTGCATAGATCACTTTCATCTGCACTTCTACTAGAGCTCGAGGTAGAGTAGGCGGAGCAGGAGTCGATGTCACTTGCACCGACCATCACTCGGGCCTTGCCATGACCGTCCTTCTTCCTTGATGTTCGCTCACCCTTGTTCTTGTGCTTGTTATCGCACATCGATTGGTGCTTGTTCCGCGTCCTCAGCCAGTGCTTGTAGTTGTCCTTTGTATTCCACCTTCTCTAGACAGTCGTCAACCAAGTGTCCTGGCTTGCCGCACTGGAAGCATGTCCGTGAGTTCCTCCTTGAGTTCACCTAGTTCCCTTGCATCCTCTTGAACCTCCTGGTCAGCAACGCCAGCTCATCCTCTCCAAGCACGTCAAACTTCTCATCTACAAAGACATCAAGGAAGACAAAGAGTACATCCTGGAGAATGGGTTAGCATTAGTCTTCGCACCTGAGCCTCTGACGAGAGCAAGACTATGAGAGTCAGTCGGACTCTTAATCTGGGTTGTCACACCATGGTCCACCTCAACCGACTTGACAACGTGGTGTGGACTAACTCTTGGCCGAGTATTGTAGGTGCAGGTTGCGGCTTGATTTGCGTTGGTGTAGGTGAAGAGCGGGCGTGAATGGTCTATGGCTTGCGGGGCCTCCGAGGAGTGGAGAGACAAGTAGGCCTGACTCGAGGGACCCGGTGGCCAGCAGGGTCAAGTGCGGGCCGCATGGTGGCAAGAAAAGCAAGTCAAAGTTATCGATCGGAGCCGGTGTAGGGTAGCGGCTCACAACCAAAGTCTGCACACGGGGTTTGCGGTGGTTCACCACAAAACCGGTCGGGTTACTTGGTTGAACCACAAAACCAAGACCAGAGGCTCGGCGGGCCGAGACGGGATCCGGGCATGCTGAGAAGCTTCGAAGTGGAGGAAACGCGTCGGGATCGCAAGGCTTGCATCCGTCCGATGGTGCTACAAAGACATATTCCCAAAGTGCCCTTGGTGGGTGTGTATCTTAGTTTAAGCATTAGGGGTCTTTTGGCTGTCTCCATAGAAACTTAGAGGAGAGAGGATGGCAGCCATCTCTTGAACCCTAGTTCATTTGCTCTTGCTATTTTCCCTTCATATTTTTCCTAGGTTTTCCATAGGACTAGCTTGAGAGCTTCATGGTGAGATCTTGTGAGTGGGAAGGATGATCGGGCGGCAAGCTAGACCTTGTATGAACCTCTTTGGCATGTATAAATGATTCGGCGTGGTTCCTCAAGGCTTGATTGTGTCTCTCCGGTTTTCCCTTTTTGGTGATTTTCGGAGCCTTTTCTTAGGATCTTCGTTCATCGCTCGATTCATCGATTTGAGGGTGTTTCTCTCCGGATTTCTTTGAGGGGACCATGGGTGAGTGCCTTGTGCCTGTTTGTAGATGATCTTGACCCCTCAAACGCCGGATTTGGCCTTCGATTCGTTGACTTTTGGTGAACCCTATGTCATAGTGTTCTTGGCTAGGAGTTGCGATTCCGAGAGTTGTAGGGAGTTTGAGACCGTAATCTTTGGGGCATAACCTCTTTTTAGGGTGTTCATCATCTCTCCAAAGTTTTGTCTCAATGCTCCAAGTGGTTTGGGAGATCCATTAATCAAAAGTTTGGAGTTGAACCGCGGGTGATTTTCTGGGCTACCCCGGGTGACCCGCCCCCCTATGGTAGGGTGACCCTAGGTGGCATTAACTTGCTAGTTCCTCTTCTTCTGATTTGGATCTGTAGAGTTTCCTTTATCTTTTTGAGGAGATCTTTTGGGATAAGCCTCTTAGTGTTGTTGCAAAGCCTTGGTTAAAATCTCATGATTTTAGGAGGTCATTTGTTTGGGTTTTGATTTTTTATTCGATCATCATCCTGCTGAAATTCTGGGCGCCCAGAGTGACCCACCCCCTTATGTCGGGTGACCCATTTTGGTTCTGGTGGCTGGAGGGTGACCCACCCTCTATGTTAGGGTGACTCGGTTTGTTTTGGTGTTGTCTGGTTCGCTTTGGTTCCTTGATTTGTGCTTCCGCTAGGTGAACCAAGAATCGTTTCTAAGGTTAGTAGTTCCTTTATAACTACGTAACCTCAACGATTGAGTTGAGCAAGTGTAGGTTTCATGGGTTTGATTTTGGGACATAGGCCAAGTTCTTTGAGGAGAATTTTTTTTGGCTCCCATTCACTCCCCCCTCTCTGGTCGCCAATCCGGTCCTTCAATTGGTATCTGAGCCGGTTACGGATCTTCGGGATTCTAACCAGTCTAAGATCCAAAGATGGCGTACCAGGAACGGGGTTTGGATCCTCCACACATTGATGGTAAGAACTACCATATGTGGCAAAGGCGGATGGCTGCTTTCCTCTGAGGCAAAGGGTCTGATCCTGTGGGATGTCACGGTGAACACAACCTTTGTCCATCTGCTGAACTTCCTTGCTCCAGGATCGAGGGACATGTTCGACGACAACAACAAGGTGATCGACTACCTGTACAGTTCTTTGTGTGAATCCGAATTCGAATGGGTTCGAACAGAGGATTTGGCGTGCAGGATTTGGGATTAGTTGAAGAATGCTCATGCCGGGAACACTCAGGTTCAGGCTCGGCTCTTTGCGACCTACCAGAGAGAGTACGAGAACTTCACTCGTCTCCCCGGTGAGTCCATAGATGCCATGTTTCAGCGTCTCACTGTGATCGTGAACAACATGAGGGCTAATGTGGCCGTGCTCCCGTATGATGACCAAGACAGGGCTGTCAAGCTCTTGCATTCTCTGGATCATACTGTGTGGAGTAGGAAGGTCGAGGCCATCCTAGAGTCGAAGAAGTATGAGACCCCCACGGTGGACGAGCTGTTTTCCAAGATCAAGTCGTCTAAGGTGGACCGTGGGGTGCATGCAAAGATTGAGAACTCGACTGATCCCCATAATCTGGCTCTCGTATCTGGTTCAAGGACTAATGCTGACATGTCTTCGAGACAATTTTCTTTGTCTTCTCTTGTGTCTTTGCCAAATGAGGATTTTGACGTGTTGGGCGAGGATGACCTAGCACTTTTGTCGAGAAGATTCGAGAGGATGTACGAGAACCTGATGAGTTCAAGGAGGGACTCGAGGATGTGCTTCAAGTGCGGCAAGACCAGACACTTTTTCGCCGAGTGTCCGAAGTTGAATGACAACAACAAGCACAAGTCCAATGACAAGAGGGGGAAGTCAAAGAAGAAGGATCATGGACATGGGAGGAAGACACGGTCTCGAGAAAAGATGAAGAAGTCGAGCAACGTCGAATCCGACTCCGAGGACATGTCTTCAAGCTCGAGTGAAGAAGAAGAAGAAGAGGAAGAAGAGGAAGAGGAGGAAGAAGAAGAAGCGGAAGAAGAAGAAGAAGAAGAAGAAGAAGAAGAAGAAGAAGAAGAAGAAGAAGAAGAAGAAGAAGAAGAAGAAGAAGAAGAAGAAGAAGAAGAAGAAGAACCTCGGCAAGTACCTCAACGACCATTGTGTGATGGGCCTAAGCTCCAAGGACGAGTTCTACGGCATGGCTCACAGCTCCAACAGCAAGAAAAGTCAGAGGGACGACTCATACTCAGATTCTGAGAATGAGGTATGTGATGAGCTCTCTTCTTTGCGCAAGGAGAATGAGGAGTTGGTTGACTTGCTTGATAATCGCAATCACATGCTTAAAGAGGCTAAGAAGCTTAGGAAGGAGCTTAGAGCTTTGCTTGAAGATGCTAGGACTAGAGTGGCTGAGCTAGAAACACAGGTTCTTGATGGCAAGCTTGAAATCAATTCGCTTAAGGCTAGCCCTGTGGTTTATGATGAGGTTGATTGTGCTGATTGCTGTGTTTACCTAGCTGATTTGACCGCTCTTAGGGAAAAGCATGCCTCCAAGTGTGAGGAACTAGATGTGCTTAGGGTTGAGTTGGCTGAGCTGCAATCTAGACCCTCCTTGCTTGGTGCTTGTACTTCTTGCCCTGCTTTGTATGAAAAGATTGCTAAATTTCACTCTCGCATTGTTTCGCTTGAGGTTGATTTGAAAGTTCATGTTCCTATTTCCCGATCAGGTAGGGGAGTGTAGTGGTGAGAGAGAAGGCAAGTTTGGGAAAACTCCAGTTCCACCACAAACTACACCCAAGAACTAGTTTGCCCCCAAGCCAAACCAGACGCATAAGCCGAGGGAAAAATCAAGTGAGAAGCCGATTGTGCAAGGCAGCAAGCATGAGAAGAAACCACAACCAACACCCAAAGAAAAACCAGCCCGCTTCCATTGTGAGCATTGTGGGAGGGATTGTCATAAGAGAGAGTTTTTCTTTAGGTGGAGAAGGGAGGAGAGGATTGCTAGGGAGATGGCAAACAAGGATAGGTACCACCCTTCTCGTAGTGTGCCTGAGCCTCGTGTTGTGCCTCAGAGTGAGGGTGTTGTGCATACGGTCCCATCTTGGAGTGATCAAGGCTTTCCTACCAGAGGTGCTTAGAGTTTCCGTTTTCGGGGTCGGGGTGATGATCGGTTTGGTTCCTTTAGTCGTGGTGCAAGTGATGGGTATGTTCATTCTAGCGGTGGTATGTTTGCTGGGCGTTCTCCACCTCGTGATCAATATGAGTTTGGGAGAGGTCACAACTTTGAGTCTCAAAGGGGCTGCAGATCACGTTTTCCCCTTCGTCGTGCTCGAACTCCTGCAGCGAGATGTGAGGTGATTCCCCGTGGTGGTCATAGCTTTGATAGGATGGATTTTGCTAACCCCACTTTTGAGAAAATGGCTTGACACTACTTTGACTTTTTATGCTAACCCCAGTGTTGCGTCGTTTGCTCGCTCTCGCTCTTGGTTTTGATTGTGCAGGCATGAGGCTTCGAGAACTTTTTGCGGATCGACTCCGGAGGATCACGACTGGTGATCGAAGGTGGTCCTCAAGCCTCATCCTGGTGGTGTCAAAGGAGAACATCATTTTCAGGAACAATGGATGAGAGCGAATGATCAAGGTAAGTTGTTTGGAGACTTTGAGTTTTGTGGCTCATGTTAAGCCACTTGGTTTCTTTTGCTCCTTGCCCTTGCGCGTGTACTTAGGGTGAGCTTTGTATGTCTTTGGCTCTAGTGCATGTGCTTAGGGGGAGCTTGTGAGTTTTGTGCTCGTTTGCCCATTTGAGTTTGGGTTGGACATCTCATGTACATATGCATGTTGCATTTTCATTTATGTATCATGTCATGTTTGCATCTTTGTATCATAGACTGCATTTGTAACATGTGCCATAGAGATGTGCTTCTCTCATATGTTTTGATCACCATGTTATGCTAGATATGAGGTTATGACTTTGCTTGTGATGCTCATGAGATGTATAGCTATGCTCTTGGTAGCTTTGGGATATATATGCTTCTGGATGGCCTTCCATTGTAAAAATGCTATATGATCCTCTCTTGTGAGTAGAATGCCTCTCATGTTCAATTTGGGTGCTCATGGCTATATCTTGCTTAATTTATGCTTGGAACCATGTTCTTTTCATTTGGGATCAAAGATCTATTTATCGTCATGAATGTTTAGCCTACATGTTACCTTGTGGAGAAGCCTAAGCTTCTTTTTGCTGCAAAGGCACTTCATGTACCATGCTTAATTTGTAAATCATGGAAATGGTATGTGAGATGCCTATTCTTGAAAAATTTGCTTCCATGTCATAAGTGCTTTAAATTCCTTATCTTGGGTGCTAAACCATTGCATGATGTTCACCAATGAGAAGTCTCATATCTAGAAGTGGACACATGGCTCGGTGGCTTTGACATGACATGAGATAGCTTGTAGGTGTTTGTGATGACCTTGTGATGAGAATTTGTGACCTTGCATGAAGTTTGTGAGTTATATGTTGTTTGTGCTCAGTTTGATCATGTTTAGGTCCTATGCTCATGAGAGGTAATTTTTGAGAAAAATGCTTCATTTTGATCATGGCTATGTCACTTGCTTGTATGTCCCTTTTCTATCTTGCTGGCGATGCTTGTGCTCAAATTGTGGCTATCTTGCTTGTCAGTGTCTCAATTTTAGCATGTTCTAGTTCCCTTTGTATATTTGAGAAGCACATGCTTGCATTTGTAGACTTGATTCATGCATTATCAACAAGGGGGAGGAATGTACCCAATTCATGTTTCCAGGGGGAGCTTTGCATCAAGGGAAGAAAATTTAGGAGAAATGCATTTGTTCAGGCGGAGTTTGCATGCATTCATGCATTTGGGAGCACTTTTTCGCCTGAATTTTAGTTGTGCTCTTTTGCTGTTGGTGTCGAGCCCTTTTGCCTCACCTTGAGGAGTCGGCGATTTTAGAGCATTTATCTCGGTTGTGTCGGGTCGTTGCCCTTGCCTTAGGAGACCGAGATTTTTCTCTCTCAAGTGATCTTTTCTTGGCTTTTGTTTGGCTTTTGATCACTTGTTTGAGTTTTTTGTTCGTTTCTTTTCTTTTTCTCTTTTCTCTGAATTGGTTACTTGTGTGTGTTGTCAATGCACTCATCAAGGGGGGGGGGGGGATTGAGGACTGGAGGTTCTGAGGACTGGTGGATGGTCACTCCTGGCTGTGATGAGTGATTGAAACCATGGTGTGGACTGACTCTTAGCCGAGTATTGCAGGTGCAGGTTGCGGCTTGATTTGTGTTTGTGCAGGTGAAGAACGGGCGTGAAAGGTCTATGCCTTGCGGGGCCTCCGGGGAGTGGAGAGACAAGTAGGCCTGACTCGGAGGACCCGGTGGCCAGCGGGGTCAAGTGTGGGCCGCATGGTGGCAAGAAAAGCAAGACGAAGTCGTCGATCGGAGCCTGTGCAGGGTAGCGGCTCAGAACCAAAGTCTACACACGGGGTTTGCGGCAGTTCACCACAAAACCGGCCGGGTTACTTGGTTGAGCCACAAAACCAAGACCAGAGGCTCGGCGGGCCGAGACGGGATCCGGGCACGCTGAGAAGCTTCGAAGCGGAGGACACGCATCGGGATCGCAAGGCTTGCATCGAGGCTATGCGAAGGGAGGTCGCCGGGCATCCGTCCGATGGTGCTACAAAGACATATTCCCAA
This sequence comes from Cenchrus americanus, assembly GCA_947561735.1. Lineage (NCBI taxonomy): Eukaryota > Viridiplantae > Streptophyta > Magnoliopsida > Poales > Poaceae > Cenchrus > Cenchrus americanus. Next base: position 156,429,924 of record OX387244.1, read on the forward strand.
AGTGCCATTGGTGGGTGTGTATCTTAGTTTAAGCATTAGGGGTATTTTAGTCTTTCGGCTGTCTCCATAGAAACTTAGAGGAGAGAGGATGGCAGCCATCTCTCGAAACCCTAGTTCATTTGCTCTTGCTATTTTCCCTTCATATTTTCCCTAGGTTTTCCATAGGACTAGCTTGAGAGCTTCATGGTGAGATATTGTGAGTGGGAAGGATGATCGGGCGGCAAGCTAGACCTTGTATGAACCTCTTTGGTATGTGTAGATGATTCGGCGTGGTTCCTCAAGGCTTGATTGTGTCTCTCCAGTTTTCCCTTTTTGGTGATTTTCGGAGCCTTTTCTTAGGATCTTCGTTCATCGCTCGATTCATCAATTTGAGGGTGTTTCTCTCCGGATTTCTTTGAGGGGATCATGGGTGAGTGCCTTGTGCCTCTTTGTGGACGATCTTGACCCCTCAAATGCCGGATTTGGCCTTAGATTCGTTGACTTTTGGATGGATTTGCGATTCCGGGAGTTGTAGGGAGTTTGAGGCTGTAATTTTTGGGGCATAACCTCTCCTTGGGTTGTTCATCATCTCCCCAAAGTTTCGTCTCAAAGCTCCAAGTGGTTTGGGAGATCCATCGATCGAAAGTTTGGAGTTGAACCGCGGGTGATTTTCTGGGCTACCCCGGGTGACCCGCCCCCCTATAGTAGGGTGACCGTAGGTGGTGTTGACTTGCTAGTTCCTCTTCTTTTGATTTAGATCTGTAGAGTTTCCTTCATCTTTTTGAGGAGATTTTTTGGGAGAAGCCTCTTGGTGTTGTTGCGAAGCCTTGGTTAAAATCTCGTGATTTTAGGAGGCCATTTGTTTGTGTTTTGATTTTTTATTCAATCGTCATCTTGCTGAAATTCTGGGCGCTCAGGGTGACCCGCCCCCTTAGTCAGGGTGACCCGTTTTGGTTCTGGTGGCTGGCGGGTCAGTGTGACCGGTTTGATTTGATGTTGTCCGGTTCGCTTTGTTTCCTTGATTTGTACTTCCACTAGGTGAACCAAGGATCGTTTCTAAGGTTAGTAGTTCCTTTATAACTATGTAACCTCGATGATTGAGTTGTGCAAGTGTAGGTTCCATGGGTTTGATTTTGGGACATAGGCCCAGTTCCTTGAGGAGAATTTTTATCGGCTCCCATTCATTGACCCCCCTCTCTAGTCACCAATCCAATCCTTCACTGCTCCAAGTGTTATGATCTAGTGAGTGCAAGAGCATCACAGCTCTGTCACGATCATCGTACAAGAGAACGGTCATATTGGCCCTCATGTTGTTCACAATCACTATGAACCACTGGAGCATCGTGTCTATTGACTCACCCGGGAGTGAGTGAAATTCTCATACTCTTTCTGGTTAGTCACAAACAACAAAGTCCGATCCTGATTGTTCTCAGTGTGAGCATTCTTCAGCTGCTCCCGAATCCTACAAGAAAAATCTTTTGTCTAGACCCAACCGAATTCAGATTGACAGTGAGTGTAAAATAAGTAATCAGCATATCCCTTGATCCTGGAGCAAGGAAGTTAATCGAATGAACATATGCTGTATTCATCGTAACATCCCAAAGGACCTGACCCTTGCCGCAGAGGAAAGCAGCCATCGGCCTCTGCCACATCTGTTAGTTCTTTCCATCAAAGTGCGGAGGACCCGATCCCCATTCCTGGTATGCCATCTCTGGATCTTAGACTAGTTAAAGTCCCAAAGGACCCGTAACCGGCTCTGATACGACTTGAAGTATCGAACTAGTGACCAAGGAGGGGGAGTTAATGGGAGACAAGACAAATTCTTCTCGATGGAGATAACTTCTCCAACAAGATTAACTCGATCGGGTACCCAAAATCACTCGCACCACACACAACCTTCTATTTTCCAATACCACGTAGCCACTGAAGTGCTACTGGTCCTAGGAATAAACACTACCTTCAGGCACAACTTCTACACACACACACACCAGCAGAAACAACTCGGAAGCTATCTGCCTGGGAGGGGCAGCCAGACTAGGTATGGGGGCGATTAGACCACCTACTCCTGACAACCAAGAAATCCACTGAAAGTCCTCTTCCAAGCTCCAAAACTCTCCACGTTTTCAGCCATAGGATCCAGTAGTCAAGGCCAAGCTAGCTACCAGAGAATCACGGGGAAAACAATAACTTCACTAAAAAGTCTTAGGGCGGTTAGATGGCTCACGGGGGCGGTCTAACCTCCTGTATCCAGCAAGAAATACTCCCAAGGAAAACCTAGCAAACTACTCCAAAATGAGCCAAGAATTCAACAGTTAGCTCCTCTGATCAAGGCGAAAAAACTCACAGAGGAAAATTCGGCAAAACCAAAACTTCAACATGGATGACCCAGGGCGGTTTGACTGCCCCCCTATGGCAGTTAGATCGTCCCACCCAGGAAACCTGGCCGCAGGTCAACCCTCAACTTCCTATCACTCGATCTCCCGATTCACCCCACAGATTGTACGGAAACTTCGGGGATAGCTGGGTTACCTCCTGGGCAACCTCTCCACATAAGCATATCTACCAAAACGCTCTCAATAAAAGGGAATCATGAATCTTGGCCCTCTAGGTCATGAACTCAAGGAACTCCGAAAACCACCAAATCGAGGCCAATTCAAGGGAGTTGCTGGGGCAAGGTCACCAAAGAACGAGGCACAAGGTCCTCACAAATGACACCCAACTAAGGATCCCGCAAGAAAACACCCTCAAAACACCGCCACGAAAATCACAAGAAAGAGCTCCGAAGATGACCAAAAAGGGAAAATGGCAGAGACATAACAAGGCCTTGAGGAACCACGCCGAAACATTTATACATACCATGAAGGTTCATACAAGGTCTAGCTTGCCTCCCAATCATCCATCCCTCTTTCAAGATCTCACCATGAAGCTCTCAAGCTAGTCCTAGAAAACCTAAGGAAAATTGGAAGGAAAAATAGCAAAGCTAATGAGCTAGGGTTTTAGGAGTAAAAGCATCAAGTTTCCTAGACAAGCTATAAATGAATCGCCTCAAGTAATTACCTTGCCCAAGAATCTCTGCAACTCTTTTTTACAAGTAGGAGCTTGAACCTTTTTAGTCGACTCAATATTTTTAGGATAAATTTCTACCTTTCTCATGCACAATGAAACCCGAAAACTTGCCAGCGGACACTCCAAAAGCACATTTGAGCAGATTCATCTTAAACCGGCTACATGAGAATCTAATGCAGTCAATTTAACAACAATGTCGTCGATATAAACTTCTAAGATTGTACCATGCAAGTCATGAAAAATCAAGTTCATAGCCATTTGATAAGTAGCACCATCATTTTTTCAAACAAAAAGTCATGAGTACCCACTCAAACAAGCCTACAAATCTTGTACATATAAAAGCCGGTTTGGAAATATCCTCTTTGGCCATAAATGTTTGATTGTAACCATCATTGCCATCAATAAAACTCAGAATTCTATGTCTAGATGCAACATTAACAAGAAAGTCAGCTATAGGCATAGGATATTCATCTTAGGAGTAGCTTTATTAGGATCTCTAAAGTCAATGCAAATCTGAAGTTTCTTTGTTCCTTTTTTCTCAACAGGCACAATATTAGAAATCCAATTAGCATTGTTGGGGAATTGGGTTAAAAACTATCACCCTCAGAACTTCGAAGAAAGAAGCATACTCGGGAATTCTGTGATATGAATGTGAAGGGTTGAGCGACATGAGCTATTTAATGATTTCTGGAGTGTTCAACTTAATTTTTATGAACCAAAATCCATGTAAAGCATGAATAAGAGACTTTCTGACCCGCTGCTGACCTTGGGAAGAAATGATCATTGAAGTAACGTGAGTTCTTGAGATTTATGTGTTGTTTCAGGAAAATGAAAGCTTCAGATGAAGATAGCAATTCGGGAAACTCGACTTCGGAGTTGAGTTTGGACCTCCAAAGAATGGAGCAGAGCTCTCATCGATTCTTGTAAATGATGGTAAAGCCACGCAAGAACTAAGTCAAAGGAGTCGCGCCAAAGGTCCGAGTTTAGAGTGTGAATAGGTGGCAAGTTTGTAAATATCAGAAGTTAGTCCAGCAAATCACGGGATAGGAAAAGACATTCATGTACATGTTTCCATTTGAAATATTCTCTAGATTCGAGGGTATGATCGAAATGTAAAAGTCCCATCTCCTCCATATAAAAGGAGGTCTGGGGGAATGTGTAAAAGGGTTCACATCTTTTGAGGACAAGTACAAGCTTTCAGAGATTCTTTGTCATCAGTTCTTTTGTGAATTCTTTTTCTTGTGTGTAGGTAGGTTCCATCTGGTTCTTGAATCCCCAACATTAATTGGCGCCCACCGTGGTCTAAGCAAATAGAAAACTCACGATGCCTCCACAGAAGAAGTCGAAGAAGAACACAACTACAGACACATACCAGGAAGACCATTTTACAGAAGAAGAAAATGGAAACACTATAGCAACATAATCTCAACAAAATGCAAATGAAGAAAGGAAGCAAAACTAGAAGCACTAAAGAAGGCAAGAGAAGAAAAAGCTAAAGAAATTCTAAAATAAGTCACTGAAGATGAAGATGAGGATGTAGTGGACAAACAATTTGAAGAAGTCAACAAAAAAGTACATATGCTTCATAAAGAGAAAGAAAGATTTGCTATGAAGCTAGAAGAAAAAAGAAAAGCTTCGAAAAATTTAGAAAACTCAACCAAGAAAAAGATCTTGTAGACAATATGCAGAAAGAGGAATAGGAAAACAGTTCTCTCTGGCGTGAGTCACCACATCAGAGTTCTGGGCCATGAAAGAGAATCCCAAAAGAAAATTTCTTCACAGGAAATGGAGTCTCATAGTTCGTAGATCCGGAATAATCACTTTCCCTTGGGTTGCAAACTGCACCTTGGCCATCAAAGTATAAACCAGTTTCTCTCCTGGAATTCAATGGATATGGACACTCTAGTTAGTTTCTCATGAGCTATGAAGCTGCTGTAAATTCAGCTGGAGGAGATGATGTCGCCCTGGCTAAGTCTTTCATTATCGCATGTGAAGGTCTAGTCCTCAACTGGTATTCCTTGTTACTCAACACTCATATGCAGCTAGATTGACCTCAATACAAAATTCATTCAAGCATTCCAAGTGTATCATGAAACGACAGCAAAAGCATCAGATCTCTACTATTGCAAGCAATGCGATAAAGAGGCATTGCAAAATTTCGTCAAAAGATTCGTGCAAAAGAAGTCTTAGACGACAGGGGCACTTGACAAAACAATGATCCAGACATTAATCAGTGGATTAACTCCAGGACCAACAGTTTCACACTTGTCCAGAGAAGAACCGCAAACCATTGAGGAACTCTTTGATGATCTGGAAAATACATAAAATCCGATGAATACCATAGAAGAAGAGTTGTTGAAAGAAACCAGGTAAGGCAGAATCATAAAGGAACAAGATGGAGACCACAATTCCAGACACTCCAAAACATCAACATCATTGAAAATCCTCCACCACTTTTCAACCAAAACAGTAGACCAAGCACAAGGGGTGGTTTTTCTTCAAGAGGAAGAGGAAGAGGACCTTCGAAGATTCAAATTCATGATCCAAAGATATCTGTTTATCTACTGCAGATATCACGGAAGGGGTCACAATACTGAAGCTTGCCCGGAAACCAAAAATAACATAGCATAGAATCATCAAGAGAAGGCAATGATGTCTGTTGCACTTGTAATACCGAGCCAACTGCACCAGAACTTCTGGCAGCCACAACTAATGGGTCATCAAATGAACTTAGTCCCAATTTAGCAATTTCAGCTACCGTAGCCAACGTGTCCTGCCACTGCAACCAGGCAATTCAGTCAAACTAGAATCAAGCTCAAGGAGCAACAATATGAAAGCATTGCCTTCCTTAGGAACCATCATGCTCATAATTGGGGGCTCAATCATGGACTTTGAAACAAAGAGGCAGAGGAACACTTACTTCAGATCCGTGAACACAGTCATCAATGATGGACCAACAGCAAGACCAGAATGGGCTAAATGATAGAAGGCGAGTGCCCGATCTTTCGGTGAGTGGAGATAACTTCAATCTGGTTGTTGTTGACCCTCACGATCCAACTACGATGAGGGAGACTCGAAGTGCCAATTCAATTGCTGAACCAACTCCTGGTGGTTAACAACCTTGCCAGCGCAAGATCAGCCTGATCACGAAGATCAATTCTTGTACGCAATCGAAGAATGAATAAGAATCTGAGGCGAGCAATCTTAATATCACTCGAAGGTGGAGTCTGTAATACACGAAGGTAGTGCTATGCGGCTGTTCGGTTGTAGCTAAAGCTAACTTGTAAAACAAACTCAAGTCTAAAAATAAACGAGGGCTCTATCTAAATAGAGGACGCAGCCCCTGGTGGCCATGAGGGGCAGTGCTACAGTAACCTAGGGTGCTGTTGTTCACGTGCGTGAACAGTACCCTATGCCCACATGGGCCTCCTGTTGGGCCAACAGCCCAAAGGGTATTTGCGCAGCACCCTGCAGATTCTGGACGTCCACTTCTTTCATTAATTCCCGTTGACTCCGGAGGAATTTTGGCATGGGACTAGTGCCATTGGAAGCTCTATGAAATTCTTATTCCAACCATATATAGGATGTTCAAAACCGACTCCGTATGCGACCTGGGCGTCCGTTTTATTGCGCACTACTCTTGGACTTCGAACTGAGTTCGGACATGAATTTCTTTAGGCCTCCACCTTGGGGACTCGAACCGGATGAGTCTCGTGCATCCTCCCTGACTTGAACACCCTTGTTGGACTTCTTCTACTCCATTACATGCACCAATCATGGTCGTATGCATGGGTCTCATGTCCTCATCACTAAAGTTCCAATAACCTTTAGTGAGCAAGATTTCAGATTGAAATCCACCAATCATAATGATGCCATGATTATCGAAGTAAACATTGCCAGATGGGTGATTGGAAAAATTCTGATAGAGAATAGATGTTCTGCTGACATAATATTCATAAAAACATTCGAGCTCGCACATGCTACAACCGCCAGAATACCCATTGCCGGGCTTTGAAGGAAAGCCAATTAAAGCAGTGAGAAAAATAGCTCTTCCAGTATCCTTCGGAGATCTTGATAATGCCAGAATAGAGCATCTCACATTTGATGTGGTCGACATGTACCATCCATATCTTGCGATCTTTAGAAGAGGGTTCATCAACCAATTTGATGTTGTGATAAGGCAAACATTCCTATGCATGAAGATCCCGGCACCTAAAGGAGTCATCACATTCTATGGTGAGAACCATGTGTGGTTCGAGGACCGGTGGATGGTCGCTTCCTTGTGTGATGAGTGATTGACAACGTTGTGTGGACTGATTCTTGGCTAAGTATTGCAGGTGCAGGTTGCGGCTTGACTCGTGTTGGTGCAGGTGAAGAACAAGCGCGAAAGGTCGTCGCCGGTGAGGCCTCCAGGTGTGGAGAAGACAAGTAGGCTTCGTTCGAGGGACCCGGTGGCCAGCGGGCTCAAGTGCGGGCCGCATGGTGGCATGGACAGCAAGATGAAGTCGTGGACGGTTTCTTGGTTGAGCCTCAAAACCAAAGTCGAGCCGGGACTACGTGGGAGCCGAGTCATGAGTGGAGATTGGCGGAGGCTACACCGAGTTCGCGGGGTTTCCGGTGGTTCACCAGAAAACCACTGGGTTCCTTGGTTGATCCACAAAGCCAAGACCGGAGAACCGAAGACGGAGGTGCAGCAGCACCAGACCGGTCTGACCGGTCTGACCGGTGAGGAGCACCGGTCTGACCGGTGTGCGACGACGCAGTCCGGAATCTTCGAAGCGGAGGACACGCGTCGGGATCGCATGGCTTGCGTCGAGGCTACGCAGGGTGCGGTCGCCGGGCATCCGTCCGATGGTGAAGACATCAAGAATTCCAAATCCGCCCTTGAGGGGCTTGTATCCCTAGTTAGTAGAGAAGGGCATTTTAGACATTCGGTTGCCTCCATATAACCCAAGAGGTGAGAGGATGGCAGCCAACTCTTGGAACCCTAGCTCATTAGTTTTCCTATTTTCCACCTATTTTCCTCAGGTTTTCTCTAGGTCTAGCAAGAGAGCTTCACGGAGAGATCTTGTAGAGAGGGATGGATGATCGGGCGGCTTGCTAGACCTTGTACGAACCTTTGTTTCATGTATAGATGATTCGGCATGGTTCCTCAAGGTTTGGATGTGTTTTCCCCGGTTGTTCTTGATGGTGATTTTCGGAGCCCTCTCTCGGTGATTTCTTTGGGTTGTTTTCGGGACCTTTCTCTTGGGGATTTGATGGGGGAAATTTGTGGGAACCCTTTGTGGTTCTTTGGGCTGTGATTCCCCTCCCAAATTCGTGAGTAAAGGTGCTCGATTTTTGGGGTTTCTTGAGTTCTTGGGTTGGAAGTGCTTTCGGCGGGATTTCTTCGATTCCTCCTTTTTGGACGAGTTTTGGTGGAATTAAACTTGGCTATGAACTCCTCATGAGGTGTTCATAATATCCCCAAAGTCTTGTTCAAGTCCGTGGAGCGATTCGGGAGATCGAGATTTGGATTTGAGGGAGTTGACCCGCGGGTCTTCGTTCATCCCGAGTCGCCGGTGCTACACCGGTCTGACCGGTGCTCTTGACCGGTCTGACCGGTGCGAGCCCCTGTGGGATTTTGCTCGGGTGAACGTCTTGGTGTGTTCCGTGTTGTCCCGTATAGCTGCTGTTTCGAGTTTGGGTCAGTTTGGTGGTCGGTTGACCAGTTTGGTGCCTTGGGGGCTTTCTGGCTGCCATCGGTCTGACCGGTGTGTCTCACCGGTCTGACCGGTGTAGAGCCACTTAGTGGAAGTTTCTCAGTTTCACCAGCAGGGACCGGTCTGACCGGTGGTGCTCACCGATCTGACCGGTGTGGGTCTGTAGACTCGAGGTTTGGTTTTTTCCGCTGCGTTTCTCGGGTCGGTGGGTGGTGTGTTGGTTCCTAGGTCCAGTAGCACTCCAGTGGCTACGTGGGGTTGACCAACCTTGGTAGTGAGTCGGAGACGTGTGTTGGAAGCCGTGTTCATCTTGTTGGAGTTTCCATCTCCTTCGAGAAGAATTTTTATCGGCTCCCATTCACTCCCCCCCTCTCTGGTTCGCCGTATCGGTCCTTCATATGGTGATAAAAAGAAGAATGAGACATAGAAAAGGGCCATACACCGGGTCAGAGCAATGTGCAACATCTAGATATCACTGAAGAAAAAAAGAACCATATGTCGAAGACAAAAGAGATAGGGAAAAATTGAGATAAGTGCAGATGTGAAACAAAGATGGTTTGTCTAGATGATATGCCAGATATAGCGATGATAATAGGGGTTCATCTAAGACTCGAAGAAGAGAAAGAGCTTATCGAGTTCTTGAACAAGTGTTGACGCGAAAATAGGACGTCACCTACCCGTGCAACACATGTGACTCCCCGGTATGTAGCGAGGCGTGCCAGCCAATCTGACCTGTTGATTGACAATGGAAAAATATTAGGGACGATCGGTTAGAAACCTATGGCCTTTTAGCAACACGTGTACCAGCCAATCGGTCGATACGAGTAAAGCGAGATCTGCCGGCTCGAGAGCGACCGAGCCACCGAAGCGCTGATAGGTAGACAGAAAGATCGGTTGGATCGGCCGATCGTGACGTCAGCACTCGAACAAAACCGAATCGGCTGTAGTGTTAGAAGCTGATAGGATCTAAATCAAGTGGGATAATTGGTGATAATAAGTAAAAACCACAGGAATTGGTAAAAAAACTTGCAGATCTAGCTAATATCTGTAAGGGTGAATAAAGAACTAGACAAAACCTGAGGATGCGCCCAGAGGTTAAAGCCTAGGGTTATTCGGTAAAACGGTACTCTCAAGCTTGCTGGAGGTCGATTGATGTAGCCCGACGAACTTAAAGAACGATGTTGTAGAAAAGAGAAAAAATGCAATGATGAAGTCGCCGAAAAGTAGATGTTGTAAAGTAGATTTTGTAAAGTAGATGTTGTAAATTGTAAAGAGTTTGCCTGGAGGCTATTTGTTTGATATTGGTGTGTACACTTTTTCCTAACCACACAGGGTCGCTATTTATGTTCTAAGGACAACCCGACTTCTAGACGATTACGCCACTATTTACTTGTATCTAAAGAAAGCCAAAAACTACTAAAAATAGAAAAGGACTCTCGCAGGAGTCACAAAACTCTCTGAAACTGACTCTTGACCCGTTGTTAATCGTGGATTGTCCCGCCTCCGTCGTACTTTCTTTTCAACGTATCCTCTCGATTGCCGCCTTCTTCCTCTCCATCGGCCGATCCTCCGGTCGACCATCAGCCGATTGGTTGACTCGCCAGTCTTATTGATAGAGTTGAACTCCTCTGACCATCGGTGAGTCCTATTGACCACCCTTTTTTCTCTCTCTAATCGGCCGATTGCACTCTGTTTTCATCTGCTATCTCTCATCATCCCTTTTGACATGGTTTTCCAAAAAACGGTGTCAACACATGCCCCCCACTTTCGGAGTCAATATCATTTGCTTTGAAATTTACTCAAACTCGGTATCTTTTTGATACCAAGTCGGCTGCAATATCCAAACAAATCATCAGGGTCATAAATCTAACTGCCTCAGCTTTCTTTTCAACCGAATCTCGTTGCTTCAATAGTTCAAGCTTGCGTACGACGAACCCTAACCCGCTGCCTTTGATTCATGGCATCCTCAAGCTCCGCCAGAGATTCTCACTTTGCCCCTACGCCTCTGAAGGCATCCCTTACTTCAGTTCATCCGGTATTTCTTCTGCCCCTCACTTTTGCTTTTAATGCTGCCACCCTACTTTGTCTGAAGTCTTTACTTCCTTTTTATTTATTTCTTCAGGAACTTAGATATAATCTCATCACCCCTGTTGATGTCAAACCTGGACTTGCTTTTCTTGGCCCAATGGGTGATATTGACCCTACTAAAATGATTAATTTTGAAACCGACTGAATCCCCTTCAAGTAGGCTTCTTTGGATCTAGCCGATTGGGACAACTCCTTGAGGTCTTGGATAGGTTATGTAAAAGGGTGAAGAGATTGGTACCGTAGAGTGTCTGCAAAGAACAGAGACTCTTGGGAGCAATATAAAATCAGTCAATGCATCACCTTATCCTTGTCTGAGATGTCCCGGAATGAATCTGTTCTCATAGCCGCTTCTTATTTTTGGTTTGAGGCACTTAATGCCTTCTTGTTTTGCCATGGGCCAAAGACTCCAACTTTGGCCAATGTTCCTTTATTGACTGGTCTAGATGTCTCTTCTTCGGATATCCTTTTCAGCTGTCGGAATGAAAAATCTTCTCACCAACCGAAAACCAAAAACATAGGTGGATGGTCCGACTATATTGTTGAGCATAAGAAAGAGGGAACTGTGGGCCAAAGGGAGCATGTTGCTTTTCTGAACATGTGGCTTGAGAAATTTGTCTTTTGTGGCAAAACTTTTGGTCCCACCGCTACCTATCAGATAGTAGCTGAACGACTGGCTGGCGGTGATTACATCCCCCTTGGAAAATACCATTTAGGTGTAGTTTACAATCTCCTTCACCAAGTGGCATTAGTATATCAACCAACTCCCCAATAGGCACTCCGGAAGGCCCCTGGTGGTTCATCAATATGTGGCTGAACCTCCATCTTCGGGATAGGTTGGAGCAAAATATTTTTAACATGACCTTTCGGGAGATCAGTCAGATGGCATTCCGATTGTGAGGCGCCGATGCATGAACTTTGGAGAGGTCGTTTCTGCTTTTCCAGGGCATAAGAGAACTCCCTCTCGCATAGCAGAGTATTTTAGGAGTTTTTATCTTGGCTTTACTCAAGAATTCATCATCTAGTTTGCGTATAGGGATGACAACACCTATTTTGAAACCACATTAAGCTTCGATGACATTCACAAGGATGATGAAGACATGATTGCATTTGTAGAAATGATCAAGCCAGGGTTTTTCCCTTCTTGTGTTTTTGGAAAGGATCAATCGGCCACCTAAGAATTTGACAACCCCCCAGTGTGTGCTCGTCAGCTGGGGTTTGGCCAAATGCCGATTGGCATTGACTTTTCTGACTTGATTAAACCACTGGAGATCATTCCTAGTGGTACTTATTATCAGCATCCCTTGGATCAGGTTCCTAACTCTGCTACCGTCGATCTTGATTCTTGGAGATTCTCTGGCTTCTCTTCTCCTCTTTTCAATATTTGGTGGGCAGAATGGTGTGATCATCTCTTTTATGGTTCCCCAAGGATCTATTGTGAGAAACAAGACCCTACATATCATGCATCGGCTAACGAGGTAATTCCCTTTTGACTAGTTTATGTCTTTGCTTGATTGGGTCACTGACTGTTGTATTCTTTTTTTCAGCTTGAAACAACAAAGCCTCCTGCTATGAGTAAAAGTGGCAAGCCGATTCAATATTGGCCACCAAGGTGAGCTCCATATATCGGCTATAATGCTCCTTCGATCTCTTTAGTCATGTAGGGTCCCAAGATTAATCCAGCTCCGGACAATCTACCTCTGTCAACTCTTAAGAGGAAGGGCACAACTAGCAAAGTTCTCTTCCGTAGAACAAAGAAGAAGATGGACACTAAAGTTGTCAATGTCTCAGATATGGCCAGAGTCTTGGCAAGTGCTTTCAAGGTACTGACTTTAAGTTTTCCCCTTTTCCTTTTGCATTTTTGATTGAATATCTTCCTCTTCTGTCTAGTCTTCAAGTCAATCAACGCAAGCTAGTACTACTGATTTCGATCGAGGTCCAGTTCTGGAGCCAATTCAAGAAGTTTCAGTCGATGATACTTTGCTTGAGCCATCTGAGCAACCTGAACTAGATAAAAGCATGGAGGATCCAATTGCTTTTCATAATGAGAAAACTCCAAATGAGGTAACAAAAATTCTTCAGTTATCCTTGTCTTTTGTTTATTTTCTGAATTCTTGTTCCTTGTTTAGGATGTCATTGATACATTGGTTGAGACTCAAGATGTACCTCTGGATGACCTCTAACGAGCTGGTGATCAACCTCGATCACTGATTATTGAGACCCCTGAACCAGAATCGGCTAAAAATCCAACTGTTCAGACACATGCAACATCTTCTGCTGCAGAGGTAAACTTCTTTATATTCTCAGATTTCCTCTTCAATTCCTTTGCTCATTTTTGTTATCTCTGATGACTCCAACAAACTAGCCTTTTGTTCAGGGTGCATTGGCAAGGCTAAGCTGACTGAGGTACTTCTATTGTTGAACCAAGACATCAACCACCTTGTTCAATATGCTGAGCCGATCAGAACTATTTTCAAGCAAATCCAAGGCCAGTTGCCTAGAGATCTCAAGGCGAAGATGCTTAAAGTTGCATTTATTGAATATCGGCAGCTTGTAGTTCAGGAGGCTCAAGATCGTCTGGATGAAAGGAAGTGCCAGGAGCAACTTACCCAGGACAGAGAGAACCTGGATAGTAGTATGGCCGATCTTGACAACAGGATTGAATTTTTGACTTCTTCTCGTTCTGATATCGTTAACAACATTGACCGTGTGAAGAAGTGTCGTGTTGATTTGATGACGGAGCTTGGCCAGGTTGAACAAGACTTAACTAAAGAGCAGAAGCTCGCAGATCTACCAGGTACCATAGGTACTATGCGAGAATAGAGGGACTCAACTGCACGTCAAGCCCAAGTTCTACGTGAACAAGAGCAGCCGATTCCTGGTTCGGCTGATGCCGATCGCTAGGAGATAGAGGCGGTTGATCAGCTACGTCTGGACCTCATCAATGCCATCTATCTTTTAGGCAAAGTTTAAATTTTATTTGTAATTTTCTAAACTATGATTGGCCTTTACTGGCCAACTTCCAACGCTCTATGTTAATTGTTTTGACCGAACGTTCCACTCGGCCTTTATAAAATGCCCAGATCTATTTTGCCCTTTGAACCGTACTCCTTTTGCAATGGCCTCCTCTTCTTCTTCTTCCTCTATGAGTCAAGTTGGTTTTTTCTTTCATTTTCTTCATTCTCATGATCCCTTCCCTTATGTCTTCTATTTTCCCAGTCTCCAAATCGTGATACCATGGAAAGGATCATGTCGAGCGTCAATGCCTTTGGTGCAAATCGACCAACCCAACCATCTAGACATGAACGGGGCCTTCACCTTGTGATTGCGCATGATGGGAAAAAGTTGGAAGTCCTTGAAGCCAGGAGGATTGCTCTTCTTCAGGAACCGGACCGCATAGGTGAAGAAATACCCCAAGTTACAATAGAACTAGACAAGGCAAAGAGTCTCCTTTGAATCCTTGATGTATTGCCAGCCGATACAATCGGCTTTTATGAATAAAATCACTTATTCATTGATGGATTTGGGTATGTTATTTCTTAGTGATGAATTCCTACCCACACTTGTAGGTGCCCATTATGATCTGGTTCAACTTTTCCTTCTATAAAAATGTAGCTTGCTCCTTATGTGGTATCACAATCTTTTGACTATGAACCAGATCAGCTTCCGTTAGGAATAGGAGGTAGGCCTCCTTCGGAGTGTTTCCAGGAAAATGCAATCATTTCCATTCCTTGACAAGTTTCTTCTTGAAGTGTTCTTGCATCCAAATGATGCATCAAAGCTTATCGTTGTTACTAGAAATGTTGAGAGGGGGGGATTTTGATAGCCTCTTCTTCTGGAGTACAGAGTGGGGCCACACATATTCAATTCTCCTTCAAAGCTAGCCCCTGATTTTCAGAAAACGCATCACTGCATGACTGTCCATTGTTCAGTCTGAGACCTTCACGGGGAAACTATTCTTATTTTGATTGCATCAGATGCCTTTCATTTCCCTTTTTTAATTCCCTCTTGTAGTTATCCCTTCTACTATTCAGGGCTATAAATAGGCCTGAAGCTTGATGGAGAAAATTCACACTCATCGGCTATGTCATAACCAACTCGGATAGATTATAGACTCTTGTTGTATGACTGTTCCCTTTTCCTCTTTCTCTTTCATAGCTAGAAGAATTCTTGTGAAGTTGTGTAGTGACCCCTCTTCTTCTTTTTCTCCTTTCAAAAATCCAGGAGGCACTATAGCTAGAAGAATCCTTGTGAGGATCTTGCTTTAGGGGAATGAAGCACATAGGGTGTCTTGCTACACCTTTATCAGAGGAAGAGCGTGCCAAAGGAACGACCATCTTGGTCTTCAACTCGGGCCCCTTCTGGTGGAAGATTACAGAATTGGGTGAAGATGTTAGTGTTTTATTTCCTCTTCGTGATGTCCTTCTCTTTATTCCTCGATTCAATATCCTCATCATACTAGAGATTGGACAACGCACCACATGTAATCTTTAGATCTGAGTTGCAACATCATTGTTGTAATCCAAAACTGAAGGAGTAATAATAATGCATTTATTTTGATCTGAGGACGATATATGCATCGACTACAACCGAATATGTTAATTTTGTACATTAGTTTCTTTTACATTATTTGTACTAAAGGCAATTCTTTACAAATATCGGCTACTCTATTGGAAATGATTACATTTGCAATCAGTTATATCTTGAAAACTCAATCAGCCGATAGGATCGATATGATAATCGGCTTATACAACTGTCGATATACGACCAATCCATCGGCTGTTGTGATTCCATGCCCAAGCTTCCTTTTGTCTTTAATGAGCTGATCCATTAAATCTTGTCATCAGAGCCGACTGCTTGAACCGGCTTTAGTCCAAAATCAGAAACTTTGAGATACTTGGTATCCCATGTTTTTCCAAATATGCAGCTTACTCGATCATAGGTCCACCCTTTTGCTTCTGTAGCTGCCACTATCAAGGAGGATTCTCCTTGGACCACTTCCACTGAATCTCTGACCCATTTGATGATGCATTGGTGCATCGTAGATGTTATGCAATAGTTGTCATGTATCCAATCCCGACCCAGCAGTAGATTATAAGATCCCCTCCCTTTAATAACAAAGAAAGTAGTTAGAAGGGTCTTACTGCCGATGGTGAGCTCCACACAGATTGCTCCCATTGCCTTCGAAATCCACCAGCATCATGTCAGTCTGGGTCAGATCTTCATCAGATTTCCTGATCTTGCGCAGCATGGTGTATGGCATCAGATTGACTGCTGCTCCTCCATCTACTAGCATTCTAGTGACTGGCTTCCTGTTGACAAAGCCTTTGAGAAACAATGCCTTCAAATGTTTTCTTTTCTCATCTTCTGGCTTCTCAAAGATAGCTTGTGTAGGCTCCAATGTTAACTGATCCATGCCACGTTCCTCATCGGACACATCCGAATCAACTAGAGCCATGAACTCCTTTGGCAAGAAGACAACCTTGTTTATATTAGCTCGTGGTTTGTCATCTTTCCCATCATCAGCATAGGCTTGGGGCGCCATACTTTAGACCAAACTTTCTTCTTGTCCAGCACGTGCCTCTCTACTTCTTCTTGTTGTTCTAGTTGACTTAGATGCTGAACTCTCCTTTTATGGGATTTGGTCAAGCCATCTGGACACCATAGGGGATTAGGCTTCTTGTAGGATTGACTTGACCTTTCATCATCCAGTTGTAGTGTGCGTCGACATTCAAGAGCTCGACACATGATATCTTCATCAGGGACCAGAGAATCGGCCATTTCTTTCAGCCGATTGTTTGACTCGGCCTCCCAGCCGATCATGAATGCTGGCCCTGCCCCCCAGCCGATCATGGACATTGGCCTTGCTCCCCAGCCGATCGTGGACTAAGATCAGTTGGTTGCTGAATTCACCGTGATCTCCAGCTGTAGGTCTTCTGTCATCGAAGCAAACTTCCTTAGATGAGCTGCTGTTGTTGTAAGCCCCATTGCACTCTGGACAATTCTTTGCTATTGGTAGCTTGATCCCTTCTTCCCAGTAGTACTTGAAGAATGGACATCTCCAATGTCCCATGTTGTGTCGTGCCCACAGTTCTCTTCCCTTTGCTTGTTCTTGCCTGCGCTGGAACTTATTGATTAGCATCTAGAATGTGAGAAGTCAGCGTGGCTTAAAACATTTTCTTCAAGTACCAACCCTTTTCCTTTGACAACGGCTGCAGTTGCTTATACCTTAGGATCAACAACTCCTTTATTTTCAGTCGATTCAGATGTCAGCACCTTAACTCGTGATGTGTCTTTGCTAGACACCCTAACTGTATTAGTAGGGAAGGGGTGCTGATCAATCTTCATCGACTTTTTAGCTTTGGCAGGGGTTTCAAACTTAACTCTCCCCAGCTCAATAGCTAATTCGATCTGTTGTCTGAAGATCTTGCAATCATTTGTGTCATGCGATGTTGCATTGTGCCATTTGCAATACTTCATCCTCTTCAGCTCCTCTGCAGGTGGTATGGTATCGAACTGGGAGAGTTTGATTTGCCCTTGCTGAAGCAACAGATCAAATATTTTATCGGCCTTAGTGATGTCAAAGCCGAATTTTTCTGGTTCTTTCTTGCCAAAGGGACAGGACACTATCTTCTTACCCTTGACCCACTCTGCAAGTCGTATCATATTGTCTTCATCTTCTGAGCAGAGTAATCCACATAAGACACCTCTTTTGGAAGTTCCTTCTAGACTCATAGGACTTTGCAGTTTCTTGACTCATTCGACTGACCAGTTGGCTGAGGCACTCGAAGTCATGTGATGCATATTTCTCCCTCAAGGTTGGTAAGAGACCTTGGAATGCCAATTCAGCCAGTTGCTTGTCTCTCGGGTTCTGACTATAGCACTTGTTTCTGACCTCTCTGAATCTCTGAACGAATCTAGCAACTGTTTCATCATTCCTTTGCTTGAGTCTGGTGCTAGAGAATAAATAATTGTGGAACTATTGTTCCAAATTAGACCACTGGATAATGGAATTAGCTGGCAATGAGGTAAACCATGAAAATGCTGACCCTTATAGAGATGAAGAGAACAATCGTATCATTAGTGCATCAACATTTCTTGCCTCTCCACATTGTACAATGAATTGAGTGATATGCTCCATTGTGGATGTTTCATCTTGCCAAGAGAACTTGGTGAAGTCTGGCATCTTGAATCTTGGAGGGAAAGGTATCTGATCACAACCAGATGGATACGGTGTTCTATACATGCAGGACTGCTGCTTGGGTTTTATTCCATATTGCTTTTGTAGCATCTCTGAGAAGTGGTCGATCAACTCCTGCTTCACGTGAGACTTCAACTCAGCATATACTTGTTCAATTATTTGCATCTCAACTGATGGAGTCTCTGGAGGTTGATTTTCTAAGGTTCTTGGTTGTGGATCTGGTGCTATTGATGTCCTTGCTCCGGAAGAACCTTGCGTGTTTGACTGACCTGCCATTGGTGGAATTTGTCCGATCAGCTGACTAGCCGATGGGGCTAGCTGATGCAAATTCAACTAGCCCGAGATAGCCAATTAATTCAATAGGATTTGCAGCGCCTATGTAGGATCCGCCTGTGGAATTGCTGATTGTCCAGTCACCCCTTGGTTGATCAGTTGCTGAGGCGATGATCTTGTATGAGCCACTTTGTTAGCTGGGGTTAAGATAGACTGCATGGGCATTGACTGTTGTAGTGGGGCAGTCTGCACAGGCATCCCTAGCAACGGCTTCTGAGCCTATTGCTGAGGTTGAACAAGAGCTTTTCTCTCTGTTGGTATGACCATATGAGTATGAGCTGGACTGATCTTGACTCTTTCAAAAGCCTTTCTCCTGTGATTGAAGTAGACAAACTCTACTCCATCCTTATTCATGTGCACAATCCCTGGAGTACCTCCAAACATAGCTTGATAAAATTGCAGGTACTTCACCTCTGGAATTTCCTCATGCTGAGGTTCAAAAAAAATTGAGATGTTAGTCTCAAAATGATCACGAGGCAAACCCATCTTGCAAGCTTTCCATCCTTTCTCTCATGGCAGGAAACTTCTGATGTTGATTCTGCACTAAGAATGTCTGATCTTGGACGTTGGACTGTGTCAAGTGAGTTTTGATCACATGCATTGTAACAGTAGGGTCTTTGGACTTATCTCCAACACTCTGATTCTGAATCAGCTGGGAATACGATGAAGAACCAGGGGGCAGTTGCATTGATTTGTGAAGATGGTGAAACCCCTACTGTTGAGTCATCAATCGGCGGGGAAGCCGATTGGTTATGTTGGAACACCAGAGGAGTTCAATTTGGTTGTAAGTATGCAGGTCCCAGATATCCTCCTTCTGCTCCTTTCTTGAGGGTTTTAGAGGACAACTCTGAATGGTATTGGTGAGACCTTTAGCTTGATCAATCATTGTCTGATGCATCATCTTATTCATCTTGTCTTGAAGCCCTTCAGGATCGGCTGAGAAGGTGACTTTCTTAAATGTTGTCAAAGGATCCTTCTTGAAGACTCCACCTTTAGTCTAACCATATGATGTTAGCAAAAGCTCTTCATAATGCTTCAAGTGAGCTTCAAACTCAGCTTTGTCTGCATCTTTTAGCTGATCCTTGGTGATTGCTTGGACGTTGTCTGGGTCAACCTCAAAAGCACCCACTACAAGAAACTATTTAATCTGTGACGTAACCATTCTGTCGCGGATTAAATAAAATTCGTCGCAAATCAGCATCCGCGACGATTTACATTTTCGTGGTGGAATGAGGGTCATTGATTAAATCTCTCGACGTTCCCTTAATAAACGTCGCGATCTGTGACGTATCTGAATCGTCACGGAGCAGCCCGAGGCCCATGCAGCCCAACCCATGGCTCACTATCCGTGACAAATAAAATCGTCGCGGATTGCTGCTGACATGGATCATTATGTGGACATGGCTGCTGACATGGACGACATGTGGCTGCCTACGTGGACGACACGTGGCAGCCTACATGGACGACAAGTGGCTGCCTACGTGGAGGACACGTGGCTGCCTACGTGGACGACACGTGGCTGCCTACGTGGACGACACGTGGCTGCCTACGTGGACAATGACAAGGATGCTGACGTGGACTTTTTTAGCTGTGACATGTCATGCTGACATGGAATTTTATTTATCCTGGACTAATGGGCCCAATTTATAAGTGGGCCACATTGCGGCCCAGAATTTATGAAACTATTTCAGCCCACCAAAATTTCCCATCACATTTTAACTAACAGAATAAATACAACATCCATTTCAGCCCAAGTACAATCAATTAAGCCTAAATACAACTTATTTATCAACCAAAGTACCAGGATTAGCTCCAGATCAGATACAATCACAGGTTTACATTCATGAGTAAAACAAATCAACAAAAATCTACTCTCATGCGGAATCAACAAGTTCCAACCGATACCACTTCCAAGAAAGTCGACCACCATCGGCATATACCTTGTTTTCTGGACACACAGGGTAAAATACCATGAAAGTTAGTACTGAACATTTTAGACTCATTTGACAACAAATATATGGTATTATAAATTAATTAAAACATCATGGCAAATGCCTTATGCCTCAGTAAAATTGAAGTATGAATTTATTCAAACATCATTGCACAGTTTCCCATGCCTCAGTTTTAGGTCACAAAATTCTAGCAAAACAAAAGAAGAGAGGTATGGACAAAGTGGTGCTCAGATCATGCATGTATGTTAAAAAATAGATCGATGCGGCAATGAGTTGTGCTCGGATTAGGCGACAATGAATACTTTCATCACGGATGCAAATGAGTTGTGCTCGGGTAAAAAATCAAAGGCAAACAAGTATAGAATTAAGAGTATTTTCAATAGCAAAGTAGCATGAATTGTCCATCAACCACTAGTGCAAAGTGATGCAAGCTCCAATTAGCTTTGTAGAAATGCATAATCAATAAGTATAACAGCCATACATTGCCTCAGCCATTGCCATAATCAATAAAAATGCATAGTTATTATCACAGCTCAGAAAAAAGTAGGACTGGACCATCATTGCACAACCCATTGCCATAATCAATAGACATGCATGGTTACCATCATAGCACAGAAAAAATAAGTAGGATCGAACCATCATTGCTCAATGCATAGCCTCAGTAAATTATAAAGTTAAGGAAAACAAGAACCAATCATTGCACAATTCTTAGCCTCAGCCAATGAAGAACAGTACAGATAATCAGCATGTCTTAGGAAAGGAACAACAATATCTAAGTTGTGATCATTATAAACATCACTACAATAGAATCAAAGCTCATCACCAAACACACAAGTGCTCATACATAGCAAATTTGCTTAATAAAAATCCATCAGTAGATAAGGGCACGTGCTCAGATTTATTGGATTAAATGGACATTATCAGTTAAGAAATTGTGCTCAACTATCAGATTATTAAGCAAATTATTAAGAACTTATATTGCAGAGGCATGGGGATATGACTTAATAATCTGAAACTTATATTGCACATATGCAATATGAACTATGTTATTAGAAGTATAGTTTTCAAGTACTTCCCGGTGAAAAGGAGTTATAATAATTTATTCTAAACACATAAATAGGAAGGGTCAACTGCAGATTACTTAGATTCAATCAAACAGTAAGCAGTTCAGGTCCTCAGCTATATCAATGATATATAGGGGCTAATTAGAACGTGTTAATTGAATCACAATAGATCACATATTAAGACATACACATCATGAATCCCATGCAAATTTAGCAAATCTCTACAACTAAACTTGATATTCTTTCAGAGATAATAACAATACAGATTGGAGATGTGCCTTATATGGATGCACAGATTCCAAATATGCACTGAAAGCATCTCATAATGCTATCTGTTCACATGCTATCTGAATGCACACACACATACAACATAAGAAAAGAAAAGGCATCTTGGTAATGTTATCAGAATGTTCACAAGCTATCTGAATCTGCAAAGCAAACACAATCACCATTGGTCCCTTCAGTCATGATCTCCATCCTTGCATTTCTGTTGGATCCGAGGGGAAATAATCCTTGTTGTCACACTGCAAACAGAAAATATACGGAGAAAAATCAGTAGAACGATACACCTATTCATGCATCCAAGCAATCAAATAGCCATTCAACATGCAATCAGATTCTTTCTTGGTCTTCATAGATGGATATATCAGGATTTGAAAGATAAAGACAACCACATACAATTGGGGTTCTTCCAGAGAGAAATATGAGAGGATAACAGATGCATATAACATAATACAGAGGATACTTGCATAATACAATCAATTTATACACAGGCAACTCCTCTACTAGTGAGGCAACATAACACTAACCAGAACTCATGAAAGGGAGACTGAATTACTGCACATCTACACAAATAAATTAAGTGCAGTAATAAGTAGGGCTTGGTCTTTAAATGTTGATCAAGATAAATTGAACAACATATACATTTGCGACAGTTTGAAGCAATGCCAAACTAGAATTTGGATTTGTTTGCACCCTAACGCAACAATCATATTGAAGCATCTGTCAAAATGATGCGCAAATGAACCATATCATGAATGAATAGCAATGCAGTTTCCACACACAGATCAGAGAGTTTACATATCTGTGTCACCCAATGGCATTGGTAATATACAGAGAACGTTGCAGTTACAGGCGTACCTTGTCGGCGTCGGTGGGCTTGGTCTTGTCGGCGTTGGCCTTCTCCTGCTCAAGCTTCTTCTTGAGATTCTCCTGCCACTCCCTCTACATCTTCTGCTCCCAGCAGCGGAGCCGCCGGCGCGCCCCAGATCAAATCCAAACATCATCAGCATCGAACCGAAGAAATGGTCTACGGGGAGGGGGTTTAGGGTTACGAGGTTGGGGGGTTACAGAGGCGGTGCTAACCTTCTTGTCGAGCGGGAGGTGGCGGGACGATTCGTGGCGGCGCGAACCCAAGCCATCCGCGGAACCCAAGCCTGGGTGGTCGTGGGCCCGATTCGTGGCGGCGCGAGGACGGAGTAGCGGCGCAAGGACGGAGTGACGGCGCGAGGATGGAGCTTCGCCGGGCCGACCGCCGGACTTGGAGCTTCGCCGGACCGACCGCATCGGCCAAAAGGAGCAGCGACAGACGGATCTGAGGAAGGGAGAAGAGGGGAAGCCCGTGACGCTGCCGGTGGGGGAAGCACGTGAAGTCGATCCACGCCGAGCCGGAGAGGATGGAGCACCGCCTGGTCTCGATCCATGCGTTGCAGCCGAAAGATGAAGGGATGAGAGGCGAGCGGCGGGCGCAGCGAGCGGATCTAAGGCGAGGTGAGCTGAGGCGGGTCTGGAGAGAGGAGCTGAGATGAGAGGTGAGGAGGAGGGGCGGGCAGGAGAAGAGGGGGTAGGCGGCCGAAATGAGCACCGCTTTTATATCATTGACCTAGGGTTTGTGGAGGCATCAGTGTTTTAAAGCCATCAGATCAGCGGTGGACGGCTAAAGATTCTTGGGCCATTTGGGCTGAATTGGATATTCCTTCATTTCTAGTCTAATCAATGTTTTTCTTTTTCTTTTTTGATTTATTGAACCGTTATGAAGTAACACACAAAAATATTAATCTTATATGAACAATTACATTTTTTGTATGTTATAAACTCCATATAAGTTGTCTCGGCAGAGTTTCAAAAGTTTTTGAATAAATTTAGTATTTTTTTATATAAACCATTTTTGCATGTTTACCGAAAGTAATTCCAAATTGACTTATATGTACCTCTAATAATATTTAAAAAATTCAAAAAAACTATATTTAGGCGCCTAAGTACCATTCTAGCCCACATCTAGGAGATTGATGAACAATTCAATTTGAGTTATAAGGAACATTCATACTTTTATGTCAAAAGTAGAACATAATAATCACATAATAATTGAATTTGGTCAAAAAATTCTACAAATTGGCATAACAACATGTTTTTGGTCCACAATCTTGCCATAAAAAATTTAAGTGGTTTCAAGGAAGTGACGACATACACTACTCACAAATGGATACATCTCTGACATAGTTTCTAATAACTCAACACAAACTTTGAGATTTGAGTGGTCATTTACATTTTCAAAATCATATGAATCTCAAACTTGGCTACAACCTTATGTCTATCATAATATTAGATGTTCATATGGTTTTGATAAAGTGAGATTGTAGATGTTCACAAATAGGACACAAGACTCACATAGTTTCGTACAATTGAAAACAAACTTTGAGATTTGAACAACTAATAACGTGACCAAACTTGTATGCACCTCAATTTTTGACACCATCTCATGTTGACCATAACATTAGAAACTATTAAGTTATATTAGCAATTATTATGAAAAAACATGTTTTTTATATTCTCTTTTTAGTCGGAAAAGTTATGTTGTATGAAAAGCAACCAAGAAATAGTAATTAAGATACAAACAAATGGCACTGAGTAAAACATCTCGATTTTAGAAAAAATTAGGAAAAATAATCAACCGATTTGGAGTTCGTATGAGGAAGAAAAACAGTTTACAAGTTTTATCCGAAGATTAAAAACAGAAATTGCAATCGCTATGAACTGAGATGAACAAGTGTGTTTTCTCTTTTTAATCTTTGACTAAAACTTGTAACTAGTTTTTCTGCCTCATACTAACTCCAAATTCGATGATTCTTTTTTCTAAAATCTTTTAAAATCATTCTCTACCAAGATCTGCAACTTTAACAAATGAAAAATGTTATCAACACCAGTTTATTAGGGGTAATTCAAACTTACATCTCGAATTTACATCATCATAATTCAAATAATATCATAATATGTTCTAATGGTTCTACGAATTGACATGGTAACATAATTGGGGTCCATAAACTTGTGATCAAACTTTCAAATGATTCCGATAAAAGCGGAACCTACGTTGTTTAGAAATGGATACATGTCTCACATAGTTTCATGAAACATTACTTGAACATTGAAGTGTATCATACCTTTCAAATTTTTCGAATCCATATGCACCTCAAACTTTACCATAACCTTGTGTTTAGCATAACATTAGTTAATATGAAGTTATGTTACCATTTCTTATTGAAAATATCTTTTATTTATTCTCTTTCGGCACAAGAAAAGAAGTTGTATGAAAAAGATAAATGTAATAGCAATTAATATGAAAACAAGTAATATTACATTAAAGATTGTGATTTTACAAAAAATCAGAAAAAAGAATCAATGAATTTGGAGTTACTATGACCGAGAAACACTAGTTTCAAATTTTAATTGTAGATTAAAAAGAAAAAACGATGGGGGGAACGAGCTCACGGTGCGCCACGTGGTCCCTGCGAAGCAACTCGACCAATCCAACGCTGCCACGTGGTCCCAAAGCTTCGGCAGTCGATATATGAAATGTTTATTGCCACTCTATATCGTCAACAACAGCATAGCACAGTGGTAAGGTGCTACAATCTTATCTCCACAACCTGTGTTTGAATCCCACCAACACCACATTTTTTGCATTTGGGTTAATTATAAAGGTCTGCTACAGTTGGGCCAAAAATGGCGCTTGCGGCCCATATTAATGTGGTGTGCGCTGGGCTAGTGCTGGGCCAATGTGGCACAAACGGCCCAGCTTCTAGGTAGATAGGTTCAAAGGCATTTAAATGTTAGACATAGTCACAAACACAGTGGTAGCCCAGTTGTAACAACCCAGGAATTTAGGTGTGTAATTTTTGCGAAAAATTAAAACTTTTTGATTGAACTTGGGTGCTATCAATTTTCGAGCCAAATTGCTAGCCCTTCTCTGAATCCTCCACCAATTTATCCCATTTATAAAAACATATATTCAAATTATGGTAAAATATGTGAGTTGGTTTTTCTCTGGTTTATTTGGAGTTCAAATGTGTGAAGTTTGAATTTGAGTGGGAATCAAATTCAAACTCTAAATCTACCCCTAGCTCTTAACCTATTCTTTTTTTTCCAAACCACCAAACCTTGAACCAGGCCGTTTTCCCCATCCTGTTTGGTCCAGCCGGCCCAGCCCGTGTGCCCTTCCGGCCCAGTTAAGCCGTGCAGCCCACCTTACCCTCTCTACCTCTGGTGTTTGGGGCCCGCTTGTCAGCGCGCCTATCCTCACCAACCGCGCGCCTGGTCACCGAGCCGGCCTTGCGCCGCCGGTCTCACCGCACCGGCGCGTGCGCACGGCGTGGGCGGCCGGACCGCCATAGCCGGCACGCACGCCGAGCCGGCTCGCACCCGTGGCCCACTCCGGGGGGGGAATCAACGGGGGGAAAAGACCCCCGTGCCCCCGCCGGTGACGCCCGGCGCGGTGGCGGCCACCGAGGGCCGGCCACGTCGCCGGGTCCGTGCCAGCGGCCAATCCCGGAGCGCCGAGGGCATAAGTGCCCTTGCGCCGCCTCGACCGCACGCCTACAACACCCCGGGGCCGGGTCCTCCCTTCGCCAACGAACCCACATTAGGGTTTTGCCCCCTTTCCAGTGCTGCAAGAGGAGGAGGGGCGGTGAAAGACGGTGCGCCGCGCCGCCGCCGCCGCGTCGCCGCCGAGGCTTGACGGGGACGCGAGGAGCCGGGCGAGGGAGGCGCCGCTCGTGAGCGGAGGAGCCGGACCGGAGCGGACGCCGCCGTGAACAACGACGCCGCGCCGCCGCCCACGCCAAGCCTGAGACGACTACACCGCCGACCCGCTGTGAGCATCGTGACCACCCCCTTCTCCTCGTGCCGCCATCTTGCCTTGTCCTTGTCTGTGGGTGCGCCTTCAAGCCGCCGCTGCCAAGCGCGTCGCGCCGCCGTTTCCCCATGAACGACGCCTCGTCGCGCCTTGCCGGCGAGAACCTGGAGTCGTGGCTACCCCAAGTCGCGTCGACCGGGCGATCTTGTTAGGGTTGGTGTTCGGGCTGTCTTGCTGGAGGAGTTGAGGACATCCCCGCGCCGCGCCGTCGTGCTCTGCGTCGAGCGCGCGTCGCGCCTCAAGTCCGGGGTCTTGGCCGTGGTGCCGTGTTGGTCTGCGCAACAGGGAGAACGCGGTGGCGGAGCCGGCGCACCTCAGCGCCAAGGTCGGGCCGCGCCAACCATCTGTTGCCAGTGCTCGTGAGAGAGCCTCACCGCCCGGTGTGCAGGGGGCTCAACCACGCCGCGTCGCGTCTCTGGGCGAGCCGCCGCGGTGGCGTGCTTCGTTTTGCTGTGAACCGGCCTTCGTGCCGAGAGCGTTTTGCTGCAGGTGCTTGCGCCCGCGAGAGCTGGCCGGCCGCACCCACGCGCGCCATGGCCACGGCCTCGCCACCGGCGAAGCCCGCCGCGCGGGCGCACCGCGCCGCGTCACGCGCGTGACCGCCTTCCCGGGCAGCGGGCCTTCGGACCATGTGTTATCCTTGCAAGAGAGAGAGCTTGCCGGTCGGGCCGAAGCGCACCCCGGCCACGAGCCCGGGACGCCGCCGCCACCGATGACAGCAGGTAGGCTGCACCGCCGCCGGGCGCGGCGTGCGCCTTTGGGAGGGGCAAGACCCCCTTCCCTGGTTGCGGCTGAGTGAAAGGCCGCTGGGCCTCAAGTGTCACTCGGCCCGTCGGGCCACCATGGAGGCCCACCGCGTGAACGGGGCCATAAGGTTTGGAGGACTTCTCTCGCCTGGGCCAGATGGGCCGAGTCCAGTGGGCCGCTTTCGGCCTATTAACTCTTTCAGCCCATCTTCGGCCCATGAAACGAGAAACGCTGACGTCATGCTGACGTCATCAGCCCTTTTATAATTTCAGAAAACCTTTTCTTTTCCTGGATTAATTTCCAGAAATTCCTAAAATATGGTTTTAACCTTTAAAAATTCATAACTATTTTTGGAGAGCTCAGAAAAATATAAAACTAATTTCTATAAATCCATAATTTTGAAACCTTGCTGATTGTAGGTAGTTTGGGTTCTTTTGGATCTTCTAAATTGATTCTTATTTGGAGTTCTTGCTTAGATGTGCACCGTATTCTTATTTTCGCGTCGAATCTCGTGCCGCAGACCCGAGCTTCGACCAGGAGGACGCGGAGGACCCCGAGTACACTTTCGCTCCGGACGACGGCGCTTCAACGGCAACGAAGGTGTCATGTCACTCCCAACCATGTAGATCCCATGTTGTTAAATAGCTGCTAGTGCTTTACTTTAATGCATTGATCTGATGAATTGCATAACCCGTTTAATAGCCATGCCTTGATGCTTTGTTATACCCTGTTTCCTTGTTCTTCTTCCTGCGGGACTAGCTACAGACCCCTAGCTAGTCCCTTATCTCAACTATCCATACTTTTGTTGCTTGATTATGGATGGTACTCTGGGCTTGGACTGAGATGTGGATATCTCGGTGTGTTTCTAGCGTGCGTTCTGGGTGCGTATCTCCTTGTTGTGTTTTGGCGGGAGCGAGCCGTTTGGTTACTTGTGAACGGCTGCCGAGGGAAGATGCGATCTGGCCTCTTACCCGAGGGTCGTGTCGTGTGGGATGGAGACGGTGAGTGCTCGCTCTCGGCCCCTTAAGGACCGATTGTCAGTTGACCTTGTTTCGGATGACTATTTTCGTACAGACCGCCCGCCTTGTATTGGGCGGGGGTGCGGGGTGAGACTTGTAGTGGATAGCACCCCTCCTGTAGGAGGATCGGTGTGATCGTGTCGGGAGTGGTCTTTCCCTCCTTAGTAGACTTTGCCCCGGCGAGGCCGGGGAAGGGTTCCACAGCTTCGAGGGACCTCTCGCGGGTAGTATGAGCTCTGCCGCGGAGGCTGAGCCAGGCTCGGAGACGCAGGAGGGTACTATCCACTTACTTGGCCTTCAGCTGTATGGTAGGGTCGGACACCGGTGACGGCCGGTTCCGGTCCTATTCGGGTCGGTCTTAGTGCTTATAGGTTTCCATCATCATTCTCAGCTGGGGTTCATGCCCCGACAATCAACCCATCATTTTTCTCAACTCATCATTCTCATCCTGCAAACGATCAACATAATGTGCAAGTTCCAAATTATTCAAAGCATGAAATTCACAGGTGGAGCAAGAAGTAGGAATTGGTTCTTTCAGCTTAGCCTCAAGAGAAACAATGTAAGCATGCATCTCATCAATTTTTCCATGCAAAACAGGGCAAGAAGTGCAAGTACCTAGCAAAGCAGGTCTAGACTTAAGCTCATCCACTTAAACCCTAAGCACATCTAGTTCCTCACACTTGGAGGCATGCTTTTCCTTAAACATAGCAAGATCAGCTAGGAAGATAGGACAATCAGCAAGATCAGCTAGGAAGATAGGACAATCAGCACATTCAACTTCATCAGAAACAACAGGTGAAGCCTTAAGGGAATCAATTTCAAGCTTAGCATCCAAGTTCTGTGTTTCTAACTTAGCCACTCTAGTCCTAGCATCCTCAAGCGAAGCCCTAAGCTCTTTCATCATCTTCTTTGCCTCTCTAAGCATGTCATCATGATTATCAAGCAACAAACCAAGCCATTCATTTTCCTGACGCAAGAAGGGAAGTTTATCACGCACCTCGTCATCAGAGACGGAGTCGGAGTCGCTCTGGTTACTCTTCTTGCTGCCGGAGCTAAGCACCATGGTGCAGAAGCCGTCTCTAGCGAAGCAGCTCAGCCCGCTCAGGTTCTTGGACAACTTCCTGCCCTTGCGCCGATCACCTTCATCTTCACTGTTGCTCGAGCTTGAGGTGGAGTACGCGGAACTAAAGTCGACATCACTCGCTCCAACCATCGCTCGGGCCTTGCCCCCGCTCTCCTTCTTCCTCGATCGTTGCTCGTCCTTGTGCTTGCTCTTGTGGTCACGCCTTGACCGGTACATGCCATCCATCTTCGACTTGTGCTTGTAGTTGTCCCTGTTCTCGACCTTCTCGGGGCAGTCGGTGACAAAGTGTCCCAGCTTGCCGCACTGGAAGCAAGTCCTCGTGTTCCTCCTCATGTTCACCTGGTTCTCGTGCATCCTCTCGAACCGCCTGGTCAACAGCGCCAGCTCGTCCTCTCCAAACACGTCGAACTCCTCATCCGGCATAGTCATTTAATAGGACAAAGAGAACACCCTGGTGGATGGGTTAGAGTTAGACTTTCATTTCGATCCACCGATGAGGGCAAGACTATGAGAGTCAGTCGGGCCCCCGATCTTGGCTGTCATACCCCGATCCACCTCAGCCGACTTGAGCTTCGAGAACAGCTCGTTCATGATCAGAGTGTCATACTTCTCCGACTCCACAATGGCCTCAAACTTTCTGCCCCAAACCGTACGATCCAACGAGTGTAAGAACTTGACGGCTCTATCATGTTGGCCCTCATGTTGTTCACCACCACCGTAAAGCTCTGAAACAAGGCATCGATGGACTCGCCAGGGAAATGAGTGAAGTTCTCATACTCTCTCTGGTAAGTTGCATACATCTGAGCCTGAACCTAGGCGTTTCCAACATGAGCTTCCTTCAACACCGTCCAAATTCTACAAGCCAGCCTCTCCGTGTGCACCCGATCGAATTCAGGCTGACACAAAGCATGAAACAAGTAGTCGACCGCCTTGTTGTTGGTGTCGAACATGTCCCTCGATCCTGGAGCGAGGAAGTCCACCGGCTGGACATAGCCTGTGTCCACCATGACATCCCAAAGGATCTGACCCTCACCGCGGAGGAACGCCTCCATCCACTTACTCCACATCTGGTAATTCTTTCCATCGAAGTGTGGAGGACCCGAACCCCATTCCTGGTATGCCATCCTTGGATCTTAGACAGGTTAGGGTCAATCAAGACCCGTAACTGGCTTTGATACCACTTGAAGGACCGAAACGGTGAACCAGAGAGGGGGGAGTGAATGGGAGGCGATAAAAATTCTATTCAAGAATTTGGCCTATGAACCTAATTTCACTCGTGCACCTCCACAAGCTTCTTTTGCCAAGTCCATGCAACCACTGGAGTGCTACTAGACCTAGGAGCAAGACCCAACCAACAGCCACGAGACACACGCAGTGGAAACACACACGACATGGCTGCTGGCAGCCCAAATCGGTCAGGCTGGTTTCTGAAACCGGTTAGACCGCTTCTGTTGGACTTTGCCTCACACGGGCAGGGGAACCGGTCAGACTGGTTTGGCAAACCGGTCAGGCCGGTTCTGTCTAGAAACTTCCCAAAGACCCTTCCAAGAGAAAAAAAGCCTCAAGAACCTCTCCTCCTTTGAACAAGAACAACCATTGCACTACAAGGACTTTCTTGCTTAAATACTCTTCACAAGAGCCCACCGGCCTAAACCGGTCAGACCGGTTTGGGATACCGGTCAAACCGGTTTTGGCCTGGACAGACGGGAAGAGCTCAACACGCGGGAAAAACTCAAACCTTCAAGCGATCGATCTCCCGATTCGTTCCACGGATCAAAGTGAGACTTTGGGGATAGTTGGAGTACCACGTGGGCTACCCTTGGCTAGAAGCTCGGTCCCCAAAACCCAATCAATCAAGAGGAATCGAAAGTCAACCCTCAAGAACACCTTCCCATGGAAACCACCGAAAACACCCAAATCGAAGTCGTTTCGGAGGGTTTGTTGGATCAAGATTACCAATTAAAGAGGCACAATGTCCTCATACGTGACATCCAACAAGAATCCCTCAAAGAAACGCCCTCAAAACTTCCCCATGGAAAATCCAAGAAAAGGCTCCGAAAATCACTACAAAGGAAAAACGGGAGGAACACAACCAAGCCTTGAGGAACCGGGCCGAATCATCTATAGATACCTTGAAAGGTTCATACAAGGTCTAGCTTCCGCCCGATCATCCTTCCCTCTCACAAGATCTCACCATGAAGCCCTCAAGGTAGTCCTATGGAAATCCTAAGGAAAATAGGAAGGGAAAAATAGGAAAACCAAATGAGCTAGGGTTCCACGACATGGCTGCCATCCTCTCACCACTTGGGTTATATGGAGGCAAGTCGAAAGACTAAAATACCCCTAAAGACTAAACTAGAATACATGTCCGCCAAGGGCACTTTGGGAATTTGTCTTTGTAGCACCATCGTATGGATGCCCGGCGACCGCACTTCGCGTAACCTCCACGCAAGCGTTGCGATCCCGACGCGTGTGCTCCGCCTCGAAGCTTCCGGTGCCCTACGACCCCAAACCTGTTAGACCGGTTTGGAAAAACCGGTCAGGCCGGTTTTGGCCTGACAGCCACGCCTGGTCTTCAGCCTCGGCTTTGTGGCTCAGCCGAGTAACCCGATGGTTTTCTGGTGAACCACCGCAAACCCCGCGAACTTGATGTAGCCTCTGCCAATCACCACTCATGACTTGGCTCCCACGAAGTCCCGGCTCAACCTTGGTTTTGTGGCTCAACCAAGAAACCATCCTCGACTTCATCTTGCAGTTCTTGCCACCATGCGGTCCACACTTGACCCCGCTGCGCACTGGGTCCCTCGAACCAAGCCTTCTTATCTTATCCACACCTGGAGGCCTCACCGACAATGACCTTTCGCGCTTGTTCTTCACCTGCACCAACACCGGTCAAGAGGAGTGTCGCGCGCTTAGCCAAGAATCAGTCCACACAACGTTGTCAATCACTCATCACACCAGGAAGCGATCATCCACCAGTCCTCGAACCACACATGTTCCTCAGGAGTCAATAAGACAAAGCAAGTGTTGGCCGATCATTTCTTTTGGCCGAAATTGTGATGAGATGTGGTGAGGCATGTTCTCTGTTGCGAAAACTGCAACAAAGCTAAGTCTCATCTGAACCCTCATGGTTTATATACTCCTCTTCCTATCCCTAATGCACCTTGGGAGGACATTTCAAAGGATTTTGTTCTTGGGTTACCCAAGACCAAAAGGGGAAGGGATTCAATTTTTGTTGTGGTTGACCGTTTTAGCAAGATGGCACATTTTATTCGCTACCACAAAAGTGATGATGCTTCACATATTGCTGAATTATTTTTCAAAGAAGTTGTTCATTTACTTGGAGTGCCACATAGCATTGTTTCTGATCGAGATACAAAATTTTTGAGTTATTTCTGGAAAACTTTGCGGGGTAAACTTGGGACTCGTTTGTTATTCTCTACTACATGTACCCACAAACTGATGGACAAGCTGAAGTTGTGAATCAAACCTTATCAATGCTTTTAAGAGCTGTCCTAAAAAAGAATTTAAAACTTTGGGAAGAAAGTTTACCACATGTTGAGTTTGCTTACAACAGGGCGGTTCATTCTACTACCAAATTCTGTCCATTTGAACTTGTATATGGCTTCAAACCCACTGCTCCCATAGATCTTTTGCCTTTGCCTATGCAGGAATGTGTGAACTTTGATGCAAGTAAATGAGCTGAGTTTGTCAAGAGCCTTCATGATAGTGCTCGTGCAAATATTGAGAAGATGACCCACATATTTGAGAAGCGTGCCAACAAGGGTTGTCGGCAAATGTCGTTTGAACCAAGAGATCTGGTTTGGGTGCTTCTTCATAAGGATCTCTTTCTAGAACAACGCAAGAGCCAATTGCACCCTCACGTTGATGGTCCATTCAAGGTGCTACGCAAGATCCATGACAACGCATATGAGATCAATCTGCCCAATACATATGGTGTAAGTACTAGCTTCAATGTCTCCGACCTTTTTCCATTATTTGGATTAGAAGTGTCGAGGATGACTTTTTTGAAGGGGGGAGGATCATATGACCATGCCAAACACACCACCAAGTATACCTACTACATCAAACAAGATGGAACATTTGTCAAGTCAAGCTGCACCGGTTCATGTCTTCGATGGACCAATTACACGTAGCCGAGCTAAAAAGCTACATCAAGAGGTGCACGCGCTACTTTGTGAAATTCCATTTATTAACAATAAATATATACTTCCTAAATCGTGTATGTTGTTATAACTCAGTTTCACCAAGGAGGATGACAAGAACACACCAAGATTAAACCATAGAGAAGAACCACGTCGAGTCAGTTCGGCCTCACAGAACTGTCACGAAGAATCAGTCATATCTTTTGATTCCTAAAAGCTATGGAGGTCCATGAGTACATGTTTGAAAGCTCTTGAAGTCAACTTTCTCCTCCTACCAAGTGATGAGTGGTTTAGGGCTTCCAGCTTGGCAGCCGAGTGGTTTTGTGCAGACTGGTCAGAAGATCAACAGTCAGCCTAATGTCCAAGTTCCTGTGCAAAACTGTATCATTCTACAATATTTCGTGAAGCATACTATTCACAGTGTTAAAGTTTATCATATTATCTTTCCAATGCATCTGGTCCCACTTCATTTGGATATTTCCAGTTGGAGTTATGATCAAAACATTGAAGACCACTTAGAAGACCAGAAGACGTGCGGGAACTGAAGACCACTTCGAGAATGCTTAAGCCAGTTGGCCTTCCACCTTCCCACGTGGCTCCTTCAGTTCACATCTATCTTAGAGATTTGTTGCTAGTATAAATACCTCTTATGTGTAAGCTAAAAACAAATTTTGATGAATTGAGATTATTCCAGTGATATTGCAGTCGAGCTGCCGAGTGCCTTACTCAACGCTTGTTCTTCCTTGTTCTCCTTGGACTTGTGAAGAGATCTCTCTGAGATCCACTAGTTCATACTTGGCGAGTTCTAGTACGAATGCCTCGCCTTGAGTGGATTAGCTCCGGTTGTGGTTCTACGGTAGTTCGGAGATCGAGTCGAAGTCTTCCCGGTTTCGGTGCCTTTCTCCCCGTCGCTTGGTCGCATCCAACCTTAGCAGGTATAAAGCTAGTTATCCGCTATTTTACAGTAAGTTATCTTCGCTACCTTTGCAAGTTATCTTGTTTGTAGCCTACTGTCGTGAAGATCTGACCATCTTTGTACCAACAGCAGTTCGGTATCTATCACAACCGCTCAATGATTTGTTCGCAAATAAGGAGGCTTCGGGGAGAATCACCAAATGGGCAGCAGAGCACTCAGAATACACATTTGACTTTGAAAGAAGAAGTGCAATAAAATCGCAAGTCCTAGCAGATTTTATCGTAGACTGGATGTTGCCAACTGTTGACTCTGGTGAAGAAACATATACACCATGGATAGTCCATTGTGATGAAGCTTGGTGTCATAAAGGAGTTGGAATATTAGCAATTGTAACATCTCCAATCGGAGTTGTAATAAGATACGCAACAAGACTAGACTTCGCAGATGACATACACTCCACGAACAACTCGATTAAATATGAGGCTCTGTTGTTGTCTCTGAGAAAAAAGAAGGCCTTGGGTCAACAAAATTTTGTCATTAAGACAAACTCAAAATTAATTCAAGAACATGTTGAAAAAGAAAGCGAAGCAAGAAACCCAGAATTGATCAAGTACCTGCAAAAAGTTAGAGAAATGGAGAAATGTTTCAAGGGGTATACAGATGAATGATACTGACTTCTTAAACTGAAGAGATCAACTTGGGCCTGATTTTTGAACTCGTAAAACAATAATATGTTTGAAGCCCTCCTTTATACAGTATACTCGCTATCTGTGGAACCTGGGCAATTTTCATACAATTAATTCGTTAAGAGAAAGAATCCATCTTAGATTTCATTATTTTGATCCATTATAGGAAAGTAGAAAGATTCTTATTTCAAAAGATCTATAATAATCCCACATCGTTCATAGTGATCGCACTTCCCATGTGCGCTCTACTCTTCACTCTTGTGCACGATAACCTCTTCTCACTAGGATGTCTTTTTCTGCAAGGATTTGTTGTTCCTATCCGTTTTCCAAGGTAAAAGAAGGAACCGCTTGAATCAAATAGAATGTAGTGGCATGTGAAAAGAATAGATCAATAAGACAACGATTCACTAGAGAAAAGACTCTCTTCCCGAGAAGACTGTCTTCCTAACCCACTCTCACCATTATTCCACCACCAGCTTGACACAACACATCCCAAGAAGTGAAAACAATGAGGTAGATAAATTAGCCAAGGCCGCATCACTAAAGCAATCAATGCCACCAGATGTGTTCTTCTAAATCATACAAGAACAATCCAAGCAGAAGTCAAGAAGCATAAGCAGCATCGGAAATCTTGATTGGAGAGCTGAAATCATGGTTTAATTGAGGGGTCATTACGAACCACAAGATGAGTTAGAGGAAGAAAGATTGAGGCAAAGGGCATGGGGCTATGCTGTTGTAGATGGAGAACTCTACAAGTCCAGAATCACAGAACCCTGGCTAAGATGCATAACATCTGAGAAAGGCCATGAACTCCTCAAGGAAATACATAGTGGATTCTTTGGTGCACATATCAGAACAAGAGCATTAGTAGGTAGAGCAATAAAGCAACGATTCTTCTGGCCTTCAATAAATGTTGACGCAAAGAAACTAGTTTAAGAATGCGATGCTTGCCAAAGAACGGCAAATCAGCAAAACTTGCCCTCCATGCCAGTTCCACTGATACCACCTTCAGGTCCATTGCAATGATGGGGAATGGATCTAGTTGGACCACTACCGACAGCCCAAGGAAATTGCAAGTTCGTTGTAGTTGCAGTTGATTACATCAACAAATGGGTTGAAGCAAAAGCATTAGTGAACATCACTGCGTCGACAATTTAGAAATTTTTCTGGCAAAATATAGTTTGCAGATTCAAAGTTCCAAGATATGGACCATGTGTGGTTCGAGGACCGGTGGATGGTCGCTTCCTGGTGTGAT
The DNA here is from genome assembly GCA_947561735.1 of Cenchrus americanus. Classification (NCBI taxonomy): domain Eukaryota; kingdom Viridiplantae; phylum Streptophyta; class Magnoliopsida; order Poales; family Poaceae; genus Cenchrus; species Cenchrus americanus. The sequence goes on from OX387244.1 coordinate 156,466,367, forward strand.
GAGTGATGGACAACGTTGTGTGGACTGATTCTTGGCTAAGTATTGCAGGTGCAGGTTGCGGCTTGACTGGTGTTGGTGCAGGTGAAGAACAAGCGTGAAAGGTCGTCGCCGGTGAGGCCTCCAGGTGCGGAGAAGACAAGTAGGCTTCGTTTGAGGGAACCGGTGGCCAGCGGAGTCAAGTGCGGGCCGCATGGTGGCATGAACAGCAAGATAAAGTCATGGACGGTTTCTTGGTTGAGCCTCAAAACCAAGGTCGAGCCGGGACTACGTGGGAGACGAGTCATGAGTGGAGTTTGGTGGATGCTACACCGAGTTCGCGGGGTTTCTGGAGGTTCACCAGAAAACCACTAGGTTCCTTGGTTGATCCACAAAGCCAAGACCGAAGAACCGAAGACGAAGATGCAGCAGCTCCAGACCGGTCTGACCGGTGGGTCTGACCAGTCTGATCGGTGGGTACCGGTTTGACCGGTGTGCGACGATGCAGTCCGGAGACTTCGAAGCGGAGGACACGCATCGGGATGGCAAGGCTTGCATCGAGGCTAAGCAGGTTGCGGTCGCCGGGCATCTGTCTGATGGAGCGATGACAAAGACTTCTGAATTCGCCATCGAGGGGCATGTATCCCTAATTAGCTAGTAATGGTATCTTAGACTTTCGGTTGCCTCTTATATAACCCAAGAGGTGAGAGGATGGCAACCATCTCTTGGAACCCTAGTTCATTTTCTTTCCTATTTTCCCTTCCTATTTTCTTAGGATTTCCGTAGGACTAGCTTGAGAGCTTCATGGTGAGATCTTGTGAGAGGGTTGGATGATCAGGAGGCAAGCTAGACCTTGTATGAACCTCTTTGGTATGTATAGATGAATTCGGTGTGGTTCCTCAAGGTTTGGATGTGGTGTTCCCGTTCGTTTTTTGTGGTGATTTTTGGAGCCCTCTCTTGGTGGTTTTCTTGGTGCGTTTTCGGGACATTGCTCTTGGGGATTTGGTGGGGGATGTATGTGTGAACCCTTCGTGGTTCTTTTCCCTTTGATTCCCCTCCCAAATCTATGAGTTAAGGAGCTCGTTTTTGGGGTTTTCGGTGTTCTAGGGTTAGAGGAGTTCTTGGCGGGATTTCTCTGATTCCTCTTGATTTGGCAAGTTTTGGTGGACAATAACTTAGATATGGACTCCCCATGAGGTGTTCCTACTATCCCCAAAGTCTTGCACACGTCCGCGGAATGATTTGAGAGATCGGAGTCTGGATTTGGTGGAGTTGACCCGTGGGTTCTGTTCATCCTGAGCTGCCCAGGTTACACGGTCTGACCGGTGTATGCCACTAGTGGGATTTGCCTTGGGTGAACTGCTTGACTCGTGTGTCTTTGGGTCATGGTGTTGCTGGTCTGTTTGGAGTTGTTTTGCTAGGATTTGTGTAGGGTTTTCTTCTGTGCAGGTAGTGTTTTGGGAGTGTTCTTGTTCCAGGGCCTAGAGAAGTCACTGAGGCCCTCTGGAGCACTTGTTGTGCGGCTATTGTAGCCACTGGCCTAACCGGCTCTGTCCACCGGTCTGACCAGTGTCACCGATCTGACCGGCGTAGGCCATCGGTCTGACCGGTGCAGCACAGGCAGCAAGCCGTGCAAGTTTCCGCTGTGCGTTTTGGTGAGTTTTGGCTCGGAAGGTTGTTTGTTGGTTCCTAGGTCCATTAGCACTTCAATGTCTGCGTGGGCTTGGTCAACTTGGGTAGTGAGTCGGAGACGTGTGTTGGAAGCCATGTTCGTCTTGTTGGAGACTCTATCTCCTTCGAGAAGAATTTTTATCGGCTCCCATTCACTCCCCCCCCTCTGGTTCGCCGTATCGGTCCTTCAATTGGTATCAGAGAAGGTTACGGGTCTTGATTGACTCTAACCAGTCTAAGATCCAAGGATGGCATACCAAGAATGGGATTCGGGTCCTCCACACTTCGATGGCAAAAACTACTAGATGTGGAATAAGCGGATGGCGGCGTTCCTCCGCGGAAAGGGTCAGATCCTTTGGGATGTCATGGTGGACAACAGCTATGTCCAGTCGATGAACTTCCTTGCTCCAAGATCGAGGGACATGTTCGATGCCAACAACAAGGTGGTCGACTACTTGTTTCGTGATCTATGTCAGCCTGAATTCGATCGGGTGCACACGGAGAGCTTGGTTGTAGAATCTGGTTGGTGTTGAGAGAAGCTCATGTTGGGAATGCCCAGGTTCAGGATCAGATGTATGCAACCTACCGGAGAGAGTACGAGAACTTCACTCATCTCCCCGGTGAGTCCATCGATGCCTTGTTTCAGAGGTTCACGGTTGTGGTGAACAACATGAGGGCCAATGTGGACGTGCTCTAGTACGATGATCATGATAGAGATGTCAAGCTCTTACACTCTTTGGATCATACGGTTTGGGGCAGAAAATTCAAGGCCATTGTGGAGTTGGAGAAGTATGACACTTTGACTGTGAAAGAGCTCAAGTCGGCTGAGGTGGATAGGGACATGACAGCCAAGATTGAGGGCCCGACTGACTCTCATAGTCTCTCCCTCATCGGTGGTTCGAAAGGAAAGGCTAACGCTAACCCATCCACCAGGATGTTCTCTTTGTCCTCTTTGATGTCTATGCCAGATGAGGAGTTCGATGTGCTTGGAGAGGACGAGCTGGCGTTGCTGACGAGGAGGTTCGAGAGGTTGCACGAGAACCGGGTGAACATGTGAAGGAACAGGAGGACATGCTTCCAGTGCGGCAAGCCGGGACACTTTGTCGCCGAATGCCCGGAGAAGGTCGAGAACAAGGACAGCTACAAGCACAAGTCAAGGATGGATGGCAAGTACCGGTAGAAGCGTGACCACAAGAGCAAGCATAAGAACAAGCATAAGGACGAGCGACGATCGAGGAAGGAGAGCCGAGGCAAGGCCCGAGCGATGGTTGGAGCAAGCAATGTCGACTCTAGCTCCGCGTACTCCACCTCGAGCTCGAGCAGCAGTGAGATGAAGATGATCATCGCAAAAGCAGGAAGTCGTCCAAGAACCTGAGCAGGCTGAGCTACTTCGCTAGAGACGGCTTCTGCACCATGGCGCTGAGCTCCGGTAGCAAGAAGAGCACACAGAGTGACTCGGACTCCGACTACGACGAGGAGGTGCGTGATGAACTTCCCTTCTTGCGACAGGAGAATGAACATCTTGGCTTGTTGCTTTATAATCGTGACGATATGCTTAGAGAGGCTAAGAAAATGAGGAAAGAGCTTAGGGCTTCACTTGAGGATGCTAGGACTAGAGTGGCTAAGCTAGAAACATAGAATTTGGATGCTAAGTTTGAAATTGATTCCCTAAAAGCTTCACCTGTTGTTTCTAATGAAGTTGAAAGTGCTGATTGCCCTATCTTTCTAGCTGATCTTGCCTTGTTTAAGGAAAAGCATGCTTCCAAGTGTGAGGAACTAGATGTTCTTAGGGTTGAAGTGGCTGAGCTTAAGTCTAGATCTGCTTTGCTAGGTGCTTGCACTTCTTGCCCTGTTTTGCATGGAAAAATTGATGAGATGCAGGCTTACACTATTTGTCCTGAGGCTAAGCTGAAAGAACCAATTCCTACATCTTGTTCTACCTGTGAATTGCATGCTTTGAAGAATCTGGAACTTGCACATTATGTTGATCGTTTGCAGGATGAGAATGATGAGTTGAGAAAGTTGATGGGTTGGTTGTCTCGTCATGAGCCTCAATTGAGGATAATGATCAAGACATACAAGAGGTAGGATGGTGAGGGACTTGGGGCAAACTAGGTTGGTGATGGAAGTGGAGAGAATATCCCAGAGCCACCAAAAACCCACCACAAAAATGATTTCCCTCCTAAACCTAACCATCTTAGGAACCGACTAGACACAACCCCAGCTCCACCCGTGTTTCCTCCACAAACAAATGATTTCCAAAAGCCTATCAAGTTTGTGAGCACTTCGGGGAAAGTGTTCTTTGGGAAAGAAAGTGAGAAGGCAAGTGAGGAGAAGTTGGGTGAGAAGCCTAGTGAGGAGAAACCGGTTGGGAAGCTGAGTGGAGAGAAACCAAGTGAGCAGCCCCATCCCAAGCATAAACCTAATCTTGTGAGGTTTCATTGTGGCTATTGTGAGAGAGATGGCCATAAGGATGAGTTTTGCTTCAAGAAGAAGCGAGAGGAGAGAATGGCGAAGGAGTAGGCTAACAAGGACAAGTACCACCTTTCCAATGGTGTACTTGAGCCTCGTGTGCAGATGCCCAGGGCCAAGGAGAGTGTGAGGACAGTTCCGGCTTGGGGAGAGCGAAAGGCTGTTGGAGGTGCTGCTGGCCGGGCTACACCGGTCAGGCCGGTGAGTGGCACCGGTTAGACCGGTGCAGGCCTGGAAAGGTAACAGTTTGGATTTCGCACTCGTACAGGTGCTAGGTTTAGTTCTGGAGGTCGTGGTTCTGGTGGTTGGCCTGGAGAGTTTGCAGGAGGTCAGCTTGCTAGGCGTTCTCCCCCTTGTGCTCAATACGGGAATGGGAGGAGTCGTAGCTTTGAGATGGAGAGGAGGGACAGTCCACGGTTTTCCTTTCATGGTTTTGGTCCTCCTCCAGTTAGAGAGGGCTGGTTCCCTCGTGGTGGTGTTCGTGGAGGTAGCTTTGGTAGGCAAGGTGTTTTGGATTGTGCTAACCCCACTTTTGAGCAAATGGCTCGACATTGGTTTTACTCTTTTGATACTAATCCCAATGCTGAGTCATTTGTTCGCTCACGTGCTTGTTTTTGAATTTAAGGTGGGAGACTTGAAGAACATTTGGTTGATTGACTCCGGTTGCTCGAGGCATATGACCGGAGACAAGGGGTGGTTCTCAAGTCTCGTCCCGGTGGTGACAAGGAGGTACATCACCTCTGGGGACAATGGGCGTGGGCGTGTTGCTCTTGTTCAATCACTTGGATACAATTTTCTTTCTGTGTCCCGGCTGTTGGATGAGGGCTTTGAGGTGTTGTTTCGGCCTGGTGGTTCTCGGATTTTGGACTCTCGAGGGGACCTTGTCCGTATGGTTGTTCCCGAGGGTCAGGTGTTTCGAGCTGATTTTTCTCAGTCTTCTGGTGTTGAGTGTTGATTCTTGGCTGGTTCTTCGAGTGAGTTGTGGAAGTGGCATAGGAAGTTGGGTCACTTGAGCTTTGACCTTTTGTCTCGCTTGAGTAAACTCAATTTGGTCCGAGGATTGCCACGATTGAGGTTTGAGAAAGAGTTGGTTTGAGTGCCCTGTAGGCATGCCAAGATGGTAGCCTCTTCTCACCCGCCTCTCACTGATGTGATGACTGAGTGTCCATGCGAGCTGCTCCATATGGACCTTGTTGGCCAAGCTCGTGTGCGATCTGCGGGTGGGAAGTGGTACGTCCTTGTTGTGGTGGACGACTACTCTCGGTATGCGTGGGTGTTCTTTCTTGAGGAGAAAGAGGAGACATTTGGTTTTGTTCGAGGTCTTGTTTTGAGGTTGAGGAACGAGAGGCACGGAGATGCCATACGAGCAATCCGCAGTGACAATGGCTCAGAATTCAGAAACTCTCATTTTGAAACCTTTTGCCATGATTTGGGTCTTGAACACCAGTTTTCGAGTCCTTAGACTGGTGTCGTGGAAAGGAAAAACAGGACCTTGTGTGAGATGGCTCGGGAGATGTTTGATGAGCATAGGACTTCGAGAAGGTTCTGGGTTGAGGCCGTGAATACCGCGTGCTATGTGTCGAACAGGATCTACCTCAGAGTGAATAAGAAGAAAACATGCAATGGGTTGATGCATGGTCGCACACCCAAGGTGAGTCACTTCCATGTCTTTGGTTGCAAGTGCTTTATTCTGAAGAAAGGGAAGAGCGAAGTTGGATAAGTTTGAGGCTAGGTCGGTCGATGGTATTTTCTTTGCTTATGCATCTCACTCTAGAGCATATCGTGCGCTCAATCTTGAAACTAACCAAATCGTGGAGACTTGCGAGGTAACCTTCGATGAGACACAGCCACGTAGTCAGCTTGTCTTTGAGTGTGCAGGTGATGATGAACTTGGCGAGGAGATCTTTCAGGAGGAGGAGCATGAATATGGAGACGATGAGGATGGCAGAGTGGTGCCCGCTGCCAAACATGTACACACTACGTCAACTACGATGATGGACGGCACCTCTCCCACACCTACAATGACAAACAAAGATCAAGGAGAAGCTGCTGTTGAGGAGGAGGTAGCATCAAGGCGAGAACCTCCCCGACGAGTACAAGTGGATCACCCAGCTTCGAGGATCATCGGAGACATGAATGAACGTACTACATAGTCAAGGGTTCGGATTAATTCTCATTTCGCTCATGCTGCATTTGTTGCCACCTTTGAGCCCAAAGACATTGGACACACACTATCTGATCATAATTAGGTTAATTTGATGCATGAGGAGTTGGAGAACTTTGAGAGGAATTAGGTTTGGGAATTGGTTGACCCTCCCCCAGGGTGTAAGTCGATTGGTACAAAGTGGGTGTGGAAGAACAAAGAGGGAGAGAAAGGTGAAGTGGTGAGAAACAAGTCAAGGCTTGTTGCTCAGGGGTTCAGTCGGAAGGAGGGCATCGACTACGAGGAGACCTTTGATCCCGTAGCCCGTTTGGAGGCGATTAGGATCCTTCTAGCCTTTTCCATGGCTAAAGGGTTCAAGTTGCACCAAATGGATGTGAAGAGTGCTTTTCTGAATGGTGTGTTAGAGGAAGAAGTGTATGTGAGGCAACCACCAGGGTTTGAGAGTGAGAAGTACCCCCACCGGGTGTACAAGTTGAGGAAGGCATTGTATGGGTTCAAGCAAGCGCCTAGAGCTTGGTATGGTAGGTTGAGGGGGTTCCTGTTTGAGCGAGGGTTTGAGATGGGAAAGGTCAATCAGACCTTATTTTTACTTAGGCAGGGCAGACATATCCTGATTGTGCAGGTGTACATTGATGATATTGTCTTTGGTGGCTCGTCTAACTCTCTTGTTGCAAGATTTGCAGAGGATATGATCAGAGAATTTGAGATGAGCATGATGGGTGAGTCGCAGTTCTTCCTCGGGCTACAAATCAAGCAATCAAAGGAAGGAACATTTGTGCACCAAGCTAAGTACACCAAGGACATTGTGCGGAAATTCAAGATGGACGACTCCAATGCTATGGCGACGCTGATGAGTACGACTACAGCCCTTGATGCGGATGAGGAAGGTGAACATGTGGACCAGAAGGAGTACCAAAGCATGATCGGGTCACTCATCTACTTGACGGTGATGAGGCCAGACATCCAGTTCTCGGTATGTCTGTGCGCTCATTTTCAAGCATCTCCGAGGACTTCTCATCGGTAAGCGGTGAAGTGAATTTTCAGGTACTTGCGTCACACTCCCGACTTCGGCCTTTGGTACTCCGCGTCTTCTTCTTTGGCGCTTCATGGTTTCTCAGACACAGATTTTGCCGGGAATCGGTTGGATAGGAAGTCCACTTCTGGGACTTGCCAGTTTTTTGGTTCTTCTTTTGCGTCTTGGTCTTCCCACAAACAGTCGAGTGTTGCTCAATCCACTACCGAGGCAGAGTACGTTGTCGCAGCTACTTGTTGCTCTCAGCTCCTTTGGATCACATACACCATGAGTGACTTTGGTGAGGAGTATACCCATGTCCCACTTCAATGTGATAGCACCAGTGCCATAAGCGTTGCAAAGAACCCAGTGCTCCATTCCAAAACCAAGCACATAGAAGTGAGGTATCATTTTCTGAGAGACAACATAGAGAAAGGGAAAATAACCTTGATCCATGTACCCACACATGACCAACTAGCCGATATTTTGACCAAACCCCTAGATCAAGCAACTTTCACTCATTTGCGGGGGGAGCTTGGTGTTTGTTTGATTTCTTGAGTGGTGTGTGGGAGCTCTTTTGTAGCATATGTATAGCTTTCCTTTGTGCATTTCTTTCATTTGGCATGGCATATGTAACATGATGTATAGGCATCCTTGTATCTTAGATTGCATGCATTTTGTATCATATGCATTGGTTAGGAAAAGCTTCTCCTATATACATTGTTCACCACAAAATGCTATGTATGTCTTTGTGAGCTTGTTTGGTATGATGTGGTTAGTTTGGCTTAGCTCGTGAAAATCATGATTTATATCCATGGTTGATGGCTATGTTTTTGAAAAATGTCACATGTATGCTCTCTTGTGAGTAAATGCCTTTATATGATCTTGATATGTTTTAGTGGCTTGGTTATGCTTAAATTGTGGTTGGATAGCTTATTTTGATCATATGGGGCCAAAGGCTCATTTGCCATCATGAATGTTCAGCCCTCTTGCTTTATCTTGTGGAGGGGCATAAGTTCCTTTTTGTCGCAAAGACATTTCATGTACCAATGATTAATCTGAAAATGAAATGTAAATGTTTGGAAAATGTGGTCCCATGTCATATGTGCTGAATTTAATTTGCTTTGGGTGCTAAACCGTTGCATGATGTCTATCAATGAGAAGTCTCACATATAGAAGTAGACACATGGCTCGGTGGATTTGACATGACATGAGGTGCTTGTGAGTGTTTGTGATGGTCTTATGATTAGAATGGTTGTCCTAGCATGAAGTTTGTGTGGCTTTGCCATTTGATATGTTATGCTCCTGTTTAGGAGTTTGCTCATGAGAGGTAAATTTTCGAAAAATTGCTCAATTCCATCTTAGCTTCGTCCAATGGTTGTGAAACTTGGTGATCATGTAGTTTATGTCAATACGAAGCTATAGAGTATCTAACTTGCTCATTTGGACATGTGTAGCATCCTTTGTTGAATTTTGTCTATTTGAGAAGCTCTAGGTTGAATTTTTGCATTTTTTCTTGATTCATGTATTGTCAACAAGGGGGGGGAGTTTGAGCTTGTTTTGGGCTACTAGATGCATTTAGAAGGTTTCCAGGTGGTTTCGAGCCATTTCTGGGCTCTGTTGCACACTGGTCTGACCGGTCAAGGTCAATGGTCTGACCGGTCAGAGTGCTTGCCCTATTCACATGTTGGGCACCGGTCTGACCGGTGGTGGTGACCGGTCTGACCGGTCAGAGCTGAGCTGATGCAGTCGCTCTGTTTTCTTCAAGTGGTTTGCATACATTCGTCCAAGGGGAGATGCATTGGTTCATGGGGAGCATGCATGTGTGCAGGGGGAGCTCTTTGTGGTTTTCGAGCTTTGGTTTGTGGTTTGCGCTCTTTGCTTGAGCATCGTTTTGTCTCGGATGTGTCGATTCGTTGCCCTTGCCTAAGGGGTCCGAGATTTGTCTTCTTCAAGTGATCTTGCTCTTTGCATTTGTTTGGCTTTCGATCACTTGTTGGAGTTTCTATTTATTCGTTTCTTTTTTCTTTTCTCTTGTGTTACTATTTGTGGTTGTTGGCAATGTACTCATCAAGGGGGAGATTGAGGACCATGTGTGGTTCGAGGACCGACGGATGGTCGCTTCCTGGTGTGATGAGTGATTGACAACGTTGTGTGGACTGATTCTTGGCTAAGTATTGCAGGTGCAGGTTGCGGGTTGACTAGTGTTGGTGCAGGTGAAGAACAAGCGTGAAAGATCGTCGCTGGTGAGGCCTCCAGGTGTGGAGAAGACTAGTAGGCTTTGTTCGAGGTACCCGGTGGCCAGCAGGGTCAAGTGCGGGCCGCATGGTGGCATGAACAGCAAGATGAAGTCATGGACGGTTTCTTGGTTGAGCCTCAAAACCAAGGTCGAGCCGGGACTACGTGGGAGTCAAGTCATGAGTGGAGATTGGCGGAGGCTACACCGAGTTCGCGGGGTTTCCGGTGGTTCACCAGAAAACCACTGTGTTCCTTGGATGATACACAAAGCCAAGACCGAAGAACTGAAGATGGAGATGCAGCAGCTCCAGACCGGTCTGACCGGTGGGTACCGGTCTGACCGGTGGGGAGCACCAGTCTGATCGGTGTGCGATGACGCAGTTCGGATCGCAAGGCTTGCGTCGAGGCTAAGCAGGTTGCGGTCGCCGGGCATCCGTCCAATGGAGCAACGACAAAGACTTCCAAATTCGCCCTCGAGGGGCATGTATCCCTAATAAGCTAGTAAGGGTATTTTAGACTTTCGGTTGCCTCCTATATAACCCAAGAGGTGAGAGGATGGCAGCCATCTTTTGGAACCCTAGTTCATTTGCTTTTCTATTTTCCCTTCCTATTTTCTTAGGATTTCCATAGGACTAGCTTGAGAGCTTCATGGTGAGATCTTGTGAGAGGGTTGGATGATCGGGCGGCAAGCTAGACCTTGTATGAACCTCTTTGGTATGTATAGATGATTCGGCGTGGTTCCTCATGGTTTGGATGTGGTGTTCCCGTTCGTTTTTTGTGGTGATTTTCGGAGCCCTATCTTAGTGATTTTCTTGGTGCGTTTTCGGGACCTTGCTCTTGGGGATTTGGTGGGGGAGGTATGTGTGAATGAGGACCAGGAGCGTCCCGATGGTCGGTGGATGACCGCTCCTCAGTGATGAGTGATTGACAACAGGTGTTGGACTGACTCTTGGCTCAGTGTGCAGGAGTAGGCTGCGGCCTAGTTCGTGTTGTTGCAGGTGAAGAACGGGCGCGAAAAGTCTTCAACCTTGAGGGGCCTCCGGGAGATGGAGAGACAAGTAGGCTCGGTTCGAGGGACCCGGTGGACGGCGGGACTAGGTGCGGGCCACATGGTGGCGAGACGAGCAAGACGAGGTCGTGGACGATCGAGCCGGTGCACGGTGGTGGTCGAGTCAAGAGGCTTGGCGGGAGGCCGGACCGAGCACGCGGGGTTTGGTGGTTTGCCCACAAAACCATCGGAGGACGGTTTCTTGGTTTGGGCCTCAAAACCAAGTCCGAAGGCCCAACACGACGGAGACGGGATCCGGGCGTGTCGAGAAGCTTCGAGGCGGAGGACACGCGGCGGGATCGCATGGCTTGCGTCGGGAGGACGCGGGGTGCGGCGAAGGCGTGTCCGTCCGATGGCAAGACCCACAAACATTACATAAATGCCCCTGCATGGGTTGTATCGGTAGTAGTTGAGTTAGGGGTAGTCGAGTCCTTTCCTACACCGGCGGGACCCGATATATAAGCCATGAGTGTGTGTGGATGGCTCTGGCTCTCCGCGACTAAGGGTTTCATTTCACCCCTCCTCTTTCTCATTTTCCTGGACTATTTTTTCTTCTCCATTTTCTCTAGGCTAGCATGAGAGCTTCATGAGAGATTTGTTGAGAGGGATGGATGCTAGGGCGGCATGCTAGACCTTGTGAATCTTTCCTGGTTTGTATAGAAGATTCGGCGTTGTGAATTTCGTGGTCCTTTTCGTGCTTGTTTTTGGTGCCTTTGTTCTTGGTGTCATTCCGCGGATTTGAGTGGGCTTCTCCCCGGATTTCTTTGAGGGAAACATGGATGGATGCCTAGTGCATCTTTGTGATTGATCTTGTGCCCTCAAACGCCAGGAAACCACTTCGATTCAAGGATTTTCGTTCGGTGCTCTAGCTTTTGGTGGTGTTCAAAGGATCCGCGATTCCCGATGATTTAGGGAGTTAGGAGACGAAATTTTTGGGGTATAGCATCCTTGGTTGACGCTTTACATGTCCCCCAAACTCTTGTCTCAACAGCTTCTATCGTTTGGGAGATCCGGTGATGGATTGGGAGTGTTGACTTTTGGGGTCGAGCAGTTTTCAGTTCTGTTCGTGCCTGGCGGAGGGTCCACGAGGGCCAGGCGGATGGTCCGCGCGTACAGTGTTCTTCACGTGTTCTTCGTGTTCTTGCTCGGCTTCGCTTTCGATCCGTTTTGGTTTCGAGTTTTGGTTGGAAGTGGTTTCGGACAGTCCGCAGCAGCGGGCGGACGGTCCCGCGGTGCTCGGCGGACGGTCCGCGTGCTCCCCGCGGACGGTCCATGTTTCGGGGTTCGCTACCGGAGGTTCTCGTTGGCTTTAACGGACGGTCCGCGGCCTAGGCCGACGGTCCGCCGTGCACCGTGCGGACAGTCCGCGGTACATTGGCAGACGGTCCGCGTGGCCCGTGCGGACAGTCCGCCTCTCCGGGCCGGACGGTCCGCCAGAGCCTGGCTGCTTTGTTCTTTGGTTCGATTCCTCCCTCCTTCTTTCGTGCTTCCGCGTGTTCTTCAAAGAATCGTTCCTAGGACTTGAGGTTGATCCATAACCTCGTTGTCTTGGCGATTAGTGTGTGATTCAATCCATTGCTTGTGTGTGACCGGGTTTTGACTAGGGTATAGGCCGGGTTCTTCGAGAAGAATTTTTTACTGGCTCCTATTCACTCCCCCCTCTCTATTCGCCATCTGATCCTTCAGTGAACCCTTCGTGGTTCTTTTCCCTTTGATTCCCCTCCCAAATCCGTGAGTTAAGGATCTCAATTTTGGGGTTTTCGGTGTTCTAGGGTTAGAGGAGTTCTTGGCGGGATTTCTTTGATTAATCTTGATTTGGCATGTTTTGGTGGACAATAACTAAGCTATGGACACCCCATGAGGTGTTCCTACTATCCCCAAAGTCTTGCACAAGTCCGTGGAGCAATTCGAGAGATTGGAGTTTAGATTTGGGGGAGTTAACCTGTGGGTTCTGTTCATCCCGAGCTGCCCAGGTTACACCGGTCTGACCGGTGTATGCCACTTGTGGGATTTGCCTCGGGTGAACTGCTTGACTCATGTGTCTTTGGTCGTGGTGCTGCTGGTCTGTTCTTGGTCTCTTTGGAGTTGTTTTGCTAGGCTTTGTGTAGGGTTTTCTTCCGTGCAGGCTGTGTTTTTGGAGTGTTCTTGTTACAGGGCCTAGAGAAGTCACTGAGGCTCTCTGGAACACTTGTTGTGCGGTTGCTGTAGCCACCGGCCTGACCGACTCTGTCCACCGGTCTGACCGGTGTCACCGGTCTGACCGGCGCAGGCCATCGGTCTAACTGGTGCAGCGCAGGCAGCAAGCCGTGCAAGTTTCCCTTGTGCATGTTGGTGAGTTTTGGGTTGCAAGGTTGTTTGTTGGTTCCTAGGTCTAGTAGCACTCTAGTGGCTGCATGGGCTTGGTCAACTTGGGTAGTGAGTCGGAGACGTGTGTTGGAAGCTGTGTTCGTCTTGTTGGAGTCTCTATCTCCTTCGAGGATAATTTCTATCGGCTCCCATTCACTCCCCCCCTCTCTGGTTCGCCGTATCGGTCTGTCACAAGAGAGCTGACTGTGGATAATAGAAAACAATTCGACCATTACAACTTCAGAAAATATTGCAAAACTCTAGGCACCCATGTGAAGTTCTCCTCTATATATCATCCGCAGTCCAACAAAGTTGTGGAAAGAGCTAATGAATTAATTTTTTCAAGAATCAAGAAGTGTTTGTTTAATCAGAAAAAAGGAAAATGGGTAGATGAAATGCTAAGGGTAATCTGGTCTCATAACACAACAACTTCAAGGGCAACAAGTTTCACACCTTTTCGGCTTCTCTTTGGGTTTGAGACAATGACACTAGAAGAGATAAGAATGAAACCTTGAGAGTCATGAAAGTCAAGGAAATTCAAGAAGTTGAAGTGAAGGTGGACATAGACATGATCTATGTAACATACCAGAGATTTGAGTGTTTTCCCATGTGTGATTTTTTTGCAAATTTTTAAAACTATTTGTTTGAAGTTGTGTGTTACCAAATTTTTGGATCAATTTTCTAGCCTCTTATCTTTAATCCCTTATAAAATAAAACCATATAAAGTTATTTTCAAACTATGGTGTAAGTTGTGAAATGGAGTTCCTTAGATTTTAATTTGGATCTTCAAATTGAGTGGAGTTTGAATTTGAAATCTATTCAAATTCAAACTGTATGGTTTAGGAAAATACAAAACCTAATTTACTAAACTGTCTAACATCTAGCCCGAACTACCAAGTGACCTGCTGGCCGGCCCGTTTCATCTTCACTGTGATGTCAGCCCAACACAGCCCACCGGTGCCCTTTCTCTTGCTCTCACCGCCAGGCGGGACCCTCCCGTCAACCAGCTCTGTTGGCCTCTCTTCTACCTCTGTCCATACGCTGCTTGTGTGTTGTGCGCATGTGAGTAGATCGGATGGGCTCGCCTGCCGCGTCCGTGCTGGCACGCACCGCGTGACTGCGCGCCCGCCCGTGGCCTTGCTGCGCGCCTCGATTTTGCGCCGGCACCCGCGGATGGTTGCCACGTTGCCCCGCCGAGTTGCTCGCCGCATCCCGGCCGCCTACTACATGGCGCCCGCGCCCAGGAACCCTAGCACTTAGGCAATAAATCCCCACGGCCGCCACAGTCTTTCCTTCCTTCTTTTCCCTTTGCGTTGTCCCAAGACCAGAGAAGCAAAGAGGGGAAAATTAGAGGAGGAGCAGAAAGGAGAAGAGAAGGAGAGCTTGGGAAGGAGGAGGAGCCGAGCGCCGCGTCGGAGGGAGGTCGCCCGTGTAGACTGGGAAGAAGCTGGACCTACCTCTGCACGCGTCGAACCGCGGCATGTCGTGGATGTCGTCGTCACCGGGAGAATTCAAGGACATCGTCGCTGTCGCTGAACCAATCAAAGGAAGAGGAGTGTCGCGCTGCGTCGTGCTAAGGACCCATGTGGTGGAGCAGCTACCGTCGCCTGTCTTCTACCAGCAGGCCAAGAAGCGGAGGAAGACATTTCCGTGTACGTCACCGTCCGGCTGCCGCCGGCCTGCCTGCACCGCACCAAGCCGCCACGGCCACGACGTCTTCCTGCCACACCGAGACCTCCGACGAGCCCCTTGGTGAGCAGCACGCACCCAGGCCACTCATTTTTGCCCTGCTTGGTCTTGTACTCTTGCCTGTGTTGGCCGGCCATCGAGCCGAGCAGCCCTGTCTTCACTGGAACGCGAGCGGCCATGGTTACCTATTGAAGTTACGCCATTGCTCTCCCTATCTTTGTTCTTCCTGCCTGAGTTGTGCACCAACGAGTCGCCGAACCGGAGCCGCCATCATTTCCTGTGGACAGTCCGACGTATCTCTCCCTCCCTTGTTGACCCATTCTGGACTGGCCTTCGCGTCACCGTGTGCTCTGTGCTCGCCGTCATGCTGTGACCGGCTTCACCCCGTGCCTCTCTCTGCGGGAACCCAAGCCAATCCTGTCCCCTTCCAAGTTCCCACCTTGCCCTCTAATTGTTTGATGTTTTGCTAGTGAGTAACCTTGAGCTTTTTGAAATGGAGGCCCTCCTGCTTGCTTGCTGTCTCGCCAGCCTTCGTGCTGTGCTTCTTGATTCTGATGCTCCTCCAACATCTGTGAGCTTAGATGGCTTGGCCATGGTAGGAACGACGCACACCCACAACGTGTTCGATGTTTTGTGTATGAGCCATGATCCCCTTGTTTAGGCTTTCTTTTCCCCCTTGCACCGTCCATAGACGCTGCCTTGCTTACCTATGTTGTTGCCGACCTTCGAGCCGCCGAGCTGGAGCTCGACGTCGTGTCCTAGAGCATGTCATCGCTCTTTTCCTTTTTGCCGTCTAATCAACCCATGACCACCCCATCTCTATTCGGTCTTCGCACCGTGTAGGCGTCGACGAGTGCTCGGCCGTTGAGCCGCTTGTAGGAGCCGTGCGCTACAACGCTGGATTGCGTCGCGCCGTCGCACCACCCAACCTCTTCGTTCTCGTGCTAGCTGTGTGTTGCCGATCGTCCTTCGTGCCTTGGTGTCCTTTGTGTAGGAGAACGCACCGCCGCTGCAGTCGAACCTCGCCGCCGACGAGTTTTGTCGCCCCACCTTTCCTTTGGGGATTTCCATCGAGCACCTGGTGTGCATCCTTTTTCTTGAGCCCTGAGCGGTGCCATACGTTGGACCACACGCTCACAACCACACTGAACCACAAAGGATCCCGGATCCGGTGCCAAGTGAACCCCAGGAGAGTTTGAGGTGCAAACCTAGACTTTCTCGAGTGAAACCAGTTTGGGCTTTGGCCCATCGGAGCCCATCTTGGTCCAGGTCTTACCAGGCGGAAGCAAGCTTAGTCCCAGGACCTTTTCTGGACATCGGGAACCTTGGGCCAAACTGGGCCGACCCAATGGGCCACTACCACTTTTGGCCCATTAACGGCCCACTAATCCGCAACCTAGGCCCACCGCTGACGTCATGCCGACGTGAGCATGTTCTCGATAAAACCTCTTTTCTATTTTAATAAATGTTTTGTAAATGCCTTACCCTTTGAAAAATCATAACTAATTACCTAGAGCTCCGAAAAATATGAAACCAATTGCGTTGGTTTCATAATTCCGAGACGCTCGCCACTATCCTGTCCTTCTCTTGAACTGAGCCCTTTTTATCCTCACGTTCATAATGTAGAATTCGCGGCCGCTGCCCGCCACTGCGCTATGTGGGTCTGGGACGCCGGAACCCCGCAACTAGTTATTGGCGTGTCGTGGGCAGGAATCCTACCCCATGATCACATCGCTTACCTTTCCTACACCACTGCCTCCACTTTGTGCTGCTTCACACATAGCCCGCCCCGGCTCTACGATGCTACATGCAGTGAAGCGTGTACCGTGCCGTGTGCTTGAAACCAGGATGTCGCCCGCGATGGACGGCCGTGTCGTGAGCAGAGGCCTCTGCGTCACGAACGGCAACCCCGAGCCGCAACCTAGCTGCCTCGCCATGGACGTCGCCTCATCACGAGTACATGCCTCATAGCGCTCTTAAGCATACCTTTTCGCATTGTCACCAGATATCGGTTACAAGTTGATCCGTTCCTCCCCTTTGAGCTGTCACCGCATATTTTGGCATGGCAATGCCTTTTCTAGTTATCTTTGTCTCGCTTTGATATACCATCCTTTGAGCTACCGTTTTGACCCTCCGTGAGCTTAAACCTTATCAAGAGTTCGATATCAGTCTTTCAAAGCAACACTTAATGCATGTGTACTTGTAGGCAATGCTAGCTTGTTCCCTGTTCATCCAAATCCTCTCATTTCAGAAAGTTAGCAACCTTGGAACTAATGCTCTTTCAATCCTTAACCAAGCTCGTGAGACCGAGTGTTATGACCTTGAGCAACTTATCCATCCTGCTCAATCTCTGCAATCTGACCTACGGGACCCACAGTGTGACATGAGGGGTCCGATTGACCTATGTCCTTCATTTTTGACCCGGACAACACTAATCGTTGACTAGTCAACTTACCATGCAAATCAACCCAAAACCTAGCTTATGGTTCTCTAGACTGCTAACTTATGTTTTCTGTGCTTTATCGCAATTGATTAAATTCGTAAACTATTTTCTTTATTTGAAAATCCATAATAAATTGATCCTACCTTCAAAAAATATGAAATAAGTTTTTTATTCTTCTAAAATCATGAAGCACCCGTTATACTAGCATTTGGAGTTTATTTGGTTCTTTATTGCTTCTCTTTAGAGTTATTTGCATCTAGGCACTGTATTTATTTATATTTGCGAATCTAGGATTCCCGGAGCTGAGGAGTTAAGCCAGAAGATCGAGAACAACTACGGAAACTTCGACGACTACTCATGCACAAGTTTCACGCCCGACTGATTTTGAGTACCTATTAGGCATTGCTACATAGTATGCTAGTGCTTTACTTTAAATGCATGATGATGAACCTTGCACTGCCTTCTTTAATTACCCTATCCTTGATTGCCCTACTTCTACTATATGTATATAAGCATGTATATGTGTTGAGCTTCGCGATGCATGTGTTGGGAGGTGACTAGTGGTTCTTGGCGTGAGTGGGGTAAAACAGGTAGGAGAAGGCGTTTTGGGTACTTTGGCGGGGGTGCGCTCGAAACAACCGATCTGGGATCGGGGGTGACGATGCACTCCTCAGTGCATTCCCGCTTGCACGGTTTTCAAAGCACAGTCCGAAGACAGAAAGTACGACAGTGCCATTCGAGGTCCAGATTTTGGATAAGCCACCTCATGCATTTTGGAATCAAGTTACTAATTTGGATTAGAGAGTACTCGATTTGGAACCACCCACTACCTCGAAGTTGTCAGTATTTGAAGAACCATACAAGGAGTAATGAAGCTACAACCAGAATCCTCAAGTATACTCAAGTAGATACATGAAGAACCACTCTGCCATGGATCAAGAGATTGAGGTCGAGATCAACCTTACCTCAGAACAATTTCTAATCCCCGAGACTTTTTGTTGTGTGCACAATAATGACCAGAAAGCAACTACAATGAAGCTGAAGATGCTTGAAGCTAGAAGTGCATGTACTCTAAGGAAGCATATAATGGTTAAGCTCAATTGAGTACCCTATGATGTCAGTGACACATTTTGGACAATTTCAGTCGGAACTCCATTATCGGATAAAGATGAAGTACTTCATACGGAACAAAAATCAATACAGAAATATTTATTCGAGTACTCTACCTTCCATAAGGCACCTTATGAAGGGCCTGCTTTGGAATTGCTAATGGGATACAAAGTTGCCAATATGGTTCTTCACCTAAACACAAACTGATCTTGGTGGATACTCGAAGGAACATGGTAACCTCATATCTTGGTAATGGATTCATTGATGAGAGCAACTAACATATCAGAAGACAACACAAGATAATGAGGAAGTGGATGTAAGCGCATCGAACTCTCCACGGATGGACAATCGCGCGAGTTTTATGGAATTGCGCCCCGACCATGTATTTGAAAGTAACAAATCCATGCATAATGGATCACCCCTAAGCAGACAGTACCTCAACCTGGAAGGTATTGCCGAAGTTTTGGATTTGGTTGGGATAACTGAACTCAGAGGATACAAGGTTTGCACTACGTGAGAAGTCATCGTCGAGTCATTTTAAGGGGATTAATTACACATCCACCCCTAAGTAGATCTTATGAAATTACCGTGTAAGCGCTAAACAACTACACAACACGAGGTGTGTTTTGGAATATGATGCATGAAGGACATCTAAAGAAATTGTGAGGTCGACATTTGGAATGAGATACGAAGCTCAGTCGATCCCACTTTTGGAATGAGCAGATATTGAAGAAGCCCTACTGGACATCTTATAATGAACTAGTGGGAAAAAGAACTAACTCAACAACTACTGGACACAAGTTATCTGTACGACCGCGCATCTGGCACTACCACACCATTGGAGAATATGAAAGAAAAATTTGTGAGCACAAGTGTGGAATATTGCTCACTAAAACAAGTGACATTATTTGGAATTGTTGAATAAGCCCGGCAAGGCCCTAAAGCCAAGAATATTTCTAAGATACTAGAAGGTAAGAATACCATTCAGAGGAATAAGACAAAGAAATTACGAAGGATCATGATCTACACCACGGTTGGATAAGGGGACTAATCCTTTCTCGCGGATATGACAACAGAGGACGTTCTGAGGAATTGATTAAAGTTTGGATGGTATTCCTAAGGGTTGACATCAGCTATGTATCCTGAGTTTGCTAAACATGCATGAGTAAAATCAATGCGACTTTCTCGGGAAGACTCATCTGAAGGAAGTTGGAAGGAAATTAAGTTCACCCAGGTTCAGCTAGTTGATGTGGGTGCCTACCATAAGAGGTGCAATTGCACTAATAATTTGGAAAAACCAGGATATCGACCTATGGATTGAGAGGTAATATTATATACATTCAACATAACCCAGATGGATATGGTTTCAAGGAGATTTCTTTGGATAAACTAGGGAAACCTAGAGAATGTACGAAGACTTAAACGAAGAATTAACGACCAATGATGTTTTTGAGATAAGATACAATTCATGCTTAGTGTGTCGGATATAGACATGCGGACAATATTGGACAAAGACAATCCAATGGGTACGCTAAGAATGCAAGCTTTGGTACATGGCAACAATTTGGATAAGATATTGCCATAATAAATCCCACTAAATACAGGCTGCGAGATCGACCCAGACTTATCAGGTTTCTAGGACTCTGCTAAGCATAAGGTATACGACTCCCTCATATGGGAAGAAGTGGGAGAATTGTGCCTATTAGGATTAAAAGTACTTAATGGATGTCATGAGAGTATGACCAAGTTCGTATAAAACAATTTTGGAATAAGCCGAGTGAAAAGAAGGATGTGACCTCGAACAGGAGGATTGGGATAATATGAGAATGTAGCACGACTAGATAAGATGGATTGTGTTAAGGGAAATTTAGCCCGTAGTTTGAATTGCTCACGTGCTTGAACCAGAGTATAGTCGTGAGATATATAGATTATTTGGAGATTGGTTAAGGATGCTAACAGAAGAGGACACACATTGGCACTTAACCTCGGAAGCCTTCACATGGGATCAAGCTAAGATAAGATAAAGACTTACGTTATTAATATCACCAACATCTAGAAGCTAAATGAGAAGACATATTAGAGAGAAGACCCCATCACACCCGGTACGAGCCTAATCTCAAGGACAAGATTCTTGTGAGGGGGGAGTCTGTAACATACCAGAGATTTGAGTGTTTTTCCATGTGTGATATTTTTTGCAAATTTTTAAAACTTTTTGTTTGAAGTTGTGTGCTACCAAATTTTTGGACCAATTTGCTAGCCTCTTATCTTTAATCCCTTATAAAATAAAAACATATAAAGTTATTTTCAAACTATGGTGTAAGTTGTGAGATGGAGTTCCTTGGATTTTAATTTGGATCTTAAAATTGAGTGGAGTTTGAATTGAAATCCATTCAAATTCAAATTGTATGGGTTAGGAAAATACAAAACCTAATTTACTAACCTGTCTAACATCTAGCCCGAACTACCAAGTGATCGGTGTAGATCTGGCACTTAGTTCCCATAACGTAGTGCCTCCAAATCTTCAATGCATGAACCAGTGCTGCTAGCTCAAGATCGTGCGTAGGATAGTTCAACTCATGCTTCCTCAACTGTCGAGATGCATAGGCTATAACGTGACCTTCCTGCATCAGTACACAACCCAGACCCTGTCGAGATGCATCACAATAGATGTCAAAGCTCTTCTGCAAATCTGGCATCACTAGAACATGTGTTGTAGTCAACTGCTTCTTCGACTCTTCAAAACTGGACTGACATGCACTGGTCCACTTGAACTCTCTATCCTTCTCTAGTAGTGTGGTGAGAGGCTTCACTATTTTGGAGAATCCCTCGTTGAACTGACGATAGTAACCAGCGAGTCCTAGAAAACTCCTGATCTCAGACACAGTACGAGGGGGTTCCCACTTCAACACATCACTGACCTTTCTTGGATCTACCGCAATACCACCGTTGGTGATGATATGACCTAGAAAAGCCACTTCCTTGAGCCAGAACTCACACTTGCTGAACTTTGCGTATAACTCATGCTCTCTCAGCTTCTGCAACACAAGCCTCAAGTGCTCCTCATGCTCTTCCTCATTCTTGGAGTAGATCAAGATATCATCAATGAACACTATGACAAACTTGTCTAGATACTCCATAAAGATCTTGTTCATCAGGTACATGAAGTAGACAGGTGCATTGGTCAACCCAAAGGACATAACTATGTACTCATAAAGTCCATACCTAGTGGTAAACGCTGTCTTGGGAATATCTGAATGTCTGATCTTCATCTGATGATAATCGGATTGTAAGTCAATCTTAGAGAATACCTTGGCTCCTCTCATCTGATCAAACAAGTCCTCAATGCAGGGCAGAGGAAACTTGTTCTTGATGGTAACATCATTAAGAGACCTGTAATCAACACACATCCTCTGTGTGCAATCCTTCTTACCCACAAAGATAACTAGTGCTCCCCAAGGTGATGAACTAGCACGACTGAACCCTTTACCCATTAACTCTTTAATCTATGCTTTAAGTTTTTGTAACTGATCACTAGACATTCTATATGGGCGCTTCGAGATAGGAGCAGCACCAGGCAAAAGATCAAAAACGAACTCAACATCTCGGTCAGGGGGCATACCTGGTAACTCATCCGGAAACACATCAGGGTAGTCGCACACCACTCTTATGTCTTCTAAGGCCGTTCCATCAAGCTGATTCACGGCACAAGAGGTTGATGGCGCTGGATCTGCCGCAAACTCAAACCTTTCACCAGCTGGACTAGTAAGAAGGACTGATCACTTAGCACACTGTATCACCGCATCACACGCGGTCAACCATCCCATTCCTAGTATCACGTCAATCCCCTTTGAATCCAAGATTATTAGGTTGGCACGGAAATCTCTGCCCAAAATCTTGAGACTGGCGTTGTCACACTTATATAAGGCTTTCAATTCCCCCCTGATGAGCTAACTAGCATGTGGCATGGCATGAGACTGATGGGCATATTATGTTGAGCTACGAACTGGGATGTAATGAAAGAATGGGATGCTCTAGAATCAAATAAAACTGAGGCAGGAGTGGAGTTGACTAGGAACATACCGAGCACTACTCTGGGGTTCTCCTAGGCGACTTCAGCATCAACATGCATCACCTTGCCTCGTGTGTATCTCTACTGTCCCTTGTTGGTCTGCGGGGTCTGATTCCCGTTCCTCATCTGTTGCATCTGCTGGTTCTGCACTGGTGTGTGGAGGGTTCCTCTTCGGGCACGTGTTAGCATAGTGACCAAGCACTCCACACTTGAAGCAAGTAGTGGTTGCGAGATTAGGAGGTGCCACGGACCTCACCGGTGTGCCAACAGGAGCTCTATGTTGACTCTGCTGGGAAGCTGGGCGTGGAGTCTGAGGGACAGGGCGTTGAAACTGCTGAGTAGACTGTTGGAACTACTGAGCAGGGCGCTGGGACTGCTGCTGCCCAAAGTTTCCACCTGGTCCTTCAAAGCGGAATGGGGTGTTCTGCGGTGGGTTAAAGCGCGGGCGAGACGCACTCCCGAACTGTCCAGAGTTGGTGGCCTTCCTCTTCTGCTCCCCGAGCTCCTTGCGCTTGTGCTCCAAGCAGATGGCAGCATCAACTAACTGCTGAAAGTTGGGAAAAGGATAAGACATCAGCTGATACTGCAGCGAACCAGCTAACCCATCCAGGAACAGCTCCTGCTTCTTGTCTTCAGCAACCTCCTCAGTGGCATAGCGAGACAACTCAGTGAACTTGTCTCTGTACTCAGCCACTGACATTCCCCCCTGCTTGAGAGAGAGGAACTCCTTCTTCTTGATCTTCATAACTCCAGAGGGTATGTGGTGGCTCCTGAAGTTGGTGAACTCATCCCAGGTGATAGTGTCCGGGGTGGCATGAGCAGCGGTATACGCATCCCATCAAGCAGATGCAGACCCCTAAAGTCGTCCTGCAGCATACAGGACCTTCTCTCTGTCATCACACTAACAGGAGTGAGCATCTTCAACACTGTCTTCAGCCAATCTTCAGCTTCAAGCGGATCAGCGGCATGAGTGAACACAGGGGGGATGGTGACTCATGAACTCCCGATGCTTGTTGAGGGGCGTCTGCTGCTGCACCGGTGGATTGTTGACTTGGGCTTGCAGATTCGTCACAGTGTTGGTCAGGTTCTGGAGGAGCTGAGTCTGCGCCTCTAGGAATTGCTGCATGACGGGATCCATCTGTGCTTGCCGGGGTGCTCTTCCGGGATGATTCACTGCCAGTTGATCGACTCCGGATCCTGACCTGGTGTTCACCATCTGAGTGTTAGGGATATTATTTTAGATGATTGCACCAAGAGTTAAACCCAGAAAGATAAGGTAGCAAAGACGTTCAGCTAAGACAGATTCTGTTGACTCTAAACAATCAGGCATAACTCTCACCGTGGGTAACACAAAATTATGGGCTTTGAACTGGTAACAGTTAATGAAATTACGGAACTACTCCAACTGGAATCACCTCAATCGGAGTTCTGTAACTCTGGTTATAAAATAAGCAAGTCAGGTAGGTCAGCAGTGTTTGACAGATCCATGAGACTGCAATGTTTCGGTGATAACTCTCTTACTATCCACCCAAAGATGCTGAATTTTACATAGAAAATCAGTCACGAAATTTCTGAACTTCTCCAATTGGATTTACTATAATCGGAGTTTTGTAGCCCGAGATAAAATTAAAACAGTGCAGCTGAATCAGAAAGCCGCGTGAACAGATTTAGAGCTCTTGGATGGCATTAAGGAAAAGCTTAAAGGGACACAAAGATTAAGATAGATAAATTGATTGAGACAGAAAGTTGTGTGGTTATCACTCCACAACACATTGAACTCAAACAAAATCCAGCTCAAACATTATGCACAAAACCAAGCATTCAACCACACTTCTAAACTAAGCACACTTAACGGATCGTCTACTAGTGATTACAAAAAGATCCTAATCTTAACTTAGGACTAAGGACTATTTTCTTCTGACATGGCATCCGTGCGGGCGTCAAGGGAGTCGTAGCGTGGCCTCTTGGATGATGGGGAGGTACAAGGTTCCATAGCATCATGAACCACTGGCTGCTCCCTGTTCTGCAGTGCAGCTTCCAAGGCACGCTTCTGCAACTCCAGAGTGAAGATCTGCTGCTGTGCCACGTACAGAGTGTTGTTGGTGTCATCCAAAGTGGTATTGACAGTAGCAAGCAGACTCCGGACGTTGTTCAGCGTTCCTTCATAGGCTGGCGCCGAAGTGATGTAGATCTTGGCTTCCCCACTTGCTCTGAAAGGTGTGTACCTGCAGTCGGTATCCTCGAACCTGTCACGCTCCTTGTGAGAGAGCACATAAAGCATCCTCCGAGCTGCCTCTGCTATGCCAGCGTCCATAGTGGTCCTATGGGCCACATCATGATGCTTGGAGATCTCCCTCGCTCCACGGCATGCAACGTACTCCTCCAGAATGGCGGCAACCTCCCAATGGGGCTCGAACCACGGGTGAGTCCATAGCTCACAATGGTTAATAGGGGCCTTCTCATAGCCCAAGCAGAGTACCATAGCTCGCAGGTGGTCAGCCATGGGAATGCCCACTCCATGAACCCTGTAATGGTACACGTCCCAGCTCACTTCCTCAGCTGCTTCATCTTGCTCTTGCTCTTCTTCCTCCACCTCTGGACCATGGTGATCTTCCAGATCTTCACCTGGCGCCTGCTCCTCTTGATTTGGCTGATCAGCTGGCTCTCCTTCTTCTGGATTCACCTCCTCTGATTCCTCATCATCAGACACCATGATGGGGTCAGGGGCGGCTACTGGTGCAGGCTCCATCACGATCTCTTCATCCGTGTCTCCGTCATGGAAGTCGTGGTACTGTTCCTGCGGAGCATACTGGTGGGCAGCACCAGCGTGAGAAGTCTTCAAACGACGAACCATCTGTAAGTGCAGTGTAGAATGAGATAGATGGTAAGACAAAAAGGGTGAGAGCTAAAGCAAGCACAAAGTAGAGAATCCAGATTAACTCAAGGATGAGGCAAAAGCAAGAGTATAAGATTAATAGAAATAAAGCAAGCATGTGAGAGAAAAGCTTCTATGATTATAAAATCCTTAATTCCGACCATTTCTATTTAGGCTAACGTTCCTACAGTCAACACGGCTCTGGTACCACTTTGTCACACCCAGTTTTAAAGGCAAAACCGAATGCATAGATCACGTGTGCGCCAGCATCAAGTTACACACACGCAACGACATTGTGAATACCAAAAACAGTGCCACACGAATAAAGAGTTATTACATGACCAATGTATTAAACGAAACATAAATGACGAGTTCTCGCAGCGGATAAAGTGCCTCCACAGGCAGTTGACTGAAGACACGCACACCTAGAACTGCTGGAAATCTCTGGGGAAATCTTCAAAATTCTCCCAGTCTAAGCAGCAATCCGAGTGTTGTAGATGCAAAAAAGTAAACAAGCGTGAGCACATGACGTACTCAACAAGAGGAAACAACATAACATGCAAGGCCATATGGTGGATGGCTAAGGTTCAAGAAGTTTAGCATATTACTGAGTCAAGTTTTGTTAGCAACCTGATTACTAAAGAGTGTAAGTTCATACCAACCCAATTAATAAAGTATGAGCGTCATAAATGAAGAATAAAACAACGATTAAACATTTAAATTCCATAATTTAGTCATGTGAGGGTCCAAGCCGCTCTTGACCTGAGCACGGCTAACTAGTTAGTTTACACTCTGCAGAGGTTGTACACTTTCACCACAAGCAGCATAAAAGCTCCGAAGAACTTTGAACCCAACCATGTGGTGTTTGCAAGACACCATACCACACTACCGGGGTGTGATTGTATAGGGACGCTACAAGGCCTTTACAAAGGTTCCCTAGCAAGTTATGTCCCACAAGGTCCAGATCAGTTAGCAAGGTATAAATTCCCCTAGCAAGTCGATACCCCACCATAAAAAGAATAACTCACCCAGCCCCCTGTTAGAGCGAATCTATACCCCAGAGTACAGTCGATCCCTTGTCCTTATCAGGTAAGATCACCCCAAGCTAAAGTTCCTAATTATTCAGCCAAGACCATTGGTCGTTAGTTCTTGTGGTTGTACTATTTTCCTGGGTGGTTCTCCATGTTCCGATTAACATAATAAAGTGGTCTTGCAAAGTAAAGTAACATAAAGCGGAACATAGAATGTAAAAGTATCCAAGTTGGTTAATACCATACCAGTTAAGCATGCTAAGCCAAAGCTACCATCAAGATTAATTTAATTAACCCGGTTACAAGAAAAAGGTTGTACAAGACTAGGCATGATCCTTAATAGGTTCCTGTCAAAGTTAATGCAAGCAAGAAAAGTAAATACAGTGAATTTAAATGCATGTAATGTAGGACAAGTGGGCATGCATCAAGGAAGACTTGCCTTCAACAGAACTCGACTGCTCAAACTCTGGCGCGTCTTGATCTTCAAATCCTTCGAACGCTGCACTATCTACGTTCCACAATCATCACATACAAGCAAACAACAAGAATAAATAAGAAACAATCACCAAACAGTACTAACACAACAAAACAGTGGCATAAAACTGTTCTACTCTTCGAGACGATCGCGTGGACATAAAGAACGCGAAAAACGGAGTTAAACGACCAAGATACGCTTAATAGAAAGTGTAAGGACTAGTTTGCAAAGAACCCTAAAGAATCTGGGCCTAAACGTAACAAAAGGACCTAACTATAAAGAACTTATCTCTGCGGAAGGGTATTTTTGTGAAATCCAGAAAGCTCAGGGGTTTTCTTGCAAAAGTGCGGGACCTGGCCGGGTTGACCGGTATTGACCCGGGTCAGCTTTATCTAGATCCGTTGGATCTAGATCCGACGGCTGCAGGCGGTGGCCGGGTTACACAGCGGCGGCGGTTAGATCTGGAGCGCTAGATCGGGATCCAGTGGCCGTGAACGCGTGTGTGCGCTCGGCCGGCGGCGATCGGCGGAGGACGGCGGCCGAGCGGCGGCGGCCGACGGCGGTGAAGCGCGGGATCAAGTTTGAGGGCTCGATTTTGTTCGCTCTTTACACGGGAGGTCGCACGCGCGACGGGGGAGGCTAACTAGGGCGACACGGTGGCCGCGAGGCGCGACGGCGATGGAGCACGACGCGGCGGGGTGGCAGGGCAACTCCGGCGAGCGCGCGCGGTCAAAACGAGGCTCGGGTTCGAAAAACAAGCGGCAACGGCGGCTTCCTCACCTCCTTACGCAGCTCCGGGACAGCTCCTTGTCGGCGGGGAGGCAGCGACGGCGAGGAATGGCTGTGGCGGCGCTAGGGTTCTGGCAGCGGCTCGGGCGCGGGCAAAAGGAGGCGGCTAGCGTTTGGCGGAAGACCCTAGGGGGTGCGGCGCGACTTATAAAGGCTAGGAGCCCTCCTTGGCGTGCGGGCCACGCACGGGAACGCGTGCCGAGGCGGATTCGGGCGGCGGCGCGGTCGGACTCGGCCGAGTCCGGCCGGGACACGACGCGAGGAAGGGGATGGCGGGTGGTCCCCACCGTCATCGGCGGCGGCGCGGGAGAGCGGGGGTTTGGGCGTCGGCGGTGCGGAACCGGGCCGGGCCGGGGCCGCACGGGCCGTGGCCGGGGCCGCGATGCAGTGCACCAGGCCGAAGAGAAGGAGGTGCGCCGGCGGACTTCCAGCTGATGGGCCACAAGCAAACACGGGCCAGAAGGGAAGGGAGGCTTAGGGGTTAGGAAGAAAGGTATAAACAAATTTGAAAAGGGTACAAGCAAATGAATTCAAACTTGAATTTGAATTCAACAACCAAAAGCAATGCACCAGCATGAATGCAAGAAATAAATCCTATAGTTCATTTATTTTATTTTAGAAAAAATTACATGCCTAAAAGAAATTAAAAACAATCTTATATTCCTTAAGAGCAATTAAGGGTTTCTAGTAAATTTTACTAAAAGCCAAATTTTACTGAAAGCCTCCTCTCTCATCTCCACTAATATATTTACCTTGTTTCAAATACTCAAGGCCGAGAGAGATCCCACGTAAAAGATGTTCGGGGTTTCTTGTGATCCCCGGCATTAGGGAGATGGCCAACATAGAGATATAGCACCCCGGACCAATATCTCCCGACCCCGATGTTGCCTCGCAACACCATCGGTTGATCATAAGGTATGAGGGGTCTATTGGCTGCTAGGCAATTAAAGCCGAGTAGAGCCAATTCAACTCCGTGTCGGTCACCTTCGTCTCCCTCATCCACCCCAATATCCTCTTGCTCATCCAAGAGTGGAATACTTGGATAATGGGGTTACAGATGCAATTGCGTTGTTGGTGGGCTTCTCCGGAGATTAAATTCCAAACTCCATCTAACATGCCATCCGGCACGTCAACTTTCTCCGGAGCTCCCTTTTGGAACCCAAGTAGCTCCCTAACATACTCGTAGGGAACCACTTGTTGGATTCCCTCCAAACGGAATGATAAACTTTGCACCCCCTCATCAAGGATAGGCGCAATAGTCATCAAGATTTCCAAGGCAAACTCCTTGTGGGTGTTTGCCGACATCCCGTTGGAGAATTGCACCCATCCAAGGTGCCCTAACATATAATATATGTCCATGCCGAAACCCAAGTAGTTGAGTGCTTGATCGTCGAAGTCGACGATGGCCACAAGCCTCTTCTCAAGACGAGAGAGTTTCTTCTCCTCCTCCTCCGACAATATGATGAAGCCATATGTGGAATACGGCGGAGTGTATGGAGGTGGCGCGGATGAACGGGTCGATCGTCGAGGTGGGACGGGTGGCTCCTCTGTGCACCCTTGAGGTTCGGTAAACCTCATGGACGTGCTCCTTGTTGCCCTCATGCCACCGAGGAGGAGAGCGTCGTTCCTCCTTGGCGGTGCCGTGTCCTCCTCCATGCTTTGAGGAGACTCGGAAACCGAGTGCCTCCTCGAAGATGTCGTTGAAGACGGCTTGGATGACGATGACCCCTTCTTCTTGGTGAAGAGACTTGTGGTTTTCTTCCACATGATTGCAACACTCTTCTCTCCACTAAAATTCCGGGTTGCAACCGGTAACTAGGCACTTAAAAACTTACTTCGGAATGTGGACTTTGAGTGGATTAAGGGTCCGAATTGTTTGAGCTATCAAACTTGGGAAGGTTGGCTATGTCTACGGTGGTTGGCACAAGAACTTGAGCACACAAACTGAGGAAGGAGAGGGATGCTTGCCTGCAGAAGACGGGAGCCAGGGGCTCCTTTTGTAGGGGAGGCTGGCCGGCCTGGGCCGACCGGCCTGGGTGGCCGCGTGCCTCCCCAGGGCTCCGTTTTCTCCCAGCGTGATCATTTCTCCTCCATGACTTTCTTGCCCACGTGCTCCACGAG
This sequence comes from Cenchrus americanus, assembly GCA_947561735.1. Classification (NCBI taxonomy): domain Eukaryota; kingdom Viridiplantae; phylum Streptophyta; class Magnoliopsida; order Poales; family Poaceae; genus Cenchrus; species Cenchrus americanus. The sequence continues at coordinate 156,495,896 of OX387244.1, forward strand.
TTGCACCGCCCAAATGCTCTCGTCCACTCCTTTTCTTGCATTATTGGTACTTCCACTTGATGCTTCATGCTTTGAGTCATGTCCATGCTCCCTTGCTCCACTTGCTTCACATGTCACCATGAATTTCCTGCAAAGTTATGCTTGCTGCCCACCCATGCTTGTCCTTTGCAAGTGGTCTTGATGAGAGTTGATGAAAGAGCATCCAATGGTGCATGCATGATTAACTTAAACTAGAATTCCTCCCTCTAAGTATGTTTAAGGCTAAGCACTCCTCTAATTTCGAAAATTAAAGATATTTTCAGAGCTATGGAAGAGCTCAAGCATAAATTTAGAGAAGTTTTTAAACCATTAAAAACAAATGTAAGTCGAAAATATTTTCCGACTACGTTGATATCGGTCTCACCGGTATAGTTTGCCTTCATTGGTTGAGAGCAAACTTTTCTCGGCTTGATCATGGGGGCATTGGTTTAGGTTCTAATTTTGGCTAAATGAGAGAGATTTTGAATAAAACAAAATTAAATGAGGCTTTTCGAAATTGAATGAACCAACGGAACATGGAATTGTAGGGCATCCGGGATCCTTTTGCTTCTCTAGCCCATTAGCAATAGCGGCACTACACTCCTCGGACATCTTGACACACCCCGAGTGTTGCTATCTCATATTTATTTGCAAGTATGTCTTTAAATTAACGAGAATATGTAGGTACTTGTAGGGCATCTAATAATGGCATGTTGATGCTAAGTCTACGCACAACCTCCACAAACTTCTCAAAGTGGTTGTTAAGTTTACCTCGGAAGTAGTGTGGCTTGAGTTGTGGTATCCTCGTGTCTTCTTCCGGCATCTCAAATTCGGGCTCTTCGGTAACGATCCCCGTAACCTTCTCCTTAGCAATTCCTTCCGTCTCTGCGGATGGTTTAAGCTTCCTTGCTCCCGCGGAACGTTCCGGATCTTCGGTCTCCTTCCCGAACGTGTTTGAATTGCCTTCGCCGATTCGGGACCTTTAGGTTGTCCCGGAAGCTTCCCTTCATCATTAGTGAGGCGCCCGGCAAGTTGTCCCACTTGCGTCTCGAGCATCTTCATCATGTTGAGCACTTGATGGTTGGAGCTCCCGACCTCCGTCACTTTGCTATCAATGTTCTCCAACACCTTGTCTATGGTCTTGAACTTGGTGATGGTGTCCTTGATGATCTTGGCTTGCTCGTCCATGAATTCCTTCAATTGTATACGAAGCGGAACCGAATTCGGAATGGATGAGCTTGCATTAAATTGAGGTCTACCTTGCCCGTAGCGGAAGTTCGGCAATTCTCCCTTCCTCATGTAGTCGAGCACTTTGGCTTCCTCCGGACAATCTTTGTGGACATGGCCATACTCTCCGCATTCTTCGCATGTGGATCTTGCTTCCGCGGCCTTCAAGTCTTGAGCCTCTTTCTTTTCTATCTCCATCTTCTCCAACCTCCTCATGAGTGAATCAATCTTGCCTTCAAGTATGTTCTCTTTCTCTACTTGCAAGACTCCCTTGACATTCCCCGTGGGTTGAACCGGATGTAGGCGCCCTGATGACGCCCATTTGTCATTATCCGCGACCTTCTTGAATAGAGTGAAAGCTTCCGTCGGTGTAAGCTCGATGATAGATCCTCCCGCCGATGCATCGATGATCGTCCTTGACGCCATGGTGAGTCCTTGATAGAACTTTTGCACGAGGCCTTGCCCTCATTTGATCTTGAGTCACCCCATCCATGTTGAAAGTTTGACATAGTTGAATGAATGCTTGGAGGTGAAGGTTCAGATCCTCTTTACCGGTGAAGGGTGAATGTTGCACCATGCGGATTGTTGAGGTCTTGATCTCGAACGGTCTTCCGATCTCCTCAAGGCTCAAGATTGGTAGGTCGATGATCTCCCCAATCTTGCGCTCTAGCGGTTGGTCACCCATCGGTGGAAGTCGATTCTCCCGAGGACTTTGAGGTGGTGAATTCTTCGGAGATTCCTTCGATCCTTTGTCTTCCGACTTCGAATCTACAAAATCTAGCTTTTTAGCTTGATGTGCTTCGCGTCTCCTTAGCCTGTATAGTTTTTCTGGATCATCCACAAAATTATCGGGTTTGTTGGAGAGGTAGCCGTCCATCTCCTGTTAGGGTTAGCAATAAACAAAATATGCAAAAACTAGAAAGTAAAAGTAAATCTATGAAAACTAGGGTTAGACAAACTAGATTAGATTTATTTTGAGGATGATCAAAGTTTAGTAGATGCAAAAAGAAAAACTAAATGAAAACTGAAAATCACAAAAAAGCAATAAAAGATCAAATCTTGACCACTTGTTCCCCGGCAACGGCGCCAGAAAAAGGGACTTGTTGACGGTTAATAGTTGTATCAAAGTTCGTTTAGACTTGCAAGAGGACAAGTCTCCGCGTAGTCAAGGGACCCTTCTTCGCTCAAATGGTGAACCCAAGGTATCGAATCCGTGGAACAAATATGTGACGCAAAAGATGATCTAGTAAAGCCAATCAACTTCAATCTTCAGTAAACTGAAACCCTAATGCGTCTAGATAAAAAGCACAAAACTAATCTAATCTACTAAAGACCGGAGATAACAAAGATAGATAGGGTAGATAAACCTATCTAGAGAGATCGGGTTAAGCCTTTTGTTGAAGTTCCAAGCAAGAGAAGAAATAGCAAATCGAATCTTATTAGAAGCCTCTTTAAATCGTGGTCTGTCGTCTGACTCCGAAAACGCCCGTCTTTCGGAACCCCCGTTCTGTCACAACGTATCCCTACTCATGCGGGTAGTCTAGGGCGAGTCCAAGGTCAAGTCGAGTTCTTTCGGAAGATCCGGCGTGTACCTCTAGCCACCGCGGCTACAAGAACACCCTATGTGATCTATCTCGAGTATAGATCTAGAATAAGCAAAGCCGGTCGAAAAACGAATTCATCGAAGAAACTCTTGATCGCTAGAAATAGATTCAACTTGATAATTCAACTAATACAATGATACATAAACAAGATCACCACCGGGATCCTCTTGATCTTGCTTCTAGCTCCGGTAACTCCGACGTGGTCTTCCGTGCAAGGTTCCCACATCGGCTAGGGAGACCCTAGTCAACTAGCTCGACCCTCTCCTCTCCGGGATGGTGTCCCTCTCTTCTCTGCTCCTCGGCGGTGGATGACGAATTGGATGATGGGTGGCTCTCGACCCCGGGGCTATAAATAGCCCGAATGGCGGCTAGGTCAAAGGGGGGAATTGGGCCCTGGACTGGGCTGGGTCGGCCGGCCTAGGCCGACCGGCCTGGGCCCATCCAGGCCCAGTTCCCGGCCTCCTTCGCGTGGCGTCGGTTCCTGAGTCTTCTAGATGCTTCCCCCTTCTGCATGTAGGCCCTTGTCGTCAGTTTCTCTCCGAGTTGGACGTAGCTCCTTGTCCCACAAGATTCGACACTTTTTCTGGTTAGGTCCTCGGAGTTTGTCATCTTCTCGGGTTGAGTCCCTGGCTTCTTGGAGTCAAGTTTGCTTCGTTGCATGACTTGTACGGGCTTCAAGGTTTTGTCACAAGGTGCTTGATGAACTTATCCCGGAAGTCTTGCTTTCAACGCTAAAACCCTGCATAAACACTAAACTCCAAAACCGACATGCACAAGTGAATTTGTTATACCACGGGGGTTAGTACCAATGGATATGGTATTAAACTTATGCCAACACCGAAGGTAAACTCATGGCTAGGTTGATGGATTTTCACCATCAATAGTAGGAGAAGGTGTTTTGGGTACTTTGGCGGGGGTGCGCTCGAAACAACCGATCTGGGATCGGGGATGACGGTGCACTCCTCAGTGCATTCCCACTTTTACGGTTTTAAGAGCACAGTCCGAAGACAGAAAGTACGACAATGCCATTCGAGGTCCAGATTTTGGATAAGCCACCTCATGCATTTTAGAATCAAGTTACTAATTTGGATTAGAGAGTACTCGATTTGGAACCACCCACTACCTCGAAGTTATCAGTATTTAAAGAACCATACAAGGAGTAATGGAGCTACAACCAGAGTCCTCAAGTATACTCAATTAGATACATGAAGAACCACTCTACCATGGATCAAGATATTGAGGTCGAGATCAACCTTGCCTCAGAACAATTTCTAATCCCCGAGACTTTTTGTTATGTGCACAATAATGACCAGAAAGCAACTATAATGAAGCTGAAGATGCTCGAAGCTAGAAGTGCATGTACCCTAAGGAAGCATATAATGGTTAAGCTCAATTGAGTACCCTAAGATGTCAGTGACGCATTTTGGACAGTTTTAGTCAGAACTCAATTATCGGATAAAGTTGAAGTACTCCATATGGAGGAACAATCAATACGGAAAAATTATTCGAGTACTCTACCTTCCATAAGTCACCTTATGAAGGGCCCGCTTTGGAATTGCTAATGGGATACAAAGTTGCCAATATGGTTCTTCACCGAAACGCGAATTGATCTTGGTGGATACGCGAAGGAACATGGTAACCTCATATCTTGGTAATGGATTCATTGATGAGAGCAACTAATATATCAGAAGGCAACACAAGATAATGAGGAAGTGGATGTAAGCGCATCGAACTCTCCACGGATGGACAATCGCGCGAGTTTTATGGAATTGCGCCCCGACCATGTATTTGAAAGTAACGAATCCATGCATAATGGATCACCCCTAAGCAGACAGTACCTCGACCTGGAAGGTATTGCCGAAGTTTTGGATTTGGTTGGGATAACTGAACTCAGAGGATACAATGTTTGCACTACATGAGAAGTCATCCTCGAGTCATTTTAAGGGGATTAATTAAACATCCACCCCTAAGTAGATCTTATTAAATTACCGTGTATGCGGTAAACAACTACACACCACGAGGTGTGTTTTGGAATATGATGCATGAAGGACATCTAAAGGAATTGTGAGGTCGACATTTGGAATGAGATGCGGAGCTCAGTCGATCCCACTTTTGGAATGAGCAGATATTAAGGAAGCCCTACTGGACACCTTATAATGAACTAGTGGGAAAAAGAACTAACTCGACAACTACTGGACACAAGTTATCTGTACGACCACACATCTGGCACCAACCACACCATTGGAGAATATGAAAGAAGAATTTGTGAGCACAAGTGTGGAATATTGCTCACTAAAACAAGTGACATTATTTGGAATTGTTGAATAAGCACGGCAAGGCCCTAAAGCCAAGAATATTTCTAGGATACCAGAAGATAAGAATACCATTCAGAGGAATAAGACAAAGAAATTACGAAGGATCATGATCTACACCACGGTTGGATAAGGGGACTAATCCTTTCTCGCGGATATGAGAACTGAGGACGTTCTGAGGAATTGATTAAAGTTTGGATGGTATTCCTAAGGGTTGACATCAGCTATGTATCCTGAGTTTGCTAAACATGCATGAGTAAAATCAATGCGACTTTCTCAGGAAGACTCATCTGAAGGAAGTTGGAAGGAAATTAAGTTCACCCAGGTTCAGCTAGTTGATGTGGGTGCCTGCCATAAGAGGTGCAATTGCACTAATAATTTGGAAAAAACAGGATATCGACCTATGGATTGAGAGGTAATATTATATATCTTCAACATAACCTAGATGGATATGGTTTCATGGAGATTTCTTTGGATAAACTAGGGAAACCTAGAGAATGTACGAAGACTTAAACGAAGAATTAACGACCAACGAAGTTTTTGAGACAAGATACAATTCATGCTTAGTGTGTCGGATATAGACATGCGGACAATATTGGACAAAGACAATCCAATGGGTACGCTAAGAATGCAAGCTTTGGTGCATGGCAACAATTTGGATAAGATCTTGCTATAAGAAATCCCACTAAATACAGGCCGCGAGATAGACCCAGACTTATTAGGTTTGTAGGACTCTGCTAAGCATAAGGTATACGACTCCCTCATATGGGAAGAAGTGGGAGAATCATGCCTATTTGGATTAAAAGTACTTAATGGATGTCATGAGAGTATGAACAAGTTCGTATAAAACAATTTTGGTATAAGCCGAGTGAAAAGAAGGATGTGACCTCGAACAGGGGGATTGGGATGATATGAGAATGTCACCTTCTACTCATCCTATGTAACACGACTATATAAGATGGATTGTGTTAAGGGAAATTTAGCCCGTAGTTGGAATTGCTCACGTGCTTGAACCAGAGTATAGTCGTGAGATATATAGATTATTTGGAGATTGGTTAAGGATGCTAACAGAAGAGGACACACATTGGCACTTAACCTCAGAAGCCTTCACATGGGATCAAGCTAAGATAAGATAAAGACTTACGTTATTAACATCATCAACATCTAGAAGCTAAAGGAGAAGACATATTAGAGAGAATACCCCATCACACCCGGTACGAGCCTAATCTCAAGGACAAGATTCTTGTGAGAGGGGGAGTCTGTAACATACCAGAGATTTGAGTGTTTTCCCATGTGTGATTTTTTTTGCAAATTTTTAAAACTTTTTGTTTGAAGTTGTGTGCTACCAAATTTTTGGACCAATTTGCTAGCCTCTTATCTTTAATCCCTTATAAAATAAAAACATATAAAGTTATTTTTGAACTATGGTGTAAGTTGTGAGATGGAGTTTCTTGGATTTTAATTTGGATCTTAAAATTGAGTGGAGTTTGTGTTGAAATCCATTCAAATTCAAATTATATGGTTTAGGAAAATACAAAACCTAATTTACTAAGGTGTCTAACATCTAGCCCGAACTACCAAGTGACCTGTTGGCCGGCCCGTTTCATCTTCACTGTGATGTCTGCCCAACATAGCCTACTGGTGCCCTTTATCTTGCCCTCACCGCCAGGCAGTACCCGCCCGTCAACCAACTCTGTTGGCCTCTCTTCTACCTCCGGCTGTATGTTGCTCGCGTGCCGTGCGGGTGCGAGCGGATGGGATGGGCTCGCCGGCCGCGTCCGCGCTGGCACGCACCGCACGACTGCGCGCCCGCCCGTGGCCTTGTTGAGTGCCTCGATTTTGCGCTGGCACCCGCGGATGCCTGCCACGTCGCCCCGCCGAGTCGCTCGCCGCATCCCGGCCGCCTACTACACGATTGTTGAGTGATCCGCGGATGCTGTGATTGGCTTCGACCCGTGCCTCTCTCTGTAGGAACCCAAGCCAATCCTGTCCCCTTCCAAGTTCCCACCTTGCCCTCTAGCTGTTCGAAGTTTTGCCAGTGAGTAACCTTGAGCTTTTTGAAATGGAAGCCCTCCTGCTTGCTTGCTGTCTCGCCAGCCTTCGTGCTGTGTTGCTTGCTTCTGATGCTCCTCAAACATCTGTGAGCTTAGATGGCTTAGCCATGGTAGGAACCATGCACGCCCACAACATGTTTGATGTTTTTTGTATGAGCGATGATCCCCTTGTTCAGGCTTTCTTTCCCCCCTTGCACCATCCATAGATGTCGCCTTGCTTGCCTATGTTGTTGTCGGCCTTTGAGCCGCCTAGCTGGAGCTCGTCGTCATGTCCCAGAGCGCGTCATCGCTCTTTTCCTTTTTGCCGTCTAATCAACCCATGACCAGCCCATCTCTGTTCGGTCTTCGCACCGCGTGGGCGTCGATGAGTGCCCGGCCGTCGAGTCGCTTGTAGGAGCCGTGTGCCGCAAAGACCGGATCGCGCGTCGTCTTTGTCGCACCACCCAACCTCTTTGTGCCCGTGCGAGCCGTGTGTTGTCAATCGGCCTTCGTGTCGTGGTGTCCTTTGTGCAGGAGAACGCACCGCCGCTGCAGTCGAACCTCACCGCCAGCGAGTTTTGCGGCCCGCCTTTCCTTTGGGGATTTCAATCGAGCACCCGGTGTGCATCCTTTTTCTTGAGCCCGAGCAGTGCCATACGTTGGACCACACGCTCACAGCCACACTGAACCACAAACGATCCCGGATCCGGTGCCGGGTGAACCCCAGGAGAGTTTGAGGTGCACACCTAGACTTTCTTGAGTGAAACTAGTTTGGGCTTTGGCCCATCGAAGCCCATTTTGGTCCAAGTCTTACCAGGCCAAAGCAAGCTTAGTCCTAGGACTTTTTCTGGACTTCGGGAACCTTGGGCCAAACTGGGCCGACCCAATGGGCCACTACCAGTTTTGGCCCATTAACGGCCCACTAATCTGCAACCTAGGCCCACCGCTGACGTCATGCTGACGTGAACATGTTATTGATAAAACATCTTTTTTGTTTTAATAAATGTTTTATAAATGCCTTTCCCTTTGAAAAATCATAACTAATTATTGGGATCTTCGAAAAATATGAAACCAATTTTGTTGGTTTCATAATTTCGAGATGCTCGCCACTATCATGTCCTTCTCTTGAACCGAGCCCTTTTATCCTCGCGTTCATAATGTAGAATTCGTGGCCGCTGCCCGCCACTGCGCTATGTGGGTCTGGGACGCCGGAACCCCGCAACTAGTCATTGGCGTGTCGCGGACAGGAATCCTACCCCATGATCACATCGCTTACCTTTCCTACACCACTGCCTCCGCTTTGTGCTGCTTCGTGCATAGCCCGCTCCGGCTCTACGATGCTACGTGTTGTGAAGCATGTATCGTGCCGTGTGCTTGAAACCAGGATGTCGCCCGTGATGGACGGCCTTGTCGTGAGCGGAGGCCTCTGCGTCACGAACGGCAACCTCGAGCCGCAACCTAGCTGCCTCGCCATGGACGTTGTAGCATCACGATTACATGCCTCATAGCGCTCTTAAGCATACCTTTCCGCTTTGTCACCAGATATCGGTTACAAGTTGGTCCGTTCCTCCCCTTTGAGTTGTCACCGCATATTTTGGCATGGTAATGACTTTTCTAAATTATCTTTGTCTCGCTTTGCTATCACCATACTTTGAGCTACCATTTTGACCCTCTGTGAGCTTAAACCTTATCAAAGTTCGATATCAATCTTTCAAAGCAGCACTTAATGCATGTGTTCCTATCGGCCATGCTAGCTTGTTCCATGTACTCCAAATCCTTTCAGTTCGGAAAGTTAGCAATCGTGGCACTAGTGCTCTTCCAATCCTTAACCAAGCTCATGAGACCGAGTGTTGTGACATTGAGCAGCTAATCCATCCTGCTCAATCTCTGCAATCTGACCTACGGGACCCACAGGGTGACTTGAGGGGTCCAATTGACCTCTGACCTTCCTTTTTGACCCGGTCAATACTGATCTTTGACTAGTCAACTTACCATGCAAATCAACCCAAAACCTAGCATATGGTTCTCTAGCCTACTGACTTATGTTTTCTGTGCTTTATCTCAATTGATTAAATTTGTAAACTATTTTCTTTAATTGAAAATCCATAATAAATTGATCCTACAGTAGAAAAATATGAAATAAGTTTCTTTATTCTTTTTAAAATCATGAAGCACTCGTAGTTTATTTGGTTATTTATTGCTTCTCTTTGGAGTTATTTGCATCTAGACACTGTATTTATTTATATTTGCGAATCTAGGATTCCCGGAGCCGAGGAGTCAATCCAGAAGATCAAGAGCAACTACAAAAACTTCGACGACTAGTCGCACACAGGTGTTCACTCTCGACTAATTTTGAGTATCTATTAGGCATTGCTATATAGTATGCTAGCGCTTTACTTAAAATGCATGATGATAGACCTTGCATTGCCTTCTTTAATTACCATGTCCTTGATTGTCCTACTTCTACTATATGTATATAAGCGTGTATATGCGCTGAGCTTCGAGAAGCATGTGTTGGGAGAGGAATAGTGGTTCTCGGCGTGAGTGGGGTAAAACCGTTAGGAGAAGGCGTTTTGGGTACTTTGGCGGGGGTGAGCTCGAAACAACCAATCTGGGATTGGGGATGAGGGTGCACTCCTCAGTGCATTCCCGCTTGTACGGTTTTTGGAGCACAGGTTTTGGGGTTTTACTGACGTTTGGAGAACATGAGCTCGCCCTAGTCTGAAACCGAGTGGGCCAACCACTTCACAGGACTTTTTGTACACACCACCTCGCCGAGAGTGGGGTTAGGGCCAAGTTGAGCTCGGCAAGTGCGGAACCATACCTGAGAGCAGGATAGAGGGTATCAGTAGGGGAGAGGTGGGAGTGAGACCACCCTCTCAAAGCGACTCCTGTGTGGCCACACGGGGGCATTTCACAGTTCCGGTGCAATTCCTTCTGCAGGGGGATCGCTTTGAGGGCTGGATGCATGATGGGACCGTAACTACCGAGAGTTCGTACGGTAGGGTGGGTTTGGCCGATTCGCTACAGACCGGGCTCCATCCCGAGTTGGGTACAGGTGTACACGCGCTGCAGAGTTTAGATCTATACGTATAGCCACGTCCTCGATCACGGACGAGCCAAGTGGATTGTTGGTCCTCATGTTTTGGGATTTCTACCTCCCCCTGTAGTTGAGAGTGTGGTGAGTCGTGGTTGCAGTCGGCTAGAGGAGAGTGGCTCCCTCTACCTTGTCGATCTGATTGCAATCATTTAGGTGCGAGGAGAGGAAGTTCTCACATCGACCCTAGATGGAGATAGGTTGTGGAGACGGGGCCCTGGGCTACCAGGTGGTTCCGAGCTGTGTATGAGAGTATGATTTGGGACTTATATGGAGATGATTTCTTTTATGCTTCACTATTGCTGCATAGGAAACCTGAGCTTTTACCTTGAATCTTTTCTTACCCCTTTAGATTTAGGCCACTTAAAGCTGCATACAGTTAGTGACGTGAACCTATCCCATTCCTTGGGGATAGTTTTGTGAGTGTGTGTAGGATTGAACTTGGTGTGAGAGTCTGAGTTCGAGGAATCCATGAAGGAAGGGTTGCGTTGCTTCGCTCAAGGATGCATGTGATGAAGATTGAAGATGAAGACTTGAAGCCCTAGCTACCGCTACGCAGGATTTCTACTTGTCACTTAGCCCAAGGGGCTTTTACTAAATTAGTATACCGAGTTGTTTCGGATGTAAATATTATGATTGGTACTCTGATTTCGTTGTATGGTAATGATATTATTCTATAATGTGTTTTGTACGTGATAGCTATCGACCCATGGACTATCACAACGGTACAAGGAGTCGGGTTTTCCTCACCGAAAACCCGGGTCGTTTCAATCGAACTTAACATTCTTGAGGCTGCTGAAAACATTGAGAAATACCAGAAAGAGACCAAGACATTGAGAGATAGAAAAATAGTGAGTAAAGATATCAAAGTTGGTGATCTAGTGTTAAAGAGAAAAAAGAACTAGAAGAACCCTAGAAAGCTTCAGGAGCCTTGGGAAGGACCTTTGTTGATGGTCGACTTTGACACTCCTAGCCATGAGTTCACCTTCAATGTTGGCATTGATTTGATATCTGATCTAATGGTACTAACCCCCTTGATATAACAAGTTTGCTCTTGCCTGTGGTTTTTGGAGTATGTTGTTACGCAGGATTTAAGTAAGCACATAAATAAGTACTTCCAGGTAAAGTTCAACAAACACTTTATGAGAAGATAATGAAGCCAGACACAAGTCAAGACTCGAAGTGAAACATGATTCCACATGACCCAAGGACCAATGCATGAAGTCGTAAAACTCTAGGGACCTCAACAGAAGATGCAGGAACTTGCGCGACAAGTGCCCTCATCTAAGCCATGGAGAAAAAGAAGTCAACAGCCCGCATGCATAAGGGTGGAAACTTAGGAAGCATTAAGGAGCTCATACGAGAAAGTTGGGCCCAACACGGGCCAAAAAGGCCGTGGGCCGACCGGCCCATGCGGATCGGCCTAGGTTGTTTGTGAGCTGCCTTGGCCTCCCCTTTGACCTAGTACCCCCTCGGGCTATTAGTAGTTCAAAGGCAAAGAGCCACAAGGAGATTCATTCGTCATCGGCCGCCACAAGATCGAGAACAAGAAGGAGATTGGACAGCGAAGGGAGCAATCGTGGCCTTCATCTACTTCGGAGGATTCTACACCATGATCAGCACTACAATGTATAACATTATGGGGTAAAGTCCTTGTTTTTCCTAGGGGTTGAAGGGGGACCTTGAGTTGTAATCACCCAACTTATGTTTTGGATCTTTTTGCTATCATACTCATGTTAATGGTGCGTTAATCATAATGGTTGGGTGGCTTGCTTCGGGGATGCATCATTCGTAGCTTCATGTATCGTGTTCCTCTCGTTCTTTATGCGATTACCGTCGTGTAGTGACAGTGCGCGGGAGGGAAAACATAATGAACTTGGTTCACACTTCTGATCATGCATGCCTAGAACACATCAATGTCTAGTGCACTTTGTGTTCGATCATGGATTACCCTCGTGTAGTGACTAGTATGTGAGAGGGAAAGGGTTGAAATCCATGCACCTTTACCTTTGATAGATTAGATGGGGTTGTTCTTGCTAGGTGGTTACGTCTTCAAGTGATCCTAGATCCCTTGGACAAGCATTCTACGTTCTTGTGATCTTCATTCCATCGCTCTCTACTTTGCTTTCTTTAATCTAGATTAGATTAGATTAACTTCCTTACTTATACATATTTGATAAAGGACTTTAAATCAACAACATTAGTGCTTAGTTTTGCATAACAACCACTTGTTCCACGGATTAATTACCCTTGGGGATACTCTAAAAGAAAACCTACAACCGACCCGTGCGCTTGCAGATCATAACTTGACGCATTATTTAACCATCAAAGCTTTTCTGGCGCCGTTGTCGGGGAACAAGCTAGTTTGCTATGTTTAACTTTGTATAAATTTTGATGATTACTAACACCTAACCTTTTGTCTTTAAATCTTTGTTTTTGTTTTTATTTTTGTTGTCTAGATGGCTTTTGTTAACCACCCCATCGAGGAAGAAGAAAAAAAGCACTATGGTACTATGCTAGCCCGCGACTCGAGGATATTAAAGTGCAAAAATCAGATTTGATACTTGAGGCTACCGAGTATAAGACCAAACCTTGGATGATCGAGATGGCGGCAGCAAAACCATTTAGAGGGGTGAAGATGGACAATCCATATAGGCAGCGTTTCGCAATGCTATGCGACACGGTGCAATAAGAAGGAGTTCCGGTCGATTGGTACAAATGGAATGTTTTTCCATACTCAGTTGCGGATAAAGTAAAACGATGGCACTCACTTGCATCCTTTGAGGTGGAAGGAAATTGGAATCGATTGGTGAAGAAATTTGTGAAAAAATCTTTGTGATAAGTAGGGTTCAAAATGTGAGGAGGCAAGTGACAAATTTTGCACAAGGAGAAGAGGAAGGAATAGATCAACCTTGGGACAATGGACTGATCAAACAAGGACCAAGGCTCGGATTCTCCGGTGATGTACTCTTGCATACTTTTTATTTTTCCCTAACCCCCGAGTGCATGCGGTATGTTCAGATGTGTCCAGGTGGAAATATCATGGAGAGAACACTCACGGAGGCCACCAATTACAACAAAAATTAAGCGAGGGGTGGCCATGCAAAGAACTCAGGAAGAACATATTTCGGGAAGCGTTCGGCCAGACACTTGTGTGGAGGTACTTGCTTGAATTTCAAGAAAAGAAGCCCCGGAAGTGAAGAAAGAAAAAGCAAGGTAAGAAAATTGAAGAAGCAACCCACAATGAAGGGAGACCAATCCAAGGCATTAAAATTCACAAGCTCGAAGAGGTACAAGGAAGAAGTTTGGCAAATGGAAAGCCTCTAAAGAAGTTCGAACAAATGGATTGGATCCCAATTAACTTCAAAGAAATATACAAAAAGAGGAGAGCATACCCGAATTAAAAGAAGTCGGCGAGAGCTATAGAATTCAACTTTCCGAAGGAGAGGCACTCAGGGTACAAGTTGGAGAAAGAATTGACCAGAGAAATTATTCAAAGACTATTCAATGAGGATGAAGAGGTAGGTCCAGACCACATTGCTGAAGTAAAGAGGATTATGGGAGTGACGCTGGAGGACTCTCCATATGCACACCTAGCCGAAGTGTATGCGATTGGAGCTGATCATGTTTGAAGGTACCTCTCTACCGACACCTCACATAAGTTGCAAGATTAATGGAGAGAAAATTTGCAAAACCTTATGTGACATAGGAGCTCATGTTAGTGTCATGTCTTCCAAAATTTATTACAAACTTTTTAGTGAAACTTTAAATCTTGCTCCGAATCAAATAAAATTAATCATGGGAGATGATAGAACGACAAGGCCTTTGGGTGTGCTTAGAGATTTAGATGTCGCTATCTCAGGAAAAATTATTCCAACCGACTTTTTCGTAATTGATGCTTGCCATGATGAACATGATGATGTAACTCTTGGTAGGCCTTTTTTTTAAGTTGGTCAACGTCATTCTTGATGCTTGAAAGGGTAGAGTTACTATTGATCTAGATGGAAATAAATTCACATATGTTTTCCTACCCACTTCTCGTATTGCTTTACTCGAGCTCTTGATAACGAAGAGGTAGAGGATCTTTGTTTTGTTGATACTCTCAAAGATCAACTCCAACGAGCAAAGGAGAATGATGTTATGTATGATGATCAAGACAAAGAACTCCAACCGAGGAGTTGAAGGCACAAGATGGAAGCTTGGATGAAGAAAAGTATGAAGATATTAGAAACTTGCAACAACAAGGACCTGAAGCCCCTGATATTGAGTTGAAGCCACTTCCCAAGGGACTAAAGTATGAATTTTCGGGAGCCAATAGGACATACCCAGGCATCGTGAGTGATGAATTGAGTCCGAAAGAGATGGATAAGTTGCTGAATTTATTGAGAAAACACAATAAGGTGATCAGGTACTCGCAAAGCGACTTGAAGGGTATTAGTCTAGCCTTTTGTACCCACCGCATACCCTGTCATCGTGGCATCAAAGAAGAAAGAGTCATGCCATGTGTGAGGGGGTGAAGAAGGAGGTGATCAAATTGTTGGATGCCGGAATAATATACCTCGTGCCACATAGTGAATGGGTGAGCCCAATGTATTGTGTAACAAAAAAGGAGGAATAACCGTTGTGAAGAATGAAAAGGATGAGTTGATACCAGAACAGGTCATGACCGGATGGAGAATGTGCATCGACTATAGAAAGTTGAACAAAAGGCAACAAGGAAGGATCACTTTTCGTTACCATTTATCGATGATATGCTTAAAAGGTTAGGTAAACATTCTTACTTTTGTTTCCTTGATGGGTACTTAGGGTTCATGCAAATTCCCATTCACCCGGATGACCAGCAAAAGACAAACTTCACATGTCCATATGGAACTTTCGCATATAGAAGAATGCCATTTGGTTTATGTAATGCACCGACTACCTTCCAAAGATGCATGACGTTTATATTTTCAGATTTTATTAAAGAAATTATGGAGGTATTCATGGACGACTTCTCAGTGCAGTTACGTGTATTGAAAGTTGCTTGAAAAATTTGGAAAAAGTCCTTGAAAGGTGTGGAGAAATTGACCTAGTGCTTAACCGGGAGAAGTGTCACTTTATGGTGAAACAAGGGATAGTCTAGGGACATGTCATCTCTGAGAGAGGAATAGAGGTGGACAAAGGTAAGATTGAAACGGTTGAAAAGTTGCCACCTCCGACAAATATCAAATCGTTAAGAAGATTTCTCGGGCATGCCAGATTTTACAGAAGATTTATAAAGGATTTCTTAAACATCACCAAGCCATTGACACGACTTCTCCAAAAAGTTATGGATTATGAATATGATGAAGGATGCTTGCATGCTTTCCGGATGTTGAAGAAATCTCTCATAAGTGCACCAATTATGCAACCTCTCGATTGGAATCTACCATTTGAGCTAATGTGCGACGCAGGTGATTATGTCGTTAGAGCTGTTCTTCGACAAAGAAGGAAGGGAAGGTGCACGCAATTTATTATGCAAGTAAAACTCTAAATGAAGCTTGAGTCATTGCCCATTCACAACATATTGATCTCCTTTGGCGTCCATGATTGTTATCGCTCCCGATGGTGACACTGAATATACAACGTATGGTCCATCCCATTTGCTTTGCAATTTTCCTATGCCAAAGACCATGTATCGAGAATTGTATAGTAGGACCTTGTCTCATTCCTTGAATTCCTTTTATGCAATCTTTTGTCGTACTATCTCTTCATCCTTTCAATGCTAGCGTTGTGATATGCATTCAATCTTAGCTCTTCAAGTTCACTTATTTGAATCCTCCGCTTTATTTGTGACATACCATTATCAAGGTTCATCTCCTTTATTGGCCAATAAGCCTTGTGCTCTACTTCTACTGGTAAATGACATGTTTTCCATAGACAAATTGATAAGGGGTCATACCTATCGGTGTTTTATGTGCAGTCCGGTATGCCCACAACGCTCCGTCTAGCTTCTTTGACCAATCTTTTCCTCCCTTAGTCATCATCTTCATAAGGATGCCTTTGAGTTGTTTGTTTGATGTTTTCGCTTGGCCATTTGTTTGTGGATGATAGGCCGTAGACACCCTATGCTCAATTCCCAACTTTGCCAAGCATCTTTTAAAATCCTTGCCAATAAAGTGTTATCCACCATCACTTATTAAAATTATAGGAACGCCGTATCGAGGGAATATCATCATCTTGATAATTTGAGAATGGCTTCTTCCGTAGATGCTTTCCGACATGGAATTTTTTTACCCATTTTGATACACAATCAATTATGACTAAGATGTGATCATATCCATTCGAGTTCACAAATGGTCCCATAAAGTCGATGCCCCAAACATCAAATAGATCAATTTGCACATTATTATTCAGCAGCAATGCATTCCTTTGCGATATATTTCCACTCCTTTGGCATTCCGGGCAAGTTACAAGAAACCTTTTAGCATCATCATGCATCTCAGAACAATAGAATCCACTTGCCCACACCTTTGCTTGTGTTCTAAAATGTCCAAAGTGTCTTCCATATTCCGACGAGTGGTATTTTCTTATAATTTCTTCTCTTTCTTCCCGCGGGCACACATCTTCTTAGCACTCCATCATCTCCAAATCTATATAGGTATGGTGCATCCCAATAGAATTTTCTGCTTTCGTCAATTACCCTTCTTTTAGTATTTTTGTCCAAGTGATCTAATGGCATCTTCCGTAGGTATCTTATGATATCATGCATTCATCCTCCCCTATCAAGTATTCGATATAGATGGTCATCTCTCATTCATATCTTCAATTAGCTCCAACCCATCATCTCCATGGTGCATCCTTGATAGGTGGTCGGCTACAACATTATCCGCCCCTTTCTTGTCTCTAATCCTATTATTCCAAATGGGAACATGTACATGAATGTATTTTCCTATCCTGTGATTTGCGGGACTAACATCAGATATTTACAAACTTGCCACCTATTGACACTCTAAACTCGGACCTTTAGCGCCACAACTTTGACATAGTTTATTCGTGACTTTACAATCATTTACAAAAATTGATGAGAGCTTTGTTCTGGCTTCGGAGGTCCGAAGTAACTCCGATGTTGAGTTTCCCGAATTGCTATCTTCATCTAAAGCTTTCATTATCCTAAAACAACACATAAATCTCAAGAACTCACGTTACATGGGTGATCATTTCTTCCAAAGGTCATTAGCGGGTCAAAGAGTCTCTTATTCATGCTTTACATGGAGTTTTGTTCATAAAAATAAAGTTGAACACTTCAAAAATCATTAACCAGCTCATGTTGCTCAACTCTTCACATTCAAATCACAGAATTCTCGAGTATGCTTCTTTCTCCGAAGTTCTGATGGTGATAGGTTTTAACCCAATTCCCCAATAGTAGCCCCTCGGGGAAGCGGTTTGACTCTGACGATCTGTTTCCATGAAAAACTTCGTGAATTAGGGTAGAAAACGTCTCCCTTGGAACGCCAGAGTATACACGCGTCACCTTCCTGGCTGTCTAACAGCTATATCGAGGCATTTTCTTGGAGCTGCGTCACCTCTCCCCCATAAATAGAGGCCTTAGGTGGTGAATTTATTTTACCATTCATTGCTTTCTCGCATTCTCGGAACTTTTTGGCTATTACGCTCTAAGTTTCATGCCCCAAAGTTTGGTGTTTCTGCGATCCTAGATCTCCGAAGGTAACTTTAACTTGTTATGCTATATCTTTGTGTATTTTATCTATTCCTTGTGGTTTTTATCCCTCTCCATTCTTAGTTTTTGAAGTTGTTTTTCTTGAGAAGGTGGCTTGGACTAAAAGCACTACCCAACCCATGACTTCCGAAGAATTGGCCGCAGCCGACAGTCCGCCCAACACAGAGTGTACATCAACGAAGAACAAGGAAGAACAAGGGGTGTGCAAGGCACTCAGCAGCTCGGCTGCGACAAACCGTATGAGTCTATCAATTCATGATTATCAACACTTAGTTCTCAATGGTACATAGGGGGTATTTATAATAGGAACAGCCCTCCTAGATGGGTGTGAATTTGAGATGAAAATGAAAAGGCTAAGCATGTGAAAAGGCTCCTCAGAAATCAACTCCCGAAGTGGGCTCACGCGGCTGTTGACCTTCTGTGTAGCCTCCACTAAACCTATCATAACTCTTTATTGGTAAGTCCAATGCACATGCGATTTCTTGCATTCCAAAGTTGACTTCAAGAACGTTCCATCAAGTGCACGTGGAGTTCAGAGACATCACGACCAAATAGTTATGGTCGATTCATAATGCAGGTCTGAAGTTGATAGAGGAGGAGTGCCCGATCTTTCGGTGAGTGCAGATAACTCCGATCTGGTGGTTGTTGACCCTCACGATCCGACTACGACGAGCGAGACTCCAAGCGCCAATGCAATCGCTGAACTAACTCCCGATGGTTACCAACATTGCCAGCTGTAACGCCCGCGTTTGTAGCCCCAAATAAATCACCAAATAAATCACACGTGTTTTCAAAATTGTCCAGCTAAGCTCAATTACCCCCTCTCAAACCCTAGTTACCGCCTCCCCTCTCACCCTCGGCGCGCGTGCCGCGAATCCCGCCGGCACCGCCCACATCCGGGCCAGCACCCACGCGTGCCTTCCCAACGCCGCGGTCGGCCACCGTGCGGGAATCCCGCGCACGCCGCGGTCCCGCCGGCCGGGCCGCCTCGCCATCATCCTCGTCCCGAAAATCACGCCGACGCCCAGAAATCGTAAAACCCCGCAAAAACCCTCCCCCCTAATTTCCAAACCATTTTTCTATTTTTTCTAAACCTTTTCCCTATTTTCCTTTCTTTTCCCTATTTTTCTTTTCTTTTCCTTCCTTCCTTTCATTTCTTTTCTTTTCCTTCCTTTTTCCTTTTCATCCTTTCTTTTTTTCCTCTTCCCTTTCTTCCTTCCCTCTCTCTTCTTTCCTTCTCTTTCCTCCCTCCCTGGCCGCGCGCGCGCGCCACCCGACGGCCCGCGCGGCGCCTCTCCTCCTCGGCACACCTCCCGGTGGCCGGCGCGCGCCCTCCCCCCTCACGCCACCGCGGGCCCGCGCGCCGTGTCCCGGTCGCCGGTGCCGCCCGGCCCGGCCGGACGCGGCTTGGCCGCCATAACTCCCCTGCCCGAGCCATCGCATCGGACAGCACCGCCAAGTTGACGCCGCTGCCACCACGGCCGGCCTAACCCCTCCCATGCACGAGTCGTCCCGTCGACCGGCCGATAGGACACCTCGCCGGAGCCGTCGCAGCGCCCGTCAAGGTCCGACCACCACGGCCCACCCTACTGGAGCCGGTGTCGAGGTCGCCTGAGAGATATTTCACCCGGGAACCGACCTACGGCGCCAATAAAAGGCCAACACCACCCCCCTCGCCGTCCCACACCTCGCAATCGAACCTCCACAGCACCCCTGCACTCCACCGCGCCACCATCATAGCCGCCAATAGGCAACCCGCCGCCGCCCGCCGATCCACCTCCCTGCGCCGCCCCAGCTCAAGGTGAGCACGGGAATAGAATCCCCTCGGCCTCCTCTCCATTTTGAGCCGCTTCCCGCCGCCGCCATGGACGGCACCGCCGGCCCCCTCCCTCCCGGACCGGCCGCCGCCCGATCCCCCCTCTCTCCGTTCTGAATCGTGAAAGGAGGAAGAAGAATGGTGGTTTTGCAAAAAGGCCCCTGCTCTTCCCCCCTTTCCCCCCTCCTCTATTCCCTCTCTCCCTTTTCCCAAACTAGACCCTAAAACTTAAATTATTCCAGCAAAATGACCCTGCCTTTACAATTGCATCCTTAGGCTAATATAGGTAACCCCTCTAGGTTTATATATATTACATTTAGGTCCTTTTCTCTTTAAATTAAATTACTAACCGGCCCTAGCTAACTCTAAACACCTCCTTAATCCGGCATTTCATGCGCAATTTTAATCCAAATCGCGCCCAACCTTTCCCCCGCCCGTGCCGGGTATACCACCACCCATCCGTCACCATAAACCCCTGCATAATATTTATTCCCCTATTTTATTTAATTATCTTCCGCGAGCTCAGCCGTAGAAATTGTGTGTACTTATATTGATTGCATGCTTGCCTATGTGTGCGCTATAGCCGACGGAGTAGACGAAGGAAGGTACCCCGAGCCGGAGATCGAAGTTGGCTACTGCGAGCAAGAGCCCGAAGTCCCGAACGCTGAGCCGGCACTCCCCGAAGACTTCGAGGACGGCAAGTCCAATCTCATCCTTTGATGCATGCTTCTATCCTAGTTTTATAAATATACCCTATACCCATTTTATAAATTGCATATTGTTTTACTGCAAAAACATGGTAGGATAGCCACCCTTGATTGCTATGATTGAACCTTGTTTTGGCCTAAATGAGTGCTTTAAAAATGTGTGAGTGCTTTCAAAATGTGTGAGTGCTTTAAAAATGGAAATGGGATATGTTTGGAAAATGAGTAAAGAACTGAGTAAGAGGGATGGACGTGTGTGTCAGGAGTATGGGTGAGCTCGTACCTGTGTGGTTGAGCGTGTTGGGAGTTGTCCATCTTGTCGGTTAAGGACCGGGTTTAGTGACATCTCACCTGACCCAAATCATCGTACAACCACTCGACCGTTGTATGTGGCAACGGCTTAGCATAAACCCCACTAGTTAATCTACTTGCCATCTGGTGTGCGGGTGAGCGACGGGGAGACCAAGGAGTAGGGGTATGCTCGTGTGAGGTACGCCCCGGTTATGTGGGATAACCCCTTGGATGCTTCCGTGGTGGCTCGTAGCGTTAGCTAAGGTGGGTAATGGCTTTGATAGGATCCGTACCGGCACTGAGGTGTCCGTGTGACGGTACCCTACTTGTGGGTAAAGATGTACAACCTCTCGCAGTGTCAAACCTATTCGAATAGCCGTGTCCACGGTATTGGACGAGTCACGGTGTGGTCACAAAAACTAGTGTTTGGGTTTGGGATGTTTTCTGGCGTGAGTTGTTTTCCGGGTGCAGTGTGTGGCTGTGTGCCTGGGCTACGACGGACGGGAAGTCCGGTAGTTCCACAGTGGTTTTTCCTAAAACAGTTGAGTCACTTTGGTTATGAAAATGTTTGCGAAAACCTTTTTGAAATGAACCCCTGCATGAGTAAGTTTCCAAAATGAACCTTAACCTGATCCTTGTTATACTTTATGCATGATTCTGCTTATAAGCCCCTCCGTGGGTGGGGTTGGATTTGCTGAGTACGTATGTGCTCACCCTTGTTTTACTAACTATTTTTTCAGAGGAGGATCCCGGTTACATTCTTGAGGACGTCGAGTAGGTCGCTGCCCTACACCCAACCGTGCCTGTGTACCCAGTGTCTCCACAGAAAGCTTCCATGGTGTGGTACTCTGATGAGGCTATGGAAGCCTTTGCTATCGTAGTGTGGTCGTTAGCGTTTGTGTTGTTCCTTGTAGCGTTGGCACTTCCATGCCCTCTGTGTCGCCGTGATGTAAAAGACTGATCCACCTGTTGTAATAAATGTGTTACCAGCCTCCTGGGACTGGTATTTGTGTCACATTCAGTCACCTCTGATGATGGGACGCTTCACCAGCGCAAGATCATCCTGACCACGAAGATCAATTCCTGTACGCAGTTGAAGAACGAACAAGAATCTGAGGCGAGCAATCTTAATATCACTCGAAGGTGGAGTCTGAATTACACGACGGCGGCACGATGGCGGCTGTTCGGTTGTAGCTAAGGCTAACACATAAATCAAACTCAAGTTTCTAAGGCGGCAGCTACTGGAAATATAAGAAACGGGGCGTCCTAGGGTTGGGGGCGACCAGGGGTCGGGCACCCCCAACTTGGGCCTAAGGCCCAACAAAACTGTCGACGCAGCACTTCGACAGATTCTGGACGTCAACTTGTTTCGACGATTCCCGTTGACTCGCGACGAATTTTGGCATGAGACCACTGCCATTGGAAGCTCTATGAAATTCTTCTTCCAACCATATATAGAACGTCCAAAACCGACTCCGTATGTGACCTGGGCCTCCGTTTTATTGCGCACTGCTCCTGGACTCCGAACTGGACTCAAACTTGAATTGCTTTTGGCCTCCACCTCGGGGACTCAAACCGGATCAACCTTGGACCTCCTTCTTCACTTGGAAACCCTTGTTGGACTCCATCTTCTCCAATCCATGCACCACGCATGGACATAAGCATGGTTGCCATGTTCGCATCAGAACTAGTTCGAAGTGGAGATCTGAAGTGAACGTCCTGGATCCTTATTCCAAACGGGTGATTCTTAGTTTCCAAGCTTGTCCGAAAAATCGTTTGAACGGAATCCTCCTGGATCCTTGTTCTGAGCAGGTGATTTTTGGTTTTCAAGATTGTCTGAACAATCATCCTAACAGAATCCTGCTAGATCCTTGCTTTGATCTAGTGATCCTTGGTTTGACTATTTCTTGTTGTTTACTTCTTCTCCATGTTTAGTTGCGCCGTCCTCTTCATGTATATTTCTATGGACAATCAAAGTACAACATTTAGGTAGTATTCTCATATATTTCGGAATTAATTTTAGCAAGGAAAAAATTCACCTTTTGTTGGAGTTCCTTAGCATGACTGCATGTAATAGGTCGTTGAAGTGCAGGAGCTTGTGTATTTGATACTTGTTCTTGTGTAACGCGTGGGATGTCCACATCACTTCTCAAGCACCAGAAGCTTGTGAAGAAGGTGAATTGGATTCTGGTGCTGGAGAGGACATTTCCAATGTAGATGCAAGTGTTGATGAACTTGTCGCTCCTCAGGATTTTTACCATCCTACTCTCGGCAAGTCCTTGGTTACTCCTGCCATTATCAAGGAGAATGAATATTTCTTTTTTTGATCATAAGTATTAGGATTAAAATTCCTACGACCCTATTTATAAGGCGTAAAACCAAGTTTAATAGTTAATTAATGTTCTACTAAGTCATGACTTAAACTAGGCATTTCATTATAAGTCCAAGAAAAACAATTAACATAATCCTTTAATAACTTTATTAAGTGAAGCTTAAAAGCTGGATCAAGATTCTTGTTTACAAATGTCGGCCTAGGTATAGTGCCATCACCAATGTCTACTCCTAAAGAGGATCAACTGACGTAAACCCTTATCCTAACTTGCCAAAACCATTAGGATCCTCAATAGCTTCACAAGTATCATTCTTATGCGCCCGATAGTGATCAATCCTCTATTGCAACCACTCTTTAGTTGAACTCATTGAGTCATATGAAGTGATTTAGCCGATTATCAAATGGTTTCTTGGTTGAGCCTCAAAACCAAGGTCGAGCCAAGATGACGTAGGAGATGAGTCATGAGTGGAGATTGGTGGGAGGCTACACCGAGTTCGCGGGGTTTGCAGCAGTTCACGACAAAACCACTGGGTTACTCGGTTGAGCCAAAAGACCAGGGCCAAGGCCGAAGACTCGACGTGGAGGTGCGGCCACCCAGGCCGGTTCAACCGCCCAAGAGGGGTGGTCAGGCCACCTGGGCCTGGTCTAACTGCCCAAGGGGGGAGGTCTGACCGCCCGGGTCGCAGTCGCTGAGAAGCTTCGAAGCGGAGGACACGCGACATGATTGCAAGAGTTGCATAGGACCAACACAGGCTTGTGGTGGATGCACATCTGTCCGATGTTGCTGAACTGAAGACTTCCAAAATTACCCTTGAGGGGCTTGTATCCCTAGTTACTTCGCAAGGGTAGTTTAATCTTTTTGTTACCCCATATAAACACTTGGTTGGATGAATGGCAGCCAACTCTTGGAACCCTAGCTCATTTCCCTTTGTTATGTTTCCCTTCCTATTTTCTTAGGATTTTCTAGGACTAGCTTGAGAGCTTCATGGTGAGATCTTGAGAGAGGGATGGATGATTTGGTGGCAAGCTAAACCTTGTTTGAACCTTCATGGTATGTATAGATGATTCAGCGCGGTTCCTCAAGGCCTTGTTATGTCTCTAACATTTTCCCTTTTTGGTCATCTTCGGAGCTCTTTCTTGTGATTTTCGTGGTGGAGTTTTCAGAGCTATTCCTTGCAAATTTCTTGGTGGGTGTCACATATGAGGACCTTGTACCTCTTTGCTTGATGACCTTACCCCAAGAACTCCCTTGAATCGGTCTCGATTTGGTGGTTTTCGGAGTTCCTCGGGTTTATAACCTAGAGGGCGAAGATCCGCGATTCCCTTTGATTGAGAGCGTTTTGGTCGAATTCCTTTGGTGGAGAGGTTGCCTAGGAGGTAACCCAACTATCCCCGAAGTTTCGCTGCAATCCGTGGGGTGAATCGAGAGATCAGGCGATGGGAAGTTGAGGGTTGACTCGCAACTAGGTTTTCTAGGAGTGAAGGACCGATACGGCGAACCAGAGAGGGGAGAGTGAATGGGAGCCGATAAAAATTCTTCTTGAAGGAGATGAGAACTCCAACAAGACGAACACGACTTCCACCACACGTCTCCGACTCACTACCCAAGTTGGCCAAGTCCACGCAGCCACTGGAGTGCTACTAGACCTAGGAACCGACAAACAACCCTCCGAGCCAAAAACACGCCAAGACGAGCGGAAACTTGCACGGCTTGCTGCCTGTGCTGCACCGGTCAGACCGATGGCCTGCGTCGGTCAGACCAGTGACACGGTCAGACCAGTGGACAGAGCCGGTCAGCCCGGTGGCTTCAGTAGCCGCACAACAAGTGTTTCAGAGAGCCTCAGTGACTTCTCTAGGCCCGGGTACAAAAACACTCCCAAAACATAACCTGCATGGAAGGAAAACCCTACACAAAGCCTAGAAAACACCTCCAAACAGACCAAGAACTGACCAGCAGCACCACGACCCAAAGATACACGAGTCAAGCAGTTCACCCGAGGCAAATCCCACAAGTGGCCTACACCGGTCAGACCAGTCACGCACACCGGTCAGACCGGTCAAGCCTAGGCAGCTCGGGATGAACAACACCCGCGGGTAAACTCCCCCAAATCCAAACCTTGATCTCGCGAGTCGCTCCACGGATTTGTGTAAGACTATGGGGATAGTAGGAAAACCTCATCAGGAGTCCATAGCCAAGTTTTTGTCCACCAAAACTTGCCAAATCAAGAGGAATCGAAGAAATCCCGCCAAGAACTCCTCTAACCCTAGAACACCGAAAACTCCAAAAATGAGCCCCTTAACTCATGGATTTGGGAGGGGAATCAAAGGCAAAAGAACCACGAAGGGTTCACACGAATTTCCCCCATCAAATCCCAAGAGCAAGGTCCCGAAAACACACTGAGAAAACCACCAAGAGAGGGCTCCGAAAATCACCTCCAAGAACAACCAGGAACAACACAACAAAGCCTTGAGGAACCACGCTGAATCATCTATACATACTAAGGAGGTTCATACAAGGTCTAGCTTGCCGCTCGATCATCCTACCGTCTCACAAGATCTCACCATGAAGCTCTCAAGATAGTCTTATGGAAATCCTAGGAAAATAGGAAGGGAAAATAGGAAAGCAAATGAACTAGGGTTCCAAGAGATGGCTACCATCCTCTCACCTCACGGGTTATATGGAGGCAACCGAAAGTATAAAATACCCTTACTTAATAACTAGGGATACAAGCCCCTCAAGGGCGGTTTTGGAAGTCCTCAGATTTTCTCCATCAGATGGATGCCCTGGCGACCGAACCCTGCTTTGCCTTGACGCAAGCCTTGCGATCCCGACGCGTCTCCTCCGCTTCGAAGTCTCCGGACTGCGTCGTCGCACACGGGTCAGACCGGTGCCCCTCACCTGTCAGACCGGTACCCACCGGTCAGACCGGTCAGACCGGTCCGATGCTGCTGCACCTCCGTCTTCGGTTCTTCGGTCTTTGCTTTGTGGATCAACCAAGGAACCTAGTGGTTTTCTGGTGAACCACCGGAAACCTCGCGAACTCGGTGTAGCCTCCGCCAATCACCACTCATGACTCAGCTCCCACGTAGTCCCGACTCGACCTTGGTTTTGAGGCTCAACCAAGAAACCATTCATCACTTCATCTTGCTGTTCATGCCACCATGCGGCTCGCAGTTGACCCCGCTGGCCACCGGGTCTTCTCCACACCTGGAGGCCTCACCGGCGATAACCTTTCGCGCTTGTTCTTCACCTGCACCAACACCAGTCAAGCCGCAACCTTCACCTACACTACTTAGCCAAGAATCATTCCACACAATGTTGTCAATCACTCATCACACAAGGAAGCGACCATCCACCGGTCCTCAAACCACACATGGTCCTCAATCTCCCCCTTGATAAGTGCATTGACAACACCCACAAAAAGTAACAAGAGAGAAAAGAAAAAGAAAAGAAACGAATAAAAATAAACTCCAACAAGCGGGAGTCGCCTTAGGCAAGGGCAAAGAGAAAGATCACTTGAAGAAGACAAGTCTCGGACCCCTTAGGCATGGGCAACGGCTCGACACATCCGAGACAAAACCATGCTCAAACAAAGAGCGTCAACCACCAAACCAAAACTCGAAAAACCACAAAGAGCTCCCCCTGAACCAATGCAACTCTCCCCCTGCACACATGCAAGCAACCCCTGAACCAATGCAACTCCCTCTGGACGAATGCATGCAAAACACCACTTGAAACAGGGCAGCTGCAACAACTCAGCCCTGACCGGTCAGACCGGTCAACACCACCGGTCAGACCGGTGTGCAACATGTGAACAGGACCAGCACTCTGACCGGTCAGACCGGTGTGCAACAGAGCCCAGAAATGGCTCGAAACCACCTGAAAACCTTCTAAATGCATCCAGCAAGCCATTTCAAGCTCAAACTTCCCCCCCTTGCTAACAATGCATGAATCATGCCAAAAATGCAAAACTTTCAACCTAGAGCTTCTCAAATAGACAAATTCAACATAGGATGCTACACATGTCCAAATGAGCAAGTTAGATACTCGATAGCTTCGTATTGACATCAATTACAAGATCACCAAGTTTCACAACCATTAGACGAAGCTAAGATGGATTTGGGCAATTTTGCTAAAAATTTACCTCTCACGAGCAAAGTCCTAAACATGATCAAAACATGTCAAAATGGCAAAGCCACACAAACCTCATGCTAGGACAACCATTCTAATTATAAGACCATCACAAACACCCACAAGCACCTCATGTCATTTCAAAGCCACCGAGCCATGTGCCTACTTCTATGCATGAGACTTCTCATTGGTAGGCATCATGCAACGATTTAGCACCAAAACCAAATTAAATTTAGCACATATGACATGGGAGCACATTTTCCAAGCATTTTAAATTTCATTTTCAGATTCAAATTTGGTACATGAAATGTCTTTGCGACAAAAAGGAACTTATGCCCCTCTACAAGATAAAGCAAGAGGGCTAAACATTCATGATGGCAAATGAGACTTTGGCCCCATATGATCAATAAACAAGCTATCCAACCACAAATTAAGCATAACCAAGCCACTAAAACATGTCAAGATCATATAAAGGCATTTACACATGAGAAAGCATATATGTGACATTTTTCAAAAACATAGCCATCAACCATGGATTATAAATCAAGATCATATAGAGCTAAGCCAAACTAACCATAGCATACCAAACAAGCTCACAAAGACATACATATCATTCCATGGTGAACAATGTATATAGGAGAAGCTTTTCCTAACCAATGCATATGATACAAAATGCATGCAATCTAAGATACAAGGATGCCTATACATCATGTTACATATGCCATGCCAAATGCAAGAAATGCACAAAGGAAACTATACATATGCTACAAAGGAGCTCCTACACACCCAACTCAAGAAATCAAACACACACCAAGATCCCCTCGCAAAAAGTGAAAGTTGCTTGATCTAGAGGTTTGATGAAAATATCGGCTAGTTGGTCATGTGTGGGTACATGGATCAAAGCTATCTTTCCTTTCTCTACGTTGTCTCAAAAATGGCACCTCACTTCTATGTGTTTTGCTTTGGAATGGAGCACTGGGTTCTTTGCAACGCTAATGGCACTGGTGCTATCACATTGAAGTGGGACATGGGTATAGTCCTCACCAAAGTCACTCATGGTGTATGTGATCCAAAGGAGATGTGAGCAACAACTATCAACGACAACGTACTCTGCCTCGGTAGTGGATTGAGCAGCACTCGACTGTTTGCAGGAAGACAAAGACACCAAAGAAGATCCCAAAACTGGCAAGTCCTAGAAGTGGACTTCCTATCCAACCGTCACCCGACAAAATCCGCATCCGAAAAACCATGAAGAGCCAAAGAAGAGGACGCGGAGTACCAAAGGCCGAAGTCGGGAGTGTGACGCAAGTACCTAAAAATTCGCTTCACCGCTTGCTGATGCGAAGTCTTCGGAGACGCTTGAAAATGAGCGCACAGACATACCGAGAACTGGATGTCCGGCCCCGTCGCCGTCAAGTAGAGGAGTGACTCGATCATGCTTCGGTACTCCTTCTGGTCCACGTGTTCACCTTCCTCGTCCGCATCAAGAGCTGCAGTTGTACGCATCGGCGTCGTCATAGCCTTGGAGTCCTCCATCTTAAACTTCCGCACAATGTCCTTGGTGTAATTAGCTTGGTGCACAAATGTTCCTTCCTTTGATTGCTTGATTTGTAGCCGAGGAAGAACTGCAACTCGCCCATCATGCTCATCTCAATTTGCCTGCTCATATCTTCTGCAAACCTTACAACAAGAGAGTTAGACGAGCCACCAAAGACAATATCATCCACGTACAACTGCACAATCAGGATATATTTGCCCTGCCTGAGTAGAAACAAGGTTTGATCAACCGTCCCCATCTCAAAACCTCTCTCGAACAAGAACCCCCTCAACCTACCATACCAAGCTCTAGGAGCCTGCTTCAACCCATACAACGCCTTCCTCAACTTGTACACCCGGTGGGGGTACTTCTCACTCTCAAACCCCAGTGGTTGCCTCACATACACTTCCTCCTCCAACACACCATTCAAGAAGGCACTCTTCACATCCATTTGGTGCAACTTGAACCCTTTAGCCACAGAAAAAGCTAGAAGGATCCTTGTCGCCTCCAAACGGGCTACGTGAGCAAAGGTCTCCTCGTAGTCGATCCCCTCCTTCTGACTAAACCCCTGAGCAACAAGCCTTGACTTGTTCCTCACTACTTCACCTTTCTCTCTCTCTCTTTCTTCTTCCACACCCACTTTGTCCCAATCGGCTTACACCCTGGAGGAGGGTCAACCAATTCCCAAACCTGATTCCTCTCAAAGTTCTCCAACTCCTCATGCATCGAATTAACCCAATTATGATCAGATAGTGCGTGTCCAATGTCTTTAGGCTCAAAAGTAGCAACAAATGCAGCATGAGCGAAATGAGAATTGTTTCGAACCCTCGACCGTGTAGTGCGTTCATTCATGTCACCGATGATCCTCGAAGCTGGGTGATCCACTTGTACTCACCGGGGAGGTTCTCGCCTTGATGCTACCTCCCCCTCAACTGTAGATTCTCCTTGATCTTGGTTTGTCGTCGTAGGTGTGGGAGAGGGGTCGTTCATGACCGTAGTTGAAGTAGTGTGTACATGTTCAGCCGCGGGCACCACACCGCCATCTTCATTGTCTCCATGTTCAAGCTCCTCCTCCTGAAAGATCTCCTCGCCTAGTTCATCATCACCCACAAACTCAAAGACAACCTAACTACGTGGTTGTGTCTCGTCAAAGGTTAACTCGCAAATCTCCACGATTTGGTTAGTTTCAAGATTGAGCACACGATATGCTCTAGAGTGAGATGCATAACCAAACAAAATACCATCGACCGACCTAGCCTCAAACTTATCCAACTTCTTTCCTTTCTTCAGGATAAAGCACTTGCAACCAAAGACATGGAAGTGACTCACCTTGGGTGTGCGACCGTGCATCGACTCATAGCAGGTTTTCTTCTTATGCACTCTGAGGTAGATCCTGTTCGACACAAAGCATGCGGTATTAACCGCCTCAGCCCAAAACCTCCTCGGAGTCCTATGCTTATCAAGCATCGTCCGAGCCATCTCACACAAGGTCCTGTTTTTCCTTTCCACAACACCATTCTGAGGAGGCGCATACGGACTCGAAAACTGGTGTTCAAGACCCAAGTCATGGCAAAAAGTATCAAAATGAGAGTTTCTGAATTCTGAGCCATTGTCACTGCGGATTGCTCGTATGGCATCTCCGTGCCTCTCGTTCCTCAACCTCAAGACAAGATCTCGAACAAAACTAAACGTCTCCCCTTTCTCCTCAAGAAAGAACACCCACGCATACCGAGAGTAGTCGTCCACCACAACAAGGACATACCACTTCCCACCCGCAGATCGCACATGAGCTGGGCCAACAAGGTCCATATGGAGTAGCTCGCATGGACGCTCAGTCATCACATCGGTGAGGAGGGTGAGAAGAGGCTACCATCTTGGCATGCTTACACGGATCACAAACCAACTCTTTCTCAAACATCAACCGTGGCAATTCTCGGAACAAATTGAGTTTACTCAAGGGAGACAAAAAGTCAAAGCTCAAGTGACCCAACTTCCTATGCCACTTCCACAACTCACTCGAAGAACCAGCCAAGAAACAACGCTCAACACCAGAATAATGAGAAAAATCATCTCGAAACACCTGACCCTCGGGAACGACCATACAGACAAGGTCCCCACGAGAGTCCAAATCCGACAAACACCAGGCCGAAACAACACCTCAAAACCTTCATCCAACAGCTGGGACACAGAAAGCAAATTGTACCCAAGTGATTGAACAAGGGAAACACACCTGAGAGTGATCTTGTCACTCACCTTAATCTCACCTTCTGAAAGCACACGCCCACGCCCATTGTCCCCAAAGGTGATGTACCTCTTTGTCACCATCGGGACGAGACTTGAGAACCACCCCTTGTCTCTGGTCATATGCCTCGAACAACCGGAGTCAATCAACCAAATGTTCTTCAAGTCTCCCACCTGAAATTCAAAAATGAGCACGTGAGCGAACAAACGACTCAGCACTGGGTTAGTACCAAAAGAGTAAAACCAGTGCCGAGCCATTTGCTCAATATGGGGTTAGCACAATCCAAACCATCTTTCCTACCAAAGCTACCTCCACGAACACCACCACGGTAACCACCATGAGGGAACCAACCCTCTCTACCTGGAGGAGGACCAAAACCACAAAAGGAAAACCGTGGACTGTTCCTACTCTCCATCTCAAAGCCACGGATCCTCCCATCCCCGTATTGAGCACGAGGGGGAGAATGCCTAGCAAACTGACCTCCTACAAACTCTCCAACACAACCACTAGAACCACGACCTCCAAAACCAAACCTCGTACCTGTACGAGCACGAAACCCAAACTGCTTCCTGTCCAGGCCTGCACTGGTCTGACCGGTGCCCCTCACCGGTCTGACTAGTGTAGCCCGGCCAGCAGCACCTCCTACAGCCTTTCGCTCTCCCCAAGCTGGAACTGTGCTCACACTCGCCTTGGCCCTGGGCATCTGCACATGAGGCTCAAGTACACTATTGGAAGGGTGATACTTGTCTTTGTTAGCCCACTCCTTTGCCATTCTCTCCTCTCGCTTCGTCTTGAAGCAAAACTCATCCTTATGGCCATCTCTCCCACAATAGCCACAATGGAACCTCACAAGCTTAGGTTTAGGCTTGGGATGGGGTTTCTCAGTTGGTTTTTCTCCACTTGGCTTCTCAACTGGTTTCTCCTCACTACACTTCTCACTCTCTTTCCCAAAGAACACTTTTCCCGAAGTGCTCACAAACTTGATAGGCTTTTGGAAATCATTTGTTTGTGGGGGAAACACGGGTGGAGCTGGGGTTGTGTCTAGTCGGTTCCTAAGATGGTTAGGTTTAGGGAGGAAATCATTTTTTGTGGTGGGATTTTGTTGGCTCTAGGATATTCTCTCCATTTCCCTCACCAACCTTGTTTGCCCCAAGTCCCTCACCATCCTGCCTCTTGAATGTCTCGATCATTATCCTCAACTGAGGATCATGACGAGACAGCCAACCCATCAACTTTCTCAACTCATCATTCTCATCCTGCAAACGATCAACATAATGTGCAAGTTCCAAATTCTTCAAAGCATGCAATTCACAGGTAGAGCAAGATGTAGGAATTAGTTCTTTCAATTTAGCCTGAAGAGAAAAAGTATAAGCATGCATCTCATCAATTTTCTCATGTAAAACAGGGCAAGAAGTGCAAGCACCTAGCAAAGCAGATCTAGACTTAAGCTCAGCCACTTCAACCCCAAGCACATCTAGTTCCTCACACTTGGAGGCATGATTTTACTTAAACAAGGCAAGATCAGCAAGGAAAATAGAACGATCAACACATTCCACTTCATCAGAAACAACAGGTGAAGCTTTCAAAGAATCGATTTCGAGCTTAGAATCCAAATTTTGTGTTTCTATCCCAGCCACCCTAGTCCTAGCATCCTCAAGTGAAGCCCTAAGATCTTTCCTCATTTCCTTGGCCTCTCTAAGCATGTCATCACGATTATCAAGCAACAAGCCAAGCCGTTCATTCTCCTGACGCAAGAAGGGAAGTTCATCACGCACCTTATCGTCGGAATCGGAGTCCGAGTCACTCTGTGTACTCTTCTTGCTGCCGGAGCTCAGCGCCATGGTGCAGAAGCCGTCTCTAGCGAAGCAGCTCAGCCCGCTCCGGTTCTTGGACGACTTCCTGCTCTTGCGACGATCACCTTCATCTTCACTGCTGCTTGAACTCGAGGTGAAGTACGGGGAACTGGAGTCGACGTCGCTCGCTCCAACTATTGCTCGGGCCTTGCCTCAGCTCTCGTTCTTCCTCGGTCGTCGCTCGTCCTTGTGCTTGTTCTTGTGCTTGCTCTTGTGGTCACGCCTCGACCGGTACTTGCCATCCGTCCTTGACTTGTGCTTGTTGCCATCCTTGTTCTCGACCTTCTCCGGGCAGTCAGCGACGAAGTGTCCCGGCTTGCGCACTGGAAGCGTGTCTTTGTGTTCCTCCTCATGTTCACTCGGTTCTCGTGTAGCCTCTCGAACCTCCTCGTCAGCAACGCCAGCTCGTCCTCTCCAAGCACGTAGAACTCCTCATTTGGCATAGACATCAAAGAGGACAAGGAGAACATCCAGGTGGATGGGTTAGTGTTAGCCTTTCCTTTCAAACCACCGACGAGGGCGAGACTATGAAAGTCAGTCGGGCCCTCGATCTTGGCTGTCATGCCCCTATCCACCTCAACTGACTTGAGCTTCGAGAACAGCTCGTTCACGGTCAGAGTGTCATACTTCTCCGACTACACAATAGCCTCGAACTTTCCGCCCCAAACCATACGATCCAAAGAGTGTAAGAGCTTGACGGCTCTATCATGATCACTGTACGGAAGCACATCCACATTGGCTCTCATGTTATTCAAAACCACCGTGAACCTCTGAAACATGGCATCGATGGACTCACCGGGGAGATGAGTGAAGTTCTCGTACTCTCTCCGGTAAGTCACATACATCCAAGCCTGAACCTTGGCATTCCCAACATGAGCTTCTCTCAACACCGGCCAGATTCTACAAGCCAAGCTCTCTGTGTGCACCCGATTGAATTCAGGCTGACACAGAGCACGAAACAAGTAGTCGACCGCCTTGTTGTTGGCGTCGAACATGTCCCTCGATCTTGGAGCAAGGAAGTTCATCAACTGGACATAGCTGTTGTCCACCGTGACATCCCAAAGGATCTGACCCTTTCCGCGGTGGAACGCTTCCATCCGCTTACTCCACATCTGGTAGTTTTTGCCATCAAAGTGTGGAGGACCCAACCCCGTTCCAGGTACGCCATCCTTGGATCTTAGACTGGTTAGAGTCAATCAAGACCCGTAACCGGCTCTGATACCACTTGAAGGACCGTTACGGCGAACCAGAGAGGGGGCGAGTGAATGGGAGCCGATAAAAATTCTTCTCGAAGGAGATGGGAACTCCAACAAGATGAACACGACTTCCACCACACGTCTCCGACTCACTACCCAAGCTGCCCAAGTCCACAAAGCCACTGGAGTGCTACTGGACTTAGGAACCAACAAACAACCCTCCGAGCCAAAAACACACCAACACGCACAGCGAAAACTTGCACGGCTTGCTGCCTGTGCTGCACCGGTCAGACCGATGGCCTGCGCCGATCAGACCGGTGACACCGGTCAGACCGGTGGACAGAGTTGGTCAGGCCGGTGGCTACAACAGCCGCACAACAAGTGTTCCAGAGAGCCTCAGTGACTTCTCAAGGCCCTGAAACAAAAACACTCCCAAAACAGAACCTGCACAAAGGAAAACCCTACACAAAGCCTAGCAAAACATTTCCAAACAGACCAAGAACTGACCAGCAGCACCACGACCCAAAGACACACGAGTCAAGCAGTTCACCTTAGGCAAATCCCACAAGTGGCCTACACCGTCAGACCGATCACGCACACCGGTCGGACCGGTCAAGGCTGGGTAGCTCAGGATGAACAGCACCCGCGGGTCAACTCCCCCAAATCCAAACCTTCATCTCCCGAATCGCTCCACGGACTTGTGCAAGACATTGGGGATAGTAGGAACACCTCATGAGAAGTCCATAGCCAAGTTTTTGTCCACCAAAACTTGCCAAATCAAGAGGAATCGAAGAAATCCCGCCAATAACTCCTCTAACCCTAGAACACTAAAAACTCCAAAATCGAGCCCCTTAACTCATGGATTTGGGAGGGGAATCAAAGGCAAAAGAACCACGATGGGTTCACACGAATTTTCCCCATCAAATCCCCAAGACCAAGAGAGGGCTCTGAAAATCACCTCCAAGAACAACCGGGAACAACACAACAAAGCCTTGAGGAACCATGCCGCATCATCTATACATACCAAGGAGGTTCATACAAGGTCTAGCTTGCCGCTCGATCATCCTACCCTCTCACAAGAACTCACCATGAAGCTCTCAAGCTAGTCCTATGGAAATCCTAAGAAAATAGGAAGGAAAAATATGAAAGCAAATGAACTAGGGTTCCAAGAGATGGCTACCATCGTCTCACCTCATGGGTATATAAAGGCAACCGAAAGTCTAAAATACTCTTACTTAATAAATATGGATACAAGCCCCTCAAGGGCGGTTTTGGAAGTCTTCAAATTTTCTCCATCAGACGGATGCCCTGGCGACCGCACCCTGCTTAGCCTAGATGCAAGCCTTGCGATCCTGACGCGTGTCCTCCTCTTCGAAGTCTCCAGACTGCGTCATCGCACACCGGTCAGACCGATGCTCCTCACCGGTCAGACCGGTCCGATGCTGCTGCACCTCCGTCTTCGGTTCTTTGGTCTTGGCTTTGTGGATCAACCAAGGAACCCATTGGTTTTCTGGTGAACCACCGGAAACCCCGTGAACTCGGTGTAGCCTCCACCAATCGCCACTCATGACTCGGCTCCAACGTAGTCCCGGCTCGACCTTGGTTTTGAGGCTCAACCAAGAAACTGTCCATGATTTCATCTTGCTATTCCTGCCACCATGCGGCCCGCACTTGACCCCGCTGGCCACCGGGTCTCTCGAACGAAGCCTACTTGTCTTCTCCACACCTGGAGGCCTCACCGGTGATGACCTTTTGCGCTTGTTCTTCATCTGCACCTGCACTACTTAGCCAAGAATCAGTCCACACAACGTTGTAAATCACTCATCACACAAGGAAGCAACCATCCACCGGTCCTCGAACCACACATGGTCCTCAAAGAGGGGCAGTCTAACTGCCATAGGGAGGCTGTCTAACCTCCCTAGGTCTCTCAGGTGAAAGTTTCAGTCTTGCCAGGTTTTCCTCTATGAGTTTGTTCACCTTGGTCGAAGGAGCATTCTAGTGAAATCTTGACTCCTTTTGGTGCTGTTTGCAAGGAGTTCTTGGCTTGCGATTCTAGCTGGGTAGAGGAGGTTAGACTACCCCCCTGAGTCGGTCTAACCAACCCTAGCAAGGAGTTCTTGGCTTGCGATTCTTGTTTTCACCGAGATTTTTGGTAGCTAGCTTGGCCTTGACCAGAGGATTCTGTGGCTAAAACTGTGGAAAGGTTTGGAGCTCAGAAGAAGTCTTTCGAAGGATTTCTTGGTTGCCAGGTGGAGGCGGTCTAACCGCCCCCTCCAGGCAGGTAGCTTCCGAGTTGTTTCCACTATCGTGTGTGTAGAAGTTGTGCCTGCAGTTAGTGTTTGTTCCTAGGACCAATAGCACTTCAGTGGCTATGTGGTTTTGGCAAACAGAAGGCTGCGTGTGGAGCATGTGATTTTGGGTACCCGACCGAGTTCGTCTCCTTCGAGAAGAATTTTTATCAGCTCCCATTCACTCCCCCCTCTCTATTCGTTAGTTCGGTCCTTCAAGTGGTATCATAGCTGGTTACGGATCTATCGAGATTCTAACTAGTGTAAGATCCAAAGATGGTGTACTAGAAATGGGGATTGGGACCTCCTCACTTCCATGGAAAGAACTACCAGATGTGGCAGAGGCGGATGGCTGCTTTCCTCCACGGCAAGGGTCAGATCCTTTGGGATGTTATGTTGAACACAACTTATGTTCATCTGATGAACTTTCTTGCTCCAGGATCGAGGGATATGCACGATGCCAACAACAAGGCGGTCGACTAGTTGTTTCGTGCTCTGTGTCAATATGAATTTGATCGGATTCAGACAGAGGACTTGTCTTGTAGGAATTGGGAGCAGGTGAAGAATGCTCACGCTGGGAACAGTTAGGTTCAGGCTTGGTTGTATGCGACTTACCACAGAGAGTACGGGAATTTCACTCATCTATCTGGTGAGCCAATTGACAGGATGTTCCAGCGGTTCACGGTGATTGTGAACAACATGAGGGCCAATGTGTCCATGCTCCCGTACGTTGATCACGACAGAGTTGTGAAGCTCTTGCACTCACTGGATTGTACCATTAGGGATGGAAAGGTCGAGGCCATCTTTGGGTTTGAGAAGTATGAGACTCTGACGATAGACAAGCTATTCTCTAACCTCAAGTCGGTTGAGGTGGATCGTGGTGTGACAGCTCGTATTGAGAGTTCAACTGATTTCCGTAGTCTTGCTCTCGTCAGAGGCTCAGGTGCTAAGTCTAATGCTAACCCATCCTCTAGGATGTACTCTTTGTCTTCCTTGATGTCTTTGCCAGATGAGAAGTTCGACGTGCTTGGAGAGGACGAGATGGTACTACTGACTAGGAAGTTCGAGAGGATGCACGAGAACTGGGTGAACACAAGGAGGAACTCACAGACATGCTTCCAATGCGGCAAGCTAGGACACTTCGTTACCAACTATCTGGACAAGGTGGAGAACAAGGACAACTACAAGCACCGACCGAGGATGAAGAATAAGCACCGGTCGAGACGATCACAAGCACAAGCACAAGAATAAGGATGAGCGGAGATCGAGGAAGAAGGACGACCACGACAAGAAGGCCCGAGTGATGGTCGGGGTGAGTGATGTCAACTCCAGCTCCTCCTACTCTACCTCGAGCTCTAGTAGTAGCGAAGATGAAGGTGATCGATGCAAGAGCAAGGAGTCCAAGGACCTGAGCTAGTTGAGCTGCTTCACACGAGACGGCTTCTGTGGTATGGCACACAACTCCGGCAGCAAGAAGAGTTAGAATGACAACTCGGACTCTGACTACGAGGATGAGGTACGTGATGAGCTTTCCTTCTTTCGCCAAGAGAATGAGAATTTAAGAACATTGCTCGATATTCATGATGACATGCTTTGAAAGCCTAAGAAAATGAGGAAAGAGCTTAGGGCCTCGCTTGAAGATGCTAGGAACAGAGTAGCTGATCTAGAAACATAGAACTTTGATGCTAAGCTTGAGATAGATTTGCTTAAGGCTTCACTTGTTGTTTCCGATGAGGTTGATTGTGGTGATTGCTCTATTTTTCTAGCTGATCTTCCTGCTCTTAAGGAAAAGCATGCCTCCAAGTGTGAGGAACTAGATATGCTTAGGGTTGAATTGGCTGAGCTGCAGTCTAGGCCAACTTTGCTAGGTGCTTGCACTTCTTGTCCCATTTTGCATCGAAAGCTTGTTGAGTCTAGTGCTCGCATTGTTTTTCTTGAGGCAGATTTGAAGGCACCTATTCCTACTTCCTGCTCTACTTGTGAACTACACGATGCGAAGAATTTGGAAATTGCACATTATGTTGATCAATTGGAGGATGAAAATGATGAATTGAGGAACTGTTTGAGTTGGTTGTCTGTTGACGGATAAAAGACGTATCCCTCTATGATCCGCAAGTGTACGGACCCCACACCTTTTTCACCACGGGATTCCCAAGGCTCTTGTCAATCTGCGGAGCAAGGGGATTACAAGCGTTCGATCTACCTTCACACTATAACTACTCAAACTCTAACTATGATTAAACTAGAAAACAACTAAACTACACTAGAGAGAATGATGAGTGATCAAGGTAGGAGACACTCGCCCATGGGTCTACGATCATGCAATCAATTAAAGACATTAAACCAATCTAATCTATCGGGGGTTGTGACCACGGTTTCGCCCTTTCCCTCCTCTCGTACTATCACTACGCGAAGGTATTCATGACTAGACCTATGATGGACACGGCGTATTGAATGGATCCAAGGAAGCATTGAGGCCTATACTCCCTTTACGGCATGGTAGCTAACCTTAAGCATTAAAGTATATTCAACACAAGATGATAGATAGATAATCCGACAAAGTATGATTACATCTCAAGATCGATTACAACCCATGGACGAATAAGGAGATTACCCCATCAAAGTGCTGGACATAGCACCGTTGATCATGGTTTCCCTTCCGACGGTATCTTCCTTCTTCTCCACGAGAGGGTGCTTCCTTCGAGGTGGTTGATCTCCCTCCGGAGATCCTCCTCCTCTCTCTCTAGCTTGTGGATGGCCTCCTGGTGGGAATGGCTCTCTCCCTCCCAAATGACGGCGCCTCCAGGGTTTTAGGGTTGAAGATCCTTCGGGTGCAAGGAAAGGGGGGCCGAATCGACCACCGGGGTGGGTTGGGCCGGCCGACCTGGGCCGACCGGCCCAGGCCCATCTTGGCCCGGCTCGGTCACCCCTTCTCTCCCGTGGGTCCTCAGGTGATTATGCACTTTGCCCCCTCCACTTGCATGATTTTGACGATGTCATCCTCGCGTCCAAGATGGAGGTTCTCTTCGCATGGAGTTCGGTCTTTTACGCTTCAATCCACGGGGGTGTTCCTTTGTAACACTTCGGTCCTTGCCACTATTGGAAGTGATTTCATCAAGCTCATGAACACGAACAAGACTCCGTAAATGCTCCTTTGAACTTGTTGTGAATCCGTTCTTTATGTCCATGTTTTCCTACATAAACACAACACTTCAAAATGCATGCACATAGATGAACTTGTTATATGATTAGTGTTCCTAGTGGCGGGTTAGTTCCATAATCAAATCCAAAACAAAGTGCAATGAACATGCTAGGTGCACCAAAATACACCGTCAACATCTCCCCCACGCTTAGCTCTTGCTCGTCCTCGAGCAAGTACTCGTAAAAGAACTTCGTCCTAGGTGTTGTAATCATGAATCGCTAATCCTTCTTCACAAGTTAGTCAATCCTTTAATCTTTAATACATAAACACAAAGTAATGATCATCGAACATAAACATGGGTGTTTAGAATTTTTACCACGTCAAGGTTTACCCCACAACTCAAACACTTCACTCGAAGCTTTTCGATCTCAGCCATACTTACTTCTTTGCTTCCATCGGAGGGTTTTTTATGATTTTCAAAACAAAAAATTCCTGCAACAAGTATTAGAAAAAACCTTTCTCCAAGCTCTCTCAAGTCACTCATATAAAGTGGTATGCTAACCAAATTTTATAAAACTCTCACCTCCCATAAATCTCTCATATAACATATAAAGTGGAGCTATAGGTAGGGCTAGTGCAATCAACACAAATTTTGTCAAACTAAGAACTTCCTCTAATGGTTGTTTACCTTTCAAAGCCAATGATCATGAGAATTAACCATATGTAGGGATATCAAGGATGACAAGATTTAGAATGGTGGACATGTGCAAGGGAAAAAGAAAATTATGACTACAAGGCACCGATGACGTCCTCGTTGTCGGATTGCACATGGTTGGAAAAAGAATGAAAGTTTCGTCTCTCAACAACGTGACATCCTTCCTTACACTTTATTTTTCTTTTCTTTCACTTGATTCATCCTTCTCATACCTTTTATTGCTACCTCCTTTTTCTTTTTCTTCTTTCTTTTTTCTTCTTTCTTCTTTCTTCTTTCTTTCATTCTTTCTTTCTTTTCCATACTCACATTTTTCTCTTTATTTTTCCCTCTCTTGACAACTTTTCAAAGCTCTCAACTCCTCTCTTTCTTGCATGCATACAATCTGAAATTTTAATTAAACCATGCTAGAGACGAGACGAAACTTTGAGAATAGGCTGTGTTCAAGGAATGCGATATACAAAAGAGATGTATAGGGTTGGGTATGGAATTCGGCGATGTACGGGACTTCCAATGTGAAAGTCACGTTACCGAATGTATGACGAGGCTAGCAAAAAAAGATAAGCACAAGGACATGATCATTGCTCGAAATTAAAACTCCCAAGAGAGAAGGATCCTAGCCTAACTCATCGTGCTAATCACACTTATGGTGGAGCAAAAAAAAATAAATTGGCTTTGTATATGATTTTTTTTCTTAC
This sequence comes from Cenchrus americanus, assembly GCA_947561735.1. Lineage (NCBI taxonomy): Eukaryota > Viridiplantae > Streptophyta > Magnoliopsida > Poales > Poaceae > Cenchrus > Cenchrus americanus. Next base: position 156,536,829 of record OX387244.1, read on the forward strand.
TCTCAACTTGGAAAAAGAGGTTTTGCTAACCTTTATTACAAGGGGTTTAAGATAATTTTCAGAATTGAAATCCTCCAACTTTTAGCATTGAACGTAGCACAACTAACATGTGGAGCTCAAGATCAAAGTGTGGTATGTGTACTTTAAGTAGTATCAATTCCACTAAGCACCACAGTAAACATTTTTCAAACCACACACTTATGTTCATATACCAAGAATCAAAGATTAGACAAACAAGGTGAATAAAGATAAGCAATACATAAGACACAAAAATATATAAAGACTCTTTTTATTTGATTTTTTTTGACTCAACACTAATTTAAGACACTTTCAAACTTGCAAAAATTTAAAAACGCACTCGAAAACTAAAGACTCATTAAACTCTAAGACTCTCCTCTCTCGAAGACTCATTAAACTCTAAGACTCTCCTCTCTCGAAGACTAAACCGAACCTAAACTTTGAAACTTAAAAGCTAAGGCCAGCTAGCTAGCTCTCCCCACGCTAAAAACATACGACGTCCTCGTCGTATCTTACAAAATTCCTAAGGGGAAGACTGGACCTAGTGGTACTTTAAGCAAGTATTGCACCACTTGCCTCTCATGTTCCCGACCATGCCAAAGAGTTTGCGCACGTTGCGGTTAAGGAACTTGTAGTCATCTTCAACTACGCGCTCCAAATTCTCCAAACGCTGCTTCATCGCTTCTATGGCTTGGAGACATTCGTCGACCGATGCGTAGAGATCCCCAATGGATTGACGGCAAGCTCGACAACACATCGGATGCAATCCGAAGGGGTCATCATCGCTATTGTCTCCACCGTCGTCGCCACCGTCGTCGCCGCCGTCGTCGCCACCTCCATTGTCGCCGTCGTCGTTGCCGTCGTTGCCGCCGCCGTTGGGGCCTTCGGGAGTCCTCTCCTTGGGCTCCTCATCCCAAATGTAAAGATCGTTGTCATCTCTTCCGGCAGTCGCCCACGAGCTCGGGCTACGATCGTCGGAGTAATCGCTACCCCCATAATCCTTAGGTTCGGGCGACACCTCCTTGTAGTCTTTCCGCTTCATGCCTTGGATGCACGCCGACATTCGAACGGGCGTAGGGACCTTCTCTCCTTCGACGGGAGATGCAATAGCTTCGGTCGGGACACGCCCTCCGCAACGGATGCGGGCGGTCCTCTTGATCTCAACGGGTAGCTTGAGCTCGCATCGCTTCGCCTCCTCCATCGATGGCTCCTTGGCTTCTTGTTTCAACTCTAAGCTCCACGGGGACACAATGGCTGCTTCAAGGGTGCAAAATATTACTTGAAGGGGTTGATGCCCGAGCTCCCAATTCGGCCAAATAAATAGTCCGAAGAGAAAAACCCTAGGAACCTCATTTTCCTTTTTTAAACTTCCCTTAAAATTTTCTGACCGAAGAAGGAAGTCGAAAAGGAGCAATTCGGGCAAAAATCGTGGACGTCCGCCGCCGGGACCCATATGGGCCGGTCGGACCGGACCGGCCGGCCCACCCTGCCTCGGGGGCCGGGCCGGGCCGGTTTTTCACACACCGCCCTTATTTCACCTCCTTAGCCCATGGGAAAAAGTTGGCCCGGTAAATCTTCGCGAGAAACTCCAGAAAATTAAAAGAAAAACTATTTACAGAAATTCATGCCTTGTTTTTCGTCCTAGGCGGGACGTTCGGGCTCTTCTTCCATGGTGAAGACATCAACATGGTGAAGGGGCATAACGTCGGGTTCGTAGTAAACCTTAAGTCGTTGACCATTCACCATAAATTGATCACCTTTTATATCCATAAAGGTTACCGCTCCATTGGAGAGCACCGAATGCACAACATAAGGTCCGTCCCACTTGCTTTGCAATTTCCCCTTTCCGAAGGTTTTAAACCTCGAATTGTAGAGGAGGACCTTATCTCCTTCTTTAAATTCTTTCTTTTTCAATCTTTTATCATACCACCTTTTGATTCTCTCTTTGTATATGCTTGCATTTTCATATGCTTTCAACCTCATCTCCTCTAGCTCGCTTATTTGAATTCTTCGTTTCACCACCGCGGCATCGAGATCGAGGTTCATCTCTTTAATCGCCCAATAAGCTTTATGTTCCAACTCAAACGGAAGGTGGCAAGCTTTTCCATAGACGAATTGATAAGGGGTCATACCTATCGGTGTCTTGAACGCCGTTCGATAAGCCCATAAAGCTCCGTCTAATTTCTTTGACCACTCTTTGCCTCCCTTCTCTATGGTTTTATTGAGGATGCTTTTTAATTGCCTATTTGACGTTTCCGCTTGTCCGTTAGTTTGTGGGTGATAGGCCGTAGAGACCCTATGCTCAATTCCCAACTTGGACAAGCACTTTTTGAAATTCTTCCCAGTGAAGTGAGTTCCTCCATCACTTATCAAGATTCTCAGTGTTCCGAAACGAGGAAAAATCATGTCCTTGATCATAGTAATGGACTCCTCCGTGGAAGATTTACGACACGACATACCCTCTATCCATTTGGATACATAATCAACCATGACTAGGATATACTCATATCCAAATGAGTTTTTAAAAGGCCCCATGAAGTCTATACCCCATACATCGAATATATCGATTTGTAGGTTGTATTTCAAGGGCATAGAATTTCTCTGAGAGATGTTTCCGGTTCTTTGGCATTCGGGGCATGTTGCAACATATCTTTTAGTATCTTCATGCTTCTCCGGCCAAAAGAATCCGCTTGACCATACTTTTGCTTGGGTTCGAAAATGGCTATAGTGTCCACCGTACTCCGCCGAGTGGCACTTTCTCAAAATCTCTACCATTTCTTCTCTTGGCACACATCTTCTCATTACTCCATCATTGCCAAGTTTGAAGAGGTATGGTGCATCCCAAAAGTATTTCCTACTTTCAGAGATTATCTTCTTTTGAGAGTTTTTATCTAGATGATCGAGAGGCATCTTTCGAATTGCTCGAATGATATCGATCATCCATGTATCTTTATCAAGCACTCGATAGAGGTGGTCATCTTTCATCTTATCTTCTATGGGCTCTTTATCATCTTGTCCACGATTCATCCTAGACAAATGATCGGCCACAACATTTTCCACCCCCTTTTTATCACGAATTTCCACAACAAATTCTTGGAGAAGAATGATCCAACGAATCAAATGTGGTTTAGCTTCCTTCTTAGCCAAGAGATACTTGATGGCTGCGTGATTGGTGTAAACAATGACCTTCAAGTTCACGATGTAAGATCTGAATTTTTCGAAAGCGAATACCACCGCTAGCAACTCCTTTTCCGTAGTGGCATAATTTCATTGCGCCCCACTAAAGTTTTGCTAGCATAGTAAACGGCGTGAACTCGGCCTTCCTTTCTTTGACCCAAAACTGCGCCTACGGCGTAGCCGCTTGCGTCACACATGATCTCGAAAGGTTGGCTCCAATCCGGAGGTTGGATGATGGGAGCACTCACCAATGCACTTTTCAAGGTTCGGAATACCGCTAGGCACTTCTCATCAAAGTCGAAAGCCACATCCTTTTGAAGAAGATGCGTTAAAGGCTTAGTGATCTTTGAGAAGTCCTTAATAAATCTTCTATAGAATCCGGCATGGCCTAGAAAGCTCCTTAAGGACTTAACATCCGTAAGAGGTGGGAGTTGCTCAACCGTCTCTACCTTAGCCTTGTCCACTTCAAATCCTCTCTCAGATATAACATGTCCGAGCACTATGCCTTGCTTAACCATGAAGTGGCACTTTTCCCAATTTAACACCAAATCTACCTCCGCACACCTCGTGAGGACCTTTTCCAAGTTTGCCAAGCAATCCATGAATGTCTTCCCATAAACAGAAAAATCATCCATGAACACCTCGACAATTTCTTTGATGAATCCCGAAAATACGGCCATCATGCAACGTTGAAAAGAGGCCGGAGCGTTGCATAGACTGAAGGGCATCCTTCTATATGCAAACATTCCGTAAGGGCATGTAAATGTTATTTTGTGTTGATCGTCCGAGTGAATGGGGATTTGCATGAACCCCGAGTACCCATCGAGAAAGCAAAAATAAGAGTGGTTTGCTAATCTCTCGAGCATCTCGTCGATGAACGGTAGAGGGAAGTGAACTTTCTTCGTCGCTTTGTTAAGCTTACGATAATCAATACACATCCGCCACCCGGCCACGGTTCTTTGCGGTATCAATTCGTTCTTCTCATTCTTCACCACGGTCAAACCTCCTTTCTTTGGTACACAATCTACCGAGCTCAGCCACTCGCTATGCGGAACCGGGTAGATGATTTCGGCATCAAGTAACTTGATGACCTCTTTCTTTACTACCTCTCGCATGGCATGAGTTAGCCTCCTTTGGTGGTCCACTACGGGCTTACATTGGTCTTCCATTGGTATGCGATGGGTGCAAAAGGCTGGGCTAATACCTTTGAGATCATTAATCGAATATCCAATCACCTTCCTATGTTTTTTCAATAAAATCAACAACTCCTCATTTTCTTCGGGGCTCAACTCGTCGCTCACGATGACTGGATAAGTTTTGTCTGGGCCCAAAAATTCATACTTTAATCCTTTGGGCAAAGGTTTAAGGTCTACTTCGTGCGCTTGTGGCTCCTCGGGTTTAATCTCTCCCATGTCTTCAAACTTTTCTTCCTCCACGCTTCCATCATGTGGTTCCAAACCTTTTGTTGCTTCTTCTAGTTCTTCATCTTGTTGATTACTAATTTGATTCTCCATCGCTCTTTGCAGCGGGTCTCTAAGGGTTTCAACAAAACAAAGGCTATCTATCTCTTCTACTTCTTCATCTTCGGGAGGAAAGGGTGTAAGGTGTTTAGATACGCGAAGAAAATTATATGTACTTTGTTCCATTAAGGTTCATTGTTACTTTGCCTTCTCCGGCATCTAACACGGCATCAACCAACTTAAGAAAGGGTCTATCTAGGATTATGTGATCATGATTACTATGGTAAGCATCAATAACAAAGAAATCGGTTGGTATACAATTTCTAGAGATTTTTACTTTCATGTTGCAAGCAATACCTTGAGGTTTGATAGTTCTACCATCTCCCATAATTAATTTCGTTGATGTTGGAGCTAAGTCTAGGTTGTGGTCTTGAACTTTATCGTAAATTTTAGAAGATAGGACACTTACTTGTGCTCCGATGTCGCATAAAGCTTTGCATTGAACTCCGTTGATTACGCAACTCAAGTGTGGTGTCATCTTCTCTTCTTTTTCGGATCCTATCGCGTAGACTTCGGCGAGGCGAGCGCATGGTGATGCTTTGGGCTTGATCCCCATGATTATCTTCACCTCGGCTATGTGTTCCAGATCCACTATGTCATCTCCAAAGAGTTTTTGGAAAATCTCACCGGTGGTTTCAAGGTCGTATGATTCTTCCGCTTTCCTTTCCGGTGGGAAATCCACTTCCAATGCTCTCGCCATCCCCTTTTGATTAGGGAACGATCTTCTCTTGTCGAATACTTCTCCGTAATCGATAGGAACCCAATCCATTGTTTCGAACTCCTTTAGTGGCTTCGCGCTTGACATGCTTCTCTTGATTGTCTCATTCGGTACGGCGAAGTCGATGCTCGGGGTAGTTCTCGACTTGATGTGTTCTTGTTCAAGCTTTTCTGTGATTGGTTCCTCTTTTGTGACTTCCGGGGTTGCCTCTTTAGAAAATTCAGCACACTTGTTCTTCCTTGAATTGTATTCCGGCTCTTCCGCAAGTCTTGTTTCCCAATCTCTTCGCATGGCAGCCGCTTTACTAATTTTTTGTAGAAGTTGGGCGGCTACCGTGAACGTTTTCTCCATGAGATCCCCACCTGCACACATTTGGACGTGTTGCATGCAACTAGGGGTTAGGGCGAAGAAAAATGTATGCATGAGTACGTCACCGGAGAAGTCGAGTCTTGGTCCTTGTTCGATCAACCCATTAAACCTATCCCAGGCTTGGTCTATCTCTTCCTCTTCTCCTTGCATGAAATTGATCACTTGCCTCCTTAGATGTTGAACCTTGCTAATTGGAAAGAACTTCTCGCAAAACTTATTTGTCAACTTGTTCCAATTGCCTTCAACTTCAAAGGACGCAAACGAGTACCATGTCTTTGCATTGCCGACAAGTGAGTAGGGAAAGAGATTCATTTGAACCATTCATCGGGGACTCCTTGGCGCACCGTGTTGCATATCATCGTGAAATGCCTTGTGTGTCTATATGGGTTCTCCGTAACCATCCCTTCAAACGGGTTTGCCGCCACCATCTCGATGATCTTGGATTTAATCTATACTTGGTCGCTTCGAGCTTCGAATCCGACTCTTGTACTTTTATGTCTTCACATCGAGGGCTAGCGTAATCTCCTAATGATTTCTCCGGTTCTTCCACGGGTTGATTGACGAACGCCATCTAGACAATAAGATAAAAACAAAAACAAAACGAAACAAGTGGTTTTCTAGATAATATATGTCAGATATAGCAAATAAAAGATAAACTAAAATATAAAACTAAGTTAAATGCAAATCAAACGATGTAATCTAGCTTGCTCCCCGGCAACGGCGCTAGAAAAGGGGCTTGTTGACGGATAAAAGACGTATCCCTCTACGATCCGCAAGCGTACGGACCCCACACCTTTTTCACCACGGGATTCCCAAGGTTCTTGTCAATCCGCGGAGCAAGGGGATTACAAGCGTTCGATATACAACGACACACTAGCCACTAAAACCCTAACTATTATTATGCTAGAAAACAACTGAACTACACTAGAGAGAACGATAAGTGATCAAGGTAGGAGACACTCGCCCATGGGTCTACGATCATGCAATCAATTAAAGACATTAAACCAATTTAATCTATCGGGGGTTGTGACCACGGTTTCGCCCTTTCCCTCCTCTGGTACTGTCACTACGCGAAGGTATTCATGACTAGACCTATGATGGACACAGCGTATTGAATGGATCCAAGGAAGCATTGAGGCCTATACTCCCTTTATGGCATGGTAGCTAACCTTAAGCATTAAAGTATATTCAACACAACATGATAGATAGATAATCCGACAAAGTATGATTACATCTCAAGATCGATTACAACCCATGGACGAATAAGGAGATTACCCCATCAAAGTGCTGGACATAGCACCGTTGATCATGGTTTCCCTTCCGACGGTGTCTTCCTTCTTCTCCACGAGAGGGTGCTTCCTTCGAGGTGGTTGATCTCCCTCCGGAGATCCTCCTCCTCTCTCTAGCTTGTGGATGTCCACCTGGTGCGAATGGCTCTCTCCCTCCCGAATGGCGGTGCCTCCAGTGTTTGAGGGTTGAAGATCCTTCGTGTGCAAGGAAAGGGGGGCCGAACCGACCACAGGGGTGGGCTGGGCTGGCGGGCCTGGGCCGACCGGCCCAGGCCCATCTCGGCCCGGCTCGGTCGCCCCTTCGCTCCCGTGGGTCCTCAGGTGATTATGCACTTTTCCCCCTCCACTTGCATGATTTTGACGATGTCATCCTCGCGTCCAAGATGGAGGTTCTCTTCGCATGAAGTTCGGTCTTTTACGCTTCAATCCCCGGGGGTGTTCCTTTGTAACACTTTGGTCATTGCCACCATTGGAAGTGATTTCATCAAGCTCATGAACACGAACAAGACTCCGTAAATGCTCTTTTGAACTTGTTGTGAATCCGTCCTAGCGGGAGGGACGGTCAGACCGATCTAGAGGGCAGTCAGACCGATCTAGAGGGACGGTCAGACCGGCCCTGCCCAGAGGGGGACACTTAGGCCGGCATGTCTAGGCAGTCAGACCCCCCAGACTTCTGGGTGATTTGGTTTTCGATGCGGCGATGCAAATGGTTTCAATTCTAGTGGTCATGGTACTAGTGGTTTGTGTGGTGAGTCTGGTGGTGTTTTGTTTGCTAGACGTTTTCCTCCTCGTGGTCAATACGAGTCTAGGAGAGGTCACAACTTTGAGTTGGAGAGGAACTATGTGTAAAGCCCTGGATTTTCAGTTAGGAAAATCCGAATCCCTGTACCCTTGTGATAGTCCATGGATCAGTGGCTATCACGTATAGAATGTATCACAGACGGTAAATCACAACCATACATCGCATCACATAAATATCATTACAAAATTTATTACAAGTCCATTATGGAGTACAACATTAAAAGCCTCTTGGCTGAATCAGAGTGAAAAGTCTACGTAGCGGTAGCTAGCATCCTAGAAGAGTCTCCATCTTTTATTGTTCTCGCCCACAGGCATCCTTGAGCACAGCGACGCATCCCTCAATCGTACCACCCATCGGTGTAGTTGTCGTAGTCAGACTCGTACCCTGCACACCCAAAGTCTATCCCCAAGGAATGGTATAGGTCCACATCACCAATTGTATGCACCTTTAAGTGGCCTAACTCTAAAGGGTAAGAAAAGCGACAATGTAGAGGCTCAGGTTTCCTATGCAGCAGCAGTAGCAAAGCAATACAAGATATCTCCATCAAGAATCCCAACCCATTCTCTTAATACAACTCGGAAACACCTGGTACCCTAGGGCCCTGTCTCCACATCCCACTCCATCTAGGATTTATGTGAAAACTTACTCTCCTCACACCTTAATGATTGCAATCAGATCCGTGAGGTAGAGGGAGCAACTCTCCTCTCCCCGACTGCAACCACGGCTCACCACACACTCAGCTAACGTAGAAATCCCAAAACCTGAGAACCAACAATCCACTAGACTTGTCCATGACCGAGGACACGGCTATATGTATAGATTGAACAACCCTGCAGAGCGTGTACATCTGGACCCAACTCGGAATGGCACCCGGTCAGTGTACGACCGACCGAACCAATCCTACCGCACGAACTCTCGGTAGTTACAGTTCCATCCTGCATTTGGGCCTCAAAGCAATCCCTCGCAAAAAAAGATTGCACCAGAACTGTGAAATGCTCCTGTGTATCCACACGGGAGTCGCACTGAGAGAAGGTGGGCTCACTCCCACTTCTCCCATACTGAAACCCCACTTTCCTACTGGCAGGTATGTCACTGCACTTGCCGACCTCAACCTGCCCCTAACCACAATCTCGGCGAGCTAGCTTGTACAAAAAGTCCCGTGAAGCGGTTGGCCTACTCGGTTTCATACCAGGGCGAGCTCATGTCCTCCAAGCGTAAAGTAAAACCCCAACACATGTGCTCCCAAAACTGTAAGAGAGGGAATGCACTGAGGAGTGCACCCCCATCCCCGATCCCAAATTGGTTGTTTCGAGCTCACCCCCACTAAAGTACCCCAAATGCCTTCTCCTACTGGTTTTTACCGCACACATACCAAGAACAACTATACCACCCAACACATGCATCGCGAAGCTCAGCATATATACACACTTATATAATATAGTAGTAGTAGTAGTAGTGATGAGGACATGACACCCATGCATATGACCATGGCTGGTGCATGGAATGGAGTAGAAGAACTCTAGCAAGGGTGTCCAAGTGGAAGAGGAGGCACAAAGCTAACCCGGTTCGAGTCCCTAAGGTGGACGCCCAAAGTAATTCAAGTTCGAGCCTAGTTTGGAGTCCAGGAACAGTGTGCAATAAAACAGACGTGCAGGTCCCATACTAAGTTGTATTTGGAAGTTCTATATATGGTTGCAAACAAAATTTCATGGAGCTTCCAATGGCACTGGTCTCAAGCCCAAATTCGTCCTGAGTCAACCGGAATCACCGAAACAAGTTAACGTCTAGAATCTGCCAAGATTCTGCGTGGCCAGTTTGTTGGGCTTTAGGCCTAGGTTGTGGGTGCCCCACCCTAGGACGCCCCAACCTAGGATGACGCCCCTCCTCATATACTCAGTAGCCGCCGCCATAGAAACATGAGTTTGTTTTACAAGTTAGCTTTAGCTACAACCAAACAGCCGCATAGCGCTGCTTTTGTGTATTGCTGACTCCACCTTCGAGTGATAGTAAGATTGTTCGCCTCTTTTTATTTGTTTGTTCTTCGATTGTGTGCAGGAAACGATATTCGTGATCAGGCTAACTTTTCACCAGCAAGGTAGGTAACCACAGAGAGTTGGTTTAGCAATTGCATTGGCACATCGGGCTTGCTCGTCGTAGTCGGATCGTGAGGGTCTACTTCCGCCGAATCGAATTTACCTGCAGTCACCGAAAGATCGGGCACGGGATAAATAAAGAAGCTATGCATAGTCAGATCGTGAGGGTCTACTTACGCCGAATCGAATTTATCTCCACTCACCGAAGATTGGGCACAGGATAAATAAAGAAGGCTATGCAAGCTTCATCATCATGCAATTTAAGTAAAGCGCTAGCATACTACATAGCAATGCCTAATAGGTACTCAGAATCAGTTGAGCGTGAACCATCAGTCGGGTAGTCATCGGCGACATAGTCGTCAGTGTAGTCGAACTCCGAGCTCAGCTCCCCGGCTCCAGTTGCTCCTATTATCATGTAAATAAAATAGAGACGTGTCCAATTTGCAATTAACTCCATATGAAAAGCAATTAAGAGCCAAAAGAGAGCAATCACTAGGCTATCGCGGAGTTTAATAGTTTAGAAGAGTACCGGAAAAGGTTTCACATTTTTTGGAGCTAAAATGGATTTACTAGAATTTTCCAAAGATAAAATACATTTCTAAAAATGAAATACGCATTCACAATATAGATAACTGTACCTGTATATAGGCTGACTCTAGCTAGCTCTAATCTATCTATAAGCTGGCTGCAAGCTAGCTCTTGGTGCCGACTTGGCTGCCACATAGACATCTATTAGCTAGCTCTTTCCACACATGGCTGCCCGTGTGGATGGGTGCATGGGATCCGAAGGGATCCGGTGTGGCTTGGCAGGACGCAGGTCGCGGTGTGGTGCAGTAGTGATTCGTCAGCCGCACGGGATCCATTGGATCACTGTGGTTCGGTGCGGTGCGGCTAACGTGTAACACCCTAGTTTGGAATTTGGCTAGCATTTATAATTTTTTTAAATTTTGTTAGAATTAAATAGAGAGTGTGTGCAATCTTTTCAAAATAAATGATATTTTCTAAATTTAATTAATGAATAGGTTATAAATATTTGATTGTTGCATTCATGCTGCAAATGCATAGTGTTTATTTGCGTGAAAAAATGAATTTGAGTTTTGAAACTCGAATAGGTTCGTGTACCGTTTAATCCCTGTATCCCTCTAACCATCCTCTCTAAATCTCTAATCTCTTTGGGCCTAAAACCTTTTACCCAACCCAGCACATACCTCTTCATCTCTCTACACTTATGTTCTCTCTTTTCTCTCTAAAACCATCCTCTCCCTTCCCCTTGTCGATCTCTAGCTCACCGGCCCAAGACCCGGCTCGAACCCAAGCCACAGCGGCCCAGCTTGGCCCGCCGTACCCCTCCCTCCTCTCTCTCACTGTTGAACCGGTCCCACGCGTCATCCCCTGTACCACCTTTCTCTCCCTCCTTTCCTTCTTCTCACCCTCCAACAACTTTCATCAAGGACACATGCAAAGGACAAGCATGGGGGGCACCTGAGGCCTTGTTTTGCAGGAATATCATGGAGGCATGTGAGGCAAGGGAGCATGGAGGTGACTCAAAGTGAAATCATCAAGTAGAAGGAGCGGTAATGCAAGCAAAGGAGTGGATGAGAACGTTTGGAAGGTGCAACCTCGTGAAGCACGCGGTCACGAAGCAACGAAGCAAGCATGAGCGCACTGGAGAAGAACCAAGCCAGGAGGAGCAGAGAGGCCCCTAGGCCGGTCAGACCAGGCCGGCCCACCTACCCCCTTCGAAAGCCCCCCGGTGCCCGTCTTCCTCTGGTAAGTCACTTGCCAAGTTCCTTGTTTGTGTGCTCAAGTGTGTAGTCCAGAACCACCTTAGACTTAGCCAGCCACTTCGAGTTTGTTTCGTCCAACAAAATCCATCCTAATTCCACTCAAAGTCCATACTCCAAATAATATATGTGTACTTTGTTACCAGTTGAAAACCCCGAATATATACTTGTGAGAGAGAGAGTGCAGCAACCATGTGGAAGAAGGCTACAAGTCTTTTCACCAAGAAGAAGGGATCATCGTCGTCCAAGCCATCAACAACTTCTTAAAGGAGGCACTTGGTTTCCGAGTCTCCTCGAAGTATGGAGGAGGACACGGCACCGCCGAGGAGGAACGATACTCTTATCCTCGGTGGGATGAGGGCCACACGAAGCTCGTCTATGAGGTTCACCAAATCTCAAGGACGTACGGAGGAGCTGCCCGTCCCACCTCATCGCTCGACACGATCATCCGTTCCACCTCCATACGCTCCGCGATATTTCGAGTTGGGTTTATCATCACGACGGAAAAGGAGGAGAAGAAGCTCACTCATCTTGAGAAGAGGCCTGTGATAAACTTCGACTTCGACGAATAAGCTATCCAAGTGTTGGGTTTTCATACGGATATTTACTACATGTTGGGACACCGACGTTGGGTGCAATTCTCCAACAGAGTGTCGACAAACACCCACAAGTAATTCACCTTGTAAATTCTCATGACCATGGCGCTTATCCTTTATGAAGGTGTGCCAAGTCTCTCATTCCGTTTGGAGGGAGTTGAACAAGTGGTTCCCTATGAGTGTATTAGGGATTTACTCGGTTTTCAAAAGGGAACCCGGAACAAGTGTATGTGCATGGAGGCACATGGGAAGGTTTTTGGAGTATGATCGCGGGAGAAGCTCACTAGCAAAGAAATTCTATCCGGAACCCCATCATCTAAGTGTTTCACTCATGGATGTTCAAAAGGATTTTGGGGAGAATGAGAGAGACAAAGATAACAAACACGAAGTTGAATTAGCTTTACTCGTCTTTGATTGCCACGCAGCCAATCGACCCCACTAACCTTATGATCAACCAGTGGTGTTGTGAAGCAACATCGATTCGGGAGATATTGGTTCGGGGTGTTACCTCTCTGTGTTGGCTATCTCTTTGAGACCGGAAATTCCAAGACACCCGGAGCATCTCCTAGCTGGGACTTCCCTCAGATTTGAGTATATGAAGCAAGGCAAGTACATAAGTGGAGATGAGAGATGAGGCTTCAAAGTGGACAAGGTGAATTTTCCCTTCCGGATGGGAGATTAAGACTTTTTCTTTAAGGGAAAGAAAATTGGTTAGAGGAAGGACTTCTCGTGCTGGCGAAGAAAAATAAAAGAGGAAGGATTATAGGAGAAGGTTCTTCCATGGCCCAAGAAGTAGGTGTGCAACAAAATTATGTACCACCATTTGGAGGAATTCTAGCGATGCCAAATTACTGTGGTGGTGTACCAATCCAAGCATGGGGGAGTGGTGCAGCCATACCCCCACTAAATTTTGCTGTGCCCAACATAGCCTTTGCGAAGCCATATGCATATCTTCCTCAACCACAACAAAGTGTGGCCATCATTGGAGGATACGCTGCAAGAAACATGCAAAATATCGCATCCATCCACACTAATGAAAACCAAGTGGGTGAAGGAATTGCAAACATCGCTTATGAGATTGGACGCCTTCACTTAGCACCGCCGAGACAATTCATAGGAGGAGAGGTGCAATCCTATTATGAGAAAGGGTACAACAACCAAGACTATCAATATCAACCACTGGCGGAAGATTAGAGAGAGGAGGAGCTTTATTTATCTTTCCTTTTTCCCTTTTTTTCTTTAATTTTCAGCTTGTATGCGCCTATGTACGCATCGTATTTTCAGTTTTTACTTTAAATTTTCAGCATGTGTGTTAGTTTTTATTTTTCATCATGAATAAAGTCACCACCTTGTTTTACCTGTGGCAAAGATACAAAGTTTGTGCCATGATGATAAATGATGATAGTTGCCACTTGGTTTATCTTTGTACTTTGTTTTATTCATGATTAAGCTAATGCTCTCTAAAAATACAAATCTGAAATTATCTAAGTGGTAGCTTAATCTTTAGCGGAGGTTATGACAAAAATAAAGACCCATAGTGTCTTATGTGCTCTCAAGTTTTAGATGGACTAAAGATGATTTATTTCTATTCTTAAAAGTAATGATAACCTTGTCATAAATACCACTTGCATGTTGCTTTACCTATCCAGAGCCATATAAATATTTGAGTGCAAAAACATAGTATACAAGGATTATTTTTAGGTGAGTTATTTCACGCCTTGATTTCTCTGGCTCGAGACTAAGAAGCTGGTCATTCCGTTTTTGCGTATCTATCTTTTTCTAGCCTTTTTATCCGTGCATTGTGTATCCCCACATCGGAGATTTCACAAACCTCACTGGATATCCACCCTTAAAAACAAATATCATCTTTTGTGTTTACCTCCTTGACCACAACCTATCATTGAGTATGGATCGTCAATTCAAGGAAGATCGCAAGGTGGTGTCAAGATTGAAGATTTCAAAATATCTCTCCAAAGGAAAAATATTTCTAGTACCTACCTTTTCTCTATTACCTCTTTGCCCGAGGACGAGCAAACATCTAAGCATGGGGGAGGAGGTAGGTACAATGCAATTTTAGAGTTCAAGGGGAGCAAATAAAAAAGAAAAAAAAGAAAGAAAAAGGAAAAAGGTGAGTATAAAGAAAAAATGAGTATGTATGATATAAAATAAAATAAAGTGAACTCCCCGGTTCTCTAAAATGCATTAGGAATTTCAAGGTTTCAACATTTAAAAGATCCAAACTCATTTTTCAACCATGTGCAATCCGATAACGAGGACTTCCTTTGTGCCTCGGGATCACTCTTTGCCATTTGCACGTCCACCTATCTCAAAGTGTGTGTATTTTTCTCTCCCCCTCCTTGATATAACATTATTTTCCAATGACTTTTTTGACGAGTCTTGGTAAGACCATGAGAAGCTTGTCTTGTTTTTACAACATCTCATTTATAATACTTTGGTAGGACTAAACTTTCCCAAAGAGCTCCATATAAAGCGTACCACTTATCTGTTATGGGAGGGAAAGGAGTAGAATAAATAGGCTTGAGAGACAAGATGAGATGAGAGTTCATGAACAAGATGCAAGGCGATTTAAATTTTTGAACTTGGTTTAGCTCTTTTTCATCTAGTTTTTTATTTTCCAAAATTTCTCAGATCCATTTGAATTTTGGGAGCATGTTAATACTTGTGCGATAAGCTTAATTAATAATCTACCCTCCGTAGGGATGAAGGCTAGTACATTATAAAACTTTAACGAACTAAACTTTTGAGAGCATTATGTTTTCTCGTGTATGATCAAGTGCAAGGTTTAAACAATGAAGGGAAACGATGATATCCATCGAAGGTTACTCGAGGACGAGCAAGGTTTAAGCATGGGGGAGATGTTGACGGTGAATTTCCTTCAACCTAGCCATGAGTTTACCTTCGGTGTTGGCATAAATTTTATATCTTATCCATTGGTACTAACCCCCTTGGTATTACAAGTTCGTTTGTGCATGTCGGTTTTGGAGTTTAGTGTTTATGCAGGATTTTAGTGTTGAAAGCAACACTTCCGAGATAAGTTAATTAAGCACCTCCTTGAAGCCTGGTACAAGTCATGCAATGAAGTAAACATGACTCCAAGCCCAAGGACCAAACCGAGAAGATGGAAAACTTTGAGGACCTAGTCAGAAAATTGCCGAATCTTGCGTGACAAGGAGCTTCATCTAAACCGCAGAGAAACTGACGACAAGGGCCCACATGCAGAAGGGGGAAGACTCTAGAAGACTCGGGAAGCAACACAGGGCAAAGGAGGCCGCGGGCTGGGCCGAAGTGGGCCTGTGTTGACGGATAAAAGACGTATACCTCTACGATCCGCAAGCGTACGGACCTCACACCTTTTTCACCACGGGATTCCCAAGGTTCTTGTCAATCCGCGGAGCAAGGGTATTACAAGCGTTCGACCTACCTTTACACTCTAGCTACTCAAACCCTAACTATGATTAAACTAGAAAACAACTAAACTACACTAGAGAGAATGATTAAGCAATCAAGATAAAAGACACTCGCCCATGGGTCTACGATACTAGATCATGCAATCGCTTAAAGACATGAAAACCAATCTAATCTATCGAGGGTTGTGACCACGGTTTCGCCCTTTCCCTCCTCTCGTACTGTCACTACGCGAAGGTATTCGTGACTAGACCTATGATGGACACGGCGTATTGAATGGATCCAAGGAAGCATTGAAGCTCTACTCCCTTTACGGCATGGTAGCTAACCTTAAGCATTAAATTATATTCAACACAAGATGATAGATAGATAATCCGACCAAGTACGATTACATCTCAAGATTGATTACAACCCATGGACGGATAAGGAGATTACCCCATCAAGGTGCTAGACATAGCACCATTGATCGTTTCCCTTCCGACGGTGTCTTCTTCTCCACTTGTGGGTGCTTCCTTCGAGGTGGTTGATCTCCCTCCGGTGATCTCCCTCCTCTCTCTCTAGCTTGTGGATGGCCTCCTGGTGCGAATGGCTCTCTCCCTGTCGAATGGCGGCCTCCAGTGTTTTAGGGTTGAAGATCCTTCGGGTGCAAGGAAAGGGGGGCCGAACCGACCCCTGGAGTGGGCTGGGCCGGCCGGCCTGGCCCGACCGGCCCAGGCCCATCTCGGCCCGGTTCAGTCGCCCCTTCGCTCCCGTGGGTCCTCAGGTGATTATGCACTTTGCCCCTCCATTTGCATGATTTTGACGATGTCATCCTCACGTCCAAGATGGAGGTTCTCTGCGCATGAAGTTCGGTCTTTTATGCTTCAATCCCCGGGGGTGTTCCTCGTAGCACTTCGGTCCTTGCCACCATTGGAAGTGATTTCATCAAGCTCATGAACATGAACAAGACTCCGTAAATGCTCCTTTGAACTTGTTGCGAATCCGTCCTTTATGTCCATGTTTTCCTACATAAACATAATACTTCCAAATGCATGCACATAGATGAACTTGTTATATGATTAGTATGCCTAGTGGCGGGTTAGTTCCATAATCAAATCCAAACCAAAGTGTAATGAACATGCTTCGTGTACCAAAATACACTGTCAACACTAGGCCGGCCGGCTCAGCCCACTTCGAGGCCCAGTCGCCCCCTTTGACCTAGCTTCCTCTCGGGCTATTTATAGTCCCCTGACCGAGAGCCACGAGAGAATCAATTCGTCATCCGCCGACGAGGAGCAGAGAAGCTAGAGGGACACCATCTTGGAGAGGAGGGTCGTGCTAGTTTTCTAGGGTCTCCCTAGCCGACGTGGGAACCTTGCATGGAAGACCACGTCGGAGCTCCGGAGCAAGGATCAAGATCGTGGTAGGATCCCGGTGGTGATCTTGTTCATGTAATCATTCAAGGTGAAGTTTTATAGTGAATCCGATTTCTAGTGATCAAGTGCCTTCTCGATGATTTTGTTCTCCATTGGTTTTGCTTCTTCCCCAATCTATACTTAAGATAGATTGCATAGGGTGCTCTTGTAGCTGCGGTGGCTAGAGGTGCATACCGGACCGACCAAGTGATTTCAACTTGTTCTTATCGAACTCGCCCTAGGCTAACCCGCACGAATAGGGGTGCGTTGTGACAGAACAGTGGCTCCAAAAGCGTGGGTGTCTTCGGAATCGGAACGAAGGCCACGATTTAAAGATGCTTTTAATAAGATTCACTTTTCTATCTTCATCTATCTTGTTTGGAGCTACAACATAAGTATGATCTAGACTATCTACATCGGTTATCTCTTTGCTTTCTCTCGCTACCTCTTGAGTTAGTAGATTAGATTAGATTAGATGTGTTTTCTTGATGATCTCTTAGATTAGATACATCTTGGTTCTTCAAAAGATAGCTTTTCTTTCTTTACTAGATTGAATCCTTGCGTTGCACATTGTTCCATGGATCCGATACCTTGGGTTCTCACAATTAAGGGAAGAAGGGTGCCTTGACTACGACGGGGGATTTGTCCGCTTGCAAATGCATATGAAGTTTGATATGAATATACACCGTCAACAGAGCCACCGTCCTGTCACAACGCACTCTTATTCGTGCGGGTTAGCGTAGGGTGAGTGCAAGAAGAACAAGTTGAAAACGCTCGGTAGATCGGGTATGCACCTCTAGCCACCATGACTACAAGAGCAACCTAAGCAATCTAGCTATAGACTAGATTAGGGAAGAAGCAAACCCAAGCAAAGACAAAGTCGTAGAGAAAGAACATGATCGCTAGAAATCGGACTCAATCTTGCAAATTCAACACGAGAGTATAACACATGGATAAGATCACCACCGGGATCGTACCTTGATCTTGATCCTAGCTCCGAGAACTCCGACATGGTCTTCCATGCAAGGTTCCCACGTCGGCTAGGGGAACCCTAGTCAACCATCTCAACCCTCTCCTCTCCGGAACGGTGTCCCTCTCTTCTCTGCTCCTTAGTGGCGGATGATGAATGTATATTTTTGTGGCTCTCGGCTAGGGGGCTATAAATAGCCCAAGAGGCAGCTAGGTCAAAAGGGGCGTTGAACCGGGCCCGGAATGGGCTAGGCCGGTCGGCCCAGGCCGGCCGGCCCAGGCCTGTTTCGGCTCGGTTCGGCCCCGGTTTCCTCCAAGCTTGCTTCTCGCGTGATTCCTTATTTCTGTGCACTTGCATGTGGGCCTTTGACATTATTTCCTTTGCGGTTAAGGCTTGAATCTTGCTATCCAAGCTTTGTCGTTTCCTTGTTGAGTCCCTGAAGATTTGCATGTTGATGCTTCAGTCCTCAGGTCATTTGGAGTCATGTTCATCGCGTGTCTTGACTCTTGTCGGGCTTCATGATCTTCTTTCAAAGAGCTTGATGAACTTATCTCGAAAGTCTCCTCTTTAGCGTAGATTTCCTGCGTAAACAATAAACTCAAAAATCGACATGCAAGAGTGAACTTGTTATATATGGGGGGTTAGTTCCAGTGGTTAGAATAATAAATCAATGCCAACATTAAAGGTAAACTCATGGCTAGGTTGACGGAAATTCACCGTCAACATCTCCCCCATGCTTAAACCTTGCTCGTCCTCGAGTAAGCCTTTAATGAATATCAGTGTTGCCTTTCATTGCTTTATACCCTGCACTTGATCATATATGAGAAAAAATAATGCTCTCAAGGATTTAATAATTAATGTTCCATAATGTACTAGCCTTCATCCTTATGGAGGGTGATATTAATTCAAGCACTTCCCACGAGTAATTACCTCATGGTCCCAAATTTCAAATGAATCTTCGAAATTTTGAAATTAAGAGTGAGATGAAGAAAAAGAGCTAAACCAAGTTCAAAAATAAACTTCCTTGCATCTTGCTCTTGTACTCTCATCTCATCTTGTCTCTCAAAGCCTATTCATTCTACTCCTTTCCTCTCTCAATATATATAGTGGAAGGCTTTATATGGAGCTATATGGGAAAAGTTTAGTCCTACTAAGATATTATAAATGAGATGTTGTCAAAACAAGAAAAGCTTCTAATGGTCTTACCGAGACTCATCAAACAGGTCATTGGAAAATAATGTTATATCAAGTAGGGGAAGAGAAAAATACACACTTTGAGATAGGTGGACATGTGCAAATGGTAAAGAGTGATCCCGAGGCACAAAGGAAGCCCTCGTTATCGGATTGCACATGGTTGGAAAGATGAGTTTGGATCTTAAATCTTGAATCTTTTGAGATTCCTAATGCACTTTAGAGAACCGAGGAGTTCACTTTATTTTATTTTTATAGACTCATATATTTTTCTTTTCTCATACATATTTTTTCTTTATCTCTTTTTTTCTTTTCTTTATGCTCATTTTTTTTCTTATTTCATCATTTTTTATTTGCTCCCCTCAAACTCTAAATTGCATTGTACCTACCTCCTCCCCCATGCTTAGCGTTTGCTCGTCCTCGGGCAAAGAGGTGATAGAGATAATGTAGGTACTAGAAATATTTTTCCTTTGGAGAGATACTTGAAATATTCAACCTTGGCACCATCTTGCGATCTTTCTTGAATTGACGATCCATACTCAATGATAGGTTATGGTAAAGGAAGTAAACACAAAAGATGATATTTTTGGTTTTAAGGGTGGATATCCGGCGAGGTTTGTGAAATCTCCGATGTGGGGATACACAATGCACGGATAGAAAGGCTAGCAAAAAGATAGATATGCAAAAACGGAATGACCAGCTTCTTAGTCTCGGTCCAGAGAAATCAAGGCCTGAAATAACTCACCCAAAAATAATTCTTGTATAATAAGGTTTATGCACTCAATATATATATATATAGGTAATGTATATTCAACAGCCTGGCCGTTAAATAAATTTCAACATCCTCACGGTGTGATGGCTCCTCCGTTATCCTAACTAGAAATTACTCCACAGTAAAATGCTTCCAATATATACTCCAAAAATCAATTGCATGGACCAATAATTATGTGTACATGCATGAACACATATTAACAAAATACTCAAGACCATGTTAATTGACGTTATTAAAGCAATAATTACAAGTTTGGAAATTTGCAGCTATAAATATGTAGTCCATCGTTCCAAGCCAATCAAACCTGATTACATATGCTGCTTGTGTCCAGCAAGACTGTCATCATCTACTAGTATTGAATGTTGTAAGCCCGGTAGATCACGTCATTTCTTATTCCTCTGGAGCCACACTGTCGGCATTCTTCTAGTCACACCGCAAGCTGGCCATCATCGCAGTGACCCATGTCATGGGCCTAGACAACGGGCTCCTCCGTGTGTGTGGTACTAACATGCTAACATGTCGATCGTCCATTTAGGTCATTTTTTTCTTGTGGTGTTGGAGTTTTCTTCTCTTTTGCATTTTTGAAATATTGGTGGTTCTTGCTGTAATCTGTGCGCTTTGAGGTCTCGTCAAGTTGCTTGGTTGTAATCAAGCATTTGAGGAGGAGCAAATCTATCACGATTATAGAAAAATATTTCAATCCGAGGAATAATACTAAGAAGAAAACACTATGACAGACATTTACTACTAGTGACTCCGGTAGTAATATTAATTCAATATAGAAATAATTACTCCAACATAGACCCTAATTTTATGTTCTTTTAAATTCTTCCTCTGATTTTAAATGATTACTCCTTGTTTATGTGGCAACTTTCTTCGTTTGTCTATGTAAAGCTAGTTCTAAAAAACATCTCTTGTTCTACATGACGATTACCCCACCCTAAAATCACGTTGTGTGATTCATGCATACAAAGGCTATCTTTCTCACTGACGAACGCGTGCGTATATGTTGCTAGTGAAAATGTTCATGCAATCTCACAATGCTAGTAGTCGGCAACTATACAAGGATTTTACAAGTGTACAGGCACCCATTCAGGTTTCAAGGTCCCCTAATAAACTGTAAGGGTGTACAAGCGCCATGCAAATTATCTCTTTAAATTTGTAAGTACTGCTCAAAACCTATACTTCTCCAAACCAACTATAGCACACTTATATATAAAGTTACAACTGTATTGGTAAGAATAACTTATAAACACACAAAATGATTATAGTTCAAGGATATACTTTTCAAATAAACTTATAGTACTTCTGGAACCTTTAGGGTGGTAAAAAGTAACCAAATGTAAACTACAAGCAAGGCTCATGTACAAAAGCAAATGCATTTGTGTTTCATATATAAATATTACTACACCCTATAATCACGTGTCAAATTTATTTCATCCTCTCCCGATACAAATGCACATTACTCTCAAAAAATCTTGCTCACACTAATAGGCACCCATGCAAGTTTCAATGCCCCTGAAATCCCTCTCTTGATGCAATGTTAGGTTAACCACAATGGAGATTATATGCATGCTAATTTTTTTCATGCGGCTGCAGTACTCATGGACCAAATAGTATTTTATTACAACTATGGATTGTTGGTGTCTATTGGCATTCAAAAGAAGTGATTAGCCATATAGTTAAGGAATAATTATTAAGACCGTATACTATACACAAGAAATAAATTTTAAGAAATGAAAGTAATTTGTCAACCAAATGAGTAGTAATTACCTACAATGAGATAATTTTCACTGCCATACTCAAGCATGAAGCTTTTAGTGCTTCCTCTTCTGGCACCATGCACACTGGCACAAAGCTATGCTTGCATGCATAATACTGGATACCTGCATCTGGTATTTTGGTTGAAGCATATGCATTGTTCGGCCACAATACATCGATAGGAAATCATGCATAGGGGGTTAATCTTCGCAAGTAGAATAGAAAAATAATGAGGCAGCGAAGAATCCTCCGTACGTTAAGGTCTGTGCTTGTAATTAGTCGGTGCAAATAAAGGACCTAAAGATGATTTTACTACCGGGTTGTAATTGACGAAAATACCCAACATCCATGCCACTAGTAGGGGAGAGATTACTTTGCCTTCACTCTCTAATCACATACTAGTCGTCCAATCGATTTGACTCGAGGGCCAAAGGGAGTAAATTTGGGATGTACGCGATTGAGTTTTGCTGAAGAACCAACACGCCCGGAAGCACTACAGACGTGTATCAGGTTCAATCTCTCGTGAAGGTAAACAAATGAGTTGCTTAATCATAGAGGAGAAGAGTTTTATTTTCTCATATGGAAACGAGTAAAACACAAAGGTAGAGAGCCTCACCAGAGCTCCGATCACGTGGTATTTTTTACTAATATGGAGCAGAAATTAGTAATTATATGTCAATCAGTACCTTGTCAAGCTGCATTAAATATTATTCATGTTGCTCCCTAAAATCTCTCTTGTTTAAAGCTCTCATCACGCACATGAATGTGTTAATTGTCTCTAAAATCTCTCATATTAAGCATTACTGTATTAGTCAACACTACATGTATGTAACTAATTGTGCTTAATAAGTCCGTCTATCAGCTGCTGCAATTGCGCATTGCTCGCATGCCTTCAAACATAATTTGCCCTCTGTAGCATCTTCGACCTATCAAACTAACCAGAACATGAAAAGTTAAAACCTCGTCAATCGCTAGTACCATCTCCATCCTCTAGGCCATCCCGTGCATCGCAGCCTCTATCCACTGCCAGCTCAGGTCCAGGAGAACCCCCTCATCTCTGCTGCATAGCATCCACACTACCACGCCACCCTTGGTCTACTCCAGAGCCCATGGATTTAGATCTTGGGGCAGAAAATTATATCCAAAGAAAATGGAGACCAACGAACATCTCGAAAATTTCTTCCACACAACGGCGGCCCTTTGCAATCGGTGGCTTAGCGGCATCCTCCTCCACGTACGGCTGCACCTCCTAGGTAGTAACGACTGTGGCTCCCTTCGATGGGCAGCTGCTGCACCCAATGGGGGACGGTGCTATAAAAATCAGTCTCGTTCCTACAAACCCATCAATATTTATCAACCCAAATCGAAAACAGATGCAAAACACTCACCCAACTAATTGTTTACTATTCGATGATGTAAATAGAGTAATTATGTAATTACCAAGGATCACCAGAGCTCCGCCATAGCGCCGCCTACACATCCCATGTGATTAATCACGAAACACAAAAGACGGATGCGAAAAAGTACTTGAGATCCATTTTTACTACTCCGAATTGAAAAGGAATAATTAAATGATTACTATGGCTCACTTGACCTCCGTCAGCCTGGACGATGCGCGCTCAATATTATTCACCATGCAGCGTGGTGAATAGCCTCGTCCTATATATATATGGCTTTGGATAGGTAGAGCAAAATGCAAGTAGCATTAGTGACAAGGTTAGCATATATATTTTTTAAGAACAAATCATATTTAACACATCCAAAAATTGAGAGCATGAAAATAACACTATGGATCTTATTTTTATCATAACCTCCACAAAAGATTAAGCTAGAATTTAATTAATTTAAAATTCATATTAAAGAGAGCATTAGCTTAATCATGCATAAAACAAGTACAAAAGTTGAGCAATTTGGCAATTTTTCATCAGATATTATCATGGTATCAACTTAATATTTTTACCAAAGGTTGATCAAGGTGGGAAACTTTATTCATGGTGATCTTAAACTAACTCTACTATTATCACGCATGCTGAAAATAAATAAAAACAGAAAATGCTAGACATATATAAACTTGCACAAAAGCTGAAAATAAAGAAAAGGAAAAAGGAGAAAATCGAACCGGTTTTGAAAGCATTATTATTTTCTTCTCTCCCCCCTTCTTCTTTTATTTTTTGGTGGTTGATATTGATGTTCCGGCGCATTGTATCCTTGCTTGTTTTGTGATTGCACCGGTCCTCCTCTAAATTGCTCCAATGGTGAAGGCGACCAATTTGATAGGCAATGTTTGTGGTTCCTTCTTCTTGCATTTGTTAGATAGAGCGTCATGAAAACTTTGTGAGGAACATGTATGGTGGAGGATGTGGTGGCGGCATGGCTGCCCACTCCCCCATGCTTTGCATTTGACATACTTCTTTCATATGGTGGTGGCATTGGAATCCTTCCATGGTTGTTTATTAGCTTCATGCGCAGCCCCTCCTTCGTCTTGGGCTACGGAGGATGATCCCTCTTACACAATTTTCCTTTTTAATCTTTTTCGTCGGTACAAGAAATTCTTCCTCTAACCAAATTTTGTCTCCCTTCAACAAATAAATTCAGCCCCATGCTGGAAAGAGGAATATTTACTTTCACCAACTTCTACCTTCTCCCCTCATCTCCACTTTCCTTGCTTCATGTACTTGATCCCAAAGAAATCCCGACAAGGAGAAAGTTTGGGTTCCTTGCAATCTTCTCTCAAAATCATTCCCCGAAAAATCCTTCTAACATTTTTTTTTCTTGGACATCAACTTGCTTCGGGCTTCCTTCTTGTAACCGTGTAGTTCTCCAATATATCCATAAGGAACTAGTTGCTCTTCATCTTCAAGGCGGAATGAGAGGCACGACACTCCTTCATTAATGACTGGTGCTAATGTCATAACAACATTTGAATCAAGCTCCTTGTGAGTATTCACACCAACTCCATAAAAAATCGCACTCATGCAAGGTTGCTCGAGATTTCATATCCGAGTAGAATCCAACACTTGGAGGGTGTTGTCATCGAAGTCAAAATTTGGCACAAGCCTCTTCTCAAGACGAACACGCCTCTTCTCCTCCTCCTCTGTCTTTATGATGAATCCATAGGGACGCCTTGGAGTGTATGGTTGTGGAGCGGATGAACGAGTTGAGCATAATGGTGGAACTGGTGGCTCCTTCGTGTGTCCTCGCGGCTCGGTGTATCACATGGATGTACTCCTCATGCCACCGAGGGGTAGCGTGTCGCTCCTCGGTGGTGCCGCATCTTCCTCCATAATTCGTGGAGACTAGGAGACCGAGTGCCTCCTCGAAGAGCTCGATGATGGCGCCTTTGATGATCGTGTATTCTTGGTGCAGAAATTGGTGGCCATCTTCCATATTGTTGTTGCACTAACTCACAATGAGTGCACCAGGGGTTGCTTGCCGGTTGGAAAACACACAAGGGAAGTATATGGAGTGATGGGAATTATAGTGAATTTTCTTTATTATTATTGTTGGAGTGAGGTGCACAAGTTAGGGTGGATATTATCCCATAGGGTTTGTGGATTCTTGAACATGCAACCGCCTATCAAGGTGAAGCTAAACTAATGAGGTGTGAACATGAGGCCACTTTAGCTAAACCTACAAAAGATATGTTGATGGGATCTAAGGGAGCAGTGGACCTCATACTCCCATTAGGCACGGTAGCTAGCCTTAGGCATCAAAGCATTATCAACATAAATGAAATAAAAGATTCATCTATTACATGGCAAGATCCTACTACACCATGGAACTAAAATTTTTCTAGGTTGTTTCTGAAACTTATGGGCTAAGAACTCAAGAACACAAATTAATAAATGCATAAATTACTTACGTGGCGAAGGGGAGCACCGGGGGCTATAAGTGGAGGCTAGGCCGGCCTAGGGGGGCTCCTACTCTATTTGCTTTCATCTTTCTCTAAGATACTTCTTGCTCCCTTCTTGCCTTGTGTTCGCGTGATCCACGAAATTCCATTGTCTGAACCGTTCACAATCACACCTTCGCTTGCGTGATTAATCTTCCACTTCCATTGTTTTACTTCATGTTACATCTTGTTCCCTTTACTCTTGTGCTTCCACCAATTTTCTACAAAACAAAGCCCTTGCTTCTCCCATGCTTTTCCTTTGCACGTGCCCAAGATGCCAAATGATGGACACGTGATGCATCATGGGGCACTATATGTTAATCAAGCTCAAAAACCTCCCTGAATCATGTTTAGATGCTAATCACTCCTCTAATTTTGAAACTTTTAAAAATTAACTCAGCGATAGCGAGGAGTCCAAATATACCGTTAGAGGAGTTTTTAGGCATCAAAAACAATTATAAAACTTATTTTGGTTGCACCGGGATCGATTGCTTTCATTAATTGATAGCAAGTTCCTTCGGCTTGACCGTGTGGGCATATGTTTAGGTTCTTTTTTTTGCCAAACATAAGAGAGATATTTTGAATAAAAATAAAGTCAATGGGGCTTAGAAAAATTCTAAATCTAGAGAAACTAATGGATGTCAAGTTGAAACAAACCAAAAATAAAGTTTCTTAGGTTCACGCGAGTCCTACCATGCATCAAAGATTAAAAACATTAAATAACAAAGGAAAGCTCTACTCGTGTGTTTTTAATAATTTTTGGTACTAGTTTCTCTAAAAGATGCAAACAAAACTTGTGATGGCTCAAGTCATTGGTTTATGATCAATATAAAATTCAAGTAAAATGACCGAGCAATTGTAATGTCTCTAAAAACTATTCAACCACATAGACATTTATAATAACGCATAGCAAATTCTAAGACCAACTTACTTGAAAAACTTGAAAATTTTCTTCGGGTTGCCCTCCCAATAGCTTGACACGTCAACGGGTTGTCCTCCCGGTAGCTTATTCTTAACTTGATGAACGGGCTGCCTTCCAGCAAGCGCTTCGTTTATAGTTTATAGCTAGACTTCTTCTCTTTCCTCCGGATCAACGCTCTTTGCGGGCATTGCAATCTTGGAGGCCCCATTTCTACACCATCCTTGGCTTCGGTGTAGATTTATTCTTCGGCTTAGTCATTTTTTTGTTTTCACAGGCGGGCGTTGATTCTTGGTCTTGATGGATGCAACAACTTTTGTGTCTTCTTTGCTTCATTCTCCCTTGGCTCCTCCCTTCCGATGCGATGATGAGGTAGAATGTATTTAACATGAATCATGTTGCATACCTCGAATCATGGTTGACTTGAATGCACTCCTCACGCCATCAATGTAGAACATGACCTCTCCTTTGCTTGAGGAATGATCTCCCTTGGATGAGTGGCGATGAGGTTGATCTCCTCTCGATCTTGGAGGTGGAGTTTCTCTTGGAGATTCCAATGCTCTTCGGCCTCCACCTTTAGATCTTGTGTTGCACGTCACCTTTGCCTGCAAAATTTTTCTAGACCATCCACAAAATATATGTTTTTTTTGTTGGAGATGTAGCCGTCCATCTCTGATTAGGGTTAGCAAATATAAACAAAAAAGGAACTAAAAGAAAACTAGGGTTTAGCAAAACCCTAGATTGATTTTTTTGTTTTGAGGATGATCAAAATTAAGAGATGCAAAAGAAAAATCAAAAGAAAAACTGAAAATATTCACAAACGCAAACTAGATTGAATTTTGATTACTTGATCCCCAGCAACGGTGCCAGAAAAAGGGGCTTGTTGACGGTATATATTCGTATAAAAGTTCGTTTGGACTTGCAAGTGGACAAGTCCTTTGTCGTAGTCAAGGGACTCTTCTTCCCTTAAGTGTGAACCCAAGGTATCGAATCCGTGGAACAATGTGTAACACAAGATCCAATCTAATAAGCGGAAAACACTTTGATCTTGAAAAGTGGTTTTGCATCTAATCTATGGAAGAACCATAAAGCGCATCTAATTTACTAAACACCAGAGGTAGCAAGAGAAAGAGAGATAAAACATATCTAGAGATTGGATTGGGTCTTTCGGTGAAGTTCCAAAGCAAAGAAGAATAAAGTAAACAAATCTCATAACTAGCCTCTTTAAATCGTGGCTTCCGTTCCAACTCTGAAGACGCCCGCCTTTTCGAGCCACCGTCCTGTCACAATGCACAACTATTTGTGTGGGTTAGCCTAGGGCGAGTCCAAGAAAAACAAGTTGAAAACGCTAGGTAGATCGGGTCTGCACCTCTAGCCACCATGACTACAAGAGCAACCTAAGCAATCTAGCTATAGACTAGATTGGGGAAGAAGCAAACCCAAGGGAAGACAAAGACGTAGAGAAAGCACTTGATCGCTAGAATTCGGTTTCAATCTTGCAAATTCAACACGAGAGTATAATACATTGACAAGATCACCACCGGGATTTCACCTTGATCTTGATCCTAGCTCCAGGAACTCTAACGTGGTCTTCCATGGAAGGTTCCCACATCAGCTAGGGGAACCCTAGTCAACCATCTCGACCCTCTCCTCTCCGGAATGGTGTCCCTCTCTTCTCCGTTCCTCGGCGGCAGATGACAAATATATATTTTTGTGTCTCTCGGCCAGGGGGCTATAAATAGCCTGAGAGGTGGCTAGGTCAAAGGGGGTGTCGAACTAGGCCCGAAATGGGCTGGACCGGTCGGTTCGGCCCTGGTTTCCTCCAGGTTTGCTTCTCGCGCGATTCCTTATTTGTGTGCACTTACATGTTGCTACCACCCAGGCCGGTTCAATAGCCCAGGAGGGGCGGTCAGACCACCTGGGCCGGTCTAACTACCCAAGGGGGTGGTCTGACCGCCCGGGTCGTAGCCACGGAGAAGCTTCGAAGGGGAGAACACGCGACATTTTTGCAAGAGTTGCGTTGGAGCTACGCAGGCTTGCGGTGGATGTGCATCCATCCGATAGTGCTGAACTGAAGAATTCCAAAATTGCCCTTGAGGGGCTTGTATCTGTAGCTGCTTAGTAAGGGTAGTTTAGTCCTTTGGTTGCCCCCATATAAACACTTGGTGGGAGAATGGCAGCCAACTCTTGGAACCCTAGCTCATTCCCTTTGTTATTTTCCCTTCCTATTTTCTTAGGATTTTCTAGGATTAACTTCAGAGCTTCATGGTGAGATCTTGAGAGAGGAATGGATGACTGGGTGGCAAGCTAGACCTTATATGAACCTTCATGGTGTGTATAGATGATTCAACGTGGTTCCTCAAGGCCTTGTGTTGCTCTCTCATTTTCCTTTTTGGTGATTCTCGGAGCCCTTTCTTATGATTTTAGTGGTGGAGTTTTGAGAGAGATTCCTTGCGATTTTCTTTATGGGTGTCACATATGAGGACCTTGTGCCTCTTTGCTTGCTGACCTTGCCCCAAGAACTCGCTTGAATCGGTCTCAATTTGGTGGTTTTCAGAGTTCCTCGAGTTCATGACATAGAGGACAAAGATCCACGATTTTGTTTGATTGAGAGCGTTTTGGTGGAACTCCTTTGGTGGAGAGGTTGCCCAAGAGGTAACCCAGGTATCCCCGAAGCTTCTCTGCAATCCGTGGGGTGAATCGGGAGATCGGGTGATGGGAAGTTGATGGTTGACCCGCGGCCAGGTTTTCTAGGAGGGGCGACCTAATCGCCATGGGGAGGCGGTCTAACCGCCCTGGGCCTCCTAGGTGGAAGTTCTAGTTTTGCCAGGATTTCCTCTCCAAGTTTGATGAGAGGAGCGTTCTGGTGAAATCTTGACTCTCTTTGGTGCTGTTTGCAAGGAGTTCTTGGGGTGTGATTCTTGCTGGGTAGAGGAGGTTAGACCGCCCCGTGAGCTGGTCTAACCGCCCCTAGGCCCTTAGCAAAGTTCTTGTTTTCACCGAGATTTTCTGGTAGCTAGCTTAGCCTTGACCAGAGGATTCTGTGGCAGAAACCATGGAGAGTTTTGGAGCTCGGAAGAAATCTTTCGAAGGATTTCTTAGTTGCCAAGTAGAGGGGGTATAACCGCCCCCTCTAGTCAGGTCGCTTCCGAGTTGTTTCCTCTATTGTGTGTGTGTAGAAGTTGTGACTGCAGGTAGTGTTTGTTCCTTGGATTAGTAGCACTTCAGTGGCTACACGGTTTTGGCAAATGGAAGGTTGCGTGCGGAGCGTGTGATTTTGGGTACCCGACCGAGTTCATCTTGTTGGAGAAGTCATCTCCTTCGAGAAGATTTTTATCGGCTCCCATTCACTCCCCCCTCTCTGGTAGCTAGTTTGGTCCTTCAGAAGGAGATGGAAAGGAGTGCTTTGGGAAGGAAAATCGTTCCTGGCAAGAATGGTTATTTCAACCCTAACTATGACTTTCCCGGAGAGGTTACGATTGCATACTCTGTGCTTCATGTCAAGACTCAATCTTAGGTGCCGCCACACCAAGTGTTAGTCAAGACACTGGCCTTTGATCCATAAACTTCCACATTCTTGGGCTAAGGAAGCAATCCACTTCATTATCTTGAGCTCAATAATGATCGATGTCGATTAGTCAAGTGAACCAAAATTTCAGTTTGCACTCCTTGACTTGATCGATGCCCAATGGGAGTATGAATGCACTCTCACTTCCTATGTTCCCCTTGGAAGCTTAGGTTGACTTATGTGTCATTTCACACTTGTGAGGACTAAATCATAGTCAATCTAGGGAGGGAACGAACTAATGGGTTCATTACTCTCGGTTCATTACTCAAAGTGTTCGTCGGACCCATAGAACATCATTCTTACAATCTCGGGTCTGAGCACTCTTGAGAGATAAGAGCTTCCACTCTCAAAGCACTTTTCTTGTGTTCATCTTCATCATCTTCGTGGACTCTCGTCCGTGGTGTTGCGGCTTTGCTAGCTGCACAATCTTTCTAAGGTTACCCATCATAGTCCCCCTAGGATTGTTTGTGAGAATTATCAATATCATACTATGTATGCAACTTGCATCATACACATGCACTAACCTTGTAGTAAAGAAAATTATCTCACACACTATCACCGAGAGAATCTGCAAGGAGGACATATGTGGTTGAACAGGAGAGCACTACACGATACCCAAGGATAAGATTCGTCCCATGAACTTTATTATATATGTCACTCCAGGAAAAATTATCCTTTGGGTATTCGCTTGTTACAAACCATGCAGACGAATGAGGAAAACGGACAATGTAAGCATAAAGGGGCAACAACATTTTTCATCCAGGTATGAGTCTAGGTGAGAATCCCAATTTGTGTCGATAGAATATAAAGAGGCTTGAGTAAAGTTGAGTTGGGGCAAAGGCAACTTTATGCCCTTAGCCCCACTCTACCTTTTTTCAAGGCTTCTGACCTTAGAATTGGTGGGCCACCTGACCTAAAGACCCTAAGCCTCACAAGATCCCGCAGGCCGAAGCTGAGGCTCAACAGAGCCCAGATGGGTTCGGTCGACCCACTAGGTCGACTGACCCAAAAGAGTCGCCGCCGCCTCTCTCCTTTCGCGTGCGTACTCCTTCATCCTCTAGGAACCCTCTCCTCACTGTGTGGTGAATTTTCGAGTCGCGCTGAAACTTCATCACCCTTGCTCAACCCTCCTCTCGAACACCGCCGCCTGCCATGGCCGACAAGAGTGTCACACACTCTCGTGGACTGAAGTCCCCTCATTCCATTCTCATCGATGATTTCAGAGGCGAGGAGTTCCACCCATGGAAGGGGACACAAGATGACTTGGTAACCCTAGAAAGGGAGGAAGATGAGAAGTGTTGATGGTGACTCAATAGAGCCCCCAGCCAGGCGGACTCATCATAACCCCCAACCTTCGATGGTCATGTTCTCAAGAGAAAACCAGCTCCTGATCAAGTAAGAAGGTGCTCTATGATGATTATACAGGCCCTCCACTGAAGCCCAAAGAACGCTATGTTGGGTCCTTCTTCAACAAGGATAGTGAGCCTTTCTACCATAGATAGGAGCAGGATGTGTGGGGTGAGTTCCCGTAGCCCTAGACCAAGTTCCAGATCTTTGGGGTGAGAACTCCGAAGGACAGCTGTGGGGTGCTTAAGCCACACCCGCCACGCTGGGAGACGGAGTTTGGCTATATCCTTGCCTCATTGCCCGACAGGAAGATTCATGTCCGCACAACAGAAAGACTAGCAGATGAGTTGGCCGATCTGTACCTTGAATACGACATTTTGGTGAAGGTTGTGAAGCAGCAGTGAGCGGAGTATTGGCAGCTCAAGAAGCTCTTTCTCAAGACCAGTGAGGAGTTGAACACCAAGCTGGAGCGTTTAGTTGAGGCTGAGGGTTTAGAAGCCCTCTTTATCGAGTAGAGGGTAGTGCCCCTTTTTATTTCCCATTGGCACTTAGTTATGTTTAATTTATTCCCCTTTACATTTATTTCCCTTTTCAAATGATTTTATTTTCATCATGTGTGTAAGCACCTATTTCATTAGAGAACTTTAATAAAATAATCTGGCTCCACAGGTTACGTAACCCAGTCGAGTCCATGTGTGTCAGTTGTTTTGTTTTGTTTTATCTTGACGAACAACACCTAGGTACCAGATAAAGTGGGGGAGAGCAGAACTCTCCAAACGCGAACATGACGATCCTTATACCTACACTTCGCTCACACAACACTTGTGACTAACCGAGTTTCGATAACCTGAGCGGGGCGCATATAATTGCAAATCACGTAAAACCCTGTCTGGTTTGTTTCTCTATCCCACTTGAACATGATTCATGAGTTCGGTATGCTCTTCGTTTATAAACCCTCTATCTACCAACTCATGAAATCCATGGTTGTGCTTGCTCCATGCCTATGGTTGACTTATATAAGTTTTATTCACCGTATATAACCTTGATGCTTGTGAACAAAATTGTCATAAGGACAACATGTTTATCTAAGTGGTTGACAAGTGAGATATGGCTTGATGATATGATCTTTGCTATGTTGGTTTTAAGGTCTTGGGTTTACCTATAAAAATAGAGATGCTCTTGCAACGCTCATCTTTGATTTACCACAGTCCTTCTAAAGCAATATGATAAATATAGTTGAAAACCTTATACTCATATGCTGCTTGTTATTGCATTGAGCTTTGTCAAATTCTGTGACCCTTTTGAGAATTCTTTTCATGCTCTCATGATCAAGATTCATGTGCACACCACAATTTCACCTTGCTATGCTTCTACACTGGAAGTTACCATTGTACCATCCATCCATTCACTCCGATGAATGTTCCATCATATGCATTGATTTCTCTCTCCTAAAATAATTTGTAAAATAGATATGGCTATTGAATATATATATCTGTGTGTGTGTGCACGCGGGGGGGGGGGGCACAAGGAGGTCCCCGTAAAAAAAGAAGAGGAAAGAAGAGAAGGGATAGCCTTACTCTCTTAAAGACTATATGAGAGAGAGAGAGAGAGTCATGCAATGGAGTCAATCATCATATGATGGTAATAACTAGTACCTACTCCGGGGCTAGCGTCCATCTTATCATCACCATAACATTTCATCATGTATAGTAATATCTAGAACCCATTCCGGGCCAAGTATACACCTTACTATACCCATCATACTCATACACTTGCCCGGTCTTTGACTTTCCAATACATGTGATGCAAGTATGACTTATCATTCATATCCTACCTTGAGCTCCACATAAGCCATGATTAGGTGTAGGATGAATTTAAGGTAGGTCAATGCCTTGGTGAGGACATATACACATTGAGCGATCCGAGAGAATCAAAGAGGGAACTAGAGCAAAGTTTCCCTAAATTTTTTTCAGAAAACCCAAGTAGTTACCATCAGGTGTTGAAGAGCCTTGATTTGTGGTTGTTCTTCATGTCAACTACCCAAGGTAACATGGTAGCGAATCCACAGAGTTCACAAGAGCAAGGAATTACCCGGAATAACTCTTATGTCTGTCTCGTACCTTTGGTTTAACCCGCTTGATCTCTTCGCTTTTGCTCGGGATGAGCAAAGGTCAAGTGTGGGGGAGTTGCTGACGCTTGTTAAGTGCCTATTTTAAGGCTGTCAACTCCTATATTTCACCACAAGAACCATGCATCTGCAGTAGAATATGAGCTTATATTGACAAATTCCACCACTGACAATGCAAAGATGAATGCAGGTATTTAGCACAAAAAAGGACATGAAAACACACCTCCATGACCCAAGCAATTTAGGCTCAGCCAATAAGGGGATGCCATACAAGCATCCCCTGGATGCCATGACGTAACCAATCCATGGGAAAAAGACCCGACGAATCAGAAGCCGCCACATGTGCATCACATGGACTTATGTCCCACCTACGTGCCCAAACCACCTCAAACCCAGTGGGCACCTGGAACCTCCTTGAGGACCCACCTAACATCCACCTGGAGAAAGCACAAGTCAAGAGGGCCCACCAAGGGTCTGCCCACCCCACAGGTCGGCCGAACCACCTCTGGCTCGGCTCATCTTGGCCTTCCACATGTGGGATCCTAGTTGGCTCCTTGAGACATTCTGGGGGTGCTCGAGGTGTCCATCAAGATACTTGATTCGGACAGCCCGAACAAAGGTCAGCCTAACCCAAACAGTATCTCCCTGTGACATGTTGATGATAGAAAAAGAAGATTAGCGCGAGCCTTTCCTAGCTTTCTTGATCTACAAGCGGGTTCCGGAAGACAAAACAGAACAAGAAA
The DNA here is from genome assembly GCA_947561735.1 of Cenchrus americanus. Taxonomy (NCBI): domain Eukaryota; kingdom Viridiplantae; phylum Streptophyta; class Magnoliopsida; order Poales; family Poaceae; genus Cenchrus; species Cenchrus americanus. Next base: position 156,571,306 of record OX387244.1, read on the forward strand.
AGATCACCCGGCGTAGTGCTAACATCCACCAATCTAGTCAGTAAGGCCTACCAAATTGGTTTCAACTGGCCCACGGCCATGAGTGACACCAAAGACCTCGTTAAGAGGTTCAAATGATGCCAATTCTTTGCCAAATAATAGCACCTGCCCGCCTAGGTCCTGCGCACAATTCCACCATCCTGGGCCTTCACCATGTGGGGTCTCGCCCCACAAGGACCATTTAAAACTGCTCTTGGTGGTTACAAACAAATCCTCATCACCGTAGATAAAGTCACCAAGTGAATTGAAGTCTGACATGACACCAAGGTCACGTCGGACGGAGCGGCTAAATTCATCAAAGAGAAAACACATCGCTTCGATGTGGCCCACAGAATCATCACTCACCTCCGGTCGGCCTTCACAGGATCAGCTTTTTGGGACTTTTTCCAAGACAAAATGGTTAATGTCTACTACTCATCAGGCGCCCACCTTCGGTGCAATAGCCAAGTCGAGCGCGCTGACAGCATGGTATTACAAGATCTAAAAGATCACATCTTCGATGATGCATCAAAATACACCTCTCGTTGGCTCACCGAACTACCCCACGTGATCTGGGGTCTTTGAACTCATGTCAACTCAGGTACAGGCTTCTTGCCTTTTTTCTAGTATACAGTTTGGAGACCATCCTTCCTACCGATGTCACCTTTGGAGCACCTCGCATACAGTTCTACGATGAAGGTGAAGATGAGAAGACTCGTCGCGTCGACCTCGACAGCCTCGAGGAACAATGGGTGGCAGCTATCATGCGGCAAGCTCACCATGACCAGCAACTCTGTCACTACCATGATTGCAATGTCGAGGAGTGCTGATTCAACGTTGGTGACTATTGACGGTCGATTTCCATCAACCAATAGCACTTGCTACACTTTGGTTTGAGCATTGAATTTTAACTATCCCGCCACTAGGCATACTAATGATGTAACAAGTTCACACTTGCATGTGGTTTTGGAGCATGTTTTATGCAGGATTTAAGCGCCTAAATGATGACTTCCGTGTAAAGTTCATCGAGCACTTTATGAGAACACCACGAAGCCTGGTAGAAGTCAAGACATGAAGTGAATATGACTCCAAATGACCCGAGGACCGGAGTATGAAGCTGTGAAACTCTAAGAACCTAAACAAAAATTCCAGGAGTTCGCACACCAAGTACCATTATCCAAACTGTGGGGAAAACGACGTCAAGGATCCACAAGAAGTTCGGCATAAATTCAAGGAAACATGAGAAGAGATGTGGAGGAAGGCCGGACCGAAACAGGCCCAGGTCGGCTGGCTAGCACAGCCCATTATGGGCTTGGTTCGCGCCCCTTTTGACCCATACCCTTCTCGGTTTATTCATGGCTCTTACCCCAAAGAGCTGCCACATCCATTCATCAGAGAGCCACCGACACGAAGGAGAAGCACTTGAGGAAGCCGATAGCCACTGCAATTCCTCTAGTTGCCTAGGAGATGGCATAGGTGAGGACCATGTGTGGTTTGAGGACCGGTGGATGGTCGCTTCCTTGTGTGATGAGTGATTGACAATGTTGTGTGGACTGATTCTTGGCTAAGTATTGCAGGTGCTGGTTGCGGCTTGACTGGTGTTGGTGCAGCTGTAGAACAAGCGCGAAAGGTCGTCGCCGGTGAGGCCTCCAGGTGTGGAGAAGACAAGTAGGCTTCGTTCGAGGGACCCGGTGACCAGCGGAGTCAAGTGCGAGCCGCATGGTGGCATGAACAGCAAGATGAAGTCATGGACGGTTCTTGGTAGAGCCTCAAAACCAAGGTCGAGCCAGGACTACGTGGGAGCCGAGTCATGAGTGGCGATTGGCAGAGGCTACACCGAGTTCACGGGGTTTCCAATGGTTCACCAGAAAATCATTGGGTTCTTTGGTTAATCCACAAAGCTAAGACCAGAGAACCGAATACGGTGCTGCAGCAGCTCCGGACCGGTCTGACCGGTGGGTACCGGTCTGACCGGTGAGGAGCACCAGTCTGACCGGTGTGCGACGACGCAGTCCGGAATCTTCAAAGAGGAGGACACGCGTCGGGATCACAAGGCTTGCGTCAAGGCTAAGCAGGTTGTAGTCGCGAGGCATCCGTCCGACGGAGAAAACTTGAAGACTTCCAAAACCGCCCTTGAGGGGCTTGTATCCCTAGTTGTTAAGTAAGGGTATTTTAGACTTTTAGTTGCCTCCATATAACCCATGAGGTGAGAGGATGGCAGCCATCTCTTGGAACCCTAGTTCATTTGCTTTCCTATTTTCCCTTCCTATTTTCTTAGGATTTCCATAGGACTAGCTTGAGAGCTTCATGGTGAGATTTTGTGAGAGGGTTGGATGATCAGGCGGCAAGCTAGACCTTGTATGAACCTCCTTGGTATGTATAGATGATTCGGCGTGGTTCCTCAAGGCCTTGTTGTGTTGTTCCCGGTTGTTCTTGGTGGTGATCTTTGGAGCCCTATCTTGATGGTTTTCGTGGGGTGTTTTCGGGACCTTGCTCTTGGGGATTTGATGGGGGAAATTTGTGGGAACCCTTCGTGGTTTTTTGGGCTGTGATTCTCCTCCCAAATCCGTGAGTTAAGGGGCTAGATTTTTGTGTTTTCGATGTTCTAGGGTTAGAGGAGTTCTTGGCGGGATTTCTTCGATTCCTCTTGATTTGGCATGTTTTGGTGGACAAAATCGTGTCTATGGACTCCTCATGAGGTGTTCCTATCATCCGCAAAGTTTTGTTCAAGTCCGTGGAGCGATTCGGGAGATCGAGGTTTGGGTTTGGAGGAGTTGACCCACGGGTGCTGTTCATCCCAAGTCCCAAGCTGCCCAGGCTACACTGGTATAACCGGTGCTCTTGACCGGTCTGACCGGTGTGAGTCACTTGTGGGATTTGCCTTGGGTGAACTGCTTGACTCGTGTGTCTTTGGGTCTTGGTGCTGCTGGTCAGTTCTTGGTATGTTTGGAGTTGTTTTGTTAGGTCTTGTGTAGGGTTTTCGTTCTGTGCAGGTTGTGTTTTGGAGATGGTTTTGTTCCAGGGCCTAGAGAAGCACTGAGGCTTTCTGGAATGCTTGTTGTGCGGCTGCTGTAGCCACTGCCTGACCGGCGCTGTCCACCGGTCTGACCGGCGCTGGCCATTGGTCTGACCGGTGCGGCACAGGCAGCAAGCCGTGCAAGTTTCCGCTGTGCGTGTTGGTGTGTTTTGGCTTGGGATGTTGTTTTGTTGGTTCCTAGGTCCAGTAGCACTCTAGTGGCTGCGTGGGCTTGGCCAACGTGGGTAGTGAGTTAGAGAAGTGTCTTGGAAGCCGTGTTCGTCTTGTAGGAGTCTCCATCTCCTTCGAGAAGAATTTTTATCGGCTCCCATTCAGTCCCCCCCCTCTCTGGTTCGCTGTTTCGGTCCTTCAAGTGGTATCAGAGCCGGTTCGGGTCTTTATTGACTCTAACTAGTCTAAGATCCAAGGATGGCGTACCAGGAACGGGGTTCGGGTCCTCCACACTTCGCTGGCAAGAACTACCAGATGTGGAGCAAGCAGATGGCTGTGTTTCTCCGCGGAAAGGGTCAGATCCTTTGGAATGTCACGGTGGACACAAGCTATGTCCAGCCGATGAACTTCCTTGCTCCAGGATCGAGGGACATGTTTGACGCCAACAATAAGGCGGTCGACTACTTGTTTCGTTCTTTGTGTCAGCCTGAGTTTGATCGGGTGCACACCGAGCACTTGGCTTGTAGAATCTGGTTAGTGTTGAAGGAGGCTCATGTTGGGAATGCCCAGGTTTAGGCTCGGATGTATGCGACCTACTGGAGAGAGTATGAGAACTTTACTCATCTCCCCGGTGAGTCCATCAATGCCTTGTTTCAGAGGATCACCGTGGTTGTGAACAACATGAGGGCCAATGTGGACGTGCTCCCATACGATGATCATGATAGAGCGGTCAAGCTCTTACACTCTTTGGATCGTATGATTTGGAGCGAAAAGTTCGAGGCCATTGTGGAGTCGGAGAAGTATGACACTCTGACGGTGAACAAGCTGTTCTTGAAGCTCAAGTCGGCTGAGGTGGATAGGGGTATGACAGCCAAGCTCGAGGGCCCGACTGACTCTCATAGTCTTGCCCTCGTTGGTGGTTCGAAAGGAAAGACTAACACTAACCCATCCACCAGGATGTTCTCTTTGTCCTCTTTGATGTCTATGCCAGATGAGGAGTTCGACATGCTTGGAGAGGACGAGCTGGCGTTGCTGACGAGGAGGTTCGAGAGGCTACACGAGAACCGGGTGAACATGAGGAGGAACACGAGGACATGCTTCCAGTGTGGCAAGCCAGGACACTTCGTCGCCGACTGCCCGGAGAAGGTCGAGAACAAGGATGGCTACAAGCACAAGTCAAGGACGAATGGCAAATACCGGTCGAGGCGTGACCACAAGAGCAAGCACAAGAACAAGTACAAGGACGAGCGACGATCGAGAAAGAAGGAGAACCGAGGCAAGGCCCGAGCGATGGTTGGAGCGAGCGACGTCGACTCCAGTTCCACGTACTCCACCTCGAGCTCAAGCAGCAGTGAAGATGAAGGTGATCGTCGCAAGAGTAGGAAGTCGTCCAAGAACCTGAGCGGGCTGAGCTGCTTCGCTAGAGACGGCTTCTGCACCATAGCGCTGAGCTCCGGCAGCAAAAAGAGCACACAGAGCAACTCGGACTCTGACTCCGACGACGAGGTGCGTGATGAGCTTCCCTTCTTGCGTCAGGAGAATGAACGTCTTGGCTCATTGCTTGATAATCGTGATGACATGCTTAGAGAGGCCAAGAAAATGAGAAAAGAGCTTAGGGCTTCACTCGAGGATGCTAGGACTAGAGTGGCTGAGCTAGAAACACAGGTTCTTGATAGCAAGCTTGAAATTGATTCCCTTAAGGCTAGCCCTGTTGTTTCTGATGAGGTTGATTGTGCTGATTGCTCTATTTTCCTTGCTGATCTTGCCTTGTTTAAGGAAAAGCATGCCTCCAAGTGTGAGGAACTAGATGTGCTTAGGGTTGAAGTGGCTAAGCTTAAATTTAGATCTGCTTTGCTAGGTGCTTGCACTTCTTGCCCTATCTTGCATGCTAAAATTGATGAGATGCATGTTTACACTACTTCCCTTGAGGCTAAGCTGAAAGAACCAATTCCTACATCTTGCTCTACCTGTGAAATGCATGCTTTGAAGAATTTGGAACTTGCACATTATGTTGATCGCTTGCAGGATGAGAATGATGAGCTAAGAAAGTTGATGGGTTGGTTGTCTGGTCATGAGCCTCAGTTGAGGATAATGGTCGAGACATTCAAGAGGCAGGATGGTGAGGGACTTGGGGCAAACAAGGATGGTGAGGGAAGTGGAGAGAATATCCCAGAGCCACCAAAAACACACCACAAAAATGATTTCCCTCCCAAACCTAACCATCTTAGGAACCGACTAGACACAACCCCAGCTCCACCGATGTTTCCCCCACAAACAAATGATTTCCAAAAGCCTATCAAGTTCGTGAGCACTTCGGGGAAAGTGTTCTTTGGGAAAGAGGGTCAGAAGACTAGTGAGGAGAAACCTGTGGAGAAGTCGAGTGGAGAGAAACCAATTGAGCATCCCCAACCCAAGCCTAAACCTAAGCTTGTGAGGTTTCGTTGTGGCTATTGTGGGAGAGATGGCCGTAAAGATGAGTTTTGCTTCAAGAGGAAGTGAGAGGAGAGAATGGCAAAGGAGTGGGCTAACAAGGACAAGTACCACCCTTCCGATGGTGTACTTGAGCCTCGTGTGCAGATGCCCAGGGCCAAGGTGAGTGTGAGGACAGTTCTTGCTTGGGGAGAGCGAAAGGCTGTTGGAGGTGCTGCTGGCCGGGTTACACCGGTCAGACCAGTGAGGGGGACCGGTCAGACCAGTGCAGGCCTGGACAGGCAGCAGTTTGGGTTTCGTGCTCGTACAAGTGGGAGGTTTGGTTCTGGAGGTCGCGGTTCTGGTGGTTGGGCTGGAGAGTTTGCAGGAGGTCAGTTTGCTAGGTGTTCTCCCCCTCGTGCTCAATACGAGGATGGGAGGATCCGTAGCTTTGAGATGGAGAGGAGGGACAGTCCACGGGCTCTTTCGTGGTTTTGATCCTCCTCCAGGTAGAGAGGGTTGGTTCCCTCGTGGTGGTGTTCGTGGAGGTAGCTTTGGTAGGAAAGATGGTTTGGTTTGTGCTAACCCCACTTTCTAGCAAATGGCTCGGCACTGGTTTTACTCTTTTGGTACTAACCCCAGTGCTCTGGAGGTGAGATTGAAACAGAGCCCTTGAATGCCAGGGAGAGCCGTGGTGTTGTGATATAGTTGGGATGATGGAGATTAACTCTTTTACTTGTTGCTGCTGCTGCATAGGAAACCCGAGCTTGCTCCTTGACTACTTTTCTCACCTTTAGCTTTAGGCCACTTAAAGCTTGCATACAGTTGGTAGCGTGAACCTATCTCATTCCTTGGGGATAGTTTGTGAGTGTGTAGGATCAGACTTGGAGTGAGACCCAAGTCCACGGATTCTGTGATGGAAGGGGTGCGTTGCTTCGCTCGAGGATGCCTGTGGTGAAAATCGAGGATGAAGACATGAAGCCCTAGTTACCGCTGCGCAGGATTTCTACTTGTCGTTTAGCCTAAAGGGCTTGTACTAAAATTGTAAACCGAGTTGTTTCAGATGTAATATATTTTGTTTTGTACTCTTCTATCATTTTATGGAATTGATATTATCCTATAGTGAGTTCTATACGTGATAGCTACTGATCTAGGGACTATCACAAGGGTACAGGGAGTCGGGTTTCTCTCACCGAAAACCCGGTTCGTTACAGGTGGTATCAGAGCCGTACTTGACCGTGGCACGCAACCCTTGGTTGGTCGTTAGCATAAAAGCCTTCTATATGCTTTATTTTATATATACCCCCTTGAACTATTTTAAATCTACCTTCCTTTGTTCGAAAAACTCTTCTATCTTACCTGCGTCAAAGAAATTTCTCATGTGGACTAATCAGAAACCATGAACTGCTAAGATTAGAGTCTACCCATTTGTCATGCCACGAAGTAGCTACTGATTAGTGTGCGAGATCTCAATGGTTAGTGGAGCCAGCCTTGAGATAACACTGCTATAATGTAATTAATGTTTGAGTGCTTCCATCTTATTGAGTTTCTTTGGATCTTATGGTTCTTATCATTTAGTGTAGGATTATATAAGTAGTAAATATTTTCATGTTTGTATAAGACCCAATTAGTTGGTGAGTGGCATTATCTAAAATCTCTTTTCCTTATCCGTGTTTTCAGAAAGATGTCAATGAGAAGATCAGGATGTCTGCTGGCATGCCTCAACGCAGCAGCCGAAGAAGAGGATGAGTGTGAGCCTGTCCAACAGGTTCATGGCCGTCAACCAATGGTGCAACCACCACCACCACCATCGCCCGACATAGTTGGGTTGCTGGCAAACCAGACTCAGCTGTTGCAGAGGATGGTTGAAGCCGTCGAACGTCAGATCAACGGTGAAATTTTCCAAGGTCCGCCAGAGGAAGGCCTCATGCAGAAGATCGAGTGGTTTATCCGACTGAAGCCTCCTACATTCAGTTACTCAGATAAACCGCTTGATGCTGGCAATTGGTTAAGGGTGATCGAGAGCAAGCTCAACCTCACCAACTGCACCGACGAGGAGTGTGTCGCCATCACCGCACACCAACTCAAGGGATCAGCTAAATCCTGGTGGGATAACTACTCCGACAGCCATCCGAACCCAGCCCACATCACTTGGTTGAAGTTCTGTGAGGCTTTTCGCGAGCAATTTCTGCCCAGGGAACTAATGATCTAGAAGGCAACATGATGGTGGTACAATATGAACGCCACTTCATGATGATGCGATATGCTTAGGATGACACCAGGACGGACGACTAAAAGCAGCTCTGGTTCATGCGAGGTCTTCACTACGGCATTCGCAAGAGCTTGAAAGCCAGTTAGCACAAGTCACTCCAACATCTGGTGAATAGAGCCATCGCCTTGGAAGAAGAAAGAAGAGTACATGAAGAATGGATGAAGGGCAAGAAAAGAACGTGAGGTCGAAAACACTGTGATTTGTCGACCCAGAGCCCGAATAATGAGATCAAGCAAGATTTCTATCAACTTCAGGAAAGAAACACCTTGGAGCAGCAACCTGAGGAGATGGGTACTATTGAGGGCTCCGTGATCAGATGTCGTATTTGCAGAAGGCTTGGATACAAAACGTTTGAATGCCCCGGAAAGAACCGGAGGAACAAGTCTAAGTCAACAAAGACATCAAGACCCACTACGGAGACAGCTCAGCCACATCACAAGGCACCTAAGGGAGTAGTTCAGGGAAGGTTGAACCACTTGGTAGAAGAAGATGGAAATGATGCACAAATGGTGTACCACATCACCAAAAGAACCATGGAAGAACTACCCATGAGTTGTGTGAATCCGAGTGTGTTTCCACACCAGATGCTCACGACTAAAGAACGAGTTGTTAACCCTGAGCTGGTTGAAGCAATAACATAATGGCAACGATCGAAGGACATGAGTGAGATCAGGAGTTTCCTTCGGATGGCTAGTTGCTACAGAGGTTACATTGAGAACTTCTCGAAGATCGCAAAGCCAATAATAGTTCTTCTCAAGGACAATGTACCATTTGTATGGACAGACAAGTGTGAAGCCAACTTTTAGGAGCTCAAGTCCTGACATGACTATTCCAGTGTTACCCCAACCTGACATTCACAAGGACTTTGTGGTATATTGTGATGCTTCGAGTGAAGGACTTGGATGTGTTCTGAAGCAAGACGACAAGGTCGTCGTGTATGCTTCTCGCCAACTGAAGAAACATGAAAAGAGCTACCTCACTCAGGACTTAGAAATGGCAGCCATCGTCTATGCACTAAAAATTTGGACAAGTACTTGCCTGGCAACAAGTGTGAGATCTACACTAATCAAAAGGATCTCAACTACTTCTTCACCCAATCGATGCTAAATTTGCAGCTGAAGATTTGTCTAGCGATGACTAAGGACTATCAGCTGGAAAATCAGATGAAAAGTTATAGCAACAACCTAAGGGTGAACGAGAGTCAACCAGAATTGTATCGAGAGTTTGAGAAGTTGAAGCTAGAGATAGTTGGAGAAGGTCAATTGAATGAGATGAAAGAGCAAGCTGACCTTCAGGATGGCATTAGGCAAGCGCAAAAGCAATGCCCAATGACTAAGGAGTTGATTGAATCGATCAAGAAAGGAGTAGCCCCTGACTACCGCATCGATGACCAAGGAGCAGTTTGGCTGAAAGATCGGATATGTGTACCTCAAGATGAAGAGATTAGAAACATCATCCTTTCAGAAGTCGACAAATCGAAGACCTCCGTCCACCCAAGATGTATCAAGACATGAAGAGTCGATTCTGGTTGAACGAGATGAGAGCAGAAATCGTGGAGTTTGTTGCATGTTGTGACTCATGTCAGAGAATCAAGGCCGAACACCAGAGGCCCGCCGGATTGCTCGAGCCATCAGATCTCCCAGTTTGCAAGTGGGATGATATCAACATGAACTTCATTACAGGATTGCCTCGAACTCAGGAAAGAAATGATGCTATTTGGGTCATCGTGGATAGGTCAACAAGTGCAGCTCACTTCATACCTGTCAAGGCCACACATCCCATGAGTAAACTAGCTCAGCGTTACATCGAGAAGATTCTGAGGTTGCATGGAGCGCAAAGAAGCATAACATCAAACAAAGGACCAAGATTCGTCACACAATTCTGGCAGAGTTCGCAAGATGCAATGGGAACTTCTTTGGAGTACAATTTAGCTTACCTTGAGATTGGTGGTGAAACAAAAAGAGTGAAGCAACTAATGGAGGATTTTTTAAGAGCATTTGTTCAGACCTATGGTTCAGACTGGGAGAAGAGCTTGTCGTATGCAGAGTTCTCCTAGAACAACAACTACCAAGCTAGCCTGCAAATGACTCCATTTGAAGCTCTTTATGTAAGAAAGTGTTGGACCCCATTGATGTGGTCTGAGGTGGGGGAGAGGTCCTTCTTTGGTCCAGCCACCATTGTTGAAGTTGAGGAAAATATGGCAAAAGTGAAAGAGCACTTGAAAGTAGCTCAAAGCAGACAAAAGAGCTATGTCCGTTTGAGGGTATTCCCTCTCAGAGTGATGAAGAGGATCCATGTGGATAGAAAATTGTCACCGAGGTACATTGGATCGTACATGATCACGAGGAGAATTGGGAAATTGGCATATCAGCTAGAATTACCTCAAGAGCTCATCAGAGTGCATCTCGTGTTCCATGTATCTCAACTTCAGAAGTGTGTCAAGTCGGAAAACAAAGTTTCCACTGAAAATCTGAAATTGCAAGACACTCTTGAGTACTTAGAGTTTCCCTTCAGAATTTAGGACACAAGAGAGAAGTCAACAAGAAACAACACGACTCGCCTTTGCAAGGTGCAATGGAGTAATCACACCGAACAAGAAGCAACCTGGGAGAAGGAATCAGTTATGAGACCCTCACCTCTTCGAACCGGAAGTAAGCTCTTAATCTCGGGGATGAGATTCTTGTGAGGGGGGCAGTCTGTAACATCCTTATTTTTACGTGATGTTTTAAAATGTGAAAAATGTTGATTTCAAATTTTTTGGTGAAATTGTGTGAGCATTTAAATTTTATAAGTTTGCCTTCTGACCTTCCCTCAATTTCCTAGATTTATTTTGAGATAAATATAAATTTTAGGAATTATAAATGTTAGTGTTATTTATTTTGGAGTTCAATGGATTTTAGTTGGTTTTCAATTGAGTGGATTTCAAATCTAAATTCAAATGCAGTTTTGAATTATATTTGTATGTGTGTGCTTTTGTAAAATAGAAATAGGAAAAACCTTAACCCTGAGTTGGGCCGTAAACTTCGTTGCCAAAGTCCATCTGTGCTCCCTGAGCTTTCGGTCGGACGCCCACCTCGCCGGCCCAGCTAAGCCTAATAGCCTTTCCCCCCTCTCTTATCACTATGACGCCGGGCCCCGCTTGTCAGTCGTCCCTTCTACCTTTTCCCTTTCTTTCCCCGTGATGACACCCCGCGTGGGACAGGGGAGGCCCCGAGCTCGATGGAGACCTCCCATAGTCACCGTGGGGGGGGGGGGGCGTGGCCTCCACTCCGCCCCCCCAAAATCGCATGTTGGCTACCCCTGTGCCCCCAAACCCTAGCAGCCACACCTCTATAAATCCCTTCCGCCTCGCTGCCTCACCGCTAGGGGATTTCCCCAAATCCACCAGCACCTGCGTTCAATAGGAGGAGAAGAAGGGGGAAGAAGGAAGGGGGCAGAGGAGCTGAAGCCGGAGGACGCCGTGGACATCCTCCATGCCTTGAAGCTGCTGTAGCCGGAGGGTGTCGGGGACGCCGTCGCCGGCTGTTGACGGTTAATAATTGTATCAAAGTTCGTTTGTGACTCGCAAGCGTACAAGTCTCCCGTCGTAGTCAAGGGACCCTTCTTTCCTCGAGTGGTGAACCCAAGGTATCGAATCCGTGGAACAAATGTGCGACGCAAGACTTAATCTATTAAAGCCAAGTAACTTCAATATTCGATAAAAGACCTAATGCATCTAAGTAAAAGACACAAAACAAATCTAATCTACTAAAAACCGGAGAAAACAAAGTAAGATTGGGTAGATAAACCGATCTAGAGGGATCGGGGTAAGCCTTTTGTTGAAGCTCCAAGCAAGAGAAGAAGTAGCAAATCGAATCTTAATAGAAGCCTCTTTAAATCGTGGTTTCCCGTCCAAATCCGAAAACATCCGCCTTTCGAGACCCCCGTTCTGTCACAACGTATCCCTATTCATGCGGGGAGCTTAGGGCGAGTCAAAAGATAAGTCGAGATTCTTTCAGAAGATCCGGTGTGTACCTCTAGCCACCGCGGCTACAAGAACACCCTATGTAATCTATCGTACGAATAGAATTGGAATAAGCAAAGCCGATCGAAAAACGAAATCTTCGAGGAAACACTTGATCGCTAAGAAAAGATTCAACTTGATAATTCAACTATGACAATGATACATACACAAGATCACCACCGGGATCCTTCCTTGATCTTGCTTCTAGCTCCGGGAACTCCGACGTGGTCTTCCATGCAAGGTTCCCACGTCGGCTAGGGAAACCCTAGTCAACTAGCTCGACCCTCTCCTCTCCGACATGGTGTCCCTCTCTTCTCTGCTTCTCGGTGGCCGAAGACAAAATCTTCTCCCCGTGGCTCTCGGTCAGGGGACTATAAATAGCCCGATTGGCGGCTAGGGCAAAGGAGGGCGAGTTTGGGCCCAAAATGAGCCTGGGCCGACCGGACTGGGCCGGCCGGCCTGGGCCCATTTAGGCCCAGCCCGTGGGCTCCTTTGCCCCACGTCGGTTCCCTTGCTTCCTGGATGTTTCCCCCTTCTGCATGTAGGTCCATGTCATCGGTTTCTCTCCGAATTGGACTCAACTCCTTGTCTTGTAAGATTCAGCAATTTTCTGGTCAGGTCCCTGGAGTTTGTCGTCTTCTCGGATCAAGTCCCCGGCTTCTTGGAGTTAAGTTTGCTTCATTGCATGACTTGTTCAGGGCTTCAAGGTCTTGTCATGAGGTGCTTGATGAACTTATCCCGAAAGTCTTGCATTCAACACTAAAACCCCGCATAAACATTAAACTCCAAAACCGACATGCACACGTGAACTTGTTATACCACGGGGGTTAGTACCAATGGATAAGGTATAAAACTCATGCCAACACCGAAGGTAAACTCATGGCTAGGTTGACGGATTTTCACCGTCAACATCTCCCCCATGCTTAAACCTTGCTCGTCCTCGAGTAAGCCTTCGATGGATATCATCATTGCTAAACAATGTTTAAACTTTGCACTTGATTACACATGGGAAAACATAATGCTCTCAAAATTTTAATTCATTAAAGTTCCATAATGTACTAGCCTTCATCTCTACGGAGGGTAGATTCTTATTAATCCTATCCCACAAGTATTAACATGCTCACAAAGTTTTAAAAAGATCTCAGAATTTTTGAAATAAAGAACGAGATAAAGAAAAGCTAAACCAAATTCACAAATTTAAATCATCTCGTGTATTGCTCATAAACTCTCATCTCACTTGTCTCTCAAGCCTATATATTCTACTCCTTTCCCTCTCATATATATGTGGTAGGCTTTATATGGAGCTTTGGGAAAGTTTAGTCCTAACAAGATTTTATAAATGAGGTGTTGTCAAAACAAGACAAGCTTCTCATGGTCTTACCGAGACTCGTCAAAAAGGTCATTGGAAAATAATGTTAATCAAGGAGGGGAAAGAGAAAAATACACACACTTTTAGATGAGTGGACATGTGCAAATGGCAAAGAGTGATCCCGAGGCAAACACACATAAGCAATACACACTTTATTAATGGTGACATCAAGTTGAAATACACACTGAAAATAAACAAACATGCTTGCTGAAATTTAAATAAAAACAGAAAATACTACGCAAACACACATAAGCAAAAGCTGAAAATTACAGAGAAAAAGAAAAGAAAAGAAAACTAAAGTTCCTAAATCTTCTAGTCCTCCGCCGGTGGTTGATGTTGATGATCTTGATAATAATACCCTTGCTCATAATATGGTTGGACACTTCCTCCGACGAATTGATTCGGCTCAACAAGGTGAAGGCGTCCAAGTTCAAAGGAAATATTTGCGTTGCCTTCACCGAGTTGAGTTGCGTTAGCTTGGATGGCTGCGATGTTTTGAGCATTTCTTGCAGCATACCCTCCAATAATGGCCATGCTTTGTTGTGGTTGGGGATGATGAGCGTAGGACTCCGCGAAGTTAGCGTTGGGCACAACATAATTTTGTGGGGGTACCGGTGCACCACCCCCCATGCTTGCTCTTGTGGCCCTTCGTAATAACTTGGTGGAGGAGGGACCCCGCCGAATGGTTGCACATTGGGTTGTACTCCACTCGCTTGTGCGGAGGATATTCCCTCCTCTACGATTCTTCCTCTTTTGTTCTTCCTTGCAGGGACAAGTAATCCCTCTTCCAACCAATCTTCCCTTCCTTCGGTGAAAAGCCTAAGCCTCTCATTCGGAAGGGGTAGGTTCACTATGGCCAACCGATAACCTCCTCTCTCATCTCCACTAATGTATTTGCCTTGCCGCAAATACTCAAAACCGAGAGAGGTACCACGCAAAAGGTGAGCGGGGTTTCTTGCGATCCCCGGCCGCAAGGAAAAGGCCAACATGGAGAGGTAACACCCCGAACCAATATTACCCGCCCCCGATGTTGCTTCACAACACCAATGGTTGATCATGAGGTAAGAGGGGTCTATTGGCTGCCTGGCAATTAAAGCCGAGTATAGCCAATTCAACTCCGTGTCGGTCACCTTTGTTTCCTTCATCCTCCCCAATACCCTCTTGCACATCCAAGAGTGAAATATCCGGATAATGGGGTTGCGGATGCAATTGCGTTGTTGATGGGCTTCTCCGGAGATCATATTCCAAAATCCCGCTAACATGCCGGGTGGCACGTCAACTTTCTCCGGAGCTCCCTTGTGGAATCCAAGTAGCTCCCTAACGTGCTCGTAGGGAACCACTTGTTGGACTCCCTCCAAACGGAATGACAAGCTTTGCACCCCATCATCATCAACGATGGGTGCAATAGTCATTAAAATTTCCAAGGCGAACCCCAAATGGGTGTCCACCGATACTCCGTTGGAGAACTGCACCCATCCGAGGTGCCCCAACATATAGTATATGTCGGTGCCAAAACCCAAGGTGTAGAGTGCTTGGTCGTCGAACTCGACGTTGGGCACAAGCCTCTTCTCAAGATTAGAGAGCCTCTCCTCCTCCTCCACCGACAAGATGATGAAGCCGTACGAAGAGTATGTCGGGGTGTAAGGAGGTGGCGCGGTTGAGCGAGTCGATCGTCGTGGTGGCGCGGGCTGCTCCTCCGTGTGCCCACGAGGTTCGGTGAACCTCATGGAAGTGCTTCTTGCAGCCCTCATACCACCAAGGAGGAGAGCATCGTTCCTCCTCGGTGGTGCCGTATCCGTCTCCATGCTCCGGGGAGACTCGGAAACCAAGTGCCTCCTCGAAGACGTGGTTGATGACGGCTTGGACGACGACGAACTCTTCTTCTTGGAGAAGAGACTTGTGGTTTTCTTCCACATGGTTGCTGCACTCTTTTCTTCAACTAAAACTCCGGGTTGCAACCGGTAACTAGGCACTTAAACTCTTTGATTCGGATGTGGACTTTGAGTGGATTAAGGATGTGGATTTTTTTCTTGAGCTATCAAGCTTGGGAAGGTTGGCTATGTCTACGGAGGTTTTGAGCACACAAACTTGAACACACAAACAAAGGAAGGAGAGGGAAGCTTGCCTGCAAAAAACGGGAGCCGGGGGGGCTCCTTATGTAGGTGAGGCCGGCCTCGGTGCTCCTCCCCGTCTCGTCTTTCTTCCCGGCACGATCATTTCACCTCGCAACTTTCCCCGCCCGCGTGCTCCACGAGTTGCACCGCCCAAACGCTCTCGTCCACTATTGGTCCTTCCACTTGATGCTTCATGTTTTGGGTCATGTCCATGCTCCCTAGCTCCACTTGCTTCACATGCCACCATGAGATTCCTGCAAAGTTGATGCTTGCTGCCCACCATGCTTGTCCTTTGCATGTGGAATTGGTGAAAGTTGATGAGAGGGAATCCAATGGTGCATGCATGATTGCTAGATTTCCTCCATTAAGGTGTGTTTAAGGTTAAGCACTCCTCTAATTCGAAATTTAAAATATTTTTCAGAGCCATGCAAGAGCTCGAACATAATTTTAGAGAAGTTTTTAAACCATTAAAAACAAATGTATGTCGAAAATATTTTTTTATTACGTCGATTTCGGTCTCACCGGTATAGTTTGCCTTCATCGGTTGAGAGCAGACTTTTCCCGGCTTGATCATGGAGGCATAGGTTTAGGTTCTAATTTTGGCTAAATAAGAAAGATTTTGAATAAAACAAAATTAGAACAGGCTTAGAAAAAAATTCTAATCCTAGAGAAACCAAGGATATAGATTTTTAAAACCAACCAAAAGTTTGGATTTCTAGGTTCACGCGAGTTCTACCACGTGCTGAATTTTTTTATTAACACATAGATATAAGTCGTGGCTCTACTCGTGTGGTTTTAGCATGAAAAATAAGTCAACCTCAGCACCATAATGAGGGTGAAAGGTTGAGTTAGGTTCTGAAATTATTTGGTTGAGCGTTTCTCGAAAAGAAAAGAATCGAACAAGCACATAGGAGGGTTCATGCAAAGGGTTTATGATAAAGCAAACATTCAATCAAGAATTATGTCTCTAATATTGTTCAACCACTTCTAAGTCTAATGTCTTTGCGTAATAAAACTCAAAAACTAAATTATTAAAAAGACTCGAAAAACCTGGAATCGGGTTGTCCTCCCGTAGCTTATTCTTGACTTGACGAAACGGGTTGCCTCCCGCCTAGCGCTTCGTTTATAGTCCATGGCTAGACTTCTTCACTTGATTACTTCGGATCAACGCTCTTTGTGGGCGTTGCAATCTTGGGTACCCGCTTTGGCTTAGTCAATTTTTTTGGTCTTCACAGGCTGGCTTTGTCCTTTGGTCTTGACGGATGCAACAACTTCCTTGTGGCTCGGCATCTCGAACTCCGGTCCTTTGGTCGTGATCTTCATGGTCTCTAATGTGATCCTTCATCTCTCCCGAATGAGCTTGAGTAGCCTTCGCCGTCTTGGGACTTTGGAGTTGTCTCGGATATTCTTCTTCGTTACCCATCGGGCGCCGGCAAGTTGTCCCACTTGCGTCTAGCATCTTCATCACGATGAACACTTCACGTATAGAGCTTCCGACCTCCGTCACCTTGCCATCTAAATTCTTCAATATTTTCTCCATAGCCTCGAACTTAGTGACGGCGTCCTTGGACATGGTCGTACTCCACACACTCCTTGCATGAGGATCTTGCTTCGGCGGCCTTTAGGTGTTGAGCTTCTTTCTCCATCTCCATCTTCTCCATCCTCCTCTTAAGTAAACCGATATGCCACTCAAGGAATCCGACTCGTATGCATTCAGCTCTCGCAATCGTCATGCGGATAGTTGAGACTTTGATCTTGAATGGCCTCCTGGCGTCTTGAAGGTTTATGATAGGTAGATCAACGATGTCCGGGGTGCGCAGCGCTCCGGTGGTTGAGGTTGATCTTCCTTTGGACTTGGAGGTGGTGATTCCCTTGGAGATTTCGACAGTCCTTCGACTTCAACTTTTGAATCTAGGGTTTCCACCCCTTTAGCTTGTGTTGCATGTCACCTTTGCCTGTAAAGTTTTCCTGGATCATCCACAAAAAAAAGTTTGGGTTTCTTGGAGAGGTAGCCAACCATCTCCGGTTAGGGTTAGCAATAAGCAAAGTATGCAAAAACTAGAAAGGAAGAATAAATCTATGAAAACTAGGGTTAGACAAACTAGATTAGATGTAATTTGAGGATGATCAAAGTTTAGTAGATGCAAAAAGAAAGTCAAAAAGAAAACTGAAAATTACAAAAAGGCAATAAAAAACCAAATCTTGATCACTTGTTCCCCGGCAACAGCGCTAGAAAAGGGGCTTGTTGACGGTTAATAATTGTATCAAAGTTCGTTTGTGACTCGCAAGCGTACAAGTCTCCCGTCGTAGTCAAGGGACCCTTCTTCCCTCGAGTGGTGAACCCAAGGTATCGAATCCGTGGAACAAATGTGCAACACAAGACTTAATCTATTAAAGCCAAGTAATTTCAATATTCGATAAAAGACCTAATGCATCTAAGTAAAAGACACAAAACGAATCTAATCTACTAAAAACCGGAGAAAACAAAGTAAGATTGGGTAGAGAAACCGATCTAGAGGGATCGGGGTAAGCCTTTTGTTGAAGCTCCAAGCAAGAGAAGAAGTAGCAAATCGAATCTTAATAGAAGCCTCTTTAAATCGTGGTTTCCCGTCCAAATCCGAAAACATCCGCCTTTCGAGACCCCCGTTCTGTCACAACGTATCCCTATTCATGCGGGGAGCTTAGGGCGAGTCAAAAGACAAGTCGAGATTCTTTCGGAAGATCCGGCGTGTACCTCTAGCCACCGCGGCTACAAGAACACCCTATGTAATCTATTGTACTAATAGAATTGGAATAAGCAAAGCCGATCGAAAAACGAAATCTTCGAGGAAACACTTGATCGCTAAGAAAAGATTCAACTTGATAATTCAACTATGACAATGATACATACACAAGATCACCACCGGGATCCTTCCTTGATCTTGCTTCTAGCTCCGGGAACTCCGACGTGGTCTTCCATGCAAGGTTCCCACGTCGGCTAGGGAAACCCTAGTCAACTAGCTCGACCCTCTCCTCTCCGACATGGTGTCCCTCTCTTCTCTGCTTCTCGGCGGCCGAAGACGAAATCTTCTCCCCGTGGCTCTCGGTCAGGGGACTATAAATAGCCCGATTGGCGGCTAGGGCAAAGGAGGGCGAGTTTGGGCCCAAAATGGGCCTGGGCCGACCGGACTGGGCCGGCCGGCCTGGGCCCATTTAGGCCCGGCCCCGTGGGCTCCTTTGCCCCACGTCGGTTCCCTTGCTTCCCTGGATGTTTCCCCCTTTCGCATGTAGGTCCATGTCGTCGGTTTCTCTCCGAATTGGACTCAACTCCTTGTCTTGCAAGATTCAGCACTTTTCTGGTCAGGTCCCTGGAGTTTGTCGTCTTCTCGGATCAAGTCCCCGGCTTCTTGGAGTTAAGTTTGCTTCATTGCATGACTTGTTCAGGGCTTCAAGGTCTTGTCATGAGGTGCTTGATGAACTTATCCCGAAAGTCTTGCATTCAACACTAAAACCTTGCATAAACATTAAGCTCCAAAACCGACATGAACACGTGAACTTGTTATACCACGGGGGTTAGTACCAATGGATAAGGTATAAAACTCATGCCAACACCGAAGGTAAACTCATGGCTAGGTTGACGGATTTTCACCGTCAACACCGGCCCTGCTCATCTTCCACGCCAGCTGCCTGCAAATCGAGGGACGCCTGGTCATAGTGGTCATCGCCCGTGCGCGGAGGAATCAGCCTCCAGCCACGAACCGTGAAGCCCCTGCCCTACTTCTTCCACTCCGACTCGTGACACCGTCCAGGGACCTCGACGTCGACACCTTGGACGCCAAGACCGGAGCAGCTGCGGGGGCATAAAGATTTAACTCGTTGTCACCGTGAAGCCAGAGGACGCCGCCGTCATCGTTGTGCTGGAACCAGCCCTCGTCGTCGACCACGCCAAGGGGCTGAAGCCGCAAGAACATCGGTAAAGGGCCAATTAGGCTACCAGAGAGGGGGGGAGTGAATGGGACTCGATAAAATTTCTTCTCCAAAGAGAGAACCTGGCCTATGTCCCAAATTCACAACCAAGGATTCCCACATGAGTTTGCCAACGTCACGTAGTCACAACGGACCAACCAACCCTAGGAACAAACACCGAACAATCCCAAACGGAAGCACAACTCAAGAAGAAAAGGACTTAGCAACCCTGCGCAGTACCAGGCGGATTGTCCGCGAGCTCCGGGCGGACTGTCCGCGAACACACGGCGGACAGTCCGCAAGGTAGCGGCGGACTGTCCGAAAATGACTCGCAACCCTCCAGTACTGCAGCAAAAATAACGGACCGTTCATGGAGACACCTCGGACCGTCCACAACCAACTCACCCCACGCGGACTGTCCGCGGATCCTAGGCAGACCGTCCGCCAAGCCCCCTGCAACTGAAAACAGCTGGAAAATTGGATCGAAAGAAAGACGCTCAAGAACAAGCGAAGAACACGAAGAACACCAACTCAGCTGTCTCCACGTGGACTGTCCGTGGCCAATAGGCGGACCGTCCGCCAGGCACGAACAGAGCAGCCCGAGCCTGAAACCGAGAGAGCCAAACCACCTACCCGTCCATGGATCTCCCAAATGGCTGAAGCTCTTGAGGAAAGATTTGGGAAGATGTGAAGCATCCCTAGGGGATGCTATGTCCCAAAACTTGTGTCCTCAAACGAACTAAATCGCTGGGAATCGAATCGAAACCGAGCTCAACCAAAAACCTAGGGTCCAACCGAAATCCTTCAATCAGAGGCCGAATTCAAAGTTTGGGGGGTCAAGATCAAGCACAAAGATGCAAGAGGCAACTATCCATGATCCGCAGCAACAAATTCGAACCCAAACACTTCAGAATCGAAGCAACAAGCCGTGCACGAAAAACTGACGAAAATAGCCTTAAAAAGACACGAAAATCCAACAACCTACTAACAGGGAATCGATGCAACCATGAAAGCTTCCATTCACTCAGAGGTCAGATTCTTTAGAAAACAGAGGAAAAATCTAACCCTATGGAGTGAGGAAAAATCTAACCCTATGGAGCAAGGAAATGAGAAGCAGTCCGGATGGATGGTTTGCCTGGAAACCCGAGAGCTAATATGTATGAGTCCCCTCTGGGCCAGGCAAAAGACCACATTACCCCTAGCACTTAAGTTGTGATACAACCCCTCAGGGGCAAATAGGTCATGTAGCACTCCTCTTCATTGCACGACCACGCCGTCACCGCAGACCGCGTCCTCCCGACGCAAGCCCTGCGATCCCGCCACGCGTCCGCCGGCATCGAAGCTTCTCGGCGCGCCCGGATCCCGTCTCTGCCCGCCGAGCCTCCGGTCTTGGTTTTGTGGCTCAACCAAGTAACACGACGGTTTTCTGGTGAACCGCTGCAAACCCCGCGCGCAGGCTCCGGTCCTGAGCCGCTACCCTGCACCGGCTCTGGTCGACGACTTCGTCTTGCTTTTCTCGCCACAATGCGGCCTACACTTGACCCCGCTGGCCACCGGGTCCCTCGAGTCAGGCCTACTTGTCTCTCCACTCCTCGGAGGCCCCGCAAGGCATAGACCTTTCGCGCCCACTCTTCACCTGCACCAACGCAAATCAAGTTGCAACCTGCACCTGCAATACTCGGCCAAGAGTCAGTCCACACCATGTTGTCAATCACTCATCACAGACAGGAGCGACCATCCACCGGTCCTCGGACGCTCCGGTCCTCAATCTCCCCCTTGATGAGTGAATTGACAACACACACAAGTAACCAATTCAGAGAAAAGAGAAAAGAAAAAGGAATGAAAGAAAAACTCAAAGAAGTTATCAAAAGCCAAACAAAAGCTCAGAAAAAATCACTTGAGTGAGAAAAATCTCGGTCCCCTATGGCAAGGGCAACGACACCATCGGCAGAAGAGCACAGCAAAAAAATCAGGCGAAAAAGAGCTCCCAAATGCATGAATGCAAGATCCCCCTGAACAAATGCATTTCTTCCAAATTTTCTTCCCTTGATGCAAAACTCCCCCTGGAAACATGAATTGGGTACTTTCCTCCCCCTTATTGGTAATGCATGAATCAAGTCTACAAATGCAAGCATGTGCTTCTCAAATATACAAAGAGCACTACAACATGCTAAAATTGAGACATAGATAAGCAAGATAGCCATAATTTGAGCACAAGCATCGCCAACAAGATAGAAAGGGACATATAAGCAAGTGACATAGTCATGATCAAATTGAAGCATTTTTCACATGGGACCTACACATGGTCAAAATGAGCACAAACAACATATAGCCCACAAACTTCATGCAAGGTCACACATTCTCATCACAAGGTGATCACAAACACCTACAAACTATCTCATGTCATGTCAAAGCCACCGAGCCATGTGTCCACTTCTAGATATGAGACTTCTCATTGGTGAACATCATGAAACGGTTTAGCACCCAAGATAAGGAATTTAAAGCATTTATGACATGGAAGCACATTTTTCAAGCATAGGCATCTCACATACCATTTTCATGATTTACAAATTAAGCATGGTACATGAAGTGCCTTTGCAGCAAAAAGAAGCTTAGGCTTCTCCACAAGGTAGCATGTAGGCTAAACATTCATGATGATAAATGGATCTTTGATCCCAAATGAAAAGAACATGGTTCCAAGAACAAATTAAGAAAGATATAGACGTAAGCACCCAATATGAACATGAAAGGCATTCTACTCACAAGAGAGGATCATATAGCATTTATTACAAAAAGAAGGCATCCACAAGCATATATATCCCAAAGCTACCAAGAGCATAGCTATACATCTTATGAGCATCACAAGCAAAGTCATAACCTCATCTCTAGCATATCATGGTGACCAAAGCATATGAGAGAAGCACAACTCTATGGCGTATGTTACAAATGCAGTCTATGATACAAAGATGCAAACATGATATGATACAAAAATGAAAATGCAACATGCATATGTACATCAACCCTCCCAACCGAAGCTCAAAAAGAAAAACAACCCCAAGCTCTCCTCGCAAACGAGCAAATGTAGCTTTGTCCAGAGGCTTTGTTAGGATATCGACAAGCTGCTTTTCTGTAGGTACATGAATGAGGTCTATGTTTCCCTTCTCAACATTGTCTCTCAGGAATTGGTACCTCAATTCTATGTGTTTGGTTCTGGAGTGAAGCACGAGATTTTTGGCAACACTAATGGCACTCATGCTATCACACATGAGAGGTACATGGGAACACTCCTCACCAAAATCACTCAGCGTGTATGTTATACAAAGCAGCTGGTAGCAACAACTAGCGGTAGCAACATACTCGGCTTCTGTGGTAGACTGAGCTACACTAGACTATTTGCGAGAAGACCAAGAAACAAGCGAAGATCCCAAAAACTGACAAGTCCCCAAAGTCGGACTTCCTATCGACTCGACACCTCGCAAAATCGGCATCCAAAAAACCAAGAAGCGAAAGGGAAGAGGACACCGAGTACCAAACCGAGCTCAGGAGTGTATCGAAGATACCTGAAGATCCGCTTGACGGCCTACCGATGTGAAGTCCCCGGCGACGCCTGAAAACGAGTGCACAAACACACAGAAAACTGGATGCCTGGCCTCGTCACCATCAAATACAAGAGGGAGCCGATCATGCTCCGGTACTCCTTCTTGTCCACGGGCTCTCCGTCCTCATCCATGTCAAGCGCTATAGTCGTACTCATCGGTGTCGACAGGGGCTTCGAGTCGTCCATCTTGAACTTCTTGAGGATGTCCTTCGTGTACTTTTCTTGATGCACAAAGGTTCCCTCCTTCGCCTGCTTGATCTGAAGCTTGAGAAAGAACTGCAATTCTCCCATCATAGACATCTCGAATTCTTTGTTCATATCCTCTGCAAACCTCGCAACCATAGTGTGGGATGAGTGGCCAAATACAATATCATCCACATATACCTGAACAATGAGGATATCATCACCCTACCTGAGGAGAAAAAGTGTCTTATCAACATTGCCCATCTCAAACCCCTTGCTGAACAAGAACCCCCTCAAACGGCCATACCAAGCACGGGGAGCTTGTTTCAGCCCATACAACGCCTTTCTCAGCCTAGACACCTTGTGGGGAAACTCAACACTCTCAAAACCCGGTGGTTGCTTCACATAAACTTCCTCTTCTAAAAACCCATTCAAGAAGGCACTCTTCACGTCCATTTGGTACAATTTGAACCCTTTAGCCACAAAAAGGCTAGAAGGATCCTAATTGCCTCCAAATGGGCTACAGGAGCAAATGTCTCCTCATAGTCTATCCCCTCTGTTGACGGTGAAATTCCGTCAACCTAGCCAAGAGTTTACCTTCGGTGTTGGCATGAATTTTATATCTTATCCATTGGTACTAACCCTTGTGGTATAGCAAGTTCACTTGTGCATGTCGGTTTTGGAGTTTAGTGTCTATGCAGGGTTTTAGCGTTGAAAGCAAGACTTCTGGGATAAGTTCATTAAGCACCTCATGACAAGACCTTGAAGCCCAGTACAAGTCAAGCAATGAAGTGAACACGACTCCAAGAAGCCCAAGGACCCAACCGGAGAAGATGGAAAACTCTGAGGACCTAGCCAGAAAAGTGCTGAATCTTGCGAGACAAGGAGCTTCGTCCAATTCGGAGAGAAACTGACGACAAGGGCCCACATGCAAAAGGGTCAAGGATCTAGAAGACTCGGGAAGCAACACCGGGCGAAGGAGGCCACGGACTGGGCCGAAATGGGCCCAGGACGGTCGGCCCAGGCCAGCTGGCCCAGCCCGTTTCGAGGCCCAGTCGGCCCCCCTTTGACCTAGATGCCTCTCGGGCTATTTATAGCCCCTGACCGAGAGCCACACATCAATCAATTCGTCATCCGCCGCCGAGGAGCAGAGAAGCTTGAGGGACACCATCTTAGAGATGAGGGTCGTGCTTGTTGTCTAGGGTCTCCCTAGCCGACGTGGGAAGCTTGCATGGAAGACCACGTCGGAGCTCCGGAGCAAGGATCAAGATCGAGGTAGGATCCCGGTGGTGATCTTGTTCATGTAATCGTTCATGGTGAAGTCTTTAAGTGAATCCGATTTCTAGCGATCAAGTGCCTTCTCGATGATTTTGTTTTCTTCTTGGTTTTGCTTCTTCCCCAATCTATACTTAAGATAGATTGCATAGGGTGCTCTTGTAGCCGCGGTGGCTAGAGGTGCATACCGGACCGACCAAGTGATTTCAACTTGTTCTTATCGAACTCGCCCTAGACTACTCGCATGAATAGGAGTACGTTGTGACAGAATGGGGGCTCTGAAAGGCGGGCGTTTTCAGAATCGGACCGGAGGCCACGATTTAAAGATGCTTTTAATGAGATTCGCTTTTCTATCTTCATCTATCTTGTTTGGAGCTACAACATAAGCATGATCTAGACTCTCTAGATCGGTTACCTCTTGCTTTCTCTTGCTACCTCTTTAGTAGATTAGATTAGATTAGATTAGATTAGATGTGTTTTCTTTATGAGTTAGTAGATTAGATGCAACTTGGTTTTTCAATAGATAGCTTTCCTTGTTTTACTAGATTAAATCATTGCGTTGCACATTGTTCCACAGATTCGATACCTTGGGTTCACCACTCGAGGGAAGAAGGGTCCCTTGACTATAACAGGGGATTTGTCCGCTTGCAAAAACATATGAAGTTTGATACGAATATACACCGTCAACACCCTCCTTCAGACTATAGCTCTGAGCAACCAACCTTGACTTGTTCCTCACCACCTCACCATTTTCTCCCTCTTTGTTTTTCCACACCCATTTTGTCCCAATAGGTTTGCAATTTGGTGGTGGCTCCACTAACTCCAACACATGGTTTTTCTCAAAATTCTCTAACTCCTCATGCATGGCATTCACCCAATTAGGATCAGATAGAGCGTGTCCAATGTCTTTCGGCTCAAAGGTAGCAACAAAAGCTGAATGAGCAAAGTGAGAAGCATTTCTGGACCTCGACCGTGTCGTACGCTCATTGATGTCGCCGATGATTCTTGAGGGTGGATGATCAACTTGAATGCGCCTCGGTGCCTCTCGCCTGGAGACAACCTCCCGCTCAGCAGCTGCTTCCACTTTATCTTGCAGGATCGTAGGCGGTGTAGGGGATGGACCATCCTGCACCATAGTCATTGTAGTGGAAGCACAGGGTACATGTGTGGTTGGAGCTTCACCATCATCACCATCATCCTCTCCAGCATCATCCTCCTGGTCCTCAAAGATCTTCTTGCCAACTTCATCATCACCTGCACACTCAAGGACAGATGAATTGCATGATTGTGTCTCGTCGAAAGTCACCTCGCAAGTCTCCATTACTAGGTTAGTATCAAGATTGAGCACACGAAATGCTGAAGAATGACTAGAATAACCCAAGAAAATCCCATCGGAAGACCTCGACTCAAACTTATCAAGCCTACCCTTCTTGAGAATGAAGCACCGACAACCAAAAGCCCTGAAATGGCTCACTCTAGGTGCTCGCTCATGCATGAGCTCCTAGCACGTCTTGTTCAAGAATGCCCTCAGAAAAATCTGGTTCCCAACATGGCAAGCGGTATTCACCGCTTCTGCCCAGTATCTCCTCGGAGTCCTATGCTCATCAAGCATCGTCTGAGCCATCTCACAAAGGGAACGATTTTTCCTCTCAACCACACCATTCTAACAAGCCACATAGGGAGAAGAAAACTGATGTTCAAGACCCAAATCACCACAAAAGGTTTCGAAATGAGAGTTTCTAAATTCACTGCCATTGTCGCTACGAATAGCTCGAACGACATCTCCATGTCTCTCGTTTCTTCAACCTCAAGATTAGATCCCTCACAAAACCAAACGTCTCCCCCTTGTCAGCCAAAAAGAAGACCCAATCATAGCGAGAATAGTCATCCACAATCACAAGGACATACCATTTCTCACCCGCCGAGCACACACGAGCTGGGCCAACCAAGTCCATATGGAACAGCTCGCATGGCCTCTCTGTCATAACGGGTGTCAGAGGCGGATGAGAGGCGGCGACCATCTTGCCATGCCTACACGGAGCACATACCAAATACTTTTGGTATTTCAACTTTGGCAATCCTCGGACTAATCCTAGCCCACTCAAGCGTGACAACAAGTCAAAACTCGGGTGACCTAGTCTCCTATGCCATTTCCAAAGCTCCGCCAAAAAACCAGCAACCAAACAACAAGAAGAGCCAACACACTGAAAAAAATCGGCTCTGAAAATTTGGCCCTCGGGGACGATCGTGCACATGAGATCGCCTCGAGAATCCAAAACATGAGAACAACCCATTTTGAAACGGACTTCAAAACCCTCATCAAGAAGTTGGGAAACAGAGAGAAGATTGTAGCCCAAAGACTTGACAAAGGAAACAAGACGAAGAGTCACAAACTCACTCACCTTCACCGTGCCCACTGAAAGCACTCTACCTTTCCCATTATCCCCAAAAGTGATGTACTCTTTGGTCATCAACGGGGTGAGGCTGGAGAACCACCGTCAATATCCGGTCATGTGTCGAGAGCAACCAGAGTCAATCAACCAAAAGCCCTCCATGCCTCCCACCTGCAAAATCAAAAATAAGAGTGAGAGTGAGCAAAGGACTCAGCACTAGGGTTAGTACAAAACGAATCAAACCAGTGCATCACCATTTGCTCAAACGTGGGGTTAGCAAAATCCATCCTATCTCTCTTAGGTGGAACACCCACACGTCCCCTTGGAGGACTACGCGTACCATGAAGGGGAGACCGTGGCCCATAGCTCCTCTAGGACCTAAAGCTGCGATCACTCCCCCATACTCGTAATGGCCCCGAGAAAAGGAACGTCCAGCCAACTCACCACGCCCAAACCCAACACGCCTACCACCTTCTCTATGTGGTGGCTCTCCTCGAGGCACAAACTCACACCTCTCTCGAGGGTAAATGGTACGCACCACACCCTCACCTCTCGGCACCAACCTAGGCTCAGGCACACCCCATGAAGGGCGGTACCTGTCCTTGTTGGCCAACTCTCTAGCCAACCTTTCCTCACGCTTCCTCCCGAAGCAAAACTCAGCAAGGTGTTCATCCCTCCCACAAAGCTCACAATGGAAGGGTTAAGGTTTTGGCTTTGGTTTTGGGTTCTCTTTGGGCTCTGGCTTCTCCTCACTCGGTTTCTCTCCCTTCTTCCAAAAGAACTTATTCCCTAAGACACTCATGAACTTGATGGAAATCTGAAAGTTGTCGGTTTGTGGAGGAAACATGGGTGGAGCTGGGGTTGTGTCTAGTCGGTTCCTAAGATGATTCGGCTTAGGAACAAAGGCATTTTTGTGGTGGTTTTTGGTGGCTCTGGATATCATTCTCACCACTTCCCTCACCCACTTTCTTTGCCCCAAGCGCTTCCCCATCCTGGCATTTGTATGTCTCGATCATTATCCTCAAGTGAGGCACATGACTAGACAACCAACCCATCAACTTTCTCAACTCATCATTCTCATCCTGCAAACGATCAACATAATGTGCAAGCTCCATATTCTTCACAACATTTATTTCACAAGTGGAGCAAATTGTAGGAATAGGAGCTTTCAGCTGAGCCTCTAGAGATATAGCATACACAAGCGAAGCATCTAGTTTCTCATGCAAAACAGAACAAGAAGTGCAAGCACCAAGCAAGGAGGGCCTAGCTTTCATCTCATTTAGTTCAACCCTAAGCACATCTAGTTCCTCAACCTTGGAGGCATAATCTCCTTAAGCACAGTAAATTCACTAAGAAAAGCGGAACAATCAGTGCATTCAGGTTCATTGGTCACAACAGGAGCAGACTTAACGGAATCTATTTAAGCCCTAGCATCAACAAGCAAAGATTCTAGCTCAACCACCTTCTCCTTAGCCTCTCCAAGCAAAGATCTATACTCCCTCTTCTCCTTTTTGGTCTTTCTAAGCACATCATCACGGTTGTCAAGCAAGTCATTCAACCTAGCATTCTCCGCTATCAAGAAAGATGGGCTATTGTTTACCTCTTCCTCGAAGTCGGAGCCCGGGTCATCCTTGTTGCTCTTCTTGCTTGCGGTACTGTGCCATGCCGCAAAAGCCTTGCGCGGCGAAGCACGAGCCGTTGATGTTATTGCCCGACAGCTTGCCCTTGTGCCGGTTCTCTTCTTCATCACTTGAGCTCGATGAAGAGTAGCAAGAGCTTGAGTCGATGTCACTTGCACTGGCCACCACCACTCGCTCCTTCTTCTTGTAACCACCACTCTTCCTTGGCCTCCGCTCGGACTTGTTCTTGCCCTTGTAGTCGTCCCTTGAGCGGTGCTTGTGGTCGGTCCTCGAATAGTGCTTGTGCTCGAGCTTGACCTCCATGGTTTCCAGACACTCGGAGATGAAGTGTCCATGCTTCCCACACAGGTAGCACATGCCCGAGCTCCTCCGAGTGTTCTTCCGGTTCGTGTACATGCGCTCGAACCGCCTGGTCAACAACGCGAGGTCCTCCTCACCCAGCATGTCGAACTCCTCATCTGGCATGGGCACAGGGCAAGACAAAGAAAATTGTCTAAAAGAAATGTTAGCATTAGTCCTTGAACCAGATACAAGAGCTAGACTATGAGGATCAGTCGGGTTCTTGATCTTTGCACGCACCCCGCGGTCCACCTCGGACGACTTGAGCTTTGAAAACAGCTCATCCACCGTGAGGGTCTCATACTTCTCCGACTCTAGGATGGCCTCGACCTTCCCACTCCACACGGTACGATCAGAGAATGCAAGAGCTTGACAGCCTTGTCATGGTCATCATACGGGAGCACGGCCACATTAGCCCTCATGTTGTTCACGGTCACCGTGAAACATTGAAACATGGCATCTATGGACTCACCAGGGAGATGAGTGAAGTTCTCGTACTCTCTCCGGTAGGTTGCAATGAGCCAAGCCTGAACTTGAGCATTCCCAGCATGAGCATTCTTCAACTGCTCCCAAATATTGCATGCCAAATCCTTTGTCCGAACCCGTTCGATTTCGGATTCACACAGAGAACGGTACAAGTAGTCTACCGCCTTGTTGTTGGCGTCGAACATGTCCCTCGATCCTGGAGTAAGGAAGTTCACCCGATGAACATAAGTTGTGTTCACCGTGACATCCCACAGGATCTGACCCTTGCCGCGGAGGAAAGCGGCCATCCGCCTTTGCCACCTATGGTAGTTCTTACCATCAAAGTGTGGAGGACCCGAACCCAGTTCTATCTTTGGATCATAGATTGGTTAGAATCACAAAGATCCGTAACCGGCTCTGATACCAATTGAAGGACCAATTAGGCGACCAGAGAGGGGGGGAGTGAATGGGAGCCGATAAAAATTCTTCTCCAAAGAGAGAACCCAGCCTATGTCCCAAATTCACAACCAAGGATTCCCACACAAGTTTGTCAAGGTCATGTAGTCACAACGGACCTACCAACCCTAGGAACAAACCCCGAACAATCCCGAAGCGGAAGCACAACTCAAGAAGCAAAGGACTTAGCAACCCTGCGTAGTACCAGGCGGACTGTCCGCGAGCTCTGGGCGGACTATCCGCGAGCCCACGGCGGACCGTCCGCAAGGTAGCGGCGGACCGTCCGAAAATGACTCGCAACCCTCCAGTGCTGCACCAACAATAACGGACCGTCCGTAGAGACACCTCGGACCGTCCCTAACCAACTCACCACACGCGGACTGTCCACTGATCCCAGGCGGACCGTCCGCCAAACCCCCTGCAACTGAAAACAGCCAGAAAATTGGATCGAATGAAAGGCACTCAAGAACAAGCGATGAACACGAAGAACACCAACTCAGCTATCTCCATGCGGACTGTCTGCGACAAGTAGGTGGACCGTCTGCCAGCACGAACAGAGCAGCCCGAGCCTGAAACCGAGAGAGCAAAACCACCTACCCGTGCATGGATCTCCCAAACGGCTAAAGCTCTTGAGGAAAGATTTGGGAAAGATGTGAAGCGTCCCTAGGGGATGCTATGTCCAAAAACATGGGTCCTCAAATGAACTAAATCGCCGGGAATCGAATCGAAACCGAGCTCAACCAAAAACCTAGGGTCCAACCGAAATCCTTCAATCAGAGGCCGAATTCGAAGTTTGGGGGGTCAAGTTCAAGCACAAAGATGCACGAGGCAACTATCCATGATCCCCACCAACAAATTTGAACCCAAGCATCTCAGAATCGAAGGAACAAGCCACACATAAAAAACTGATGAAAATAGCTCAAAAAAGACATGAAAATCCAACAAGCTACAAACCGGGAATCGACGCAACAATGAAAGCTTCCATTCACTCGGAGGTCAGATTCTTTACAAAACAGAGGAAAAATCGAACCCTATGGAGCAAGGAAATGAGAACCAGTCCGGATGGATGGTTTGCTTGGAAACCCTAGAGCTAATATATATGAGTTCCCTCCGGACCAGGCAAGACCACACTGCCCCTAGCACTTAAGTTGTGATACAACCCCTCAGAGGCAAATAGGTCATGTAGCACTCCTCTTCATCGCACGGCCATACCGTTGCCGCAGACCGAGTCCTCTCGACGCAAGCCCTGCAATCCTGCCACACGTCCGCCGGCATCGAAGCTTCTCAGTGCGCCCGGGTCCCGTCTCAACCCATTGAGCCTCCGGTCTTGGTTTTGTGGCTCAACCAAGTAACCCGACGGTTTTCTGGTGAACCGCCGCAAACCCCGCGTGCAGACTCCGGTCGTGAGCCGCTACCCTGCACCGGCCCGCACTTGACCCCGCTGGCCACCAGGTCCCTCGAGTCAGGCCTACTTGTCTCTCCACTCCACGTTGTCAATCACTCATCACAGCCAGGAGCGACCATCCACCGGTCCTCAGATGCTCCGATCCTCAATCGGCGCCACCACCTTTGACGCCAAGACCGTGAAGCCGCTGCCCTGCTTCCTCTGTGTTGCTCCGCTCCACGTCCACACCACGTCACCACACCATCCTACGCATCACTAGGTATGCTTCGGCCCCTTGCCCCTTGCCTTGTTGTGGTTAGGAGAAGTCCCTAAACCTGTGTAACCATCTGCTCTCGCCGTCGTCGCCTCTGTGAGCCAGCCATCGAGCTATGCGTTTCGCGTTGCAAGTGCCACTACCGTCGTCAAGCGCTCGCCGCAATGCAACCCATCCTTGGTCAAGACTTCTTGTATCCGCTCGCTGCCCGTTTGTGTCCATGCCAGAGCTCTGGAAAGCCAAGGCGTCGCGCTCGCCGGCATAACCGTGACAGTTCTGCGAGTTCGCGCCCGCACACATGCCCGCACAGGCGAGCTAGGGCCTCACTTTTGTGCACCCTGACCACCACACTAGCCCAATACCAAGCTCACACGTCGGTGCTTGCACAGACACAGAACATGTCGCCGTCCTATCCATTCTGCCATTGGGCTCGCTGTTGTGCACGCGAGCCACTCGGGCTCTCACCTTTTCTTGCCCAACACGAAACTCTAGGACCTCGCCATCGAGTTCCTCTGCAGGTCGTCGCCAACCTCGTCGTCGGCCAGCTGTTGCCATCAAGTAATGCCTCTTGAGCATATGCTCGATCACCTAGTGGGCCTCCCAATCCTCGCCAGACCCAACCTTTTCTAACCACCGACTGTTCTAAACCATCCATCCTACTATCTGTGATTTGGTTCCTGAACCATCATGTGCTCACTCGTGCTTTATACATGTTGGATCTTTGGCCTCAGTGGCAGTTTTGTCCCTCAAAATGGACCTTGTAATCTTGCTACTTGTAGCCTTGATTTACCGTGCACGCTCACATGCTCGAGCCCAAAGAAAGACCTTTATCTATGTGTCCTCCACGCAGACATTACGTTCACAAACCGCTTTCCATCTCTGTGTCGTCGGCCGTGTGCCAACTCCTTCTCTTGCGAGAGTTGTTCGCCTAAGAACCGGCCAAGCTTTTCGTTTACCCACTGTTGTTTTCCTATGCGTCTTGCTGCTCGCCTTTGCCTGGCAAGCAGTCGCACTACCGTGGTCCTGGAGTACCAGTGCGCCGCGCATAGGCACGCCTGTGTCGAGGCCGTGGTCAGCCACGTGCCCGCAAACACACAACCCAGGGAGTCCGAAGCTTCGCCTTTGGTCACCGGTATGCCGAGCCACTGTGCATCCACGATGACACCATGTTGTCGACCTTGGTGGGTGTCGCACCAGAAAATGGGCTAAACCCCAACCTTTTTCCCATGCTAGCCTCGTCCCTATCTGCACTAGACCTTGACCACCGCGTAACCTTGTCCAAGCTAGCACGCCCGCCCTTCACCCACACGCGTGCGTGCCGAACCGTGCTTTGTTCCTCGCCATGCTGCCACCGAGCACCGGCCAAAGGCCATACCTTCCTTAACCAGACACGTCTTTGACCTTAACCTCGCCATCATCTTCTCTTGCCGGTCGTCAAATAGCTCACCACCGGCCATGCTATTGCCGTCGCAGGATACCGTTGCGGCATTCTGTCGAACTTCTGGAAGGAAACTAAAAGCCCAAGCTTGGAAGCCTTGTTACACACCCATCCACACACCTCCTACCACATCAGATCCACCAGGATTCCGTGAGGCTGCAGTCCCTCAGACCTTGCAGCCGCCGTGTAGCTAGTCTGCAGTTAGTTTGCAGCCAACAGTAGCTCGGTTTGACTTCTAACATCTCTATTACAGCAAGCCAATAGAAGATCTTTACCCCTTTTTGATAGCCCTACAGCTAACCTATGGTTAGCTTATGTTCCTATCTGTTGCGATAACCTTTTAATAGAAAAATACAAATGCACGTTGAGTGTTTATTTTAATTTCAGAAATGGCTTTTGATCTTTTAAAATACATTACTAGTTTTTTCTAAGCTCCGAAAAATATTAAATCTATTTTATAATCTTTCTAAAAACCTAACGCACTCGTTAGTCTAGTATTTGCTCTCTTTTTGGCTCTTATTGCTTCTCTTTGGAGTTTATTTGCATTAGCTTTGATATTTATTTATTTATGTGATTCTAAGAGCTACCGGAGCCGAGGAGTTGAGCTAGAAGATTGAGTACAACTACGATGACTACTCGCTCACAGGTGTTCATGCCCATCCGACTTTGAATACCTATTAGGCATTGCTTATTAGAATGCTAGCGCTTTAATTATTCGCATGATGATGATGAACCTTGCATAGCATATTTTGATATCATACCTATCAGGTGGTGAGATCTTGACAGCCCACGGGGATGCTAATCCCTATGGTTTAGTTGTTCGGCGGGGTGGAATCTAAGGCTAAGAACTCGAAGGTCGCACACGAGTACGCGGAACAAAGAGAACACGGTGAGTTTATACTGGTTCGGGCCTTCGGAGAGTAATACCCTACATCTAGTTCTTCGGTTTGTATTGCTTGGGGATTGCGAAATTGGTTGGATGGTACAAGGGGTCGCCTCGTCTGCCTTATATTGGCCAGCGGATGAGGTCGGTTCCCAGACTCCTAGTCGGTTAAAACCAGGAGACCTAAGTCTACGTTACACATCTTGCCATATCCCATCGATCTGCTTTGGTCGAAATCCACCGAGGTCTCGTTTTGTATGCCAAGTCTTGAGGTCGTGATGGATTAGGTCTTCTGGGGAATATTCTGTAATGTCTTTAGGAGGTCGTGTGGGCCGCCAACCATGTCTGTTGGGCCACTAACAGGTCGCCGGGTCTTCTGGTAGGCCGGACCCACTTGTCGGGGAAGGCCGTGAGCCTGGTCGGTGGGGACCCAGGGGTACCCATGTCTCACAAGCCTCCGAACGAGGTGCAGGCGCAGCGACCTTAGAAAGGTCATGACGAAGTCATGGAGCTATCGATAGGTCGAATAGCGTGCATGTCGGTCCAAAAGAAAAAAGAACAAGTCAACTTAGCAGCCGACCTATTTGTAGTCTTGCCGAACGCGGGGAGGTCAAGTGACGACCTATAGGAAGCAAGCTTCCAATAGATCGAAACAACAATGAAAAATTTAGAGGGCATCGAAGATGCACTCATAGAGTAGTATCCGAGCATCGTGGCGGGCAGGATGGCCGGTACGATGATCCGAAGAAGAGAAGAGAAGAAAAACTAGGTCGAGTAACGACCTGGTGAGAAACGGGTTTCCCAACAAGTCGGTATGACGAGGAAAACAAGAGGGCGTCGAAGACGCACTCGTAGAGTAGTCCCCGACCATTGAAGAAGGCAGGATGGCTGGTTTCGTGCTCAAAAAAGAGAGTAAAACTGAGTCAAGGTCTTGATCGAACAAAGTGTAGAGACACCCTGATCTCCTAGCATAGTTGCAAGGAGTATGGCAGGGCCGACCTCAAAGAGGCCTTATAGGCGTGCCGACCTCAAAGAGGCCTCAATTCATCAGTGACAAGTATCCGAGGATACCCAGCAGAATCTTGAAAGGTGCATCGTATGAAGAGGTTGTCAACGATGAAACTGACAAAATAATTGCGATCTTTGAGCGTATGGAGTGTAAAGACAACCAGATATCCTGCGTAACTGCAAGAGTTTGGCAGAGCCACCCGAGGCGTGCTGACCTCAAGAAGGTCTCAAAACAAAATGCACCCAAGCACCCCGAAGTACTTGGCAGGGCCATTAGGCACGCACCCTAGGGAGAGGCCTTCATTCCCGACGTAAAATCTTGGGTGCCCAGAATAGGTTGGCAGGGCTACAAGAGCACACCGACCTCGGAAGGTCATGCATCCAAGGCGCCCAACTAGCTTGGCAGGGCCGTAGACTTGCCATGGTATTCCAAGACCTAGGCATTAAGGCACGCCGACCTCTAGGAGGTCATTTTGGTGTCCAGACGACCAACATAGCTGCCAGCCATCCGACAGAGCCATTGTACTAAGATATTGGCGACCTCAGTAACAGACACACCGGCCACGGGGGGGGGGGGGGCAACAAAATCGTAGATCTCTACGATGTTTCTGATCTCTATGGTACTTTTAGATCTCCAGGTGCCTAGAAGGATCTGGCAGAGCAGCGAGGCACGCCTACCTCGGAAGGTCTTCAATCGAACCTACGACCATTCTTCTCAGAAAATAGAAATATAGGCTGATTGGAATAGGTCTGTTTCCGTGCAGAGCCATGGAGGGTGCACCAAGACGCAGAGCCTAGTGGGTGCACATAAGAAACATTAGGTCGTAGAAGGATGCTGTAAAGTTGTTGTCTAGAGGGGGCTAAATTAGGAGCTGAGCCATCTGACACAAGGTCAGTTGTTTTGTCATTTAGTGTAGACTGTAGGGTCACAGGTCAACAGTGGTCGGAGATTCCCTTGCCACCCAGGAAATGACAAGCTGCCCGCTGATCGAGGGGGTTACTGTAACCATGTGACTCTGCAGCAGGTTGAGGCATCATTGATGCGTTTGCGACGAAGGACGTCGCGGGGCAGAGGTAAAGTCACCTTTGACTGCAGGCCCCAAGACCACGTGGCGGTAGTGTCATTACTTCGCCAACTACCCAAGGCCTTGGCTCCGGCTATAAATAGCACCATGAAGCTGAAGATGGCAAGCACCGAGCATTGTTGAGCTATGAGGCTGTAGATTAGTAGTCCCACCATGCCATGGGCATGTGTTCGTCCGCCAGATTGTAGAGTCTTGTATTTTTGTAGGAACTTGGAGCTAGGAGAACTCTCGTAAAGTACAGGCAACATCTCCATCCTATGAGCCCTGCCTCTGCGGGGTATCAGGTAGAGTTTGAGGTGATGTTGTTCGAGCTGGGGCTATAGCAGGACGTCTCTGTTGAGCATCGGGAGGTCACTAGGGCCTGGGTTTCCACACCGAAGAGCAAGCTCGTGTCTCCATTCCAATAGTTGGAGCCGAGCATACCTTAGGTTGCATGCCATCCTGCAGCTGTTCCCCGCAAGGCCGCCATCAAGGTCCTAGTGCTAGGAGAAGTCTCGCAACGTGTTGTGCTTCGGCAAAGTAGGTCGTGGTGACTGCTCTGGGTGGCCCATCGAACGGTCCATGTAATGTTCGCTGTCTCCTGTCATGTACTTGGTCGATTTGACAAAATGATTTGTCAAAGACCTGAATTAATGTGACGCGGGGGCTTGCAAAACGTGTTTGCCATTAGGACGACCTGATGTTGTCTTATTGTTTAGCTGACGACCTGAACTCAGAATTTAAGTCGTAGTTGTAGTCTGTTAGCGAAAAATCCGCCTTAATCTTCTCGCTAACTTCTCGGAATAGAGCCATTGAGGTGTGTTGTACAGCGGAAGGAACCGCAACGGGCAGATTCGGTGGACCCCCCTATAATAAGGGCGGCCCAGATCGGGGTTGACCCCATTCCCCTTTCTTCTTCCTCGTGTCGCTTTTACTTCCACTTCCGTCGCTTTCCCGCCGCCGTAGCTCTCTTGCGATCTTGCGACCGTCTCGCTCCAGCGCGCACACCCATCCAGCAACCAGCTCCGGCCGGCCACGCGCTAGCGCTGCCACCCCGCATCACGCTCCTCTTGCGCATGCACGTCAAGATCCTTTGCACCAATAGATCCATAGCTAACCCTAGCGGCGAAATGGCGGTGGAGGCGTCTTCCATCCCGGACCCGCAGGCAGTGCAGGTCGGGTCGACGATGACCGAGGCCAAGATACAGGCTTTGGTGAACCGCGGGCTACTCCGACCAAAGGAGGAGGTGGAGTGGAGGGCTGCCGCTAGGGAGCAGTTCCCGAGCCAAGATGTCAAGGAGCAGGTCGTCTTCTCGTCCTTCTTTGAGCGCGGCTTCAACCTCCCGGTGGGGGATTTCTTCTGTGGCCTACTGTACTACTACCAGCTGGAACTGGTACATCTTGTTCCCAACTCTATTATTGTAGTTTCAACGTTTATTCACTTCTGTGAGGCGTATCTGGGGATATCACCTCACTTCTTGTTATGGAGGTATTTCTTCTATGTGAAGAGCACTGACAAGAGATCAGGGCCAGTGGGAGCTGTAATATTTACCTTGAGGTCAGGCCTCAAGGCGGAGTGGATAGACACTGATCTCCCCGACAACACTGCTCGGTGGAGGTCGGAATGGTTCTATATTGCAGATGAGCTTCCTGGGCTTCCATGTCGTACTGGCCATAAGCCAGTGAACATAAATGAGTGGGACTTAGGGTTGTCGTCCCGCGATCTTGCGGATCTCAAGGGAATCTTGGAGCTCGTTGGTGACATGAAGAAACAAGGGGTGACTGGGGCTACAATAGCCAGGTTGTTGTGCCGGCGGATGATCCAGCCGATCAAGGATCGAGTTCACCCCGCGTATGAATACTAGGGGCAGTCAGACCCCACGCGTGAAGTTAAACGCAAGGTCTTCAAGGAGGAGATGGTGGCCAGAGTGTCCCAGATGTATTCTGGGAAAGTGAAGGTGAAGAAGTGCCCTAAGGCACACTCACTGAAGCGGCCGGCTGACCCGGTAAGATCCTGGGATCTACCATTTGGTCGTTTTACTTCGCTTGTTGTTGTTTAGATCGTATAAACTTCTTGGTCATCTGTTTGCAGGAGAGCGAGCTTCAGATGTGGTGCCTAGCACCTCTCCATGAGGGTGAGCAACGTCGGAGGAAACTTAGGTCGGATAAGTACAAGCCTCCAGCAGGTCGTCTGCTGGAGTTTTACGAGTTAGACTCGTCGGTGGAGGCCGACAAGGACATCGGCGATGAGGCCGGAGATGGTGATGCCGGGACAGACCCGAATGCTGGTGGTGCCGCGAAGCCATGGCGCAGGACTAGGTCAGCACTGGGGAAGCAATCTGCTTCAGCTGTTGCTGCTGCTGTTTATGCGGTGAAGGCCACAGAAAAGAAGAAGAAGAGGAAGAGGAAGGTGAATTCCCCTCCGGCGATTGTGACGCCAACGATTCCGACACCCCGATCAAGGGAGGTCGAATCAGAAGAGGAGGAGGAGGAGGAGAACGAGAAAGAGGAAGCTGTCGAGGAGTTGCCGGTCACCGAGGATCGACCGGCAACGAGGTCGGAGAGTCCTACTACCAAGAGGTAGAGGGAGCTAGTGGAGAAGACGTCGGAGGATGCCCTCCGGCAGGGTTTGGAGGCGCAGCGAGCTGCTGCTGCAACGCAGGCAAGGACGCCTACGACAATTAGGCCTCAGCAGTTCAGGCCCAAGCTTCGCATCCCGATCTCTGCGAGGTAAAATCTTGAAGACTTAATCTTTTTCTCTTGCTGTTGAATTCTTGTGTTGATGTGGTGTTGCTGACTTGCAGGCCGGTGGTGGTACCACAGGACGACCTGGGTGCCCCGCTTCTCCATCCCGCACGAGGTCAACTGAATCAAAAGTCGTGGGGGAGGCGCTTGCAGATGACGCGCGTACTGCCACTCTACCGCGGGGAGCGATTGAAAGTAGGGCAACGTCAACGCCTATGGTAGATTCAAGGGTGGAGACTCCCCCGCGCGTTGTTGACACGGGAGACGTAACTTCTTCCAGGGAGGTCGGCGCAACGATCCCCCTGGTGTTATTGATATCAACCCCATCAGTTCTCGACCTGCTGGGGCTGAGGACTTAGTCAGGGACTAGCCTCAAATTGACCAGGTGCCAAAAGGTCTAGGGACATCTGGCGCGCAGGTACCTTAGTTTTCGTCTTCAAGCCCGAAGTTGCCACGGCGCAAAACTAATTGGAATCATACCCCTTGGCAGGATGACTGGTTTGAAGATAATGAGGACATGCAAGCCTTGCGGACCAGCATTATTTCCATCAACACCGCGCTGACGGTGAGTTGTCTACGACGTGTTGTTGTTACTTGATTATGCGTGGTTGAAATGGTACTGACGACCTTGTTGTACTGTGACAGTCGCTGGCAGAGCAGGCCAAAGGCCAGGCCGACCTATTGAAGAATGCGACTGAGAATGAGCAGCGGATTGTCGACCTGGAGCGGGAGCTCAAGGAAGTCCGTGAGGCGGCGGCCGCCGAGAAGAAAAGGCTTGAAGATGAGCTCGCTGAGGAGAAGCGCAAGGCCGTGGAGGCTACTGCGCAATTCAATACCATGGCCACTGGTAGGTCGAATCTTCATGTTGATGATCTTTTTGAGAAGAAGGTCATTTAGCTATGTGTTAACTGTTCTATCTTGCAGAGTTTCGTAATCGTGAAGAGGAGCTGAAGAACGCTCTCGCGGCCTCCAAGAGAAAGGTTCGGGACCTGGAGATATCGCTTCAGGAGGTCGAGGCCAATGCAAGGAGCTCAAACGAGCGATGAAAGAAGCTGCTGACAGTGAGTACGCCATATCTTAAAAGCTGGCTTATGAGAAAGGAGCTCGTCGGGGCCTTGAAGCCGAATTCGAAGTTGTTTTGAAGTCATTGCAGAGTGACCAAGTCACTATTGCAAGGCATGAGGTGGAGCTGAACGACCTGAAGGTGAGGAACCAAGTTGAGAAGTACCTTGGTCCGTGTGTGATGTGTGATTGACCGGATGGTTTGAAGCTTTGTGTGTGTAGTGTTGAGTTGTGTTGTGTGTGTTTTATTTTATGTATTTACCTTATTGTTTATGTGGTGTGTTGTCAATGCACTCGTGAGGAGTGGTTGACAACGTTGTGTGGACTGACTCTTGGCCTAGTATTGCAGGTGTTGGTTGCGGCTTGGTTTGCGTTGGTGCGGGGTGAAGAACGAGGCGCGAAAGGTCTTAGCCTTGCGGGGCCTCCGAGGAGTGGAGAGACAAGTAGGCTTGGTTCGAGGGACCGGTGGCCGACGGGATCAAGTGCGAGCCGCATGGTGCAAGAAGAGCAAGACGAAGTCGTGGACATGGAGCCGGTGCATCGGTGGTGGCCAAGTCAAGGAACGAGGCAAGACTGAGTAGACCGTCCGGGCGCCAGAGGTGAAAGGCTTGGCGGGCTCGACGCTTGGCGTGGTGAGGCCGGGCCGTGTACTCGGGGTTTGGTGGTTTGGCCACAAAACCATCGGAGGAGGGTTTCTCGGTTTGGGCCTCAAAACCGAGCCCGAGGGCCTGGCGTGACGGAGACGGTATCCGGGTGCGTCGGGAAGCTTCGAGGCGGGCGACACGCGGCATGATCTAGGTGCTTGCGTCAGGAGGACGTGAAGGCCTGATGGATGCGCGGCCGTCCGATGGTGAACTTCATGTGTTGACCAAAACGCCACTGTGAGGGCTTGTGTTGTACTCCTAGTGTAGGGGCACTTCGGTCTTTTCTGGAGGGCCTATATATAGGAGGAGGGGGCTGAATTTTCAGCCAACTCTTGGGCTAGCAGGCGGTGGTACTCTTTCATTTTGGAGTGCTTTGGGAGAGAGAGGGAGAGAGGAGAGAGTGGCTCTTTGATTGGAGCTTTTTGCCATCTTAGATTTGGATTCTAGGAGTGGCTTGTAATCGATTGGACAAGATATTCATAGTGAATTCATCCTCTAAATCTTGTACCAATCTTTCTATTCCCGAGTTGCTCTTGTTGCATTTTCGGAGCTCCTTTTGTGCTATTTTCGTGCTTGACTTGTTTCATCGATTTGAGGGCGTTTCTATCTGGATTTCTTTGAGGGGATCATGGGTGAGTGCTTTGTGCCTCTTTGTGGATGATCTTGACCCCTCAAACGCCGGATTTGGCCTTCGATTCGTTGACTTTGGGATGAACCCTAGGTCATA
Source organism: Cenchrus americanus (assembly GCA_947561735.1). Lineage (NCBI taxonomy): Eukaryota > Viridiplantae > Streptophyta > Magnoliopsida > Poales > Poaceae > Cenchrus > Cenchrus americanus. The sequence goes on from OX387244.1 coordinate 156,612,201, forward strand.
GTGTTCTTGGCAAGGATTTGCGATTCCGGGAGTTGTAGGACGTTTGAGGCTGTAATTTTTGGGGCATAACCTCTCCTTGGGGTGTTTATCATCTCACCAAAATTTTGTCTCAAGACTCCTTATGGTTTGGGAGATCCATCGATTGAAGTTTGAGGTTGTTTCTCGTGTTCCTCGGCTGTGCTGATTCGCACCTGGTGGACCGTCCGCGAGGTCACCGCGGACCGTCCGCGAGGTGCCTGACAGCCCAGCTGTTCTTCGTGTTCTTGCGGGTTCTTGAGCGCATCTCTTTCGATTCATTTTGTCGGTGAGTTTTTGGTGCATGAAGTTTGCGGACGGTCCGTACTAGAGTGTCGGACGGTCCGTGACGAGGCGGACGGTCCGCGGGTCCATCACGGACGGTCCGTTTTTCTCGGTGCAGTACTGGAGGTTCGGGTAGCAATTTCGGACGGTCCGTGCCCTCCTCGCGGACAGTCCGCGCCCTCCTCGCGGACAGTCCGCCCGGACACTGCGGACGGTCCGCCTGGTGCTTTCTAGATTGCCTAAGTCCCTTGCTTTTTGAGTTGTGCTTCCACGTTGGATTGGTTTGGGATTTGTTCCTAGGCTTCTTGGTGGTTCCTTTAAGGTTGTTTGAGTCCTGTTTGGGATCTTGTTTGTGCTTGTGGGTTCGTGGAGTTGCGATTGGGGTATAGGCCGAATTCAACCAAAGGGAAGAATTTTTATCGGCTCCCATTCACTCCCCCCCTCTCTGGTCTCCCGAATCGGTCCTTCAATTTGTATCAGAGCCGGTTGTGGATTCTTTTGGCTCTAACAAGTCTTGAATCCATAGGGTGACTAGAGGAAATAGGTTCTTTTGCTTGCGACCTTGGTTTGCACGTTTTGAGTTCGACGATTTGGAGTTGTGCCCTTGGAAAACCATAACTTGAGATACCTTCAGTAAAACGGGCATAACTTTTCGCTCGGTGCTCCGTTTTGGCTCAAATGTTTACAGCGGTTTCTTGACTCCATTTGTAGGTGATCCAGAGATCATTTTGGGGTCTTCAAAAATTTAGAAAAAATCAACAAGATAATTGAAAAATCCTCATTTAAGTCTCTTACGGCTTTGTCTTGTTTCTTCTGGATTTTCTCTAGACTTCATTTCACCTTATTTTGAGCTGAAATTTTTTTGTGCCTCTATATTTGGTGCTCCTTGTTCAGTGGTAAAATTTTGGGAAAAAGATAAGATCCTTTGCTATTGAACTCGTCAGTAGTTGTTAGAGAATTGAGGCATTTTGAGTGCTTTCTTTGCATCGTTGCTTGTCCCTTGAGCTTGGTTTCGGCTAATCCTAACCGGTACTTTGATTATGGCACCAAGTTCTTCTCCTTGTGGTTCTTTGAGCAGGAGGAGTATGGAGGTTGAGGCGGAAGACGAAGTGGAGGAGATGATATCTCTCATCGAGGACTATCAAGATGGTGACATCAAGAAAGGCGAGCTCTACCACAAGCTAGGAGGCATGAACCAAGGTACACTTGCCAAAGCTATCTTGATCCTATGCAATAGGTTGGATGATTGTGAGCGTGATTGTGGAGACTTGCATAGGAGAAACATAGATTTGTGTGATGCCTTGCGTAGGAAGAATGAGAAGATGAAATCCTCTCTTACTAGGTTGAAATGTGGTATGGCTCATTGGAGGTATCGTGCTTTGAATTCTTGCACTTCTTGTAACACCATGCATGCTAAAAATGATGCTTTGATTGCTTCCATTGCATGCTTGAAATCTGAAATTAAGGTGTTAAATTTCAAAGCTTCTTTGCCTTGCAAATCTTGCGATGCCTTGTGTGCTGAAAATGAGAAATTAAAAGATGAAGTTAATTGGCGTAAAATGCATGTTGAATCTTTTAGAAGAGCATGTGACAATCTTGATTTTGAGAATGATGAATTGAGATCATCTTTTGCTAACTTGCAATCTGAAATTGACTTGTTGAAATCCAATGCTTCTATGCCTTGCAACTCTTGTGTTGTTTTGAATGATGAGCTTGATATGGCTAGGAGTAAGATTGCTTTGTTAGAGACAAGTGCTTCTTTACCATGTGTTTCTTGTGAGTCTTTGCTTGCTGAAATTAATGAATTAAAATTGACTCACACGACATGTGTAGATGATCTTGAGCATGCTAGGGCTGAAATTTGTGATATAAAATCCATGCCTTGTAGCAAGTGCTCTTTGTTTCTTGTAGAGGATGCTTGCCATACTTCTTGTGATAATGATGATGATGATGATGATGCTTTGATGGGTGCAAATGATGATACTTGTTCATGTGGTCTCATTTGCACTTCATGCATTGATTTGGAAAGTGAAGTTTTGGCTTTAAAGAAAATGCGCGATGATATGAGCGCCAAGTTGGTTGAGCATGATGTGATGAGTGCCAACCTTGAGAAAGAAAATGAACTCTTGCGTACCACATATGCTAAATGCATTGAAGAAGAAATCAATAATTTGAGAAATATGACATGTGGTACTTGTGAGCGCCTCAAGTCTCAAAATGAGGTTTTGCGCACAAGGTGCAAGAGTCTTTGTGCCAAGGGTTTGGATTCATGCTTCCCGTGTCACTCCGATGTTGATGCTTCTAAATTTGCTTCTTCTAAATCGGAGTCGACTTCTTCTCTTGAGTGTAAGTCTTTGGATGGTGGTAAGTGTGCTAGTGCTTTGGATAGCTCTCTCATAGCTACTCCTAAGCTTGTTGCTTCTTCCGGTGTTGCCCAAGGTGATTTGAATGGAAAGGGTGCCTCCCACATATTTGGAACTCATATTCCCAAGCCGAGGTTCCAATGCACCTTTTGCAAGAAGGATGGGCATACCGTTGAGTTTTGCTTTCGCCGTGTCAAGCACAAGCGACGTGTGCGTGCTAAAGCTTTTAAGAAGCCGCGTAGCCTTTCTCATGGCACGTGTGATTCTAATGTGGGCACCAAGTTGGACGTTGGGGTTGATGCTTCATGCTCTAAGTCCCAAGGGACTTCCCACTCACAAGAGAATGGTGATTCATCCACTCAGACCGTGCCTCTCGATAGGCCTTTGTACCATTGCTCTCACTGTGGGAAGGATGGGCATCAAGAGAGTTTTTGCTACCGCCGGGCAAGGAGAATACGGCGAGGAGGTGCCTCTAGGCCTTTGGTTGTTCATAGCCCTTCTCATGGCATGAACACTTGTGAGCCTAAGAAGGCGCGATCTGTGGACGGGTTTTATGACAGTCTTTCTAGTGAGTTAGGCCATGCTCGTGGACATGCTTCTAGTGTTTCTTGTGTTGGTCCGTGACATGCTTCCCGTGGTGCTTGTGTTGGTTCTTCTCCTACGACCCCGAAGGATCTTTGCCTTTTTGCTTGTGGTAGCACTCGACTTTCTTCGCGAGTGACTTCTTTGAGGCATGGTTCCAAGGGTGTTCGAAAGACTTTTCATTCCAACCGGCATTTGCATCATGCTAACCCACATGATAGGTTGTGTGCACCACTTACCCGTGTGACCAAATCTCGGATTCCCAAGTACGTGCTTGCTAACCCTTTGGGATCCAAGGCTCGGCCTTTCTCGTCTCCTTATGTGTAGGTATGGAGACGCGGTTGGAGAACATGAGCTCAATGGAGACATGATGGTTCTCCACACCGTTTTGGATGGCTCTTGAAAGCCTTTGTACACATGTACAGTGAGTTTTCTTTTCCCCTTGTCCTCTCTTGTATATACTTGTGTCTTGCGTGTGTGAAAACCATGGTAGGCTAGCCACCTTGTTCATGATAGATTTGTGATCTTGAATATCTATCTTGCTATCTTTGTATGATTTTATGGTGGATGATATTTATGAACATCATGTCATGCTTTATGGTTGATTGCTCGGATATGTCATGTTGTTCATTCATATCATGTTTGTCTAGCTCGATGGTACCTTTCTTGTTGGCATGTTTGTCCCCCATGTATCTCTTGTCATGCTACCTTTGTAATATATGTTGGTGGATGATCCATGTGATCTTGTATCATGCCTTTCTTTAGTTCTTGTATATTGTTTGGCATGTTGTTCTTTGGTATCATGTTGGTTTAGTGTTGTACCTTGTTGACATACTTGCTTGCCCATGCTTATTAATATTTGTGGAATCATGTTACAATGCTCTATTTATGTTAATTGATATTATCAATGCATTGTGTAGCATGTTGTGAGCTTCCCTTGGAGTTTTGGGCTTATCTTGTCTTCGAGTTGTGTTGTTGTTCCTCTTTTCGGTTGGTTTTAGAGTTTTTCCTTGCTCTTCCTTTTCCTAGCTTTTGCTTTGTTAGTTGCCCTTGGTTGAGGGGGAGCTTGGCTTCTTTTGATAGGGAATTTGATTCCAAGAAGGGTTGTGGCTTTCTGGGTAGTCTTTGTGATCCTTGAATTGATATTCCTTCTATGGTATTCAATTGGGATCTTTGTGGTTTTGCAATTGGTACTTTTTCTATGGTACTCAATTGTGACTTTTGGTGGCTCTTCTCTCGCTTGGAGTGATTCTTGGTTGGTGTGTTCCCTCGTGAGCTTTATTGGTGTTAAGTCAAGTTCCTTGTCTCCCTATGCATTCTGCATTGCATTTGTATCATATATCATGATGTATAGACTTTGGTAGGTTTGACATTTGTGTCTCGCATTCTGTCATATATCATGTTCCTTTTGATGTACATATCTACCTGTGTTGCATTTGTATCATATTGCATTTTAGGATGATGAGCTTCTTCCATATGCCTCATTTGAGTTTCTTTGGCTACTTGTGAGATATTGGTCATGTGTGTGAAGAAATGGCTATATGAGGCTATGCTCTTGGAATATTTAAGATATATGTGTTGTGCGATAGCCTTTTTGAATCAAATGCTAATCTTGACTAAATTTGATGAAATGTGCTCCACTCATGTGTAGTAGTATATCCATGTCACTTTTTGGTCTAAATGTGCCTTTCATGCTTAGATTGTGCTTGGATGTCTCTTTCTTGCATTTGGGCCAAAGGACGATATCATTGTGAATGTTTAGCCTATGTTGCATTCATGGAGGAGCATAAGCTTCTTTTTGCCGCAAAGGCACTTCATGTACCATGAAATGAATTAATCTCGAAAAGAAGTGTGTATGCTTGAAAAATGCTCCCTCCATCATGTTTATGCTTAAAATGTCTTATCTTTGACATATGGGTGCAAAACATGTTGCATGATGTTCACCAGTGGAGAAGTCTCCCCGAAGTGGACACATGGCTCATGAGCTTTGACATGACATGCTTTGCTTTATGGGTGTTTGCCATGATCTTTTGCTGAGAATTTGATATCCTTGTATGATCTTTGAATGGTATGCATGTTTGTGGCTCGAGTGTGACATGGATAGGCTTTTACATGTGAAGCGAGCCTTCTTTTGGTAAAATTGCTTAAATTTGAAATTTTTGCTTTGTCACTTGCTTGTATTTTCATATATTACTTGTGGCAATGCTTTGACTATGCTATGATTCATATATGTGATCTTTGTCTCGTTTTTAGCCTTTGACACTAGATTTGGCCTATTTGAGAAGCTCATGTAGATGTTTATATGCTTTGTTTTGCATTTCTGCATTTTCACCTTGCTTCATACATTGTCAACAAGGGGGAGAAGAGGTGAGCTTAATGAAAAATTCGAAAACTCGCATTTAAAATTTGGGAGTTTGCTCCACTTGTTCGGGGGGAGCTTGCATTTGTGTAGGGGGAGCTTTGGTGAGTCTCCTTTGTTTGCCTGAGTTGTGCTTTGGTGGTTGCTTTTTGCTCTATCACGTGTGTTTAGGGTGAGCTTTGTATGCTCTTTGTCCCTAGTGCATGTGTTTAGGGGGAGCTTGTGAGCTTGGTGTGCTCTTTTCTCTATCTCATGATTTTAGGGTGAGCTTTGTATGCTCTTTGGTCCTAGTTCATGTGTTTAGGGGGAGCTTGTGATTTTTGTGCTCTTGTGCCAGTGGTGTTGAGCCCCTTTGCCTCTTCTTGAGGAGCCGGCGGTTGACTTATGTTTTCGATTATCACATGATTGGTGTTGAGCCCTTTGTGCCTCTTCTTGAGGGATCGTGTGATTTCGCTTGTCCATGATCGGTGTTGAGCCCTTTGTGCCTCTTCTTGAGGGATCATGCGTTCTTTTCTCGGTTGTGTCGAGCCGTTGCCCATGTCTTTGGGGACCGAGACATTGAGTTGGCCTTTGTGGTTTCTCTCATGCCAAGTGACCTTGTTCTTTGCTCTTGTGTGGTTTTCTTTCACTTGGATGAGGTGTTCGGTCTTTGCCCTCTCAAACCATTTCTTTGTGCTCACATGTTGTCAATCCGCTCCTCAAGGGGGAGAAATTTGGAAAATCAAGTTGATATGAACCTTGATTTGATGGTGATGAGCGGTTGACAAGTGTTTTGGTAAGAGTTTTATGGCACTTTGGGTTGAGCATTTTGGTTTGATGGCATTTAGGGATTGCATGTTGGTAGTGTGTCTCTTCGTTTGCGCTTAGCCTTTGTGCTTGCTTTGGTTTCGAGAGGAATTTGTCGGAGCATGTTTTTATCCCTTCTCACTTCAAGTGGCCTTTTGTTTGCTTTTTATTGGCTTTGTGGCGCTTGAATGAGTTCTTATTTGCCTTTTGACCTTCTTTTGTCAATGCACTCATCAAGGGGGAGATTGAGGAACCAAGTTGAGAAGTACCTTGGTCCGTGTGTGATGAGTGATTGACCGGATGGTTTGAAGCTTTGTGTGTGTGGTGTTGAGTTGTGTTGTGTGTGTTTTATTTTGTGTATTTACCTTATTGTTTATGTGGTGTGTTGTCAATGCACTCGTGAGGAGTGGTTGACAACGTTGTGTGGACTGACTCTTGGCCTAGTATTGCAGATGTTGGTTGCGGCTTGGTTTGCGTTGGTGCAGGTGAAGAACGAGCGCGAAAGGTCTTAGCCTTGCGGGGCCTCCGAGGAGTGGAGAGACAAGTAGGCTTGGTTCGAGGGACCGGTGGCCGACGGGATCAAGTGCGAGCCGCATGGTGCAAGAAGAGCAAGACGAAGTCGTGGACATGGAGCCGGTGCATCGGTGGTGGCCAAGTCAAGGAACGAGGCAAGACTGAGTAGACCGTCCGGGCGCCGGAGGTGAAAGGCTTGGCGGGCTCGACGCTTGGCGTGGTGAGGCCGGGCCGTGTACGCGGGGTTTGGTGGTTTGGCCACAAAACCATCGGAGGAGGGTTTCTCGGTTTGGGCCTCAAAATCGAGCCCAAGGGCCTGGCGTGACGGAGACGGTATCCGGGTGCGTCGGGAAGCTTCGAGGCGGGCGACACGCGGCATGATCTAGGTGCTTGCGTCGGGAGGACGTGAAGGCCTGATGGATGCGCGGCCGTCCGATGGTGAACTTCATGTGTTGACCAAAACGCCCCTGTGAGGGCTTGTGTTGTACTCCTAGTGTAGGGGCACTTCGGTCTTTTCCGTAGGGCCTATATATAGGAGGAGGGGGCTGAATTTTCAGCCGACTCTTGGGCTAGCAGGCGGTGGTACTCTTTCATTTTGGAGTGCTTTGGGAGAGAGGGAGAGAGGAGAGAGTGGCTCTTTGATTGGAGCTTTTTGCCATCTTAGATTTGGATTCTAGGAGTGGCTTGTAATCGATTGGACAAGATATTCATAGTGAATGCATCCTCTAAATCTTGTACCAATCTTTCTATTCCCGAGTTGCTCTTGTTGCATTTTCGGAGCTCCTTTTGTGCTATTTTCGTGCTTGACTTGTTTCATCGATTTGAGGGCGTTTCTATCTGGATTTCTTTGAGGGGATCATGGGTGAGTGCTTTGTGCCTCTTTGTGGATGATCTTGACCCCTCAAACGCCGGATTTGGCCTTCGATTCGTTGACTTTTGGATGAACCCTAGGTCATAGTGTTCTTGGCAAGGATTTGCGATTCCGGGAGTTGTAGGATGTTTGAGGCTGTAATTTTTGGGGCATAACCTCTCCTTGAGGTGTTTATCATCTCACCAAAATTTTGTCTCAAGACTCCTTATGGTTTGGGAGATCCATCGATTGAAGTTTGAGGTTGTTTCTCGTGTTCCTCGGCTGTGCTGATTCGCACCTGGTGGACCGTCCGCGAGGTCACCGCGGACCGTCCGCGAGGTAGCCGCGGACCGTCCGCGAGGTGCCCGATGGCCCCGGCCGTTCTTCGTGTTCTTGCGGGTTCTTGAGCGCATCTCTTTCGATTCATTTTGTCGGTGAGTTTTTGGTGCATGAAGTTTGCGGACGGTCCGTACTAGAGTGTCGGACGGTCCGTGACGAGGCGGACGGTCCGCGGGTCCATCACGGACGGTCCGTTTTTCTCGGTGCGATCGGGAGGTTCGGGTAGCAATTTCGGACGGTCCGTGCCCTCCTCGCGGACAGTCCGCGCCCTCCTCGCGGACTGTCCGCCCGGACACTGCGAACGGTCCGCCTGGTGCTTTCCAGATTGCCTAAGTCTCTTGCTTTTTGAGTTGTGCTTCCACGTTGGATTGGTTTGGGATTTGTTCCTAGGCTTCTTGGTGGTTCCTTTAAGGTTGTTTGAGTCCTGTTTGGGATCTTGTTTGTGCTTGTGGGTTCGTGGAGTTGCGATTGGGGTATAGGCCGAATTCAACCAAAGGGAAGAATTTTTATCGGCTCCCATTCACTCCCCCCCCTCTCTGGTCGCCCGAATCGGTCCTCAGAAGGGTGCTGCCAACTATGCAATGGATTGCATAGTTGTTCCGTCTGAAGTGGAGGAGCCGCAGTCCCTTGTGGATCGTCTCATAGACACTCCCAACAGGATCTTGACATTGTTGAAGGCGACGAGCTTGGAGGCGGTGACCGATGCATTGGTGTGGGTTAGGTCCCACTATCCTGACGTCGACATGGCCAAGGTCAAGGGAGGTGCTGACACTGCAAAAGACCTCAAAGCCCTGGAGCTTGAGGTTAGAGATGCAGCCATGGAGGTGATGGACAACATTGACTATGAAGGTGATGATGGCGACCAGTAGTCCTTGTCTAGGAGCTGTACCTCCCCCTCCTCTCATAGTTGTAAATAGTTCTTCATAAATACTTTGCTAAGCCTTAATGAAGTACTTTCCTTATGCCTGTGCGAGCTTGGTTAATCTTGTTGATGACGACGTCTTGTGTTCTTCACTCGCTAACCACTTCTCACGGAGAGGTTGGCTTACCGGCCTCCACAGCTCAGCGTGGAGGCTTACGTGAGGTTGGCGCGCGAGGGAGGAGCCTAGGGCTTAGGTCTAGCGACCTTCTCGACCAAGCATGCTCGCAGCGACAGGAGGCTTCATACTTATTAGGGATGGTGTCCTCAGGTCGTACAACCCTTAGGTTGGCTTTGGGCCAAGCCCCTGAGCGTGTCGAGGGGGAGGAACAAGAAAGACTCGAAACCCCTAGGTTTTGCAACCCATATGTTGGCTTTAGCCAAGCCCCCGAGCATGTCGAGGGGGGTTATGATATGAGGGAGGAGAAGGTAGTGCTTGACTCATAGCAGATGACTGCTTGAAATATTTATTTATTTAATCTGAAAAAGTACAAAGAAAGGGAATACGTAGCTGGAATTTAAAAAACTATTCTATGGATAGAATCGTCGTAGATGCTCCACGTTCCAAGGGTTTGGTACTCCTTGTTCGTCACCCCATTAAAGGCGATAAGTGGATGGGTTGATAACTTCAGTGACGATGAAAGGTCCCTCCCAAGGGGAAGAGAGCTTGTGCATGCCGTCGGTCTTCTGGGTGCGTCTAAGGATGAGGTCGTCAACGTTAAAGGAGGTTTCCTTAATGTTGCGATCATGATAGCGTCGGAGCAGTTGGTCGTGATGAGCTTGTTTCATGATAGCAGGGAGTCTTTGTTCTTCGAGGTTGTCGAGGTCGATGTGACGTGTTTGCTCGGCCTCTCCTTCCTCATAGAACTGGATGCATAGAGCTCTGAAGGCGACGTCGGTAGGTAGTACAGCTTCTGATCTGTAGACCAGAAAGATGGGCCAGAAGCCCGTGGCGGAGCTGACTTGAGTCCTTAGACCCCAAATCACATGCGGTAGCTCGGCTAGCCACCAAGCGCCATTGTAGATACGATCTTTGAGAGCCTAGAGGACCATGCCGTTGGCTCGTTCGACCTGGCTGTTACACCAAGGGTGGGCGACCGAGGTGTAGTAAACGTCGATAGTGTTATCTTGGCAAAGGTCCCAGAAGACCGAGCAAGTGAAAGCTTTGCCCAGGTTGGTAATTATCCTGTTGGACACACCAAAGCAATGTGTGATGTCTCTGATGAACTTTGTGGCTTCTTCCAATGTTACTTTCGAAATAGGTCAGACTTCAATCCACTTAGTGAATTTGTCGACGGTGAAAAGGATATGTTTGTAGCCGCCTAGGGCGGTACGAAACGGTCCTACAGCATCGAGACCTGACATGGCGAAGGGCCATGATGGAGGGATGGTACACAAGACCTGAGCTGGCAAGTGCTGCTGTTTGGCAATGAATTGACATCCTTTGCACCTCTTAACGAGGTCTTTAGCGTCGGTCACGGCCGTGAGCCAGTAGAATCTAGATCGGTAGGCTTTGCCGACCAAACGTGGCAGCCACATTCGCCGCTGTGGATCTCAGCTAAGAGTTGTAGACCTTATGATCTTGGGATGCACTTCATCAGAATGCCAGTAGAGGCGGCTTTTCTGTATTGGTCAGTGCCAATCACGACGTAGTTAGCACTTCGCCGTGTGATACGCTCTCTTTCTGCTTTGTCGTCAGGCGCGAGCTGGTCGAGTATAAAGTCTATGAAGGGGTTGCGCCAATCATCTTCTTTTTTCTGACATGAGCACATCACGGGGAGGTGCTGAGTTTTGATCGTTTGGAGGTGGTTCTAGGTTATCTGGATACAGAAGCTTGATTGAAGGCTTGCGTAGGTCTTGGATGAAGGCGCCTGCAGGGACTAGAGCTCGTCGAGAGCATAGTTTAGAAAGTACATCGGCAGCCACGTTGTTGTTCTGTGGGATGTGCTGGAACTCGATTCCCTCGAAGTGGCCTTCGAGCTTGCGAATCTCAGCACAGTATGCATCCATTGTGTCCTTGACGCAGTCCCATTCCTTGTTGATTTGCTTGAAGACGACCTTAGAATCGCCAAAAGCTAGTAGTCGCTTGATGCCAAGGGACACTGCTATGCTGAGCCCGTGGATTAGAGCTTCGTATTCTGCGCCATTGTTGGAGGCCTTGTAGTAAATGTGCAGGACATATTTTAGCTGCTCCCCCTGAGGAGAGATGAGTAATACGCCTGCGCTCGCTCCTTCGAGGTTGAGGGTGCCGTCGAAATATATTATCCAGTGTTCAGGCCGCTCCTTGGGAGGGGGCATCTGGATTTTTGTCCACTCAGACACGAAATCTACGAGGATCTTCGACCTGATCGCTTGTCGAAGACAAAAATCAATGTCGAATTCTCCAACCTCGACCGACCACTTGATGATGTGGCCGTTGGCGTCGAGGTTGCGGAAGATTTCTCCTAAGGGGAATGAAGATGGAACCACGATCTTGTGAGCTTGAAAGTAATGGTGAAGCTTTCTCGACGTAATCAGGAGCATGTAGAGCAACTTCTGAGGTTGTGTATAACATGTCTTAGCGTCGATCAGGACCTCGCTCACGTAATACACAGGTCATTAAACAAGATAGGCCTGCACTTCTTCCTCTCGCTCGGCGACGAGAACCGTGCTGACCACATTAATGGTTGCGGAGATGTAGAGTAGTAGCGTTTCCTTCGGAGTTGGAGGTGTCATGATTGGAGGTACTGTCAAGGACTCTTTGAGGCCTCAAACGCTTTCTGGGCTTCATTGTCCCACACGAACTTGTCAGCCTTCTTCAATAGCTTGATGAAAGGTAAGCCTTTTTCCCCGAGCTTGCTGATGAAAGGACCTAGAGCCGCCATCATGCTTGTGAGCTTCATGACGTCTTTTTTATTAGATGGCTTGGCCATCTTGCGTATAGCATCGATGTTCGCAGGGTTGGCCTCAATGCCTCGTTGTCCATCCATGAAGCCCAAGAGCAATATGGAAGGTGCTCGGGGGCTTGTCGGGCATACTCCCCGGGTACTCATGCAAGGAAGGAGGAAGAGTAGAAGACGGACTCCTACTAGAATTCCCCTGTACTCCTACTAGGACTCGCTCTGTGTAATCCTACTAGGACTCCTGCCTTGTAACCGACTAGGAACCCGCCCCCTGGACTATATAAAGGAGGGCCGGGTACCTAGCCCAACATCCACAATCCCTCCGGGGAACAACCCAAGCGCAGGGCGCAATACTACTCCAAACAAGACGTAGGGTAGCTACTCTGGCTACCCGAACCTGTATAAATCTTGTGTCTTGTGTCCTCGCACGTACCTTCGGGTTCCAGATCATGGCGATCCCCACCTTCTACCTTGCTGCGGGTACCTCCCATGGAGGTCGAGTGGTTTAAACACCGACAGCTGGCGCCCACCGTGGGGCCATCGTCACGATCATCAGGCGAATTCGAAGGACCAAATCCAGATCAATCTACTCGGCGCAAACGGATTCCAATTCGCCGAGTTTGAAGTTCTCCACGTCAACTCGCCGTATCCGAGAGGAGCACATGAACCAAGAGGAAACAAGCGCCAATTCCTTTTTTTTTCCGCCTCGGTTCCCAAGTCGTCGGGTTGGAGATCAAGATGGACACATCACTGTCCAAATCCGAATCAAAGTGGAGCGATCCGGCGGTACCGTCACGCATCCGGGCCAAGATTCCAAGCTACCAAGGATTCTCCGAGTTTTTTGCTCCATGCACCGGAAGACGTACGCAACTACAACTACGTCAACTACGTCGTACGGCTCTACATCAACTTCACCGTGCATTGCGACTACTCGTCACCCGCCGCACGGGCTCTACGTCAACCTCGCCGTGCGCCGCGAGTACTCATCTCCCGCCGCAGCGGCTCTACATCGACTACGCCGTACGCCGCCGCGACGTCGTCTTCTGGGCGTACGACTACCTCGACTACTTACCTCGACTAGTCTCAACTAGAAAACTAGTCGAGGACGGCTCCCGCGACATCAACAACTAGTCCGGATCCACCTCCAACTAGTCGACTTCAGCTCCAACCGTCGCGGCTCCATCACCAACCGCCACGGCTTCGTCGACACTCGTCCACGAATCAAGCTAAGTCACTTATTTCAATAATCATTCTTTCTTTGGCTTGCTCTCCACATACAGGAACCAACGCCAAAGACTACTTCGTGTATGCCTCTCAACGGCTACCACCGCGGCAGAGCTACACCGTGCCGGCCTATTCCTTGGGGATGTTGAGCGCTGCCACAGGGCTTGGTGCACCAAATTAGGAGGCTCTTGCCACGACGTTTCGTGTACTGAGTGCTGGAGGCGCACAACTACACCCTGAGGAGGCACTGCGCAATCCTGCTCTCCGCCACGCGGAACAACGAGCAATCGCGCTCTCTGTTGACGGATAAAAGACGTATCCCTCTACGATCCGCAAGCGTACGGACCCCACACCTTTTTCACCATGGGATTCCCAAGGTTCTTGTCAATCCGCGGAGCAAGGGGATTACAAGCGTTCAATTAACAACGACACACTAGCTACTAAAAAACCTAACTATATTATACTAGAAAACAAGTAAACTACACTAGAGAGAATGATAAACGATCAAGGAAGAAGACACTCGCCCACGGGTCTACGATACTAGAGCATGCAATCGCTTAAAGACATGAAAAACCAATCTAATCTATCGGTGATGTGACCACGGTTTCGCCCTTTCCCTCCTCTCGTACTGTCACTACGCGAAGGTATTCATGACTAGACCTTTGATGGCCACGGTGCATTGAATGGATCCAAGGAAGCATTGGAGCTCTACTCCCTCTATGGCACGGTTGCAAGCCTTAAGCATTAAAGTATATTCAACACAAGATGATAGATAGATAATCCGACAAAATGCGATTACATCTCAATATCGATTACAACCCATGGACGAATGAGAAGATTACCCCATCAAGGTGCTGATCATGGCACCGTTGATCATGGTTTCCCTTCCGCCGGTGTCTTCCTTCTTCTCCACGAGAGGGTGCTTCCTTCGAGGTAGTTGATCTCCAGCCGAAGATCCTCCTCCTCTCTCTCTAGCTTGTAGATGGCCTTCTGGTGCGAAAAACTCCTCTATCTTTGTGTTGGCGGCGCGTCGGGGGTTTTAGGGTCGAAGATCCTTCGAGGGCAAGGAAGACGGGACCGAACCGGTGCTCGAAGTGGGCTGGGCCGGCCCGCCTGGGCCGGCCGGCCCGGTGCCCGCTTTCGGCCGGTTCGGTCGCCCTTTTTGCTCCGTGGGTCCTCGTGCACTTATCTACTTTGCCCCCTCCACTTGGATGATTTTGACGCCGTTATCCTCGCGATCAAGATGGAGGCTCTCTTTGCATGAAGTTTGATCTTTTACGCTTCAATCCCCGGGGGTGTTCCTCGTAGCACTTCGGTCCTCACCACCATTGGAAGTAATTTCAGCGAGCTCATGAACACGAACAAGACTCCATGAATGCTCCTTTGAACTTATTGCGAATCCGTCCTTTATGTCCATGTTTTCCTACATAAACATAACACTTCCAAATGCATGCACAAAGATGAACTTGTTATATGATTAGTGTGCCTAGTGGCGGGTTAGTTCCATAATCAAATCCAAACCAAAGTGTAATGAACATGCTAGGTGCACCAAAATACACCGTCAACATCTCCCCCACACTTAGCTCTTGCTCGTCCTCGAGCAAGTACTCGTAAAAGAACTTCGTCCAAGGAGTGTAATCGTGTACCACTTATCCTTCTTCACAAGTTAGTCAATCCCTTCATCTTTAATACATAAACACAAAGTAATGATAATCAAACATAAACATGGGCGTTTAGAATTTTTACCACGTCAAGATTCACCCCACAACTCAAACTCTTCACTCGAAGCTTTCAATTTCAGCCATACTTACTTCTTTGCTTCCATCGGAGGGTTTTTATGATTTTCAAAACAAAAATTCCTGCAACAAGTATTAGACAAAAACCTTTCTCCAAGCTCCCTCAAGTCTCTCATATGAAGTGGCTATCCTAACCAAATTTTATAAAACTCTCACCTCCCATTAATCTCTCATATATCATGTAAAAGTGGAGCTATAGGTAGGGCTAGCGCAATCAACACAAGTATTGTCAAACTAAGAACTTCCTCTAATGGTTGTCTACCTTTCAAAGCCAATGATCATGAGAATTAACCATATGTAGGGATATCAAGGATGAGAAGATTTAGAATGGTGGACATGTGCAAGGGCAAAAGAAAATTGTGACTACAAGGTACCAATGATGTCCTCGTTGTCGGATTGCACATGGTTGGAAATAGAGTAAAAGTTTCGTCTCATAATCAACGTGACATCCTTCCTTACACTTTATTTTTTTTCTTTTCTTTCACTTGATCCATCCCTCTCATATCTTCATTGCTAACTCATCTTTCTCTCTTTTTCTTTTTTTTCTTTCATTCACATATGATTTTTCTTTCTTTCTTTCTTTCTTTTCCATACACATACTTTTTCTCTTTATTTTTCTCTCTCTTGACAACTTTTCAAAGCTTTCAATTCTCTCTTTCCTCGCATGCATACAATCTGAAATTTTTAAATAAATCATGCTAGAGACGAGACGAAACTTTGAAAATAGGTCGTGTTCAAGGAATACGATGTACAAAAGAGATGTATAGGGTTGGGTATGGAATCCAGCGGTATTCATGACTTTCGTTGTGAAAGTCATGTACTGAATAAATGACGAGGCTAGCAACAAAAGATAAGCACAAGGACATGATCATTGCTCGAAATTAAAACTCACCAAGAGAGAAGGGTCCTAGCCTAACTCATCGTGCTAATCACACTTATGGTGGAGCGAAAAAAATAAACTTGGCTTTGGATAGGAACTTTTCTTCTTACTCTCATCTTGGAAAAAGAGGTTTTGCTAACCTTTATTACAAGGGTTTTAAAATAATTTTCAGAACTGAAATCCTCCAATTTTTAGCATTGAACATAGCACAACTAGCATGTGAAGCTCAAGATCGAAGTGCGGTATGGGTACTTTAAGTAGTAGTGATTCCACTAAGCACCACGGTAAACGATTTTCAAACCACATACTTGTGCTCATATATCAAGAATCGAAGATTAAGCAAACAAGTAAATAAAGATAAACAATACATAAAACACAAAGATATATGTAAAGACTCTTTTTATTTGGTTTTCTTGACTCAACACTAATTTAAGACACTTGCAAAAATTTTAAAACGAGACTCAAAAACTAAAGACTCATTAAAACACTAAGACTCTCACACGAAGATTAAACCGAACCTAAACTTGAAGTTCAAAAGCTAAGGCTAGCGAGCTAGCTCTCCCCCACACTTAAAACATACGACGTCCTCGTCGTATCTTACAAAAATCCTAAGGGGAAAACCAGATCTAATGGTACTTCGAGCAAGCTTTGCACCACTTGCCTCTCATGTTTCCAACCATGCCGAAAAGTTTGTGCACGTTGCGGTTAAGGAACTTGTAGTCATCTTCAACTACGCGCTCCAAGTCCTCCATACGCTGCTTCATCGCTTCCATGGTTTGAAGACATTCGTCGGCCGACGCGTAGAGAGCTGCGATGGATTGACGGCAAACTCGACAGCACACCGGATGCAATCCGAAGGGGTCATCGTCGCCATAATCTCCACTGTTGTCACCACCGTCGTCGCCACCTCCATTGTTGTTGCCTTCGCCACCGCCGTTGCCGTTGCCATTGGGGCCTTCGGGAGTCCTTTCATAGGGTTGCTCACCCCAATCATCATCATCTCTACCGGCAGCCGCCCACGAGCTCGGGCTACGATAGTCGGAGTAGTCGCTATCCCCATAATCCTTAGGCTCCGGCGACACCTCCTTGTAATCTTTGCGCTTGATGCCTTGGAGGCGTGCCGACCTTCGAACGGGCGTAGGGACCTTTTCTCCTTTGACGGGGTTGCGAGATGCAAGAGCTCCGGTCGGGACACGTCCTCCGCAACGGATACGTGCGGTCCTCTTGACGGGTAGCTTGGCCTCGCATCGCATCGCCTCCTCCATCGATGGCTTCTTGGCTTCTACCTTCAACTCTAAGCTTTTTGGAGGCTCAATGGCTACTACAAGGGTGCAACACATTGCTTGAAAGGTTTGATTCTCGAGCTCCCAATTCGGCCAAATATATAGTCCTGAGAGAAAAGCTCTGGGAACCTTATTTTCCTTTTTTATACTTCCCTCAAAATTTTCCGACCAAACAAGGAAGTCAAAAAGGAGCAATTCGGGCGAAATTCGGGTTCGTCGGGCATCGGGCCACCCCTGGGCCGATCCGACTGGGCCGGCCGGCCCACCCCCTCGGAGGCCGGCCGGTCCGGTTTTTTGCACACCGCCCTATTTTTTTCTTCCTCAGCCCACGGGAAAAAGTTGGCCCAGTTAATCTTCGCGAAAAACTCCGGAAAGCTAAAAGAAAAATTATTTACGAAGTTGGTGCCTTGATTTTCGTCCTAGGCGGGACGTTCGGGCTCTTCCTCCATGGTGAAGACGTCAACATGATGAATGGGCACGACGTCGGGTTCGTAGTAAACCTTAAGCCGCTGTCCATTCACCACAAATTGATCGCCATTTATATCCATAATGGTTACCGCTCCGTTGGAGAACACCGAATGCACAACATAAGGTCCGTCCCACTTGCTTTGCAATTTCCCCTTTTCGAAGGTTTTAAACCTCGAATTGTAGAGGAGGACCTTATCTCCTTCTTTAAATTCTTTTTTCTTCAATCTCTTATCATACCACCTTTTGATTCTCTCCTTGTATATGCTTGCGTTTTCATAAGCTTTCAACCTCAACTCCTCTAGCTCGCTTATTTGAATTCTCCATTTCACCACCGCGGCATCGAGATCAAGGTTCATCTCTTTAATCGCCCAATAGGCTTTATGTTCTAACTCAACCGGAAGGTGGCAAGCTTTTCCATAGACGAATTGATAAGGGGTCATACCTATCGGTGTTTTAAACGCCGTTCGATAAGCCCATAAAGCTCCGTCTAATTTCTTTGACCAATCCTTGCCTCCCTTCTCTATGGTCTTGTTGAGTATGCTTTTTAATTGCCTATTTGATGTTTCCGCTTGTCCGTTGGTTTGTGGGTGATAGGCCGTGGAGACCCTATGCTCAATTCCCAACTTGGACAAGCACTTTTTGAAGTTCTTCCCGGTGAAATGAGTTCCTCCATCACTTATCAAGATTCTCGGTGTAACGAAACGGGGAAAAATCACGTTCTTGATCATAGTGATGGATTCCTCCGTGGAAGCCTTACGACATGGTATAGCCTCTACCCACTTGGATACATAATCAACCATAACAAGTATATACTCGAATCCAAATGAGTTTTTAAAAGGCCCCATGAAGTCTATGCCCCATACATCGAATATGTCGACTTGCAAGTTGTATTTCAAAGGCATAGAATTTCTTTGAGAGATGTTTCCGGTTCTTTGGCATTCGGGGCATGACGCAACATATCTTTTAGTATCTTCATGCATCTCCGGCCAATAGAATCCGCTCGACCATACTTTGGCTTCGGTTCGAAAATGGCTATAGTGCCCACCGTACTCCGCCGAGTGACACTTCCTTAGAATCTCAAGCCTCTCTTCCCTTGGCACACATCTTCTCATCACTCCATCATTGCCAAGCTTGAAGAGGTATGGTGCATCCCAAAAATATTTCTTACTTTCGGAAATTATTTTCCTTTGGGTGTTTTTGTCTAGATGATCAAGGGGCATCTTTCGAATTGCTCGAATGATGTCGATCATCCAAGTATCTTTATCAAGCACTCTATAGAGGTGGTCGTCTCTCATCTTATCTTCTATGGGCTCTTTATCATCTTGCCCACGATTCATCCTAGACAAATGATCGGCCACAACATTTTCCACCCCCTTTTTATCACGAATTTCAACATCGAACTCTTGGAGAAGAAGGATCCAACGAATCAAACGTGGTTTAGCTTCCTTCTTAGCCAAGAGATACTTTATGGCTGAGTGATCGGTGTAAACAATGACTTTTGAGTTCACGATGTAAGATCTGAATTTTTCGAAAGCGAATACCACCGCTAGCAATTCTTTTTCCGTAGTAGCGTAATTTAATTGTGCCCCACTAAGAGTTTTGCTAGCGTAGTAAACGGCGTGAACTCGGCCTTCCTTTCTTTGTCCCAAGACCGCACCTACGGCGTAGTCACTTGCGTCACACATGATCTCAAAAGGTTGGCTCCAATCCGGAGGTTGGATGATGGGAGCACTCACCAACGCATTTTTCAAGGTCCGGAATGCCACTAGACACTTCTCATCAAAGTCGAAAGCCACATCCTTTTGAAGAAGGTGCGTTAAAGGCTTAGTGATCTTCGAGAAGTCCTTTATAAATCTTCTATAGAATCCGGCATGGCCTAGAAAGCTCCTTAAGGACTTAACATCCGTAGGAGGTGGGAGTTGCTCAACCGTCTCTACCTTAGCCTTGTCCACTTCAATTCCTCTCTCGGATATAACATGTCCGAGCACTATGCCTTGCTTAACCATGAAGTGGCATTTTTCCCAATTTAAAACCAAATCTACCTCCGCACACCTTGTAAGGACCTTTTCTAAGTTTGCTAAGCAATCCATGAACGTCTTCCCGTAAACGGAAAAATCATCCATAAACACTTCAACAATTTCTTCGATGAATTCCGAAAACACGGCCATCATGCAACGTTGAAAAGAGGCCGGAGCGTTGCATAGGCCGAAGGGCATCCTCCTATATGCAAACGTTCCGTAAGGACACGTAAACGTTGTCTTATGTTGATCTTCCGGGTGAATAGGAATTTGTATGAACCCCGAGTATCCATCGAGAAAGCAAAAATAAGCGTGGTTTGCTAACCTCTCGAGCATCTCGACTATGAACGGTAGGGGGAAGTGATCTTTCTTCGTCGCTTTGTTAAGCTTACGGTAATCAATACACATCCGCCACCCGGTCACGGTTCTTTGCGGTATCAATTCGTTCTTCTCATTCTTCACCACGGTTAAACCTCCTTTCTTCGGCCACAATGACACAATGTACGGG
Source organism: Cenchrus americanus (assembly GCA_947561735.1). Taxonomy (NCBI): domain Eukaryota; kingdom Viridiplantae; phylum Streptophyta; class Magnoliopsida; order Poales; family Poaceae; genus Cenchrus; species Cenchrus americanus. The sequence goes on from OX387244.1 coordinate 156,632,271, forward strand.
CTCACCCATTCGCTATGCGGAACCGGGTAGATGATTCCGGCATCAAGTAACTTGATAACCTCTTTCTTTACTACCTCTCGCATGGCATGGGTTAGCCTCCTTTGGTGGTCCACTACAGGCTTACATTGGTCTTTCATTGGTATACGATGAGTGCAAAAGGCTGGGCTAATACCTTTGAGATCATTAATTGAATATCCAATCACCTTCCTATGTTTTTTTAATAAAATCAGCAACGCTTCATTTTCTTCAAGGCTCAACTCGTCGCTCACAATGACTGGATAAGTTTTGTCTGGGCCCAAAAATTCGTATTTTAATCCCTTGGGCAAAGGTTTAAGGTCTACCTCGGGCACTTGTGGCTCCTCAGGTTTGATTTCTCCTATGTCTATGAATTTCTCTTCCTCCACACTACCATCATGCGGCTCTAAGCCTTTAGTTGCTTCCTCTAGTTCTTCATCTTGTTGATTACTAATTTGATTTTCCATCGCTCTTTGCAGCGGGTCTCTAAGGGTTTCAACAAAACAAAGACTATCTATCTCATCTATTTCTTCATCTTCGGGAGGAAAAGGTGTAAGGTGTTTAGAAGCACGAAGAAAGTTATATGTGTACTTTGTTCCATTAAGGTTCATTGTTACTTTGCCTTCTCCGCATCTAACACGGCATCAACCAACTTAAGAAAAGGCCTACCTAAGATTATACGATCGTAATTACTATGGTAAGCATCAATAACAAAGAAATCGGTTGGTATATAGTTTCTAGAGATTTTTACTTTCATGTTGCAAGCAATACCTAGAGGTTTGATAGTTCTACCATCTCCCATAATTAATTTCGTTGATGTTGGAGCTAAGTCTAGGTTGTGGTATTGAACTTTATCGTAAATTTTAGAAGATAGAACACTTACTTGGGCTCCGATGTCGCATAAGGCTTTGCATTGAACTCCGTTGATCTCGCAACTCAAGTGCGGCGTCATCTTCTCTTCTTCTTCGGATCCGATCGAATAAATTTCAGCAAGGCGAGCGTATGGTGATGCTTCGGGCTTGATCCCCATGATCCTCTTCACCTCGGCAATATGTTCCGGATCCACCACGTCATCTCCAAAGAGCTTTTCAAAAATCTCACCGGTGGTTTTGAGGTCGTATGAATTTTCAGCTTTCTTCTCCGGTGGGAAATCCACTTCCAATGCTCTTGCCATTCCCTTTTGATTAGGGAACGGTCTTCTCTTGTCGAATACTTCTCCGTAATCAATAGGAACCCAATCCATTGGTTCGAACTCCCTTAGTGGCTTCGCGCTTGACATGCTTCTCTTGTTCGTCTCATTTGGTGCGACGAAGTCGACGTTTGGTGTAGTTCTTGACTTGATGTGTTCTTGTTCAAGCTTTTCCATGATTGGTTCCTCTTTTGTGACTTCCGGGGTTGCCTCTTTAGAAAAATCAGCAAGCTTTTTCTTTCTTGAATTGAATTCCGGCTCTTCCGCAAGTCTTGTTTCCCAATCTCTTCGCATGGCAGCCGCTTTACTAACTTTTTGTAGAAGTTGGGCGGCTTCCGTGAGTGTTTTCTCCATGAGATCCCCACCTGCACACATTTCGACGTGTCGCATGCAACTAGGGGTTAGGGAAAAGAAAAATGTATGCAAGAGTACGTCACCGGTGAAGCCGAGTTTTGGTCCTTGTTCGATTAATTCATTAAACCTTTCCCGGGCTTGGTCTATCCCTTCCTCTTCTCCTTGCATGAAATTGATCACTTGCCTCCTTGGATGTTGAACCTTGCTCATTGGAAAGAACTTCTCGCAAAACTTCTTTGTCAACTTGTTCCAATTGCCTTCAACTTCAAAGGACGCAACCGAATACCATGTCTTTGCTTTGCCGGCAAGTGAGTAGGGAAAGAGATTCCATTTGAACCATTCATCGGGAACTCCTTCTTGACGCACCGTGTTGCATATTGTCGTGAAATCCCTTATGTGTCTATATGGGTTCTCCGTAACCATCCCTTCAAATGGGTTTTCCGCCACCATCTTCATGATCTTGGATTTAATTTCATACTTGGTCGCTTCGAGCTTCGAATCCGACTCTTGTACCTTTATGTCTTCACATCGAGGGCTAGCGTAATCCCTTAATGATTTCTCCGGTTCTTCCACGGGTTGATTAACGAACTCCATCTAGACAATAAGATAAAAACAAAAACAAAAAAAGAAACAAGTGTTTTTCTGATAATATATGTTAGATAAAGCAAATAAAAGATGAACTAAAATATAAAACTAAGTTAGATGCGATTCAAACGATGTAAACTAACTTGCTCCCTGGCAACGGCGCCAGAAAAAGGGGCTTGTTGACGGATAAAAGACGTATCCCTCTACGATCCGCAAGCGTACGGACCCCACACCTTTTTCACCACGGGATTCCCAAGGTTCTTGTCAATCCGCGGAGCAAGGGGATTACAAGCGTTCAATTAACAACGACACACTAGCTACTAAAAACCCTAACTATATTATATTAGAAAACAAGTAAACTACACTAGAGAGAATGATAAACGATCAAGGAAGAAGACACTCGCCCACGGGTCTACGATACTAGAGCATGCAATCGCTTAAAGACATGAAAAACCAATCTAATCTATCGGTGATGTGACCACGGTTTCGCCCTTTCCCTCCTCTCGTACTGTCACTACGCGAAGGTATTCATGACTAGACCTTTGATGGCCACGGTGCATTGAATGGATCCAAGGAAGCATTGGAGCTCTACTCCCTCTATGGCACGGTTGCAAGCCTTAAGCATTAAAGTATATTCAACACAAGATGATAGATAGATAATCCGACAAAATGCGATTACATCTCAATATCGATTACAACCCATGGACGAATGAGAAGATTACCCCATCAAGGTGCCGATCATGACACCGTTGATCATGGTTTCCCTTCCGCCGTGTCTTCCTTCTTCTCCACGAGAGGGTGCTTCCTTCGAGGTGGTTGATCTCCACCGGAGATCCTCCTCCTCTCTCTCTAGCTTGTAGATGGCCTTACGGTGCGAAAAACTCCTCTATCTCTCGTGTTGGCGGCGCGTCGGGGGTTTTAGGGTCGAAGATCCTTCGAGGGCAAGGAAGACGGGACCGAACCGGTGCCCGAAGTGGGCCGGGCCGGCCCGCCGGGCCGGCCGGCCCGAGCCCGTTTCGGCCGGTTCGGTCGCCCTTTTTGCTCCGTGGGTCCTCGTGCACTTATCTACTTTGCCCCCTCCACTTGGATGATTTTGACGCCGTTATCCTCGCGATCAAGATGGAGGCTCTCTTTGCATGAAGTTTGATCTTTTACGCTTCAATCCCGGGGGTGTTCCTCGTAGCACTTCGGTCCTCACCACCATTGGAAGTAATTTCGGCGAGCTCATGAACACGAACAAGACTCCATGAATGCTCCTTTGAACTTATTGCGAATCCGTCCTTTATGTCCATGTTTTCCTACATAAACATAACACTTCCAAATGCATGCACAAAGATGAACTTGTTATATGATTAGTGTGCCTAGTGGCGGGTTAGTTCCATAATCAAATCCAAACCAAAGTGTAATGAACATGCTAGGTGCACCAAAATACACCGTCAACACTCTCTCTTGTCGCCATGCCGACTACTTTCGTTTACCTCTTAATGGTCTCGCTACAGTAGCACACGCCTTGATCCGCGCAAAGCCTCGGCTCTCCTGTCATGCCTCCACGCCCCCAGCGGCTATGGCTAAACAGCGACCACAGAGACCGAGCGCTTAAACTAGCTCTCCTGTCATGTCTTCACGCCCCCAGCGGCTATGGCTAAACAGCGATCACAGAGACTGGGCGCTAAACCGCATCAGGCTAACTACTCGACGCCTTACGACCGAAACAAGAGCATGACACATGACACTTACATCTATATTCATATTTGTATTTGTCATTTGTAGATTCAATTTCTACAAAAATGCTACATAATGTACGCATCTCTACTTTCAGGTCAAGCTCCGGCGACGACTTCCAGTACGCTCCGCGTACCTCCACCGGCGCGGCTAGTTCCCAACTCGGGGGCTACGCACCAAATCACTACTCGACAACAACTCGAGTAGTCTCTGCTAGCTCTCTAGCTCGGGGGCTCAGCACCAACAACTACTCGGCGTGGCTCCTACGGCTCTCTTGGCGACGAGCTCGAGGGCTGAACGCTACGAGAGTACTCAGATGATGGCTTTCACGAACACTGAAGACCCTTGGATTGATTACCTAATCATTTCAAGGCTCGGGGGCTACTATGCTACATCCATCATTCAAATTTTTCTAGACGGAAGATTTGAAATCAAGATTGACCCTCAGCTAGAGTCTGCATCTCTACCTAAGGCTCGGGGGCTACTCCATATGGAGTGCGATTTTGCAACCGCACTTCCATATAAACTCGACTTCAAGACTGATGAGCTGGACCACCTTCCAGCCTCGCGGCAGTTCAAGTACTATTGAAGACTTCTCCAAGCAGTACTCGAGGACGCTCAAGAACTACTCGAAGAGGCTTCAGGACTACTCGAACTACTACACTGGACTACAATGTGCTCGGGGGCTTGTCGGGCATACTCCCCGGGTACTCATGCAAGGAAGGAGGAAGAGTAGAAGACGGACTCCTACTAGAATTCCCCTGTACTCCTACTAGGACTCGCTCTATGTAATCCTACTAGGACTCCTGCCTTGTAACCGACTAGGAACCCGCCCCCTGGACTATATAAAGGAGGGCCGGGTACCTAGCCAAACATCCACAATCCCTCCGGGGAACAACCCAAGCGCGGGCGCGATACTACTCCAAACAGGACGTAGGGTAGCTACTCTGGCTACCCGAACCTGTATAAATCTTGTGTCTTGTGTCCTCGCGCGTACCTTCGGGTTCCAGATCATGGCGATCCCCACCTTCTACCTTGCTGCGGGTACCTCCCATGGAGGTCGAGTGGTTTAAACACCGACAGAAGGCACACCGAAGACACACTTTGTTGGGTTGAGCTTCCACTGGAACTCTCGTAGGTTGGCGAAGGTTTCGGTGAGGTCGGCGATGAGCTTATCTTCCTCTGATTTGGGACTTCAGGCACTTCTGAATTGCCTTCTGATATGTTGCTCCAGCATTTTTCAGGCCAAAGGTCATGACCTTGTAGAAATAGATGCCGTGAGGCATTCGTCGTCAGGATGTAGGGCTATCTGGTGATATCCTGAGTAGCAGTCGAGGAAGCGGAGTAGGACGTCCACGACCTGGTCGATACGAGGAAGAGGGAAAGGATCCTTTGGGCAGTGCTTGTTGAGGTCGGTGTAATCGATACACATCCTTAATGCGCCACTTTTCTTTGGTACAAGAACCGGGTTTGCGAGCCGAACCGGGTGTTTACATTCTCTGATAAATCCTGCAGCTAAGAGCTTACAAACTTCTACTTCTATAGCTTGTTTTCTATCTTCTGCAGATTGCTGGAGCTTTTGCTCGATAGGTCGCACAGTCTTGTTGACTTCAAATGTGTGCTCAGCCAGCTCCCTGGGGACAGCAGGCATATCGGATGGACTCCACGCAAAAATGTCAGCATTGTCCCTGAGGAAACTGGTGAGCGTGAGTTCCTATTTGGGGTCGAGGTCGGCCCCGATGACGACTTCTTTGGATGCGTCGGGCAGGCCGAGGCAAACTTTCTTGACAACTGGACTTGGGTCCAAAGCTGTACTTGAACGCTTCTGCTCTGGTACCTGTAAAGTAGATTGGTCGATCTTGGCGGCCTGGGCGACCATGACCATTGTTGCGGCTTTGATCGCTGAATCTTTGGAGAGCTCGACGGTGGTGCTTTCACAGTTATAGGAGACCATGATGTCCCTGAGGACGGAAAGGATTCTGTTTGGCGCTGGCATCTTCATGATGAGGTAGGTGTGGTGGGGTATGGCCATGAACTTGGCGAGCATATGTCGTTCGAAGATAGTGTGATATGAAGAGCGAAAGTCTGCAAGCTCGAATGTTAAGTACTCTGTACGGAAGTTCTCCTCTGTGCCAAAGGTGACCGGCAGGCATACACGACCTATGGGGTACACAGCCTTGCCGGGCACGACCCCGTAGAAGGGCTCATCGCAGGCGGTCATCTTGTTGAAGTCGAACTCCATCTTGCGCAGTGTCTCTGTGAAGCCCCCGTCGATAAGGGTCTTAGGCAGGAAGGCCCCGTTGACTATGGGGTTGACGACCAGCGGGTAACTCCCGGGGTCAGGGATGTGAACCTAATGATCTTTCCTGGAGAAATTGATTGGGAATTCAGACCAACGCAGAGGTCGCGGGTTTTCGGTGTTGACGTGCTCGATCTCCCTGGTGTTTGATCGGTTCTGTCTGTTGCTTGTGGTCACTTGGCGACCGCCGACGATGAATTATCTCACGGTTGGCCTTCTAGAATGCACCATTGGGGTTGCCCCCTTTGGGCGGTGGCGGTGGAGTCCGTTCCTTCCGATTATTGTCGTGGCGATTGTGGTCGTCCTGGCGACATCGATCATCTCATAGGTCATTGCGTTGATCGTCGTGGCGATCATCACGACGGTCACTCCTGTGGTCGTCACGCCTGTCGTTGCGGTCATCGTGACGGTAGTCGCCGCGCCTGTCATCGCGACGATAATCACGTCGATCCATGTCGTCGTTGTGAGGATAGGGCATGCGATCACGATAATCTCGTCGATCAGGTCGACGGTTATGGTTATCGAAACGTTGGCCACTGTTCTGGTCGTCGTTGTTGCTGCTCCTAGTTCTCTTGGAGGTAGAAGGGACCCCTAGGACACGCTTCAGCTGTTCGCACTCCCTCATGGTATGTTTAGCATCACGGTGGAATTGGCACTGATCATCCATGACCATGTTGTAGTCGCCTTAAAGGAAGGTGGATGATCTTGGTGAATCTGTCACATAAGCTTTACCAGATCGCTTGCGCGACCTAGTGCCTCCGTCATCGTGGTCTTCTTCATTGAAGTTGTGCATCACTACGTCTTGAGTGCCGACCAGTTTATCGATGTAGGCCATGAGGTCAACGATGGTGTGTGCGTCAGCTTCATGAATCTTCTTGAATAGCTTGATGTTAGTGATCCCCTTCTTGTAGTAGGCAATGATGTCTTCATCCTTAACACCTGCTAGGGTATTGCGGTTCTCGAAGTAGCGGTTGGTATACTCTCGGAGAGTTTCGACGCGCCTCATCCTCGCTCTTGCGAGGTGGTGGGTGTTGCCAGGACGATTATAGGTCGCCTGGTAGTTAGTCGTGAAAAGGCGAGACAGCGTCGCCCAGGAGGTGATGCACTCTGCTGGGAGATTGTCGAGCCACAAGAGTGGTGCCTTGCCCATCACAAGGAGGAAATATCCCGCCATGTGGTCTTCATTGCCTCTAGAGGCATGTGTCGCAATGTTGTACATCTTGAGCCATATACTCGGAATCAGAGTGACTGTCGTACTTCTCAATGGCCGGTTTGAAGTCCTTGGGGTATCTGATCATCTGGAGATGACGTGAAAATGCAGGGAAGTTCTTGACCGCTCTCGGGCTTGCAGGCGGGGCATAAGCTGCCGGGATGACGTAAAGGTCGTGAGAAGGACCGTTATCTTGGTCGTAGTGGGCACGTTATAGAAGCTCTTGGTCATGCATATGTCGGAGACCTACTGCTTGGACGGGGTTGTTAGCATAGAGGGCGTCAGGGACCCCATGTTCACGATCATAGTTAGCATATAAAGCCTACCACACATATATGTTATGAGAGGCAAAGGAGTAGAATATATAGGCTTGAGAGACAAGATGAGATGAGAGTTCTTGAGCAATATGCAAGATGATTTAAATTTGTGCACTTGGTTTAGCTTTTTTTCATCTAGTCCTTTATTTTCAAAATTTCTGAAGATCTATTTAAAATTTTTCGTTGCCTTCCTTCCACCCGATTGGCGTGGACCGGAGGAGGCTGAGCTCCTGCATTGTGTTTTGGGTTTGGGGTAGTGTTCCCCTGTATGTTGGAAGTGTTAGCTGCGTTGTTAACGGCATTGCCAACAACATTGGCCGGAGTGTTTGCTGGAGCATTAGCCGCAGCGTTGGCTGGAGCATTAGCTGCAGCATTGGTAGCAGGGTTGACTAGCCGCGTTACTTCATTTTCGCCTCGTCCCTCTTCAGCCACCAGGTCGAGGGGACCCTGATTGCGACGTCGCTAGCGAGGACGCTTCGATCTGCTCCTGGAGTAGGAACTTGTTGCGGATCTGCTATATCCAGGACCTCTTTCTTCGATCTGAGCGACAGCGACGCGAACATTGGCTGGAAGATGTCGTAATGCTGGAGAATCTTCGAGGTGATTTAGAGCAGCAAGAGCGGCTCCCAAGTTGGTTTGCGGGGAGTTGTAAACTTTGAGGCCATCACGTTCAAAGTCCCTGAGAAGGTCTCTTGCACGTTGTCAGTTGGCGCGAGGTGGATCATCATGGCGTCGCTGCTGAGGAGCAGCTGGTGCAGCAGGTGCTTGTTGCCCGGCATTGTTGTTGACCTGATCGGCATTGAGCGGTTGTTGGCCTGGTTGTTGGCCTGCACCTAGGGCAGCAGCAACGATCTCTTGTTGTCGTCGGACAACTCTGGCAGCGTTGGCGTTCTCATGCTCTTGACGTTGCTCATCGGTTTCCCCATCTTGAGGTGGTACATCAGCAGAGATGACCAAGATCTCGCGATCTAGAGTCTCGAACTCCTCTCCCGGATAGTTCAGGGAAATGGTTGTGCAGGCGATTTGAAATGCGAGGTGGTCCGGAGACGACTCTCGGTTCAGCTGGCGGCAGTGGTGGGCCGCAGTGAGAGGTCGAAGGAACTTCTTGAGGACACGACACTAGCTTGCGATGTGTTTGGGGTTCTAGATAGGGCAGGGTTCATCGAGGTGGCTCCTACAACTTCCACAATCTTGGGTCTTGGGTTCAGATTCGATCTGGATCTTGCGCTTCATGTAGCGTGATGCCACATGAGCTGCGTTGCGCAAGCCAAGAGGCATGCTGGAGGGCGATGAAGTTCCGCGGGGGCGCTTGATGCGCTTGATCGTGTTGGAGAGCAAGTCTTCGACACGATTGATCCCGACGATCAGGTCGCTTGGAGAGCGGGTGGGTGGGACTCTGACGATAGATCTGTTTCGATCTGTTGGTCAGTGGTGACCGCATTGTCTTCGATGACGAGGCAGGCGGCTGGAGCGATGGATTCCGCCGGCATCGAGCCAAAGCGGATGTCGACGGGATTGGCGAGGAAGTCCGCCATGCTCTCCGGGAAGATGACATCGTTGGTCGAAGCCATCGAGTTGCACGAAGAACCTTGATTCAGCCCCTACCTGGCGCGCCAACTGTCAGATGGTGAGATCTGTACAGCCCACAGGGGTGCTAATCCCTATGGTTTAGTTGTTCGGCGGGATGGAATCTAAGGCTAAGAACTCGAAGGTCGCACACGAGTACACAGAACACAGAGAACACAAGAAGTTTATACTGGTTGAGGCCTCCGGAGAGTAATACCCTACATCCAGTTCTTCATTTGTATTACTTGGGGATTGCGGGATTGGTTGGATTGTACAAGGGGTCGCCTCGTCCACCTTATATTGGCTAGTGGATGAGGTCGGTTCCCAGACTCCTGGTCGATTACGACCAGGAGACCTAAGTCTACGTTACACATCTTGCCATATCCCATCGATCTGCTTTGGTAGAAATCCACTGAGGTCTCGTCTTGTACGCCAAGTCTTGAGGTCGTGATGGATTAGGTCATCTGGGGAATCTTCTGGATTGTTTTCAGGAGGTCGTGTAGCCCGCCAACCAGGTCGGTTGGGCCCACTGACAGGTCGGTGGGTCTTCTAGTAGGCCAGACCCACTTGTCGGGGATGGCCGTGAGCCTGGTCGGTGGGGACCCAGGGGTACCCATGTCTCACAATGTCCTTGATTGACCTACTACTATTATATATATATATATATGTATATATATATATATATATATATATATATATATATATATATATATATATATATATATATATATATATATATATATATATATATATATGCGTGTATATACGCTGAGCTTCGCTGTGCATGTGTGGGATTAGATGTGGTTTTAAACATTTTGGCATGAGTTGTGTGTTAGGAAAACATGGAATTTCGAACCCCTGGCTAGAGTAAGCAGACAACAACCGACTCTCGGGTCAGGGACAGGAGGTGACCTTGGACGCTTCCTACGGATATGACATGAGGAGTTTGGAGCAACGATACCTGTGATGGGTGCCGTAGCGGACCACGTGGTGGAGACGCATTGGTGGACTTGCTGCTCTGGTCTTGATGTATCGGTGGAACCTATGCTTCGTGGGAATATGTTGACGTGCAAACCGCTTACCATATGGGAAGGGTTCTAGCCATTCTCTAGTTAGGCGGTACCAGCTCTGCAGGAGAAGCGTGTTAGGATTGGGCTTGCCATTTCACGAGGGTTTGCGGAGCCTGGCTGTTGTTCATCCCTTATTTCCGAGACCCCCGACACCATTGTTTGGCCAGGTTGGATGTTCACGATCCCGGGGCCGTTCGGTCTTCCGAATGGGTCTAGACTCGGGAATACAGTCTGGTACCGTTCAGCTAGTGAGTCTTGGTTGTGGGCTGTGTCTCAAGATCGTGGCCACCGTCAGTAGCACGAGTGGGTCCAGGTGTACACACTCTGCAGAGTTTTGATCTATACGTATAGCCGCGTCCTCGGTTATGGACACTCCTATGTTATGTTACACTAATTAGTGTTTTGGGTGTTCTATCTCCCCCTCTTCTAAATCTTTAGGTTGGGATGTGAGAGCTACTAGTTCAGGAATAGAATCCGGTGTTGGCCGTTGAGATGGGAAGGATAGAAGCTTTCCCATCGACTCGAGAGGAGATCTGGTGGTGAGATTGAAACGGAGCCCTGGAATGCCAGGGAGAGCCGTGGTGTTGTGATATAGTTGGGATGATGGAGATTTACTCTTTCACTTGTTGTTGCTGCTGCATAGGAAACCCAAGCTTGCTCCTTGACTACTTTTCTCACCTTTAGCTTTAGGCCACTTAAAGCTTGCATACGGTTGGTGACGTGAACCTATCCCATTCCTTGGGGATATTTTGTGAGTATGCAAGATTAGACTTGGAGTGAGACCCGAGTCTACGGATTCCATGATGGAAGGGTTGCATTGCTTCGCTCGAGGATGCCTGTAGTGAAGATCGAGTATGAAGACATGAAGCCCTAGTTACCGCTGTGCAGGATTTCTACTTGTTGTTTAGCCCAAGGGGCTTGTACTAAAATCGTAAACCAGTTGTTTCCGATGTAACATATTTTATTTTGTACTCGGCTATCATTGTATGGAATTGATATTATACTGTAATGAGTTATGCACGTGATAGCTACTGATCGAGGTACTATCACAAGGGTACAGGGAGTCGGATTTCTCTCACCGAAAACCTGGTTTGTTACATGGACATCACAAGGATTGAAGGGCCCATGGGCAGGCAAACCGCCTCAAAACAAGGTGGACACCGGGGACCGACCTAAGGACCCACCTGATAGACACCACGAGAAAGCACAGCACCACCAGGGCCCACAGAGGGTCGGACGACCCCACGGGTTGGTCGAATCGACCTTGTGGCCGCCAGAGAGCAGCTGCCATGTGGTGCTTCCTGATGAATCCCTAGTCCAATCCTGCGGTGCCCACGCCATTCTCTTGAAGCTGTCCTAGGCCTATAAATAGATGTGAAGGGACTCTTTTCTTACCCAACTCACTTTACAACTCTCTCACTTTTGGTTTCCAAGACTAGGAAGTAGGCTAGAGTAGTTCTACTTCAGGTACTAAGTCTACTTTGGAATCTTGGTATGAGTTCTCTTGTATCTTTATTTTATTGTATGACTTTGATGTACTTTAGTTATTCATCTATTTCATATAAATTAGTGTTAGCAAATATGAGTGATTTGTTCATGTGTTCTTCATTCATTCATCATTTAAAGGCTCTTGTTCTTGATGAAAAAGACCTTTCGATCCACTTGATGAATGATTTACTCATGTCTTCGGTGTTTGTCATAAGTGAGAGGCTCGCATTCTTCATGAAGTTCGAGTTCAAGCTACGGACCCTTTGATCCTGTTGAATAGACATAGTAGAACACGAATTTGTTTGTGTACCTAGCCCAGTTTGATCCAGCTAGATCACGTGTTTGTGTTGTATGAAGTTCGAGTTCAAGCTACGGTACTCGGTGTAAGTGGCCAATTATATAGTGGCACTGACCTAGGTCACAATAGCCCGGGCCGACCATTGTCTAGTTAACAACGCAAGCATGGTGCTTGGGTTGAGTAGCTGCGTTGCATATGAGCGTATCTCACAAATAGTTAGGGGTAGGCCACGGTGGTGACAGCCGTTGGACCCTTCGTAATTCCCCATGTTCAGCTACGTTGTAGGAGTCTAAGATCTAACAACTAATGTCGTGCGGAAGCGACACGGGTGGTTAGCTCCCCGTTTGTGCCTGGGTGCTGAGGTGATATTCATACAATGCTTTTTTTACTAACTGGCTTCTACTAACTTTATATGTTTAGTACCTTAGAACCTAGAGCTAACTCGTATGTTGCCTCCTAAGCCCTAGTGTACCATAAAGAGAACGAGTTCAGGTGTGTTCACACTACCACATCATTATCTATCTTACCCCTGTGTTTGGGCTCTAACTTATTCTCATCATTGATCTATACTTTGCAGTAGTGTTACACATGTTAATCCAACTATGCCTTCCTTGGATTCGATACCAATTGGAGTACTCTTTTGGGGAAATGCTACAATGGTATATCCGTGAGCTTGCAGATTCTTTGTAACGTCAGGATTACCACCGGAACATTTCTAGCATCGTTGCTAGCAACTCACGAACTTAGCAAAGATGTTAAGGAATGTCGTCCACCATTTCTGGCGCCGTTACTAGGGATACAAACCTAGTGATGACGTTAAGAATTGTTAACACTTGGTGTGGCCGTCCTTCTTCCTCGATCTTCGCTCGTCCATGTGCTTGTGCTTGTGTTCACCCGGTTCTCATGCATCCTCTCGAACCTCCTTGTCAACAGTGCCTGCTCGTCCTCTCCAAGAACGTCAAACTCCTCATCAGGCAAAGACATCAAGGAAGACAGAGAGTACATCCGGGAGTATAGGTTAGTGTTAGACTTAGCACCTAAGTCTCCGACAAGAGCAAGACTCGAGCTCTCAAGACGGAATGTCACACTGAAGGACCGATTAGACGACCAGAGAGGGGGGGGAGTGAAAGGGAGCCGATAAAAATTCTTCTCGAAGGAGATTGAAACTCCAACAAGATGAACTCACTCGGTCGGACCCCCAAAATCACACGCTCCGCACTTCTACCTTCCGTTTGCTAAAACCACGTAGCCACTGGAGTGCTACTGGTCCTAGGAACAAACACTACCAGCAACCTCAACTCCTACGCACCCACGACAGCGGAAACAACTCGGGGCCGACTGTCCAGAGGTGGGCGGTTAGACCGGGTATGGGGGGCGGTTAGACCGCCTCCACCAGGCAACCAAGAAATCCTCCGAAACACCTCTTTCGAGCACCAAAACGCACCACGGTTTCACCAAAAAAGATCTCTGGTCAAGGCCATGCTAGCTACCTAGAAATCTTGGCGAAAACCAAAACTTCACCCAGGGGCCTAGGGGCGGTTAGACCGGCTACTAGGGGCGGTCTAACCTCCTGTACCCAGCAAAGAACTCCAAGAAGAACTCCTAGCAAACGGCACGAAAACGACTCGAAATTTCACCCAAACGCTCCTCTGATCAAGGTGAACAAACTTACAGAGGAAAATCCGGCAAAATCAAAACTTCGACCTGGAAGGCCCAAGGCGGTTAGACCGCCTCCTCCAGGCGGTTAGACCGCCCCTTCCAAAAAACCTACCTGCGGGTCAAACCTCAACTTCCCATCGCCCGATCTCCCGAATCACTACACGGATTGCAGCAAAACTTCGGGAATAGATGGGTTACCTCCTGGGCAACCTCTACCTCAAAGGAATCGACCCAAATCGCTCACAATCAAGAGGAATCGAAGAAATCGCCTCTCTAGGTCAAGAACTCGCCCAACTCGAAAAACCACCAAATCGAGTCCGATTCAAGAGAGATTTGGGGGCAAAGTCACCATCCAAAGAGGCACAAGATCCTCATATGTGACACTCACCAAAAATCTCATGAAATCGTCCTCAAAACTCCGCCAACAAAGAGCTCCGAAAATCACCACAAAGAAGGACGGGAAAAGCACTTCACAACCTTGAGGAACAACGCCGAACCATCTATACAAACCATGAAGATTCATACAAGGTTGTTGACGGTTCATAGTTGTATCAAAGTTCGTTTAGAATTGCAAGCGGACAAGTCTCCCGTCGTAGTCAAGGGACCCTTCTTCCTTCGAGTGGTGAACCCAAGGTATCGAATCCGTGGAACAATGTGCAACGCAAGGATTCAATCTAGTAAAGCAAGGAAAGATATCTAATGAAGAACCAAATTGCATCTAATCTACTAACTCATAAAGGAAACACATCTAATCTACTGAAGAGGTAACAAGAGTAAGCAAAGAGATAACCGATCTAAAGAATCTAGATCATGCTTATGCTGTAGCTCCAAACAAGATAGATAAAGATAGAAAAGCGAATATTATTAAAAGCATCTTTAAACCGTGGCCTCCGGTCCGATTCCGAAAACGCCCGCCTTTCGGAACCCCCGTTTTGTCACAACGTATTCCTATTCATGCGGGTAGTCTAGGGTGAGTTCGATAAGAACAAGTTGAAATCATTTGGTCGGTCCGGTATGCACCTCTAGCCACCACGGCTACAAGAGCACCCTATGCAATCTAGCTATAGACTAGATTGGGGAAGAAGCAAAACCAAGAAGAAAAAAAAATCATTGAGAAGGCACTTGATCGCTAGAAATCGGATTCACTATAAAACTTCACCATGAATGATTACATGAACAAGATTACCACCGGGATCCTACCTCGATCTCGATCCTTGCTCCGGAGCTCCGATGTGGTCTTCCATGCAGGGTTCCCACGTCGGCTAGGGAGACCCTAGACAACTAGCACGACCCTCATCTCCGAGATGGTGTCCCTCAAGCTTCTCTGCTCCTCGGCGGCGGATGAAGAATTGATTCCTGCGTGGCTCTCGGTCAGGGGGCTATAAATAGCCCGAGATGCATCTAGGTCAAAGGGGGGGCGACTGGGCCTCGAAATGGGCTGGGCCGGCCGGCCTGGGTCGACCGGCCTGGGCCCACTTCGGCCCAATCCGCGGCCTCCTTCGCCCGATGTTGCTTCCCCAGTCTTCTAGATCCGCCGCCCTTCTGCATGTGGGCCCTTGTCGTCAGTTTCTCTCCGAATTGGATGAAGCTCCTTGTCTTGCAAGATTCAGCACTTTTTTGGCTATGTCCTCGGAGTTTTCCATCTTCTCGGGGTGGGTCCTTGGGCTTCTTGGAGTCGTGTTCACTTCATTGCTTGACTTCTACCGGGCTTCAAGGTCTTGTCATGAGGTGCTTAATGAACTTATCCCGGAAGTCTTGCTTTCAACGCTAAAACCCTGCATAAAAACTAAACTCCAAAACCGACATGCACAAGTGAACTTGTTATACCACAGGGGTTAGTACCAATGGATAAGGTATAAAACCTATGCCAACACCGAAGGTAAACTCATGGCTAGGTTGACGGATTTTCACCGTCAACATCTCCCCCATGCTTAAACCTTGCTCGTCCTCGAGTAAGCCTTCGATGGATATCATCGTTGCTCATCAATTCTTAAGCCTTGCACTTTATCATACATGAGCAAACATAATGCTCTCAAAAGTTTAATTCGTTAAAGTTCCATAATGTACTAGCCTTCATCCCTACGGAGGGTAGATTAATAATTAAGCTTATCCCACAAGTATTAACATGCTCCCAAAATTCAAATGGGTCTCAGAAATTTTGAAATAAAGAACGAGATGAAAAAAGCTAAACCAAGTTCACAAATTTAAACCGCCTTGCATCTTGCTCATGAACTCTCATCTCATCTTGTCTCTCAAGCTGATTTATTCTACTCCTTTCCCTCATAACATTCTTTCATGTGGCAGGCTTTATATGGAGCTTTTTGGTAAAGTTTAGTCCTACCAAGATATTATAAATGAGATGTTGTCAAAACAACACAAGTTTCTCATGGTCTTACCGAGACTCGTCAAAAATGTCATTGGAAAATAATGTTATATCAAGGAGGGGAAATAGAAAAGTACACACACTTGAGATAGGTGGACATGTGCAAATGGCAAAGAGTGATCCCGAGGCACAAAGGAAGTCCTCGTTATCGGATTGCACATGGTTGGAAAATGAGTATGGATCTTTTAATCTTGAAGCCTTGCAATTCCTAATGCACCTTAGAGAACCAGGGAGTTCACTTTATTTTATTTTTATATCATACATACTCATATTTTTTCTTTTCTTTTTTTTCTTATTTTTTTCTTTATACTCACTTTTTTCTTCTTCTTTCTTTCTTTTTTTTATTCATTCATTCATCATTTTTTTATTTGCTCCCCTTGAACTCCAAAATTGCATTGTACCTACCTCCTCCCCCATGCTTAGACATTTGCTCGTCCTCGGGCAAAGAGGTGATAGAGATAAGGTAGGTACCAGAAATACTTTTACTTTGGAGAGATACTTGAAATCTTCAATGTTGGCACCATCTTGAGATCTTCCTTGAATTGACGATCCATTCTCAATGATAGGTTGTGGTCAAGGAGTTAATCACAAAAGATGATATTTGGTTTTAAGGGTGGATATCCGGCGAGGTTTGTGAGATCTCCAATGTGGGGATACACAATGCACGGATAAGAGGCTATCAATAAAATAGATACGCAAAAACATAATGACCAACTTCTTAGTCTCGGGCCAGAGAAATCAAGGCCTGAAATAACTGACCCAAAAATAAATCTTGTACACTAAGGTTTAAACTCAAATATTTAGATGACTCTGGATAGGTAGAGCAACACGCAAGAGGTATTTATGACAAGGTTAGCATTACTTTTAAGAACAAACATAAATCATCTTTAATCCATCTAAAACTTGAGAGCACATAAAACACTATGGGTCTTTATTTTTATCATAACCTCCGCTAAAGATTAAGATAGCATTTAGATAATTTCAGATTTGTATTTTAAGAGAGCACTAGCTTAAACATGCATAAAACAATTACAAAGATAAACAAAGCGGCAATTATAATCATATATCATCATGGCACAAACTTTGTAACTTTACCAAAGGTAAAAACCAGGTGGTGACTTTATTCATGATGAAAATAAAAACTAAGACACATGCTGAAAATTTAAATAAAAACTGAAAACACTACGCATAAATAGGCACATACAAGCTGAAAATTAAAGAAAAGGGGGCAAAGGAAAGATAACTAAAGCTCCTCCTCTCTCTCTAATTTCCGCCGGTGGTTGATATTAATAGTCTTGGTTGTTGTACCCTTACTCATAATAGGATTGCACCGCTTATCCTAAGAATTGTATGACGGTGCTAAGTGAAGGTGTCAAAGCTCATAAGCAATGTTTGTATTTCCTTCACCCATTTGGTTTGCATTGGTTAGGATGGCTGCAATAATTTGCATGTTTCTTGCAGCGTATCCTCCAATGATGGCCACATTTTGTTGTGGTTAAGGAAGATGTGCATATGGCTCCACAAAGGCCACGTTGGGCACCGCAAAATTTTATGGGGTGTATGGTTGCATCACTCCCCCATGCTTGCATTGGTACACCACCGTGGAAACTCGGCGGCGCCGGAATTCCTCCAAATGGTGGCACATAATTTTGTTGCACACCTCCTTCTTGGGCCATGGAAAAACCTTCTCCAATAACCCTTCCTCTTTTCTCTTTTCCTTCGCCGACACAAGAAGTCCCTCCTCTAACCAGTCTTCTTTCCCCTCAAGAAAACGTCTTAATCTCCCGTCCGGAAGGGGTAAGTTTACTTTGGCCACTTTGAAGCCTCCTCTCTCATCTCCACTTATGTATTTGCCTTTCTTCATATATTCAAATCCTAGGGAAGTCCGGGGTAGGAGATGCTTCGGGTTCCTTGTAATACCCGGTCTTAAAGAGATAGCCAACATGCAGAGGTAACACTCGAGCCAATATCTCTCGAACCCGATGTTGCTTCACAACACCACCAGTTGATCATAAGTTGAGTGGGGTCGATTGGATACCTGGCAAACGAAGCCGAGTAAAGCCAATTCAACTCCGTGTTGGTTATCTTTGTCTCTCATATTCTCCCCAAAATCCTTTTGCACATCCATGAGTGAAACTCTTGGATGATGGGGTTCCGGATAAAATTTTTTTTGTTGCTACGCTTCTCCCGCTATCATACTCCAAAAACCTTCCCATGTGCCTTCATGCACATCCACTTGTTCCGGGGCTCCCGAGCTATTCCCTAATACATAGCGAACCGCTTGTTCAATCAAGATAGGAGACACTCGCCCATGGGTTGAAGATACTTGAACATGCAATCGTTTTGAACATGAAAACCAATCTAATCTATCGGGTGTTGTGACCACGGTTTCGCCCTTTCCATCCTCTCGTACTCAGTAGTGAAGGTATTCATGACTAGACCTATGATGGACACTGCGTATTGAATGAATCCAAGGAAGCATTGGAGATCTTACTCCCTTTACGGCATGGTAGCTAACCTTAAGCATTAAAGTATATTCAACACAAGATGATAGATAGATAATCCAAGAAAATATGATTACATCTCAAGATCATTACAACCCATGGATGAAAGGAGATTAACCCATCAAGGTGCTAGACATAGCACCGTTGATCACGGTTACCCTTCTGACGGTGTCTTCCTTCTTCTCCACTTGTGAGTGCTTCCTTCGAGGTGGTTGATCTCCCTCCGGAGATCTCCCTCCTCTCTGTCTAGTTTGTGGATGGCCTCCTGGTGCGAATGGCTCTCTCCAAACGGAATGAGAGACTCGGCACTCCTTCATCAAGGATATGCGTCATGGTCATGAGAATTTCCTAGGCGAATTCCTTGTGGGTGTTTGCCGACACTCCGTTAGAGAATTGCACCCACCTCGGTGTCCCATATGAAAACCCAATATGTGAAGAGCTTGGTCGTCAAAGTCGACATTCGCTACAAGCTTCTACTCAAGGCGAGCGAGCTTCTTCACCTCCTCCTCCGTCAGGATGACAAACCCCTCGGAATACCGCGGAGCATATGGAGGTGGAGCGGATGATCGTGTCGAGTGGTGAGGTCGGACGGGTGGCTCCTCCATATGTCCTTGAAGTCTGGTGAACCTCATAAACGAGTTTCGTGTGGCCCTCAGGCCACCGAGGAGAAGAGTGTGGTTCCTCCTCGGCGGTGCCGTGTCCTCCTCCATACTCCGAGGATACTCGGAAACCGAGTGCCTCCTCGAAGAGGTTGTCGATGATGGCTTAGGCGACAATGATCCCTTCTTCTTCGGTGAAAAAGCTTGTAGGTTTCTTCTATGATTGCAACACTCTCCCTCACAAATATATATACGGGGTTTTCAACCGGTAACAAGGTACACAAATATTATTTTGGAGTATGGACTTTGAGTGGATTAAGGATGTGATTTGTTGCACAAAACAAACGGGGTGGATGGCTAAGTCTAAGGTGGTTCCGGACTACAAACTAGAGCACACAAACAAAGAGCTGGATGGGAGACTTACCTCTCTCCTACTCTTGGCTCGGTTCTTCTCTAGTGCACTCATGCTTGCTTTGTTGCTTCGTGACCACGTGCACCTTCCAAACATTCTCGTCCACTCCTTCGCTTGCATTATTACTCCTTCCACTTGATGTTTTCGCTTTGGCTCACTTCCATACTCCCTTGCCTCACATGCCTCCATGATATTCCTACAAAACAAAGCCTTGGTTCCCCCCCCATGCTTGTCCTTGCATGCGGTTTGATAAGATGTTAAAGGGGCCCCCATGATGTATCATGGTGCACGTATGGTTAGGTTAACTAGATTGCCTCCCTCTAAGCATGTTTTAATGCTAAGTACTCCTCTAATTTTGAAAATAAAGAAATAAAATCAGAGATATTAATGAGTTAAAAAATAAATTTAGAGGAGTTTTTAAAGCATTAAACACAAATGTAAGTCGAAAAATACTTCCGACTACTTTTATGTTGGTCTCACAGGTATTGTTTTCTTTCATTAGTTGAGAGCAAACTTTTCCCGGCTTGATCATGGGGGCATAGGTTTAGGTTCTAATTTTGATTAGATGAGAGAGATTTTGAATGAAATAAAATTAAATGAGGCTTAGAAAAATTCTAATCTTAGAGAAACCAAGGATAAGGATTTTTAAATCAGCCAAAAGTTAAGTTTTCTAGGTTCACACGAGTCCTACCACGTGCTGAAATTTAAATAACATTTAGGTACAAGGTGTGGCTCTACTCGTGTGTTTTTAGCATGTAAAATAAGTCAACCACAACATCATAAAGAAGATGAATGGTTGAGATAGGTTCTGAATTTTTTTTGGTTTTGGTTTCTCGAAAAGAAGCAAATAAACACATAGGAGGGTTCATGTAAAGGGTTTATAATCAAAACAAAATATTCAACCAAGAATTATGTTATTGTTCAACCATTCTAAGTCTAATGTTTTGCGTAGTAAAATTCAAAACTGAATTATTAAAAAGACTCGAAAAAACTGGAACGGGTTGTCCTCCCGGTAGCTTATTCTTGACTCGACGAAACGGGTTGCCTCCTGCCTAGCGCTTCGTTTATAGTCCATGGCTAGACTTCTTCACTTGATTACTTCGGATCAACGCTCTTTGTGGGCGTTGCAATCTTGGGTACCCACTTCCGCACCATCTTGGGCACGGTATTATTCTTCGTCTTAGTCATATTTTTGGTCTTCACAGGCTGGCTTTGTCCTTTGGTCTTGACGGATGCAACAACTCCCTTCATGTAGTGGCTCGGCATCTCAAACTCCGGTCCTTCGGTTGTGATCTTCATGGTCTTAGTGTGATCCTCCATCTCTCCCAAATGAGTTTGAGTAGCCTTCACCGTCTCGGGACCTTGGGGTTGTCTCGAATATTCTCCCTTGTCACCCATCGGTTGTCCGGCAAGTTGTCCCACTTGCATCTCTAGCATCTTCATCATGATGAACACTTCACATATAGAGCTTCCGACCTCCGTCACCTTGATATCTAAATGCTTCAATATTTTCTCCATAGCCTCGAACTTAGTGACGACGTCCTCGTTGATCTTGGACATGGTCGTACTCCTCACACTCCTCGCATGTGGATCTTGCTTCGGCAGCCTTTAGGTGTTGAGCTTCTTTCTCTATCTCCATCTTCTCCATCCTCCTCTTAAGTAAACCGATATGCCACTCAAGGAATTCGGCTCATATGTATCCATTGAAACGCTCCAAAGCTCTCTCAATCGTCATGCGGATAGTTGAGACCTTGATCTTGAATGGCCTTCCGGCGTCTTAAAGGTTTATGATAGGTAGATCAACGATGTTCGGGGTGCATGGCTCGTGCTCCGGTTGTGGTTGTTCTCCCATGGGTGGTGATTGAGGTTGATCTTCCTTTGGACATGGAGGTGGTGATTCCCTTGGAGATTCCGACGGTCCTTCGACTTTTGGATCTAGGGTTTCCAATCCTTTAGCTTGTGTTGCACGTCTCCTTTGCCTGTAAAGTTTTCTTGGATCATCCACAAAAGAAAGTTTGGGTTTCTTGGAGAGGTAGCCAACCATCTCCGGTTAGGGTTAGCAATAAAACAAAAACCTAAAAAGAAGAAAAATTAGGGTTAATCAAAACTAGATTAAATAGATTTTTTCTTTTTGAGGGTGATCAAAGTTAAGAGATGCAAAAGAAAATCAAAAGAAAAACTGAAAAATAAGCGATGCCAGATTGGATCTTGATTGCTTGTTCCCCGGCAACGACGCCAGAAAAAGGGGCTTGTTGACGGTTAATAGTTGTATAAAAGTTCGTTTAGACTTGCAAGCGGACAAGTCTCCCGTCATAGTCAAGGGACCCTTCTTCCCTCGAGTGGTGAACCCAAGGTATCGAATCCGTGGAACAATGTGCAACGCAAGGATTCAATCTAGTAAAGCAAGGAAAGCTATCTAATGAAGAACCAAATTGAATCTAATCTACTAACTCATAAAGGAAACACATCTAATCTAATCTACTAAAGAGGTAACAAGAGAAAGCAAAGAGATAACCGATCTCGAGAATCTAGATCATGCTTATGTAGTGGCTCCAAACAAGATAGATGAAGATAGAAAAGCGAATCTTATTAAAAGCATCTTTAAACCGTGGCCTCCAGTCCGATTCCGAAAACGCCCGCCTTTCGGAACCCCCATTCTGTCACAACGTATTCCTATTCATGCGGGTAGTCTAGGGCGAGTTCGATAAGAACAAGTTGAAATCACTTGGTCGGTCCGGTATGCACCTCTAGCCACCGCGGCTACAAGAGCACCCTATGCAATCTAGCTATAGACTAGATTGGGGAAGAAGCAAAACCAAGAAGAAAACAAAATCATTGAGAAGGAACTTGATCGCTAGAAATCAGATTCACTACAAAACTTCACTATGAATGATTACATGAACAAGATCACCACCGGGATCCTACGTCGATCTTGATCCTTGCTCCGGAGCTCCGACGTGGTCTTCCATGCAAGGTTCCCACGTCGGCTTGGGAGACCCTAGACAACTAGCACGGCCCTCATCTCCGAGATGGTGTCCCTCAAGCTTCTCTGCTCCTTGGTGGCGGATGACGAATTGATTCCTGCGTGGCTCTCGGTCAGAGGGCTATAAATAGCCCGAGATGCATCTAGGTCAAAGGGGGGCGACTGGGCCTCGAAATGGGCTAGGCTGGCTGGCCTGGGCCGATCGGCTTGGGCCCACTTTGGCCCAGTCCGCGGCCTCCTTCGCCCGACGTTGCTTCTCGAGTCTTCTAGATCCTCCGCCCTTCTGCATGTGGGCCCTTGTCGTTAGTTTCTCTCCGAATTGGACGAAGCTCCTTGTCTCGCAAGATTCGGCACTTTTTTGGCTAGGTCCTCGGAGTTTTCCATCTTCTCGGGTTGGGTCCTTGGGCTTCTTGGAGTCGTGTTCACTTCATTGCTTGACTTCTACCGGGCTTCAAGGTCTTGTCATGAGGTGCTTAATGAACTTATCCCGGAAGTCTTGCTTTCAACGCTAAAACCCTGCATAAACACTAAACTCCAAAACCGACATCCACAAGTGAACTTGTTATACCACGGGGGTTAGTACCAATGGATAAGGTATAAAACTTATGCCAACACCGAAGGTAAACTCATGGCTAGGTTGACGGATTTTCACCGTCAACAAAGGTCTAGCTTGCCACCCTTACATCTATCGCTCTCTCTAGATCTCACATGAAGCTCTCAAGCTAGTCCTAGAAAAAACTAGAGGAAAAAGAGAACGAAAATGGAAAAACAAATGAGCTAGGGTTCCAAAAGTTGGCTGCCATCCATCCCCTCAAAGAGTATATATGGAGGCACCCAAAAGACTAAACTACCCTTACTCAATAACTAGGGATACAAGCCCCTCAAGGGCGAATTTCGAAGTCTTCAAATTTTCTTCATCGGACGGATGCCTGGCGACTGCAACCTGCTTAGCCTCGACGCAAGCCTTGCGATCCCGACGCGTGTCCTCCGCTTCGAAGCATCTCGGCGCCAGCGACCAGGGTGCTCAGACCGCCACCCCAAGGCGGTTAGACCGGCCCCGGCAATCTGACCGGCTCAAGCAGTCTGACCGCCCCTCCTGGGCGGTTGAACCGGCCTGGGTGGCCGCACCTCCTCGTCGAGTCTTCGGCCTCGGTTTTGTGGCTCAACCGAGTAACCCAGTGGTTTTCTGGTGAACCACTGCAAACCCCGTGAACTCGGTGTAGCCTCCGCCAATCTCCACTCATGACTTGGCTCCCACGTAGTCCCGTCTCGACCTTGGTATTGAGGCTCTACCAAGAAACCGTCCACGACTTCATCTTGTTGTTCATGCCACCATGCGGCCCGCACTTGACCCCGCCGGCCGCCGGGTCCCTCGAACGAAGCCTACTTGTCTTCTCCACACCTGGAGGCCTCACGGGCGACGTCCTTTCGCGCTTGTTCTTCACCTGCACCAACACGAGTCAAGCCGCAACCTGCACCTGCAATACTTAACCAAGAATCAGTCCACACAACGTTGTCAATCACTCATCACACAAGGAAGCGACCATCCACCGGTCCTCGAACCACACATGGTCCTCACACACCACGATCAACCTTAGTTGAGCTTAGAGAACAACTCATCTACTGTCAAAGTCTTATACTTCTCAGACTCTAGAATGGCCTCGACCTTTCCGTCCCAAATGGTACGATCTTGGTGAGTGCAAGAGCTTCACAGCTCTGTCATGATCATTGTGCGAGAGCATTGTCACATTGGCCCTCATGTTGTTCACAATTACCATGAACCACTTAGACATCATGTTAATTGACTCACCGGGGAGATGAGTGAAATTCTCGTACTCTATCTAGTAAGTCGCATACAACCGAGCCTGCACCTGAGCGTTCCCAGCGTGAGCATTCTTCAGTTGCTCCCAAATCCTACAAGCCAAGTCCTCTGTCTGAACCCGATCGAATTCAGATTGACACAGAGCAAGAAACAAGTAGTCGACTGCCTTGTTGTTAGGATCGTGCATTTCCCTCGATCCTGGAGCAAGGAAGTTGATCGAATGAACATAACCTGTGTTCACTGTAACATCCCAAAGGATTTGACCCTTGCCGCGGAGAAAACCAGCCATCCGCCTCTGCCACATCTGGTATTTCTTTCCATCGAAGTGCGAAGGACCTAATCCCCATTACTGGTACGCCATCTTTGGATCTTAGACTGGTTAGAGTCCCGAAAGACCGATAACTAGTGTTGATACCACTTGAAGGACCGGACTGGAGACCAGAGAGGGTCAAAGTGAATGGGAGCCAATAAAAATTCTTCTTGAAAGCGATGAATTCTCCAACAAGATGAACACGGCATATCCAACACTTCTCCAACCCGAACTACCCAAGTTTGCCGAAGTCACATAGGCATTGAAGTGCTAATGACCCTAGGAGAAAACAACTCAACCAACCGAAACAGACACTCAAAACACACAGCAGAAATCTCCACAACTTGTTGTTTGTGCCACGCCACTCAGACCGATTACTTTCGTCCGTTAGACCTGTGATCACTACCGGTCAGGCCGGTGGCAACAACAAATGCGTAGGAACATTCCAGAAAGCATTAGTGACTTCTCTAGGTCCTGGAACAAAACCACCTCCAAACCTCAAACTGAAGGGAAGGAAAAACCTTCACAAAGCCTAGCAAAACACCTTGAAACATGCCAAGAACTAACCAAGAGCACCACAGCACAAAGACACACGTACCCAACAATTCACCCTAGTCAAAACCTAACAAAGGGCAGCACCGGTCAGACCGGTGGGAGGCACCGGTCAGACCGGTCAAGGCCTCGGCACTCGGGTTCACACAACCTTCCCGATCTCCTGATTCGCTCCACGAATTCACACAAGACTTTGGGGATACTAGGAGTACCTCATGGGCATCCCATTGCTACGATTTGGTCCACCAAAACTTCCTAAATCAAGAGGAATTGAAGGATTTCCGCCAAGAACACCACTTTCCCAAAACATAAAAAAACCTCAAAGTCGAGCACCTTTTCACACGGATTTATGAGGGGAATCTAAAGGAAAAGAACCACGAAGGGTTCATGCATACATCCCCACAAAATCCCCAAGAGAAAGACCTCAAATCCACCACAAGAAAATCACCAAGAAAAGGCTCCGAAAATCACCAAAAAGGAAAAACGGGGGAGACAACATCCAGCCTTGAGGAACCACACCGAATCATCTATACATACATGGAAGGTTCATACAAGGTCTAGCTTGCCTCCCAATCATCCATCCCTCTCTCAAGACCTCACCATGAAGCTCTCAAGCTAGTCCTAGAAAATCCTAAGGAAAATAGAAAGGGAATATAGCAAAGGGAAAATGAGCTAGGGTTCCAAGAGATGGCTGCCATCCTCTCATTACTTGGGTTATATGGAGGCAACCGAAGACGAAACTACCCCAATTACTAATTAATAGGAGCAATCACTAACAATCCTTAATTTTCAAGGAACTGTCATCAAGCAGAAAAAGCCTCGTGGGATACGCGGTCCAAATAAGAAGCTAGAGGGTCGTTTCATCATCACAGAAGTTTCTGACGAAGTCATGCCATTAGCTCCACATGACAATGTTATCAAGTTGACAAACCACATTAGGGCTGTTGTCAGGGATAACATCCCAATAAGCTTTCAATGTAAGAATGGATATGAAGCTGCAGCTCAAGTCCAAAATGAAGATGAAGAGGGACAAGAAAATGCACAACAATATGTGGTCTCGCACACATAGAAGAACATGATTTGGGCCGAGGTGCAATTACACTTCTCATTTCCAGAAGGTACAAATCTGGCAAATGTGCGTACTTGGGCATTGCAGAAGGGTGTAATAGCCTTTCAATTGCACAAGAAGCGGTTGAACAAAGACTACATCAAGAAGGGACTTGCACCCAATTTCACAAAGAAAGGACTTGCAAAGTTTCGAGATCACTAGGATTCATTTGTGTAGTACAAGTAATCGCAAGAAGCCGCCAAGATAACTGAAACCAACACCATCAATGCATATAAAAAGAGAGAATTTCGTAAGCATGGGTCTGGAGGTTACAAGGTGGCCATGCCCAAATGGGACATGATGGAACATGATTGTATTGCACATGGACTCATACCAACAACTATAGATTGGACCAAACGAGCAAGGACTTATTATTACGCACATGGTGGCACGTTCAATCCTGAAGATGGAACATTAGTACCGGGCGACCAAATAAGAGAGACTTGTTGAATTTATCTACATGACTGTTGAAGAAACATTTGTGCCTGATCTTGAAAGAGACGAACTTAGTGCTACAATGGGCACTAAAGAAAACGGTGGACATTGCCGAGGCAAAGGTGCAGTTGCATGGAAACTCGCATGGCATGAGAAATTTGACTCCTATAAAAGTCGCAAAAATTCTAAGGACCAACAAGAACGACAACTAAGAGAGTTGCAAGATCACGTAATCCAAACAGAGGCAAGAATGGAGCAAATCATTGATGAGCGTGTGGCTCTTGCTCTTAGCAAACAATCATCTTCCCAGCAAGGCCCTACTGATGAAATGAGCCCATCTGCAAAGGGGTAAAGTAGTGTTGCTTCAACAGAACATGCACCAATAGCCACAGAAGCAGCAGCAGCAGTTGAAGCAACAAACCCACACTCACCGGAAAATTGGCCACACTGGCCTGTGGATGACACCACCGTGAGGTCAGCGTGTGAGCATCTTGATGTTTGCAGAAACTAGAAGCTTGTGGTGGCTCATGGCATGGCTTAGAAAACTGTAGAAGGGAATAGCATCATGGACCACCATAGTGGAATTGAATATTACACCAAAGTTTTTGTGGACCGAGTGGTCTATGGTTGGGCTGGCCTGGAGCTAGAGATACCGGGGCCTAATGAGGAAGAGTTTCTTCAAGAAGCTGTGCATACTTGGATTTTTTGGCCCAAAGCTCACATAAGGATTACACCATAGCCACCTTCTCCCCCAGCTGACTGACCTACATCACCAGTCTCTATGCCTGAATGCGATGATCGACTACCGGCATTCACCACCTACAAGGGCAGAGCACAGCATGAGTCCTGTAGGTGTCAGGGATCTAAGCGAGAGTCCACCTCCTTCTCCACCTCCTTCACCTGTTAAGGGCAAGGGTAAGCGACAAGTTCCTCCTCCTTTACCTCCAAAGAAGCAGAAGAAACCTCCACCAAAACTTGCTTATGAGAAGACAGACGAGTGAAAGGATCAAGACGTCGCCTAGAGGGGGGTGAATAGTCGGACCTAAAAATTCACAAACTTTTTCACAACTGTCAGTCCAGGTCTGGAGTCTCGGGATATTTTTCCGGATACTTTGGAAATCCGAAGAATCCGGGAAAATGTCCGGATTGTCTGGCCTACGAGGGGGCAAATCAAATTCGACATAAATTAAACTTGCTCAAATTTTGATCTATGAAAATAGGTTATGCACTGAGATGAGACAAGCTTGTTTATCCACCTAAAACCTGTAGGAACCCTAACACGGAGTAGATCGGCACTAAACCCTAGAAATGTGCTCAAAGGAGGTACAAGCATACAACATGATGAACAAGCACAAGAGACACAAGGATTTGTTATCGGAGTTCAATCTCACACCTTGAGGTCTACGTCTCCGTTGAGAAACCCGCAAAGGGTGGACCTTTACACCTAGGTCACTTTCCTCCCTCTGGCGACCATAAAGATCAAGCTAGAGTCACTTACTCAATTTTGGGGTAATACAAACTTCCTTGGGCAGCCACAAACCTTTGGATGCTTCAAGGAAACACCTAGCCGGTTAGGAGCTCAAGGCTCCAAGAGTAACAAATACGAAATGTGCCAACCAAGCGAAGAACGAGGTGCTCTAGAGATGGGAAATCAGCTCACTAGCACTCTCCAAGCTCTTGCTCTCAGTCTCTCCTTAAATCCCCAACAAATCTAACCAAACCAAGGCCAAGGGGTGTAAAGAGAGGAGTGAATGAGGTCTGAATGTTTGCAGGTCGAAATGGGCAAGAGAGAGAGATAGGAATGGGTGGAGGGGCTTTTATACCCCCTCACACAGAAAAGAGTTGTTACAGCTCTAAGACCTGGAATGTCCGGGAAAATCCCGGAAACTCCGGGAAGTCCGGAGACTTCGGGTAAAACCCAGATACTTTGGCCTCCCAAGGTCAGCACCCAAGAAAATAACCCCGTGAATGTGTTGGTGCAAAGGTGTCTCCCATAGGTTTTGTTTTGACAACTAGAGCACCTATTCGACTTTTGGAGGATACATTTCTTGTCCCTATTTATAGTACGGCGTTCCTAGGACTCAAATTCAAAATATAAATTAAATAAGCCTTCATATGAACCCTTTGTAGCATCACTTTCTTTTTGTATAGACAATGAATCACACTTGATGCCACATACAATTTTTAATAACTTCTCATACACTAGATAAATCATTAGTCACTTAAGCGTGTGTCATTAAATCACCAAAACCCACTTAGGGGGCCAAGATAATCTTCAATCTTCCCCTTTTGGTGATTGATGACAACACATTTAAGTCTTATAAAAGATAATCAAATGAAATTTGAAGACCTTTTGTAATACCCCCTTAAAATGTGCATATTGATTTTGAATAACAATGGTCCTCTTAGGGCCAAATTTTGCACAAAAGGAAAAGCATGAGAGTATTACACTAGTGGGGTGCTTGTGATGTGCAATAGGTAATAGTGAAATGCATATGGCAGTCTATTCACTCAACAAGGATGCAAAAGAAATTTGATGCTGAAAAGTTTGGAGTGTCCGAACCAGACCCAGAATCACCGGAAAATCTGAATACTCGGGGAGAAAATCCGGACTCTCTGGGCTTTCAGAACACCAGTGAAAAACAACATTAACCAAGAATTTTCAAACTAACATAAAGCATCCCTAGGAAGTAAAAAATGAGCAAATGATCACAAGCACACAAACATAAGTCTCAAGCTCACATAGTCTTACATGCATACGAATTAAAAATCATTACAAGCCATTGTTCCAAATCCATAAAAGTCCAAGTTCCACACTAGATAGATAGTTAAATGTCTCACTCCCCCTTTGGCATCAAGCACCAAAGAGGAAGTGTGGTAGCAACTGGATCACTCGGAGTCCTCCTCCTCGTCTTCTTCTTCTTTGTTTTCCTCCTCTTCCTCCTCCTCCTCGTCTTGCCTTTCTTCTTCATCTTGGGCGTCCCACTTCGCAAAAGGATCATCAAAGGTGGGAAGCTCATGGTAGGGATCGGTGGGAAGGCCTAGATGAGACTTGATCTCAATGATATCACGGTGGTTCTCATTTGTCTTGGTGGGAATGGTCTTGCACATGATAAATATGCTCTTGAGAACCCTCTCGATCATGGATCCATGGTGCCGATGGGGAGGCCTAGGTGGGGAGGGTGTAGCAGGCACATCACCATGGTGAGGAGCTGCACTAGATGAGCCAACATACTTGCGAGCCTTTGGTGCTTTCTTGGCTTGATCACAGAGGTGATGGAAGGGCTCATGGACAACACCCTTTGGATAGCGGACATTGGTGACTCTCTCTCTTAATCTTGTACATGAGATAGGGGGCATAGGGGGAGGTACTTCATGGGATCATTCATCACCCTCCTCAACTCATTCCAAATGAAGTCAAAGATACAAAACCCCTCTTCATCCAGTGCTATCCTATTGAGTAGATTAGGAGCATAGTACCTTAAGGCCGTAGCATCTCCTTGCTTAGGATCAATGGTGGCACGGAAAAATTGATTGAGATAGTAGTAGTAGGGGTTGAGTTGATCCGCCTTGCCCTCAATAGCCAAGTCACGGCTAGGAAACATGTAGGGGAGGTCCCTAGGCTTGTACTTGTTCTCATTGTGGATAGGAGTGCGATCTTCATCCTTTGAACCAAGTCCCAAAAGCCTAGAAAAGGTCATGTAGTCGATGGTGCATTTGTTTCCTTGAGTGGTCCAAGTGATGGTGTTGTCATAGGGATTGTAGTAGTAGGAGCAATGGAATTGAGCTAAGATCTCCTTGTTCCAATTATAGCGAAGGCACATGATATCATAGAGACCAACCTCCTTGCACTTCTTAATGACGGAGTTGAACACGGTGCTGTTGAGATCTTCATAATACTTCCAATCAATGTACCTCATCTTCACAATGGGCACCATGTTCTTAGCCACCAACTTGGGGTTCCTTATGATGGTTTGGTAGAAATCCCTATGGAAATCACACCAAAACCGAGCCTCTGGCCCCTCACCCTTGAGATAGCGGTAAACATCATCCTCCCTTTGCTCCCTCACCACTACAACATTCTTGGAATAATCCCTATACATATGCTCTGCAAATCCAAGGACCGACCGGGCTCTCTAAGATTGATGGGAGTGTTGACCACCCGGACATTTGGTGGAAGGGTGAGAATGAGTCTACTAGGGGTTTTGGGACAGATATGAGCTGCAACTCCATGTTTGTGTTTGGGAGGAGCACGAGTAGCAGCCCGACTTTGTTGAATGTAGGGGGCTTGATTGCTTTTCTTGGGATGAGGTTTGTAGCGGGTTTTCTCCTTAGCTGACCCTTTTCCATGGCGGCACTATGACTTGGGGTTTCAGTGTGAACCCCGGAGACTCCGGGAAAAAGTCTGGATACTCCAGAAAGTCTGGAGAGTCCGAGCTTGAGATGCCCGGAGTTTTCGGGTTTCACAGCCGAAACCCTAACTCACAATGCCGCGCAAATCAACAATCCAAAATGAGAGATATTGCAGATCTAGAGCCTATAGAGTTTACTCAACCTATTCCTAAGAGGATACTACAAGGAAGCCACTAGGGAGATAGATCGAAAATTTCCTTCAAGAGATAACTTGGGGAGAGAAGGGGAAAGGCTTCAAATCCTCAAGAGCAGCATAGATCCTTGTTCTCCACACCTTGGAGCACTCAATCCCTCACTCTCACTCAATTTGGTTGGATGGAATCGAAAATCGCCTAAGGGGCGAGGTGAGGGAGAGGGGGAAGGCGACGGGAGTGGAGGGGCGTCAGTCAATGCGGTAAAAGGGTGAAAAGAGGAATAACCGTGGTGAAAGGGTATATATACCCTTAAGGCCCGGAATGTCCGGACCAAGTCCGGAATCTCCGGGAAACCCGGAATGTCTGGGAAATAATCTGAGTTTCTACTCCCCCTGAGTGCAGCGAGAAGATTT
Source organism: Cenchrus americanus (assembly GCA_947561735.1). Lineage (NCBI taxonomy): Eukaryota > Viridiplantae > Streptophyta > Magnoliopsida > Poales > Poaceae > Cenchrus > Cenchrus americanus. Next base: position 156,664,111 of record OX387244.1, read on the forward strand.
GCAAGGAATTTAATTTGGGATAGATTTGGATGACTATACATGTAATATATGTGAGCTTGAGTGGTATCAACACTCAAGACTTTCTACAATCAAGGAATGAGAACTATAGTCCAAGTGTTGTACCAAAAAGATCCAAATATTCCAAAACAAATTCATCATAAGGTTTAGCAAATCTTTTACTTTCAAAGTCCTATTCTAGGTCACTCAAACATGTGCATGATCTCAAACCAAGTTACGAGAATCCAAGATATTTATCTCACTCCTCAAAGCACAAAACATTAGTTCATCAAGAGGCTATGTGAAGATATCGGCTAGTTGCTTATCGGTGGTCACATGGCTTAAAGCGATATCTCCTTTGGCTTCGTGCTCTCTCAAGAAATGGTGTCTTATGTCTATGTGCTTTGTTCTTGAGTGGTTTACGGGGTTGTTAGCTAGCTTGATGGCACTCTCATTGTCACACAAGAGTGGCACCTTGCTAAACTTACAACCAAAGTCTCTCAAAGTGAGCCTTATCCAAAGTAGTTGAGCACGACAAGCGCCGGCTGCAACATACTCGGCCTCGGCGGTGGAAAGGGCAACAGAGTTTTGTTTCTTGGAACTCCAAGACACCAAGGACCTTCCAAGGAATTGGCAAGTCCCGGATGTACTCTTTCTATCTACTTTGCAACCGGTACAGTCCGAATCGGAGTAGCCAAGTAAATTGAAAGTGGAGCCCTTAAGATACCATAAACCAAGGTTAGGAGTATGAGCCAAGTATCTAAAGATTCTCTTCACGGCCATTAAATGACACTGTTTAGGATTAGCTTGAAACCTTTCACACATGCACACACTAAGCATAATATCGGGCCTAGATGCACAAAGGTAAAGAAAAGATCCAATCATGGAGCGATATACCTTTTGGTCGATGCTTTTTCCATCCTCATTTAGATCAAGATGCCCATTTGATGGCATACGTGTTTTGATGGGATTGGCATTGTTCATGTCAAACTTCTTGAGCATATCATTGGTGTACTTGGTTTGACTTATGAATGTGCCATCTTTGAGTTGCTTGATTTGAAATCTAAGAAAGAACTTCAACTCGCCCATCATAGACATCTCGACTCTTTTGGTCATAATCCTACTAAACTCATCAACCCAAACTTGATTAGTAGAGCCAAATATGATGTCATCAACATATATTTGGCATACAAATAAATCATTGCCTAGTTTACGAGTGAAGAGAGTAGGCTCGGCTTTGCCTATTTCAAAGCCTTTCTTTAAGAGAAATTCCTTAAAGCATTCATACCATGCTCTTGGGGCTTGCTTGATCCCATAGAGCGCCTTATGTAGCTTGTAGACGTGGTTAGAAAATTGAGGATCTTCAGAGCCCGGTGGTTGTTCAACATAGACTTCTTCAGAGATTGGGACATTCAAGAAATCACTCTTGACATCCATTTGATGTAACTTGAAGTTGTTATGAGTGGCAAAGGCTAAGAGTACGTGAATTGCTTCAAGCCTTGCCACCGATGCATAAGTTTCTCCAAAGTCCAAGCCTTCTACTTGAGTATACTCCGTTGCCTCCAATCTTGCTTTGTTCTTTGTCATGACGCCATTCTCATCTTGTTTGTTGCAGAAGACCCATTTGGTTCCAATCACATTTTGCTTCGGGCATTCCTCTAAGGACCAGACTTCATTCCGTGTGAAGTTGTTGAGCTCTTCTTGCATGGCCATTACCGAATCAGCATCCTCAAGTGCTTCTTCAATCCTAAGAGGTTCCAACATAGAAACAAACGAGTAATGTTCACAAAAATTTGATAATCTTGAACGAGTTATTACCCCTCTACGGATGCTTCCAAGAATGCTGTCAACGGGATGATCTTGTTGAACACTTTGCCGAACTCTTGGATTTGGGTCAGAGGCTTCTTATTGGATCAAATCCTCATCTTCTTGACTGCTTTGAGGATCACCAGCAACAGGCCCGTAGTTTCCAGAATTTTCTCCGGAGTTTTCGGGAATCCCGGAATCTCCAGATTTTTCTCCGGATACTCCAGGGTTTGCAGTGGGAGGTGTACTTGTTGGTTCTTCTATCATCTCGCATTCCTCGTCATCTTCTTCTTGAGGCTTGACTTCTCCAATGGCCATCTTCTTTATAGTCTTTTCAGCTGGTATATCCTTGCCTACAATTCATCAACTTGCTCCACTTGAGAGCCATTAGATTCATCAAACGTCAAGTCACACGTGACTTCACACAATCGGTGGTTTTGTTGAGGACACGATAGCCATGAGCGTTTGAGGCGTAACCAAGAAAGATACCTTCATCAACTTTAGGTGCAAACTTAGAGCTTTTGGGCTTCTTGTTAAGAATGAAGCACTTACAACCAAAAACTCTAAAGTAAGGCATCTTAGGCTTTTTACCGGTTAGAAGTTCATAGGAGGTTTTGTGACGAAGCTTGTGAAGATACAACTGGTTGATAGCATGACAAGCCGTGTTGATTGCTTCCGCCCAAAAACTATCCGAAGTCTTGTACTCATCAAGCATGGTTCTTGCGGCTTTAATGAGAGTCCTATTCTTCCTCTCCACTATCCCATTTTGTTGTGGAGTGTATGGGACGGAGAGTTCACGACCAATGCCTTCTTCATCAAGATACTATTCAATGTTGGTGTCCTCGAACTCGGTGCCATTGTCACATCTCACTCTCTTGATCTTCACATCAAACTCATTTTGGGCTCTTGTGGCAAACTTCTTGAATATTTCATGAACCTTGCTCTTGTCATTCATAAAGAATACCCATGTATACCGAGAGTAATCATCAAAAATGACAAAGCCCCCACACTAACTCCGTAGGGATGGCGTCCCTCTCCCCTACACCGGCGCTCTCCTTCTGGTGGCGAACTTGCTTCTCCGGTGAGAAGTCCCTCCGGTCGGCGGTATGTGGAGCTTCTTTCTAACCCGTGCTCCTTGTGAGATCTCCATCGCGTCTTTCTGCTCCCCTGTGTTGTGGTTTGCTTTGGTTGGCGGTTCACGCACTTCTTTGCTTTGTGTTCTTCGTTTCTCCCTGGTAGTCGTTTCCCTCCTCCTTCTGAGTTTGGGTCTTTGGCAATGGATTTCTTATGGATAAAGCTGGATTTCGAGATTGGGAAGCAGTTTGAAAAGAATCTCCAATGTTCAACCGGAAGATTCATTCATGATTCAGTTGGTAATGATAGTGGGTTTCTTCTTCTGGCCACCTTTCGGCGATATCTGTTCCAGCTGAATGAAGAATCGGTTGCTATTGCTCTTCAGTCATGCCTTGGTGGCCTTGCTCATTTTTATTGTGTCTCATATCAGAGCCATAATCACTTCAGATTCACAGTCTCTTGTAAAAAAGTGGGCCTTGCCATTTACAAGCTGAGAAGATTTATTGGGACTTCTTTTGATGTCTATTTTCATCTCTAGAGTAATGGTGCCCCTCACTGGGAGCGTGAGAAGAGATTATGGGAGGCTGAGGAAGCTAAGAGATGGAAGAAAGTCATGTCTAGAAATCAAAAATGGCTGATGTACAAGTCCTCTCGATCCCCCAAGAAGCATCTCAAGAGGGTTCACTTTGCTGACAATCTCATTTCGGGCTCTCCAGTTGCCAAATCTTTTCCTTGTGTGAGGCCTTCGACCATCAAGTTTGGCAGTTTTGTGTTTGATCTTCTTCCTAATGCTGATTCAGTGAGGTCAAACCATGTTCGTCGTGGCATCCTCAAGAAACCTAGCCCTCTTCCTGTTGAAGAGGGAACGATTCATCTCCCCTGGAAGCTTCCAGATGCTTCCTAAGGTCCAGCCGTTTGACGGCCAACAAGATCATTAACTCTGCTGTTCACCTCGAGGTCATCGATCATGCCCGCCGTCTTGGAAAGTGCACTCGATGCTTTAGCCTTAATCATCGGCGGGTGGAATGTCGAGCGCCGTTGAGATGCGCTGCTTGTTTCAAACCTGGGCATATGTTCAGATTTTGCTCTACTTTGGCCCGGCCCAAGATCTATTGGCGGCCCAAGTCCACCCAAGATTTGAGGCCCAGTTTGGAATCCCAGTTGTCATCTTCGGCAGACGAGGAGTCGGGCGGCAACAGTGTTTCGCCCCCAATGCACAGTACATCCATAGAAAACCCCAGTTGCTTTGGAGTGCTCGCCTTGCCATTAGCTCCCGAATCGCCCCGATCATCCAGCACTGAAGCTCCGAGTGGAGAGGTAGCCTAAGAAATGGCGAACTTTGAAGTTGACCCTGCTCCATTTGTCCCGGAGGGGATGAATGTCGAGGATTGGGCTCGTCCTGCTCGTGGGAGAATCATCATCGGGGCCAATCCTCCGCGTCGTCATGAAGAGTATGCTATCATTTCGATCATTCCCTCTCCTCCAGCAAATCAGATATATGAAGCAATTGATGAAGTTCTGGAGTACTTTGAGGATGAACATGGTGTGCGCTTCCGTTCTTGCTGTCCATCTCCATTGGGGCTTTGTCTTGCCCAGTTTCCCTCGGCCATTGCTCGGCAGGCCATGATTAATTTGAGTCCGCATCATATTGGAAATGGCAGGGAATTGAGGGTGGTGGAGCATGATAGGGGGATTAATCTGAGAAACTCCCCGTTTTCTCGCACTTGTTGGATTATGTTCCTTGCGTTCCCGCTGGACTTTCAGACGCGGGATATTCTGCAGCAAGCCGTTGGCCTCTTTGGTTCGATTGTCACTTGGACAGATAACTCCAGGTTTCAGTCCAGGATCCTTCTCAGATGCCGAGTCACTTTTGTAAGAAGGATCCCTAGGAGCATTGTCATTTCTGAAAGTGGTACGGTGGCGGATGGGGGCATTCTTGGACTGTCCCTGTCTTTGTGCTGGATAGCACCCCGAATGATGCCCTTCCTGGAGATGAGGATCTCATTCCCCCTAATGGAAACCCCCACCCAGAGATTAACCAGTAGATGGATGTGGATCACCAAGGTCATTTTGAAGATGTGGGGGACCTTCAAGACATTCAGCAGGCTAATGTTGATCAGGGCTGGCAAGTTCCTTCCCCTCCCCATCCCGCTCAAAATGATGGATGGGCTGAGTGGCCGCAGCAGGAGGGAGAGCTGGTGGCTGAAAATGAACTGAATCTGGTTAACAACCTTGCTAATCAAATTGTTGTAAACGCTGTGGAAGATGGGCTGATGCAGCATCCAAATATGCCACAAGACAGCAGCTCTGTCAGCAGTGAGGCTTTGGCTTTCTTCAGAGCTCAAGGAGCTCCTGTCACTTTGGAACTTCCCCTCCCTTCTCTTGAGGAAGTATCAAGAACTGCTGATCTGCCTTAGCTTTCTGGCATTGATTCTGAGAGTGACTTCCCTATCAGACAATTGGCAAACAGAATTGGGCTACATTCTGGCTTTGGCCCAAGTCCTTCAATTGAAATGTTGATCAAAGAACTGGCCCAGAGGGCTTCTTCTCTACAGGCTATGCTCCCTATGAAAGCCCCCATGCAAGCCCACGAGTGGAACACTTTTCCCCAGTCATGGTTTGTACCAGGCAACTGGTTCTTTAATGTCAACAATCCTAATTGGGGTAATAATGCTGAAGCTTCCAGCTCCACAGGTATCAGACGTCCCAGGCTGCAATTGTTAGGCCCTGCACATCCTGCTGATAGCTTGTCTCAGGGAGAACAGGCTCTGCAAGCTGAACCAGTGTCCGCTCCTGAGAATGAAGGTGGATCTTCAAGTGTTGCTACTCTGAGGGAAGGAATGGATAGGCCAATTGATTCAGTGTTTGCTGGTGGTTTGGAGCTGCCACTTGTTCTGTCTTCCCCTACTCGCACTCCCTCCCAGCAGCACCAAAAGAGGAAGACTAAAGCTAGGACGCCCATTGTTGAAGATGAGGTGAGGAGGAGTGCCAGGCTCAGAAGAAATGAGGATGCTATTCATATTCAGTTGGAGAACGAGCCCAGGAAGAAAAAAGGAGATGCTAAGAAGACTGTCTTCTACTCGAAGGTTGAGGAGCTCAAAGCTGATATCACACTGGGAAGCTTGAACAAAAGGCTGAAGACAGTGAGATTGAAGACATCAACGCTGCCCTCCTTGTGGAGCTGGGAACTGGTTTTTGTGGGGTTCCTCCTTTGGAGTTGAACACCTCCACTCTGCAAGATTCCTCTGAAGTTTGATCCAATGTTACATACACTCTCTTATTCTTTTGGGTGCTGGTGGGACTATATTTTGTTTTTCTCCTGCTGTGTTGAGCAGGACATCTATTTTGGCACTGGTGGTTTGGATGGTCAGGAAACTTGGAACTTTTTATGTTGGTTGTGTGCTTACCTCTTGTGCTGTTTGTTTTGGTGGCTTTGGAGGCTTCGCCTCCTTGTTTGCTGTTTTCCCCCTGTGTTGATCCCCAATGAATAGAAACTGGAACATCTTATGCTGGAATGTTAGAGGGCTCAATGATAAGGATAAATGGGGTCTCCTGAGAAACAAAATTGAAGAGTGTGGGGCAAATATTTTCTGTTTCCAGGAAACCAAAAGAGACCACATTGATATTCGTTTTCTGAAGAACTTTGCTCCCAAGAGATTTGATAATCTCGAGTTTTGCCCCTCCTCTGGTGCTTCGGGTGGCATTCTGGTAGCTTGGGTTTCCCGTTTCTTCTCTGTGACTGTCCATGAAAAGCACCCCTTCGCTATCTGGCTTTTGTTCACTTCTGCTATCAATTCAATTTTCTGGAACCTAGTGGTTGTTTATGGGCCCTGTAGGCAGCCCGGTCGAAATGAATTTGTTAATTGGCTTTATAATCTAGATATAGATGGGGAGGATCTGTGGTTGTTTATGGGTGATTTCAACTTCTACAGGTATGTAGAAAACATAAATAGATCAGGTGGAAACTTTAATGATTCATTGGTCTTTAACAACATCATAAGCCACCTAGGCCTAGTTGAGATCCCAATCAAGGGTCGGAGCTTCACCTGGAGCAATATGCAATCAAGCCCGTTGCTGGAGCAACTTGACTGGGCGTTCACCTCCCCCTCCTGGTCTTCTCGGTTCCCAATGACTGTGGTAATTCCCTTAGCTAAGACAACTTCTGATCACTTACCCTGTATAATTCAGATTGGTACCAATATCCCCAAGGCTAATATCTTCAGGTTTGAAAACTTCTGGCTTAGTCATCCTGATTGCTTTGAGTTGATCAAGAATGCTTGGTCCACCCTCACTATTGGGAATCTGAATAGTGCGAGAACCATCAGTGCAAAATTCAAACTGCTCAGAAGAATGCTCAGGATTTGGGCTAAAAAATCTCTAATCTCTCCATTCCGATACAAACTGTAACATGACCATTGCATTTTTTGATAAACTTGAGGAGCTCAGGACTCTTTCACATCATGAATTTAAGTTCAGAGGGATCATCAAAAGGCAAATTCACAACCTCACTACCTTGCAGAATATTTACTGGAGACAAAGATTTACACAGAGGTTGGTTCAGTTTGGGGATGAGAACACAAAATTTTACCATGCTATGGCTACTGAGAGATAGAGAAAGAATGTGATCAGCCAAATTGTGGATTCCTCTGGTCGAATGATTGTTGATCACACAGAGAAAAGCGCACTCTTCTATCAAGAATTTAAAAGTAGAATGGGGTGCTCTATTCCCACCAGTATGCAGTATCAACTTAACAACATTGTGCCCTACTGTGACAATCTTGATCACCTCTGTCTGCCTTTTGATCAAGAGGAAATTGAAAGTATCATTCTTGACTTACCCTCTGATAAAGCTCCGGGGCCTGATGGTTTCAATAACCTGTTTTTTAGAAGAGCTTGGCATATCATTAGGGATGATCTTTTTAAGTTGTGCACAGATTTCTTCAACCATGAGGTTGACCTTAAAAGTGTTAATCACTCTTACATCACTCTAGTCCCAAAAATTGATAATCCGGAGAAGGTTTCTGATTTCAGGCCCATCTCTCTCATTAACTCTGTTCCCAAGCTGGTGGCAAAGATTCTGGCAAATAAAGTTCAAAAGGTGGCCACTCAAGTTGTGCATAAGAATCAATATGGGTTTGTTAAGGGTAAAACCATTCAGGACTGTCTTGGTTGGGCCTTTGAATTCCTTCACCAATGCCACCATTCTAAAAGAAAAATTGTTATTTTGAAGCTTGATTTTGAAAAGGCGTTTGACCTAGTGGAATTTGCTATAGTTCTGGATATGCTTAGAGCCAAAGGCTTTCCTGACAAATGGATTCTGTGGGTTGAATCTCTTCTGAACTCTGCCACCACTTCTGTCCTACTTAATGGCACTGCTGGAAAAGAGTTTATGTGCAAAAGAGGAGTCAGACAGGGGGATCCTCTATCCCCTATATTATTTGCCATTACAGCTGACTTAATTCAGTATGCTATTAATCATGAGTTCCAGCAGGGGATTTTGGCCCCTCCTTTTCTCCAGAATGCTGATCTTCCCTTCCCGGTGGTTCAGTATGCAGACGACACCATCATTGTTATGCAGGGTGATGAGCAGCGGTTGCTTATTTTAAAGGACATTCTTCACAAAATTGAGCTATCCAGTGGGCTGAAGGTGAACTACCACAAATCCTGCCTTGTGCCTATCAACATTAATGCCCAGAAAACAGATTCATTGGCTGCTTCTTTTGGTGGTATGGTGGGTTCTTTCCCCTTTACATACCTAGGCTTGCATTTAGGGCTTACTAAGCCGTTGGTCAGAGACTTTGCCCCCCCTCATGTGCAGAGTGGAAAGGAGGCTGGCTGCTTCTTCTCAGTTTCTCTCGTACGCTGGAAGACTTCAGTTGATCAACTCTGTGCTCTCTTCTCTGCCAACCTACTACATGTGCTCCCTCAAACTCCCCGTGACTGTGATTGAGGTCATAGATAAATACAGAAAAAACTGTCTATGGAGGGGGAAAGATTTCAACCAAAAGAAATACAACCTCGCTGCATGGGACCTAGTTAGAAGGCCGAAGAGCAAGGGAGGTCTTGGGGTGATTAACCTTGCTGTCCAGAACAATGCTCTTCTTCTAAAGCAGCTTGATAAATTCTATTCGAAAGCTGATGTGCAATGGGTGAGTCTCATATGGCATAAGTACTATCAGAATGAAATTCCTCATCTGGCTAGAGAAAAAGGATCTTTTTGGTGGAAAGACATTCTCAGACTTCATGTTCTTTACAGAGGAGTTGCTATCTGCTTGCCTTCGAGGGGTGACACTGTTGCTTTCTGGGAGGATGTTATTGACGGAAATCTGAACTCTGACATCTTCCCAAATCTTGCTGGTTATGCAAAGGATCCTAAGGCTTCCTTGCGGAAGCTTAGAAATGAAGGTAGCCTCATTAATTGTTTCAATATTCCCATGTCCAGAGCTGCGTACAATGAATTTCTTCTTCTGCAGCAGTACATTGACTCTCTTCCTGCCCCTGATTCATGTGAAAATGACTCCTGGAGGTTCATTTGGGGACATCAGAACTATTCCTCCAGTAAATATTATCAGTACCAATTCAAAAACTTGACTCCTAGCAGGGTGATAATCTGGGTTTGGAAATCAAAGTGCATACCCACGATAAAATTCTTTACCTGGCTTCTTCTGAATGATAGGTTAAACACGAGAAACATCTTGAGAAGAAGAAAGAAATTTCTGGAGGAAGGGTATAATTGCGCTCTGTGCCATGATGAGACCGAAGAGACTTCTGGGCATCTCTTCTTTGAGTGTTCCACAGCTGCTTGTCGGTGGTTTGCGTTGGGGATCTCTTGGAGTGACTCTGGCAATATTCATCAGAGAATTTACATGGCTAAGCATGTTTTCCCCCACCCTTTCTTTATGGAAGTCTTTATGATCGCTGCCTGGTGCATCTGGAATGAAAGAAACAGGCTCATCTTTAGTAATAAGCCCCCTGGGATCACCAATTGGAAGTTGTCTTTCAAGGAGGAAGTTCTTCGGCACTTGATCAGAATCAAAAGCTCTCTGCATCAGTGCATTTTAGATTGGCTTGAGGCCATTTAGTCTTGAGTATTCCAGTGTCTTGTCTCTTCTTCTCTTTATTGTCTTTGCTTGGTAAACCAGTTCCTAAGCCTAACTGCTGGTTGGGCGCCTTCTTCTTTCTTTTCTGCCTCATTGAGGCTCTTTTGTAAGTTGATGTTCCTCCCTTTTGATTAATATATTCGTTGCTGGGGGGCTTTGCCCCACATTTGTTTTCAAAAAAATGACAAAGCCATACTTGTTCCCTCCAATGCTAACATAAGCCACGGGACCAAATATATCCATGTGAAGTAGTTCCAATGGCCTTGTAGTGGTGAGTACATTCTTGGCGGGATGAGGAGCACCAACTTGCTTTCCGGCTTGACAAGCACTACAAATTCTATTTTTCTCAAAATGAACGTTTATTAGTCCTAGGATGTGTTCCCCCTTGAGAAGCTTATCGAGATTGTTCATCCCAACGTGAGTTAGCCAGTGATGCCAAAGCCAACTCAAGCTAGACTTTGCCAATAAGCATGTATCAAGTTGGGCTTTCTCCGATGTGAAATCCACCAAGTAAAGCCTTCGCTTGAGTTCACCCTTAAAGGCAACGGAGTCATTGCCCCTTCTAAAGATAGTCACACCCTCATTGGTGAACAAACAATTGTAGCCCATCTCACAAAATTGTGAAACGGACAACAAAAGTGTAGTCCAAAGATTCAACCAAATAAACATCGGAAATTGAATGATTGATTGAGATAGCAATTTTACCAAGACCAACTTTATTTATTTTCAATAAACACGTTCCAAAAATAGATACATTTTAATATTTATGTTTATTATTACATTATTATTGTTTTATTGGATTCTCGCATATTGCAACGCACGGACACAATCCTAGTAATAAAATTAAATGTCGGTGTGTATATGTGATTGTATGCATCTATACCATGTTTTCAAAAGAATAGGGAATTAATGAATATAACTATTACATTTTCAAATTAAGTATATATGTACATACTCCATACATTCCTGTTTATAAAGCGCGCACGCAAAACAAGAATCAAACTACCAATAATTTATCCATCAAATTTTTAATTAAATATAAAATTCAATCGGTATAAATTCATAACCATAAATAATATAATATACAAGAACTAAGTGGTAAAATAGATTTGGAATACTGTGCCATGTTACCACGTGGCTTGTAAACAAAAACGGTGGGAGTAAGTTTCGGAATATACAGCCCAATTCTCATAACAAAACAAAACATTGTTGACACTGGTGGAGAATGAGGCTTTGGTTCGGGCCTTTAGTCCCGGTTCAACTTTGGAGCGGGGACTAAAGGCCTTTCGTCGACGTGGCCCGAAATGGCTGTTGTAGCCGACCCCCCTTTAGTCCCGGCTCGTATTACCAATCGTGACAAAGGGGGGGGCTCCCAACGCCTCCATCCGACAATAATTGCCCCAGTCTTTAGTCCCGGCTGGTGTTATGAGCCGAGACTAAAGGATACCCCTTTAGTCTCGGCTCGTAACACCAGTTGGGACTAAAGGCCGGCAACCATATAAGCACTGTACCTCCTTCTTCCTCCCGCCACCCGAGCCATTCACCTGGGCCACCCGCGAGCTCAAGCTCCTCCCCTCCATGGTGACTCAAGCCTAGGGTGGTGCTGTGATTTCTTTCTTCATTAGTTTGTGAAAATTTCTCTCCTCCAAGGTGTTGTCAAGGTTGGAATCTTCATCCTCCCTTCATTTGTTGTGATTAAATTTTGTTTTTTTGGTTTAGAGATGAAGAAAAAAGAAATGTTAATTTGTAGCTAGGTAGGAGGAGCTTAAATTAATTAAAGATGAGATTTTGTATATACATGTGAAGATGTAGTTAGGATGGTACTTGCATTGTTCATTCTTTCATTAACTTTGTATTAATAAGCATTCTCTTATTTTCTTGTTTTTCATAATATTGAATTTTCTTGTACATATATATAGTTTATAAAAGATATGCTCATAAAAGAAGACATACAGAAAATGTACTAGGTATTTCCATTCTTTCATTGTTTAGAAATGATTTTATTCTAGGTAGCCATTGGAGGAAATAGAAGATTAAATTCTTTTGTTAAGTATGTTTTTTATTTTTATATAGAATAAATGTAAGCATTCTCTTATTTTCTTGTTTTTCATAAATTTGAATTTTACTTGTACATATAGTTTATAAAATATATGCTCATAAAGAAAATAATAGACATACAGAAAATGTACTAGGTATGTATTTCCATTCTTTCATTGTTTAGAAATGCTTTTATTTCTAGGTAGCTATAGGAGGAAATAGAAGATTAAATTCTTTTATTAAGTTTTTATTCTTATATAGAATAAATGTAAGCATTTTCTTATTTTTCTTGTTTTTGATGCAGAGCACCACGTCCTAATTAGCTACAGTTTGACCTCACAGGCTATGTGGGGACTGCCTGCAGCTCCATGAGGTGGGACTGTAGCTAGATAGGAGGTGTAACACATGTGTGGTACCGTAAGTGGGTGAGTCAGGTGTATATTACGGTGAGGTGAGACTGTTGTAGTTCCCAGAGCATCTAGGTCTTCTGAGTCATTGGTTCGTAAAGGTTATGTACAGTAATAATAGTGTTGAATTCTATCCCCTTTTGTTTTTTATTTATGCATAGATTGAATCTCTATATATATGTAGGTATGTGTACATATAGTTTATAAAATATAGTGTTGAATTCTATGGCCCCTTTTATTCCTTGGTTGCTATAGGAGGAAATAGAAGATTAAATTATTTTATTAAGTATTTTTTTAGTTTTATATACAATAAATGTAAGCATTTTCCCTTTTTCTTGTTTTTGATACAGAGCCCCACGTCATAATTAGCTACAGTTTAACGTCATGGGCTACGTGGGGACTTCCTGCAGCTTCGTGATGTTGGATTGTAGCTAGATAGGAGGTGTAGCGCATGTGTAGTACTGTAAGTGGGAGAGTCAGGTGTATATGACGGTGAGGTGAGATTGTTGTAGTTCCTGGAGCATCTAAGTCTTCTGAGTCGCTGGTTCATAAAGGTTATGTACACTAATAGTTCCCTTTTTTTCTATTTATGAATATATTTGAATCCAATCTATATATGCAAACTAATCCTATTTATTGTGAATAATGTGTGTTATTTTGATTTGGATATAGTTTGAGCTAACAATGTCGTCATCAAGTGGTGTTGGTTATGGTGCCCGTAACTGTGCCATAGTTCGTCGTCGTGGCGGGCGTGGTGGCCGTGGCATTGGCCGTGGAGGTCTTGGTGGTCGTGGAGGTGTTTTGGAGGACCCGTTGCCTCTACGTCCAGGATTGCACTTTCATCGCGAGATTACCTTGCCAATGGGTGATCCAAGACGTGTAGATAACGTGGTAATATAGGAATTGAAATTAATTTGCTTTACATAGAACTTTTTTCATTTCACATGGAAAATCTGTAATTTTAGTTACATATATAATTATTGTAGGTTCTCAACAATATCATATGGCTCAGAGACATTCTCGGAGATATGAATGGTACTCCTCCTATAGTGCAAACTGAGCACATTGATGAGCACATGGCAAGAGTGTATATCTCTTTCACCACTGTACCTGCTCAATATGTAGACTGCAGTCAGTTGCTAGTAGGCGCACCACACCCGATGGTTGCCATTGCAACAGTTGGCAAAAGATCACCTATTCGGTTAACCCGAGAGAGGATTGCCGTGGAGAATTGTCTACAACAGCTCCAGAATAATGTTGGGTGCTTCGTGCCGGACTACGAAGAGGCTTTGCAGGGCTCATCAAGATGTGGTAATATACATTTATATATAAAAGAATATTCATTATTAATTAATTTGTTTCTAGTACATATATATTTTGAACTTTCATAAGGTTATTATATCTCATCATCATCTGATTGTGTGCAAGATCACTCTAGTTCTACATATGCTTCAATTAGCTTCCGTGCGATTCTGAATCAAGTCGTGGAAAGAGTTGGGGTGGATTACTATGGTGGGGAGCCGTTTTTCACCAACAATTGGAAGAGTCAAGCAATTCTAACTTTCTACAAGCCAGTAGAACCCGAGGCTCCATTGTTTGATGTCTGCAGTGCTGTTTGTGACACTCCTACGGAAGCGGAGGAGAGTTCACTAGTACGCGCTCTAGTTTATTTTGAGGGAGTTCTAGGCTGGACGATTGTAGACGTTAACCATGTTTCATATCTAGAAGCCCGTGCTGCTCAGTACCATTATGCATGCATGGATCAGGCATTGTAACGTACCCTATTATGTGAACTTATATTAATTAGCTAGCTATGTGAACCTTTATGAACTTATTTAATTATGTACTTTATTATGAATTCATGTGTTGTCTTAAACATGTTTAGTAAGCATGTTTATTAAGCATATATATACTAGAATTCATACATGAATTCGTAAATGTGTTTGAAGCAGAGGTTCAAAAGCTAGAAGCTGACCAGCTTCAGCTTGGGACTTGTAGTCATTGGTATTAATTAATGTCGTGCCTTGTAATAGCCATCAGGTCACCTCTGTATGTATACGTAAGCCATTGTAAAAAAATAGGTTAATTGAAATTGATAATTAGTTACATGGATCATTATATCAAAAAGATAATACGCGAATTCATAAATTTGTTTGAAACTGAGATTTTTCTGAGTTGGTTTACTAATATTTGCAATTTAATTTATTTTCCCCTTAAAATTTTAAACAAAAAATAGTAATAATTGTTTGAACTTTTGAAATAACATGTGCATAGAAAAGTAGGTATTTTTTGGTGTTAACATAATATAATTTTGCATGGCACAAATATTTTAACTAGTGAATTTTTTTAAATGTTGAAAGCAAAAAAATGAGATAAATGAGCAAAGGAAAAGAGAAAAAGCCCGTGAATGAGATAAATGAGCAAGGAAATGAGCATGTTGATCATTCGAAGACAATACGCGAATTCATAAATTTTTGAAAGAGAGATTTTTCTGAGTTGGTTTACTAATATTTTCAATTTAATATATTTTCCCCTTCAAATTGTAAACAAAAAATAGTAATAATTGTTTCAACTCTTGAAATAATATGTGCATAGAAAAGTAGGTATTTTTTGGTGTTAACATAATATAATTTTTCATGGCACAAATATTTAAAATAATGATTTTTTAAAATGTTGAAAGCAAAAAGGAATGAGATAAATAAGCAAGGAAAAGAGAAAAAGCCCGCGAATGAGATGAATGAGATAAATGAGTAAGAAAATCAGCATGTTGATCATTCGAAGACAATACGCGAATTCATACATTTGTTTGAAACAAAGACTTTTTTGAGTATGTCTACTAATATTTTCAATTTAATTTATTTTCCAGTTCAAATTGTAAACATAAAATAGTAATAATTTTTTCAACTCTTGAAATAATATGTGCATAGAAAAGTAGGTTTTTTTGGTGTTAACATAATATAATTTTGCATGGAACAAATATTTTAACTAATGAATTTTTTAAATGTTGAAAGCAAAAAAATGAGATAAATGAGTAAGGAAAAGAGAAAAAGCCTGCGAATGAGATGAATGAGCAAGGAAATGAGCATGTTGATCATTCGAAGACAATACGCGAATTCATAAATTTTTTGAAATAGAAACTTTTCTAAGTTGGTTTACCAATATTTTAAATTTAATTTATTTTCCCCTTCAAATTGTAAACAAAAAATAGTAATAATCGTTTCAACTCTTGAAATAATATGTGCATAGAAAAGTAGGTATTATTTGGTGTTAACATAATATAATTTTGCATGGTACAAATATTTAAACTAATGGTTTTTTAAATGTTGAAAGCAAAAAGGAATGAGATAAATGAGCAAGGAAAAGAGAAAAAGCCCGCGAATGAGATGAATGAGATAAATGAGCAAGGAAATCAACATGTTAATCATTCGAAGAGAATACGTTAATTCATACATTTGTTTGAAACAGAGACTTTTCTGAGTAGGTTTACTAATATTTTCAATTTAATTTATTTTGCCCTTCAAAGTGTAAACAAAAAATAGTAATAATTGTTTCAGCACCTCAAATAATATGTGCATAGAAAAGTATGTATTTTTTGGTGTTAACATAATATAATTTTGCATGGCAGAAATATTTTAACTAATTAATTTTTTGAAATGTTGAAAGCAAAAGGAAATGAGATAAATGAGCAAGGAAAAGAGAAACAGCCAGCGAATGAGATGAATGAGATAAATGAGCATGTTGAAGGACCGATACGGCAGAACACAGAGGGGGAGTGAATGGGAGCCGATAAAAGTTCTTCTCGAAGGAGATGGAAACTCCAACAAGATGAACACGGCTTCCTACACACGTCTCCGACTCACTACCCAAGTTGGCTAAGCCCACATAGCCACTGGAGTGCCACTGGACCTAGGAACCAACACACAACGTTCCGACCCGAGAACGCAGCGGAACACCAAACCTCGAGTGCACTGACCAACACCGGTCAAACCGGTGAGCACCACTGGTCAGACCGGTACCTGCTGGTGAAACTTGGCGACTTCCATAGAGTGGCTCCACACCGGTCAGGCCGGTGAGACACACCGGTCAGACTGGTCACAGCTAGAAAGCCCCAAAGCACCAAACAGGCCAACCGAGCTCCGAACCGACCAAAACTCGAAACAGGTGCAACACAGGACAACAGCGAACACACCCAGATGTTCACCCGAGCAAAATCCCACCAAGGGTTGCACCAGTCAGACCGGTCAAGAGCACCGGTCAGACCGGTGTAGCCTGGGCAGCTCGGGATGAACAGCACCTGCGCGTCAACTCCTCCAAATCCAAGCCTTGATCCCCCGAATCGCTCCACAGGCTTGAACAAGACTTTGGGGACAATAGGAACACCTCATGAGGAGTCCATAGCCAAGTTTAATCCCACCAAAACTTGTCCAAACAAGAGGAATCGAAGAAATCCCGCCAAAAGCACCTCTAACCCTAGAACTCGGAAAACCCCAAAATCTAGCCCCTTTACTCATGGATTTGGGAGGGGAATCACATCCCAAAAACTGAGGACCAGGAGCGTCCCGGTGATCGATGGATGGCCGCTCCTCAGTGATGAGTGATTGACAACGGGTGTTGGACTGACTCTTGACTCGGTGCGTAGGTGTAGGCTGCGGCCTAGTTCGTGTTGTTACAGGTGAAGAACGGGCGCGAAAGGTCTTCAGCCTTGAGGGGCCTCCGGGAGATGGAGAGACAAGTAGGCTCGGTTCGAGGGACCCGGTGGACGATGGGACTAGGTGCGGGCCACATGGTGGCGAGACGAGCAAGACGAAGTCGTGGACGATCGAGCCGGTGCACGGTAGCGGTCGAAGTCAAGAGGCTTGGCGGGAGGCCGGGCCGAGCACGCGGGGTTTGGTGGTTTGCCCACAAAACCATCGGAGGACGGTTTCTTGGTTTGGGCCTCAAAACCAAGTCCGAAGGCCCAACACGACGGAGACGGGATCCGGGCGTGTCGGGAAGCTTCGAAGCGGAGGACACGCGGCGGGATCGCATGGCTTGCGTCAGGAGGACGCGGGGTGCGGCGAAGGCATGGTCGTCCATTGGCAAGATCCACAAACATTACATAAATGCCCCTGTGTGGGTTGTATCGAGTAGTTGAGTTAGGGGTAGTCGAGTTATTTCCCACACCGGCGGGACCCGATATATAAGCCATGAGTGTGTGTGGATGGCTCTCTCTCTCTCCGCGACTTAGGGTTTCATTTCTCCCCTCCTCTTTCTTATTTTCCCGAGACATTTTCTCCTCCATTTCTTGTCTAGGCTAGCATGAGAGCTTCATGAGAGATTTGTTGAGAGGGATGGATGCTAGGGCGGCGTGCTAGACCTTGTGAATCTTTCTTGGTTTGTATAGAAGATTCGGCGTTGTGAATTTTGTGGTCTTTTTTGTGCTTGTTTTTGGTGTCTTTTTTCTTGGTGTGGTTCCGCGGATTTGAGTGGGTTTCTCCCCGGATTTCTTTGAGGGAAACATGGATGGATGTCTTGTGCATCTTTGGGATTGATCTTGTGCCCTCAAACGCCGGGAAACCACTTCGATTCAAGGATTTTCGCTCGGAGCTCTAGCTTTTGGTGGTGTTCAAAGGATCTGCGATTCCCGGTGATTTAGGAAGTTAGGAGGCGAAATTTTTGGGGTATAGCATTCTTGGTTGACGCTTTTCATGTCCCCAAACTCTTGTCTCAACAGCTTCTACCATTTGGGAGATCCGGTGATGGATTGGAGGGGTTGACCTTCAAGGTCGGGCTGTTTTCAGTTCTGTCCGTAGGGCGCGGACAGTCCGTGTGCTGGTGGCGGACGGTCCGCGACGTGCGTGTTCGTCGCGTGTTCTTCGTGTTCTTGCTCAGCTTCACTTTCGATCCGTTGTGTTTTCGAGTTTTGGTTGGGCGAAGTTTCGGACGGTCCGCGTGTGCCGGGCGGACGGTCCGCGTGTGCGGGCGGACGGTCCGCGGGTGCACGGCGGACGGTCCGCGTGCTCCCCGCGGACGGTCCGTTTTTCGAGGTTCGCTCCTGGAGGTTCTGTTGGCTTTAACGGACAGTCCGAGGCCCAGGCCGGATGGTCCGCCGTACCTGTGCGGACAGTCCGCGGTACCTTGGCGGACGGTCCGCTTGGCTCGTGCGGACAGTCCGACCCTCCTGGCCGGACGGTCCGCCAGAGCCTGGCTGTTTTATTTCTTGGTTCGATTCCTCCCTCCTTCTTTCGTGCTTCCGCGTGTGCTTCAAGGAATCGTTCCTAAGACTTGAGGTTGATCCATAACCTTTTGTCTTGGCGGTTGGTGTGTGATTCGATCCATCGCTCGTGTGTGACCGGGATTTGTCTAGGGTATAGGTCGGGTTCTTCGAGAAGAATTTTTACAGGCTCCTATTCACTTCCCCCCTCTCTAGTCGCCATCCGATCTATCAAGAACCACGAAGGGTTCCCACAAATTTCCCCCATCAAATCCCCAAGAGCAAGGTCTCGAAAACACCCCAAGAAAAACACCAAGAGAGGGCTCCGAAAATCAACACCAAGAACAACCGGGAACAACACAACAAGGCCTTGAGGAACCACGCCGAATCATCTATACATACCACAAAGGTTCATACAAGGTCTAGCTTGCCGCCCGATCATCCAACCCTCTCACAAGATCTCACCATGAAGCTCTTAGGCTAGTCCTATGGAAATCCTAAGAAAATAGGAAGGGAAAAATAGGAAAGCAAATGAACTAGGGTTCCAAGAGCTTGGCTGCCATTCTCTCACCTCATGGGTTATATGGAGGCAACCGAAAGTCTAAAATACCCTTTCCTAACAACTAGGGATACAAGCCCCACAAGGGCGGTTTTGGAAGTCTTCAAGCTTTCTCCATCGGATGGATGCCCGGCGACCGCGACCTGCTTAGCCTCGACGCAAGCCTTGAGATCCCGACGCGTGTCCTCCGCTTCGAAGATTCTGGACAGCGTCGTCGCACACCAGTCAGACCGGTGCTCCTCACCGGTCAGACCGGTACCCACCGGTCAGACCGGTCAGACCCACTGACTGGTCGGACCCACCGGTCTAACCGGTCTGGCACTGCTGCAGCTCCGTCTTCGGTTCTTCGGTCTTGGCTTTGTGGATCAACCAAGGAACCCAGTGGTTTTCTGGTGAACCACCGGAAACCCCAATCTCCACTCATGACTCGGCTCCCACGCAGTCCCGGCTCGATCTTGGTTTTGAGGCTCGACCAAGAAACCGTCCATGACTTCATCTTGCTGTTCATGCCACCATGCGGCCCGCACTTGACCCCGCTGGCCACCGGGTCCCTCGAACGAAGCCTACTTGTCTTCTCCACACCTGGAGGCCTCACTGGCGACGACCTTTCGCGCTTGTTCTTCACCTGCACCAACACCAGTCAAGCCGCAACCTGCACCTGCAATACTTAGCCAAGAATCAGTCCACACAACGTTGTCAATCACTCATCACACAAGGAAGCGACCATCCACCGGTCCTCGAACCACACATGGTCCTCAACCTCCCCCTTGATGAGTGCATTGACAACACCCACATAAAGTAACAAGAGAGAAAAGAAAAAGAAAAGAAACGAACAAAAAGAAACTCCAACAAGCGATCGAAAGCCAAACAAAGGCAAAGAGCAAGATCACTTGTAGAAGACAAGTCTTGGACCCCTTAGGCAAGGGCAACGACTCGACACATCCGAGACAAAACAAAGCTCAAGCAAAGAGCTCCCCCTGCACACATGCAAGCTCCCCCTGAGCCAATGCAACTCCCCCTGGACGAATGCATGCAAACCACTTGAAAACAAGGCAGGCCGCAACAACTTCGACTCACACCGGTCGACCGGTCATCACCACCGGTCAGACCGGTGCCCAACATGTGCACAGGACCAGCACTCTGACTGGTCAGACCGGTGACCTCGACTGGTCAGACCGATGCACAACAGAGCCCAGAAAAGGCTCGAAACCACCTGAAAACCTTCTAGATGCATCCAGCAAGCCATTTCAGCTCAAACTTTTCCCCCTTGTTGGCAATGCATGAATCAAGCCAAAAATGCAAAACTTTCAACCTAGAGCTTCTCAAATAGACAAACTTCAACATAGGATGCTACACATGTCCAAATGAGCAAGTTAGATACTCTATAGCTTCGTATCAATCTCAACTACATGATCACCAAGTTTCACAACCATTGGACGAAGCTAAATTGGATTTGGGCATTTTTGCGAAAAACTTGCCTCTCATGAGCAAAGACCTAAACATGATCAAAGCATATCAAAATGGCAAAGCCACACAAACTTCATGCTAGGACAGCCATTCTAATCATAAGACTATCACAAACACCCACAAGCACCTCATGTCATGTCAAAGCCACCGAGCCATGTGCCTACTTCTATGTATGAGACTTCTCATTGGTAGGCATCATGCAACGGTTTAGCACCCAAAGAAAATTAAATTCAGCACATATGACATGGGAGCACATTTCCAAGCATTTTACATTTCATTTTCAGATTCATATTTGGTACATGAAATGTCTTTGCGACAAAAAGGAACTTATGCCCCTCCACAAGATGAAGCAAGAGGGCTAAACATTCATGATGGCAAATGAGCCTTTGGCCCCATATGATCAATAAACTAGCTATCCAACCACAAATTAAGCATAACCAAGCCACTAAACATGTCAAGATCATATAAAGGCATTTACACATGAGAGAGCATATATGTGACATTTTTCAAAAACATAGCCATCAACCATGGATTATTCATCAAGATCATCAAGAGCTAAGCCAAACTAACCATAGCATACCAAACAAGCTCACAAAGACATAAATAGCATTCCATGGTGAACAATGTATATAGGATAAGCTTTTCCTATCCAATGCATATGATACAAAATGCATGCAATCTAAGATACAAGGATGCCTATACATCATGTTACATATGCCATGCCAAACGCAAGAAATGCACAAACGAAAGCTATACATATGCTATAAAGGAGCTCCCACACACCCAACTCAAGAAATCAAACACACACCAAGCTCCCCCCGCAAACGAGTGAAAGTTGCTTGATCTAGGGGTTTGGTGAAAATATCGGCTAGTTGGTCATGTGTGGGTACAAGGATCAAAGCTATATTTCCTTTCTCTACATTGTCTCTCAGAAAATGATACCTCACTTCTATGTGCTTGGTTTTGGAATGGAGCACTGGGTTCTTTGCAACGCTTATGGCACTGGTGCTATCACATTGAAGTGGGACATGGGTATACTCCTCACTAAAGTCACTCATGGTGTATGAAATCCAAAGGAGCTGAGAGCAACAACTCGCAGCGGCAACGTACTCTGCCTCGGTAGTGGATTGAGCAACACTCGACTATTTGCGGGAAGACCAAGACACCAAAGAAGAACCCAAAAACTGGCAAGTGCGAGAAGTGGACTTCCTATCCAACCGACACCCAGCAAAATCCGCATCCGAAAACCCATGAGGCTCCAAAGAAGAGGACGCGGAGTACCAAAGGCCGAAGTCTGGAGTGTGATGCAAGTACCTGAAAATTCTCTTCACCGCTTGCCAATGCGAAGTCCTCGGAGATGCTTGAAAACGAGCGCACAGACATACCGAGAACTGGATGTCCGGCCTCGTCGCCGTCAAGTAGAGGAGTGACCCGATCATGCTTCGGTACTCCTTCTGGTCCACATGTTCACCTTCCTCGTCCGCATCAAGAGCTGTAGTCGTACTCATCGACGTCGTCATAGCCTTGTAGTCCTCCATCTTGAACTTCCGCACAATGTCCTTGGTGTACTTAGCTTGGTGCACAAAATGTTCCTTCTTTGATTGTTTGATTTGTAGCCCGAGGAAGAACTGCAACTCACCCATCATGCTCATCTCAAATTCCCTGCTCATATCCTTTGCAAACCTTGCAACAAGAGAGTTAGACGAGCCACCAAAGACAATATCATCCACGTACACCTGCACAATCAGGATATCTCTGCCCTGCCTCAGTAGAAACAAGGTCTGATCGACCTTCCCCATCTCAAAACCTCTCTCAAACAAGACCCCCCTCAATCTACCATACCAAGCTCTAGGCGCCTGCTTCAACCATACAGCGCCTTCCTCAACTTGTACACCCGATGGGGGTACTTCTCACTCTCAAACCCCGGTGGTTGCCTCACATACACTTCTTCCTCCAACACACCATTCAGGAAAGCACTCTTCACATCCATTTGGTGCAACTTGAACCCTTTAGCCACAGAAAAGGCTAGAAGGATCCTTATTGCCTCCAAACGAGCTACGGGAACAAAGGTCTCCTCGTAGTCGATCCCCTCCTTCTGACTGAACCCCTGTGCAACAAGCCTTGACTTGTTTCTCACCACTTCACCTTTCTCTCCCTCTTTGTTCTTCCACACCCACTTTGTACCAATCGGCTTACACCCTGGGGGAGGGTCAACCAACTCCCAAACCTGATTCCTCTCAAAGTTCTCCAACTCCTCATGCATCGAATTAACCCAATTGTGATCAGATAGTGCGTGTCCAATGTCTTTGGGCTCAAAAGTAGCAACAAACGCAGCATGAGCGAAATGAGAATTGTTCCGAACCTTCGACCGTGTAGTGCATTCATTCATGCCGCCGATAATCCTCGAAGTTGGGTGATCCACTTGTACTCACTGGGGAGGTTCTCGCCTCGATGCTACCTCCCCCTCAACAACAGCTTCTGCTCGATCTTGATTTGTCGTCGTAGGTGTAGGAGAGGGTCCGTCCACCACCGTAGTCGAAGTAGTGGGTACATGTTCAGCCAGGGGCACCACACCGCCATCTTCATCGTCTCCATGTTCATGCTCCTCCTCCTGAAAGATCTCCTCGCCAAGCTCATCATCACCTGCACACTCAAAGACAAGCTGACTACGTGGCTGTGTCTCGTCGAAGGTTACCTCGCAAGTCTCCACGATTTGGTTAGTTTCAAGATTGAGCACACGATATGCTCTAGAATGAGATGCATAACCAAAGAAAATACCATCGACAGACCTAGCCTCAAACTTATCCAACTTCTTCCGTTTTTTAGAATAAAACACTTGCAACCAAAGACATGGAAGTGACTCACCTTGGGTGTGCGACCGTGCATCAACTCGTAGCATGTTTTCTTCTTATGCACTCTGAGGTAGATCCTGTTCGACACATAGCACGCGATATTCACCGCCTCAACCCAGTACCTTCTCGGAGTCCTATGCTCATCAAGCATCGTCCGAGCCATCTCGCACAAGGTCCTGTTCTTCCTTTCCACCACACCATTCTGGGGAGGCGTATACGGACTCAAAAACTGGTGTTCAAGACCCAAGTCATGGCAAAAGGTTTCAAAACGAGAGTTTCTGAATTCTGAGCCATTGTCACTGCGGATTGCTTGTATGGCATCTCTGTGCCTCTCGTTCCTCAACCGCAAGACTAGATCTCGAACAAAACCAAACGTCTCCCCCTTATCCTCGAGAAAGAACAACCACGCATACCGAGAATAGTCGTCCACCACAACAAGGACATACCACTTCCCACCCGCAGATCGCACACGAGCTGGGCCAACAAGGTCCATATGGAGCAGCTCGCATGGACGCTCAATCATCACATCGGTGAGAGGCGGGTGAGAAGAGGCTACCATCTTGGCAGGCCTACACGGCGCACAAACCAACTCTTTCTCAAGCCTCAACCATGGCAATCCTCTGACCAAATTGAGTTTACTCAAGCGAGACAAAAGGTCAAAGCTCAAGTGACCCAACTTCCTATGCCACTTCCACAACTCATTCGAAGAACCAGCCAAGAAACAACGCTCCACACCTGAAGACTGAGAAAAATCAGCACGAAACACCTGACCCTCGGGAACAACCATACAGACAAGATCCCCTCGAGAGTCCAAAATCCGAGAACCACCTGGCCGAAACAACACCTCAAAACCCTCATCCAACAGCTGGTACACAGAAAGCAAATTGTACCCCAGCGATGGAACAAGAGCAACACGCCTGAGAGTGATCTTGTCACTCACCTTAATCTCACCTTCTGAAAGCACACGCCCACGCCCATTGTCCCCAAAAGTGATGTACCTCCTTGTCACCACCGGGACGAGACTTGAGAACCACCCCCTGTCTCCGGTCATATGCCTCGAGCAACCGGAGTCAATCAACCAAATATTCTTCAAGTCTCCCACCTGAAATTCAAAAACGAGCACATGAGCGAACAAACGACTCAGCACTGGGGTTAGTACCAAAAGAGCAAAACCAGTGCCGAGCCATTTGCTCGAAAGTGGGGTTAGCACAAACGAGACCATCTCTCCTACCAAAGCTACCTCCACGAACACCACCACGGTAACCACCATGAGGGAACCAACCCTCTCTGCCTGGAGGAGGACCAAAACCACGAAAGAAAGCCCGTGGACTGTCCCTCCTCTCCTTCTCAAAGCTACGACTCCTCCCATCCCTGTAGTGAACTCGAGGGGCAGAATGCCTAGCCACCTGACCTCCTGCAAACTCTCCAGCCCAGCCACCAGAACCACGACCTCCAGAAACAACCCTCGCACTTGTATGAGCACGAAACCCAAACTGCTTCCTGTCCAGTCCTGCACCGGTCTGACCGGTGCCCCACACCGGTCTGACCGGTGTAGCCTGGGCAGCAGCACCTCCAACAACCTTCCGCTCTCCCCAAGCCCGAACTGTCCTCACACTCGCCTTGGCCCTGGGCATCTGCATACGAGGCTGAAGTACACCATCGGAAGGGTGGTACTTGTTATGCCTGTTGTTTTTATCCATTGTCTATATTCAAATCCACACCCACCTCAAATGGAGAGGGTATGAGTAGAAAATAATTATCCATTGAAGAAATGGGGAGGGTAGGGTGTGGGGAGGGTGCAAATAATCGATTGGATGTGTATAGAATCTAGTACAAAACTAATTATCCATTGGGTATGGGTGGGAATGGGGAGGGTAAGAAGTGGATAATAATTATTTGGATCTGGGTATGAACAAGAGTGGATTTGTCCATACCCTCCCCAGTGGCAGGCTTAGTACTTGTCCTTGTTAGCCCACTCCTTCGCCATTCTCTCCTCTCGCTTCCTCTTGAAGCAAAACTCATCCTTATGGCCATCTCTCCCACAATAGCCACAATGGAACCTCACAAGCTTAGGCTTAGGCTTGGGCTGTGGCTGCTCACTTGGTTTCTCTCCACTCAACTTCTCCACCGGTTTCTCCTCACTAGCCTTCTCACTTTCTTTCCCAAAGAACACTTTCCCCGAAGTGCTCACAAACTTGATAGGCTTTAGGAGATCATTTGTTGGTGTAGGAAACACGGGTGGAGCTGGGGTTGTGTCTAGTCGGTTCCTAAGATGGTTAGGTTTAAGAGGGAAATCATTTTTGTGGTGGGTTTTTGGTGGCTCTGGGATATTCTCTCCACTTCCCTCACCAACCTTGTTTGCCCCAAGTCCCTCACCATCCTTCCTCTTAAATACCTCGATCATCATCCTCAACTGAGGCTCATGACCAGACAACCAACCCATCAACTTTCTCAGCTCATCATTCTCATCCTGCAAACGATCAACATAATGCGCAAGTTCCAAATTCTTCAAAGCATGCATTTCACAGGTAGAGCAAGATGTAGGAATTGGTTCTTTCAGCTTAGCCTCAAGGGAAGCAGTGTAAGCATGCATCTCATCAATATTAGTATGCAAAACAGAGCAAGAAGTACAAGCACCTAGCAAAGCAGGTCTAGATTTAAGCTCAGCCACTTCAACCCTAAGCACATCTAGTTCCTCACACTTGGAGGCATGCTTCTCCTTAAACAAAGCAAGATCAGCAAGAAAGATGGAGCAATCAGCACAATCAACCTCATCTAAAATAACAAGGCTAGCCTTAAGGGAATCAATCTCAAGCTTCCTATCAAGAACCTGTGTTTCTAGCTCAGCCACTCTAGTCCTAGCATCCTCGAGTGAAGCCCTAAGCTCTTTTCTCATTTTCTGGGCCTCTCTAAGCATTTCATCACGGTTATCAAGCAACGAGCCAAGCCTCTCGTTCTTCTGGCGCAAGAAGGGAAGTTCATCACGCACCTCGTCGTCGGAATCAGAGTCCGAGTCGCTCTTTGTGCTCTTCTTACTGTCGGAGCTCAGCGCCATGGTGTAGAAGCCATCTCTAGCGAAGCAGCTCAGCCCGCTCAGGTTCTTGGATGACTTCCTGCTCTTGCAACGATCACCTTCATCTTTACTGCTGCTCGAGATCGAGGTGGAGTACGCGGAACTGGAGTCGACGTCGCTCGCTCCAACCATCGCTCGAGCCTTGCCTCGGCTCTCCTTCTTCCTAGATCGTCACTCGTCCTTGTGCTTGTTCTTGTGCTTGCTCTTGTGATCACGCCTCAACCGGTACTTGCCATCCATCCTTGACTTGTGCTTGTAGCCATCCTTGTTCTCGACCTTCTCCGGGCAGCCGGCGACAAAGTGTCCCGGCTTGCCACACTGGAAGCATGTCCTCGTGTTCCTCCTCATGTTCACCCGGTTCTCGTGCAGCCTCTCGAACCTCCTCGTCAGCAACGCCAGCTCGTCCTCTCCAAGCACATCGAACTCCTCATCTGGTATAGACATTAAAGAGGACAAAGAGAACATCCTGGTGGATGGGTTAGTGTTAGCCTTTCCTTTCGAACCACCAACGAGGGAAGACTATGGGAGTCAGTCGGACCCTCGAGCTTGGCAGTCATGCCCCTATCCACCTCAGCCGACTTGAGCTTCGAGAACAGCTCGTTCACCGTCAGAGTGTCATACTTCTCCGACTCCACAATGGCCTCGAACTTTCTGCCCCAAATCGTACGATCCAAAGAGTGTAAGAGCTTGACAGCTCTATCATGATCATCGTACGGGAGCACGTCCACATTGTCCCTCATGTTGTTCACAACCACCGTGAACCTCTGAAACAAGGCATCGATGGACTCACCGGGGAGATGAGTGAAGTTCTCGTACTCTCTCCGGTAGGTCGCATACATCCGAGCCTGAACCTGGGCATTCCCAACATGAGCCTCCTTCAACACCAACCAGATTCTACAAGACAAGTGCTCGGTGTGCACCCGATCGAACTCAGGCTGACACAAAGCACGAAACAAGTAGTCGACCGCCTTATTGTTGGCGTCGAACATGTCCCTTGATCCTGAAGCAAGGAAATTCATCGGCTGGACATAGTCTGTGTCCACCGTGACATCCCAAAGGATTTGACCCTTTCCTCGGAGAAACGCAACCATCAGCTTACTCCACATCTGGTAGTTATTGCCATCGAAGTTTGGAGGACCCGAACCCCATTCCTGGTATGCCATCCTTGGATCTTAGACTGGTTAGTGTCAATAAAGACCCGAACCGGCTCTGATGCCACTTGAAGGACCGATACGGCGAACCAGAGAGGGGGGAGTGAATGGGAGCCGATAAAAATTCTTCTCGAAGGAGATGGAAACTCCAACAAGATGAACACGGCTTCCTACACACGTCTCCGACTCACTACCCAAGTTGGCCAAGCCCACGTAGCCACTAGAGTGTCACTGGACCTAGGAACCAACACACAACCTTCCGACCCGAGAACGCAGCGGAACAGCAAACCTCGAGTCCACTGACCAACACCGGTCAGACCGGTGAGCACCACCGGTCAGACCAGTCCCTGCTGGTGAAACTTGGCGACTTCCACAGAGTGGCTCCACACCGGTCAGGCCGGTGAGACACAGCGGTCAGACCGGTCACAGCCAGGAAGCCCCAAAGCACCAAACAGGCCAACCGAGCTCCAAACCGACCCAAACTCAAAACAGCTGCAACACAGGACAACAGCGAACACTCCCAGACGTTCACCCGAGCAAAATCCCACCAAGGGTTGCACCGGTCAGACCGGTCAAGAGCACCGGTCAAACCGGTGTAGCATGGGCAGCTCAGGATGAACAGCACCCGCGGGTCAACTCCTCCAAATCCAAGCCTTGATCCCCCGAATCGCTCCACAGGCTTGAACAAGACTTTGGGGACAATAGGAACACCTCATGAGGAGTCCATAGCCAAGTTTAATCCCACCAAAACTTGTCCAAACAAGAGGAATCGAAGAAATCCCGCCAAAAGCATCTCTAACCCTAGAACTCGGAAAACCCCAAAATCGAGCCCCTTTACTCACGGATTTGGGAGGGGAATCACAACCCAAAGAACCACGAAGGGTTCCCACAAATTTCCTCCATCAAATCCCGAAGAGCAAGGTCCCGAAAACACCCCAAGAAAAACACCAAGAGAGGGCTCCGAAAATCACCACCAAGAACAACCGGTAACAACACAACAAGGCCTTGAGGAATTACGCCGAATCATCTATAAATACCACAAAGGTTCATACGAGGTCTAGCTTGCCGCCCGATCATCCAACCCTCTCACAAGATCTCACCATGAAGCTCTCAAGCTAGTCCTATGGAAATCCTAAGAAAATAGGAAGGAAAAAATAGCAAAGCAAATGAACTAGGGTTCCAAGAGCTTGGTTGCCATCCTCTCACCTCATGGGTTATATGGAGGCAACCGAAAGTCTAAAATACCCTTTCCTAACAACTAGGGATACAAGCCCCTCAAGGGCGGTTTTGGAAGTCTTCAAGCTTTCTCCATCGGACGGATGCCCGGCGACCGCAACCTGCTTAGCCTCGACGCAAGCCTTGCGATCCCGACGTGTGTCCTCCGCTACAAAGATTCTGAATTGCGTCGTCGCACACCGGTCAGATCGGTGCTCCTCACCGGTCAGACTGGTACCCACCGGTCAGACCGGTCAGACCCACCAGTCACACCGGTCTGGCACTGCTGCAGCTCCGTCTTCGGTTCTTCGGTCTTGGCTTTGTGGATCAACCAAGGAACCCAGTGGTTTTCTGGTGAACCACCGGAAAACCCGCGAACTCGGTGTAGCCTCCGCCAATCTCCACTCATGACTCAGCTCCCACGTAGTCCCGGCTCGACCTTGGTTTTGAGGCTCAACCAAGAAACTGTCCATGACTTCATCTTGCTGTTCATGCCACCATGCGGCTCGCACTTGACCCCCGCCGGCCACCGGTCCCTCGAACGAAGCCTACTTGTCTTCTCCACACCCGGAGGCCTCACCGGCGACGACCTTTCGCGCTTGTTCTTCACCTGCACCAACACCAGTCAAGCCGCAACCTGCACCTGCAATACTTAGCCAAGAATCAGTTCACACAACGTTGTCAATCACTCATCACACAAGGAAGCGACCATCCACCGGTCCTCGAACCACACATGTTCCTCAATAATTGTTTCACTCTTCAAATAATATGTGCATAGAAAAGTAGGTATTTTTGTGGTGTTAACATAATATAATTTTGCATGGTAGAAATATTTTAACTAATGAATTTTTTGAAATGTTGAAAGCAAAAGGAAATGAGATAAATGAGCAAGGAAAAGATAAAAAGCCAGCGAATGAGATGTATGAGATAAATGAGCAAGGAAATGACCATGTTGATCATTCGAAGATAATACGCGAATTCATAAACTTTTTGAAACAGAGATTTATCTGAGTTGGTTTACTAATATTTTAAATTTAAGTTATTTTCCCCTTCAAATTGTAAACAAAAAATAGTAATAATTGTTTCAACTCTTGAAATAATATGTGCGTAGAAAAGTAGGTATGTTTTAGTGTTAACATAATATAATTTAGCATGGCACAAATATTTGAACTAATGATTTTTTTAAAGCAAGAAGGAATGATATAAATGAGCAACGAGAAGAGAAAAAGCCCACGAATGAGATAAATGAGCAAGGAAATCAGCATGTTGATCTTTCGAAGACAATACGCGAATTCATACATTTGTATGAAACAAAGACTTTTTTGAGTAGGTTTACTAATATTTTCAATTTAATTTATTTTCCCCTTCAAATTGTAAACAAAAAAGTAATAATTGTTTCAACTCTTGAAATAATATGTGCATAGAAAAGTAGGTATTTTTTGGTGTTAACATAATATAATTTTGCATGGCAGAAATATTTTAACTAATTAATTTTTTGAAATGTTGAAAGCAAAAAGAAATGAGATAAATGATCAAGGAAAAGAGAAAAAGCCAGCGAATGAGATGAATGAGATAAATGAGCATGTTGATCATTCAAAGAAAATACGCGAATTCATAAATGTTTTGAAACAGAGATTTTTCTGAGTTGGTTTACTAATGTTTTCAATTTAATTTATTTTCCCCTTCAAATTGTAAAGAAAAATAGTAATAATTGTTTCAACACTTGAAATAATATGTGCATAGAAAATTAGGTATTTTTTGGTGTTAACATAATATAATTTTGCATCTCACAAATATTTAAACTAATGATTTTTTTCAAATGTTGAAAGCAAAAAGGAATGAGATAAATGAGCAAGGAAAAGAGAAAAAGCCTGCGAATGAGATGAATGAGATAAATGAGCAAGGAAATCAGCATGTTGATCATTCGAAGAGAGTACGCGAATTCATACATTTGTTTGAAACAGAGACTTTTCTGAGTAGATTTACTAATATTTTCAATTTAATTTATTTTCTACTTCAAATTGTAAACAAAAAATAGTTATAATTGCTTCAACTCTTGAAATAATATGTGCATAGAAAACTAGGTATTTTTTGGTGTTAACATAGTATAATTTTGCATGGCAGAAATATTTTAACTAATTAATTTTTTGAAATGTTGTAAGCAAAAAGAAATGAGATAAATGAGCAAGGAAATGAGAAAAAGCCAGCGCATGAGATGAATAAGATAAATGAGCATGTTGATCATTCGAAGACAATACGCGAATTCATAAATTTTTTGAAACAGTGATTTTTCTGAGTTGGTTTACTAATACTTTCAATTTCATTTATTTTCCCCTTCAAATTGTAAACAAAAAATAGTAATAATTGTTTCAACACTTGAAATAATGTGTGCATAGAAAGTTATGTATTTTTTGGTGTTAACATAATATAATTTTGCATGCCACAAATGTTTAAACTAATGATTTTTATAAAATGTTGAAAGCACAAAGGAATGAGATAAATGAGCAAGGAAAAGAGAAAAATCCCGTGATTTAGATGAATGAGATAAATGAGCATGTTGATCATTCGAAGACAATACGCGAATTCATAAATTTTTTGAAACAGAGATTTTTCTGTATTGGTATACTAATATTTTCAATTTAATTTATTTCCCCTTCAAATTGTAAACAAAAAATAGTAATAATTGTTTCAACACTTGAAATAATATGTGCATCGAAAATTAAGTATTTTTTTGTGTTAACATAATATAATTTTGCATGCCACAAATGTTTAAACTAATGATCTTTTTAAAATGTTGAAAGCAAAAAGTAAAGAGATAAATGAGCAAGGAAAAGAGAAAAAGCCCGCGAATGAGATGAATGAGATAAATGAGCAAGGAAATCAGCGTGTTGATCATTCGAAGATAATAAGCGAATTCATACATTTGTTTGAAACAGAGACTTTTCTGAGTAGGTTTACTAATATTTTAAATTTAATTTATTTTCCCCTTCAAATTGTAAACAAAAATAGTAATAATTGTTTCAACTCTTGAAATAATATGTGCATAGAAAAGTAGGTATTTTTGGGTGTTAACATCATATAATTTTGCATGGCAGAAATATTTTAACTAATTAATTTTTTGAAATGTTGTAAGCAAAAAGAAATGAGATAAATGAGTAAGGAAAAGAGAAAAAGCTAGCGAATGAGATGAATGAGATAAATGAGCATGTTGATCATTCGAAGACAATATGCTAATTCATACATTTGTTTGAAACAAAAACTTTTCTTAGTAGGTTTACTAATATTTTCAATTTAATTTATTTTCCCTTCAAATGGTTAACAAAAAATAGTAACAATTGTTTCAACTCTTCAAATAATGTGTGCATAGAAAAGTAGGTATTTTTGGGTGTTAACATAGTATAATTTTGCATGGCAGAAATATTTTAACTAATTAATTTTTTGAAATGTTGTATGCAAAAAGAAATGAGATAAAAATGAGAAAAAGCCAGCGACTGAGATGAATGAGATAAATGAGCATGTTGATCATTCGAAGACAATACGTGAATTCATAATTTTTTAGAAACAGAGATTTTTCTGAGTTGGTTTACTAATATTTTAAATTTAATTTATTTTCCCCTTCAAATTGTAAACAAAAAATAGTAATAATTGTTTCAACACTTGAAATAACATGTGCATCAAAAATTAGATATTTTTTGGTGTTAACATAATATAATTTTGCATGCCACAAATGTTTAAACTAATGTTTTTTTTTAAATGATGAAAGCAAAAAGGAATGAGATAAATGAGCAAGGAAAAGAGAAAAAGCCAATGAATGAGATGAACGAGATAAATGAGCATGTTGATCATTCCAAGACAATACGCGAATTCATAAATTTTTTGAAACAGAGACTTTTCTGTGTTGGTTTACTAATATTTTCAATTTAATTTATTTTCCCTTCAAAATGTAAACAAAAAATAGTAATAATTGTTTCAACACTTGAATAATATGTGCATCGAAAATTAGGTATTTTTTGGTGTTAGCATAATATAATTTTGCATGCCACAAATGTTTAAACTAATGATATTTTTTAAATGTTGAAAGCAAAAAGGAATGAGATAAATGAGCAAGGAAAAGAGAAAAAGCCAGCGAATGAGATGAATGAGATAAATGAGCAAGGAAATCAGCATGTTGATCATTCGAAGATAATACGCGAATTCATACGTTTGTTTGAAACAGAGACTTTTTTGAGTAGGTTTACTAATATTTTCAATTTAATTTATTTTCCCTTCAAATTGTAATAAAAAAATAGTAATAATTGTTTCAACTCTTCAAATAATGTTTGCATAGAAAAGTAGGTATTTTTGGGTGTTAACATAATATAATTTTGCATGGCAGAAATATTTTTACTAATGAATTTTTGAAATGTTGAAAGCAAAAAAATGAGATAAATGAGCAAGGAAAAGATAAAAAGCCAGCGAATGAGATGAATGAGATAAATGAGCAAGGAAATTAGCACGTTGGTCATTCGAAGACAATACACGAATTCGTAAATTTTTTGAAACAGAGATTTTTCTGAGTTGGTTTACTAATATTTTAAATTTAATTTATTTTCCCCTTCAAATTGTAAACAAAAAATAGTAATAATTGTTTCAACTCTTCAAATAACATGTGCATAGAAAAGTAGGTATGTTTTGGTGTTAACATAATATAATTTTGCATGGCACAAATATTTGAACTAATGATTTTTTTAAAGCAAAAAGGAAAGATATAAATGAGAAAGGAAAAGAGAAAAAGCCCGCGAATGAGATAAATGAGCAAGGAAATCAGCATGTTGATCATTCGAAGAAAGTACGCGAATTCATACATTTGTTTGAAACAGAGCCTTTTCTGTGTAGGTTTACTAATATTTTCAATTTAATTTATTTTCCCCTTCAAATTGTAAACAAAAAATAGTTAGAATTGCTTCAACTCTTGAAATAGTTTGTGCATAGAAAAGTAGGTATTTTTTGGTGTTAACATAGTATAATTTTGCATGGCAGAAATATTTTAACTAATTAATTTTTTGATATGTTGTATGCAAAAAGAAATGAGATAAAAATGAGAACAAGCCAGCGACTGAGATGAATGAGATAAATGAGCATGTTGATCATTCGAAGACAATACGTGAATTCATAATTTTTTAGAAACAGAGATTTTTCTGAGTTGGTTTACTAATATTTTAAATTTAATTTATTTTCCCCTTCAAATTGTAAACAAAAAATAGTAATAATTGTTTCAACACTTGAAATAACATGTGCATCAAAAATTAGATATTTTTTGGTGTTAACATAATATAATTTTGCATGCCACAAATGTTTAAACTAATGTTTTTTTTTAAATGATGAAAGCAAAAAGGAATGAGATAAATGAGCAAGGAAAAGAGAAAAAGCCAATGAATGAGATGATAAATGAGCATGTTGATCATTCCAAGACAATACGCGAATTCATAAATTTTTTGAAACAGAGACTTTTCTGTGTTGGTTTACTAATATTTTCAATTTAATTTATTTTCCCTTCAAAATGTAAACAAAAAATAGTAATAATTGTTTCAACACTTGAATAATATGTGCATCGAAAATTAGGTATTTTTTGGTGTTAGCATAATATAATTTTGCATGCCACAAATGTTTAAACTAATGATATTTTTTAAATGTTGAAAGCAAAAAGGAATGAGATAAATGAGCAAGGAAAAGAGAAAAAGCCGGCGAATGAGATGAATGAGATAAATGAGCAAGGAAATCAGCATGTTGATCATTCGAAGATAATACGCGAATTCATACGTTTGTTTGAAACGAGAGACTTTTTTGAGTAGGTTTACTAATATTTTCAATTTAATTTATTTTCCCTTCAAATTGTAATAAAAAAATAGTAATAATTGTTTCAACTCTTCAAATAATGTTTGCATAGAAAAGTAGGTATTTTTGGGTGTTAACATAATATAATTTTGCATGGCAGAAATATTTTTACTAATGAATTTTTGAAATGTTGAAAGCAAAAAAATGAGATAAATGAGCAAGGAAAAGATAAAAAGCCAGCGAATGAGATGAATGAGATAAATGAGCAAGGAAATTAGCACGTTGGTCATTCGAAGACAATACACGAATTCGTAAATTTTTTGAAACAGAGATTTTTCTGAGTTGGTTTACTAATATTTTAAATTTAATTTATTTTCCCCTTCAAATTGTAAACAAAAAATAGTAATAATTGTTTCAACTCTTGAAATAACATGTGCATAGAAAAGTAGGTATGTTTTGGTGTTAACATAATATAATTTTGCATGGCACAAATATTTGAACTAATGATTTTTTTAAAGCAAAAAGGAAAGATATAAATGAGCAAGGAAATGAGAAAAAGCCAGCGGCTGAGATGAATGAGATAAATGAGCATGTTGATCATTCGAAGACAATACGCGACTTCATAATTTTTTAGAAACAGAGATTTTTCTGAGTTGGTTTACTAATATTTTAAATTTAATTTATTTTCCTCTTCAAATTGAAAACAAAAAATAGTAATAATTGTTTCAATACTTGAAATAATATGTGCATCAAAAATTAGGTATTTTTTGGTGTTAACATAATATAATTTTGCATGCCACAAATGTTTAAACTAATGATTTTTTAAATGTTGAAAGCAAAAAGGAATGAGATAAATGAGCAAAGAAAAGAGAAAAAGCCAACGAATGAGATGAATGAGATAAATGAGCATGTTGATCATTCGAAGACAATACGCGAATTCATAAATTTTTTGAAACAGAGACGGTTCTGTGTTGGTTTACTAATATTTTCAATTTAATTTATTTTCCCTTCAAATTGTAAACAAAAAATAGTAATAATTGTTTCAACTCTTGAAATAATATGTGCATCGAAAATTAGGTATTTTTTGGTGTTAACATAATATAATTTTGCATGCCACAAATGTTTAAAATAATGATATTTTTTAAATGTTGAAAGCAAAAAGGATTGAGATAAATGAGCAAGGAAAAGAGAAAAAAACCCGCGAATGAGATGAATGAGATAAATGAGCAACGAAATCAGCATGTTGATCATTCGAAGATAATACGCGAATTCATACATTTGTTTGAAACAGAGACTTATCTGAGTAGGTTTACTAATATTTTCAATTTAATTTATTTTCCCTTCAAATTGTAAACAAAAAATAGTAATAATTGTTTCAACTCTTCAAATAATGTGTGCATAGAAAAGTAGGTATTTTTGGGTGTTAACATAATATAATGTTGCATGGCAGAAATATTTTAACTAATGAAGTTTTTGAAATGTTGAAAGCAGAAAGAAATGAGATAAATGAGCAAGGAAAAGAGAAAAAGCCAGCGAATGAGATGAATGAGATAAATGAGCAAGGAAATTAGCATGTTGATCATTCGAAGACAATACGCGAATTCGTAAACTTTTTGAAACAGAGATTTTTCTGAGTTGGTTTACTAATATTTTAAATTTAATTTATTTTCCCCTTCAAATTGTAAACAAAAAATAGTAATAATTGTTTCAACTCTTGAAATAAGATGTGCATAGAAAAGTAGGTATGTTTTGGTGTTAACATAATATAATTTTGCATGGCACAAATATTTGAACTAATGATTTTTTAAGCAAAAAAGAAAGATATAAATGAGCAAGGAAAAGAGAAAAAGCCCGCGAATGAGATAAATGAGATAAATGAGCATGTTAATCATTCGAAGACAATACACGAATTCATAAATTTTTTGAAACGGAGATTTTTCTGAGTTGGTTTACTAATATTTTCAATTTATTTTATTTTCCACTTCAAATTGTAAACAAAAAATAGTAATAATTGTTTGAAACACTTGAAATAATATGTGCATAGAAAATTAGGTATTTTTTGGTGTTAACATAATATAATTTTGCATGCCACAAATATTTAAACTAATGATTTTTGAAAATATTGAAAGAAAAAAGGAATGAGACAAATGAGCAAGGAAAAGAGAAAAAGCCCGCGAATGAGATGAATGAGATAAATGAGCAAGGAAATGAGCATGTTGATCATTCGAAGACAATACGCGAATTCATAAATTTTTAGAAACATAGATTTTTCTGAGTTGGTTTACTAATATTTTAAATTTAATTTATTTTCCCCTTCAAATTGTAAACAAAAAATAGTAAACATTGTTTCAACGCTTCAAATAATATGTGCATAGAAAAGTAGGTATTTTTTGGTGTTAACATAATATAATTTTGCATGACAGAAATGTTTAAGCTAATGATTTTTTTAAATGTTGAAAGCAAAAAGGAATGAGATAAAGTAGCAAGGAAATCATCAGGTTGATCATTCGAAAACAATACGCGAATTCATACATTTGTTTGAAACAGAGACTTTTCTGAGTAGGTTTACTAATATTTTCAATTTAATTTATTTTCCCCTTCAAATTGTAAACAAAAAATAGTAATAATTGTTTCAACTCTTGAAATAATATGTGCATAGAAAAGTAGGTATTTTCGGGTGTTAACATAATATAATTTTGCATGGCAGAAATATTTTAACTAATTAATTTTTTGAAATGTTGAAAGCAAAAAGAAATGAGATAAATGAGGAAGGAAATGAGAAAAATCCAGTGAATGAGATGAATGAGATAAATAAGCATGTTGATCATTCGAAGACAATACACGAATTCATAAATGTTTTGAAACAGAGATTTTTCTGAGTTGTTTACTAATATTTTCAATTTAATTAATTTTCCACTTCAAATTGTAAACAATAAATAGTAATAATTGTTTCAAACACTTGAAATAATATGTCCATAGAAAATTAGGTATTTTTTGGTGTTAACATAATATAATTTTGCATGCCACAAATATTTAAACTAATGATTTTTTGAAAATGTTGAAAGCAAAAAGGAATGAGATAAATGAGCAAGGAAAAGAGAAAAAGCTCGCGAATGAGATGAATGAGATAAATGTAACACCCATAATGCGTAAAAGGAAAAATACGCTATGTATATTGGAATACATAAAGTGGACGACTAAAACATGACTTTTTGTTACATCGCTCGGATGGACGAACGGAGGTCATGGTTGTGTAGAGCTTGCCGAATCCTTTCCGTTTGACTACTCACATGCATAATTCGGGATTTGGATCAAGAAGTTACACATGGCACAAGTTTTAACCTAACTGCTACAGTACGCATCTACAGTAGCACGGCTACAGTACCCCGTGTCGTTCTGTCCGACTTCGTCGGTTCCTTTTCCCAAACCAGATCCCCTTCATAGCCTCCACATCGAGCGCCGCCATCTCCCTTGGTCGTGATCCGAAGGGAGTCAGAAGGGGAACAAGAGGATAAAGGGAGATTAGGGTACGCCGCCGTCCGTCATCGCAGCTTCTCTCCATAAAAATTGGTTGGCCTTCCTTCCCTCTCTCCGTTTCCCCCCCCCCCAATCAGTTGCCTTTTCCTCGCTGTTCATGGTGGTGCCGCCATGTGTGGTGCAGCTGAGATGAAATCGAGGGAGCTTTTGTGACGTTTGTCGCTACGGAGAGGAAAACGGCGGGAGTTGTCGTCGGAATCGCCGCCGTCATCTTTGCCCTCACCGTTTCGAAGGGAAACCCTAGGTGAGGCATGACTCACTGTATTTCATTCTTCCCCTAAGTTTTTGGACGTTCTAGCACATGCTTGTAGCGTCAATCTTTACCGTTAAGGGCTAGGGTAAAGTGGTACCCTCGTCGTTGTTTTCATCACAAACTCAATCTGTGCAGTTTCCAGTAATTGTTGTTTTACACCCTTTTAATGGTCTCAAAAAACTAACAAACCTATATATGAGTTGTAGGAAATTTTTAGGGGTTTCCATAGCCGTAAAGAACACTACAATCGGATTTAAGATCGAAGAGATATCGAAGTTTCATTCTGTCAGTTTTTCGGAGTCACCAATCTGGGCAGTATCTGTTCACATAAATTTTAGGCAACCCAAACGACAGAACTGGATCTTGGGATGACTAAAGAAGTTTTAGAGAATTTCATAACCTTTCCATATTGGTTAAGTACATATTCATATGAATTTTGGAGCTCAAGATATGCCCATTTTGCTAGGACTGTTCTGCAGAGATTGCCAGATTTTTAGTATGAGATTCATCTCAAGATTAGTCTTTGTTCATGATTTTTCCCCTCTTGATGGATCACTAGAAAGTTGTGACTACTGAAGTTTTCTTTCTTTTGGCACAAGATTGGAATTTTTAGCCATCAGAATTAAAAGATACAAAAAAGAGAAGACTTTTCGCTGCTGTCATGTCTAGACTTGTGTGTCTTTTTGTGAGAATGTCGGGTTCGGACGTAGGAGCGTTGTGATTTAAATTCTTTATGCATGTGTGTATGTGTTGGTGCTGAGATATGTTTGTGGACAGGTGGTGCGCCTTCGGATCGTGCTTAGCTCACGTTCTTGATCTTCGGTAAAGGCAAGTAAACGTAGCGATGGTCTACATGCTTTAACTTTGTTGTTTGAATTGCCTCCATTTAATTTCAGTACCTCACACCAGCAAGATCAATCTGAATTTATCTTTATATCAGAGTATTTTGATCCACGTGTGGCTTTACCTCTGAATTGAAGTTAAGAATTATGATGTATATGAAGATCATGCATTGCAACCTTGCACTTGCATTCTCATGTTTTTATGCATATGAAGAAAACCGTAGCCGGATTGGTGCGGTAAGTACCGGTACAGCAACGCACGTTGAGATATAGCAATGTGGTTGTAGCCCTCATATCCTTATTTCGGGATGTGTGGGTAGAAGTGAAGACATGCATTGCATTGCACCATTTGCAATTCATCATGAAGCATTATTGTGGAGCATTTATTTTAACTTATTACTTGAAGTTATGTGGTGCATCTTTGATTATAGTGACTCTTAAATTGCTGCTTATTTTATTGTGATTTAAATGGCTTGGTTGAAGCAGTTTGCTTGCTGAGGTTTTCATAAACCTCATACGCTTTTTCCCTCCCCGCAGGTCTTTGAGTTTGGAGTGCGATGGTGGATGGGAGTAGCAGCACGTGTGCACACACGTTCTTTAAATATATATTTTGGTCACATGTGTTGTATTAAAAATGTTTAGTTGAGAAGTCCTTGCCTAGCTTATAATCTCTTTGGACCTGTTTTGAGATGGTTACCTAGATGATTTATTTTGCTTCCGCGTGCTCTATTAATTTATCTCTTTGTTGCTGTTTTTTTCTTATGTGTGTGCCTATAATAGCTTGCTGTGGTGTGGTAACGCTCCAGAATGTTGTTCCTATTCTAGGGTGTTACAGTTGGTATCAGAGCTTAAGGTTATAGGTTCTTTTTGTTAAAACTTGACTCAATTTAAAACATGACACACTTGCGCACGTAGGATGGGAGTTATTTGGTTATATGTTGTTCTATATTTTTGTTTTCCCTTGTGATTGTGTTGTTGTACTGACATTGTTGTGTGGGCTGTAGATGCCTCCTCGTGGTCGCGGCCGTGGTCGCGGTGGTCATGGTCGTGGTAGGGGTGAACCTGCTCCTGAGGATCCTCCTGCCAATCTAGATCTGGCTGCAATCTTAGCAGAGATGCAAACAATGCGGGCAGAGATGAATGGTTTACGTCAGGCACCTGTGGGTGGTGCTAATATGGTGGTGCTCCTAGTGCTCCTGGTGGTGCTCCCGGTAATGCCCCTGGTGCTAATCTTGATGGAGCGCCGGTAGTGCCTCCTGAGCGTCCGTTGGACTTGAGAGATTGGTGTCGTATGGCACTAGAGAAGTTTGATGGTACAGGTGCTCCTATTGAGGCAGCAGATTGGCTATCTTCAGTGGTTCACAAGCTAGAGTCCTTTCAGGTTCCTGCTTCAGATTGGGTTCGTTATGCTCATCAGTTGCAGAAGGGTGAGGCTCTGGTATGGTGGAGGGGTGTTACAGTAAATGAGCAAGGAAATGAGCATGATCATTCGAAGACAATACGCGAATTCATAAACTTTTAGAAACAGAGATTTTTCTGAGTTGGTTTACTAATATTTTGAATTTAATTTATTTTCCCCTTCAAATTGTAAACAAAAAATAGTAATAATTGTTTCAACCCTTCAAATAATATGTGCATAGACAAGTAGGTATTTTTTTGGTGTTAACATAATATAATTTTGCATGACACAAATGTTTAACTAATGATTTTTTAAAATGTTGAAAGCAAAACGGAATGAGATAAATGAGCAAGGAAAAGAGAAAAAGCACGCGGATGAGATGAATGAGATAAATTAGCAAGGAAATCAGCATGTTGATCATTCGAAGACAATACGCGAATTCATACATTTGTTTGAAACAAAGACTTTTCTGAGTAGGTTTACTAATATTTTTAATTTCATTTATTTCCCCGTCAATTTGTAAACAAAAAATAGTAATAATTGTTTCAACTCTTTAAATAATATGTGCATAGAAAAGTAGGTATTTTTGGGTGTTAACATAATATAATTTTGCATGGCAAAAATATTTTAACTAATTAATTTTTTGAAATGTTAATGCAAAAAGAAATGAGATAAATGAGGAAGGAAATGAGAATAAGCCAGTGAATGAGATGAATGAGATAAATGAGCATGTTGATCATTCGAAGACAATACACGAATTCATAAATTTTTTGAAACGGAGATTTTTCTGAGTTGGTTTACTAATATTTTCAATTTAATTTATTTTCCACTTCAAATTGTAAACAAAAAATAGTAATAATTGTTTCAAACACTTGAAATAATGTGTGCATAGAAAATTAGGTATTTTTTGGTGTTAACATAATATAATTTTGCATGCCACAAATATTTAAACTAATTATTTTTTGAAAATGTTGAAAGCAAAAGGGAATGAGATAAACGAGCAAGGAAAAGAGAAAAAGCCCGCGAATGAGATGAATGAGATAAATGAGCAACGAAATGAGCATGTTGACCATTCGAAAACAATACGCGAATTCATAAATTTTTAGAAACAGAGATTTTTCTGAGTTGGTTTACTAATATTTTAAATTTAATTTATTTTCCCCTTCAAATTGTAAACAAAAAATAGTAAAAATTGTTTCAACTCTTCAAATAATATGTGCATAGGAAAGTAGGAATTTTTTGGTGTTAACATAATATAATTTTGCATGACACAAATGTTTAAGGTAATGATATTTTTGAAATGTTGAAAGCAAAAAGGAATGAGATAAATTAGCAAGGAAATCAGCAGGTTGATCATTCGAAGACAATACACGAATTCATACATTTGTTTGAAACAGAGACTTTTCTGAGTAGGTTTACTAATATTTTTAATTTCATTTATTTTCCCTTCAAATTGTAAACAAAAAATAGTAATAATTGTTTCAACTCTTGAAATAATATGTGCATAGAAAAGTAGGTATTTTTGGGTGTTAACATAATATAATTTTGCCTGGCAGAAATATTTTAACTAATTAATTTTTTGAAATTTTAAAGCAAAACGAAATGAGATAAATGAGGAAGGAAATGAGAAAAAGCCAGCGAATGAGATGAATGAGATAAATGAGCATGTTGATCATTCGAAGACAATACACGAATTCATAAATTTTTTGAAATAGAGATTTTTCTGAGTTGGTTTACTAATATTTTCAATTTAATTTATTTTCCACTTCAAATTGTAAACAAAAAACAGTAATAATTGTTTCAAACACTTGAAATAATATGTGCATAAAAAATGATGTATTTTTTGGTGTTAACATAATATAATTTTGCATGCCACAAATATTTAAACTAATGATTTTTTGAAAATGTTGAAAGCAAAGAGGAATGAGATAAATGAGCAAGGAAAAGAGAAAAACCCGCGAATGAGATGAATGAGATAAATGAGCAACGAAATGAGCATGTTGATCATTCGAAGACAATATGCGAATTCATAAATTTTTAGAAACAGAGATTTTTCTGAGTTGGTTTACAAATATTTTAAATTTAATTTATTTTCCCCTTCAAATTGTAAACTAAAAATAGTAATAATTGTTTCAACTCTTCAAATAATATGTGCATAGAAAAGTAGATATTTTTTGGTGTTAACATAATATAATTTTGCATGGTAGAAATATTTTAACTAATTACTTTTCTGAAATGTCGAAAGCAAAAAGAAATGAGATAAATGAGCAAGGAAAAGAGGAAAATCCGGCAAATGAGATGAATGAGATAAATGAGCATGTTGATCATTCGAAGACAATACGCGAATTCATAAATTTTTTGAAATAGTGATTTTTCTGAGTTGGTTTAATAATATTTTATTTTAATTTATTTTTACCTTTAATTTGTAAACAAAAAATATAAATAATTGCTTTAACACTTGAAATAATATGTGCATAGAAAATTAGGTATTTTTTGGTGTTAACATAATATAATTTGCATGCCACAAATATTTAAATTAATGATTTTTTAAAAATATTGAAAGCAAAAAGGAAAAGATAAATGAGCAAGGAAAAGAGAAAAAGCGCACGAATGAGATGAATGAGATAAATGAGCAAGGAAATCAGCATGTTGATCATTTGAAGACAATACGCGAATTCATACAGTTGTTTGAAATAGAGACTTTTCTGAGTAGGTTTACTAATATTTTCAATTTAATTTAGTTTCCCCTTCAAATTTTAAACAAAAAATAGTAATAATTGTTTCAACTCTTCAAATAATATGAGCATAGAAAAGTAGGGATTTTTTTGGTATAATTTTGCATGACACAAATGTTTAAACTAATGATTTTTTTAAATGTTGAAAGAAAAAAGGAATGAGATAAATGAGTAAGGAAAAGAGAAAAAGCCCGCGAAAGAGATGAATGAGATAAATGAGCAAGGAAATCAGCATGTTGATCGTTCGAAGACAATACGCGAATTCATACATTTGTTTGAAACAGAGACTTTTCTGAGTAAGTTTACTAATATTTTCAATTTAATTTATTTTCCCGTTCAAATTGTAAACAAAAAACAGTAATAATTGTTTCAACTCTTGAAATAATATGTGCATGGAAAAGTAGGTATTTTTTGGTGTTAACATAATATAAT
The DNA here is from genome assembly GCA_947561735.1 of Cenchrus americanus. Taxonomy (NCBI): domain Eukaryota; kingdom Viridiplantae; phylum Streptophyta; class Magnoliopsida; order Poales; family Poaceae; genus Cenchrus; species Cenchrus americanus. Next base: position 156,708,054 of record OX387244.1, read on the forward strand.
TTTGCATGGCAGAAATATTTTAACTAATTAATTTTTTGAAATGTTTAAAGCAAAAGGAAATGAGATAAATGAGTAAAGAAAAGAGAAAAAACCAGCGATTGAGATGAATGAGATAAATGATTATGTTGATCATTCGAAGACAGCACGCGAATTCATAAATTTTTGGAAACAGAAATTTTTCTGAGTTGGTTCAATATTTTTTTCGATTTAAACTATTTTCCCCTTCAAATTGTAAAAAAAGTAGTAATAATTGTTTGAGCACTTGAAATAATATGTGCATAGAAAATTAAGTATTTTTGGAGTTAACATAATATAATTTTGCATGCCACAAATGTTTAAACTAATGATTTTTTTAAATGTTGAAAGTAAAAAGTAATGAGATAAATGAGCAAGGAAAAGAGAAAAAGCCCGCAATGAGATGAATGAGATAAATGAGCAAGGACATGAGCATGTTGATCGTTCGAATACAATACGCGAATTCATACATTTGTTTGAAACAAAGACTTTTCTGAGTAGGTTTACTAATATTTTCAATTTAATTTATTTTCCCCTTCAAATTGTAAACAAAAAATAGTAATAATTGTTTCAACTCTTCAAATAATATGTGCATAGAAAATTAGGTATTTTTTTGGTGTTAACATATTATAATTTTGCATGACACAAATGTTTAAACTGATGATTTTTTTTAAATGTTGAAAGCAAAAAGGAATGAGATAAATGAGCAAGGAAAAGAGAAAAACCCCGCAATGAGATGAATGAGATAAATGAGCAAGGAAATCAGCATGTTGATCATTCGAAGACAATACGCGAATTCATACATTTGTTTGAAACAGAGACTTTTCTGAGTAAGTTTACTAATATTTTCAATTTAATTTATTTTCCCCTTCAAATTGTAAACAAAAAATAGTAATAATTGTTTCAACTCTTGAAATAATATGTGCATAGAAAAGTAGGTATTTTTTGCTGTTAACATAATATAATTTTGCATGGCAGAAATATTTTTACTAATTAAGTTTTTGAAATGTCGAAAGCAAAAAGAAATGAGATAAATGAGTAAGGAAAAGAGAAAAAGCCAGCGAATGAGATGAATGAGATAAATGAGCATGTTGATCATTCGAAGACAACACGCGAATTCATAAATTTCTTGAAACAGAGATTTTTCTGAGTTGGTTTACTATTATTTTCAATTTAATTTATTTTCCCCTTCAAATTGTAAACAAATAATAGTAATAATTGTTTCAACACTTGAAATAACATGTGCATAGAAAGTTAGGTATTTTTTGGTGATAACATAATATAATTTTGCATGCCACAAATGTTTCAACTAATGATTTTTTTAAATGTTGAAAGCAAAAGGGAACGAGATAAATGAGCAAGGAAAAGAGAAAAAGTTAGCGAATGAGATGAATGTGATAAATGAGCAAGGAAATCAGCATGTTGATCATTTGAAGACAATACGCGAATTCATACAGTTGTTTGAAACAGAGACTTTTCTGAGTAGGTTTACTAATATTTTCAATTTAATTTATTTTCCCCTTCAAATTGTAAACAAAAATAGTAATAATTGTTTCAACTCTTCAAATAATATGAGCATAGAAAAGTAGGGTTTTTTTGGTATAATTTTGCATGACACAAATGTTTAAACTAATTAAGTTTTTGAAATGTCGAAAGCAAAAAGAATTGAGATAAAAGAGTAAGGAAAAGAGAAAAAGCCAGCGAATGAGATGAATGAGATAAATGAGCATGTTGATCATTCGAAGACAACATGCGAATTCATAAATTTTTTGAAACATATATTTTTCTGAGTTGGTTTACTATTATTTTCAATTTAATTTATTTTCCCCTTCAAATTGTAAACAAATAATAGTAATAATTGTTTCAACACTTGAAATAATATGTGCATAGAAAGTTAGGTATTTTTTGGTGTTAACATAATATAATTTTGCATGCCACAAATGTTTGTACAAATGATTTTTTTAAATGTTGAAAGCAAAAGGGAATGAGATAAATGAGCAAGGAAAAGAGAAAAAGCCCGCGAATGAGACGAATGAGATAAATTAGCAAGAAAATCGGCATGTTGATCATTCGAAGACAATATGCGAATTCATATATTTGTTTGAAACAGAGACTTTTCTGAGTAGATTTACTAATATTTTCAATTTAATTTATTTCCCCTTCAAATTGTAAACAAAAAATAGTAATAATTGTTTCAACTCTTGAAATAATATGTGCATAGAAAAGTAGGTATTTTTTGTGTTAACATAATATAATTTTGCATTGTAGAAATATTTTAACTAATTAATTTTTTGAAATGTTGAAAGAAAAAAGAAATAAGATAAATGAGTAAGGAAAAGAGAAAAAGACAGCGAATGAGATGAATGAGATAAATGAGCATGTTGATCATTCGAAGACAACACGCGAATTCATAAATTTTTTGAAACAGAGATTTTTCTGAGTTGGTTTACTATTATTTTAAATTTAATTTATTTTCCCCTTCAAATTGTAAACAAAAAATAGTAATAATTGTTTCAACACTTGAAATAATATGTGCATAGAAAGTTAGGTATTTTTTGGAGTTAACATAATATAATTTTGCATGCTACAAATGTTTAAACTAATGATTTTTTAAAATGTTGAAAGCAAAAAGGAATGAGATAAATGAGAAAGGAAAAGAGAAAAAGCCCGCAATGAGGTGAATGAGATAAATGAGCAAGGAAATCAGCATGTTGATCATTCGAAGACAATATGCGAATTCATACATTTGTTTGAAACAAGAGACTTTTTCGAGTAGGTTTATTAATATTTTCAATTTAATTTATTTTCCCCTTCAAATTGTAAACAAAAAATAGTAATAATTGTTTCAACTCTTGAAATTATATGTGCATAGAAAAGTAGGTATTTTTTGCTGTTAACATAATATAATTTTGCATGGCAGAAATATTTTAACTAATTAAGTTTTTGAAATGTCAAAAGCAAAAAGAAATGAGATAAATGAGCATGGAAAAGAGAAAAAACCGGCAAATGAGAAGAATGAGACAAATGAGCATGTTGATCATTCGAAGACAATACGCGAATTCATAAATTTTTTGAAACGAGAGATTTTTCGAGTTGGTTTACTAATATTTTCATTTTAATTTATTTTCCCTTTTAATTTGTAAACAAAAAATAGAAATAATTGCTTTAACACTTGAAATAATATGTTCATAGAAAATTAGGTATTTTTTGGTGTTAACATGATATAATTTTACATAAATATTTAAATTAATGACTTTAAAATGTTGAAAGCAAAAAGGAATAAGATAAATGAGCAAGGAAAAGAGAAAAAACCGGCAAATGAGAAGAATGAGACAAATGAGCAAGGAAATCAGCATGTTGATCATTTGAAGACAATACGCGAATTCATAAAATTGTTTGAAATAGAGACTTTTCTGAGTAGGTTTACTAATATTTTCAATTTAATTTTTTTCCCCTTCAAATTGTAAACAAAAAATAGTAATAATTGTTTCAACTCTTCAAATAATATGAGCATAGAAAAGTAGGGTTTTTTTGGTATAATTTCGCATGACACAAATGTTTAAACTAATGATTTTTTTAAATGTTGAAAGAAAAAAGGAATGAAAAGAGAAAAAGCCCGCGAAAGAGATGAATGAGATAAATGAGCAAGGACATGAGCATGTTGATCGTTCGAAGACAATATGCGAATTCATACATTTGTTTGAAACAGAGACTTTTCTGAGTAGGTTTACTAATATTTTCAATTTTATTTATTTTCCCCTTCAAATTGTAAACAAAAAATAGTAATAATTGTTTCAACTCTTGAAATTATATGTGCATAGAAAAGTTGGTATTTTTTCCCCTTCAAATTGTAAAATAAGTAGTAATGATTGTTTGAGCACTTGAAATAATATGTGCATAGAAAATTAAGTATTTTTGGAGTTAACATAATATAATTTTGCATGCCACAAATGTTTAAACTAATGATTTTTTTAAATGTTGAAAGTAAAAAGTAATGAGATAAATGAGCAAGGAAAAGAGAAAAAGCCTGCAATGAGATGAATGATATAAATGAGCAAGGACATGAGCATGTTGATCGTTCGAAGACAATACGCGAATTCATACATTTGTTTGAAACAGAGACTTTTCTGAGTAGGTTTACTAATATTTTCAATTTAATTTATTTTCCCCTTCAAATTGAAAACAAAAAATAGTAATAATTGTTTCAACTCTTGAAATTATATGTGCATAGAAAAGTAGGTATTTTTTGGTGTTAACATAATATAATTTTGCATGGCGAAATATGTTAACTAATTAATTTTTTGAAATGTCGAAAGCAAAAAGAAATGATATAAATGAGTAAGGTAATGAGAAAACGCCAACGAATGAGATGAATGAGATAAATGAGCATGTTGATCATTCGAAGACAATACGCGAATTCATAAATGTTTTTGAAACATAGATTTTTCTGAGTTGGTTTACTAATATTTTCATTTTAATTTATTTTCCCCTTCAAATTGTAAACAAAAAATAGTAATAATTGCTTCAACACTTGAAATAATATGTGCATAGAAAATTAGGTATTTTTTGGTGTTAACATAATATAATTTTGCATGCAACAAATATTTAAACTAATGATTTTTTAAAAATGTTGAAAGCAAAAGGGAATAAGATAAATGAGCAAGGAAAAGAGAAAAAGCCCACAAATGAGATGAATGAGATAAATGAGCAAGGAAATCAGCATGTTGATCATTTGAAGACAATACGCGAATTCATACAGTTGTTTGAAATAGAGACTTTTCTGAGTAGGTTTACTAATATTTTCAATTTCATTTAGTTTCCCCTTCAAATTTTAAACAAAAAATAGTAATAATTGTTTCAACACTTGAAATAATATGTGCATAGAAAGTTAGGTATTTTTTGGAGTTAACATAATATAATTTTGCATGCTACAAATGTTTAAACTAATGATTTTTTAAAATGTTGAAAGCAAAAAGGAATGAGATAAATGAGAAAGGAAAAGAGAAGAAGCCCGCAATGAGGTGAATGAGATAAATGAGCAAGGAAATCAGCATGTTGATCATTCGAAGACAATATGCGAATTCATACATTTGTTTGAAACAGAGACTTTTCTGAGTAGGTTTATTAATATTTTCAATTTAATTTATTTTCCCCTTCAAATTGTAAACAAAAAATAGTAATAATTGTTTCAACTCTTGAAATTATATGTGCATAGAAAAGTAGGTATTTTTTGCTGTTAACATAATATAATTTTGCATGGCAGAAATATTTTAACTAATTAAGTTTTTGAAATGTCAAAAGCAAAAAGAAATGAGATAAATGAGCATGGAAAAGAGAAAAAACCGGCAAATGAGAAGAATGAGACAAATGAGCATGTTGATCATTCGAAGACAATACGCGAATTCATAAATTTTTTGAAACAGAGATTTTTCTGAGTTGGTTTACTAATATTTTCATTTTAATTTATTTTCCCTTTTAATTTGTAAACAAAAAATAGAAATAATTGCTTTAACACTTGAAATAATATGTTCATAGAAAATTAGGTATTTTTTGGTGTTAACATGATATAATTTTACATAAATATTTAAATTAATGACTTTAAAATGTTGAAAGCAAAAAGGAATAAGATAAATGAGCAAGGAAAAGAGAAAAAACCGGCAAATGAGAAGAATGAGACAAATGAGCAAGGAAATCAGCATGTTGATCATTTCAAGACAATACGCGAATTCATAAAATTGTTTGAAATAGAGACTTTTCTGAGTAGGTTTACTAATATTTTCAATTTAATTTTTTTCCCCTTCAAATTGTAAACAAAAAATAGTAATAATTGTTTCAACTCTTCAAATAATATGAGCATAGAAAAGTAGGGTTTTTTTGGTATAATTTCGCATGACACAAATGTTTAAACTAATGATTTTTTTAAATGTTGAAAGAAAAAAGGAATGAAAAGAGAAAAAGCCCGCGAAAGAGATGAATGAGATAAATGAGCAAGGACATGAGCATGTTGATCGTTCGAAGACAATACGCGAATTCATACATTTGTTTGAAACAGAGACTTTTTCGAGTAGGTTTACTAATATTTTCAATTTTATTTATTTTCCCCTTCAAATTGTAAACAAAAAATAGTAATAATTGTTTCAACTCTTGAAATTATATGTGCATAGAAAAGTTGGTATTTTTTCCCCTTCAAATTGTAAAATAAGTAGTAATGATTGTTTGAGCACTTGAAATAATATGTGCATAGAAAATTAAGTATTTTTGGAGTTAACATAATATAATTTTGCATGCCACAAATGTTTAAACTAATGATTTTTTTAAATGTTGAAAGTAAAAAGTAATGAGATAAATGAGCAAGGAAAAGAGAAAAAGCCTGCAATGAGATGAATGATATAAATGAGCAAGGACATGAGCATGTTGATCGTTCGAAGACAATACGCGAATTCATACATTTGTTTGAAACAGAGACTTTTCTGAGTAGGTTTACTAATATTTTCAATTTAATTTATTTTCCCCTTCAAATTGAAAACAAAAAATAGTAATAATTGTTTCAACTCTTGAAATTATATGTGCATAGAAAAGTAGGTATTTTTTGGTGTTAACATAATATAATTTTGCATGGCAGAAATATTTTAACTAATTAATTTTTTGAAATGTCGAAAGCAGAAAGAAATGAGATAAATGAGCAAGGAAAGGAGAAAAAGCCAACGAATGAGATGAATGAGATAAATGAGCAAGGAAATCACCATGTTGATCATTCGAAGACAATACACGAATTCATACATTTGTTTGAAACAGAGACTTTTCTGAGTAGGTTTACTAATATTTTCAATTTAATTTATTTTCCCCTTCAAATTGAAAACAAAAAATAGTAATAATTGTTTCAACTCTTGAAATTATATGTGCATAGAAAAGTAGGTATTTTTTGGTGTTAACATAATATAATTTTGCATGGCAGAAATATGTTAACTAATTAATTTTTTGAAATGTCGAAAGCAAAAAGAAATGATATAAATGAGCAAGGTAATGAGAAAACGCCAACGAATGAGATGAATGAGATAAATGAGCATGTTGATCATTCGAAGACAATACGCGAATTCATAAATGTTTTTGAAACATAGATTTTTCTGAGTTGGTTTACTAATATTTTCATTTTAATTTATTTTCCCCTTCAAATTGTAAACAAAAAATAGTAATAATTGCTTCAACACTTGAAATAATATGTGCATAGAAAATTAGGTATTTTTTGGTGTTAACATAATATAATTTTGCATGCAACAAATATTTAAACTAATGATTTTTTAAAAATGTTGAAAGCAAAAGGGAATAAGATAAATGAGCAAGGAAAAGAGAAAAAGCCCACAAATGAGATGAATGAGATAAATGAGCAAGGAAATCAGCATGTTGATCATTTGAAGACAATACGCGAATTCATACAGTTGTTTGAAATAGAGACTTTTCTGAGTAGGATTACTAATATTTTCAATTTCATTTAGTTTCCCCTTCAAATTTTAAACAAAAAATAGTAATAATTGTTTCAACTCTTCAAATAAAATGAGCATAGAAAAGTAGGGATTTTTTTGGTATAATTTTGCATGACACAAATGTTTAAACTAATGATTTTTTTAAATGTTGAAAGAAAAAAGGAATGAGATAAATGATTAAGGAAAAGAGAAAAAGCCCGCGAAAGAGATGAATGAGATAAATGAGCAAGGAAATTAGCATGTTGATCATTCGAAGACAATACGCGAATTCATACATTTGTTTGAAACAGAGACTTTTCTCAGTAAGTTTACTAATATTTTCAATTTAATTTATTTTCCCCTTCAAATTGTAGACAAAAAATAGTAATAATTGTTTCAACTCTTGAAATAATATGTGCATAGAAAAGTAGGTAATTTTTGGTGTTAACATAATATAATTTTGCATGGCAGAAATATTTTAACTAATTAATTTTTTGAAATGTTGAAAGCAAAAAGAAATGAGATAAATGAGTAAGGAAAAGAGAAAAAACCAGCGAATGAGATGAATGAGATAAATGAGTATGTTGATCATTCGAAGACAACACGCGAATTCATAAATTTTTGGAAACAGAAATTTTTCTGAGTTGGTTCAATATTATTTTCGATTTAAACTATTTTCCCCTTCAAATTGTAAAAAAAGTAGTAATAATTGATTCAGCACTTGAAATAATATGTGCATAGAAAATTAATTATTTTTTGGAGTTGACATAATATAATTTTGCATGCCACAAATGTTTAAACTAATGATTTTTTAAAAATATTGTAAGCAAAAGGAATGAGATAAATGAGCAAGGAAAATAGGAAACGCCTCCGAATGAGATGAATGAGATAAATGAGCAAGGATATCAGCATGTTGATCATTCGAAGACAATATGCGAATTCATACATTTGTTTGAAACAGAGACTTTTTCTGAGTAGGTTTACTAATATTTTCAATTTATTTTATTTTCCCCTTCAAATTGTAAACAAAAAATAGTAATAATTGTTTCAACTCTTGAAATAATATGTGCATAGAAAAGTAGGTATTTTTTGGTGTTAATATAATATAATTTTGCATGACAGAAATATTTTAACTAATTGATTTTTTGAAATGTTGAAAGCAAATAGAAATGAGATAAATGAGCAAGGAAAAGAGAAAAAGCTAGCGAATGAGATGAATGAGATAAATGAGCATGTCGATCATTCGAAGACATTACGCGAATTCATACATTTGTTTGAAACAGAGACTTTTCTGAGTAGGTTTACTGATATTTTCAATTTAATTTATTTTCCTCTTGAAATTGTAAACAAAAAATAGTAATAATTGTTTCAACTCTTGAAATAATATGTGCATAGAAAAGTAGGTATTTTTGGGTGTTAATATAATATAATTTTGCATGGCAGAAATATTTTAACTAATTACTTTTTTGAAATGTCGAAAGCAAGAAGAAATGAGATAAATGAGCAAGGAAAAGAGGAAAATCCGGCAAATGAGATGAATGAGATAAATGAGCATGTTGATCATTCGAAGACAATACGCGAATTCATAAATTTTTTGTAATAGTGATTTTTCTGAGTTGGTTTAATAATATTTTATTTTAATTTATTTTTACCTTTAATTTGTAAACAAAAAATATAAATAATTGCTTTAACACTTGAAATAATATGTGCATAGAAAATTAGGTATTTTTTGGTGTTAACATAATATAATTTGCATGCCACAAATATTTAAATTAATGATTTTTTAAAAATGTTGAAAGCAAAAAGGAAAAGATAAATGAGCTAGGAAAAGAGAAAAAGCGCACGAATGAGATGAATGAGATAAATGAGCATGTTGATCATTCGAAGACAACATGCGAATTCATAAATTTTTTGAAACATATATTTTTCTGAGTTGGTTTACTATTATTTTCAATTTAATTTATTTTCCCCTTCAAATTGTAAACAAATAATAGTAATAATTGTTTCAACACTTGAAATAATATGTGCATAAAAAGTTAGGTATTTTTTGGTGATAACATAATATAATTTTGCATGCCACAAATGTTTCAACTAATGATTTTTTTAAATGTTGAAAGCAAAAGGGAACGAGATAAATGAGGAAGGAAATGAGAATAAGCCAGCGAATGAGATGAATGAGATAAATGAGCATGTTGATCATTCGAAGACAATACACGAATTCATAAATTTTTTGAAACGGAGATTTTTCTGAGTTGGTTTACTAATATTTTCAATTTAATTTATTTTCCACTTCAAATTGTAAACAAAAAATAGTAATAATTGTTTCAAACACTTGAAATAATGTGTGCATAGAAAATTAGGTATTTTTTGGTGTTAACATAATATAATTTTGCATGCCACAAATATTTAAACTAATTATTTTTTGAAAATGTTGAAAGCAAAAGGGAATGAGATAAACGAGCAAGGAAAAGAGAAAAAGCCCGCGAATGAGATGAATGAGATAAATGAGCAACGAAATGAGCATGTTGACCATTCGAAAACAATACGCGAATTCATAAATTTTTAGAATCAGAGATTTTTCTGAGTTGGTTTACTAATATTTTAAATTTAATTTATTTTCCCCTTCAAATTGTAAACAAAAAATAGTAAAAATTGTTTCAACTCTTCAAATAATATGTGCATAGGAAAGTAGGAATTTTTTGGTGTTAACATAATATAATTTTGCATGACACAAATGTTTAAGGTAATGATATTTTTGAAATGTTGAAAGCAAAAAGGAATGAGATAAATTAGCAAGGAAATCAGCAGGTTGATCATTCGAAGACAATACACGAATTCATACATTTGTTTGAAACAGAGACTTTTCTGAGTAGGTTTACTAATATTTTTAATTTCATTTATTTTCCCCTTCAAATTGTAAACAAAAAATAGTAATAATTGTTTCAACTCTTGAAATAATATGTGCATAGAAAAGTAGGTATTTTTGGGTGTTAACATAATATAATTTTGCATGGCAGAAATATTTTAACTAATTAATTTTTTGAAATTTTAAAGCAAAACGAAATGAGATAAATGAGGAAGGAAATGAGAAAAAGCCAGTGAATGAGATGAATGAGATAAATGAGCATGTTGATCATTCGAAGACAATACACGAATTCATAAATTTTTTGAAATAAAGATTTTTCTGAGTTGGTTTACTAATATTTTCAATTTAATTTATTTTCCACTTCAAATTGTAAACAAAAAACAGTAATAATTGTTTCAAAAACTTGAAATAATATGTGCATAAAAAATGATGTATTTTTTGGTATTAACATAATATAATTTTGCATGCCACAAATATTTAAACTAATGATTTTTTGAAAATGTTGAAAGCAAAGAGGAATGAGATAAATGAGCAAGGAAAAGAGAAAAACCCGCGAATGAGATGAATGAGATAAATGAGCAACGAAATGAGCATGTTGATCATTCGAAGACAATATGCGAATTCATAAATTTTTAGAAACAGAGATTTTTCTGAGTTGGTTTACTAATATTTTAAATTTAATTTATTTTCCCCTTCAAATTGTAAACGAAAAATAGTAATAATTGTTTCAACTCTTCAAATAATATGTGCATAGAAAAGTAGGTATTTTTTGGTGTTAACATAATATAATTTTGCATGGCAGAAATATTTTAACTAATTACTTTTTTGAAATGTCGAAAGCAAAAAGAAATGAGATAAATGAGCAAGGAAAAGAGGAAAATCCGGCAAATGAGATGAATGAGATAAATGAGCATGTTGATCATTCGAATTCAATACGCGAATTCATAAATTTTTTGAAATAGTGATTTTTCTGAGTTGGTTTAATAATATTTTATTTTAATTTATTTTTACCTTTAATTTGTAAACAAAAAATATAAATAATTGCTTTAACACTTGAAATAATATGTGCATAGAAAATTAGGTATTTTTTGGTGTTAACATAATATAATTTGCATGCCACAAATATTTAAATTAATGATTTTTTAAAAATGTTGAAAGCAAAAAGGAAAAGATAAATGAGCAAGGAAAAGAGAAAAAGCGCACGAATGAGATGAATGAGATAAATGAGAAAGGAAATCAGCATGTTGATCATTTGAAGACAATACGCGAATTCATACAGTTGTTTGAAATAGAGACTTTTCTGAGTAGGTTTACTAATATTTTCAATTTAATTTAGTTTCCCCTTCAAATTTTAAACAAAAAATAGTAATAATTGTTTCAACTCTTCAAATAATATGAGCATAGAAAAGTAGGGATTTTTTTGGTATAATTTTGCATGACACAAATGTTTAAACTAATGATTTTTTTAAATGTTGAAAGAAAAAAGGAATGAGATAAAAGAGTAAGGAAAAGAGAAAAAGCCCGCGAAAGAGATGAATGAGATAAATGAGCAAGGAAATCAGCATGTTGATCGTTCGAAGACAACACGGGAATTCATACATTTGTTCGAAACAGAGACTTTTCTGAGTAAGTTTACTAATATTTTCAATTTAATTTATTTTCCCCTTCAAATTGTAAACAAAAAATAGTAATAATTGTTTCAACTCTTGAAATAATATGTGCAGAGAAAAGTAGGTATTTTTTGGTGTTAACATAATATAATTTTGCATGGCAGAAATATTTTAACTAATTAATTTTTTGAAATGTTGAAAGCAAAAAGAAATGAGATAAATGAGTAAGGAAAAGAGAAAAAACCAGCGAATGAGATGAATGAGATAAATGAGCATGTTGATCATTCAAAGACAACACGCGAATTCATAAATTTTTGGAAACAGAAATTTTTCTGAGTTGGTTTACTAATATTTTCATTTTAATTTATTTTCCCCTTCAAATTGTAAACAAAAAATAGTAATAATTGCTTCAACACTTGAAATAATATGTGCACAGAAAATTAGGTATTTTTTTGTGTTGACATAATATAATTTTGCATGCCACAAATATTTAAACTAATGATTTTTAAAAATGTTGAAAACAAAATGGAATAAGATAAATGAGCAAGGAAAAGAGAAAAAGCCCACGAATGAGATGAATGGGATAAATGAGCAAGGAAATCAGCATGTTGATCATTTGAAGACAATACGCGAATTCATACAGTTGTTTGAAATAGAGACTTTTCTGAGTAGGTTTACTAATATTTTCAATTTAATTTATTTTCCCCTTCAAATTGTAAACAAAAAATAATAATAATTGTTTCAACTCTCCAAATAATATGTGCATAGAAAAGTATGTATTATTTTGGTGTTAACATAATATAACTTTGCATGACACAAATGTTTAAACTAATGATTTTTTTAAATGTTGAAAGCAAAAAGGAATGAGATGAATGAGATAAATGAGCAAGGAAATCAGCATGTTGATCATTCGAAGACAATACGCGAATTCATACATTTGTTTGAACCAGAGACTTTCCTGAGTCGGTTTACTAATATTTTTAAGTTAATTTATTTTCCCCTTCAAATTGTAAACAAAAAATAGTAATAATTGTTTCAACTCTTGAAATTATATGTGCATAAAAAAGTAGGTATTGTTTGGTGTCAACATAATATAATTTTGCATGGCAGAAATATTTTAGCTAATTAATTTTTTGAAATGTCGAAAGCAAAAAGGAATGAGATAAATGAGCAAGGAAAAAAGAAAAAGCCAACGAATGAGATGAATGAGTTAAATGAGCATGTTGATCATTCGAAGACAATACGCGAATTAATAAATTTTTTGAAACAAAGATTTTTCTGAGTTGATTTACTAATATTTTCGATTTAATTTATTTTCCCCTTCAAATTGTAAACAAAAAATAGTATTAATTGTTTCAACTCTTGAAATTATATGTGCATAGAAAAGTAGGTATTTTTTGGTGTTAACATAATATAATTTTGCATGGCAGAAATAATTTAACTAATTAATTTTTTGAAATGTCGAAAGCAAAAAGAAATGAGATAAATGAGCAAGGAAATGAGAAAACGCCAACGAATGAGATGAATGAGATAAATGAGCATGTTGATCATTCGAAGACAATACGCGAATTCATAAAGTTTTTGAAACACAGATTTTTCTGAGTTGGTTTACTAATATTTTCATTTTAATTTATTTTCCCCTTCAAATTGTAAACAAAAAATAGTAATAATTGCTTCAACACTTGAAATAATATGTGCATAGAAAATTAGGTTTTTTGATGTTAACATAATATAATTTTGCATGCCACAAATGTTTAAACTAATGATTTTTAAAAATGTTAAAAGCAAAAAGGAATAAGATAAATGAGCAAGGAAAAGAGAAAAAACCCACGAATGAGATGAATGAGATAAATGAGCAAGGAAATCCGCATGTTGATCATTTGAAAACAATACGCGAATTCATACAGTTGTTTGAAACAGAGACTTTTCTGAGTAGGTTTATTAATATTTTCAATTCAATTTATTTTCCCCTTCAAATTGTAAACAAAATAGTAATAATTGTTTCAACTCTTCAAATAATATGTGCATAGAAAAGTAGTTATTTTTTTGGTGTTAACATAATATAATTTCGCATGACACAAATGTTTAAACTAATAATTTTTTAAAATGTTGAAAGCAAAAAGGAATGAGATAATGAGGAAGGAAAAGAGAAAAGTCCGCGAATGAGATGAATGAGATAAATGAGCAAGGAAATCACCATGTTGATCATTCGAAGACAATACGCGAATTCATACATTTGTTTCAAACAGAAACTTTTCTGAGTAGGTTTACTAATATTTTTCAGTTAATTTATTTTCCCCTTCAAATTGTAAACAAAAAATAGTAATAATTGTTTCAACTCCTGAAATAATATGTGCATAGAAAAGTAGGTATTTTTTGCTGTTAACATAATATAATTTTGCATGGCAGAAATATTTTAGCTAATTAATTTTTTGAAATGTTGAAAGCAAAAAGAAATAAGATAAATGAGCTAGGAAAAGAGAAAAAGCCAACGAATGAGATAAATGAGATAAATGAGCATGTTGATCATTCGAAGACAATACGCGAATTCATATTTTTTTGAAACAGAGATTTTTCTGAGTTGATTTACTAATATTTTCGATTTAATTTATTTTCCCCTTCAAATTTTAAACAAAAAATAGTAATAATTGTTTCAACTCTTCAAATAATATGAGCATAGAAAAGTAGGTATTTTTTTGTGTTAACATAATATAATTTTGCATGGCACAAATGTTTAAACTAATGATTTTTTAAAATGTTGAAAGCAAAAAGGAATGAGATAATTGAGCAAGGAAAATAGAAAAAACCCGCGAATGAGATGAATGAGATAAATGAGCATTGCATGGCAGAAATATTTTAGCTAATTAATTTTTTGAAATGTTGAAAGCAAAAAGAAATGAGATAAATGAGTAAGGAAAAGAGAAAAAGCCGGGCGAATGAGATGAATGAGATAAATGAGCATGTCATTCGAAGACAACACGCGAATTCATAAATTTTTTGAAACAAAGATTTTTCCGAGTTGGTTTACTAATATTTTCAATTTAATTTATTTTTCCCTTGAAATTGTAAATAAAAAATAGTAATAATTGTTTCAACTCTTGAAATAATATGTGCATAGAAAAGTATGTATTTTTTGCTGTTAACATAATATAATTTTGCATGGCGGAAATATTTTAACTAATTAATTTTTTGAAATGTCGAAAGCAGAAAGAAATGAGATAAATGAGCAAGGAAAGGAGAAAAAGCCAACGAATGAGATGAATGAGATAAATGAGCAAGGAAATCACCATGTTGATCATTCGAAGACAATACACGAATTCATACATTTGTTTGAAACGAGAGACTTTTCGAGTAGGTTTACCGATATGTTCAATTTAATTTATTTTCCCCTTCAAATTGTAAACAAAAAATAGTAATAATTGTTTCAACTCTTGAAATTATATGTGCATAGAAAAGTAGGTATTTTTTCTTGTTAACATAATATAATATTGCGTGGCGAAATATTTTAACTAATTAATTTTTTGAAATGTCGAAAGCAAAAAGAAATGAGATAAATGAGTAAGGAAAAGAGAAAAAGCCAGTGAATGAGATGAATGAGATAAATGAGCATGTTGATCATTCGAAGACACTACGCGAATTCATAAATTTTTTGAAACAGAGATTTTGCTGAGTTGGTTTACTAATATTTTCAATTTAATTTATTTTCCCGTTCAAATTGTAAACAAAAATAGTAATAATTGTTTCAACTCTTGAAATAATATGTGCATAGAAAATTATGTATTTTTAGTATTAACATAATATAATTTTGCATGCCACAAATGTTTAAACTAATGATTTTTTTAAATGTTGAAAGCAAAAAGGAATGAGATAAATTAGCAAGGAAAAGAGAAAAAGCCCACCAATGAGATGAATGATATAAATGAGTAAGGAAATCAGCATGTTGATTATTCGAAGACAATACCGAATTCATACATTTGTTTGAAACAGAGACTTTTCTGAGTAGGTTTACTAAAATTTTCAATTTAATTTATTTTCCCCTTAAAATTGTAAAAAAAATAGTAATAATTGTTTCAACTCTTGGAATAATATGTGCATAGAAAAGTAGGTATTTTTTGGTGCTAACATAATATAATTTTGCATGGTAGAAATATTTTAACTAATGATTTTTTTTTAAATGTTGAAAGCAAAAAGGAATGAGATTAATGTGCAAGGAAAAGAGAAAAAGCCGCGAATGTGATGAATGAGATAAATGAGCAAGGAAATCAGCATGTTGATCATTTGAAGACAATACGCGAATTCATACATTTGTTCGAAACAGAGACTTTTCTGAGTAAGTTTACTAATATTTTCAATTTAATTTGTTTTCCCCTTCAAATTGTAAACAAAAAATAGTAATAATTGTTTCAACTCTTGAAATTATATGTGCATAAAAAAGTAGGTATTGTTTGGTGTCAACATAATATAATTTTGCATGGCAGAAATATTTTAGCTAATTAATTTTTTGAAATGTCGAAAGCAAAAAGGAATGAGATAAATGAGCAAGGAAAAAAGAAAAAGCCAACGAATGAGATGAATGAGTTAAATGAGCATGTTGATCATTCGAAGACAATACGCGAATTAATAAATTTTTTGAAACAAAGATTTTTCTGAGTTGATTTACTAATATTTTCGATTTAATTTATTTTCCCCTTCAAATTGTAAACAAAAAATAGTATTAATTGTTTCAACTCTTGAAATTATATGTGCATAGAAAAGTAGGTATTTTTTGGTGTTAACATAATATAATTTTGCATGGCAGAAATAATTTAACTAATTAATTTTTTGAAATGTCGAAAGCAAAAAGAAATGAGATAAATGAGCAAGGAAATGAGAAAACGCCAACGAATGAGATGAATGAGATAAATGAGCATGTTGATCATTCGAAGACAATACGCGAATTCATAAAGTTTTTGAAACATAGATTTTTCTGAGTTGGTTTACTAATATTTTCATTTTAATTTATTTTCCCCTTCAAATTGTAAACAAAAAATAGTAATAATTGCTTCAACACTTGAAATAATATGTGCATAGAAAATTAGGTTTTTTGATGTTAACATAATATAATTTTGCATGCCACAAATGTTTAAACTAATGATTTTTAAAAATGTTAAAAGCAAAAAGGAATAAGATAAATGAGCAAGGAAAAGAGAAAAAACCCACGAATGAGATGAATGAGATAAATGAGCAAGGAAATCCGCATGTTGATCATTTGAAAACAATACGCGAATTCATACAGTTGTTTGAAACAGAGACTTTTCTCGAGTAGGTTTATTAATATTTTCAATTCAATTTATTTTCCCCTTCAAATTGTAAACAAAATAGTAATAATTGTTTCAACTCTTCAAATAATATGTGCATAGAAAAGTAGTTATTTTTTTGGTGTTAACATAATATAATTTCGCATGACACAAATGTTTAAACTAATAATTTTTTAAAATGTTGAAAGCAAAAAGGAATGAGATAATGAGGAAGGAAAAGAGAAAAGTCCGCGAATGAGATGAATGAGATAAATGAGCAAGGAAATCACCATGTTGATCATTCGAAGACAATACACGAATTCATACATTTGTTTGAAACAGAGACTTTTCTGAGTAGGTTTACTGATATGTTCAATTTAATTTATTTTCCCCTTCAAATTGTAAACAAAAAATAGTAATAATTGTTTCAACTCCTGAAATAATATGTGCATAGAAAAGTAGGTATTTTTTGCTGTTAACATAATATAATTTTGCATGGCAGAAATATTTTAGCTAATTAATTTTTTGAAATGTTGAAAGCAAAAAGAAATAAGATAAATGAGCTAGGAAAAGAGAAAAAGCCAACGAATGAGATAAATGAGATAAATGAGCATGTTGATCATTCGAAGACAATACGCGAATTCATATTTTTTTGAAACAGAGATTTTTCTGAGTTGATTTACTAATATTTTCGATTTAATTTATTTTCCCCTTCAAATTTTAAACAAAAAATAGTAATAATTGTTTCAACTCTTCAAATAATATGAGCATAGAAAAGTAGGTATTTTTTTGTGTTAACATAATATAATTTTGCATGGCACAAATGTTTAAACTAATGATTTTTTAAAATGTTGAAAGCAAAAAGGAATGAGATAATTGAGCAAGGAAAATAGAAAAAACCCGCGAATGAGATGAATGAGATAAATGAGCATTGCATGGCAGAAATATTTTAGCTAATTAATTTTTTGAAATGTTGAAAGCAAAAAGAAATGAGATAAATGAGTAAGGAAAAGAGAAAAAGCCAGCGAATGAGATGAATGAGATAAATGAGCATGTCATTCGAAGACAACACGCGAATTCATAAATTTTTTGAAACAAAGATTTTTCCGAGTTGGTTTACTAATATTTTCAATTTAATTTATTTTTCCCTTGAAATTGTAAATAAAAAATAGTAATAATTGTTTCAACTCTTGAAATAATATGTGCATAGAAAAGTATGTATTTTTTGCTGTTAACATAATATAATTTTGCATGGCGGAAATATTTTAACTAATTAATTTTTTGAAATGTCGAAAGCAGAAAGAAATGAGATAAATGAGCAAGGAAAGGAGAAAAAGCCAACGAATGAGATGAATGAGATAAATGAGCAAGGAAATCACCATGTTGATCATTCGAAGACAATACACGAATTCATACATTTGTTTGAAACAGAGACTTTTCTGAGTAGGTTTACTGATATGTTCAATTTAATTTATTTTCCCCTTCAAATTGTAAACAAAAAATAGTAATAATTGTTTCAACTCTTGAAATTATATGTGCATAGAAAAGTAGGTATTTTTTGCTGTTAACATAATATAATATTGCGTGGCAGAAATATTTTAACTAATTAATTTTTTGAAATGTCGAAAGCAAAAAGAAATGAGATAAATGAGTAAGGAAAAGAGAAAAAGCCAGTGAATGAGATGAATGAGATAAATGAGCATGTTGATCATTCGAAGACACTACGCGAATTCATAAATTTTTTGAAACAGAGATTTTGCTGAGTTGGTTTACTAATATTTTCAATTTAATTTATTTTCCCGTTCAAATTGTAAACAAAAATAGTAATAATTGTTTCAACTCTTGAAATAATATGTGCATAGAAAATTATGTATTTTTAGTATTAACATAATATAATTTTGCATGCCACAAATGTTTAAACTAATGATTTTTTTAAATGTTGAAAGCAAAAAGGAATAAGATAAATTAGCAAGGAAAAGAGAAAAAGCCCACCAATGAGATGAATGATATAAATGAGTAAGGAAATCAGCATGTTGATTATTCGAAGACAATACCGAATTCATACATTTGTTTGAAACAGAGACTTTTCTGAGTAGGTTTACTAAAATTTTCAATTTAATTTATTTTCCCCTTAAAATTGTAAAAAAAATAGTAATAATTGTTTCAACTCTTGGAATAATATGTGCATAGAAAAGTAGGTATTTTTTGGTGCTAACATAATATAATTTTGCATGGTAGAAATATTTTAACTAATGATTTTTTTTAAATGTTGAAAGCAAAAAGGAATGAGATTAATGTGCAAGGAAAAGAGAAAAAGCCGCGAATGTGATGAATGAGATAAATGAGCAAGGAAATCAGCATGTTGATCATTCGAAGACAATACGCGAATTCATACGTTTGTTTGAAACGAAGACTTTTCTGAGTAGGTTTACTTCAATTAAATTTATTTTCCCCTTCAAATTGTAAACAAAAAATTGTAATAATTGTTTCGACTCTTGAAATAATATGTGCATAGAAAAGTAGGTATATTTTGGTGTTAACATAATATAATTTTGCATGCCACAAATGTTTAAACTAATGATTCTTTTAAATGTTGAAAGCAAAAAGGATGAGATAAATGAGCAAGAAAAAGAGAAAAAGCCAACGAATGAGATGAATGAGATAAATGAGCATGTTGATCATTCGAAGGCAATACACGAATTCATAAATTTTTTGAAACAGAGATTTTTCAAAGCTGGTTTACTAATATTTCCAATTTAATTTATTTTCCCCTTCAAATTGTAAACAAAAATAGTAATAATTATTTCAACACTTGAAATAATATGTGCATAGAAAATTAGGTTTTTTTGGTGTTAACATAATATAATTTTGCATGCAACAAATGTTTAAACTAATGATTTTTTAAAATGTTGAAAGCAAAAAGGAATGAGATAAATGAGCAAGGAAAAGAAAAAAACCCGCGAATGAGATGAATGAAATAAATGAGTAAGGAAATCAGCATGTTGATCATTCGAAGACAATACGCGAATTCATACATTTGGTTGAAACAGAGATTTTTCTGAGTAGGTTTACTAATATTTTTAATTTAATTTATTTTACCCTTCAAATTGTAAACAAAAAATAGTATTAATTATTTCAACTCTTGAAATAATATGAGCATAGAAAAGTAGGTATTTTTTTGTGTTAAAATAATATAATTTTGCATGGCACAAATATTTAAACTAATGATTTTTTAAATGTTGAAAGCAAAAAGGAATGAGATAAATGATCAAGGAAAAGAGAAAAGGCACGCGAATGAGATGAATGAGATAAATGAGCAAGGAAATCAGCATGTTGATCATTTGAAGACAATACGCGAATTCATACATTTGTTTGAAATAGAGACTTTTCTGAGTAGGTTTACTAATATTTTCAATTTAATTTGTTTTCCCCTTCAAATTGTAAACAAAAAATAGTAATAATTGTTTCAACTCTTGAAATAATATCTGCATAGAAAAGTAGGTAATTTTTGGTGTTAACATAATATAATTTTGCATGGCACAAATGTTTAAACTAATCATTTTTTTAAATGTTGAAAGCAAAAAGGAATGAGATAAATGAGCAGGAAAAGAGAAAAAGCCCACGAATGAGATGAATGAGATAAATAAGCAACTAAATGAGCATGTTGATCATTCAAAAACAATATCTGAATTCATAAATTTGTTTGAACCAGAGATTTTTCTGAGTAGGTTTACTAATATTTTCAATTTAATTTATTTTCCCCTTGAAATTGTAAACAAAAAATAGTAGTAATTGTTTCAACTCCTCAAATAATATTTGCATAGAAAAGTAGGTATTTTTTGGTGTTAACACAATATAATTTTGCATGGCAGAAATATATTAACTAATTACTTTTTTGAAATGTTGAAAGAAAAAGAAATGAGATAAATGAGCAAGGAAAAGAGAAAAAGCCAGCGAATGAGATGAATGAGATAAATGAGCAAGGAAATCAGCATGTTGATCATTCGAAGATAATACGCAAATTTATACATTTGTTTGAAACAGAGACTTTTCTGAATAGGTTTACTAATATTTTCAATTCAATTTATTTCCCCTTCAAATTCTAAACAAAAAATAGTAACAATTGTTTCAACTCTTGAAATAATATCTGCATAGAAAAGTGGGTAATTTTTTGTGTTAACATAATATAATTTTGCATGGCACAAATGTTTAAACTAATGATTTTTTTTAAAATGTTGAAAGCAAAAAGGAATGAGATAAATGAGCAGGAAAAGAGAAAAAGCCCACGAATGAGATGAATGAGAAAAATAAGCAAGGAAATGAGCATGTTGATCGTTCGAAAACAATACGCGAATTCATAAATTTGTTTGAAACAAAGATTTTTCTGAGTAGGTTTACTAATATTTTCATTTTAATTTATTTTCCCCTTCAAATTGTAAACAAAAATAGTAATAATTGCTTCAACACTTGAAATAATATGTGCATAGAAAATTAGGTATTTTTTGGTGTTAACATATTATAATTTTGATTGCCACAAATATTTAAACTAATCATTTTTTGAAAATGTTGAAAGCAAAAAGGAATGAGATAAATGAGCAGGAAAAGAGAAAAAGCCCACGAATGAGATGAATGAGAAAAATAAGCAAGGAAATGAGCATGTTGATCGTTCGAAAACAATACGCGAATTCATAAATTTGTTTGAAACAAAGATTTTTCTGAGTAGGTTTACCAATATTTTTCATTTAATTTATTTTCCCCTTCAAATTGTAAACAAAAATAGTAGTAATTGTTTCAACTCTTGATATAATATGTGCATAGAAAAGTAGGTATTTTTTGGTGTTAACATAATATAATTTTGCATGACACATATATTTAAACTAATGTTTTTTTAAAATGTTGAAAGCAAAAAGGAATGATATAAATGAGCAAGGAAATCAGCATGTTGATCATTCGAAGACAATACGCGAATTCATACATTTGTTTGAAATAGAGAGTTTTCTGAGTAGGTTTACTAATATTTTCAATTTAATTTATTTTCCCCTTCAAATTGTAAACAAAAAATAGTAATAATTGTTTCAACTCTTGAAATAATATGTGCAATGAAAAATAGGTATTTTTTGGAGTTAACATAATATAATTTTGCATGCCACAAATGTTTAAACTAATGATTTTTTTAAATGTTGAAAGCAAAAAAGGAATGAGATAAATGAGCATGGAAAAGAGAAAAAGCCTGCGAATGAGATGAATGAGATAAATGAGCAAGGAAATCAGCATGTTGATCATTCGAAGACAATACGCGAATTCATACGTTTGTTTGAAACGAAGACTTTTCTGAGTAGGTTTACTTCAATTAAATTTATTTTCCCCTTCAAATTGTAAACAACAAATTGTAATAATTGTTTCAACTCTTGAAATAATATGTGCATAGAAAAGTAGGTATTTTTTGGTGTTAACATAATATAATTTTGCATGCCACAAATGTTTAAACTAATGATTTTTTAAAATGTTGAAAGCAAAAAGGATGAGATAAATGAGCAAGGAAAAGAGAAAAAGCCAACGAATGAGATGAATGAGATAAATGAGCATGTTGATCATTCGAAGGCAATACACGAATTCATAAATTTTTTGAAACGAGAGATTTTTTCGATTTGGTTTACTAATATTTCCAATTTAATTTATTTTCCCCTTCAAATTGTAAATAAAAATAGTAATAATTATTTCAACACTTGAAATAATATGTGCATAGAAAATTAGGTATTTTTTGGTGTTAACATAATATAATTTTGCATGCAACAAATGTTTAAACTAATGATTTTTTAAAATGTTGAAAGCAAAAAGGAATGAGATAAATGAGCAAGGAAAAGAAAAAAACCCGCGAATGAGATGAATGAAATAAATGAGTAAGGAAATCAGCATGTTGATCATTCGAAGACAATACGCGAATTCATACATTTGGTTGAAACGAGAGATTTTTCCGAGTAGGTTTACTAATATTTTTAATTTAATTTATTTTACCCTTCAAATTGTAAACAAAAATAGTAATAATTGTTTCAACTCTTGAAATAATATGAGCATAGAAAAGTAGGTATTTTTTGGTGTTGAAATAATATAATTTTGCATGGCACAAATATTTAAACTAATGATTTTTTAAATGTTGAAAGCAAAAAGGAATGAGATAAATGATCAAGGAAAAGAGAAAAGGCACGCGAATGAGATGAATGAGATAAATGAGCAAGGAAATCAGCATGTTGATCATTTGAAGACAATAGGCGAATTCATACATTTGTTTGAAATATAGACTTTTCTGAGTAGGTTTACTAATATTTTCAATTTAATTTATTTTCCCCTTCAAATTGTAAACAGAAAATAGTAATAATTGTTTCAACTCTTGAAATAATATCTGCATAGAAAAGTAGGTAATTTTTGGTGTTAACATAATATAATTTTGCATGGCACAAATGTTTAAACTAATCATTTTTTTAAATGTTGAAACCAAAAAGGAATGAGATAAATGAGCAGGAAAAGAGAAAAAGCCCACGAATGAGATGAATGAGAAAAATAAGCAAGGAAATGAGCATGTTGATCGTTCGAAAACAATACGCGAATTCATAAATTTGTTTGAAACAAAGATTTTTCTGAGTAGGTTTACTAATATTTTCATTTTAATTTATTTTCCCCTTCAAATTGTAAACAAAAATAGTAATAATTGCTTCAACACTTGAAATAATATGTGCATAGAAAATTATGTATTTTTTGGTGTTAACATATTACAATTTTGATTGCCACAAATATTTAAACTAATCATTTTTTGAAAATGTTGAAAGCAAAAATGAATGAGATAAATGAGCAGGAAAAGAGAAAAAGCCCACAAATGAGATGAATGAGAAAAATAAGCAAGGAAATGAGCATGTTGATCGTTCGAAGACAATACGCGAATTCATACATTTGTTTGAAACAGAGAGTTTTCTGAGTAGGTTTACTAATATTTTCAATTTAATTTATTTTCCCCTTCAAATTGTAAACAAAAAATAGTAATAATTGTTTCAACTCTTGAAATAATATGTGCAATGAAAAATAGGTATTTTTTGGAGTTAACATAATATAATTTTGCATGCCACAAATGTTTAAACTAATGATTTTTTTAAATGTTGAAAGCAAAAAAGGAATGAGATAAATGAGCATGGAAAAGAGAAAAAGCCTGCGAATGAGATGAATGAGATAAATGAGCAAGGAAATCAGCATGTTGATCATTCGAAGACAATACGCGAATTCATACGTTTGTTTGAAACGAAGACTTTTCTGAGTAGGTTTACTTCAATTAAATTTATTTTCCCCTTCAAATTGTAAACAACAAATTGTAATAATTGTTTCAACTCTTGAAATAATATGTGCATAGAAAAGTAGGTATTTTTTGGTGTTAACATAATATAATTTTGCATGCCACAAATGTTTAAACTAATGATTTTTTAAAATGTTGAAAGCAAAAAGGATGAGATAAATGAGCAAGGAAAAGAGAAAAAGCCAACGAATGAGATGAATGAGATAAATGAGCATGTTGATCATTCGAAGGCAATACACGAATTCATAAATTTTTTGAAACGAGAGATTTTTTTAAATTTGGTTTACTAATATTTCCAATTTAATTTATTTTCCCCTTCAAATTGTAAATAAAAATAGTAATAATTATTTCAACACTTGAAATAATATGTGCATAGAAAATTAGGTATTTTTTGGTGTTAACATAATATAACTTTGCATGCAACAAATGTTTAAACTAATGATTTTTTAAAATGTTGAAAGCAAAAAGGAATGAGATAAATGAGCAAGGAAAAGAAAAAAACCCGCGAATGAGATGAATGAAATAAATGAGTAAGGAAATCAGCATGTTGATCATTCGAAGACAATACGCGAATTCATACATTTGGTTGAAACGAGAGATTTTTCGAGTAGGTTTACTAATATTTTTAATTTAATTTATTTTACCCTTCAAATTGTAAACAAAAATAGTAATAATTGTTTCAACTCTTGAAATAATATGAGCATAGAAAAGTAGGTATTTTTTGGTGTTAAAATAATATAATTTTGCATGGCACAAATATTTAAACTAATGATTTTTTAAATGTTGAAAGCAAAAAGGAATGAGATAAATGATCAAGGAAAAGAGAAAAGGCACGCGAATGAGATGAATGAGATAAATGAGCAAGGAAATCAGCATGTTGATCATTTGAAGACAATAGGCGAATTCATACATTTGTTTGAAATATAGACTTTTCTGAGTAGGTTTACTAATATTTTCAATTTAATTTATTTTCCCCTTCAAATTGTAAACGAGAAAATAGTAATAATTGTTTCAACTCTTGAAATAATATCTGCATAGAAAAGTAGGTAATTTTTGGTGTTAACATAATATAATTTTGCATGGCACAAATGTTTAAACTAATCATTTTTTTAAATGTTGAAAGCAAAAAGGAATGAGATAAATGAGCAGGAAAAGAGAAAAAGCCCACGAATGAGATGAATGAGAAAAATAAGCAAGGAAATGAGCATGTTGATCATTCGAAGACAATACGCGAATTCATAAATTTGTTTGAAACAAAGATTTTTCTCTCGAGTAGGTTTACTAATATTTTCATTTTAATTTATTTTCCCCTTCAAATTGTAAACAAAAATAGTAATAATTGCTTCAACACTTGAAATAATATGTGCATAGAAAATTATGTATTTTTTGGTGTTAACATATTACAATTTTGATTGCCACAAATATTTAAACTAATCATTTTTTGAAAATGTTGAAAGCAAAAATGAATGAGATAAATGAGCAGGAAAAGAGAAAAAGCCCACAAATGAGATGAATGAGAAAAATAAGCAAGGAAATGAGCATGTTGATCGTTCGAAAACAATACGCGAATTCATAAATTTGTTTGAAACAAAGATTTTTCTCGAGTAGGTTTACTAATATTTTCAATTTAATTTATTTTCCACTTCAAATTGTAAACAAAAAATAGTAATAATTGTTTCAACTCTTGAAATAATATGTGCAATGAAAAATAGGTATTTTTTGGAGTTAACATAATATAATTTTGCATGCCACAAATGTTTAAACTAATGATTTTTTTAAATGTTGAAAGCAAAAAAGGAATGAGATAAATGAGCATGGAAAAGAGAAAAAGCCTGCGAATGAGATGAATGAGATAAATGAGCAAGGAAATCAGCATGTTGATCATTCGAAGACAATACGCGAATTCATACGTTTGTTTGAAACGAAGACTTTTCTCGAGTAGGTTTACTTCAATTAAATTTATTTTCCCCTTCAAATTGTAAACAACAAATTGTAATAATTGTTTCAACTCTTGAAATAATATGTGCATAGAAAAGTAGGTATTTTTTGGTGTTAACATAATATAATTTTGCATGCCACAAATGTTTAAACTAATGATTTTTTAAAATGTTGAAAGCAAAAAGGATGAGATAAATGAGCAAGGAAAAGAGAAAAAGCCAACGAATGAGATGAATGAGATAAATGAGCATGTTGATCATTCGAAGGCAATACACGAATTCATAAATTTTTTGAAACAGAGATTTTTCTGAGCTGGTTTACTAATATTTCCAATTTAATTTATTTTCCCCTTCAAATTGTAAATAAAAATAGTAATAATTATTTCAACACTTGAAATAATATGTGCATAGAAAATTAGGTATTTTTTGGTGTTAACATAATATAACTTTGCATGCAACAAATGTTTAAACTAATGATTTTTTAAAATGTTGAAAGCAAAAAGGAATGAGATAAATGAGCAAGGAAAAGAAAAAAACCCGCGAATGAGATGAATGAAATAAATGAGTAAGGAAATCAGCATGTTGATCATTCGAAGACAATACGCGAATTCATACATTTGGTTGAAACAGAGATTTTTCTGAGTAGGTTTACTAATATTTTTAATTTAATTTATTTTACCCTTCAAATTGTAAACAAAAATAGTAATAATTGTTTCAACTCTTGAAATAATATGAGCATAGAAAAGTAGGTATTTTTTGGTGTTAAAATAATATAATTTTGCATGGCACAAATATTTAAACTAATGATTTTTTAAATGTTGAAAGCAAAAAGGAATGAGATAAATGATCAAGGAAAAGAGAAAAGGCACGCGAATGAGATGAATGAGATAAATGAGCAAGGAAATCAGCATGTTGATCATTTGAAGACAATAGGCGAATTCATACATTTGTTTGAAATATAGACTTTTCTGAGTAGGTTTACTAATATTTTCAATTTAATTTATTTTCCCCTTCAAATTGTAAACAGAAAATAGTAATAATTGTTTCAACTCTTGAAATAATATCTGCATAGAAAAGTAGGTAATTTTTGGTGTTAACATAATATAATTTTGCATGGCACAAATGTTTAAACTAATCATTTTTTTAAATGTTGAAAGCAAAAAGGAATGAGATAAATGAGCAGGAAAAGAGAAAAAGCCCACGAATGAGATGAATGAGAAAAATAAGCAAGGAAATGAGCATGTTGATCATTCGAAGACAATACGCGAATTCATACGTTTGTTTGAAACGAAGACTTTTCTGAGTAGGTTTACTAATATTTTCATTTTAATTTATTTTCCCCTTCAAATTGTAAACAAAAATAGTAATAATTGCTTCAACACTTGAAATAATATGTGCATAGAAAATTATGTATTTTTTGGTGTTAACATATTACAATTTTGATTGCCACAAATATTTAAACTAATCATTTTTTGAAAATGTTGAAAGCAAAAATGAATGAGATAAATGAGCAGGAAAAGAGAAAAAGCCCACAAATGAGATGAATGAGAAAAATGAGCAAGGACTGAGCATGTTGATCATTTGAAGACAATACGGGAATTCATAAATTTGTTTGGAACAAAGATTTTTCTGAGTATGTTTACTAATATTTTCAATTTAATTTATTTTTCCCTTCAAATTGTAAACAAAAAATAGTAAGAATTGTTTCAACTCTTGAAATAATATGTGCATGGAAAAATAGGTATTTTTGGAGTTAACATAATATAATTTTGCATGCCACAAATGTTTAAACTAATGATTTTTTTAAATGTTGAAAGCAAAAAAGGAATGAGATAAATGAGCATGGAAAAGAGAAAAAGCCTGCGAATGAGATGAATGAGATAAATGAGCAAGGAAATCAGCATGTTGATCATTCGAAGACAATACGCGAATTCATACGTTTGTTTGAAACGAAGACTTTTCTGAGTAGGTTTACTTCAATTAAATTTATTTTCCCCTTCAAATTGTAAACAAAAAATTGTAATAATTGTTTCAACTCTTGAAATAATATGTGCATAGAAAAGTAGGTATTTTTTGGTGTTAACATAATATAATTTTGCATGCCACAAATGTTTAAACTAATGATTTGTTTAAATGTTGAAAGCAAAAAGGATGAGATAAATGAGCAAGGAAAAGAGAAAAAGCCAACGAATGAGATGAATGAGATAAATGGGCATGTTGATCATTCGAAGGCAATACACGAATTCATAAATTTTTTGAAACAGAGATTTTTCTGAGCTGGTTTACTAATATTTCCAATTTAATTTATTTTCCCCTTCAAATTGTAAATAAAAATAGTAATAATTATTTCAACACTTGAAATAATATGTGCATAGAAAATTAGGTATTTTTTGGTGTTAACATTGAAACGACCCGAATTTCCGCAAACGGAAACCCGACTCTCTGCACCTCCGTGATAGTCCCAGGAAGAGGCTATCACGTGCAATCCCTGTCTCAAGTGGTACAAATCCATACAACACGGGAATAAAAGAAGAATTACATAATATTATTATTACAACATCAGAGTACAACTCTTCGGCACAAGCCGGGTACAAGTCCAACAGGACTGAATCAAGAAAGGTAAAACACCTACGCAGCGGATCTACATAAGCGAAGCGTCTCCAGCTCCACAGGCAAACTCGAGCATAGGACCAGCTCCAGTCTTCACATCTTCGTCACAGAAGTTGTAGTCGTAGACGGTCACCGAGTCTGAAATGCTAGCATCTACCCGATAAGCGGGTAGGTCATGTCAGCTTCCCAACAAAGAGCAAAAGCGGTGGTTGAATTCTAGTATGCATGGATAAAACCTATATTGGGCTGTAGAAAGTTATGCATGCAGCAAGGCGGTAGCAACAATCAAGGTATGCAGAATATGCAGCGAGGTCACACCTCCGGGAGGTCCACACCCTCGAGGTCCACACCTCTGAGGTCCACACCTCCGGGGTCCGCACCCCTCAACAAGGATGTCCACACCAAAGCACTGAATCACAACCACGATCCAGCTCCCAACTCTCATCAGCGATGTGGGGCCCATGTGCTCCTATCCCCACATCTCAACGGCCTCAGGCCGGGCTCACTCACTCGGGGGAGAGAAGAAGCACAAGAAAAGAGTCTAGCCAGGTGAGAGATCGGAGGACCGTCCATTACCGGTGGACACGGACTATAGCTATAGGTTTAAACACTCGCGGAGGTTGTACAACCGTACCCGCCCGAGTAGAGCCGGAAACGGTGGCCGCCGTCCCAAACCCTACCATACGGCCGGAGTCCAAGTAAGTGGATAGTACCCTCCCTGCGTCTCCCGAGTCCGGCGCAGCCCCCCGCCGTAGAGCTCATAGCGCCGGCCGAGAGGTCCCTCGAAGCCGTGGAACCCTTCCCCGGCCTCGCCGGGGCGAAGTCTTCTAAGGAGGAAAGCCGTCTCCCGACACGATCACACCGATCCGCCTACAGGAGGGATGCTATCCACTACGAGTCTCACCCCGCACCCCCGCCCAATACAAGGCGGCCGGTTTGTACGGTAAAAGTCCACTGAGGCAAGGTCAACTGACGATCGGTCCTTAAGGGCCGAGAGCAAGCACTCACCATCTCCATCCCGTCCGACACGCCGCTCGGGCGAGAGGCCAGATCGCATCTCCCCGAGGTAGGCGTTCACAAGTAACCAAACGGCTCGCTCCCGCCAGTAACACATCAAGGAAAACACACCCGGAACTCACGCTAGAACACACCGAGATCTCCCACATCTCGATCCGAACCCCAGAGAACCATCCATAATCAAGCAACAAAAGTATGGATAGTTGGTATATGGGACTAGCTAGGGGTCTGTAGCTAGCCCCGAGGTAGGTAGAGCAAGGAATCAGGATAAATCAAATAACAAGGCAAGGCTAATCAAATGGCTATGCAATCCATCGAATCAAGTAACATAAATATAGCACTAGCAACTAATAGCATGCATGGGTTCTACATGGTTGGGAGTGACATGACACACCGCGCGGTAGTCGTCGTAGAGTAGTAGAGGTTGAGCATCCTCTCGGGCAAAGTCGGGGTAGTCGCGTCTCCTCAGACGTCGCAGCTCGGGTCTTCAACAAGAACACAAGCCTACACGAGATGCGACGTGGAAATAAATAACGAGCATTCATCTAATGCAAAAACATCAATAAGAACCAATTTAGAAGACCCAAATAAACTCCAGAGTAAATGCAAGCAACATTGGTTTAATTAATGAATATAAAGCAATTGGTTTTAAAACAAAAGTAGTTTAAGCAACTAGTTTTATATACTAGTAAACAGGGTAGGATCAAGAGTTAGTTCAAAGTTAGCTTACGGGTCTTACGGCTAAGATCTTAGGTAATCAAGCCTGCAAGCAGGAAAGCGGAGAGGCTGAGATCAAGTACTTGCTAGATTTTAGCTCTTGGATGGTCAAAGCGGTAGTGCGAAGGGTGATGAAAGCAGAGCGAAGCAAAGATAACTAGAAAAGGCATTATCATGCCAAGATATGCGGCGACAGCTCAGAGGGGATGAAAGGATCATCTTGTGACTGACATCGGGTGGCGATGAGGTAAAGTGTGTTTAAGAGCGCTACGAGGCATGTACTGATGATGCGGCAACGTCCATGGCAAGGCAGCTAGGTTGCGGCTCGGGGTTGCCGAGCGTGAAGCAGAGGCCTCTGCTCACGACACGGCCGTCCATCACGTGCGACATCCTGGTTTCAAGCACATGGCACGGTACACGCTTCACAGCACGAAGCAAAGTAGAGCGAGAGCAGATATGCGCGAAGCAGCAAAGAGGGAAGGCAAAGGTGTTGAGAAGGTCGACGATGAGATAATGGGGTAGTCCTCGAAACTATGCCAAGTACACGACGCGAAGGCGACGAAAAGGGCAAGGAAAAGATCCGCGGCTCCGGCGAGGCACCCGCAAGGTCACGCTCATGTCACGAAGGCCGGATAGGCAGGCGACAGCAACGCAAGCGCGACATGATTACAAGGGTCATGCGGCTCGAAGGCTGAACAAGGGTCGGTGCAAGAAAGAGGAAGAAACGTGTGCTGCACTCATTTGTGCAAAACATCGAACGCGTGGAGGGCACATGCATATCATCGAACACTTAGAGGGCGAGATGGGTGCTTGGAAGGGTGGCTCACCGAGATCTCGAAGCCGGGTGTTCGGGCATAACAAAGAACGGGTGATGGGCATTGAACGAAGGGAGCGGTGGCTTGGTCTGGATGTAGACGTTCCCGACGGCGGCAACGACACGGGTCGGGGGTGACGGCGTTCCTGGCGAGAGCGGCATCCGGCTCCCTTCAATCTTCTCCCTAGGTGTTGACGGTCCACGGTGGCGTGGCTTGCTGTGGCCATCCAGGCAATTCGACGACAAGTGCGACATGGAAGAAGGTCGCAGCTTGGCTGACACAAAGTGTTGAGCACCTGGTGTGCGTGGCCTTGGTCGGGGATAGAAGGCCGCAAGGCGGAAGGTGGGCGGCGCGGCCTAGGTTGGACCCTGCAAGGAACGTACACGGCACGAAGGCCGGCTCCAGGAACAGAAGAAGGGCGGTGACAGCATCATTCCGCGGTACGGGCATTTCATCAAACAGGGTTGTGGGCGGGTCGGGCTCGCGGATTTGGACATGCCAACAACGGTCTTAGGTAAACCCGGGATACACGGGGAGTAAGCACGGCTCGAAGGCCGGCGGCACGAGCGGACAAGATAGTGTAATAGGTGGGTCTTTGATTTGTTCCGGTATTTCAACGAACGGTTGGTATGCAAGGGCGAGGCTTGGATGTGTGCTCACCGTGGGGCATGTCAAAGGTGCGACGGTGCAGGGAGAGGTCGTTGCCGTGGTGAGGTGACGCGGGCAGGCTCGGCGTCGTGGTTCCGCTCACGGTCGCCGGCGGCGGCATCACACAAACAAGCAACGCATCAGCTATGTCCAAGGGAAGGTTGGGTAACCTCAAGTGAAAGGGAGCAAGAGCGACGGGTGCTTGCAGCCTACCTAGGGGCTTGACGGGCTGGCTCAGCCATTCTCTCGAACAGGTTGCAGGCAAAGCCAAAGAAGACTAGAGCTCGCGTTCCCATGCCCAGCAGCGGTGGGTGTAGGGCGGCACCGGTGTGGAAGGGGTAGCCGTCCGGTCTTCGCTTGGTGTAGGCGCACGAAGCTTCGGTCGGCGCGGCCGCCGAACATGGCGACGTCGTGTCGAAGGTGTACATGGCCCCTTCGGCGGGCTGTTCCCGGCGGCTCGTGGTGAGGTTGAAGTCGCGATGATGGAGTTCTTGGCGTGAAACGGCTCTCGGTTGGCATGGCACCTTGCGGGCTTGGCATCGGCGCGGGCGGCGCGCGGCGGCGAGGGTGCGATGCCCCCGACGTGGCGAGGGTGGTGATGGCATGGCGCTCACGACTGGTGCGGTGTCGATGTCCACGGCGACGGCATCAAAAGGTAGCGTGGACGACCTCATCTTCTTGGCGGCTCGCAGTGCTCTAGGCGCGGCACGGCGTCCTCGATTCCTCTCGTGGCGTCGGCGTCCTCCTTCCTATGCTTGTGCCGACGCAGAGGCTGCAAGATGGCGAAGGCTCGACGCGCTCCAGAGCTGTTCGGCGCGAGGATGGTGGTGCCCCAGAGCTCCGCAGTGACCTCCTCGAGCGCGTCGTGGCGCTCGGCTTCAACGGCGTTGGCGGCCTCCTCGACATCGTCCTCAGCGCAACGGCGCCCGGCGTCCTTGCCGGCGCGGTGGCGCTCCACGCGACACGACACCGGCGGCTCGGCGTGGTGGCGCTTGGCTCCAGCTCCTCTCCACGGGCGCCCCTCGCTTCTACCCCTCTTGAGCGATGGTGCACAGGAAGGGGAAAGATTCCCAGGCGGCGGCGGACTTAGGAGCAGGTGGCTGCGGATGGATTTTATAGGTGGAGGCTAGGGTTTTGGGCGAGCACGGGCGGCTAAGATGCTACACGGGGCGCGTGGCTCCCATCTGCGGATGCCAGCGCAGCAGGGGCGGCGCCATGGGCAAGGCCAGGGGCGCGGTGCGCCGCGGCCCCTGCCGCCATCCCGCGACGTCAGCAGGAGGAAGGGGAAAGGGGAATAGTTTCCCCCTGGCTGACACACGGGCCCCAGGTGGCGGTGAGGGTTAGGAGAGGGAGAAGATTGGTGGGGCCGGGTCGTGACGCGGCCGGGAGCGGGCCACGCGGTTCAGGGTGAAGCCTGATGGCTTGGAGTTGGGTTGAGGGGTTTCAGGCGGACTTCAAAGGCAGAGAAAGGGCCCGTTAGTAGTTAGAGTTTAACGGGGTTTTAGAATTTAGGTTTTGAAATAAGTTTAAACCTTAGGTTGAATTTGATTAATTTCGAATTCAAACCTCACACAATTAAACTCCAAATAAAATCCAATAACTCCAACTCACATTTACACTGTAATTTGAAAATAATTTTTATATGGTTTTATTTAATTTGGAATTTGAGTTGAGAGCTAGCAATGTGGGATAAAATTTGGTAGCACGCGAGTTCAAACAAAAAGTTTTAAATTTTTGCGAAAATTCACACATGGTAAGTCATTCAAATTTCTGGTATGTTACATTCTACCCCCCTCACGAGAATCTCGTCCTCGAGATTTAATCTCAAACCCGGTGTGGTGAGGGCCTTCACTTTGGTATGCCTTCTGTTTCCTCTTTATGTTCAGCTTCCCAATGTTGATGACTTGACACGTGTTTATTCCAAGGTTCCACGGGTACTTAGTCTCATCATATCTGGTTTCCCGACGGGGCCTCCAATGTCGAGTGGTATTATATGTCCTCTGTCGATAGCTTCCATAAGGCTCTCGGAATATCATCCACATATATCCCAAGATTATTCTCTGGTTCAAATACATGAGAAATTCCAACTACGGCCTAGATTCCCCTCATCTTAGTCCTTCTCATCCAGCCGTTTCACATAGGTTTAGTAGAATGTGACATTCTCATATTATTCCAATCCTCGCATTTGAGGTCTCATCCTTCGTATCAGTTAACTTATTCCGAAATCATTGCCTACGAGATTGATCATACTCTCACGACATCCGTCAAGTACCTTATATCCAAATAGGCATGATTCTCCCACTTCCTTCCATATGAGGGAGTCGTACATTCTCTCGGTTTTCCTAGTTGATCCAATGAATCTTCTTGGAGCCATATCCATCTGGGATTGTTGAAGATGTATAATGTCATCTCTTGATCCATGGGTAGATACCCTGGTTTTCCAAAGTATTTGTGTAGTCACACCTCTTAAGGTGTGTACTCTCGGCAACTAGCTGAACCTGAGTGAACAAGGCTTCCTTCCTACTTCCTTCTTCTGAGGGTCCAACAATCCTCACCATCTTCGTATAACACTCATGTTGTAATCCATTTGTTGGCTTAGCACACCCTCGTTAGGGTGTTGGTGATATCTTGACATGTCCGATTAACTTCTGGTCATGAACAATATGAATGGCTACTTCCCATTCATGATAGTCCATGTTAAAAGGGGTCATCTGCATCATCCTCGACTATGTGAGTGATTCTATCCATCTGAATCTCACATTAGCCCTTTTGATTCCAACTTTTTCAGATGGACCTTCTCGCCGG
Organism: Cenchrus americanus; assembly: GCA_947561735.1. NCBI lineage: Eukaryota > Viridiplantae > Streptophyta > Magnoliopsida > Poales > Poaceae > Cenchrus > Cenchrus americanus. The sequence goes on from OX387244.1 coordinate 156,743,169, forward strand.
AGTCACATCTATTTTACCGATGCATGTTTAACAAACTCAGGATACACAGTTGATGTTAACTTTTAGGGATACCAGCAAAACTTAATTGATTCCTCATAGAGTCCGTAGGTATTGTATCTTGGAGGAACGATCGATTCGCTTGTGAATCCTTAATGTAGACCATGATCCTTTACCATTCCTTTGACCTACTCCTCATGATGGTATCCTCACCTTTAGGTATCCTGGAAATATTCATAGTTTCATGGCTTTCCATGCTTATTCAACAATTCCAAATAATGTCACCCGTTTAGGTGAGCAGTTTTCCTCACTTTTGCTCACAACCTCTTATGACCTATTTTCCAATAGGGTGGTAGGTTCCAATTTGCGAGGTCGAACGAATAACTTACATCCAGTAGTTGTCGGAGTTATTCTCTTTTCCATTAGTTCAATATACAGTGTCCAGTAGAGCTTCTTTATTAATTACTTATTCCAAAAGTGGGGTCGACTGAACTCCATATCTTATTCCAAAAGTCGACCTCGTGATTCCTTTACATACTCTCCGGGCATCCTATTCCAGAAGCACAACTTGTGGTGCACAGTTGTTTAAAGCTTACACAATAATTTCCAAAACAACTACTTAGGGGTGTAGGGGGGATTACTCCAATAAAAATGACTCTAGGATGATTGCTCGTGTAGTGCAAACCTTATATCCTTTGAGTTTAGTCATCCGAATCAAATCCAAAACCTCAACAATACCTTCCACGTCGAGGTACTGTCCACTTAGGGATGATCCCTTATGCATGGATTCATTACTTCCGAATACATGGTCAGGGGTGCAAATCCGTGAAACAGGCGTGGTTGTCAGTCCGTAGAGAGTTCGGTGTTCTTATATCCCATCCCTCGTTATCCTGGGTTGTCTTCTGATATGTTAGTTGCTCTCATCAATGGATCCATTACCAAGATATGAGGTTACCATGTTCTTTTGAGTCTCCACACGGGTCTATTCGCGGTTAGGCGGAGAACCTTATAGGCAAACTCTGTATCCCATCAGCAAATTCCAAAGACGGACGTTCATAATGTACCTTACGGAAGCTAAAGTACTCCAATAAAATTTCTCGTATTGATTGTTGTTCCATATGGAGTACTTCATCTTTACCCGATAATTGAGTTCCGATTGAAATTATCCAAAATGCATCGCTGACATCTTAGGGTACTCAATTGATCTTAACCAATATATGCTTCCATAGAGGTACATGCACTTTCGAGCTTCGAAAGTTACGAATTCTTGAGGTACTCATTTTCTGGTTTACGAGCTTGAGTCCAATGTTCCTAGGATATCTCATCCAAAGTATTGGTCTGCTTGGCCGAGGTTGCAAGAAATCCCTCATGTCTTCTGAAGTTTGACCTTGTTAAGTTGGCTTGAGCACATCGGTCTTCGCTCTGTTAGCTTGATCTTGCAGGATGGGGAGCTATGGTCTCTAAAGGAGCCATCTAAAGATCTAGCAAGCTTAAGCACTCAATACAATTTCACACAAACATGAAGAGGCATAACAACAATAAGACCAAAAAGATCCAATCACTCAAGCAATTCACCAAAACAAATGTGTTCCTCGAGTCTGACTCCTAAGACCTTCGAGGTTACACCAACGTAAGCATACTAGTATCGTGGGCACTTGAGGGATTTTTCCTAATGTTAGTTATACAGCACTTGAAAGAACGCATGCCATCTGGTGTTTCGGCACTAATCTTTCCGAAGTAAGTTGGTGGAACTCTTCTTCATGCTGGCTCTCATGGCCTGGTCCTTGGGAGAAAAGGGGGGTACTCTATATTTATTGTTGTATCCATGCCCCTTGTTCCTCATTCATTCATCTTATTCCAGTCGTCGACCCTGGCAGAGCGTCCAAGTTTCATATTGCCTACCGAAGGGAAAGTCCACAGGGTCAATTATCCAGCTATTACTCTGAGTATGTGTGATGCTTGCTTGTAAGTGGTGCTCTCTTGACTGTTCAATCCATTGGTCGCCTCACGTAGCTACAACTCATTTTGATATCCTAATCCTTCGTGACTCGGCTATCCGTATAGCTTCGAGCCTTTGGGTCTTCATCCGATTGCTGAGCTACAGGCATATCCGGAATCTTCGACTCCTGCATCCAAGCTTATGTGTGCTAGTTCCATATAGTGCATCCAATTTATGTATGTTGGCACACTAAAATTTAAAGTCTTAACTCCTCATTGTCCTCGGAGTTGGGCATCTTGGGTTATCCAAGCTCTGTTCCGAGCAAAAGGTGGAAGGGTGCAGCTTGTCTGTTGTAGATTCGTCTGTATGCAGACTTCATGTATCACGGGGCAATCTAATCATTCCCCGGTGGATTTAGTTCCAAAGTAGAGACAACCATGTTGACATAACATGACACTGAGGTGTCAGCAGGGAGTCCTGTAGTTTCAGCTTCATCTCGTTCCCGTACTCCATCTTCATAGTTGTCACTGTTGTAGTTGTCTTTCCCTTGTATCAGACGCCGTTCCTCAGAGTGGCAAGCATGTGACATCAGTTGTTCTCCTTAGGCCACCAATCGTGTAGGGGGGGGGGGTTGTTAGTGAGTCAGTTAGTGAGAATTCAAGGAGGTAATAGCAGATTCCAAGGGGTTTATATAGAAATCAAGAAGAATATACTCAAACAAGAATGTTTAGGCTATCCTAAACTATCGACCATTGCTAGGGCTCGTCCTACGGTCAAGTACGGCTCTGATACCACCTGAAACGACCCGAATTTCCGCGAACGGAAACCCGACTCTCTGCACCTCCGTGATAGTCCCAGGAAGAGGCTATCACGTGCAATCCCTGTCTCAAGTGGTACAAATCCATACAACACGGGAATAAAAGAAGAATTACATAATATTATTATTACAACATCAGAGTACAACTCTTCGGCACAAGCCGGGTACAAGTCCAACGGGATGAATCAAGAAAGGTAAAACACCTACGCGGCGGATCTACATAAGCGAAGCGTCTCCGGCTCCACGGGGCAAACTCGAGCATAGGACCGGCTCCAGTCTTCACATCTTCGTCACGAAGTTGTAGTCGTAGACGGTCACCGAGTCTGAAATGCCAGCATCTACCCGATAAGCGGGTAGGTCATGTCAGCTTCCCAACAAAGAGCAAAAGCGGTGGTTGAATTCTAGTATGCATGGATAAAACCTATATTGGGCTGTAGAAAGTTATGCATGCAGCAAGGCGGTAGCAACAATCAAGGTATGCAGAATATGCAGCGAGGTCACACCTCCGGGAGGTCCACACCCTCGAGGTCCACACCTCTGAGGTCCACACCTCCGGGGTCCGCACCCCTCAACAAGGATGTCCACACCAAAGCACTGAATCACAACCACGATCCAGCTCCCAACTCTCATCTGCGATGTGGGGCCCACGTGCTCCTATCCCCACATCTCAACGGCCTCAGGCCGGGCTCACTCACTCGGGGGAGAGAAGAAGCACAAGAAAAGAGTCTAGCCAGGTGAGAGATCAGAGGACTGTCCATTACCAGTGGACACGGACTATAGCTATAGGTTTAAACACTGCGGGAGGTTGTACAACCGTACCCGCCCGAGTAGAGCCGGGAAACGGTGGCCGCCGTCCCAAACCCTACCATACGGCCGGAGTCCAAGTAAGTGGATAGTACCCTCCTACGTCTCCGAGTCCGGCGCGGCCCCCCGCCGTAGAGCTCATGCGCCGGCCGAGAGGTCCCTCGAAGGCCGTGGAACCCTTCCCCCGGCCTCGCCGGGCGAAGTCTTCTAAGGAGGAAAGCCGTCTCCCGACACGATCACACCGATCCGCCTACGGGAGGGATGCTATCCACTACGAGTCTCACCCCGCACCCCCCGCCCAATACAAGGCGGCCGGTTTGTACGGTAAAAGTCCACCGAGGCAAGGTCAGGCGACGATCGGTCCTTAAGGGCCGAGAGCAAGCACTCACCATCTCCATCCCGTCCGACACGCCGCTCGGGCGAGAGGCCGATCGCATCTCCCCGAGGTAGGCGTTCACAAGTAACCAAACGGCTCGCTCCCGCCGTAACACATCAAGGAAGAACACACCCGAACTCACGCTAGAACACACCGAGATCTCCCACATCTCGGTCAAACCCCAGAGAACCATCCATAATCAAGCAACAAAAGTATGGATAGTTGGTATATGGGACTAGCTAGGGGTCTGTAGCTAGCCCCGAGGTAGGTAGAGCAAGGAATCAGGATAAATCAAATAACAAGGCAAGGCTAATCAAATGGCTATGCAATCCATCGAATCAAGTAACATAAATATAGCACTAGCAACTAATAGCATGCATGGGTTCTACATGGTTGGGAGTGACATGACACCTGCGCGGTAGTCGTTGTAGAGTAGTAGAGGTTGAGCATCCTCTCGGGCAAAGTCGGGGTAGTCGCGTCTCCTCAGACGTCGCAGCTCGGGTCTTCAACAAGAACACAAGCCTACACGAGATGCGACGTGGAAATAAATAACGAGCATTCATCTAATGCAAAAACATCAATAAGAACCAATTTAGAAGACCCAAATAAACTCCAGAGTAAATGCAAGCAACACTGGTTTAATTAATGAATATAAAGCAATTGGTTTTAAAACAAAAGTAGTTTAAGCAACTAGTTTTATATACTAGTAAACAGGGTAGGATCAAGAGTTAGTTCAAAGTTAGCTTACGGGTCTTACGGCTAAGATCTTAGGTAATCAAGCCTGCAAGCAGGAAAGCGGAGAGGCTGAGATCAAGTACTTGCTAGATTTTAGCTCTTGGATGGTCAAAGCGGTAGTGCGAAGGGTGATGAAAGCGAGAGCGAAGCAAAGATAACTAGAAAAGGCATTATCATGCCAAGATATGCGGCGACAGCTCAGAGGGGATGAAAGGATCATCTTGTGACTGACATCGGGTGGCGATGAGGTAAAGTGTGTTTAAGAGCGCTACGAGGCATGTACTGATGATGCGGCAACGTCCATGGCAAGGCAGCTAGGTTGCGGCTCGGGGTTGCCGAGCGTGAAGCAGAGGCCTCTGCTCACGACACGGCCGTCCATCACGTGCGACATCCTGGTTTCAAGCACATGGCACGGTACATGCTTCATAGCACGAAGCAAAGTAGAGCGAGAGCAGATATGCGCGAAGCAGCAAAGAGGGAAGGCAAAGGTGTTGAGAAGGTCGACGATGAGATAATGGGGTAGTCCTCGAAACTATGCCAAGTACACGACGCGAAGGCGACGAAAAGGGCAAGGAAAAGATCCGCGGCTCCGGCGAGGCACCCGCAAGGTCACGCTCATGTCACGAAGGCCGGATAGGCGGGCGACGAAGAACGCAAGCGCGACATGATTACAAGGGTCATGCGGCTCGAAGGCTGAACAAGGGTCGGTGCAAGAAAGAGGAAGAAACGTGTGCTGCACTCATTTGTGCAAAACATCGAACGCGTGGAGGGCACATGCATATCATCGAACACTTAGAGGGCGAGATGGGTGCTTGGAAGGGTGGCTCACCGAGATCTCGAAGCTGGTGTTCGGGCATAACAAAGAACGGGTGATGGGCATTGAACAGAAGGGAGCGGTGGCTTGGTCTGGATGTAGACGTTCCCGACGGCGGCAACGACACGGGTCGGGGGTGACGGCGTTCCTGGCGAGAGCGGCATCCGGCTCCCTTCAATCTTCTCCCTAGCTGTTGACGGTCCACGGTGGCGTGGCTTGCTGTGGCCATCCAGGCAATTCGACGACAAGTGCGACATGGAAGAAGGTCGCAGCTTGGCTGACACAAAGTGTCGAGCACCTGGTGTGCGTGGCCTTGGTCGGGGATAGAAGGCCGCAACTGGAAGGTGGGCAGCGCAGCTAGGTTGGACCCTGCAAGGAACGTACACGGCACGAAGGCCGGCTCCAGGAACAGAAGAAGGGCGGTGACAGCATCATTCCGCGGTACAGGCATTTCATCAAACAGGTTGTGGGCAGGTCCGGGCTCGCGGATTTGGACATGCCAACAACGGTCTTAGGTAAACCCAGGATACACAGGAGTAAGCACGGCTCGAAGGCCGGCGGCACAGGCAGACAAGATAGTGTAATAGGTGGGTCTTTGATTTGTTCCAGCATTTCAACGAACAGTTGGTATGCAAGGGCGAGGCTTGGATGTGTGCTCACCGTGGGGCATGTCAAAGGTGCGACGGTGCAGGGAGAGGTCGTTGCCGTGGTGAGGTGACGCGGGCAGGCTCGGCGTCGTGGTTCCGCTCACGGTCGCCGGCGGCGGCATCACACAAACAAGCAACGCATCAGCTATGTCCAAGGGAAGGTTGGGTAACCTCAAGTGAAAGGGAGCAAGAGCGACGGGTGCTTGCAGCCTACCTAGGGGCTTGACGGGCTGGCTCAGCCATTCTCTCGAACAGGTTGCAGGCAAAGCCAAAGAAGACTAGAGCTCGCGTTCCCATGCCCAGCAGCGGTGGGTGTAGGGCGGCACCGGTGTGGAAGGGGTAGCCGTCCGGTCTTCGCTTGGTGTAGCTGCACAGAAGCTCTGGTCGGCGCGGCCGCCGAACATGGCGACGTCGTGTCGAAGGTGTACATGGCCCCTTCGGCGGGCTGTTCCAGCAGCTCGTGGTGAGGTTGAAGTCGCGATGATGGAGTTCTTGGCGTGAAACAGCTCCTGGTTGGCATGGCACCTTGCGGGCTTGGCATCGGCTGCAGGCCGGCGCGCGGCGGCGAGGGTGCGATGCCCCCGACGTGGCGAGGGTGGTGATGGCATGGCGCTCACGACTGGTGCGGTGTCGATGTCCACGGCGACGGCATCAAAAGGTAGCGTGGACGACCTCATCTTCTTGGCGGCTCGCAGTGCTCTAGGCGCGGCACCGGCGTCCTCGATTCCTCTCGTGGCGTCGGCGTCCTCCTTCCTATGCTTGTGCCGACGCAGAGGCTGCAAGATGGCGAAGGCTCGACGCGCTCCAGAGCTGTTCGGCGCGAGGACGGTGGTGCCCCGAGCCCGCGGTGACCTCCTCGAGCGCGTCGTGGCGCTCGGCTTCAACGGCGTTGGCGGCCTCCTCGACATCGTCCTCGGCGCAACGGCGCCGGCGTCCTTGCCGGCGCGGTGGCGCTCCACGCGACACGACACGGCGGCTCGGCGTGGTGGCGCTTGGCTCCAGCTCCTCTCCACGGGCGCCCTCGCTTCTACCCCTCTTGAGCGATGGTGCACGGGGAAGGGGAAAGATTCCCGGTGCGGCGGCGGACTTAGGAGCAGGTGGCTGCGGATGGATTTTATAGGTGGAGGCTAGGGTTTTGGGCGAGCACGGGCGGCTAAGATGCTACACGGGGCGCGTGGCTCCCATCTGCGGACGCCAGCGCAGCAGGGGCGGCGCCATGGGCAAGGCCAGGGGCGCGGTGCGCCGCGGCCCCTGTCGCCATCCCGCGACGTCAGCAGGAGAAAGGGGAAAGGGGAATAGTTTCCCCCTGGCTGACACGCGGGCCCCAGGTGGCGGTGAGGGTTAGGAGAGGGAGAAGATTGGTGGGCTGGGCTGTGAAGCAGGCCGAACTGGGCCACGCGGTTCAGGGTGAAGCCTGATGGCTTGGAGTTGGGTTGAGGGGTTTCAGGCAGACTTCAAAGGCAGAGAAAGGGCCCAGTTAGTAGTTAGAGTTTAACAGGGTTTTAGAATTTAGGTTTTGAAATAAGTTTAAACCTTAGGTTGAATTTGATTACTTTCGAATTCAAACCTCACACAATTAAACTCCAAATAAAATCCAATAACTCCAACTCACATTTACACTGTAATTTGAAAATAATTTTTATATGGTTTTATTTAATTTGGAATTTGAGTTGAGAGCTAGCAATGTGGGATAAAATTTGGTAGCACGCGAGTTCAAACAAAAAGTTTTAAATTTTTGCGAAAATTCACACATGGTAAGTCATTCAAATTTCTGGTATGTTACAAACATAATATAATTTTGCATGCAACAAATGTTTAAACTAATGATTTTTTAAAATGTTGAAAGCAAAAAGGAATGAGATAAATGAGCAAGGAAAAGAAAAAAACCCGCGAATGAGATGAATGAAATAAATGAGTAAGGAAATCAGCATGTTGATCATTCGAAGACAATACGCGAATTCATACATTTGGTTGAAACAGAGATTTTTCTGAGTAGGTTTACTAATATTTTTAATTTAATTTATTTTACCCTTCAAATTGTCAACAAAAAATAGTAATAATTGTTTCAACTCTTGAAATAATATGAGCATAGAAAAGTAGGTATTTTTTGGTGTTAAAATAATATAATTTTGCATGGCACAAATATTTAAACTAATGATTTTTTAAATGTTGAAAGCAAAAAGGAATGAGATAAATGATCAAGGAAAAGAGAAAAGGCACGCGAATGAGATGAATGAGATAAATGAGCAAGGAAATCAGCATGTTGATCATTTGAAGACAATAGGCGAATTCATACATTTGTTTGAGATATAGACTTTTCGAGTAGGTTTACTAATATTTTCAATTTAATTTATTTTCCCCTTCAAATTGTAAACGAGAAAATAGTAATAATTGTTTCAACTCTTGAAATAATATCTCGCATAGAAAAGTAGGTAATTTTTGGTGTTAACATAATATAATTTTGCATGGCACAAATGTTTAAACTAATCATTTTTTTAAATGTTGAAACCAAAAAGGAATGAGATAAATGAGCAGGAAAAGAGAAAAAGCCCACGAATGAGATGAATGAGATAAATGAGCATGTTGATCATTCGAAGACAATACGTGAATTCATAAATTTTTTGAAACAGAGATTTTTCTGAGTAGGTTTACTAATATTTTCAATTTAATTTATTTTCTCCTTCAAATTGTAAACAAAAACTAGTAATAATTGTTTCAACACTTGAAATAATATGTGCTTAGAAAATTAGGTATTTTTTGTGTTAACATAATATAATTGTGCATGCCACAAATATTTAAACTAATGATTTTTTAAATGTTGAAAGCAAAAATGAATGAGATAAATGATCAAGGAAAAGAGAAAAAGCACGCGAATGAGATGAATGAGATAAATGAGCAAGGAAATCAGCATGTTGATCATTAGAAGACAATACGCGAATTCATACATTTGTTTGAAACAGAGACTTTTCTGAGTAGGTTTACTAATATTTTTAATTTAATTTATTTTCCCCTTCAAGTTGTAAACAAATATAGTAATAATTGTTTCAACTCTTGAAATAATATCTGCATAGAAAAGTAGGTATTTTTTGTGTTAACATAATATAATTTTGCGTGGCACAAATGTTTAAATTAATGGTTTTTTTAAATGTTGAAAGCAAAAAGGAATGAGATAAATGAGCAGGAAAAGAGAAAACCCACGAATGAGATAAATGAGTAAGGAAATGAGCATGTCGATCATTCAAAAACAATATGTGAATTCATAAATTTGTTCGAAACATAGATTTTTCTGAGTAGGTTTACTAATACTTTCAATTTAATTTATTTTCCCCTTCAAATTGTAAAAAAAAAGTGGTAATAATTGTTTCAACTCTTGAAATAATATGTGCATAAAAAAATAGGTATTTTTTGGTGTTAACATAATATAATTTTGCATGGCACAATTATTTAAAATAATGATTTTTAAAATGTTGAAAGCAAAAATGAATGAGATAAATGAGCAACGGAAAGAGAAAAAGTCCGCGAATGAGATAAATGAGCAAGGAAATGAGCATGTTGATCATTCGAAGACAATAAGCGAATTCATAAATTTGTTTGAAACTAAGATTTTTCTGAGTAGGTTTACTGATATTTTCTAATTTATTTTCCCCTTCAATCTGTAAAAAAAATAGTAATAATTATTTCAACTCTTGAAATAATATGTGCATAGAATAGTAGATATTTTTTGGTGCTAACAAAATATAATTTTGCATCACACACATATGTTAACTAATGATTTTTTAAATGTTGAAAGCAAAAAGAAATGAGATAAAATGAGCAAGGAAAATAAAAATATTACTTTCTCGCGCAAAATTGCCCTTTAGTCCGGGGTGGTGTTACCACCCGAGACAAAAGGACCCCCTTTAGTCCCGGGTGGTAAGGCGAAAATTCGCCTTTAGAGCATCCCGCGCGAAATACCCCTTTTGTCACGGTCGTGAGGCCACCCGTGACAAAAGGGGGGGCCTTTAGTCTTGGGTCATAATACGGCCTGAAACTAAAGGGCCTTTTGTCACGGTTGTGAATACGACCCATGACAAAAGGTCGGGGGTTCTATATAAGCCCCGTCACCTTCCAAATCGACACTTAGCCGTTTTCCCCCAAATCGCCGCCTCACCTCTCTTCCTCCGTCGTTGTTGCCGCCACCTCTCCTTGCCGCGCCCGTCCCCGACGAGAGGCTCTTCTCCGACACGCCGCCCTTCTCCGACGCACCGCTCCTCCCCGACGTGCCGCTTCTCCCCCGACACGCGCACATCGCCGTCTCCCCGCCGTCGGCGAGCTCGGCCGCCGCGCCGACGTCCGCCCCTCCCCCGCGCACATCTCCCCGCGCGGCGCATCTCCCCCCCCTCCCCGACACGGCGCCTCTCCCCGACTCGCCGCCCCCGCCACCCCCCCCCCCCACCCTCCTCGGCAACGCCCGAGCTCCATTCCCGCAACCGTATGCCGTGCCGCGCATGCGACGCCGCCATTTGTCGGCCCTCCGTGCGGCCGCCCGCGTGCGTGTGCCACGATGGCCGACCGGGCCGCGCTAGGGTTTGGCCTTGCTAACGTCAACCCGTGAAATGCTTGCGTCAGCGAGCATTTTTAATTAAAATTTATTTGATTTAGTTTATGTGTTGATATTAATTAGAAATTATAATTGCTAGAACAGTCGGGGCGCGATGCGCGCCCTATCAAAAGGCACCAATAGAACTATAAAAACACCAACATAGAAAGTACATGAACACATTAGTTATCTCAAATCAACTTTATTAGATGTGACGGATTAATAGCCCATCATACAAGTTCAACCAATTTCACAGCTTGCGCTGTTAGTGAATCTGTTAGTCTTCCATTCTGGATGAGAGTTAATGTCAGTTCAAACCAATGCATCATGCCTGAAGGCTGAAGCCCAACTCTATGAAACAAATAGTAGGAGCAGTAGTAGCAAGGTTCAAATGAAAGGCGAAGGAATCTTTTGAGCATATCCAAATAACTTTAAATTAGATTTGGCTATTCTTTCGCACAGGAACCTTTAGATAGAAGCATATACTTTTGAAACATACTCGTTAATTAGTTTGTTGGTTGATTGACATAGGATAATATCATATGCAAGTTTTACAGGTTAACAAAGATACAGTCTTTGCTCTTATTTTCTATACAGTCTCAATTGGAATTTAACAGACTGAATATCTTCAGTTTAACCAGGTTAAATGTTACAAAATTGCTCTGATGTGTACCACCTGAGCTGTTCCATCAGCTCTTCATGTTTCCCTTGGATGATCAAGCTAAAGGAATAGTAAAAAAACTAAAATAAACATCACAATCACTGGTTAAAGAAGGAACACGCAGTGGTCTCTCTTTGGCATTTAATAACCACTCAATTCTTTTGAGAGGCTTTCAGTTTAGATAAGAAACACAACAATCTCCTGAATTCGCTCAGAACAGTCTGGGGCATGATCTAAGCAAAGCTCCTCAATTTGAGAAACTGTCAACAATTTCTTTACATAGCAAAGAATTTGATAAGCATATGGAAAAAAGAGCAATTTACAAATCTATAAAGAGCTTTTGAAAAATTAAACTATTTTATCCTTCCAATTGTTCATTTTCAGAATATTGCAGAGGAATGTCACTTCAACCCTCTCGGGCACTGGACAACTAAGGTTCATGAATCCATCAATTTCACACAAAAAAATGTTTTGTTTTAAGTAATTGTGCAATTGTGAAGTAGGTCATTGTGAAACATTTCTTAGTAGCAGCAGAGGATATAACTTTTTGAGCGTCATTGATTCCAACTTTAGGCAAGCACCCAAGTTTGGATAAATGGGAGCTCTGTTTCAGGTGAACCTGAAATGCAATTCATGTAAACAAAATATTAGGGACACCTAAATGCATACAGGATAAGACAATCATAACTGAATTGAAAAACTGCAATAGCTATCTGAAATTATACCCCAAGCATATGTTCCTACGAGCATTGAACTAATTGCCCATATAATGACATATATTTATCTGAAGTTATGTCCCATACTCCGGTGCATATCCTGCAGGCTCCCTGCAGGCACAAAGAAGCTCCCTGCAGGCACAAAGAAGAAGAGCATCAGATACAGCCAATGCACATTCACACCACCAGATCAAAGCGAGGAAGGCAACTCACCTTCCTGCAACGATGTGCTGTTCCAAGCCTATGTCACCAGCGCCATGGTCGCCTCCGCACCTGCACCTGGGCAACAAGAACACACACATCATCTAGCACTTGACAAATCCAAATCAGCAGAAGAAGAGGAAGATGTGTCCAAGAAGTGGAGTTCACAGATCTGCACGTAGCGGTTTGCAACGTCTAAAACATGTGGAGGGGTGGAGATGGCGAATCGAAGAAGGAAGCAGGGGAGGCAGGAGTACTCATCTCAGCCCCGACCATCAAAGCCCAGAGCACGTGCCGATGGGACTGGCCGTCCCAGTCCCTCGGCATCGGCAGAGAGGAAGATGGGGAGCGCACCCCTGCACGAATGAAGTGTGGCGCCGCCTGGGAGCCTTGACCCTCTGCACCGTAGCGATGAGAGGTCCTAGCAATGAGGAGAGGCTGCCGCCGGCGAGCAGGATCTGAGGACGTCGCCGCCGCAAGGCTCGCCGGCCACAGGCCTCTAGACCTCGTGCAGGAGCAGTTCACCGCCGCCACCGCCACCGCCTCCGGCTCCAGATCGGGCTCCGCATCGGGCCACGAGGAGCCACCGCAAGGAGCCGAGGAAGGCGAAGCTGCTACGGCGCCGAGGAGATCCTCCATGGCCCTGTGCTCGAGCCGCCGCCGCCGAACCTCTGTGGGCCGACCTCGCCGGGAGATTCCCAAAGCTCACTGGAGCTTTGCCGGCATCCTGCGCCGCTTGGAGCTGGAGCTCCTCCGCTCTGAGGAGGCCGCTGGCATGGCGAATCAAGGCCTCCCTTGAGCTCCGGCGCCGCCGAAATGAGTTCCCTCGAGCGCACCGTTGGGTCCGTCAGCGAATCTCGGGAGGAGGGGGAGGGCGTTGGGGAGCTCGGGGAGGCTGCGGAGACTGGCGGGGTGGCGGTGGGGAGGAGAAAAAGGTGAGAGAGGGGGCGACGGGGGCGGGGAGTGAGATTAGGTTTGGAAGCGTGGGGTGGGGTGGTGGGGTGGGTGTATTAGGTGGGGGTAGGGTGGTGGGAGGGGGTGTTCGCAAAAATGGATGGGGTGTGTTTGTAAGAACGACACCAACCTCGAACTTTTGCTTCTTCGCGTAGAAACAAACTTTAGTAGTAGGGTGTATGTGACAAACATATAAACGTGGTTGCTGTGCGATGTAGACGTGGTAGACAAATTCATGGTTTGTATCAAACCGAAGGGGCTTTTTGCAAAATGTCAAGCGCGCCGCGGGAGCCTCGCCGACAGCGACGGGTCGCACCGCAGAGAGGCCACCGATGCCTCAATTGCTGAGGGGCCGAGAATGGGGTTGTGTCTTTCATATCTCCGATGCGTAAATTTTTAATATGAAATTTTATGGGAATCGAAAGAAAATTTAATTAGAAACTTGTATATTTTTGTGTGTATATTTGTATACCAAAATCTAATTGTGTATTTGAGTCTAATTAAATAGTAATGCTTTGTATATTTTTGTGTGTATATTTGTGTACCAAATTCTAATTGTTTTGTAATACACAATTTAATAGTTTTGAGTATATTTGTGAGTTGCGATATACAATTTATATATGTAATTTTGAGTATTAATTATGTATTTGAGTTCTTAATTGTTTTCTAATATATAATTTCATTAGTTTGATACTTCCAAAATCGACGACTGTCGCGTTGTCTCGAACAAGTGACTTCACGTCACCTATGTCATTCTCCCACACGGCACCGCCATCAACAAGCATCGTTCATCCACAAGTTAGTAGAAATATTTTGACTTTGTTTATTTAAGAAAATTCGTAGTAAATACTTGTTTATTATAGAAAATTTGTAGTAAATACTTATTTATTCTAGAAATTCATAGAAAAACTTGTTCCTTATTCTAGAAATTCAAAGAAAGTTCTTGTTTAATAAAGAAATTCAGAGTAAATACTTGCTTATTCTAGAAAGATTTAGAAATTGTTGATTTTTCCAGAAATTCAACTTAGTAAATTGTTGGTTATTCTATAAACTAAAAGAAGTTCATAGGATATTCTTGTTTATTATATAAATTCATAGAAAAACTTGTTGCTTATTCAAGAAATTCAAAGAAAATTCAAAGAAAAATCTTGTTTAACAAGAAAATTCTTAGTAAACACTTGTTTATTTTAGAAAGTTTTAGAAACTGTTGAAAATTACATAAATTCATAGAATATTCTTGTTTATTATAGAAATTCATAGAAAATTCTTTTTTTCTAGAAATTCATAGAAAAACTTGTTGCTTATTCAAGAAATTCAAAGAAAATTATTTTTTAAAAAAGAAAGAAATTCTTAGTAAATACTTGCTTATTCTAGAAAGTTTTAGAAATTGTTGAAAATTACATAAATTCATAGAATATTATTTTTTGTTATAGTAATCCATAGAAAATTCTTGTTTATTCCCTTTTATGAACATCATGTCTGTAGAAGAACCGGCTCGACTCATTACCTTTTATGAACAAACAAAGATGCCTATTGGTGGTATTATCGGCCTTGAAGACCTTCCAACGAATAAAAATCAAGAATTTAAATGGCGCTTTGAGCTAGGACAACCTCTAGTGAAGCCAGAGTTGGTCAATAAGCTCCCAACTAAGATGCGCAAATTTCATGACTGGTACTTGAAGAAGTCAGCTGAGGGCCTGGAGATATTTGGTATGCTCGTGAGACATGGAGATTTTGCCCTTCAAAACGAGAAGGTGATCTGGCTCCAATTCATTGACATATTTGAAATTTACCATCTGGACGCCGTGAATACCGATCTTATGATGGCCTGGTGTCTGTAAGTGACATATTTTCATATGTTTATAAATAACTTTATTCGATTTACTAATTAACATTTGGCTTTCTTCTTGTGTAGCCTACAACTTACTAAGATGGGAAAGAAGGGTTATTCAAGAATTTCTTTCATGGACCCGTCAAAAGTTAATGCGGATGAGATCCGGAACCAATGAAAAGCAACAATCGAGACCATTTATAGGCACTTAGATGAGTTTCATTACAAGAACCTTATACTACTGCCTTACAACTTCAAGTACAATTGTCATCTAATTATCATTGCTAATTCTATTTAGTCAATTCTAATCTCCATGAGGACGATGCATGAAGATTCCACTGGATTCTACTCATAATCAGTATCGACAATAGCAACATCAATGTGTATGACTGATTGAGAAAAGATCCCTTAGAATACCAAGACCTTGAAGATGTATTCCATGGGTAATAATTCTATCTATGACATTTTCTTTAATGCAATATATATTTAGCTTATATACTAACATATTTTATCTTTTATTATTTTGCCTCAGAGCTTGGACCATGTTCATTGCAAAGCACCAAGGAACATTTCAACCCAAAATTATATGGGTGTATGATTTTCTGGTGCGTATACAAATAACAACCTCAGATTGAGAATATTTAAAATGTATAACACTAGAATTTCATATTCTATTCTCCTCTCCAATTTAGTGTTTGAGACAAGAATAAGGAAATAATTTATGCGGGTACTACGTTTGTGAGCACATACACCATCACAGTGGCAACGCAAATGATGATAGTGTAAGTAAAATAAACCTACTAATAATACATCATTTTTATTATTTTTGTATATTTAATCGCTTGGTGTATTATATCACCCCCTTGCAAATTACAGAGGATTATAAAAAGGGATGCACTCATTGAGAAGGATCGTCTTTTGGCAATTCAAGAAGCTCTCATGGGATTCCTCATGGACGAGGTGGTTAATCCACAAGGAAAACATCATTATGACAACCATCCAATTGACCGACTCACCTTCGATGAAAGCTAACTGATACTAGAAATTTGAACTGAATGATATTTTGATGTATATATACTATATGGGTTTTTGATGTATATATACTAGTTTAAGAAAATACTATTTATTTTCATGTGTATAAATATTATGTGTATATACATTTATAAGTTTATATATGTAGATATATAAGGTTTAATTTATATATAAGTCTAATCTAACTGCGTATATGGTATCAGAGCAAAAATCCCACTACTACAAGCGGGCGCGGCCCTCCGATTGGCTGCATTCAGCCGTAGGTCCCGCATTGCATGCGGGCAAACACCCCACTTTCCAAAAGTTTATGTTGTATGGGTCCCACATGGTCAACAGCTGTGAGGCAGAAAACTTGCCTCGGCGACGCCGAGATGGCCTCACGCATGCCTCGCTTCGCTTCTCCTTTCAATCCTTCTCCGTCTGCGCCTGCCTCCTCTTCTCCCTTTGGCCGCAGGTGTCGTATGGACCTCCCTGGGCCCACTACCTCGGTGGGTACCAGGACCGACTACTCGGTGGGCCCCTGGGACTACCCGACTTGCTGAAGGATCGGATGGCGACTAGAGAGGGGGGGGGGAGTGAATAGGAGCCGGTAAAAATTCTTCTCAAAGAACCCGGCCTATACCCTAGTCAAAACCCGGTCACACACAAGCGTTGGAACGAATCACACACCAATCGCCAAAACAACGAGTCCTAGAGACACACGCGGAAGCACGAATGAAGGAGGGAGGAATCGAACCAAAGAGCAAAGCGAGCCGGGCTCGCGGGACCGTCCGGACGAGAGGGGCGGACCGTCCGCGCGAGCCTCGCGGACCGTCCGGCTGCCCTCGCGGACCGTCCGCGCCAACCCCGCGGACCGTCCGGCCGTACACCGCGGACCGTCCGTTAAAGCACACGGAACACCGAAGCGACCCGAGAAAAACGGACCGTCCGCCGAGGCCGGCGGACCGTCCGCGCCACCCGCGACCGTCCGCTACTCAAGCCCGACCGTCCGCAAACCGGGCCGCAACAAAAACCAAAAGCCAAACCGGATCGAAAACAAAGGCGCGCAAGAACACGAAGAACACGCGAAGAACACTGTACACGCGGACCGTCCGCCCGGCCCTCGCGGACCGTCCGCCAAGCACGAACGAACCGAAAACTGCTCGACCCCGAAAGTCAACACTCCTAATTCATCACCGGATCTCCCTAACGATAGTAGCTGTTGAGACAAGAGTTTGGGGACATGTAAAGCGTCAACCAAGGATGCTATACCCCAAAAATTTTGTCTCCTAACTCCCTAAATCATCGGGAATCGCGGATCCTTTGAACACCACCAAAAGCTAGAGCACCGAACGAAAATCCTTGAATCGAAGTGGTTTCCCGGCGTTTGAGGGCACAAGATTAATCACAAAGATGCACTAGACATCCATCCATGTTTCCCTCAAAGAAATCCGGGGAGAAACCCACTCAAATCCGCGGAATCACACCAAGAACAAAGGCACCAAAAACAAGCACGAAAATAGCACAAAAGAGCTCCGAAAAAGCAATAAAAGACATTCGGGAATAGAAAGATTGGCACAAGATTTAGAGGATGAAATCGCTATGAATATCTTGTCCAATCGATTACAAGCCACTCCTAGAAACCAAATCTAAGATGGCAAAAAGCTCCAATCAAAGAGCCACTCTCTCCTCTCTCCCTCTCTCCCAAAGCACTCCAAAATGAAAGAGTACCGCCGCCTCTAGCCCAAGAGTTGGCTGAAAATTCAGCCCCCTCCTCCTATATATAGGCCCTCC
Organism: Cenchrus americanus; assembly: GCA_947561735.1. Classification (NCBI taxonomy): domain Eukaryota; kingdom Viridiplantae; phylum Streptophyta; class Magnoliopsida; order Poales; family Poaceae; genus Cenchrus; species Cenchrus americanus. The sequence continues at coordinate 156,761,045 of OX387244.1, forward strand.
GAAAAGACCGAAGTGCCCCTACACTAGGAGTACAACACAAGCCCTCACAGGGGCATTTTAGTCAACACATGAAGTTCACCACCGGACGGCCGCGCATCCATCAGGCCTTCACGTCCTCCCAACGCAATCACCTCGATCATGCCGCGTGTCGCCCGCCTCGAAGCTTCCCGACGCACCCGGATACCGTCTCCGTCACGTCAGGCCCTCGGGCTCGGTTTTGATGCCCAAACCGAAAAACCCTCCTCCGATGGTTTTGTGGCCAAACCACCAAACCCCGCGTACACGGCCCGGCCTCACCACGCCAAGTGTCGAGCCCGCCAAGCCTTTCACCTCCGGCGCCGGACGGTCTACTCGGGCCTTGCCTCGTTCCTTGACTTGGCCACCACCGATGCACCGGCTCCATGTCCACGACTTCGTCTTGCTCTTCTTGCACCATGCGGCTCGCACTTGATCCCGTCGGCCACCGGTCCCTCGAACCAAGCCTACTTGTCTCTCCACTCCTCGGAGGCCCCGCAAGGCTAAGACCTTTCGCGCCCGTTCTTCACCCGCACCAACGCAAACCAAGCCGCAACCAACACCGCAATACTAGGCCAAGAGTCGGTCCACACAACGTTGTCAACCACTCCTCACGAGTGCATTGACAACACACCACATAAACAATAAGGTAAATACACAAAATAAAACACACACAACACAACTCAACACTACACACACAAAGCTTCAAACCATCCGGTCAATCACTCATCACACACGAACCAAGGTACTTCTCAACTTGGTTCCTCAATCTCCCCCTTGATGAGTGCATTGACAAAAGAAGGTCAAAAAGCAAATAAGAACTCATTCAAGCGCCACAAAGCCTATAAAAAGCAAACAAAAGGCCACTTGAAGTGAGAAGGGATAAAAGCAAGCTCTGACAAAGTCCTCTCGAAACCAAAGCAAGCACAAGGCTAAGCGCAATCGAAGAGACACACTACCAACATGCAATCCCTAAAAGCCACCAAACCAAAATGCTCAACCCAAAGTGCCATAAAACTCTTACCAAAACACTTGTCAACCGCTCATCACCATCAAATCAAGGTTCATATCAACTTGATTTTCCAAATTTCTCCCCCTTGAGGAGCGGATTGACAACAAGTGAGCACAAAGAAATGGTTTGAGAGGGCAAAGACCGAACACCTCATCCAAGTGAAAGAAAACCACACAAGAGCAAAGAACAAGGTCACTTGGCATGAGAGAAACCACAACGGCCAACTCAATGTCTCGGTCCCCAAAGACATGGGCAACGGCTCGACACAACCGAGACAAGAATGCATGATCCCTCAAGAAGAGGCACAAAGGGCTCAACACCGATCATGGACAAGCGAAATCACACGATCCCTCAAGAAGAGGCACAAAGGGCTCAACACCAATCATGTGATAATCGAAAACATAAGTCAACCGCCGGCTCCTCAAGAAGAGGCAAAGGGGCTCAACACCACCGAAACAAGAGCACAAAAATCACAAGCTCCCCCTAAACACATGAACTAGGACCAAAGAGCATACAAAGCTCACCCTAAACTCATGAGATAGAGAAAAGAGCACACCAAGCTCACAAGCTCCCCCTAAACACATGCACTAGGGACAAAGAGCATACAAAGCTCACCCTAAACACACGTGATAGAGCAAAAAGCAACCACCAAAGCACAACTCGGGCAAACAAAGGAGACTCACCAAAGCTCCCCCTACACAAATGCAAGCTCCCCCGAACAAGTGGAGCAAACTCCCAAATTTTAAATGCACGGTTTTCGAATTTTTCATTAAGCTCACCTCTTCTCCCCCTTGTTGACAATGTATGAAGCAAGGTGAAAATGCAGAAATGCAAAACAAAGCATATAAACATCTACATGAGCTTCTCAAATAGGCCAAATTTAGTGACAAAGGCTAGAAATGAGACAAAGAGCACATATATGGATCATGACATAGTCAAAGCATTGCCACAAGTAATATATGGAAATATAGGCACGTGACAAAGCAAATTTTCAGATTTGAATAATTATATCAAAAGATGGCTCACTTCAAATGTAAAAGCCTATCCATGTCACACTTGAGCCACAAACATGCATACCATTCAAAGATCATACAAGGATATCAAATTCTCAGCAAAAGATCATGGCAAACACCCATAAAGCAAAGCATGTCATGTTAAAGCTCATGAGCCATGTGTCCACTTAGGGGAGACTTCTCCACTGGTGAACATCATGCAACATGTTTTGCACCCATGTGTGAAAGATAAGACATTTTAACATAAACATGATGGAGGGAGCATTTTTCAAGCATACACACTTCTTTTCAAGATTAATTCATTTCATGGTACATGAAGTGCCTTTGCGGCAAAAAGAAGCTTATGCTCCCCCATGAATGCAACATAGGCTAAACATTCACAATGATATTCGGCCTTTGGCCCAAATGCAAGAAAGAGACATCCAAGCACAATCTAAGCATGAAAGGCATATTTAGACCAAAAAGTGACATGGATATACTACTACACATGAGTGGAGCACATTTCATCAAATTTAGTCAAGATTAGCATTTGATTCAAAAAGGCTATCTCACAACACATATATCTCAAATATTCCAAGAGGATAGCCTCACATAGCTATTTCTCCACACACATGACCAATATCTCACAAGTAGCCAAAGAAACTCAAATGAGGCATATGGAAGAAGCTCATCATCCTAAAATGCAATATGATACAAATGCAACATAGGTAGATATGTACATCAAAAGGAACATGATATATGACAGAATGCGAGACACAAATGTCAAACCTACCAAAGTCTATACATCATGATATATGATACAAATGCAATGCGAGAATGCATAGGGAGACAAGGAACTTGACTTAACACCAATAAAGCTCACGAGGGAACACACCAACCAAGAATCGCTCCAAGCGAGAGAAGAGCCACCAAAGGTCCCAATTGAGTACCATAGAAAAAGTACCAATTGCAAAACCGCAAAGATCCCAATTGAATACCATAGAAGGAATATCAATTTAAGGATCACAAAGACTACCCAGAAAGCCACAACCCTTCTTGGAATCAAATTCCCTATCAAAAGAAGCCAAGCTCCCCCTCAACCAAGGGCAACTAACAAAGCAAAAGCTATGAAAAGAAGGAGCAAGGAAAACTCTAAAACCAACCGAAAAGAGGAACAACCACACAACTCGAAGACAAGACAAGCCCAAAACTCCAGGGAAAGCTCACAACATGCTACACAATGCATTGACAATATCAATTAACATAAATAGAGCATTGTAACATGATTCCACAAATATGAATAAGCATGGGCAAGCAAGTATGTCAACAAGGTACAACACTAAACCAAAATGATACCAAAGAACAACATGCCAAACAATATACAAGAACTAAACAAAGGCATGATACAAGATCACATGGATCATCCACCAACATATATTACAAAGCTAGCATGACAAGATATACATGGGGGACAAACATGCTAACAGGAAAGGTACCATCGAGCTAGACAAACATGATATGAATGAACAACATGACATATTCGAGCAATCAACCATAAAGCATGACATGATGTTCATAAATAACATCCACCATAAAATCATACAAAGATAGCAATATAGATATTCAAGATCACAAAGCTATCATGAACAAGGTGGCTAGCCTACCATGGTTTTCACACAAGCAAGACACAAGTATATAAACGAGAGGACAAGGGGAAAAGAAAACTCACTATACATGTGTACAAAAGCTTTCAAGAGCCATCCAAAATGGTGTGGAGAACCATCAAGTCTCCATTTAGCTCATGTTCTCCAACCGCGTCTCCGTACCTACACACAAGGAGACGAGAAAGACCGAGCCTTGGACCCCAAAGGGTTAGCAAGCACATACTTGGGAATCCAAGATTTGGTCACACGGGTAAGTGGTGCACACAACCTATCATGTGGGTTAGCATGATGCAAATGCCGGTTGGAATGAAAAGTCTTTCGAACACCCTTGGAACCATGCCTCAAAGAAGTCACTCGCGAAGAAAGTCGAGTGCTACCACGAGCAAAAAGGCAAATATCCTTCGGGGTCATAGGAGAAGAACCAACACAAGCACCACGGGAAGCATGTCGCGGACCAACACAAGAAACACTAGAAGCATGTCCACGATCATGGCCTAACTCACCAGAAAGAGTGTCATAAAACCCGTACACAAATCGCGCCTTCTTAGGCTCACAAGTGTTCGTGCCATGAGAAGGGCTATGAACAACCAAAGGCCTAGAGGGACCTCCTCGCCGTATTCTCCTTGCCCGGCGGTAGCAAAAGCTCTCTTGATGCCCATCCTTCCCACAGTGAGAGCAATGGTACAAAGGCCTATCGAGAGGCACAGTCCGAGTGGATGAATCGCCATTCTCTTGTAAGTGGGAAGTCCCTTGGGACTTAGAGCATGAAGCATCAACCCCAACATCCAACTTGGTGCCCACATTAGAATCACACGTGCCATGAGACAGGCTACGTGGCTTCTTAAAAGCTTTAGCACGCACACGTCGCTCGTGCTTGACACGGCGAAAGCAAAACTCAACGGTATGCCCATCCTTCTTGCAAAAGGTGCATTGAAACCTCGTCTTGGGAGTATGAGTTCCAAATATGTGGGAGGCACCCTTTCCATTCAAATCACCTTGGGCAACACTGGAAGAAGCAACAAGCTTAGGAGTAGCCATGGGAGAGCTATCCAAAGCACTAGCACACTTACTAGCATCCAAAGACTCACACTCAAGAGAAGAAGTCGACTCCGGTTTAGAAGAAGCAAATTTAGAAGCATCAACATCGGAGTGACAAGAGAAGTGAGAATCCAAACCCTTGGCACAAAGACTCTTGCACCTTGTGCGCAAAACCTCATTTTGAGACTTGAGGCGCTCACAAGTACCACATGTCATATTTCTCAAATTATTGATTTCTTCTTCAATGCATTTAGCATATGTGGTACGCAAGAGTTCATTTTCTTTCTCAAGGTTGGCACTCATCTCATCATGCTCAACCAACTTAGCGCTCATATCCTCGCGCATCTTTTTCAAAGCCAAAACTTCACTTTCCAAATCAATGCATGAGGTGCAAACGAAATCACATGAACAAGCAACATCATTTACATCTCGCAAAGCACTATCATCATTGCAAGAAGTATGGCAAGCATCCTCAACCAGCAACAAAGAGCACTTGCTACAAGGCATGGATTTTATATCACAAATTTCAGCCCTAGCATGCTCAAGATCATCTACACATGTGGTGTGAGTCAATTTTAATTCATTAATTTCAGCAAGCAAAGACTCACAAGAAACACATGGTAAAGAAGCACTTGTCTCTAACAAAGCAATCTTACTACTAGCCATATCAAGCTCATCATTCAAAACAACACAAGAGTTGCAAGGCATAGAAGCATTGGATTTCAACAAGTCAATTTCCGATTGCAAGTTAGCAAGAGATGATCTCAATTCATCATTCTCAAAATCAAGATTGTCGCATGCTCTTCTAAAAGCTTCAACATGCATTTTGCGCCAACTAACTTCATCTTTTAATTTCTCATTTTCAGCACACAAGGCATCGCATGATTTGCAAGGCAAAGAAGCTTTGAAATTTAACACCTTAATTTCAGATTTCAAGCATGCAATGGAAGCAATCAAAGCATCATTTTCAGCATGCATGGTGTTACACGAAGTGCAAGAATTCAAAGCACGAGACCTCCAATGAGCCATACCACATTTCAACCTAGTAAGAGAGCATTTAATCTTCTCATTCTTCCTACGCAAGGCATCACACAAATCTATGTTTCTCCTATGCAAGTCTCCACAATCACGCTCACAAACATCCAACCTATTGCATAGGATCAAGATAGCTTTGGCAAGTGTACCTTGGTTCATGCCTCCTAGCTTGTGGTAGAGCTCGCCTTTCTTGATGTCACCATCTCGATAGTCCTCGATGAGAGATATCATCTCCTCCACTTCGGCTTCCGCCTCAACCTCCATACTCCTCCCGCTCAAAGAACCACAAGGAGAAGAACTTGGTGCCATAAACAAAGTACCGGTTAGGATTAGCCGAAACCAAGCTCAAGGAACAAGCAACGATGCAAAAAAAGCACTCAAAAAGCCTCAATTCTCTAACAACTACTGACGAGTTCAATAGCAAAGGATCTTATCTTTTTCCCAAAATTTTACCACTGAACAAGGAGCACCAAAGATAGAGGCACAAAAAATTTCAGCTCAAAATAAAGTGAAATGAAGTCTAGAGAAAATCCAGAAGAAACAAGACAAAGCCGCAAGAGACATAAATGAGGATTTTTCAATTATCTTCTTGATTTTTTCTGAATTTTTGAAGACCCCAAAATGAGCCAAAACGGAGCACCGAGCGAAAAGTTATGCCCGTTTTACTGAAGGTATCTCAAGTTATGGTTTTCCAAGGGCACAACCCCAAATCGTCGGACTCAAAACGCGCAAACCAAGGTCGCAAGCAAAAGCACCTCTTTCCTCTAGTCACCCTATGGATTCAAGACTTGTTAGAGCCAAAAGAATCCACAACCGGCTCTGATACCAATTGAAGGATCGGATGGCGACTAGAGAGGGGGGGGGGAGTGAATAGGAGCGGTAAAAATTCTTCTCAAAGAACCCGGCCTATACCCTAGTCAAAACCCGGTCACACACAAGCGTTGGAACGAATCACACACCAATCGCCAAAACAACGAGTCCTAGAGACACACGCGGAAGCACGAATGAAGGAGGGAGGAATCGAACCAAAGAGCAAAGCGACCGAGCTGCGGCGGACCGTCCGGACGAGAGGGACGGACCGTCCGCTCGAGCCTCGCGGACCGTCCGGCCGCCCTCGCGGACCGTCCGCGCCAACCCCGCGGACCGTCCGGCCGTACACCGCGGACCGTCCGTTAAAGCACACGGAACACCGAAGCGACCCGAGAAAAACGGACCGTCCGCCGAGGCCGGCGGACCGTCCGCGCCACCCGCGGACCGTCCGCTACTCAAGCCCGACCGTCCGCAAGCCGGCCGCAACAAAAACCAAAAGCCAAACCGGATCGAAAACAAAGGCGCGCAAGAACACGAAGAACACGCGAAGAACACTGTACACGCGGACCGTCCGCCTGGCCCTCGCGGACCGTCCGCCAAGCACGAAAGAACTGAAAACTGCTCGACCCCGAAAGTCAACACTCCCAATTCATCACCGGATCTCCCTAACGATAGTAGCTGTTGAGACAAGAGTTTGGGGACATGTAAAGCGTCAACCAAGGATGCTATACCCCAAAAATTTCGTCTCCTAACTCCCTAAATCATCGGGAATCGCGGATCCTTTGAACACCACCAAAAGCTAGAGCACCGAACGAAAATCCTTGAATCGAAGTGGTTTCCCGGCGTTTGAGGGCACAAGATTAATCACAAAGATGCACTAGACATCCATCCATGTTTCCCTCAAAGAAATCCGGGGAGAAACCCACTCAAATCCGCGGAATCACACCAAGAACAAAGGCACCAAAAACAAGCACGAAAATAGCACAAAAGAGCTCCGAAAAAGCAATAAAAGACATTCGGGAATAGAAAGATTGGCACAAGATTTAGAGGATGAAATCGCTATGAATATCTTGTCCAATCGATTACAAGCCACTCCTAGAAACCAAATCTAAGATGGCAAAAAGCTCCAATCAAAGAGCCACTCTCTCCTCTCTCCCTCTCTCCCAAAGCACTCCAAAATGAAAGAGTACCGCCGCCTCTAGCCCAAGAGTTGGCTGAAAATTCAGCCCCCTCCTCCTATATATAGGCCCTCCGGAAAAGACCGAAGTGCCCCTACACTAGGAGTACAACACAAGCCCTCACAGGGGCATTTTGGTCAACACATGAAGTTCACCATCGGACGGCCGCGCATCCATCAGGCCTTCACGTCCTCCCGACGCAAGCACCTCGATCATGCCGCGTGTCGCCCGCCTCGAAGCTTCCCGACGCACCCGGATACCGTCTCCGTCACGTCAGGCCCTCGGGCTCGGTTTTGAGGCCCAAACCGAAAAACCCTCCTCCGATGGTTTTGTGGCCAAACCACCAAACCCCGCGTACACGGCTCGGCCTCACCACGCCAAGCGTCGAGCCCGCCAAGCCTTTCACCTCCGGCGCCGGACGGTCTACTCGCCTTGCCTCGTTCCTTGACTTGGCCACCACCGATGCACCGGCTCCATGTCCACGACTTCGTCTTGCTCTTCTTGCACCATGCGGCTCGCACTTGATCCCGTCGGCCACCGGGTCCCTCGAACCAAGCCTACTTGTCTCTCCACTCCTCGGAGGCCCCGCAAGGCTAAGACCTTTCGCGCTCGTTCTTCACCCGCACCAACGCAAACCAAGCCGCAACCAACACCGCAATACTAGGCCAAGAGTCGGTCCACACAACGTTGTCAACCACTCCTCACGAGTGCATTGACAACACACCACATAAACAATAAGGTAAATACACAAAATAAAACACACACAACACAACTCAACACTACACACACAAAGCTTCAAACCATCCGGTCAATCACTCATCACACACGAACCAAGGTACTTCTCAACTTGGTTCCTCAATCTCCCCTTGATGAGTGCATTGACAAAAGAAGGTCAAAAAGCAAATAAGAACTCATTCAAGCGCCACAAAGCCTATAAAAAGCAAACAAAAGGCCACTTGAAGTGAGAAGGGATAAAAGCAAGCTCTGACAAAGTCCTCTCGAAACCAAAGCAAGCACAAGGCTAAGCGCAATCGAAGAGACACACTACCAACATGCAATCCCTAAAAGCCACCAAACCAAAATGCTCAACCCAAAGTGCCATAAAACTCTTACCAAAACACTTGTCAACCGCTCATCACCATCAAATCAAGGTTCATATCAACTTGATTTTCCAAATTTCTCCCCCTTGAGGAGCGGATTGACAACAAGTGAGCACAAAGAAATGGTTTGAGAGGGCAAAGACCGAACACCTCATCCAAGTGAAAGAAAACCACACAAGAGCAAAGAACAAGGTCACTTGGCATGAGAGAAACCACAACGGCCAACTCAATGTCTCGGTCCCCAAAGACATGGGCAACGGCTCGACACAACCGAGACAAGAATGCATGATCCCTCAAGAAGAGGCACAAAGGGCTCAACACCGATCATGGACAAGCGAAATCACACGATCCCTCAAGAAGAGGCACAAAGGGCTCAACACCAATCATGTGATAATCGAAAACATAAGTCAACCGCCGGCTCCTCAAGAAGAGGCAAAGGGGCTCAACACCACCGAAACAAGAGCACAAAAATCACAAGCTCCCCCTAAACACATGAACTAGGACCAAAGAGCATACAAAGCTCACCCTAAACTCATGAGATAGAGAAAAGAGCACACCAAGCTCACAAGCTCCCCCTAAACACATGCACTAGGGACAAAGAGCATACAAAGCTCACCCTAAACACACGTGATAGAGCAAAAAGCAACCACCAAAGCACAACTCGGGCAAACAAAGGAGACTCACCAAAGCTCCCCCTACACAAATGCAAGCTCCCCCGAACAAGTGGAGCAAACTCCCAAATTTTAAATGCAGTTTTCGAATTTTTCATTAAGCTCACCTCTTCTCCCCCTTGTTGACAATGTATGAAGCAAGGTGAAAATGCAGAAATGCAAAACAAAGCATATAAACATCTACATGAGCTTCTCAAATAGGCCAAATTTAGTGACAAAGGCTAGAAATGAGACAAAGAGCACATATATGGATCATGACATAGTCAAAGCATTGCCACAAGTAATATATGGAAATATAGGCACGTGACAAAGCAAATTTTCAGATTTGAATAATTATATCAAAAGATGGCTCACTTCAAATGTAAAAGCCTATCCATGTCACAGTTGAGCCACAAACATGCATACCATTCAAAGATCATACAAGGATATCAAATTCTCAGCAAAAGATCATGGCAAACACCCATAAAGCAAAGCATGTCATGTTAAAGCTCATGAGCCATGTGTCCAGTTAGGGGAGACTTCTCCACTGGTGAACATCATGCAACATGTTTTGCACCCATGTGTGAAAGATAAGACATTTTAACATAAACATGATGGAGGGAGCATTTTTCAAGCATACACACTTCTTTTCAAGATTAATTCATTTCATGGTACATGAAGTGCCTTTGCGGAAAAAAGAAGCTTATGCTCCCCCATGAATGCAACATAGGCTAAACATTCACAATGATATTCGGCCTTTGGCCCAAATGCAAGAAAGAGACATCCAAGCACAATCTAAGCATGAAAGGCATATTTAGACCAAAAAGTGACATGGATATACTACTACACATGAGTGGAGCACATTTCATCAAATTTAGTCAAGATTAGCATTTGATTCAAAAAGGCTATCTCACAACACATATATCTCAAATATTCCAAGAGCATAGCCTCACATAGCTATTTCTCCACACACATGACCAATATCTCACAAGTAGCCAAAGAAACTCAAATGAGGCATATGGAAGAAGCTCATCATCCTAAAATGCAATATGATACAAATGCAACATAGGTAGATATGTACATCAAAAGGAACATGATATATGACAGAATGCGAGACACAAATGTCAAACCTACCAAAGTCTATACATCATGATATATGATACAAATGCAATGCAGAATGCATAGGGAGACAAGGAACTTGACTTAACACCAATAAAGCTCACGAGGGAACACACCAACCAAGAATCGCTCCAAGCGAGAGAAGAGCCACCAAAGGTCCCAATTGAGTACCATAGAAAAAGTACCAATTGCAAAACCGCAAAGATCCCAATTGAATACCATAGAAGGAATATCAATTTAAGGATCACAAAGACTACCCAGAAAGCCACAACCCTTCTTGGAATCAAATTCCCTATCAAAAGAAGCCAAGCTCCCCCTCAACCAAGGGCAACTAACAAAGCAAAAGCTATGAAAAGAAGGAGCAAGGAAAACTCTAAAACCAACCGAAAAGAGGAACAACCACACAACTCGAAGACAAGACAAGCCCAAAACTCCGAGGAAAGCTCACAACATGCTACACAATGCATTGACAATATCAATTAACATAAATAGAGCATTGTAACATGATTCCACAAATATGAATAAGCATGGGCAAGCAAGTATGTCAACAAGGTACAACACTAAACCAAAATGATACCAAAGAACAACATGCCAAACAATATACAAGAACTAAACAAAGGCATGATACAAGATCACATGGATCATCCACCAACATATATTACAAAGCTAGCATGACAAGATATACATGGGGGACAAACATGCTAACGGGAAAGGTACCATCGAGCTAGACAAACATGATATGAATGAACAACATGACATATCCGAGCAATCAACCATAAAGCATGACATGATGTTCATAAATAACATCCACCATAAAATCATACAAAGATAGCAATATAGATATTCAAGATCACAAAGCTATCATGAACAAGGTGGCTAGCCTACCATGGTTTTCACACAAGCAAGACACAAGTATATACACGAGAGGACAAGGGGAAAATAAAACTCGCTATACATGTGTACAAAAGCTTTCAAGAGCCATCCAAAATGGTGTGGAGAACCATCAAGTCTCCATTTAGCTCATGTTCTCCAACCGCGTCTCCGTACCTACACACAAGGAGACGAGAAAGACCGAGCCTTGGACCCCAAAGGGTTAGCAAGCACGTACTTGGGAATCCAAGATTTGGTCACACGGGTAAGTGGTGCACACAACCTATCATGTGGGTTAGCATGATGCAAATGCCGGTTGGAATGAAAAGTCTTTCGAACACCCTTGGAACCATGCCTCAAAGAAGTCACTCGCGAAGAAAGTCGAGTGCTACCACGAGCAAAAAGGCAAATATCCTTCGGGGTCATAGGAGAAGAACCAACACAAGCACCACGGGAAGCATGTCGCGGACCAACACAAGAAACACTAGAAGCATGTCCACGATCATGGCCTAACTCACCAGAAAGAGTGTCATAAAACCCGTACACAAATCGCGCCTTCTTAGGCTCACAAGTGTTCGTGCCATGAGAAGGGCTATGAACAACCAAAGGCCTAGAGGGACCTCCTCGCCGTATTCTCCTTGCCGGCGGTAGCAAAAGCTCTCTTGATGCCCATCCTTCCCACGGTGAGAGCAATGGTACAAAGGCCTATCGAGAGGCACGGTCCGAGTGGATGAATCACCATTCTCTTGTAAGTGGGAAGTCCCTTGGGACTTAGAGCATGAAGCATCAACCCCAACATCCAACTTGGTGCCCACATTAGAATCACACGTGCCATGAGACAGGCTACGTGGCTTCTTAAAAGCTTTAGCACGCACACGTCGCTCGTGCTTGACACGGCGAAAGCAAAACTCAACGGTATGCCCATCCTTCTTGCAAAAGGTGCATTGAAACCTCGTCTTGGGAGTATGAGTTCCAAATATGTGGGAGGCACCCTTTCCATTCAAATCACCTTGGGCAACACTGGAAGAAGCAACAAGCTTAGGAGTAGCCATGGGAGAGCTATCCAAAGCACTAGCACACTTACTAGCATCCAAAGACTCACACTCAAGAGAAGAAGTCGACTCCGGTTTAGAAGAAGCAAATTTAGAAGCATCAACATCGGAGTGACAAGAGAAGTGAGAATCCAAACCCTTGGCACAAAGACTCTTGCACCTTGTGCGCAAAACCTCATTTTGAGACTTGAGGTGCTCACAAGTACCACATGTCATATTTCTCAAATTATTGATTTCTTCTTCAATGCATTTAGCATATGTGGTACGCAAGAGTTCATTTTCTTTCTCAAGGTTGGCACTCATCTCATCATGCTCAACCAACGTAGCGCTCATATCCTCGCGCATCTTTTTCAAAGCCAAAACTTCACTTTCCAAATCAATGCATGAGGTGCAAACGAAATCACATGAACAAGCAACATCATTTACATCTCGCAAAGCACTATCATCATTGCAAGAAGTATGGCAAGCATCCTCAACCAGCAACAAAGAGCACTTGCTACAAGGCATGGATTTTATATCACAAATTTCAGCCCTAGCATGCTCAAGATCATCTACACATGTGGTGTGAGTCAATTTTAATTCATTAATTTCAGCATGCAAAGACTCACAAGAAACACATGGTAAAGAAGCACTTGTCTCTAACAAAGCAATCTTACTCCTAGCCATATCAAGCTCATCATTCAAAACAACACAAGAGTTGCAAGGCATAGAAGCATTGGATTTCAACAAGTCAATTTCCGATTGCAAGTTAGCAAGAGATGATCTCAATTCATCATTCTCAAAATCAAGATTGTCGCATGCTCTTCTAAAAGCTTCAACATGCATTTTGCGCCAACTAACTTCATCTTTTAATTTCTCATTTTCAGCACACAAGGCATCGCATGATTTGCAAGGCAAAGAAGCTTTGAAATTTAACACCTTAATTTCAGATTTCAAGCATGCAATGGAAGCAATCAAAGCATCATTTTCAGCATGCATGGTGTTACACGAAGTGCAAGAATTCAAAGCACGAGACCTCCAATGAGCCATACCACATTTCAACCTAGTAAGAGAGCATTTAATCTTCTCATTCTTCCTACGCAAGGCATCACACAAATCTATGTTTCTCCTATGCAAGTCTCCACAATCACGCTCACAAACATCCAACCTATTGCATAGGATCAAGATAGCTTTGGCAAGTGTACCTTGGTTCATGCCTCCTAGCTTGTGGTAGAGCTCGCCTTTCTTGATGTCACCATCTCGATAGTCCTCGATGAGAGATATCATCTCCTCCACTTCGGCTTCCGCCTCAACCTCCATACTCCTCCCTGCTCAAAGAACCACAAGGAGAAGAACTTGGTGCCATAAACAAAGTACCGGTTAGGATTAGCCGAAACCAAGCTCAAGGAACAAGCAACGATGCAAAGAAAGCACTCAAAAAGCCTCAATTCTCTAACAACTACTGACGAGTTCAATAGCAAAGGATCTTATCTTTTTCCCAAAATTTTACCACCGAACAAGGAGCACCAAAGATAGAGGCACAAAAAATTTCAGCTCAAAATAAGGTGAAATGAAGTCTAGAGAAAATCCAGAAGAAACAAGACAAAGCCGCAAGAGACATAAATGAGGATTTTTCAATTATCTTCTTGATTTTTTCTGAATTTTTGAAGACCCCAAAATGAGCCAAAACGGAGCACCGAGAGAAAAGTTATGCCCGTTTTACTGAAGGTATCTCAAGTTATGGTTTTCCAAGGGCACAACTCCAAATCGTCGGACTCAAAACGCGCAAACCAAGGTCGCAAGCAAAAGCACCTCTTTCCTCTAGTCACCCTATGGATTCAAGACTTGTTAGAGCCAAAAGAATCCACAACCGGCTCTGATACCAATTGAAGGATCGGATGGCGACTAGAGAGGGGGGGGGGAGTGAATAGGAGCCGGTAAAAATTCTTCTCAAAGAACCCGGCCTATACCCTAGTCAAAACCCGGTCACACACAAGCGTTGGAATGAATCACACACCAATCGCCAAAACAACGAGTCCTAGAGACACACGCGGAAGCACGAATGAAGGAGGGAGGAATCGAACCAAAGAGCAAAGCAGCCAGGCTCTGGCGGACCGTCCGGACGGGGAGGGGCGGACCGTCCGCGCCGGGCCTCGCGGACCGTCCCGGCCGCCCTCGCGGACCGTCCGCGCCAACCCCGCGGATCGTCCGGCCGTACACCGCGGACCGTCCGTTAAAGCACACGGAACACCGAAGCGACCCGAGAAAAACGGACCGTCCGCCGAGGCGGGCGGACCGTCCGCGCCACCCGCGGACCGTCCGCTACTCAAGCCCGGACCGTCCGCAAACCGGCCGCAACAAAAACCAAAAGCCAAACCGGATCGAAAACAAAGGCGCGCAAGAACACGAAGAACACGCGAAGAACACTGTACACGCGGACCGTCCGCCTGGCCCTCGCGGACCGTCCGCCAAGCACGAACGGGAACCGAAAACCGCTCGACCCCGAAAGTCAACACTCCCAATTCATCACCGGATCTCCCTAACGATAGTAGCTGTTGAGACAAGAGTTTGGGGACATGTAAAGCGTCAACCAAGGATGCTATACCCCAAAAATTTCATCTCCTAACTCCCTAAATCATCGGGAATCGCGGATCCTTTGAACACCACCAAAAGCTAGAGCACCGAACGAAAATCCTCGAATCGACGTGGTTTCCCGGCGTTTGAGGGCACAAGATTAATCACAAAGATGCACTAGACATCCATCCATGTTTCCCTCAAAGAAATTCGGGGAGAAACCCACTCAAATCCGCGGAATCACACCAAGAACAAAGGCACCAAAAACAAGCACGAAAATAGCACAAAAGAGCTCCGAAAAAGCAATAAAAGACATTCGGGAATAGAAAGATTGGCACAAGATTTAGAGGATGAAATCGCTATGAATATCTTGTCCAATCGATTACAAGCCACTCCTAGAAACCAAATCTAAGATGGCAAAAAGCTCCAATCAAAGAGCCACTCTCTCCTCTCTCCCTCTCTCCCAAAGCACTCCAAAATGAAAGAGTACCGCCGCCTCTAGCCCAAGAGTTGGCTGAAAATTCAGCCCCCTCCTCCTATATATAGGCCCTCCGAAAAGACCGAAGTGCCCCTACACTAGGAGTACAACACAAGCCCTCACGGGGGCATTTTGGTCAACACATGAAGTTCACCATCGGACGGCCGCGCATCCATCAGGCCTTCACGTCCTCCCGACGCAAGCACCTCGATCATGCCGAGTGTCGCCCGCCTCGAAGCTTCCCCGACGCACCCGGATACCGTCTCCGTCACGTCGGGCCCTCGGGCTCGGTTTTGAGGCCCAAACCGAGAAACCCTCCTCCGATGGTTTTGTGGCCAAACCACCAAACCCCGCGTACACGGCCCGGCCTCACCACGCCAAGCGTCGAGCCCGCCAAGCCTTTCACCTCCGGCGCCGGACGGTCTACTCGGTCTTGCCTCGTTCCTTGACTTGGCCACCACCGATGCACCGGCTCCATGTCCACGACTTCGTCTTGCTCTTCTTGCACCATGCGGCTCGCACTTGATCCGGTCGGCCACCGGGTCCCTCGAACCAAGCCTACTTGTCTCTCCACTCCTCGGAGGCCCCGCAAGGCTAAGACCTTTCGCGCCCGTTCTTCACCCGCACCAACGCAAACCAAGCCGCAACCAACACCGCAATACTAGGCCAAGAGTCGGTCCACACAACGTTGTCAACCACTCCTCACGAGTGCATTGACAACACACCACATAAACAATAAGGTAAATACACAAAATAAAACACACACAACACAACTCAACACTACACACACAAAGCTTCAAACCATCCGGTCAATCACTCATCACACACGAACCAAGGTACTTCTCAACTTGGTTCCTCACTTGCGCTTCACGGCACCGGCTGGCGTGAGGCACAAGGATTACAGAGGAGAAGTACTCGGTTAGGAAGTTGTACATGTCCCGCACCGTATAGAGGACTCCTAGACGTACTCGACTAGTACTCTCTCCCTGAACCGACTTGTAACCCTGCCTCCCGGACTATATAAGGCGAGGCAGGGACCCCTCTCTCTATCATCTCATCTCACGGCGTAAGATTGCATCATCTTGTAATCGTACCCAATCAATCCAGAGCTACGCAGCATACAGGACGTAGGGTATTACGCACCTCGCGGCCCGAACCTATCTAAATTGTGTGCCACGTGTCTCTTCCTTCGAGTTACCGATCTCGGCGAGGCCACATTCATCTACTTCGGGTACTCCCCTTAGTAGGTTGCCGGTCTAAAACACCGACACCGGGCGCGCGGGTAGGGGATCTCGCCCGAGATCACATGGCGAACTCGACGGCTCCTGTCTACATCAAGCCAACCGTCGCCTTCAACCGAGGCGACACCTTCGTCTTCGGCGCCTGGGTCTGCACTGCTGACGGCGCTGGATCCTTCCAACACCGCCTCACCATGCCGCCCAACCCGGAGACCGGCTTCGTGACGCTTCCCGAAGTAGTCACGGGCGAACTCGCCGGCAAGTTCGGCGAAATTTCGCTTTTCGACCAACACGCCGACTTCGAGCTCGGATCAGCTTCCTACTCGAACCCGATGTCCCCGTGGGCTACCGTGTGCGAGCCGGCTACTCCTCCATCGCACGTGGTCTCCCCACCCCGTGAGCGCTCCACGCGTGGTCCCCGCAACCTCTGCAGGGCCCACACGGAGGCTCCCTCTACACGCTGGGCCGGCAAGGAGCCCGTACCCGAGTACAACTCGGACTCCGACACCGCCCCCGGCCACGCTTCGGACTCCAACCCCCTCTCCGTCTTCTACTCGGACTCCGCGTACGAGTTCGACTTCGGGTCGGACCCTGAGGATCCCGAGTCCGAGGACAACTCCACTGAGCAACTGAAAGGATCAAGATGTCGACTAGAGGGGGGTGAATAGTCGAACCTGAAAATCACAAACTTTTTCGCGGCTGTTAGACCAGGTCCGGAGACTCCGGATATTTTTCCGGATACTCCGGGAAATCCGGAGAATCCGGGAAAATGTCCGGATAGTCCGGCCTGCTAGGGGAGAATTAAATCGACGGGTTTTAAACTTGCCCAAAAGTAAGTAACTGTGAAAATAGGTTATGCACCGAAGTGATACAAGCTCGTTTATCCACTTAAAACCCGTAGGAACCTCAACACGAAGTAGATCGGCACCAAACCCTAGATAAGTGTTCAAGCAAGATACAAGCATGCAACAAGATGAACAAGCACAAGAGACACAGGATTTGTTACCGGAGTTCAACCTCACACCTTGAGGTCTACGTCTCCGTTGAGGTACCCACAAAGGGTGGACCTTTACACCTAGGTCACTTTCCTCCCTCTAGCGACCACGAAGATCAAGCTAGAGTTACTTACTCAATTTCGGGGTAATACAAACTGCCTTGGGCAGCCACAACCTTTAAATGCTCCAAGGCAACGCCTAGCCGGCTAGGAGCTCAAAGCTCCAAGAGTAACAAACACGAATTTTGCCAACCAAGCGAAGAACTAGGTGCTCTAGAGATGGGAAATCAGCTCACTAGCACTCTCCAAGCCCTTGCTCTCAAATCCTCTTAACTCCCACAACAAATCTCACCAACTTTGAGCCAAAGGGAGAGAGGGGAGGAGTAAATGAGGGTTGCAACGATTCGGGACGAAAATGGCGGGGAGAGGAAGTAAATGAAGGGGTGGAGGGGGCTTTTATACCCCCTCACCCCGAATATAGCCGTTGAGGCTTTATGACCGGAGTATCCGGGATAAACCCGGACTCTCGGGAAGTCCGAGTCTCCGGGCAAAAACCCGACACTCCGGCCTTCCAAGGCCAGCACCCAAGATAAGATCCCCGTGAATGTGTTGGTGCAAAGGTGTCTCTCATAGGTTTTGTTTTAGCAACTAGAGCACCTGTTCGACCCTTGGAAGACATAATTCTTGTCCCTCTTGATAGTACGGCATTCCTAGGACTCAAATATAAAAGTAAAAAATAAATAAGCCGTCTTAGGAATCCTTTTAGAGCACCACTTTCTTTTTGTGTAGTCAACGAGCTGTGCTTGATGCCATACATGATTTTAATACCTGCTCATGGACTAGATAAACTCATTAGCCACTTAGGTGTGTGTCATTATATCACCAAAACCCACTTAGGGGGCCAAGATACTCTTCAATCTCCCCCTTTTTGGTGATTGATGACAACACAACTAAGTCATATAAGAGATAAACAATGAATATTTGAAGCTTTTGTAATACTCCCCCTTAATATGTGCATTTTGATTTTGAATATCAAAGGTCCTATTAGGGCCAATATTTTGCACAACAAGAAAAGCAGGAGGGTATTACAATAGTGGGGTGCTTGTGATGTGCAACAAACCAAGGGTGAAATGCTCATGACAGATTATGCACTCAACAAAAGAGAAAAGAAATCTGGTGCTGAGAAGTCCGGAGTCTCTGGGCCAAGTCCGGACTGTCTGGAAAATCCGGATACTCCGGGAAAAAGTCCGGACTCTCCGGGTTTCAGCACAGCAGCAGAAAAACAGACAAAACACAGTTTCAATCTAGCATAAGCTGTCCTTAACAGATAAAAAGCAGATAAAATACCACAAGCACACAATCAAATGTCTCAAACTCACATAGTCTCACACGAGCGAATATTAGAGTTATTACAAGCCAAGTTCCAAATTTAAATTATTACAAACCAAGTTCATTGTTTCAAAGACACGAATAGATAATATCACTCCCCCTTTGTCATCAAGCGCCAAAAAGGAAGTGTAGAGCAGCGGAGTCACTCGGAGTCGTCGTCCTCCTCCTCTTCTTCTTCGTCATTGCCCTCCTCCTCTTCTTCTTCTTGGGCACCTTGGGCGTCCCACTCCGCAAACGGGTCATCAAACTCAGGAAGCTCACGGTAGGGATCGGTGGGAAGGCCAAGGTGAGACTTGATCTCGATGATGTCGCGGCGATTTTCATTGGTCTTCGTGGCGATGGTCTTGCACATGCTGAAAATGCTCTTGAGCACTCTCTTGATCATAGAGCCACGGTGCCGACGAGGAGGTGGAGAAGAGGAACGTGCAGCGGGCACATCATCATGGGAAGGAGCTGCACTCGATGATCCAACATACTTACGGCCTTTGGGAGGCCTCTTTGCACGATCACGGAGGTGGCGAAGCGGCTCATGGACAACATCCTTGGGATAGCGGACATTGGTCACTCTCTCAATCATATACATGAGATAGGGGCATAAGGAAGATGCTTCATTGGATCATTCATGGCCCTCCTCAACTCATTCCAAATGAAGTCAAAGACACAAAAGCCTTCTTCATCCGGTGCCATATTATTGAGAAGATTGGGAGCAAAGTACCTCAAAGCTGTGACATCTCCAATCTTAGGGTCGATAGTGGCACGAAAGAATTGATTGAGATAGTAGTAGTAAGGGTTAAGTTGGTCCGCCTTGCCCTCAATGGCCGCATCTCGGCTAGGAAACATAAAGGGGAGCTCCTTGGGCTTGTATTTGTTCTCATTGTGCACGGGGGTGCGCCTTTCATCCTTAGAACCAAGACCCAAGAGCCAAGAGAAAGTCATGTAGTCAATGGTGCACTTTTGGCCTTGAGTTGTCCATGTGATGGTGTTGTCATGGGGATTGAAGTAGTAAGAACAATGGAATTGAGCAAGGATTTCTTTGTTCCAATTGTACCTAAAGCCCATGATGTCGTAGAGCCCGACCTCCTTGCACTTGTCAATCACCGAGTTGAACACTGTGTTGTTGAGCTCCTCGTAATACTTCCAATCAATATACTTCATTGGCACAATGGGTGCCATGTTCTTGGAGGCCAATTTGGGATTGCAGATCACGGATTGATAGAAGTCCCGGTGGAAGTCACACCAAAATCTTGCCTCAAGTCCCTCTCCCTTGAGATACAAGTAAACATTCTCCTCCCTTTGCTCCCTCACTGCTAGGGAGTTCCTTGAGTAGTCCCTAATCATGTGCTCAGCAAATCCAAGGACTGAGCCTGGGTCCCTTAGCTTGATAGGTGTCTCAACCACTCGGACGTTGGGTGGAAGGGTAGGAATAAGTCTAGGAGGGGTTTTAGGACAGATGTGAGCAGCTACTCCTTGCTTATGTTTAGGAGGAACTCGAGTAGCTGGGCGGCTTTGGTGGATATAGGGGGCTTGATGGCTCTTTTTGGGATGGGGCTTGTAGCGGGAGCTTTCTTTGGCTGGCCCCTTTCCATGACGACGAGGAGGCTCGGGGGATTGCTCATAAGTTTCATCCTCAACTTCATCATCATCACTTTCCGTTCCCTCCTCCTCCTCTACTATTTCTTCTTCACTCCCTTCGGCATAGGAGGGAGGAGGATCACCCCGTCTTGGTCTAGAGCTGCGCTGCGAGCTTTCTTGCCCCAAGGCTTCTTGCAGGGCCCGAAAAGCGGCGGGGTCATGCCTAGCCTTGGTCCTCCTTTGGGTGGAGGGCTCCTCATTGCCACGGCTAACCTTCAACCTCACCATCTGAATGGATAAAATGATATGGAAGTGAGAAATTGTCAAAGGTGAAGACACACTGCATTAGTGTTTTAGGGTTGCAGTGCGAACCCCGGATACTCCGGGAAAAAGTCCGGAGACTCCGGGTCCTTCGACCCCGGAGAGTCCGGGTTTCGCAGGCTGAAACCCTAAATCACAATGCAGTGAAGTACGTTTATCCAAACTGAGAGGAAACTCAGATCTAGAGCCTAAAGAGTGTTTCCTACCTATTCCCTGCTAGGATACTACAAGAACTACGCTAGGGAAATAGATCGGGAAAGTTTCTTTTGAAAATACCTTGGGGAGAGGGGGAAAAGGACTTAGATCCTTTGAAACTTGAGTAGATCCTTAATCTCCACACCTTGGAAACTTCAAATCCTCACTCTCACGTGATTTTGGTGGTTGAATGGGGAAATCGCCCAAGAGGATGAGAGGGGGCGACGGGAGAGATAATGCACGGTTAAAAGTTGAAGTGGGGGGGGGGGGGGTGAAAAGAGGTTTTCACCGCGGTCAAACCTTATATACTCTTAAAACCCGGAGTCTCCGGGTCAGGTCCGGATTGTCCGGGAAACCCGGAGTGTCCGGCCTCAAACCCCGGATACTCCGCTCCCCCTGAACCCAGCGAGCAGATTTTCAAGGAATTTGATTTTGAATAGATTTGGAAGGTTGCTTATGTGATAAATGTGAGCCTGAGCAGTATCAACACCTTGGACTAGCCACAAACAAGCAAAGAGAATAATAGTCCAAGTGTTGTACCTAAAGATCCAAATTTTTCAAAACAAATGCAATACAAGCCTTTTTACAAATCTTTTGTTTTTAAAAGTCCTGTACTAGGTCATTCAAATATGTGCATGATCGCAAGCCAAGTTCTGAGAATCCAAGATATTTAGCTCACTCCTCAAAGCACAAAACCTTAGTTCATCAAGAGGCTTTGTGAAGATATCGGCTAGTTGCTTATCGGTGCTCACATAACTTAAAGCGATATCTCCTTTGGCTTCGTGGTCTCTCAAGAAATGGTGTCTTATGTCTATGTGCTTTGTTCTTGAGTGGTTTACGGGGTTGTTCGCTAGCTTAATGGCACTCTCGTTGTCACACAAGAGTGGCACCTTGCTAAACTTGCAACCAAAGTCTCTCAAAGTGAGCCTCATCCAAAGTAGTTGAGCACAACAAGCGCCGTCTGCAACATACTCGGCCTCGGCGGTGGAAAGGGCAACGGAGTTTTGTTTCTTGGAACTCCAAGACACCAAGGACCTTCCAAGGAATTGGCAAGTCCCGGATGTACTCTTCCTATCTACTTTGCAACCGGCATAATCCGAATCGGAGTAGCCAAGTAGATCGAAAGTGGCGCCCTTAGGATACCATAAACCAAGGTTAGGAGTATGAACCAAGTATCTAAAAATTCTCTTAACGGCCATTAGATGGCACTCCTTAGGATTAGCTTGAAACCTTGCACACATGCACACACTAAGCATAATATCGGGCCTAGATGCACAAAGATAAAGTAAAGAACCAATCATGGAGCGATATACCTTTTGATCGATGCTTTTGCCTTCTTCATTTAGATCAAGATGCCCATTTGATGGCATAGGTGTTTTGATGGGCTTGGCGTTGTTCATGTCAAACTTCTTAAGCATGTCATGGGTGTATTTGGTTTGACTTATGAATGTGCCATCCTTGAGTTGCTTGATTTGAAAACCGAGAAAGAACTTCAACTCGCCCATCACAGACATCTCGAATCTTTTAGTCATGATCCTACTAAACTCATCAACCTAAATTTGATTAGTAGAGCCAAATATGATATCATCAACATATATTTGACATACAAATAAATCATTGCTTTGTTTACGAGTGAAGAGAGTAGGATTGTCTTTGCCTATTTCAAAGCCTTTCTTTAAGAGAAAATTCTTAAGGCATTCATACCATGCTCTAGGGGCTTGCTTGAGCCCATAGAGCGCCTTATGGAGCTTGTAGACGTGGTTTGGGAGTTGTGGATCTTCAAAGCCCGGTGGTTGCTAAACATAGACTTCTTCGGAGATTGGACCATTCAAAAAGACACTCTTGACATCCATTTGATGTAGCTTGAAGTTGTGATGAGTGGCAAAGGCTAGGAGTATACGAATTGCTTCAAGTCTTGCCACCGGTGCATAAGTTTCTCCAAAGTCTAAGCCTTCTACTTGAGTATAACCCTTTGCAACCAATCTAGCTTTGTTCTTGGTCACCACGCCGTCTTCATCTTGTTTGTTGCGAAACACCCACTTGGTTCCAATCACATTTTGTTTGGGGCGTTCCACTAAGGACCAGACTTCATTCCTAGTGAAGTTGTTGAGCTCTTCTTGCATTGCCATTACCCAATCAGCATCTCCAAGAGCATCTTCAACCCTAAGAGGTTCCAATATGGAAACAAACAAGTAATGTTCACAAAAATTTGCTAATCTTGAACGAGTTGTTACCCCTCTACGAATGCTTCCAAGTATGTTATCAACGGGATGATCCCGTTGAACACTTTGTCGAACTCTTGGATGTGGGTCAGACACTTCTTGTTGAATCAAGTCCTCATCTTCTCGACTGCATTGTGACTTTTCAGCAGCAGATCCGGAGTCTCCGGACTTATCTCCGGATTCTCCGGACAATTCGGAGTCTCCGGGTTTTTGCCCGGATACTCCGGGTTGCGTAGCAGGTGGCAGATCTGCTGCATCTTCAAGTATGCAGTCCTCATCATCTTCTTCTTGAGGCTTGATTTCTCCAATGGCCATCCTCCTTATAGCCTTTTCTGCGGGTACTTCCTTGCCTACACACAATTCATCAACTTGCTCCTCTTGAGAGCCATTAGATTCATCAAACGTCAAGTCACACGTGACTTCAACAGAACCGGTGGTTTTGTTGAGGACACGATAGCCATGAGCGTTTGAGGCGTAACCAAGAAAGATACCTTCATCAACTTTAGATGCAAACTTAGTGCTTTTGGGCTTCTTGTTGAGAATGAAGCACTTACAACCAAAAACTCTAAAGTAAGAGACATTAGGCTTTTTACCAATTAGGAGCTCATAGGCGGTCTTGTGGCGAAGCTTGTGAAGATACAAACGGTTGATAGCATGACACGCCGTGTTCATTGCTTCCGTCCAAAAACTATCCGAAGTCTTGTACTCGTCAAGCATGGTTCTTGCGGCTTCAATAAGAGTTCTATTCTTCCTCTCTACAATCCCATTTTGTTGTGGAGTGTATGGGACGGAGAGCTCATGACCAATGCCTTCTTCATCAAGATACTCTTCAATGTTGGTGTTCTTGAACTCGGTGCCATTGTCACTTCTTACTCTTTTGATCTTCACATCAAACTCATTTTGGGCTCTTGTTGCAAATTTCTTGAAAATTTCATGAACTTTGCTCTTGTCTTTCATAAAGAATACCCAAGTGTACCGAGAGTAATCATCAACAATGACAAATCCATACTTGTTTCCCCCAATGCTAACATAGGCTACCGGACCAAAGATATCCATGTGAAGTAGTTCCAATGGCCTTGTGGTGGATACAATGTTCTTGGCGGGATGAGGAGCACCAACTTGTTTTCCGGCTTGACAAGCACTACAAATTCTATTTTTCTCAAAATGAACGTTTGTTAGTCCTAGGATGTGTTCCCCCTTTAGAAGCTTATTGAGATTGTTCATCCCAACGTGAGCTAGTCGGCGATGCCAAAGCCAACTCAAGCTAGACTTTGCCAATAAGCATGTATCAAGTTGGGCTTTATCCGATGAAAAATCCACCAAGTAAAGCCTTCCCTTGAGTTCACCCTTAAAGGCAACGGAGTCATCGCCCCTTCTAAAGACGGTCACACCCTCATTAGTGAACAAACAATTGTAGCACATCTCGCAAAGTTGTGAGACGGACAACAAGTTGTAGTCCAAAGATTCAACCAAATAAACATCAGAAATTGAATGATTGATTGATATAGCAATTTTACCAAGACCAACAACTGTTCCTCCACCATTGCCTCCAAAGGCAATGCTTTCCGTAGGATTTTCAATCATATCACAAGATGTAAACATTTTCTTCTCTCCGGTCATATGATTTGTGCATCCACTATCAATCACCCATTTTGTTCCACCGGAGGAATATGCCTACAAAACAAATTATGCTTGTGTTTTAGGTACCCAAGTGGATTTGGGTCCTAGAGTGTTAGTCACAAGAATCTTGGGCACCCACACACTCCTTTTTATCATTGTTCCTTTTGTGTGAGGCCCTACATACTTGGCAACCACTTTACCCTTGTGGTTCCAAGTCAACACATAATCGGCATAAAAGCTATCTTGTGATGCATGAGGTTTGGGCTTCTTGATTGACTTGTTAGGCTTTGAGTGTGGTGCTTGTGAGGTCACTTGGGTGCTCTTGAACTTGATTGGAGTGTTGTATCTTACTTGATTGTCATGCTTCTTGACACCCATTTGCTTCATCCCGTGCACCACATTCCTTGTTCCCATACCTTTGGTGTGGTGATTCTTGATGAATGGGATGGGGTCTTTTGTACCTTGTTCTTGCTTACCAAGCCCCTTCCCATCCTCAAAGCCAAACTTCTTCATGTAGCTTGACCCAAAACCTTTGGTGTGATTTTCAAACTCACCTCTCTTGGGTTCTTTCTTCTTTTCAATTATAAGTGAGTTTGACAACCTAGCAATTTCCTTTCTCATGGCATTCATCTCGGCAACATTAGTAGCACAAGCATTTATATCAAATTTATAGCATCTAGAACAACCTTTGCTTGTTGACATTCGAGAGTTTGAGAGAGCATCATTAGATGAAGTTGTAGCATTGTTCTTGAGGTTGTCAAGTTGAACTTCTAATGCTATGTGACTAGTCTTTAAGCTATCAAAGCTCTTTTGAAGTTCAAGCTTTTCATCCTCAAGTTTCTTGCAAGCATCCTTAGCTAGGAAAGATTCCCTAGTTAATTCATCTACCAACAACTTATCTTTAGCTAGGGATTTCTTGAGGCTAAGAATTTCTTTCTCCTTTTCCTTGAGCGAGTCCTCTTGCACCTTGAAACCCTTCTTTTCAATTACAAGGGCATCCTCAAGGGCAATGGTTTTCTCTTGCTCAAGTCTAAAGAGTTCTTCTTGCACCTCAAGAGTCCCATCTCTATTCTCAATTTCTTTCATTAAAAACATGATTTTCTTAGTGGCCTTTTTACCAAAGCTAGTGATCATTTTTTCAAAATCAAGATCATTTTCACTATCATCATCTAGGGGAGGGGTAGGAGTGTCTACCTTGGAGCCCCTAGCCATGAGGCAAGTGTGGGTGAAGTCATCTTCATCATCGGTGAGATCTTCAAATAATAATGACTTGTTGATTGGTTCCTTAATGGTTATGGTAGCAAGACCGGCTTCTATGTCGGAGTCGGAGCTATCATCATTTGAATCCCATTCTTCACCCAAATGAGCTTCACCAACTTCCTTTCTCTTGTTCTTGTCAAACTTGTTGGCGTGTCTTCTTCTTACCTTTATGTTAGGGCACTCCGCAATGAAATGTCCCTCCTTTCCACATCCAAAGCATGGTCTCTTTGAGGTTCTCTTGGTCTTGATTTTGTCCTTGTCCTTGTTCTTGTTGAGGAAGCCACTCTTCTTGAACATTTTGTTGAACTTCCTTACAAAGAGAGCCATTTGTTCGGGGGTCATGTCCATGTCACTATCTTCATCATCATCTTCCTCGGCCATGATTCTTGAGGTTGATGAGCTTGACCTTTTCTCCTTGCTAGATGCTTTGAGGGCCACTCCCTTGTTCTTCTCAAGTTGTTCATGCATCTTTGACATCTCTTGTGAGAGCTTGGACTCCTTGACGGTGATAAGGTGTTCTTCCATTCTTCCAATCACATCCGCCGGAGTGAACTTGTTGAATCCTCTCTTTTCCCTTATGAGAGTAGGGAGTTGAACATCCCTTGCCATGTACGCGGAGAGGATTTTTTCAACCACTTCTCTTCTTCCCCATCTTGTACTTCCAAGTGATTTGATCTTGTTGATGATCTTGTTCAATCGGTTGTACATGCCTTGTGGTGATTCATCGTCCTTGATGACAAACCGGTTGAGCTCACTTTCTAGGGCTCGGATCCTTCCTTCCCTTACTTGCTTTGTCCCTTCATGATTGATGAACAAGGTGTCCCACACTTCTTTGGCGGACTTCAATCCATCTACCTTGTCATATTCTTCGGCCGTGAGCGAACTCTTGATGATGCGGATGGCTTGATAGTTTCTTTGTATCTCATTTGCTTGATCTTGAGTTAGCATCGCATCACCACTTGGAAATGTAATTCCCCTATTCACAATAGTCCAAAGTGCGGGATTCACCGCCATCAAATACTCCTCCATCGAGTTCTTCCACTTGGAATAGCCGGTTCCATCAAATTGGGGTATCTTCCCAATGTGGCTAGAACCCGATGGATGGTTAAAGGATAATAGAGAATAATCGAAAGAGGTTCGAGTGTAATCCCTTGATGGTCGACGAGCGGAGCGTGTGGATCTTGCATCATCGAATTCTTCGTCCTCACTATCGGAGGACTCATCACCTCTTCCGGGTGCTTGATGACTAGTGCTTGCACCACGCGTGTTGTCTCCTCGAGGGGGAGGAGGCATGCCAACAACATTGTTGACGGGATCACCTTCGGCGAGAGGCGTGGCTTGATCATTTGGATTCGACATCTTCTTGACTCCAAGCGGTTAGGCTTCAAACACGGAGCACCAGGCTCTAATACCAATTGAAAGGATCAAGATGTCGACTAGAGGGGGGGGGGGGTGAATAGTCGAACCCGAAAATCACAAACTTTTTCGCGGTCGTTAGACCGGAGTCCCGGAGACTCGGATATTTTTCCGGATACTCGGAAATCGGGAGAATCGGGAAAATGTCCGGATAGTCCGGCCTGCTAGGGGAGAATTAAATCGACGGGATTTAAACTTGCTCAAAAGTAAATCCGTGAAAATAGGTTATGCACTTCGAAGTGATACAAGCCTCGTTTATCCACTTAAAACCCGTAGGAACCTCAACACGAAGTAGATCGGCACCAAACCCTAGATAAGTGTTCAAGTAAGATACAAGCATGCAACAAGATGAACAAGCACAAGAGACACATGATTTGTTACCGGAGTTCAACCTCACACCTTGAGGTCTACGTCTCCGTTGAGGTACCCACAAAGGGTGGACCTTTACACCTAGGTCACTTTCCTCCCTCTAGCGACCACGAAGATCAAGCTAGAGTTACTTACTCAATTTCGGTGTAATACAAACTGCCTTGGGCAGCCACAACCTTTGGATGCTCCAAGGCAACGCCTAGCCGGCTAGGAGCTCAAAGCTCCAAGAGTAACAAACACGAATTTTGCCAACCAAGCGAAGAACTAGGTGCTCTAGAGATGGGAAATCAGCTCACTAGCACTGTCCAAGCCCTTGCTCTCAAATCCTTTTAACTCCCACAACAAATCTCACCAACTTTGAGCCAAAGGGAGAGAGGGGAGGAGTAAATGAGGGTTGCAACAGTTCAGGACGAAAATGGCAGGGAGAGGAAGTAAATGAAGGGGTGGAGGGGGCTTTTATACCCCCTCACCCAGAATATAGCCGTTGAGGCTTTATGACCCGAGTATCCGGGATAAACCCGGACTCTCGGGAAGTCCGCAGTCTCCGGGCAAAAACCGGACACTCCGGCCTTCCAAGGCCAGCACCCAAGATAAGATCCCCGTGAATGTGTTGGTGCAAAGGTGTCTCTCATAGGTTTTGTTTTAGCAACTAGAGCACCTGTTCGACCCTTGGAAGACATAATTCCTGTCCCTCTTGATAGTACGGCATTCCTAGGACTCAAATTCAAAAGTAAAAAAATAAATAAGCCGTCTTAGGAATCCTTTTAGAGCACCACTTTCTTTTTGTGTAGTCAACGAGCTGTGCTTGATGCCATACATGATTTTAATACCTACTCATGGACTAGATAAACTCATTAGCCACTTAGGTGTGTGTCATTATATCACCAAAACCCACTTAGGGGGCCAAGATACTCTTCAGCAACCCTTATCAGGGCCGGCTTCCGGGCTAGTTATAACATCCACACCCGCCGGGAGATTCGTCTACTGGCCAGACCGCAAGCCTGCCGACCTGATAAGCGGGGACTCACGCTACGTCGCCTACCTCGACTCGCTTCCGTTCCAGGAGGGAACACCGCTTGCTCGAGCTGAGGAGTACACTCCAACTGAGGTGGCGAGCTCTGACTCCAGTCTTGGCAACCTCGATCGCCAAGTCCTCATGGCTGCTGGCGACACGCCAGGAACTTCGGGGACGGCACATGACAAGTACCTCGAAGACATCTCCACAGACGAGCTGTCTGCTGAAGCACCCGCGGATGAGACCGACGCCAACAAGGACGCTCGACGTGAGCGAAACAGAAGGCGGAACAAACGGCGCCGGCGTCTCCGAGACAGCCTACCCATCTGCAACCTTGCAGAGGCCCTCGAACAAGTCGAGAGGAGGGTACACACCACCCCGAGCAATGCCTCATGTCGATCACAGTGATCGCACGCCAAGCTCAGGGGATACGCGCTGGAGCAGTCATCGCCAAGCTCGCAGAAGACGCTTACTTCATGCGAGTTGACAACAGGGTCAACCAGCCTCCTCCCGCCAGGAACCGCGACAATGAAGCTACAAGTCGCAGTGCAGACCTCGGCCGCAACCGTACTCGAGCCAAGCTGCCGGCTCAGCCTAACCGTACTCGTGCAAATGCCGGCGGACCCTCACAAGGTGGCAACAGTGCCGCAGCTGCTGGCGGCAATCGTGAGATCATCCCTCACCGTGACCCTAGCGGTGGCGGCCGCGACCCTGGCGGTGGCAGCAGCGACAGCGGAAGCTCCAACCATGGGGCCAACAGGAGGGCCGGTGGCGGAGGCGGTCACGGCGGTCGAGACCATGCGAACAGCACGCCTCCGGAGCCTCACAGGGCGGCTACGACGCCCGCCAGAAGATTGAAGAACTGCGGCGGAAGAAGTCCGCCACTGCAGGCGACAACGACGGCTTCCCCGCCTTCTCTCCTCGGCTTCGCAACTTAGTCCTCCCGGACAAGTTCAAACCTCTGGGAATCACCAAGTACGACGCGAAGCAGGATCCCATCCAGTGGCTCAGGTGCTACGCCCTCTCCATCGAGAACGCTGGTGGCTACAACGACACCAAGTGCCTCTACTTCCCCTTCTGCCTGGACCAAGCCCCACTTACATGGCTCGAGTCACTAGACAAGCACTCAATCGACAAGTGGGACCAGCTGAAGGAGCAGTTCACCAGCAACTTCGGGCACCATGGGCCGATCGGGTACTCGCATGGACCTAGCTATGGTGAAGCAGGAACAAGGCGAGACCCTCCGCAAGTACATGCGCCGCTTCTTCGACAAGCGCGCCACCGTAGTCGACGTCACCGACAAGGAGGTCATCGACCTCTTCCAAGACGGCCTCTACCACCGTCGCACCTTCGAAGACTTCGGTCGCCGCCGCCCCAAGTCCATCCCCCACCTCAAGGACATGATTACATCCTGGGCGGATGAAGAAGACAAAGCAACACCAAGTACGATGCTATCTGTGGCAAGAGCAAACAAAACACGGGCGGCGGCAGCGGCAACAACGGGAACCAAGGCGGTCGCAACAACAACAACTACTCGGGTCCCAACCGCAAGCGCAAGCCAGACAACACTGTCGCGGCTATCCAGCGCCCTGCGAAGGAGAACTCGAAGAAGACCTCTGGCGGCTTCAAAGACTTGCTGAAAGAGAAGTGCCCGTGGCATCTGGACGGCAACCACACCACCGAGCAGTGCTACCAACTCAGGCGAGCACTCAAGAGTACTCCAGAGCCACCGCACCCTCATGACAAGAAAGGCAAGAAGAAGAACGACGGAGGCAATGACGACTTCCAGGAACCCGACAAGACAGTCAACGTCCTCTTCGGTGGACTACCCAGCAGACGGGAACAAAAGGCTACCCGTCGAGAAGTCATGAGCATTGAACCAGCGGTTCCGACCCCTCTCAGGTGGTCGGAGGTACCCATTACCTTCTCCCGCGCGGATCAATGGACCAGCTTCTCCGAACCAGGGCGGTTCCCTCTCGTCCTGAAGCCGGTGGTCGCGGGCTCCAGGCTCAACAAGGTCCTCATCGACGGTGGAAGCGGGCTCAACGTCCTTTTCACCAAGACCTTGAAGAAGATGAAGCTCGACATCACCCACATGCTCACCAAGAGCACCTCGCCCTTCTACGGCATCGTCCCCGGAAACGCGGCTATCCCACTGGGCTCAGTGGTCCTGCCAGTTACCTTTGGGGAATCTCGGGACAACTACCATACCGAGTACGTCAAGTTCGAAGTTGCGGACT
Organism: Cenchrus americanus; assembly: GCA_947561735.1. Lineage (NCBI taxonomy): Eukaryota > Viridiplantae > Streptophyta > Magnoliopsida > Poales > Poaceae > Cenchrus > Cenchrus americanus. Next base: position 156,792,462 of record OX387244.1, read on the forward strand.
TCGAGACGTCCTACCATGCCATCCTCGGCAGACCGGCTATCGCCAAGTTCATGGCGGTACCCCACTACACCTACTTGGTACTCAAGATGCCAAGCCCAGCAGGTGTACTCTCACTGCAAGGGGACTTGAAGATCTCGCACGACTGCGACACGGAAGCTGTGGAGATCACCTCCACAAATCAAGTACCCAACGCAATGATAGAGGTCTACGCTGTGTCAAAGAAGCTTGCCCCAAGTGAACTCGATATCCCAGAGAAGTCAGACAAAGCTAACAAGCCTCAGCCAGCTGAGGAGGTTCTGGTCAAAACAATTGACCTTGGGACAGGCGACAGCAGCAAGACCACCACCATCGGGGCGGGTCTCGACCCCAAATAGGAAGACGCGCTCATCAACTTCCTCCGGGCTAACTGCGACATCTTCGCGTGGAAGCCAGCGGACATGCCAGGGCTGCCCAGGGAGTTGATCGAGCATTCCCTCAACGTCGATCCTAAAGCTACCCCGAAGCGATAACACCTCCGCCGCTTCGCCGACGATAGACGGGACGCCATCAAGAAGGAACTCGCCAAACTACTCGCGGCTGGCTTCATCAAAGAAGTCTTCCATCCTGAGTGGCTCGCCAACCCCGTCCTCGTCCGCAAGAAGAACTCAAACGAGTGGAGGATGTGCGTCAACTACACCGACCTCAACAAGCACTGCCCCAAGGACCCCTTCGGGTTGCCGCGGATTGACCAAGTCATCGACTCCACGGCGGGCTGCGACCTGCTCTGCTTCCTCGACTACTACTCCGGGTACCACTAGATTGCGATCAAGGAAGAAGGCCAGGAGAAGACCGCGTTCATCACCCCGTTTGGCGCGTACTGCTACACGACCATGTCCTTTGGGTTGAAGAACGCCGGCGCCACATATCAACGAGCTATCCAGGCCTGCTTCAAGAGGCAACTCAACAAGAACGTCGAAGCCTACGTGGATGACGTGGTCGTCAAGACCAGAAACTCCATTACCCTCATCGACGATCTTGAAGAGACTTTCGCATCCCTACGCGAGTACCGCTGGAAGCTCAACCCGAACAAGTGCGTCTTCGGCGTACCTTCGGGCAAACTACTCGGCTTCATCATCAGCCACCGCGGCATCGAAGCCAACCCCGAGAAGATCTCCGCCATCACCAGCATGAAAGCTCCCACGTGCATCAAAGACGTCCAGAAGCTAACCGGGTGCATGGCGGCCCTGAACAGATTTATCTCGAAGCTTGGAGAACGGGGGCACCCCTTCTTCAAACTACTCAAGCACCAAGAGAAGTTCGTGTGGACTCCAGAGGCGGACCAAGCCCTTGCCCAGCTCAAGGACTTCCCATCGAAGCCATTAGTCCTCACGGCTCCTCGCAAAGGCGAGCAGCTACTGCTCTACCAAGCTGCGACTACTCACGTGGTCAGTACTGCCATCATCGTCGAGCGGCAGGAAGACGGCCACGCCTACCCAGTCCAGCGACCAGTCTACTTCGTCAGCGAGGTCCTGTCAGAATCCAAGACACGCTACTAGCCCGTACAGAAGCTTCTGTACACAGTGCTCATCACCTCGCGGAAGCTACGACACTACTTCCAGGAGTACTCGATCTCCGTCGTCACCGACTACCCGCTCGGCGACATCCTGCGGAACCAAGATGCTACTGGAAGAATCTCCAAGTGGGCAGTCGAACTTGGCGCCCTCAACATCGACTTCAAGCCACGCACAGCCATCAAGTCGCAAGCACTAGTCAACTTTATGGCGGAGTGGCGAGAGAATCAGCTACCAACTCCAACCGAGCGACCAGAGCACTGGGTGATGTACTTCGATGGCTAACTCAACCTCGAGGGCGCAGGTGCAGGAGTACTCCTGATCTCTCCAACAGGTGAACAACTCAAGTACGTCCTGCAGATCTTCTGGAAGGTCTCAAACAACGAAGCCGAGTACGAAGCTCTCCTACACGGGCTCCGCCTCGCGGCTACACTAGGCATCAAGCGGCTACTAGTCTACGGCGACTCCGCAATGGTCATCAACCAAGTCAACAAGTCCTGGGACCGCAACAAGGAGAACATGGACGCCTACTGCCTAGAAGTCCGCAAGCTCAAGAACAAGTTCTATGGTCTTGAGTTCCACCACATCGTCCACGACAACAACGTTGCAGCGGACGTTCTGTCGAAGCTTGGTTCTACTCGCGCTCAAGTACCAGCGGGTGTCTTCGTCCACGAGCTTCACGTGCCATCCATCCCGGAGCCGGCGCCACCGACCACTGCGCATCCCCCGGCTGGCCAGGAGGTCATGATGATTGACGTGGACTGGAGGCAACCCTTCATCGACTACCTCAGCGAGCAGAAGGTTCCCTCGGACAAGAACTTGGCAGAGCAGCTCATCCGCCGCGCCAAGTCCTACGTCCTCGTCGGAGACAAGCTCTACAGGCGGGGCGCATCTTCCTGAGTACTCATGAAGTGCGTCCCCAGACAAGAAGGCAAGGACATCTTGGAGGAGATCCACAAAGGCGTCTACGGCAACCACGCGTCCTCTCGCACGCTGGTCAGCAAGGCCTTCCGACGAGCTTTCTATTGGCCCACAGCCCTAGGCGACGCCGAAGAACTCGTCAGAAGGTGCCAAGGGTGCCAATACTTCGCCAAGCAGCAACACGTCCCAGCCTACAAGCTAGTCACCATACCGCCAACCTGGCCTTTCGCCTGCTGGGGGCTCGACATGATTGGGCCACTACCAACTGCGCCAGGTGGATTCAACAGAGTATTGGTGGCCATCGACAAGTTCACCAAGTGGATTGAGGTCAAGTCGGTCACATGCCCCAAGGCTGACAGAGTACTCGACTTCCTGGATGAACTCGTGCATTGCTACGGACTACCCCATCGCATCATCATAGATCTGGGCTCCAACTTCAACAACCACCAGTTCTGGGAGTACTTCGAGAACAGCGGGATCGACGTCCGATACATCTCAGTTGCCCATCCTCGGGCCAACAGACAAGTCGAGCGCGCCAACGGGATGGTGCTCGACGCTCTCAAGAAGCGGCTACACGACGCTGCTAACTCTAAAGGAGGCAAGTGGATCAAAGAACTACCCAATGCACTCTGGGGGCTACGTACTCAGCCCTCCAAGCCAACGGGGCAATCCCCATACTTCCTGGTCTACGGCTCCGAAGCAATCCTCCCTGCCGATGTCATGTGGGATTCACCAGCAGTGGAGCACTACGACGAAGGCGTCTGCGAAGACGACGAGACGAGTTGACATCGACGGGCTCGAAGAAGCTCGCCGCGCTGCCCTCGTCCAATCAGCAAGGTACCTGGAGGGTATCCGACACTACCACGATCGCAACGTCAAGGAACGCTCCTTCAACGTTGGTGATCTTGTCCTCCGTCGCATCCAGAGCACGGAAGGACTACACAAGCTCAGCTCGCCCTGGGAAGGTCCCTTCACAGTCGCAAAGGTGACCGGACCGGGCTCCTACCGCCTCCAGACACTTGAAGGCAAGACATCAACAACTCGTGGAACGTCGACCAACTTTGTCGGTTCTACGCCTAGTCTACACGACTACTCTGGGGCTCAAGTCTACACGACTACATCAAGACCCCTTTGCCGTAAGCGGCCTCTAGGTCCAGGCACCAGTCTCCGGACTACCTCTTCGCTGTAAGCGGCCTCCGGGTCTAGGCACCAGTCTCCGGACTACTCCTCTCCAGAATCCAGCCCATGCGGCTACCTACGGATCCTGGGCTGCGACGAGCGACAAAGGACTCTAGCAGCGGTCTACTGAGAGACCATGTACTCCTAGATCCAGCCTATACGGCTACTTACGGATCTACTGCTATAAGCGGCTACACGCCCCAGCACTACTTAGCCGTAGGCGGTCTCCGGGTCCTGGCGACTACTCTGTAACTACGGCCCTGGCCATCCAGGTGTACTTCTTCAGTAATAAAGTTTGATTGTTCATCAACTGCTTTACTGTCTTCCTCCCTCAACGGGACTACTGCCGAGTACGACTAGCCGCGACAACTCCACGATGGGACTCTGCACTCAAAGATCGCGGCAACGAGTACTCATTGATGGAAGTTTTTCTTCATTCATACTTAAACAATTTCATTACAATTGTTTTTGTACAACTACTGCTATGAGCTAGCTAAAACAGGACTACTGGAGATTAAGTTTTCGGTGACTTGTTCTGCAATAGGCGCCATCTGCTCCAGCAGCTCCGCGTACTGCCCGTTAGTGCAGTTGGCGGCTAGCCCGCCGGCGACTACATCTACGGGAGCCTTCGGGAAGTACGACTTCATGAAGGCCAGCACTTGGTTCGGGATCGACTTCGCCAAATGCTTCACATAGGTCGCCAGCCGGCTGGGGGCTTCCTTCAACCGGTCCACCAGCGACGCTATCTTGGGACCGCCAGGATGAGGCACTGGTAGCCTTGCGATGGGGAGCGCGGCTTCTTCAAGTTCCTTGAGCTGGGCCCGCAGCTTCTCGCAATCCTCGTTCAGCTTCTGCAAGGATTTTTAGCAGTTGACGAGGTCACGGTCTGATGCAATACGGAGCTCCATGTGCTTGTCGGACTCGTAAGCAAGCTCCTTATAATCGTACTCCAGTACCTAGCGGGCCTCCTGCTCCCGGTAGAAGAAGTTCTTCAGATCAGTCTCCGAAGCCTTCAGCGGATCTACCCGAGTCTCAAGCTCTGCAATCAACAAGGCACAACGGGTCAGACTACCTCTCGACCTCCAATAAGTACTCAACAAGACAATGGTGTACCTTTGTTCTTGTTGCGAAGAGACTTGTTCTTCCGCACCAGGTCGTCGCTCTTCGCCTGCATCTCTTGTACATCATTGTGGTACTTGGCGAAGGCGGTGTCCAGCTTTGAATGCATGGCGGCGGCGTGCTTCCGGGACTTCACGAGTTGCTCTTCCAATGTCTCGGCCCGGAGCACCGCGTCGCCGTACCCTTGAAGCATCTCCGACTTTTGGCGGGTCCTCTCAGCAACGTCCTGTGCAGGCAACACACATCAGATGGGTACTCAACGTTAAAGGATTGACTACTCAAGGGTTATGACTACTCACCTTCATCCATTGCTCGTCTTGGCGCACCGCTTCCAGGTGCCGAGCCACCGTCGCCGGGTCGACGAGATCATCTGCCAACAACTCGATCCCGCCACGACTACTCGTAGCGGCTTCGGTCATCGGCGCCGAGCGGATTGGCTCTGCGTCCTGGATCTCCGGCGAGCGGACGACCACCTCCAGAGCGGGTTCTGGTAGCGCGTCGTCCCCTTCTCCAGTCGTCGCGGCAGCTTCTCCGGCGGACACCTCCATCGGCTCGGGGGCTTCTACGGCAGCCTCCCGAGTCCCCGGTGCCACGTCCTCTACGGGCACCTCCGATAGGATGTCGCTTCCCTCGTCCTCAGCACCTGTTGACAAGAAGACAAGTGTATCAGTCATACCTGGCGACTACGACTACTCTACCGGGGTACTCCAACCTCAGCAGAGTACTCACCTTCAACTACGCTGGCCTCAGGCAACTTAGCCTCAGCGGTCGGCGCCTCGGGCTCCGCTTGAGGGGCGGGAGCGGACTCCTCAGCGGGCGGCGCGGCCTCTTCTTCCGCCACCACCGCAGCAGGTTCCTCCCCCTCCCAGGATAGGTCCGTCGATTTCCTACAGAGTACAAGCCGGTTGTCAATCAAGTACGACCACCACACCCAAGTACTACTCGGGAAGAATCAACACTTACAAGCTCGACCGGACTACCGTCACGGTTGGGGCGCCGAGGATACTGGCGATGTCGACCAGTCCCGCCTCGGCAGGCGCCTCCTCCTGCGCCTCTGTGGCCGCCGCCTCTTCGCGCGCGGCGGCCGGCGGGTTCCGTGCTCCCCTGAGCAGCAGGGGGCTGGCGCTCCATCTGCGCCAAGAGCTCTTCGACAGTGGGGGCTGGGCTGCGACTACCCCCAGCTGCCTCCCCCACCGTGTCCCAGTCGCCTTCGTCGCCCTGCTCAACGGGCTCGGAAGGCGGCATCTCCTGCAAGCAAGGAAACTTCATCGTCAACACATGAACTCGAGACATCAGTACTCGACTACCTTCCTCATGATGGCTTACCTCACGGGACGTGGTCTCCGTGACCTTTAACTTCTTGGCCACGCGCTTGCGGGCCACATTGCGCGGCTTCCTCAGCGGCGCGGGCAGACTAGCCTCTAGGCTAGCCGGCGGATCCTGAACGAGAGGGATGTGAGGTAAGCCAGGACGGCTAAACCTCGACCGCAGCTGGAAGCGGTCCTGCAATGTCTCCTCGTCGTCGTCCTCATCGGATGTGTCTTCCACGACAACTGTGTCGTCTCCCTCGCTGACTTCGTGCCGCCCCTTGGCCTTGGCCTTCCCTTCCTCTGTAACCTCGACTAGCTGGGGAGGCGACGACGGCTCGGAGATGAACTTCTTCAAGTCATCCTGCAAGAAGAACAACTCATCAGTGCGACTACTCTTGCGTAATGAGTACTCGACTATGGATGCGGCTACTAACCTCCTTTGGTGGGCGCGCGGGGGAGAACTCTGGTACGGGGCACGGCGTGTACGCCGACATATCTTTGAAGATCCGGGCCAGCCTGTCAACAATGTCGTCGTCGTCGACTTCATCTCGAGGAATCCGCGACGTGTCGTCGTCACCAGTGTACTCGTATCCCAGGGTGTCGTGGGCCATCAGCGGCTGCACCCTCCGCTTCATGAAGCTGAAGGACACATGCTCGGCCCTTAGCCTGGCTTCCCTCAGCGCCTTGATCCTCGCCAACAACTCGGGCAGCTGGAGCCCTTCTTGCATCGTCGGCTCCGAGTTCCACCAAGGACGGTGTTTGGGCTGCTTCCCGCTCGGCTTCGGCAGCTCCGGGTGGTGGTTCGTGACGTAGAACCATTTGGCTTTCCAGTCCTGGTTGGAATCTATCAACTTGTAGGAGAGGTACTGCTCGGCAGCGTCCTCCCTCATCTGGATCCCCGCTCCTCCGACTACTCGGGGATTGCTGGCGCTGGGTTGCGGCTTCACCCAGAAGAACTTCCGGAACAAGATCCAATGGGGCTTGATCCCCAGAAAGGCTTCGCAAAAATGTACAAAGACGGTGGTGTGGAAGATACCGTTGGGGTTGAGGTTGAGGTACTCGATGCCGTAGTACCCCAGAAGCCTCTTGAAGAAGTCGCTCGCCGAGAGAGACAGTCCGCGCTCCCCGAATCGCGCAAACATCGGGATCTCGTCCGGATTTTTCTCCATGGGGTACGGATCCCCGGCGGCGGCCCTCCACATGTCCACCTCCTTCTCCCGCAGGAATCCACTGTTGAGAAGGGCTAGCAAGTCTTCAGTCTTCGCCTTGGACTTCTTCCATTCACGGTTTGGATCTGGCCGCGGCGGGGACACCGGCGGCAATGTCCCTGCGGCAGATCCGGGGGCCTCTTCACGGGCCCTTTTCTTTCCTCCGGCGGCCTTCGTGGTCTTCGACAGAGACGGCTTCATCCTCCAGGTGCACGGTGTCTTCACACGCATTCGCTCGGGGGCTGCAGTGGTGGCTTCCTACGGCAGCGCACCTGGATCTAAGCTCTACTCAGCGGCGGTGGTGCGCGCTAGTGGCGATTCCTGGCTAGATCTGCTGGGAATGGCTGCAGCTGCGTGGGGTGAAAACCCTAAGGGTTTTGGCTTCTATTTATAAGTCAACGCGGCCCCTCAACGGCCGGATGGATAAGTCTGCGCTCGGCTGACTCAGCGGCCGCGCGTGACCTTTCAAATTCTACTAGTCGACGCGCCTCACCTCGGGGGCTCGGCTACTCCAACTCGACTTCCTGGGAAGCGGCAAGACTCAAGAGCATCTCAGGACACATGCTACAAGATGACCCTTCAATTCGAGAGGAAGTACTCGACTCAAGGCTCAGGGGCTCCGTGCCACGTGTCCTTCGGTTTTTTCTCCGGATTTTTCGGGATTTTCTTGCCAAAACTTCAGATGGACCCTCAGCCAGAGTCTACAACTCAACCTAAGGCTCGGGGGCTACTCCATATGTAGTGCGATTGCAAAATCGCACTTCCATATCAGTTTCGGCTTCAAGACAACACGGGCATTGTTGAAGACCTTCAAGGGCAGCACTCGAGGACGCTTGGGACTACTCGAGAAGACTTCAGGATTGCTCGAACATCACCTGTAGTACATTCCATCCTCGGGATGCTTTGACTACCCTTGAGGACTTTTGACTTGTAGTACTCGGGGACGCTTGAGGACTACTCGTTAAGGTCGTCAAGACTACTTGAAGCTATCCTTCTCGACTACAAAGTACTCGGGGGCTTGTCGTATGGACCTCCCTGGGCCCACTACCTCGGTGGGTACCAGGACCGACTACTCGGTGGGCCCCTGGGACTACCCAACTTGCGCTGCACGGCACCAACTGGCGTGAGGCACAAGGATTACAGAGGAGAAGTACTCGGTTAGGAAGCTGTACATGTCCCGCCCTGTATAGAGGACTCCTAGACGTACTCGACTAGTACTCTCTCCCTGAACCGACTTGTAACCCTGCCTCCCGGACTATATAAGGCGAGGCAGGGATCCCTCTCTTTATCATCTCATCTCACGGCGTAAGATTGCATCATCTTGTAATCGTACCCAATCAATACAGAGCTACGCAGCATACAGGACGTAGGGTATTACGCACCTCGCGGCCCGAACCTGTCTAAATTGTGTGCCACGTGTCTCTTCCTTCGAGTTACCGATCTCGGCGAGGCCACATTCATCTACTTCGGGTACTCCCCTTAGTAGGTTGCCGGTCTAAAACACCGACAGCAGGTGCTCTCTTCCTTTGCCGCCGCTCGCCCGCATCACACAACTGCTTTCTTCCTCGCCCCTCTCTTGCTGATGAGTTCTGCCGCTGCAGTCTCTCCCTCCATCTCCGCATTTTCTCTCGCCGCTGCTCGACACTCTAATGCTGACGAGTTCCGCCATTGCAGCACTGATCTTCTCTCCCGTCCATCTCCTTTTCTCTCAGATTTAGCTCTGCTCGGCACCGCTCATCTACGTCGTCGCCGGCGCTGATCTGCGACGCAGTCCTCCTACTTCCCCAACCCCCCGGCGCTCTTTCTTCCTCAGCCGGTTCTGTTTGCCCTAGAGCACCCTCTTCCATGCTAACTGGATCCGCGGCACAGTGCTTCTTCCCCCAACTCCGCCATCGGTATGTGCGCCCTCTCTTGAGCCACGGTGCTACCAAATTGGTGGCTCATCAGATGAGTCTCTATCTCTACCTAGTCCCTCCCTCCTTGTATTATTTCTTTTTCTAATAGTGTTTTTTGTGCCCCAGTTCTGAACAATATCGTGTTCTTATCTTGCAGATCTAGAACTCACATGTCATTCTTTGTGTTATTTACATTGTCTCTATGCTCCATAAAAGCACTATATATGTTTCACTTTTGTCAAGAATATTTGGCTACAATAACTTTGACATACCAGCCCTTTTCAGTTCCTGTTGACAAATCTTTTTTTGGGTAAGAATATTTGGCTACAATAACTTTGACAAATCCTCTACTTTCGTATACTATAACATTGATTTGATTTCTTTATTATGGATTGCACACTATACTGATGACACACTGTGCACTAATAATCACATTTTTTCTCCATTACATATTGTTTCAAAATAATGTGTATTTATAAATGAACCTGAGTCATTCTTTTTTCTCTCCATAGTCTGCAGATAAGTGCCTGAATCAAAATAATCTGTAGCTTTAAACTGCAGATAAGTGCCTACCAATTTGTGCTTCATTTGCTGTGCCATGCTTAAAAGTATGCTATTTGCTCTGCTCTGCTAGTGAGTTTGCAAGTTATTTTCCATTCACTTCTACTGAATGTGCATTATTATAGTCTTATTCATTTTGCTGCGAATCCTATTCCTTCTATAAATTATTTCAATGAGTGTACCCCATGAGCATTGTAGATGCATGCTGCTGTTTAGACCATTAGCATCGAATCCTATCCTTCTATAAATTATTTCAAGTAGTGTACCCCATAAGCATTGTAAATTATTTTTGGTTGCACACATCGATCAGTTTAGACCATTACTATTGGGGTTCTTCGGTAGCTGGTTGGACCTAAACTGCTACCAAAAATAAAAGATTCATGCAAGAATGTGGTTCCCATATTAGCATTATAGGAATGTATTCAGTACTACTTGTACATTTGGAGTGGAGTGCATTCTTTTTCCCCTTGGTTTGGCTCTGTCCTTTAGTTGTTTCTCCAATCTTATCATCCATTGTCTGAAACATTAGTGCCAATTGGACCATTTATGCAAAGATGGCATCTGCATGTTTATTGAACTACGGACCACAATCTGCATGTCAAATATATTGATATTCTTGATACTTTGGGCTTGTTCGCACTACATTTGAAACTTATATTAATTTGCATAATTAGTTTATGTCCCCAACTCATCAAGTTTACCCCTTTTTATTTTCTGATGCTTATAATTAATTTGCATAATTGGCAGATCATTAAAGGCACCAAGCACCATCTGGTCATCTGTGAATTCAGCAAATGCTATGAACTATTGGTGTGCAACATAAATGTACACAAAAGTTCTAATGTGTCTGTCTTTATGTATTGCAACTAATTTAAAATGTAGATGCTAATGTGGTTCTAATATACCAGGTTGCATTTTCATTTTATACACAATGACATTTTAAAGTAATGCTTCACAATCTATAGATGTTGGACACATCTTTGCTTTGTGCCAATTCATTGATATATGCACTTTTAGTTAATCACCTTATGCCATCTCTAAATTTTAGCATATTCTTTGTTTCTCTTGTAAATTATTAACCACAACTTCAACCTTGTTAACTACTGGAAGTATTTTTTTTTTACTTTTCTGAAACATGGAATATTTCAGTTGTGCAATGAAGTGGCATGAATCCAGTTTATACATCTAAACTAATGCTATGTGACATGACAACATCGGTTTTTATTTGTCAGCTCTTGTGTACTATACTAGCCAGCGTCTGCTTAGCATGTTCTGATGCTTATATTTTCTTTTGCAGCTTGAAGTGGTGGGAACATTCAGCTTAATGACTATCGACTCCCTCTCCTTGTTGCTTGCAATACCAGCATCAGAGATTGTATGCAGCCTCACCTTTGCGTTAAATGTTTATTTTGCACTACATAAAAGTATATTTTAAATTTCACATTCTGATATTATTATTGTAAACGATACATGTATCCAAACTTTGGTATCGACATCTTGATACAGGACAATCTTAGCTTGGTACTGGAATTAAGCTTCTATAGTTTTGTGAAGGTTGATAGTCATTAGTACTTTTAAGTAGTGCTATGTTATCCTGAGTACTCCTTTGCAAGAAAAGAAAGTGCAGAGTAGCACAACTGCCTTTTCTTCTACAGTTTTGTGAAGGTTCATAATAACTGGCAATGAGTATCATATATATCGAATAGTCATTAGCTTTTATCTTTTTATATAGCTGGTTTAGCTGTAATAAGCAATTGAGCATAGCATACGACTCGAGGTTTTGACCTACTGCCTGTTAAACATGGAGACCCTCTTCCACTGATCTGCTCAATGGCATGATGATGACCATTGACCAGTCTTTTACGTATATCAGAATTGGTTTCTCAGTTCCTCAGAAAGGAAGTTACAATGTTTGTACAGTTCATAGAATTGGTTTCTCAGAATTGGTTATTTTATTAAGATAAACTGGTGACTTTTCAGGTTTCCAACTGTCTTACCAGTTTTTTGTCAATGTTTGTACAGTTCATTACTTATCCCAATTGGCAGCCACTGAATCCCTCTTTTACTTATTTACAGTGGATGATGATAAATTCCGAGCAATTACAAGTTCGCTGGAGGACCCTAACACCATGAAGCCTCGTCTGGGAGCGAGTCATTCCGATTCTGCGGCCCTACAACCTTTTTTCTTCTTTCCATTTTCATATTTGGATTCAACGAGGTTGCAGTTACAGCAAATTTAAATGAGATGTTCTGGCCTGAACCATTTTCGTGTGTTATTTGGATCTGCTCAAAATTTGCTTTTCCCAATCTGTGCACACACAAGGCAATTAGGAAGGCTTTGCATGTGGTTTTGTAGTAAAAAAAACAGATGTGCAGTTTTTAATGGAAATCAAGCATGGTATGCTCCATTTTGCCCCCATCTGAACCAGAACTGATTGCTATTTTCTTTAGTATGTAGAATTTCTGATGGAACATAATTCTCTTTGATCTCATAGTTATTTTATGGCAAAATTATGCAAATCCTATATTTTCATATGTTGGCTTTTTTCTCAACTTAAAGTGGACATCAAATGTGACCAAATGGTTAGAAATAACCAAATTCAGTAGAATTCAGTTACGAAACACACATTGTGATGTGGATAGTCATTCCCACAAAGATTATTAGCAAATCTTAATCCGAAATCAAAATACAACTTGATACATAATAAAATACTTGGTACAAGTCTTAATCCGAAATCAAAATACAACTTGATACATATTAACTAGCTAGATAGCTTTCACAGTAAGCCATCAAAGCAGACTTGGGCAACGCTATTGTGTCCAAAAGACAAGTCCAGATCTCATGCGAACATAAAAAAAAGATACATTTGGCTTTACAGAAGGCAAAGCTATTGTGTCCAAAAGGCAACAATTTGGCTTTACATGTCCTCAGAATGACATAAAATAAAAAAGAAAAGTAAATTGGCATCATTACATGGAAAAATTGAAGCAATACAGACAAAAAGATATATATATATACACGACAGCGCTATTCTACACCCTAGGTGTAGAATGGGATTCTACACCCATGGACCCAACATACACCCAACCGGTCCAACCCAACCAGCTTCTTCCCCCAAACCGGATCCCACCTTTACTATACCTGCGGACCCGTTATCATCCCCCGGACCGCCCCCCTTCTGTTCGTTGCGAGCGCGAGGCGCGGCGCGGCGCGGCGCCGCGAGGGCCGAGCGCGAGCCGCCGCTTGGAGGAATGCCGCGGTGCAGGTCCCAGCGCGGCGCGAGAGCAGCAGCGTGTTGGGTTCGCGAGAGCAGCAGCGCGTGGGGAGCGCGAATTGATTTGGGGATCTCGTATACCTCAGGTCCTTCCTCCACCATTCACTGGTAGATCCCTCCCGCCATTCGCGAATTGATTAGATCAGGTGATTTTTTTGTTTGATTTAAGATTCCCTCTCAGTAATTGCTAGTCCGCCATCCGCTAGAAAGCGATTTCCTCGTCCCCCCCGGATTCCTTCTCGATCCCACACAGATTACCGCCCCCGATTCTTGGAATTTTACTCGTGATTTCCGTTTGTGTGATTCCTTGGTGTGTCGCAATTACTGGATCGCTGATTTTTGCGTAATCATACTGTTTAATTGTCTAGTGATTACTGACTAGATTGAGAAAATTGCATGGATTGATTTGGGAACGCTAATTTTTGTGTGTGGTGAACGCTTGATTTGGGAAAATTACTGTGATACTGGCTTACTGCTGCAAAAATCCTCTGGATTCTCGAGACGTCTTTGTGTTACGGGATATAATAGCTTGATGTCACCCCGCAAACTGGATTGATTGTTTTAAGACTAGGGCATTGATTATTTTTTTGTCATACTGCAGATATGGACGGTGGTGATGCTGCAGTCAATCGGGCAAGCCCTTCTATCAGCCTTGTCAGTAAACGTGTGTTGGCAACACCAGTGTCGATGGCACCGTCAGCCGTGGCTACACAAACATCTCCAGATCCAACCAATGTGGGTGGCGCTGCAAGTGCAGTTGTGACGAGGACACCAGAAGTTCCTATTGGTGGTGCACTTGTTATCAGCCCGAACTGGCTCAGGGACGATATGCGCCATCGTGCTGTTATGACGCCTCCAGCGTGTGCGGCCCCTGAACAAATGGTGTCTCCAGATGCTAACCAAACATTCACACATGTGAGTTGTTCTAAAAAAAAGTCTAACCTATTAAGCAAAAAATAATGATTCCAAGAGTAGCTATGGAAACTGAATCAACAAGTTTGATGTGGTTACTGAAAATGGGCCCGTATTACTGAAATGATGAATGATTTTGTTTAATGAATTAGTGGTTGAGTTTATGATTAATGATTGAGTTACTGGATGAAATATATATGTTGCTGAACGATTATTACTGAGTTACTGAATGATAATTTCTTGAATGAGTTTAGTCTCGACCAATTATTTTAATGAAATACTAGTTGATGTCATTACTTAATGATTAAGTTACTTGATGAATATATTAGTGAATGATTATTCTTGAGTTGCCTTGATTGATTATTTTCTTGAATTCTTGAATGAGTTTAGTCTTGTTGATTATTTTAATGAATTACTAGTTGAATATAGTTACTTAATGATTATTTACTAAGTTACTTAATGAGTTTATTACTGAGTTATTGGATGAGGTTATTTCTGAATGATTACTGAACTGCACATTTATTGTTACTGAACAGGGCGATGATTTGGACCATCGTTATGTTCCGAACTACGAAATGCACTTTCGATCGCTGGATGAAGCGTTTCAATTCTACACAGCGTATGCAAGGTTGGCCGGGTTTGACGTGAAGAAAAACAGGAAGAGGGGGAAGGATGCCCAAGAGTTTTGTTGCACAAAAGAAGGGAAACACAAGGCGGTCGATGAAGGCTGAACGTGTCACCGACAAGACGTCAAAGCGCGGCAGATGCAAGGCAATGGTCTTGGCTAAACTATCTGAAGACAAATCACATGCCTTTTTTGCAAGGATTTTGCTGGACCACAATCATAAGCTAATCCCTACACCGCGTATGACCAAACATATGTCGGCCCACAAGGTCAAGGAGCCTAGCATGATGCAATTAGTTGACACAATGCATGCGGGACATGTGCCTCACCCAAACGTTATGCGAGTCCTGCGCATCATTGCTGGTGGTTCGGACAACCTACAATCACTGAGAGGGATATCCAGAACAGGTTTTGTGTTCTTTGTTTGATTACTGAAAAATTGGTCCGTATTACTGAAATGATGAATGTTTCCAAAAAATTGTTGTGGCTGTTTTTATAAAAACACTTTGGTAAATATGCAGGAGAGCGGCTGCTGTGAGAGAAGAATGTGTTGACGACATTCCCAAGCTTCAAGCATTCTTCAGGGACTGCAAAGCCAAGAACCCACAGTTTTTTTGTGAATTCCAACTTGATGATGAAAATGTAGTTAGAAATGTTTTTTGGAGCCACGCTAGCCAGCAAGGAGACTACGCAGGTACACGAACCCCCGGCCCCCCACCCTCATGTGCTAATTTGTCATTGATTCACATTGGTGTTGCGACAAACAAAACCATTTGGAAAAAATAAAAAAATTCATGTTTGTACTTTTTAAAAACGCAACTTTTTCGACAGATTATTCTGAAGTTGTGACCTTTGATACAACATATCGGACAAATCAATATAGTATGCCCCTGGCCATGTTTGTTGGGTTTAACAACCAGATGCAGAATGTCGTATTTGGGCAAGCTTTGCTGAGGGATGAGAAGGCAGACACGTTTGAGTGGTTGTTTCGACAGTTTCAGATTTGCGTGCGTGGAAAAGATCCAATTGTCATATTCTCAAGTGTGCCACCCCCCCTCCTGATTTAATACTAAATAAATAAATGGGATGTACTGGATCATTTCTGCTGAATGAAAATGTTATTCTGAATTACTGAATGATTGTTATGCTGAATTACTGGATGATTGTTATTCCTAGTTCTTGGGTGATTGATTCTATGAATTCTTGGATGGTTCTTATTCGACTTATTTGAATTATTGTTATTACGAATTACTTGAATTGTTGATATTATAAAATTACTAAATGATTCTTATTCCGAGTTGCTAAATTGTTGATATTCGAATTCTTTGGAAGATTGTTATTCCTAGTTCTTGGGTGATTGATTTACTTAATTACTTTGGATTCTTGTTATTCGAATTCTTGAATTGTTGATATTCCGAGTTGCTTTGAATAGTTGTTATTCGAATTCTTGAATTGTTCATATTCACATGCAAAAATATATATTGCGGATCGGGACGGACTCGATTGAGAAGGCAATAGGGTTGGTGTTTCCCAACACAAAACACCGATGCTTGCGGTGGCATATCACGAACAAGTATAAACATGAGCTGAATCAACTTAACTCACAGCATAATGGGTTCCACGAAACTTTGACGACGATCATAAACCACCCTCTAACTCCGATTGAGTTTGAACAAGCTTGGCAAGCCATGCTTGACAAGTATGGAATCCATGAGTCAAGGGTCCTCCAAAAGCTCTACGATGACAGAAGGTGGTGGATAGCATCCTACTTCAAAGAAATTTTTTGTGGAACCGATACATCTACTCAGAGGAGTGAGAGTGTGAATAGGGTTGTGAAGCATGGATATTGTGACAACTCTACATCCATACATGAATTTTCAAAGTCATTCCTAGAACTCCTGGAGCACACAAAGGAAAAAGAGTCTGCAGAGGAGTACAATTCTCAGGTAAAAAAGAACATGTTTGATGTGTGATGATTTTGCACTAGAATGTTGCTTAAAAAAGCCTTAGGATGCGGTAATGGACATTTGTTTTGCTCTTTTTTATGTAGGCTCTATGTGTGACAGCTTCAAACTATGGATTCGACAGGCAACTTGCACGTGTGTATACTAGGAATGTCTACAATGAATTCAAACGGAGGTTCAAGGCGGGCACTGGTTTCCGCGTGCGTATACACCCAGAGAAACCAAATTACTATCTTGTAGGTCACACAAGGCCGCCGACTGATTTCCCATGGTTACAGCACGAATATTGGGTGAAAGCGGTTGTGAACGAAGAAATGCCAGAGCTCTCAATATTCAATTGTGAGTGCATGAGGGTGGAGCATACGGGTACGTAAAAAAATTCACTTCTTGGTGGCTGATGAATAAAATTACTGAAATAATGACAAAACTTAAAAAAAGCAATGGCGAGATCTTTGAAAAACAAAAAAATGTGTGTTTTGTTAACATGCGGGGATGTTCGCCCACATTTGGTAGCTATATTTATTAACTCGCAAGTTGTGTATATCCCATCTCGATATATTCCAAAAAGATATACAAGAAATGCGAGGGTGAATGTCGCGTTTGACGGACATGATACTAAATTTATTGGACCCGATGGGAGCACAAAAGCCGGCGGGATGCTTGAATTGTTGCCTCATTGGTCGGCGCTCCAACAAGAAGCGGTTATGTCGGTCGAGGTGAGGCGGAGCTTCATTATCAATATTCTTTGGATTCTTTGTGGTAATGTTGATTATCGAATGTATTCTTTGGATTCTTGTATTATTGTTTTATTACTTGATTACTACATTACAAAAATGGTTACTCGATTCTTGGATGCATAGCTGCATTCTTTGTGGTAATGTTGAGTACTTGGATGTATTCTTTGGATTCTTGTGTTAGTGTTTATTACTTGATTACTAGATTACTAGATTACAAAAATGGTTACTCGATTACTTGGATGCATAGTTGCATTCTTGTGTTAATGTTGATTACTTGTATTAATGTTGATTACTAACTAATGCTTTTTTTGTAACAATGCAAGCGGGTGTTGCCAAGTGCAAGGATTTCTTTGCGACGAGCGATTGCAACCATCGGCAAGATGACACATGACGTGGGTCGGCGGCTCTTAACGCTCCATCACATATACCGCAATGGGACCAGTAGGTCCACTTGAACCCCCTCCTGGAAGCATTCCGTTGGAGCGACAAGCGGCTCCTAACGCTCCGGGGCATACGCCGACACCTACACACGAGCCTCCTGCAGCAAACATTGCGTTGGAGGAACAGGTCATCTCTGCATCGGCTCCTCCGATCTCGACAACAAAGGGGAGCCGCAAGAGAAATGCTACAGGTGGAGATGTCCCATCACCTCACTTCAAGCGCCCCAAACAATCAAGCCACGTGCGACGCTGCTCCAAATGCAACCAGCTCGGCCAGTACTCTACATCATGCGGTAGAGATGCCCCACCCCCTAAAAGACCTAGGGGTAGGCCAGTAGGGAGTGGAAGGCAAAGACGACCGCATAAGGAGGACTGTTTGAAACATGGACAATAAGTGTTGCAATTGTAGTTTAACAAAAAATGTTAATTAATTCTTTGTTGAGCATGTAAGAGGGGAAAAATGGTACTAATGTTTGCGGAGTGCATAAAGGATTAGTGATATACTAGTTACCGAAAATAGCAATTATGGTTCTCGAGTGTAAAAATGTATTACGATATACGGAGTTCTTGGATAACGTTTTCATATTTAGGTGCGAGAAAAAATGGATTTTCTTATGTGATGATCAGCTAGTGACGCCCAAAAAACGTTTACTAATAGAAACAATTACTAAGTTTGAGATCCTGACAAATGTAGATGGAAAGTGGTCATTACTGAACACATACATCGCTGAGGCCTGATATGTTACTGAGCACAGAAAAATAGACTGAACTTGCATATTCTAGTAAAACATAAAAGCTATTACTGAGTTGTGCAAATATTACTCAGTAAAAAAATTATTGCCGATGATTACTGAGAGAAAACAATTTGAAAACACATGCCATCCTGGCGCCAAAAAAAATAGAGAAAACATACGGCCCACCAGAAAAAAATGTTACTGAGCACATATAGACTAAAAAGTGGTCATTGCTGGTACGATATCTAGTTATTACTGAACGCAAGATATGATCCACAGTAGTTTCAAGACGCGTTTACAGTAATGACATGAAAAGCTGCCATGTTTTGAAATATATACATTGCACCCAAAAAAGATTCTACCGTGGAGCTAGTTCACAAATTTCATTCGGTAACTGCTTCCTGCATGCGTTCAGCTTGTGGAAGATCATGTAGTACAAAATTTGGGCCTTGTACTCCGTTCCAAAATCCTGCAAAAAAAGGTAAATGTCCAGTAAGGACATGTGTAATATGATTTGAAAAAAAAACAAAAAAGAAAGGAATATTGGGAGACAGAAAAGGTAACATTTTAGTCTATATGTGCTCAGTAACATTTTAGTCTATATGTGCTCAGTAACATTTTTTTAGTCTATATGTGCTCAGTAACATTTTTTTAGTCACATCCCTTGAATGGTACACAGGCAGAATGACCTTTTTATAAAAAAAAGAATAAAATGGAGTCTATTACTAACCAAAAAAAAAGTTACATACTACAGTATTACTGAAGTATGTGATCAAAAATTACTGAAGATGTGAGTAATTTACTTACAATCTTTGCAAACAATAACTCTTCAGCATCAAAAAATTCACTAAGGAAGTAGAGTGCTGAAGAATGTGAGTATGGAGAACAAGTGAAGTACTGCTCGTGCAGAATAGTGTTCTGTATACATTTTGATATAAAAAAAGTTAGTGCAATTACTGGACAAAGTAGGATCATAATTACTGACCGATTGATTACCAAAAAAAAGTAGCATTAATTACTGAATCATAATTACTGAACCGAGCAATTACTGAACAAAAATAGTAGCGGAAGTTATAGGAGAAAATTTATATCAGAGGGCACTTACAGAAAGCGCTATTGGTAGAATTATCCTGTAAATAGGGCGATCAGGTTCTGCGGCCTTGTCATCATTCATCAAGCGAGTCTTTGAAAAAATGAATGAAAGCGCTTTTGCATGTCGAAGCATCCAAGAATGAATCCACAATGCTAGATCTTGACTCCATGCATGAATGAGCGGTGTGATAATACAAATGCGAACTTGCTCTCAACAAGCGCTACTGCATGAAAGGGGAGGGGGTAGGGGAAACACTTGCATAGTTACAATAAAAAAGTGAAAAAAAGAGAAGTACAAAATAAGTGCAAAACAAACAAAGGGGATGAGATATGAGCACTTACAGTTGCATCTTTTTCGCTGCTGGTGTTGCCATGATGACGGCACGGAGCTGCATTGCTTTTTCAACATCAGAGAGGCAACGTTGCGGGAATGGGAACCTGGATGAAACCACTAACTTGCTGCCCCTTGTTGTAGCCTTGCTGCTAAGGTGAAATAACGCCAATTGACACCCTAGATTGGCTGGGCACTTGAAAATGTCTACAATGTCCTTATTCTGCCTGTTATAAGTCTTGGCATGTGACTGTTTTGGACAAAATTAATAAAAATCAGTAATAATTTTACATGTGATATTGTAGCATTATTGAATAGAAAAGTGAAAAAACTGATTACTGAACTTAACGTGATAAAGGAGGTAAAGGTGTGAATCATGGCTGCAAACCTCGATTGTTTGGTGGCAAGGCTTCATAGGAGACACGCCAGCAGCAGCTAGATCTTGTTCCGTGCCTTGGCTTTCATCAATGTCGCACAAAACGCTTGATATATCGTTCCAATGCTCGCGATCAAACAACATCTCGTTAACACCAGCAGTACTATGCGTTCCTTGTGTGCCTTGGTCAAGTGGAGCATCACATGCCGGTGACATTTCGTGTTGTGTTGGTGTTTTATCCAATGTTGGCTTTGATTGGCATGTACTATCATTGAATGAAGGTGGTTGTATGTGATATGTTGATGGGTGGAAAAGAGGTGGGCTGAAAATGGGTTGGGCATTTGTCTCCTATGTAGAAACAAAAAAATGTGATAACTGAATGCATAAAGACATATTACTGAACTCGCGCGTAGTAGAACTAAAAATACAAAAAAATACTGAACTAAAATGCATGACGCTAATTACTGAAACTAATACATTAATATATAGGATGTTCTCATTCACACATAAAGCTGCAACACAAGATAGCAGAAAACACAAACAACCAAAAAAGTAGCATATTGCTGAATAAAAAGAACAAAAAACATCATGCATCCACGTAGTTGGTTGGACCCACAATCGTACCATCCTGGGCAGGAAAAACAAATACTGAGCATAGCGACAGCTATTGAAAATACGCACTTGATGCTAAATTACTGATTATAAAATATATAGTAAAAAATACTAAGCATGTAAATATTAATTACTGGTCAGAAAAAAGATGTGCGCGTATAATTAATTTCAAAAAAATTAATAAAGACATGTAGCATTCGAACCTTGTCAATTGAATTATCAATTAGACCACCATCAGTGATTGCATCATCATTGGTAAGAGGGGGGCTATCCTCAACATGCGTGGCACCGTCATCTTTATCCATTGCACCAGTTGATGATGTAGTTGGGACATCCTAAAAAAATATTAAAAATATTAAAAAAAGTAATATTAAAAATATTTCAAAAGACATGTTGATTGTATTACTTAGTATATATTAACAAGTATACCGTGATGTTGGTTACTGTGGATTACTGAAAAATGAACTATAGATGGGATTACTGAAAATTGGGACGGTGTTTACTAAAAATTGTTGGGATGCGTTTGTAAGTCTCGAGGATCAATTACTGAAGCAAAAATGTGTACTAGAAAACACGGGTTGAATAAAAAAGAAAAGGATCAACTACTAAGTCAGTCAAAATATATATTTTTTAATATATAGCGACAACTACTGAAAATACGCACTTGATACTACATTACTGATTATAAATATATATAGTAAAGTACTAAGCAAGTAAATATTAATTACTGATCAGAAAAAAGATGTGCACGTATAATTAATTTCAAAAAATTAATAAAAACATGTAGCATTCGAACCTTGTCAATTGTCTTATCAATCTGACCACCATCAGTGATTGCATCATCATTGGTGAAGGGGGGGCTACCCTCAACACGCGTGGCACCGTCATCTTTATCCTAAAAAAAGTTTAAAAAAGTAATATTAAAAATATTTCAAAATACATGTTACTTAGTATAAAATCACTGAGTATACCATGATGTTGGTTACTGTAGATTACTGAAAAATGAACTATAGATGGGATTACTGAAATTAGGACGGTGTTTACTAAAAATTGTTGGGTTACAAAACAATCAGTAATCAATAATCTCAGTATTTGAAAACCTGAATCTTTAATAATCAGTAATCTCAGTTGTCAGTAATTAGAAGTCACTCATCGGGAGATCTGAATTACTACTTAATAACAGTTACTGCGAGGTGCTTGCTTAGGGGGCTTCACCCCTGCTTGCTTGCTTAGTGTCTTTCTGAATTACCTAACATGGCATATTACTGCATTACTGAACATACTAGGGGTCATCAAGAGGTTACAGATCACACCTAAAAAAGTGTA
Organism: Cenchrus americanus; assembly: GCA_947561735.1. Classification (NCBI taxonomy): domain Eukaryota; kingdom Viridiplantae; phylum Streptophyta; class Magnoliopsida; order Poales; family Poaceae; genus Cenchrus; species Cenchrus americanus. Next base: position 156,814,629 of record OX387244.1, read on the forward strand.
TACATGCAGTAATATGCCACAGATCACACCTAAAAAAGTGTATACAAAGCAGTAATATGCCACTAGTGTTAACTACGGAGCTACTAATGTTAAGTTAACAAACAGAATTACTGAGATACTGAAAAAATCTTGTTACTGAATGACACTACTTTAATTAATGGGGATCCTAGATAAATTACTAGATTCCAGTACGTTGTGGATTACTTATTACTTAAATTAAATAATGAATGGTTATAGAATTACTGAACCACCAAATTACTAAATTAGATATGTTAATACATGATTACTAAATTACTGATATTAATTGATTATTGAAAATAAATGACTCAAAATTACTAGACTACCAACACAAGCCAATTACCAAAGCCTATTTGTAAAGCTACAGTGTCCAATTACTGAACTAAGAAAAACTTTGTACTAATAAACTAATCTATATTACTGAAGGCTAATTACTGAGCATAAAAAAGACAAAATGTACCACTCAACTAATCTATGAAAAAAGACTTTGTACTATTGAACTAATCTATTACTGAATGCTAATTACTGAAAAATTGTACTACTGATCATTATTGTATATATGCTCGCAAACAAGCATCACAGAAAGAAAACATTAAAAATGAAGAAAAACAGGGAGGGGCAGAAGGAGTCTCGAGGGAGGGAGGGTGCCATCTTGGTTTCACAATGCTTCTCTGGGTCCCTACAAAGTAGTTCTAGTTTACTATTGAACTACTAAGGAACATAATACCCTATTACTGAAAACAAATGGTCACATTGGATTCTGAATTTTGAGTGATGCTCTCGCTATTGACTACATGAACCACAAACCCATAGAACCCCGTGACGTAATACCTGCCCTTTAGCAACCGGATGAAATTACTGAATTACCAAAAAAAGTTTGCACAGCAAACAATATTCACATAGCAAACAAAATAGTTGGGCCAGGGGTGATCAGTGACTCAGTAATCAATAAAAATTAGAAATATAAGCTAACAGATCTGTAGATCGAGAAATGATGAGCATAAAAATATTTCAATACCAGGCATGTATAATTACAGAGAATGTGTGTATTAATTACTGACCATAAAAGATTATTACTGAAGGAAAATAAATACTGAACTAACACAACAAAAAAAGTTGGCAAAAAAACCTTTGGAGAGCTTGCAGCAGCCACATTGGGAATATCAATACCCCCCTCGGCATCAATCTGGTCACGACTGTTGTCAACATCATCATCAGTGAGTACGCCAGTGTTGGTGGGGGGAGGGCTACCCCCGACACCATAATTGGGCTTAGCGCTACACCTCCCGCCTATTGTGCCACTTGCAATTGAAGCATCAACATCATCCTAAAAAAAGAGAATTACTAAACAGCAGGAATTACTGAAGACAAAATTACTGAAAGACGTTGATTACTGAAAAAATAAAGCAAAAAGAGCAAAAAACGCAAAAAAGACAAAAAGCAGAAAAAAGGTGAGACCTCAGGCGTCACGCCGCTTTTTGCAGCAGACCGGCATCTTGCTCGAATATCCCTTGGGGAACCAAGATCATAAGCACCTCCGAACAATCTTGTCAATGCAGAACATACATTTCTATGGGCATCTTTGATATTACTCTCCCCTTCAGAGACCAACCTTTTCCCATCTTCAACAAGCTCCATAGCTGCGTCCATCTGCCTATCATGATCCTGCAAGGCAACTCTAGCCTCTGCCTGCAGCTTCTCATCCTCAATCCGAGAGATAATGCCCTCAAATCTTGGGAGCAAGTGAAGGGACGAAGCATCTAAAATATTGTGTGCAGCAGAGCTGGGTTTTGATGGTCTGCGCGGACGCTTTGTGGGCATGGCACCAGCGACAGTGGCCTCGATCGGCTGGCCGCTTTTTCACGCCGCATCCGACCGATGACGCTTGCGTCTGGCAGGTTCAGGGGGGCACGCATCTGGCAAAGGCAATTCGTCACCCCTCACATCTTCATAGCATGTTCCAGCTTTGCTGCGAAACTAAAAAACAATGCAAGTAGATGGTTGAGTAAAAAAAAAGCAATCAGATGGGTAGGAGGAAAAAACCAACATTTATTTGGGTGGCATAGTTGGAATTAAGTGGGAAAACTTACTTCAAGATTGCCATATGTAATTGTCTTGCCATCAGAAGCATACTTCATATCAGCTTTCGCAATCTTGTCAACAATATTAGAATTGAATAATGAAGAACGTGGAGTTGATTTTGCATCCATCAGGCATATGGGCGGGGCGAAAAAGGTTATCCAAGTAATATATATGCAATGAAAAAAACATATTACTATACTGCATTACTGAGCATGTATTACTGAACATATTTGAACATATTACTGAGCATGTATTACTGACCGTACAAAAGTATTAGTTCAGAAAGGAAAATATAAAAAAGAATCAAAGCATTACCACAACAAGCGCAACACAGCCCTGGACTGAAGTTGCCCCTGACCTGTCACTGGGGGCGACTTTCTTCCACTTCTTTGCCTTTACAGTCAAATCATCAACAACAGCAGTACAAAGGTCGTACTTGGCAACATCTTCTATGTTCTTGCAATAGTAATAAATATCTCCGGGGACAAAGAGAGCACTTGTAGAGAAAAGCAATCCGTCTAGAAGAGTCATGAAGAAACACCTAGAGCGCGTTTGCGAGGGCGGCTCTGCAGCCCGGCTGCGCTCGCGGCATGCAACTTGCCGTGTTTGCGACGCTGGCCCGCGAGCGAGCCTGTCCCCCGGCGGCCAAAAAGAGCGCCTCGGCCGGCCTCGGGGAAACGACCGAAAAGGTCGTATCCGGGGAGCACGGCCGCTCGGGGCGCGGCTTGGCCGGCCGGAGCGAGTTGGCCCACATGTTAGCCAGTGCTTTGATGCTTTGGCCCGGCTGGGTGATGCTGCACAAACACGAAGTCATTTTGGCCTGGCCCACGAAGTACAGGGAGGCAAACATGATGAGTTGCACCACTTGAGACTGGCCAGGTATGGCCTGGGCCGCATGGGCAGGCCAGGCTGGTGACAGCCACCCTCGCAAACGCGCCCCTAATGCTCCAAGCATCACCATTACCCTTCTTTACAAACTCTTCAATAAAATACCTACAATTTAAAAAAAAAGGAAAATTACTGAACAACTCCAACTGACATAATTATTGATCTACTGAACTATCAAAATTACTAAACATAAAAGAGCAAAAAAAAGAGATGAGAGAAATTAATAAAGAGAATTAAACTGTTGATATTACTAAGACACTTGATTTGGATTACTGAACTATGAAATTACTAAACAATAACTCTTTGTTGCTGAATTACTATGCTATCAAATTACCAGGATAATGAAAAAAGGTGAAATTGCATGACTGATTACAAAAAAAAGGTGGGGTGGGAGTACCTAGGAACCTCATTTGGCTTCAGCTCCTTGAAGCTCCTAATTTTTGAATTTTTCTTGCGCTTCTCACTAACAATGTTCTGCATGCTTCTCTTTACACATTCATCCCTGAGCTCTTTCTGGTAAATTGCTTTATCAGATGCAGAAACAAAATCAAGAGGTTTGTTTCCATCGGGAATGCCTAAGACAAGCTTGACAATCTGCGGAGTAATTGGAAGTTCCCTCCCATTGATGACAATACGAAGTGGGTCAACCTCTATATGATCCATGAGAAAAGTGGCGAGCATTCTATCGTCGAGCTTATCGAGAGAGAATGAGAGAAAATCCTTAAAGCCCAAATGGATCAACTCATCTTTCATAGGCTGACTCATCGCACTCAGTATGTTGAAAACAGAAGCAGGAGCACAACATATGGTTGGATATGTTTTTTTCTTCTATTAATATAAAAAGAGTAACCAGTAATGAAACAATTGTAAATCAGTTTAATAAAAAATGAAAAGTGATTACTAAAGCTAAATTACTGAAGCTACACTGAAAATGACTGCTGAGTGATTAACGAAACTAAATTAGAACATATTATAAAAGCAATCAACAATGAAAAATAGATTAAGAAAATCGAGTTCTTTCGGAAAAGCGAAAAAGTGATTAATATAAGATTAATTACCGAAGGTAAGCTGAAAATGACTAAATTACTAAAGTGAGAAGCGTAAGCAAAAAAGCGAGTGATTATGGAAGTGATTACTCGTAAGCTAAAAAAATTACCGAATTGATTCTCGTAAGCTAAAATTACCGAGTAAGCGAAAAGTGATTATCGTAAGCAAGATGACTTAACGGAAGCTAAAAATTACCGAGTGATTGATTATTGAAGTGATTACGTAGCTAAAATTACCGAATTGATTATTGTAAGCTAAAATTATTAAGTAACTGAAATGATTATGGTAAGCTAAATTACTTAAGGTAAGCTAAAATTACTGAATTGATTACTGTAAACTAAAATTACTGAGTAACTGAAATGATTACGGTAAGCTAGATTACTTAAGGTAAGCTAAAAATTACTAAGTGATTGATTACTGTAAGCTAAAAATTACTGAATTGATTACTGTAAGCTAAAATTACTGAGTAACTGAAAGTGATTACTGTAAGCTAGATGACTTAAGGGGAGCTAAAAATTACTGAGTGATTGATTATTGAAGTGATTAGTGTAAGATAAAATTACTGAGTAACTGAAGTGATTACTGTAAGATAAATTACTTAAGATAAGCTAAAAAACTGAGTGATTGATTATTGAAGTGATTACTGTAAGCTAAAATTACTGAATTGATTACTTGTAAGCTAAACTACTGAATGATTACTGAAACTAAAAAATGGAACAAATTATAAAACAGTTTATAAAAAAAGCACACATATACCTTATCGTTCTGAATAGGATGCTAAGTGTCTTTCGTTATTGTACTGCGAGGTGCTTGCTTAGGGGGCTTCACCCCTGCCTTCTTAATCCTCATACCACTCGATTTTGGTTTCACAAAATCGTCACTTGAATTTTGTTCTTGCTGGGCTACCCTGCTAATAGGGACCTTACGAACAACACGACAACGTTGTGTTGATGATTGCGAAGCTTGTTCATCAGCAGGGGCCTGTTCTTCTTCATCTGCAAAAAAAAGGTGAGAAACCAAAAAAATGCTTTAATAAAGAATAGCCAAAAATGCACATTGACTAGGTAAAACGAAGAGCATGAAAAAAATATGCTATAATTCACCTGACACAAGCTGACTCGCTACGTCAGAACCGACAAAACCAGGGGGGTTGGGCAGTTGCGTCGGGGAGGATCCATTCACACAGCTGAAATTTTACAGTGGAATTACTAAAAAGAAGAAAAGGGGATTACTAAGCCTAAAAATGCAACAAAAAAATATAAAGCTACGAAATCCATTCATTAATGAATAAAAATTAAACCAAAGACATGCATGGGAGGGGGGGATTAAATCAACGCGACACACTATAATTAACATGAAAATTACTGTATGAATGCAGAATGTTGAGGCCAAAAAATTACTAATATGCAACCTTAGATTTTGAACAAACCTTGCATCTCTACCGCATGTGTTGCCAAGCACACCGACTTACTAGCCTACTGGTGATTGTCATTGCAGTACAATTCAATTGTGGATTTGAAAAAGTGGTTGTAAGCTAAAAGGGCCTAGCACTAATGGAGTTTTTCTCTCTCGGAGACACTTGCATGCCGGGGAGCAAAAACCAAACGGATAGCATATTACACAAAAAAGACCCCCCCCCCCCCGAATTACCTAAAAAAATAGAGTTATCAATCTATCAAACAATCATAAACACCACTGAAAATAGCAAAAAAAGTACTGATATGTAACATTATACCACTTAAAATTACTGAATTAAAAATACCTTACTACTGGCACTACTAAAGAAAACTCATGAAATTGATGCTCGATTACTGAAACACAAAAAAAAATCCTACACAGAAAATACATGTACTACGCAGACAACTCTATGGCAAAATACATTAGGACAAAAACGAAAATGGAAACCTAGGCAAAAAGCACATACATGAAACCCTAGGCAAACAGCACATACATGAAACCCTAGGCAAAAAAAAGCGTGAAAATGGAACCCTACGCAAAAAAACAGGCATGGAACCAAGGTAGTGGGAGGAGACGCTCACCAGAGTGCGCGTGCGAATCACCAACAGGGGCCCTTCATGCGCGGCGCCGTGCTGCACCCTCACCTCGCATCAGTCTTGTCTGCAATCCCTGGATCCCGACGAATGGGTTAGAAGGCAGGAGGTGCTCGCGGGAGGGAGGAAGAAGGGGCGCGTACAGATTGAGAGCCCGAGGCGCCGCCGGAGACCCACGCCGCCGGAGTCGCCTTGAAGAAATCGCAGATGCCGGGATCCAACGAAAAGGGGATCTGAGAGAAGAGGATAAGGAAAGAGAGCATGACACGGTTAATAGGGTGGGGTGCGTGGTCGGCGGTTACCGGGTGGGCCGCGCGCGGGTTTCAGGGTGCGGGTTGGTTCGGGCGTGCGTGCGTGGGTCCGTTATTTTGTTGTGGGTGTGATGCGAGCGGGTTGGCCGGCTCGGTGCGTGCCGGTCTGGCTCGGTGGGTGTAGAATCTCATTCTACACCTAGGGTGTAGTATAGCACATGTATATATATATATATATATATATATAGAGAGAGAGAGAGAGAGATAGAGAGAGAGAGAGAGAGAACAAAAGGACTGTACTATATGAAACACACAAATGAAAAATGAACAAGACAATAAGGAAAAGGTCTAACCAACAGACGCACTGTCGCTTGTTGACTGGAGTTAACATTTCTGATGCTTTTCATGATCTAGTGATGTGGAGGAAAATAGATGGTATAGTGACAATGTTCATACAATTTTGAAATGGTCATCATCTGATACGCCAACTCCAATTGAAACTTAATGCTCTTTCTTTCACATCAACATTGTTCATAAGCCATAATGAAAATTCCAGTTCAACAAGGAAGTACTACCTGCCTTGAACGTAGTCAGATTCATCAAACCAGAGAATTTTAGATGATCTACTATTTGTTGCATCTGCCTGGAAAAGTTCGCAAACACTTCAGCTACTTCTCTCATTTTAAAAGGTTCGTTAGGCTGCATGAATATATACTGTTTAGGACAGGCAAGACGATGCATAATTGCATTTTTTACTGCAGTAAATGAATAACGAAAATATATAAACGGCGAAATTAACAGACAGATCTGAAATACTTGCTGACATTTATAGTTATAAAACTAGAAGAACAAAACAATTTAGACACCATTTGACTTGGAAAAAAATACAAATCGAATCCTGCATACTAGGTCACCAAATTGAAACAGAGCTCCTCTAAGTGTTCACTACCATTGTAAAATGTTTGGTAGTTGTGCAGTATTTGCATCACACATTGCTCTATAGAAATCATCAAAGGTGACTGCTTGTCCATCGCGCTTTTAAAATGTAAAGATCCATGCCCTACAAAAGAAGGCAAAGTGGTAAATAAATCAAAAGTATGACATATTCAACAACTGTAGGAGACATCCTATGGCAAATATAACATGCACAAGATTCACACAATATAAGGTAATGCTTTATTACTTTCATATGCAAGAAACATCACCTGTCTCTAGAATTATGATTTGCAACAAATACTCGCAGGCAAATCTTAAAATTTGACCAACTGACATACACAAAAGTAATTTAGCTTCAAGTCTCCAGAAATTTCTGGGTTTTATGTGGAACTACTAATGACAATAAAGAATATGCCAAGAATAACTATTAGAACATTTGGTTATGGTACAGAATTGAGTAATAACTTTGCACCACTGAGAACATTAGAACATTAGAATTGAGGTCCAGAACACTAGAACATTTTTTGCATCCTTTCAGTACGACTCAATGACTCGTCAAACACCGCTAATAATCACAAATCTTATCATGGTACTATTCAATTGATTTTTTAACCACTTCAAAGCTACAAAACAAAATAGAAGTATAAGCACGACAAGTTGGAAACCTCCGTGAAGTAGGATCACCAGCCGCACCACCTTAGTGCCGAAATGCCTGGGAGAGCATCTCCGTCGTGACGCCGTGACGCTGCGGACACGCTCCTCCACACACCCATGGCCGCGCCACCACGACGTTGTCGTCGAAGTCGCAATCACTGAATAGTATTGGGAAGCACCTGGATGCGCAGAAAGAAGCCCAGCATGAGCCTCTGCCAGAGCGTCGTCGCCGCCGGCTGAGATCCCCCGCCGCCCCATGCGCACTCTGCGGCCGCGCGGGCACCAGATTCGGCAGGCGTCGTGCCGGATCCGCAACCGCTGGTCCTCGCCGCAGCGGTCTAGCGCCCCCGCCGGCAGGCATCTTAAGGCTTTTCCGGCGGCCTCGCCGGCCCGTACCTACCAAAAGGAGGGTAAAAGGGCCCCGCCACCACCGTCATCATGGGCCGCATGAGCATCCCGGCGACCTGCTCGGGCAGTGGCGAGGTGGAGGGAGGCAGCAGGGGCTGGCGGCGGCTAGGGATTGCGTCCACCCGAGACGCCTAAGGCACCTCTATCACGGGATCCAGGCTCATGGAGACTCACATGGGGGAGCAGTAGATTCGGAACCGCCACCGTTAGGAACCGATGAGATCGGCGCTGCCGCCGCCGCCGCTCATTCTGGAACTGGAATGGGTTGGGGGTTAGGGTTCCAGGTGTGCCAGGCAGTGAGAGGGTGTAGGCATGTGGCGAGCTTCTTCTTCCCCGGGTGAGGCGAAAAGATTGGATCCCGCCAGGGACGACCGCACACGAGGCAAAAAAAAATTAGATGCCGCTAGGCAGTTTGGTTTGACCGCGTGTGCGCCCCACAAACATTTTCTATCTAGCATCCCCCATGCACCGCGGGCCCCATGCCTGCATGCACCCAATCGTAGAGCGGGGCTAAGCTGAGCGGCCGCTCATAGCCACGGCAATGCATTTCTGTATATGGTATATATAGACAGGTATATACATATATATACAAGTTCAAACACGTATACATGCATATACGGGTTAGACAACAATCAGAATATACGCTCAAATCGAAAATAGAAAAAAAGAGAAACAAAACCCTTTAGTCTCGGTTGATAATACCAACCAAGACTATCTCGGTTGGTAATACCAACTGAGACTAAAGGGGGTGGGCGCAGGTGCTGGCGTGCCCCCCTTTAGTCTCGGTTCGTAATACCAATTGGGACTAAAGGGGGCCCCTTTTGTCTCTCATCATTAGTCCCAGTTGGACTTGAGAGACCTATTCCCTTTACCAACCGAGACTAAAGCCCCTCTCCCTACCAGTGTGAAATAATACTGAAGTTTCACACTGTGTAGGAACATCAATTCTCTATATATACAAACAGGTTGATAAGAAAATAAAATACAACAGATATTTATTAAAGGGAAATCACATCGAGGACTATGTGAAGCTTATTTTTCGTACAGATCGGAGGCAGAGAAGATATGATGACTAACTATTTCATACTCCCTCTATCCCACATTACTTGTCATTTTTGACTTTTCCAGATAAAACCACAAGTAATTTGAAACAGAGGGTTATTAGTAGTTTAATTCCATTTTTTTTCACTGCATCCTCATGCGTATATGGCATGTACATTTTCAACATACAAATAGTTTTTTTTAAATAACATAAAGTTATGGGGCTTTATAAGATTTTTTCTTCCATGTGGTTATCCCTCGCACAATTTCCTCATGCTTATCACCTGCTTTCAATTGCAGAAGATGTGTGTACTTCGTTGGCCATTGTTGGAGTGCACCAGCCAAGCTGTCGTGGCCACTGATGATCTCTGGCAAAAGTGAAGGCCCAACGACTATGCTGACATTTCCCTCTGGTGGAACCGAATAATCGTCATCAGGGGGTGGCAAATTGACTGCACAACATCTGAGCTCCCACATTCCTTCCTGTACTCCAGGATGATGCTGCTAAGCTGATGCTGTTCCAGGAAGGGATCAGGGAGAGTCTGCAAGGATTGCACAATAAAAGGCAATGTAACTAGAGGCATATGTATTTTTGTGCTGCTTCTTCAGATATGGGCTACCGGAAGTAATACGTCAAGGCAATGTTTTGGTGTAGTAGAAAGTTGTTTTCTTTTACCTCAAGCATCCACCTCACGTATTTTACATTATTGACGTGGTGGTTCATATCCAGATCACTTCGCTTCGGCTGCAAATTAAAATAACATTCAATATATAACAGAAGCATGCGATTATCATTTGAAGCATGCGATTATCATTAGCCTGCTGTGTTGGATCATTCCCACATTCGACCGTCACAGAGAATAAACTGCTAAAGATTTTTACCCAAAAAAAAGTTCACTGGAACCAGTCACTTGCCTGGAATCGTAGGAAATTAATTCGCAAAGTTTCCTGTCGAATGAGGACGGCAGTCTCTCAAATCTCTTCTAGGGTTTCTATGGACGCACATGCATGTGTGCGTTGTGGACTTGTGGTGTGAGTCTGGTGTGCATGGTTGTCTGCGTCATCCATATGTATTATGTATGTACAACCCTCTCAAAAAAAACTTGATTTGCAAAGTTGTACATTTGGATATACAAACATATACGGGGAGTTGCTCTTGCGGTCTTGAAACTCAGACTTCAAGAAGGCCTTTGATGAGAGGGCGGTTAGTGGGAGATTAGATGAGAGGGCAACGGCTTAGTTCAGGGGCAACTGTGACGAAACCAAGCCATGCATGCGCATTGACACTGGATTCTTTCTCAACAGTTAGCAATGGAAGCAGCTTTTTCTAAAAAAAATGGCTGCAACGTCAGGAGTTGTGGACAATTCGAGGGCTTGGGGCAAGGCACTCGCTTTATCGACGTCGGAGTCCATGCATCGACCTACTGCCCCGGCGAGGAAACTTGTCAAGACGCTGAAAGCTGGTCGAACCCCTACTTGAGTGTGCTGTGGTCTACTGTCGCAGATCAGGGATTCATCACCACCAAAGCGCTCTAGTCCTAGTTGGCTAGTGCAGCTGAGGTATGGTCGTAACCACACAGGTTCGATTACTCGTTGGAGCGAATTATAGGGTTGATTTTTAAACAATTCCTTCGCTGTTGAAACCGGGGTTCAGGGGTTTTCTTAGCCGGGAGAAGGTTTCTTCTTTTTAATGAAAACCGTGGGGCGGTCTTACCCCACCGGCTTTGTTTTTAAGGATTCGTCACCGCTGACGTTGGGCGACTTCCCAGTCAATGGTCACTAGAATGCCCTCCGGCGAGGCGCGCCAGATGCTGGAGGTTAGAGATGCACTTCATTACAAGAGGAAAGTAGAAGACATGTTGTTATCTCCACAAGAGACTTATTATAAAAGTTGTCTCCATTCTGAGCTAACCAAGTTGCTTAGAGAAAAGAAGTTGTAATGGCTCAGGTCTAAAGCGCCACTAGATTAGTAAACAGGGATGATAATACAACAAACTAACAAATGGTTGATATAGCAAAACTAGGATTTACCAACTAGAACAGAATGAAGGTGTTATAATGGGAGATGAGAACTAACTTACAAATTATTTTTGTTTGGACCTCTTGAAAGTAATCATTTTATTTTAGATGAGACTCTGAGGATCGGTGTATGGTCACTCCCTGATGTGATGACTAATTGACAACGTGGTGTGGACTGACTCTTGACCGACTATTCCAGGATGAAGGTCTTAGCCTTGTGGGGCCTCTGAGGAGTGGAGAGACAAGTAGGCTTGGCTCGATGGACCCAGTGGCCGAACGAGATCAAGTGCCGGCCGCATGGTGGCAAGAAAAGTAAGACGAAGTTCTGGACAAGAGCGGATGCAGCCATGCAGGGTAGCGGCTCACGACTGGAGCCTGCACGTGGGGTTTGCGGCGGTTCATCACAAAACCGTTGGGTTACTTTGTTGAGCCACAAAAACAAGACTCGAGTCTCGGCGGGCGGAGACGGGATCCAGGCGCGCCGAGAAGCTTCGATGTCGGGGACACGCGATGGGATCGCAGGGCTTACGTCAGTAGGACTCGGACTGCGGCGAAGGCGTGGCGACCCGATGAAAAATACCAACACTTGACCAAAGTGCCCCTGAGGGTGTGTTTATCTCCATTTAAGTTCTAGGGGTAGAGTGGTCATTTGCCCAACCCGGAGAGACCTCATATATATAGCTCTAGGGTTAGAGGTCAACTCATCCATCCGGACTACTTCTAGATTCCTTTGCTCAGGCTAGATTTTCTTTATGATTTTGTAGAGAATCTGACCTCTGGTTGTATGGAAGCATTCATGGTTGCGTCGATTTTCTTCTCTTGGCTCAAGTGTTTTTCATGTCTTTTCGAGATATTTTGTGGGATTTTTCATGTGTGGCTTGATTCGTCGATTCTGAGGCGTTTGTGTTCAGATTTCTTTGTGGGGATCATGGATAGATGACTTGTGCATCTCTGTGCTTGATCTTGAGCCCTCAAACACCAGATTTGGCCTCCGATTCACAAATTTCGGTTGGAACCTAAGCTAGTGCTTTAGCTTGGTGATTTGTTAATTCCTGACGATTATTTGGTTTGAGGCTTCATGTTTTTGGACATAGCATCTCCTAGAGATGCTTCTCCTTTCCCCGAAATCTTGTCTCAATCCATGCAGCCGTTTGGGAGATCCATGGATGGATAAGGAGAGTTAACTTGTGGTTCCCTGCTTCTATTTGTGCTCTGCGAGCAGGACGGATGGTCCGTCTGGACTGCGAGGATGGTCCGCGAGGTGTTGGGTTCATCGTGTGTTGATTGTGTTCCTGAGCACGAGGTGTTTGATCGTTTGAAGCATTTGGTTTTTGTTTGAATCAGTTCACGGACGGTCCGCCGGAGAGGGTCGGACGGTTCGTACTAAAGTGACGGACGGTCTGCACCGGTCGAGTTGAGTCACAACATTTCTAGTGGTTTCTGTTGCAATTTTCAGATTGTCCGAACTGTAGTGTTAGACAGTAAGCAAGGCCCAGACAGACAGACCGCAAGGTGTGAACACATGGTCCGTGTGAGGCAAGTTGGGGTGCAGAGCTTCTGGTGGTTCTTGTGGCAAATACAGATGGTCCGACCGGGAGCCACGGAATGTCCATTCCTTAATTTCTAGCGGACGGTCCATCCCAGTCGGTGAAGATTGCTTAAGTGCTTCGCTTCTTGAGTTGTGCTTCCGCTTTCAGTTGAGTTGAGACTTGTTCCTAGGGTTAGTATGTCCGTTGTGACTATGTAAGCTCATGTGGGAATCCTTGGATTTGATTTCGGAGCATAGTCGAGTATATCTCTTTGGAGAAGAATTTTTATCAACTCCCATTCACTCCCCTCCTCTCTGGTCACCTAATCTATCATTCAATTGGTATCAGAGCCAGTTACGGATCTTCGTGATTCTAACTAGTTTAAGATCTAAATATGGTGTACCTAGAATGGGGTTCGGGTCCTCCACAATTTGATGGGAAGGATTACCAAATGTGGCAGAGATGTATGTCTGCTTTTCTTCGTGGCAAGGGGTAGATCATTTGGGTTGTGACAGAGAACACCTCTTATGTTCATCCCATAAACTTCCTTGCCCCAGGTTCTGGAGATATGCACGATACCAACAACAATGCAGTTGATTACCTTTTTCGCACTCTTTGCAAACCTGAATTCAATCGGGTATGTGCAAAGGTTTTGGCTTGCAAAATTTGGGAGAAGCTTAAGGTAGCTCATGGTGGGAACAATCAGGTGAAGGCTCTGTTGTTCGCGACTTACTGGATGGAGTATGAGAATTTCACTCATCTGCCTCGTGTGTCCATTGACTCCATGTTTCAAAGACTCACCATGCTTGTGAACAACATGAGGGCTAATATGACCATGCTCCCATATGATGACCATGACAGAGCCATGAAGGTCTTGCATTCACTTGACCGTACCATATGGGGCACTAAGGCTGAGGCCATTCTGGAGTCCGGCAAATATGAGATGCTCACCGTGGATGTGCTATTCTCCAAGCTTAAGTCCTTTGAGGTTGATCGTGGTGTGAGAGGCAAGATCGAGAACCTAACTCACCCTCATAGCCTGGCTCTCGTTTTTGGACCAAGAACTAATGCTAACCTGTCTACTAGGCAGTTCTCTTTGTCTGTTCCTATCTCTGTGCCAGATGAGGAGTTTGATGTGCTGGGCGAGGAGGATCTCGCTTTGCTGAGCAGGATGTTTGAGAAGAACTCTCGAAGGAACTTGGGCATGTGCTACAAGTGCGGGAAGCACAGACACTTCATCGCCGAGTGCCTAGAGGCCATGGAGAACAAGATTGAGCACAAGCACCGTCCAAGGACCGAGCATAAGCACCGCTCGAGGAATGGCTACGACAACAAAAACAAGTCTGAGCGGAGGCTAAGGAAGAGTGGTGGTCACAAGAAGAAGATGGAGCGTGCGATGGTCGCCGGAGTGAGGGACATTGACTTGAGTTCCAACTACACTTCATTGAGTTCAAGCTGTGTAGAAGAAGAGGTGGACCGGTACAAGAGCAAGCGGTCAAGCAACAACATCAATGACCTGTGCTTCACCACCCAAGGCTTTTGTGGCATGGCACATAGCTCTAGAAGAAATAAGAGCAAGAAGGATGACTCGAACTCTGACTTCGAGGATGAGGTAAATAATGATCCGGCCTTCTCGGTAGAGGAGAATGCTAGGTTGAATGAATTGCTTGACAACCGTGATGATGTTCTTGGAAAGACCAACAATGACAAGAGGGAGTATAGGACTTTGCAAGGAGAGGCTAAGGAGATGATAGTTTAACTAAAGTCTTTGCTTGTTTAAGCTAGGGCTCAAGTTGAATCTTTGAAGTTTGTTCCTATTGTGACCGATGAACCTTAATGCACGGAATGTCCGATTTTCCTTGGTGACTTGACTGTGCTTAGGGAGAAGTATGCCTCCAAGGTTGAGGAACTAGATGTTCTTAGGATTGACCTTGACGAGTTGAAATCTAGACCTGCTTTGATAGGTGCTTGTACTTCTTGCATTGTCTTGCATGTTAAATGAGATGAATCTCGTGCTCGTGTTAAATCCCTTGAGGCTGATTTGAAGTCTCCCATTGTTACATCTTGCTCTAGTTGTGAGATCACTGCTTTGAGAAATATTGAGCTTGCACATTATATTGATCGCTTGCAAGATGAGAATGATGAGTTGAAGAAGATGATGGGTTGGTTGTCGAGTCATGAGCTTGAGCTCAGGATGATGATTGAGGCGTACAAGCGCTATGATTGTTAGGTGCTTGGGTCAGATAAGGTTGGGGAAGGTAGTGGTGAGAAAGGCGAGAAGATTGGTGATATCCAAGCTCCACCAACAACATTCCACAAGAATACCTTTAAGCCTAAGCCAAACCCACTTAGGAACCGACTAGACACACCCCCAAATGCACCAATGTTTCCTCCCCAAATTAATGTTTTCCAGAAACACATCAAGTTCAAGAGTGACATGGGTAATGAGTTCTTTGGGAAGAAGGGAGAGAAACCGAGTGAGAAGCCACAGCCCAAAGAGAAGCCAAAGCCAAAGCCAGTGCCATTCCATTATGATCATTGTAGGAGGGTTGGGCAGATAAAGGAGTTTTGCTTCAGGAGGAGAAGGGAGGAGAGGCTTGCCAGGGAGATGGAAAACAACAACAGGTACCGCCCTTCTCGTGGTGTGCCTGAGCCTCATGTTGTGCCTAGTGGTAAGCGTGTTGGGTTTGGCTGCAGTGAGTTTACGTTCCTTCACTCGTGGTCAATACGAGTATGGGGGGAATGATCACAACTTTAGGTCTCAGAGGAGCTATGGGCCACGATCTCTACCTCGTGGTACTCCTAGTCCTCCAAGGAGGCGTGTGGGTGTTCCACCTAGGAGTGATAGGATGGATTTTGCTTACCCCACTTTCGAGCAAATGACACAGCACTGGTTTAATTCATTTTACACTAACCCCAGTGCTGAGTCATTTGTTCACTCTCATTCTCGCTTTTGATTTTGCAGGTGGGAGGCTTAGAGAGATTTTGGTGGATCGACTCCGGTTGCTCTTGACACATGACCTAAGATCGAAGGTGGTTCTCTTGTCTCACCGTGGTGGTGTCCGAGGAGTACATCACTTTTGTGGACAATGAAAGAAGTAGAGTGCTTTCAGTGGGCATAGTGAAGGTAAGTGAGAATGTGACTCTCATGCGTGTTTCTCTTGTCAAGTCTCTCGGGTTCAATCTTATTTCGGTTTTCCAACTTCTTGTTGAGGGTTTTCAGGTCGTTTCAAGATGGGCATTTCTCGTGTGTTGGATTCTTGAGGCGATATTGTATGTGATCGTCCCCGAGGGTCAGATTTTCAGAATCGATTTTTCTCAGTTTGTTGGTTCTTCCTGTTGCTTGGTTGCGGGTGTTTCAACGGAGCTTTGGAAATGTCATAGGAGGTTGGGCCACTTGAGTTTTGACTTGTTGTCACACTTGAGTGGGCTTGACTTGGTCTGAGGATTTGCCTAGGTTGAAATTCCAAAGGATTTGGTTTGTGCGTCGCGCAGGCATGGCAAAATGGTAGCCACCTCCCATCCACCCCTGACCGTTGTCATGACCGAGCGCTTATGCGAGTTTTTCCATATGGACTTGGTTGGTCCAGCTCTTGTGTGTTTGGCGGGTGGGAACTAGTACGTCCTTGTGATAGTGGATGACTACACAGGCTATGGTTGGGACTTCTTTTTGGCTGACATGGGAGAGACATTTGGTTTTGTCCGGGATCTGATCTTGAGGTCGAAAAATGAGAGGCATGAGATGTTGTTCGAGCTATTCATAGAGACAATGGCACATAATTAAAAACTCTCGATTTGAAACCTTTTGCCATGATTTGGGTCTCAAACATCAGTTTTCCTCACCCTATGTCGCTTGCCAGAATGGTGTGGTTGAGAGGAAAAATCATTCCCTTTTTGAGATGGCTCGGACGATGCTCGGTGAGTATAAGATTCCAAGAAGATATTGGGCTGAGGCGGTGAACACTGCATGCCATGTGGGGCATCAGACTTTTCTTTGGGCTTTCTTGAAAAAGACGTGCTATGAGCTCATACATGGGCGAGCACCTAGAGTGAGCAATTTTCAAGCTTTTGGTTCTCGGCGCTTTATTCTCAAGAAGGGTAAGCTTGAAAAGTTTGAGGCAAGGTCCTCTAATGGCATTTTCCTTGGTTATGCAAATCATTCTAAATCATATCATGTTCTCAACCTTGAAACTAACCAAGTCCTGGAGACTTGCGAGGTAACTTTCGATGAGACACAACCATGTAGCTCTTCCATTTTTGACTGTGCAGGTGACGATGAAATTGGCAAGAAGATATTTGAGGATGAAGAGGATGATGTTGGAGAGGATGATGGTCATGATGGTGAAGCTCCAGCCATGCATGTATCTTCTACTTCCACTATGACGAGTCAGGTGCAGGATGGTCCATCCCCTACACCGACTATGATCCAGCAAGATCAAGTGGAAGCTGCTGTTGAGGGGGGGGTCCTCTCCAGGAGAGAGGCACCGATGCATGTGCAAGTTGATCATCCTCCCTCAAGAATCACCAGCGACATCAATGAACGCACGACATGGTCGAGGTCCCATAAAATCTCTCACTTTGCTCATTCAGCTTTTGTTGCTTCTTTCAAGCCCAAAGACATTGGACACACACTCTTTGACTCTAATTGGGTGAACAAATGCATGAGGAGTTAGAAAATTTTGAAGGAAACCAAGTTTGGGAGTTAGTAGAGCCTCCACCATGTTGTAAACCTATAGGGGACAAAATGGGTGTGGAAGAACAAAGAGGGAGAGAATGGTGAAGTGGTGAGAAACAAAGCGAGGTTGGTTGCTCAGCCAAAAAGTGGGGCTAGACTATGAGGTAATTTGCTCCCGTAGTCCGTTTGGAGGCGATTAGGATCCTTCTAGCATTTTCTGTGTCTAAAGGGTTCAAATTGTACCAAATGGAGGTGAAAAGTGCCTTCTTGAATGGGTTTTTGGAGGAAGAGGTTTATGTGAGGCAACCCTCGGGCTTTTAGAGTGTTGAGTTCCACACCGAGTGTTCAGGCTTGGGAAGCTCTTTATGGGCTGAAACAAGCTCCCCGAGCATGGTATGACAGGTTGAGGTGGTTCTTTTATAGCAAGGGGTTCGGGATGGGAAAAGTAGATAAGACTCTGTTTCTCCTCAGGAAGGGTGATGATATCCTAATTGTTCAAGTTTATGTGCATGATATTGTCTTTGGTGGCTCGTCTCACTCTTTGGTTGCGAGGTTTGCAAATGACATGAGCATAGAATCCGAATTGTCTATGATGGGAGAATTGTAGTTCTTCCTCGAGCTTCAGATCAAGTGGGCCAAGGAAGGAACATTTATGCACCATGCCAAGTACACGAAGGACATCATCAAGAAATTCAAGATGGAGGAATCCAAGACCTTATCGACACCGATGAGAATGACTACAGTACTATACAGGGATGAGGACAGAAAACCTGTGGACTAGAAGGAGTACCAGAGCATGATCGACTCCATCCTGTACCTGACGACGACGAGGCCGGACATATAATTCAGTGTGTGTCAGTGTGCTTGTTTTTAGGCGTCAGCGAGGATGTTGCATCATCAGACCATCAAGTAGATCTTCACGTATCTTTGATACACTCCTGAGCTTGGGCTTTGGTACTAGGCGTCCTCTTCTCTTGCGCTTCATGGTTTTTCAGATGCCGACTTTGGGTGTCGTTTCGATAGGAATCGATTTTGGGTACTTGTCAGTTTTGGGTTCCTTGTTGGTTTCTTGGTCATCTCGCAAAAGTCAAGTGTAGCTTAGTCGACCACCGAGGCCGAGTATGTAGCTACTACTAGTTGATGTTCCCAGTTGCTTTGGATCACCTATACCTTGAGTGACTTTGGTGAGGAGTGCACCACGTTACTCTCATGTCTGATAGCACCAGTGCCATAATCTTTTCCAAAAATCTAGTGCTCCATTCCAAAACCAAATACATAGAGGTGTGCCACCACTTTCTGAGAGATAATGTGGAGAAAGGGAACATAGACTTGATACATGTGCCAACCCAAAAATAGCTTGCTGATATTCTTACAAAACTTTTGGACCAAGATACATTTTCTCGTTTGCGAGGTGAACTTGGTGTGGTGTATCTTTTTTGAACTTGGGTTGGGCATCTCATGTACATATGCATTTTGCATGTTTCATTTGTGTAACATATCATTCTCAGCATCTTTGTATCATGGACTGCATTTGTATCATATGCTTTATAGGATGTGCTTCTCTCATATACATTCATCACTGTGATATGTTGGATATGAGCCTATGATCATGCTCATTTATATCCTTGATTCAAGCATTACCAACAAGGGGGAGAAATGTGCATCCAATTCAATTTGCATAACAAGGGGAGAAATTCACCCATTTCATTGAAAAGGGAGAAAAATGGGGAGGAATGCATGTAGTGGGATAATTCCTATATTTTGGACGCATTTGTTCAGGGGGAGCTTGCATTCATGCTTGGGAAGCTCTTTGTGTCACCTGAAGTTGCTTTGTGATTTGCTCTTTTGCTGATGGCGTTGAGCCCTTTTTGCCTCACCTTGAGAAGTCGGCGTTTTGCAGCATTTTTGTCTCGGTTGTGTTGAGTCGTTGCCCTTTCCTTAGTGGACTGAGACTTGCTCTTTCAAGTGGTCTTTTTTGGCTTTTGTTTGGCTTTTGATCACTTGTTTGAGATTTTTGCTTGTTTCTTTTCTTTTTCATTATTCTAAGAATTGGTGACAATGTGTGTTGTCAATGCACTTATCAAGGGGGAGATTGAGGACTAGACCATCCTAGGACCAGTGGATGGTCGCTCCCTGGTGTGGCGAGTGATTGACAACGTGGTCTGAACTGACTCTTGGCCGAGTATTGCAGGTGTAGGTTGCGACTTGATTTGCATTGTTGCAGGTGAAGAGCATGAGCGAAAGGCCCCGACGAGTGGAGAGACAAGTACGCTTGGCTCAATGGACCCGGTGGACGAATAGGATCAAGTGCGGGCCGCATGGTGGCAAGAAAAGCAAGACGAAGTCATGGATAGGAGTCAGTGCAGGGTAGCGGCTCATGATCGAAGTCTGCACGCGGGGTTTGCGACGGTTCACCACAAAACCGTTGTGTTACTTGATTGAGCCACAAAACCAAGACTAGAGGCTCGGCGGGCAGAGATAGGATCCAGTCATGTCGAGAAGCTTTGATGTCGGGGCACACACGGCGGGATCACGGGGCTTGCGTTGGGAGGATGTGGACTACGGAGAAGGTGTGACCACGCGATGAGAAGTACCAAGACTTGACCAAAGTGCCCCCAAGGGGTGTGTATCTCCATTTAAGTTCTAGGGGTAGCGTGGTCACATGCCCAACCCAGAGAGACCTCATATATATAGCTCTATGGATAGAGGGAAACTCATACATCTGGACTGCTTCCTAACTCCTTTGCTATGTATGCTAGATTTTTTCATGATTTTGTAGAGAATCTGACCTCTGGTTGTATGGAAGCAATCATGGTTGCTTCTATTTCCTTCTCTTGGCTCGAGTGAATTCGTGTCTTTTTCGAGCTATTTTCGTGCGTGGCTTGATTTGTCAATTCTGAGGTGTTTGTGTTCGGATTTCTTTGTAGGATCATGGATAGATGTCTTGTGCACCTTTGTGCTTGATCTTTACCCCTGAAACACCATATTTGACCTTTGATTCACAAATTTCAGTTGGAACCCTAGGCTAGTGCTTTAGCTCGGTGATTTGTCGATACCCGATGATTTAGTTGGTTTGAGGCTTCAAGTTTTTGGGCATAGCATCTTCTAGAGACACTTCTTCTTTCCCCCAAAATCTTGTCTCAATCCATGCAACCATTTGGGAGATCCATAGGTGGATAGGGGGAGTTAACTTGCGGTTTCCTAATTCTGGTCGTGCTCTGCGAACATGATGGACCGTGCGTCCGGAGTGCGCGGATAGTCCGCGAGGTGTTGTGTTCGTTGTGTGTTCGTCATGTTCCTGAGCATGAGGTGTTCTATCGTTTGAAGTGTTTGGTTTTTGTTGCAGTCAGTTCACAAACGGTCTGATAGAGAGGGTCAGACGGTCCGTACTGAAGTGACCGACGGTCCACACCAGTCGAGTTGAGTCGCAACATTTCTGGTGGTTTCTGTTGTGATTTTTGGACAGTCGGAACTGTTGTGTCAGAGAGTCCACAAGGTACGGACGGACAGCTTGTGAGGTGTGAACAGACTGTCTATGCGAGGCAAGTTGGGGTGCAGAGCTTCTTGTGGTTATGTTGGCAAATACGGACAATCTGTTCTTGACCCAAGGACGGTCAGAGCGGGAGCCACGAACTTTCCATACCTTCCTGGTGGACGGTCCATCCCAGTCGATGTAGATTGCTTAAGTGCTTCACTTCTTAAGTTGTGCTTTCGCTTTGGGTTGAGTTGAGACTTGTTCATAGGGTTGGTAAGTTTGTTGTGACTACGTGACCTTTGAAAGCTCGTGTGGATATCCTTGGAGTTGATTTCGGGGCATAGTCCAGTTCATCTCTTTGGAGAAGAATTTTTGTCGGCTCTCATTCACTCCCCCCTCTTCAGTTGCCTAATCAATCCTTCACACTCATATTTAGGATATTCCACAGGTTTCTGAGATGGAGAATGAGATTCTTTTAGTGAGAATGAGATTACAAAGGCACTTTTTCAAATAGAACACAATAAGTCACCTGAGTTAGATGGCTTCTTGGTCGAATTTTATCAGCACTTTTGGGACATAATAAAATCTAACCTTTTGGCGCTGTTTAATGAGTTTCATCAAGGAATTTTACCCTTGCGCTGTCTCAATTTTGACGTGATTTCGTTGCTACCTAAAAAACTGAAGCCTTCATGGTTTAGCAATATTGGCACATTTGTTTGTTGAATGTATGTTTTAAAATTTTTACAAAGGTTCTCACTAAAAGAATTAATTTTATAGCCCGGAAGGTAATTAGGTTCTCCCAAATAGCTTTCCTATCAGGTTGATATATTATTGAGGGTGTAGTTGTTCTACATGAGATAGTTCATGATTTGAATATGAAGAACACAAATGGAATCACTCTTAAACTAGTCTTGAAAAAGCTTAGGACAAGGTAAAGTGGCATATTATGCAACATGTGTTGCACATGAAAGGTTTTTCATCTAATAAGTGGCCTTGGATCCAGCAAATTACTAGGTTTTGTAGGAGTAAAAGTTGATGATTATGTATGGCACTACTTTAGAACAAAAAAGTTGTTTGGAGATCCTTTATCTCCTATTCTCTTCAACATTGTTGTAGATCTCTTAGCTATTTTCATTGCACAAGTGATGGATAGTGGGTTGTTCAGAGGTATGGTTCCAAACTAGTGGACAATGGCTTATATATTTTGCAATATGAGGATTATACAATTCTCTTTATGGAAAATGATATAGAAGAGGCCAAGAATATGAAGCTCTTGCTATGTGCCTTTGAGCAATTATTGGGCCTTAAGATTATTTTTCATAAAAGTGATAGTTTTGCTATGGTGAAGCTAGTGATCTAGGGAGGGAATACTCATGAATCTTCAGATGTTATATGGGGACCATTCCTTTTAGATACCTTGGTATACTAATGCATCACAGAAAACTTAGAAACTTGGCTTGGAAAGAAGTGGAGGAAAGGTTTAAGAAGAAATTGAGTGGATGGAAAGGAAAGTTGCTCTCTATTGGTGGTCGATTGGTTCTTATTAACTCTATCCTTAGTAATTTGTCAATGTTTATGCCTTCTTTCTTCGAGATTCCTCGTGGAGTCCTTAAAAACTAGATTATTAGAGATCTAAATTTTTTAGCAGAGCGATGGACGTATATAGATTAACGAAATGGGGGTACTCTATATACCTAAAGACCAAGGAGGGTTAGGAATCTTAGACCTAGATTACAGAATACATGCTTACTTAGTAAATGGGCGTTTTGACTCATTAATGAGGTTGGCTTAGCTCCTTAGAAATAAATATTTGAGACACAAAACCATCACATAAGTTGAATACATGCCTAGGATTCTCGCTTCTGGTTGGATCTTATGAAAACCAAAAAAGACCTCTTGAACATGGGTAAATTCAAGGTGGGTGATGGGTCACAAACTAGATTTTGGAGGATGCTTGGATGGATAACAACCCTTTCAAAAATAAATACCCATTCTTGTATAACACTGTACAGAAGAAGAGGAGGACAATGGCAATGGTTCTTAGATTGAATCCTTTGAATGTGGCCTTCAGAAGATCTTTAGTTGAGACCAATTTACATGTTTGGCAACATTTGGTAACTAAATTTGTGAATGTTCAACATATCAAAGAGATAACTTTTATGGTCTCTAAAACAAAATGGCTAGTTTACAGTTTAGTCCAAGTATAGGGCATTAACTGCTCAACTGCCCGCACCATACAAAAATATGATATGTAAATAAAATTTCCCTTAAAAATAAAGATTTTTATCAAGTATTTACAAAAAAAATAGTAGTTCTAACCAAGATAATCTAGCTCATCGATGGTGGAAGGGAAGTATAAAGTGTTGTTTCTGTAATGAGGACTAGGTGTGCCTGAGGACCAGTGGACCGTCGCTCCTTAGTGATGAGTGATTGACAACATTGTGTGGACTGACTCTTGGCCTAGTATTATAAGACTTAGCTAGAGTTGCCTCTGAGGTAATGGAGAGACAAGTAGGCTTGGTTCAAGGGACCTAATGAATGACGGGATCAAGTGTGACCCGCATGGTGCAAGAAGAGCAAGATGATGTCGTGATCTAGCCAATGCGAGGATGCAGACAAGTCAAAGAATGAGGTAGGATCGAGTATACTGACCAGGCACCAGAAGGGAAAGACTTTGCGCGATAGAAGCTTGTTGTGGTGATGTTGTGCGACATGTGTGCCGGTTTTGTTGCTTTGGCCATAAAACCAACCCCAGACGGTTTCTTAGTTCAGGCATCAAAACAGATCCCGAAGGCATGCTGTGATGAAGACGGATCGGGGTGCATCGGAAAGTTACAAAGTGGACGACACATGACATGATCGCGGAGCTTGCATCATAGGGAAGCAAGGTTGTGGTGGTGTGTGCCCATCCGATGGAGATATCGACGACTTATTCATCTTACCCCTTCAAGGGTGTGTATCATCCTTTATATATATATATATATATATATATATATATATATATATATATATATATATATATATATATATATATATATATATATATATATATATATATATATATATATATATATATATATATATATATATATATATATATATATATACACATGGGTGCATTTTGTATAGAAAATGCACCCACCCTGATTTCAATTGATTTTTGCTCAATTGCAACTAGACCGACTCTAGTTGCAATTGGTTCGCATCGGGTTGCAACTAGGTCTGGTCGAGTAGTAATTGTTTTGAATCCAGTAGGAAGTTGCAACGGGTCAAAACTGTTGCAATTAGTTCTGTCAAGTTGCAATTAGTACAATATCATAGTTGCAATCGGTCTAGTCTCACAGTTGCAATTGGTTTACACACAGATTCAGCACCCCGATTTCAATTGATTTTTGCTCAGTTGCAACTAGGCTGACTCTAGTTGCAATTGGTTCGCATCGGGTTGTAACCAGGTCTGGTCTAGTGGCAATTGTTTCGAATCCAGTAAGAAGTTGCAACAGTTCAAAATTGTTGCAATTAGCTCCATCAAGTTGCAATTGGTCTAGTCTCGCGGTTCAATTAGTTTACACGCAAATTCAGCACCTAGTTACAACTAGTTGGGTCTAATTACTATCGGTCCGCATCCAATTGCAAGTCCATCTAGTTGCAATCAGTGCAAGTCACACATTTGTAACTGCGAGAGTCTGTACATTTGTTGTACAAAATGATTTTCCATCGAGTTGCAATTAGTATGCTGACAGAGTTGCAATTGGTCTAGTCCAGGTGTGGTAATTGGTCACAACCACGGGGTCTGTGCATTTTCTATACAGAATGCACCTTTTTGCATTTTAGCCTCGCCCTATATATATATCGACACACACACACACACACACACACACACACACACACACACACACACACACACACACACACACACACACACACACACACACACACACACACACACACACACACACACACACACACACACACACACACACACACACACATAGTGTTTTGCTATAATACATCTGGGTGCATTGTCTATAGAGAATGCACTCACCCTGATTGTAATTGATTTTTGCTCAGTTGCAACTGGACTTACTCTGGTTGCAATTGGTTCACGTCGGGCTGCAGTCGGGTGGTCTATTCGCAAGTCGTTCGTATCTAGTTGCAACGGGCTAGATCTGTTGTAATTAGTTCTATCGAGTTACAATTAGTATAGTGTCATGTTTGAAATTGATCTAGTCTCATTGTTGCAATTGGTTTACACACAGTGAGCACCTAGTTGCAACTAGTTGGGTCCGATTGCAATTGGTTCACATCCAATTGCAACTAGTTCGTCTAGTTGTAATTAGTGCAGGCGCACATTCCTAACTTCATGAGTCTATATATTCGTTATGCAAAGTGACTTTCCATCGAGTTGCAATTGGTATGGTGCCACAGTTGCAATTGCTCTAGTCAACTTGTTGTAGTTGGTTGGAACCGTGGGGTCTGTGCAGCTGCTGTACAGATTACACCTTGTTGCATTTTAGCCTTACCCGATATATATAGTATAGAGGTGGATGGGTAGGTATCACTTGCAACCTTGATTCATTTGTTTCCGGTTGCCTAGCCAAGTGCTTCATGTCGGAGACTTGAGAGAAGGACTGCACTCTACTTCTTAATCTCCTCTTTTAATAGGGTAGGATTAAGGGTTGTGTTTAGTCATGCTTTGTAAAGAATAATTCCTCTAATGTATTGAAGATTTGGCATCCTAATATTGTCTCTCTCTTTCTTTTATGCAATTTTTGTAGCCTTTTTGGTTGATTTTCAAGTTCATCTATTTGGAGCTGTTTCCGTAGGGATGTCTTTGAGGTGATCATCCATTATTTCCTTGTGACTCTTTTCTTTGTGATCTTGTACCCTTGAACCTTGAGTCAACTCTTATCACTCTCAATTCGGAGTTCTTAGGTCAACTCGTGTTCTTCATGTTCATCGCTTCGATCTGCAATTCTGCATGATTCAATCAGTTTGGGGTCTTGATCATTTAGACAAGGCTTGTCCATGAGACAAGTC
This sequence comes from Cenchrus americanus, assembly GCA_947561735.1. NCBI lineage: Eukaryota > Viridiplantae > Streptophyta > Magnoliopsida > Poales > Poaceae > Cenchrus > Cenchrus americanus. The sequence goes on from OX387244.1 coordinate 156,840,740, forward strand.
CAGTCTCCCCAGAATTTCATGTCAATCCATTGCATGACTTGGGAGTTTGATTTGTTTCAAGTTTAGGGTTTGCTTGTTATTTGCTGATTTCTGTTCTGTTCGTGAGGAGCAGATTGTCCTCGTCATAGAGGGGTATTGTCCATAGTTCACAGGGCTACTATCCACTACCTTGTAGTGGTACTGTCTAGGGGTAGCAAATTGTCCCCCCACTTGGTAGGGGTACTGTGTGACCCTTACTTGACATACTGCCCGGCTGCTCCATTTTGTTCCATTTCTTCGGTTTCCATTACCGTGGAGTTTCTTAGGTTTCCAAGGATCGTTCATAGAGTCAGTAGGTCAGAGTCCCTCAGAGTTGCGATAGGGACATAGGCCAAGTTCATTCTGTTTGAGAAGAATTTTTATCGACTCCCATGCACTCCCTCCCGTCCGGTTGCCAATCCAGTCCATAAATTGTTATCAGGGCCAATTATGGGTATTTGCAACACTAACAAGTCTAGGATCCAAATGTGGCATATAATGATAGGGTTTCGGGTCCTCCACACTGTGATGGGTCAAACTATCCCATGTGGGAAGCTCGTATGGGAGCTTTTCTTCACGGCAAGGGTCGATTCCTTTCGGATGTGGCTGTTAACATCAACCCCACGACCCTAGAAGCTACAGAAGCTAATAAGGACAAATTTAAGGCCAATGCTAAAGCCGTGGATTACTTGTTTTGGTTTTTTCATAGCATGAATTCAATCCTATCTTGGGAGAAGTTTGGCTTGTCAAATTTGGGCAAAGTTGATAGTTGCTCACGGTGGTGATATCCAAGTTAAGCCTCATATTTTCTCAACTTACTAGAAAGAGTATGAGAACTTCACTCATCTCTCCGGCAAGTCCATTGTTGATATGTTTCAACACTTTACTTGAATACCAAACAATATAAAGGCCAACATTACCATTCTCTCGTATAATGATCATAATAGAGCTTTGAAGCTCTTACACTCTCTAGATTGTATCGTGTGGAGTGCTAAGACTGAGGCCATCATGGAGTCACCTAGTTACGAGACTTTGAAAGTTGATGAGCTTTTCTGCAAGCTTAAGTCCTCTAAGGTGGATAGGAAATTGAATGTCATATATGTGAACCCGACTGATCCTCACAGTCTTGCTATGATATCAAGCTCTTGATCTAGATCTATTGCTAACCCTTCCAGCAAATAGTTTTCCTTGACTTGTCTTGTGTTGATGTTAGATGAGGAGGTCGAGGGGCTTAGTGTGGATGATATTGCATTGCTTTCCCAGAGGTTCGGGTGCATGTATGAGAACCACAAAGGTGCAAGGTGGAGCTCGAGTACATGCTACAGTTGCGGCAAGACGGGGCACTTCGTCGCTAAGTGTCCCAAGGCGACTGAGCTAAAGAATGACTACAAGCACCGTCCCATGAACAACCACAAATACCGCTCCCGAAATAACTACCACTCCAAGCACAAGAACATGGACGAGCGAAGGGCAAAGAAGAGCGGTAGCTACAAGACAAAGATGCCCCAAGTGATAGTTAGCAGTGCCAGGACATCGACTCAAGTTCCTAGTGCACTACATCAAGCTCGATTAGCAAGGAAGAAGATTGTGGCTGGCGCAAGAACAAGAAGCAGGTGAACAAGAACTTCAACGGCTTGAGCTGCTTCGCAAGAGATACTCAAAATATCTTCTATAGCATGGCTTATAGCTCCGGTAGCAAGAAAAGTGGGAAGGATGACTTAGACTCCAGCTCCGAGCATGAGGTAAACTATATTCCTGACTTTCTGTTTAGGGAGAATGCTAAATTGGATGCTCTCTTAGATAATCGTGATGATGTTCTTAGAAAGACCAACAAGGATAAGAGAGAATATAGGACTTTGCTAGGAGAGGCTAAGGACAAAGTGATTGAGCTTGAGTCTTTACTTGTTGATGCTAGAGTTGAGATAGAATCTCTTAAGGCTACTCTTGTTGTTACTGATGTGGTTGAGTGCACTTATTGCAGTGTGTTTCTTGTCTCTTAGTCCTAGCATAAGACCTAGTATACCTCATTGATTGAGGAACTAGATGTGGCTAGGGCTGAACTTGAGTAGCTATAATCCAGACTGTATTTGTTAGGAGCTTGTACTTCCTGCCCTATTTTGGAAGCAAACCTAGATGATGCTTGTAGACATGTGAGTTCTCTAGAAGGTTCTTTGAAATGCCCCGTTGCTACATCTTGTTCTAGCTGTAAAGTAGTTTCTTTAAAGAATATTTAGCTTGAAAATTATTTGAATCACATATGTGAGGATAATGATTACATGTGCAAATTGATGGGTTTGTTGAGAGCTCGTGAACCTCAACATGGTATGTTGATTGCTAAGTGCGTGCTAATGGTCATGGTTTGGGTTGTGGAAGATTGGTGAGTATAGTGCTGAGAGCGAAAGAGAGAGATATTTAAACTCCACCCCATGTAACCCACAACCAAGTGAGCACGAGAAGATTGGGGATATCGTAGCTCCACCACAAGTAACTCATTCCAACAACATATGGGTACCCAAGGCAAACAACTTCCAGAAAAGAGTGATGTTCGCGACAGAATCGGGTGAGCGCCTAATCCTAGTGAGAAGTCACAGTCGAGAGGGAACCCAACACCAAAATTAGTCTATTTCCATTGTGGGTATTGTGGGAAGGATGGTCACAAGGAGGAGTTTTGCTATACGAAGAGAAGGGATGAGGAACATGCTAAGGAATCGACAAACAAGGACAGGTAACTACCTTCTCGTGGTGTGCTTGATTCTTGAGTTGTGCTACTTCCTAGGTGTGAGGCCATTGTGTGTACCATTCCTACTCGTGGTACACGAGGATTTCATAGTCGTGGTTTTGCTTCTCAAAGAGATAATGGTCGGTGTTTTGGGTTAGAGTGTGGAGAGTTTGTTGGACGTTTTTCTTCTCGTGGTCAATACAAGTTTGGGAGAAATGATCACAACTTTGAGTCTCAAAGGAACTACGGACAATGTTCCCCCCTCGTGGTGCTCGTACTCCTCTGATAAAATGTGAGAGGGATTCTCTATGAAACATGAGTGAGTTCCATGTATGAGACGTGATAGGATGAATTTTGCTAACCCCTCTTTTGAGTAGATGGCTCGACACTAGTTTAACTCTTTTTGTGCAAACCCTAGTATTGATTCATTTACTCACTCTTGCTCTTGTTTTTTGATTTTGCAGGTGGGAGGCATGTAGAACATTTTTTTGATCAACTCCAGTTGTTCATGGCACATGGACAAAGATCATAGGTGGTTCTCTAGCCTCACCCGGTGGTGTCCAGGGAGTACATCACTTTTGGGGATAACAATAGATGACGAGGGCCGTCTGAAGGTGTTGTTAAGGTAAGTGACAATGTTTCATTGAAGTGTGTGGCTCTCATCAAGTCCCTTGGCTTCAATCTTCTTTCATCAAGTCCCTTGGCTTCAATATTCTTTCAATTTCCAAGCTACTTGACAAGGGGTTTAAGTTTTGATTTAAGCTTGGTGCTTCCCGGATTCTTGACCCTCTAGGCGATTTTGTTTTTACCATCATCTCCGAGGGGTAGATTTTTTGTGCTAACTTTTCTAGATCTTTTTGTCCAGCATGGTGTTTGGTTGCTAGTCTGTTTATTAAATTGTGGAGATGGCGTAGGAGGTTTGGACACTTGAACTTTAATTTTCTTTCTCCCTTGAGTGGTCTCAATCTTGTCTAAGGATTACCTAGTTTAAAATTTGAGAAGGATTTGGTTTGTGCACCTTGTGGGCATGGCAAGATGGTAGCCACACCTCACCCACCTCTGATTGAGGTTATGAATGAACATCTACAGGAGCTCTTGCATATGGACTTGGTCAGTCCAGCTCATGTTCGCTGAGTCGGTGGAAAGTGGTACGTTCTTGTAGTTGTGGAAGACTTCTCTTGCTATGGTTCATGGCTGATAAGGGTGAGACTTTTGTCTTTGTTCGAGATCTGATTTTGAGATAGAAAAATGAGAGACATAGTGATGCGTTTTGATCTATACTCAGTTACAATGGCATGGAATTCTAGAATACACTTTCTGATCAAGACTTGCTATCGTGATCTTGGTCTCAAACGTCAATTCGCTACATCATATGTTCCTCATCTGAATGGTGCTATGGAAAGGAAGAATCGTACTTTGTTTGAAATGGCTATGACGATGCTTGATGAGCAATTGAGCATAGGACTTCTACGAGGTTTTTACGTTGAGGTGGTGAATACCACGTGTCATGTTTCGAATCAGCTTTTCGTTTGAGGTTTCAAGAAAAAAACTTGTTATGAACTCATGCATGGCCGTTCCCCCAATGTGAGCCACTTTTGAGTCTTTGGTTGCAAGTATTTCATTCTTAAGAAAGGGAATCTATATAAGTTTGAGTCCTGGTCTTCTGATTGCATTTTCTCAGCTACACAAATCATAGTTGAGCATACTGTGTGCTCAATTTGGATGCTTGCAATGTAACTTTCAATGAGAAAATGCCATGTACCTCAATTGTCTTTGTGTGCAGGTGATGAAGAGATGGCACAAACAATCATTGAGAATGATGAAGATTGAGCTAGAGATGATGATGATGATGGTCGTGCCCTAGTCACTGATCGAGTACCCTCTACTTCCATTGTGACTACTATAGTTGATGATGGTCCTTCTCCTACCTCTACATCAACACATTAACATGAACCAATCCAAGAACAAGTGGAAGCTACTACTAGGGGGGGGGGGTAATTTTGAGACATTATGCAACTCAATGGTACAAGCTGACTATCCTCCTTCCAAGATCATAGGTGACATTGATGAACACACAACACGGTCTGGGTCACAAAAACTCTCTCATTTCTCTAATTCCGCATTTGTTGCATCTTTCAAGCTCAAAGATGTTGCACACACACTTTTTTATTCAAACTTGGTCAATTCCATGCATGAAGAGCTAGAAAACTTCAAGAGAAACCAAGTGTGGGAGTTAGTTGATCCACCTCCAATTGCCATCCTATAGGTACCAGGTAGGTGTACAAGAACAAAGAGTGTGAAGATGGAATGGTTGTGAGAAACAAGGCTTGGTTAGTATCTCATATGTATAGCTAGAAAGAGGGGATCAATTATGAGGAAACCTTTGCACCATTGGCTCATTTGGAAGCATTTACAATATTTCTAGCATTTTTCTATTGCTAAAGTGTTCAAATTGAAGCAAATGGATGTGTAGGGTGAATTTCTCAATGGGTTTATAGAGGAAGTACTATATGTGAGGCAACCCCCAGTGAGTGTACAAACTCAAGAAAGCACTATGTGGCCAAGCACCCAGATTGTGGTATATGAGGTTGTAGGGATCTTGCTTCGCAAGGGGTTTGTGATGGGCATAGTTGATAAAACACTTTTCCTTCTTAGGCATGGCAAAGACATTTTGATCGTTTAGATTTACGTGAATGATATCATATTTGGAGGTTCCTCTCATGATTTAGTTGCCTAGTTTGTAGAGGATGTGAGCAGGAAGTTTGGGATGTCCATGATGGATGAACTGTAAATTCTTCCTTAGTTTTTAGATCAAGTAACACAAAGATGGTAAGTTCATGCACCAAGGTAAGTACACCAAGTACATTTTGAGGAAATTGGACATGAACGACTCCAAGATGATGGAAACCCTGGTGAGCACTACTATTGCATTGAATGGTAACAAGGATAGAGAACCAGTATACCAGAAAGAGTAACGGAACATGATCGGCTCTCTCCTCTACTTGACGACGATGAGGCCAGACATACAGTACAACGTGTGTTTGTGTGCTCATTTTTAGGCTTTCCCAAGGACTTCGCATTGGCAGGCCGACAAGAGCATTTTTATACTTGAACTATGCTCTAGAGTTGGGTCTTTGGTAAGCTGGCTCTTCGACACTCAACCTTCATGCCTTTTCTAATGAAGATTTTGCTGGATGTCGGCTAGATTCTAAGTCTACCTTGGGTACTTATCAGTTTTTAGGTTTTTCTTTGGTTTCTTGGTCATCTTGCAAGCAATTAAGTGTAGCCCAACCCACCATAGAAGATAACTATGTTGTTGCAGCTAGTTATTGTTCGCAGCTTTAATGGATTGCCTACACTATGAGTGACTTTGGTGAGGACTGAGGAGTGTACCCATGTTCCACTCTTTTGTCATAGCACCAGTGCCATAAGTGTAGCCAATAACCCTATCCTACATTCCAAGACAAAAACACATACAAGTGAGGTACCACTTTTTGAGGGACAATGTATAGATGGGAAACATAACCTTGATCCATGTACCTACCCAAGACCAACTAGCCATCATATTCACAAAACCACTTGACCAAGCAACCTTTATCCACTTGTGAGGTGAGATTAGAGTTTGTTACCCTTTCTGAGTTGGTTTTTTGAAGCTTCTCATGTAGCATATATATCATATATGCATTTCCTTTTATGTATATACCATGGTAGGATAACCTTCTATGTCGTGTATGGTCATTTTTGCATTTCTAGGATGACCTTATATACCACGTTTAGTATTTCATGCCATTTATGAGATTTGGCTATGCTAGTTGTGAAATGATGATGTTCGACTATACATGTTGTTGGTGGTATTGGGATATATTCATGATGAGATCTCTCTTTTTGAATCAAATGCTTAATTTGACATATAATCTACGAATTGTGCTGCACCCATAAGTAGACTCTTGTCAATGCTTTGTTTGAGCTATATCCTGCTCAGGTTGTTCTTGGATTCCATGTTCTTCTCAATTGGGTCAAAGACCACTTGTCATTATGGATGTTTAGCCCATGTCACATCTTGGTTTCAGTTATTTTCTTGTTTTCTTTTTTTTAATTTTGAATTGGTGACTTGGTGCATTGTTAATGCACTCATTAAGGGGGAGATTGAGGACCAGGTGTGTCCGAGGACTAGTAGACGATTGCTCCTTAGTGATGATTGATTGACAACTTTGTGTGGACTAATTCTTGGCCTAGTGTTGTAGGTGTTGCATGCGGCTTTGTTTGCATTGTTGCAATTGAAGAACAAGTGTGAAAGGTCTTAACCAAAGTGGCCTCCGGGGTGATGAAGAGACAAGTAGACTTGGTTCGAGGGACCCAATGAACGACGAGTTCAAGTGTGGTCTGCATGGTGCAGAATAGCAAGATGATGTCATGAACCGGTAGGTGTGAGGCACTAGCCAAATTAAGGAATGAGGCAAGATCAAATAGACTGTAAGGGCGTCTAGTGTGAAAAAGTTGCATGCTCGAAACTTGGTGTGGTGAGGTTGTTTGATTTGTGTGCTTGGTTTGTTTGTTTGACCACAAAACCATCCAAAGATGTTTTCTCAATTTTGGTCTCAAAATCGAGCTCGAAGGCCCAACGTGTCAGAGATGATATTCGGGTTCATTGGGAAGCTTCGAAGCAGAGGACACGCGCAGTGATCACGGAGTTTGCGTCAGAGGGAAGCAAGGTCACGGTGGATGTGTGCCCATTTGATGGACACATCGACAACTTAACCATCTTACCCCTTCGAGGGTGTGTAACTTCCATTATATTGGGAATCACTTGGGAATTTTATTTCATCTGTTTCCGATTGTCTAGCCTAGTGCTTCATGTTGGAGTGTTAATCAAAGGAGGAGAGCACTCCACTTTTTGATTTCCACTTTTAAGAGGGTAGGACGAAATGAGGTGGTTAACCACATTTTGTAAAGAATCATTTCTCTGATGTACGAAAGATTTTTCATCCTAATCTTGTCTCTCTAGTTAATCCCATACGTTTTTTCTTTTATGTGATTTTCAAAGCTCTTTTTGGTTAATTTTTGTGTTCGTCAATTTGGATGTGTTTCTGTGGGGATTTATTTAAGCGATCATTCATGAGATCCTTATGACTCTTTTCTTAGTGATCTTGTACTCTCAAACCCCGAGACTCACTCTAAATTCAGAGTTCTTTGGGTCAACTCGTGTTCTTCATGATCGTCGCAAATTTGCATGATTGAGTTGGTTTTAGGACTTGAATTTTTAGACATTACTTCCCCACGAGAAAAGACTACTATCCCCTAAATTTTATATCAGTTTGTTGCACGAGTTGGGAGATCGATTCGTTTCAGATTGGAGTTTCCTTGCGGTTTGGAGTTCTACCTCACAAAGGGGTACTATTCGCAGTTCAAAGGGGTAATGTCCGCCACGTGGTAGGAGTACTATCCACCACCTAGTATGAGTATTACCTAGGGTAGCAGACTGTCCGCCACCTGGTATGGGTATTGTCTGTTTCTTACCTGACGGACTCCCTTGTTGGTCCGTTTTGTTCTGTTTCTTCGTTTTCTGCTTCTATGGAGTCTCTTTGCTTTCTAGACGTCGTTCCTAGGGTTAGTTGGTCCATTATAGTTACATGATCTTAGCGATTTTGTTACAATTACTTTCATTCACTTGTGCGAGTGCCTCGAAGTTGCAATGACATAAGCTTAATTCGTTTTCTTTCAGAAAAATTTTTATGAGCTCCCATTCACTCCCCCGTCTCTATTCACTAATCTGGTCCTTCATGTAATCTAGATGAAACCATTCAATATCTTTTCTTTGAATGTCAAATAACTAGAATTATATGGAGGATTGAACAAGTTTCTTTTAATATTGTAGCGAACATTGCTTGATAAGCCATTTGTTCAAGTTTTATTTGGTGATTAATGACAACATGATCAATGGGACTAACCGTATTGTCGAGCATGTCTTTGTAGGCATTTCTAGGTCCCATGGATGAAAAAATACCACATGCCAAAGTCAGAAGATAGTATATATTTTGAGACTAAACCGACAAGAAAAAAAGGGAAAAGACACCGTCAAATGAACCGACGGTACCCTAGAAGCTAGCGACGGGGCACGCGTCAGAGTACTTGGTACACTGCGTGAAGACTCAAGTCAACTGCAACCATCATATGAACTGACGGTCCAATTCCTACATGCACCAGATGAACTCAAGAGGAGAAGCAACGTCAGCTCGCAGGGGACAGTAGTACTATATGAATCGACAGTCTGTTGATAGGCACCGTCGGTCTATATGATGATCAGAGAAATCAAGATAGAGAGCAGCGGGTTGGAAGAGTAGTAGCACCTATGAACCGATGGGTCAGCAGTGATTCATCCGACGGTGTGAAGATAGCTAATAAAGAGCAGCCAGTTGCAAACTCGTCAGCACTAGATGAACCGACGACCAAGTAGGGACCCCATCGGTGAAAGCGTTGGATATCTGTGTCAGCAGGGTTAACAATCAAGTGATGTGGAGGGAGTCAGATGAACTGACGGTGAGAAAACTGGTCCATCGGTTCATCCGACGGTGAGTTTTCTATAGCCGTTTGCCAACGACCACTTGGTTGCCTTGGGCTATTTATATCCCTTCCACCTACCAAATTGAGGTGGCTGGATTGTGTGGAAATGCAGGGGTGTGCAAGACACTTAGAAGATAATATCCATGCCATCCAAGTGCTAAATTGCTCATCCAAAGACCTGCACATACTTTGTGTGTGTGTGTATGTGCTTAGTGCTAGGCTTAGCTTAGAGCTGAGTTTGTGTAAGGTGTGCTCGATCTCCCTTGTGTTTGATCGAAGCTGCCTGTTGCTTTTGGTCGCTTGGCGACCTCCGACGATGAAGTTGATCTCTCGGTTGGCTGACTGAAATGCATCATTGGGGTTGCCCCCTTTAGGTGGTGGCGGTGGAGATCGCTCCTTGCGATTGTTGTCGTGGCGGCTGTGGTCGTCCTGGCGACATCCATCATCACGCCGATCATCTCGGCGGTCACTGCGCTGGTCGTCACGGCGATCACCCTTGCGGTCATCACGCCGGTCGTTGCGGTCATTGCGACGATAGTCGTCGCGTCTGTCATCGCGGCGGTAATCACGTCGATCCCTATCATCATTGCGATGATAGGGCCTGCAGTCACGGTAATCACGTCCATCATGTCGACGGTTATGGTTGTCGAAGCGCTGATCACCGTTCTGGTCATTGTTGTTACTGCTCTTGGTCTTCTTGGAGTCGGAGGGTACTCCAAGGGCAAGCTTCAGCTGCTCGCACTCCCTCATGGTGTGTTTGGCGTCGCGGTGGAACTGGCATTGGTCGTCCATGACCATGTCGAAGTCGCCTTCGAGGAAGGTGGAGGGTCTTGATGGATCTGCCATGTAAGCTTCACCAGATCGCTTGCACATCCTGTTTCCTCCGTCATCGTGATCTTCTCTGTTGAAGTCGTGCATCACCGCGTCTTGAGTGTCGACTAGCTTGTCGACGTAGGCCATGAGGACTGTGATGGTATGAGCATCAGCTTCATGGATCTTCTCGAATAGCTTGATGTTGGTGATCCCCTTCTTGTAGTAGGTGATGACGTCCTCGTCTTTGACACCTGTGAGGGTGTTGCGGTTCTCGAAGTAGCGGTTGGTATACTCCTAGAGAGTTTCATTGCGTCTCATCCGCACTCTAGCGAGGTGGTGAGTGTTGCCGGGGTGATTATAGGTCGCCTGGTAATTGGTCGTGAAGAGGCGAGACAATGTTGCCCAGGAGGTGATGCACTCTGCTGGGAGATTGTCGAGCCACAGGAGTGGCGCCTTGCCCATCACAAGGGGGAAGTATCCCGCCATGTGGTCTTCGTTGCCTCTAGAGGCACGTGCTGCGATGTTGTACATCTTGAGCCATATACTTGGGTCGGAGTGACCGTCGTACTTCTCAATGGCTAGTTTGAAGTCTTTGCGGTATCTGATCGTCCGGAGATGTCGTGAGAACACAGGGAAATTGTTGACCGCTCCCAGGATTGCTGTTGGGGCGTAAGCCGTCGGGATGACGTAAAGGTCATTGGGAGGGCCGTTGTCTTAGTCGTACTGGCACGTCGTAGGAGTTCTTGGTCGTGCATGTTCCGCAGCTCCGTTGCTTGGATGGGTTGTGGGCATCAAGGGCATCAGGAACCCCATGGTCACGGTCATAGTTAGCATGTCGTGCTATCTCCACTTCATCTCTTATGCGTTGACGCTGACTACCTTCTACACGATTGGCTTGCACCGGTGGAGGTTGGGCTCCTGCATTTTGCCTTGGGTTTGCAGAGGCGTTTCCCTGTGCGTTGGCAGCATTAGCTGCGTTGTTGGCGACGTTGTCGGTAGCATTGCTGGTGCATTGGCTGGTGCATTGGCCGGAGCGTTAGCTGCAGGATTGACTGGAGCATTAGCTGCATCATTGGCTGGAGCATTAGCTGCAGCGTTCGTAGCGGGATTGGCCGGTTGCATCACTTCGTTTTCACCTCGTCCCACTTCAGCTACCGGCTCAAGGGGACCATTGCTGCGACGTCGTTGGCGAGGATGTTCCAATCTGCTTCTGGAGTAGGAGCTTGCAGCTGATCTACTATATCCAGGGCCTCTTTCTTCAATCTGAGCGGCGACGGCGCGGACGTTAGCTTGGAGACATCACACCGTAGGAGAATCCTCAAGGTTGTTTAATACAGCAAGAGCGGCTCCTAAGTTGGTTTGTGGAGAGTTGTAGACTTCAAGGCCATCTCGCTCGAAGTCTCTCAGGAGGTCTCTGGCACGTAGGCGATTCGCACGTTGTTCATTGCCTTGCTATCGTGGCTGAGGGGCGGCTGGTGCCGCGGGTGCTTGTTGCATGATGTTGTCGTTGACTTGCCCAATGTTTACTGGATGTTGACCTGCAGCTAGGGCAGCTGCAGCGAGTTCTTGTTGCCGACGAATAGCTCTAGCGGTGTTGGCATTCTCGCGCTCCTGGCGTTGTTCATCTGTTTCTCCGTCTTGAGGTGGTACATCCGTAGAGACGACCAAGACCTCGCGATCTAGGGTCTCGAGCTCTTCTCCTGGATAGTTCGGGGAGATAGTTGTACGGGCGATATGAAACGCGAGGCGGTCTGGAGATGGCTCCCGGTTCATCTGGTGGCGATGGGTCGCAGTAAGAGGTCGTCGAAGCTTGTTGAGGACACGGCACTGGCGAGCCGTGTGTTTGAGATTCTCGTGGATAGGGAAGGGTTCGTCAAGGTGACTCCTGCGGCTTCCACGATCTGGTGTCTTAGGTCCATATTCGATCTAGATCTTGCGCTTCATGTAGCGGGATGCTACGTGAGCTGCTTTGCGCAAGCCGAGACGCATGCTGGATGAAGATGGGGTCTTGCAAGGGCGTTTGACGCGTTCGCAGACTTTGATTGTGTCGGAGAGCATGCCCTCGACATGATCGATCCCAGCGATCAGGTCGCTAGGACTGGGTGGGTGGGTTTCCGTCAATAGATCTGACCCGATCTATTGGTCGTCGGTGACCGCGTTGCCATCGATGATAAGGCAGGCGGCTGGAGTGGTGGATTTCGCCGGCATCGAGTTGAAGCAGATGTCGACGGCATTGGCAAGGATGGCCGCCATTCTCTCTGGGAAGATGACGCCGTTGGTCGAAGCCATCGAGTTGCACGAAGAACTTTGATTCCCCCCTACCTGGTGCGCCAACTGGCAGATGGTGAGATCTAGACAGCCCGCAGGGGTGCTAACCCCAGGGTTTAATTGTTCGGCGGGGTGGGATCTAAGGCTAAGAACTCAAAGGTCGCACACGAGTACGCAGAACACACACGACGAGTTTATACTGGTTCGGGCCTCTGGAGAGTAAAACCCTACATCCAGTTGTCAGCGCAGATTGCTTGAGGATTGCGTATGAGTACAAGGGTCGCCTCGCCCGCCTTATATAGGCCAGGGGATGAGGTCGGTTCCCAGACTCCTGGTCGGTTACGACCAGGAGACCTAAGTCTAGTTTATTTACAACAGTTGCCATATCTTGTCGATCTGCTTTGGTCGAAATCCACCAAGGTCTTGTCTTGTACGCCAAGTCTTAAGGTCATGCTGAACTAGGTCATCTGGGGAATCTTCTAGAAGGTCTTCAGGAGGTCGTGTGGGCCGCCAACTAGGTCGGTTGGGCCCACTGACAGCTCGGCGGGTCTTCTGGTAGGCCGGACCCACTTCTTGGGGACGGCCGTGAGCCTGGTTGGTGGAGACCCAGGGGTACCCATGTCTCATACCTTGTGAGGTGATTCTTGAGTGAATCAAGCTGTCCAAGGTGCGCCAGAAGCCTTGAGGCCTAAGTGGCTCACCTGCAAACGTCTTCGATCCTCCGGCTTGGTGTGGAGTGGCGAGGACACTTTGTGCGGGGTACCCATCCTCGGTGGAGAAGCTCCTTAGTGGAGGCGGAATCAAGGTGACCAAGGGAACTTGGAGCTTGGCGAGCCTTTGTGGCTAGTCAAGTGGTGCTATTAGGAAAGACTTGGTGACCAGAAAGCAATACTCTTGTATGGAGTGCTTTAACGACGTGTACTAGGGGTGGCTTAGTGTCTAACGATACCACGAGATAAATCGTGTGTTAAGAATTTGCTTCCTCTCGTTCCTCTTTGCATTTTCGCATTACTCTCTTGCAATCCTTACTTACTCTCATAGAGTAGTATCATGCTAGGATTGACTATAAGTTGCGAAACTTGTTTTGCGATGAGGGTTTCACACTAGATCAACAATAGATTGCACGTCTAGATTTAAATGATCTAGTTTACTTTATGCAAAGTAGTGGAAGTCATATGTTAAATAATTAAGGGGATGTTTGGTTCCCCAGCCACACGTTGCCACGCCACAGCGCGGCTCGCCACAGGCCGTGCCCACCAAAAAAACAATGTTCTGTGGCAGGGGCGCCTGTGGCGAGGCGGCCTATTTCCCCAACCAAGCAGCCCCTAAGTTGCCAAATTCACCCCTCTACCTCTTAGGCTACGAGCATCGGATTCCTTAGAAATATTACACGACCTGTGTGCATTTTTCATATGTTTAATGGGTGGCTAAATTGGATTAAAATTTTGGTTGGAGCATATGCTTTATGTTGGACAATTTGGTTAAATAGAAATGACATGATTCTTAAGAGCACTCCAGCCGTTATTCCTATGTAGGTTATGTTGCGTGGGACTCGCATGATTGGTTTTTGGGAGTTGCTGCACGACGAGAATGGACGACCTGACGTTATTTTGAGGTGTCGTGTGCTTGAGATCATATCTATAAAGATTTTGCCTCGAATGGTAAGTCCTTTAGTAATAGAATTGCTTTATGGATGATTCTGGACTTGTTTCGGAGACTAGATATTTTGGCTTTACGTGTTTGACATGCTTGTGTGTAATAATAAAAAGCTATACGCGTAGTTTCATGTAGGCTCTGACATTGAAATATAGCCTCTTTCAAAAAGAAAAGTGATTGGGCCACTCACTAATAATAACATCTTTTCTTATTAATGCAAGACAAGTTCCTGTAGCGAGTGAAGTGAATAAAAAAAGCTGAGCTAGTGATGGACCACTCACTAATAATAACATCTTTTGTTATTAATGCAAGACAAGTTCCTGTAGCGAGTGAAGTGAATAAAAAAAAGCTGAGCTAACCTTGAGGTCCGAATCGACATACTTGGCGTTGCTGTCGAGCTTGATGATCTTCTCGGTGGCCTCCTCTTCAATGGCGTGCCGGTCGATGAACCACGGCGCGATCTCACCCCGGACCTCATCTGGCATCTTGGACAGCCTTCTCGTCGCCTTGTTCATCATTACCCACGTACTGCAACGAGAAAAATAACCTTATAAATCCCCACCTCACATAATTTGCACAGGCTGCTCCATCTATCCACTGATCATTCTTGGGCCGGGAGTGCTTGCCTGGTTGCTCGGACAAAGATTTCGCCTGAGTTGCGACTACGGATGAGCCAGTCCCGCCGCATGCCGTTCTTCCCCGACGAGCCAACCCACGTGTCGATGTCCAGCACCTCTCCCCTGCAACGGGATCGACCGAACCCTATCAGATGCTCGGCCTAATAAGTTTTTGCTAGTTCGATCAGTCCAGTACCAGATCGGGTACTGATCGACTTGGACGTGCATCCTGGAGACGACCCAGATGAGATTGTTCTTGATCATCCCGTGCGTGGCGCCGAAGCCGTCGCCGAGCAGGCCTGACATCCACACATGGTTCAGTGCCGTCTCCTGAGTGCGCAAAACAAATTGCCCCGTCATCAGCTACCAAGCATCAAGAGGGTGTTTGCATCCCTTTAGTCACCTGATTAGAGTTTAGTTAGAGCACGTTTGGATCACAGTGACTAAAATTAGCCTGACTAAAATTAGTCTCTAACAGGAGCTAAACTTCCAAACATGTGAGGCTAAAGTGAGGCTAAAATTAGTCTTGAGGCTAAACTTTGCTAGTAGAGGGTGGGGGAGCTAAAAGGGACTAAAATCTCATCTTCCTCTTTCCTCATTAATGGCCACATGCATGCTGCCAATAGCTCCAAGACATGCCCACCTTGGGAGAGGAGAGAGAAGAGAAAGGAGAGAGAAATAGGAACTTTAATGCTCTTTTAATACACTTTAGCTCTTGCTTCCAAATTAGGGGTGACTAAAACTTTTTAGCCTGACTAATTTTAGTCATGAGACTAAAGATGATCCAAACATGCCTTTAGACTAAAACTTTTTAGTGTGCCTCTGTTTGGATGGTGACTAAAATTAGTCAGCATTAATGATTCTTAACATTAAATTGTTCTTTCTCCCTCCTTTCTCTCTCCTCTCCTATCTCTTGTTGGGTCCACAGAATTAATGGTATGAGCAATTAATTATGTGAGAGAGGGGATTTTAGTCACTAAAAGTTGGGTGAGGGGTGACTAGAGACTAAACAAGTTTTAATCACACTTTAGTCAAGGGTGTTAGGAGGTTTAGTCACTTTGATGACTAAAATTAGTCTCTAATCTCTAGTCACCAATGAATCAAACACCCTCCGAGTGTTCAGCGTATACATATAACATGAACGTTGCAGATGCTTTTATGTACCTGGAGAAGGTTCAGCACGGTCTCCATAGTGGCCGTCTTGTCGGGGCCAACCTCGTATGACCGCACCACCAACGTCTGCTGGTACCGCACCCCTCCCTCCACGATCAGCGCCTGCCGGAAAGGGTCCACCGTCTGCTTATCCGTCGGGATGTTCTGCCGGACACGCTCCTCGCCGCAGCCCACGGTGGGTGGCGTCAGGACCGGCGCGCTCAGCTCGGTGAGTGACCTGTTGATGGACGTCTCCAGCCCTGCCCCCACCTGCAGCGGCCCGCGGTGCGCCTCGCCGTTTACCCTGACGACATTGTTGCTGCTATTCCTGCGCTGCCCCTGCCTGCCGCCGCCATCATCCGAGGCCGAGCACCGGAAGAAGACGCGGGGGCAATAGATGGAACACGACGAGGCACTGGCCATGCTGCTACGGCAGTTATACTCCGATCCGTAATTATTAGACGGACATTGCTCCTCGCCTTGCAGATGCCTAGGATCAGAGGAGATTATTAGTTACTAATCGAATATCACTAGCGTCAATGATTGGGAGCGCAAGCATGAACACGGCGATCACCAGGCCGCAATGCGTCTTATACACCCCCGCAGCGGCGGACACGCCAACAAAGCTTTAGCTTGGCAAACGTTCAAGACAAGTAGCTCGAAAGCAATATTCTTGTACTTTGTAGCACGCCATCGAAAAAAACAAGGCAACAAGCCAACAAGGGAATGTCAAGGGAGCTTCTAGCGCAAGGAGATCGCATAAAAGAGTGGAGACATGGAGAGGCGTAAATGTGGACAGGAATGGTGGGCTCACGGGCACTTGTTTTTGTACATCTTTGAGCTATGTCTGGCATGGGGGCGGTCATCAACTTTGACGCCTATGTTGCAAACCACATTGTTGTTTTCGTAACATGAGCAGTGACAGCTCAGATTCGTCTGAATAGAATAAAATAGAACAGAATAGAAAGTCTGGTAACAGTGAACAGTATCACCAAAGCTACTGTAGCCTACTTGGTTAGAGGGAGTTGAGGTGTGGTCGTAACCAGTAGACGCAAAATTACGGGACTGGTTAAAACAATCTCATCGCCGGTGAAGTCAGGATTCGCTTCTCTTCTCTCTTAATTAAAATCGTGGAAGCGGCGGTTCCCTTCTCTTAATAAAAATGGTGGAGCGGCCTTAACCCCACCAGTCACACATGGAAGTGCACACATATGCTATTTTAGAGTTACATTGTTACCAAGAGTTTGGGGATATAACTTCTTTAGCACCAGAAGATCAGTATAATTAATCGGTAACAAAGAGGTCGTGCCCTAAGTGAAAACCTCAAATAGGCCATACAACATTTGTAATGGACCCTTAACACCTGTTACATACACTCATCTATAACAGTTGTTGTTGGCACCTGTTATCCATCAGCACGGTAGGCCGACCCCAGGGTTTGCCACCACAGCGCCCGTTACCAATGTGGACTTCTAGTAACGGGCTTCTTAAACGCCCGTTACACGAATTCTTTGTAACGAACGTTAAACATAGTCCGTTACAAGTTAAACCTGTCGGTAACGCGTCAAATTCGTTATCGATCAATGCCCTATCGATATTGGGCTCTTTAGGTCTGTTACTGATCACTGTCGTATCGGTAACCGGCTTTAAAGTCCGTTATCAATGACCATTTGACGCCCGTTACTAGACTGGGAGCTCAATAATTGAAGTCTAATAGCACTCTTCACTGCCGTGAAGCAGGAGCGCGGCGGCATGGGATTGTTAGCCAAACCGGGGATCTGCAATACACGGGGGCGGCGATCCTGCATATATAGATTTTTTGCTATTATAAATTTTGTCTCCTTTGTGTATGTCTTCATTGACAAGTCAACTCTATCTCTCATTGCTTCCATCTCGACATATAAACACAATCAACACATATATCTTTTGAGACAAAACAGACATCATAAGAGATAACTTGTCCACATAGATAAAGATAACTTGTCCACAAGAATAAAGATAATTATTACAAACAGTTAACTTGTCCATCTTACTAGGACTTTTAACTTATCCATCTTGCTAGGACTTAACTTGTCCATCACATTTTTTACTATGGTCATGCTATCTGACCATATGCATCAACAAAAGCATGCCCCTTGCCACAAAAGTATGGCTATCTGACCCTACACATAAACAAACTTGAACTTCCTCATGCCCCATCAAGATTGGCTCCTTTTGCAGCCTCTTCGTAAGCAACCAAGGTTTCTTGAAGCCCTTCGAGCACATCTTCAACGGGCTTGAGATTTTGTTCAGTCGTATAATTGTACCTCATTATGTGCTTAGCCTTTTTGATGAGGATGTTCACTTCTTTCGTGATTTTTCAAACTCAGGTTTCACATAATCCAAGATTTTAAGGTTTAGAAGTAACTCAAGCTCTACTCTCGACTCATAGAGTTTTGCCTAAAACAGGGTTAAACATGGTATACGAATAACATTGTTAATTCCGAACTAATTTGCCTCAGAACTTGGAGCAATATAGGCACAATATTCATCATAGGAAAATTATATAAGAACATGAAAATTATCCTAGGTTTCATAGCATGGTGAGTAAGTAAAAGCATAACTTAGTTCAGAACTGATTTGTATCCGAACTTAGTATAAGATTATGACAAGCATGAAAGACATCATCATAAGCACTAACTTTATCAAGCTCAAGTTCAAGCTCCATCTATAGAACAAGTAAAAGGTAGTGAGATTGAGAGAAACTTTCCTCGTCGTCATCGTGGTCGTTGCCTGAGTTGGAGATGAGGTCCTCTACACCTTCGTTGCTCCCTCAACCCCTCTTCATCGTTGTCAGACACTTGTGGTCGCAGATGTGAGGCAAGCCCCTCGCCCACTTCGCTGCCCCATCGTCGGCATGCTCCTCCTTGCTGCTTCTTGGTCCCTCGTCGGAACCCAAGAGGACCCTCATCTCTGGCTTTGGGTTCGCTCCACCGCCGCTTGGCAACTCTCTAGTGCTCATCGTCGTCTCCCTCTTCACCACCATCTCGCTGGCACGTGCGGGGATCTAATTGCGGCACCGCTTTGCACTCCGGTTCTCCTCCTCCATCCAGGGTGCGTGGGGTCATCCGCTGCTAGCTCCTCGGTGACGTTCATCATCGTATTCCTACCTCCGCTCACCTATGCTAACCCTAGTGAGAAATGAAGAAAGCGTCGTGTGCTGCGCTTATCCATTCAGAAAGAAGAAGGGAGAAGGAATGGGGCCGGGGCAGATGAATATTCATTTTGCAAAATGGATAGTCATTGCCGACGCAAGTTAGCGAACCCGCGTCTCCTTAGTTGGCTGGTGCGCAGGCACGCAATGGTTATCTTCTTCATAGTTGGGCATTTGGTATTTGAATAAAATATCTACAGTTACACGTCTCCTTGTGACCACACATCTCCTTTGTGGCCAAGTGTCTCTTGAGCATACACAGGTTCCGAGGCGTGAGACGGACCGCCTGACGGTTCCCCGTCTTGTCACTATAAATCCCCAGTCGACCAAGAAGTTCGTCAAAGTGCACCACCAAGAAAACCCCAGCACCACTATCTCCGATCACCAAGAAGTGAATCCAAGGGCTTCTTCTTCCTTAAGCGCGCACATAGCATCATCAAGCGAGTCGTCTAGGAAGCGGGGAAGGGAGGAGGATGACGACGACGAAAGTCGCCGCCGTCAGCTCATCAAGGTGGGGACGGCACTAGCGCACGAGTCGGTGCCACCGCTGTCGCTTAAGAGGCCTGGTGAGGTGTCGCCATCGCCGTCCGAGGAGCCCGAGGAGGTGCCGCCGCTGCCACCCAAGGAGGCGCTGACACTGCCGCCCGTGGAGGCCGTCCCTCTTCCTCAACTACATCATGTATACATTTAATTAGTCAACATGCTCCTCGAAGCTTTCAAGAGGCTTCGACGAGTGGCCTTTGAGGCAGTCTCCAATGACCCAATGAACCACTGTAGAGGACCGTGAGCGATTTTGCCTTGAAGATTCATGACTTGGTTGGGGACCTTGTGAGAGTCGTGGTCAGTACCCACAACGACGACAACAGCGACAATGGCGGCTTCGACGACGGTGATGATGGTGGCTCGACGGCTCCAACTCTGACTCTGACTCCGATGGTGGGGCTCCCCCTCCGGCGACTACCTCTACTTAATTAATTTGTTGCTCCTCTGTTTGTCATTCTCTGCTTGTTTGTCATGAATAGGTTCCTCTGTTAATGTGTTCCTTTGTTCCTCTTGTGTGTTTGTTGAACTTGTGATGAACTAGTACATCTAAGAGACACGGGTAGATCATCCGCGTCTCATATAATCCATTGCAATGTCTATGGCAGCAGTTTACAATGAATTGCAATGTGTATGCCAGAAGTTTGTTATTACTCTATTTGTGTCTATATATGGCTATAGTTTACAATGAGTTGCAATGTGTATGCCAGAAGTTTGTTACTCTGTTTGTGTTAATCCGTGTTTTCTTTGCCTCATGCTGTAATGAAATGTCAGCACACATGAATTGATTAATTTTGTGATATGTAACACGTTAAGATTTGTCACCCAATTGTCATTCCATCCACTCTTCATTCATACATTTAAGTTTGTCATCTGTGACATTTTTTCATTCTTTATCCAAACAGATGAAGCAAAAGCACCACTTTTCACATAAGAATTACTTCTTTGCAGCATACATCCCCAGTAAACACCCAAATACTACACAAACAATAGCCACAATAATCCAGTTCATCATCCAGATCACATTGTCCATCTTCTCCTCCAGTGCTTTCTTCCTCTGCTTGTCCTCTAGAGCTTGCCTCTGCTTGCCACTCCCAATTTGACAATCCACTGAATCAACTTCTTCATTGACCGCATCTTCCCAGTTCGACGGTCGAAAAACAATGACACCAACATCCTTCAGCATCTGGAGATACTCCTTTTGGAAATGATAATATCCACAATTCTTAGTGCACTACAAAGAAAAAGCACATAAGAACCTTAACTCAGATTTGGGAAACACAACACAGACTACTCCACCACCCGAGCCATACCACAGTCCGGGCAAGGGACCAATGGAAAGCCGCTTAGCTCACCTACTCGATCCAAGCTGATGGAGTGAATGGGGTTGCTCCGGCCATGTTGAACCCTGCTTCTGGCACGTGCACCTCCAAACGAATCAGCATAGTGTGACATGTGTGCGATGGCGGGGAAGGACGGGCGGGCGGCGGCGGTGGAGCTCAGATCGGGGAAGAATAAGGGCGCTGGAGTTGGGGCGGATGAATATTCATTCGGTCAGGGGCATTAAGGACAATGGAGGACTTGTTGGCGACGCGGGTTAGTGTACCAGCGTCGCGGGGGCAGATGTATATACATTCGGCCAGCGGCATTTCGGATAAAGTACTTGTTGGCGACGCAGGTTAGTGTACCTGCATCACTTTTTTCGGTGGGGCAGTCCACGATTATCTTTTTTATGTAGGCTTCTGACGCTGACGCGTGGGCCCGACATTTTTTTCTGAATTGAAACTTGCTTCCCTCAAATATTAGAGCGCCTAAAAAATTCTTAAAAAATACGAACAATTCATAGTTGGTAATTTAGCATTTGAATAAAATACATCAGCCACACTTGTTTAACAAAATTTTTTAAAATTAGATTTTTTATCTCTTGTTTATGATATAATAATTATAATAATGTCTTATTGTGTTATAAAAATTCTACAAATTGACACGGCAGCATAATTTGGGTCCCTAAATTTGTCAACAAAAATTCAAATGGTTTTGAAAGGGAAGATTATACTTGTATACAAATGTTTACATATTTTTATCTCACATAGTTTCTTAGAATGTTACTTCAACATTGAAGTTTTCCACACTTAACAACGTATTCAAACTCATGCATTTGAAATTTTAACATAATCTTTTGTTCACCATAAGATTATGAAATACAAAGTTTCATTAGTAATGGTTGTGTAAAACAAATATTATTTCTATGTTGTACTTATAAGAAACAACATATGCGTATAAACAACATCCAAGAAATGGAATTACATACAAAAATGTCATAAATGAATAGATGTTGATTTTAGAAAAATTCATAAACAAATATCATCAAGTTTGGATTACGGATGTTAGAGAAATAGGTGATACAAAATTTGATTGTAGATTAAAAGGGGAAAAACAAATTGTTCTTCATTCGAATAGATCTGGCCCCGCCCCTTCATTTGCGACTCGTGGTTGCTAATCCGCGTATCATTTGCGCCTCCAAACCTTTTTAATAAACGCTTTGCCCCACCTTCTTCCTTCCACCTTATATCCCCTTCTTCGGCTTCCGCCTTCCTCGTCTCCGTAGCAGCCTTATCTCCGTCGCAGGGATGGCTCGTGACTCTAGGGGAGGTTCTGCAAAGAGGCCCCGCGGCCATGTCCCCGTACGTCTTCCTTCGTGTTGTCCACCGCCCCTGCCAAGAGAGTGAGGTTCCGTGGTGACAAAGAGGAGCCGTCCCTGTGCGTCGCCCCCGTGCATCTTCGTTGGAGCTCCATGGAATAGGGCGGTTCTTCACCGGCTTGGGGGAGGAAGCCGTACACACCTGCAAGGGCCAAGTTGCCGAACTCCAGAGACGCCCGCCATGGAGAGGCAAAGTTTGTTAGTCCATAACAAAGGCGACGTTGGTTCGTTAGTCCTCGTCTCTTGCCCGTAACAACGGTGACGCGGGTTCGTTAGTCCTCGTCTCTTGACCTTAATAATGGCGACGCGGGTTCGTTAATCCTCGTCTGTTGCCCATTACTGAACTGAAGCAAAATATATATAAACAGAATATATATAGTATTTTTGGCAGAATATATTACATGTAGGATTCAAATTCCACCAATACATCGCATCCTTTATATTACAAAACGGATTCCATTTCCACCAATAGACACATCCTCCAGCATTACAAAAAGGATTCAGCAAAAATAAGGCTTGCTTTTACAAACAGTGCTGGCCCAGGATCGGCCGACCCCACCTTGAGGCGGTTCGCCCCCATCTTCCACGTGTCCTCTACCCAATGGATTCTAAGGGCATTGCTGGGGGCTTGGGGTGTGAAGGACCGATACGGCGAACCAGAGAGGGGGAGTGAATGGGAGCCGATAAAAATTCTTCTCGAACGAGATAGAGGCTCTAACAAGATGAATACGACTTCCAACACACGTCTTCGACTCACTACACAAGCTGGCCAAGACCACGCAGCCACTGGAGTTCTACTGGCCCTAGGAACCAACAACCAACTTCATGGACCCGAGAACGCAGCGGAATACCAACTTGAGCCTCACAGACCTACACCAGTCAGGCCGGTGAGCACCACCGGTCAGACCGGTCCCTGCTGATGAAACCTGGGAACTTCCACAGAAAGGCCCCTACACCAGTCAGGCTGGTGTAGTTCACCGGTCAGACCGGCTCAAGCCAGGAAACCCCAAATCTACCAAACATGCCTACCGAGCTACAAACTGACCCAAACTTGAAACATCAATAACACGGGACAACTGCGAACTCACCTAAACGTTCACCCGAGCAAAACTCAACAAGAGTACGCACCGGTCAGACCGGTGAGAGGCACCTGTCAGACCGGTGTAACCTGAGCTCGTCGGGATGAACAGCACCCGCGGGTCAACACCCCCAAATCCAACTCCCGATCTCCCGAATCGCTCCACGGATTTGCACAAGACTTTGAGGATAGTAGGAACACCTTATGGGCACTCCATAGACAAGATTTTGTCCACCAAAACTTGCTAAATCGAGAGGAATTGAAGAAATCCCGCCAAAAACACCTCTAACCCTAGAGCACCGAAAACCCCAAAATCAAGCACCTTTGCTCATGGATTTGGGAGGGGAATCAAAGGGAAAAGAACCACAAAGGGTTCATGCATACATCCCCCGCCAAATCCCAAAAAGAAAGGTCTCGAAATCGCTCCAAGAAAATCACCGAGAAAAGGCTCTGAAATTCACCAAAAATAACGAACGGGAACAACACATCCAAGCCTTGAGGAACCACTGAGGACCATGTGTGGTTCGAGGACCGGTGGATGGTCGCTTCCTCGTGTGATGAGTGATTGACAACGTTGTGTGGACTGATTCTTGGCTAAGTATTGCAGGTGCAGGTTGCGGCTTGACTCGTGTTGGTGCAGGTGAAGAACAAGCGCGAAAGGTCGTTGCCGGTGAGGCCTCCAGGTGTGGAGAAGACAAGTAGGCTTTGTTCGAGGGACTCGGTGGCCGGGCGGGGGTCGAGTGCGGGCCGCATGGTGGCAAGAACGACAAGATGAAGTCGGTGGACGGTTTCTTGGTTGAGCCACAAAACCAAGGTCGAGCCGGGACTTCATGGGAGCCAAGTCATGAGTGGTGATTGGCGGAGGCTACATCAAGTTCGAGGGGTTTGCGGTGGTTCACCAGAAAATCACCGGGTTACTCGGGCTGAGCCACAAAGCCGAGGCCGAAGACCGGGTGTGGGTGTCGGCCAAAACCGGCCTGACCGGTTTGGAGAACCGGCTGCGACCGGTTTGGGGTCGCGAGGGCGCCGAAGCTTCGAGGCGGAGGACACGCGTCGGGATCGCAAGGCTTGCGTTGAGGCTACGCAGGGTGCGGTCGCTGGGCATCCGTCCGATGGAGAAGACATCACGAATTCCAATTCCGCCCTTGAGGGGCTTGTATCCCTAGTTAGTAGAGAAGGGCATTTTAGACATTCGGTTGCCTCCATATAACCCAAGAGGTGAGAGGATGGCAGCCAACTCTTGGAACCCTAGCTCATTAGTTTTCCTATTTTCCACCTATTTTCCTTAGGTTTTCTCTAGGACTAGCAAGAGAGCTTCACGGAGAGATCTTGTAGAGAGGGATGGATGATCGGGCGGCTTGCTAGACCTTGTACGAACCTTTGTTTCATGTATAGATGATTCGGCGTGGTTCCTCAAGGTTTGGATGTGTTTTCCCCGGTTGTTCTTGGTGGTGATTTTCGGAGCCCTCTCCCGGTGATTTCTTTGCGGTGTTTTCGGGGCTTTTCTCTTGGTGATTTGATGGGGGAAATTTGTGGGAACCCTTCGTGGTTCTTTGGGATGTGATTCCCCTCCCAAATCCGTGAGGAGAAGTGCTCGATTTCGGGGTTTCTTGAGTTCTTGGGTTGGAAGTGCCTTCGGTGGGATTTCTTCGATTCCTCCTTTTTGGACGAGATTTGGTGGGATTAAACTTGGCCATGGACTCCTCATGAGGTGTTCCTGATATCCCCAAAGTCTTGTTCAAGTCCGTGGAGCGATTCGGGAGATTGAGATTTGGTTTTGGGGGAGTTGACCCGCGGGCTGTGTTCTTCCCGACTGTCCAGGCTAAAACCGGCCTGACTGGTTTCCCAAACCGGTCTGACCGGTTTCGCCCTATGGGCTGTCGAGAAATATCTTTGAACAAGGAAGTCTTTGCTGCTCCATGGCTTCGTTTGTTCAGATGTGGAAAGGCTTTTGAAGTGTTTGGGGTCTTTGGGGAGTTTCTGGACAGAATCGGTCTGACCGGTTTGCCTAACCGGTCTGACCGGTTTCCCCTGCCTGCGTGAGGCTAAGTCCAACAGAAGCGGTCCGACCGGTCTCAGAAACCGGCCTGACCGGTTTGTGCTGCCAGCAGCCTTGTCGTGTGTGTTTCCGCTGCGTGTGTGTTGAGGCTGTTGTTTAGGTCTTGTTCCTAGGTTCAGTAGCACTCCAGTGGCTACGTGAACTTGGCAAGAGAAGCTTGTGGAGGTGCACGAGTGACTTTGGGTTAATAGGCCGAATTCTTGAATAGAATTTTTATCGGCTCCCATTCACCCCCCCCCCCCTCTCTGGTTCGCCGTTTCGGTCCTTCAAGTGGTATCAGAGCCGGTTCGGGTCTTTGTTGACTCTAACCAGTCTAAGATCCAAGGATGGCGTACCAGGAACGGGGTTCGGGTCCTCCACACTTGATGGCAAGAATTACCAGATGTGGAGCAAGCGGATGGGTGCGTGGGATGTCACGGTGGACACAGGCTATGTCCAGCCGACAGATTTCCTTGCTCCAGGGTCGAGGGACAGATTCGATGCCAACAATAAGGCGGTCGACTACTTGTTTCGTGCTTTGTGTCAGCCTGAGTTCGATCGGGTGCACACCGAGCACTTGGCTTGTAGGATTTGGGCGGTGTTGAAGGAGGCTCATGTTGGGAACGCCCGTGTTCGAGCACGGTTGTATGCGACCTACCAGAGAGAGTACGAGAACTTCACTCATCTCCCCGGTGAGTCCATCGATGCCTTGTTTCAGAGGTTCACGGTGGTGGTGAACAACATGAGGGCCAATGTGGATGTGCTCCCGTACGATGATCATGATAGAGCGGTCAAGCTCTTACACTCTTTGGATCGTACGATTTGGGGCGGAAAGTTCGAGGCCATTGTGGAGTCGGAGAAGTATGACACTCTGACGGTGAACGAGCTGTTCTCGAAGCTCAAGTCGGCTGAGGTGGATAGGGGCATGACTGCCAAGCTCGAGGCACCGACTGATTCCCATAGTCTTGCCCTCGTTGGTGGTTTGAAAGAAAAGGCTAACACTAACCCATCACCAGGATGTTCTCTTTGTCCTCTTTGATGTCTATGCCAGATGAGGAGTTCGACGTGCTTGGAGAAGACGAGCTGGCGCTCCTGACGAGGCGATTCGAGAGGCTGCACGAGAATCCAGTGAACATGAGGAGGACATGCTTCAAGTGCGGCAAGACTGGACACTATTTCGCCGAGTGTCCGAAGGTGAACAACCACGACAAGCACAAGTTCATGGACAAGAGGAAGAAGTTCAAGAAGAAGGATCATGAACATGGGAAGAAGGCTCGGTCTCGAGAGAAGATGAAGAGATCGAGCGACATTGAGTCCGATTCCGAGGACACGTCTTCAAGCTCAAGTGATGAAGATGAAGAGGATGACAAGAAGAAGAAGAAAAAGAAGAAGAAGAACCTCGGCAAGTATCTCAACGGCCTCTGTGTGACGGGCCTAAGCCTCAAGGATGACTTCTGTGGCACGACTCGCAGTTCGAGTAGCAAGAGAAGCCAGAAGGACGCCTCGGACTTGGATTCCGAGGATGGGGTATGTGATGAGCTCTCTTCTTTGCGCAAGGAGAATGAGGAGTTGGTTGACTTGGTTGATAATCGCGATCACATGCTTAGAGAGGCTAAGAAGCTTAGGAAGGAACTTAGATCTTTGCTCGAGGATGCTAGGACTAGAGTGGCTGAGCTAGAAACACAGGTTCTTGATAGCAAGCTTGAAATTGATTCGCTTAAGTCTAGCCCTGTTGTTTCTGATGAAAATGATTGTGCTGATTGCTCTGCTTTCCTAGCTGACTTGACTGATCTTAGGGAGAAGTATGCCTCCAAGTGTGAGGAACTAGACGTGCTTAGGGTTGAGTTGGCTGAGCTACAATCTAGACCCACTTTGCTTGGTGCTTGCACTTCTTGTCCTGGTTTGCATGAGAAAATTGTTGAGCTTCGTTCTCGCATTGGTTCGCTAGAGGCTGATTTGAAAGTGCCTATTCCTACTTCTTGTTCTACATGTGAGTTGCATGCTATGAAGAATTTGGATCTTTCAAAATGTGTTGGTCGCTTGCAAGATGAGAATGATAAGTTGCGTGAAGCGCTGAGTTGGTTGTCGAGTCAAGAACCTCAGCTTGGTATGATGATTGCTAGCTGTAAGCGCTTTGATGGTTGGGCTTTGGGATTGGATAAGGTTGGTGAGGGCAAGTGGTGAGAGAGAAGGGAAATTTGGGAATGTTTCAGTTCCACCACAACCCACACCCAAAGGCAAGTTTGCATCCAAGCCAAACCAACCGAGAGAAAAGTGAGTGAGAAGGCAAGTGAAAAGCCTAGTGAGAAACCTAGTGAGAAGCCGTGTGAAGAGTCTCACCCCAAGCCTAAGCCCAAACCAATCCTTTACCATTGTGAGTTTTGTGGAAAGGATGGTCACAAGAGAGAGTTTTGCTATAAGAGAAAGAGAGAGGCGAGAATGTCTAAGGAGTGGGCGAACAAGGACAGGTACCACCCTTCTCATGGTGTGCCTGAGCCTCGTATGCCACTGCCTAAGGGAAAGGGTTTTGTGCGTAAGGTTCCGGCTTGGGGAGAAAAGAGTGCTATGGGAGGAAGAGGTCTGGCGGAGGAGTGAAACCGGTCAGACCGGTTTTGAAATCGGTCAGACCGGTTTGGAGGCAGCAGGGGGACCAGTTTGGTTTTCGTACTCGTGATGAGTCTCGGCTTGTTGCAGGAGGTCGTGGTTCTGGTGGTTGGTTTGGAGAGCTTGCAGGTGGTGAGTTTGCTGGACGTTCTCCACCTCGTGATCAATACGAGTTTGGGAGAGGTCGCAACTTTGAGTCTCAGAGGGGCTACGAACCATGCTTTTCCTATCATGGTAGTCGTACTCCTCCAATGGGACGGGAGTGGTTTTCCCATGGTGGTTCCAGGTTTGATAGGTTTGACAGGATGGATCGCAGTTTTGATAGGCGTGGTAGGATAGATGTTGCTAACCCTACTTTTGAGGAAATGGCCCGACACTGGTTTCACACCTTTGGGACTAACCCCAGTGTTGAGTCATTTGCTCGTTCTCGCTCTTGGTTTTGAGTTTCAGGTGGGAGGCCCGAAGAACATTTGGTTGATATCGGGGGTGGTTCTTCGGCTTCATATCCCGGTGGTGACATGGAGGTACATCACTTTCGGGGATGGTGGACAAGGATGAGGGAATTGTGAAGAAATGATAAAGGTAAGTTTATTTGTGACCTTCGAGTGTGTGGCCTTGGTCAAGTCACTTGGTTTGTTTTGCTCCTTCTCCATCTCATGTGTGTAGGGTGAGCTTTGTATGCTCTTTGGCCCTAGTGCATGTGTTTAGGGGGAGCTTGTGAGTTTTGTGCTCCTTTGCTCTTTTGCCGGTGGTGTCGAGCCCTCTTTGTCTCCCCTCGAGGAGCCGGTGGTTTGTGAGCTTTGTGTGTGGGAGCTCCTTTGTAGCATATGTATAGTTTTCTTTTGTGCATTTCTTGCATTTTGGCATGGCATATGTAACATGATGTATAGGCATCCTTGTATCTTAGATTGCATGCATTTTGTATCATATGCATTGGATAGGAAAAGCTTCTCTTATATACTTTGTTCACCATGGAATGAGATATATGTTTTTGTGAGCTTGTTTGGTATGCTATGGTTAGTTTGGCTTAGCTCTTGATGATCTTGATGAATAATCCATGGTTGATGGCTATGTCTTTGAAAAATGTCACATGTATGCTCTCTCATGTGTAAATCCCTTTATATGATCATGACATGTTTTAGTGGCTTGGTTATGCTTAATTTGTGGTTGGATAGCTAGTTTATTGATCATATGGGGCCAAAGGCTCATTTGCCATCATGAATGTTTAGCCCTCTTGCTTTATCTTGTGGAGGAGCATAAGTTCCTTTTTGTCGCAAAGACATTTCATGTACCATTTACAAATCTGAAAATGAAATGAAAAATGCTTGGAAACTATGCTCCCATGTCATATGTGCTGAATTTAATTTGCTTTGGGTGCTAAACCGTTGCATGATGCCTACCAATGAGAAGTCTCATAAATAGAAGTAGGCACATGGCTCGGTGGCTTTGACATGACATGAGGTGCTTGTGGGTGTTTGTGATGGTCTTATGATTAGAATGGTTGTCCAAGCATGAAGTTTGTGTGGCCTTGCCATTTTGACATGTTTTGCTCATGTTTAGGTTTTTGCGTGTGAGAGAGTAACTTTTCGCAAAATTACTAAAATCCTTGTTAGCCTTGTCCAATGGTTGTGAAACTTGGTGATCATGTAGTTGAGTTCTATACAAACCTGTAGAGTATCTAACTTGCTCATTTGGACATGTGTAGCATCTTGTGATGAATTTTGTATACTTGAGAAGCTCTAGATTCCTTTTGTGCCTTGATTCATGCATTGGCAACAAGGGGGAGAAAGGAAGGTGGAGAAAAGTTGCTTTGTACCCCTGGAACCTATCCCAAGTGTCAAGGGGCAGTTTGTGCATTTCTTTTGCATTTTTGGCTTTTGGGGGTATGGTCTGCTGTGTGAAATCGGCTCGACGGGCCTGTGGAAACCGGTCTGACCGGTTTTGGTGGAACCGGCCTGACCGGTTATAGGAACCGGTCTGACCGATTTGTGCCCTGAGTTGGCACTTGATCAGGGGGAGCTTGCATTTGTGTAGGGGGAGCTCTTGTGTGCTTTGGTGGTTTGTGCTCTTTGCTTGAGCATGGTTTTTGTCTCGGATGTGTCGAGCCGTTGCCCTTGCCTAAGGGGTCCGAGACTTGTCTTCTTCAAGTGATCTCGTCTTTTGCTTTTCTCGGCTTTCGATCGCTTGTTGGAGTTTTTTTTGTTTCTTTTCTGTTTTCCTTTTCTCTTTACTTATCATGTGTGTGTTGTCAATGCACTCATCAAGGGGGAGATTGAGGACCATGTGTGGTTCGAGTACCGGTGGATGGTCGCTTCCTCGTGTGATGAGTGATTGACAATGTTGTGTGGACTGATTCTTGGCTAAGTATTGCAGGTGCAGGTTGCGGCTTGACTCGTGTTGGTGCAGGTGAAGAACAAGCGCGAAAGGTCGTTGCCGGTGAGGCCTCCAGGTGTGGAGAAGACAAATAGGCTTTGTTCGAGGGACCCGGTGGCCAGCGGGGTCGAGTGCGGGCCGCATGGTGGCAATAACAGCAAGATGAAGTCGGTGGACGGTTTCTTGGTTGAGCCACAAAACCAAGGTCGAGCCGGGACTTCATGGGAGCCAAGTCATGAGTGGTGATTGGTGGAGGCTACATCAAGTTCGCGGGGTTTGCGGTGGTTCACCAGAAAATCACCGGGTTACTCGGCTGAGCCACAAAGCCGAGGCCGAAGACCGGGTGTGGCTGTCTGGCCAAAACCGGCCTGACCGGTTTGGAGAACCGGTCTGACCGGTTTGGGGTCGCAGGGCGCCGGAAGCTTCGAGGCGGAGGACACGCGTCGGGATCGCAAGGCTTGCGTTGAGGCTACGCAGGGTGCGGTCGCTGGGCATCCGTCCGATGGAGAAGACATCACGAATTCCAATTCCGCCCTTGAGGGGCTTGTATCCCTAGTTAGTAGAGAAGGGCATTTTAGACATTCGGTTGCCTCCATATAACCCAAGAGGTGAGAGGATGGCAGCCAACTCTTGGAACCCTAGCTCATTAGTTTTCCTATTTTCCACCTATTTTCCTTAGGTTTTCTCTAGGACTAGAAAGAGAGCTTCACGGAGAGATCTTGTAGAGAGGGATGGATGATCGGGCGGCTTGCTAGACCTTGTACGAACCTTTGTTTCATGTATAGATGATTCGGCGTGGTTCCTCAAGGTTTGGATGTGTTTTCCCCGGTTGTTCTTGGTGGTGATTTTCGGAGCCCTCTCCCAGTGATTTCTTTGCGGTGTTTTCGGGGCTTTTCTCTTGGTGATTTGATGGGGGAAATTTGTGGGAACCCTTCGTGGTTCTTTGGGATGTGATTCCCCTCCCAAATCCGTGAGGAAAAGTGCTAGATTTCGGGGTTTCTTGAGTTCTTGGGTTGGAAGTGCCTTCGGTGGGATTTCTTCGATTCCTCCTTTTTGGACGAGATTTGGTGGGATTAAACTTGGCCATGGACTCCTCATGAGGTGTTCCTGATATCCCCAAAGTCTTGTTCAAGTCCGTGGAGCGATTCGGGAGATTAAGATTTGGTTTTGGGGGAGTTGACCCGCGAGCTGTGTTCTTCCCGACAGTCCAGGCTAAAACCGGCCTGACCGGTTTCCCAAACCGGTCTGACCGGTTTCGCCCTGTGGGCTGTCGAGAAAGATCTTTGAACAAGGAAGTCTTTGCTGCTCCATGGCTTCGTTTGTTCAGATGTGGAAAGGCTTTTGAAGTGTTTGGGGTCTTTGGGGAGTTTACGGACGGAATCGGTCCGACCGGTTTGCCTAACCGGTCCGACCGGTTTCCCCCCGCCCGCGTGAGGCTAAGTCCAACGAGAGCGGTCCGACCGGGCTCAGAAACCGGCCTGACCGGTTTGTCTTTGCCGCCACAGCCTTGTCGTGTGTGTTTCCGCTGCGTGTGTGTTGAGGCTGTTGTTTAGGTCTTGTTCCTAGGTTCAGTAGCACTCCAGTGGCTACGTGAACTTGGCAAGAGAAGCTTGTGGAGGTGCACGAGTGACTTTGGGTTAATAGGCCGAATTCTTGAATAGAATTTTTATCGGCTCCCATTCACTCCCCCCCCTCTCTGGTTCGCCGTTTCGGTCCTTCAACCACGACAAATCATCTATACATCACAAAAAGGTTCATACAAGGTCTAGCTTGCCGCCCGATCATCCTTCCCTATCACAATATCTCACCATGAAGCTCTCAAGCTAGTCCTATAGAAATCCTAGGGAAAATAGGAAGGGAAAATAGGAAAACCAAATGAGCCAGGGTTCCAAGAGTTGGCTGCCATCCTCTCACCTCTTGGGTTATATGGAGGCAACCAAAAGTCTAAAATGCCCTTACTAGCTAATTAGGGATACATGCCCCTCGAGGACGAATTCAGATATCTTTGTCATCGCTCCATCAGACAGATGCCCAGCGACCGCAAACTTGCTTAGCCTTGACGCAAGCCTTGCAATCTTGACGCGTGTCCTCCGCTTCGAAGTCTTCGGACTGCGTCGTCGGACACCAGTCAGACCGGTACCCACCGGTCAGACCGGTCCGATGTTGCTGCACCATCATCTTCGGTTCTTCGGTCTTGGCTTTGTGGATCAACCAAGGAACCCAGTGGTTTTCTAGTGAACCACTAGAAATCCTGCGAACTCGGTGTAGCCTCCGCCAATCACCACTCATGACTCGGCTCCCACGTAGTCCTGGCTCGACCTTGGTTTTGAGGCTCAACCAAGAAACCGTCCATGACTTCATCTTGCCGTTCTGGCCATCGTGCGGCCTGCACTTGACTCCATTGGCCACCGTGTCCCTCGAATGAAGCATACTTATCTTCTCCACTCCTGGAGGCCTCACCGGCAACGACCTTTCGCACTTGTTCTTCACCTACACCAATGCTAGTCAAGTCGCAACCTGCACCTGCAATACTTAGCCAAAAATTAGTTCACACAACGTTGTCAATCACTCATCACATCAGGAAGCAACCATCCACCGGTACTCGAACCACACATGGTCCTCAATTTCCCCCTCTTGATGAGTGCATTGACAACACACACATATAGTAACCTGAGAGAAAAGAAAAAGAAAAGAAATGAATAAAAAGAAACTCCAACAAGCGACCAAAAGCCAAAGAAAGGCAAAGAGAAAGGTCACTTGGAGAAGACAAGTCTCGGACTCCTTAGGCAAGGGCAACGACTTGACACATCCGAGACAAAACTATGCTCAAGCAAAGAGCGCAAACCACCAATCCAAAACTCGAAAAACCACAAAGAGCTCCCCCTGCACACATGCAAGCTCCCCCTGAACCAATGCAACTCCCCCTGGACGAATGCATGCGAACCACCTCATGAAACAGAGCAGCTGTAACAGCCCATCTCTGACCGGTCAGACCGGTCACCCTCACCGGTCAGACCGGTGGGCAAAATCGGCCAGCACCTGGGAACTACACCGGTCAGACCGGTGCCCCTCATCGGTGAGGTTGATGCCACCTGGGAAACTGCCCGACCTATAAAATAGCTCGAAACCACTTGGAAACCTTCTAAATGCATGCAGCAAGCCAATTCAAGCACAAACTTCTCCCCCTTGTTGACAATGCATGAATCAAGCTAAAAATGCAAAACCTTCAACCTAGAGCTTCTCAAATAGAAAAAATTCAACATAGGATGCTACACATGTCCAAATGGGCAAGTTAGATACTCTATAGATGTGTATTGACATCATCTACATGATCACCAAGTTTCACAACCGTTGGACAAAGCTAAGATGGAATTGAGCAATTTTGCGAAACTTTACCCTCTCATGAGCAAAGTCCTAAACATGAGCAAAACATGTCAAAATGGCAAAGCCACACAAACTTCATGCTAGGACGATGTCAGATGGTGAGATCTGGACAACCCACGGGGGTGTCAATCCCTGTGGTTTAGTTGTTCGGTGGGGATATAGGGAGCTAAGAACGCAATGGTTATGCTAGCGTAGCACACAGAAATTACGACGAGACACAAGGACAAGGCGATTTTATACTGGTTCGGGCCTCCGGAGAGTAAAACCCTACGTCCAGTTGTTGGTGTAGATTGCTTGAGGATTGCGTATGTTGTACAAGGGATTGCCTCACCCGCCTTATATTGGTCAGCGGATGAGGTCGGTTCCCAGACTCCTGGTCGGTTACGACCAGGAGACCTATGTCTACGTTACATCTTGCCATATGCCGTCAATCTGCTTTGGTCGTAATCCACCGATGTCTTGTCTGGTACGCCAAGTCTTGAAGTCGTTCTGGATTAGGTCGTCTGAGGAATCTTCTGGAAGGTCTTCAGGAGGTCATGTGGGCCGCCAACTAGGTCGGTTGGGCCCACTGACAGGTCGGCGAGTCTTCTCGTAGGCCGGACCCACTTGTCGGGGACGGCCGTGAGCCTGGTCGGTGGGGACCCAGGGGTACCCATGTCTCACAGACGACCATTCTAATCATAAGACCATCACAAACACCCACAAGCACCTCATGTCATGTCAAAGCCACCAAGCCATGTGCCTACTTCTATACATGAGACCTCTCATTGGTAGGCATCATGCAACGGTTTAGCACCTAAAGCAAATTAAATTTAGCACATATGACATGAGAGAACATTTTCCAAGAAATTCACATTTCATTTTCAGATTCATTTGGTACATGAAATGTCTTTGCGACAAAAACTTATGCCCCTCCACAAGACAAAGCATGAGGGCTAAACATTCATGATGGCAAATGAGCCTTTGGCCCAATATGATCAAAATATGCTATCCAACCACAAATTAAGCATAGCCAAGCCACTAAAACATGTCAAGATCATATAAAGGCATTTACTCAAAAGAGAGCATACATGTGACATTTTTTTAAAAAAACATAGCCATCAACCATGGATATAAATCAACATCATCAAGAGCTAAGCCAAACTATATGAGAGAAGCTTTTCCTACAAAATGCACATGATACAAAATGCATGCAATCTAGGATACAAGGATGCATATACATCATGTTACATATGCCATGCAAAATGCAAGAAATGCATAAAGGAAAGCGATACATATGCTGTAAAGGAGCCCCCACACACCCAACTCAAGAAATCAAACAAACACCAAGCTCCTCCCGCAAACGAGTGAAAGTTGCTTGATCCAGGGGTTTGGTGAAAATATCGGCTAGTTGGTCATGTGTGGGTACATGGATCAAAGCTATCTTCCCTTTCTCTACATTGTCTCTCAAAAAATGATACCTCACTTCTATGTGTTGGTTTTGGAATGGAGCATTGGGTTCTTTGCAACGCTTATGGCACTGGTGCTATCACATTGAAGTGGGACATGGGTATACTCCTCACCAAAGTCACTCATGGTGTATGTGATCCAATGGAGCTTAGAGCAACAGCTAGCTGCGGCAACGTACTCTGCCTCGGTAGTGGATTGGGCAACACTCGACTGTTTGCAGGAAGACCAAGACACCAAAGAAGATCCCAAGAACTCGCAAGTCCCAGAAGTGGACTTCCTATCCAACCGACACCCGGCAAAATCCGCGTCTAAAAAACCATGAAGCGCCAAAGAAGAGGACGCAGAGTACCAAAAGCCGAAGTCGGGAGTGTGACGCAAGTACCTGAATATTCGCTTGACCGCTTGCTGATGCGAAGTCCTTGGAGACGCTTGAAAACGAGTGCACAGACATACCGAGAACTGGATGTCCAGCCTTGTCACCATCAATTAGAGTGACCCGATCATGCTTCAATACTCCTTCTCGTGTTCACCTTCCTCCTTTGCATCAAGAGTTGTAGTCGTACTCATAGGCATCGCCATGGCCTTGGAGTCCTCCATCTTGAACTTGCTCACAATGTCCTTGGTGTACTTAGCTTGGTGCACAAATGTTCCTTCCTTTGATTGCTTGATTTGTAGTCCGAGGAAGAACTGCAACTCATCCATCATAATCATCTCAAATTCCCTACACATATCCTCTGCAAACCTTGCAACAAGAGAGTTAGACGAGCCACCAAAGTCAATATCATCCACGTACACCTGCGCAATCAGGATATCTCTACCATGCCTGAGGAGAAATAAGGTCTGATCGACCTTCCCCATCTCGAACCCTCTCTCAAATAGGAACCCCCTCAACCTACCATACCAAGCTCTAGGCGCCTGCTTCAACACATACAACGCCTTGCTCAACTTGCGCACCCGGCAGGGGTACTTCTCACTCTCAAACCCCGGTGGTTGCCTCACATACACTTCTTCCTCCAAAACACCATTCAAGAATGCACTCTTCACATCCATTTGGTGCAACTTGAACCCTTTAGCCACGAAAAAGGCTAGAAGGATCCTGATCACCTCCAAACGGGCTACGGGAGAAAAAGTCTCCTCGTAGTCGATCCCCTCCTTCTGACTGAACTCCTGAGCAACAAGCCTTGACTTGTTTCTCACCACTTCACCTTTCTCTCCCTCTTTGTTCTTCCACACCCATTTTGTTCCAATTGGCTTACACCCTGGGGGAGGGTCAACCAATTCCCAAACCTGATTCCTCTCAAAGTTCTCCAACTCCTCGTGCATCGAATTAACCTAATTGTGATCAGATATTGCGTGTCTAATGTCTTTGGGCTCAAAGGTGGCAACAAAAGCAGCATGAGAGAAATGAGAATTGTTCCGAACCCTCGACCGTGAAGTACGTTCATTCATGTCACCAATGATCCTTGAAGCTGGGTGATCCACTTATACTCGCCGGGGAGGTTTTCGCCTTGATGCTACCTCCCCCTCAACAATAGCTTCTCCTTGATCTGGGTTCGTCGTCGTAGGTGTGGAAGAGGGGTCGTCCATCATCGTAGTCGTAGTAGTAGGTACATGCTCAGCCGCGGGCACCACACCACCATCTTCATCATCTCCATGTTCATGCTCCTCCTCCTGAAATATCTCCTCGCCAATTTCATCATCACCTGCACACTCAAAGACAAGCTGACTACGTGGCTGTGTCTCGTCGAAGGTTACCTCACAAGTCTCCAAGATTTGGTTAGTTTCAAGATTGAGCACATGATATGCTCTAGAGTGTGATGCGTAACCAAAGAAAATACCATCGGCCGACCTAGCCTCAAACTTATCCAACTTCTTCCCTTTCTTTAGGATAAAGCACTTACAACCAAAAACATGGAAGTGACTCACCTTGGGTGTGCGACCGTGCATCAACTCATAACAGGTTTTCTTATTGTGCACTCTGAGGTAGATCATGTTCGAAACATAGCACGCGGTATTCACCGCCTCAGCCCAGAACCTTCTCGGAGTCCTATGCTCATCAAGCATCATCCGAGCCATCTCACACAAGGTTCTGTTTTTCCTTTCGACAACACCATTATGGGGAGGCGTATACGGACTCGAAAACTGGTGTTTAAGACCCAAGTCATGGCAAAAGGTTTCGAAACGAGAGTTTCTGAATTCCGAGCCATTGTCACTGCGGATTGCTTGTATGGCATATTCATGTCTCTCGTTCCTCAACCTCAAGAGAAGATCTCGAACAAAGCCAAATGTCTCCCCTTCCTCCTCAAGAAAGAATACCCACACATACCGAGAGTAGTCGTCCACCACAACAAGGACATACCACTTCCCACCCGCAGATCGCACACGAGCTGGGCCAAGAAGGTTCATATGGAGCAGCTCGCATGGACGCTCAGTCATCACATCGGTGAGAAGCGGGTGAGAAGAGGCTACCATGTTGGCATGCCTACACGGCGCACAATCCAATTCTTTTTCAAGCCTCAACTGTGGCAATCCTTAGACCAAATTAAGTTTACTCAAGTGAGACAAAAGGTCAAAGCTCAAGTGACCCAACTTCCTATGCCACTTCCACAACTCACTCGAAGAACCAGCCAAGAAACAATGCACAACACCAGAAGACTGAGAAGAATCAACTCGAAACACCTGACCCTCGGGAACAACCATACAAACAAGGTCCCCTTGAGAGTCCAAATCCTAGAACCACCAGGCCAAAATAACACCTCAAAACCCTCATCCAAAAGCTAGGACACAGAAAGCAAATTGTATCCGAGCTATTGAACAAGAGTAACACGCCTGAGAGTGATCTTGTCACTAAACTTAATCTCACCTTCTGACAACACACGCCCTCGCCCATTGCCCCCAAAAGTGATGTACCTCTTTGTCACCACCAGGCGAGACCTGAGAACCACCCCTTGTCACCGGTCATATGCCTCGAGCAATCGGAGTCAATCAACCAAATGTTCTTCAAGTCTCCCACCTGAAATTCAAAAATGAGCATCCCTCCTCTCCAACTCAAAGCTACAACTCCCCCCATCCCCGTATTGAGCACGAGGGGGAGAACACCTAGCAAACTGACCACCTACAAACTTTCCAGACCAACCACTAGAACCACGACCTCCAGAACCAAACCTAGCATTTGTACGAGCACGAAACCCAAAATGCTGTCTGTCCAGACCTGTACCGGTCTGACCAGTGTGGCACACCGGTCTGACCGGTGTAGCCCGGCCAACAACACCTCATGCTGCCTTTCGCTCTCCCCAAGCCGGAACTGTCCTCACACTCACCTTGGCCCTGGGCATCTGCACACAAGGCTCAAGTACACCATTGGGAGGGTGGTACTTGTCCTTGTTCCCTCTCAAGCTAGTCCTATAGAAATCCTAGGGGAAATAAGAAGAGAAATAGGAAAACCAAATGAGCTAGGGTTCCAAGAGTTGGCTGCCATCCTCTCACCTCTTGGGTTATATGGAGGCAACCGAAAGTCTAAAATGCCCTTACTAGCTAATTAGGGATACATGCCCCTCGAGGGTGAATTCGGAAATCTTTGTCATCGCTCCATCGGACGGATGCCCAGCAACCGCAAACTTGCTTAGCCTCGATGCAAGCCTTGCGATCCCGACACGTGTCCT
Organism: Cenchrus americanus; assembly: GCA_947561735.1. Classification (NCBI taxonomy): domain Eukaryota; kingdom Viridiplantae; phylum Streptophyta; class Magnoliopsida; order Poales; family Poaceae; genus Cenchrus; species Cenchrus americanus. Next base: position 156,879,566 of record OX387244.1, read on the forward strand.
CCGCTTCGAAGTCTTCGGACTGCGTCGTCACACACCTGTCAGACCGATGTTCCTCACCGGTAAGACCGGTACCCACCGGTCAGACCGGTCCGATGCTGATGCACCTCCGTCTTCGGTTCTTCGGTCTTGGATTTGTGGATCAACCAAGGAACCCAGTGGTTTCCTGGCGAACCACTGGAAACCCCGCGAACTCGGTGTAGCCTCTACCAATCACCACTCATGACTCGGCTCCCACGTAGTCCCAGCTCGACCTTGGTTTTGAGGCTCAACCAAGAAACCGTCCATGACTTCATCTTGCCTTTCTTGCCATCATGTGGCCCGCACTTGACTCCACTGGCCACTAGGTCCCTCGAAAGAAGCCTACTTGTCTTCTCCACACCTGGAGGCCTCACTAGCAACAACCTTTCACACTTTTCCTTCACCTGCACCAACGCTAGTCAAGTCGCAACCTGCACCTGCAATACTTAGCCAGGAATTAGTCCACACTACATTGTCAATCACTCATCACATCAGGAAGCAACCATCCACCGGTCCTCGAACCACACATGGTCCTCAGGGTGTCCTAACAAAGTTGTCCCGCCCCTATAAATAGAAGTGAGGGGGTAAGAATAGGGGGACAACTCATTCCCCCCCTCTCTCATTTTCTCTCTTGGAGAGGGTTCCTCTCCATGTGTAGGTGTGAGTAGGTGCTAGGTAGAGGGTGATGTAGATGAGAAGCCTCACTTGTTCTTCATTTAGAGCAAAGTGAGTATTTCTGTATTTTCCATTTAGACTAAAGTGATATTCATGCATAGGTGATATGTTCTTGAGTTCTTCATCTATTCATCATGTAGAGGCTTGTGTTATTTGTGATACAACCCTTTGATCCCATTGACTAGGTGAACAATTCTGCATTCTGTTTGTGTGAATTATCTCATTAGATCTCGTCAGAATACATTCATTAGTGGCAAGTCATTCTTCCTATCATCCATGTGATTTAGTGATAAGTGAGATCAGTTCAAAACTCGTGGGTTCGTTAGCTCTTGTGTAGATTTGATATCTGAACTTACATAAAAGATGCACAATGATAACTCATCGGGTATAGAGAAGTCTGAGCTAAACTCCAACAGGTGTGAGAACCAAGCCCAAGCTACACCTATAAACTCACCCTCTAATTGGCCAAACTCACAGAATTCACACAGTAGTAAATCCGAGCGTTGAAAAGGGGAGAATGAGTAACAAAAGTCATCTCGAAGTTCTTCTCAAGTGTCTACACTCCCTATCATGCGAGTGTACCATTGCTCCGCTCTATCTACAAGAGAGAAAGTGAACAACTTCCACCTCGGAGAGACTTCAGATATATAGCTCTTGGCTTTCAGGGCAACTCATCCATCCGAACTGCTTCTCATTCCCTGCTATTTAAGCTAGATTTTGTTCACCATCTTGTAGAGAATCTAACCTCTGAGTGTCTGGAAGCATTCATGATTGCATCGATTTCTTTCTTGTGGCTCGAGTGATTTTCATGTCTTTTTCTGGCTATTTTCATTAGATTTTCGTGTGCAGCTTGTTCCTTCAATTCTGAGGCATTTGTGTTCGGATTTCATTGTGGGGATCATGGATAAATTTCTTGTGCATCTTTGAGCTTGTTTTTGAACCCTCAAACTGATGAGAACCCGCTAGGGTTTATGCTCGATCGTTCGATGTGAGGTGTGGGGGATAACTCGATTGGAGGAGACGACGTTCACGGCCCAACCACAAGTAGAACGGGTGGTCTAGCCAACACACGCGTCTACAAGGAAGTAGCAATGGCTAAACTTACAACGAAACAAAACCCGATCTATTTGTGGTGGCTATGGGGTATATGAGAGGGTAGGGGCACGACCAGGACCTGGTGGGGGTCGTGCTCCAACCCTAGGACGCGGCCCCATGGGCTCCGACATGATACACGGGCCGATGGCCCAAAAAACAGTGACACAACACCCTATAGATTCTGGACGTCCACTTGTTTTGACGAATCTCGTTGCCTCAGATATGATTTTGACATTAGACCTATTCCATTGGAAGCTCTATGAAATTTTCTTTCCAACCATATAACGAACGTCCCAAACAGAGTCTGTATGAGGTCTTGGCAACCGTTGCAAGTGATCTCTATCCATCTTTTGGCCAAAAGTGATGTGGATGTCTGGTGGAGGACGTGGGGAACACTTGGACTTGGTCCCCAATAAACCTCTTTGGTCCTCCATGCCTTCCATGTGTGTTTAATACTATTTTTGATCCATGTATGTATTTCTGAAAAGGATAATGAACACACATCATAGCGCAACATCAATTCATCAAATTTACCAAAGATAATCATGATGTAGGATAGATTCACCTTTGGTTTAAAAGCCATTAACGTGGTCATATCGGAGCTGGTATGTTCTCATCATTCTCCCCTTCTTGGCTGCAAGTGGAATCCAAATGTGCTTGTCTTGATGTTTGAATAGCAAGGGAGTAGTATGCTACTAAGCGCTAACCATCAATTCTCCCCTTCTTTGGGCTGACCCTGTTGCTTAAGAGAAAAACTAGAAAGACTTTGCAAGATATTGTTTGTGTTAATTGAGCCCCCTATTTGGTCATTATATTGTAGCCTAAAAGTATATTTCAGATTAGAGCCAATATAAAGTTTATGCACCAAATATTGTCCTTTGCAATTATACTTGCCAATAAAGTGATATGTATGATTAGACAAGTATGAAAATTCAGAATATGCAAAAAGTTTCTTTCTAACCATTTTAAATCACAAAGAATATCAAATTCAATATAACCCAAAGTATTTAGAGAAGACATGAATTTGAATTCATTTTGAGCACAAGTAATAGAATGAAAAAGGTTTGCTTCAGCACAAGTGTATGGATCCAGTCAAAACATATCACTCTTATTTACTACCTGTGGCATAGAAGTAAAAGAAGCATCAACATACAACTTCTCTTTATGACAAGGAACAACATGCAATTCATCTTGTGACAAACTAAAATCAGCAATTGGTTCAACAATGTCTTGCTCTTTTATAGCATTTATACCGGTAAAATTTTTAACATTATGGGCCTCATCATTCTTGCAGGTATTCACAGACAATAAATTTTCCTTTTCAGCACTCACAACAAGCCAAAATAATGAAACAATATTATCGTATGATTTGCCAACTAACATGGTTTGAATTTCAGAATTGAGCCCTTTCTTAAACCTACTCATAACTTTTTCCATGCATTCATCTAATCCACCAAACATGACACAAATCTTGAAGGTACGACAGTATTGCTTGACAGTCCTACTACATTGCTTCAAGTTGTCTAATTTTGCAAATAAACAATCAGCATAATACTCAGGGACATATTCATCTCAAAAAAGCATTTTAAAATCTTTCCAAGTTTGTGGAATGTTGTTGTGCCCACAAATATGCTTCCATGTAGTCAATGCATATTTCGTTAAAGCACTAGAAGTAGCAAAAATCATTTGATGTTCAGTCAAGTCACGATTATCAAATTTTGCATCTACCTTAAGCTCCCAATTAATGTAAGCATGAGGATCAAACATACCAGCATATAATGGTAAGTGTTGAATGATATCTTGAATGTAAGGGTCTTGCTTCCAATGCTCAAAAATCTTAGTATCACCTACCATGATTAATAGAAAACAAGAAACACATGAATAATATATTTTTCTCCTGATGTGAACCCACTGGGGTTTATGCCCGATCTTTCGATGAGAGGTGTGGGGATAACTCGATTGAAGGAGATGACATTCATGGCCCGACTACAAGCTTTCCAAGGATGTGCCTTAGCAACCGATACACCTCCTCCTATGGCTACTACGATCTTGTGGAGCGCGTCAACCGCCACTAGGGCACCCATTCCTGCAAACAATCGAGGAACAAGTAAGAACAAGTGTTACAAACAACTAAATTGCAAATATGGAGATGGAAACGAATCCAATATCTCAAAGTTTGGGTACCGAATCAGGTAGAACGGGTGGTCTAGCCGACACACGCGTCTACAAGGAAGTAGCAATGTCTAAACTTACAACGAAACAAAACCTGATATATTTGTGGTGGCTATGGGGGTATATGAGAGGGTAGAGGCATGACCAGGACCTGGTGGGGGTCGTGGTCCAACCCTAGGACGCGCCCCCATGGGCTCTGACATGATACACGGGCCGATGGCCCAAAAAACGGTGACGCAGCACCCTAACAAATTCTGGATGTACACTTGTTTCAACGATTCCCGTTGCCTCAGATATGATTTTGACATGAGAACTGTTCCATTGGAAGCTCTATGAAATTTACTTTCCAACCATATAAAGAACGTCCCAAACGGAGTCTGTATGAGGTCTTGGCGATCATTGCAAGTTGGCCCAGTCATGCAGTCCGAATCCATCTAGTGCCCAAAACATGTTGGCCTTGATCTCTTTCCATCTTTGAGCCAAAAGTGACGTGGATGTCTGGTGGAGGACGTGGGGAACACTTGGACTTGGTCCCCTATCAACCTCTTTTGTCCTCTATGCCTTCCATGTGTGTTTAATACTATTTTTGATCCATGTATGTATTTCTGAAAAGGATAATGAACACGCATCATGGCGCAGCATCAATTCATCAAATTTACCAAAGGTAATCATGATATAGGAGAGATTCACCTTTGGTTTAAAAGCCATTAATGTTGTCATATCAGAGCTGGTTATGTTCTCATCACAAACTCTAGATTTAGCCTCCGATTCAAGGATTTCAGTGGTTCCCTAGCTTCGCTCTTGAGCTCGGTTTGTGATCGATTCCTGGTGATTTAGTTGGTTTGAGACTCCAAGTTTTTTGGCATAGCATCCTATAGGGACGCTTCACATCCCCCCAAATCTTGACTTAATCCATTCAGCCGTTAGGGAGATCCATGGAAGTCTAGGGAGGGTTAACTTCTGTTTTCGCAGTTCTATCCGCTGTTCGCACGTAGGACGGACGGTCCGTCCTAGCCCTCAGGACAGTCCGCGAGTCATGGAGTTTGTCATGTGTTCATCATGTTCTTGAGCGCGCGACATTTGATCGGTCGAAGTGTTTGAGTTTTGTTGCACCGTGTTTGACGGACAATCCGTGTTCAGGTGACGGACGGTCCGCCGGGCTCAGATGGTCCGACGTGTTGTGTCGTACGGTCTGTATAGGGCGGGTGCACTACTGGAGGTTATGGTCGTTATTCTGGGCAGTCCATTCTTGACCCATAGACGGTCCGTCAAAGCTGACGGACGGTCCGCGACTTCTTCACGTTCGGTCCGCCACAGACTGGAAGATTTGCCAAAGTCCTTTGTTTCTTGAGTTGTTCTTCCGCTTTGGGTCGTGTTGGGACTTGTTCCTAGGGTTGCTAGGTCTGTTGTGACTACGCGACCTTGGCAAGCTCGCGTGGGAAACTTTGCTTATGATTTTGGGGCATAGTCGAGTTCGACTCTTTGAAGAAGAATTTTTATCGGATCCCATTCACTCCCCCCTCTCTGGTCGCCTAATTGGTCCTTCAGTTTATATGCCTTATCTTAGTCTTTCTAAGTACAACATATAAATAATATTTATTTTTCACTACCATTAGTAATGAAACTTTGCATTTTCGTAATCTTAAGGTGACCACAAGATTTTGTTAAATTTTCGAATGTATATGCGTTCGAACATGTTGCAAAGTGTGGAAAAATTCAATGTTCACGCAACTTCCTAGGAAATTATGTGAGAGATTTAGACATTTGTACACAAGTATATTCTTCCTTCATCTAAACCATTTGAAATTTTGAAGACAAGTTTACGTACCAAAATTATGTGGCCAAGTCAATTTGTAGATTTTTTAGAGCATATTAAGAGTTATTAGAATTATTATATCATTAGCATGAATGTAGAAACGAATCATAAGAATTTTGAGTGTGACTGTTAATATTTTATTCAAATACTAAATGTCCAAATATGAATTGATGTTATTTTTAATGAAGTTTTATGTGATGTTTGACGGGCTCTAATGTTTGAGCGATGCAAGTTTCATTTTTTAAAAATGGTGTCAGACCCACGCATCAGCGTCAGTAGCCTATATATATAAAAAGATAATCACTGCGCGCCCACTTGGACCCACCTGCCAACAAAGGAGACGCGGGTTCACTAACCCACGTCACTAATGGACATCCATTGTCAGCATCAGCAGGCAAACCGTGTGCAGTCTATTCAAAATTTCCCACTTATATTGACTATAATGCCCATGAATTCCAGCTCCACCAGAGAGCCGTTCAAGGTCGTTACCAATAGTGACCGGTGGGCCCCAAAAGTTGACCCTTTTGTCGAGACAGAGGAAACGCGGGTCACATGTGCCCTTTCGTTGAGATTGAGGAGACGGGCGTACACAACACACATCTCCTTTCGTCGAGAGACAGGAGATGCGTGTACAAACAAAGTGTCTCCGTTCATCAAGACAGAGGAGACACGAGTGCGAAAGATGCGTCTCCTTTCGTCAAGAAATAGGAGATGCGCGTACACAGAAAGTGTCTCCTTTAATCAAGATAGAGGAGACGCTCGTGCAAAAGATGTGTCTACTTTCGTCGAGACAGAGGAGACGCATGCTCACAGCACGCGTCTCCGATGTTGAGTTCATGTGACAGGCTTGGCATTGGTTCCCATTACAAAAGTCCCCTGTGGTCCTAGAGAAACAACCATTTCACGTGACAGGTGACTAGTTGTTTGATGTCCATTACGAGTATGTGTTATTAGTAACGGACATCAGCCTGTTACCTTTCTTCGCTTATTTGTAACGCTTGATCGGTAACGGGCGCTTTGCTCGTTACTAAAGGACATCTATGCCCGTTACCAAAGTGAGTTTTTCACGTAGTGGTGACCAGGTAGGTCTCTACCTTCCTCAGTTTTGCTCGATAGGTATGTTAGAGGTTCATTTGAACATCAAACTCCAATGGAAAGAAGAGAGACTCTAGATTTACTCCTGGAAATAAAACCTTTCTTCCCTCCTAAAAATACCAATGGGAAGGCCTAGGGTACAAAGGATTAGAGGAACCTTTGAGCAAAATGCAAACAAGAAGAAGGTCAGTTGCAAGAGGTGCAAAGGTTTTGGCAACTTTGGCAAAAAATGCAAGCCGACCCAAGTAGGAGAAGATGGAGAAGCTGCTACTACTACTAGGAACAAGAGGTACATGCATCGCTTCTCTGCATATTCAGTTAGCAATGTCTCTTTCTTTTCCATGTGAGCCCAACTGTGTAATATGCCTATGTTGTAGGAAGAAAAATGAAGCTGGAGACACTACTGGACCATCACAACCACATATGAAAAAGAAGCCAAAGCCACCTAAGAAGAAGAAGTCACCTAAGAAGAAAACACCTATGAAGAAAAACTCAAGAAAGCTGCAAGTGATCCACCACCTGTGGTTGTTAGGAGCCTGAAGGATGTTATGGGACTTTAGTAGTTTCATGTCTTTTAGTTGGATCTGTAGAGTTCATCAGTTGTTATGTGTGCCTGAACCTGTGGCTATTTTGTGAGCCTAAACCTATGGCTGTTATGTGTGCCTAAAACTATGTCAACTAGGAGAATTCCCCACATGATGTAGCAGGATATTTTGCATAAATTTTTATGATTACTTGATGCAGTTGGAAAAGAGTTAAGTTTTGAGTCTTTTTACATTAAGGTAAATTATTGTGTAAATTTATTTTATTTTATAGATAACATTGGTGAAATAACATATATTTGCAATAAATGATTACTTTTCAATTTTGTTCTTGGAATTCTGTTTGCTAGAAATAGCTTCCATGCTAACAAATTTTGAGCAGAGTTTGTTATCTGATTGACTCAGGGAGGCTAATCCTGTAAGTATATCTAGAGGGGAAATCAATTTATTTGTATTTTCAAATAATGAAAACTATTCATATGAACATACAAAATCTAGGATGGTTTCCGCAAGAGTTTCGAAGAGGGAATACATCAAACATATTGAGTGATGAAACTCAATCCAAACATAGAGCAACTGTGTGAGTTCTAGGTCCATAAAATCACAAGATAGAAAAGTAAAATCAAAAGAGATAATACATGGAACATAAAACGTGCATGAAACGAAATTGAAATCCAAAAGAATGTGTGAGATCACATGATGGGAAACACAAAATAAAAATTGCCATTTTGCACTATCGAGGATTAAACCTAGGAGCGCATGAAACAAAAACACACAAGTTGGCGACCTGGTGCTTGCTACTGGTGGATGGGTGCGCCAATGAGACCTTGCAGCTTACCATAGTTCTTGCTGCCGGTGCCGTCGCTCTTCATGATGGTCCTTAAGGAGCTCAACAGTCCGCCGTATGTGCCCCGCACGATTCTTACTCCACCACCCGAAGGCCGGACCAAGTTGTGCGTCTTGGCCCCTACTAACCACACAACAAAAGTTGCTCTTGACGTCGCTATAGCTACTGAAGAGCATGGCCTGGCCACCACTGCTGCCCTTCCATGCGCCGGACGGCGAGCGGTGGTCCTCCCACAATCCCACTATCGGTTCTTATTGTTGGCGACGCAGTGCGGTAGAGGAATGGGAAGTGGAGGATGGTGGTGCTATAGCAGGTGTCCACGATGGCGTGGAGACTGGCGCCATGCTCCTGTGGGTGCAGTGAGACCTCGTTTATCTCATTGTCCTAGATCAGGCCCTCCTGGAATGTGTTCATCAGTATAGCGCCTCACTTTAGCCGTCAGCCAAGGCACATGGATGTTGAGCTGGACAGCGAGGAAGGCGCACATGCCTCTGCACTGGACTGGACTCAGCTCTTCATCTGCTGTCTTTTGACGTGTGATATGCGCGTGATGTGGGCAGGCTCTTGATTTGCCATCTACCGCCATTAGTGAGTCTCTTGAGTTGCCATGCTACTTCGTCTCTGCCATTAGTAAGCATGTTCAAATGTCGTGATAACTATTGAGGTTCTCTACCGATTAAAGAAGATACTAAAAGCCATGCAAATTCTTGAGATGATTCCTGACATGGATCGCTGAGAAGGGAGAAAAGCCTCTAGTGACATGGCACTCTAGGAGTTGATAGAATGAGACCACTTATATAGTTTTGTATGATTTTCTATCTATGAAATTTATGAACAATATCTACTTTGTTCCATATTTTGTCAGAAATGCACATTACTTTGTGTCGTGCTGCCATATTTTGTCATAATCACATTTGTAGTTCTGTTAGTGACAGAATGCACATTGCCAGAAACAGTGATAGACAAACAAAAAAGAGAAATTTCACATTGCCTAGATTCCCATGACAACATGCAGTTCTCATTCCATGAAAATAGCCACCAATTCATTGCAAGTGTACAACTTCACATATGTCTATCCCAATATAGACACCTATTGCAATAACTCTATGTAACACAAAGCCCTTATTTTCCTTGAGTTTTGCTTCGGTGGTCCTTCCCATGTGATTTGCACAAATATTAAAACAACTAACAATCAATTAATTAATTTTTTGATCCGGGGCCGGCCTTACCCGTGCCCTAATGCAACCCTAGACCCATCCAATCTAGTAGCTCAATCCATCTTATACCCAGCGCTACCCAGAAATCATCCTGCATTCGTCACCATTTTTGTCCATCGCACCAAGCAGAGGTGGATTAGCGTTGGCGGCGCCTTCCTCACACACAAGGCTCCAGTCCAATTTTCACCACCAGCTCTATTCATAAGGTTGAGTGCAGACCTGAAGGACCGAAGCGATGAACCAGAGAGGGGGGAGTGAATGGGAGCCGATAATAAAAAATCTATTCAAGAATTCGGCATATGAACCCAACTTCACTCGTGCACCTCCACAAGCTTCTCTTGCCAAGTCCACACAGGCAATGAAGTGCTACTGGACCTAGGAAGAAGACCCAACCAACAGCCACTTGACACACGCAGGGGAAACACACACGACACGGCTGCTGGCAGCCCAAACCGGTCAGGCCAGTTTCTGAAACTGGTCAGACCGCTTCTATTGGAGCCTCACACAGGCAGGGGAAACCGGTCAGACCGGTTTGGCAAGCCGATCAGGCCGGTTTTGTCCAGAAACTCCCCGAAAATCTTCCGAGAGAAAACCTGCCTCAAAAACCTCTCCTCCTTTGAACAAGAACAGCCATAGCACAACAGAGACTTCCTCACTCAAAAACTCTTCATGACAGCCCATAGGGCTAAACCGGTCAGACCGGTTTGGGAAACCGGTCAGGCCGGTTTTGCCTGGACAGTCGGGAAGAACATAGCCCGAGGGAAAAACACAAAACTCCAAGCGATCGAACTCCCGATTTGTTCCAAGGATCAAAGTGAGACTTTGGGGATAGTTGGGGTACCTCATGGGCTATCTTTGGTTAAAAGCTCGGTCCCTAAGACCCACTCAATCAAGAGGAATCGAAAGTCAACACTCAAGAACACCTTCTCATGGAAACCACCGAAAACACCCAAATCGAAGCCGTTCGGAGGGTTTGTTGGGCCAAGATCACCAAGCAAAGAGGCACGAGGTCCTCATACGTGACCAACAAGAATCCCTCAAAGAAACACCCCCAAAACTTCCCCACGGAAATTCCAAGAAAAGGCTCCGAAAATCACCAAAAAGGAAAAACGAAAAGAACACAACCAAGCCTTGAGGAACCACGCCGAATCATCTATACATACCATGAGAGGTTCATACAAGGTCTAGCTTCCGCCCGATCATCCTTCCCTCTCATAAGATCTCACCATGAAGCTCTCAAGCTAGTCCTGTAGAAATCCTAAGGAAAATAGGAAGGGAAAATAGGAAAACCAAATGAGCAAAGGTTCCAAGAGATGGCTGCCATCCTCTCACCCCTTGGGGTATATGGAGGCAAGCCGAAAGACTAAAATACCCCTAAAGCCTAAACTAGGATACACACCCGCCAAGGGAACTTTGGGAATTTGTCTTTGTAGCACCATCGGACGGATGCCTGATGACCGCACTCCGCGTAGCCTCGACGCAAGCCTTGCGATCTGTTGATGGATAAAAGACGTATCCCTCTACGATCCGCAAGCGTACAGACCTACACCTTTTTCACCAAGGGATTCCCAAGATTCTTGTCAATCCGCGAAGCAAGGGGATGTGATCTACCTCTACACACTAGCTACTCAAACCCTAACTATGATTAAACTAGAAAACAACTAAACTACACTAGAGAGAATGATTAAGCTATCAAGATAAAAGACACTCGCCCATGGGTCTAGGATACTAGAGCATGCAATCGCTTTAAACATGAAAACCAATTAATCTATCGGGGGTTGTGACCACGGTTTCGCCCTTTCTTTCCTCTCGTACTGTCACTACGCGAAGGTATTCGTGACTAGACCTATGATGGACACGGCGTATTGAATGGATCCAAGGAAGCATTGGAGCTCTACTCCCTTTACGGCATGGTAGCTAACCTTAAGCTATAAAGTATATTCAATACAAGATGATAGATAAATAATCCGACAAAGTACGATTACATCTCAAGATCAATTACAACCAATGGACAAATAAGGAGATTACCCCATCAAGGTGCTAGACATAGCACCGTTGATCATGGTCACCCTTCCGACGATGTCTTCCTTCTTCTCCACTTGTGGGTGCTTCCTTTGAGGTGGTTGATCTCCCTCCGGAGATCTCCGTCCTCTTTCTCTAGCTTGTGGATGGCCTCCTGGTGCGAATGGCTCTCTCCTCTGCGAATGGCGGTGCCTCCAGGGTTTTAGGGTTGAAGATCCTTCGGGTGCAAGGAAAGGGGGGCCGAACCGGTGCCAGAAGTGGGCTGGGCCGGCCGGCCTGGGCCGACCGGCCCAGGCCCATTTCGGCCCGGTTCGGTCGCCCCTTCGCTCCCGTGGGTCCTCAGGTGATTATGCACTTTGCCCCTTCCACTTGCATGATTTTGACGATGTCATCCTCGCATCCAAGATGGAGGTTCTCCGTGCATGAAGTTCGGTCTTTTATGCTTCAATCCCCGGGGGTGTTCGTACGTAGCACTTCGGTCCTTGCCACCAATGGAAGTGATTTCATCAAGCTCATGAACACGAAAAAGACTCCGTAAATGCTCCCTTTGAACTTGTTGCGAATCTATCCTTTATGTTCATGTTTTCCTACATAAACACAACACTTCCAAATGCATGGACATAAATGAACTTGTTATATGATTACTGTGCCTAGTGGCGGGTTAGTTCCATAAACAAATCCAAACCAAAGTGTAATGAACATATTTGGTGCACCAAAATACACCGTCAACACGATCCCGACGTGTGTCCTCCGCCTCGAAGCTTCCGTAGCCCTACGACCCCAAACCGGTCAGACCGGTTATCCAAACCGGTCAGGCAGGTTTTGGCCTGACAGCCACGCCCGGTCATCGGCCTCGGCTTTGTGGCTCAGCCGAGTAACCCGATGGTTTTCTGGTGAACCACCGCAAAACGCGCGAACTTGATGTAGCCTCCACCAATCATCACTCATGACTTGGCTCTCACGAAGTCCTGGCTCGACCTTGGTTTTGAGGCTCAACCAAGAAACTGTTCACCGACTTCATCTTGCTGTTCTTGCCACCATGCGGTCCACACTTGACCTCGCTAGCCACCGGGTCCCTCGAACCAAGCCTACTTCTCTTCTCCACACCTAGAGGCCTCACCGGCAACGACCTTTCGCGCTTGTTCTTCACCTGCACCAACACTAGTCAAGCGACAACCTACACCTGCAATACTTAGCTAAGAATCAGTCCACACAACGTTGTCAATCACTCATCACACCAGGAAGCGACCTTCCATCGGTCCTCGAACCACACATGGTCCTCAATCTCCCCCTTGATGAGTGCATTGACAACACACACATTTGATAATAAGAGAGAAAAGGAAAAAGAAAAGAAATGACCAAAAGAAACTCCAACAAGCGATCGAAAGCCGAGAAAAAGACAAAGAGCAAGATCACTTGAGGAAGACAAATCTCAGACCCCTTAGGCATGGGCAACGGCTCGACACATCCGAGACAAAACTATGCTCAAGCAAAGAGCACAAACTACCAAAGCATACAAGAGCTCCCCCTGCACATATGCAAACTCCCCTTGAACGAGTGCCAACTCTGGGCACAAACCGGTCAGGCCGGTTCCCAAAACCGGTCAGACCGATTACCAAAAACAGTCAGGCCGGTTGCCAAAACTGGTCAGACCGCTTTGGTACAACAGACCACACCCCCAAAAAGCCAAAAGCGCAAAAGAAATGCACAAGCTCCCCCTTGACTCTTGGGAGAGGTTCTAGGGATGGAATGCAACTTTTCTCCACCCTTCTTTCTCCTCCTTGTTGCCAATGCATGAATCAAGTCTCAAATTTGAAAACTTGCAACTTAGAGCTTCTCAAGTATACAAAATTCATCACAAGATGCTACACATGTCCAAATGAGCAAGTTAGATACTCTACAGCTTCGTAATGACATCAACTTCATGATTACCGAGTTTCACAACCATTGGACGAAGCTAAGATAGAATTGAGCAATTTTGCAAAAATTTACCCTCTCATAAGCAAAGTCCTAAACATGAGCAAAACATGTCAAAATGGCGAAGCCACACAAACTTCACGCTAGGACAACCAATTTAATCATAAGACCATCACAAACACCCACAAGCACCTCATGTGATGTCAAAGCCACCGAGCCATGTGCCTACTTCTATATATCAGACGTCTCATTGGTAGGCATCATGCAACGGTTTAGCACCCAAAGGATATTAAATTTAGCACTTATGACATGGGAGCACATTGTCCAAGCAATTTACATTTCATTTTCAGATTCATATTTCGTACATGAAATGTCTTTGCGACAAAAAGGAACTTATGCCCCTCCACAAGATAAAGCATGGGGGCTAAACATTCATGATGGCAAATGAGCATTTGGCCCCATATGATCAAAATAAGCTATCCAACCACAAATGAAGCATAGCCAAGCCACGAGAACATGTCAAGATCATATAAAGACATTTACTCACAAGAGAGCATACATGTGACATTTTTTAAAAAAAACATAGCCATCAACCATGGATATAAATCAACATCATCAAGAGCTAAGCCAAATGAACCATAGCATACCAAACTAGCTCGCAAGATCATATATATCACATCATGGTGAACAATGTATATGAGAGAAGATTTTCCTACAAAATGCACATGATACAAAATGCATGCAATCTAAGATACAAGGATGCATATACATCATGTTACATATGCCATGCAAAATGCAAGAAATGCATAAAGGAAAGCGATACATATGCTACAAAGGAACTCCCACACACCCAACTCAAGAAATCAAACAAACACCAAGCTCCTCCCGCAAATGAGTGAAAGTTGCTTGATCCAGGGGTTTGGTGAAAATATCGGCTGGTTGGTCATGTGTGGGTACATGGATCAAAGCTATCTTCCCTTTCTCTACATTGTCTCTCAAAAAATGATACCTCACTTCTATGTGTTGGTTTTGGAATGGAGCACTGGGTTCTTTGCAACGCTTATGGCACTGGTGCTATCACATTGAAGTGGGACATGGGCATACTCCTCACCAAAGTCACTCATGGTGTATGTGATCCAATGGAGCTTAGAGCAACAGCTAGCTGCGGCAACGTACTCTGCCTCGGTAGTGGATTGGGCAACACTCGACTGTTTGCAGGAAGACCAAGACACCAAAGAAGATCCCAAGAACTCGCAAGTCCCAGAAGTGGACTTCCTATCCAACCGACACCCGGCAAAATCCGCGTCTGAAAAACCATGAAGCGCCAAAGAAGAAGACGCAGAGTACCAAAGGCCGAAGTCGGGAGTGTCATACAAGTACCTGAATATGCGCTTGACCGCTTGCCGATGCGAAGTCCTTGGAGACACTTGAAAAGGAGCGCACAAACATACTGAGAACTGGATGGCCGGCCTGATCGCCGTCAAGTAGATGAGTGACCCGATCATGCTCCGGTACTCCTTCTGGTCCACGTGTTCACCTTCCTCATCCACATCAAGAGTTGTAGTCATAATCATAGGCGTCGCCATGGCCTTGGAGTCCTCCATCTTGAACTTCCTCACAATGTCCTTGGTGTACTTAGCTTCGTGCACAAATGTTCCTTCCTTTGATTGCTTGATTTGTAGCCCGAGGAAGAACTGCAACTCGCCCAACATGCTCATCTCAAATTCCCTGCTCATATCCTCAGCAAACTTTGCAACAAGAGAGTTAGACGAGCCACCAAAGACAATATCCTCCACGTACACCTGCACAATCAGGATATCTCTGCCCTGCCTAAGAAGAAATAAAGTCTGATCGACCCTTCGCAACTCGAACCCTCTCTCAAACAGGAGCCCCCTCAACCTACCGAACCAAGCTCTAGGCGCCTGCTTTAACACATACAACGCCTTCCTCAACTTGTACACCCGGTGGGGGTACTTCTCACTCTCAAACCCCGGTGGTTGCCTCACATACACTTCTTCCTCCAACACACCATTCAAGAAGGCACTCTTCACAACCATTTGGTGAAACTTGAACCCTTTAGCCACGGAAAAGGCTAGAAGGATCCTGATCGCCTCCAAACGAGCTACGAGAGCAAAGGTCTCCTCGTAGTCGATCCCCTCCTTCTGACTGAACCCCTGAGCAGCAAGCCTTGACTTGTTTCTCACCATTTCACCTTTCTCTCCCTCTTTGTTCTTCCACATCCATTTTGTTCCAATTGGTTTACACCCTAGGGGAGGTTCAACCAATTCCCAAACCTGATTTCTCTCAAAGTTGTCCAACTCCTCATGCATCGAATTAACCCAATTATGATCAGATGGTGCATGTCCAACGTCTTTAGACTCAAAGGTGGCAACAAAAGTAGCATGAGCGAAATGAGAATTGTTCCAAACCCTCGACCGTGTAGTACATTCATTCATGTCGCCGATGATCCTTGAAGCTGGATGATCCACTTGTACTCGCCGGGGAGATCCTCTCCTTGATGCTACCTCCCCCTCAACAATAGCTTCTCCTCGATCTTGGTTTGTCGTCGTAGGTGTGGGAGAGGGGTCGTCCATTACCGTAGTCGAAGTAGTAGGTACATGCTCAGCCGCGGGCACCACACCGCCATCTTCATCATCTCCATGTTCATGCTCCTCCTCCTGAAAGATCTCCTCGCCAAGTTCATCATCACCTGCACACTCAAAGACAAGTTGACTACGTGGCTGTGTCTCGTCGAAGAGTACCTCGCAAGTCTCCACGATTTGGTTAGTTTCAAGATTGAGCACATGATACGCTCTAGAGTGAGATGCATAACCAAATAAAATACCATCGGCAGACCTAGCCTCAAAGTTATCCAACTTCTTCCCTTTCTTAAGGATGAAACACTTGCAACAAAAGACATGGAAGTGACTCACCTTGGGTGTGCGACCGTGCATCAACTCGTAACAGGTTTTCTTCTTATGCACTCTGAGGTAGATCCTGTTCGAAACATAGCACGCGGTATTCACCGCCTCAGCCCAGAACCTTCTCGGAGTCCTATGCTCATCAAGCATTGTTTGAGCCATCTCACACGATGTTTTGTTTTTCCTTTCCACAACACCATTGTGGGGAGAGTTTTGAAACTGATGTTCAAGACCCAAGTCATGGCAAAAAGTTTTGAAGCGAGAGTTTCTGAATTCTGAGCCATTGTCACTACGGAGCGCTCGTATGGCATCTCCGTGCCTCTCATTCTTCAACCTCAAGACAAGATCTCGAACAAAACCAAACATCTCCCCTTTCTCCTCAAGAAAGAACACCCACACATACCGAGAGTAGTCGTCCACCACAACCAGGATGTACCACTTCCCACCCGTAGATCACACACGAGCTGGGCCAACAAGGCCCATATGGAGCTGGTAGCATGGACGCTCAGTCATCACATCGGTGAGAGGCGGGTGAGAAGAGGCTACCATCTTGGCATGCCTACACGACGCACAAACCAACTCTTTTTCAATCCTCAACCGTGGCAATCCTCGGACCAAATTGAGTTTACTCAAGCGAGACAAAAGGTTAAAGCTCAAGTGACCCAACTTTCCATGCCATTTCCACAACTCACTCGAAGAACCATCCAAGAAACAACGCTCAACACCAGAAGACCGAGAAAAATCAGCTCGAAACACCTGACCCTCGGGAAGGACCATATAGACAAGGTACCCTCGAGAATCCAAAATCCGAGAACCACCAGGCCGAAACAACACCTCAAAACCCTCATTCAATAGCTGAGACGTAGAAAGCAGATTGTATCTAAGCGATTGAACAATTGCAACATGTCTGAGACTGATCTTGTCACTCACCTTAATCTCACCTTCTGACAACACACGCCCTCGCGCATTGTCCCCAAAGGTGATGTACCTCTTTGTCACCACCGGGACGAGACTTGAGAACCACCCCTTGTCTCCGGTCATATGCCTCGAGCAACTAGAGTCAATCAACCAAATGTTCTTCAAGTCTCCCACCTTGTCATCGGAGTTGGAGTCCGAGTTTCTCTGGTTGCTCTTCTTGCTGCAAGAGCTAAGTGCCATAGTGTAGAAGCCGTCTCTAGCGAAGCAGCTCAGCCCGCTCAGGTTCTTGGATGACTTCCTGCCCTTGCGCCGATCACCTTCATCTTCACTGCTGCTCGAGCTCGAGGTGGGGTACACGGAACTGGAGTCGACGTCGCTCGCTCCAACCATCGCTCGGGCCTTGCCTCGGCTCTCCTTCTTCCTCTCCTCCATCGTCACTCGTCCTTGTGCTTGCTCTAGTGCTTGTGCTTGTGGTCGCGCCTTGATTGGTACTTGCCATCCGTATTCGACTTGTGCTTGTAGTTGTCCTTGTTCTCGACCTTCTAGGGGTAGTCGGCGATAAAGTGTCTCGGCTTGCCGCACTGGAAGCAAGTCCTCGTGTTCCTCCTCATGTTCACTCGGTTCTCATGCATCCTCTCGAACCGCCTGGTCAGCAGCGCCAGCTCGTCCTCTCCAAGCACGTCGAACTCCTCATCTAGCATAGTCATCAAAGAGGACAAGGAGAACATCCTGGTGGATGGGTTAGAGTTAGACTTTTCTTTCGAGCCACCGATGAGGGCGAGACTATGAGAGTCAGTCGGGCCCTCGAACTTGGCTGTCATACCCCGATCCACCTCAGCCGACTTGAGCTTTGAGAACAACTCGTTCACAGTCAGAGTGTCATACTTCTCAGACTCTATGATGGCCTCAAACATTCCGCCCCAAATCGTACAATTCAACGGGTGTAAGAGCTTGACGGCTCTATCATGATCATCATACGGAAGCACGTCCACATTGGCCCTCATGTTGTTCACCACCACCGTAAACCTCTAAAACAAGGCATCGATGGACTCACTAGGGAGATGAGTGAAGTTCTCGTACTCTCTCCGGTAAGTCACATACATCCGAGCCTGAACCTGGGTGTCCTTCAACACCGTCCAAATTCTACAAGCCAAGTTCTCCATGTGCACCCGATCGAATTCAGGTTGACACAGAGCACGAAACAAGTAGTCGATCGCCTTGTTGTTTGCGTCGAATCCTTGGAGTGAGGAAGTTCATCGGCTGGACATAGCCTGTGTCCACCGTGACATCCCAAAGGATCTGACTCTTTCCACGGAGAAACGCTGCCATCCATTTACTCCACATCTGGTAGTTTTTTCCATCGAAGTGTGGAGGACCCGAACCCCGTTCCTGGTACGCCATCCGTATATCTTAGACTGGTTAGAGTCAATCAAGACCCGTAACCGGCTCTGATACCACTTGAAGGACCGAAGCGGCGAACCAGAGAGGGGGGAGTGAATGGGAGCCGATAAAAATTCTATTTAAGAATTCAGCATATGAACCCAATTTCACTCGTGCACCTCCACAAGCTTCTCTTGCAAAGTCCACGCAGCCAATGAAGTGCTACTGGACCTAGGAGCAAGACCCAACCAACAGCCACTTGACACACACGACACGGCTGCTGGTAGCCCAAACCGGTCAGGACGGTTCTAGAAATCAGTCAGACCACTTCTATTGGACTTAGCTTCACACAGGTAGGGGAAACCGGTCAGACCGGTTTGGCCAACCGGTCAGGCCGATTTTGTCCAGAAACTCCCCAAAAACCTTCCGAGAGAAAACCTGCCTCAAGAACCTCTCCTCCTTTGAACAAGAACAACCATAGCACGACAGAGACTTCCTCGCTCAAAAACTCTTCACGACAGCCCATAGAGCTAAACCGGTCAGGCCGGTTTTGCCTGGACAATTGGGAAGAACACAGCCCACAGGAAAAACACAAAACTCCAAGCTATCGATCTCCCGATTTGTTCCACGGATCAAAGTGAGACTTTGGGGATAGTTGGGGTACCTCGTGGGCTATCTTTGGCTAAAAGCTCGGTCCCCAAGACCCACTCAATCAAGAGGAATTGGAAGTCAACCCTCAAGAACACCTTCCCATGGAAACCACCGAAAACACCCAAATCGAAGCCATTTCGGAGGGTTTGTTGGACCAAGATCACCAAGCAAAGAGGCACAAGGTCCTCATACGTGACATCCAACAAGAATCTGTCAAAGAAACACCCCGAAAACTTCCCCACGAAAATTCCAAGAAAAGGCTCTAAAAATCACCAAATAGGAGGCACACAACCAAGCCTTGAGGAACCACGCCGAATCATCTATACATACCATGAGAGGTTCATACATGGTCTAGCTTCCGCCCGATCATCCTTCCCTCTCACAAGATCTCACCATGAAGCCCTCAAGCTAGTCCTATGGAAATCCTAAGGAAAATAGGAAGGGAAAAATAGGAAAACCAAATGAGCTAGGGTTCCAAGAGATGGCTGCCATCCTCTCACCCCTTGGGTTATATGGAGGCAAGCCGAAAGACTAAAATACCTCTAAAGCCTAAACTAGGATACACGCCCGTCAAGGGAACGTTGGGAATTTGTCTTTGTAGCTGAGGACCATGTGTGGTTCGAGGACCAGTGGATGGTCGCTTCCTTGTGTGATGAGTGATTGACAACGTTGTGTGGACTGATTCTTGGCTAAGTTTGCAGGTGCAGGTTGCGGCTTGACTCATGTTGGTGCAGGTGAAGAACAAGCGCGAAAGGTCGTTGCCGGTGAGGCCTCCATGTGTGGAGAAGACAAGTAGGCTTCGTTCGAGGGACCCGGTGGCCAGCGGGGTCAAGTGCGGACAGCAAAATGAAGTTATGGACGGTTTCTTGGTAGAGCCTCAAAACCAAGGTCGAGCCTGGACTACGTGGGAGCCGAGTCATGAGTGGTGATTGGAGGAGGCTACATCGAGTTTGCGGGGTTTCCAGTGGTTCACCAGAAACCCACTAGGTTCCTTGGTTGATCCACAAAGCCAGGACCAAAGAACCGAAGACGGTGCTGCAGCAGTGCCAGACCGGTCTGACCGGTGGATCTGACAGGTCTGACCGGTGAGGAGCACCGGTCTGACCGGTGTGCGACGACGCAGTCTGGAATCTTCGAAGCGGAGGACACGCGTCGGGATCGCAAGGCTTGCGTCGAGGCTAAGCAGGTTGCGGTCGCCGGGCATCCGTCCGATAGAGAAAACTTGAAGACTTCCAAAACCGCCCTTGAGGGGCTTGTATCCTTAATTGTTAAGTAAGGGTATTTTAGACTTTCGGTTGCCTCCATATAACCCATGAGGTGAGAGGATGGCAAACATCTCTTGGAACCCCAGTTCATTTGCTTTCCTATTTTCTCTTCCTATTTTTCTTAGGATTTCCATAGGACTAGCTTGAGAGCTTCATGGTGAGATGTTGTTGAGAGGGTTGGATGATCGGGCGGCAAGCTAGACCTTGTATGAACCTTTGTGGCATGTATAGATGATTCGACGTGGTTCCTCAAGGTTTGGATGAGTTGTTCCCGATTGTTCTTGGTGGTGATTTTCGGAGCCCTCTCTTTGTGATTCTCTCCGTGTGTTTTCGGGACCTTGCTCTTGGGGATTTGTTGGGGGAAATTTGTGGGAACCCTTCGTGGTTCTTTGGGCTGTGATTCCCCTCTCAAATCCGTGAGTTAAGGGGCTCGATTTTGGGGTTTTCGGTGTCCTAGGGTTGGAGGAGTTCTTGACGGGATTTCTCCGATTCCTCTTGTTTGGAGAAGTTTTGGTGGGATCAAACTTGGCTATGGACTCCTGATGAGGTGTTCCTATTGTTCCCAAAGTCTTGTTCAAGCCTGTGGAGCGATTCGGGAGATCAAGGCTTGGATTTGGAGGTGTTGACCTGCGGGTGTTGTTCATCCCGAGAAGCCCAGGTCACACCGGTCTGACCGGTGCCTCTCAGCGGTCTGACCGGTGCAACCCCTATTGGGTTTTTGCTCGAGTGAACGTCTGGGTGTGTTCGTTGTTGTCCTATGTTGCAGCTGTTTCGAGTCTGGGTCAGTTTGGAGCTCGGTAGGCCTGTTTGGTGTTTTGGGGCTTTCTGGCTGCGACCGGTCTGACCGGTGTGTCGCATCGGTCTGACCGGTGTGGAGCCTTTCTATGAAAGTTCCCAAGTCTCACCAGCAGGGACCGGTCTGACCGGTGGTGCTCACCGGTCTGACCGGTGTTGGTCAGTGGACTCGAGGTTTAGTGTTCCGCTGCGTTCTCGGGTCGGTAAAGTTGGAAGTTGGTTCCTAGGTTCAGTAGCACTCCAGTGGCTACGTGGATTTGGCCAACTTGGGTAGTCAGTCGGAGACATGTATTGGAAGCCGTGTTCGTCTCGTTGGAGTTTTCATCTCCTTCGAGAAGAATTTTTATCGTCTCCCATTCACTCCTCTCCTTTCTGGTTCGCTATATCGGTCCTTCAAGTGGTATCAGAGCATGTTCGGGTCTTTATTGACTCTAACTAGTCTAAGATCCAAGGATGACGTACCAGGAACGGGGTTCGAGTCCTCCACACTTCGATGGCAAGAACTACCAGATGTGGAGTAAGCGGATGGCTGCGTTTTTCCACGAAAAGGGTCAGATCCTTTGGGATATCACGGTGGACACAGGCTATGTCCAGCCGATGAACTTCCTTGCTCCAGGATCGAGGGACATGTTCAACGCCAACAATAAGGCTATCGACTACTTGTTTCGTGCTTTGTGTCAGCCTAAGTTCGATCGGGTGCACACCGAGCACTTGGCTTGTAAAATCTGGTTGGTGTTGAAGGAGGCTCATGTTGGGAATACCTAGGTTCAGGCTCGGATGTATGTGACCTACCGGAGAGAGTGATAGAGGGGGAGTGCCCGATCTTTCGGTGAGTGGAGATAAATCCGATTTGGTAGTTGTTGACCCTCACGATCCGACTACAACGAGCGAGACTCGAAGCGCCAATGCAATCGCTGAACCAACTCCCGATGGTTACCAACCTTGCCAGCGCAAGATCAGCCTGATCACGAAGATCAATTCCTGTACGCAATCGAAGAATGAACAAGAATCTGAGGCGAGCACGACGGCAGCACGATGGCGGCTGTTCGGTTGTAGCTAAGGCTAACAAATAAATCAAACTCAAGTTTCTAAGGCGGCGGCTACTGAAAATATAAGAGACAATGCGTCCTAGGTTTGTGGGCGACCGGGGGTGGGGGCGCCCCCAACTTGGGCCTAAGGCCCACCCAAACCGTCGGCGCAACACTTTGGCAGATTCTGGATGTCAACTTGTTTCGACGATTCCCGTTGACTTGGGACGAATTTTGGCACGCGACCGGTGTCATTGGAAGCTCTATGAAATTCTGCTTCCAACCATATATAGAACGTCCAAAACCGACTCCATATGTGACCTGGGCGTCCGTTTTATTGCGCACTGCTCCTGGACTCCGAACTGGACTCAAACTTGAATTGCTTTTGGCCTCGACCTCGGGGACTCGAACCGGATCAACCTTGGACCTCCTTGTTGACTTGGAAACTCTTGTTGGACTTCTTATACTCCATTCCATGCACCAATCATGGTCGTATGCATGGGTGTCATGTCCTCATCATTCTCCCCTTCTTGATGAAAAGCCGTCCTCGGCGTCGATTGTACTTGGAATCGATCCTGCACAACACAAGAGCGAACGGGGTTTCGAAAACCAAAGAAATCAAAATTATTGTGAGGAGGAATGTCACCATGTCTCCAATTGGTGAATATGTCATCTTGCATATAAAATTTAGCGAGCATGTAAGCATCTTGATCGGATGACACATAATATTTGGCAACACTACCCTACAAAAGATTAGTACCAAGAAAAGACAAAGTAGGCATATGTAGCAACCAGCAATGCTCCCCTTCTTGGAAGTAAACTTGTTTCACAGAAACTGAACTAGATAAAGGTGAATGAATATGTGTAGTGTGGCTGCCCTCTAGTGTATCAAAATTGAGCACAACAAAAGGATAATTCAAATTTTCACAAATGTACACTCGATGTATCATATATTCTCCTTTGTTGTTATATTTGCCAATAGCATGATATGTGTGTTTAGAAAAACATGGCAAATCAGCATATTTAGAAAGTTGCTCTTCCAAACAATCTAGATTACACAAAACATCAAATTCAATGTAACCCAAAGTATGTAAAGAAGACAATAATTTCTGCTCATCATTAGCACTAACAATATGCATAACATGCTTAGTTTCAGCAATAGTATTTGGTTCCAAAGCATGTAAAACTGAAGCATTATCAACCAAATCATCTTTATCACAAGGAACATCAAGCAAAACAACATGTGACAAAGATTCATCAAGAGATGGTTCCACTGACAATTGCTCTATGATATCATGATTTGTGGAAAAATTTAGGACATTAAGACAATTCTCACCATCCATGAGCGTAGCATCATGAGCAGTACCTGTGTTTGTAGTAGGCGTAGGAGGGTCATTGGGAAGTGATGGTTCTGAAATTGCATAAGAGGATGTGTCCTCCTCAGGTTCCACCAAGTCGTCCTTAACCTCGTGCTTTGGATCGGAATCCTGCAAAAGGCTAGGTGTGGCAAGAGATACAACAATGGACTGTTCCTGCACAATTCGCTTTGTTTTCCACTTATAATATGAAGGCACAAATCGATGTCGCATAGCAGATTTTCATTGAGACCAAGTGGTGGGAATATTAGTGGAATGTTTCTATTTATATTCATGCCACCACATCAAAGCAAAATCAGTAAATGCGCTAAGAATAGCTGTAACTTGAGAATTAGCAGGAATATCATGGCATAAAAATTGTTGGTCTACCTCTAACCCCCAATCAAGATATGCAGCAGGATCATATTTGCCATTATAAGATGGAATATTAAATTTAATCGGAGCAAAGGAATCATTAGTGGGGTGACGTACCCCGCGACGGTGATCTCTATCCTTCTGCAACTCGGTGATCGTTGTCGTCAATGCATCGAGGCGAGCCACGACGGTGTTGAGAGTGGTCTTGATGGCCGTCTTTGTGAGGATGATCTGATTGAACCGCTCGTTCGCCTCCGTCTTGTCGACATCTCCTGCCATGGTTAGCGCAAACACAAAACAAAAGAAAATGTGGTGGAACAGCTCACAAGGTGGTCACACTAGTGCTGTTATCAAATTCTTATCTGGTCTTACCACGCACACAGGGGCGACCTGCAACCAACCAGTGGAACTCGCGAGAGATTGGAGGAGCGATTGCCTGGAGAAACAAAATCTGCTCGTCGGATAAATCTGTGGAGTTTTGGGTAGGTTTCACTCAGATGAAGGATTAGCACAATTCAAACAATAATGCAAAGTTGAAAAAGAGTACTACACACGATCAAACGTTGCTGATCACAAGTGCCAGGAAAAGAAAGGAATGAAAGAGCAAAAGGGGAGGGAAAAAACAAAAAGGAGGGGTGCACACGGGGATGCACGGGGCGCACCATGGCCGAGACGGTCTTGGCCGGCGTTGCTGCCGAACCGATCTGCGTATTTCTCCCGTGGCCCGTTCTTTTTTCTTCTTTTCCTTTTTTTGCAGGGACTCTCTTTTTTTTGCTGTATCACGAGACTCTTTTTTTTTGCACGGGAACAAGGGAAAATGATCGGGGCAGGAGCAAAACACGGGGAAATGAGTGGGACACAGACTCGGACTCCCGGCCGATGGAGCAAAACGCGGGGAAAAACGTGGGGTTGCGTGCGTAGTGGGTAACCACGTGAGGATCACAGTACTTTTTTTACTTCTTTTTTTTATCTTTTTCCAAGAGACACACGCAAGAACAAGAAATCGGAAGGAAGAGAAAAATGTCCCACGGCGTCACGGCTCGAGGGTGGGCACGCGGCCAGGATTTTGGAGCTGCGATGGGGTGTGGTGGGATTGTTTTTTTATTGAGTCCAAAACACACACGACAAGGGGAAGAGGTAATCGCGGGTGGACGGGCCGTGCTCGGCGCAGGGAGTTTGTGCGTGGGGGAAAAAATAAACAGAGAGATCAACGGAGAAGAAAAAGAAACAACAGCGAAAAATTAGGGTTTGGTGAGAAGAAAAAGACACAAGTAGCCAGCAACAATTGAACGGACAAAGCACGCAAACTCAACAAAGCAGATTGTTGAAAGAAAGTGCGAGGCTAAAAAGGTTGTTGGGACAAAGTTCTAACCTGGAATTTTTTTTTGGCTTTTCTGGTGGACAATAGGATGATGAACAACTCTCAAAACTAAAGGATAACACACGATAAAACTCACCGATCAACCTGTAATCTGATACCACTTGATAGAGGGGGAGTGCCCGATCTTTCGGTGAGTGGAGATAAATCCGTTTTGGTGGTTGTTGACCCTCACGATCCGACTACGACGAGCGAGACTCGAAGCGCCAATGCAATCGCTGAACCAACTCCTGATGGTTACCGACATTGCTGGCGCAAGATCAGCCTGATCATGAAGATCAATTCTTGTGCGCAATCGAAGAACGAACAAGAACTTGAGGCGAGCAATCTTAATATCACTCGAAGGTGGAGTCTGAATTACACGACGACAGCATGATGGCGGCTGTTCGGTTGTAGCTAAGGCTAACAAATAAATCAAACTCAAGTTTCTAAGGCGGCGGCTACTGAAAATATAAGAGACGCGGCGTCCTAGGGTTGGGGGCGACCAGGGGTGGGGCGCCCCCAACTTGGGCCTAAGGCCCAACCAAACTATCGACACAGCACTTTGGCAGATTCTGGATGTCAACTTGTTTCGACGATTCCCGTTGACTTGGGACGAATTTTGGCACGCGACCGGTGTCATTGGAAGCTCTATGAAATTCTGCTTCCAACCATATATAGAACGTCCAAAACCGACTCCGTATGCGACCTGGGCGTTCGTTTTATTGCGCACTGCTCCTGGACTCCGAACTGGACTCGAACTTGAATTGCTTTTGGCCTCTGTCGTATGGACCTCCCTGGGCCCACTACCTCGGTGGGTACGGGGACCGACTACTCGGTGGGCCCCTGGGACTACCCTGCTTGTGCTACATGGCACCTGATGGCATGGAGCACAAGGACTACGGAGGAGAAGTACTCGGTTAGGAAGCTGTACATGTCCTGCACTGTATGGAAGACTCCTAGACGTACTCGACTAGTACTCTCTCCCTACTCTGACTTGTAACCCTGCCTCCCAGACTACATAAGGCGGGGCAGGGACCTTTCTCTAGCATCTCATCCCAATCCACGGCGCACTATTACACCATCTTGTAATCGTGCCCAATCAATCCAGAGCTACGCAGCATACAGGACGTAGGGTATTACGCACCTCGCGGCCCGAACCTGTCTAAATTGTGTGCCACGTGTCTCTTCCTTCGAGTTACCGATCTCGGCGAGGCCACATTCATCTACTTCGGGTACTCCCCTTAGTAGGTTGCCGGTTTAAATCACCGACAGCTGGCGCGCCAGGTAGGGGATCTCGCCCAAGATCACATGGCGAACTCGACGGCTCCAGTCTACTTCAAGCCAACCGCCGCCTTCAACCGCGGCGACACCTTCGTGTTCGGCGCCTGGGTCTGCACCGCAGACGGCGCGGGCTCTTTCCAGCGCCGCCTCACCATGCCGCCCAACCCGAAGACCGGCTTCGTGACGCTTCCTGAAGTTGTCACAGGCGAACTCGCCGGCAAGTTCGGCGAAATTTCGCTCTTCAACCACCACGCTGACTTCGAGCTCAAGTCCGTCTCCAACCCGAACTCGACGTCTCCATGGGTCATCGCATGCGAGCCGGCTGCTCAGCCATCGCAGGCGGTCCCCTCACCTCGTGAGCGCTCCGCGCGTGGTCCCCGCATCCCCAGCCGGGCCCGCACAGAGGCTCCCTCTTCACGCCGGGCCGGCAAGGAGCCCGTACCCGAGTACAACTCGGACTCCGACACCGCCCCCGGCCACGCTTCGGACTCCAACCCTCTCTCCGAGTTCTATTCGAACTCCGCATACGAGTTGGACTTCGGTCGGACCCTGGGGAACCCGAGTCCGAGGACAACTCCACTGAGCATCCCTTGTCAGGGCCGGCCTCTAGGCTGCTTATAACATCCACACCGGCCGGCAGATTCGTCTATTGGCCAGACCGCAAGCCTGCTGACCTGAAAAGTGGGGACTCACACTACGTCGCCTACATCGACTCACTACCGTTCCAGGAGGGAACACCCCTAGCCCGGGCTGACTCGAGCACACCAACTTAGGTGGTGCCTTCTGTGTCCAGCCTTGGCACCCCTGATCGCCAAGTCTTCATGGCTGCTGGCGACGCCCCAGGGCCTTCAGGGACGGCCCAAGACAGGTACCTGGAAGATGTCTCCTCCAACGAGCTCTCTGCTGATGCTCCACCAAACGAGAACCCTGCAGACAGAGACGGTCGATGTGAGCGTAACCGGAAGCGCAGCGAATGCCGCCGGCGCCTCCGCGACAACTTCCCCGTCCGCAACCTTGCAGAGGCTCTCGAGGCGGTCGAGAGCAGAGTACACACTACCCCTGAGCAATGCCTCATGTCGATCACAGCGATCGCACGCCAGGCTCAGGGCATACGTGCTGGAGAGGTCATCGCCAAGCTCGCTGAAGACGCTTACTTCATGCGGGTCGACAACAGGGTCAACCAACCTCCTCCCACCAGGCACCGCGATAACGAAGCCACAAGTCGCAGCGCCAACAACAGTCCCAACCGTACTCGAGCTGAGCTCCCAGCCGAGCCCAACCATCCTGGCTCCAACGCCGGCGGACCTCCACAGCGTGACAAGAGCAACCGCGAGGTCGTCCCCCACTGCGCTCCGGCCGGCGGCGGCGGCCATGACCCCGACGGCGGCGGCGGCCGCGGCGGAAGCTCTAACCATGGAGCCAACAGGAGGGTTGGCGGCGGCGGCGGTCGCGGCGGTCGAGGCCACGCGAACAGCCACGCCTCTGGTGCCTCACAAGGCGGCTACGACGCTCGCCAGAAGATTGAGGAGCTGCGGCGGAAGAAGTCGACCAGTGCAGGCGACGGCGACAGCTTCCCCACCTTCTCACCTCGACTTCGCAACTTGCTCCTCCCCGACAAGTTCAAGCCTTTGGGGATCACCAAGTATGACGCGAAGCAGGACCCCATCCAGTGGCTCAGGTGCTACGCCCTCTCCATCGAGAACGCTGGCGGCAACAACGACACCAAGTGCCTTTACTTCCCCTTCTGCCTGGACCATGCTCCACTCACATTTCTCGAGTCGCTGGACAAGCACTCGATCGACAAGTGGGACCAGCTGACGGAGCAGTTCACCAGCAACTTCGCGGGCGCCATGGGCCGATCGGGTACTGGCATGGACCTGGCCATGGTCAAGCAGGAACAAGGCGAGACCCTCCGCAAGTACATGCGCCGATTCTTCGACAAGCGCTCTACCGTCTTCGACGTCACCGACAAGGAGGTCATCGACCTCTTTCAAGACGGCCTCTACCACCGCCGCACCTTCGAAGACTTCGGTCGTCGCCGCCCCAGGTCCAACCCCCACCTCAAGGACATGATCACGTCCTGGGCGGATGAAGAAGACAAGGCCAACGCCAAGTACGACGCCATCCGTGGCAAGACCAAGCAGAACCAGGGCGGCGGCAGCGGCAACAACGCGAACCAAAGCAGTCGCAACAACAACAACAACAACTACTACTCGGGTACCAACCACAAGCGCAAGCCAGACAACACTGTCACGGCTATCCAGCGTCCTGCGAAGGAGAACTCGAAGAAGAACTCCGGCGGTTTCAAAGACCTGCTGAAGCAGAGGTGCCCGTGGCATCCAAACGGCAACCACACCACCGAGCAGTGCTACCAACTCAGGCACACACTCAAGGATACGCCGGAGCCACCGCACCCTCACGACAAAAAGGGCAAGAAGAAGGACGACGACAACAACGACTTCCAGGAGCCTGACAAGACCATCAACGTCCTCTTCGGCGGGCTACCTAGCAGGCGGGAGCAGAAGGCTACCTGCCGAGAAGTTATGTCCATTGAGCCAGCGGTCCCGACCCCTCTCAAGTGGTCAGAGGTACCCATCACCTTCTCCCGCGCGGATCAATGGACCAGCTTCTACGAACCAGGGCACTTCCCCCTCGCCCTGAAACCAGTGGTCGCGGGCTCCAAACTCAACAAGGTGCTCATCGACGGTGGAAGCGGGCTCAACGTCCTTTTCACCAAGACCTTGAAGAAGATGAAGCTCGACATCACCCACATGCTCACCAAGAGCAACACACCCTTCTACGGCATTGTCCCCGGCAACGCGACTATCCCACTCGGCTCAGTGGACCTGCCAGTTACCTTCGGGGAATCTCAGGACAACTACCGTACCGAGTACATCAAGTTCGAGGTCGCGGACTTCGAGACTTCCTACCACGCCATCCTCGGCAGACCGGCCATCGCCAAGTTCATGGCCGTGCCCCACTACACCTACTTGGTACTCAAGATGCCAAGCCCAGCGGGTGTACTCTCTCTTCAAGGGGACTTGAAGATCTCCCACGACTGCGACACAGAAGCCGTGGAGATCGCCTCTACGAATCAAGTACCCAACACGATGATGGAGGTCTACGCTGCGTCGAAGAAGCTTGCTACAAGTGAACTCGACATCCCAGAGAAGTCTGACAGTGCCAACAAGCCTCAGCCACTTGAGGAGGTACTCGTCAAGACGATCGACCTCGGTACAGGCGACCCCAGCAAGACCACCACCATCGGGGCTGGCCTCGACCCCAAATAGGAAGACGCGCTCATCAGCTTCCTTCGGGCTAACCGCGACATATTCGCGTGGAAGCCAGCGGACATGCCAGGAGGGGGAGCTGATTGAGCACTGCCTCAACGTCGATCCTAAGGACACCCCCAAGCGACAACACCTCCGACGCTTTGCCGACGACAGACGGGACGCCATCAAGAAGGAACTCGCCAAACTACTCGTGGCTGGCTTCATCAGAGAAGTCTTCCATCCTGAGTGGCTCGCCAACCCCGTCCTCGTCCGCAAGAAGAACTCGAACGAGTGGAGGATGTGCGTTGACTACACCGACCTCAACAAGCACTGCCCCAAGGACCACTTCGGGTTGCCGCGGATTGATCAGGTCATCGACTCCACGGCGGGCTGCGACCTGCTCTGCTTCCTCGACTGCTACTCCGGGTAACACCAGATCGCGATCAAGGAAGAAGACCAGGAGAAGACCGCGTTCATCACCCCGTTTGGCGCGTACTGCTACACGACCATGTCCTTCGGGTTGAAGAACGCCGGCGCCACCTACCAACGAGCTATCCAGGCTTGCTTCAAGAGGCAACTCAACAAGAACGTCGAAGCCTATGTGGATGACGTGGTCGTCAAGACCAGAGACTCCAGTACCCTCATCGACGACCTAGAAGAGACTTTCGCATCACTGCGCGAGTACCGCTGGAAGCTCAACCCGAACAAGTGCGTCTTCGACGTACCTTCGGGCAAACTACTCGGCTTCATCATCAGCCAGCGCGACATCGAAGCCAACCCCGAGAAGATCTCCGCCATCACCAGCATGAAAGCTCCCACGAGCATCAAAGACGTCCAGAAGCTGACCGGGTGCATGGCGGCCTTGAAACGTATTTATCTCGAAGCTTGGAGAACGGGGGCTCCCCTTCTTCAAACTACTCAAGCATCAAGAGAAGTTCGTGTGGACTCCAGAGGTGGATCAAGCCCTTGCCCAGCTCAAGGAGTTCCTATCGAAGCCGCCGGTCCTCACGGCTCCCCACAAGGGCGAGCAGCTACTGCTCTACCTCGCTGCGACTACTCACGTGGTCAGTTTTGCCATCGTCGTCGAGCGGCGGGAAGACGACCACGTCTACCCAGTCCAGCGCCCAGTCTACTTCATCAGTGAGGTCCTATCAGAGTCCAAGGCACGCTATCAGCCTGTGTAGAAGCTCTTGTACGCAGTACTCATCACCTCGCGGAAGCTACGACACTACTTCCAGGAGTACTCGATCTCCGTCGTCACCGACTACCCGCTCGGCGACATCCTGCGGAACCAAGATGCTACTGGAAGAATCTCCAAGTGGGCAGTCGAGCTCGGCGCCCTTACCATCGACTTCAAGCCACACACAGCCATCAAGTCGCAGGCACTAGTCGACTTCATGGCGGAATGGCGGGAGAACCAGCTGCCTACTCCAACCGTGCGACCAGAGCATTGGGTGATGTACTTAGACGGCTCACTCAACCTCGAGGGCGCAGGTGCAGGGGTACTCCTGATCTCCCCAACGGGCGAACAACTCAATTACGTCCTGCAGATCTTCTGGAAGGTCTCAAACAACGAAGCCGAGTACAAAGCTCTCCTACACGGGCTCCGCCTCGCGGCTTCACTGGGCATCAAGCGGCTACTAGTCTACAGCGACTCCGCAGTTGTCATCAACCAAGTCAACAAGTCTTGGGACCGCAACAAGGAGAACATGGACGCCTACTGCCTAGAAGTCCGCAAGCTCGAGAACAAGTTCTATGGTCTCGAGTTCCACCACATCGTCCGCGACAACAATGTTGCAGCGGACGTCCTCTCGAAGCTTGGATCTACCCGCGCTCAAGTACCAGCGGGTGTCTTTGTTCATGAGCTTCACGAGCCATCCATCCCGAAGCCGGCGCCACCCACCACTGTCCCAGCTCACCCACCAGCTGGACAGCAGGTCATGATGATCGACGTGGACTGGAGGCAACCCTTCATCGACTACCTCAGTGAACAGAAGGTTCCCTCCGACAAGAACTCGGCCGAGCAGCTCATCCGCCGCGCCAAGTCCTACGTTCTCGTCGGAGACAAGCTTTACAAGCGGGGTGCATCTTCTGGAGTACCCATGAAGTGCGTCCCTCGGCAAGAAGGCAAGGACATCTTGGAGGAGATCCACAAGGGCGTCTGCGGCAACCACGCGTCCTCCCGCACGCTGGTCAGCAAGGCCTTCCGGCGAGCCTTCTACTGGCCCTCTCGCTCCGGGCGACGCCGAAGAACTCGTCGAAGGTGCCAAGGATGCCGCATTTCGCCAAGCGAAGCAACACGTCCCAACCTACAAGCTAGTCACCATACCGCCAACTTTGGCCCTTTGCCCGCCGGGGGCTCGACATGATTGGGCCACCGCCAACCGCGCCGGGTGGTTTCAACGGAGCATCGGTGGCCATCGACAAGTTCACCAAGTGGATCGAGGTCAAGCCGGTCACATGCCCCAAGGCTGACAGAGTACTCGACTTCCTGGATGAACTCGCGCATCGCTACGGACTACCCCACCGCATCATCACAGATCTGGGCTCCAACTTGAACAACCACCAGTTCTGGGAGTACTGCGAGAACAGCGGGATCGACGTCCGATCCAGCCTACTAAGAGACCATGTACTCCAAGATCCAGCCTACACGGCTACCTACGGATCTAATGCTGTAAGCGGCTACTCGCCCTAGCACCACTCAGCTGTAAGCGGCCTCCGGGTCCAGGCAACTACTATGTAACTACGGCCCTGGCCATCCAGGTGTACTTCTTCAGTAATAAAGTTTGATCGTTCATCAACTTCTTTACTGCCTACTTCCCTCAACGGGACTACTGCCGAGTACGACTACTCGCATCCACTCCACCATGGGGCTCCGCACTCTGAGATCGCGACTACGAGTACTCATTGCTGGAAATCTTCTTTCATTCATACTTAAGCAATTCATTACAAATTGTTTTTGTACAACTTTGGCTACGAGCTAACTATTACAGGGCTACTGGAGATTGAGCTTATCGGCTACTTGCTCCGCAATGGGAGCCATCTGCTCCAGCAGCTTCGCGTACTCCGCATCGGTGCAGTTGGCGGCTACCCCGCCAGCGACTACTTCCACCGGCGCCTTCGGGAAGTAAGACTTCATGAAGGCCAAGACTTGCTTCGGGATCGACCTCGCCATATGCTTCACATAAGCCGCCAGCCGGCTGGGGGCTTCCCTGAGGCGATCCACGAGCGGAGCGATCTTAGGGCCGCCCGGATGAGGAACCAAGAGCCTCGCGATCGGCAGCGCGGCTTCTTCAAGATCCTTCAGCTGGGCCCGCAGCGCCTCGCATTCTTCATTCAACTTCTGCAACAATTTGTAGCAGTTGCGAGATCGCGGTCAGATGCAATTCGAAGCTCCATGTGCTTCTCGCACTCGAAGGCAAGTTCTTTATAGTCGAGCTTGAGTACCTGGCGGGCCTCCTGCTCCCGGTAGAAGAGGTTCTTCATACTTTTCTCCGAGGACTTCAACTGCTCCACCTGGCCCTCAAGCTCTGCAACACAACAAGCCGCAGCGGGTCAGACTACCTGTCAACCTCCAACAACTACCCAACAAGTCAAGCGGCGTACCTTTGTTCTTGTTGCGGAGGCTCTTGTTCTTCCGCACCAAGTCATCGCCCTTTGCCTGCAACTCTTGGACATCATTGTGATACTTGGCAAAGGCGGCGTCGAGCTTGGACTACATGGCAGTCGTGTGCTTACGCGACTTCAAAAGCTGATCCTCCAATGCCTCAGCCCGGAGCACTGTGTCACCAAAGCCCTGCAGCATGTTGGACTTCTCGCGGGACCTCTCCACGACGTCCTGCACAGACAACACACGTCAACGAGTACTCAACAACAGAGGATTGACTACTCAGAAGCGAAGGCTACTTACCTTCATCCACTGCTCAGCCTGGCGGACCGCCTCCAGGTGCCTGGCCACCATCGCCGGGTCGACCAGATCGTCCGCGAGCAGCTCCACTCCGCCACGACTACTCGTGGTGGCCTCCGTCATCGGCGCAGAGCGGATGGGCTCTGCGTCCTGGATCTCCGAGGAGCGGACAGCCACCTCCAGAGCAACCTCTGGTGGCACGGTGGCCTCCTCTCCTCCGGTCCCCGCGGCGGCTTCCTCGGCGACCTCCTCCATCGGCTCGGGGGCTCCCTCAGCAACCACCGGCGCTTGTGGTGTCGACTTCTCCACGGGCACAGCTGCAGGGACGTCGCTCCCTTCGGCCTCGACGCCTAGCAAGAAGACGTCAATTTCATCAGCAACTACGACTACTCTATGGGGAAGATTAAAGCCTCAGTAGAGTACTCACCCTCGACCACGCTGGCCTCGGGCAACGCAGCTCCAGCGGCTAGCACTCCTGACTCCGCCTGAGGGGCTGGGGTAGACTCCTCGGCGGGCGGCGCGACTTCTTCCTCCACCACCGTCGTGGAGGGCTCATCTCCCTCCCAGGACAAGTCTGTTGATTTCCTGTAGAAGTACACAAAGCTGGTTGTCATTCAAGCTCGACTACTACACCAAGTACTACTCGGGAAGGCTCAGTACTTACAGGCTCGAGCGGACTATCGTCACGGTCGGGGCTCCAAGGATGCTGGCAATATCCACCAGTCCAGCTTCGGTGGGCGCCTCCTCTTGCGCCTCTGTGGCTGTTGCTTCTCCTCCGGCCAGCGCGCGATGGCCGGTGCAACGCTCTCCTGCGCTCCCGCGGCTACTACTTCTTCAGCGGCAGCGGCCGCAGGCTCTGTGCTCCCCTGAGGAGCAGGGGGCTGGCGCTCCAACTGCGCTATGAGTTCTTCAACAGTGGGGGCTGGGCTACGACTCCCAGCCGGCTCCCCCATTGTGTCCCACTCGCCTTCGTCGCCCTCCTCGACGGGCTCCGTCGGTGGCACCTCCTGCATACAAGGAAGATCAATCATCAGCAAGTGTACTCATACGACGGGTACTCGACTATACTAGTCAAGACATCCTACCTCTTGAGGCGTGGTCTCTGAGACCCTCAGCTTCTTCGCCACCCGCTTGCCGGCGGGGTTGCGCGGCTTCCGTGGCGGCGCAGCCAGACTAGCCTCCAGGCTAGTCGGCGGATCTTGCACAAGGGGTACATGAGGCAAGCCGGGACGGCTGAACCTCGACCGCAGCTGGAAGCGGTCCTGTAGCATCACGTCGTCATCGTCGTCGTCGTCGTCGTCCTCGGACGTGTCTTCCACGATGACGGTGTCATCGCCTTCGCCGACCTCTCGCCGTTCCTTGGCTTTGGCTTTCCCCTCCTTCGGGATCTCGATTCCCTGAGGGGGCAGCTGCGGCTCGGAGACGAACCTCTTCAAGTCGTCCTGCAAGACACAAGACATCAGTGCGACTACTCACAAGCAATGACTACTCGACTAGGTGGTACGATTACTTACCTCCTTAGGCAGGCGCGCGGCGGAGTACTCTTGGACCGGGCACGCCGTGTATGGTGGCATGTCCTTGAAGATGCGCGTCAGCCTCTCCACGATGTCTTCATCGTCGACATCACCTCCAGGCATCCGCGACATGTCGTCGTCGCCGGTGTACTCGAAGCCCAGGGTGTCGCGGGACATCAGCGGCTGCACCCTCCGCTTCATGAAGCTGAAGGCCACGTGCTCGGCCCTCAGCCCGACTTCTCTGAGCTCCTTGATGCATGCCAAGAGCTCGGGGAGCTGGATCCCCTCCTGCATTGTGAGCTCCGTGTTCCACCAGTCGCGGTGCTTGGGTTGCCTCCCACTCGGCTTCGGCAGGCCAGGGTGGTGGTTCGTGACGTAGAACCACCTCGCCTTCCAATCGGCGTTGGAGTTAATGAGCTTGTACGCCAAGTACTGCTCAGCGGCGTCTTCTCTCATCTGGATGCCGGCTCCGCCTACTACTCGAGGATTGCTGGCGCTCAGCTGTGGCTTTACCCGGAAGAATTTTCGGAAGAGGATCTAGTGCGGCTTGATTCCAAAAAATGCTTCACAAAAATGGACAAAGACAGCGGTATGGAAAATGCCGTTAGGGTTGAGATTGAGTTACTCAACTCCATAGTACCCGAGGAGGCCCTTGAAGAAATCGCTGGCCGGAAGCGCGAGTCTGCGCTCCGCGAAGCGCACGAACATCGGGATCTCGTCTTCAGCTTTCTCCATTGGATACGGGTCTCCGGCGGCGGCTCTCCACATATCCACCTCCTTCTCCCGGATAAATCCGCTGTTGAGAAGGGCCAACAAATCCTCGGTCTTCACTTTTGACTTCTTACACTCGCGGCTTGGATCTGGTCGCGGTGGAGACATCGGCGGCGCTGCCCCCGTGGCAGCCGCAGCGGCCTCGTCACGGCCCCTCTTCTTCCCGGCGACCTTCGCAGACTTGAACGGTGAAGTCTTCATTCTCCAAGTACAAGGCGTCTTCACACGCATCCGCTTGGGGGCTACTCTGGAAGCTCTGGGTTGCGACGCACTTAGATCTACTGTGGCGGTGGCGTGTGCTGGAAGGGGATCTGCCTCAGATCGATTCGCAATGGCTACAACAGCGATGGGTGAAAAACCCTAAGGATTTTGGCTTCTATTTATAAGTCAAACCGGCCCTCCAACGGCCAAATGGATAAGTCCACGCTCGGCTAACTCAGCGGCCGCGCGTGACTCTTCGCATTCTACTAGTCGACGTGCCTCATCTCGGGGGCTCGGCTACTTCTACTCGACTACCTGGGAAGCGACAAGGCTCAGGAGCATCTCAGGACACGTTCTTCATGATGACCCTTCAATTCGAGAGGAAGTACTCGACTCAAGGCTCGGGGCCTCCGTGCCACGTGTCCTTCGGTTTTCTCTCCGGATATTTCGGGATTTTCTTGCCAAGACTTCAGATGGACCCTTAGCCAGAGCCTGCGGCTCAACCTAAGGCTCGGGGGCTACTCCATATGGAGTGCGATTTTGCAATTGCACTTCCATATCAGCTTCGGCTTCAAGACAAGGCGAGCATTTTTTGAAGACCTTCGAAGGCAGCACTCGAGGACGCTTGGGACTACTCGAGAAGACTTCAAGATTGCTCAAACATCAGCTGGAGTACATTCCAGCCTCGGGATGCTTTGACTACTCTTGAGGACTTTTGACTTGTAGAACTCGGGGACGCTTGAGGACTACTCGTTAAGGCCGTCAAGACTACTTGAAGCTATCCTTCTCGACTACAAAGTACTCGGGGGTTTGTCGTATGGACCTCCCTGGGCCCACTACCTCGGTGGGTACCGGGACCGACTACTCGGTGGGCCCCTGGGACTACCCGGCTTTCGCTACACGGCACCTGATGGCGTGGAGCACAAGGACTACGGAGGAGAAGTACTCGGTTAGGAAGCTGTACATGTCCTGCACTGTATGGAAGACTCCTAGACGTACTCGACTAGTACTCTTTCCCTACTCCGACTTGTAACACTGCCTCCCGGACTATATAAGGCGGGGCAGGGACCTTTCTCTAGCATCTCATCCCAATCCACGGCGCACTATTACACCATCTTGTAATCGTGCCCAATCAATCCAGAGCTACGCAGCATACAGGACGTAGGGTATTACGCACCTCGCGGCCCGAACCTGTCTAAATTGTGTGCCACGTGTCTCTTCCTTCGAGTTACCGATCTGGATGAGGCCACATTCATCTACTTCGGGTACTCCCCTTAGTAGGTTGCCGGTCTAAAACACCGACAGCCTCCACCTCGAGGACTCGAACCAGATCAACCTTGGACCTCCATCTTGATTTGGAAACCCTTGTTGGACTTCTTCTACTCCATTCCATGCACCAATCATGGTCGTATGCATGAGTGTCATGTCCTTATCAGAGAGTACGAGAACTTCACTCATCTCGCTAGTGAGTCCATCAATGCCTTGTTTCAGAGGTTCACGGTGGTTGTGAACAACATGAGGGCCAATGTGGACGTGCTCCCATACGATGATCATGATAGAGCTGTCAAGCTCTTACACTCTTTGGATCATACGATTTGGGGCGGAATGTTCAAGGCCATTGTGGAGTCGGAGAGGTATGACACTCTGACTGTGAACGAGCTGTTCTCGAAGCTCAAGTCGGCTGAGGTGGATAGGGGCATGACAGCCAGACTCGAGGGCCCGACTGACTCTCATAGTCTTGCCCTCGTTGGTGGTTCGAAAGGAAAGGCTAAAACTAACCCATCCACCAGGATGTTCTCTTTGTCCTCTTTGATGTCTATGCCAGATGAGGAGTTCGATGTGCTTGGAGAGGACGAGCTAGCGTTGCTGACGAGGAGGTTCGAGAGGCTGCACGAGAACCGGGTGAACATGAGGAGGAACACGAGGACATGCTACCAGTGCGGCAAGCCGAGACACTTTGTCGCCGACTTCCCGGAGAAGGTCAAGAACAAGGATGGCTACAAGCACAAGTCAAGGACGGATGGCATTATGGCAAGTACCGGTCGAGGCATGACCACAAGAGCAAGTACAAGAACAAGCAGAAGGACGAGCGACGATCGAGGAAGAAGGAGAGTCGAGGCAAGGCCCGAGCGATGGTTGGAGCGAGCGACGTCGACTCCAGTTCTGCGTACTCGACCGCGAGCTCAAGCA
Source organism: Cenchrus americanus (assembly GCA_947561735.1). Lineage (NCBI taxonomy): Eukaryota > Viridiplantae > Streptophyta > Magnoliopsida > Poales > Poaceae > Cenchrus > Cenchrus americanus. The sequence continues at coordinate 156,918,166 of OX387244.1, forward strand.
GCAGTAAAGATGACGGTGATCGTCCCAAGAGCAGGAAGTCGTCCAAGAACTTGAGTGGGCTGAGCTGCTTCGCTAGAGACGGCTTCTGCACCATGGCGCTGAGCTCCGGCAGCAAGGACAGCACACAGAGCGAGTCAGACTCTGACTCCGATGACGAGGTGCGTGATGAGCTTCCCTTCTTGCGTCAGGAGAATGAACGGCTTCGCTCGTTGCTTGATAATCGTGATGACATGCTTAGAAAGGCCAAGAAAATGAGAAAAGATCTTAGGGCTTCACTCGAGGATGCTAGGACTAGAGTGGCTGAGCTAGAAACACAGGTTCTTGATAGCAAGCTTGAAATTGATTCCCTTAAGGCTAGCCCTGTTGTTTCTAATGAGTTTGATTGTGCAAATTGCTCTATTTTCCTTGCTGATCTTGCCTTGTTTAAGGAAAAGTATGCCTCCAAGTGTTAGGAACTAGATGTGCTTAGAGTTGAAGTGGCTAAGCTTAAATCTAGATCTGCTTTGCTAGGTCCTTGCACTTCTTGCCCTGTCTTGCATGCTAAAATTGATGAGATGCATGTTTACACTGCTTCCCTTGAGGCTAAGCTGAAAGAACCAATTCCTACATCTTGCTCTACCTGTGAAATGCATGCTTTGAAGAATTTGGAACTTGCACATTATGTTGATCGCTTGCAGGATGAGAATGATGAGCTAAGAAAGTTGATGGGTTGGTTGTCTAGTCATGAGCCTCAGATGAGGATAATGATCGAGTCATTCAAGAGGCAGGATGGTGAGGGACTTGGGGAAAACAAGGTTGGTGAGGGAAGTGGAGAGAATATTCCAGAGCCACCAAAAACCCACCACAAAAATGATTTCCCTCCCAAACCTAACCATCTTAGGATCCGACTAGACACAACCCCAGATCCACCCGTGTTCCCCCCACAAACAAATGATTTCCAAAAGCCTATAATGTTTGTGAGCACTTTGGGGAAAGTGTTCTCTAGGAAAGAGAGTGATAAGGCTAGTGAGGAGAAACCCGTGGAGAAGTCGAGTGGAGAGAAACCAAGTGAGCAGCCCCAACCCAAGGCTATACCTAAGCTTGTGAGGTTTCATTGTGGCTATTGTGGGAGAGATGGCCATAAGGATGAGTTTTGCTTCAAGAGGAAGCGAGAGGAGAGAATGACAAAGGAGTGGGCAAACAAGGACAAGTACCACCCTTCTGATGGTGTAGTTAAGCCTTGTTTGCAGATGCCCAGGGCCAAGGCGAGTGCGAGGACAGTTCGGGCTTGGGGAGAGCGGAAGGCTGTTGGAGGTGCTGCTGCCCAAGCTACACCGGCCAGACCGGTGAGGAGCACCGGTCAGACCGGTGCAGGCCTGGACAGGCAGCGGTTTGGGTTTCTTGCTCGTACAGGTGCGAGGTTTGTTTCTGGAGGTCGTGGTTCTGGTGGTTGGGTTGGAGAGTTTGCAGGAGGTCAGGTTACTAGGCGTTCTCCTCCTCGTGCTCAATACGGGGATGGGAGGATCCATAGCTTTGAGATGGAGAAGAGGGAAAGTCCACGGGCCTTCTTTCGTGGTTTTGGTCCTCCTCCAGGTAGAGAGGGTTGGTTCCCTCATGGTGGTTACCGTGGTGGTGTTCGTGGAGGTAGTTTTGGTAGGAAAGATGGTTTGGTTTGTGTTAACCCCACTTTCGAGCAAATGGCTCGACACTGGTTTTACTCTTTTGGTACTAACCCCAGTGCTGAGTCGTTTGTTCGCTCACGTGCTCGTTTTTTAATTCCAGGTGGGAGAAGAACATTTGGTTGATTGACTCCAGTTGCTCGGGGCATATGACCGGAGACAAGGGGTGGTTCTCAAGTCTCGTCCCGGTGGTGACAAGGAGGTACATCAGTTTTGGGGACAATGGGCGTGGGCGCGTGCTTTCAGAAGGTGAGATTAAAGTGAGTGACAAGATCACTCTCAGGCGTGTGGCTCTGGTTCAATCGCTTGGATACAATTTGCTTTCTATGTCCCAGCTGTTGGATGAGGGTTTTGAGGTGTTGTTTCGGCCTAGTGGTTCTCGGATTTTGGATTCTCGAGGGGACCTTGTCTGTATGGTCGTTCCCGAGGGTCAGGTGTTTCGTGCTGATTTTTCTCAGTCTTCTGGTGTGGAGCGTTGTTTCTTGGCTGGTTCTTCGAGTGAGTTGCCGAAGTGGCATAGGAAGTTGGGTCACTTGAGCTTTGACCTTTTGTCTCGCTTGAGTAAACTCAATTTGGTCCGATGATTGCCACGGTTGAGGCTTGAGAAAGAGTTGGTTTGTGCGTCGTGTAGGCATGCCAAGATGGTAGCCTCTTCTCACCCACCTCTCACCGATGTGATGACTGAGCGTCCATGCGAGCTGCTCCATATGGACCTTGTTGGCCCAGCTCGTGTGTGATCTGCGGGTGGGAAGTGGTATGTCCTTGTTGTGGTGGACGACTATTCTCGGTGTTCTTTGTCAAGCATAAGGGGGAGACGTTTGGTTTTGTTAGAGATCTTGTCTTGAGGTTGAGGAACGAGAGGCACGGAGATGCCATACGAGCAATCCGTAGTGACAATGGCTCAGAATTCAGAAACTCTCGTTTTGAAACCTTTTGCCATGACTTGGGTCTTGAACACCAGTTTTCGAGTCCGTATACGCCTCCCCAGAATGGTGTTGTGGAAAGGAAAAACAAGACCTTGTGTGAGATGAATTGGATGATGCTTGATGAGCATAGGACTCCGAGGAGGTTCTGGGCTGAGGCGGTGAATACCGCGTGCTATGTGTCAAACAGGATCTACTTCAGAGTGCATAAGAAGACAACCTGCTACGAGTTGATGCACGGTCGCACACCTAGGGTGAGTCACTTCCATGTCTTTGGATGCAAGTGTTTTATTCTTAAGAAAGGGAAGAAGCTGGATAAGTTTGAGGCTCGGTCTGTCGATGGTATTTTCTTTGGTTATGCATCTCATTCTAGAGCATATCGTGTGCTCAATCTTGAAACTAACCAAATCATGGAGACTTGCGAGGTAACCTTCGACGAGAGACAGCCACGTAGTCAGCTTGTCTTTGAGTGTGCAGGTGATGATAAGCTTGGCGAGGAGATCTTTCAGGAGGAGGAGCATGAACATGGGAACGATGAAGATGGCGGTGTGGTGCCCCCAGCTGAACATGTACATACTACTTCGACTACGGTGGTGGACGGCCCCTCTCCTACACCTAAGACGACTAATCATGATCGAGGAGAAGCTACAGTTGAGGGAGAGGTAGCATCAAGGCGAGAACCTCCCGAGCGAGTACAAGTGGATCACCCAGCTTCAAGGATCATCGGCGACATGAATGAATGCCTACACAGTCGAGGGTTCGAAACAATTCTCATTTCGCTCATGCTTCATTTGTTGCTACTTTTGAGCCCAAAGACATTGGACACGCACTATCTGATCACAATTGGGTTAATTCGATGCATGAGGAGTTGGAGAACTTTGAGAGGAATCAGGTGTGGGAGTTGGTTGACCCTCCCCCAGGGTGTAAGCCGATTGGTACAAAGTGGGTGTGGAAAAACAAAGAGGGAGAGAAGGGTGAGGTTGTGAGGAACAAGTCGAGACTTGTTGCTCGGGGGTTCGATCGAAGGAGGGGATCGACTACGAGGAGACCTTTGCTCCCGTAGCCCGTTTGGAGGCGATTAGGATCCTTCTAGCCTTTTCTCGTGGCTAAAGGGTTCAAGTTGCACCAAATGGATGTGAAGAGTGCTTTTCCGAATGGTGTGTTGGAGGAAGAAGTGTATGTGAGACGACCTCCGGGGTTTGAGAGTGAGAAGTACCCCCACGGGGTGTACAAGTTGAGGAAGGCGCCGTATGGGTTGAAGCGGGCGCCTAGAGCTTGGTATGGCGAGGTTGAGGGGGTTCTTGTTTGAGAGAGGTTTTGAGATGGGGAAGGTCGATCGGACCTTGTTTTTGCCGAGGCGGGCGGAGATATCCTGATTGTGCAGGTGTACGTGGATGATATTGTCTTTGGTGGCTCGTCTAACTCTCTTGTTGCGAGGTTTGCAGATGATATGAGCAGGGAGTTTGAGATGAGCATGATGGGCGAGTTGCAGTTCTTCCTCGGGCTACAAATCTAGCAATCAAAGGAAGGTACATTTGTGCACCAGGCTAAATACACGAAGGACATTGTGCGGAAGTTCAAGACAGAGGACTCCAAGGCTATGACGACGCAGATGAGTACGACTAAAGCTCTTGATACGGATGAGGAAGGTGAACACGTGGACCAGAAGGAGTACCGGAGCATGATCGGGTCACTCCTCTACTTGACGGCGACGAGGCCGGGCATCCAGTTCTCGGTATGTCTGTGCGCTCGTTTTCAAGCGTCTCCGAGGACTTCGCATCGGCAAGCAGTGAAGCGAATTTTCAGGTACTTGCGTCACACTCCCGACTTCGGCCTTTGGTACTCTGCGTCCTCTTCTTTGGCGCTTCATGGTTTTTCGGATGCGGATTTTGCCGGGTGTCGGCTGGATAGGAAGTCCACTTCTGGGACTTGCCAGTTTTTGGGTTCTTCTTTGGTATCCTGGTTTTCCCGCAAACAGTCGAGTGTTGCTCAATCCACTACCAAGGTAGAGTACATTGCCACTTCTAGTTGTTGCTCTCGGCTCCTTTGGATCACATACACCATGAGTGAATTTGGTGAGGAGTGTACCCATGTCCCACTTCAATGTGATAGTACCAGTGCCATAAGCGTTGCAAAGAACCCAGTGCTACATTCCAAAACCATGAGGTATCATTTTCTGAGAGACAACGTAGAGAAAGGAAAGATAGCTTTGATCCATGTACCCACACATGACCAACTAGCCGATATTTTCACCAAACCCCTAGATCAAGCAACTTTCACTCGTTTGAGGGGGGAGCTTGGTGTGTGTTTGTTTTCTTGAGTTGGGTGTGTGGGAGCTCCTTTGTAGCATATGTATAGTTTCCTTTGTGCATTTCTTGCATTTGGCATGGCATATGTAACATGATGTATATGCATCCTTGTATCTTAGATTGCATGCATTTTGTATCATATGCATTGGATAGGAAAAGCTTCTCCTATATACATTGTTCACCATGGAATGCTTTTTATGTTTTTGTGAGCTTGTTTGGTATGCTATGGTTAGTGTGACTTTGCTCCTGATGATCCTGTTAAATAATCCATGGTTGATGGCTATGTTTTAAAAAATGTCACATGTATGCTCTCTCATGTGTAAATGCCTTTATATCATCTTGACATGTTTTAGTGGCTTGGTTATGCTTAATTTGTGGTTGGATAGTTAGTTTATTGATCATATGGGGCCAAAGGTTCATTTGCCATCATGAATGTTTAGCCTCTTGCTTCATCTTCTGGAGGAGCATAAGTTCCTTTTTGTCGCAAAGACATTTCATGTACCAATTATGTGAAGGATCGGATGGCGACTAGAGAGGGGGGGGGGGAGTGAATAAGAGCCGGTAAAAATTCTTCTCAAAGAACCCGGCCTATACCCTAGTCAAAACCCGGTCACACACAAGCGTTGGAACGAATCACACACCAATCTCCAAAACAACGAGTCCTAGAAACACACGCGGAAGCACGAATGAAGGAGGGAGGAATCGAACCAAAGAGCAAAGCGACCACGCTGCGGCGGACCGTCCGACACGAGGGGCGGACCGTCCGCGCAGCCTCGCGGACCGTCCGGCATGCCCTCGCGGACCGTCCGCGCCAACCCCGCGGACGTCCGGCCGTACACCGCGGACCATCCGTTAAAGCACACGAGAACACCGAAGCGACCCGAGAAAAACGGACCGTCCGCCGAGGCCGGGCGGACCGTCCGCGCCACCCGCGGACCGTCCGCTACTCAAGCCGGACCGTCCGCAACCGGCCGCAACAAAAACCAAAAGCCAAACCGGATCGAAAACAAAGGCGCGCAAGAACACGAAGAACACGCGAAGAACACTGTACACGCGGACCGTCCGCCTGGCCCTCGCGGACCGTCCGCCAAGCACGAACAGAACTGAAAACTGCTCGACCCCGAAAATCAACACTCCCAATTCATAACCGGATCTCCCTAACGATAGTAGCTGTTGAGACAAGAGATTGGGGATATGTAAAGCGTCAACCAAGGATGCTATACCCCAAAAATTTCGTCTCCTAACTCCCTAAATCATCGGGAATCGCGGATCCTTTGAACACCACCAAAAGCTAGAGCACCGAACGAAAATCCTTGAATCGAAGTGGTTTCCCGGCGTTTGAGGGCACAAGATTAATCACAAAGATGCACTAGACATCCATCCATGTTTCCCTCAAAGAAATCCGGGGGAGAAACCCACTCAAATCCGCGGAATCACACCAAGAACAAAGGCACCAAAAACAAGCACGAAAATAGCACAAAAGAGCTCCGAAAAAGCAATAAAAGACATTCGGGAATAGAAAGATTGGCACAAGATTTAGAGGAAGAAATCACTATGAATATCTTGTCCAATCGATTACAAGCCACTCCTAGAAACCAAATCTAAGATGGCAAAAAGCTCCAATCAAAGAGCCACTCTCTCCTCTCTCCCTCTCTCCCAAAGCACTCCAAAATGAAAGAGTACAACCGCCTCTAGCCCAAGAGTTGGCTGAAAATTCAGCCCCCTCCTCCTATATATAGGCCCTCCGGAAAAGACCGAAGTGCCCCTAGACTTGGAGTACAACACAAGCCCTCACAGGGGCGTTTTGGTCAACACATGAAGTTCACCATCGGACGGCCGCGCATCCATTAGGCCTTCACGTCCTCCCGACGCAAGCACCTAGATCATGCCGCGTGTCGCTGGCCTCGAAGCTTCCCGACGCACCCGGATACTGTCTCCGTCACGCCAGGCCCTCGGGCTCGGTTTTGAGGCCCAAACCGAGAAACCCTCCTCCAATGGTTTTGTGGCCAAACCACCAAACCCCGCGTACACGGCCCGGCCTCACCACGCCAAGCGTCGAGCCCGCCAAGCCTTTCACCTCCGGCGCCCGGATGGTCTACTCAGTCTTGCCTGGTTCCTTGACTTGGCCACCACCGATGCACCGGCTCCATGTCCACGACTTCGTCTTGCTCTTCTTGCACCATGCGGCTCGCACTTGATCCCGTCGGCCACCGGGTCCCTCGAACCAAGCCTACTTGTCTCTCCACTCCTCGGAGGCACCGCAAGGCTAAGACCTTTTGCGCCTGTTCTTCACCTGCACCAACGCAAACCAAGCCGCAACCAACACCTGCAATACTAGGCCAAGATTCAGTCCACACAACGTTGTCAACCACTCCTCACGAGTGCATTGACAACACACCACATAAACAAAAAGGTAAATACACAAAATAAAACACACACAACACAACTCAACACTACACACACAAAGCTTCAAACCATCCGGTCAATCACTCATCACACACGAACCAAGGTACTTCTCAACTTGGTTCCTCAATCTCCCCCTTGATGAGTGCATTGACAAAAGAAGGTCAAAAAGCAAATAAGAACTCATTCAAGCGCCACAAAGCCTATAAAAAGCAAACAAAAGGCCACTTGAAGTGAGAAGGGATAAAAGCATGCTCGACAAATTCCTCTCGAAACCAAAGCAAGCACAAGGCTAAGCGCAATCGAAGAGACACACTACCAACATGCAATCCCTAAAAGCCACCAAACCAAAATGCTCAACCCAAAGTGCCATAAAACTCTTACCAAAACACTTGTCAACCGCTCATCACCATCAAATCAAGGTTCATATCAACTTGATTTTCCAAATTTCTCCCCCTTGAGGAGCAAGATTGACAACAAGTGAGCACAAAGAAATGGTTTGAGAGGGCAAAGACCGAACACCTCATCCAAGTGAAAGAAAACCACACAAGAGCAAAGAACAAGGTCACTTGGCATGAGAGAAACCACAAAGGCCAACTCAATGTCTCGGTCCCCAAAGACATGGGCAACGGCTCGACACAACCGAGACAAGAATGCATGATCCCTCAAGAAGAGGCACAAAGGGCTCAACACCGATCATGGACAAGCGAAATCACACGATCCCTCAAGAAGAGGCACAAAGGGCTCAACACCAATCATGTGATAATCGAAAACATAAGTCAACCGCCGGCTCCTCAAGAAGAGGCAAAGGGGCTCAACACCACCTGCACAAGAGCACAAAACTCACAAGCTCCCCCTAAACACATGAACTAGGACAAAAGAGCATACAAAGCTCACCCTAAACTCATGAGATAGAGAAAAGAGCACATCAAGCTCACAAGCTCCCCCTAAACACATGCACTAGGGACAAAGAGCATACAAAGCTCACCCTAAACACACGTGATAGAGCAAAAAGAAACCACCAAAGCACAACTCGGAGCAAACAAAGGAGACTCACCAAAGCTCCCCCTACACAAATGCAAGCTCCCCTGAACAAGTGGAGCAAACTCCCAAATTTTAAATGCAGTTTTCTGAATTTTTCATTAAGCTCACCTCTTCTCCCCCTTGTTGACAATGTATGAAGCAAGGTGAAAATGCAGAAATGCAAAACAAAGCATATAAACATCAACATGAGCTTCACAAATAGGCCAAATTTAGTGACAAAGGCTAGAAATGAGACAAAGAGCACATATATGGATCATAACATAGTCAAAGCATTGCCACAAGTAATATATGGAAATATAGGCATGTGACAAAGCAAATTTTCAGATTTGAATAATTATATCAAAAGATGGCTCACTTCAAATGTAAAGGCCTATCCATGGCACACTTGAGCCACAAACATGCATACCATTCAAAGATGATACAAGGATATCCAATTCTCAACAAAAGATCATTGCAAACACCCATAAAGCAAAGCATGTCATGTTAAAGCTCATGAGCCATGTGTCCACTTCGGGGAGACTTCTCCACTGGTGAACATCATGCAACATGTTTTGCACCCATGTGTGAAAGATAAGACATTTTAACATAAACATGATAGAGGGAGCATTTTTCAAGCATACACACTTCTTTTCAAGATTAATTCATTTCATGGTACATGAAGTGCCTTTGCGGCAAAAAGAAGCTTATGCTCCTCCATGAATGCAACATAGGCTAAACATTCACAATGATATCGGCCTTTGGCCCAAATGTAAGAAAGAGACATCCAAGCACAATCTAAGCATGAAAGGCACATTTAGACCAAAAAGTGACATGGATATACTACTACACATGAGTGGAGCACATTTCATCAAAAATTAGTCAAGTTTAGCATTTATTTCAAAAGGGGCTATCTCACCACACATATATCTCAAATATTCCAAGAGCATAGCCTCACATAGCTATTTCTCCACACACATGACCAATATCTCACAAGAAGCTAAAGAAACTCAAATGAGGCATATGGAAGAAGCTCATCATCCTAAAATGCAATATGATACAAATGCAACATAGGTAGATATGTACATCAAAAGGAACATGATATATGACAGAATGCGTGACACAAATGTCAAACCTACCAAAATCTATACATCATGATATATGATACAAATGCAATGCAGAATGCATAGGGAGACAAGGAACTTGACTTAACACCAATAAAGCTCACGATGGAACACACCAACCAAGAATCGCTCCAAGCGAGAGAAGAGCCACCAAAGGTCCCAATTGAGTACCATAGAAAAAGTACCAATTGCAAAACCGCAAAGATCCCAATTGAATACCATAGATGGAATACCAATTTAAGGATCACAAAGACTGCCCAGAAAGCCACAACCCTTCTTGGAATCAAATTCCCTATCAAAAGAAGCCAAGCTCCCCCTCAACCAAGGGCAACTAACAAAGCAAAAGCTAGGAAAAGAAAGAGCAAGGAAAACTCTAAGACCAACCGAAAAGAGGAACAACACAACTCGAAGACAAGACAAGCCCAAAACTCCAAGGAAAGCTCACAACATGCTACACAGTGCATTGACAATATCAATTAACATAAATAGAGCATTGTAACATGATTCCACAAATATGAATAAGCATGGGCAAGCAAGTATGTCAAAAAGGTACAACACTAAACCAAAATGATACCAAAGAGTAACATGCCAAACAATATACAAGAACTAAACAAAGGCATGATACAAGATCACATGGATCATCCACCAACATATATTACAAAGCTAGCATGACAAGATAGACATGGGGGATAAACATGCTAACAGGAAAGGTACCATCGAGCTAGACAAACATGATATGAATGAACAACATGACATATCCGAGCAATCAACCATAAAGCATGACATGATGTTCATAAATAACATCCACCATAAAATCATACAAAGATAGCAATATAGATATTCAAGATCACAAAGCTATCATGAACAAGGTGGCTAGCCTACCATGGTTTTCACACAAGCAAGACACAGGTATATACAAGAGAGGACAAGGGGAAAAGAAAACTCACTATACATGTGTACAAAGGCTTTCAAGAGCCATCCAAAACGGTGTGGAGAACCATCATGTCTCCATTGAGCTCATGTTCTCCAACCGCGTCTCCATACCTACACACAAGGAGACGAGAAAGACCGAGCCTTGGATCCCAAAGGGTTAGCAAGCATGTACTTGGGAATCCAAGATTTGGTCACACGGGTAAGTGGTGCATACAACCTATCATGTGGGTTAGCATGATGCAAATGCCGGTTGGAATGAAAAGTCTTTCGAACACCCTTGGAACCATGCCTCAAAGAAGTCACTCGCGAGGAAAGTCGAGTGCTACCACAAGCAAAAAGGCAAAGATCCTTCGGGGTCGTAGGAGAAGAACAAACACAAGCACCATGGGAAGCATGTCGCGATCCAACACAAGAAACACTAGAAGCATGTCCACGAGCATGGCCTAACTCACTAGAAAGAGTGTCATAAAACCCATCCACAAATCGCGCCTTCTTAGGCTCACAAATGTTCATGCCATGAGAAGGGCTATGAACAACCAAAGGCCTAGAGGCACCTCCTCGCCGTATTCTCCTTGCCCGGCGGTAGCAAAAACTCTCTTGATGCCCATCCTTCCCACAGTGAGAGCAATGGTACAAAGGCCTATCGAGAGGCACGGTCCGAGTGGATGAATCACCATTCTCTTATAAGTGGGAAGTCCCTTGGGACTTAGAGCATGAAGCATCAACCCCAACATCCAACTTAGTGCCCACATTAGAATCACACGTGCCATGAGAAAGGCTACGTGGTTTCTTAAAAGCTTTGGCACGCACACGTCGCTCGTGCTTCACACGGCGAAAGCAAAATTCAATGGTATGCCCATCCTTCTTGCAAAAGTTGCATTGGAACCTCAGCTTGGGAATATGAGTTCCAAATATGTGGGAGGCACCCTTTCCATTCAAATCACCTTGGGCAACACCGGAAGAAGCAACAAGCTTAGGAGTAGCTATGAGAGAGCTATCTAAAGCACTAGCACACTTACCACCATCCAAAGACTCACACTTAAGAGAAGAAGTCGACTCCGGTTTAGAAGAAGCAAATTTAGAAGTATCAACACCGGAGTGACAAGAGAAGCATGAATCCAAACCCTTGGCACAAAGACTCTTGTACCTTGTGCGCAAAACCTCATTTTGAGACTTGAGGCGCTCACACGTACCACATGTCATATTTCTCAAATTATTGATTTCTTCTTCAATGCATTTAGCATATGTGGTACGCAAGAGTTCATTTTCTTTCTCAAGGTTGGCACTCATCTCATCATGCTCAACCAACTTAGCGCTCATATCCTCGCGCATCTTTTTCAAAGCCAAAACTTCACTTTCCAAATCAATGCATGAGGTGCAAACGAAATCACATGAACAAGCAACATCATTTACATCTCGCAAAGCACTATCATCATTGCAAGAAGTATGGCAAGCATCCTCAACCAGCAACAAAGAGCACTTGCTACAAGGCATGGATTTTATATCACAAATTTCAGCCCTAGCATGCTCAAGATCATCTACACATGTGGTGTGAGTCAATTTTAATTCATTAATTTCAGCATGCAAAGACTCACAAGAAACACATGGTAAAGAAGCACTTGTCTCTAACAAAGCAATCTTACTCCTAGCCATATCAAGCTCATCATTCAAAACAACACAAGAGTTGCAAGGCATAGAAGCATTGAATTTCAACAAGTCAATTTCAGATTGCAAGTTAGCAAGAGATGATCTCAATTCATCATTCTCAAAATCAAGATTGTCGCATGCTCTTCTAAAAGCTTCAACATGCATTTTGCGCCAACTAACTTCATCTTTTAATCTCTCATTTTCAGCACACAAGGCATCGCATGATTTGCAAGGCAAAGAAGCTTTGAAATTTAACACCTTAATTTCAGATTTCAAGCATGCAATGGAAGCAATCAAAGCATCATTTTCAGCATACATGGTGTTACAAGAAGTGCAAGAATTCAAAGCACGAGACCTCCAATGAGCCATACCAAATTTCAACCTAGTAAGAGAGCATTTAATCTTCTCATTCTTCCTACGCAAGGCATCACACAAATCTATGTTTCTCCTATGCAAGTCTCCACAATCACGCTCACAAACATCCAACCTATTGCATAGGATCAAGATAGCTTTGGCAAGTGTACCTTGGTTCATGCCTCCTAGCTTGTGGTAGAGCTCGCCTTTCTTGATGTCACCATCTCGATAGTCCTCGATGAGAGATATCATCTCCTCCACTTCGGCTTCCGCCTCAACCTCCATACTCCTCCTGCTCAAAGAACCACAAGGAGAAGAACTTGGTGCCATAAACAAAGTACCGGTTAGGATTAGCCGAAACCAGGCTCAAGGAACAAGCAACGATGCAAAGAAAGCACTCAAAAAGCCTCAATTCTCTAACAACTACTGACGAGTTCAATAGCAAAGGATCTTATCTTTTTCCCAAAATTTTACCACTGAACAAGGAGCACCAAAGATAGAGGCACAAAAAAGTTTGAGCTCAAAATAAGGTGAAATGAAGTCTAGAGAAAATCCAGAAGAAACAAGACAAAGCCGCAAGAGACATAAATGAGGATTTTTCAATTATCTTCTTGATTTTTTCTGAATTTTTGAAGACCCCAAAATGATCTCTTGATGATTTTGGATCACCTACAAATGGAGTCACGAAACCGCTGTAAAAATTTGAGCCAAAAACGGAGCACCGATCGAAAAGTTATGCCCGTTTTACTGAAGGTATCTCAAGTTATGGTTTTCCAAGGGCACAACTCCAAATCGTTGGACTCAAAACGCGCAAACCAAGGTCGCAAGCAAAAGCACCTCTTTCCTCTAGTCACCCTATGGATTCAAGACTTGTTAGAGCCAAAAGAATCCACAACCGGCTCTGATACCAATTGAAGGATCGGATGGCGACTAGAGAGGGGGGAGTGAATAGGAGCCGGTAAAAATTCTTCTTAAAGAACCCGGCCTATACCCTAGTCAAAACCCGGTCACACACAAGCGTTGGAACGAATCACACACCAATCACCAAAACAACGAGTCCTAGAAACACACGCGGAAGCACGAATGAAGGAGGGAGGAATCGAACCAAAGAGCAAAGCAGCCAGGCTCTGGCGGACCGTCCGGACAGGAGGGGCGGACCGTCCGCGCAGGCCTCGCGGACCGTCCGGCCTGCCCTCGCGGACCGTCCGCGCCAACCCCGCGGCGTCCGGCCGTACACCGCGGACCGTCCGTTAAAGCACACGGAACACCGAAGCGACCCGAGAAAAACGGACCGTCCGCCGAGGCCGGGCGGACCGTCCGCGCCACCCGCGGACAGTCCGCTACTCAAGCCCGGACCGTCCGCAAACTGGCTGCAACAAAAACCAAAAGTCAAACCGGATTGAAAACAAAGGCGCGCAAGAACACGAAGAACACGCGAAGAACACTGTACACGCGGACCGTCCGCCTGGCCCTCGCGGACCGTCCGCTAAGCACAAACAGAACTGAAAACTGCTCGACCCCGAAAGTCAACACTCCCAATTCATCACCGGATCTCCCTAACGATAGTAGCTGTTGAGACAAGAGTTTGGGGACATGTAAAGCGTCAACCAAGGATGCTATACCCCAAAAATTTCGTCTCCTAACTCCCTAAATCATCGGGAATCGCGGATCCTTTGAACACCACCAAAAGCTAGAGCACCGAACGAAAATCCTTGAATCGAAGTGATTTCCCGGCGTTTGAGGGCACAAGATTAATCACAAAGATGCACTAGACATCCATCCATGTTTCCCTCAAAGAAATCCGGGGAGAAACCCACTCAAATCCGCGGAATCACACCAAGAACAAAGGCACCAAAAACAAGCACGAAAATAGCACAAAAGAGCTCCGAAAAAGCAATAAAAGACATTCGGGAATAGAAAGATTGGCACAAGATTTAGAGAAAGAAATCACTATGAATATCTTGTCCAATCGATTACAAGCCACTCCTAGAAACCAAATCTAAGATGGCAAAAAGCTCCAATCAAAGAGCCACTCTCTCCTCTCTCCCTCTCTCCCAAAGCACTCCAAAATGAAAGAGTACAACCGCCTCTAGCCCAAGAGTTGGCTGAAAATTCAGCCCCCTCCTCCTATATATAGGCCCTCCGGAAAAGACCGAAGTGCCCCTACACTAGGAGTACAACACAAGCCCTCACAGGGGCGTTTTGGTCAACACATGAAGTTCACCATCGGACGGCCGCGCATCCATCAGGCCTTCACGTCCTCCCGACGCAAGCACCTAGATCATGCCGTGTGTCGCCCGCCTCGAAGCTTCCCGACGCACCCGGATACCGTCTCCGTCACGCCAGGCCCTCGGGCTCGGTTTTGAGGCCCAAATCGAGAAACCCTCCTCCGATGGTTTTGTGGCCAAACCACCAAACCCCGCGTACACGGCCCGGCCTCACCACGCCAAGCGTCGAGCCCGCCAAGCCTTTCACCTCCGGCGCCCGGATGGTCTACTCAGTCTTGCCTCGTTCCTTGACTTGGCCACCACCGATGCACCGGCTCCATGTCCACGACTTCGTCTTGCTCTTCTTGCACCATGCGGCTCGCACTTGATCCCGTCGGCCACCGAGTCCCTCGAACCAAGCCTACTTGTCTCTCCACTCCTCGGAGGCCCTGCAAGGCTAAGACCTTTCGCGCCTGTTCTTCACCTGCACCAACGCAAACCAAGCCGCAACCAACACCTGCAATACTAGGCCAAGAGTCAGTCCACACAACGTTGTCAATCACTCCTCACGAGTGCATTGACAACACACCACATAAACAAAAAGGTAAATACACAAAATAAAACACACACAACACAACTCAACACTACACACACAAAGCTTCAAACCATCCGGTCAATCACTCATCACACACGAACCAAGGTACTTCCCAACTTGGTTCCTCATTATGATTCTGAAAATGAAATGTAAAGTGCTTGGAAAATGTGCTCCCATGTCATATCTGCTAAATTTAATTTGCTTTGGGTGCTAAACTATTGCATGATGTCTACCAATGAGAAGTGTCATATATAGAAGTAGACACATGGCTCGGTGGCTTTGACATGACATGAGGTGCTTGTGGGTGTTCATGATGGTCTTATGATTAGAATGGCTGTCATAGCATGAAGTTTGTGTGGCTTTGCTATTTGGATATATTTTGATCATGTTTAGGACTTTGCTCATGAGAGGCAAATTTTTCGCAAAATTGCCCAAATCAATCTTAGCTTCGTCCAGTGGTTGTGAAACTTGGTGATCTTGTACTTGATGTCAATACAAAGCTATAGAGTATCTAACTTGCTCATTTGGACATGTGCAGCATCCTATGTTGAATTTTGTATATTTGAGAAGCTCTAGGTTAAAAGTTTTGCATTTTTGGCTTGATTCATGCATTGCCAACAAGTTGAAGGATCGGATGGCGACTAGAGAGGGAGGGAGTGAATAGGAGCCGGTAAAAATTCTTCTCAAAGAACCTAGCCTATACCCTAGTCAAAACCCGGTCACACACAAGCGATGGATCGAATCACACACCAATCGCCAAGACAACGAGGTTATGGATCAACCTCAAGTCTTAGGAACGATTCCTTGAAGCACACGAGGAAGCACGAAAGAAGGAGGGAGGAATCGAACCAAAGAGCAAAGCGACCGGGCTGCGGCGGACCGTCCCGGCCGGGGAGGGGGGGACCGTCCGCACGGGCCACGCGGACCGTCCGCCAATGTACCGCGGACCGTCCGCACAGGTACGATGGACCGTCCGGTCTGGGTCGCGGACGTCCGTTAAAGCCAACAGAACCTCCAGTAGCGAACCCCGAAAAACGGACCGTCCGCGGGGAGCACGCGGACTGTCCGCCAGGCACCCGCGGACCGTCCGCCCGCTGTTCCAGACTGTCCGAAACCACTTCCAACCAAAACTCGAAACCAAAACGGATCGAAAGCGAAGCCGAGCAAGAACACGAAGAACACGCAAAGAACACTGTGCGCGCGGACCGTCCGCCAGGCCCTCGCGGACCATCCGCCAGGCCCTCGCGGACCGTCCGCCAGGCACGAACAGAACTGAAAACTGCTCGACCCCGAAAGTCAACACTCCCAATCCATCACCGGATATCCCAAACGGTAGAAGCTGTTGAAACAAGAGTTTGGGGACATGAAAAGCGTCAACCAAGGATGCTATACCCCAAAAATTTCGTCTCCTAACTCTCTAAATCATCAGGAATCGCGGATCCTTTGAACACCACCAAAAGCTAGAGCACCGAACGAAAATCCTCGAATCGAAGTGGTTTCCCGGCGTTTGAGGGCACAAGATCAATCACAAAGATGCACTAGACATTCATCCATGTTTTCCTCAAAGAAATCCGGGGAGAAACCCACTCAAATCCGCGGAATCACACCGAGAACAAAGGCACCAAAAACAAGCACGAAAAAGACCACGCAAATCACAACGCTGAATCTTCTATACAAACTAGGAAAGATTCACAAGGTCTAACATGCCGCCCTAGCATCCATCCCTCTCAACAAATCTCTCATGAAGCTCTCATGCTAGCCTAGAGAAAATAGAGAAGAAAATAGCTACGAAAAATGAGAAATGGGAGGGGGGAAATGAAACCCTAAGTCGCGGAGGGAGGGAGCCATCCACACACACTCATGGCTTATATATCAGGTCCCGCTGGTGTGGGAAATGACTCAACTACCCCTAACTCAACTACTGGCGATACAACCCACGCAGGGGCTTTTATGTAATGTTTGTGGGTCTTGCCATCGGACGGCCACCCCTTTGCCGCACCCCACGTCCTCCCGACGCAAGCCATGCGATCCCACCGCGTGTCCTCCGCTTCGAAGCTTCCCGACACGCCCAGATCCCGTCTCCGTCGTGTTGAGCCTTCAGACTTGGTTTTGAGGCCCAAACCAAGAAACCATCCTCCGATGGTTTTGTGGGCAAACCACCAAACCCCGCGTGCTCGGTCCGGCCTCCCGCCAAGCCTCTTGACTCGACCGCCACCGTGCACTGGCTCGATCGTCCATGACTTCGTCTTGCTCGTCTCGCCACCATGTGGCCCGCACCTAGTCCCGTCGTCCACCGGGTCCCTCGAACCGAGCCTACTTGTCTTTCCATCTCCCGGAGGCCCCTCGAGGCTGAAGACCTTTCGCACCCATTCTTCACCTGCAACAACACGAACTAGGCCGCAGCCTACACCTGCGCACTGAGCCAAGAGTCAGTCCAACACCCGTTGTCAATCACTCATCACGAGGAGCGGTCATCCACCGACCACCGGGATGCTCCTGGTCCTCACAAGGGGGAGAAGTTTGAGCTTGAGATGGCTTGCTGGATGCATTTAGAAGGATTTCAGGTGGTTTCGAGCCATTTCTAGGCTCTAGTGTGCACCGGTCTGACCGGTCGTGGTCACCGGACTGACCGGTCAGAGTGCTGGTCCTGTGCACATGTTGGGCACCGGTCTGACCGGTGGTGGTGACCGGTCTGACCGGTGAGAGCTGAGTTGTTGCAGCTGCCCTGTTTCAAGTGGCCTTTTGCATGGATTCGTCTAGGGGGGTTGCATTGGTTCAGGGGGAGCTTGCATGTGTGCAGGGGGAGCTCTTTGTGGTTGTTCGAGCTTTGGTTTGGTGGTTTGCGCTCTTTGCTTGAGCCTTGTTTTGTCTCGGATGTGTCGAGCCGTTGCCCTTGCCTACGGGGTCCGAGACTTGTCTTCTTCAAGTGATCTTGCTCTTTGCCTGTGTTTGCCTTTTGATCGCTTGGAGTTTTCTTTTGTTCGTTTCTTTTCTTTTTCTTTTCTCTCTTGTTTCTTTATGTGGGTGTTGTCAATGCACTCATCAAGGGGAAGATTGAGGACCATGTGTGGTTCGAGAACCGGTGGATGGTCGCTTCCTTGTGTGATGAGTGATTGACAACGTTGTGTGGACTGATTCTTGGCTAAGTATTGCAGGTGCAGGTTGCGGCTTGACTCATGTTGGTGCAGGTGAAGAACAAGTGCGAAAGGTCATTGCCGGTGAGGCCTCCAGGTGTGGAGAAGACAAGTAGGCTTCGTTCGAGGGACCCGGTGGCCAGTGGGGTCAAGTGCGGGCCGCATGGTGGCATGTACAGCAAGATGAAGTCATGGACGGTTTCTTGGTAGAGCCTCAAAACCAAGGTCGAGCCGGGACTACGTGGGAGCCGAGTCATGAGTGGTGATTGGCGGAGGCTACACTGAGTTCGCGGGGTTTCCTGTGGTTCACCAAAAAACCACTAGGTTCCTTGGTTGATCCATAAAGCCAAGATCGATGAACCGAAGACGGTGCTGCAGTAGTGCGAGACCGGTCTGACCGGTGGGTCTGACCGGTGAGGAGCACCGGTCTGACCGGTGTGCGACGACGCAGTCCGGAATCTTCGAAGCAGAGGACACGTGTCGGGATTGCAAGGCTTGCGTCGAGGCTAAGCAGGTTGCGGTCGCCGGGCATCCGTCCGATGGAGAAAACTTGAAGACTTCCAAAACCGCCCTTGCGGGGCTTGTATCCCTAGTTGTTAAGTGTTGACGGTGAAAATCCGTCAACCTAGCCATGAGTTTACCTTCGGTGTTGGCATAAGTTTTATACCTTATCCATTGGTACTAACCCCCGTGGTATAACAAGTTCACGTGTGCATGTCGGTTTTGGAGTTTAATGTTTATGCAGGGTTTTAGTGTTGAATGCAAGACTTTCGGGATAAGTTCATCAAGCACCTCATGACAAGACCTTGAAGCCCCATACAAGTCATGCAGCGAAGCAAACTTAACTCCAAGAAGCCAGGGACTTGATCCAAGAAGACGACAAACTCCGAGGACCTGACCTGAAAAGTGCTGAATCTTGCAAGACAAGGAGTTATGCCCAATTCAGAGAGAAACTGACGACATGGACCTACATGCAGAAGGGGAAAACATCCAGGAAGCAAGGGAACCGACGTAGAGCAAAGGAGGCCTCGGGCTGGGCTTGGATGGGCCCAGGCCGGTCGGCCTAGCCCTGTCCAGGGCCCAGTGAGGCTCCCCTTTGCCCTAGCCGCCAATCGTGCTATTTATAGCCCCCTGACCGAGAGCCACGCATCATCCAATTCGTCATCGGCCGCCGAGGAGCAGAGAGGAGAGGGACACCATCTCGGAGAGGAGAGGGTCGAGCTAGTTGACTAGGGTTTCCCTACCCGACGTGGGAACCTTGCACGGAAGACCACGTCGGAGTTCCCGGAGCTAGAAGCAAGATCAAGGAAGGATCCCGGTGGTGATCTTGTGTATGTATCATTGTTATAGTTGAATTATCAAGTTGAATCTTTTCCTAGCGATCAAGTGTTTTCTCGAAGATTTCGTTTTTCGATCAGCTTTGCTTATTCCAATTCTATTCTCGAGATTGATTACATAGGGTGTTTCTTGTAGCCGCGGTGGCTAGAGGTACACGCCGGATCTTCCGAAAGAATCTCGACTTGTCTTTTGACTCGCCCTAAGCTCCCCGCATGAGTAGGGATACGTTGTGACAGAACGGGGGTTCCGAAAGGCGGATGTTTTCGGATTTGGACGGGAAACCACGATTTAAAGAGGCTTCTATTAAGATTCGATTTGCTACTTCTTCTCTTGCTTGGAATTTCAACAAAAGGCTTACCCCGATCCCTCTAGATCGGTTTATCTACCCAATCTTACTTTGTTTTCTCCGGTCTTTTGTAGATTAGATTAGTTTCGTGTCTTTAACTTAGCTGCATTAGAGTTTCTTTTATCGAAGATTGAGGTTACTTGGCTTTATTAGATTAAGTTTTGCGTCACACATTTGTTCCACGGATTCGATACCTTGGGTTCACCACTCGAGGGAAGAAGGGTCCCTTGACTACGACGAGAGACTTGCCCGCTTGCAAGTCATAAACGAAATTTGATACGACTATTAACCGTCAACATTAAGTAAGAGTATTTTAGACTTTCGGTTGCCTCCATATAACCCATGAGGTGAGAGGATGGCAGCCATCTCTTAGATCCCTAGTTCATTTGCTTTCCTATTTTCCCTTCCTATTTTTCTTAGGATTTCCATAGGACTAGCTTGAGAGCTTCATGGTGAGATGTTGTTGAGAGGGTTGGATGATCGGGCGGCAAGCTAGACCTTGTATGAACCTTTGTGGCATGTATAGATGATTCGACGTGGTTCCTCAAGGTTTGGATGAGCTGTTCCCGGTTGTTCTTGGTGGTGATTTTCGGAACCCTCTCTTTGTGATTCTTTCTGTGTGTTTTCGGGACCTTGCTCTTGGGGATTTGTTGAGGGAAATTTGTGGGAACCCTTCATGGTTCTTTGGGCTGTGATTCCCCTCTCAAATCTGTGAGTTAAGGGGCTCGATTTTAGGGTTTTCGGTGTCCTAGGGTTAGAGGAGTTCTTGGCGGGATTTCTCCGGTTCCTCTTGTTTGGACAAGTTTTGGTGGGATCAAACTTGGCTATGGACTCCTCATGAAGTGTTCCTATTGTTCCCAAAGTCTTGTTCAAGCCTGTGGAGCGATTCGAGAGATCAAGGCTTGAATTTGGAGGTGTTGACCTGCGGCTGCTGTTCATCCCGAGAAGCCCAGGTCACACCGGTCTGACCGGTGCCTCTCACCGATCTGACCGGTGCAACCCTTGTTGGGTTTTGCTCGGGTGAACGCTTGGGTGTGTTCGCTGTTGTCCTGTGTTGCAGCTGTTTCGAGTCTGGGTCAGTTTGGAGCTCTGTAGGCCTATTTGGTGTTATGGGGCTTTCTGGCTGGACAGGTCTGACCGGTGTGTCGGATAGGTCTGACCGGTATGGAGCCTTTCTATGAAAGTTGCCGAGTCTCACCAGCAGGGACCGGTCTGACCGGTGATGCTCACCGGTCTGACCGGTGTTGGTCAGTGGACTTGAGGTTTGGTGTTCCGCTGCGTTCTCGGGTCAGTAAAGTTGGAAGTTGGTTCCTAGGTTCAGTAGCACTCCAGTGGCTACGTGGATTTGGCCAACTTGGGTAGTCAGTCGGAGACGTGTGTTGGAAGCCGTGTTCGTCTTGTTGGAGTTTTCGTCTCCTTCGAGAAGAATTTTTATCGGCTCCCATTCACTCCCCCCCTCTCTGGTTCGCCGTATCGGTCCTGCAGTAGCACCATCAGACGGATGCCCGACGACCACACTCCGCATAGCCTCGACGACGCAAGCCTTGCGATCCCGACGTGTGTCCTCCGCCTCGAAGCTTCTGGCGCCCTGCGACCCCAAACCGGTCAGACTAGTTGTCCAAACCGGTCAGGCCAGTTTTGGCCTGACAGCCACGCCCGGTCATCGGCCTTGGCTTTGTGGCTCAGCCGAGTAACACGATGGTTTTCTGGTGAACCACCGCAAACCCCGAGAACTTGATGTAGCCTCCGCCAATCATCACTCATGACTTGGCTCCCACGAAGTCTCGGCTCGACCTTGGTTTTAAGGCTCAACCAAGAAACCGTCCACTGACTTCATCTTGCTGTTCTTGCCAACATACGGTCGACACTGGACCCCGCTGGCCACCGGGTCCCTCGAACCAAGCCTACTTGTCTTCTCCACACCTGGAGGCCTCACCGGCAATGACCTTTCGCACTTTTTCTTCACCTGCACCAACACCATTCAAGAGCCAACCTACACCGACAATACTTAGCCAAGAATCAGTCCACACGACGTTGTCAATCACTCATCACACCAGGAAGCGACCATCCACCGGTCCTCGAACCACACATGGTCCTCAAGACCGACGGTGGCGAGCGCAGGTAGAGGACCTTCGGCTACCTCTCTATGTGGTTTGAGCCCATGGGCAGTAGTTCGAGGTCGCAGTGGCATGACCGTGTCAGTGGGTTGGGAGCAGCAGGGAGGAGGTGTGGGGATGGTCAGGGTGGGTGTGTGGCGACCGCCATCGCTGCCACAACAACGGTTCCTAGAGGCTTATGTTGGTGGAAATCGGGTTCGGTGGTGGACCCCGTAACAACAGCCACCTTTCTCTCTCACTTCCCTCCAAAGGGGTACGGCCGAAGGACCTTTTGGAGGAAACTCTTCCTCGCTTTACTTCCTTCTTATTTCTACCTTTTCCACTACTACTAGACTTCTTTTACTACTCCTGCTTCTACTTCTATCGCTATTGCAATAAAGAAAACTAAGTACTAAGAGTAGAACAGTAAGAAAGCAATGAGCCCTTCGGAGCTCTCCTCTTATTATGGTGTGTCAGATCGATTACATGGATCCTCTTATTTATAGGGGGCGCTGAGAGCACCCCCTACAACAATTACACCTTTTTCTCCCCCAACGAGCAGCTTTACACACTTTTTGAGGGTATTACATTAACTTATGGCTTCGTACGGAGCTTTAGGTGTCTTCGCACGGTCAAGCCCCTTTACACATTACGCCTGTTGTCTCCCCTTTGTACGACACCCCTCTACACATTTGCCCTGGTGACGTGTTCTTGTATGCGCGCTCCCCTGAGGCCACTAGCCAGGTTCCACCTTCGGTGCTGAAGCTCCCAGGGGGCCCTCCAACCGCTTAAGGGCCCTAGAGCTCTCACGCCGACTCCGGCACGCTATCACCTGCAGTCACCACTCATATCACATGAGCAAGTTCAACATTGTGTTAGCTTTTTCCAAAATGCTGAAGCACCTTCAGTCTCTAAAACTCCGAAGATGCCCTCAGTCATCCATGGGACAACACCTCTGAAGGCCATGTTCCCCTGCAGTAGCCCCCTCGTCAGTGAGGGTAATCCCTCTCCTTAGATGGACCTAAATTGTGACCATTGTCCAAAAGGCCAAAATGGGCTTCGGAACTCCCATGGACGGCCCACACTGTGTGAATTTTGGGGAAAAGACACGGTTACCCTTAGAAAAAATGACCATTAAGAAAGATGGGAGAGGGGATAAAACCATAAAGTCGCCCCTCACCCACACGATTATCGGGAGGCACCGCACTATAAAAAGGGGGCCCGCTACTCGCCTCCTCTCATTTTACCACGGCAAGAAGTGGGGAGAAACTTGCACCTTCGTACCAGAATCGTAAGCCCTCCTTCGTTCGCTGGTCTTTTATGTTAGTTCATAGAAGTTTCTTTCCATGGCTCCAAACAGAAAGCATGATTCTGTCGCTAAGGAGTTGTCGAAGACATATACGTTCGGTTGGAGCTTGCTAAACGAAAAACATATTGTGCTGCTAAGGAAGAACAGAATGGTGGGCTCGGCGAAGGCCCCAGGGAAAGAGACTGTGTTGAAGCCCCAAGAAAATCAAGTTGTCATTTCCAGAGATCTGCTATATGCAGTCTTTCGGTTCCCCCTACATCCCGCCGTTGTGGACATCCTCCAATATTTTGACATCTATCTTCATCAACTCACGCCAAATGCAATCCTGCGACCTTCGGTCTACATGTGGATTTACCGAACCACGAAGATCAAGCCGTCCACCAAAGGGTTCGCCTCAGCCCACCAAGTACACCATCAGCGCCGCACTATCTTTGAAGAAGAGGGAGAAGGCACCATGGAGCGCGAATGCTAGTTTGGGTGCCTAAACTTCTCTTACAAATCTAGCGTGGTCAGCCAATTAACTGCATATGGCAACAAGTGTTCTTCAGATTGGCAACAACACTGGCTGTACCACGACGTGAAGCCCCCTCGTTGAAGGAGAATCGCATCTGCTGGCTACAAAGGTGTTGCCCCCTCTCCAAGAATCGTACACCAAGAACCCCGCCTGCCCCGAAGGCGACGAATTCGTTATGATGCTTCGCCAGTTCACTCGCAAATACAGCACCCGCAACATCGTGGAGGAGTATCACACCATACCCGTGTGTTTGCTGCTCGACGGGTGGTCGATTGCGGATGATGCTTGGGCGGACGATATCGGCGGGATCCCATGTCCCGCTTGGCCGAAAGCCTTTAGATTCACGTCAGCCTGTAAGTTTTCGTGCCCTTCATTTGCTTTTGAAGCTTCATACACCCTACTAATCAGCCTTCGTTCAACGTTTGTAACGCACATTTACGATTGCCTATTTCAGTACTAAATAAGAGAAAGGTGGAGGAGCATGGCAACTTCATCCTCGTGCCCATTTCACCGAAGGAGTACAAGGATACGATGACCGAGCTGCACAGGTCTCGTACGAACCGCGTGTTCGAGTTCTTCAAGATCGTTCCCCCTAAACGTGTGGGCTTCGCCAAGCATTGTGATGCAGCAGAAAGGAAGGCCGTCACGCTCGCCATAGCTAGTGCCGACACCACCGAGACCGCGATGTCTCCGCACGGTCATTCCCGTTGTACCCCTTCGCTCCATCGCGCCCTCAAGCGACGAAGATGCTACTGTCGGCGGCCTACTTCTTGTGCCTTGGAGCACGAAGGAAAAAGAGAGTGGCAATGACAACGATGTGCAGGTAGTGTCTTTGGTTGGATGCCCCTCGTGACCGAAGCCCCTAGAACTTTGAACTACAAACCCCTAGAGACAAGGGCAAGGCTAGCTCGGCATCCACGGGCTCCTCGGACTCTTCTTTGGACGGCACCAGGCAGTCTGCCTCACCTTCAGCAGTAGGCTCTGAAGATGGCGACTCCAATCCAGAGGAGGACGAAGAGGAAGAGCCCGAGAGTAGCAATTATCGTGTGACGCCGAAGGAGCCAGAAGACACGACTGCTCGGCTCCAAGTGCTTGTCAGTGTGAAGCTGGTCGGTAGGAAATAGATCCTCTTCTTGAACTTATTGAGTGGTGGCCATGAGCGCAAATTCTTGATGGAGGCAGGGTCCAACTTCCCATACCGCATGAAAAGGAGCACTTCAGCAGTTTTAGCTACCAAGGTCTGGCAACCGCGTGTGAGGACTTGGTATTGAAAAGCTTCTTTGCTTCCCGGTGCCTTGCCCACAAAATGGGATGGGAGAGATAGGCAGCCAAGGACTCATCGATCGAAGCGACCCGCGTCTCTCATGATGCGAGTGACTGAACTAGAGAAGTTGCTTGCCTTTGAGCAAGACTGAAGTGAATGCTTCCAACAGGAGGAGGAGTAGAATGCCAAGACATCTTAGACCGCTATTCAGACACTTCGCACTAAAGTGGAGAAGTTGACAATGCCAAGGAGGATTTGACGGGCCAACTTCGCTTGGCCAACACCTTGGAGAGGTACCGGTCACAGCATATTCGCAGCACTGAGATGCTTTGCAACGACATGCTGGAGCTTCTGGGTTAGTGCAACCTTGAAGCCCCGCTTACTTCATTCCCCAAATGCACCGTTGGTGCCTTCTATGAATGGGTGAGCTCCTGCTTCGATTTGGTCATGATAAATACGAAGATCTTCGGTGAGCTCGAGGCTGCAGTGGGGTTTCACACCTTGGCATACTCTATGTGCTCACTGGTCCCCCCAAACTGCCCTTAGTCTGAGAAAGTTCTGAGCAAGAACGACCTTCGTCAGCTGATCAAGGACGACTACAACTGACCAAGAAATGCGGAGCTGGATGTGACAAACTCCCTGTCCTTACGAAGAACTTGGCCAAGAACTTCATGAATACCTTCTTTGCTAAGCACTGGGCTCGTCTCACCCTCGACGAGTCTGCTCACCTAGAGGCTCATGTTCGATGGAGCGCATTGCAACCCTAGCAGTACCATATTTAATTAATTATGATCTACGCTAACAAAGCTTCATGCTTGTTGTTGCCTTGCAAATATCACCTTGCCTCCAGGCACGGGGAGACGACTGCCGAGGCCATTCTAGGTGCCCCGGAGGGAAGGGACACTGCGAATATAGAGAACCAGCCTACCGAAGCTGAGCGTGCTGCCGAAGCTGAGACGCTGCCCCTTCGGCCACGGCCTCCCCACAGCGAACGAAACCAACATCAAAGGGAACACCACTGCACTGGAAGAACATCCAGAAGAGTGCGTGGGAGAAATTTCTGCTCCTGGTGCCGGAGGAGGTGATGGCGAGGACGAAGCGCACGCGACTGAACTTGAGTCTGTGCTCCTCGCAGCTAGTCTTCCTAACAACGAAGTTGACACTAACATGGCTATTGTTGAAACCAACTCCCCTTCGATGACCACTACCGAAGCAGAGGTGTGAGGGGTTGTAACTGAGTAGATGGGTGTACTTTTTCCCTCTGTGGTTGTAAGTAAGACTAATGACAGATGCTTCTGCGTGGATCTCTTCGGTGGTGCGTGCGCAGACAGCCAAAGGTGTGAGCAAATTGTTCTCTACCCTAAGTTCATTTTTTGCACCCAACGTTTGGACGAAGTTTAGTATTTAACACCCCGGTGTGTCATATTGCAAGTTCATAGCATACTGAGCCTGACGTTACCAAGTTCAGAATGAAGCTGCAAAACATTTTTTCACGGAGTTTTCGAAAGACCCGGACCGGCACGACGCGGTACTTAGAGGGGGTGCCGCTCGCTGAGCGGCTAAACGCCTTGCCACCGGCCCCTTCGTGGACGAGGGGCCGGTTCCAAAAATGGAGCATGTCGAGGAGGGAATCATTGCCCCCCTGAATACGTGTACTTGATCCTGGAAGGGCCGCTAGACGACGACAATGTTTCTAAAGCACGAACAATTGTAAAGTCCTGCATACCTGATTCTTCCGTGTCTTCGGTGCATGGCGGATGCCTTCAGAAGAGGAGTTGTGCCAAATGGCGCTTGACATAATAAACATGGCTGCCGTTCAGATGATCGACAAAATCTGCGAGGTTGTAACTAATGAGGACTAGCCCCTTGACATGTAAAGTACATCCCCTTCGTGTATATTGTACTAAGGCAAGTGTTGTTCCTGTGTCAAACTGTGCGTGCTGCGAAGACTTGAAAAATTTGTTGCTTCGGAACTCCTCCCGGAAGTGTTCACAGCTGAACATCTTCGACATGTATTGAATAAAAACCATTGCTACGTGTTTGTTACCTATACTTCAGTTCTACTTGCATTTACCCTTCCCTTGTTAATGCGGTCATGGTATTGACCTTGTTCCCATGTGATTGTACCTTTGGGCGCCATCCAGCCGCACGACTGGTCCCTCTGCGACGTTTCGCCCCCAACACGTTAGGTAGGAAATGTCAGTAACCTTCGTCCAAAAACGGACTGACGCCTTGTGTTTAGCAGACTTGTTCTTCTTCTCACTTCTGACAAGCACGTCGCCCTCGCTATGTGATAGACACGTCATCTTGTACAGACTGCCTGGTGTAGCCGCAACGTGCCTGGCGGGCCACCTTGTGCAAATCCCGTCGTTCGACGTGACCTATACCCCACCTTGCGCTGGCTCAACCCTCCGGTCAAAACGGGACCGTTGTGCCGCGTTTGGGGGCTTCCATCTTCGGCCATGGCGGGGCTGTTGACGGTGAATTTTCTGTCAACCTAGAGTACTTGTTATACATTGGTTTTGATTATGATTTGCAACAAACCCGCCAGTTGGCATACTAATGATGTAACAAGTTCACTTGTGAATGTGGTATTTGGAGTATGTTGTTTACGCAGGATTTAAAGACTAAAAGGAGCACTTCCGGGAGAAGTTCAATGAGCACTTTATGAGGAGATCATGAATCCCGGCACAAGACAACACTCGAGGTGAACATGACTCCAAATGACCCAAGGACCACAACGTGAAGGCACAAAACTCCAGGGACCTGAATAGAAGATGAGCTCTATCCAAACCCGTCAAGGGCCCACATGCAGAAGGGGGCCAGTCAACAATTGACCGAGAAGCATCGGGGAGTGAAACGGGGCCGAACCGGGCCGAAATGGGCCTGGGTCGGTCAGCCCAAGCCAACCGACCTGGCCTGTTTCGGGCCCGGTTCACGACGCCCTTTGACCTAGGTGTTTCTCTATAAATTGCCTCTGCCTCCATCGGCCGCCACATCGATCCAACCTTTGTACGACGTCAATCACCAGAAATTCGCTGCCGCAAGATCAGGGAGAGAGTTGGATGAGCTCGTCGCAAGGATCAACACCGGCGGAGGGAAAGAAGCAAGAGGAGGTCTCCAAGCCGTTGGCCTAGGGGTGTTCCCAAGCTTCATCGCCGCCATCTTTATCGACGACGTTCTCCGGAGTCTCCATCACCCATATGTGCTTCAATCCTTGTAAGGTGATGGGGTAATGTATCTGTTCATCCCTAGGGTTAGATGGATACATGTTATGTGATTGCTACATGAACCCTATGCCTTTCGATGCTTAATGGTCTATGTCTATGCGAGTGCTTTATTCACATATGTATGTACAACATGTGTTCTTAGTAGGGTTTGTGGTAATCGTGGTCATTAGCTTAACCCTATGGATGCTTAGGTATAGATGCCGTTATACATGAAAGTGTTTGATTATCTTGCGTAGTGACAGTACGGTGGAGGGAAAAGGCTTAGCGGCCGCATAACCGCCATGAAGCTAGTGTAGGCAACACCCTTTTCATGTAGTAGATGCATGTTCATGAGATCCTAAACCCTAGGGAGGGAACACTTATCTATCTTAATCTCTCTCTTGTGTACATCCTTTGCCATATAGTTTAACCTTAGATTTCTTTGATTAACATGGGTTAGATTGTCTTTACCTTTAGACTAATACCGCTTTCAAAGGTTTTCCATCAACTAGATTAGTACTTGGTTAAGCGCTAGAAATCCCCTTGCTCCGCGGATTGATAAGAACATAGGGAATCCCCATGGTGAAAAAGGTGTAGGTCCGTACGCTTGCGGATCATAGGTGGACATGTGTTTCAACTATCAACAAGCCCCTTTTTCTAGCACCGTTGCCAGGGAGCATGCTTGTTTACTACATTTAATCTTGTATTAGTTTTGTTGACCCTCGTTTTCTAGAAAAACACTTTTGTGTTTTTCTTTTGTATTTTTAGTGCCTAGATGGATGTGTTCACCTCACCATTGGAAGACAAAGATATGTCGCTAAGGGAGCTAGCAATGCCGTCAATGGAAGACATTGAGATGCAAAAATCAGATTTGGCGATTGCTACAACCCACTATGAAGTGAAGCCTAGAATCATCAAGTTAGTGGCGACAAACCCATTTAGAGGATTGGAGGATGACAACCCATAGAGCACATTAAGGAATTCACGATGATATGCAACATGACGCGACAAGGAGTTCTAGCCACTTGGTTCAAGTGGAATCTTTTTTGTGTTCTCTCTCGACGATGAAGCGCGAAGATGGTATACACTTGCGTCTGTTGAAGCAAAATAAAATTGGGATGAGCTAGTGAACAAGTTTCTTTTGAAGTTCTTTCTCATAAGCAAGGTCCAAGACTTAAAGAGGCAAGTGATCAGTTTCAAGCAAGGAGAGGATGAAGGAATTGATAAAGCATGGGACCGTTTCAATGAACTTCTCGAGCAAGGGCCCAACTTGGGATTCTCTAGTGACTTGATGTCGCATTCCTATTATTTTTCACTAACCCCTAACTCGTCTCGTTTTGTAAGCATGTGTGCAGGTAGTGATATAATGGATAAAACAATTAGTGAAGCCGCACAAATCTTACAAAGGATAAGCAATGGACAAAGAACGCAACGAGATTGGCAAAGACGTTGTCAGGAGGAGCAAAACGACAAAAGCAAGCCTAAGGTGCTTGCTGAATTTTTTGAAAAATATGAACCGGAGGTCAAGGAAGATGAACCGATCATACAAGAAACTGACGATCCACTTCCCAAAGTAAGAGAAGTCATTTCGGATATTAAAAATGTTGAAACTAACATGAATGTAGGCCGAAGTATGTTGAATGCTAGACCATTGGCGGAGTTCAATCAATCCAGTTGGATTCAAGTTGATTTTGCCCCACTAATCAACTACCGAAGGAAGGAGGAATGCCTACACATTGCCAAACAAGTTGAGGATATATTTGATCAAGAGATGAGTGGAGAATCGATCCAAAATTTGTTTGAAGAAGAAAGAGAAGAAGATGATGAAGCATAGATCGACCGATTTGACAACTCAAAGATGATTTATGATGAAGAAAGAGAAGAGTACAACCATGACGAGTCTAGTGACTCGAAGGACAAATGGGAGAAGATAGGACTCAAGCTAGAAGGTTATAGCTTGTGTGCTATTGAAGCCCACACACTAGCAAAGCAAGACATGGAAGCACTCAAGGATGAAGAAAATAGTGAATCAATGATGAGCGATCTTGACGACATGTGGTACACGAGAGATAAAGAAAGTAGTATACAAGACTTTGAAGATGAAGATTTGGTTGATAAATAAGACTTCAAAGAAGAGATGAATGCATACATAGTTGAAGGATTACATGTTCCACATGATGAGTTGAAGAAATTGCAAGACGGTGATGAAGAGACAACTCCACTGTTTGAGATTGACTTGATTTCAATGCTACAAGACCGACCAAAAATCACTCTTGTCAAGGAAGATCTGAGGCAAAGGTACACACTAAAATCTCAAGATATTATTGGTATTAATGATGATATGTTCAAATATTCATGTCGGGCCAATACTATGAATAATAGTTTAAATTTTATGCCTTGTTCCAATAATGATCATGTTGATAGGCTAGATTTTCTTGAGAATGAAAAAGTGGAAACATTTATGTTTGAACCAATTAATCTCACACCTAAAGAACTCTTGCCTAATGATGAGCTATGTGATATGCATGAAACATATGCTTCTTTTGTTTACACCTTGACTTGTTGCTACAATTCGCATGTCGTGTTAATTATGGACGCGTATGTTTACAATAAGTTTTGTAAATCTCGATCATGCTTGGCACTTGGTCAAGCTAATGACCATAAAGAAGCACATGTCGGGAGAAGGCCCGATTTTCACTAACCATGCAGACAAGGCTCGAATAATTAAAAGAGAAGCCATGCCTAAAAAGTTGCAAGATAAATCATCAACCTCTCCAAATCCCACGATGGATGATGTTGTCTTCATCAATTTGAGAGCTTGTTCAGAAGTTTACAAATGAAGAAAATGAGATATTCAGAAGCTCCATCAAGTTGTCATTCCAACGCATCAAGAACCACTGAATTTGAAGACCCGAGCAAGGAGTTATGGAGAAAACATTGAGCGTTGCGCATTATGAATTTCAGGACAGATTTCATCACCGAAGTAAAACAGACATAACTCTCTTGTCCAGAGTCCGATTTGGGCAAATAAAGACTCATTGGAAAGGAAATTTTGTGCACTGTGTAATGGAGTAGAGCTTAGGCACACTTTCTGTTATGGACATTAAAAAAAATTCATGGAGTGAAGGCAGCACGGAAGGGTTATAAAGAAGGAGATAGTGATGAGGCAAAAGGATGCCTTAGACAAGCCTTCTATAAGTGATCAAGCATAACATGGGAAGTAAATTAAAGCTGCATTGGTACCTTTTCTTCTTGCATGAAGGGCCATGTCTATGCAACGAAAAGAAGGTATGTGAGTAAGTCGAGCTCTATGACTTTAAATGAAGCGCTTTTCGGGAGGCAACCTGTTTCTTTATGTTTTTATTCCTTTCTTAGAGAGAATAAAGAATGACACCTTCTTATGATGATCAACTTGTGGTTATTAATCTAAGTTTAGTTTTCCTTTTAGAACCACCATCATGTTCATGCTCATATTTATTTATTTGCATGCATTGCATTTTGTTATCAACGTGATGTTTCTTTGCATATACATGCTTTGCACATAGTTGGCTTGGTTGTTTTATATACTTAATGATGTACACTTTAGTTTCCATGGCTTTGAGGGCATTTTCCTTTTGTGATCTGTTGTAAACGTGGTGTTAAACATGATTGTGGACCATCATCATTAAGTTCGATAAACCTTGCTAGCTTTTCATATGGGGAACATATGAGGTGGAAACCAACCCCTCTGTGTAAACTATGGAAACTTCAATCGGAGCCACATGATGTTGATCCAAGGGAAGACTTATAGAAAGTGGGAGGGGTGATGTGCAAAACTCATGAGAGGTGGGAGGGGTGATGCGCAAACGCACTTTTGCAAATCACCCCTCCCACCTTCTATAAGTTTTCCCTTGGATCAACATCGTGTGGCTCCGATTGAAGTTTCCATAGTTTGCACGGAGGGGTTGGTTTCCACATGATACGTTACCTTTCATATGTCTTCATGTTGCATTGGTTAGTTTATAAGCTTTGCAGCGCGCTTAATTTTTCTCGTGCTATAAGAGTTATTGATCTAGGGATAGACATGGTGTTTTAACCCTAGATTTATCAACCTTTATGGCTATGGAGAAATTCGGCAACCTAGTTGTAAACATGGTGTTTAGAACTAGGTGAAAACATTGTCTTTGTTTATATGCTTTCCTGTCATGCATACACACCTTGCACCACGTACACTCATTAGGCTTTTATTTCTCAGTAGACTAATTATGCCACAAGTTAAGAATCTTAGGAGTTGGATTGTTGGCAATTCTATCTACTCCCAACTGTCATCTTGGAGGTAGAATGTGCGCTTAAAACGTCTTGCAGGCAAGATAGAGACTCTCACTACAAGGAAATTGAAGGATGGCTAAGATAAAAATGCTTTGTCTTCTTCTTCTATGCATAGAAAAATTCTAAGCATGGGGGCGACCCTGAATCTTCAACACGAAAGTGCAACATGACGCTCTAAAAGATAGAATGATCAAGATCATTAACATCACCAGATCAATGCGCAAGAAGCCACTGATCTCATCAAATCTGCCTGGTCTCGAAGGGAAGACACTAGGCATTTTTGGATATTTAGAAGCCCCATGAAGTTACAACTCCAACAAATCAAGGATCAAGACGATCGGAGGTTCCTACAGGCGGTTATGACCGAAACACCAAGTGCAACACATCTTGAAATCAGTTTTGGACAGCACGCAGCGCTGAAGTAAAACGGACATAGCTCCCTTGTTTGAACTCCATTTTCGACGAATGACCACACGTTGGAAAGGTAATTTCATAAAATTTTCAATATAGATATATTTATATATATGTTCTGTTCTGGACAGAAGGGAAATCCATGAAAGAGAGACAACAAGGAGATGATGAGAACAAGGAAGAGGAGATGGTGATGACAACATTGAAGAGAAGGGCGACCAATGACTCCATTAAGCATACAAGATCAAATTCAGAAGTTTAGGAGCATTGATAAATCAAGACAAAAAGCAAAAGTCACATCGATACATCGAGATGTCGGAAGAAGGCAACGAAGAACTACAAAGGATGGTAACATCTCCATGGACCTTCTCTTTTCCGAATATAAATGCTTGTAAGTATGCCTTCAACCTTAAGTGCAACATTTTGTTTTTCTCTTCCAACAATAACATGGCTACTAGGAGGACAACCATTTTCTTTTATTTTCAATATATAGACATGACCATGTGTTAACCTCAATGTTTTATATTGCCTATGCTTAAGGAAAGATGATGAAAGTTGCCGCTTTGTTTTACCTACATGAAGTTATACATGTCTTGGCTAATTGCTCTTTATAACATGATCTGGAATTAATTTAAATACCAGCTCTTTTATTTGTGGAGGTGAAATGACTATGCTCTTGACCCACATACATATCTTTGCTCTTTGATTTAAGTTTATGAATAGCTGGATAACTTGTTGTTTTTATGAAAACTTAACTTTTATGCTATCTACATATTTGAGATGCTCTTGCGATGTTGTACCTACAAAAGCCATATACATATATGTTCTATGATAATAAAACCGGTCAATTGCAAACATATGTTTTGATGAGTTGGATTAGGATTGATTTCTATGATTCGAGACTAAAAAGCTGGTATTTTTTTGTGTAACTTTTGATGCTAGCCTTTTTGTCCATGCATTGTCGGTTTTCACTTCTAAAATTTCACAAACTTCGCTGGGCATCCACCCTAAACCAAAAACGTCTTTTTGTGATCACCTCCTTGTCCACAACCCAATTTGAGTATGGAGTAAAATTCTCGATGGAGATTCAAATATTTCGCAAGATTATGGAATTTATGCTTACTTTAGCAATCACTTCCCCCTCTTTTATGCTCAAGGACGAGCATCGTTCAAGCATGGGGGAGGGGTCATTACATCATCTCTGACAAATGCTATGTGAGTATTATGTTGCAGAAAGTTCCGAGGAGCAAAAGCAAAAGAAATGAAAAACGAAAAAAAATTATTATGATGAGAAGAAAAGAAAAGTAAGGAAAAAAGGAAGAATAACAAAAAGAGAAAGACAGAGAGAAAAATGAGAAAAAAATAAAATAAAACTAAAAAAATAAAGATGCTCCTCGGTTCTTTTTGCTTCATAAGTTTTCAACTACCTTGATAACAAATCCATACTCAAATCTTCCAACCATGTGCAATCCGATAACGGGGACTTCACTCGTACATCGGGATCATCCATTTGCCACTTGCACATGTCCACCTATCTAAATGTGTGTGTTTCATCCCTCTCTCTTTCCAACATTTATTTTCCATGGCCTTTTTGACAAGTCTTGGTAATTCCAATAGATCTCTCTCTTAATTTGACAATATTTCAGATGTATGTTTTGCTAGGATTGTTTTTAACCTTCAAAGATCCACATACGCCTTCCACTATCACATATGAGTAGAATAGGTTGAAAATAATCTAGTATAGGCTTGAGTGACTTGATCAGATGAGTGTTTCCATGAGCTTTTGCAAGAGATTTTCACTTATGTTGGATATGCATCTTTTTGAAAATTCTTCCATGTAACAAGGTAACGGTTTGAAGTTCACTTAAGTTTGAGAGCATCGTGTTTATTAAATGTGGCATGTTCTTTATTGTTAGTCTATCTTCCATAATAAAAAAGAAGTCGGTCACAACTTGAACTTTAAAAATAAATTCTTAAGAGAGAGCGATTTGCCTCGTCATGAATGACTAAGTGCACGGACAACATTGGAAGGCAACAGTGATTTCCCTTTTAAGCGAGGATTACTTACTCGAGGACGAGCAAGGTTTAAGCATGAGGAGATGTTGACGGTGAAATTCTGTCAACCTAGAGTACTTGTTATACATTGGTTTCGATTATGATTTGCAACTAACCCGCCACTAGGCATATTAATGATGTAACAAGTTCACTTGTGAATGTGGTATTTGGAGTATGTTGTTTACGCAGGATTTAGGCACTAAAAGGAGCAATTCCGGGAGAAGTTCAATGAGCACTTTATGAGAGGATCATGAGGCCCGGTACAAGTCAACACTCGAGGTGAACATGACTCCAAATAACCCAAGGACCACAACGTGAAGGCACAAAACTCCAGGAACCTGAACAGAAGATGCTAAAGCTTGATGTGACGCCCCAGGTTTTTAATTACCGTCATTAACGCTAATGACCGGATCAGCCGAGTCAAACCAGTCAAACACCGGTCAAACCTAGGTCAACCTTGGTTATCACCCCGAAAACCTCGCCAATGAACCCTAATGAACCCCTTGACCAAGCCTACACACACCCGTAGTGGACCCTTGGTCAAAGACACGGTCCAAACCGGCTTAACCGTTGACGTCAGCGAATGTCGTCCGGAACTTTTGCCGCGTTCTCCAAAAATTCACCTAAACACTTCAAAATCTACCTTTATGAAAGTTGACCATCTTGTTGAGGGACACTTTTCGTGTAGAAAGGCATTTCAAATTATGAGTGGAAATTGGTGAAAAACTTGATCGACTGACAGTACTCCTGTTTTCTAGAACAGGCCGGCATTCAATGTTGGCACGACGTTCCTGCAAAATCCGTCGAGAAAAACACTAGACGACCTTTACAAAAGTTGTAGAGGGTAGTTAAATCTACAACTTTCCTGTTCACCACAGGTTGCAGTTCTATTCAAAAATTTGGTGAAAAACTATTTTGAACAGAGGCAGTCCGAGCAAAATCTCGCCGAGAGCGCGCCCGCCGCGCCGCGCGCCGCCGCCGCGCGCGCGCCGGCCCCTCGGTTTACGAGCCGCGCGCGCGCCTCCCGAGGTCCCCTCGCCCCTTCCCAACGCAGCTCGCTCCTTCCCCATGCCGCGCTCATGCCGAGGCCGCCCGGAATGCCGCGCCGCCGTGGTCCTTGCGGCTGCCCGCCATGCCCGCCGCCGTACCGCCGTGGTCCTTGCCCTGCCCGCACTGCCCTCTCTCGTTCTCACTACCGCTCGTCGCCTTTAAGGGCCGCTGCTCCCTCCTGGACGCGAAGGACCCCTTCCCCCACTGCACCGCGCCTGCCCTCGCTGGGAACGGCAGCCGCGACGGCCGCATTCACGCGGCCACCGCACGCCGCTCGCCGGTGCCACCACCGCCCGCCGCCGGCCGGCCCCAACCGTCCCTCTAGCATCCCCTAGAGCCACCACCACCGCCGGTTAACGAGCATTGGCCGCGGCCCTCGCCGGAACGGCCCCCACCGCGGCGCCCCTCCCCGGCCGCCGGCGAGCGCTCGCCGGAGCCACCTCCGCCCGGTCCAAACCCCCAAATCGGGCCTAGGGCATCCCTAGATCACTCCCCAGTCCTCCCCGGTCGCGAGCGCCGGCGAGCTCGTCGGAATTGGCTCACCCGCGCCGGCCAGCCGCCCCAGGGGCTACATTGCAACACCCAGATTCCTTCCAGGGTCCTCACTGCAAAAGGTGAACTCCAATAGTAAAAGTGATTTCCTGATTCTTGCAAATTGCGTAGAAAATCACAGAAAAATAAGAAAAATGTAAAACCAATTTTGTTGGATTCATGGTGAAATATTCCACAACTGTTGTTATTCTGGCCTGAGCTAATTCCTGCTAGTTTTTGCATGTAAAATACAAGTGTGAAAACACTAGATCTGCAATATGTGAAAAACCATAACTCCTCTATAGCTAATTTTTGGATATGTTATGTGTTAGGTCATGAATAGCTCCTATGCAATACATTGCACAAAGTTATGATGTAAATATTTTTATAAAATTTTTTTTCCATCTCTGCCCGATCTGCATAAATGATTTTTCTTGCTAACAATATCTATGTTTTTGAGCTCAACTGGGGCACACTGTCTTTTCATTCCAAAACACACCTCTGGTGAATTAATCACAATTTTATACATAAGAGAAATAATTATTCTTGAATTATGCTTGAGTTTCCTCAAAAATTCATAACTCAAGTTCCATAATAGTTCTAGGTATATGTGCTGCACCACTAGGCTAGTTTTGGACCATATAGCATGTGTGAGAAAGTTTGGATCATTTTGATGGGTAATTATTTTTGTGTGTATTTACCTTGTCCATCTAGCTAGCTTTTGTCTTTTTCAAAAATAATTTATTTATGGCTATCCAAAGATCGCATGTGTGTCTAGTGGCTTGTTATAGGTGTTTAGAGTGTAACACACCCATCCAATGAATTTTCTTAATTAATTTCATGAATGAAAGCTAAGGAAGCAATTAAGGGCTTAATAGTCATCAATTGGGAAAAAACACCAAAACACCCTTGCTAGTCTTGGGTGTGGTTGCAAACTTTGTTAAAAGGTTAAATATACCCACCCACTACTGTTTGTGAATTTAAATTTAATTATTTACATATATATGTACACAGTCACCATCAAAAAGAATATCTAATAAAGAATTGCAAACGGCTTCTTTTTGGAAGATTATGCTAAATGTATTCTTATCTAGGTGAATGTATCCAACAAATACACCCTTGATTGTCAACTAAGATTTGTGGTCAATTAAATTAAAAATCGTCAAGTAAATCTTGCATTTGCATCTTCGTGTAGATCTTTCCGCCAGTAGACGTACGCTTGTGCCGGAAGGAGGAAATGAAGGTGCCGACAAAGAGCTGCCGTACGTGGACATAGCTCAAGACCTGGACCCAAGTCCAGAAGGGCCCAAGGCCAACCTTGCCAGCGAAGGCAAGCCCCGGATCATTAACCCTGTCTTTTAAAATTATGCAATTATGTTTGCTTCGATTGTGCACTTATGTTTCAGGAGTTGATTTGAAACCCTACGTGCATGATCTTTAGGTACCTATGCTCTATCACTAGTATGCTAGGTCGATAGTCGCTATGCCATAGGATCCGGTAGAAGTCGAGTGATGTTCGTCACTCGCGAGAATAGTTTCCTAGATAGGAATCATAAGATATCCTTAAATGGATTGCTCATGTGGTAAGAGCATGGGGTTGGGCTCCGGTCCAGTGGCTTTCGTGGGCTAAGCTTTTGAATCTACCAAACATTCGCCGGGAATGGGACCGGTAAGCCTAGTACCTTAATGAGACGCCGCGGGAACTCTCCCCTACTACTCTTGAGTAATCGCCTTACCGGCTAGCTACCGGGAAGGGGGTGTATTGTGTGAGACTGGATACCTTGCGGGGTATACCAGCTAACCTTGCACCCAGGACTGTAGGCAGTGCTCCCAACCCGAGGACTTTTGGAAACGGCCTGGGAAAGTTGTCCCGTCGGGGGCAGCCTACCGTGTGTTTGGGTTTACCTTGCAATGTTTAAATCAATCGATTGTCGGCCTCTCACCGTAATCCGAGACTGCTTAATCAACTGGCCATGATATCCCATAAAGATGGAACTCGAGGAATATGGATGGATTAATTAATTGCTTGTCCACCTCTTGGTTGAATTAGATGGCACATTTAGAAATGGTAATCAACTAGTACTTGCGCTAAAATATTGAAAGTAAGGATCTACTCTTAGCAGTTGTTCAGCAAAAGGAACTCCACCGGCCAAAAGCCTTTCATGTCTAGAGTTCGGTGACGTAGTTATCACCCGACGGTTAAGTCTTGCTGAGTATTAGTATACTCAGCCTTGCTTTAAAACTGTTGTTGCAGGTGTTGTTGACCAGAAGGGTGACGACAAGTGATGACATCATGGATGGCCTCCTGTGATGTCTACCGTTGCGCTAGTTTATTTTATTTTCCGCTGTTTTCAAACTCTGAACCTTTACTCTATGTCATGAACAATGGTTTGTAATAAATTATGTTAACTCGTGTTGTACTATGGACTCGCCTTCACGTGAGTTTTAATGCATGTGTCGATCCTCTGTTCGATGTCCAAGTGATTTACCGGGCGTTAACCCGGTAACCAACGACAGGATGATACTTCACTATTGCTTAACGACCAAAGTGGATCGGTCTTAGGCGATAGTACGGTATTTTCCTGGGCGGGTTGTCACAACTGGTATCAGAGCGACTGCATGCACTAGAGCTTAATTCACAACCTTAATCACATGATTTTTGAATAAAATTTGCCAAGATTGGTTGATTTGCAAAACACGTTGGGACGTTAAGGATAAACTAGACCGAGAGGCCCTAGAGGGAATTTTGATTTCTTTCAGGTGGCTTATTGATCTATGGTTTATTTCGCTAACTCCCAGCACATTTTACTTTATGTCAGACTTACTTTCTCGCACAACCAAACTAGATGAGCCACGTGTTTTATACGTGTGCTGTTCCGCATCACGGGAATTGCGAGGGTTGATGGAGTGGTCCCTTCCATGGATCCCATCTTCACGTCTGGTTGTAAGTTGTGTCTCGCCACGTGTTTCATATGTGAGCATTCCGCATGTCGAGTATGCGAGGCAAGGATATTCTCCATTCAAACGGAGGATGTCCGAGGTTGGACGCTGTCCATGCAGCGGCTTAACGCATGGATGCCGTTTCTATAGTGAACGGTTAAGTGTGTGGACGCTTTCATGAGTGCTGGCATGGAAGTTCGTTGGGTTCTGTGATCTTCTGCAGGTACGCTAACCTCATTTTGTAAGTCGCTAAGTAAGCATCGACTAGATCTCGACTAGTTATTATAGGGAGATATGTGTATGTGCCACGCCACCGGCGCTAACTCCGAGTTTTAGCTTGAATGCCTTGTGAGGACGATTGGGACGTCTTGCATCATGTTAAAAGTCGTGAAAGAACCTAAACTGAACTCATGTCTGTTTCCGTGCTTTCTAAGGTAAATTGGCGATAGTGTGTTTTGTCCTGCTTAGCCTCTCAAGTGTAGATGTGTTGTCATGCTTAAATTATTAGAGTTGTTGCTTAGATTGTTGTTCTTGTCCAAGAATCTTTCGTCTAGGTGATCTTAACCTAGGTTGCTCCAATCTAATCCCATTTCTGCTCGCCCAAGCTCACGATCATGACTTAGGTCTACCGCAAGTTATGCTCGGTTAGTCAACCCTTGTCTGCTATCTTCCTAGAACCTTTTGGAATCTTGCTTGGTTAAGCACCTTCCTCATCCTCTAGCTTAACCTCACGTACCCAGCTTGAGTTTCATAACCTTGCTAAGTTACGCCGCAAATTTGACAAATGTTGGACTCTAGTTTGAGTTAGGGAGCTCGGTTTCCATTTACCAGAAACCTTGTATCATTCGGTATGCCTGCTCGTTCGAGTTCAGCATACGTTGGATCTTAGTGTGCATAATGACCCCATACCTTAACCCCTACCCGTATTCGTGGATCGAGTTACCTTTGTACACTCGCACCCGACTGATTCTCACTTTTGTCGTTATGTCCAGATGGACAACGCTGGCTCTACGTCGGCTGATGTGGAATCATGGACTCTCGTGAATTACCTCGAGGAGGGTGGATTTCCTGCACTTTTGTGGGACACCCTGAAGGATTTTGGGTACACCACTTACCCAGAGTACTCGACACGTGAGGTCATGACCACAGGCCAACTCCTTCGTTGCGAAGTGAAGGTGAAGATTTCAGTGTGCCCGACCAATCCTACTTGGGAAGAGTGGGAGTGTATGGCACACGGAAGACACTTGTCCGACACGGTGCAGAAGGCTGCTCTCGAAGCACTCACAACCTTCTGTGGAAAGCACCCTGCCGAGATAGTCAACTCTGCAGCCAAAGTAATTCCGGTACCTGAGCGACACATTGCACCGGGTGGTGAACGACAAACTATCCTTCCAGCCCAGAGCAACTCTCACTATAGTCCCGATCTTGTC
Organism: Cenchrus americanus; assembly: GCA_947561735.1. Lineage (NCBI taxonomy): Eukaryota > Viridiplantae > Streptophyta > Magnoliopsida > Poales > Poaceae > Cenchrus > Cenchrus americanus. The sequence goes on from OX387244.1 coordinate 156,959,274, forward strand.
ACCTCAGTTCGCTTTTCAGAAGCCATGTACGACACCTACCAACAGATGGTGGGAGAAAGCGTATTCTATAGACACCAAATCTATAGATACAAAGTGGAGTGTTCAGCTCAAGCGTTGGAGGAAGCCCGAGCAATGATCGCTACTCTCAAAAAGGAAAGACGCAAGGACAAGGCAAAGATACAAGAGTTAACGGAGATCATACATGAGCCGAATTTCTTGTTGCAGCATAACGATCAGTATATGCTTGAACTAGAAAATCAAATGGAAGCTATAGCAGCTCCACCCCAGAACCTGTCATTCCTGGACCAGCGCAAGAAGGAGATGCTGAAGATATCCACGGAGAATCTGGAATTGAGTCTGGACCCAAGTCACCATAGTCCCTCAGCGTGGAAGATCCCACCCTTGGAAGTTGGTCCGTCAGGAATAAAATTTTAAGTCGTAAGAGTGCAGTGTTGTAAGGAACCCTAGTGTACCATGACCGCTTCGGTCAACTATCGCTGTCGGTCGAATTAGGAACCTTGTCGTTGCAGCTAGTCTGCATTGTAATTCCAAATGTTGTTTGGTAATTCTGAAACCCTCATCGATGTAATGCCTTGACTAAACCTCTCTTTCTATAATGATCTTTGTAAGGCATGACTTATGCTGGTTGTGATCCATCAAGTTCTGTGCTCCACCAATTTCGTGTCAATCAAAGATCCAATCGATTCATCAATCCTGGACGTATTATTTTTGGTCTTGCTCACCACCATGTGTTTTAGAATTAAAATAAATGTTACTTTTGAGCAAGCACGGCATCGCATATGCATTTGGGAAGCATGGGTATACTAATGTGCATCCACATGAAAACTTCGTACTCCGATTCTACCTCTCTGGTTGGTGATGTTGTTATCCCGTAGCCAAATGTGCCACGACGGAACCTAGGGCATCGTGTGTGCTGCAGCCACACGACTGCCACTAGGAGCGCGCTAAGGTATCTTGGTTATGAGATAACAACTCGTCACACAGATCCTCTCCCTACTTTTGATTGCCGTTGCAATCACTAACGCATATGGGTAATCGAGTCATTCTAACGAGCATCATGAGCACCGTACCGCACGAGCATGTGCATAGTGTCTTCACAAGCATATGCATCGAATCAACTTTGAAAAGTATTGCCCCTTCAAAATAAGGAGTTGTTAAAACCTCAAATTTTACGAAGTAAGTAAGGGTGTGAGCAAGCCTATTCTGAAGTTTTCGCGTAAAGTCATTATCCGTACAAGAAGTTATGGAGCTCCGTAAATTAGCCTTCCTTCTCTGTGATGATCTTTTGGAAATTCTTGTCGACTCGGCCTCGTGCCGTGAATCTCGACGACCTTGTGGCGCCGATTCCTTTTTCCTGCCAGCTAAGCTGAAGCCTTAGACGTAGAAATTCTCTTGAGCAGTCAAGGTTCTCGAATAGTCATTGTGGAGAAGTCGTCCATCGTGTATTCGTTCTTGGTCCGTGCTTCAAATCCTCAGAATCGAGCACGGAAGTACGCCCAGGATCGATCGAAGCTTTTTGCTATGCTTCTCTTGTTGCTATCACGAACGCAAAGCGTGGTACACTAATCTTTTCTCATCACGTCGATTCTTTAGACCGTTGAGCCCCATCGTCATCGGTGTCACGACCATACAACGCCATGACGTCGTTCTACCATTGATTTCCGCAACCGTATTCACGACGCCGAGACCGCATGAGCTGACCATTGTTGAGCTCAGTGTTGTCTACGCCTGTCGGTGCGGAATATGGTCCCGACACTAACCAGTAGATAACGCCTAGGTCTATCCCTCGATGGTCGATGCTAAGCAACAAATGACACAAGGATTTATCCTGGTTCCGGCCGAGGGGGCCGTACGTCCAGCAGTGGTGTGCTCGTGGCACTATATTGCTCGGCAGACCGGGGTGCTTGTAGTGGGGCAAATACAAGCAAGGCGGGAGAGGAAGCGTGGCTCCCAAGTCCCCGGTGAGTAGCCGAAGATATTGTGGGAGAATAAGAGAGTGAGTGCACAGGTCTTGCGCTCGTGTTCTTCGGGTTCGTCCGAACTCGTCCTCCTCTCCCTCCCCCCGGGCCGGGGGCTCGCCTCCCCTTTTATAGGCCAAGGGGGCGGCGGAGTTACATGCACGCCGCGCCGCCTAGCTACGTGAGGGAGCACGTCGCGCTATGGTGTAGAGTGGGCGGCCGTCCGGTCGATCTTCGCCGCGATCCGGCCATGATGGCCTACCTTGTACCCGAACGGTGGCGGTTCGAGGGTAGGAGGCGGCGGATGGCGATGGCGCCCCCGATAGGCTTCGAGGGAGATGCGATGATGGGCGGTACGGGGTACGGGGAGCGGGCGAACGGCGTTCCTTCCCAATGAGCTCGCGGTGGTGGAGTGGTTCTTTGCGGTGTTCGGGCGTGCGCTCGCGGAGTCGGGCGTGCGCCCGCGCGCGTGGGTACGGCGGCCGCGCGTTGCGTGGGCGGGATGGCCGCCCACCGGCCTAGCGCCCTTCACCCAACCTGCGGGGTCACGGGAAAGTGGGATCGAGGGTGCGCCCCGGCCCCCTTTCGAGGGTCGGGCGCGTTAGTCGTACGGTAGCGTGCGCGCGGTGTTATGGGACCGACACCGGCCGTACGCCCGCACGGTCCACCCCACGGGGGCGGGGATGGGCTCCTCCCCGGGGAGTTGGTGCGGCGGCACCGGGCGTGAGCCCGGGCGCATGATGGCGCCGTCCCGCGGCGTCGGGCGTTAAATGCCCAAGTACGGGGCCGGCGCACGCGTGCGGGGCGCCCGTGAGCGTGGCGGGCCCCGGCCGAGGGTGGAGCGAACCCTCGAGCGAGGCGAGGCCTCGCTCGAGGGGGAGCGGGCCCTCGAGCGGGCGGGACCGCTCGAGGGAAGGGTCGCCCCTCGAACGGGGGCGGAACCCGTTCGAGGAGGGGGGTTGCCCCTCGAGCGGGGCGGAGCCCGTTCGAGGAGGAGCGTACCCTCGGGCGGCGGGGCACCGCTCGAGGGGTCTCGCGGTCGGGCTATCTTGGCGGGGCCTCCGAAGTCCCGCTGCGTGGGCCACGTCCCGCATGGTTAATTCCCTGCATGGTTAGGCCCGAGTTCATTTGATGCGGGAATTTAAGTGAGGGTTCCCCCATCGTTTGAGGGGACCCCTAGGGCGGTCCCCGAACGGTAGCCCCCGAGCATCCGCGGGTTTGCCATTGAGGCTCCCGCGGATGCCGGAACCTACCGATAGGACGTTCTTCCCTCCTTGTTTGCGAACGCTTTCCGTGGGGCCGCGCTAGCGGACCCGCGGGTCTAGCCCCGAAGCCCCGCAGAGTGTGGGCTCTCCCCGGGCGGGGGTTAACCGCGAGCAATTCGGTCGAAAGGCGTGGCACATATGCCAACCGGCATCGGCGGTGTTTCGCCCGGCATCGGGGGTGCACGCTCCCCCGTCATCCTTTGTCTCGGGCGGGTGCAATTCCAAGGAGGTGTAGCCGTGCGTCAAGCCCCCGAGCCTTGGCCTGTTCGAGGCGATCGGGTCGAGCCTCGACGACTTGTTTTTTATCGCGCCCTCGCCGTCCCTCCGCGGGTCGGGGAGGTGAGGTTTCCACGACTCCCATCGAGCGGGTCGCGAATCGCGGATTCCTCTTCGAGCCGCTAGCGGGTAGTTCAAGTGGACGTCCATGCCCCGTTCGATAAGGGTAGGCCGCGCGGTCCGGAGACACGTCCATGGAAGCGCTTGCGTGGGTTTGCTAGGTGGGGCTCGGTCCCGTTCGCTAGGGACCGAGGGCGCGGAAGCTCTCCCTCGGTGGGATCCCCCCCGCTAGGCGCCCTCGCCGGCTCTCGAACACGACATGTGGGGCACCCTCGAGCCGACGGGCTCGAGGTACGGCTCGAATGCGCGTGCCCTCGTCGTCCCTAACTGCGAGATGCGGGGCGCCCGTTCGAACCCGTCGAGGGTCGGGCTTCGAACCCCCGATCGGTAAGGCCGTGCGGGGGCGTGCATGGGCGGCCCCGTCTTTTCACGTTTGCGGCCGTCGAGGGGTCCGGGCGTACCGGTCCTCGAGGTGCTTGTTGGCGGCGTGGCGCGGTACGAGTGCTTTCGGTGTCGCTCTATTTCAAGCGTGACTCGGGCGATCCTCTTACGCGCGTGCCCCGCTTTAGGGGGTTGACGTCGTCTCGAGTTGGGGGTCATGCCGCTCGAGGGTCCTACGTGGCATGGGTGCCCGCGGTGGCCTCGCTCTACATCGAGCGAGGTCCCGGGCGACCTTCTCACGCTGATATCCCGTCGAGGGTCGCCCGCTTCGAGTTGGGGGTCATGCCGCTCGAGGGTCCCACGTGGCATGGGTGCCGCGGTGGCTCGCTCTACATCGAGCGGGGTCCCGGCGACCTTCTCACGCTGATATCCCATCGAGGGTCACCCTTGTCTCGAGCCGAGGATTCGCCTCGCTCGAGGGCTCTCCTTGCTTGGCAAGGGGCCCGGGCATTTAATTGCCTTGCGGTCGTGGCCGCGGTTTTGCGCCGCCGGCGCGCTTTTTTAGGCGCGCGCCGCGCGCGCGCGCGCGTAGTGGGCGGCGGCGCCGGCAGATGTGACGGTTTCACCTCGGTTGCTCGCCGGTCTCGCCGTAATGATGTCCCCGCCCGCGGTGTTAGAGCCGCTGCGGTCGTGGTGGGGCCCGCTTGCCGACGCGACGGAAAGATTCCTGCGCAGTTAAATGCCGGCGGGGGCGTCCGCTCGGAGAACTCGCCCGTTGCCTATAAAAGCGCGGGAAGGAGTAGGCGGCGGTTTTTTACCTTGGCTCCTCACCGTTTTAGTCCTCCGCCTCTTCGCCTTCGTCTCACCCTTGCCGTCGCGCGGGCTCGCTTGCTTAGAGCTTTCTCCTCGTTTCCTCGTCCTCCACCTTCGTACTCGTTCGTCCTCCCTCATGGCGCCGCCTCGCCCTCCGATCGGGGTCCCGGAGCCGTACGCCCGGGAGAAGTCGACCGTGACCCGGCTCGCCACGGGCGAGCCGGTCGCCGCCGGCCAGCTCTCGGCCAACGAAGAAGGGCGCCCGGCGGAGTGGATCGTGCCGCCGGCGTCGCACCACGAGCCCAATCCGCGGGGAGGGTTACGTGGTGAGCTTTCTCCGCTACCACGAGCGCGGCTTCAACGCGCGCGGCGAGCACGTTCATGCGGGCGTTGTGCTACCACTACGGGGGTGGAGCCGCACAACTTCGCCCCCAACGCTATCTCGCGGCGGCCACATTCGTGGGCGTGCGCGAAGGGTACCCGGGGATCCCGATCAATTGGGAGCTGCGGGTACACCTCTTCCGCGGGGAGCCGATCACGCAGCCCCACGTCGGAGCCGAGGACCCGCCGCGCGGTGCGCGCGCGGCGGGATGTCGCTTGCCCTGCGGGGGCGGCTCAAGAACTTCTACATCCCCCGCACCATGACGACGAACAACGCCGGGCCGGGAGCGGGGATGGTTTTATCCGCGCAACGCCGAGCCCGGCCTCCCTCCCTACACGGGCGGGTGTTCAAGGAGAGGCCGGACCGGCGGGGCTACGGGTTGCCTACGGCCAACCACCGGGCGCGCGAGAGTCCGTCCTCGCCGCCTCCGGCGGCCGGGCGAGGGAAGGGCTCAACGCGATGGGCGTCCTCGCCTTCCTTCATCACCGGCGAATCGTGCCGTTGATGGAGAGGCCGCTCCGCATCTTCGAGATGACGGAGGCGGCCAACCCCGTCGACACGGCGAGGTCGCGGATGCTCCCGCCGCCGCCGGGAGCGGCCGTACGCGCTCACCGGGCGCGGAGCGCCGTCGACACCCGGACGCCGGCGCTCGCGGGTCGGACCCCGTGGGATATCGAGATGCTTCCCACCGGCCCGTTGGTGAGTGTGGTTTTCTACTCTGTTTTGGTCCTCGTTCTCGTTTATGTTTCTTGACGCGCCATTGTCACTCTTGCGCGCGGTTGGTGCGATTCGGTATCGCCAAGTCCGTTCCACCCACCCCCCGACTCCCGTGCGCTCGGCGGGCGGCGCGGCGGGAGCGGCGGGAGCGGGCGGCGCGCGGAGGGAGCACGCAAGGCGGCGCCGGGCGCGTCACGACGCACGGTCCGCCGAGTACCGGCGGCGGGAGGAGCCGGGGCTCTCCTCCCCCCGACATCGAGGAGCCCTCGTCCTCGGATCGGGGACGAAGAGGAAGAGTCCGAGGGGGGAGGGCCCCTCGGACGGTGGTGGCGGCCGCGCCCCCGTCGCCGGATCTCGCGCCGGCGTCGGGGGCGGCTTCGTCCGGGGCGGGCGCGTCGGCGTCCGCCGCCGGCGGTCGTCGTCGGGGGCGGCACGCGCCGCGGAGGCGCCGGCGCGCGCGCGCGGGCGCGCGCGGCGGACGTGCTGCGCGCGCGTCGAGCGTGCCCGCACGCGGCGGGGAGTGCGTCCGCACGAGCGGGGCGTCGTCGTCGAGGGGCGCGTCGGGAGGCGTGCCCGCGCGCGGGGACAAGCGTGCCCCCCGCGCACCGTGGCGCCGTCGGGGGGGGGTGCGGCGTCGGGTGCGCCCGCGCACGGGGGGGGGCGTGCCCGCGCGTGCGGCGGCGCCATCGGGGAGGCGCTCGCGTCGGGCGCGACCGCTACGCCGGCCCCGTCCGAGGCCTCGAGGAAAAGGAAGCGGGCCTTTTCCTCCACGAGGTACGTAGCCTTGCCTTCCTCCGTGTGGCTTTGGTGTGCGGTGGTTAGATGTTCTAACTCTCCGTTCGTGATTGCGCGGGCGGTGCCGACCGTTCCTCCTCTTGCACCGGCCAAGGTGCCGAGGACGGACGCGCCGATCCCCACCCGGCGGCGCTCGTCGAGGGGGTCGCGCCGAGGAACGAACGCGGCGGCGGGCACGAGCTCGCAAGGCCGGCCGAGGCCTCGGGGGCCGGCCGGCGGATCAACCGCGCCGCGCGCGCAGCCGGGCAGGTTGCTGGGGGGGCGACCGGCGCGGTCGCCACGGAGGCGCGGCCGCGGCGGTGGCTACGGTGGAGGTGCCGCCCGCGGTGGCGGCCACTACGGAGGAGACGGAGCGGGCGCGGCCTGCGGGAGCGCCCGCGGATGTGACGGCGCGGATGGTGGTGGCGGCCACGGCGCCACGACGGGCGCCCGTGGTCGCGGAGGCGCGAGGTGGAGGCGCCGGCGGAGGCGGCGCGGGCGGCTCCGCCCGCCGGCGGTCCCCGGGCGGAGGTGGTGGAGCTCTCGGATGACTCCCCCGCCGCCCGGGTGGAACCGGGGGGCCGGGCCCGGCCCGCGAACTCCCCGAGCCTCGGGGAGGGGGCCCTCGTGAGGCGGCACGAGGGTCGCATGACGGCGGGGGGCCGAGGGCACGATGCCGAGGCCTCGTCCTCCCCGCGCCGGCCGCCCCCGCCGGTGGGGGGGGGGCCGTGGAGGATCCCCCGGCGTTTGCCGACGCTCGGGGGGGAGCAGAGCTCGGGGGCGAGCTCCTGGGCCATGGCGCCACGCTCAACCGCGCGTTGAACGAAGCGCTGCGGGTCCACAGCGGCCCGGCCTGGACCGTCTTCCAGGTGAGCCACGGTTGCTCGTTTCCCTTCCTTTTTTCGTTTTCGCGTGCTGCATTCAAACTTTGGCGCTTACGGGATTCGATGTGTGTTATGCCAGGAGCTCGAGCGCCGCGCTCGCGAAAAGTACAGCGCGTTCGACCAGGTGAACGCCGAGGCCCGCCAGCTCCGGGAGCGATGCGGCGCTACGACGCGCTTGCGGATGCCCTCGGGACGCCGGGACGAGCGGGCCGGGTGTACGGGGCGATGGCGTGGTGCGACGTGCTTTCCGAGAGTTCGGGCGGGGACGCGGCGCGTGACCCGAGCCTCGGGCGGATCCGCGCGGCCCTCGTCGATCGTGACGAGGCGCGCGTGGAACGCGCGCGAGGACACGGGACAAGACGCGAACGCCGGCCGCCACCCGGGGAGGCGGAGGTGGCCACCGCTCGCGCCGAGACCCGGGAGCTCCGCACGTCGCTCGAGGGGAGCGCAGCGCGCGGCCGCCGCGGCCGAGGAGCGGCGCGCGCGGGCGGGAGCGGGGCCGCGCCAAGGAGGCCGATGACCCGAAGGCCGCCCTCGACGTCAAGGCCGCGGCTCTCGTCGCCGCCGAGGGGCAGCTCCGGCGGAGAGCGCGTCGCCCGCCGGGGGCCGAGGGGCGGCTTCGGCGAGAGCAGGCGCCGCCCTTGGTGACGCCCGGACGGCGCCGGGAGCGGGGAACGCGTCGCGCGCGAGACGGCGGAGAGGTCGCTGGAGGAGCGGAACGCCGCATTCTCCGAGGTTGAGGATGAGGCGCTGGCGCTCAGCATCAGCAATGCCGCCCAAGAGATGGCCCTCGTCGAGCAAGGCGAGACCGTCCAGCATCTCGAGCTGGCGCTCGAGTCCGCGCGCCGCGACCTCGATCTGGAGAAGAGGCAAGTCGAGGGTAAGTTACTGTCTGACCTTGCTTGTTAGTTTTTGCTTTTAGAGGGTTCGTTTCCCCCTTTCTGATTTCTTGTCGTCTTGTCGCTTCCGTGCTCGCGCACAGCCTTTGGGGCACGCTCGTTGGGCGGCCGAGGCCTGCGGCAGCCTCCTACAACTCCTCCGAGCAGAGGCCGCAGGAGGCCGCGGGACGCGGCCCTCGAGACCGTCACGTCGTCGAGGAAGGCGATGTCCGGGCCGGCGGCCTCGGCCGGCCGGCCGCTGCGCGCGCTCGGTGGCCACGTCACGGAGCGGGTGCGCCGGCGTTGCACCCGGGCGTGCGAAGGCCCTCGGAGTGGTGCGATCCCACTACGAGGTCAACCTCGAGGCGGTGGCGGAAGGCTACATCGTGCCCGTGGGCGTCGAGGACGAGGTGGCCATGGAGCGCGCGGACGCGCTTGTTGCCGACGCCGCCGGAACGCTCGCCGAGGCCTTCGAGGAATTCCTCTTCCGGACGCCGCCGACGCCGCCGCTCCCTCTACCCGAAAGCATGCGGGCGCTAGGCCCGTTTTTTTGTTTGTGTGTATCGTAACTCGGCCTCGTGGCCTCTTGTAAATAAACAAGTAGTTTCGTGAACATGGTCGGTTGTAAATGAAATCGCTTGCTTATTGCGCTTTTTGCTTCTTCTTCTTCCCGAGTAGATTCTACTTAGGGAAGTCCGCCTTTCGGCAGGGGCCCGCCGGGTTGGAGGCGAGAGAGACGGGCCGTAGCCACGCGGCGTAGGCCGGCTCGCCGGCTCGCGCGCTCCTTCCGCCGTGCCGCCTACGCCTGTTCAAATCGTGGCTCGTGGTTGAAGTAGGAAACAAACTTAGCGCGTGTTATTACGTTTTTTGCACGAAAAAATGGGACCATTTGGGGGGGGGGGGGTGCCCCCCCGCAGTAGCCCCCGAGGGTAACTTGGGTTTCAGGGGAAAGCCGAGTTGCCCTTTTATTATACTTGGAGTATTTACATAGGTGACACCAAGCGGGGGCGTTGGCCGTGTGTTTGTACAACGAAAAATACTTGGAAATCCTAGCTAAGGGTAGAAGCGACGTAGCCGTTGGATGTTCCAAGCGTTGGTGAGTTCTTCGCCGTCCTCGTTGGCAAGCTTGTACGTGCCTCGGTTTGAGCACCTTCACCACGACGTAGGGTCCCTCCCATGGGGGCGATAGCTTGTGGCGCCCTCGGTTGTCTTGGCGTAGCCTTAGGACCAAATCCCCCTCGCCGAAATCCCTCCGACGTATCTTGCGCGCTTGGTAGCGCCGTAGGGACTGTTGATATCTTGCGGAGTGCATCAACGCCACGAGGCGTACTTCATCCAGGTCGGTCCGGCGAGTCCTCGCGGGCTCGCTGGTTAGCGTCCTCGTTGTAATCTCGAACCTTGGGCGACCCGTATTCCAGATCCGTGGGGAGGATGGCCTCCGCGCCATGGACTAGGAAAAACGGGGTGAACCCGTGGCTCGCTTGGGGTAGTCCTTAGGCTCCACACGACCGCCGGGCAGTTCTTGGAGCCATTTTCGGCCAGATTTGTTGAGCTGGTCGAAAATTCTGGGTTTGAGGCCTTGTAGAATCATGCCGTTGGCACGTTCCACTTGGCCGTTAGTCCGCGGGTGCGCCACGGCTACCGCCGGTCCACTCGGATGTGGAACTTGTCGCGGAACTCCAAGAACTTCCGCCCGTGAACCGGGACCCGTTGTCCGTGATGATGGAGTTTGGCACTCCGAAGCGGTAGACGATGTCGTGAAGAACGTAATCGCTCGCTCGGCCCTCAAATTCGTAATGGGGCGCACCTCCACCCACTTGGAGAACTTGTCGATTGCGACGAGCGGTGGGTGAAGCCCCCGGCGCCTTCCGCAGGGGCCCGACGATGTCCAACCCCCACACGGCGAACGGCCATGTGACGGGGATTGTTTGTAAGGCGTGAGCGGGCGGGGTTGGTCTTGCGGGCGTAGAACCGGCACCCTTCGCGGTGCGCACGATTTCGTTGGCGTCCGCGACCGCGTAGGCCAATAGAAGCCCCGGCGGAACGCGTTGCCAACGAGAGTGCGTGGCGCGGCGTGGTGGCCACAGATTCCCGCGTGTATGTCCCGCAGGAGCTCGCGCCCCTCGGGGATTGGTATACACCGCCGGAGGATGCCCGACGCGCGCGCGCTTGTACGGCTCGCCGTCGACGAGGGTGAACGACTTGGCCATCCCGGCGATGCGCCCGGCCGCGGCCCGGCTCCGCGGGGAGCTCCCCTCGAGCAATCCGGGCGATGTACTTCTCCCGCCAGTCCGCCTGGACGGGAGCCGGCTCGATGTCCATTGCGACGCCCTCGTGGGAGCCGTACCCCTCGAGAAGGGGAGAGTACGTACGCCTCGTTCGAGGGGTCCTCTTCCATGGGGTCCGCACCCGCCGGATTCGAGGGAGCCCCGAGGGTCCGTCGTCGCAAGAGGGGTAAGGCTCGAAGGTTACCGAGGGCCGCGCGACGTCGCGCGCGAAAACGTTCGGGGGGAACGGTGATCCGCCCGGACGCTATCTTTGCCGGCTCGTCGCGCTTCTTCGTTGTACCGGCGGGGTACATGATTAAGCTCGATGCCGTAAAATTTGTCCTCGAGGGCCCGCACGGCTTTACAGTAGGCCTCCATCTTGTCGTCGTGGCGCTCGCGTTCTTCATGACTTGGTCGATCACGAGCTGCGAATCCCCTCGCACGTCGAGGCGCTTGATGCCCAACTCGATGGCGATCTTGAGGCCGCGCAGAGGAGGGCCTCATATTCCGCCATATTGTTGGATGCGGGGAAATGGAGACGCACCGCGTAGCGCATGTGCTCCCCGAGGGGTGACACGAAGAGCGGGCCCGCGCCCGCTCCCTGTCTTCATCACCGAGCCGTCGAAGAACAGAGTCCAGCACTCGCTTGGATCCGAGGGGGCGGCGGCCGCGTGTCCGTCCACTCCGCGACGAAATCGGCAAGGATTTGTGATTTGATGGCCTTGCGCGGGGCGTAGGCGAGCGTTTCGCCCATCAACTCCACGGACCACTTGGCAGTGCCGCTCGCCGCGTCGGGGTTGCGAATGATCTCTCCTAACGGGAAGGAAGAGACCACCGTAATGCGGGTGGGCCTCGAAGTAGTGGCGGAGCTTGCGCCGCGCGAGGACTACCGCATACAACAAGCTCTCGGACTCCGGGGGGTAGCGCGTCTTCGTGTCCGACGAGACCTCGCCGATATAGTAGACCGGCCTCTCGCACGGGCAAGGCATGCCCTTCTTCCGTGCGCTCCACGACGATCACGGCGCCGACCACCCGGGTGGTCGCGGCCACGTAGAGTTGGAGGGGTTCGCGCGTCTCGCGGCGGCGTAAGGATTGGGGCGTGCGTCGGCGATGCCTTCGGCTTGTCGAGCGCTTCCCGGGCCTCGGCGGTCCAAGAGAAGCGCTCGTGCTTCTTGAGCGGCCGGTAGAGGAGCGAGGCCCTTCTCACCGAGCCTCGAGACGAAGCGGCTCAAGGCGGCGAGGCACCCCAACACTTTCTGCACTCCTTTGAGGTCCCGAATTGGACCCATTCGCTCGAGGGCCGCGACCTTTTCAGGGTTGGCCTCGATCCCCCGCTGGGAGACGATGTATCCTAGGAGCATGCCCCGCGGCACTCCAAAGACACATTTTTCGGGGTTGAGCTTGACCCCGTTGGCCCGCGAGCGGCCGAATGCGATGCCAAGATTGCCGACCGGGTCGTCCGCCTTCCTCGGTTTTGACGACGATGTCGTCTACGTAAGCCTCGACCGTCCGCCCGATATGGTCCCCAAAAACGTGCCGCATGCGCGCCGATATGTTGCGCCCGCGTTTCGAGGCCAAAAGGCATCGTGACGTAACGGGAACGTCCCGAACGGTGTGATGAACGAAGTCGCGAGCTGGTCGGACTCCTTCATTTTTATTTGATGATATCCCGAATAGGCATCAAGGAAACAGAGTAGTTCACACCCGGCGGTGGAATCAATGATCCGATCTATGCGCGGCAAAGGAAAAGGAACTTTTGGACATGCTTTATTGAGACCGGTGTAGTCAATACACATCCTCCACTTCCCATTTTTCTTTTTTACAAGCACGGGATTAGCTAACCATGTCGGGTGGAACACTTCCTTGATGAATCCGGCCTCGAGGAGCTTCCGCGGCTCCACTCCGATCGCCCGTCGCCGTTCCTCGTCGAAGCGGCGCGGCCGCCGCCGAACCGCCGCGAGCATTAGGCGAGGATATCAAGGGAGTGCTCGGCTACCTCCCTCGGGATGCCCGGCATGTCCGAGGGGCTCCACGCGAAAACGTCGGCGTTGGCGCGGAGGAAGTCGACGAGCACTTGCTTCCTATTTAGGATCGAGGGTCGTGGCCGACCCTCAATGCTTTGCCCTCGGGGGCCGATGGGTCGAGAGGGACCCCTTTGGTTTGCTCGGCGGCCTCGAACGTGCCGACGTGCTTGGTGGCGGAGGCCGAGGTCGTCGTTGACCATCTTCTCCCGGCGCGTTTACCGGCGCTTCATCCAGCGCTAGCGCCCTCGCATGTTGCACGCACTCGACATCGCAGTCGAATGCATGCTCGATCGATGACCCGACGGTGATGACGCCGTTTGGACCCGGCATCTTCATCTTCAGGTACGTGTAGTTGGGGACCGCCATGAACTTGGCATAGCATGGTCGCCCAAGGATGGCCTGGTAGGCCCCTTTGAATCCCACCACCTCGAAGGTGAGGGTTTCCTTGCGGAAATTCTTGGGGGTCCCGAACCAGACGGGCAGATCGATCTGCCCAAGGGGTTGAACCTGCTTTCCGGGCGCGATGCCGTGAAACGGCTTCGTGCCGGGCCGCGGCTCGGTCCAGCCCAATCCCCATCGGGCGCAATGTGTGCGCGAAGAGGATATTGAGGCTATCGCCTCCGTCCATAAGGACCTTCGAAAACCGGGCGTTCCCAATGATGGGATCGACCACCGGGGGGTACCGGCCGGGTTCGGGATGCGGTTTGGGTGATCATCCCGGCTAAAGGTGATGGCATCCTTCGACCGCTGAGAAAGGCCGGAGGTGCCCTCTCTGCGGCGAGGACTTCGTGCCGCTCCTTCTTGCGCCGCCGGGTTGACATGTCGACAGTGGGTCCCCCAAAAATGAGGAACACATTTTCGACAGCAGGGAAGCCACCTGCGTCGCCGTCGCCCCCATCCTTCTTGGCCTCGGCCTCCTTCGCGGCGGCACGGCCATAGAACTTCTTGAGCATGTCGCACTGCTCAAGAGTGTGATTCACGGGGGTCTTGTGGTAGGGGCATGGCTTCTTCATCATGTCGTCGAACACCCCCGGGCCTCGAGGAGCCGGTCGAGGGCCCCGTCGGGCCGGGTCAACAGCGAGGGCCTCGGCGTTGCCGCCGTTGCGCCCCTGCTCGCGCGCCTCGCGGCGCGGCTTCTTCCCCTTCTTGCCCCGCTTGTCGTTGCGGCGCGGCTCCTTGGACCCGCCGCCCTCCGCGGGCGTGTCCTCGGAGCGCTTGCCCTTCTTGCCGTCGAAGATCGCCCCCACGGCTTCCTCTCCGGGAGGCGAAGGCGGTGGCAATGTCGAACGCCTCGTTCGAGTCCGTGGGCGGGCTACGTCCTAGCTCGCGCACAAGGTCCCGCACGTGGTGCCCTCGAGGAACGCGTGCACGATCTCGGATTGTGCCACGGCGGGGAGCTCGTGCGGCGCTTGGAGAAGCGCCGTATGAAGTCCCGCGAGCGAGTCGCCGGCTTCTCGCGTGCGGGGAGCGCGGATCCCGAGGAGTTCCGGGGCGCACGTATGTGCCCACGGAAGTTGCCCACAAAGGTGTGGACCGGATCGTCCCGGTTGTGGATCCGGGCCGGCGGGCAAGTGCTCGAGCCATGTCGGGCCGCGTCGCCCGGATGCGGGGGCAAGTTGCGGATGATTACTTCGTCGTTGGTGGCCCCGCCCGGACGGCCAGGGCCGGGCGGTAATCGTTGAGCCAAACACGAGGGTCCGTCTCCCCGTTGTATTTGATGATCGTCGAGGGCTGACGGAAGCGCTGGGGGAACGCTGCCGTGCGGATCTCCCGGCCGAACACGCGGGTGCCGGGGGCTCCGGCGTTGGGGAGCGATCCTCACCGCTGTCGTAGCGTCCACCCCTTCGAGGGTGGTAGCCCCTGGCCGCTCGCGCGTCCGCCTTGCTGGTGCGCCTGGCGTTGATGACGTTGCGGGCGTCACCATCCAGCGCCCTGCGTGTGTCGAGGAGGCGTTCCTTGGCCGGCGTGCGTCCCTGGTCAGCGGGTCGACCCGCATGCACCGAGGGTTCGCCCCCTGGTGCCGGATCATCACCCCGCGCGTCCCCCTGTTGGCGGATGCGTGAGGCCGAGCTTTCGGCTTGCTGGACGGCCGCTTGCTCAAGGAGGGTCTGCACCTCGCGGTGCATGTCTCGAGCCTCGGGGGTCGAGGGTGCCGGCATGGCGCGCAGCAGTGTTGCGGCGGCGATTAGCTTTTGGCTCGCCCGCGGCGGAGTATCCGCGTTGTCGTCGTTGGGGACGGGGTTGAGGCGGTCTCGGACTGTCGGCCCGCCTCCCGCGCGCGTTCGCGCGCGCGCGAGGCCTCTCCCCGCCATCGAGGCGCGGAGCGCCCGCACGGTCCGTACTCCTGCGCGCTTGGCCTCGAGCTCGCGAGCTTGGCGCCGCCGCGCATCGACGTCGGCCCCGGCGGGGAGCGCTTGGCCCCGCGGCCGGGCGCGTGGCGATCCCGGGGCCGGCGTGACCTCCCCCATCTCCGGCCGCCCGCCGCACCGGCGGCGTTGGCGGGTCGTTGGTGATGACGGCGCGGCATTCCCGCGTGGGGTCGTAGCTCCCGTCCGGGAGTCGTCGGAGCGGCCGAACCCGCAGTCCGTGGCGTCGAGGAAGCGCCCCGAACGCGACCGGGTCCGGCACACCGAGAGAAGTCCCACTCCGCGTACCCATGGCGGCCGGCGGGTGGCATCGTGTCGACGGAGCCCGGGGACGACTCGTCCCGCCTGGCCGAAGTGCCGGGATCCCCGGCGACGAAGATGTGCGCGACCCGGGGCGGAACCCCGCGCATTGTAGTGTTGACGTTGGCGTTGTAGGCCGTAGTGGCGCCACGCAACCCGATGGGGACGCGTGGTCGGAGACCGCACGCGGTCCCGCCGGGGCGGTGGCGGTCGTCGTGGCGGTGGACGCTCCGCGTTGGGCGGCGGTGCGCTCGGCCTCGCCGCCGCTCGGACCGTGCCCGTCGCGAGCGCGGCCCGGAGCGACGACGACGTCGCGGTGTCGACGGTCCCGCGGCATCCGTGCACCGCAGGTGCCCGCGCCGGTGTCGTGCGTGCGGCGGTGACCGGGCGGACCTCGGCCTCCCCGCTCGCGCGCGTAGCTCCTCACGGTTGGTGAGGCGCATGAGATAGCCATTCCCCGTGGCCTGGAAGTTCAAGTCCCCGAAGCGGATCTCGAACCCGGCCGGAAGGGGGTCTGAGCTACCCATGTTGTAGCGGGTGCTACGGTACTCAGTGCGAATCACCATGGAGGGAGTTAGCGAAATGACCTTAGGCGCTCATTTGCCCCACGGTGGGCGCCAAGCGTCGGTGCGGAATATGGTCCCGACACTAACCAGTAGATAACGCCTAGGTCTATCCCTCGATGGTCGATGCTAAGCAACAAATGACACAAGGATTTATCCTGGTTCCGGCCGAGGGGGCCGTACGTCCAGGCGGTGGTGTGCTCGTGGCACTATATTGCTCGGACCGGGGGTGCTTGTAGTGGGGCAAATACAAGCAAGGCGGGAGAGGAAGCGTGGCTCCCAAGTCCACGGTGAGTAGCCGAAGATATTGTGGGAGAATAAGAGAGTGAGTGCACGGTCTGCGTCGTGTTCTTCGGGGTTCGTCCGAACTCGTCCTCCTCCGCCTCCCCCCGCGGGCGGGGGCTCGCCTCCCCTTTTATAGGCCAAGGGGGCGGCGAGTTACATGCACGCCGCGCCGCCTAGCTACGTGAGGGAGCACGTCGCGCTATGGTGTAGAGTGGGCGGCCGTCGGTCGATCTTCGGCTGCGATCCGGCCATGATGGCCTACCTTGTACCCGAACAGGTGGCGGTTCGAGGGTAGGAGGCGGCGGATGGCGATGGCGCCCCCGATAGGCTTCGAGGGAGATGCGATGATGGGCCGGTACGGGGTACGGGGAGCGGGCGAACGGCGTTCCTTCCCAATGAGCTCGCGGTGGTGGAGTGGTTGCCTGCAGGTGTTCGGGCGTGCGCCCGAGGAGTCGGGCGTGCGCCCGCGCGCGTGGGTACGGCGGCCGCGCCGTTGCGGTGGCCGGGATGGCCGCCCACCGGCCTAGCGCCCTTCACCTAACCCTGCGGGGTCACGGGAAAGTGGGATCGAGGGTGCGCCGGCCCCCTTTCGAGGGTCGGGCGCGTTAGTCGTACGGTAGCGTGCGCGCGGTGTTATGGGACCGACACCGGCCGTACCGCACGGTCCACCCCACGGTGGCGGGGATGGGCTCCTCCCCGGGGAGTTGGTGCGGCGGCACGGGGCGTGAGCCCCGGCGCATGATGGCGCCGTCCCGCGGCGTCGGGGCGTTAAATGCCCAAGTACGGGGCCGGCGCACGCGTGCGGGGCGCCCGTGAGCGTGGCGGGCCCCGCCGAGGGTGGAGCGAACCCTCGAGCGAGGCGAGGCCTCGCTCGAGGGGAGCGGGCCCTCGAGCGGGGCGGGACCGCTCGAGGGAAGGGTCGCCCCTCGAACGGGGCGGAACCTGTTCGAGGAGGGGGTTGCCCCTCGAGCGGGGGCGGAGCCCGTTCGAGGAGGAGCGTACCCTCGGGCGAGGCGGGGCCTGCTCGAGGGGTCTCGCGATCGGGCTATCTTGGCGGGGCCTCCGAAGTCCTGCTGCGTGGGCCACGTCCTGCATGGTTAATTCCCTGCATGGTTAGGCCCAGTTCATTTGATGCAGGAATTTAAGTGAGGGTTCCCCCATCGTTTGAGGGGACCCCTAGGGCGGTCCCCGACAACGCCAGATACCCAACTGGTTCAACTGACCGTAACAACCCCGCATCGGTTATAAAATGGAACCTTTTACCCGGAACCGCCGATACGAAAGCTCCATTTCCATCCGAGTTCGGCACTATCACTGTTCTTGTTCTTCTTCCAGCTAGCCTTGGCTAGACAGCCCTAAAGCATCTCTTCCATCTACTTCAATGCTCCCGAGCAAGCTGTTCTCCCATCTTCGTCCCCGACATCGAGAAGAAGCTCGGAGTAGGCCGAAAGCAAAAATCAATCCAAGCTGCCACCCATGACTCCGTACTCGGAAGAGCTCGAGTCGTTTCGCTGGACATTGTTGGGAATGTACCTCTGTATCGTAGGAGGATTGTGTCTGCTATTAGCTGTGCATGTGCACATTCATCGTCCGCTTCCTCATGAACGGCGATGAGATAGAAAAGCACCTTGTACCTTCTTGTTCCATCTGCACTCCCGATCATGGGGTGTGTAGACAAAGCTTTACCAAGGTGATATTTGTGACTGTTTGGAAGTCCGGTTTGCGTTGCTTACCGTGAACGAATCTCGTAGGGTCTGTTCGAATTCTAAGTTTCTGGGTGAGATTCCGAACATGTGCTAATTAGAGACTTAAATTTTCAGATGTTCTGACCGACATGGAATAACCCCAATGGTTTTGATGCATCGGGTAGTGGTGATCTTACGCTACCGCCACCTGCGTTGTTGACCGAAGCTTTCGTAGCAGCACATACTGAAGTGTTGCGCCAACTCCTGCAAGCACAACAACAGATGGCTCAACAACTACCACGAATGCCACCGATGCAACAGAAGATCCAACCTTCCAAGCCATGTTCACCCGAAGTACCTACCCAGAGGGACATAAACGCCATTGTCGGTGCAACTAAACTGTTAGAAGGGCAGAATTCTATGCTGAACCAGATGGTGTCCGATATCATCCAAGGACGTTATGGGAAGCCATATCAAAAAAGTTTGGCAGACAGTCTCTCTCAGTCCTTATTCGCCTCCATGGTCGAACAAGCCCGTTTGTTCAATCTGTTGGAGGAGTATGTTAATCAAGACTAACCCCAAGCCTTTGACTCAATATTACCACCTTCTCGACTACCAATGGATCTTAGAGCAGAAGAAAGGGCAAATCGAGGCAGTAAACGAGTACTATCTGAGATAGATCTAAGGGAGTGGGAAATTACCTGTACAGAGACCCATCTGCACAAGGGCAAACGAAGATGTAACACTAACAAGACCACTCAACTATCTGCTAGTGCAACACCTTCGCGAGCCACGAAGTCAGCAAGGAAAAAGGAGAGGAAGAGGCTCCGCCTTATCAAGAAAGCCCAGCAACAAATCTCCAAGCCCAGAGACCTTCCACACCGTTTGTGCTACAATTGTAGACAACCCGGGCATTACGCAAAGGAGTGCCCGAACCCAAGGAAGCAGAACCCCCAGCAACACAAGCAGAACCCCGGATCCGCTATCAACAACTACGACAACAAGCCAAGCCCTCAAGTTGAGCAGGGCCAACTGAATTTCTTAGGTAACACCTCTATCCCAGAACCACTTCCTCACCTCCTCTTGTAATTTCGAATCTCGAGACGAGATTCTTCTTAAGGGGGTACACTGTGACGCCGCCGGTTTTTAATTACTGTCATTAACGCTAATGACCGGATCAGCCGAGTCAAACCAGCCAAACACCGGTCAAACCTAGGTCAACCTGGGTCATCACCCCGAAAACCTCGCCAATGAACCCTAATGAACCCCTTGACCAAGCCTACACACACCCGTAGTGGACCCTTGGTCAAAGACACGGTCCAAACCGGCTTAACCGTTGACGTCAGCGAATGTCGTCCGGAACTTTTGCCGCGTTCTCCAAAAATTCACCTAAACACTTCAAAATCTACCTTTATGAAAGTTGAACATCTTGTTGAGGGACACAACTTTTGTGTAGATTGGCATTTCAAATTTTGAGTGGAAATTGGTGAAAAACTTGATCAACTGACAGTACCTCCTGTTTTCCAGAACAGGCCGGTATTCAATGTTGGCACGACGTTCCTGCAAAATCCATCGAGAAAAACACTAGACGGCCTTTACAAAAGTTGTAGAGGGTAGTTAGATCTACAACTTTCCTATTCACCACAGGTTGCAGTGCTATTCAAAAATTTGGAGAAAAACTATTTCGAACAGAGGCAGTCCTAGCAAAATCTCGCCGAGAGCGCGCCCGCCGCGCCGGCGCTCGCCGCCGCGCACTGCCGCGCGCGCGCCTGCGCTGGCCCCTCAGTTTTCGAGCCCCCCGCGCGCCTCCCGAGGTCCCCTCGCCCCTTCCCAACGCAGCTCGCTCCTTCCCCACACCGCGCGCATGCCGAGGCCGCCTGGAATGCTGTGCCGCCGTGGTGAAATACTAATTTTGTTGGATTCATGGTGAAATATCCCACAACTTTTGTTATTCTGGCCAGAGCTAATTCCTCCTAGTTTTTGCATGAAAAATACAAGTGTGAAAACCCTAGATCTGCAATATATCAAAAACCATAACTTCTCTGTAGCTAATATTTGGATATGTTGTGTGTTAGGTCGTGCCTAGCTCCTATGCCAAAAATTTCACAAAGTTATGATGTAAATCTTTTTATAAAATTGTTTTTCCATCTCTGCCAGATCTGCATAAATGATTTTTCTAGCTAACAATATCTATGTTTTTGAGCTCAACTTGTGCACACTGTATTTTCATTCCAAAACACACCTCAGGTGAATTAATCACAATTTTAAAGATAAGTGAAATAATTATTCTTGAATTATGCTTGATTTTCCTCAAAACTTCATAACTCAAGTTCCATAATAGTTCTAGGTATATGTGCTGCACCACTAGGCTAGTTTTGGGCCATATAGCATGTGTGAGAAAGTTTGGATCATTTTGATGGGTAATTATTTTTGTGTGCATTTACCTTGTCCATCTAGCTAGCTTTTGTTTTTTTTCAAAAATAATTTATTTATGGCTATCCAAAGCTCGCATGTGTGTCCAGTGGCTTGTTATAGGTGTTTAGAGTGTAACACACCCATCCAATGAATTTTCTTAATTAATTTCATGAATGAAAGCTATGGAAGCAATTAAGGGCTTAATAGTCATCAATTGGGAAAAACACCAAAACACCCTTGCTAGTCTTGGGTGTGGTTGCAAACCTTGTTAAAAGGTTAAATATACCCACCCACTACTGTTTGTGAATTTAAATTTAATTATTTACATATATATGTACACAGTCACCATCAAAAAGAATATCTAATAAAGAATTGCAAACGGCTTCTTTTTGGAAGAGTATGCTAAATGTATTCTTATCTAGGTGAATGTATCCAACAAATACACCCTTGATTGTCAACTAAGATTTGTGGTCAAGTAAATCTTGCATTTGCGTCTTCGTGTCGATCTTTCCGCCAGTAGACGTACGCTTGTGCCGGAAGGAGGAAACGAAGGTGCCGACAAAGAGCTGTCGTACGTGGACGTAGCTCAAGACCTGGACCCAAGTCCAGAAGGGCCCATGGCCAACCTTGCCAGCGAAGGCAAGCCCCGGATCATTAACCCTGTCTTTTAAAATTATGCAATTATGTTTGCTTCGATTGTGCACTTACGTTTCAAGAGTTGATTTGAAACCATAGGTGCATGATCTTTAGGTACCTATGCTCTATCACTAGTATGCTAGGTCGATAGTCGCTATGCCATAGGACCTGATAGAAGTCCAGTGATGTTCGTCACTCGCGAGAATAGGTTCCTAGATAAGAATCTTAAGATATCCTTAAATGGATTGCTCATGTGGTAAGAGCATGGGGTTGGGCTCCGGTCCAGTGGCTTTCGTGGGCTAAGCTTTTGAACGTACCAAACATTCGCCGGGAATGGGACCGGTAAGCCTAGTACCTTAATGAGACGCCGCGGGAACTCTCCCCTACTACTCTTGAGTAATCACCTTACTGGCTAGCTACCAGGAAGGGGGGTGTATTGTGTGAGACTGGATACCTTGCGGGGTATACCAGCTAACCTTGCACCCAGGACTGTAGGCAGTGCCCCCAACCCGAGGACTTTTGGAAACGGCCTGGGAAAGTTGTCCCTTCGGGGGCAGCCTACTGTGTGTTTGGGTTTACCTTGCAAGGTTTAAATCAATCGATTGTCAGCCTCTCACCGTTATCCGAGACTGCTTAATCAACTGGCCATGATATCCCATAAAGATGGAACTCGAGGAATATGGATGGATGAATTAATTGCTTGTCCACCTCTTGATTGAATTAGATGGCACATTTAGAAATGGCAATGAACTAGAACTTGCACTAAAAGATTGAAAGTAAGGATCTACTCTTAGCAGCTGTTCAGCAAAAGGAACTCCACGGCCAAAAGCCTTTCATGTCTAGAGTTCGGTGATGTAGTTATCACCCGACGGTTAAGTATTGCTGAGTATTAGTATACTCAGCCTTGCTTTAAAACTGTTGTTGCAGGTGTTGTTGACCAGAAGGGTGACGACAAGTGATGACATCACGGATGGCCTCCTGTGATGTCTACTATTGCGCTAGTTTATTTTATTTTCCGCTGTTTTCAAACTCCGAACCTTTACTCCATGTCATGAACAATGGTTTGTAATAAATTATGTTAACTCGTGTTGTACTCTGGACTCGCCTTCGCGTGAGTTTTAATGCATGTGTCGATCCTCTGTTCGATGTCCAAGTGATTTACCGGGCGTTAACCCGGCAACCAACGACAGGATGATACTTCACTATTGCTTAACGACCAAAGTGGATCGGTCTTAGGCGATAGTACGGTATTTTCTTGGGCGGGTTGTCACACTTGCATGACAAGGAGCTCTATCTAAACCGTGGAGAAGATGACGTCAAGGGCCCACATGTAAAAGGGGGCAAGTCAACAATTGACCGAGAAGCGTCGTGGAGCGAAACGGGGCCGAACCAGGCCGAAATGGGCCTAGGCTGGTCGGCTCAAGTCGGCCAGCCTGGCTTGTTTCAGGCTCGGTTCGCGACGCCCATTGACCTAGGTGTTTCTCTATAAATTGCCTCCGCGTCCGTCAGCCGCCACATCAATCCAACCTTTCTACCGATGCCAATCACCAAAAAAGCCCTTGCCGCAAGATGAGGGAGAGAGTTGGATGAGCATGTTGCAAGGATCAACACCCGCGGAGGGAAGGAAGCAAGAGGAGGACTCCAAGCCACTGGCCTAGGGGTGTTCCCAAGCTTCTTCGTCGACGACGTTCTTCGGAGTCTCCATCACCCCTATGTGCTTCAATCCTTGTAAGGTGATGGGGTAATGTCTCCGTTCATCCCAAGGGTTAGATGGATACATGTTATGTGATCGCTACATGAACCCCATGCCTTTCGATGCTTAATCGTCTATGTCTATGCGAGTGCTTTATTCACATATGTATGTACAACATGTGTTTTTAGTAGGGTTTGTGGTAATCGTGGTGATTAGCTTAACCTTATGGATGCTTAGGTATAGATGCGGTTATACATGAAAGTGTTTGATTACCTTGCGTAGTGACAGTACGGCGGGGGGGGGGGGGGGGGGGGGGAGGCTTAGCGGCCGCATAACCGCCATGAAGCTAGTATAGGAAACACCCTTTTCATGTAGTAGATGCATGTTCATGTGATCCTAAACCCTAAGGAGGGAGCGCTTATCTATCATAATCTCTCTCTTGTGTCCACCCTTTGCCATCTAGTTTAACCATAGATTTCTTTGATTAACATAGGTTAGAATGTCTTTACCTTTAGATTAATACCCCTTTCAAAGGTTTACCATCAACTAGATTAGTACTTTAAGCACTAGCAATCCCCTTGCTCCATGGATTGATAAGAACCTAGGGAATCCTTGTGGTGATAAATGTGTAGGTACGCACGCTTGCAGATCGTAGGTGGATACGTGTTTCAACTGTCAACAGGGACCGACATTCTGCCTTTGCGGACATTAACCTTCGACCATAATGGGACCAACACGCCACCTTTGTGGACTTTAACCTTTTCTCATAACAGGACCGTCATGCTGCCTTTGCAGACTTTGCCTTCGGCCATGACGGGACCGACACGCCGCCTTTGCAGACTTTACCATTAGCCATGACGGGACCGTCATACCGCCTTTAAGGACTTTAACTTCAACCATAACGAGACCGACATGCTGCCTTTGCAGACTTTGCCTTCGGCCATGACGGGATCAACACACCGCCTTTGTGGACTTAACCTTCGGCCATGATGGGACCGACATGCCGCCTGTCGGGGACAGCCATAGGGGTCCCCTAACTATGGGGGAGGTTACTCTTTCCAAGTGACTAACACGAAAAACACATCCCAAACCGACAACGGTCTAAACACGAATGAAGCCCACGGTCTGCCACAGCCCGACAAACTCCATGGCCCATCAAACGACCATCCCCAACCGTCCTCGAACGAACCTCCACCTCGCTCGAGGGGGGGAATGCCGTGCGGTGAACTCCCGCCTCGCTCGAGGACTTGGCGCCCTTTAAGTGGATCACCCCTCATTCGAGGGCCCTGGCCCCTCGAACAAATCTCCGCCTCGCTCGAGGGTTCCAACCCCTCGAGCGAGTCTCCGCCTCGCTGAGGATTTCCGCCCCTCGAGCGGGTCTCCGTCTCACTCGAGGCTTCCCCTTGGCCCAGGGCACCTCACCTGCTCCGCCAATTGGAGCATTAAATGCCCTGACACGTCGCAAGCGCCCGGGTCGAAAGGAAAATCCCCACCACGCTGATCCCCTGACACCACCTGGGAATTCGGTCCCGGCATTGTGCGGATAGCCCGCCGCTGTGCGGCTGTAACTGGTGTTGTGCGAGCCCTATGCGGACTGGTGGGCATCATTCCTTGACACTGTGCTACCCGCTCCCGTCCTTCCTCCACGTCGCACCCCACGAAAAAGGACGACGACACCCTCGATGTACGCCCACCGACCCGACGCTCGCCCAGGATAGCGCCATGATGCAGGGTGAACGGAGCTCATCCTCTTTGTCACCTCCGACTCTATGCGGCCGTCCCCAGTGCTGTGCGGACAACACGTCGCTATGGAACCATCCCCGACGATGTGGCACCTCATTCTGATGGGGCGCCACCACGCCGGGCCCTGTACAACATAAGTGCCCTCGTCAGCAAGACCCTCGAATTGATGTACAAACGGTAGCCAGACGTGAACGCTGGACGGACTACCCTCGAAGCTGCTCCCTAGCGAGTACAAGGCTGCCACGACACCCGCAAGAGCCGAGACTTGTCAGGACACCATCAGGTCACAAATGTTGTATACTAGTACTGCAATACTGTATAAAGGTCCATGCGGCATGTTTGTAAGCCGCCTCCCCTTAGTCTATAAAAGGAGAAGACGGTCGCCCGGCCGCAGAGGTCACACTTTTTTCATCCACATTCATCCGCACGCTCAATCCCCTGATATTGGCACCTCACCTCAATCATCTAGTAGGGATTTGGAGGCTTTTCCTCCTCTCCCGCCAAGCTTGTAGCCCCCTCTACAGGCACCACGGTGCATTGCAATATAGCGCACTAGCGCGACCTGCTGGACGTACGGCCCCGCGGCCGGAACCAGGATAAATCCGTGTCCCCGCATTGCTTAGCACCCGCCATCGAGAGACCGATCACAGTGCATTTCACTAGTTAGTGTCAGGACTAATCTCAACACCGACTGTTGGCGTGCTAGGTAGGGGTCGTCGCTGTGACCGACTCTTCACCAGCAGTCTTGATGGTAATTCACACAGAGATGGTGTCCTAGAGGTGTGCTATGGGCAGCTCTGACCCTTTCCCAGCCAGATTCAAAATCCAGTTCGGGAGCCTGAACTTTCAGGCCACGGGAAACAACTACCATATGCAGTCGACCGGGCCAGGACCGATACCCGCCACGCCAATGACCTACCCCCGGCACCGGAACCAGCGACGGCGGTAACTTCCTCGGCGTCCCGACACCGTAGGCGCTCCGGTCAACGTTCATGCAAGGCGCGCATGGAGCGGCATTGGGCAGCATGCACTGTCGTGCAGGGGGACTCGCTGCCACCGACTAATGTAGTGACACTTCACGAGGGGGAGCACACGGCCACAAGGCCGTAGTTCCCCCACGGGGTGCGAAACTCCGCCGCGACGTATGCCTTGTCCATCAGCATCGACATGGCCGCGTATGACGATCTCCCAGGCCACCCCCTGCTGTCGTTCCGGAACCTCATCTCTACCACTAACGACAAGTCGAACCACGGCTCGACCAGCAAACTGCCACCCGCAACGTCGCACGGCTACGCTGAGTGGGATTTCTCCGGCGTGACAGGCCCGGTGATGTTCCGGGGATTCCTCGACGTCGCGGACTACTGGTTTGGTTGCTCTGATGATTCCAGCGTTGGGAGCTACGACCCTACACACAAGTGCTTTTTGGTCGCCATCAACGACCACGCCGACGGGGCGGACGGGTCGAGCGACGGGGACGCACCCTAGGACCCGGAGCCAAACCCACCACCCGCCCCGCCGGCAGGACGCGTGTACATCACTGCACAGCTGGACCAGGCATGTGAGCTCGAGGCAAAGCTCACAGAGGAATATCGGCATGTACGACTCTTGTGTGCCACCATTGCAGGGGAGGCCTCGGCATGCGACGAACACATTTAAGAAGCCAGAAGGCAGTCCCGTGAGCGCATCAATGCGGACTTCAACGTCGACGACCCGCACACGCCACCCCGAGCTAGCTAAGAGCTCGTCGTGGTAGCGAAACTACTTCGGTCCATGCCCGAGGCGTTGACGCCTGAGGCGCGCAACCTACGCCATGAGGCACGAGCCCTCATCGAGTTGGCAGCTGTGCAACAAGCCAAGAGTTCCGCATCCCGCATGCACAACCAGTCCAGTGCACAAGGTGGCAGCGACGCGCAGGACCAAGAAGCATCCGTCCACGCAGGTGGGGCGGCGGGACAGCTGGTGAATCATGGTAGGACGCCTGTCAGGAAACAGATCCTCGACACGCGCAGCCAGGCCCAGGATGGTGATGCTCACAATGTCCTGAACGCCAAAAGGAGGGGAAACATAGAGGCAAGAATGGTAGCGGGCTACCACCCTCGACGTGGTGGTCGCTACGACAGCCGGGAGGACCGCTTGCCGATGCCGGAACCCCTGGGGACCCGCGTGTTCAGCCGGGAGATCCGCACGGCGAACATCCCCCAGCGCTTCACCAACCCACCACCATCACCAAATACACAAGGGAAACAGACCCTCGAGTGTGGCTCAATGACTACCGTTTGGCTTGCCAGCTGGGCGGCGCCACCAACGATGCAGTGATCATCCTCAACCTATCGTTACACATTGCGGATTCGCCCCGGACGTGGCTTGAATACATGCCGGCTAGCTAGATCCACGGCTCCCTAGTCCGCATGTTCGTGAGATATTTCTAGGGCACGTACATTCGCCCCGGGAACTCCTGAGGGGTGTACCCAAAAACCCGGCGAGTCGCTCCGAGACTTCATACGACGCTGTTCCAAGCGCTGCACCGAGCTTCCGAGCGTTGCTCAGTCAGAAATCGTCCATGCCTTCCATGAAGGCATGACCTGCCGAGACCTCATGCTCGAGCATGGGAGAAGCCCACGGTCGACTCCAACGATGGCAAGAAAGGCAAGCGCGTACACGACGCGCCCGCGGAGGGCAGCGGGTTCAAGGAGCCCACGAAGAAGCAAAAGCGAGGCAAGAAGGGCAAAAGGCCCCACCACAATGCGCGCACACAGGGACGCGGTGAGGACGACGACGAAGCCCTCGCAGTCGACCCTACCCGTAAGGGTCCTCGAGGCCCCCCTCGAGGCCCTGGTGTGTTCGATGACATGTTGAAGAAGCCATGCCCGTATCACAAGACCCTGGTCAACCACACCCTCGAGCAATGGGACATGCTCAATAAGTACTACAGCCGCGTTGCCATGAAGGAGGACAAGGCCAAGAAGGATGGCGGTGATGGGGGCGTCGACGGTTTCCCCGCCGTGGAGAACGTTTTCCTCATCTTCGGGGGACCGACGGTGGACATGTCCACCAGCCAGTTCAAGCACGAGCGACATGAAGTTCTCACCGCTGAGAAGGCCCCTCCCTCATTCCTCAACTGGTCGGAGGAGGCCATCACCTTCAGCTGCAAGGATCACCCGAACCGCATCCCCAATCCGGGCCAATACCCATTGGTCATCGACCCCGTCATCGACAATTCGCGATTCTCCAAGGTGCTGATGGACGACAGCAGCAGCCTCAGCATTCTCTACGCCCACACTCTATGACTGATGGGGATCGGTCTGGATCAGCTGCGGCCCAGCACGACGCTGTTCCATGACATCGCGCGAGGCAAGCGCGTGCAGCCCCTCGGGCAGATCGACTTGCCAGTCTGGTTTGGCACGTCGGACAACTTCCACAAGGACACCCTCATCTTTGAGGTGGTGGGGTTTCGGCGTGCATACCACGCCATTCTCGAGCATCCGTGCTACGCTAAATTCATGGCAGTCCTGAACTACACATGCCTCAAGATGAAGATATCAGGGCCAAAGGGTGTCATCACGGTGGGCTCGTCGTTTGAGCACGCATTCGACTGTGACATCGAGTGCATCGAGCACACCGAGGCACTCACGCTGGACGAGTAGCTCATCATGGACATGGAGAAGCTGGCCAACGATGGCCCCGACTCCTCCGCCAAGCACGCGGGCAGCTTCAAGGCTGCCGAGCAGACCAAGGCGGTACCCCTCGACGCTGCTGCCCCCAAGGAAGGGTGTTGAGGGTCAGTTCCACCCTTGACCCGAAATAGGAAGTGGTGCTCGTCGACTTTCTCCGCGCAAACGCAAACATCTTCGCGTGGAGTCCCTCGGATATGACGGGCATCCCGAGGGAGGTTGCCGAACTCCCTTGACATCCTACCTCACTCTCGAGCCGTGCAACAGCGCCTACGACGTTTTGACAAAGAGAGGCGTCGGGCGATCGGAGTGGAGCTGTGAAGGCTCCTCGAAGCCGGGTTCATCAAGGAAATGTTCCATCCCACGTGGTTAGCTAATCTCATACTAGTTAAGAAAAGAATGGGAAATGGTGGATGTGTGTAGATTACACAAGGTTAAATAAAGCATGTCCCAAAGTTCTTTTTCCTTTGCCATGAATTGACCAAATTGTGAATTCCTCTGCCTTTGGTCTTCGAAATGTTGGGCCTACATACCAGCGATGTATGCAACACGTTTTCGGAGACCACATCGGGCGGACCGTGGAGGCGTACGTAGATGACATTGTCATCAAAACCAGGAATGAGGACGACCTGGTTAATGATTTACGTGTTACGTTCGATTGCTTGCGGTCCAACAGGGTCAATTTGAACCCCAAAAATGCGTTTTTAGGGTGCCGCGCGGCATGCTGCTAGGTTTCGTTGTCTCCCAGCGGGGCATCGAGCCCAACCCCCGGAAGGTCTCGGCCATCGACCGGATGGGGCCGATTCAAGACCTAAAGGGGGCGCAGAAGGTGCATGATTGTCTGGCTGCTTTAAGCCGCTTCATTTCACGACTCGGCGAAAAGGGCTTGACCCTCTACCGACTCCTAAAGAAGCACGAGCACTTTTTTTGGACCGTCGAGGTCCAGGAAGCACTCGACAAGCTGAATGCAATGCTTGCACACGCACCAATCCTCACACCACCTCAAGACGGTGAACCCATGTACCTCTACGTTGCGGCAACCACCCAGGTGGTCAGCGCGGTCATCGTGGTGGAGAGAGCAGAGGAAAATCACACCTTGCCAGTCCAAAGGCCGGTATGCTACATCAGTGAGGTGCTATCCGAGACCAAAGCGCGGTACCCTCAAATCCAAAAGCTACTTTACACGATGGTACTCGCATGGCGCAAGCTGCAACACTACTTTGATGCCCACCCAGTCATTGTGGTCTCATCGTTCCCGCTAGGGGAGATAATCCGCAACCTGGATGCCTCAGGTAGAATCGTGAAGTGGTCCATGGAACTCATGGGTGAAACTCTTACTTATGCGCCGAGCAAGGTGATCAAATTCGAATTTCTGGCAGACTTTCTCGCTGAATGGACAGACACTAAATTTCCCCCATTACAAATCCAAGTCGAGTGTTGGACCCTCTACTTCGATGTGTTGGTGATGAAAATAGGAGCGGGCGCGGGCCTGCTATTCATTTCGCCCCTCGGAGAGCATATGAGGTACATAGTGCACTTGCACTTCCCCGCGTCGAACAACATGGCAGAGTAAGAGGCCCTCCTTTGTGGCCTCTGAATCGCCATTGAGACCGGTATCAAGCGCCTTGACGTTAGGGGGGATTCACAGCTTGTGATCGATCAAGTCATGAAGAATGCGAGCTGCCACGATGAGAAGATGGGAGTATATTGCAACGTCGTGATGCACTTGAGGACTAGTTCTATGGCATCCAGCTCAACCACATCCCCCGCAAGTACAACAAGGAGGCAGACGAGCTGGCGAAGATTCCCTCGGGGTGAATCACTGTTCCTCTGAATGTTTTTGTGCAAGACCTTGCCAAACCCTCCGTCGACCTTAGCAAAACTTCCCCGAGTTCGGAAGAACCCTCGGGGGCTCCCTCGAATTCAGCGGGTGCGGAACCCATGGACGGGGATCCCTCGAACGAGGCGCTTGTGCTCTCCCTACTAAAGGGGTACGGGGCCGACGAAGCCGAGGCCATGGAGATCGATACGACCCTCCAAGCTGAGGACTGACAGAGCAAGTACCTCGCCTGGATCGATAGAGGTGAGCTACCGTCGGATCGGACCGAGGCGAGGCGTATCGCCAAAAAGGCAAAGTCATTTACCGTGATTGGCGGTGAACTGTACAAGCGTGCCGTGTCTGGAATCCTGCAGCGATGCGTCCCTATCCCCGAGGGCCACAAATTGATCCGGGACATCCATGCGGGTGTGTGTGGCCATCACATGGCGCTGCACACCCTCATGGGCAACGCATTCCGCCAAGGCTTCTACTGGCCCATGGCGGTCGCCGACGCCAACGAGATCGTACGCACCTGCGAGGGATGCCAGTTCTATGCCCGCAAGACCCACCTTTGGGCTTACACTCTTCAGAACGTACCCATCACATGGTTGTTTGCCGTATAGGGATTATGAGGGCCATGTGTGGTTTGAGGACCGGTGGATGGTCACTTCCTGGTGTGATGAGTGATTGACAACGTTGTGTGGACTGACTCTTGGCTAAGTATAGCAGGTGCAGGTTGCGGCTTGACTGGTGTTGGTGTAGGTGAAGAACAAGCGCGAAAGGTCGTCACCGGTGAGGCCTCTAGGTGTGGAGAAGACAAGTAGGCTTGGTTCGACGGGCTCGGTGGCCAGCGGAGTCAAGTGCGGGCCGCATGGTAGCAAGAACAGCGGGATGAAGTCGTGGACGGTTTCTTGGTTGAGCCTCAAAACCAAGGTCGAGCCGAGACTATGTGGGAGCCAAGTCATGAGTGGCGATTGGAAGAGGCTACACCGATTTCGCGGGGTGTGCAGTGGTTCACCAGAAAACCACTGGGTTACTTGGTTAAGCCACAAAACCGAGGCCGAAGACTCGATGAGGAGGTGTGGCCACCCAGGCCGGTCTAACCACCCAGGAGGGGCGGTCTGACCGCCTGGCCGGTCTAACCACCCTTGGGGGCGGTCTGACCGCCCTTGTCACTGGCGCCGAAATGTTTCGAAGCGGAGGACACGCGTCGGGATCACAATGCTTGCGTCGAGGCTAAGCAGGTTGCGGTTGCCAAGCATCCATATGATGAAGAAAATCTGAAGACTTCCAAATTCGCCCTTGAGGGGCTTGTATCCCTAGTTATTAAGTAAGTGTAGTTTAGTCTTTCGGGTGCCTCCATATATACTATTGTGGGGATGGATGGCAGCCAACTCTTGGGACTCTAGCTCATTTGTTTTTCCATTTTCGTTCTCATTTTCCTCTAGTTTTCTAGAACTACGTTGAGAGCTTCATGTGAGATCTAGAGAGGGATGGATGTATGGGTGGCAAGCTAGACCTTGTACGAACCTTCATGGTATGTATAGATGGTTCGGCGTGGTTCCTCAAGGTTGTGAAGTGTTGTTCCCGTCCTTCTTTGTGGTGAATTTCGGAGCTCTTTGTTGTGCTTTTCTTTGCGGAGTTTTGATTACGATTTCTTGAGGATTTTTTTAGGTGTCACTTATAAGGATGTTGTGCCTCTTTGGCTTGTGACTTTGCCCCCAAATCTCCCTTGAATCGGACTCGATTTGGTGGTTTTTCGAGTTGGCCGAGTTCTTGACCTAGAGAGACGATTTCTTGATTCCTCTTGATTGTGAGTGATTCGGGTCGATTCCTTTAAGGTAGAGGTTGCCCAGAAGGTAACCCAGCTATTCCTGAAGATTCGCTGCAATCCGTGGAGTGATTCGGGAGATTGGGCGATGGGAAGTTGAGGTTTGACCCGCGGGTAGGTTTTCTGGAAGGGGTGATCTAACCGCCTAGGGGGCGGTCTAACCACCCTGGGCCTTCCAGGTCGAAGTTTTTTTTTGCCGGATCCTCCTTTGTGAGTTTTCATGCTGTTTGGTAGGAGTTCTTGCTTGGAGTTTTTTGCTGGGTACTGGAGGTTAGACCGCCCCTGGTAGCCGGTCTAACCGCCCCTAGGCCCCGGGGTGAAGTTTTGGTTTTCGCCAAGATTTCCTGGTAGCTAGCTTGGCCATGACCAGAGATCTCTGTTGGTGAAACCGTTGTGCGTTTTGGTGCTCGGAAGAGGTGTTTCGGAGGATTTCTTGGTTGCCTGGTGGAGGCGGTCCAACCACCCCCATACCCGGTCTAACCGCCCCCTCTAGACAGCCGGCTTCCGAGTTGTTTCCGCTGTCGTGGGTGCGTAGGAGTTGAGGTTGCTGGTAGTGTTTGTTCCTAGAACCAGTAGCACTCCAGTGGCTACGTGGTTTTGGCAAACAGAAGGTAGAAGTGCAGAGCATGTGATTTTGGGTGTCCGACCGCGAGTTCATCTTGTTGGGGTTTCAATCTCCTTCGAGAAGAATTTTTTATCGGCTCCTATTCACTCCACCCCACTCTAGTCGCCTAATCGGTCTTTCAATTGGTATTAGAGCCGGTTTGGGTCTTTATTGCCTCTATCCAGTCTAAGATCCAAAGATGGCATACCAGGAACGAGGTTCGGGTCCTCCACACTTCGATGGGAAGAACTACCAAATGTGGAGTAAGAGGATGGCGGCGTTCCTACGCGGAAAGGGTCAGATCCTTTGAGATGTCACGGTGGACAACAGCTATGTCCAGTCGATGAACTTCCTTGCTCCCGGATCGAGAGACATGTTCAACGCCAACAACAAGGCGGTCGACTACTTGTTTCGTGCTCTATGTCAGCCTGAATTCGATCGGGTGCACATGGAGAGCTTGGCTTGTAGAATCTGGTCGGTGTTGAAGGATTCTCATGTTGGGAATGCCCAGGTTCAGGCTCGGATGTATGTGACCTACCGGAGAGAGTACGAGAACTTCACTCATCTCCCCGGCGAGTCCATCGATGCCTTGCTTCAGAGGTTCACGGAGGTTGTGAACAACATGAGGGCCAATGTGGACGTGCACCCGTACGATGGTCATGATAGAGTTGTTAAGCTCTTACAATCTTTGGATCGAACGGTTTGGGGAGGAAAGTTCGAGGCCATTGTGGAGTCGAAGAAGTATGACACTCTGACGGTGAACGAGCTGTTCTCGAAGCTCAAGTCTGCTTAGGTGGATAGGGGCATAACAGCCAAGATCGAGGGCCCGACTGACTCTCATAGTCTCGCCCTCGTCGGTGGTTCGAAAGGAAAGACTATCACTAACCCATCCACCAGGATGTTCTCTTTGTCCTCTTTGATGTCTATGCTAGATGAGGAGTTCGACGTGCTTGGAGAAGACGAGCTGGCGTTGCTGACGAGGAGGTTTGAGAGGCTGCACAAGAACCGGGTGAACATGAGGAGGATCACGAGGACATGCTTCCAGTGCGGCAAGCCAAGACACTTCGTCGCCGACTGCCCGGAGAAGGTCGAGAACAAGGATGGCTACAAGCACAAGTCAAGGACGGATGGCAAGTACCAGTCGAGGCGTGACCACAAGAGCAAGTACAAGAACAAGCACAAGGACGAGCGATGATCAAGGAAGAAGGAGAGCCGAGGCAAGGCCCGAGCGATGTTGGGAGCGAGCCACGTCGACTCCAGTTCCGCATACTCCACCTCGAGCTCAAGTAGCAGCGAAGATGAAGGTGATCGTCGCAAGGGCAGGAAGTCATTGAAGAACCTAAGCGGGCTGAGCTGCTTCGCTAGAGACGGCTTCTGCACCATGGCGCTGAGCTCCGGCGGCAAGAAGAGCACACAGAGTGACTCGGACTCTGACTTCAATGACGAGGTGCGTGATGAACTCCCATTCTTGCGTCAGGAGAATGAACGGCTTGGTTTGTTGCTTGATAATCATGATGACATGCTTAGAGAGGCCAAGAAGATGAGGAAAGAGCTTAGGGCTTTGCTTGAGGATGCTAGGACTAGAGTGGCTGAGTTAGAAACACAGAACTTGGATGCTAAGCATGAAATTGATTCCGTGAAAGCTTCACCTGTTGTTTCTGATGAAGTTGAATGTGCTGATTGTCCTATTTTCCTTGCTGATCTTGCTTTGTTTAAGGAAAAGCATGCCTCCAAGTGTGAGGAACTAGATGTGCTTAGGGTTGAAGTGGCTGAGCTTATGGCTAGACCTGCTTCGCTAGGTGCTTGCACTGCTTGCCCTGTTTTGCATGAGAAAATTGATGAGATGCATGCTTATACTGTTCCTCTTCAGGATAAATAGAAAGAACCAATTCCTACATCTTGCTCTACCTGTGAATTGCATGCTTTGAAGAATCTAGAACTTGCACATTATGTTGATTGTTTGCAGGATGAGAATGATGAGTTGAGAAAGTTGATGGGTTGGTTGTCTGGTCATGAGCCTCAGTTGATGATAATGATCGAGACATACAAGAGGCAGGATGGTGAGGGACTTGGGGCAAACAAGTTTGGTGAGGGAAGTGGAGAGAATATCCCAGATCCACCAAAAACCCACCACAAAAATGATTTCCCTCCTAAACCTAACCATCTTAGGAACCGAATAGACACAACCCCTGCTCCACCTGTGTTTCCTCTACAAACAAATGATCCAAAAGCATATCAAGTTTGTGAGCACTTCGGGGAAAGTGATCTTTGGGATAGAAAGTGAGAAGGCTAGTGAGGAGAAACCGGTTGAGAAGTCGAGTGGAGAGAAACCAAGTTAACAACCCCAACCTAAGCCTAAGCCTAAGCTTGTGAGGTTCCATTGTGGCTATTGTGGGAAAGAGGGTCACAAGGATAAGTTTTGCTTCAAGAGGAAGCGTGAGGAAAGGATGGCAAAGGAGTGGGCGAACAAGGATAGGTACAACCCTTCCCAGGGGTAAAGCTGTGGTGAGAAGTGTTCTAGCATGGGGAGATGCGAGTTACCGCAGCCGAGGAGCTTTTCTGGAGAGGGCGGTCAGACCGACCTGGCTAGGCGGTCAGACCGGACCTGCCCAGAGGGGGCGGTTAGACCGGTCTAGCTAGGCGGTTCAACCCCCCCCCCCGAGTGCGGGCGGAGTGGTTTTTGAGGTGGTGAGCCAAGTGGTTTCAGTTCTGGAGGTCGTGGTGTTGGTGGTTGGTCTGGAGAGTCTGCAGATGGTCAGTTTTCTAGGCGTTCTCCTCCTCGTGCTCAATATGGGGATGGGAGGAGTCGTAGCTTTGAGATGGATAGGAGGGATGGTCCATGGTCTTCATTTCGTGGTTTTGGTCCTCCTCCAGTTAGAGAGGGATGGTTCCCTCGTAGTGGTTTTCGTGGTGGTGTTCGTGGTGGTAGTTTTGGTAGGAAAGATGGTTTGGTTTGTGCTAACCCCACTTTCGAGCAAATGGCTCGGCACTAGTTTTACTCTTTTGGTACTAACCCTAGTGCTGAGTCGTTTGTTCGCTCACGTGCTCGTTTTTGAATTTTAGGTGGGAGACTTGAAGAACATTTGGTTGATTGACTTCGGTTGCTCAAGGCATATGACCGGAGACAAGGGGTGGTTTGTTAGTCTCGTCCCGGTGGTGACAAAGAGGTACATCACCTTTGGGGACAATGGGTGTGGGCATGTGCTATCAGAAGGTGAGATTAAGGTGAGTGACAAGATCACTCTCAGGCGTGTTTCTCTTATTCAATCGCTTGGATAGAATTTGCTTTCTGTGTCCCAGCTATTGGATGAGGGTTTTGAGGTGTTGTTTTGCCTGGTGGTTCTCGGATTTTGGACTCTCGAGGGGATCTTGTTTGTATGGTCATTCCCGAGGGTCAAGTGTTTCGAGCTGATTTTTCTCAGTCTTCGGGTATTGAGCGCTGTTTCTTGGCTGGTTCTTCGAGTGAGTTGTGGAGGTGGCATAGGAAGTTGGGTCACTTGAGCTTTGACCTTTTGTCTCGCTTAAGTAAACTCAATTTGGTCCGAGGATTGCCACGGTTGAGGCTTGAGAAAGAGTTGGTTTGTGCGCCGTGTAGGCATGCCAAGACGGTAGCCTCTTCTCACCCGCCTCTTACCGATGTGATGATTGAGCGTCCATGCGAGTTGCTCCATATGGACCTTGTCGGCCCAGCTCGTGTGCGTTATGCGGGTGGGAAGTGGTATGTCCTTGTTGTGGTGGACGATTATTCTCGGTATGCGTGGGTGTTCTTTCTCGCGGATAAGGGGGAGACGTTTGGTTTTGTTCGAGATCTTGTCTTGAGGTTGAGGAACGAGAGGCACGAAGATGTCATACGAGCAATCCACAGTGACAATGGCTCAGAATTCAGAAACTCTCATTTTGAAACCTTTTGCCATGACTTGGGTCTTGAACACCAGTTTTCGAGTCCGTATACGCCTCCCCAAAATGGTGTTGTTGATAGGAAGAACAGGACCTTGTGTGAGATGGCTCAGACGGTGCTTAATGAGCATAGGACTCCGAGAAGGTTCTGGCCTGAGGTGGTGAATACCGCGTGCTATGTGTCAAACATGATCTACCTCAGAGTGCATAAGAAGAAAACCTGCTATGAGCTGATGCACGGTCGCACACCCAAGGTGAGTCACTTCCATGTCTTTGGTTGCAAGTGCTTTATTCTGAAGAAAGGGAAGAAGTTGGATAAGTTTGAGGCTAGGTCGGTCGATGGTATTTCCTTTGGTTATGCATCTCATTCTAGAGCATATCGTGTGCTCAATCTTGAAACTAACCAAATCGTGGAGACTTGCGAGCTAACCTTCGACGAGACACAGCCACGTAGTCAGCTTGTCTTTGAGTGTGCAGGTGATGATGAACTTGGCGAGGAGATCTTTCATGAGGAGGAGCATGAACATGGAGGCGATGAACATGGTGGTGTGGTGCCCCGGCTGAACATGTACCCACTACTTCGACTACGGTGGTGGACGGACCCTCTCCTACACCTACGACGACAAATCCAGATCGAGGAGAAGCTACAGTTGAGGGGGAGGTAGCATCAAGGTGAGAACTTCCCCAGCGAGTACAAGTGGATCACCTAGCTTCGAGGATCATCGGCGACATGAATGAACGCACTACACGGTCGAGGGTTCGAAACAATTCTCATTTCGTTCATCCTGCATTTGTTGCCACCTTTGAGACCAAAGACAATAGACACGCACTATCTGATCACAATTGGGTTAATTTGAAGCATGAGGAGTTGGAGAACTTTGAGAGGAATCAGGTTTGGGAGTTGGTTGACCCTCCTCCGGGGTGTCGGCCGATTGGTACAAAGTGGGTGTGGAAGAACAAAGAGGGAGAGAAAGGTGAAGTGGTGAGAAACAAGTCGAGACTTGTTGCTCAGGGGTTCAGTCAGAAGGAGGGGATCGACTACGAGGAGACCTTTGCTCCCGAAGCCCGTTTGGAGGCGATTAGGATCCTTCTAGCCTTTTCCGTGGCTAAAGGGTTCAAGTTGGACCAAACGGATGTCAAGAGTGCTTTTCTGAATGGTGTGTTGGAGGAAGAAGTGTATGTGAGGCAACCTCCGGGGTTTGAGAGTGAGAAGTACCCCCACCGGGTGTACAAGTTGAGGAAGGCGCTGTATGGGTTGAAGCAGGCGCCTAGAGCTTGGTATGGTAGGTTGAGGGGGTTCTTGTTTGAGAGAGGTTTTGAGATGGGGAAGGTTGATCAGACCTTGTTTCTTTGAGCGGGCAGAGATATCCTGATTGTGTAGGTGTACGTGGATGATATTGTCTTTGGTGGCTCGTCTAACTCTCTTGTTGCAAGGTTTGCAGAGGATATGAGTAGGGAATTTGAGATGAGCGTAATGGGCGAGTTGCAGTTCTTCCTCGGGCTACAAATCAAGCAATCAAAGGAAGGAACATTTGTGCACCAAGCTAAGTACACTAAGGACATTGTGCGGTAGTTCAAGATGGAGGACTCCAAGGCTATGATGACGCCGATGAGTACGACTACAGCTCTTGATGCGGATGAGGAAGGTGAACACATAGACCAGAAGGAGTACCGGAGCATGATCGGGTCACTCCTCTACTTGACGGCGACGAGACCGGACATCCAGTTCTCGGTATGCCTGTGCGCTCGTTTTCAAGCATCTTCGAGGACTTCGCATCAGCAAGCGGTGAAGCGAATTTTCAGGTACTTGCGTCACACTCCCGATTTCGGCCTTTGGTACTCTGCGTCCTCTTCTTTGGCGCTTCTTGGTTTTTCGGATGCGGATTTTGCCGGATGTCGGTTGGATAGGAAGTACACTTCTGGGACTTGCCAGTTTTTGGGATCTTCTTTGGTGTCTTGGTCTCCCCGCAAACAATCGAGTGTTGCTCAATCCATTAACGAGGCAGAGTACGTTGCCGCTGCTAGTTGTTGCTCAATACACCATGAGTGACTTTGGTGAGGAGTATACCCATGTCCCACTTCAGTGTGATAGCACTAGTGCCATAAGCGTTGCAAAGAACCCAGTGCTCCATTCCAAAACCAAGCACATAGAAGTGAGGTATCATTTTCTGAGAGACAATGTTGAGAAAGGGAAGATAGCTTTGATTAATGTACCCACACATGACCAACTAGCCGCTATTTTCACCAAACCCCTAGATCAAGCAACTTTCACTCGTTTGCGGGGGAGCTTGGCGTGTGTTTGATTTCTTGAGTTGGGTGTGTGGGAGCTCCTTTGTAGCATATGTGTAGCTTTATTTTATGCATTTCTTGCATTTGACATAGCATATGTAACATGATGTATAGGCATCTTTGAATCTTAGGTTTCATGCATTTTGTATCATATGCATTTGTTAGGAAAAGCTTCTCCTATATACATTGTTCACCATGACGGGCTATATATGATCGTGTGAGCTAGTTTGGTATGCTATGGTTAGTTTGGCTTAGCTCTTGGTGATCTTGATTTATATCCATGGTTGACGGCTATATTGTTTGAAAAATGTCACATATATGCTCTCTCATGTGTAAATGCCCTTATATGATCTTGACATGTTTTAGTGGCTTGGCTATGCTTAATTTGTGGTTGGATAGCTAGTTTATTGATCATATGGGGCCAAAGGCTCATTTGCCATCATGAATATTTAGCCCTCTTTCTTTATTTTATGGAGGGGCCTAAGTTCCTTTTTGTCGTAAAGACATTTCATGTACCAAATATGAATCTGAAAATGAAATGTAAAATGCTTGGAAAATGTGCTCCCATGTCATATGTGCTGAATTTAATTTGCTTTGGGTGCTAAACCGTTGCATGATGCCTACCAATGAGAAGTCTCATATATAGAAGTAGGCACATGGCTCGGTGCCTTTGACATGACATGAGGTGCTTGTGGGTGTTTGTGATAGTCTTATGGTTAGAATGGTTATCCTAGCATGAAGTTTGTGTGGCTTTGCCATTTTGACATGTTTTGCTCATGTTTAGGTGTTTGCTCATGAAAGAGTAACTTTTCGCAAAATTACTCAAATCCGTTTTAGCCTTGTCCAATGGTTGTGAAACTTGGTGATCATGTAGTTGAGGTCATTACGAACCTGTAGAGTATCTAACTTGCTCATTTGGACTTGTGTAGCTCCTTGTGATGAATTTTGTATATTTGAGAAGCTATATCTTGAAACTTTTCACATTTTTCCTTGATTTATGCATTGTCAACAAGGGGGAGAAGTTTGTACATGTTTTGGGCACCTGGGAGTGTTTGGAAGGTGTTCCAATTGGTTCGGGCAATTTTTGAGCAGTCTGGTGCAGGGTCTGTCTCTTGGGGCGGTCTAACTGCTTCCTGGCGGTTAGATGTGGTGTAGGCGGTCTAACAGCCCTGTGAAGGCAGTCTAACCGCCCCGGGCATGTTGAGCAGATTTTTGCTCTTTGCTGCATTCCCGTCTTGCATCGATGCATTGGTTTAGGAGGAGTGTGCTTTGGCTCAGGGGGAGCTCGCATATGTGCAGTGGGAGCTCTTTGTGGTGTTCAAGCTTTGTTTCGGTGGTTTCCGCTCTTTGTTTGAGCATGGTTTTGTCTCAGATGTGTCGAGTCGTTGCCCTTGCCTAAGGGGTCCGAGACTTGTTCTTCTTCAAGTGATCTTGCTCTTTACTTTTCTTTGGCTTTCGATCGCATGTTGAGGTTTCTTTTTATTCATTTCTTTTTCTATTTCTTTTCTCTCGTGTTACTATATGTGGGTGTTGTCAATGCACTCATCAAGGGGGAGATTGAGGACCATGTGTGGTTTGAGGACTGGTGGATAGTCGCTTCCTTATGTGATGAGTGATTGACAACGTTGTGTGGACTGATTCTTGGCTAAGTATTGCAAGTGCAGGTTGCGGCTTGACTCGTTTTGGTGCAGGTGAAGAACAAGCGCGAAAGGTCGTCACCGGTGAGGTCTCCAAGTGTGGAGAAGACAAGTAGGCTTCGTTCGAGGGACCCGGTGGCCAGCGGGGTCAAGTGTGGGCCGCATGGTGGCATGAACAGCAAGATGAAGTCGTCGACGGTTTCTTGGTAGAGCCTCAAAACCAAGGTCGAGCCAGGACTACGTGTGAGCCAAGTCATGAGTGGAGATTGGCGGAGGCTACACCGAGTTCGCGGGGTTTGCAGTGGTTCACCAGAAAACCACTGGGTTACTCCGTTGAGCCACAAAACCGAGGCCGAAGACTCGACGAGGAGGTGTGGCCACCCAGGCCGGTTCAACCACCCAGGAGGGGAGGTCAGACCTCCTGGCCGGTCAGATTGCCCGGGCCGGTCTAACCGCCCAGGGGGGCGGTCTGACCGCCCTGGTCGCTGGCGCCGAGATGCTTCGAAGCGGAGGACACACGTCGGGATCGCAAGGCTTGCGTCGAGGCTAAGCAGGTTGCGGTCGCCGGGCAACCGTCCAATGGAGAAATTCTGAAGACTTCCAAATTCGCCTTGAGGGGCTTGTATCCCTAGTTATTAAGTAAGGGTAGTTTAGTCTTTTGGGTGCCTCCATATATACTCTTTGTGGGGATGGATGGCAGCCAACTCTTGGAACCCTAGCTTATTTGTTTTTCCATTTTCCTCTAGTTTTTCCTAGGCTAGCTTGAGAGCTTCATGTGAGATCAAGAGAGAGGGATGGATGTATGGGTGGCAAACTTGACCTTGTACGAACCTTTATGGTATGTATAGATGGTTCGGCGTTGTTCCTCAAGGTGGTGAAGTGTTTTTCCCGTCCTTCTTTGTGGTGATTTTTGGAGCTCTTTGTTGACGGAGTTTTGAGGACGATTTCTTGGGGTTTTTGGTGGGTGTCACGTATGAGGATCTTGTGCCTCTTTGGCTGGTGTCTTTGCCCCCAAATCTCCCTTGAATTGGACTCGATTTGGTGATTTTTCAAGTTGGGCGAGTTCTTGACCTAGAGAGACGATTTCTTCGATTCCTCTTGATTGTGAGCGATTCGGGTCAATTCCTTTGAGGTAGAGGTTTCCCAGGAGGTAACCCAGCTATTCCCGAAGTTTCGCTGCAATCCGTGGAGTGATTCGGGAGATCGGGCGATGGGAAGTTGAGGTTTGACCCGCGGGTAGGTTTTCTGGAAGGGGCGGTCTAACCACC
Organism: Cenchrus americanus; assembly: GCA_947561735.1. Taxonomy (NCBI): domain Eukaryota; kingdom Viridiplantae; phylum Streptophyta; class Magnoliopsida; order Poales; family Poaceae; genus Cenchrus; species Cenchrus americanus. Next base: position 157,000,676 of record OX387244.1, read on the forward strand.
TGGAGGGGCGGTCTAACCGCCCTGGGCCTTCCAGGTCGAAGTTCTGTTTCACCGGATTTTCCTCTGTGAGTTTGTTCGCCTTGATCAGAGGAGCGTTCGGGTGAAATTTCGGGTCGTTCTCGTGCCGTTTGCTAGGAGTTCTTGCTTGGAGTTCTTTGCTGGGTACAGGAGGTTAGACCGCCCCTGGTAGCCGGTCTAACCGCCCCTAGGCCCCTGGGTGAAGTTTTGGTTTTCGCCAATGTTTTCTGGTAGCTAGCACGGCCTTGACCAGAGATCTCTGTTGGTGAAACCGTGGTGCGTTTTGTGCTCGAAAGAGGTGTTTCGGAGGATTTCTTGGTTGCCTGGTGGAGGCGGTCTAACCGCCCCCCATACCCTGTATAACTGCTCCCCTCTGGACAGCCGGCTCCCGAGTTGTTTCCGCTGTCGTGGGCGCGTAGGAGTTGAGGTTGCTGGTAGTGTTTGTTCCTAGGACCATTAGCACTCCAGTGGCTACGTGGTTTTGGCGAACAGAAGGTAGAAGTGCGGAGTGTGCGATTTTGGGGGTCCGACCGAGCGAGTTGATCTTGTTGGAGCTTCAATCTCCTTCGAGAAAATTTTTTATCGGCTCCCATTCCCTCCCCCCCTCTCTGGTCACCTAATCGGTCCTTCAGTTCGAGATCTTGTCTTGAGGATGAGGAACAAGAGGCACGGAGATGCCATACGACCAATCCACAGTGACAATGGCTCATAATTCAGAAACTCTCGTTTTGAAATCTTTTGCCTTGACTTGGGTCTTGAACACCAGTTTTCAAGTCCGTATACGCCTCCCCGGAATGGTGTTGTGGAAAGGAAAAACAGGACCTTTTATGAGATGGCTCGGACGATGCTTGATGAGCATAGGACTCCGAGAAGGTTCTGGGTTGAGGCGGTGAATACCTCGTACTATGTGTCGAACAGGATCTACCTCAGGGTGCATAAGAAGAAAACATGCTATGAGTTGATGCATGGTCGCACACCCAAGGTGAGTCACTTTCATGTCTTTGGTTGCAAGTGCTTTATTCTGAAGAAAGGGAAGAAGTTGGATAAGTTTGAGGCTAGGTCAGTCGATGGTATTTTCTTTGGTTATGCATCTCAGTCTAGAGCATATCGTGTGCTCAATCTTGAAACTAACCAAATCGTGGAGACTTGCGAGGTAACCTTTGACGAGACACAGCCATGTAGTCAGCTTGTCTTTGAGTGTGTAGGTGATGATGAACTTGGCGAGGAGATCTTTCAGGAGGAGGAGCATGGACATGGAGATGATGAAGATGGTGGTGTGGTGCCTACGGCTGAACATGTACACATTACTTCGACTACGGTGGTGGACGGCCCCACTCCCACACCTACGACGACAAAACAAGATCAATGAGAAGCTACAGTTGAGGGGGAGGTAGCATCAAAGCGAGAACCTCCCCGGCGAGTACAAGTGGATCACCCAGCTTCAAGGATCATCGGCGACATGAATGAATGTACTACACGGTCGAGGGTTCGGAGCAATTCTCATTTCGCTCATGCAGCATTTGTTGCTACTTTTGAGCCCAAAGACATTGGACACACACTATCTGATCATAATTGGGTTGATTCGATGCATGAGGAGTTGGAGAACTTTGAAGGAATCAGGTTTGGGAATTGGTTAACCCTCCCCCAAGGTGTAAGCCGATTGGGACAAAGTGGGTGTGGAAGAACAAAGAGGGAGAGAAAGGTGAAGTGGTGAGAAACAAGTCAAGACTTGTTGCTCAGGGTTCAGTCAGAAGGAGGGGATCGACTACGAGGAGACCATTGCTCCCGTAGCCCGTTTGGAGGTGATTTGGATCCTTCTAGCCTTTTCCGTGGCTATAGGGTTCAAGTTGCACCAAATGGATGTGAAGAGTGCTTTTCTGAATAGTGTGTTGGAGGTAGAAGTGTATGTGAGGCAACCACACCGGGGTTTGAGAGTGAGAAGTACCCCCACCGGGTGTACAAGTTGAGGAAGGCGATGTATGGGTTGAAGTAGGCACCTAGAGCTTGGTATGATAGGTTGATGGGGTTCCTGTTTCAGTGAGGGTTTGAGATGGGAAAGGTCGATCAGACCTTGTTTTTACTCAAGCAAGGCAAAGATATCCTAATTGTGCAGGTGTACGTGGATGATATTGTCTTTGGTGGCTCGTCTAACTCTCTTGTTGCAAGGTTTGCTGAGGATACGAGCAGGGGATTTGAGATAATCATGATGGGCGAGTGGCAGTTCTTCCTCGGGCTACAAATCAAGCAATCAAAGGAAGGAACATTTGTGCACCAAGCTATGTACACCAAGGACATTGTGTAGAAGTTCAAGATGGAGGACTCCAAGGCTATGGTGACGCCTATGAGTACAACTACAACTCTTGATGCGGATGAGGAAGGTGAACATGTGGACCAGAAGGAGTACTGAAGCATGATCGTGTCACTCCTCTACATGACGGCAACGAGGCCGGACATCCAGTTCTCGGTATGTCTGTGCGCTCGTTTTCAAGTGTCTCCGAGGGCTTCGCATCGGCAAGCAGTGAAGCAAATTTTTAGGTACTTGCGTCACACTTCCTACTTTGTCCTTTGGTACTCCGCGTCTTCTTCTTGGGCGCTTCATGGTTTTTCAGACGCGGATTTTGCCGGGTGTCTGTTGCATAGGAAGTCCACTTCTGGGACTTGCCAGTTTTTGGGCTCTTCTTTGGTGTCTTGGTCTTTCCGCAAACAGTCGAGTGTTGCTCAATCCACTACCGAGGCAGAGTATGTTGCCGCAGCTAGTTGTTGCTCTCAGCTCCTTTAGATCACATCCACCATGAGTGACTTTGGTGAGGAGTATACCCATGTCCCACTTCAATGTGATAGCACCAATTCCATAAGTGTTGCAAAGAACCCAGTTCTCCATTCCAAAACAAAACACATAGAAGTGAGGTGTCATTTTCTGAGAGACAATGTAGAGAAAGGGAAGATAACCTTGATCCATGTACCCACACATGAGCAACTAGCCGATATTTTCACCAAACCCTAGATCAAGCAACTTTCACTCGTTTGCGGAGGGAGCTTGGTGTGTGTTTGATTTCTTGAGTTGGGTGTGTGGGAGCTCCTTTGTAGCATATGTACAGTTTTCTTGTATGCATTTCTTGCATTTGGCATGGCATATGTAACATGATGTATAGGCATCTTTGTATCTTAGGTTGCGTGCATTTTGTATCATATGCATTTGATAGGAAAAGCTTCTCCTATATACATTGTTCATCATGATGTGCTATATATGATCGTGTGAGCTAGTTTGGTATGCTATGGTTAGTTTGGCTTAGGTCTTGGTGATCTTGATTTATAATCCATGGTTGATGGCTATGTTTTGTAAAATATCACATATGTGCTCTCTCATGTGTAAATGCCTTTATATGATCTTGACATGTTTTAGTGGCTTGATTATGCTTAATTTGTGGTTGGATATCTAGTTTATTGATCATATAGGGCCAAAGGCTCATTTGTCATCATGATGGTTAGCCCTCTTGCTTTATCTTGTGGAGGGGCATAGGTTCCTCTTTGTCGCAAAGACATTCCATGTACCATTTAAGAATCTGAAAATGAAATGTAAAATGCTTGGAAAATGTGCTCCCATGTCATATGAGCTAAATTCAAATTTGTTTTGGGTGCTAAACCGTTGCATGATGCCTACCAATGAGAAGTCTCATATACAGAAGTAGGCACATGGCTCGGTGGCCTTGACATGACATGAGGTGCTTGTGGGTGTTTGTGATGGTCTTATGATTAGAATGGTTGTCCTAACATAAAGTTTGTGTGGCTTTGCCATTTTGACATGTTTTGCTCATGTTTAGGTTTTTGCTCATGAGGGAGTAACTTTTCACAAAATTACTCAAATCCTTTTTAGCCTTGTCCAATGGTTGTGAAACTTGGTGATCATGTAGTTGAGGTCATTACGAACCTGTAGAGTATCTAACTTGCTCATTTGGACTTGTGTAGCTCCTTGTGATGAATTTTGTATATTTGAGAAGGTATATGTTGAAACTTTTCGCATTTTGCCTTGATTCATGCATTGTCAACAAGGGGACAAGTTTGTGCATGATTTGGGCACCTTGGAGCATATGGAAGGTGTTCAAATTGGTTCGGGCAAATTTCGAGCAGTTTGGTGCAGGGCCGGTCACATGGGGCGGTCTAATCGCCCCCCCGGCGGTGTCAGATGTATGGTAGGTGGTCTAACCACTTGGTGAAGGCGGTCTAACCACCTTGGGTAAAGTGAGCAGATTTTTGCTCCTTGTTGCATTCTCGTGTTGCTTTGCTGTATTGGTTCAGGGGAAGTGTGCTTTGGCTCAGGGGGAGCTTGCATATGTGCAGGGGGAGCTCTTTGTGGTGTTCGAGCTTTGGTTTGGTGGTTTGCGCTCTTTGCTTGAGCATGGTTTTGTCTTGGATGTGTCGAGACGTTGCCCTTGCCTATGGGGTCCGAGACTTGTCTTCTTCAAGTGATCTTGCTATTTGCCTTTCTTTGGCTTTCGGTCGCTTGTTGGAGTTTCTTTTTATTCGTTTCTTTTTCTTTTTCTTTTTCTCGCTGGATACCAAATCTTGTCTGTTGTCAATGCACTCATCAAGGGGGAGATTGAGGACCATGTGTGGTTCGAGGACCGGTGGATGGTCGCTTCCTAGTGTGATGAGTGATTGACAATGTTGTCTGGACTGACTCTTGGTTAAGTATTGTAGGTGCAGGTTGCGGCTTGACTGGTGTTGGTGTAGGTGAAGAACAAGCGCGAAAGGTCGTTGCCGGTGAGGCCTCCAGGTGTGGAGAAGACAAGTAGGCTTGGTTCGAGGGACTCGGTGGAGAAGTCAAGTGCGGGCTGCATGGTGGCAAGAACACCAGGACGAAGTCGTGGACGGTTTCTTGGTTGAGCCTCAAAACCAAGGTCGAGCCGAGACTACGTGGGAGCCAAGTCATGAGTGGCGATTGCCGGAGGCTACACCGACTTCGCGGGGTTTGCAGTGGTTCACCAAAAAACCACTAGGTTACTCGGTTGAGCCACAAAATCGAGGCCGAAGACTCGACAAGGAAGTGGGCCACCCAGGCCGGTCTAACCGCCCAGGAGGGGCGGTTTAACCGCCTGGCTGGTCTAACGACCCTAGGGGGCGGTCTGACTGCCTTGGTCGCTGGCGCTGAGATGCTTCGAAGCGGAGGACAGGCGCCGGAATCACAAGGCTTGTGTGGAGGCTAAGCAGTTTGCGGTCGCTGGGAATCCGTCCGATGAAGAAAATCTAAAGACTTCCAAATTCTCCCTTGAGGGGCTTGTATCCCTAGTTATTAAGTAAGGGTAATTTAGTCTTTTGGGTGCCTCCATATATACTTTTGAGGGGATGGATGGCAGCTAACTCTTGGGACTCTAGCTCATTTGTTTTTCCATTTTCGTTCTCATTTTCCTCTAGTTTTCTAGGACTAGCTTGAGAGCTTCATGTGAGATCTAGAGAGAGGGATGGATGTATGGGTGGAAAGCTAGACCTTGTACGAACCTTCATGGTATGTATAGATGGTTCGGCGTGGTTCCTCAAGGTTTTGAAGTGTTTTTCCCGTCCTTCTTTGTGGTGATTTTCAGAGCTCTTTATTGTGCTTTTCTTGGTGGAGTTTTGAGTACGATTTCTTGGGGATTTTGTTGGGTGTCACGTGAGGATCTTGTGCCTCTCTGGCTGGTAACTTTGCCCCCAAATCTCCCTTGAATCGGACTCAATTTGGTGGTTTTTCGAAATGGCCGAGTTATTGGCCTAGAGAGACAATTTCTTCGATTCCTCTTCATTGTGAGCGATTCGGGTCGATTCCTTTAAGGTAGAAAAACCACCAAATCGGGTAATCTAACCGCCCTGGACCTTCCAGGTCGAAGTGTAGTTTTTGCCAGATCTTCCTCTGTGAGTTTGTTCGCCTTGATCAGAGGAGCGTTCATGTGAAATTTCAGGTTGTTTTCGTGCTGTTTGCTAGGAGTTCTTGCCTGGAGTTCTTTGTTGGGTATAGGAGGTTAGACCGCCCCTGGTAGCCGGTCTAACCACCCCTAGGCCCCTGGGTGAAGTTTTGGTTTTCGCCAGGATTTCCTGGTAGCTAGCTTGGCCTTGACCAGAGATCTCTATTGGTGAAATAGTGGTGCGTTTTGGTGCTCGGAAGAGGTGTTTCGGAGGATTTCTTGGTTGCCTGGTGGAGGCGTCTAACCACCCCCATACCCCGTCTAACCGCCCCCCTCTGGACAGCTGGCTTCCGAGTTATTTCCGTTGTGGTGGGTGCATAGAAGTTGAGGTTGCTCGTAGTGTTTGTTCCTAGGACCAGTAGCACTCCAGTGGCTACGTGGTTTTGGCAAACGGAAGGTAGAAGTGCGGAGCGTGTGATTTTGGTTGTCCGACTACGAGTTCATCTTGTTGGGGTTTCAATCTCATTCGAGAACAATTTTTTCTCGACTCTCATTCACTCCCCCCTCTCTGGCCGCCTAATCGGTCCTTCAGATTAGACATCGTTGGGCCCTTGTGGAGGCGCCTGGGGGCTACAGTCACGTGTTGGTAGCAATCGATAAGTTCTCGAAGTGGATCGAGGCACGCCCTATTACCAACCTAGATCTGAACAGGCCGCGTTGTTCTTCATCGACATCATCCACAGGTTCGGGTGCTGAACTCCATCATCACCGACAATGGCACCCAGTTCACAGGCAGGAAATTCCTGGAGTTTTTGCGATGAATACCATATTCGCGTGGATTGGGCGGCGATCGCACATCCACAGATCAACGACCAGGTAGAACATGCCAATGGCATGATTCTACAAGGCCTCAAGCCCAGGATCTTCGACAGACTGAGCAAGTCCGGTCGGAAATGGATCTAAGAGCTAACGTCGGTCGTTTGGAGCCTCATGACCGCCCCGAGCAAAGCCACAGGATTCAAGCCATTCTTCCTCGTTTATGTTGTGGATGCCGTCCTTCCCACAGACTTGGAGTACAGATCACCTAGGCTCAGGGCCTATCAAGAAAGCTCGAACCAGCGGACTCGCGAAGACTCGTTGGATCAAGTAGATGAAGCCCGCGATATGGCGATGATGCACTTGGCAAGATACCAGCAAGCACTCCGGCGATACCAAGCCCAGAAGATCCGACACCGATACTTCAGTGAAGGCAACCTAGTGCTAAGGCTGCGACAAGACAATCGAGGCCGACATAAGCTGTCACCGCCATGGGAAGGGCCTTACGTCGTCGTCAAGGTTCTCAAGCCCGGCACATACAAGCTAGAAAACGAGCAGGGTGAAGTCCTCACCAATGCTTGGAACATCCAATAGCTACATCGCTTTTACCCTTAAAAGTTCCAAGTCAATTTGTGCATATCTGATGCCCCAGTCGGTTGTAAGATTGTGAATGAAGTCATGGGTGACTCGGTTTTCCCTCGAAAACCATGTCCCCCTCGGGGGCTACTATGGGATTACTCCCCCCTAAACGGTCCCATTGTTTTGCAAAAATCTTTTTCCCCAAAAAATGCTAAGTATGTCCTAACTCGGGAGCTTGGACAAAGAGAAGCATGGCCCACGCCTCCAGCAGGATACGACTTCTCCTCCTCACCACTTCGCCTATGGGCTGCTCGCGAAAACAATCGATCCGAGCTGAAATTTGCCTGGGCGACGGGAAAAGGACATAACGACATAAATAAATGAGTCGCACTTAACTTACAAACATCAAAAGTGAATTGTCTTATTACAAAAGCCACCTAGTTAAAATCCTGACCACAACCTAAGGGCCTCAGTGCCCGACTACTCTCAGGGCTCGAGGGGACCCATGGGAGGAGCGTTCGGGAAGAGGTCCTACTCAAAGGTGTCGGTGAGGTCCGCAGTAGTGTTCGCGGTAGCAGCGTCGAGTTGGTCCACGACGTCCTGCGCCCCGTTTGCGATGATGTAGCCCATGGCTAGCGCCGCAAGATCAAGGTCGTTTGCGACGATGTAGCCCATGGCTAGTGTCGCAAGATCAACGACGTAGTGCGACGTTACCACGCCGAGGGTCTTTTGGATGCCGAGGCGGAGGGCACCTTTCATGTGCTCGGCGACGTGACCGCCCAGAGCCCGAAGGTGACTCGCCACCGAACTCCCCGACGGACCGGTACCCTCGTCAATGCTTTGGCACGCATCAAGGGCCGCCTGCTCCAAAAGTCCTAAATCTTGTTGGGATGAGTCGTAGGCCGCCTGGAGCACTCCCACATGCGACGCTGACTCCCCAGGGCTTTCCTCAAACCTGACAGAAAAAAGGGTAAGTCGAGAGCGGATCTTGTCAAACCTGATCAACAAACAAAGGGTCGGGGGCTGCAACTTAACCGAAACCTGCTTCCTCTCCTTCTCGAGATCTGTATGCACGGCTTCGGCCTCCTTCTGCAGCTGCAGGACCGAGGCATCCTTCTCCACGCCGGCAGTTCTTAGGGCCTTGACAGCGACGCCCCTTGGACCAGCTCCCCGTTGAGCCGCTCGATCTCCGCCTCTCACAGTTGAAGCGTAGCCCTAGCCTCCGTCAGCGTGGTACGCTCCTGGTGGAGCTAGGACTGCGCCTCCTCCCATGCCGAGTGCTCATGCTGGAATGCGGACTGAGCGTCCTCAAGTGCGACTCGCTCTTGTTGGAGCTATGTCTCCACTTGTGCACACGCGCTACGCTCCTGTCGGGGTCGATCCTCCACCCTAGTGAGCGTTGTGACCTTCTCCTGCAGGGCAGCACCCAGTTTCTCGACCCCCTGCGCCTTCTGCTCAGCCTAGGTCTGCCAGGACCGCGCCCCCTTGAGGGTCATGCGGTCCTGTAGAAGTTGGGCCTGCGCCTCGTCAAGGGCTATCTCCTTCTGCGCCAGCGAGGTCTATGCCTCAGCCAGGGCATCGCGTACCTTTTGCAGCTCGTTGCTCGTCGTCGTGAGCGCCCCCTCCTTCTCCTGGAGCACGGCCTTCACCTCCTTGGCTTTTTCCGCCGCCAAGGTGCGTTGGTCGGTGTAGGCGTCCTCCTCGCCCATGAGCTTGTACTCCAGCCAACCCTTATCCTCCTGCAGGCCCCCACCATGGCATCGAGGGACTTGTACTGTGCTCGGTACCAATTGAGGTCAGAACTCAGCTCGGCGATGCGATTGAACGTCTCACCCACCTGGCCCTACAGCTCCTGCAGGTAGTAATGTGAAGGCAAGGAAGAGGATCAAGTCAGAAACACTCGAACAAGAATAGCGGGGGAGCAAGTGACAGTCAGATGGAGGTTCTTACATGAAAGATTTGGAGCAACATGCCTCCATGGAGCCGGAGCACCTCGATCGGAGTGGAATTAAGAGAGGTGTTGTTGGCACGAAATTCCTGCCACAGCACCCTCTCAGCCCACGCCTCCTCGAGCAAACTCCATGGCACACCGGGGTGACGGAGCCTTCGCTCCCACTGCGGCACGTCAACGTCAGGTGCAAGGACAGCGACACCAGACTTCGACGCCCCAGCAGCAGGTGCCAACTACTGCGACATCACGCAGCCATCGAACCGCACCACCAGTACCCCAAACGCGAGCCCCGGGGCTGATCCGACCGGTACCCCCGCCTGACCCCCTCTGGGGGTGGAATCTCCATCAGTAGGGGTCTCGGTCGCCTCGCGGCCCCCGACCCCCCTCGCCGCACGAGTCCGCTCGCGCCCTTGGTGGGGATTACGGGTAATCGTTGCCCACGCGGCCTCTGCCGTCACATCCTCCCGCTGCCGCGGCCTAGAAGCCACAGCCGTGGCACACTACGGTTTGCCTATCATCACCGTGCCCACTGCCACTCGCGGCATTCTCTCCGAGCGAGGCCTCGTCACCCGCGACGACCCTAGCTTGAGCGCCTTAATAGGCGCGAGGGCGGGGGTAGCAGGTGACATCCTGTCAGCAGGGGAGAAAGGGAAGGTGAGCGACCAGGCCACAAAATCAGGAACACAGAGGGAGGAACGCCACACACCTCAAATTGGAGAAACCCCACTTGCGCTTCCTCGAGGGTTCGGGAGGCGCTTCCTCAGCTCCTGCCGACGCCCCTAACGGCAATCCTCCAATGGGTGGCACCGCGCCCACCTCCAGGGTCGGCTCTGCGCGCAACCCTCTCGACCCCTAGCGACGTGGGCGGTGTGAGTTCCCACCTATCGGAGGTAGTCCGCTCCCCCTCGCTCTCCTCCTCATTCGAAGGCGTTGGCGGATCCGACATGGGGGCATCGACACCCACCCCTGCCGCTGAGCAACCACTGTCAGACCAAATACGGAAATGAAGAGAGCAAAGGGTGAAGGGACGTTACTCACTTGGCTGGCATCGGGGAGCATCGCAAACGACCACAGGTCGTGATCTCTGTTCTGCACTGCCTTGGGGTTCACAACGCGCATGGCCCGCGTGGTCGCGTATCCCTGGGTGAGCGGCTCCTCCAGGAATTGCGAACGTGCCAAGGACATGGGGTTGGCCGCCTCAATCATCCAATAAATGAGAAATTCCCTCTCCATGAGTGGAATGATCCACTGGTGATGGAAATTGGCGATGACGGATGCCACCGTCAGCCCGACGTTCGCCAACTGGCTTATGGCATTGGTAAGAGGCTCAAGCCTCCTCTGCCTTGCTGGGGATGACACCCTATACATCCACGCGTCAGGCCTCTTCTTCAGCACTTTCCTGGTGTACGATGGAAGGCCAGCGTCATCGTTGTGAAGATAGAACCACCCCTTCTCCCAGCCGGAGTTGTTCGACGTCATCGTGCACGACAGGTACATGTCCCTCCGGGAGTCGCGCACCGAGAGTGTGAGGCCGCCGGTGCGGACCGCCCGGTGCATCTTCTTCTCCCCCATGGCGAGCATGTGGAGCTCTCCATGGAAGAGATGAACCCACAGATCCTAGTGCGCCTCCAGCGACCGCTGATCTTCCATTGACCGGGGCCATGGGAACGCGTCCAGCACTCGAACTGGAGGCATGGCGGATCAGGGCGGTGAGGCGTGCGCCGCAGAGGAAAATGAAATGCGGGGGATGGGTGTGAATGGCAGAGGTAAGCAGTTCCTACCCTTTGCTCCCCTCATTTTATAGAATCGGAAGGGGCCAAGTCTCTGGGAACACTACGCCCGGCGGCAGTTAATGCGGTTGGCACACCACGTCGCTAATGGTCGGGCCCCACCGTGCCGAAACAGTAGCACGCACGCGCACACGCCATGATTACCACGCAGTAACCCAGGGGATGCAGCGCCCTGTCTCATCGCCTTCCCATGTCGCCCACGTCACACCGACTAAAAAGGAGCGTCCACTCCGCACGAACCGCGCCAAGTCGATCGTTTGTCAATAACGGGGGTTCCTTCTCGCGTAAGGATAGCCCCCTGTGAAACCAGAGCCGAGAACTCGAGGGCTGACCCATCGAGGGCACGTGATTAACGCCCTGATCTAAAGAAGGTTGTGGCCGCAAGGTCACGACTTGCTGATACGCCCTCAAAGAACGGACTCAATGATTTCTAGGGTCCAGGCACACAGCTATACTGATCAGTGGTTCAAGGCCCAGCTCGCAGAGGAAACGATGGGCGCCACAAATGCTCCTTGGTTTGGGGATTTACTGATTAGTGGCTCGAAGCGCAACTTGATAACAGTTCGGTGAGCGCCACATATCAATCAAGACGGGGGCAGCCGGTGCCACCCTGCAAAGGCCCCACTAATCAGAGGTATGGAGCCTGACCTCTGACAAGTTAGAACAGGCGCCTCAGATTAAGAGAGTCAGGGACGACCAGGGTGAGCCGATCGAGCTTGTCCTCGAACTCAAAGGTTCGAGGACGCCCCATAGTTCGTATTCAAGGCCGAACGAGGGCAGCTAGTCGAGGGATCCCATCGAGGGAGAGCTTTCGCGCCTTCGGTCCTAATCGAACGGGACTGAGCCCTGCCTAGCATACCCACGTGAAGTGCTCTCATGGACGTGTCTCCGGATCACGAGCCAACCCTTATCGAACGGGGCAAGGATGTCCACTTGAATTACCTGTCAGCAGCTCAACGAGGGGTCCATGACTCGCGGCCCGTACGATGGGAAGCATGGACCACCTCACCCCTCCCTCCCACGAAAGGGGGCAAGGGGTGCACAAACAAGTCGAAGAGCTCACCCCGATCGCCTCGAGTGGGCCCGGGCTCAGGGGCTCGTTGCACGGTTGTGCCTCCTAGACGTGCCTGATAGACGTCACATTCCCCCCTCTCCTTCGAGGGCAGCGAGCGAACCCCCCAGGACTCGTCCCTGTGCAGGGTCAACACCGTTCCACATGTGTAAGATGGCCGAGGCCGGCTGAAATATCGCCGAAGCCGACTGAAACAAACACCTCACGGATTGGTAGCTCCGCATCAAAACCTTGCACGACTGCACACACTCCTCCAGAGCTTCGGAGGCTACACCCGCGGGTGCGCTAGCGCGCCCCCACGGAATGTCACACACGTCCAAAAGGTAAGAAAAGTCCTAACAGGGAGCTTCAGCCTTTGCAGATCCCTTTGGGTATCTCTGCAAAGGCTTGGGGGCTACTGTCGGGGGCAGCCATAGGGGTCCCCTAACTATGGGGGAGGTTACCCTTTCCAAGTGACTAACACAAAAACACTTCCCAAATCGACAATGACTCAGCCATGGCCCGACAACCTCCATGGCCCATCAAACGGCCATCCCCAGCCGCCCTCGAACGAACCTCCACCTCGCTCGAGGTGGGGAACACCGTTCGGAGAACTGGCGCCCTTTAAGTGGATCCCCGCCTCATTCGAGGGCCCCGACCCCTCAAAAAAATCTCTGCCTCGCTCGAGGGTTCTAGCCCCTCGAGTGAGTCTCCGCCTCGCTCGAGGGTTCCCTCTCTCAAGCAGGTCTCTGCCTCGCTCGAGGCATCCCCTTGGCTCGCGGCACCTCAGCTAGTCCCCCAACCATAGCATTAAATGCCCTGACACGCCGTAGGCGCCCGAGTCAAAGGGAAAATCCCCACCACTCCGATCCCCTGACACCGCCTGGGAATCATGTCCCGGCGCTGTGCGGCCATCACCAGCACTGTGCAAGCACTGTGCGGAGTGGTGGGTGTCATTCCTTGATGCTATGCTACCTGCTCCCGTCCTTCCTCCATGCCGCACCACTCAAAAAAGGATGACGACACCCTTGAGGAGCGTATGCCCATCAACCCGACGCTCGCCCAGGACAGTGCCGTGATGTAGGGTGAACGAAGCACATCCTCTCCGTTATCTCTGACCCTGTGCGGCCATCCCCAGCGCTGTGTGGACAGCCTATCGCTTTGGAACATCCCCGACGCTGTGGCGCCCCATTCCGATGGGGCGCCACCACACCGGGCCGTGTACAACACAAGTGCCCTCATCAGCAAGACCCTCAAATTGATGTACGAACGGCAGCTGTAACGCCCCGTGTTTTTGCTCAGTGGTAATTTGTGCTAATGACCCACTTAACCACTCCTCTAACTACCCTTGAGGACACTAGGTCAACCCTTGGTCAAAGCCCTAGCTCAAAACCCTATTATCCCCTTTGACCCGTTGTTGCCATTCTAGAACTTTGGCACGTTCTCCAAAATTTCCCTAAACACTTCAAAACCACCCAAAAGGAAAAATGTGCAGAATGTCGAATCACACAACTTTGCTGTTGAGTGGCATGGCTGGTTTGGAGTGTAGGAGGGTGAAAATGGCAAAACAAGACCCTGGTTTACTGTTCACATGCGCCGAGAAATTGGCCAAGTTGGCATGGCGTTCCTGCTCGAATTCTTGAACAAAACCCCTACCAACCTTTGTGAAAGTTGTAGAGGAATGTCTGATCTTCAACTTTGCTTCAGACCCTAAGATGCACTTTAGTTTGAAAAATTGGAGAAAAGCTATTTTGAAAACTGTTCAGTGAAATACCAACAACACCGAGAACGCCGAAACGCGTTCGGGCGCGACGTCGTGCGGGGCCACGTCGGCCACCCGCCGTACGCGCCATACCCGCTTCAAGCGCGCGCGCCGAGGCTCCGGTGTGACCGCTGGTTCTTGCGCGGGCGCCGGCGAGAACTCACTCGTGCCGTCCGTGGCAAGTGGCTATGCCGAGGTGGCGCCGATCCGCCGGCCGGCGCACCGCCCGTGGCGCGCCATTGGCCGCCGGAGCGGCGCACGTCCTCGGCCATGCCCCCGGCCTTCCCACGCGTGCAAGTGGCACCGGCCCGACCCCACCTGCCCCAACCGACCTTCCCCGCGCTTATAAGCCAGCCCCGTCCGTCCCTCGCGCGCATGCGCTCCCGCCCGAGCCACCGCCGTCCGCCATTGGCGCCGCCCGGTGTGAACCCCCTTCCAGTCGCCGTTCTCACTCACCCAAGCACCTAAGCTCCCCTCTGTGCATCACAAAATCTCCTCGAGCTGCTTATTGATCAAGCCGAGCCACACTTTCACCGGAACCCGAGTTTCCGCGGCCGCCGCGGGACCGCCGCCGTCGAGCTCGCCCCTCCGTCGATTCTCCAAGCCCGGTGACCTGCCTAGCGCCTTCCCTAGGTCACATGGAAGCTCCCCGTGCAGCACGTGGTTGAGCCCAGCCCCTTCCCTCACCGCCGTCCGAGTTCCCGCGAGTGCGCCGTCGCTGCTCCGCCGTCGCGGCTCGCCAGTGACCTCCCCGACCGGTCCACCACCACCAATCGATCGCGGGTGAGTCAAATCGACGATCCCCGTCGCTTGTTTGCCTAGCCGCAGTTTGCCTAGCCGCGCTCCACCTCGCCGCCGGCGAGCTTGCCACCGCCGTCGGGCCTGAGGGGGATGAACCGAGGGTATATGTGTGAGAAGTTTAAAAATTCTAGGGTCTGCAGTGTAAATAGATTGTTCCCTGTTTTGTGTATTGGTCCAGCACATTGTAAAATAGAGTAAAACTCGTAGAAAAATCCAAAAATAGCAAACTCAATTTTGCTGTGCTCAGTATAACAAGAACTACAACTTTCTCCAAATGTGTATATACTTTTGAGTTATAGTTTTTGCTTGAAAAATAGGAATGTAAAATACTTAGATTTGTATTTCTGCAAAATCCACACAAGTTCTTGAGCTAGATTTTGGATATGTTGTGCCAACTAGCATGCCCAGGTTTTGTGCCAAAAATTGCACAAAGTTACTGAAGAAATCGTTTTATAAAAATCATTGAGTGATATTGATAAATATGCCTAGATGATTTTTGTAGCTCAAAATATAATTATTCTTGATCCCAACTTCTGGCTATAGTCTTGCTATGTTAAAAAGCATCCTCGGCGAATTTACCATAATTTTATCTCTGTTAGAAATATTATTTCCTCATTTATGCTTGTTTTAATCATAAATATGTGTAGCATGTTTCATAGAGGCTATATGTGTGTTTGTGAGTTCTTTAAGCTTGTTTTGGACCAGAGTGTATGTAGGAGAAAGTTGGGACTCATTTCTGTCGTATTTATTTTGATATGCATTATGTCCTTTTATGCTAGCTAGAAATGCCCATAAGTTGGTGTATTAATTCAGTGGTGCAAAATCCTTTCTCTTGTTGTCCAGAGGTATGCCTCCTGGTCAGTAGGACCAGTGGGTGCTGCTGGATCAGTTGGTTATGTTTTAGTTATGCAAAAGAGTTCAAACTAGATTAATCGAGTAAAGGGAAAATAGGAAAATCACTCTCTATTGTGCATGACTTAAGGAGAAGTGTTAGAAAAAGTAAAATGGTTCTATGAAAGTAATTTCCTTACTGTTTGTCTTTAAATAAAATATTTCTTTAATAGATGTGCACACAATCACCTTAAAGAGAAGGCTAAATAGGCTTTTTGATTATTTCTTTTAAAAGGAAAAATGTTTAAATACTTTTGTTAAGGTGAATATGGCCAACCATATACTCCTTGCAGCTCTTGCTACTGTTTTTGAATTAATTTAAAATAATTACACTCCTAATCACTGCATTGCATTCCCCATGTAGAAGTCCCCGACGGTAGCTATACGCTTGTTCCGGCTGACGAGGACGAGGGAGCAGGAGGAGACGTGCACTACGTGACCGTAGAGCAAGACCCGGGCCAAAGTCCGGAAGTTTGTGTGTCTGCTTGTGCTGACGAAGGCAAGCCCCGGTTTATTCATTAACCCCACTGTTTTCTTAAAACTTCCGAATTTACTTCTTGTTATTGTATGTGCATTTACGTTCAGGAGTTGAAATGAAACTCTAGTTGCATGATCCATAAGTACCTATGATCTTTCACTAGCATGTCAGGTCGCTAGTTGCTATGCTTAAGGATCCGGTACAAGTCGAGTGATGTTCGTCGCTCGCGAGAATAGGATCTCCTTTATGGAATCACCATATGTTTAAATGGATTGCTCATGTGGTAAGAGCATGGGATTTGGGCTCTGGTCCCATGGCTTCGTGGGCTAAGTGTTTGAAAGTACTAAACACTTGTCAGAAAGTGGGTACGGTAGGCCTAGTACCTAAATGAGGTGGTACGGGGTTTTACTATCACTACTCTTAGGGTTGTGGCCCCGGGCTCGCCACCCGGGTGCATGCGTGAGGCTGGGTGACCTTAGTGGCGTAGCCCAGATAAGCCTTGTACTTAAGACTGTGAGCTATTATCCCCAAACCGAAGAATGACGGGAATCGCCTGGTTGGTGAACTCTTAGTGAGGGCACCTCCCGTGTGTTTAGGTCCACTTTTCAAGGTTATGAATCAATCGATTGTCAGCCTCTCACCGTCATCTGAGACTACTTACCCGACTAGCCATGATATCCCTTTATGATGGAACTTTGTGAAGATTATTACTTTAATTAATTGTTTGTACAACTTGGTTGTAGTAGTTGCTTATCTAGTAATGATTACTCAACTAGAACATGAGCTAAAATAAGGAAAGTAAGGATTCACTACTTAGCATCTTTTTGGCAACCAAACCCACTAGCCAAAAGCCTTGCATGACTAGAGGTAAAGTCTTTCTTTTAGACGGGTAAGTCTTACTGAGTATTAGTATACTCAGCCTTGCTTTATAAATGTTGTTCCAGGTAATGCATCTGATGTGTGGCCCGGAGAACTTCCACCCGGCTGAGAGCTGGAATGGGTGGATGACGAAGAGTGATTGCATCATGGACAGGCCTCATATGTTGTGATCGTATCGTTTAGTTATCTTCCGCTGTTTTCAATAAACTCTGAACCATTTACTTCCATGTAAAGGAACTATGTTTGTACTAATGAACCCTACGGGGATGTGATAGTTTAATTTGTAAGGCACTCTGGACTCTCCTTCGTGGGAGTTTTAATGCATACGTTCGATCCTCTCTGTGTTTCCAACTGATTTACCGGGTGTAAACCCGGCAACACTCAACGGGATGCTTCTTTATTATCGCTTAATGACCAAATGGAGTGGTTTAGGCGATAGTACGGAATTATCTCGGGTGAGGTTGTCACAGCAGCCAGACGTGAAAGCTGGACGGACTACCCTCGAAGCTGCTCCCCGGCGAGTACAAGGCTGCCACGACACCCGGAAGAGACGAGGCTTGTCATGACACCATCAAATCACAAGCATTGTATACCAATACTGCAATACTATATAAAGGCCCATGCGACACGTCTGTAAGCCGCCTCCCCTTGGTCTATAAAACACGAGAAGGTGGTCTCCCAGCCGCAGAGGTCACACTTTTTTAATCCACATTCATCCACACGCTCAATACCCTGATATTGGCACCTTGCCTTAATCATCTAGTAGGGACTTGGAGGCTTGTCCTCCTCTCCCTCCAAGCTTGTAGCCCCCCTCTACAGGAACCACGGTGCATTGCAATATAGCGCACGAGTGTGACCTGCTGGACGTATGGCCCCGCAGCCAGAACCAGGATAAATCCATGTCCCCGCATTGCTTAGCACCCGCCATCGAGACACCGAACACAACACATTTCACAAGTTAGTGTCGGGACTAATCTCAACACCGACACCGCCTTTGCAGAATTTACCTTCGACCATAACCGGACTGACATGCCGCCTTTGCGGACTTTACCTTCCGCCATAACAGGACCGACACGCCGGCTTGCGGACGTTAACCTTCGGTCATAACGGGATCGAAATGCTGTCTTTCCGAACTTTACCATCGACCAAAACTGCACCGACATGCCGCCTTTGTGGACTTTGCCTTCGGCCATGACGGGACCGACATGTCGCCTTTGCGGACTTTACCTTCGGCCATAATGGGACCGACACTCCGCCTTTGCGGACTTTACCTTTGAGGACCAGGAGCGTCCCGGTGGTCGGTGGATGATCGCTCCTCAGTGATGAGTGATTGACAACAGGTGTTGGGCTGACTCTTGGCTCAGTGCGCAGGTGTAGGCTGCTGTTCGTGTTGTTGTAGGTGAAGAACGGGCGCGAAAGGTCTTTAGCCTTGATGGGCCTCCGGGAGATGGAGAGACAAGTAGGCTCGGTTCGAGGGACCCGGTGGACAGCAGGACTAGGTGCGGGTCACATGGTGGCGAGACGAGCAAGACGAAATCATGGACGATCGAGCTGGTGCACGGTGGTGGTCGAGTCAAGAGGCTTGGCGGGAGGCCGGGCCAAGCACGCGGGGTTTGGTGGTTTGCCCACAAAACCATCGGAGGACGGTTTCTTGGTTTGGGCCTCAAAACCAAGTCCGAAGGCCCAACACGATGGAGACGGGATCCGGGCGTGTCTGGAAGCCTCGAAGCGGAGGACACGCGGCGGGATCGCATGGCTTGCGTCGGGAGGACGCGAGGTGCGGCGAAGGCGTGGCTGTCCGATGGAAAGACCCACAAACATTACATAATGCCCCTGCATGGGTTGTATCGCCAGTAGTTGAGTTAGGGGTAGTCGAGTCATTTCCCACACCGGCGGGACCCGATATATAGGCCATGGGTGTGTGTGGATGGCTCTCTCACTCCGCGACTTAGGGTTTCGTTTCCCCCCTCCCATTTCTATTTTCCCAGACTATTTTCTTCTCCATGTTCTCTAGGCTAGCATGAGAGCTTCATGAGAGATTTGTTAAGAGGGATGGATGCTAGGGTGGCATGCTAGACCTTGTGAATCATTCCTGGTTTGTATAGAAGATTCAGCGTTGTGAATTTCGTGGTCTTTTTCGTGCTTGTTTTTGGTGTCTTTGTTCTTGGTGTGGTTCTGCGGATTTGAGTGGGTTTCTGAGGACCATGTGTGGTTCGAGGACCGGTGGATGGTCGCTTCCTTGTGTGATGAGTGATTGCCAACGTTGTGTGGACTGATTCTTGGCTAAGTATTGCAGGTGCATGTTGCGGCTTGACTGGTGCTGGTGCAGGTGAAGAACAAGCGCGAAAGGTCGTCGCTGGTGAGGCCTCCAGGTGTGGAGAAGACAAGTAGGCTTCGTTCGAGGGACCCGGTGGCCAGCGGGGTCAAGTGCGGGCCGCATGGTGGCATGAACAAGCAAGATGAAGTCGTGGACTGTTTCTTGGTTGAGCCTCAAAACCAAGGTCGAGCCGGGACTACGTGGAAGCCAAGTCATGAGTGGAGATTGGCGGAGGCTACACCGAGTTCGCGGGGTTTCCGGTGGTTCACCAGAAAACCACTGGGTTCCTTGGTTGATCCACAAAGCCAAGACCGGAGAACCGAAGACGGAGGTGCAGCAGCACCAGACCGGTCTGACCGGTGGGTCTGACCGATGTGCGACGACGCAGTCCGGAATCTTCGAAGCGGAGGACACGCGTCGGGATCGCATGGCTTGCGTCGAGGCTATGCAGGGTGCGGTCGCCGGGCATCCGTCCGATGTTGAAGACATCAAGAATTCCAAATCCGCCCTTGAGGGGCTTGTATCCCTAGTTAGTAGAGAGGGGCATTTTAGACATTCGGTTGCCTCCATATAACCCAAGAGGTGAGAGGATGGCAGCCAACTCTTGGAACCCTAGCTCATTAGTTTTCCTATTTTCCACCTATTTTCCTTAGGTTTTCTCTAGGACTAGCAAGAGAGCTTCACGGAGAGATCTTGTAGAGAGGGTTGGATGATCGGGCGGCTTGCTAGACCTTGTACGAACCTTTGTTTCATGTATAGATGATTCGGCGTGGTTCCTCAAGGTTTGGATGTGTTTTCCCCGGTTGTTCTTGGTGGTGATTTTCGGAGCCCTCTCTCGGTGATTTCTTTGGGGTGTTTTCGGGGCTTTTCTCTTGGGGATTTGATGGGGGAAATTTGTGGGAACCCTTTGTGGTTCTTTGGGCTGTGATTCCCCTCCCAAATCCGTGAGGAAAAGTGCTCGATTTCGGAGTTTCTTGAATTCTTGGGTTGGAAGTGCTTTAGGCGGGATTTCTTTGATTCCTCCTTGTTGGACGAGATTTGGTGGGATTAAACTTGGCCATGGACTCCTCATGAGGTGTTCCTGATATCCCCAAAGTCTTGTTCAAGTCCGTGGAGCGATTCGGGAGATCGGGTTTTGGATTTGGGGGAGTTGACCCGCTGGTGCTGTTCATCCCGAGCTGCCCAGGCTACACCGGTCTGACCGGTGCTCTAGACTGGCCTAACCGGTGCGAGCCCTTGTGTGTTTTTGCTCGGGTGAACGTCTTGGTGAGTTTGTTGTTTTCCCGTGTTGCTGCTGTTTCGAGTTTGGGTCCGTTTGGTGGTCGGTTGGCCTGTTTGGTGCCTTGGGGGCTTTCTGGCTGCTATCGGTCTGACCGGTGCGTCTCACCGGTCTGACCGGTGTAGAGCCACTTAGTGGAAGTTGCTCGGTTCACCGAGCCAGGGACCGGTCTGACCGGTGGTGCTCACCGGTCTGACCGGTGTGGGTCTGTAGACTCGAGGTTTGGTTTTTCCGCTGCGTTTCTCGGGTCGGAAGGTGGTGTGTTGGTTCCTAGGTCCAGTGGCACTCCAGTGGCTACGTGGGCTTGACCAACCTTAGGAGTGAGTCGGAGACGAGTGTTGGAAGCCGCGTTCGTCTTGTTGGAGTTCTCATCTCCTTCGAGAAGAATTTTTATCGGCTCCCATTCACTCCCCCCCTCTCTGGTTTGCCGTATCGGTCCTTCAAGTGGTATCAGAGCCGGTTCGGGTCTTTGTTGACTCTAACCAGTCTAAGATCCAAGGATGGCGTACCAGGAACGGGGTTCAGGTCCTCCACACTTCGATGGCAAGAACTACCAGATGTGGAGCAAGCGGATGGGTGCGTTCCTCCGCGGAAAGGGTCAGCTTCTTTGGGATGTCACGGTGGACACAGGCTATGTCCAGCCGATGGATTTCCTTGCTCCAGGGTCGAGGGACAGATTCGACGCCAACAATAAGGCGGTCAACTACTTGTTTCGTGCTTTGTGTCAGCCTGAGTTCGATCGAGTGCACACCGAGCACTTGGCTTGTAGGATTTGGGCGGTGTTGAAGGAGGCTCATGTTGGGAACGCCCAGGTTCAAGCACGGATGTATGCGACCTACCGGAGAGAGTACGAGAACTTCACTCATCTCCCCGGTGAGTCCATCGATGCCTTGTTTCAGAGGTTCACGGTGGTGGCGAACAACATGAGGGCCAATGTGGACGTGCTCCCGTACGATGATCATGATAGAGCGGTCAAGCTCTTACAATCTTTGGATCGTACGATATGGGGCGGAAAGTTCGAGGCCATAGTCGAGTCGGAGAGGTATGATACTCTGACGGTGAACGAGCTGTTTTCGAAGCTCAAGTCGGCTGAGGTGGATAGGGGCATGACTGCCAAGCTCGAGGGACCGACTGATTCCCATAGTCTTGCCCTCGTTGGTGGTTCCAAAGGAAAGACTAACTCTAACCCATCCACCAGGATGTTCTCGTTTTCCTCTTTGATGTCTATGCCAGATGAGGAGTTTGATGACCTTGGAGAGGACCAGCTGGCGCTGTTGACGAGGTGGTTCGAGAGGCTGCACGAGAACCGCGTGAACATGAGGAGGAACACGTGGACTTGCTTCCAGTGCGGCAAGCCGAGACACTTCGTCGCCGACTGCCCGGAGAAGGCCGAGAACAAGGACGGCTACAACCACAAGCCGAGGATGAACGATGGCAAGTACCTTTCGAGGCGCGACCACAAGAGCAAGCACAAGAACAAGTCCAAGGACGAGCGACGATCGAGGAAGAAGGAGGGCCGAGGCAAGGCCTGAGCGATGGTTGGAGCGAGCGACGTCGACTCCAGTTCCGCGTACTCCACCTCGAGCTCGAGCAGCAGTGAAGACGAGGGAGACCGTCGCAAGAACAAGAAGTCGTCCAAGAACCTGAGCGGGGTGAGCCGCCGCGAGAGATGGCTTCGCACCATGGCGGCGAGCTCCGGCAGCAAGAAGAGCACACGGAGCGACTCGGACTGCGAGTCCGACAACGAGGTGCGTGATGAACTTCCCTTCTTGCGCCAGGAGAATGAGAGGCTTGGCTCTTTGCTTGATAACCGTGATGACATGCTTAGAGAGGCAAAGAAAATGAGGAAAGAGCTTAGGGCTTCACTCGAGGATGCAAGGACTAGAGTGGCTGAGCTAGTGACACAGGTGCTTGATAGCAAGCTTGAGATTGATTCGCTTAAGGCTAGCCCTGTTGTTTCTGATGAGAATGATTGTGCTGATTGCTCCATATTCCTTGGTGATCTTGCTTTGTTTAAGGAGAAGCATGCCTCCAAGTGTGAGGAACTAGATGTGCTTAGGGTTGAAGTGGCTGAGCTTAAGTCTAGACCTGCTTTGCTAGCTGCTTGCACTTCTTTCCCTGTTTTGCATGCTAAGATTGATGAGATGCATGCTTACACTAGTTCACTCGAGGCTAAATTGAAGGAACCCATGCCTACATCTTGCTCTACCTGTGAAATGCATGCATTGAAAAATTTGGAGCTTGCACATTATGTTGATCGTTTGCAGGATGAGAATGATGACTTGAGGATGTTGATGGGTTGGTTGTCCGGTCATGAGCCTCAGTTGAGGATGATGATCGAGGCCTTTAAGAGGCAAGATGTTGAGGGGCTTGGGGCAAACAAGGTTGGTGAAGGAAGTGGAGAGAATATCCCGAAGCCACCAAAAACCCACTACAAAAATGATTTCCCTCCAAAACCTAACCATCTAAGGAACCGACTAGACACAACCCCAGCTCCACCCGTGTTCCCTACACCCACAAATGACCTACAAAATCCTATCAAGTTTGTGAGCACTTCGGGGAAGGTGTTCTTTGGGAAGGAGAGTGAGAAGGCTAGTGGTGAGAAATCGGTGGAGGGTTTGAGTGGAGAGAAACCAAGTGAGCAGCCACATCCCAAGCCAAAGCCTAAGCTTGTGAGGTTCCATTGTGGCTATTGTGGGAGAGATGGCCATAAGGAGGAGTTTTGCTTCAAGAGGAAGCGAGAGGAGAGAATGAAGAAGGAGTGGGCTAACAAGGACAAGTACCACCCTTCCGATGGTGTACTTGAGCCTCGTATGCAGATGCCTAGGGGCAAGGCGATTGTGAGGACAGTTAGGGCTTGGGGAGAGAAGAAGGCTGCAGGTGGTGCTCGTCTGTCCGAGTCACACCGGTCAGACCGGTGTGGGGCACCGGTCAGACCGGTGCAGGCCTGGACAGACAACTGTTTGGGTTTCGAGCTCGTACAGGTGCGAGGGTTGTTTCTGGAGGTCGTGGTTCTGGTGGTTGGGCTAGAAAGGATGCAGGTGGTCAGTTTGCTAGGCGTTCTCCTCCTCGTGCTCAATACGGGGATTGGAGGAGTCGTGGCTTCGAGTTGGAGAGGAAGGACGTTCCACGGGCTTTCTTGCGTGGATTTGGTCCTCCTCAGGCAGAGAGGGGTGGTTCCCTCAGGGTGGTTACCGTGGTGGTGTTCGTGGAGGTAGCTTTGGTAGGAGAGATGCTTTGGTTGGTGCTAACCCCACTTTCGAGCAAATGGCTCGGCACTGGTTTTCCTCCTTTGGTACTAACCCCGATCGTTGAGTCGTTTGTTCGCTCACGTGCTTATTTTTGAATTTCAGGTGGGAGACTTGAAGAACATTTGGTTGATTGACTCCGGTTGTTCGAGGCATATGACCGGAGACAGGGGGTGGTTCTCAAGTCTAGTCCCGGTGGTGACGAAGAGGTACATCACCTTTGGGGACAATGGGCGTGGGTGTGTGCTTTCAGAAGGTGAGATAAAAGTGAGTGACAAGATCACTCTGAGGCGTGTTGCTCTTGTTCAATCGCTGGGGTACAATTTGCTTTTTGTGTCCCAGTTGTTGGATGAGGGTTTTGAGGTGTTGTTTCGGCCAGGTGGTTCTCGGATTGTGGACTCTCGAGGGGACCTTGTCTGTATGGTCGTTCCCGAGGGTCAGGTGTTTCGTGCTGATTTTTCTCAGTCTTCGGGTGTGGAGCGTTGTTTCTTGGCTGGTTCTTCGAGTGAGTTGTGGAAGTAGCATAAGAAGTTGGGTCACTTGAGCTTTGACCTTTTGTCTCGCTTGAGTAAACTCAATTTGGTCCGAGGATTGCCACGGTTGAGGCTTGAGAAAGAGTTGGTTTTTGCGCCGTGTAGGCATGCCAAGATGGTAGCCTCTTCTCACCCGCCTCTCACCGATGTGATGACTGAGCGTCCATGCGAGCTGCTCCATATGGACCTTGTTGGCCCAGCTCGTGTGCGATCTGCTGGTGGGAAGTGGTATGTCCTTGTTGTGGTGGACGACTATTCTCGGTATGCGTGGGTGTTCTTTCTCGAGGAGAAGGGGGAGACGTTTGGTTTTGTTCGAGATCTAGTCTTGAGGTTGAGGAACGAGAGGCACGGAGATGCCATACGAGCTATCCGTAGTGATAATGGCTCGGAATTCAGGAACTCTCGTTTTGAAACCTTTTGCCATGACTTGGGTCTTGAGCACCAGTTTTCGAGTCCGTATACGCCTCCCCAAAATGGTGTTGTGGAAAGGAAGAACAGGACCTTGTGCGAGATGGCTCGGACGATGCTTGATGAGCATAGGACTCCGAGGAGGTATTGGGCTGAGGCGGTGAATACCGCGTGCTATGTGTCGAACAGGATATATCTCAGAGTGCACAAGAAGAAGACATTCTATGAGTTGATGCATGGCCGCACACCCAAGGTGAGTCACTTCCATGTCTTTGGTTGCAAGTGTTTCATTCTGAAGAAAGGCAGGAAGTTGGATAAGTTTGAGGCTAGGTCTGTCGATGGCATTTTCTTTGGTTATGCATCTCATTCTAGAGCATATCGTGTGCTTAATCTTGAAACTAACCAAATCATGGAGACTTGCGAGGTAACCTTCGACGAGACAGAGCCACGTAGTCAGCTTGTCTTTGAGTGTGCAGGTGATGATGAGCCTGGCGAGGAGATTTTTCAGGAGGAGGAGCATGAACATGGTGATGATGAAGATGGCGGTGCGGTGCCCCCAGCTGAACATGTACCCACTACTTCGACTACGATGATGGATGGACCCTCTGCTACACCTACGACGACAAATCAAGAACAAGGAGAAGCTGATGTTGAGGGGGAGGTAGCATCAAGGCGAGAACCTCCCCGACGGGTACAAGTGGATCACCCAGCTTCGAGGATCATCGGCGACATGGATGAACGCACTACACGGTCGAGGGTTTGGAACAACTCTCATTTCGCTCATGCTGCATTTGTTGCTTCTTTCGAGCCTAAAGACATTGGACACGCACTATCTGATCACAATTGGGTTAATTCGATGCATGAGGAGTTGGAGAACTTTGAGAGGAATCAGGTGTGGGAGTTGGTTGACCCTCCCCCAGGGTGTAAGCCGATTGGTACGAAGTGGGTGTGGAAAAACAAAGAGGGCGAGAAAGGTGAGGTTGTGAGGAACAAGTCGAGACTTGTTGCCCAGAGGTTCAGACAGAAGGAGGGGATCAACTACGAGGAGACCTTTGCTCTCGTAGCCCGTTTGGAGGCGATTAGGATCCTTCTAGCCTTTTCCGTGGCTAAAGGGTTCAAGTTGCACCAAATGGATGTGAAGAGTTCTTTCCTGAATGGTGTGTTGGAGGAAGAAGTGTATGTGAGGCAGCCTCCGGGGTTTGAGAGTGAGAAGTACCCCCACCGGGTGTACAAGTTGAGGAAGGCGTTGTATGGGTTGAAGCAGGCGCCTAGAGCTTGGTATGGCAGGTTGAGGGGGTTCTTGTTTGAGAGAGGTTTTGAGATGGGGAAGGTCGATCGGACCTTGTTTTTGCCGAGGCGGGCGGAGATATCCCGATTGTGCGGGTGTACGTGGATGATATTGTCTTTGGTGGCTCGTCTAACTCTCTTGTTGCGAGGTTTTCAGATGATATGAGCAGGGAGTTTGAGATGAGCATGATGGGCGAGTTGCAGTTCTTCCTCGGGCTACAAATCAAGCAATCAAAGGAAGGAACATTTGTGCACCAGGCTAAGTACACCAAGGACATTGTGCGGAAGTTCAAGATGGAGGACTCCAAGGCTATGACGACGCCAATGAGTACGACTACGGCTCTTGATGCGGATGAGGAAGGTGAACACGTGGACCAGAAGGAGTACCGGAGCATGATCGGGTCACTCCTCTACTTGACGGCGACGAGGCCGGACATACAATTCTCGGTGTGTCTGTGCGCTCGTTTTCAAGCGTCTCCGAGGACATAGCATCGGCAAGCAGTGAAGAGAATTTTCAGGTACTTGCGTCACACTCCCGACTTCGGCCTTTGGTACTCCGCGTCCTCTTCTTTGGCGCTTCATGGTTTTTCAGACGCGGACTTTGCCGGGTGTCGGTTGGATAGGAAGTCCACTTCTGGGACTTGCCAGTTTTTGGGTTCTTCTTTGGTGTCTTGGTCTTCTCGCAAGCAGTCAAGTGTTTCCAAATCCACGACCGAGGCCGAGTATGTTGCCGCTGCCAGTTGTTGCTCTCAGCTCCTTTGGATCACCTACACAATGAGTGACTTTGGTGAGGAGTATACCCATGTCCCACTTCAATGTGATAGCACCAGTGCCATAAGTGTTGCAAAGAACCCAGTGCTTCATTCCAAAACCAAACACATAGAAGTGAGGTACCATTTTCTGAGAGACAACGTCGAGAAAGGAAAGATAGCCTTGATCCATGTACCCACACATGACCAACTAGCCGATATTTTCACCAAACCCCTAGATCAAGCAACTTTCACTCGTTTGCGGGGGGAACTTGGTGTGTGTTTGATTTCTTGAGTTGGGTGTGTGGGAGCTCTCTTTTGCCGGTGGTGTCGAGCCCGTTTTGCCTCTCCTCGAGGAGCCGGTTTGTAGCATATGTATAGCTTTCCTTTGTGCATTCATTGCATTTGGTATGGCATATGTAACATGATGTATAGGCATCCTTGTATCTTAGATTGCATGCATTTTGTATCATATGCATTGGTTAGGAAAGCTTCTCTCATATACATTGTTCACCATGGAATGAGATATATGTCTTTGTGAGCTTGTTTGGTATGCTATGGTTAGTTTGACTTAGCTCTTGATGATCTTGATGAATAATCCATGGTTGATAGCTATGCTTTTGAAAAATGTCACATGTATGCTCTCTCATGTGTAAATGCCTTTACATGCTCTTGACATGTTTTTGTGGCCTTGCTATGCTTAATTTGTGGTTGGATAGCTAGTTTATTGATCATATGGGGCCAAAGGCTCATTTGCCATCATGAATGTTTAGCCCTCTTGATTTATCTTGTGGAGGAGCATAAGTTCCTTTTTGTCGCAAAGACATTTCATGTACCATTTACAAATCTGAAAATGAAATGAAAAATGCTTGGAAAATATGCTCCCATGTCATATGTGCTGAATTTAATTTGCTTTGGGTGCTAAACCGTTGCATGATGCCTACCAATGAGAAGTCTCATACATAGAAGTAGGCACATGGCTCGGTGGCTTTGACATGACATGAGGTGCTTGTGGGTGTTTGTGATGGTATTATGATTAGAATGGCTGTCCTAGCATGAAGTTTGTGTGGCTTTGCCATTTTGATATGCTTTGATCATGTTTAGGACTTTGCTCATGAGAGGCAAGTTTTTCGCAAAATTGCCAAAATCCATCTTAGCTTCGTCCAATGGTTGTGAAACTTGGTGATCATGTAGTTGAGATCGATACGAAGCTGTAGAGTATCTAACTTGCTCATTTGGACATGTGTAGCATTCTTTGTTGAATTTTGTCTATTTGAGAAGCTCTAGGTTGAAAGTTTTGCATTTTTGGCTTGATTCATGCATTGCCAACAAGGGGGAGAAGTTTGAGCTTGAAATGGCTTGCTGGACGCATTTAGAAGGTTTTCAGGTGGTTTCGAGCCATTTCTGGGCTCTGTTGTACACCGGTCTGACCGGTTAAGAGCATCGGTCTGACCGGTGTGAGTGCTGGTTCTGTACACATGTTAGGCACCGGTCTGACCGGTGGTGATGACCGGTCTGACCGGTGTGAGCTGAAAGTGCTGCAGCTATCCTGTTTCAAGTGGTGTCTTGCATGCATTCGTCCAGGGGGAGGTGCATTGGTTCAGGGGGAGCTTGCATGTGTGCAGGGGGAGCTCTTTGTGGTGTTCGAGCTTTGTTTTGGTGGTTTGCGCTCTTTGTTTGAGCTTTGCTTTGTCTCGGATGTGTCGAGCCGTTGCCCTTGCCTAAGGGGTCCGAGACTTGTCTTCTTCAAGTGATCTTGCTCTTTGCCTTTGTTCGGCTTTCGATCGCTTGTTGGAGTTTCTTTTTGTTCGTTTCTTTTCTTTTTCTTTTCTCTTTTGTTACTTTCGTGTGGGTGTTGTCAATGCACTCATCAAGGGGAGATTGAGCACCATGTGTGGTTCGAGGACCGGAGGATGGTCGCTTCCTTGTGTGATGAGTGATTGACAACGTTGTGTGGACTGATTCTTGGCTAAGTATTGCAGGTGCAGGTTGCGGAATGACTGGTGTTGGTGCAGGTGAAGAACAAGCGCGAAAGGTCGTCGCCGGTGAGGCCTCCAGGTGTGGAGAAGACAAGTAGGCTTCGTTCGAGGGACCCGGTGGCCAGCGGGGTCAAGTGCGGGCCGCATGGTGGCATGAACAGCAAGATGAAGTCGTGGACGGTTTCTTGGTTGAGCCTCAAAACCAAGGTCGAGCCGGGACTACGTGGGAGCCAAGTCATGAGTGGAGATTGGCGGAGGCTACACCGAGTTCGCGGGGTTTCCGGTGGTTCACCAGAAAACCACTGGGTTCCTTGGTTGATCCACAAAGCCAAGACCGGAGAACCGAAGACGGAGGTGCAGCAGCACCAGACCGGTCTGACCGGTGGGGACCGGTCTGACCGGTGAGGAGCACCGGTCTGACCGGTGTGCGACGACGCAGTCCGGAATCTTCGAAGCGGAGGACACGCGTCGGGATCGCATGGCTTGCGTCGAGGCTACGCAGGGTGCGGTCGCCGGGCATCCGTCCGATGGTGAAGACATCAAGAATTCCAAATCCGCCCTTGAGGGGCTTGTATCCCTAGTTAGTAGAGAGGGGCATTTTAGACATTCGGTTGCCTCCATATAACCCAAGGGGTGAGAGGATGGCAGCCAACTCTTGGAACCCTAGCTCATTAGTTTTCCTATTTTCCACCTATTTTCCTTAGGTTTTCTCTAGGACTAGCAAGAGAGCTTCACGGAGAGATCTTGTAGAGAGGGTTGGATGATCGGGCGGTTTGCTAGACCTTGTACGAACCTTTGTTTCATGTATAGATGATTCGGCGTGGTTCCTCAAGGTTTGGATGTGTTTTCCCCGGTTGTTCTTGTTGGTGATTTTCGGAGCCCTCTCTCGGTGATTTCTTTGGGGTGTTTTCGGGGCTTTTCTCTTGGGGATTTGATGGGGGAAATTTGTGGGAACCCTTCGTGGTTCTTTGGGCTGTGATTCCCCTCCGAAATCCGTGAGGAAAAGTGCTTGATTACGGGGTTTCTTGAGTTCTTGGGTTGGAAGTGCTTTAGGCGGGATTTCTTCGATTCCTCCTTGTTGGACGAGATTTGGTGGGATTAAACTTGGCCATGGACTCCTCATGAGGTGTTCCTGATATCCCCAAAGTCTTGTTCAAGTCCGTGGAGCGATTCGGGAGATCGGGTTTTGGATTTGGGGGAGTTGACCCGCGGGTGTTGTTCATCCCGAGCTGCCCAGGCTACACCGGTCTGACCGGTGCTCTTGACCGGTCTGACCGGTGCGAGCCCTTGTGGGTTTTTGCTCGGGTGAACGTCTTGGTGAGTTCGTTGTTGTCCCGTGTTGCTGCTGTTTCGAGTTTGGGTCCGTTTGGTGGTCGGTTGGCCTGTTTGTTGCCTTGGGGGCTTTCTGACTGCCATTGGTCTGACCGGTGCGTCTCACCGGTCTGACCGGTGTAGAGCCACTTAGTGGAAGTTGCTCAGTTTCACCAGCAGGGACCGGTCTGACCGGTGGTGCTCATCGGTCTGACCGGTGTGGGTCTGTAGACTCGAGGTTTGGTTTTTCCGCTGCGTTTCTCGGGTCGGAAGGTGGTGTGTTGGTTCCCAGGTCCAGTGGCACTCCAGTGGCTACGTGGGCTTGACCAACCTTAGGAGTGAGTCGGAGACGTGTGTTGGAAGCCGCGTTCGTCTTGTTGGAGTTCTCATCTCCTTCGAGAAGAATTTTTATCGGCTCCCATTCACTCCCCCCCTCTCTGGTTCGCCGTATCGGTCCTTCAGTTTCTCCCCGGATTTCTTTGAGGGAAACATGGATGGATGTCTTGTGCGTCTTTGGGATTGATCTTGTGCCCTCAAACGTCGGGAAACCACTTCGATTCAAGGATTTTCGTTCGGAGCTATAGCTTTTGGTGGTGTTCAAAGGATCCGCGATTCCCTGTGATTTAGGAAGTTAGGAGGCGAAATTTTTTTGGGGTATAGCATCCTTGGTTGACGCTTTTCATGTCCCCAAACTCTTGTCTCAACAGCTTCTACCGTTTGGGAGATTCGGTGATGGATTGGAGGGGTTGACCTTCGAGGTCGGGCTGTTTTCAGTTCTGTCCGTAGGGCGCGGACAGTCCGCGTGCTGGTGGCGGACGGTCCGCGACGTGCGTGTTCATTGCGTGTTCTTTGTGTTCTTGCTCAACTTCGCTTTTGATCCATTGTGTTCCCGAGTTTTGTTTGGGCGAAGTTTCGGACGGTCCGCGTGTGCCGGGCAGACAGTCCGCGGGTGCCTGGCCGACAGTCCGCGTGCTCCCCGCGGACGGTCCATTTTTCGGGGTTCGCTTCTGGAGGTTCTATTGGCTTTAACGGATAGTCCGCGGCCCAGGCCGGACGGTCCGCCGAACCTGTGAGGACAGTTCGCGGTACCTTGGCGGACGGTCCGCTTGGCTCGTGCGGACAGTCCGCCCCACCTGGCCGGACGGTCTGCCAGTGCCTGACAGCTTTGCTCTTTGGTTCGATTCTTCTCTTCCTTCTTTTGTGCTTCCGCGTGTGCTTCAAAGAATCATTCCTAAGACTTGAGGTTGATCCATAACCTTGTTGTCATGGCGGTTGGTGTGTGATTCGATCCATCGCTCGTGTGTGACCGGGATTTGTCTAGGGTATAGGCCGGGTTCTTTGAGAATAATTTTTACCGGCTCCTATTCACGCCCCCCCTCTCTAGTCTCCATCTGATCCTTCAACCTTCGGCCATGATGGGACCGACACGCTGCCTTTGCCGACTTTACCTTCGTCCATGACGGGACCGACATGCCACCTTTGCGGACTTTACCTTCGGGCATAATGGGACCGACATGCCACCTTTGTGGACTTTACCTTCGGCCATAACAGGACTGACACGCCGCCTTTGCGGATGTTAACATTCGGTAATAATGGGACCGACATGCCGCCTTTGCGGACTTCACCTTTGGCCATAACGGGACCGACTTGCCACCTTTGCGGACTTTGCCTTCGACCATAACCGGACCGACACGCTGCATTTGCGGACTTTAAAACTTCTTCAGATGCAATAAGTGAAAGGCACTCCTCGGGTTCACCTATTGTCACTAGAGGTGATGTCATTACTTAATCTATCCGGAAAAACCACCGAAGAATATACCCCCTGTACTATGAAGGGGGAGTATTGCTTCGGACAAAATATAGGAAGACTCGAAAAGATGACACCGAGCTTTAGGGGAAAGGACTGACTTATATTACACAACAAAAGGGTTACATGGGTCCGCTTCGTTAAAAACCTCACAGTTCGTAGATACAACAAGAATCCACGAAGCTTCCTTCGTGAGGAAAAGAGTACACCCCCCTACTTATTGTTCATATATTACAAATTTCAAACTCGAAAGAAACTAAGGGAAAAGAAACTACGAAAGTTCATTGTTTTGTTAGCTCTAAAACAAAGTACTTCTGCAACATGTCCACATTACACGTATACGGCTCTTCTTCCCTGCTCATCCTTCGCAACTTGAAGGCGGCTTCGTTTGCCGTTGCTGTGGCTGTGAATGGACCTTCCCCTTGCAATGCATGTTGCCTTTCTGTTTGCCCTTCGGGATTTTGCGCAAGACGAGGTCCCTAGACTGAATTTGCTTCGGTTGTATCCTCTTGTTTTTCGACCTTTGTGTTTCCTCTTGATAAGTTGCTAAGTTGGATCTGGCCTGCAACCGTGCCTCCTTGATGTCCTGAACTGAGGCCCTCTGGTCTTCATCACAGGGGGGTGTCTCTCTAAGTCCCCAAGCATAGCTCTTCGGGGAGCATGGCCTCCTCGCCATACAACAGCCTGAGAGGAGAAAATTGCGTCGTTCTGGAAGTGGTGGTGTTGTGGGTCCAGACTACCCTCGGTAACTCTCCAGCCCACTTACTCTTCGGCAACTTCGGGATGTTCTTTTTGATGCCAGCGAAGATGATGCCATTGGCCCTTTCAACTGCAACATTAGACTGCGAGTGGTAGACCGAAGTGAAACACAACTTTGTGCCCAGGTAAGTGCAGAACTCTCGAAAGTCTGTGCTATCAAGCTGCTTGCCATTGCCCACTGTGACCTCATATGGCACACCAAAGCGGCACACAATGTTCTGCCCGAAAATGTTTTGTATCATCACCGAAGTGATGCTCAATAATGGCTTCACCTCAACCCAATTTGAGAAGTACTCCACTGCCACTATTGTATGTGTGTAGTTGCCTGGCGCCGTTGGCATTGGCCCAACAATATATACACCCCATCTCACGAAGGGCCACACTGGTGGTATGAGTTGTATCTAATTGGCGACAAACTTGTTGTACGATGCGTGACGCTGGCATTCTGGGAAGTGACGCACAATGTTGTGGACGTCAGCCACTGCCAAAGCCCAACACAGGTTCAGTCACATGACCATAGGAAATTAATTGATCCATTAGCTCAACGAAACATTCCACATAATCAGTCACAGAGCCGGACTGACGAATGTGAAACAATTGACGGATCAGTAACTCCTTCTTTTCACTACCAAAGCAATCTAGTAACATATCAGCAAAAATTCCCCACAGGGAACCCCTCAATTCATGCTCAACAGATTGAAACCAGCGAGCCGCAGCATCATTAAAGTACATCGAGGCAATTTTAATCCAATGATGGTGTTTTACGTCATAAATATAAAAATAATTCTCACACCTTGAGATCCACAATCTATATTTATCATCAGAAAACTCAGGGAAGTTCAATTTAGGTAATCTACCAGTGGAAGTCCCAGAATGACCCCCAATTCCCCCATTCGAGCCCCCAAATTCATAACTCCGATTCGAATTGTAGCGAGGCAAAGGAGTAGCAATCCCCATCTGCGGAGTGGCACCTAACACCGGAGTGGATCCTAGAGGAAGATACATGCCTTGATCTGTTGTGGCCTTGTCCTTCACGGTGCGGTTATGATGGGTGTTGAGCTTCTGAACTTCGGTTTTGACCGTCTCCGCTGCTGACTCGATGGCGGGCTTTCGGATCTCGAACGCGTCCGCCGCTAGCTCGCGCATCCATGTGCTCATCCTTCTTCCCCTCCGCATCCATGAGTCGCTGCTCCCACTTCGCCTCCTGATCAACGAAATGCTTGTCGATGTGTTTCTTGTGATCTGCGAATTCCTTGAGAATCTCCTCGAGAAGCAACTTGGAATCAGGATTCATGGCTCCCAACTTCCTCTGAGACCTCGTGTAGTGGATGCTAGATGGTGGATCTAGGCTCGAGAGATCACACACTATGAATTTCCACTGAATTGAGTTGGGGATCGAGTGTGGCCATGACGAATCGCGCTCACCACAATGAATCACCACACACAATGCAGAGAGCGAGGCACGACGAGCTCAAACCAGAATCATAGTTTCTAATACCAAGTGTTAGAATAGGGGTCGAGGTAGAAATTAGAAGGAGAGGAGAACAACTGGAGGGACGAGGAACAGATTAATAAAGGATAGGAACATAACGATGAATGATTCGTTGGAACGGTTTAATGTTTGATTACAAGATGCCATGCATCCTCCACACACACTTCCTTTTAAGCCACACACGCCAAATAGCTGTCGCACCCATTCAGGCCTAGCAGCATGTGAGTTGGGCCAATGATCCCTTTGTCCCCATCGCGGCCCATGAGCTTCCTTGTGGCTATCTTCAGAGGATACAGATGGAGTGCTAACTGGAAAAAACGATGGTCAAGGTCAATTTAATTATTTCTGGGTTGCACTAGGTATAAGCTGGATTAGATGGGCCTCCGGTTGCATTAGGGCACGGGTAGGGCCGGTCCCGGATTGAAAAATTAATCAATTGATTGCTAGTTACTTTAATATTTGTGCAAATCACATGAGAAGGACCACTGGAGCAAAGGTCATTTTCCTACTTCTAATCACATCTATGCATATTCAAGTTCTAAATATCACATAGAGCCATATCAACTTGTCGCTTCAATGTACCTCCAATGCAGTGATCTTCAAACCATCTGCACCGGGTCCTTCATCTTGTTCCGGGAGGAGGCAAATAAAGTGCAACACCATGCAGGGGCAGACGGAGAAAGCCACAGCCAAAAAGCGTTGCCTCCCATCTTCTTCATTTCTCTCGTACTACATGAAACTAGAGACACCACGGGAGCCCAACCGCCATTCTCCTCCCGCGAGCCCCGAACCACTGCGCCATCCCCGCAGCAGCACCCATCTATCGCCGCAGCCCCCGAGGCCCTCCGTCGCGGGAGCCGCCGCCCTCGAGGCAACAAGGCTGGGCCGCCATCGCACCCCTGCACTCGGGGGGGGGGGGGGGGGGGGTGGGGTGGGAGACGCCGGGACAGGGCAAATCTAGGCGTGTGTGCCACCGCAGCCCACAGGCCTCCCCGACAGTGATAACGTGGCGGGCGAGCCGACTTCGTGGCATCAAAGAGATCTGCATCCTCTTCTGCCGGTCCTCCCCTGCCAACGCCTCCGCCTAGTAACAGAAATTGCAGTGGACAAGGCGGGTCAGGCGGCTATGGGAGAGAAAAGCAACCTTGGAGCAAACAACCTCTCTGTCTAGAGTGAAGGGCCTCGGAGGTGGGGGAGACAAAGAGGAGGCCTGATCCAATGGCTGGAGTAGCAGGAAGGTTCGACGAGAGGATAGACGTCTTTGCAAGCGGCAGCGAAGAGATTCAGCGGAGGCCACATTGGAGGAGAGCTCCACCGCGCGCTCAAGGTGTCGTCTCCATCTCAAGTACATCCACCCTTGCTACCTGTCCCCTGCGATGTGATGATTCATATGAAAACCTCAGTTGAAAAACTCTGTGAAGATTCATATGAAAGCCACATGGCAACTACATATTTGATATTTAGATGTTTAGTTGTATAAATGTTGAAACATGTGTATATTTATGCTTCAATGTGAGGACCATGTGTGGTTCGAGGACCGGTGGATGGTCGCTTCCTTGTGTGATGAGTGATTTACAACATTGTGTGGACTGATTCTTGGCTAAGTATTGCAGGTGCATGTTGCAGCTTGACTGGTGTTGGTGCAGGTGAAGAACAAGCGCGAAAGGTCGTCGCTAGTGAAGCCTCCAGGTGTGGAGAAGACAAGTAGGCTTCGTTCGAGGGACCCGGTGGCCAGCGGGGTCAAGTGCGGGCCGCATGGTGGCATGAACAGCAAGATGAAGTCATGGATGATTTCTTGGTTGAGCCACAAAACCAAGGTCGAGCCGGGACTACGTGGGATCTTAGTCATGAGTGGAGATTGGCGGAGGCTACACCGAGTTCACAGGGTTTCTAGTGGTTCACTAGAAAACCGCTGGGTTCCTTGGTTGATCCATAAAGCCAAGACCGGAGAACCGAAGACGGTGCTGCAGCAGCTCCAGACCGGTCAACCGGTGGGTCTGACCGGTCTGACCGGTGTGCGACGATGCAGTCCGGAATCTTCGAAGCGGAGGACACGCGTTGGGATCACATGGCTTGCGTCTAGGCTAAGCAGCGTGCGGTCGCCGGGCATCCGTCCGATGGAGAA
Source organism: Cenchrus americanus (assembly GCA_947561735.1). Classification (NCBI taxonomy): domain Eukaryota; kingdom Viridiplantae; phylum Streptophyta; class Magnoliopsida; order Poales; family Poaceae; genus Cenchrus; species Cenchrus americanus. The sequence goes on from OX387244.1 coordinate 157,036,862, forward strand.
AATCTGAAGACTTCGAAAACTGCCCTTGAGGGGCTTGTATCCCTAATTATTAAGTAAGGATATTTTAGACTTTCGGTTGCCTCCTATATAATCCAAGAGGTGAGAGGATGGCAGCCATCTCTTGGAACCCTAGTTCATTTTGCTTTCCTATTTTCCCTTCCTATTTTCTTAGGATTTCCATAGGACTAGCTGGAGAGTTCATGGTGAGATTTTGTGAGAGGGGTGGATGATCAAGCGGCAAGCTATACCTTGTATGAACCTCCTTGGTATGTATAGATGATTCAGCGTGGTTCCTCAACGCTTTGTTGTGTTGTTCCCAGTTGTTCTTGGAGGTGATTTTCAGAGCCCTCTCTTGGTGGTTTTCTCAGTGTGTTTTCGGGACCTTGCTCTTGGGTATTCGATGGGGGGAATTCGTGTGAACCCTTCGTGGTTCTTTTGCCTTTGGTTCCCCTCCCAACTCCATGAGTTAAGGGGCTCGATTTTGGGGTTTTCGGTGTTCTAGGGTTAGAGGAGTTATTGGCGAGATTTCTTCGATTCCTCTTGATTTGGCAAGTTTTGGTGGACGAAATCTTGGCTATGGACTCCTCATAAGGTGTTCCTACTATCCCCAAAGTCTTGTTCAAGTCCGTGTAGCGATTCGGGAGATCGAAGTTTGGATTTGGAGGAGTTGACCCGCGGTTCTTGTTCATCCCGAGCTGCCCAGGTTACACCGGTCTGACCGGTGCTCTTGACCGGTCTGACTAGTGCGAGCCACTTGTGGGATTTGCCTCGGGTGAACTGATTGACTCGTGAGTCTTTGGGTCTTGGTGCTGCTGGTCAGTTCTTGGTCTGTTTGGGGTTGTTTTGTTAGGTTTTGTGTAGGGTTTTCCTTCCGTGCAGGTTGTGTTTTGGGGGTGTTTTTGTTCCAGGGCCTAGAGAAGTCACTGAGACTCTCTAGAACATTTAGTGTGCGGCTGCTGTAGCCACCGGCCTGACTGGCGCTGTCAACCAGTCTGACCGGCGCAGGCCATCGGTCTGACCGGTGCAGCATAGGCAGCAAGTTGTGCAAGTTTCCGCTGTGCGTGTTGGTGTGTTTTGGCTCGTAAGGTTGTTTGTTGGTTCCTAGGTCCAGTAGCACTACAGTGGCTGCGTGGGCTTGGCCAACTTGGGTAGTGAGTCAGAGACGTGTGTTGGAAGCCGTGTTCGTCTTGTTGGAGTCTCCATTTCCTTCGAGAAGAATTTTTATCGGCTCCCATTCACTCCCTGTCGGTGCGAAAAGTAGTCCTGACACTAACTAGTAAGAAGCGCTGAGATCTATCTCTCGATGGCCGGTGCTAAGCAACTGGTGACACTGGATTTTATCCTGGTTCCGGCCTGGGGCCGTACGTCCAGCAGGGGTGTGCTCGGGGCACTATATTGCGTTGCACCATTGTGCTTGTAGAGGGGGGCAACAAGCGTGGCGGGAGAGGAGGTCGGGCCTCCGGGCGGAAAGCATGTAAGTGCTCGCTATCCGTCGTCCATTGCGGCTAGGGGACTGCCCCTCCTTTTATAGGCCAAGGAGGCAGCAGTTTACAAGCGTGCCACACTATTTCACCTACATGTAGAGGCATGTTATACATCGTCGCGGAGTAGACGGCCGTCCCGGCGAATCTTGCTTCTGGCGGGCGTCATGGCGCGTCCTGTGCACATGCAGGAGCGGACTCAAGGGTGGCGGCGTAGGGGTCTCCTGTTCGGCGACTGCCCGTGTGAGGACTCGAGGGTGATGTTGACGCGAGGCCGTACGGAGGTACAGTAGCTTGCTTGGCGGCGTCCCGTCGCCGCACGCTTCTACAGTGTCGGGGATGGTGATTCAGTGTCCGGGATGGCGTCGGGGACGGCGGGGATGGTCGCACAGGGCCGATGGCGACGGAGCTGACCGATCTCGCCGGCCCGGTGTCACGGCATTGTCCTTGCACGGACGTGGAGTAGTTGTTCGTCTTCCCTTCGAGGGCTCCGCCATCCTTTTTCGAGGGTGCGGCACGTCGGCAGTACGGGAGTGGGTGGCACAGTGCCACGGGGTTGTTGCTGACCCCGCCGCACGGCGTCACACAGTGGCGGGGATGGCCTCGCCAGGGGAGTTGGCGGAGCAGTGCCGGGGCAGGATTCCCGGGCGCGTAGTGGTGTGGATTCGCCTTTGACTTGGGTGCCTCCATATGTCAGTGCATTAAATGCCCCTGCCGGGGGAGCAGGTATGGAGGCGGCGGGCCCGTGGTGCCCTCGAGCGAGACGGAAACCCGCTTGAGGGGGCGCACGGCTCTGGATCGAGACGGGGCCTCGCTCAGGGGGGGGCGTCCAGCCCCCGAGCGAGGCAAAATACCGCTTGAGGGGGCGTCCGACCCTCGAGCGAGGTGGAGCCTTACCCGAGGGGGCGACTGGCCCTCGAGTGAGGCGAAGGCGTACCGGTGCGGCGCCATACCCCTCTAGCGAAGCGGAATTTCGCCCGAGGGTGGCTAAGCCGACTGTCTGGTGGGCAGTGGGTTAATGGGTTTGTTTTGCGCATGTTTTTAGGTTTGTCTGCGTTTGTTTTTTACGAATGTAAGCGGGTTTCCCTGGTTATTTAGGGGACCCTCATGGCTGTCCCCGACAGTAGCCCCTGAGCATCTGCAGGTGTATCCGTTAGGATCCCGCAAATGCTGATGCTTGCTGATGGGACGTTCTTCCCCCTGGTCGCTGGTGCTATTCCGTGGGGTCGCGCTAGCGGACCCGCGGGTCTAGCCCCCGAAGCCTTGCAGGAGCGTGGGTGCTCCCGCAAGGTTTTTTACACATGATCTGCCGGCAGGCGGGGTGTTAGTTTCAGCCGGCATTGGCAATATTTCAGTCGTCCTCGGCGGTGCCACATGCACGTATCTGGCATCGTCTGCATTCGGTGCATCCCAGGAGGTGTAGCAATGCGTCAAGCCCCCGAGCCTGGGCCCGTTTGAGGCGATCGGGGCGAGCTCTCCGACTTGTTTTATACGCTCCCTCGCCGTCCCTCCGCGGGACGCAGGGTGAGGTTTCTGCAACCCCCATCGAGCAGGTCGCGAATTGCGGATTCCTTGTTGAGCTGTTATCGGGTGATTCAAGTGGACGCCCATGCCCCGTTTGATAATGGTTGGTGTCGCGGACAGCCCTGAGGGTCCCCTTAAACAAATGGGGGAATCCCACTTAAAACCTGCAAAAAACCAAAGCCAAACGCATCTTGCTTAAACACGCACACTGGGCACGGCCCACGCCGCGGTGGCCCCCGCGGCCCACCAAGGCGGCCCACTCAAAGGTCCCCTCGAGTAGGCTCCGCCTCGCTCGAGGGTACAGACCTCCCTCGAGCGGGCTCCGCCCCGCTCGAGGGTACACGCCTCCCTCGAGCAGGCTCTGCCTCGCTCGAGGACGCTCCGCACACGCACGCCCGTTCCCGCACGCGGGTACGAGCATTTAATGCTCTGACAAACGGCGGGGCGGCACTATCATGCGCCTGGGACTCACGCCCCGGTCCTGTTGCACCAACTCCCTAGGGGGAACCCATCCCGCCACTGTGGGTGACTGTGCGACATGGCCGATGTCAGCCCTGTGACGCCGCGCCGCCTACTCCCGTACGGCTAACGAGCCGAGCCCTCGAAGGGGGGCCGGCCACACCCTCGAAATGCTTTCCCGTGAGCTTGCAGGGCCAGGTCATGACGCTAGGCCAACGGGATGCCATCCCTGCCACTGTTAGCTGCAGGCGGCCGCCCCCGTGCGTACATCCCCACGCCGGGCACTGTGGTAACTGCACCGGCACTGTGAGACATGCGGGAACGGGACGCCGCCACGCCTGCCACTGTATCCCGTACGGATCGTCGTCAGCAACCCCCTCGAGCCCGCCTGGGGACATCACGGCCAACCACTGCGCCCCTATCCTCGAAGCTACCACTGTTCGGGTACAAGATACGCTATGATGTCTAGATCGCGGCAAGGACCGTCAAGGCGGCCGCCTACTCTACGGCGCGGCGCAACATACTTCCCCATGTAGCTGAATAGTGCGGCATGCATGTAATTCGCCCTCTCCTTGGTCTATAAAAGGAAGGCGAACTCCCCCACCGCAGGGGACAGGGGACAAGAGACAACATACGACGCACCACACACACATTCCCCAATTCTCCCACAACATCTTCAGCCACTTCACCAGGGACTTGGAGGCCAGGCCTTCTCTCCCGCTTTGCTTGTAGCTGCCCCACTACAGGCACCCCTGGTGCTGAGCAATAAAGTGCACCGAGCACACCACTGCTGGACGTACAGCCCCCCGGCCGGAACCAGGATAAACCTCGTTTCTCTGATTGCTTAGCACCGACCATTGAGGGATAAATCTTGGCGCTTATTATTGGTTAGTGTCGGGACCACATTCCGCACCGACAGTTGGCGCCCACCGTGGGGCACACGAGCGCCTAAGGTCAATCCACCGTCTACTCCCTCCATGATGATTCACACCGAGTACCGCGGTACGCGCTACCACTACAAGAAATGTGTGCCTTTTTGAAGTATTTAGCATGACAATACCACATTATGTCATTATATCGTTCATTTTATGACATTGTGTAGTAGCCATTTCAATTTAATGACAATAGAAAATCGTATGTCACAACATATGTCATACATACCACCCAATGACAATAGTTGCTATGTCATAAGGCTATTTGTTAATGTCATAAATATATGACAAAAAGTTGGATGTCACAAAAATATTTATTGAATTATTTTAAAATTTTATTTGCAGCGTTGGCATCCCTAATGCCTCCTCAGAAATTGTTTTCCTTTTTCTTTCTTTTATTTAAGTCAGCCCAACTTATTTCTTTAGACCCAAAAGCTGCGTGTCTGTCTGGCATTCGAAATGGACCCTAAATGGGCCACAGCCTGACGCATTAGGCCCAACAGCGACGCCTCCCGCAGCGTAAAAATCGTAAAAAGTGTGTTACGAGGGTTCGAACTGCGACCTCGTCATTGCCGCAGTTGAGAGCGAACCACTGAGCTATGCATACACTTGTGATATCCAATGCACTCTTTCATATATAACTTAGTATATCTCGTACTGTAGATTTGTCCGCGTCAAACTGGTCCGCTCCTACCCAAATCGGGGAATCAATCGTCCGCCCCCATCCCAGAGCTCATACACTCTTGTCGCCGGCGGTCTACACGCACCAAGCAGCGGTGAGGGGAGCCGCCTGCGCCTAGCAGCAGTGAGAGGAACGGCCTGCGCCCAGCGCCCGGCGAGGGGAGCAGCTTGTGCCCGGCGCCCGGCGATAGGCAAGGGGAGTGGACCGCGCCCGGCGCCCGGTGGCCGGCGAGGGGAGCGGCTCGTGCCTCGGCGCCCGGCGGCCGGCGAGGGGAGCGTCTTGCACCCGGCGGTCGACGAGGGGGAGCGTCTCGCGCCCGGCGGCCGGCGAGGGGAGCGGCTCACGCTCGGTGGACGGCGAGGCGTGCGGCCGGCGGCGGCGCCGAGGGGATTGCCTCACGCGCGGCAGCGGACAAGGCACACGGCCGGGCAGCAGCTCGCGAGGTGTGTGGGCATAGGCGGCGAGAGGAGTGGCCAGCATCCAGGGCCAGCTAGGCGAGCAAGCGACGTGGAGCAGAGCAGCCCGCAGCAGTGGAGCGGCTTGGCCTCTGGCCAACTGGTGTTACCAGCACCATGGCTGGAGATGATCTCCGACAAGCAGTGGAGCACCCTTGATTTGTTCTGCTCAAAGTGCTAGCCTGCGACAAAAGGTACAATCTTGCATCATCTTAGTTCAAAGAATTTGCTTACTGCTTTGCGCCAATTGCAGATAATAGTATAATAGTTTGAAATGTGTAAAATTTGTTAGATGTTGTGTACTGATTGCATATAAATATTGATATGTCACATTTTTCACATTGTTTGCTGAAGTACCATATATATATATATAAATTTGTTTGTCCAAGTGTATCCCATGATTTGGTGTAGATGGATAGATCTTGGATCAAGAGTAGGATGTTCAGCAGGGAACACATGGATGGAGTGAAAGAATTCATGACATTTATTTCTGAGAGATCCAATGATGATGAAGAGATACTCTGTCCATGCAGTTGGTGTTTGAATCGGGTTCACAAACCTAAAGGACTGGTAGAGGATCACTTGTATATTCATGGGATGGCTACTACTTACACTAGATGGGTACATCATGGAGAAACGTTGGAGGTTGTACCACAAGAAATTTGTGACCATGTTGATGAACATACTAGTATCAATGAGGATTTAGGCATGAATGTGGATGAAGAAAATGACCCTCATGATGGAATTCATGGTATGGTAGAGGAGTTGTACTCAGCTGAAGAGGAAGGTACAAGAAAGAAGTCAATGTTTGCAATTCTATTGGAAGAGATGAAGCAAGAGCTATACCCTGGTGGTGAATGCTCAAGGTTTTCTTTTGTGGTGAAGTTACTTCATATCAAGTCATTTTACAAAATTTCTAATGTTGCATTCACAGCGCTACTGAAGGTGTTGTCATCAACATTCCCAAATTGCTCTATTCCAGCAACATATGAGGAAGCAAAGAGGCTTATCCGTGCATTGGGGCTCGGATATAATTCAATTCATGTGTGCCCGAATAATTGTGTTCTGTTTCGGAAGACCTTAGAAAAAAAGATGTTTGTCCGATTTGTGGTGCATCAAGATGGAAAGACAATGGTGGAAGAAAGAAAATTCCTGAGAAAGTTTTGCGACATTTTCCTTTGATCCCTAGGTTGAAGAGAATCTTTTCTTCCAAACGAATGGCAGAGGAGGTGCAATGGCACCAACTGAAGAGAAAGCCAGTGGACAATGAGCTTAGCCATCGAGCTGATGGTGAGGCATGGAAAAACTTTGACAGAAAGTATGAGTGGTTTGCAAGAGATGCAAGGAACATCCGTCTTGGCCTTGCTACCGATGGTTTCAATCCATTTGGTAAAATGAGCACCTCTTATAGCATGTGGCCAGTGTTTGTTATCCCGTACAACTTTCCTCCATGGGTATGTGTAGAACAATCAAACTTTATCATGGGCCTTCTTATCCCTGGTTCAGAATCCCCAGGAAAGGACATTGATGTCTTCTTGGAGCCACTTATTGAGGAGTTGCTAGAACTTTGGAAAGGTGTCTCTACTCTTGATGCAATTACTGGCAAGAAGTTTGATCTACATGCTGCTGTAATATGGTGCATTCATGATTATCCTGCTTTGAGCACATTGTCAGGTAGAGTGACAAGAGGTTATTATGCTTGTGTGCATTGTGACAAAAACCCTTGCTCCAAAAGGATAAGGAATAAGATATGTTACATTGGTCATCGCCTTTTCCTTGATAAGGACCATTCATGGAGAAGGAGCAAGGTGTTTGATGGTAATGTTGAAAGGCGTGAGAAGCAGAGAAATTTACCATGGATGAGTTGACGGAGCAACTAGAGAGGGTCAAGGACGTCAGACCAGGAAAGCATCCTGAGAGCACAAAAAGAAAGCGTGAACCAGAGGGCCAATGTTGGAAGTGAAGGTCATGTTTGTGGGATTTGCCGTATTGGTCAAGTTTGAAGTTGCAGCATTACCTTGATGTGATGCACATTGAGAAAATATATGTGAGTATATCCTTGGTACAATTCTAGGCATGGCTGGGAAGTCAAAGGACAATATAAATTCTAGGCTTGATTTGGAAGATATGGGCATTAGGAAGAATTTACACTTGATCCGTGAAGGAAACTCATATACTCTATGGGCAGCTCAGACCCCCTCCCCGCCGGGTTTGAAATCCGGTTCGGGGGCCTGAACTTTCAGGCCACGGGGAACGGCTACCTGATGCGCCTCACCAACCGTGTGGAGCTCCGTGCGCGACGCCAAGCCGGGTCCGCCCCGGTCGACGCTGCGCGCGTCGCCACGACGCAAACACCCGCTGGCACGGACGCCGCGGGCCCGTCGCCGTCTCGGCGTCGCCGCCGCTCCGGCCGGCGCTCATGTCGGGCACGGGCGCAGCGACGGCAAGCCGAACGCGCCGCCTCCCAACCCGGCGCGCCCGTCGGCCACGACGACCGCCGCCCCGGCGGGGAAGCGCGCGGTCTCAGGGCTGCGCTTCCCCATCGGTCTGCGCGGCGCTACGACGGCCTAAAACGCCAACGTCAACACCACGATGCACAGGGTCCCCCCTGGCCGTCACGTCTACATCGCTAGGGATCCTAGCGCCTCCGCCGGCGACGAGTCGTCCTTAGGCTCCCTTGACGCGTTGCCACCCGCCAACCTGCACGTATACGCGGAGTGGGACTTTTTCGGTGTGCCGGACCCAGTAATGTTCAGGCGTTTTCTTGACGCCACGGACTACTGGTTCGGTTGTTCCGACGACTCCAGCACCAGGAGCTACGACCCCGCGCGGGAATGCTGCGTCGTCATCGCCAACGACCCAGCAAACGCCACCGGCGCAGCGGGCGCCGGCGATGGGGAAGTTACACCCGCCCCAGGGATCACTCCGCACCTGGCAGCGGGACCGAGCGCCCCTGCTGGGGCCGACATCGACGCGCAGTTAGCCCAAGCCCGCGAACTCGAAGCCAAGATGGCGGAGGAGTATCGGACAGTGCGGTTGCTCCGCGCCTCTATGGCAGGGGAAGCCTCTGCGCGCGGCGAGCGCGCGCGGGAGCTGGGCATACAGGCCCGCGACCGCATCAACGCTGATTTCAACGTCGACAACCCGGACACGCCTCCGCGAGCGAGCCAGAAGCTCAATGCCGCCGCAACACTGCTGCGGTCCATGCTCGCCCCCTCGACACCCGAGGCGAGGAACCTGCACCGTGAGGCGCAGGCGCTCATCGAGCAAGCGGCCGTCCAGCAGGCCGAGAGCTCGGCGTCTCGCATCCGCTAGCAAGGAGACGCGCGGGACGATGGGGGCACGCAGGGGGGCGAGCCCTCGGTGCACGCAGGTGGAGCGACGGAGCACCCCGCCAACCCGGGACGCACACCGGCTAAAGAACGGCTCCTCGACACGCGCAGAGCACGAGACGGCGACACCCTCAACGTCATCAATGCTCGACGGACGAGCAAAGCGGATGCGCGAGTGGCGGCAGGCTACCACCCTCGGCGGGGTGGACGCTACGATAGCGATGAAGACCGTTCGCCAACGCCGGAACCCCCGGGAATCCGTGTGTTCAGCCGGGAGATCCGCGCGGCGGCCTTCCCCCAGCGCTTCCGCCAGCCCACGACCATCGTCAAGTATAACGGGGAAACGGACCCCGCGTGTGGCTTAACGACTACCGCCTAGCATGCCAGCTGGGCGGGGCCACCAGCGACGAGGTCATCATCCGCAACCTCCCCCTGCACCTCGGCGACTCGGCCCGGACGTGGCTCGAACACCTGCCGGCTAGTCAGGTCCATAACTGGGACGACTTGGTCCGCACGTTCGTGGGCAACTTCCAGGACACATATGTGCGCCCTGGGAACTCCTGGGACCCGCGCCCCTGCACCCAGAAGCCCGGCGAGTCGCTCCGGGACTTCATACGGCGCTTCTCCAAGCGCTGCACGGAGCTCCCAAGCGTGGCACAATCCGAAATTGTGCATGCCTTCCTCGAGGGCACCACGTGTCGGGACCTCGTGCGCGAGTTGGGGCGCAGCCCGCCGGCGGACTCGAACGAGCTGTTCGACATCGCCACCAGCTTCGCGGAGGATCTTCGACGGCAAGAAGGGCAAGCGCTCGGACGACGCGCCTGCAGAGGGCAGCAAGTCCAGGGAGCCCCATCGGAAGGATAAGCGGGGCAAGAAAGGGAAGAAGCCGCGCCGCGAGGCGCTCGAGCAGGGACGCGGCGGCGACGACGCCAAGGCCCTTGTTGTGGACCCGGCTCGACGGGGCCCTCGACTGGCCCCTCGAGGTCCGGGGGTGTTCGACGACATGCTGAAGAAGCCATGTCCATATCACAAAACACCGGTGAACCACACCCTCGAGCAGTGTGATATGATCAAGAAGTTCTACGGTTGCGTCGCCGCGAAGGACGCAGAAGCCAAGAAAGACGGAGGAGATGGCGACGCTGGCGGCTTCCCCGCCGTGGAAAACGTGTTCCTCATCTTTGGGGGGCTGACCGTCGACATGTCGAGCCGCCAGCGCAAGCGGGAGCAGCATGAGGTCCTCGCCGCAGAGAAGGCACCCCCTCCTTCCTCGACTGGTCGGAGGATGCCATCACTTTCAGCCGTGAAGATCACCCGAACCGCATCCCTAACCCGGGCCAGTACCCACTGGTGGTCGACCCGGTCATTGGGAACGCGCGGTTCTCAAAGGTCCTGATGGACGGAGGCAGCAGCCTCAATATCCTCTACACGCACACGCTGCGCCTGCTGGGGATCGGGTTGGACCAGCTGCGGCCAGCACGACGCCGTTCCATGGCGTCGCGCCGGGCAAGCACGTCCAGCCCCTCGGGCAGATCGATCTGCCTTTTTGGTTTGGCACTCCAAGCAATTTCCGCAAGGAGATGCTCACCTTCGAGGCGGTGGGGTTCCGGGGCGCCTATCATGCCATACTTGGGCGGCCCTGCTACACCAAGTTCATGGCCGTCCCCAACTACACCTACCTCAAAATGAAGATGCCAGGACCAAATGGCGTCATCACCGTGGGCTCGTCCATCGAGCACGCGTTCGACTGCGACGTCGAATGCGTGGAGCACGCGGAAGCACTGGCGCTGGATGAAGCGCTGGTAACCACCTTTGAGAGGATGGTCAACGAGGACCTCGACTCCACCACCAAGCACGCCGGCAACTTCGAGGCTGTGGAGCAGACCAAGGAAGTGCCCCTCAACCCTGCTGCCTCCAAAGGCAAGGCGTTGAGGGTCAGTTCTACCCTTGACCCGAAATAGGAAGTGGTGTTGGTCGACTTCCTTCGCGCCAACGCCGACATCTTCACGTGAAGCCCCTCGGACATGCCAGGCATCCCGAGGGAGGTCGCCGAGCACTCCCTTGACATCCTGCCTCACTCCCGCGTCGTGCAGCAACGGCTCCGCCGCTTCGACGAGGAGCGGCGGCGGGCGATCGGAGCGGAGCTGCGGAAGCTTCTCGAGGCCGGGTTCATCAAGGAGGTGTTCCACCCTACGTGGCTAGCCAATCCTGTACTAGTAAAGAAAAAGAACGGGAAGTGGCGGATGTGTATAGACTACACCAGTATTAATAAGGCGTGTCCTAAAGTTCTTTTTCCTTTGCCACGTATCGATCAAATTGTTGATTCGACCGCCGGGTGCGAACTACACTACTTCCTTGATGCCTATTCCGGGTACCACCAAATCAAGATGAAGGAGTCCGACCAGCTCGTGACTTCATTCATCACGCTGTTTGGGATGTTTTGCTACGTCACGATGCCGTTCGGCCTCCGGAACTCGGGTGCAACGTACCAACGGTGCATGCAGCACGTTTTCGGAGACCATATCGGCCGGACCGTCGAGGCGTACGTAGATGACATCGTCGTGAAAACCAGGAAGGCGGACGACCTGGTTGGCGATCTCAGCATCGCGTTCGGCTGCCTGCGGGCCAACAGGGTAAAACTGAACCCCGAGAAATGTGTCTTTGGCGTGCCGCGGGGCATGCTCCTAGGATACATAGTCTCCCAGCGAGGCATCGAGGCCAACCCCGAAAAGGTTGCGGCCCTCGAGCGAATGGGTCCAATTCAGGACCTCAAAGGGGTACAAAAGGTGCTGGGGTGCCTTGCCACCTTGAGCCGTTTCATCTCGCGGCTCGGTGAAAAAGGCTTGCCCCTCTACCGTCTCCTCAAGAAGCACGAGCGTTTCTCCTGGACCGCCGAGGCCCAGGATGCGCTCGACAAGCTGAAGGCATCCTTAACTCACGCCCCGATCCTCACACCACCGCAGGACGGCGAACCCCTGCAACTCTACGTGGCCGCGACCACCCAGGTGGTCAGCGCCGTAATCGTGGTAGAGCGCACGGAGGAAGGGCACGCCCTGCTAGTCCAGCGGCCGGTGTACTACACCAGCGAAGTCTTACCCGACACCAAGACACGCTACCCTCAAGTCCAGAAGCTGCTGTACGCGGTGGTCCTTGCACGGCGCAAGCTTCACCACTATTTCGAGGCCCACCCCGTCACGGTCGTCTCCTCCTTCCTACTGGGGGAAATCGTTCGCAACCCGGACGCGGCGGGCAGAATCGCCAAGTGGTCGGTGGAGCTGATGGGCGAGACACTCGCCTACGCCCCGCGCAAGGCCATCAAGTCTCAGATCCTGGCGGATTTCGTCGCCGAGTGGACGGACACGCAACTGCCACCGCCGCAGATCCAGGCAGAGTGCTGGACTCTGTATTTCGACGGCTCGGTGATGAAGACCGGGGCGGGCGTGGGCCTGCTTCTCGTGTCACCCCTCGGGGAACACATGCGGTACGCAGTGCGTCTCCACTTCCCCGCGTCAAACAACATGGCTGAGTACGAGGCCCTTCTCTGCGGCCTCAAGATCGCCATCGAGATAGGCGTCAAGCGCCTCGACGTGCGGGGAGACTCGCAGCTCGTGATTGACCAAGTCATGAAAAACGCGAGCTGCCACGACGACCAGATGGAAGCGTACTGCAAGGCCGTGCGAGCCCTCGAGGACATGTTCTACGGCATCGAGCTCAATCACGTGCCCCGCCGGTACAATGAGGAGGCGGACGAGCTGGCCAAGATCGCGTCAGGCGGATCACCATCCCCCGAACGCTTTTGCCTGAGATGTCGCCCAGCCCTCCGTCACCCTCGGGCCGCACCCCTCGAACCACGCGGAACCCTCGGGGGCTCCCTCGAATCCGGCAGGCGCGGAGCCCATGGATGAGGACCCCTCGAACGAGGCGTACGTGCTCTCCCTCCTCGAGGGATACGGTGCCGACGAGGCCGAAGTAATGGATGTCGAGCTAGCCCCCATCAGGGCAGATTGGTGCGACAAGTACATCGCCAGGATGGCCCGAGGGGAACTCCCCTCGGACCGGTCCGAGGCCAGGCGCATCGCCAGGATGGCCAAGTCTTTTGCCCTCGTCGACGGCGAGCTGTACAAGCGCGCTGCCTCCAGCATCCTGCAGCGATGCGTACCCATCCCCGAGGGGCGCGAGCTCCTCCGGGACATTCACGCGGGCATTTGCGGCCACCATGCCGCGGCCCGCGCCCTCGTAGGCAACGTGTTCCGCCAAGGCTTCGACTGGCCCACCGCGGTCGCGGATGCCAGCGAGATCGTGCGCACCGCGAGGGGGTGCCGCTCTACGCCCGCAAATCCAACCTCCCCCGCTCACGTCCCCGACCATCCCCATTACATGGCCTTTCGCCGTGTGGGGGCTGGACATCGTCGGGCCCTTGCGAAAGGCGCCCGGGGGCTTCGCCCACTTGTTGGTCGCAATTGACAAATTTTCCAAGTGGGTAGAAGTATGCCCCATTACGAATCTCAGGGCGGAACAGGTAGTGACGTTCTTCATTGACATCGTCCATCGTTTTGGAGTGCCGAACTCCATCATCACCGACAACGGGTCCCAGTTCACGGGCAGGAAATTCTTGGAGTTTTGCGACAAATTCCACATCCGTGTAGATTGGGCAGCAGTGGCACACCCACAGACCAAAGGCCAAGTAGAACGTGCCAATGGCATGATCCTACAAGGCCTTTAGCCCAGAATTTTCGACCAGCTGAATAAGTCTGGTCGAAAATGGCTCCAGGAATTGCCTGCGGTCGTGTGGAGCCTAAGGACCACCCCAAGCAGAGCCACTGGGTTCACCCCGTTTTTTCTAGTCCATGGCGCGGAGGCCGTCCTCCCCGCGGACTTAGAATATAGGTCACCCAGGGTACGAGGCTATGACGAGGACGCCAACCAGCGAGCCCTCGAGGACTCACTGGACCAGCTGGATGAAGCGTGCCTCGTGTCCTTAATGCACTCCGCAAGATAATAGCAGTCCCTCAGGCGCTACCAGGAACGGAAGATACGCCGGCGGGACTTCAGCGAGGGGGATTTGGTCCTAAGGCTACGCTAAGACAACCGAGGATGCCACAAGCAATCACCTCCGTGGGAGGGACCCTATGTGTTGGTAAAGGTGCTCAAGCCCGGCACATACAAGCTAGCCAACGAGGACGGCGAGGAACTCACCAACGTTAGGAACATCCAACAGCTACGTCGCTTCTACCCTTAGCTAGGATTTCCAAGCCTTTTGTTGTAAATCACGTGCCCAACAACCCAGTTGGCGACGACCATGTAAACATCACCAGTTCAATAAAAAGGGCAATTCGGCTTTCCCCTGAAACCCAAGTTACCCTTGGGGGCTACTATGGGAGGCATCCCCCCCCCCCCAAATGGCCCCATTTTTTGCAAAAAATCCACATGCGCTAAGTTTGGTTCCACTTTGGCCTCGAGCAAAATTCGAACAGGGCACAGGCAGCCTAGCGGAAAGGATGCGCGAGTCAGAGATAGCCTACGCCTCCGCGAGGATACAACCCTTCTCTCTTGCCTCCGGCCCAGCAGGCTGCTCGCGAAAATCGAACCTCCCTAACTCAAATTTAGTCAGGAAGAAGGAGAAACAAAACAGCGCAATAAAGTAAAGGACACCATTTCGCTTTCACAAGTGTTTGAAACAAAATGATTTGTCCCTTTACATGGCCACGCGGCCCATACACTAACACATAAACAAAAAGGGCTTGGCGCCCAGCAATCTTCAGGCTGGTGGAGCGTCGGCGTCGGTGGCATCCGGGAACAGAAACTCCTCGAAGGCCTCGGCGAGCGCATCAGCAGCATCGGCGGCTAGCGCGTCCACGCGCTCCATCGCCACCTCGTCCTCGACGCCCTCGGGGACGATGTAGCCCTCCGCCACAACTTCGAAGTTGATCTCATAATGAGATCGCACCACTCCGAAGGCCTTCTGGACGCCGAGGTGCAGCGCCCGGCGCATGCACCCGAGACATGCCCGCCGAGGGCGCGCAAGCGGCTAGCCTGCGAGCTCCCATCCGCGCCTCGCCCTCCTCCACGGCCCGGGGTCTCGAGGGCCGCAGCGCGGCTCCGGCGGCTCTGCTCGGAGGGGAGTTGTAGGAGGCTCGCACGCCGCCACCGCACCGGCCGGTCGCGTGCCCCAGCGTGGTGTGCAGGCCTAAACGTTGCCAGCCAGAGAGGAATCGGAAAAGGGGGAGAACCCTCTAAGGGAAAATCAGCAAAACAAAAGACAAACAGTGACCTACCTTCGACCTGTTTCCTCTCCACCTCGAGGGCGCGGTGCTCGGCCTCGACCGCCTGCTGAAGGCCGTTGACGGTGTCACTCTACTCTTTGAGGGCTTGCTCCTGGCTCGCGCTCGTGATGCTGAGGACCACCAGTTCGCCCTCGAGCTTCGAGAACTCCGCGTTCCGCTCCTCCAGCGACTTCTGCGCCGCCTCGCAAGCGATGCGCTCCCGCTCGAGCGCCGACCGGGCGTCGGCAAGAGCAGCCCGCTCCTCGCCGGAGCCGCCCCTCGGCCCCCGGCGGGCGGTATGCTCTTGCAGAGCCGGTCCTCCGTGATGGCGAGCGCCGCAACCTTGCGTCGAGGGTGGCCTTCGCCCTCGTCGGCCTCCTTGGCCCTCTCGCTCGGCCGCACGCGCCCGCTCCTCGGCCCCGGCTCGCCGGGGCCCGCGCCTCCAGAAGCCACGCACGGACCCCCTGGTTCTCGGCCTGGACGGTGGTCACCTCCGCCTCCCAGTTGGTGGCCAGCGTGTGCATCCTCTCCAGATCCACCCGCGCCTGCCGCAGCGCCTCATCCAGGTCGATGAGGGCCGTGCAAACCCGCTCGAGGCTGGAGGGGCGCGCCGCGGCCTGCCTCTCGCTCTCCTGGAGCTGGTCGCGTAGGGCCTCTGCCCGGTACGACAGCCAGCTGTCCGGGGTCCTCAAGGCGTCAGCAAGCGCATCGAAGGCGTCGCACCGCTCCCGAAGCTGGCGGAGCTCTGCGCTCATATGATCGAAGGCGCCGTATTGGTTGCGGGCGCGGTGCTCGAGCTCCTGCTGCCAACAGATCGAAACCAGTGAGCGTCGCGCCACAAGGATCGAGCGTGAAGACGAAGAAATCAAATAAAGTAGACGACGACACCTCACCCGGAAAACGCGCCACGCAGGACCGCCATGGATCCGCAGCGCCTCGTGCAACGCTCGGTTGAGCGCAGCGCCATGGTCGCGGAGCTCCCCCCACAGCTCCTGTTCCTCTTGGGCGTCGGCGAAGGCGGGCGGACCGTCAACGCGCCCCTCTCTCGGAGCGGAGCGGCCGGCGCGGGAAGAAGAGGCCTCGGCGCCGTGCCCTCAGCCTCCTGCCACCATGTGGCCGTCCCGCCGCCTCACAAGAGCCCCCTCTTGGGACTCGGAGGACGGCATGGGGAAGCTCGCCCACTAGTCCCACCCGGGCGGCGGGGAGTCGTCGTCCGGAATCTCCACCACCACCTCCCGGGAGCCGCCGGCGGGTGCAGGCCCCTGCTGCGCCTCCACCGACGCCTACGCCCGCGCCTCCGTGGCCGCGAGCTCCCGCCGCGGCGTCACGGCCACCGCCTCCGGCCACGCCTCTCGCAACCGCGGGCGCCACCGGCCCTCCACGGCGACACGCGCCGGCGGCGCCACTACGACCGGTGCCGCCGGCCGCGCCTCCACCACGACCGGCGCCCGCCGCTCCTCGACGGCCGCCGGGCCGCGCGCACGGCGGGCGGAACCACCGGCCGCGGTCTCGAGGCCTCGCCGCACCCCGCGAGCTCTCGCCCGCCGCCGGCCGCCGGCTCGCTCCCGCCCGAGGCGCCCTCGACGAACGCCGCCGGGTGGGGATGGACGCGTCCGCCCTCAACACCTTGGCCGTTGCGAGGGGAGGCACAGTTGGCACCACCCTGCGCAAGCACGAGCAAACCGTCAGGTCCCTGCCTATCTGACACGCAACCTCCTGAAGGGACAAATCTCTCACCTCGAAGAGGAAAAGGCGCGCTTCATCTTCCTCGTGGTCCCGGCCAACCGCCGGCGCGGCCGGCGCGGTCGCCTCCGCGCCTCCGGCCATCACCACCGCGCGCGCGGCCCCGCCCCCGCGCGCGGGCGCATCCGCCTCGCGCACCTCGGGCGCGCCCGGCGCCCCGCGCGGCCCGCGCCGCCCCCGTTGTCGATTGCCCCGGCAGCGGGCGCCTCCGCACCCGCCCCGTGCGATGCGCTCCGCCGCCGCCGGAGCCGGCTCCCGGCGGACGGGGCGCGAGCTCCCACCTATCGGGGAGACCTGGCCCGCCA
Source organism: Cenchrus americanus (assembly GCA_947561735.1). Classification (NCBI taxonomy): domain Eukaryota; kingdom Viridiplantae; phylum Streptophyta; class Magnoliopsida; order Poales; family Poaceae; genus Cenchrus; species Cenchrus americanus. The sequence continues at coordinate 157,054,035 of OX387244.1, forward strand.
ACCTCTTCCTCCTTGTCCGAGGACGAGTACTCCTCGGTCCCGGTGAGAAGAGCCCCTGCTGCTCGCGCAGCCGGTACTCCTCGTTCCTCCGCTCACGACATTTCTGATGTCTCGTCGCGCGCTCCTTCTTTGCGCGCCGCCCGCTCCCGCTCTCGCTGCTGCGCCGCTCGACCGAGCGCGCAAGAGCGGGGAGTGGGCGGATCGGACTTTGCGGCACTCACGCTCACCAGCTGCGAGCGAAACATCGAAGTGCGTCAACAACCCGAGGTATCGACAAAATCGAAAATGGAACCAAGAACTCCACTCACCAGTTTGCAGGTGGGGAGCATCTCAAGATCCCACAGGGATCGGTCGTTGCGCACGGACTTGGGGTCGACGGCGCTCCGCGCCCAGGTAGCCGCGTAATCCCGCAGGAGGGGGCCCTGCAGCATCCGCGACCTCGCCAGCACGATGGGGTCCGCCGTCTCGGTCATCTCGAAGATGCGGAGTGGCCTTTCCATCAGGAGGACGACCCGCCGGTGGTGGAAGAAGGCGAGGACGGCCCCCGCAGTCAGCCCGCGGTCCGCCAGGTTCCTCAGCGCGGAAAGAAGCGAGTCTAACCGATCCCGATGCTGGGGCGGGGACACCACGTGGTGCTAGGAGTCGGGCTTCTCCCGAAGCACCAGACCGGTGTAGGGGGGAGGCCGGGCTCGTCGTTGCGAAGGTAGAACCACCCCCGCTCCCAGCCTGCATTGTTGGTCGTCATGGTGCAGGGGATGTAGTCGTCCTTGCGCTGACCCCACAAGGCGAGCGACATGCCGCCGGCACGCACCGCGCGGCGGGTCCTCTGCTCCGACGTCTGCTGCGTGAACAGCTCCGTGCGAAAGAGGTGAATCCAGAGATCCCAATTCATCGGGATCCCTAGGTAGCCCTCGCAAACGCCAACGAACGTGGCCGCCTGCGAGATCACGTTCGGCGCGAAGTTGTGAAGCTCCACGTCGTAGTGGTGGCAGAGCGCCCGCATGAAGCGGCTCGCCGGCGCCGTGAAGCCTCGCTCGTGGAAGCAGACGAAGCTAACCACGAAGCCGCTCGGAGGGTTGGGCGCGTGGTCCCTTGCTGGCAGCACGATCCACTCGGCTGGCCGTCCATCCTCGTTCGCCGCCAGCTGGCCAGCGGTCACCAGCTGGTTCAGGGCCAGCTGCGTCACCGTCGAGCGTTCCCACACGAACGGGTCCATGATGACGAGAGGCGGTTGGGGCGCCATGCGGGTGGACGAAGGGGCGAAGGACGAAGAACAGGAAGGAGGAGAAGAGTTCCGAAGGCGGAAAGCCGCTTGGGCAAGAACGACTCGGGGGCTGGGGCGCAAGGAGCAAGAATGGCGAATGCTAAGGTAAAAAATCGCTGTTTTCCCCTCCCGTCGGATTTATAGGCCGAGGGCGTGCTCTCCGGAGCGTGCGCCCAGCGGGCATTAACTTTAGGAGGAATATTCTCTCGCTGACGGGCGGGCCCCACCACGACCGCGGCGGCCACGCAACCGCTCGCAAGCCATCATCACGGCGTAGAAATGGGAGGGCCGTGGCAGGCGGTCACATCCACCTGCCCACGCTGCCCACTACGCGCGCGGTTGCAGCGCCTAAAAAGGCGCGCCCGCGGCGCGAAACTACAGCCGCGACTGCGAGCATTAAATGGCCCGGTCCCTTAGTAAGTAAGGAAGACCCTCGAGCGGCGCGAGCCCCTGGCTCAGAAAAAATTCGACCCTCAAGGGGTGCCAACATCGGTCGGTAACCTCGGGGCCCGTTTGAAGTAAAACAGGCACACAGGTACCCACGATGCACTACTCTACTGATCATCGTTTCGAGGGCTGACACAGTCAGAGACCCTCGAATCCCGCAGATGCAAAGACGGGAGCGCCTAGCTGCCACCCCGCACTACTCTACTGATCAGCGTTTCGAGGGCTGACACGGTCAGGGACCCTCGAAACTCGCAGATGCAAAGACGGGGAGCGCCTAGGCGCCACCCCCCGCACTACTCTACTGATCAGCGTTTCTAGGGCTGACACGGTCAGGGACCCTCGAAACCCGCAGATGCAAAGACGGGAGCACCTAGCTGCCACCCCGCACGGCCCTACTGATCAGAGGTTCGAAGCCTGACCCTCGACGGGTTCGAACAGGCGCCCCAGATCACCAGAGTCAGGGACGACGAGGGCATGCGCATTCGAGTCGTTCCTCGAGCCCGCTGGCTCGAGGGTGCCCCACATGTCGTGTTCGAGAGCCAGCGAGGGCAGCTAGCCAGGGGGATCCCACCGAGGGAGAGCTTCCGCACCCTCGGTCCCTAGCGAATGGGACCGAGCCCCACCTAGAAAACCCACGCAAGCGCTTTAATGGACGTGTCTCCGGTCCGCGCAGCCTACCCTTATCGAACGGGGCATGGGCGTCCACTCGAACCACCCACTAACAGCTCAACGAGGAATCCGCAATCCGCAACCCGATCGATGGGGGTTGCGGAAACCTCACCCTCCGTCCCGCGGAGGGATGGCGAGGGCGCGCTAAAAACAAGTCGTAGAGCTCTACCCAATCACCTCGAACGGGCCCAGGCTCGGGGGCTCGACGCACGGCTACACCTCCTGGATTGCACCGGCCGCAGATAGTGCCAGCTGCGCGTGCGTTACCGAAGCCGGCTGAAACATCGCCGACGCCGGTTGGGATATGTACCACGCCCTTTGACCAAATCCCACGGTAAAACCCCTACAGGAGCGCTCACTCTCCTACAGGGCTTCGGGGGCTAGACCCGCGGGTCCGCTGACATGGCCCCACGGAAAGCATTTGCAAACCAGGGGAAGGACACCCTATCAGTAGGCTCCAGCATCTGCGGGAGCCTGGCCGGTGTTAGCACCAAAATTTGGTAAGGAGTCTGACTTGTGGGTCCAACTCGGTGAGAAATCCGTCCGGTGGAAGGAAGGTTTCTTCAGATGCATTCGGCAGAAAAATCCGCGGTCGGCTATTTGCTTCCGTTCGGCAAGGAAACTGTTGAGCTGATTTTGCGGGACTATATGGTGATGTGGCCCGAGCGGAAAGGACGAATGGATGGATAAGCGATCGTGCTTAGAGATAAATTAGGTATCAAATCCATTCGAGGCCGTGCTTAGCAGGGTATAAATATGAACCCTGAATGTATGTAACAGAGACAAAATCATTCTCAATACAAATCAGCTTTACGCCAAACCCTAGAGTCCATTTGTCGTGTCGTCGAGTTCTTCAAGAGGGATCATCGATCCGTCTACCTCCGTGAGTACCGGCAACCTTGTATCATATCTAGTATCATGTGGTGGATTTAGATCTGATGCAAGTAGTCTTGTTACCATGCTTAGTGTCATGCGGTAGATTCAAGCTTGGTTCAAGAAGGTTTATTGTTAGGTCACGAGCCATGCGGTAGGCTAAGATCTAGCTTGAAGCTAGTTATCGGCTCTATTGAATTTTGGCATGATTCAATAGATTCATTAAGTTACCCCGTTTTGCTTTGAGTTTTTTGCTTTATGTTTAATTTCATGTAACACCTCTTTGCCCAATCTAGATGGGTTTGAATCGGCTTTATCCCTTTTGATGATCCTTATGCGAATCGAGTTCGTACCTTTGGCTAAATTAACACGTGGATCACATGCTTCTTGATAGCCGAAACCGAGTCGATCTAGGTTGTCACGTGTTGCGGGTTCAAGCTTGCCAAAGCTTGTATAAATCTTGAAAGAACTGGGCATCACGCGGTAGATGCAGGTTTTTGGGTTGTTTTGGAGCTAATCATCCGGTGGATTAGATTTCAAATCAATCTGATAGATTTATCTTACTTGGTAATGTTCGTTCCTTCTTCATGGACCCCGAATCAGTTGTCTAGCCGTGTTCGGTTATGTTCTTCATGAGTAAAACACGTGCATGCTTTTAGCTTTCCATACTTAGATCATATCACGCGGTGGATAGATCTATTTGTGGAAGGTGGCACGGTCCCAAGCAAGTTGTATCATGCGGTGGATAGATTCGCTTGGTGTCGTACCCGACGGGTTATAAAGTACCTAGACATGCGGTAGACTAGTGCTTTGGATCTATGCATGCTTGTTTATTACATATTTATGCTTGTGCTTTTACTTCATTTATTATTTAATGCTGATCACCACGGGGATCGGTCACGGTCTTGCGCACGTGCATCTTTGTCCAGATAAAGACCGATTCGTCGTCATGCTCACGTCATCTATTCGGCTATGTTACTTTCTCCTTTTTAAAGCTCCCGAATAGTTTCAGTTTGCTGGCAGATAGCTTTCTATAGCTATATGTCATCCCATTTGGCTCTATAGCCGTAAATATGGAACTGTCTGGTACCACCCGGCAAGTTCCAAGCTTTGGAATTTAACTACTTTGTCTTTTGTTAATTTTCAGGGAAAATTGACTGGCACGTCTTGTGATCTCTTCGCGTGTGAAGCCAGCTTGTTCGGCTTGCTGTGTGCTTGGCGCTAGGTGCAGATTTTGCGTCAACACACTTTTTGGCACGCCCAGTGGGACCACAGCCGAAAATCAAGATGCCTGACATCGGGGATATCATGGATGTCAACATTGAAGACCTCTCTCCGGAACAGCGGCAACAGCTACAGGATGCTACGGATCAGTTCCAGCAGAAGTGTCTGCTGTCATTCAAGAAGAACAGGAGTGGCGTCCCATACCTGAAGAATGAGATACCTAGGGTGTTGTTGCCAGGAGAAGGTGACGCTACGACCCAGCAGGAGAGGGAAGAATGCGTGCAGGCGTTCCGAGATGCCGCGGATCACATCTTAAGCAGGCACCATAGAGCTTTCCTGAGTGCGTTCAAACAAATGATGGTGGCTGTCTTCGGCCCAGGCATGGAACAAGTGTTCAATCGAACACCCTTTCAAGGAGGCACCGTGGAGATGGGTGAGTCCAGTTCTCAACCGCCACTGCAGAGCCAGCCAGCCCAACCTTCTCCGCAGAGCGTTGGGAGCCAAGCCTTCCAGCCTCCTCCACAAGGTGCTGGAGGTCGCCCGGTTCGCCCCCACCTTGCGAGCCGCGAGAGGGCGACCGGTCCGGCCCACCACCGCAGGGCAGCGCGGGTCAACCAGTGCAACAGCCGAACCCGTATCAGCCCACGTATGGGGAGCTGGCATTCGTCTCGCCTAGAGCCCCACTTGCTTCCAGCTACAGGATTGCCCCAGCTAGCAACAGACTGCAGAGGAATTTGTACGGCGGAGGCTACCACGAGGTGGCGAACTACGGAGCCATCGATGCTCTCCCGAATCCGGGTTACGGACCAGCTACGGGCGTGCAGAAAGATGATGCCCTGGCTCAGAAGATGGCCGACTTGATGCAGAATCAATTCGGCCTCAAACCTAAGATGCAGGGACCTACCTACATGCCTCTGTTCCCGGAATGGTATTACAACGTAATCCTGCAGCCAAGGGTAAAGCCTCCGACAGAATTTACAAAGTTTTCCGGGCAGGATGACACGAGCACGGTGGAGCATATTGCTCGCTACCTGATGCAGCTTGGAGAGTGCTCATCTGAAGAGGCGTTCAGGGTCAGGTACTTCCCCATGTCACTGACGGGCGTGGCGTTCCAATGGTTTTCATCTTTGCCTCCCCAATCAATTGGCACATGGAAGGAGCTGGAACGAAAATTCCACGCCCACTATTTCAGCGGCAGCACGGAAAAGAAGCTGATCGACCTCGCTACCATGAAGCAGAGACACAGTGAGACGCCCTTGGAGTTCCTCAGGAGGTTCAGGGAAGTCAAAGGCATGTGTTTTTCGCTAAATCTGCCAGATGACTAGTTGGCCGACATGGCCGTTGCCGGGTTGCTGTCGGCCGTGCGTGAAAAGCTGTTCGGCATGGAATTCGATAACCTGGGTCAACTGTCCTAAAAGCTGTCGTTGATGAGCAACCGAGCCTACGGTTTTAAGAAAGATGCCAGGTTCGGCAAACAGCACGACGTGGCGGATATCTACAATCAGTTCCTGGAAAAAGCCGACCAAATGGAGGACTCTGATGATGACCAGGACGTGGCTGCGGCCGAAATCATGTGGGGGAAGGAACCATTGACCATGAATCAGCGCTGGGTCAAACAGACTAAAGGCACCTACGATTTCGACATCACTAAAGCTGATAAGCTATTTGAGTTCTTAGTGAAGGAAGGCCGAATCAAGTTGCCTGAAGGGCATTCCATGCTTCGGCCCGATGGAGTAAAGGAGAAACATTACTGCGGCTTCCATGACAGGAATTCTCACTCCATCAATGACTGCAGGCTCTTCAGGATGAGGATCCAGAGGGCTATCCAGGAGGGACATCTCAAGTTTGATAACAAGATGAAACTGGACGGCCACCCTTTTCCCCAGAGCATGATAAGCTTTTCCGTCAATATGGTGACAGCCGAGGATAAGGTAAAGGTGAAGGTCTTGACTTCAGCCAGGGCAAGGCAGGATGGAGCAGTAGACCCAGAACGTCAAATGACCTTGGAGCAGGTGCATGGTGAAGGCGCCGCGTTCTCAAGAGCCACGTCGAGATCGGGGAATCGTCCAGGGCCAAACCCAGGGTGACTACGCGCATCCTCCTCAACAAGTGGCAGTGCCAGCTGGAGAAAGAGCGCTACCAGAAACGAAAACACGAGGAAGAGAGGCGCGGAGCCGAAGAGGAAGCGCGCAGGAGAGATCTAGAGCAATATATGCGCGAGCAGGAGCGCGCACACTGGGGGTGTGCATTCTTCAGGCACTGCTGGAACGAAGGGTTGAAGCTTCCCACGCTGAGAAACTGCCCTGACTGCAGCGATAGTTATTTTGAGCATAGGCAGGATACTGCCAATCGCCGATCCGTCCATGAAAGAATTGGAAGGATGCATCCTAGCGAGGATCGGCGTCAAAAAATTGAAATCATTGATCATCCCAGGAAGAGACAAGCTGATTTGAAGTGGGCTGACCAGGAGGAAGATGAGGACGAGTACATCTGGCAAAAGGGGCAATGGTGCCCGCCTGGCCTAAGAAAGAGTCAGAAAAGGAGGGTTCAACGCTTGAGGAACCGCGAACTGAGGCAGGCAGGGATCCAGACAAGGAAGGTGTGGCGTCCAAAGGATAAACCTAAAGGGTCAAACCGTTCGGCTCCAGCGTGCATGGTATATTTTCTGCCGAATGAATTTATGGCTCTTGCTAATCAGGTTGTGCAGGAAGAGGCGTCCCTGGATGATGAGCAGCTTGAGGGACTGATGGCGCAGCTGGTGCTAGCCAAGCAAGCCATCTTCGACAAACCGGCCAAGAATCGACACATGAGGCCGCTATACCTGAAAGGATATGTCAATGGCAAGCCATTGACCAAGATGTTTGTCGACGGTGGAGCGGCGGTCAATGTAATGCCGTACACCACTTTCAGAAAACTTGGCATGGGCCCTGGCGATCTGACACCTACAAGGATAATACTGAACGATTTCGCCGGGAATCCTTCAGACACCAAGGGATGCGCCCACGTGGATCCGATGATCGGGTCCAAAACATCGCTCACAACCTTCTTTGTCATCGAAGGTAAAGGAGCCTACGACCCTCTTTTCGCTTGGACGGGACTGGATTCACGCCAACTGTTGTGTCCCATCTACCATGCATCAGCAGCTCATCCAATGGGTAGATGATGATATTGAGGTGGTCCAAGCAGATGACTCCGTGAGCGTTGCAAATGTGGAACCAGCTTTCTAGGAGTACCAAGGAATTGACTGTTTCTTAGGGAAAGACTAGGGAGAAGGTCCTGTTTAGCCTGTCAGCAGTGATCAACAGCCGATTCAAGCAGTCGGCTCTTATAGCAATTTTTAATGGATAACCCTATCGATGGTATTGACGGCAAGTTGGGGCGAGGATTCATGTCGGCCGATAAATTGGAGGAAGTCGACATTGGAAGCGGTGACAAACCAAGGCTGACGTTCATCAGCGCAAACTTGCAATCAGACTTTAGGGAGGAATTGATCAAGTTGCTTAAGCAATATAAAGATTGCTTCGCCTGGGATTATTCGGAGATGCCTGGACTGGACCGTTCATTGTCGAGCATCGGTTGCCGATCAAATCTGGTTTTAAACCATACAAGCAACCCCCCGGAAAATCTACAAGGATGAGGTATTGGCTGATGTGAAGAAAGAAGTTGAAAGATTACTTGATGCAAACTTCGTCCGGCCATGCAGATATGCGAAGTGGATCTCTAATATTGTCCCTGTCTACAAAAAGAATGGAAAGATGAGGGTCTGCATAGATTTCAGGGATTTAAACAGAGCTACTCCCATGGATGGTTACCCCATGCCTGTTGCCGATTTGTTGGTTGACGCCGCTGCTGGACACAAGGTCATCAGTTTCATGGATGGTAATGCGGGGTATAATCAAATTTTTATGGCAATAGAGGATATATCAAAGACAGCCTTCAGATGTCCTGGTCACATAGGCTTGTTTGAATGGATAGTCATGACATTTGGGTTGAAGAATGCCGGTGCAACTTATCAGCGAGCCATGAACTACATCTTTCACGAGTTGATCGGCAAAATCGTCGAAATTTACATTGATGACGTCGTGATCAAGTCTCTGAATCACGACACGCATTTGGAAGACGTGAAAAGAACCTTGGAATGCACCCGAAAGCATGGTCTGAAGATGAATCCAAACAAGTGAGCTTTTGGGGTATCAGCTGGAGAGTTCTTGGGATTTTCGGTCCACGAAGGGGGGATTGAAGTTGGCAAGAAAAGCATGAAGGCCATTGATGAATTTGTCCCTCCAACTAATCTCAAGGAGTTGCAATCACTACTCGGCAAAATTAATTTTGTGAGGAGGTTCATCTCAAATCCGTCACAGAAGGTTTTGCCGTTTTCTCCGTTGCTGAAACTCAAGAAAGATCAGAAGTTCATGTGGGGCGACGAACAACAAAAGGCTTTTGACGAGATCAAGCAATACATGAAGGAGCCACCAGTACTGGTCCCTCCGCGGTTGGATAAGCCTTTCAAGTTGTACGTGGCGGCCGATACCCAAACCATTGGATCGGCCCTTATTCAAGAATTTGAAGTAAAGGAGCGGGTAGTAGAGTATCTTAGCCGAAAATTACTTGATCCCGAGGCCAGGTATTCAGCTGCAGAGAAGTTGTGCCTGTGCGTGTACTACGCGTGTACAAAGTTTCGGCACTACTTGTTGAATGCTGAATGCATTGTGTATTCTAAGTTCGATGTAATAAAACACATGTTATCTATGCCAATTTTGAATGGCAGGATTGGCAAATGGATTTTGGCTTTATCGGAGTTCGAGTTAAAGTTCGAATCGGCAAAAGCTATTAAAGGTCAGATCATTGCCGATTTTATAACTGAACATCGTGATCCGTCAATTGATTTCGCCTTGGGCTTTATAAATTTTTGTCGAGTTAAATTACTCCTTGGGCTTTATTTTTTGATGGGTCATCATGTGGTAAAGGTGGGGAGTAGGGATTCTGCTGATTTCGCCTAGAGGTGAAATGTTTGAGTTTGCAATCCCTATACAGCCCACTGTTACAAATAATCAGGCTGAGTACGAGGCATTGCTTCGGGGGCTTCAATATTTGAGAGAAGCCGGGGCCGTTACGGTTGAGGTTTATGGAGATTCAGAGTTGGTAATAAAGCAATTGAACGGCCAGTACGAGTGTAAAAGTGAAGCGATGAGGAGTTACTACGAAGAATGCAAGGAGATCTTGAAGAGCTAGGGAACATAACGAAGAAGCGAACAGGTTGGCTCAGAGCGCCTCTGGTTATAAAGAGAGTCAAGAGGCGTTCTCTACAAATATATGTGCACTAGGAATGGATCTTGCGGAAGATGATTGGAGGAAAGAGATCGTTGACTATTTGAAAGATCCATCCCGAAAGGTCTCTAGGAAGCTCAGGTACAGGGCCATAAAATTCGTTCTTCTGGATGATAATTTGTTTTACAAATCATTCGATGGGGTGTTGTTATGATGCCTGGGTCCAGAGGAAGCTAAAAGGATGATGAGTGAAGTACATGACGGGATTTGTGGAGCACACCAATCGGCCTACCGCATGAAATGGGTCATCAGGCAAGCTCGGTGCTTTTGGCCGACGACATTAGAGGACTGCTTTGAGTATTACAAGTGATGTCAAGACTGCCAGAGGTTTGGAAATATTCCAAGGGTTCCTGCATCAGCGTTAAATCCCATTATCAAGCCATGGCCATTCAGGGGCTGGGGTATAGACCTGATTGGCCAGATTAATCCACCATCTAGCAAGGGGCATAAGTTTGAGCTTTTGGCTACAGATTATTTTACTAAATGGGTTGAGGCAATTCCACTAAAGAAGGTGACGTCAGAAAACATGATTGCATTTGTCAAGGAACACATCATCTATCGGTTTGGAATCCCTCAGACAATCACAACTGATCAAGGAGCCCAATTCGTGTCCTTGGAGTTCAGAGAATTTGCCGAAAGCATGGGGATTAAATTGTTTAATTCTTCTCCCTGTTATGCCCAAGCTAATGGTCAGGCAGAGGCTTCTCATAAGATCATGATCAAGCTTATACAGAAGAAGATCGACCAGAAGCCAAGGAGGTGGCATTCGGTACTCAGTGAAGCGTTATGGGCTTACCGAATGGCCCCTCATGGAGCTACAAAAACATCTCCTTATGAATTGGTTTATGGACACCATGCGGTTTTACCTTGGGAAATACAATCAGATTCTAGGAGAGTGGTTTTGCAGAAAGATTTAAGCTCCAAAGATTACAGTGGCTTAATGATGGATGAGCTAGAAGATTTGCACATGATCCGTCTTAGGGCCCTGGAAAATATCGAAAAGAACAAGCTGCGGGTTGCCAAGTATTATAACAAGAAAGTTTAAGTTAGGCAATTTGCAGAAGGAGACTTGGTTTGGAAAGCGTTACTGCCGATTGGAACCAAATACAGTGAATTCGGCAAATGGTCCCCTAACTGGGAAGGACCCTTTCGCGTGGTCACATGCGTCCCTGGTAATGCATACATGTTGAAAACTTTACTAGGAGAAGAATTTTCTGCTGCAATAAATGGAAGATATTTGAAGAAATATTATCCTAGTGTTGAAATCGATCGGTGATCACCAGCATTGGGATTACATGCATCTGACACAGGGATAGCCGGCGCTCAAGAACAAGACCGCCTTTAGAACAAAAAATCCCAAACAGAGGGAATGGCCTGTGCCTAGATGCATTGCCCTTAGCACGAAACTACATTACAACTGCTTCTTGCAGGTTCACATCCAACAATCCTGGCGATCAGGACTTCGAGGAGGCGGGAAGCAGAAGGCCTGGAGTAAGAAGCGAAAGTATGATTCAATCTTTTCTTTGCTTCTTCGGCTGCTCCCTCTTCAGTTGCTCCAGGACCACCGTGACGGCAACTTGGAATGCATGGGGGTGACCATGATTTGCTGCCTCCACCAAGCTGTCCCAAGCCGCTTTCAGGTTATTGTACCTATCAGAGACATCTGAGACAGAGGAGTGGTCATTAGGGGCAAAGGTCCAGATGTAAACTCAGAGTCAAGAAGGAATTAGAGACATTTACCTCCCAATAATGCCTCCAAAGCCATGCGACGCTCGCGCTCGGCCTGGCAACGAGTGGTGATGTCCCTCAGGTCATGCTCCAGGTGCCGAACGCGGTGGCGCAGTTGATGGCTGGTTCTCTGCTCAGGCGTGGCATCCTCTGCTTCAAGGGAAGAATCAGAGGAGATGTACTCAGGCATGTCTTCCGTTCCGATGACTTCCTCCGGAAGCAGGTCAAGGCTGAAAGAGGAAAGGTAGAGAGGAGGTAAAACGCGAGATTATATGAGAAAACAAGGAGCAAATCAAAGGAAAACTCACTCTCGAATCGTGCGTTTCTTCGGGGTGCTGCCCTCCTGGGACTGCTTGCCTTTGTCCATGGCCTTGGGGTTTTTTCCTCTGAGGATAGGGGAGGAGATGAGAAGCGATGGATGAGTGTGTGAGTGGATTTGCAGGGCATCTCAGCGGACTATTTTATTGACTGAGAGAGTGCGTTGGGAGTGATGACTGGCCAGCGTGCACTATTGGAATACCAAGCGGCAGAGTTTTCTCCCCGAATGCGAAGGGTTTTCGTTTGAACAGTGCTTACGGATTGCCGATTCAAGGATCTTCTGCGGATGCTGCGCCAAGGGGCATTTGTTTTCTCGTGTTCGGCTCAAGCGAGCTCCCGAATACGTTTAAAAAGAAACCAGATCCACGGACGCAAACACAGAAAAATCATCGCAGTGCAAGCACGGAAATTAAAAGTTCTTTATTTATTGCCGATATCAAACATCCCTAATACAATCTAATCAAAGAGCTTGTTTAACACAGACTGGGGATGAGTGAGTTCGGCAATGGCATCACCGTGGCCGTCGAGGCGCTCCAAGATGATCTCGATCTCCTCGATGTCTTCTGGTGCACCGCCCCGGAAGCCGCGCGGCCTGGTGGAGTAGTCGACGTCAGTGTGCGTCGCCATGGCGGCCAGGCCCAAAGTGGTGCCCAAGCGGATGCCATGGGTGGCCACTTCGTCCACGCGGTGCTCCACCACGGCAAGGCGCTCCACCGGCGTGTCCCTGCGGGCGTTCACCTTGTCGGCCAGTTGCTCTACCAGCATTTTTAGCTGGTTGAGCTCGGCGTCACGGGCTGCAGAATGCAAAATAGAGGTGATTAGCATCAAAAGCCGGATTGGATTAGAGAGCGGTTTCAGAGCCGTACCATCGATGGTCGCCAGCAACTGCTTGCGCTGGTCTTCCCACTCCAATTCGGCTATGCCAGCCTTCTTGGAGACCTCTTCCAGCTCGCGTTGGGCCACCTCCAGCTCCGCCTTGAAGCGGACAGCATCGAGTTCCCCGTAGGGCACGGGGGAGTAGCGGTCCGACTCCGAGGAGTCGTCCGGCAGGGGCTGACCGACCGGTGCAGAGGGTGGATTCCATTGAATCAGCCTGAAACAAGGATGATCGTCAGAGAACAAAAGGGGATCAAAGTCGAATCGTAAAAAGAAAAGTTGACGATCATTGCCTCCGACGCGCACTGGCGCGGCTCCCCTCCGCCTCGTCAGCGGCGCGGCGCTGGTTGTTGCTGCTCGCCATGCTTCTGGGATTTGCGCTGATTGGAAAAAGAAGGCTTGAGATTGGTGAAGATTTGGGAGCTAAAGGCTTGGTGAAGAGCTGGGTGCACCTACGGTTTTCATTTATAGGCCTGGCGAGATAGATCGTGGCCTCAGGTCGTGGTTCTAGATCGTGGCGCATATCCCAAGAAACTTGGAAGGTGGAGAGGTTTCCTTGACCGATACGCCGTCGGGTCGTTTGGAGTTCAAGGCTGAGTCGTATTCGGTTGACTGGCTCGGCTAAAGGGAGTCAAAGTGTCGTTCGGGTATTGGCACTCCTTTACCGAATGGGTCATTCAGCGTTGCAATCAAGGACGTGCAGAGGAAAAGGGAAATAAAATTGCAAGAGCAAATGTTGCAAAGACGACCAGTTCGGGTATACATCGATCAATACATCTAAATGTTTAAATACTTTGCGATTACATTGGAGGCGTTCGATGTTGTCTGGTGGATGTTCTCCATCCGTTCTTGATAATCTTTCTGAGCGTCAGACAAGATGGTGAGTTCTGCATCACATTGGTTCACCTCAGCTATGGCCGATGTCGCTTCCTTTTGGATTTTCTCTATCAGTCCAGGAAGTTCGGCTATCCTCCTGACGTCAGCTTCTATTTCCGCTGATAAGCTTTTCAGCTCCGCCTCCAGTGCGGCCTTTCTGGCGATTTTCAACTCACGAGTAGCTCGCAGATTGGCCAGTGTCCCTTTGTGACTCTCAGTCTGGGATTGTGCTCCCTTTACGGCTTGTTCAGCTTTAGCTTTCTTCTGTTCAACCGCTGGACGAGAAGATACATTCCTCAAATCCCGTCTTATGGCTACATAATGAACATCCAGGACAGAGATGGGTTCAAGTGAGGCCCTGACATCCTCAGGAAGTTCTTGGCTGATGGGTCAAAGCATGTCCTCGAAATAATCAAGGTCTCTGATCTGATCTCGGGCCTCTCTTTGCAGCCAGGCGAAAACTTCCTTGAGCCTTTCTTGCACTTCCTCTGACAAGGTTTGAGGCACCCCTTCCCTCGTCTCGGCAATTGGATTGCTCCCCATTGGTGGGTTTGATGATGACGGAGCCTGATCCTGAAAGAATAACATTGCCGAGTCAAGGGTATCAGGAACTAAAAGATAACAGGATTAGGTGCAAACGATTACCTCATGTCTGGGACAGGGTTTTGTTCAGTTTCAGGGGAGATTTCTGGAGCCACTGGTGAAGGGGGTGCTCGTGGCAAAGCTGAAGTTTCTGTGTGAGAGGGTGATACAACCTCTGGTAACTCTGAAGCTTCTGGCTGGAGAGAAAATCGATTCACCTCTGCTAGGATTGATGCTTCTGCCTGGCCAGTAGGCGACTGAGCCCTTGGAGGACTTGGAGGCTCTGGTTGGATGGGGAAGTTCATCTCTGGCGAGGTTGGTGTTTCTGTCTGAGCAGGGGGTGATTGAGTCCCTGATGAAGATGAGCTCTCTACTTGGACAGATGGCTCAGCCCTGGGTGGACTTGCTTGTTGGGATAGTGGGACATCCACAAGTTGATCCACCATTGTTTCCTCTGAAAATACCAGATCAAGAATGAGTGCCAGTGTTGATCTTTAAGGGAAGGAGTGATAAAGGTCATACAAGTGGATGGAGCATTGGTAGGTTCTGAAGCTGAGGATTGCTGAGTTCTAGTCTGAAATTGCATAAGACGGGATTTATCAGAAAAGAGTGATCCTGTGATCAAGAAAAAGTAAATTTTACCTCAATAAGGACTTTCTTGATGGTTCTTCTCCTCTTAGCATTTGGAGGTGCAATCAGAGACAGGCCTTGCCTCCTGTCAGCAGTAATGCTGGACAGAGTTGGATCTGTTGTGGCATACCTAGCCATTAATTGAGCCAGGGTTGGTGATCTAAATCCCAATGCTGAGATTGGGCCTACTGCATTGTAAGTGATCTCCCTAGCTAGAGGGGCAGGCATTGTGTTCTGTGGGTAAAAGAAATAAAATCAGGATCATGGTTAGAAGAGGAAATGACTGATTTGAGGAAAAGGATAATCATATTACCTCTGAGGTTGGTTGAAAGTCAGGCATCAGTTCTATACAAAACAAATGCACAGGCTCACTAAAGATATGATCATGGAATTCTTGCCACCAGGAGTTGAAGGTGGGTGAGCTATTGTTGTAGGTGTGAAGGGCCAGGTGTAAACAGATGGACTGCATACATACTGAAAAACCCTGCTGGTTTGAGTAAGTTCTTTGATTACCTCTCTGGGCTTGAGGAATTCATGCAGAAACAGTCTCGGGGGCATCTAGCCACATCCAAGTTGTCGGGCCATCATGTTGGGCTGATAGTATTCGTAAGTGCTGTGGTTTAGCCTCCCTCCACTGAATTCAGCTGGCAGAATGCATGGATGGATGATGATGTTGAGGATTTCTAGAAATCTTCCATCTTGGCGTTCAGTTTCGAAGGAGAATTCACAAGGGAGAGTTAAATTGTTATTATCCAAATAGGGAAGCCAAAGAGGGATTGGGAAGCCTTTGAAGAAGAGCTCGAAGAGCTGGCTGTCATTCTGCTTGATGAGAACGGTTGAAGCAGCTTCTCCATAGGTGTGGTATCCTCTGGTGGCTTGGGTTTCCCCTTCATGATAGTTGGATGAGGGGAAAAGCCGGGTGTTCAGGTCAACACCAACAATCTGGTGCATGTGCAGTTGCAGCCACATTTGTAAAACTACCAAGGACCATTGACGCAGGCTATCCTCTGGCTGGTGTACATTTGGGTGACAGTTTGATGAAGCATGTGGTATACACTACCAAGGAAGTATTTCCCAAGGGGGAGGCGATTGCCATTGGCTAAGTGTGAAGCCATTGCAATGGGATTCAGAGTAGGCTCATTGGCTTTACCGCAGAAGATGAACCTGCATAGCCACATGTTCAGGAACGCCATGTATTCAACTTCACCAAGGGGCCATCTTTCATATGATTCTGGATATAATTTTTATATCCGCTCCCTGGTTTCACCCCTGTCTGTCTTGTGGAGCCTCTGAAATCCCAGGGACGAACAGATCCCGTAATGTCAAGGCCGGTAATCATGTATACATCGGTCAGAGTTGGAGACATTGGGCCGTGACCAAAAAGGAAGGCGTTGACGCCATTTGACCAGAAGTGGCAAGCCGCTATCAAGAGGTCTTCATTTTTGGGGGTCTCGGCCAAAGACAGCTCCAAACATTGAGCAATGTGGAGGGTATCCCAGTTTTGGGTCCTGGCACTCTTATCCGCAAGGATTCTTTGGTACCAATTCTTCCAGCCTGCAATTGGGGGCAAGGGCCAGTTCTTGAATCATCCTGCCATAGGGGAGGCTTAGTTAAAGCCGCTTTGAAGGGGATCCTTTGGGATTCAGCTGCGATAAATTCGCGAGGATCAGAAACTCCTACAGAACCAAGGAAGTAGGATCTTGAATTGGCCTCAGTGCGGATCAAAAGCTCGGTGGAAAGCTCCTGAGGGAAAGCGGAGAAGAAATCTCAGGTAAAAATTGAAAATCTGAATGCCGAATGAAGCTTATGGTGGAGGAATTTACCTGAGCAGCTTCATTTTGAGCCGCCATTGGGGATTTGAGCTCAGAAAAGGTGATCTAGGGTTTGGATCTAGACAAAGACTCCGGCGGATTGCGAAGAGAGAGAAAAGGTGTTGAACAGATTCGATTTGAAGACGTTGGTGGCTGGAGTCATATCCGGAATAAAATCACTTTTATCCCGTAATTGAAGGGGCATGTGTTAGCACAAAAATTTGGTAAGGAGTCTGACTTGTGGGTCCAACTCGGTGAGAAATCCGTCCGGTGGAAGGAAGGTTTCTTCAGATGCATTCGGCAGAAAAATCCGCGGTCGGCTATTTGCTTCCGTTCGGCAAGGAAATTGTTGAGCTGATTTTGCGGGAGTATATGGTGACGTGGCCCGAGCGGAAAGGACGAATGGATGGATAAGCGATCGTGCCTAGAGATAAATTAGGTATCAAATCCATTCGAGGTCGTGCTTAGCAGGGTATAAATATGAACCCTGATTGTATGTAACAGAGACGAAATCATTCTCAATACAAACCGGCTTTACGCCAAACCATAGAGTCCATTTGTCGTGTCGTCGAGTTCTTCGAGAGGGTTCATCGATCCGTCGACCTCCGTGAGTACCTGCAACCTTGTATCATATCTAGTATCATGCGGTGGATTTAGATCTGATGCAAGTAGTCTTGTTACCATGCTTAGTGTCATGCGGTATTCAAGCTTGGTTCAAGAAGGTTTCTTGTTAGGTCACGAGCCATGCGGTAGGCTAAGATCTAGCTTGAAGTTAGTTATCGCCTCTATTGAATTTTGGCAAGATTCAATAGATTCATTAAGTTACCCCGTGTTGCTTTGAGTTTTTTGCTTTATGTTTAAATTCATGTAACACCTCTTTGCCCAATCTCGATGGGTTTGGATCGGCTTTATCCCTTTTGATGATACTTATGCGAGTCGAGTTCGTACCTTTGGATAAATTAACACGTGGATCGCATGCTTCTTGATAGCCGAAACCGAGTCGATCTAGGTTGTCACGTG
Organism: Cenchrus americanus; assembly: GCA_947561735.1. Lineage (NCBI taxonomy): Eukaryota > Viridiplantae > Streptophyta > Magnoliopsida > Poales > Poaceae > Cenchrus > Cenchrus americanus. The sequence goes on from OX387244.1 coordinate 157,071,681, forward strand.
TTGCGGGTTCAAGCTTGCCAAAACTTGTATAAATCTTGAAAGAACTGGGTATCACGCGGTAGATGCAGGTGTTAACACCAAAATTTGGTAAGGAGTCTGACTCGTGGGTCCAACTCGGTGAGAAATCCGTCCGGCGGAAGGAAGGTTTTTTCAGATGCATTCGGCAGAAAAATCCGCGGACGGCTATCTGCTTCCGTTTGGCAAGGAAACTGTTGAGCTGATTTTGCGGGATTATATGATGACGTGGCCCGAGTGGAAAGGACGAATGGAAGGATAAGCGATCGAGCTTAGAGATAAATTAGGTATCAAATCCATTCGAGGTCGTGCTTGGCAGGGTATAAATATGAACCCTGAATGTATGTAACAGATACGAAATCATTCTCAATACAAACCGGCTTTACACCAAACCCTAGAGTCCATCTGTCGTGTCGTCGAGTTCTTCGAGAGGGTTCATCGATCTGTCGACCTCCGTGAGTACCGGCAACCTTGTATCATATCTAGTATCATGCGGTGGATCTAGATCTGATGCAAGTAGTCTTGTTACCATGCTTAGTATCATGCGGTAGATTCAAGCTTGGTTCAAGAAGGTTTCTTGTTAGGTCATGAGCCATGCGGTAGGCTAAGATCTAGCTTGAAGCTCGTTATCGGCTCTATCGAATTTTGGCAAGATTCAATAGATTCATTAAGTTATCCCGTGTTGCTCTGAGTTTTTGCTTTATGTTTAAATTCATGTAACACCTCTTTGCCCAATCTAGATGGGTTTGGATCGGCTTTATCCCTTTTGATGATCCTTATGCGAATCAAGTTCATGCCTTTGGCTAAATTAACACGTGGATCACATGCTCTTTGATAGCCGAAACCGAGTCGATCTAGGTTGTTACGTGTTGCGGGTTCAAGCTTGCCAAAGCTTGTATAAATCTTGAAAGAACTGGGTATCACGCGGTAGATGCAGGTTTTTGGGTTGTTTTGGAGCTAATCATCCGGTGGATTAGATTTCAAATCAATCTGATAGATTTATCTTACTTGGTAATGTTCGTTCCTTCTTCATGGACCCCGAATCGGTTGTTCAGCCGTGTTCGGTTATGTTCTTCATGAGTAAAACACGTGCATAATTCATGCTTTAAATATTGTATGCTTTTTGCTTTCCATACTTAGATCGTATCACGTGGTGGATAGATCTGTTTGTGGAAGGTGGCACGGTCCCAAGCAAATTGTATCATGCGGTGGATAGATTCGCTTGGTGTCGTAACCGACGGGTTATAAAGTACCTAGACATGCGGTAGACTAGTGCTTTGGATCCATGCATGCTTGTTTATTACATATTTATGCTTGTGCTTTTACTTCATTTATTATTTAATGTTGATCACCACGGGGATCGGTCACGGTCTTGCGCACGTGCATCTTTGTCCAGATAAAGACCGATTCGTCGTCATGCTCACGTCATCTATTCGTCTATGTTACTTTCTCCTTTTTAAAGCTCCCGAAGAGTTTCAGTTTGCTGGCAGATAGCTTTCTATAGCTATATGTCATCCCATTTGGCTCTATAGCCGTAATTATGGAACTGTCTGGTACCACTCAGCAAGTTCCAAGCTTTGGAATTTAAACTGGCACGTCTTGTGATCTCTTCGCGTGTGAAGCCAGTTTGTTCGGCTTGCTGTGTGCTTGGCGCTAGGTGCAGATTTTGCGTCAACACACTTTTTGGCACGCCCAGTGGGACCACAGCCGAAAACCAAGATGCCTGACATCGGGGATATCATGGATGTCAACGTCGAAGACCTCTCTCCGGAACAGCGGCAACAGCTGCAGGATGTCGTGGATCAATTCCAACAGAAGTGTTTGCTGTCATTCAAGAAGAACAGGAGCAGCGTCCCATACTTAAAAAATGAGATGCCCAGGGTGTTGTTGCCAGGAGAGAGTGACGCTACAACCCAGCAGGAGAGGGAGGAATGCATGCAAGCGTTCCGAGATACCGCGGACCACGTCTTAAGCAGGCACCATAGAGATTTCCTGGGTACGTTCAAACAAATGATGGTGGCTGTCTTCGGTCCAGGCATGGAGCAAGTATTCAATCGAACACCCTTCCAAGGAGGCAGCGTGGAGATGGGTGAGTCCAGTTCTCAACCGCCATTGCAGAGCCAGCCAGCCCAGCCTCCTCCGCAGAGTGTTGGGAGCCAAGCCTTCCAGCCTCCTCCACAAGGTGCTGGAGGTCAGCCAGTTCAGGCCCCACTGCAGGCCGCAGGAGGGCGACCAGTCCAGCCACAACCGCAGGGTAGCGCGGGTCAACCTGTGCAACAGCCGAACCCGTACCAGCCCACGTACGGGGAGTTGGCATTCGGCTCTCCTGGAGCCCCACTTGCTTCCGGCTACAGGATTGCCCCAGCTAGCAACAGACTACAGAGGAATTTGTACGGCGGAGGCTACCACGAGGCGGCGAACTACGGAGCCATCGATGCTCTCCCGAATCCGGGTTACAGACCAGCTACGGGCGCACAGGAGGATGATATCCTGGCGCAGAAGATGGCCGACTTGATGCAGAATCAATTCGGCCTCAAACCAAAAATGCAAGGACCTACCTACATGACTCCGTTCCCGGAGTGGTATTATAACGTGATCCTGCCGCCCAGAGTAAAGCGTCCGACGGAATTTACAAAGTTTTCCGGGCAGGATGACACGAGCACGGTGGAGCATATCGCTCGCTACCTGATGCAGCTTGGAGAGTGCTCATCTGAAGAAGCGTTCAGAGTCAGATACTTCCCCATGTCACTGACGGGCGCGACGTTCCAATAGTTTTCATCTTTGCCCCCTCAATCAGTTGGCACATGGAAGGAGCTGGAACGGAAATTCCACGCCCACTACTTCAGCGGCAGCACGGAAAAGAAGCTGATCGACCTCGCTACCCTGAAGGAGATACACAGTGAGACGCCCTTGGAGTTCCTCAGGAGGTTCAGGGAAGTCAAAGGCATGTGTTTTTCGCTAAATCTGCCAGATGACTAGTTGGCCGACATGGCCGTTGCCGGGTTGCTGTCGGCCGTGCGTGAAAAGCTGTTCGGCATGGAATTCGATAACCTGGGTCAACTGTCCTAAAAGCTGTCGTTGATGAGCAACCGAGCCTACGGTTTTAAGAAAGATGCCAGGTTCGGCAAACAACACGACGTGGCGGATATCTACAATCAGTTCCTGGAAAAAGCCGACCAAATGGAGGACTCTGATGATGACCAGGATGTGGCTGCGACCGAAATCATGTGGGGGAAGGAACCATTGACCATGAATCAGCGCTGGGTCAAACAGACGAAAGGCACCTACGATTTCGACGTCACTAAAGCTGATAAGCTGTTTGAGTTCCTGGTGAAAGAAGGCCGAATCAAGTTGCATGAAGGGCATTCCATGCTTCGGCCCGATGGAGTAAAAGAGAAACGATACTGCGGCTTCCATGACAAGAATTCTCACTCCATCAATGATTGCAGGGTCTTCAGGATGAGGATCCATAGAGCTATCCAGGAGGGGCATCTCAAGTTCGATAACAAGATGAAACTGGACGACCACCCTTTTCCCCAGAACATGATAGGCTTTTCCGTCAACATGGTGACAGCCGAGGAGAAGGGCAATGTCAAAGTCTTGACTTCAGCCAGGGCAAGGCAGGATGGAGCAGTAGACCCAGAACGTCAAGTGACCTTAGAGCAGGTGCTTGGTAAAGCCCCCCGCGTTCTCAAGAGCCATGTCGAGATCGGGGAATCGTCCAGGGCCAAACCCAGGGTGACCACGCGCATCCTTCTCAATAAGTGGCAGCGCTACCAGAAACGAAAGCACGAGGAGGAGAGGCGCAGGGCCGAAGAGGAAGCGCGCATGAGAGATCTAGAGCAATATACGCGTGAGCAGGAGCGCGCGCACTGGGGGTGTGCATTCTTCAGGCACTGCTGGAACGAAGGGTTGAAGCTTCCCACGGCCGAGAAACGCGCCCGAGTGCGGCGATAGGTATTTTGAGTATAGGCAGGAGACTGCCAATCGCCGATCCGTCCATGAAAGAATTGGAAGGATACATCCTAGCGAGGATCGGCGTCAAAAAATTGAAATCATTGATCATCCCGGGAAGAGACAAGCCGATTTGAGGTGGGCCGATCGGGGAGGAAGACGAGGACGAGTACATCCGGCAAAAGGGGCAATGGTGCCCGCCCGGCCCAAGAAAGAGTCGGAAAAGGAGGGTTCAACGCTTGAGGAACCGCGAACCGGGGGCGGGCGAGGGGTCCGGACAAGACAGGTGTGGCGTCCAAAGGATAAACCTGAAGGGTCAAACCGTTCAGCTCCAGCGTGTATGGTATATTTTCTGCCAAATGAATTTATGGCTCCTGCTAATCAGGTTGTGCAGGAAGAGGCGTCCCTGGATGATGAACAGCTTGAGGGACTGATGGCGCAGCTAGTGCTAGCCAAGCAAGCCGTCTTCGACAAACCGGCCAAAAATCGACACATGAGGCCGCTATACTTGAAGGGATATGTCAATGGCAAGCCATTGACCAAGATGTTTTTCGACGGTGGAGCGGCGGTCAATGTAATGCCGTACACCACTTTCAGAAAACTTGGCATGGGCCCTGGCGATCTGACACCTACAAGCATAATACTGAACGATTTCGCCGGGAATCCTTCAGACACCAAGGGATGCGCCGACGTGGATCTGAGGATCGGGTCCAAACACTGCTCACAACCATCTTTGTCATCGAAGGTAAAGGAGCCTACAGCCTACTGCTTGGACGGGACTGGATTCACACCAACTGTTGCGTCCCATCTACCATGCATCAGCAGCTCATCCAATGGGTAGATGATGATATTGAGGTGGTCCAAGCAGATGACTCTGTGAGCGTTGCAAATGTGGAACCAGCTTTCTGGGAATATCAAGGCATTGACTGTTTCTCGGGGAAAAGGCGGGGAGAAGGTCATGTTGAGTCCGTCGGCGGCGATCAACGACCGATTCAAGCAGTCGGCTCTTATAGCAATTTTTAATGGATAACCCTGTCGATGGTACTGACGGCAAGTTGGGGCGAGGATTCATGTCGGCCGATAAATTAGAGGAGGTTGACATTGGAAGCGGTGACAAACCAAGGCCGACATTCATCAGCGCAAACTTGCGATCAGACTTCACGGAGGATTTGATCAAGTTGCTTAAGGAATATAAAGATTGCTTCGCCTGGGATTATTCGGAGATGCCTGGACTTGACCGTTCCATTGTTGAGCATCGGTTGCCAATCAAATCTGGTTTTAAACCATACAAGCAACCTCCCCGGAAAATCTACAAAGACGAAGTATTGGCTGATGTGAAGAAAGAAGTTGAAAGATTACTTGATGCGAACTTCGTTCGGCCATGCAGATACGCGGAGTGGATCTCTAATATCGTCCCTATCTACAAGAAGAATGGAAAGATGAGGGTCTGCATAGATTTCAGGGATTTAAACAGAGCTACTCCCATGGATGGTTACCCCATGCCTGTTGCCGATTTGTTGGTTGACGCCGCTGCTGGACACAAGGTTATCAGTTTCATGGATGGTAATGCGGGGTATAACCTAATTTTTATGGCAATAGAGCATATATCAAAGACGGCCTTCAGATGTCCTGGTCACATAGGCCTGTTTGAATGGATAGTCATGACATTTGGGTTGAAGAATGTTGGTGCAACTTATCAGCGAGCCATGAACTACATCTTTCACGAGCTGATCGGCAAAATTGTCGAAATTTACATTGATGACGTCGTGATCAAGTCTCTGAGTCATGACACACATTTGGAAGACGTGAAAAGGACTTTGGAATGCACCCGAAACCATGGTTTGAAGATGAATCCAAACAAATGCGCTTTTGGGGTATCAGCTGGAGAGTTCTTGGGGTTCTTAGTCCACGAAGGGGGGATCGAAGTTGGCAAGAAAAGCATGAAGGCCATTGATGAAGTTGTCCCTCCAACTAAACTCAAGGAATTGCAATCACTGCTCGGCAAGTTAATTTTGTAAGGAGATTCATCTCATATCTGTCACAGAAGGTTTTGCCGTTTTCTCCATTGCTAAAACTTAAGAAAGATTAGAAGTTCGCGTGGGGTGACGAACAACAAAAGGCTTTTGACGAGATCAAGCAATACATGAAGGAGCCACCAGTAGTGGTCCCTCCTCAGTTGGATAAGCCTTTCAAGTTGTACGTGGCGGCCGATACCAAAACCATTGGATCGGCCCTTATTCAAGAATTTGAACGAAAGGAGCGGGTAGTAGTATATCTTAGCCGAAAATTACTTGATCTCGAAACCAGGTATTCGGCTGCAGAGAAGCTGTGCCTGTGCGTGTACTACTCGTGTACAAAGTATCAGCACTACTTGTTGAATGCCGAATGCATTGTATATTCTAAGTTCGATGTAATAAAACACAGGCTATTGTAATAAAACACATGGCAGGATTGGCAAATGGATCTTGGCTTTATCAGAGTTTGAGTTAAAGTTCGAATCGGCAAAAGCTATTAAAGGTCAGATCATTGCCGATTTTATAACTGAACATCACGATCCATCAGTTGATTTGCTTCAAATTGAGGACCAGGAGCGTCCCAGTGGTCGGTGGATGACCGCTCCTCAGTGATGAGTGATTGACAACGGGTGTTGGACTGACTCTTGGCTTAGTGCGCAGGTGTATGCTGCGGTCTAGTTCGTGTTGTTGCAGGTGAAGAACGGGCGCGAAAGGTCTTCAGCCTTGAGGGGCCTCCGGGAGATGGAGAGACAAGTAGGCTCGGTTCGAGGGACCTGGTGGACAGCGGGACTGGGTGCGGGTCACATGGTGGCGACACAAGCAAGACGAAGTCATGGACAAGCAAGCCGGTGCACGGTGGTGGTCAAGTCAAGTGGTTTGGCGGGAGGCCGGACCGAGCACGCGGGGTTTGGTGGTTCGCCCACAAAATCATCGGCGGACGGTTTCTTGGTTTGGGCCTCAAAACCAAGTCCGAGGGCCCAACACGACGGAGACGGGATCCGGGCGTGTCGGGAAGCTTCGAGGCGGAGGACACGAGGCGGGATCGCATGGCTTGCGTCGGGAGGACGCGGGGTGCGGCAAAGGCGTGGCCGTCCAATGGCAAGACCCACAAACATTACCTAAATGCCCCTGCGTGGGTTGTATCGCCAGTAGTTATGTTAGGGGTAGTCGAGTCATTTACCACTCCGGCGGGACCCGATATATAAGCCATGAGGGTGTGTGGATGGCTCTCTCTCTTTGTGACTTAGGGTTTCATTTCCTCCCTCCTCTTTCTCATTTTTCGTAGCTATTTTTCTTCCATTTTCTCTAGGCTAGCATGAGAGCTTCATGAGAGATTTGTTGAGAGGGATGGATGCTAGGGCGACATGCTAGACCTTGTGAATCTTTCCTGGTTTGTATAGAAGATTCGGGGTTGTGTTTTCGTGGCCTTTTTGTTCTTGTTTTCGTGCCTTTGTTCCCAGTTCGTTTCCGCGGATTTGAGTGGGTTTCTCCCCGGATTTCTTTGTGGAAAACATGGATAGATGTCTCGTGCATCTTTGTGATTGATCTTGTGCCCTCAAACGCCGGGAAACCACTTGGATTCGTAGTTTTTCATTCGGTGCTCTAGTTTTTGGTGGTGCTCAAAGGATTCGCGATTCCCGGTGATTTAGGGAGTTAGGAGGCAAGATTTTTGGGCTATAGCATCCTTGTGTGACGCTTTTCAAGTCCCCAAACCCTTGTCTCCAAAGCTTCAACCGTTTGGGAAACCCGATGATGATTTGGGGGAGTTGACTTTCGGGGTTGTGGGCTTTCTGTTCTATCCGCGCAGCGCGGACGGTCCGCGGGGTGGTCGCGGATGGTCCGCGAGTGGCGTGTTCGCCGCGTGTTCGTCGTGTTCTTGCGCGTCCTTGCTTTCGATCCGGTTTGGCTTTTGGTTTTGGTTGCAGCCAGTTTGCGGACGGTCCGCCCAGCCTTGGCGGACGGTCCGTTTTCCCCGGGTCGTTTCTGGTGGTTCTGTGTGCTTTAACGGACGGTCCGCAGGGTTGGGCCGGACGGTCCTCGGTGCTGTCGCGAACGGTCCGCGGCTTCAGGTCGGACAGTCCGCGAGGCTCGCGCGGACGGTCCGCCCCTCTGGCCGGGACGGTCCGCCGCAGCTCGTGCGCTTTGTTTCTTGGTTCGATTCCTCCCTTCCCTTTCTAGTGCTTCCGCGTGTGCTTCAAGGAATCGTTCCTAGGACTAGAGGTTGATCCATAACCTCGTGGTCTTGGCGATTGGTGTGTGATTCGATCCATCGCTCGTGTGTGACCGGGGTTTGACTAGGGTATAGGCCGGGTTCTTTGGAAAGAATTTTACCGGCTCCTATTCACTCCCCCCTCTCTAGTCGCCATCTGATCCTTCAATTGGTATCAGAGCACGGTGCCGGATTCTTTGCGACTTTGACAAGTCTCGAATCCTAAGATGGCGTACGTTGAGTTGGGCGGTACGCCGCAGTTCGATGGCAAGGGTTACCACAAGTGGGCGGCTCGTATGATTATCCTTCTTCGTGGGAAGCTGTTGGATTTCATTGTGCTTGACAAGACCTATGCTATTCCGGTCAACATCCATACTCTTATGGTGACCGATGCCGGTGCTAAGGCCAAGTATGAGGCTAATGCAAAAGCCGTTGATCACTTGGTCCGAGCTTGTGTGATCCGAGTTTGAGCGTGTTCGCCATTTGAATCTTGCTTGGCAAATTTGGGAAAAGTTGTTGGTTGCTCACGGTGGTGATAACCATGTGAAGGCTCGCCTCTTTGTCTCTTACCGGATGCAATATGAGAATTTCACTCCACTTCCGGTGAGGACATTGACGCGATGTTTCGAGGTTCACCGCCATCGTGAACAACATGAAAGCTAATGTTGAGGATTTTCCTTACACCGAGCATGATCGGGCTTTGAAGCTCTTGCATGTCTTGGACCCAAATGTTTGGGGTGCTAAGGTTGAGGCCATCAAGGAGTCCGGACATTATTTGACTATTGAGTTGGATGACCTCTTTTCTAAGCTCAAGTCGGCCGAGGTTGACGAGAAGTTGCAGTCCAAGCATGAGGGCTCGACTGACCATAGTCTTGCACTTGTGGGCGGATCAAAGGGCAAATCTAACCCTTCCTGTCGACAGTTTTCCTTGTCTTCTCTTATGTCCATTTCAGATGAGGAGTTTGATGTGCTGAGCGAGGAGGAGCTGGCCTTGCTCTCAAGGAGGTTTGATCGACTACACGAGAGTCGGAGGAATGCAAGGCGGAGCTCAGGGACATGCTACAAGTGTGGCAAGCGTGGCCACTTCATCGCCGAGTGCCCGGAAGCTGAGGAGAACAAGTACAAGGTGAACGAGTACAAGGCGCACCCGAGGCGTGAAGACAAGTACTCCTCCAAGGGCAAGCACTTCAGCAAGTCCAAGAGCAAGGACAAGGACAAGCGGCGACCCAGCAAGAGCGGCTACAAGAAGAACAAGGCAAGAGCGATGGTGGCCGGTGCGAGCGACGTCGACTCAAGCTCAAGCGAGGAGCAGTCAAGCTCAAGCAGCGATGATGAAGACGCCGGGAGGCGCAAGGGCAAGAAGAGTGCAAGCCGGAACCTCAGCGGGTTGATGAAAGTGCATCTTGGCCCCTAATTATTTTGGTGATAATGACAAGCACGATTTGAGGTATTTAATGCTTTGACAAGATGAGTGCAGGACTTAAATGAATGAAATTCTTTTAGCTGATCAAAGGAAGGCCCCCAATTTCAAGACGATGCTTTCTACTCGAATCAAGGCTTAATTTACTTTTTCTTTTGAATTTGAGTATAGGAAACACCGTACTATAAAGGGGGATGCAATTTGATAGCCAAGAGATGCTAAAAGTGCTCTAGAAGGTATTCTAAGTGAGTGAGAAGAGTTGAGAGTTGACACGTGCACTTATGCTTATCTTTCCTAAAATTCTCAGGCCTGGCCGGTTGTACCGACCCCATGTCGGTACTACCGACCAGCGCCCCTCGGTAGTACCGGCGCAGGGCCGGTATACCGATAAGGACTCTCTGTCAGGTTTTAGCCAGGGGGCCGGTACTACCGACCCTGTGTCGGTACTACCGGTGCCGTACTGTTTTTCTTCAGAAAAAGCACCCCCTCGGTAGTACCGACACCATGTCGGTAGTACCGAGGTTATACGACTTTGCACAGTAACGGCTAGTTTTCAGCCCCTAGTATTTAACCCCTCTTCTCCCTCCTCACTCATTGCTGACCAACCACGGGACATACACTTCCTTGAGCAATTCACTCCACCTCCCTCACCTCCTCTAGAGCTAATCCTTGGTTCCCTTGAGCTAGGACTTGAGAAGAGAGGTGTATTCTAGTGAAGTGTGACCAAGCTTTGAGAGCCCCATCGTTCTTCCCCTTCTCAAGAGCACTTGAAGCATCTCCGGGTTGTTGTGTTGCATTTGTTACTCTTGAAGCTTGCTTCTAGACGGTTAGGCGTCGCCCGCGAGTGCCCTCTTGGTGTGGTGCACCCGGGATCGTTTGTATTGCCCTCTCCTTCGTGTAGAAATCTTAGTGAGCACCAATCTTCCTTTGTGGGGGTTGGAAGAGGAAAAGAGGCTCTCGGTGATAGCCCTCCCTTTGTGGGATCCTCAACGGAGACGTAGCATCCTTTGTGGGTGTGAACTTCGGATTAAATTCGTGTCTCCATTGCTTGCTTGTATTTCTTCGTTTCTAACTAACCCTAGAACTTGTTTTAGCCCGATCTATCATTTGGTTGCTATCCAACTCGTTTCTGTGGTTGCAGGTGGTTCTTAGCATCTAAACTTAAACTTTGATTCAAGTAGAATTGCTAGAAACCGCACAGAATTCAAATTTCATTTTAAGTTTCTTCTGCCTGTCGGTAGTACCGACCTGGTACCGGTAGTACCGATCCCGTCGGTAGAACCGGCACCACGTCGGTAGTACCGACAGGAACTTTAATCCGCTGCTTTTGTTTCAGAAATTTGAAGTGATCCTATTCACCCCCCCCCTCTAGGCATCACAAGGTCCTTTCAATTGGTATCAGAGCCTAATCCCTTGATTTAGACTTAACCGCTAAGGGATCAAGATGTCGGGGATTGGAAGCAACCCAACCGCCGAAGAAATTGCTGCGAAAGAAGCTCAAGAGAGAGAGCTCACAGCAGCTCAAGTCGGCGACCTCGTCGGCAGGGCCCCAAGCCGTACTCCATCCAACGTGGATAGCTCCGACGACTCCTCATCGGATTCCGACTCCGACTCGGATTCCGACTCAAGTGATGAGGATGCCAAGGACGATGATCTTGCGGCAAAGAAGGAGGCCAAGAAGAGAAGAAAGGCTAAGAAGAAGAAGAAGGCCAAGAAGATGGCCAAGAAGCTCCTCAAGAAGATGATCAAGAAGGAGCAAGCCAAGTACTCTCACTCCGGCTTCTACGAAGTGCCCCATCACTACGGGCAAATTCCGGCAACAACTCTAACGATAAATTCTATTCCGTGCATTTGGGAAAGCCTCCTCATTTCGATGGGAAGGACTATCCTAAATGGGCTTATGATATGCAAATGCACCTTTACGGGCTTCACCCCTCTCTTTGGAAGATTGTGGTTGTAGGTGTAACGATTCCCGCGTAAGGAGAAGCCCTCACCATTGAGCATGAACAAGATCTTCACCGCAATGTACAAGCCACAAGAGTTATCACGGGATCCTTGTGTGCACAAGAATTCAACAAGGTTCGGAACATCCAAATTGCCAAGGTGATTTGGGACACACTCAAGGAAGCACATGAAGGAACCGAGCATGTGAGACAAGGCAAAATGGATCTAATCAATGGAGAACTTGAGCTTTTCTTCATGAAGGATGGAGAGATCGTTCAAGAGATGTATGATAGACTCATGGTGCTTGTCTCGGACATTAGAGCCCTTGGGAGCAAAGATTGGGATGACTCAAAGGTCACAAAGAAGTTGCTAAGAGCTTTTGCCCCCAAGGACAGGAACTTGACGCAAATGATAAGAAGAGATCCAAGATATCCAACAATGACACCCACTCAACTCCTTGGAGAGATATTGCACCAAGAACTTGTTGATCAAGATGTGGAGAACTCTCTAACCTTGAAGATGGGCAAGAGTCTAGCTCTCAAAGCTAGCTCTAATGAAGTAGTTGAAGAAAAGCCTAAGGCATCCAAGAGCAAGAAGGAAGACACTAGCGATGAAGAAAGCACGGATGAAGAAACCGCCTTTGCCATAAGGAAGTACAAGAAATTCTTGAAGTCAAGAAACTCAAGAAAAGGTGGAGATGATAGAAGGAAGAAGTCACAAAGGAAGTGCTATGAGTGTGGAGAGTATGGACATTTCATTGCCGAGTGCCCCAAGAACAAGAACAAGAATGAGGAAGAAAAGAGGTTCAAGGAGAGAAGCAAGGAGTATAAGAACAAGTACCAAGGGCGTGCGCACGTGGGTCAACAATGGGACTCAAGTGATGAAGATGAAGAACCAAAGAAGCAAGGGATGGCAACAATTGCCATGGCACAAGGTTCATCCTCAACACGCGTCTTCAACAACCTCTCCGATGATGAAGACCACTCTCATTTTTGCCTTATGGCAAGGGGGAGCAAGGTACAAGAATTAACCATCTCATCCTCTCTAACATCCTCTTCATCCACCTCTAGTAGCGACATAGAAAATCTAGATGAGGAAAAGGAACTAGAGAACAACATGATAAAGAAATTTGGTAAAAAAGGCCACAAGGAAATTAAAAGGCTATTGGACAAACTAGAGAAAAAGAAAGAGATCCTTCATGAGCAAGAAGACTTGCTTATCCTTGAAAAGGAAAGAAACCTTGCTTTAGAAAGATCTCTTGACGAAGAGAAGGCTAAGGTGGAAAAGTTGACCATGGACTTGTCCTTGGTTGGCGACTCTAATAAGAAGATGTCAAAGGATCTCACCTTGGCAAATGAATCTTTAGCTTCCCTAAAAACTACTCATAGTGAGCTTCAATCAAGCTTCTCATGCTTGACAGAGAAATACAAATCTCTTGAAGCTAACTTTAGTAGTCTTTGGGAAAGCACCAAAGCAACTCCATCGGCAAACTTGGACTCTAGTGGCTCCACTAGCAAAACTTGCTCTTCTTGTGTTAATATTGATATGAATGCTATCAAGACTAACCTTGCAAGGCTTGAAGAGAAAATTAAGAGCAAGGACAAGGAAATTGCCCAATTGAACATGTTGTTTACACAAGGCAACATTAGTGCCAAGTCAATACCCAAGGTGGTGGACAAGCAAGGACTTGGACACCGCAAGAACAACAAGGCAAATGGTAGGGTGACCGTGAATGGGCATGAGATTCCCTTATGGAACAAGGGAGGCTACCTCAACACAATTATGGATATTGCCCATGGAGTCACCACGTCTACCACAACCAAGGAAGCCCCAAAGATGGTGCAAACCACAAAGGAAATTGGTGGGAGTAACACTCCACCTAAGGCATCGAAGAATGTGGTTGAGCATAAACCAACACCCAACTATACTTGTGATTACATTGTAACCTTGGACCATAATGGTAAAATAGTGGTCAAGTATGTTGGGGCCTATGCCATGAAGGCCATGAGAAAGAGTGTGTGGGTTCCAAAAGTTTTTGCATCTAACCTCCAAGGACCGAAATCCTTTTGGGTACCTAAACCAAGAGCTTAAACTTGTTTTGTAGGCCTACTCCTCCGGTGGAAGTGCATGGTTGATTGATAGTGGTGCCACTAATCACATGACTGGAGATGAAGGCTTGTTTGCATCCCTTGACCGTTATGACAACCCTACGGAAACTATCATTTATGGAGATAATGGTCAAGGAGATGTCATTGGCTTAGGTAAAATTGCTATCTCAACAACGAATTCAATTGAAGATGTTTATCATGTGCAAGGGTTGGGATACAACTTGTTGTCGGTTTCACAACTTTGTGAGAAAGGCTACAATTGTCTCTTTACTCATGAGGGTGTGACCGTCTCTAGAAGGGAGGATTCCTCTATTGTCTTTGCGGGTCACTTACGGGGAAAACTTTACTATGTGGACTTCACAAAAGTAAAGGTGGATCCTAAGGCTTGCTTAGTGGCAAAATCCGACTTGGGTTGGTTATGGCATCGCCGACTAGCCCATGTTGGCATGAGGAACTTGGCCAACCTTCAAAAAGACGAGCACATCCTAGGACTAACAAATGTTGTTTTTGAGAAAGATAGGTTGTGTAGCGCATGTCAAGCCGGGAAGCAAGTTGGAGCTCACCATCCCGCCAAGAACATTCTATCCTCATCAAGACCATTGAAGTTGCTACACATGGATTTATTTGGACCAATTGCCTACATAAGCATCGGTGGTAATAAATATGGTTTAGTAATTGTTGATGACTTTTCCCGTTTCACTTGGGTATTCTTTTTGCAAGATAAAAGTGAGGCAAAGGGAATTGTGAAGAAGTTCATTAGAAGAGTTCAAAATGAGTTCGAGCTCAAGGTAAAGAACATAAGAAGTGACAACGGCTCGGAGTTTAGGAACACACAAGTTGAAGAGTTCCTAGATGAAGAAGGCATCAAGCATGAACTCTCCGCTCCTTATACACCTCAACAAAATGGCATCATTGAGAGGAAGAACCGCACGTTGATAGAAGCGGCAAGGACAATGCTTGATGAGTACAAGACTCCGGACTCATTTTGGGCGGAAGCCATCAACACCGCATGCCACGCCGCCAACCGCCTCTACGTCCACAAGTACTTGAACAAGACTCCCTACGAAATCATCACCGGTAAGAAACCTAGTGTGCATTACTTTAGGGTCTTTGGGTGTAAGTGTTTCATACTTAACAAGAAACCCAAAGCCTCAAAGTTTGCATCCAAGGTTGATGAAGGTTTTCTACTTGGTTATGGAACTAACGAGCATGCCTATCGTGTTTTCAGCAAAACCACCGGTTGTGTTGAGACCACGTTAGACGTAAAATTTGATGAATCCAACGGCTCTCAACGAGAGCAAGTTAGTGAAAACCTTGTAGATGATGAAGAGCCCCCAAGCATATCCATCTTTAGAATGGGGACCGGTGAAGTGATGCCTCGGGAAGTTCAAGCACAAGCTCCGGGTGACACAAGCACTCATGATCCATCATCATCAACAAGAGTGGAGCCACCTAGTTCTCTAGCCCAACAAGATGAGAGTCAAGTTCATGGTGACGATCATGGAAGGGGCTTGGATCAAGGGGGAGAACTAAGTGATGAAGCTCAAGAGGATACACCGCAAGATGAAGATGATGATGATGGACCTATTCAACGTCAATCTCAAGAAGCACCACACCCAAGAGTACATCAAATGGTTCAACGGGATCATCCCGTTGACAACATACTTGGGAGCATTCGAAGAGGGGTAACAACTCGCTCAAGATTGTCAAATTTTTGTGCATTTTACTCGTTTGTTTCCTCTTTGGAACCTCTTAGTGTGGACCAAGCTCTTGAGGATCCGGATTGGATTATTGCCATGGAGGAAGAGTTGAACAACTTTAAGAGAAATGAAGTTTGGGAGTTGGTACCAAGACCCAAGCAAAATGTGATCGGCACCAAATGGGTTTTTAGGAACAAGCAAGATGAATTTGGTGTCATCACAAAGAACAAGGCAAGGCTTGTTGGCAAGGGGTACACGCAAGTTGAAGGCTTAGATTTTGGAGAGACTTATGCACCGGTAGCAAGGCTCGAGTCAATTCGTATTCTTTTAGCCTATGCTACTAATCATGATTTCAAGCTTCATCAAATGGATGTGAAGAGTGCTTTCTTGAATGGACCTCTCCAAGAAGAAGTGTATGTGGATCAACCACCGGGCTTTGAAGAATCAAGGTTTCCAAATCATGTGTACAAGCTCCATAAGGCGCTCTACGGGCTTAAGCAAGCTCCTAGAGCATGGTATGAATGCCTTAAGGGTTTTCTTCTCAAGAACGGCTTTGAGATAGGCAAAGTCGATTCTACTCTCTTTATTCAAAGAAATGGAAAAAGATATTTTCGTTTGTCAAATTTATGTCGATGATATCATTTTTGGGTCTACTAATGATAAATTCTGTGAGGAATTTAGTAGGATCATGACCAAGAGATTTGAGATGTCTATGATGGGAGAATTGAAGTTCTTTCTTGGGTTTCAAATCAAGCAAATGAAGGAAGGGACTTTCTTGTGTCAAACCAATTATGTGAAGGATATGCTCAAGAGATTTGACATGGCCGATTCCAAGCCCATCAAAACACCCATGGCATTAAATGGACATCTTGATCTCAATGAAGAAGGGAAGTCGGTCGACCAAAAGGTATTCTGTTCCATGATTGGCTCCCTCCTTTACCTTTGTGCATCTAGACCTGATATAATGCTTAGTGTGTGCATGTGTGCAAGATTTCAAGCCAATCCTAAGGAGTGCCATCTAATGGCCGTTAAGAGGATCTTTAGATATTTAGTTCATACTCCTAACCTAGGCTTGTGGTATCCCAAAGGTACCACTTTTGATCTACTTGGCTACCCCGATTCGGATTATGCCGGTTGCAAAGTAGATCGGAAGAGCACTACCGGGACTTGCCAATTTCTTGGTAGGTCTTTGGTGTCGTGGAGCTCAAAGAAGCAAAATTCTGTTGCTTTATCCACGGCCGAAGCTGAATATGTGGCAGCCGGTGCTTGTTGTGCACAACTATTGTGGATGAAGCAAACGTTGAGTGACTATGGTTGCAAGTTTAGTAAGATTCCACTCTTGTGTGACAACGAGAGTGCTATCAAGCTAGCGAACAATCCTGTCCAACACTCTAGAACAAAGCACATAGACATTAGACATCACTACTTACGGGATCATGAGGCTAAGGGTGACATTACTTTACGGCATGTTTGCACCGAAAAGCAACTTGCCGACATTTTCACTAAGCCTCTAGACGAGCAAAGGTTTTGTGCTTTGAGGAGTGAGCTAAACATCTTAGATTCTCGTAACTTGGCTTGATCTTTTGCACATAAACTTGCTTGTTGCCTAGATAGGAAGCAAAACCTTTTATTTTTAACTTCTTTGTATGTGTATTACAAAACATTGGATTTTCACATAGCGGGTGGTGACTATAGCTTTGAGTGATTGCTTGTGAACTAGTCACCAACTCCTATGAGTTCTCTACATGTCCATATTCCTTTCTACCCAAGATCTCTCTCTAGATCCAAAATATTTCCAAAATCTGCTAAATCCACCGGTACAACCGACACAAGGTCGGTAGTACCGATATGAGCTCTCTATCTGATTTTCCAGTGATCCCCGGTACAACCGACCCCGTGTCGGTACTACCGGACCCCCCGGTAGAACCGACCCAGGGGCGGTATACCGATAAGAGCTTTCTGTTTCAATTTTTAGGGAACCCCGGTAGTACCGACGTCCCGTCGGTACTACCGATAAAACTCGCAGGGCTATATAAACCCCGCGACCGGGGCTAGGGTTCAAGCCTCTCTTCCCAACCGTTGCAGCCCCCCTACCTCTCCCTCCTTTCCAATCCGCAAAGGGATCTCAAAACCCAACCGTGGAAAGCGATTCTAGCCCACATCCTTAGATTCTCCACCCTCCGGAACATCCGATCCTCGCCGGAAGTTCGTCGATTCGCGCGGGAAGCTTCTCAAGGTATTCATTCAAAATCTCCGTGGATCGATCTCTCAATGTAGTTGTTTCTAGAGGCAATGCTTTAGGGAATCATCATCTTTACCTCCATAGAACTCGTGTTCATGATTTGGTAGCTTCTTGTTGGCTAAAACCTCGGATTCAAGCTTTTTCACCAAAACCCGAACCTCATCGGTAGTACCAACACCATGTCGGTAGTACCGGTGAGGGGCGGTTAAACCTGCTTCCCCATCTTCGGTTGAGCCATTCCTCCTCATATTCAAAACTCCAATCTTATGCATTATTGCTAATTCTCCAGATGGGTCGAGCTGGCAAGCAAGTTGTGCATGAAGGCTCCGATGAAGACGACGTTCCTCTCGCTCAAAGGAAGAGGAAAGGGGGAGCTAGCTCTCAAGCTCCTCGTGGTCGTGGACGTACCAACCCTCCTGCTGCCCCTCGCCAGTCCACGGGACAAGGTCATCGTGCCCGTACCAAGCAAGCACACCAACCCGATGACCATTATGACGACTATGAGAACATCTCCTTGGAAACCCTTTCCTCGTTCATCTTTCGGCCATCAAGACCTCCTCGTCCTGCCACTCAAATGGGGGTTGTGAGGATGGTGGACTACAAAAGAGGCTCCCACAATGTCTACAAGGAGAGGTACTCTGACCCCGCTCTTTGGCAAAAGGAGTTTGATTCCGACATCCGGTTTTGGCTCAAGTTCAATGCCGATTGGTATGAGTCAGTCATTCTAAGCAAGGATCCCATGACTATCGATATGAAATCAATCAATTGGGATCTCCTTAGGTCACTTGACATTCCGGCCGTCAATGAAGCTATTGATATATGCCATGCCAAGGGGATGACCAATGTCATGTCAATTAACTGTGATTGAAATGAGGAAGTGGTTGCCCAATTCTATGCAAATCTCTATATCCGTCGTGAGACCCGGACCTTCCATTGGCTCCTTCAAGGCAAGCCTCTTTCCGTCTCTTACGAGCGCTTCGCTCAGATTCTTGGCTTTGGTGAGGAGGATCTCGCACTTCCAAAGTTGCATGGTGGAGAATTCCCCCTTGACAGTGAGATGGCCTTCATGTATGACTCAGCTTATGGCAAGGTGGAATTTGGTACCACTCACGGGATGAAGCCAGTCTATCGGATGTTAAACCAACTCTTTCGCTACACTCTCACTCCAAAGATAGGTGACAACACCAATATCTCCAATGTGGCAAAAGAGATCCTAGTGAGGATGGCACCGGCAAGGAAAGCTTTAGTATCTTCAACTTCATTTGGGAAGAGATCATTGTGTGCTCCGTGTCCGCTAACAAGAGCCGCCAATATGCCCCTTGGATATTTCGGATGATTTGTGAGGTGGCGGGAGTTGACATCCTTCCCGACAAGACTCACTCTTGGTACAAGCCCAACAAAGGAAACATCGAGCGGCTCCTCAAGTTGGGCAAGCATGCCCCTCCTCGTCCTTCTACCGCGGTGGCTCCTCCTCCGTGGCCCATCTTCTTTTGAGCCACCCTCCTCCTCTCGTGGGCCATCCGCATCTAGAGGCACCGTTCCCCCCGTGCAAGAAAAAGAGCATCTTCAACTTCCTCTCTCAAGGTCTTTTTGCTTGCTTCAATGTGGGACGACACAATGCACAAGAAATTCGTGCCCATAGGCAGCACGTTGATGAGCAGCTCCTCAAGCTTGAGACACGTCAAAAGTCCTTGCTCGCTCAACACAACATTGAGCACTCTCCGGTCCGCGAGCCCATGGACTTTCCTCCTCCACCAAACTTCTACAACCCTTGGGAGATCTACGACGACGCTTCCATGATGTATGGAGCTCCTCCGGCCGACATCGACGACGAGGACTTTGGTGGTGGTGAGGACGACGACGATGACGACGACTCTCCTCCGGCTCCACACTCTCCACATGACTACGATGATTGAAGGGCCTCCTCTTTTTGGCGCTTGATGCCAAAGGGGGAGTGAGCTCACAATTTACTCATGTGTGGTGTGGGCTTGCATCTTCATTTATCTATCTATCTATCCTTGTATTTGTGGACATGTAAGGACTATGTGTGGTTTCATGTGGTGTAATGCTTGTTGAAGGCCTTAGGAACTTAGAACTCGTTTAAATTTGTAAGACTTAAGTTGTTTTGTTGATAAAACGGGTTGATGAAAGTGCATCTTGGCCCCTAATTATTTTGGTGATAATGACAAGCACGATTTGAGGTATTTAATGCTTTGACAAGATGTGTGCAGGACTTAAATGAATGAAATTCTTTTAGCTGATCAAAGGAAGGCCCCCAATTTCAAGACGATGCTTTCTACTCGAATCAAGGCTTAATTTACTTTTTCTTTTGAATTTGAGTATAGGAAACACCGTACTATAAAGGGGGATGCAATTTGATAGCCAAGAGATGCTAAAAGTGCTCTAGAAGGTATTCTAAGTGAGTGAGAAGAGTTGAGAGTTGACACGTGCACTTTTGCTTATCTTTCCTAAAATTCTCGGTGCACGGCAGGTTGTACCGACCCCATGTCGGTACTACCGACCGGGCCGCCCTCGGTAGGGCCGGCGCGGGCGGTATACCGATAAGGACTCTCTGTCAGGTTTTAGCCAGGGGGCCGGTACTACCGACCCTGTGTCGGTACTACCGGTGCCGTACTGTTTTTCTTCAGAAAAAGCACCCCCTCGGTAGTACCGACACCATGTCGGTAGTACCGAGGTTATACGACTTTGCACAGTAACGGCTAGTTTTCAGCCCCTAGTATTTAACCCCTCTTCTCCCTCCTCACTCATTGCTGACCAACCACGGGACAAACACTTCCTTGAGCATTCACTCCACCTCCCTCACCTCCTCTAGAGCTAATCCTTGGTTCCCTTGAGCTAGGACTTGAGAAGAGAGGTGTATTCTAGTGAAGTGTGACCAAGCTTGGAGAGCCCCATCGTTCTTCCCCTTCTTAAGAGCACTTGAAGCATCTCCGGGTTGTTGTGTTGCATTTGTTACTCTTGAAGCTTGCTTCTAGACGGTTAGGCGTCGCCCGCGAGTGCCCTCTTGGTGTGGTGCACCCGGGATCGTTTGTATTGCCCTCTCTTTCGTGGAGAAATCTTAGTGAGCACCAACCTTCCTTTGTGGGGGTTGGAAGAGGAAAAGAGGCTCTCGGTGATAGCCCTCCCTTTGTGGGATCCTCAACGGAGACGTAGCATCCTTTGTGGGTGTGAACTTCGGATTAAATTCTGTGTCTCCATTGCTTGCTTGTATTTCTTCGTTTCTAACTAACCCTAGAACTTGTTTTAGCCCGATCTATCATTTGGTTGCTATCCAACTCGTTTCTGTGGTTGCAGGTGGTTCTTAGCATCTAAACTTAAACTTTGATTCAAGTAGAATTGCTAGAAACCGCACAGAATTCAAATTTCATTTTAAGTTTCTTCTGCCTGTCGGTAGTACCGACCTGGTACCGGTAGTACCGACCCCGTCGGTAGAACCGGCACCACATCGGTAGTGCCGACAGGAACTTTAATCCGCTGCTTTTGTTTCAGAAATTTGAAGTGATCCTATTCACCCCCCCTCTAGGCATCACAAGGTCCTTTCAGTTGAGCTGTGTGGCGCTTGAGGGCTTTTGTGGCATGGCCCATAGCTCTAGCAGCAAGAAGAGCGAGAAGGAGGACAGCGACTCCGACTCGGAGGATGAGGTAAACCGTGACCCCGACTCTTTGCTTGCTGAGATTGCTAGATTGAATGGCTTGCTTGACAACCGTGATAGTGTGCTTAGAGATGCCAAAAAGACGAGGAAAGATCTTAGGGCTCAGCTTGAGAATGATAGCGAGAAAGTAGGAGAGTTAGAGTCAAAATTTCTTGAATTGAAACTTGAGAATGACTCTTTGAAACTTGCTCCTACTACTCCTGATGATGTTGAATGTGTTGAGTGTGATGCTTGGTTGAATGAGATCAAACTGCTTAATGAGAAGAATGCTTCTACTTTGGCTAAACTAGATGCTCTTAGGACTGAATATGATGAGCTTAAGGCTAGACCTACTTTGCTTGGTGCTTGCAAATCATGTCCTACTATGCATGCTAAGCTTGTTGATGCTCGTTCTACCATTAGTTCTTTGGAAGCATCTTTGAAATCTCTTGTTGCAAATGCTTGCACTAGCTGTGATGAAGTTACTTTGCGCAATCTTGAACTCACTTCCCGTTTGGATGTCATCTATGAGGAGAATGACTACTTGAGGAAGGTGTTGGGTTGGTTGTCTGGGCAGGAACCTCAATAGAAAATCATGATTGAGGAGTTCAAGAGAGCTGATGGTCGTGGGTTGGGGTTTGAGAAGTTGGGTGAGAAAGTGGGAGAGAACAGTGGGGAGAGTGTGTACGAGAAGTGTGTTGAGTCTAACCCCGAGTTTGAGGTGATCGGAGAGATCCAAGTCCCACTTCCAAAAGCACCCAAGAACTCTTTCACACCAAAGCCCAACCACCTTTGCAATAAGCTTGACACAACCCAAGATCCACCCAAATTCCCACCAAGACAAATGACCTCAAGAAACCTGTGAAGTTTGTGAGTGAGAAGGGTGTGAAGCCGAGTGAGAAGCCAGAGCCAAAACCGAAACCCATCCCCTTCAGGTGTGAGTATTGTGGCAAGGAGAGGCACCTTGCAGAGTTTTGCTACAAGAGGAAGAGGGATGAGAGGCTTGCTAGGGAGCAAGTAAACCAGGACAGGTATCGCTAGTCTCATGGTATTCCTGAGCCAAGAGTGCCACTTCCACGGGGTGTAGGAAGTGTGAGGAGTGTTGGCAGGTTCCCACAGAGAGGTGGTGGTGAGAGGTTTGCTAGGAGAGATGATGGTGTGCGTGCTGGTGAGAGGTTTGGTCGGGCTCGTGGTGGCTTTGCTGGACGTCCCCCTACTCGTCCTCAATACGGGTTTAGGGGAGATGATCGCAGCTTTGGGTTCCAGAGGAACTACGGACCACGTTTTCCCCCTCGTGGTGCTCGTACTCCTCCCATGGGACATGGGAAGTTTGGTGGCAAGGGAATGATGTTTGCTAACCCCTCTTTTGAGCAGATGGCTCGACACTGGTTTAACTTTCTTTGTGCTAACCCCAGTGTCGAGTCGCTAGCTCACTCTCGTTCTTGTTTCTGACTACAAGCAGGAGGCTTGGAGGACATTTGGTTGATCGACTCCGGGTGTTCTCGACACATGACCGGAGATAAGAAGTGGTTCTCCGGCCCTCACCCCAGTGAAGGAAAAGATGTACATCACATTTGGGGACAATGGACGAGGAAGGGTGATGTCTGAGGGTGTTGTGCATGTGAGTGACAAGGTAACGTTGAAGAGAGTGGCTCTTGTGAAGTCTTTGGGTTTCAATTTGCTTTCGGTTTCTCAGTTGCTTGATGAGGGTTTTGAGGTGTGTTTCAAGTCTGGCGAGTCTCGTTTGCTTGATTCTCGAGGTGATCTTGTCTGTATGATCATCCCCGTGGGTCGATTTTCGTGGCCGATTTCTCTCGTTCTTTGGGTCCTCGCTCGCTATTTGATGGCCGGTCCTTCTTCGATTTGTGGAAATGGCATAGGCGGTTGGGACACTTGAGCTTTGATTTGGTTTCCCGCTTGAGTGGTCTTGACCTTGTCCGAGGATTGCCGAGGTTGAAGCTTGAGAAGGATTTGGTTTGTGCTCCTTGTAGGCATGGTAAGATGGTAGCCACTCCCCATCCACCCCCGACCGATGTCATGACCGAGCGTCCGACGTAGCCGTTGCATATGGACCTTGTTGGGCCGCCTCGAGTTCGCTCGGTGGGTGGGAAGTGGTATGTCCTTGTTGTGGTGGACGATTACTCTCGCTATGCCTGGGTGTTCTTCTTGGAGGATAAGAGTGAGTCATTTGGTTTTGTTTGAGATCTGATCGTGAGGTTGAAAAACGAGAGGCATGGGAATGCTATTCGAGCTATCCACAGTGATAATGGCTCTGAGTTCAAGAACTCTCGTTTTGATGCCTTTTGTCATGATCTAGGTCTTGAACATCAGTATTTGACCCCTTGTGTGCCCCCTCAAAATGGAGTTGTGGAAAGGAAAAATCGGACTCTTTGTGAGATGGCTAGGACGATGCTCGATGAGCACAGGACTTCTAGGAGGTATTGGGCTGAGGCAGTCAATACAGCTTGTCATGTTTCCAACAGGATTTTATTGCGAGCTTTCAAGAAGAAGACCTGTTATGAGCTTATGCATGGTCGGGCACCCAAGGTGAGTCACTTCTGAGTTTTTGGCTGCAAGTGCTTTATTCGAAGAAGGGAAAACTCGACAAGTTTGAGGCTAGGTCTAGTGATGGTATTTTCTTTGGATATGCTAACCACTCTAGAGCCTATAGGGTGCTTAACCTTGAGACTAACAAAATCATGGAGACTTGCGAGGTGACCTTCGACGAGACAATGCCATGTACCTCTCTTGGCTTTGAATGTGCAGTGACGAAGAGATGGCCGAGGACCTCTTTGAAGAGGAGAAGGATGAAGCCGGAGATGATGATGGAGAGAACCATGCGCCCGAAGCCGAGTGTGTACCCACTACTTCCCCTACGACCACTATGGAGCGTGGACCGTCTACTTCATGGACAACGACGGTGCAACAAGAGGACCAAAGCGAGAGAAGCCGAAGTTGAGGGGGAGGTAGTCTCGAGGCGTGAGGGTCCCCGCGGATTCAAGAAGTGCATCCCCCGTCGAAGATCATTGGGAACATCGATGAACGCACTACACGGTCAAGGTCCGAGGAATTCCTCTCATTTTGCTCATGCCGCTTTTGTTGCCACTTTTGAGCCCAAGGACATTGGACATGCTTTATCCGATGCAAACCGGGTCAATTCTATGCATGAGGAGTTGGAAAACTTTGAGAGGAACCAGTGTGTGGGAGTTAGTTGAACCACCTCCAAATTGTCATCCCATAGGAACCAAGTGGGTTTGGAAGAACAAAGAGGGAGAGAATGGGATGGTTGTGAGGAACAAGTCCGGACTTGTTGCTCGGGGGTTTAGTCGAAGGAGGGGATCGACTATGAGGAGACCTTTGCTCCCGTGGCCCGTCTTGAGGCAATTCGAATCCTTCTAGCCTTTGCCGTGGCTAAAGGGTTCAAGTTGTTTCGGATGGACGTGAAGAGTGCTTTTCCGAATGGGGTAATAGAGGAGGAGGTGTATGTGAAGCGACCACACCGGGTTTGAGAGCGAGCCGTACCCACACGGGGTATACGGGTTGAAAAGGGCTCGTATGGGTTGAAACGAGCGCCCGTGCTTGGTATGGGAGATTGAGAGGTTTTCTGTTGAGCAGAGGGTTTGTGATGGGTACCGTGGATAGTACTTTGTTTCTCCTCAAGCATGGAAATGACTTGTTGATTGTTCAGATATATGTGGATGATATTGTCTTTGGTGGCTCGTCACATAACCTTGTTGCCAAGTTTGCAGATGAGATGAGCAGGGAGTTCGAGATGAGCATGATGGGCGAGTTGCAGTATTTTCTCGGGCTGCAGATCAAGCAAGTGAAGGATGGAACATTTGTGCACCAGACCAAGTACACGAAAGACATGCTGAGGAAGTTCCGTATGCAAGATGTGAAGCCGATGTCGACTCCCATGGGGAGTACGGCCACTTTGGATGCGGATGAGGATGGAGAACCAGTGGACCAGCGGGAGTACAGGAGCATGATCGGCTCCCTCCTCTACTTGACGGCGACGAGGCCAGACATACAGTTCAGTGTGTGTCTGTGCGCTCGTTTTCAGGCTTCGCCGAGGACATCACATCGACAGGCCATTAAGAGGATCTTCAGGTACCTACAGTCTGCCCCTGGTCTTGGTCTTTTGTATTCTTCCTCCTCGACTCTTTCTCTTCATGGTTTTTCCGATGCGGATTTTGCTGGTTGTCGAGTCGAGAGGAAGTCTATCTGGTACTTGCCAGTTTCTTGGTTCTTCGTTGGTCTCATGGTCTTCCCGCAAGCAGTCTAGTGTAGCTCAGTCTACCGCCGAGGCGGAGTATGTTGCTACCGCGAGTTGTTGCTCCCAGCTGTTGTGGATTTCATACAGTTTGAGAGACTTTAGTGAGGAGTGCACCCAGATCTCACTTCTTTGTGATAGCACCAGTGCCATAAGCGTAGCCAAAAACCCAGTGCTTCACTCCAGAACCAAACACATAGAGGTGAGGTATCATTTCTTGAGGGACAATATGGAAAAAGGAACCATTGTGTTGAGCCATGTCCCTAACCAAGATCAGCTAGCCGACATTTTCACAAAGCCTCTCGACCAAGATACATTTGTGCGCTTGCGGGGGGAACTCGGGGTTTGTTGCCCTTTCTAGTTGATTCTTGGGGGATTTCCTTTCTGTACCATATGTATCATATCATGTTTTACTTTGATGTATATACATGCTTTGCTTGATGTATAAACCATGGTAGGATAGCCATCTTGTCATATATCATGTTGCGTTTGTATCATATTGCATTTTAGGATGATGAGCTTCTTTCATATGCCATATTTGAGTCTCTTTGGCTATTTGTGAGATTTTGGACATATGTGTGGAGAAATGGTGATGTGAGGCTATGCTCTTGGAATATTTGAGATATATGTGTGGTGAGATAGCCCATTTTGAAATAAATGCTAATCTTGACTAATTTTTGATGAAATATACTCCACTCATGTGTAGTTGTGTATCCATGTCACAGTTTGGTCTAAATGTGCTTTTCATGCTTAGATTGTGCTTGGATGCCTTGTTTTTGCATTTGGGCCAAAGGCCGGATATCATTGTGAATGTTTAGCCTATGTTGCATTCATGGGGGAGCATAAGCTTCTTTTTGCCGCAAAGGCACTTCATGTACCATGAAATGAATTAATCATGAAAAGAAGTGCATAATGCTTGAAAAATGCTCCATCCATCATGTCTATGTTTAAAATGTCTTATCTTTCACATATGGGTGCAAAACATGTTGCATGATGTTCACCAAAGGGAGAAGTCTTCCCGAAGTGGACACATGGCTCATGAGCTTTGACATGACATGCTTTGCTTTATGGGTGTTTGCCATGATCGTTTGCGAGAATTTGATATCCTTGTATGATCTTTGAATGGTATGCATGTTTGTGGCTCAAGTGTGACATGGATAGGCTTTTACATGTGAAGCGAGCCTTCTTTTGGTAAAACTGCTTAAATCTGAAAATTCTGCTTTGTCACATGCTTGTATTTTCATATATTACTTGTGGCAATGCTTTGACTATGCTATGATTCATTTGTGTGATCCTTGTCTCAGTTTTAGCCTTTGACACTAGATTTGGCCTACTTGAGAAGCTCATGTAGATGTTTATATGCTTTGCTTTGCATTTCTGCATTTTCACCTTGATTCATACATTGTCAACAAGGGGGAGAAGAGGTGAGCTTAATGAAATTTCAGAAGAGGTGAGCTGAAATCTGGAAGTTTGCATCCACATGTTCAGGGGGAGCTTGCATTTGTTCAGGAGGAGCTTTCTTGCTGTTTTCGGTGTGGATTTTGTGCTTTGCCTGGCTTGTGACCTTTCTTTGCCTTTCATTGGTTTTGGTCATGAGTTGAGCTTCTTTGTTTTCCTTTCTTCTTCCTTTCTTTCTTTCTCTGAATTTCATTTTGTGTTGTGTGTTGTCAATGCACTCATCAAGGGGGAGATTGAGGACCAGGAGCGTCCCAGTGGTCGGTGGATGACCGCTCCTCAGTGATGAGTGATTGACAACGGGTGTTGGACTGACTCTTGGCTTAGTGCGCAGGTGTAGGCTGCGGTCTAGTTCGTGTTGTTGCAGGTGAAGAACGGGCGTGAAAGGTCTTCAGCCTTGAGGGGCCCCCGGGAGATGGAGAGACAAGTAGGCTCGGTTCGAGGGACCCGGTGGACAGGGGGACTGGGTGCGGGTCACATGGTGGCGACACAAGCAAGACGAAGTCATGGACAAGCAAGCCGGTGCACGGTGGCGGTCAAGTCAAGTGGTTTGGCGGGAGGCCGGACCGAGCACGCGGGGTTTGGTGGTTTGCCCACAAAATCATCGGCGGACGGTTTCTTGGTTTGGGCCTCAAAACCAAGTCCGAGGGCCCAACACGACGGAGACAAGATCCGGGCGTGTCGGGAAGCTTCGAGGCGGAGGACACGCGGCGGGATCGCATGGCTTGCGTCGGGAGGACGCGGGGTGCGGCAAAGGCGTGGCCGTCCGATGGCAAGACCCACAAACATTACCTAAATGCCCCTGCGTGGGTTGTATCGCCAGTAGTTATGTTAGGGGTAGTCGAGTCATTTACCACTCCGGCGGGACCCGATATATAAGCCATGAGGGTGTGTGGATGGCTCTTTCTCTCCGTGACTTAGGGTTTCATTTCCTCCCTCCTCTTTCTCATTTTTCATAGCTATTTTTCTTCCATTTTCTCTAGGCTAGCATGAGAGCTTCATGAGAGATTTGTTGAGAGGGATGGATGCTAGGGCGACATGCTAGAGCTTTTGAATCTTTCCTGGTTTGTATAGAAGATTCGGGGTTGTGTTTTCGTGGCATTTTTGTTCTTGTTTTCGTGCCTTTGTTCCCAGTTCGTTTCCGCAGATTTGAGTGGGTTTCTCCCCGGATTTCTTTGAGGAAAACATGGATAGATGTCTCGTGCATCTTTGTGATTGATCTTGTGCCCTCAAACGCCGGGAAACCACTTGGATTTGTAGTTTTTCGTTCGGTGCTCTAGTTTTTGGTGGTGCTCAAAGGATTAGCGATTCCCGATGATTTAGGGAGTTAGGAGGCAAGATTTTTGGGCTATAGCATCCTTGTGTGACGCTTTTCAAGTCCCCAAACCCTTGTCTCCACAGCTTCAACTGTTTGGGAAATCTGATGATGATTTGGGGGAGTTGACTTTCGGGGTCGTGGGCTTTCTGTTCTGTCCGCGCGGCGCGGACGGTCCGCGGGGTGGTCGCGGACGGTCCGCGAGTGGCGTGTTTGTCGCGTGTTCGTCGTGTTCTTGCGCGTCCTTGCTTTCGATCCGGTTTGGCTTTTGGTTTTGGTTGCAGCCAGTTTGCGGACGGTCCGCGCTCGAGTAGCGGACGGTCCGTGGGTGGCGCGGACGGTCCGCCCGGCCTTGGCGGACGGTCCGTTTTCCCCGGGTCAGTTCTGGTGGTTCTGTGTGCTTTAACGGACGGTCCGCGGTGTTGGGCCGGACGGTCCGCGGTGCTGTCGCGGACGGTCCGCGGCTTCGGGGTCGGACGGTCCGCGAGGCCTGCGCGGACGGTCCGCCCCTCCTGGCCGGACGGTCCGCCAGAGCCTGTGCGCTTTGTTTCTTGGTTCGATTCTTCCCTTCCCTTTCTAGTGCTTCCGCGTGTGCTTCAAGGAATCGTTCCTAGGACTAGAGGTTGATCCATAACCTCGTGGTCTTAGCGATTGGTGTGTGATTCGATCCATCGCTCGTGTGTGACCGGGGTTTGACTAGGGTATAGACCGGGTTCTTTGGAAAGAATTTTACCGGCTCCTATTCACTCCCCCCCTCTCTAGTCGCCATCTGATCCTTCAGAAATTACTCCTT
Organism: Cenchrus americanus; assembly: GCA_947561735.1. NCBI lineage: Eukaryota > Viridiplantae > Streptophyta > Magnoliopsida > Poales > Poaceae > Cenchrus > Cenchrus americanus. The sequence goes on from OX387244.1 coordinate 157,100,777, forward strand.
GGGCTTTATTTTTCGATGGGTCATCATGTGGCAAAGGTGGGGGAGTAGGGATTTTGCTGATTTCGCCTAGAGGTGAGATGTTTGAGTTTGCTATCCCTATACAGCCCACTGTTACAAACAATCAGGCTGAGTACGAGGCGTTGCTTCGGGGGCTTCAATATTTGAGAGAAGCCGAGGCCGTTTCGGTTGAGGTTTATGGAGATTCAGAGTTGGTAATAAAGCAATTGAACGGCCAGTACGAATGTAAAAGTGAAGTGCTGAGGAGTTACTACGAAGAATGCAGGGAAATCTTGAAGAGCTTTCCGTTGGTGACTCTACAGCATATTCCTAGGGAACATAACGAAGAGGCAAACAGGCTGGCTCAAAGCGCCTCGGGTTATAAAGAGAGTCAAGAGGCATTCGCTACAGACATATGCGCGCTGGGAATGGATCTCGCGGGAGATGATTGGAGAAAAGAGATCGTTGACTATTTGAAAGATCCATCCCAAAAAGTCTCCAGGAAGCTCGGGTACAAGGCCATAAAATTCGTTCTTCTGGATGATAATTTGTTTTACAAATCATTAGATGGGGTATTGTTACGATGCCTGGGTCCAGAGGAAGCTAAAAGGATGATGAGTGAAGTGCATGATGGGATATGTGGAGCACACCAATCGGCCTACCGCATGAAATGGGTTATTAGGCAAGCTGGGTGCTTTTGGCCGACGGTATTGGAGGACTGCTTTAAGTATTACAAGGGATGTCAAGACTGCCAGAGGTTTGGAAATATTCAAAGGGTTCCTGCATCAGCATTAAATCCCATTATCAAACCATGGCCATTCAGGGGCTGGGGTATAGACCTGATTGGCCAGATTAATCCACCATCCAGCAAGGGGCATAAGTTTGTGCTTTTGGCCACAGATTATTTTACTAAATGGGTTGAGGCGATTCCACTAAAGAAGGTGACGTCGGAAAACATGGTTGAATTTGTCAAGGAACACATCACCTATCGGTTTGGAATCCCTCAGACAATCACGACTGATCAAGGAGCCTAATTCGTGTCCTTGGAGTTCAGAGAATTTGCCAAAAAGCATGGGAATCAACTTGTTTAATTCTTCTCCTTATTATGCCCAAGCTAATGGTCAGGCAGAAGCTTCTAATAAGATCATGATCAAGCTTATACAAAAGAAGATCGACCAGAAGCCAAGGAGGTGGCATTCGGTACTCAGTGAAGCGTTATGGGTTTACCGAATGGCCCCTCATGGAGCTACAAAACCATCTCCTTATGAATTGGTTTATGGACACCATGCGGGTTTACCTTGGGAAATACAATCAAATTCTAGAGGAGTTGTTTTACAGAAAGATTTAAGCTCCAAAGATTACAGTGGCTTAATGATGGATGAGCTAGAAGATTTGCACATGATCCATCTTAGGGCCCTGGAAAACATCGAGAAGAACAAGCTGCGGGTTGCCAAGTATTATAACAAGAAAGTAAAAGTTAGGCAATTCGCAGAAGGGGATTTGGTTTAGAAAGCGTTACTGCCGATTGGAACCAAATACAGTGAATTCGGCAAATGGTCCCCTAACTGGGAAGGACCCTTTCGTGTGGTCAGATGCGTCCCTGGTAATGCATACATGTTGAAAACTTTACTAGGGGAAGAATTTTCCGCTGCAATAAATGGGAGATATTTGAAGAAATATTATCCTAGTATTGAAATCGATCGGTGATCACCGAGCAGTGGGATTACATGCATCTGATACAGGAATAGCCGGCGCTCAAGAACGAGGCCGCCTTTAGAACAAAAATTCCCAAACAGAAGGAATGGCCAGTGCCTAGATGCATTGCCCTTAGCACAAAATTACATTACAACTGATCCTTGCAGGTTTACATCCAACAACCCTGGTGATCAGGACTTCGAGGAGGCGGGAAGCAGAAGGCCTGGAGTAAGAAGCGAAAGTATGATTCAATCTTTTCTTTGCTTCTTCGGCTGCTCCCTCTTCAGTTGCTCCAGGACCACCGTGACGGCAACTTGGAATGCATGGGGGTGACCATGATTTGCTGCCTCCACCAAGCTGTCCCAAGCCGCTTTCAGGTTATTGTACCTATCAGAGACATCTGAGACAAAGGAGTGGTCATTAGGGGCAAAGATCCAGATGTGAACGCAGAGTCAAGAAGGAGCCAGAGACATTTACCTCCCACTAGTGCCTCCAAAGCCATGCGACGCTCGCGCTCGGCCTGTCAACGAGCTGTGATGTCCCTGAGGTCATGCTCCAGGTGCCGAACGCGGCGGCGCAGTTGATGGCTGGTTCTCTGCTCGGGCGTGGCATCCTCTGCTTCAAGGGAGGAATCAGAGGAGATGTACTCAAGCATGTCTTCGGTCCCGATGATTTCCTCAGGAAGCAGATCAAGGCTGAAAGAGGAAAGGTGGGGAGGAGGTAAAACGCGAGATTACATGAGGAAACAAGGAGCAACTCAAAGAAAAAACTCACTCTCGAATCGTGCGCTTCTTCGGGGCGCTGCCCTCCTGGGGCTGCTTCCCTTTGTCCATGGTTTTGGGGTTTTTTCCCCTGAGGACAGAGGGGGAGATGAGAAGTGATGGATGAGTGTGCGAGTGGATTTGCAGGGCATCTCATCAGGCTATTTTATTGACTGAGGGAGTGCGTTGGGAGTGATGACCGGCCGGCATGCACTGTTGGAATACCAAGCGGCACGGTTTTCTTCCCAAATGCGAAGGGTTTTCGTTTGAACAGTGCTTACGGATTGCCAATTGGAGGATCTTCTGCGGATTTTGCACCAAGGGGCATCTGTTGTCGTGTGTTTGGCTCAAGCGAGTTCCAAAATACGTTTAAGAAGAAACAAGATCCACGGATGCAAACACAGAAAAATCATCGCAGTGCAAGCACGGAAATTAAAAGTTCTTTATTTATTGCCGATATCAAACATCCCTAATACAATATAATCAAAGAGCCTGTTTAACACAGACTGGGGATGAGTGAGTTCGGCAATGGCATCGCCGTGGCCATCGAGGCGCTCCTGGATGATCTCGATCTCCTCGATGTCTTCTGGTGCGCCGCCCCGGAAGCCGCGCGGCCTGGTGGAGTAGTCGACGTCAGTATGCGTCGCCATGGCGGCCAGGCCCAAAGTGGTGCCCAAGCGGATGCCATGGGTGGCCACTTCATCCACGTGGTGCTCCACCGCGGCAAGGCACTCCTCCGGCGTGTCTCCGCGGGCGTTCACCTTGTCGGCCAATTGCTCCACCAGCATCTTTAGCTGGTTGAGCTCAGCGTTACGGGCTGTGAAGTGCAAGATAAAGGTGATTAGCATCAAAAGCCGGATTGGGTTAAAGAGTGGTTTCGGAGCCGTACCGTCAATGGTCTCCAGCAGCTGCTTGCGCTAGTCTTCGCACTCCAATTCGGCTATGCCAGCCTTCTTGGAGACGTCTTCCAGCTCGCGCTGGGCCACCTCCAGCTCCGCCTTGAAGCGGAGAGCATCAAGTTCCCCGTAGGGCACGGGAGAGTAATGGTCGGACTCCGAGGAGTCGTCCGGCAGGGGCTGATTGGCCGGTGCAGAGGATGGATTCCATTGAATCAACCTGAAACGAGGGTGATCGTCAAAAACAAAAAGGGATCGAAGTCGAATCGTAAAAGGAAAAGTTGACGATTATTGCCTCCGGCAGGCACTGGCGTGACTCCTCTCCGCCTTGTCAGCGGCGCGACGCCGGTTGTTGCTGCTTGCCATGCTTCTGGGATTTGCGCTGGTTGGAAAAAGAAGACTTGAGATTGGCGAAGATTTGAGAGCTAAAGGCTTGATGGAGAGCTGGGGGCACCTACGGTTTTCATTTATAGGCCTGGCAAGACAGATCGTGGCCTCAGGTCGTGGCTCTGGATCGTGGCACATATCCCAAGAAAATTGGAAGGTGGAGAGGTTTCCTTGACCAATCCGCCGTCGGGTCGTTTGGAGTTCAAGGCTGAGTCGTATTCGGTTGATTGGCTCGGCTGAAGGGAGTCAAAGTGCCGTTCGGGTATTGGCACTTCTTTACCGAATGGGTCGTTCAGCGTTGCAGTTAAGGACGTGCAGAGGAAAAGAGAAATAAAATTGCAAGAGCAAATGTTACAAGAGCGACCAGTTCGGTTACACATCGATCGAAACATCTAAATGTTAAATACTTCGCAATTACATTGAAGGCATTCGATGTGGTCTGGTGGATGTTCTCCATCCGTTCTTGATAATCTTTCTTAGTGTCAGACAAGATGATGAGTTCTGCATCACACTGGTTCACCTCAGCTATGGCCGATGTCGCTTCCTCTTGGATTTTCTCTATTAGTCCAGGAAGTTCGGCTATCCTCCTGTCGTCAGCTTCTATTGCTGTTGATAAGCTTTTCAGCTCTGCCTCCAGTACGGCCTTTCTGGCGATTTTCAACTCACGAGCAGCTCGCAGATTGGCCAATGTCCCTTTGTAATTCTCAGTCTGGGATTGTGCTCCCTTTACGGCTTGTTCAGCTTTAGCTTTCTTCTGTTCAACCGCCGGACGAGAAGATACATTCCTCAGATCCCGTCTTATGGCTACATAATGAACATCCAGACCAGAGATGGGTTCAAGTGAGGCCCTGACATCCTCAGGAAGTTCTTGGCTGATGGGTCTAAGCATGTCCTCGAAGTAATCAAGGTCTCTGATCTGATCTCGGGCCTCTCTTTGCAGCCAGGCAAAAATTTCCTTGAGCTTTTCTTGCACTTCCTCTGACAAAGTTTGAGGCACCCTTTCCCTTGTCTCGGCAATTGGATTGTTCCCTGTTGGTTGGTTCGATGACGACGGAGCCTGATCCTGAAAGAATAATATTGCCGAGTCGGGGGTATCAGGAAATAAAAGATAGCAGGATTAAGTGCAAATAATTACCTCGTGTCCAACTTCCTGAACTAGAACAAGGTTTTGTTCAGTTTCAGGGGAAATTTCTGGAACCACAGGTGAAGGGGGTGCTCGTGGCAAGGCTGAAACTTCTGTGTGAGGGGGTGATACAGCCTTTGGTAACTCTGAAGCTTCCGGCTGGAGAGGAAATGGATTCACCTCTGCTAAGGTTGATGTTTCTGCCTGGCCAGTAGGTGACTGAGCCCTTGGAAGACTTGGAGGCTCTGGTTGGATGGGGAAGTTCATCTTTGGCGAAATTGGTGTTTCTGTCTGAGCAGGGGGTGATTGAGTCCCTGATGAAGATGAGATCTCTATTTGGACAGATGGCTCAGCCCTGGGTGGACTTGCTTGTTGAGATACTGGGACATCCACAAGTTGATCCACCATTGTTTCCTCTGAAACTATCAGATCTAGGATGAGTGCTAGTGTTGATCTTTAAAGGAAGAGACGATAAAGGTCATACCAGTGGATAAAGCATTGGCAGGTTCTGAAGCTGAGGATTGCTGAGTTCTATCTGAAATCACATGAGATGGGATTTATCAGAAAAAAGTAATCTTGTGATTAAGAGAGAAGAAATTTTACCTCAACAAGGACTTTCTTGATGGTTCTTCTCCTCTTAGCATTTGGAGGTGCAATCAGAGACAAGCCTTGCCTCCTATCAGCAGTAATGCTGGACAGAGTTGGATCTGCTGTAGCATACCTAGCCATTAATTGAGCCAGGGTTGGTGATCTAAACCCCAATGCTGAGATTAGGCCTACTGCATTGTAGGTGATCTCCCTGGCTAAAGGAGCAGGCATTGTGTTCTGTGGGTAAAAGAAATAAAAAACAGGATCATGGTTAGAGGATAGAATGTCTGATTTGAGGAAAGGCATAATCACATTACCTCTGAGGTTGGTTGAAAGTCAGGCATCAGTTCTATACAAAACAAATGCACAGGCTCACTGAAGATATGGTCATGGAATTCTTGCCACCAGGAGTTGAAGGTGGGGTGAGCTATTGTTGTAGGTGTGAAGGGCCAGGTGTAAACAGATGGATTGCATACATACTGAAAAACCCTACTGGTTTGAATAAGTTCTTTGATTTCCTCTCTGGGCTTGAGGAATTCATGAAGAAACAGTCTCGGGGGCATTTGGCCACATCCAAGTTGCCGAGCCATCATGTTGGGCTGATAGTATTCATAAGTGCTGTGGTTTAGCCTCCCTCCACTGAATTCAGCTGGTAGAATGCATGGGTGGATGATGATATTGAGGATTTTCAGAAATCTTCCATCCTGGCATTCAGTTTCAAAGGATAACTCACAAGGGAGAGTTAAATTGTCATTATCCAAATAAGGAAGCCAAAGAGGATTTTGGAAGCCTTTGAAGAAGAGCTCGAAGAGCTGGCTGACATTCTGCTTAATGAGAACGGTTGAAGCAGCTTCTCCATAGGTGTGGCATCCTCTGGTAACTTGGGTTTCCCCTTCATGATAGTTGGATGAAGGGAAGAGCCGGGTGTTTAGGGCAACACCAACAATCTGGTGCATGTGCAGTTGCAGCCACATTTGTACAAACCACCAATGGCCATTGGCGCATGCTATCCTCTGGCTGGTGTACATTTGGGTGACAGTTTGATGAAGGCGATTACCATTGGCTAAGTGTGAAGCCATTGCAATGTGATTCAGAGTAGGCTCATTGGCTTTACCACAGAAGATGAACCTGCACAACTACATGTTCAAGAACGCCATGTATTCAACTTCACCAAGGGGACCATCTTTCATATGATTCTGGATATAATTTTTGTATCCGCTCCCTGGTTTCACCCCTGTTTGTCTTGTGGAACCTTTCAAATCCTAGGGATGAACAGATCCTGTAATGTCAAGGCCAGTGATCATGTATACATCGGCCAAAGTTGGGGACATTGGGCCGTGACCAAAAAGGTAGGCGTTGACGCCATTTGACCAGAAGTGGCAAGCTGCTATCAAGAGGTCTTCGTTTTTGGGGGTCTCGGCCAAAGACAGCTCCAAGCATTGAGCAATGCGGAGGGTATCCCGCTTTGGGTCCCGGCACTCTTATCCGCAAGGACTCTTTGGTACCAATTCTTCCAGCCTGCGATTGGGGGCAAGGGCCAGTTCTTGAAAGCATCCTGCCACAGGGGAGGCTTAGTTAAAGCCGCTTTGAAGGGGATCCTTTAGGATTCAGCTGCGATAAATTCACGAGGATCAGAAACTCCCACGGGACCAAGGAAGTAGGATCTTGAATTGGCCTCAGTGCGAATCAAAAGCTCGGTGGAAAGCTCCTGAGGGAAAGCGGAGTAGAAATTTCAGGTAAAAATTGAAAATCTGAATGCCGAATGAAGCTTATGGTGGAGGAATTTACCTGAGCAGCTTGATTTTGAGCCGCCATTGGGGATTTGAGCTCAGAAGAGGTGATCTAGGGTTTGGATCTAGACGAAGACTCCGGCGGATTGCGAATAGAGAGAATGGGTGTTGAACAGATTTGATTTGGAGACATTGGTGGCTGGAGTCAATTCCGGAATAAAATCATTTTTATCCCGTAATTGAAGGGGCATGTGTTAACACCAAAATTTGGTAAGGAGTCTGACTCGTGGGTCCAACTCGGTGAGAAATCCGTCCGGCGGAAGGAAGGTTTCTTCAGATGCATTCGGCAGAAAAATCCGCGGTCGGCTATCTGCTTCCGTTCGGCAAGGAAACTGTTGAGCTGATTTTGCGGGATTATATGATGACGTGGCCCGAGCGGAAAGGACGAATGGATGGATAAGTGATCGAGCTTAGAGATAAATTAGGTATCAAATCCATTCGAGGTCGTGCTTGGCAGGGTATAAATATGAACCCTGAATGTATGTAACAGATACGAAATCATTCTCAATACAAACCGGCTTTACGCCAAACCCTAGAGTCCATCTGTCGTGTTGTCGAGTTCTTCGAGAGGGTTCATCGATCCGTCGACCTCCGTGAGTACCGGCAACCTTGTATCATATCTAGTATCATGCGGTGGATTTAGATCTGATGCAAGTAGTCTTGTTACCATGCTTAGTATCATGCGGTAGATTCAAGCTTGGTTCAAGAAGGTTTCTTATTAGGTCATGAGCCATGCGGTAGGCTAAGATCTAGCTTGAAGCTAGTTATCAGCTCTATTGAATTTTGGCAAGATTAAATAGATTCATTAAGTTATCCCGTGTTGCTCTGAGTTTTTGCTTTATGTTTAAATTCATGTAACACCTCTTTGCCCAATCTAGATGGGTTTGGATCGGCTTTATCCCTTTTGATGATCCTTATGTGAATCAAGTTCGTGCCTTTGGCTAAATTAACACGTGGATCACATGCTCTTTGATAGCCGAAACCGAGTTGATCTAGGTTGTTACGTGTTGCGGGTTCAAGCTTGCCAAAGCTTGTATAAATCTTGAAAGAACTGGGCATCACGCGGTAGATGCAGGTTTTTGGGTTGTTTTGGAGCTAATCATCCGGTGGATTAGATTTCAAATCAATCTGATAGATTTATCTTACTTGGTAATGTTCGTTCCTTCTTCATGGACCCCGAATCGGGTTGTCTAGCCGTGTTCGGTTATGTTCTTCATGAGTAAAACACGTGCATGCTTTTAGCTTTCCATACTTAGATCATATCACGCGGTGGATAGATCTATTTGTGGAAGGTGGCACGGTCCCAAGCAAGTTGTATCATGCGGTGGATAGATTCGCTTGGTGTCGTACCCGACGGGTTATAAAGTACCTAGACATGCGGTAGACTAGTTCTTTGGATCTATGCATGCTTGTTTATTCCATATTTATGCTTGTGCTTTTACTTCATTTATTATTTAATGTTGATCACCACGGGGATCGGTCACGGTCTTGCGCACGTGCATCTTTGTCCAGATAAAGACCGATTCGTCGTCATGCTCACGTCATCTATTCGGCTATGTTACTTTCTCCTTTTTAAAGCTCCCGAATAGTTTCAGTTTGCTGGCAGATAGCTTTTTATAGCTATATGTCATCCCATTTGGCTCTATAGCCGTAAATATGGAACTGTCTGGTACCACCCGGCAAGTTCCAAGCTTTGGAATTTAACTGCTTTGTCTTTTGTCAATTTTCAGGGAAAATTGACTGGCACGTCTTGTGATCTCTTCACGTGTGAAGCCAGCTTGTTCGGCTTGCTGTGTGCTCGGCGCTAGGTGCAGATTTTGCGTCAACAACAAGTTTTTGGGTTGTTTTGATGCTAATCATCCGGTGGATTAGATTTCAATCCAATCTGATAGATTTATCTTAATTGGTAATGTTCGTTCCTTCTTCATGGATCCCGAATCGGCTGTTCAGTCGTGTTCGGTTATGTTCTTCATGAGTAAAACACGTGCACAATTCATGCTTTTAAATATTGTATGCCTTTAGCTTTCCATATTTGGATCGTATCATGCGGTGGATAGATCTGTTTGTGGAAGGTGGCGCGATCTCAAGCAAGTTGTATCATGCGGTGGATAGATTTGCTTGGTTTTGTACCCGATAGGTCTTAAAGTACCTAGACACGCGGTAGACTAGTGCTTTGGATCTATGCATGCTTGTTTATCACATATTTATGTTCGTGCTTTTACTTCATTTATTATTTAATGTTGTTCACCACGGGGATCGGTCATGGCCTTGCGCACGTGCATCTTTGTCCAGATAAGGACCGATCCATTGTCATGCTTACGTCATCTATTCGGCTATGTCACTTTTTCCTTTTTAAAGCTCCCGAATGGTTTCAGTTCGTTGGCAGATAGCTCTTTATAGCTATATGTCATCTCACTTGGCTCTCTAGCCGTAAATATGGAACTGTCTGGTACCACCCGGCAAGTTCCAAGCTTTGGAATTTAACTACTTTGTCTTTTGTTAATTTTCAGGGAAAATTGACTGGCACGTCTTGTGATCTCTTCGCGTGTGAAGCCAGCTTGTTCGGCTTGCTGTGTGCTTGGCGCTAGGTGCAGATTTTGCGTCAACAGCCGGCGAACCCGCAGATGCTCGGGGGTTACTGTCGGGGACAGCCCTGAGGGTCCCTTAAAGAAATGGGGGAATCCCACTTAAAACCTGCAAAAAACCAAAGCCAAACGCATCTTGCTTAAACGCGCACACGGGGCACGGCCCACGCCGCGGTGGCCCCCGCGGCCCACCAAGGTGGCCCACTCAAAGGTCCCCTCGAGTAGGCTCCGCCTCGCTCGAGGGTACACACATCCCTCGAGCGGGCTCCGCCCCGCTCGAGGGTACACGCCTCCCTCGAGCAGGCTCCGCCTCGCTCGAGGACGCTCCGCACGCACACGCCCGTTCCCTCACACGGGTACGAGCATTTAATGCTCTGACAAACGGCGGGGCGGCGCCATCATGCGCTTGGGACTCACGCCCCGGTCCTGTTGCACCAACTCCCTAGGGGGAACCCATCCCCGCCACTGTGGGGGACTGTGCGACATGGCCGGTGTCAGCCCCGTGACGCCGCGCCGCCTACTCCCGTACGGCTAACGAGCCGAGCCCTCGAAGGGGGGCCGGCCACACCCTCGAAATGCTTTCCCGTGACCTTGCAGGGCCAGTTCATGACGCTAGGCCGGCGGGATGCCATCCCTGCCACTGTTAGCTGCAGGCGGCCGCCCCCCGCGCGTACATCCCCGCGCCGGGCACTGTGGTAACAGCATCGGCACTGTGAGACATGCGGGAACGGGACGCCGCCACGCCTGCCACTGTATCCCGTACGGATCGTCGTCAGCAACCCCCTCGAGCACGCCTGGGGACATCACGGCCAACCACTGCGCCCCTACCCTCGAAGCTACCAATGTTCGGGTACAAGATACTCCGTGATGGTAGATCGCGGCAAGGACCGTCAAGGCGGCCGCCTACTCGATGGCGCGGCGCACCATACTTCCCTATGTAGCTGAATAGTGCGGTATGCATGTAATTCGCCCTCTCCTTGGTCTATAACAGGAAGGCGAACTCCCCCGCCGCAGGGGACAGGGGACAAGAGACAACATACGACGCACAACACACACATTCCCCAATTCTCCCACAACATCTTCAGCCACTTAACGAGGGACTTGGAGGCCAGGCCTTCTCTCCCGCTTTGCTTGTAGCTGCCCCAATAAAGTGCCCCGAGCACACCACTGCTGGACGTACGGCCCCCCGGCCGGAACCAGGATAAACCTCGTGTCTCTGATTGCTTAGCACCGACCATTGAGGGATAGATCTTGGCGCTTATTACTGTTTAGTGTCAGGACCACATTCCGCACCGACAGTTGGCTCATGGTCCGGAGACTCGTCCATGAAAGCGCTTACATGGGTTTGCTAGGTAGGGCTCGGTCCCATTCGCTAGGGACCGAGGGCGCGAAAGCTCTCCCTCGATGGGATCCCCCGACTAGCTGCCTCATTGGCTCTTGAATACGACACGTGGGGCGCCCTCGAGCTGGTGAGCTCGAGGATAGGCTCGAATGCGCGCGCCCTTGTCGTCCCTGACTCTGTTGATCTGGGGCGCCTGTTCGAACCCTTCGAGGGTCAGGCCTCGAACCCCTGATCAGTAGGGCCACTGCGGGGCGGCAGCTGGGTGCCCCTGTTTTTCTACATCTGCAGGTCTTGTGGGCTTGCGGTCGAACCGGCCCACGAGTTGCTGATCAGTAATCCTCTTGAATCGAGGGCACCTGTGGCGCCCGCTCTCACTGAGCGGGCTTCGAGACCACTGCTCGGTAATCGCACCCGTCGAGGGTCAGATTTTTCGAGCCCTGAGCTCGGGCCGCTCGAGGGTCATGCTTACTTGGTAATGGACCGGGCCATTTAATGCCCACAGTCGTGGCCGCAGTCATGTGTTGCGGGCGTGCCTTTTCAGGCGTCGCAGCCGCGCGCGTAGTGGGCGACGTGGGCGGGCGGACATGGCGGCCCGCCGCGGCTCTTCGGTTGCTGCGCCGTAATGATCGAGCGCGTGCGTGCGCCAGGCCGTTCCGGTCATGGTGGGGCCCGCTCATCAGTGACGGGTGCCTTCACTTGCAGTTAATGCGCGCGGAGTGCGCAGTTCGGGGAGCGTGGCTCCCATGGATCTAAAAATCCAAGGGGAAGGAAGGGTGAGTCCTTTACCTCAACACTTAGCGCTCGTTGCCGCCTACTCCTCGCTTCCGCCCCAGAGCATTGCGCGCCCTTTCGTTTCTCCTAGCGTTCGTCCCGCCTCCGCGCTCTTCGCCGACCGAAATGGCTCCCCCGGAGTCGAACCAGGTACTGGACCCGTTGCCGTGGCACCGCTCGACGGTGACGGAGTTCGTGCTGCACGAGCTCGAGAACGGCGGCCAGCTGGCACCAAATGTGGACGGGCAGCCCGCGGCGTGGATAGTCCCGCCGGCGACGGATCGGGAGCTCAACCCGCCGTATGGGTATGTCGTCAGCTTCATCCGCCACCACGAGCGTGGCTTTGCGGCGCTGGCGAGCCGTTTCATGCACGGGCTGTGCCACCACTACGTCGTGGAGCTGCACAACTTCGCCCCGAACGCGATCTCACAGGAGGCTACCCTCGTCGGCGTCTGCGAGGGGTTCCTAGGGATCCCAACGAAATGGGATCTCTGGGTCCACCTCTTCCTCGCAGAGCTGCACACGCTCTCCATGCCTAAGCCGCGGGTGCGCCGCCCGGTGCGCGCCGGCTGGATGTTAATTTCGTTGCGGGAGTCACACAGCGAATTTTACATTCCCTGCACGATGACTTCCAACAACGCGGAGTGGGAACGGGGGTGGTTCTAACTCAGCAAAGACGAGCCCGGCCTCCCCCACTACACCGGTAAGGTTCTGAGGGAGAAGGCCAACTCCTTGTGGCATGGCCTATCCCCCTAGGATCGGCTGGAGTCTGCCCTGCTCGTGCTGAAGAGCTTGGCAGACGCTGGGCTTGGCGCGGCTTCGGTTCTCGCGAACCTCCACCATCGGCAGATCATCCCCCTCATGGAGAGGGAGCTCCGCATGTTCGAGATGGACGAGACGGCCAACCCTGTGGTGCTGGCGCGCTCGCGGTTGGTACACGACCGCCTCCCTTGGAGTACGCGGCCACGAGGGCGAGGCACGCCATCAGCCTTAAGGCCGTCAGGCACATCAAGGACGACCTCTGGTCGTTCGTTATGCTTCCCGACGCCCCGCCGGTGAGTGGGCTCTTCCCCTTTTCCGCCACGTGCCGCCGCGACTCTGACATTTCGTTCTTCCCAACAGTGGGTGACCGTGAACGCCGCACGGTCCGACCCGCCCATGCCCCGAGCCCAAGCGCGCGCGGCGCAACGGCGGGAGCAGTAGCGGGCGACGCATAAGAAGGAGAGGAGGATCCGGTGGCGAGAGAGCCGGGAACAAAGGGACGAGGAATTCCAGCTGTGTGAGCAGCAGGGACATTCTCCCCCGGCGACGTCGGATTACTTGTCGTCGAGAGAGGAAGAGGAGGAGGAAAGCAATGGGGGTGCCCCCCGAGAGGTGGGAGCCTGCACCCCCCTCATCGAGAGCCGCGGAGGCGGTAAAGGAGAAAGCGCCTGGGGCGGGCGCGGAAGCGCCCGCCACCGGCGATCCACGAAGAGGCGTCGCGCACCGCGGAGGTGCCGGCGTGCGCCGCGGAGGCGTCTGGGAGTGTGACGGTGGCGACGTCGGCCGTAGCCACAGCGCCCGTCGAGCCCTCGAGGAAGAGGAAGCGAGGCTTCTCCACCTTGAGGTAGGCCATCGCTCTTCCAGACGCCCTGTTCTCGAGAGGCAGGAGTTTAATCTCTCTACTTTTTCGTTCATAGGGTGGCGTAGACCGCCCCCACCCCCTCGCGCCCGCCAAGGAGCTTAGGGCGGACGCGTCCATCCCCATGAGGCGGGGCACATCGAGGGCGCCGCGGGTGAGAGGGAGCATAGCGGCGGCAACGAGCGAGGCCGCGTGTAGCGTGGCCACAGCTACGGAGCCGCAGCAGGTGGCGACGGCCACAACGATGGTCATGACCGTGGCGGTCACCACGCCATCGATTTCGCCGGCGCTTGCCCCTGTCGACGGCAATGAGGTGGCAGTGGTGGAGGTCCCGGATGATGAGATCCCGCCGCCTGGATGGGGCTAGTGGGAGAGCCTGGCCGCGCCATCCCTCGAGCCCCCAGTGGGGGTGCTTGTGATGAGGGAGGACGGCTGCGTGATGTCGGGGCGCCCGACGCACGGCGTCGAGGCCTCATCGTCGCGTGCCACCCTTCCAGCTTCAGATGGCACCGCGGCGCGTCCGGAGCAGGAGCGTGAACGTGTCAATATGCCGCCGGCCCACTTCGCCAATGCCCAAGTCGAGCTGGCACTGTGGCAGGAATTCCGCGACCATGGCGCCTCGCTCAACCGGGCATTGAACGAGGCGCTACGGATCCTTGGAGGTCCCGCATGGCGCATCTTCCAGGTTTGTGACTTCTCGCCGGGTTTTGTGGTCTTTCCACTTTTGTTTCTTCCGCGTTTGCGCTCCCCCTTACCCCTATCTTCTTTCGCTTTGCCGGCCGGCGGTAGGAATTGGAGGGTCGGGCCCAGGAGAGGTACGGCGCTCTCGACCGGCTGGACGACGAGCTCGGCTGGTACCGGGGGCAGTACAACGCCCTCGACGCCCTCGTCGAGGCCCTTAGGACCCATGACCTTTGGCTGGTGTACCTGGCGGAAGCCCTGCGGGATCAGCCTCCGGAGCTGGACGCCCAGGCTGCGGAGGACGTCTCCGCGATCGAGAGGGTGAAGACGGCGCTCGTGGACCGGGACGAGGCACTGCACAAGGCGCGAGAGGATCTGGCGGGGGCGCAAAGCCTGGCGGCAGAGTGGGAGGCCTAGGTGGCCTCTGTTCGGGCCCAGCTCCAGCAAGACTGTGCAACCCTCGAGGGAGCGCGAGCGTGGAAGCGCCAGGTTGAAGATAAGGCCAAAGAGGCGGAGGAGCTGAGGACCAGCTTGGCGGACAAGGCCGTCGCGCTCGCCACGACGGAGGAGCAGCTCCGGCTGGAACAAGTCGCGCGCCCGCAGGCGGAGGCCCAGCTCTAGCTGGAGCGGACCGCCCTTGTCGAGGCCCGGGTCGCCCTCGAGCGCGAGCATCTGGCACGGAAAGAGGCGTAGGGCCGGCTTCAGTAAGAGCATGCTGCACTTGAGGGGGCGCAGACGACCCTCAAGCAGCGGGATGACGAGGTCTCGAGGCTCAACGGGGAGCTGACCCAACTCAGCGTCTCGCACGAGGACCTGCGCCAGTCCCTCGAGGAGCAGGAGGCCACGATCCTCAACTTGCGGCAGGCGGCTGAGGACGCGCGCCAAGCCCTTGAGGCGGAGAGGAAGCAGGTCGAGGGTGAGTTATCTTTCGTTCGTCTTCTCGCTCGTCGATTTGTCTTTTGGGGATCCGCTCCCAATTTTTCGTTTCTTGTTTGTGGCTTTCAGTCCTGCGAGTCGCCTTGGGGAACTCGACGACCCAGGCTCAGGTCGTGCAGACGGCCTACAACTCCTCGCAACAGGAGTTGGAGGAGCTGCGGGCCGCCTCCCTCGAGACCTTCCAGGAGCTCCAGAAAAGCGAGGCGCAAGCTGGGAGCTCGATGGTGAGTAGCCTTCGTGCTCTCGATGGGCATGTCGCCCGGCGCATGCACCGCGCCCTTCACCTGGGTGTCCAGAAGGCCCTTGATGTGGTGGCGTCTAACTACCAGATCGACTTCGAGTCTGTCTCCTCAGGCTACGACGTCCCGGTCGGCGTCGAGGACGAGGTGGCGATGAACCGTGCAGACGCGCTCGCCGCCACCGCTGCCGATATGCTCACGGAGGAATTCACGGACTTCTTGTTCCCAGACACTCCCGCGGCGGGCGGCCCTCAAGCCTGAAGACCACCGGGCGTTTGTGCCCTTTACATTTTTTGGTGTTAGCATTCGGGTCGTGTAATAAACAATTACTTGTTTGAAACATATGAAGGTTTGTAAATTGAAGTAATGCCTTTTTGCTCCGGCAATTGTATTGTTCTGCCTCCTTACTTTCTTAGGTGAATCCTTGCTGGAAGAGGTTCGTTCGCACGAGTAGCTTGCAGGCAAAGTGGCGAGGGGGAAGGGTCGTATCCTTTTGGAGGCATAGGCTATCCCCAACTCGTGCTTCTTCACCCTTTAGCTGCTCGCGTCCCGCATGGATTCACTTGGACCTTGCGTCAAGGCGTATTTAGTACATTTGCGATGGGTTTTTGCGAAAAAATGGGACCATTTTTTTTGGGGGGGATGCCCCCCGCAGTAGCCCCCGAGGATGTCTTGATTTTCTGGGGAAAGCCAAGTCGCCCTTTGACTTTATTCATCTTAGTGAAAATTTACATTCGTACAACCAATTGGGTGTTGGGTGCTTAACTAGCAAAAAGAACTTGGAAATGCTTCCTAAGGGTAGAAGCGACGTAGCTATTGGATGTTCCAAGCGTTGGTGAGTTCTTCACCATCCTCGTTAGCTAGCTTGTAGGTGCCGGGCTTGAGCACTTCGACCACGACGTAGGGTCCCTCCCACGGGGGTGACAGCCTGTGGCGGCCTCGGTTGTCTTGGCGCAGCCTTAGGACTAGGTCCCCTTCGTTGAAGTCTCGACGTCGTATCTTCTGGGCTTGGTAACGCCTCAGCGCCTGCTCATACCTTGCCGAGTGCATCATGGCCACGGTGCGGGCCTCGTCCAGTTGGTCCGGCGAGTCCTCGCGGGCTCGCTGGTTGGTGTCCTCGTCGTAGCCCCAGACTCTAGGCGACCCATGTTCCAATTCCGTGGGGAGAACGGCCCCCACGCCATAGACAAGGAAAAACGGGGTGAATCCCATGGCTCTGCTCGGGGTGGTTCTAAGGCTCCACACGACCGCTGGTAGCTCCTGGAGCCATTTTAGACCGGACTTGTTCAGTCTGTCGAAAATCCTGGGCTTGAGACCTTGTAGGATCATGCCGTTGGCGCGCTCCACTTGACCGTTGGTCTGTGGATGCGCCACAGCCGCCCAATCGACACGGATGTGGAACTTTGAAGGACCGATACAGCGAACCAGAGAGGAGGGGAGTGAATGGGAGCCGATAAAAATTATTCTCGAAGGAGATGGAAACTCCAACAAGATGAACACGGCTTCCAACACACGTCTCCGACTCTCTACCCAAATTGGCCAGGCCCATGTAGCCACTAGAGTGCCACTGGACCTAGGAACCAACACACAACCTTCCGACCCGAGAACGCAGCGAAACACCAAACCTCGAGTCTACAGACCAACACTGGTCAGACCGGTGAGCACCACCGGTCAGACCGGTCCCTGCTAGTGAGAGTTGGCAACTTCCACTAAGTGGCTTCACACCGGTCAGACCGGTCCACGCCTGAAAGCCCCCAAATCACCAAACAGGCCTACCGACCACCAAACTGACCCAAACTCGAAACAGCTGCAACACAGGACAACAACGAACACACCCAGACGTTCACCCAAGCAAAAACCCACCGAGGGTTGCACCGGTCAGACCGGTCAAGAGCACCGGTCAGACCGGTGTAGCCTGGGCAGCTCGGGATGAACAACACCCGCGGGTCAACTCCTCCAAATCCAAACCACGATCTCTAGAATCGCTCCACAGACTTGAACAAGACTTTGGGGATATTAGGAACACCTCATGAGGAGTCCATAGCCAAGTTTAATCCCACCAAAACTTGTCCAAAAAGGAGGAATCGAAAAAATCCCGCCAAGAACACCTCTAACCATAGAACTCGAAAACCCCCAAAATCGAGCCCCTTTACTCACGGATTTGGGAGGGGAATCACAGCCCAAAGAACCACGAAGGGTTCCCACAAATTTCCCCCATCAAATCCCCAAGAGAAAGGTCCCGAAAACAACCCAAGAAAAACACCGAGAAAGGGCTCCGAAAATCACCACCAAGAACAACCGGGAACAACACAACAAGGCATTGAGGAACCACGCTGAATCATCTATACATGCCACAAAGGTTCATACAAGGTCTAGCTTGCCGCCCGATCATCCAACCCTCTCACAAGATCTCACCATGAAGCTCTCAAGCAAGTCCTATGGAAATCCTAATAAAATAGGATAGGAAAATAGGAAAGCAAATGAACTAGGGTTCCAAGGCTTGGCTGCCATCCTCTCACCTCATGGGTTATATGGAGGCCACCGAAAGACTAAAATGCCCCTAAAGCCTAAACTAAGATACACGCCCACCAAGGGCACTTTGGGAATTTGTCTTTGCAGCACCATCGGACGGATGCCTGGCGACCGCACTTCGCGTAGCCTCGACGCAAGCCTTGCGATCTCGACGCGTGTCCTCCGCCTCGAAGCTTCCGGCGCCCTGCGACCCCAAACCGGTCAGACCGGTTCTCCAAACCGGTCAGGCCGGTTTTGGTCAGACTTCCACGCCCGGTCTTCGGCCTCAGCTTTGTGGCTCAGCTGAGTAACCCGGTGATTTTCTGGTGAACCACCGCAAACCCCGCGAACATGATGTAGCCTCCGCCAATCACCACTCATGACTTGGCTCCCATGAAGTCCCGGCTCGACCTTGGTTTTGTGGCTCAACCAAGAAACCGTCCACCGACTTCATCTTGCTATTCTTGCCACCATGCGGCCCGCACTCGACCCCGCTGTCCACCGGGTCCCTCGAACGAAGCCTACTTGTCTTCTCCACACCTGGAGGCCTCACCGGCAACGACCTTTCGCGCTTGTTCTTCACCTGCACCAACACGAGTCAAGCCGCAACCTGCACCTGCAATACTTAGCCAAGAATTAGTCCACACAACGTTGTCAATCACAAATCACACAAGGAAGCGACCATCCACCAGTCCTCGAACCACACATGGTCCTCAATCTCCCCCTTGATGAGTGCATTGACAACACACACATTTGATAAACAAAGAGAAAAGAAAATAGAAAAGAAAACAAAAAGAAAACTCCAACAAGCGATCGAAAGCCGAAAAAGGCAAAGAACAAGATCACTTGAAGGAGACAAGTCTCGGACCCCTTAGGCAAGGGCAATGGCTTGACACATCCGAGACAAAAAAACCATGCTCAAGCAAAGAGCACAAACCACCAAAGCACACAAGAGCTCCCCCTGCACATATGCAAGCTCCCCCTGAAAAAGTGCCAACTCTGGGCACAAACCGGTCAGACTGGTTCCCACAACCGGTCAGGGCGGTTCCACCAAAACCGGTCAGATCGGTTTTCAAAATCGGTCAGGCCAATTTCACACAGCAGACCACACCCCCAAAAGCCAAAAATGCAAAAGAAATGCACAAGCTCCCCCTTGACTCTTGGGATAGGTTCCAGGGATACAAAGCAACTTTTCTCCACCTTTCTTTCTCCCCCTTGTTGCCAATGCATGAATCAAGGCACAAATTTGAAAAAAATGCAATCTAGAGCTTCTCAAGTATACAAAATTCATCACAAGATGCTACGCATGTCCAAATGAACAAGTTAGATACTCTACAGGTTCGTCATGACCTCAACTACATGATCACGAAGTTTCAAAACCATTGGACAAAGCAAACAAGGATTTGAGTAATTTTGCGAAAAGTTACTCTCTCATGAGCAAAAACCTAAACATGAGCAAAACATGGCAAAATGGCAAAGCCACACAAACTTCATGCTAGGACAACCATTCTAATCATAAGACCATCACAAACACCCACAAGCACCTCATGTCATGTCAAAGACACCGAGCTATGTGCCTACTTTTATGTATGAGACTTCTAATTGGTAGGCATCATGCAACGGTTTAGCACCCAAAGCAAATTAAATTCAGCACATATGACATGGGAGCACATTTTCTAAGCATTTTACATTTCATTTTTAGATTCATAATTGGTACATGAAATGTCTTTGCGACAAAAAGGAACTTATGCCCCTCCACAAGATAAAGCAAGAGGGCTAAACATTCATGATGGCAAATGAGCCTTTGGCCCCATATGATCAATAAACTAGCTATCCAACCACAAATTAAGCATAACCAAGCCACTAAAACATGTCAAGATCATATAGAGGCATTTACACATGAGAGAGCATATATCAGACATTTTTCAAAAGCATAGCCATCAACCATGGATATAAATCAAGATCATCAAGAGCTAAGCCAAACTAACCATAGCATATTAAACTAGCTCACAAGATCATATATAGCACATCATGGTGAACAATGTATATGAGAGAAGCTTTTCCTACATAATGCATATGATACAAAATGCATGCAATCTAAGATACAAGAATGCCTATACATCATGTTACATATGCCATGCCAAATGAAAGAAATGCACAAAGGAAACTATACATATGCTACAAAGGAGCTCCCACACACCCAACTCAAAAAATCAAACACACACCAAGTCCCCCCGCAAACGAGTGAAAGTTGCTTGATCTAGGGGTTTGGTGAAAACATCGGCTAGTTGGTCATGTGTGGGTACATGGATCAAAGCTATCTTTCCTTCCTCTACGTTGTCGCTAAGAAAATGATACCTCACTTCTATGTGCTTGGTTTTGGAATGGAGCACTGGATTCTTTGCAACGCTTATGGCACGAGTGCTATCACATTGAAGTGGGACATGGGTATACTCCTCACCAAAGTCACTCATGGTGTATGAAATCCAAAGGAGCTGAGAGCAACAACTAGCAGCGGAAACGTACTCGGCCTCGATAGTGGATTGAGCAACACTCGACTGTTTCCGGGAAGACCAAGACACCAAAGAAGAACCCAAAAACTGGCAAGTCCCAGAAGTGGACTTCCTATCCAACCGATACCCAGCAAAATCCGCGTCTGAAAAAACATCAAGCGCCAAAGAAGAGGACGCGGAGTACCAAAGGCCGAAGTCAGGAGTGTGACGCAAGTACCTGAAATTTTGCTTCACCGCTTGCCGATGCGAAGTCCTCGGAGACGCTTGAAAACGAGCGCACAGACATACCGGGAACTGGATGTCCGGCCTCGTCGCCGTCAAGTAGAGGAGTGACCCGATCATGCTCCAGTACTCCTTCCTCGTCCGCATCAAGAGCCGTAGTCGTACTCATCAGCGTCGTCATAGCCTTGGAATCCTCCATCTTGAACTTTCGCACAATGTCCTTGGTGTACTTAGCTTGGTGCACAAATGTGCCTTCCTTTGATTGCTTGATTTGTAGTCCGAGGAAGAACTACAACTCGCCTATCATGCTGATCTCAAATTCCCTGCTCATATCCTCTGCAAACCTTGCAACAAGAGAGTTAGACGAGCCACCAAAGACAATATCATCCACGTACACCTGTACAATCAGGATATCTCCGCCCTGCCTCAGCAAAAACAAGGTCTGATCGACCTTCCCCATCTCAAAACCTCTCTCAAACAAGAACCCCCTCAACCTGCCATACCAAGGTCTAGGCGCTTGCTTCAACCCATACAACGCCTTCCTCAACTTGTACACCCGGTGGGGGTACTTCTCACTCTCAAACCCCAGAGGTTGCCTCACATACACTTCTTCTTCCAACACACCATTCAGAAAAGGACTCTTCACATCCATTTGGTGCAACTTGAACCCTTTAGCCACGGAAAAGGCTAGAAGGATCTTTATCGCCTCCAAACGAGCTACAGGAGCCAAGGTCTCCTCGTAGTCGATCCCCTCCTTCTGACTGAACCCTTGAGCAACAAGCCTCGACTTGTTTCTCACCACCTCACCTTTCTCTCCCTCTTTGTTCTTCCACACTCACTTTGTACCAATCGGCTTACACCCTGGGGGAGGGTCAACCAACTCCCAAACCTGATTCCTCTCAAAGTTCTCCAACTCCTCATGCATCGAATTGACCCAATTGTGATCAAATAGTGCGTGTCCGATGTCTTTGGGCTCAAAAGTAGCAACAAATGCAGCATGAGCGAAATGAGAATTGTTCCGAACCCTCAACCGTGTAGTGCGTTCATTCATGTCGCCGATGATCCTCGAAGCTGGGTGATCCACTTGTACTCGCTGGGGAGGTTCTCGCCTCGATGCTACCTCCCCCTCAACATCAGCTTCTCCTCGTTCTTGATTTGTCGTCGTAGGTGTAGGAGAGGGTCCGTCCATCACCGTAGTCGAAGTAGTGGGTACATGTTCAGCCAGGGGCACCACACCGCCATCTTCATCGTCTCCATGTTCATGCTCCTCCTCCTGAAAGAACTCCTCGCCAAGCTCATCATCACCTGCACACTCAAAGACAAGCTGACTACGTGGCTCTGTCTCGTCGAAGATTACCTCTCAAGTCTCCACGATTTGGTTAGTTTCAAGATTGAGCACACGATATGCTCTAGAATGAGATGCATAACCAAAGAAAATACCATCGACAGACCTAGCCTCGAACTTATCCAACTTCCTGCCTTTCTTCAGAATGAAACACTTGCAACTAAAGACATGAAAGTGACTCACCTTGGGTGTGCGACCATGCATCAACTCATAGCATGTTATCTTCTTGTGCACTCCGAGGTAGATCCTATTTGACACATAGCACGCGGTATTCACCGCCTCAGCCCAATACCTTCTCGGAGTCCTATGCTCAACAAGCATCGTCCGAGCCATCTCGCACAAGGTCCCGTTCTTTCTTTCCACAACACCATTCTGGGAAGGTGTATACGGACTCGAAAACTGGTGCTCAAGACCCAAGTCATGGCAAAAGGTTTCAAAACGAGAGTTTCTGAATTCCGAGCCATTATCACTGCGGATTGCTCGTATGGCATCTCCGTGCCTCTCGTTCCTCAACCTCAAGACTAGATCTCGAACAAAACCAAATGTCTTCCCCTTATCCTCGAGAAAGAACACCCATGCATACCGAGAGTAGTCGTCCACCACAACAAAGACATACCACTTCCCACCCGCAGATCGCACACGAGCTGGGCCAACAAGGTCCATATGGAGCAGCTCGCATGGACGCTCAGTCATCACATCGGTGAGAGGCGAGTGAGAAGAGGCTACCATCTTGGGATGCCTACACGGCGCATAAACCAACTCTTTCTCAAGCCTCAACCGTGGCAATCCTCGGACCAAATTAAGTTTACTCAAGCGATACAAAAGGTCAAAGCTCAAGTGATCCAACTTCCTATGCCACTTCCGCAACTCACTCGAAGAACCAGCCAAGAAACAACGCTCCACACCCGAAGACTGAGAAAAATCGGCACGAAACACCTGACCTTCGGTAAAGACCATACAGACAAGGTCCCCTCGAGAGTCCAAAATCCGAGAACCACTGGGCCGAAACAACACCTCAAAACCCTCATCCAATAGCTGAGACACAGAAAGCAGATTGTACCCCAGTGATTGAACAAGAGCAACACGCCTGGGAGTGATCTTGTCACCCACTTTGATCTCACCTTCTGAAAGCGCACGCCCACGCCCATTGTCCCCAAAAGTGATGTACCTCCTTGTCACCACCGGGACGAGACTTGAGAACCACCCCCTGTCTCCGGTCATATGCCTCGAGCAACCGGAGTCAATCAACCAAATGTTCTTCAAGTCTCCCATCTGAAATTCAAAAATGAGCACGTGAGCGAACAAACGATTCAGCACTGGGGTTAGTACCAAAAGAGTAAAACCAGTGCCGAGCCATTTGATCGAAAGCGGGGTTAGCACAAACCAAGCCATGTCTCCTACCAAAGCTACCTCCACGAATACCACCACTGTAACCACCCTGAGGGAACCACCCCTCTCTGCCTGGAGGAGGACCAAAACCACGAAAGGAAGCCCGTGGACCGTCCCTCCTCTCCTTCTCAAAGCTACGACTCCTCCCATCCCCGTAGTGAACTCGAGGGGGAGAATGCCTAGCAACCTGACCATCTGCAAACTCTCCAGCCCAACCACCAGAACCACGACCTCCAGAAACAACCCTCGCACCTGTACGAGCACGAAACCCAACATGCTGCCTGTCCAGGCCAGCATCGGTCTGACCGGTGCCCCACACCGGTCTGACCGGTGTGACCTGGGCAGCAGCACCTCCAACAGCCTTCCGCTCTCCCCAAGACGGAACTGTCCTCACACTCGCCTTGGCCCTGGGCATCTGCACACGAGGCTCAAGTACACCATTGGAAGGGTGGTACTTGTCCTTGTTCGCCCACTCCTTTGCCATTCTCTCCTCTCGATTCCTCTTGGAGCAAAACTCATCCTTATGGCCATCTCTCCCACAATAGCCACAATGGAACCTCACAAGCTTAGGCTTAGGCTTGGGCTGTGGCTGCTCACTTGGTTTCTCTCCACTCAACTCCTCCACCGGTTTCCCTTCACTAGCCTTCTCACTATCTTTCCCAAAGAACACTTTCCCGGAAGTGCTCACAAACTTGATAGGCTTTTGGAGATCATTTGTGGGTGTAGGAAACACGGATGGAACTGGGGTTGTGTCTAGTCGGTTCCTAAGATGGTTAGGTTTTGGGGGGAAATCATTTTTGTGGTGGGTTTTTGGTGGCTCTGGGATATCTCTCCACTTCCCTCACCAACCTTGTTTGCCACAAGTCCCTCACCATCCTGCCTCTTAAATGCCACGATCATCATCCTCAACTGAGGCTCATGACCAGACAACCAACCCATCAACTTCCTCAGCTCATCATTCTCATCCTGCAAACGATCAACATAATGTGCAAGTTCCAAATTTTTCAAAGCATGCATTTCACAGGTAGAGCATGATGTAGGCATGGGTTCTTTCAGCTTAGCCTATAGAGAACTAGTGTAAGCATGCATCTCATCAATCTTAGCATGCAAAACAGGGCAAGAAGTGCAAGCACCTAGCAAAGCAGGTCTAGACTTAAGCTCAGCCACTTCAACCCTAAGCACATCTAGTTCCGCACACTTGGAGGCATGCTTCTCCTTAAACAAAGCAAGATCATCAAGAAAGATGGAGCAATCAGCACAATCAACCTCATCTGAAACAACAGGGCTAGCCTTAAGGGAATCAATCTCAAGCTTGCTATCAAGCACCTATGTTTCTAGCTCAGCCACTCTAGTTCTAGCATCCTCGAGTGAAGCCCTAAGCTCTTTTCTCATTTTCTTGGCCTCTGTAAGCATGTCATCACGGTTATCAAGCAAAAAGCCAAGCCTCTCATTCTCCTGGCGCAAGAAAGGAAGTTCATCACGCACCTCGTCATCGGAATCAGATTCTGAGTCGCTTTGTGTGCTCTTCTTGCTGTCGGAGCTCAGCGCCATGGTGCAGAAGCCGTCTCTCGCGAAGCAACTCAACCCGCTCAGGTTCTTGGACGACTTCTTGTTCTTGCGACGATCACCTTCATCTTCACTGCTGCTTGAGCTCGAGGTGGAGTATGCGGAACTGGAGTCGACATCGCTCGCTCCAACCATCGCTCGGGCCTTGCCTCGGCTCTCCTTCTTCCTCGATCGTCGCTCGTCCTTGTACTTGTTCTCGTGCTTGCTCTTGTGGCCGCGCCTCGACCGGTACTTGCCATCCATCCTCGACTTGTGCTTGTAGCCGTCCTTGTTCTTGACCTTCTCCGGGCAGTCGGCGACGAAGTGTCCTGGCTTGCCGCACTGGAAGCATGTCCTCTCGTTCCTCCTCATGTTCACTTGGTTCTCGTGCAGCCTCTCGAACCGCCTCGTCAGGAGCGCCAGCTCGTCCTCTCCAAGCAAGTCGAACTCCTCATCTGGCATAGACATCAAGGAGGACAAAGAGAACATCCTGGTGGATGGGTTAGTGTTAGCCTTTCCTTTCAAACCACCAACGTGGGCAAGACTATGGGAATCAGTCGGACCCTCGAGCTTGGCAGTCATGCCCCTATCCACCTCAGCTGACTTGAGCTTCGAGAACAGCTCGTTCACCGTCAGAGTGTCATACTTCTCTGACTCCACAATGGCCTCAAACTTTCCGCCCCATATTGTACGATCCAAAGAGTGTAAGAGCTTGACCGCTCTATCATGACCATCATACGGGAGCACATCCACATTGGCCCTCATGTTGTTCAGAACCACCATGAACCTCTGAAACAAGGCATCGATGGACTCACCAGGGAGATGAGTGAAGTTCTAGTACTCTCTCCAGTAGGTCGCATACATCCGTGCCTGAACCTGGGCATTTCCGACATGAGCCTCCTTCAGCACCGTCCAAATTCTACAAGCCAGGTGCTCAGTGTGCACCCGATCGAACTCAGGCTGACACAAAGCACGAAACAAGTAGTCGACCGCCTTATTTTTGGCGTCGAATCTGTCCCTCGATCCTGGAGCGAGGAAGTCCATCGGCTGGACATAGCCTGTGTCCACCGTGACATCCGAAAGGATCTGACACTTTCCGCGGAGGAACGCACCCATCCGCTTACTCCACATTTGGTAGTTCTTGCCATCGAAGTGTGGAGGACCCGAACCCCGTTCCTGGTACGCCATCCTTGGATCTTAGACTGGTTAGAGTCAACAAAGAGCCGAACCGGCTCTGATACCACTTGAAGGACCGATTAGGCGACCAGAGAGGGGGCAGTGAATGGGAGCCGATAAAAATTCTTCTCGAAGGAGATCGAAACTCCAACAAGATGAACTCGCTTGGTCGGACCCCCAAAATCACACGCTCCGCACTTCTGCCTTCCGTTTGCCAAAACCACGTAGCCACTGGAGTGCTACTGGTCCTAGGAACAAACACTTCTAGCAAACTCAACACACACGCACCCACGACAGAGGAAACAACTCGAAAGCCGGCTGTCCAGAGGGGGGCAGTTAGACCGGGTATGGGGGCGGTTAGACCGCCTCCACCAAGCAACCAAGAAATCCTCCAAAACACCTCTTCCGAGCACCAGAACGCACCACGGTTTCACCAACAGAGATCTCTAGTCAGGGCCATGCTAGCTATCAGAAAATCTTGGCGAAAACCAAAACTCCACCCAGGGGCCTAGGGGCGGTTAGACCGGCTACCAGGGGCGGTCTAACCTCCCATACCCAGCAACGAACTCCAAACAAGAACTCCTAGCACTCGGCACGAGAACGACCCAAAATTTCACCCTGACACTCCTCTGATCAAGGCGAACAAACTCACAGAGGAAAATCCGGCAAAACAAAACTTTGACCTGGAAAGCCCAAGGCGGTTAGACCGCCCCCTCCAGGCGGTTAGACCGCCTCTCCCAGAAAAACAGCCCGCGGGTCAAACCCTAACTTCCTCGCGCCCGATCTCCCGAATCACTCCACGGATTGCAGCAAAACTTCGGGAATAGCTGGGTTACCTCCTGGGCAACCTCTACCTCAAAGGAATCGACCCGAATCACTCACAATCAAGAGGAATCGAAGAAATCACCTCTCTAGGTCAAGAACTCGCCCAACTCGAAAAACCACCAAATCGAGTCTGATTCAAGGGAGATTTGGGTGCAAAGTCACCAGCCAAAGAGGCACAAGGTCCTCACACATGACACCCACCAAATACCCCAAGAAATCGTCCTCAAAACACCGCCAACAAAGAGCTCCGAAAATCAACTCAAAGAAGGACAGGAAAACCACCTTGAGGAACAACGCCGAACCATCTATACATACCATGAAGGTTCGTACAAGGTCTAGCTTACCACCCAAACATCCATCCCTCTCAGTAGATCTCACATGAAGCTCTCAAGCTAGTCCTAAGAAAAAACTAGGGAAAAGGAGAACGGAAATGGAAAAACAAATGAGCTAGGGTTCCAAGAGTTGGCTGCCATCCATCCACTCATAGAGTATATATGGAGGCACCCAAAAGACTAAACTAACCTTACTTAACACAAGGGATACAAGCCCCTCAAGGGCGAATTTGGAAGTCTTCAGATTTTCTTCATCGGATGGATGCCCGGTGACCGCAACCTGCTTAGCCTCGATGCAAGACTTGCAATCCCGACGCGTGTCCTCCGCTTCGAAGCATCTCAGTGCCAGCGACCAGGGCGGTCAGACCGCCCCCCTGGGCAGTTAGACCGGCCTGGGCAATCTGACCGGCCCAGGCGGTCTGACCGCCCCTCCTGGGCGGTTGAATCGGCCTGGGTTGCCACAGCTCCTCGTCGAGTCTTCGGCCTCGGTTTTGTGGCTCAACCAAGTAACCCAGTGGTTTTCTAGTGAACCACTGCAAACCGCGCGAACTTGGTGTAGCCTCCGCCAATCTCCACTCATGACTCGGCTCCCACGTAGTCCCCGCTCGACCTTGGTTTTGATGCTCTACCAAGAAACTGTCCACGACTTCATCTTGCTGTTCATGCCACCATGCGGCCCGCACTTGACCCACTGGCCACCGGGTCCCTCGAACAAAGCCTACTTGTCTTCTCCACGCCTGGAGGCCTCACCGGCGACGACCTTTCGCGCTTTACCTGCACCAACACGAGTCAAGGCGCAACCTGCACCTGCAATACTTAGCCAAGAATCAGTCCACACAACATTGTCAATTACTCATCACACAAGGAAGTGACCATCCACCGGTCCTCGAACCACACATGGTCCTCACCTTGCGATCCCAACGGGGTTGGGCTCGATGCCCCGCTGGGAGACTATGTATCCCAGCAACATGCCTCGCGGCACCCCGGAAATGCACTTCTCGGGGTTCAACTTCACCCCGTTGGCTCGTAGGCAATCCAATGCCACGTGCAGGTCGTTAACCAGGTCGTCCGCCTTCCTGGTCTTTACA
The DNA here is from genome assembly GCA_947561735.1 of Cenchrus americanus. Classification (NCBI taxonomy): domain Eukaryota; kingdom Viridiplantae; phylum Streptophyta; class Magnoliopsida; order Poales; family Poaceae; genus Cenchrus; species Cenchrus americanus. The sequence goes on from OX387244.1 coordinate 157,129,135, forward strand.
ACGATGTCATCTACGTAAGCCTCAACGGTTCACCCGATGTGATCTCCAAAAATGTGCTGCATACATCGCTGTTATGTAGCATCCGTGTTCCGGAGACCGAACGACATCGTTACGTAGCAGTACATTCCGAATGGCGTGATGAATGAAGTCACGAACTGGTCGGACTCCTTCATCTTTATTTGGTGGTACCCGGAATAGGCATCGAGAAAGCATAAGAGTTCACACCCTGCGGTCGAGTCAACGATTTGATCGATTCGTGGCAAAGGAAAAGAAACTTTAGGACATGCTTTATTTAAACTAGTGTAATCTACACACATCCGCCACCTCCCATTCTTTTTTTAACTAGTACAGGATTAGCTAGCCATGTGGGGTGGAACACTTCCTTGATGAACCTAGCCTCGAGGAGCTTCCACAGCTCTACTCTGATCGCTCAGCGCCGCTCTTCGTCGAAGCGGTGCAGCCGTTGCTACACGGCGTGGGAGTGAGGTAGCATATCAAGGGAGTGCTCGACGACCTCCCTCGGGATGCCTGGAATATTCGAGGGGCTCCACGCAAAGATATCGGCGTTTGTGTGGAGAAAGTCGACGAGCACTACTTCCTATTTCAGGTCGAGGGTGGAACTGACCCTCAACGCCTTACCCTCGGGGGCAGCAGGGTTGAGGGGCACCTCCTTGGTTTGCTCAGCAGCCTCGAAGCTGCCGACGTGCTTGGCGGTGGAGTCAAGGTCTTCGTTGACTAGCTTTCGCCAGATTCGCCACGAGCGCTTCATCCAGCGCTAGCGCCTCAGCGTGCTCCAAGCACTCGACGTCACAATCGAACGCGTGCTCGATCAATGAGCCCACGGTGATGACACCTTTGGGTCCCGACATCTTCATCTTGAGGTCGGTGTAGTTCGGGACCACCATGAACTTGGCGTAGCACGGCCACCCGAGAATGGCGTGGTACACGCCCTTGAACCCCACCACCTCGAAGGTGAGTGTCTCCTTGCGGGAAGTTGTCTGGCATACCGAATCAGACTGGCAGGTCAATCTACCCGAGGGGCTGGACGCGCTTTCCCAGCGCGACGCCATGGAACGGCGTCGTGCTGGGCCGCAGCTGGTCCAACCCGATCCCCACCAGGCGTAGAGTGTGCGCGTAGAGGATGTCGAGGCTGCTGCCTCCGTCCATCAGCACCTTGGAGAAGCGCGCATTGCCGATGACTGGGTCGACGACTAGCGGGTACTGGCCCGGGTTGGGGATGTGGTTTGGGTGATCCTCACAGCTGAAGGTGATGGCATCCTCCGACCAGTCGAGGAAGGAGGGAGGACCCTTCTACGCGGCGAGGACCTTGTGCCGCTCCCGCTTGCGCTGGTGTTGGACATATCCACGGTCGGCCCCCCGAAGATGAGGAAGATGTTTTCCACCACGGGGAAGCCGCCGACGTCGCCGTCACCGCTATCCTTCTTGGCCTCGCCATCCTTCGCGGCGGCGCGACTGTAGTATCTTTTGAGCAGGTCGCACTGCTCTAGGGTGTGGTTGACCGGCGTCTTGTGGTACGAATAGGGCTTCTTCAACATGTCGTCGAATATGCTGGGGCCTTGAGGGGCCGCTCGAGGACCCCTTCGAGCTGGGTCAACGGCAAGGGCCTCGTCCCCGTTGTCTTTGCGCCCCTACGCGCGCGCCTCGCGGCGCGACTTCTTGCCCTTTTTGCCCCGCTTGTGCTTCTACTGGGGCTTCTTGGACTTGCTGCACTCCGCTGGCGCGTTGTCCACGCGCTTGCCCTCTTACCTTCGAAGATGGCTCCCACCGGCTCCTTGCCAGAGGCAAAGCTAGTGGCGATGTCGAACAACTCGTTGGAGTCGACCGGCGGGCTGCACCCGAGCTCGCGCACGAGGTCCCGGCAGGTCGTGCCCTCGAGGAACGCATGTACGATCTCGGACTGGGCAACGCTCGGGAGTTCTGTGCAACGCTTGGAGAAGTGTCGTATGAAGTTCCGGAGAGATTCGTCGGGCTTCTGGGTGCACACGCGCAGGTCCCAGGAGTTCCCAGGGTGCACGTATGTGCCCTGGAAGTTCCCCACGAAGGTGCGGACTAGGTCGTCCCTGTTGTCGATCTGGCTGGCCAGCAGGTGTTCGAGCCATGTCCGCGCCGAGTCGGCGAGGTGCAGCGGCAGGTTGCGGATGATGACCTCGTCGGTGGTGGCTCCGCCCAGCTGGCATGCCAGGCGGTAGTCGTTGAGCCATACACGGGGGTCCGTCCCCCCGTGTACTTGTCGATGGACGTGGGCTGGCTGAAGAGCTATGGGAAGCTCGCCGTGCGAATCTCCCGGCTGAACACGCGGGTCCCCGGGGGCTCCGGCGTTGGCGAGCAGTCCTCACGGCTATCGTAGCGCCCACCCCGCGGTGGGTGGTAGCCTGCCGCCACCCGTGTCTCTGTGTTGCCCGTCCGCCGGGCATTGATGACATTGCGATCGTCGCCGTCCTGGGCCTGCCCGCGTGTCAAGGATCGGCTCTCTGACCGGCTTCCGGCCTTGGTTGGCGGGCTGCCCCGTCACGCCGCCCGCGTGAACTGACACCTCAGGGCCTTGCGCACCTCCGTCGTCCTGCTCGCTCCCCTGCTGGCGAATGCGGGACGCCGAGCTCTCGGCCTGTTGCACGGCCGCTTGCTCGATGAGCGCCTGCACTTCTCGGTGCAGGTTCCGCGCCTCGGGCATCGAAGGAGCGGGCATGGCTCACAGCAGCATCGCGGCAGCGATGAGCTTTTGTCTCACTCGTGGGGGTGTGCTTGGGTTGTCGACGTCGAAGTCGGTGTTGATGTGCTCGCGGGCTTGCTTGCCCAGCATGCACGCGCGTTCGCCGCACGCGGAGGCTTCCCCAGCGATGGAGGCGCGAAGTAGTCGCACCGCGTGGTACTCCTCCGCGAGTTTGGCCTCGAGCTCACACGCTAGAGCTAGCTGCGTGTTGATGTTGGTGCCCCTCGGCGGTGAGGTGGGAGGCGACTCGGCCCCGCGCCCTGGTGTGGTCCAGTTCCCGGGTTGAGGGGGACCTCTCCGTTGCCAGCTTCTGCCATGTTCGCGGCATTTTCTTGATCGTTGGTGATCACGACGAAGCACTCCCGCGCGGGGTCGTAGCTCCCGGCGCTGGAGTTGTCGGAGTAGCCAAACCAGTAGTCTGCGGTGTCAAGGAACCACTGGAACATCACCGAGTCCGGCACACCGGAGAAGTCCCACTCCGCGTACCCGTGCGAAGTGGTGGGTGGTAGCTCGCTGGTGGAGCCGTGGTAGGACTCGTCGTCGGTGGTGGCAGCCAGGTTCCTAGCCGCCGGGACGTGGCGGCCGGGATGGCCCTCGCGCACCGCCACGTTGGGGCCGGCGGAAGAGGCGTACGCCATCGCAGCGTTGCGCATGCCGTGGGGGAACTGTGGCATGGAGACCACACTCTCCAGTGGTTGCATCGCGTTGAGAGGCGACGCGCGCGGCCCGATGTCGTTCCATCCGCGCCTGTCGGGAGCGCTGGCCGGAGCGTCGTCGGCGTCGTGGTGTTGAGGACCCTCAGCGTCCGCTTGGGCGGGCGCCGGGGCGTCAGTAGTGGGTGTAACGGGAACAGGTCCCAGCCCGGTCGACCGCCACGGGCGAAGCTCGTCGCGGTTAGTGATGCACATGAGGTAGCCGTTCCCCGTGGCCTGAAAGTCAAGGCTCCCGAACCGGATTTCGAATCCAGCAGGGAGGGGGTTCGAGCTACCCATGGAGTATCTCTGGTCCTTGTACTCGGTGCGGATCACCATCGAGATGGCTGGTGGGAGCTGATCTTCAGCGTGCGTCCCCCTACCTGGCGCGCCAACTGTCGGTGCGGAAAGTAGTCCCGACACTAACTAGTAAGAAGCGCTGAGATCTGTCTCTCGATGGCCGGTGCTAAGCAACTGGTGACACTGGATTTTATCTTGGTTCCGGCCCGGGATGGTACGTCCAGCAGGGGTGTGCTCGGGGCACTATATTGCGTTGCACCGTGGTGCTCGTAGAGGGGCTACAAACGTGGCGGGAGAGGAGGTCGGGCCTCCAGATCCCAGAGGTACTGATTGAGGAAAGTGCCAATATCATGGTTAAGCCGGAAAGCGTGTAACGCTATCCATCGTCCCCGGCGGCTAGGGGGACTGCCCCTCCTTTTATAGGCCAAGGGGGCGGTAGTTTACAAGCGTGCCACACTATTTCGACTATGTGTAGAGGCATGGTGTACAACATCATGGAGTAGACGACCATCCAGGCGAATCCTGCTTCTGGCGGGTGTCATGACGCGTCCTGTGCACGTCCAGGAGCGGCCTCGAGGGTGGAGGCGTAGGGGTCTCTTGTTTGGCGACCGCCCGTGTGAGGACTCGAGGGTGTCGTTGACGCGAGGCCGCACGGGGGTACAGTAGCTGGCGTGGCGGCGTCTCGTCGCCGCACGCTTCTACAGCGTCGGGGATGGTGATGCAGTGTCTGGGATGGCGTCGGGACGGCGGGGATGGTCGCACAGGGCCAATGGTGACGGAGGTGACCGGTCTCGCCGGCCCGGCGTCACGACGTTGTCCTTGCTCGGAAGTGGACTCTGTCGCACGGCGTCGCACAGTGGCGGGGATAGCCTCGCCAGGGGAGTTGGCATGATTCCCGGGTGCGTAGTGGCGTGGATTCGCCTTTGACTTGGGCGCCTGCAAATGTCAGTGCATTAAATGCCCCTGCCGGGGGAGCAGGTATGGAGGCGGTGGGCTCGTGGTGCCCTCGAGCGAGACGGAAACCCGCTCTAGGGGGTGCTCGGCTCTCGATCGAGACGGGGCCTCGCTCGGGGGGGGGGGGGCGTCCAGCCCCCGAGCGAGGCAGAATCCAGCTTGAGGGGGCGTCCGACCCTCGAGCGAGGCGGAGCCTCACCCGAGGGGGAGACTGGCCCTCGAGCGAGGCAAAGTCGTACCAGTGCAGCGCCGTACCCCTCGAGCGAAGCGGAGTTCCGCCCGAGGGTGGCTAGGCCGATTGTCTGGTGGGCCGTGGGTTAATGGGTTTGTTTTGCGCGTGTTTTTAGGTTCGTTTGCGTTTGTTTTTTACGAATGTAAGCGGGTTTTCCCTAGTTATTTATGGGACCCCCATGGCTGTCCCCGACACTCCCCCCCCTCCGGTTCGCCGTATCGGTCCTTCAAGTGGTATCAGAGCCGGTTCGGGTCTTTATTGACTCGAACCAGTCTAAGATCCAAGGATCGCGTACCAGGAACAGGGTTCGGGTCCTCCACACTTCGATTGCAAGAACTACCAGATGTGGAGTAAGCGGATGGCAGTGTTCCTCCATGGAAAAGGTCAGATCGTTTGGGATGTCACGGTGGACAACAGCTATGTCCAGCCGATGAACTTCCTCGCTCCAGGATCGAGAGACATGTTTGACGCCAACAACAAGGCAGTCGACTACTTGTTTCGTGCTCTATGTCAGCCTGAATTCGATCGGGTGCACATGGAGAGCTTGGCTTGTAGTATCTGATCGGTGTTGAAAGAAGCTCATGTTGGGAATGCCCAGTTTCAGGTTTGGATGTATGCGACTTACCGGAAAGAGTACGTGAACTTCACTCATCTCCCCGGCGAGTCCATCGATGCCTTGTTTCAGAGGTTCACGGTGGTTGTGAACAACATTAGGGCCAATGTGGACGTGCTCCCGTACGATGATCATGATAGAGCCGTCAAGCTCTTACACTTTTGGATCATACGGTTTGGGGCGAAAAGTTCGAGGCCATTGTGGAGTTGGAGAAGTATGATACTCTGACGGTGAACGATCTATTCTCGAAGCTCAAGTCGGCTGAGGTGGATAGAGGCATGACAGCCAAGCTCAAGGGCCCGACTGACTCATAGTATTTCCCTCGTCGGTGGTTCGAAAGGAAAGGCTAACACTAACCCATCCACCAGGATGTTCTCTTTGTTCTCTTTGATATCTATGCCAGATGAGGAGTTCAATGTGCTTGGAGAGGATGAGCTGGCACTCCCGACGAGGCGATTCGAGAGGCTGCACGAGAACCGGGTGAACATGAGGAGGAACACGAGGACATGCTTCAAATGCGGCAAGGTTGAACACTATTTCGCTGAGTGTCCGAAGGTGAGCAACCACGAAAAGCACAAGTTCAAGGACAAGAGGAAGAAGTCCAAGAAGAAGGTTCATGGACATGGAAAGAAGACGCGGTCTCGAGAGAAGATAAAGAGATCGAGCGACATCGAGTCCGACTCCGTGGACACGTCTTCACGCTCGAGTGATGAAGACGAAGTGGAAGACAAGAAGAATAAGAAGAAGAACCTCGGCAAGTATCTCAACGGCCTTTGTGTCATGGGCCTAAGCCTCAAGGACGACTTCAGCGGCATGGCTTGCAGCTCCAGCAGCAAGAGAAGCCAGAAGGACTCCTCGGACTTAGATTCCGAGGATGAGGTATGTGATGTGCTCTCTTCCTTGCGCAAGGAGAATGAGGAGTTGGTTGACTTGCTTGATAATCGCGATCACATGCTTAGAGAGGCTAAGAAGTTTAGGAAGGAGCTTAGAGCTTTGCTTGAAGATGCTAGGACTAGAGTGGCTGAGCTAGAAACACAGCTTCTTGATGGCAAGCTTGAAATTGACTCTCTTAAGGCTAGCCCTGTGGTTTCTGATGAGGTTGATTGTGCTGATTGCTTTGTTTTCCTAGCTAATTTGACTGCTCTTAGGGAAAATCATGCCTCCAAGTGTGAGGAACTAGATGTGCTTAGGGTTGAGTTGGCTGAGCTACAATCTAGACCCACTTTGCTTGGTGCATGTACTTCTTTCCCGGGTTTGCATGAAAAAATTGTTGAGCTTCGTTATCGCATTGTTTCGCTTGAGGCTGATTTGAAAGTGCCTATTCCTACTTCTTGTTCTACTTGTGAGTTGCATGCTATGAAGAATCTGGAACTTGCACAATGTGTTGACCATTTGCAGGATGAGAACAATAAGTTGCGTGAAGTGCTTAGTTGGTTGTCTAGTCAGGAACCTCAGCTTGGTATGATGATTGCGAGTTGTAAGCGCTTTGATGGTTGGGCTTTAGGATTCGATAAGTCTGGTGAGAGCAGTGTTGAGAGAGAAGGAAAATTTGGGAATGTTTCAGTTCCACCACAATCCACACACAAATATAAGTTTGCACCCAAGCCAAACCAGTCGCTTAAAATGAGAGAGAAACCAAGTGAGAAACTGAGTGACAAAACTAGTGAGAAGTCTTGTGAAGAGCCTCATACCAAGTCTAAGCCTAGACCAATTCGGTTCCATTGTGACTTTTGTGGAAAGGATGGTCACAAGAGAGAGTTTTTCTTCAAGAGGAAGCGAGAGGAGAGAATCGCAAAGGAGTGGGTTAACAAGGACAAGTACCACCCTTCCAATGGTGTACTTGAGCCTCGTGTGCAGTTGCCCAGGGCCAAAGCGAGTGTGAAGATTTTTCCGGCTTGGGGAGAGCGAAAGGCTGTTGGAGGTGCTGCTCGAAGGGCTACACCGGTTAGACCGGTGAGAGGCACCGGTCAGACAGGTGCAGACCTGCAGAGGCGGCAGTTTGGGTTTCGTGCTCGTACAGGTGCGAGATTTGGTTCTGGAGGTCGTGGTTCTGGTGGTTGGTCTGGAGAGTTTGCAGGTGATCAGTTTGCTGGATGTTCTCCTCCTCGTGCTCAATACGGGATGGGAGGAGTCGTAGCTTGGAGTTGGAGAGGAGGGACGGTCCACGGTCTTCTTTTTGTGGTTTTGGTCCTCCTCTAGTTAGTGAGGGATGGTTTCCTCATAATGGTTACTATGGCGGTGTTGAGTTTGCTGGACGTTCTCCACCTCGTAGTCAATATGAGTTTGGGAGAGATCGCAATTTTGAGTCTCAGAAGGGCTACGGACCACGCTTTCCCTTTTGTGGTACTCATACTTCTCCAATGAGACAGGGGTGGTCTTCCCATGGAGGTTCTAAGTTTGATAGGATGGATCGCTATATTGATAGGCATGGTAGGATGAATGTTGCTAACCCTACTTTCGAGGAAATGGCCCGACACTGGTTTGCCACTTTTGGAACTAACCCCAGTGTTGAGTCGTTTGCTCGCTCTCACCCTAGGTTTTGAGTTGCAGGTGGGAGGCCCAGAGAGCATTTGTTTGATATCGGGGGTGGTTGTCCGGCCTCATACCCCGGTGGTGACATGGAGGTACATCACTTTCGGGGATGGTGGACAAAGACGAGTGAATTGTGAAGAAATGATCAAGGTAGGTAAATTTGTGACCTTCAAGTGTGTGGCCTTGGTCAAGCCACTTGGTTCATTTTGCTCATTGCCCTATCTCATGTGTGTAAGGTTAGCTTTGTATGCTTTTTGGCCTTAATGCATGAGTTTAGGGGGAGCTTGTGAGTTTTGTGCTCCTTTGCTCTTTTGCATGTGGTGTCGAGCCCTTTTTGCCTCCCCTCGAGGAGATGGTGGTTTGTGAGTTTTGTGTGGGAGCTCCTTTGTAGCATATGTATAGCTTTTCTTTGTGTATTTCTTGCATTTGGCATGGTATATGTATCATGATGTATAGGCTTTCTTGTATCTTAGATTGCATGCATTTTGTATCATATGCATTGGTTAGAAAAAGCTTCTCCTATATACTGTGTTCACCATGGAATGCTATATATGTCTTTGTGAGCTTGTTTGGTATGCTATGGTTAGTTTGGCTTAGCTCTTGATGATCTTGATTTATAATCCATGGTTGATGGCTATAATTTTGAAAATTGTCACATATATGCTCTCTCATGTGTAAATGCCTTTATATGATTCTGACATGTTTTAGTGGCTTGGTATGCTTAATTTGTGGTTTGATAGCTAGTTTATTGATCATATGGGGCCAAAGGCTCATTTGCCATCATGAATGTTTATCCCTCTTGCTTTATCTGGTGGAGGGGCATAAGTTCCTTTTTGTCACAGACATTTCATGTACCAAATTTGAATCTGAAAATGAAATGTAAAATGCTTGGAAAATGTGCTCCCATGTCATATGTGCTAAATTTTATTTGCTTTGTGTGCTAAACCGTTGCATGATGCCTACCAATGAGAACTCATACATAGAAGTAGGCACATGGCTCGGTGGCTTTGACATGACGTGAGGTGCTTGTGGGTGTTTGTGGTGGTCTTATGATTAGAATGGTTGTCCTAGCATGAAGTTTGTGTAGCTTTGCCTTTTTGATATGTTTTGATCATGTTTAGTACTTTGCTAGTGAGAGGTAAACTTTTAGCAAAATTGCCCAAATCCATCTTAGCTTCGTCCAATGGTTGTGAAACTTGGTGATCTTGTAGTTGATGTCATTACGAAGCTATAGAGTATCTAACTTGCTCATTTGGACATGTGTAGAATCCTATGTTGAATTTTGTCTATTTGAGAAGCTCTAGGTTGAAAGTTTTGCATTTTTGGCTTGATTCATGCGTTGCCAACAAGGGGGAGAAGTTTGAGCTTGAAATGGCTTGCTGGATGCATTTAGAAGGTTTTCAGGTGGTTTCGAGCCATTTCTGGGCTCTAGTGTGCACCGCTCTGACCGGTCGGGGTCACCGGTCTGACCGGTCAGTGTGCTGGCCCTGTTCACATGTTGCACACCGGTCTGACCGGTGGTGTGGACCGGTCTGACCGGTCGGGGCTGAGTTGTTGCAGCTGCCCTGTTTTCAAGTGGTGTTTTGCATGCATTCGTTCAGGAGGAGTTGCATTGGTCCAGGGGGAGCTTGCATATGTGCAGGGGGAGCTCTTTGTGGTTTTTCGAGCTTGAGCCGTTGCCCTTGCCTAAGGGGTCCGAGACTTGTCTTCTTCAAGTGATCTTGCTCTTTGTCTTTGTTTGGTTTTCGATGGCTTGTTGGAGTTTCTTTTTTGTTCATTTCTTTTTCTTTTTCTTTTCTCTCTTGTTACTTCTTGTGGGTGTTGTCAATGCACTCATCGAGGGGGAGATTGAGGATCATGTGTGGTTCGAGGACCGGTGTATGGTCGCTTCCTTGTGTGATGAGTGATTGACAACGTTGTGTGGACTGATTCTTCGCTAAGTATTGCAGGTGCAGGTTGCGGCTTGACTAGTGTTGGTGCAGGTGAAGAACAAGCGCGAAAGGTCGTCGTCGGGGAGGCCTCCAGGTGTGGAGAAGACAAGTAGGCTTCATTCGAGGGACCCGGTGGCCAGCAGGGTCAAGTGCGGGCCGCATGGTGGCATGAACAGCAAGATGAAGTCATGGACCGTTTCTTGGTTGAGCCTCAAAACCAAGGTCGAGCCGGGACTATGTGGGAGCCGAGTCATGAGTGGAGATTGGTGGAGGCTACACTGAGTTCACAGGGTTTCCAGTGGTTCACCAGAAAACCACTGGGTTCCTTGGTTGATCCACAAAGCCAAGTCCGGAGAACTGAAGACGGTGCTGCAGCAGCTCCAGACCGGTATGACCGGTGAGGAGCACCGGTTTGACCGGTGTGCGACGACGCAGTCCGGAATCTTCGAAGCAGAGGACACGCGTCGGGATCGCATGGCTTGCGTCAAGGCTAAGCACGGTGCGGTCGTCGGGGATCCGTCCGATGGAGAAAATCGCCCTTGAGAGGCTTGTATCCCTAGTTATTAAGTAAGGGTATTTTAGACTTTCGGTTGACTCCTATATAATCCAGGAGGTGAGAGGATGGTAGCCATCTCTTGGAACCCTAGTTCATTTTGCTTTCCTATTTTCCCTTCCTATTTTCTTAGGATTTCCATAGGACTAGCTTGAGAGCTTCATGGTGAGATTTTGTGAGAGGGTTGGATGATCGAGCGGCAAGCTAGACCTTGTATGAACTTCATTGGTATGTACAGATGATTCGGCGTGGTTCCTCAAGGCTTTGTTGTGTTGTTCCTGGTTGTTCTTGGTGGTGATTTTCGGAGCCCTCTCTCGGTGGTTTTCTCGGTGTGTTTTCAGGACCTTGCTCTTGGGGATTTGATGGGGGAAATTCGTGTGAACCCTTCGTGGTTCTTTTGCCTTTGATTTCCCTCCCAAATCCGTGAGTTAAGGGGCTCGATTTTGGGGTTTTCGGTGTTCTAGGGTTAGAGGAGTTCTTGGAGGGATTTTTTCGATTCCTCTTGATTTGGCAAGTTTTGGTGGACAAAATCTTGGCTATGGACTCCGCATAAGGTGTTCCTACTATCCCCAGAGTGTTGTTCAAGTCCGTGGAGCGATTCGGGAGATCGAAGTTTGGATTTGGAGGAGTTGACCCGCGGGTGTTGTTCATCCCGAGCTGCCCAAGTTACACCGGTCTGACTGGTGCTCTTGACCGGTCTAACCGGTGCGAGCCACTTGTGGGATATGCCTCGGGTGAACTGATTGACTCGTGAGTCTTTGGGTCTTGGTGCTGCTGGTCAATTCTTAGTCTGTTTGTGGTTGTTTTGTTAGGTTTTGTGTAGGGTTTTCCTTCCGTGCAGGTTGTGTTTTGGGGGTGTTTTTGTACCAGGGCCTATAGAAGTCACTGAGGCTCTCTGGAACGTTTAGTGTGTGGCTGCTATATCCACCGGCCTGACCGGCGCTATCAACTAGTCTGACTGGTGTCACCGGTCTGACCGGCGCAGGCCATCGGTCTGACCGGTGCAGCACAGGCAGCAAACCATGCAAGTTTCCGCTGTGCATGTTGGTGTGTTTTGGCTCGGAAGGTTATTTGTTGGTTCCTAGGTCCAGTAGCACTGCAGTGGCTGCGTGGGTTTGGCCAACTTGGGTAGTGAGTCGGAGACGTGTGTTGGAAGCCATGTTCGTCTTGTTGGAGTCTCCATCTCCTTCGAGAAAAATTCTTATCGGCTCCCATTCACTCCCCCCACCCTCTCTAGTTCGCCGTATCGGTCCTTCAGAATGTTCTTCTGTTCATTGAATATGGAAGAAGACATTTTGTGGGGATATTATTGACGCTTTTCTGGTCAACACACAAGAGTGCTAGATCGCGTAGAATGTCGAAACGCTGAACTCGCCGAGCTCCTGCCCGGACCGGTCTGACCGGTCAGGGGCACCTGAAAGAGGCGGAGTGCCCGATCTTTTAGTGAGTGGAGATAGCTTCGATCTGGTCGGAGACGACCCTCACGATCCGACTACGACGAGCGAGACTCGAAGCGCCAATGCAATCGCTGAACCAACTCCCAATGGTTACCGACCTTGCCGGCGCAAGATCAGCCTGATCAGGAAGATCAATTCTTGTGCGCAATCGAAGCACGAACAAGAATCCGAGGCGAGCAATCTTATTATCACTCGAATGTGGAGTTCTGAATCACAGAGGACAGCACGTATTTGTGCGTGTTCTGGTGTAGCTAAAGCTAGATGTAAAACAAAACTTAAACCCTAATGTGGCGGCGGCTACTGAATATATGAGCTAGGAGGACGCCCTCCTAGGGTTGTGGGCAACCAGGGGTCGGCCACAACATGGGCTTAAGGCCCGACACGATACACGGCCCGTTGGGCCAAAATAAGGTGACGCAACACCTTAGACAGAAAAACAGTCCGACTCAAAATGACGATTGCGGCCGCCTCGGTGATGATATGACAGTGATTCCAGACCCATCTGAAAGTAGACTTGATAAGCTTTCCATCAAGTACTTGATCGCCCAAAACGGAGTCCGGATGAAGCCGTGATGACCTTCACAAGTTGACGTTCGTGCGCAGTCCGAATCCAGCCACATATCCTTCATTCTTTAGCACCATGACGTAGTTCAACTCTCTTGCACGAGCCCGAGTGATTGGCCCTGAAGGTGGTGACTGGAGTGAAGGTGCTGCTGGTGAAGATGTACTGGTGATGTCCTCATCATCCTCCCCTTCTTGAACTGAAGTCGTCCTCGACGGCAACTCCTCATCCTCGCCCGCATATGGTTTCAAATCTGCAACATTGAAAGTAGTGGAAACACCAAACTCCGCAGGCAGGTCAAGAACATAAGCATTATTATTAATCTTGGTTAGCACTTTAAAAGGACCAGCAGAACGAGGCATTAATTTAGAACGACGCAAAGTAGGAAAACGATCCTTCCTCAAATGCAACCAAACCATATCACCAGGTTCAAAAGTAACAAGTTTTCTACCTTTACTACCAGCAACTTGATACTTAGCATTAGCAGCAGCAATGTTTTGGTGAGTTTGTTCATGCAGATTAATCATTTGTTCAACATGTGCAACAACATCTATGTGCGGGACGTCCTCAGCATCAAGCGAAAATAAATCAATAGGCGCCCGCGGAATGTAACCATACACAATCTGAAAAGGACTCATCTTTGTAGAAGAATGTGTTGCATGATTATAAGCAAACTCAACATGAGGCAAACAATCTTCCCAACGTTTCAAATTTTTATCTAGAACAGCCCTAAGCATGGTTGACAAAGTCCTATTAACCACCTCAGTTTGCCCATCAGACTGAGGGTGACAAGTTGTACTAAACAGCAATTTAGTTCCCAATTTATTCCAAAGTGATCTCCAAAAATGACTGAGAAACTTAGCATCACGATCAGAGACTATTGTATTTGGAATACCATGCAAACGAATGATCTCTTTAAAGAACAAATCAGCAACACGACTAGCATCATCAGTGTTATGACAAGGTATGAAATGAGCCATTTTGGAGAAACGATCAACAACCACAAAAATGCTATCCCTCCCCTTCTTAGTTCGAGGCAATCCCAAAACAAAATCCATCGAAATATCAAGCCAAGGAGAGGTAGGGACAGGCAAAGGCATATACAAACCATGGTTGCTCAAACGTGACTTAGCTTTCTGACAAGTAGTGCAACGTGCAACAACGCGCTCAACATCTTTGCGCATCCGGGGCCAAAAGAAGTGGGCAGCCAGCACCTCATGCGTCTTGTAAACGCCAAAATGCCCCATGAGACCGCCTCCATGTGATTCCTGCAACAACAACACACGAACCGAACTAGCTGGAACACACAACTTGTTAGCGCGAAACAGGAACCCGTCCTGTAGGTGAAATTTGCCCCAAGGTTTCCCATTAACACAATGAGCGAAAACATCTTTAAAATAAGCGTCATCCACATATAAATCTTTCACAGTTTGCAAGCCAAAAATTTTAAAATCTAACTGTGACAGCATAGTATAACGACGAGACAAAGCATCAGCGATAACATTATCCTTCCCGTTCTTGTGTTTTATGATGTAAGGAAAGGACTCAATAAATTCGACCCATTTAGCATGACGACGGTTCAGATTTGTTTGGGTACGAATATGTTTCAAAGCCTCATGATCCGAATGAATTATAAACTCGCGATGCCAAAGATAGTGCTGACATGTTTGCAAAGTTCGCACTAAAGCATAAAGTTCCTTATCATAAGTTGAGTATTTCAAGCTAGCACCACTTAATTTCTTGCTAAAGTAAGCAACTGGTTTACCTTCTTGTAACAAAACAGCACCTAGCCCAATACCACTAGCATCGCATTCAAGCTCAAACACTTTAGTAAAATCAGGCAACTGCAAGAGAGGAGCATGGGTTAACTCATCTTTTAATGTGGTGAACGCTACCTCCTGCGCATCACTCCAAGCAAACGGAACATCTTTCTTTGTAAGCTCATGTAGAGGTGCTGCAATGGTGCTAAAATCACGGACAAAACGGCGGTAGAAACCTGCAAGACCAAGAAAACTCTGAATCTGGGTAACCGTTGTCGGTGTAGGCCACTCTCGAATAGCATCAATCTTGCTGCTGTCCACCTCAATACCCTGTGGAGTAACAACATAACCAAGAAACGAGACACGTTGTGTGCAGAAGACGCATTGTTCAATGTTAGCAAATAAAAGGGCAGCCCTCAACGCGTCAAAAACAGCACGCAAATGTTCTAAATGCTCTGCCATAGACTTGTTGTAAATCAAGATATCGTCAAAATAGACAACGACAAACAATCCTATGAAGGACCTCAGAACTTCATTCATCAAGCGCATAAAAGTGCTGGGAGCATTAGTCAAACCAAACGGCATAACCAACCATTCATATAAGCCAAATTTAGTTTTAAAAACCGTTTTCCATTCATCTCCCAATTTCATTCTAATCTGATGGTAACCACTACGCAAATCAATCTTAGTAAACAGAATGGCACCACTAAGCTCATCTAGCATATCATCAAGGCGTGGTATAGGGTGGCGATAACGAATTGTTATGTTATTAATAGCATGACAATCTACACACATACGCCATGAACCATCTTTATTAGGAACAAGTAACACAGGAACCGAGCAAGTACTAAGAGACTTACGAATGTAACCCTTATCAAGTAATGCCTGCACCTGGCGCTGAATCTCTTTTGTCTCATCCGGGTTTGTACGATACGGGGCGCGGTTTGGAAGCTGGGCACCGGGAATGAGGTCGATCTGGTGCTCAATGCCATGAAGCGGCGGGAGACCCGGTGGCAAGTCTTTGGGAAAGACATCAGCATACTCCTGCAAAAGGTTAGCAACCGCAGGAGGAATATCCACAGATGGTGCATCATCAAGGGAAGCAAGCACACTAGAGCATACAAGTGCATAGCATGGCAAAGGAGCATCTCAAATATCATCAAACTCAGCACGTGTAGCAAGTAAAACAGGAGCATTCAACTTAATTTCAGATTTATCAGAAGTGGAGGGTGATGGTTCCTGTTGTTTAGCCATTTTAACAGCTCTAGCAAGATCATCTTTAACAATTTGTTCGAGAGTCATAGGATGTATAATTATTTTTTGACCCTTAAACATGAGAGAATAATGATTCGAACGACCATGATGCAAGCTATCAGTATCATATTGCCAAGGTCTACCAAGTAACAAAGAACATGCTTCCATAGGAACAACATCACAATCAACATAATCAGAGTAAGCACCTATAGAAAAAGGAACACGCACCGAGCGTGATACTCTAATTTTGCCACCATCACTAAGCCATTGAATATGATATGGGTTTGCATGCTTACGAGTGGGTAATGACAACTTCTCGACCAGCATAGTACTCGCCAAATTGTTGCAGCCGCGCTCGTCGATGATGATGCGAATCGACCGCTCCCCGCACAACACCCTTCGTATGGAACGAGTGTGTCGCTGATTCTTCTCGCGGGGGGGGGCGACTCGTGTACTAAGAACACGCCGCACAACAAGACTCTCGTACCTATCGGCGTCCCCCGGATTGACATGGATGTCCATCTTAGCCGCATTGTCGGTGGCAAGCAAAGTATGTTCAAGTTCTTCCGAATCACTAGCCGAAGAGTACTCACCATTGTCACGAATGAGTAATGTGTGTTTGTTCGGACAGTCCCGAGCCACGTGGCCACGTCCGCTGCAACGAAAACACGTGATATCCCGTGTACGACCTCGTGGTGGATGCCGCGCCCGTGGATGGAGTGGTGCCTGTGGCTGGGGTGGCTCCTGCCTGCGCAGCTGGCTTCTCATGTGGTGTAGGTGTGGATGGCGCAGGAAGAGCATGTGTTGAACTGGACGACGAATTTCTACCTGCAAAAGTGTTAGAATATGTCCTCGAGCGGCGTAGTGGTGCTAAACCCTAACCCCAAGCTCTGAATATGGTGTGCTGTGGCGTGGTAGTTTTATCGTGGAGAATAGCAGGAGAGGTACGGTATGCCATGGCAAAAACGGAACCAGACTCCACGGAAAACTCCTTCAACAAGGACGAATCGGTGGCGAATTGTGACGGCGCAAAACTCTTGCACCGAGACGAAGCGGTTCCCGTTTCCCACTTGGACTGTGCGGCGGTCTCTCTTTTCTTTCGGATTCTCTCTCTTTTTTTTCCTTTTTTTTGGATTGCTTTCCTTTTTTTTCTTTTTCTCTCTCTTTTTTTTTACCTACCACACCACGGGACAGGGAAGGGAAAATGAGAGGCGGCGGCGTGACAGTGGGCGTGACGGCTAGGGTTAGATGAAACAACGATGAAACACAAGTAACCAGCAACAATTGAACGAGTAAGCACACAAATTCAACAAAGACACTTATTGAAAGAATGTGCAAGGCTAAAAGGTGGTTGCTGGGACAAGGATCTAACCTGAAATAATTTTTGTTTTGGTTTTTGTGGACTGTAGGAAAGGAAAAACACTCGATAAAACTCACCGATCAACCTGGAAATCTGATACCACTTGATAGAGGCGGAGTGCCCGATCTTTCGGTGAGTGGAGATAGCTTCGATCTGGTGGGAGATGACCCTCACGATCCGACTACGACGAGCGAGACTCGAAGCGCCAATGCAATCGCTGAACCAACTCCCGATGGTTACCGACCTTGCCGGCGCAAGATCAGCCTGATCACGAAGATCAATTCTTGTGCGCAATCGAAGCACGAACAAGAATCCGAGGCGAGCAATCTTATTATCACTCGAAAGTGGAGTTCTGAATCACAGAGGACATCACGTATTTGTGCGTGTTCTGGTGTAGCTAAAGCTAGATGTAAAACAAAACTCAAACCCTAATGTGGCGGTGGCTACTGAATATATTAGCTAGGAGGACTCCCTCCTAGGGTTGTGGGCGACCAGGGGTCGGCCACAACATGGGCTTAAGGCCCGACACGATACACGGCCCGTTGGGCCAAAATAAGGTGACGCAGCACCTTAGACAGAAAAATAGTCCGACTCAAAACGACGATTTCCGCCGCCTCGGTGAAGATATGACAGTGATTCTGGACCCATCTGAAAGTAGACTTGATAAGCTTTCCATCAAGTACTTGATCGCCCAAAACGGAGTCCGGATGAAGCCGTGGTGACCTTCACAAGTTCACGTTCGTGCGCAGTCCGAATCCAGCCACATATCCTTCATCCTTTAGCACCATGACGTAGTTCAACTCTCTTGCACGAGCCCGAGTGATTGGCCCTGAAGGTGGTGCCTGGAGTGAAGGTGCTGCTGGTGTAGATGTACTGGTGATGTCCTCATCAGCACCAGTCTGACCGGTGGCTGCAGAGGCGTGGTGAAAGCCTAAGATCACCGCCTTGCGAGGGACCCCGTCGGAGGTGGCATGCCTAGGATTGGTCTATGGTCGGCAAGGCCACTCAGAACGTCCCTGATCGTCGTCGACACAAACAAGGAAAGCACAAGGTTAGAAAAGCTAGGGTCTGAGAGATAAAAGTTGTAGAAAGTAATGTTCGATTGGGTGATTCCACCTCAAATGGTCGTGGCCCTTTATATTTATAGGGTGGGGAGGTCTTGCCCTGCAAGGAATCTGAAGGACTGATACGGCGAACCAGAGAAGGGGGGAGTGAATGGGAGCCGATAAAAATTCTTCTCGAAGGAGATGGTAACTCCTACAAGATGAACACGGCTTCCAACACACGTCTCCGACTCACTACCCAAGTTGGCCAAGCCCACGTAGCCACTGGAGTGCCACTGGACCTCGAGTCTTCAGACTCACACCGGTCAGACCGGTGAGCACCACCGGTCATACCGATCCCTGCTGGTGAAACTGAGCAACTTTCACTAAGTGGCTCTACACCGGTCAGACCGGTGAGACACACCGGTCAGACCGATCGCAGCCTGAAAGCCCCCATGGCACCACACAGGCCAACCGACCACCAAACTGATCCAAACTTGAAACAGCAGCACCACAGGAAAACAGCGAACACACCAAGACGTTCACTCGAGCAAAATCCCATCGAAGGTTGCACCGGTCAGACCGGTCAAGAGCACCGGTCAGACCGGTGTAGCCTGGGCAGCTCGGGATGAACAGCACCAGCGGGTCAACTCCCCCAAATCCAAAACTCGATCTCCCGAATCGCTCCACGGACTTGAACAAGAGTTTGGGGATATTAGGAACACCTCATGAGGAGTCCATAGCAAAGTTTAATCCCACCAAAACTCGTCCAAAAAGGAGGAATCAAGGAAATCCTGCCAAAAGCACTTCCAACCCAAGAACTCAAGAAACCCCAAAATCGAGCACCTTTACTCACGGATTTGGGAGGGGAATCACAGCCCAAAGAACCACGAAGGGTTCCCACAAATTTCCCCCATCAAATCCCCAAGAGAAAGGTCCCGAAAACAACCCAAAGAAAGCACCAAGAGAGGGCTCCGAAAATTACCACTAAGAACAACCGGGGAAAACACATCCAAACCTTGAGGAACCACGCTGAATCATCTATACATGAAACAAAGGTTCATACAAGGTCTAGCAAGCCGCCCGAACATCCATCCCTCTCAACAAGATCTCTCCATGAAGCTCTCTTGCTAATCCTATGGAAAACCTAAGGAAAATAGGAAGAAAAATGGGAAAACAAATGAGCTAGGGTTCCAAGAGTTGGCTGCCATCCTCTCACCTCTTGGGTTATATGGAGGCAACCGAATGTCTAAAACACCCTTCTCTACTAACTAGGGATACAAGCCCCTCAAGGGCGGATTTGGAATTCTTGATGTCTTCACCATCGGACGGATGCCCGACGACCGCACCCTGCGTAGCCTCGACGCAAGCCATGCGATCCCGACGCGTGTCCTCCGCTTCGAAGATTCCGGACTGCGTCGTTGCACATGGTCAGACCGGTCCCCACCGGTCAGACCGGTCTGGTGCTGCTACAGCTCCGTCTTCGGTTCTCCGGTCTTGGCTTTGTGGATCAACCAAGGAACCTAGTGGTTTTCTGGTGAACCATCGGAAACCCCGCGAACTCGTTGTAGCCTCCACCAATCTCCACTCATGACTCGGCTCCCACGTAGTCCCGGCTCGACCTTGGTTTTGAGGCTCAACCAAGAAACCGTCCATGACTTCATCTTGCTGTTCATGCCACCATGCGGCCCGCACTTGACCCCGCTGGCCACCGGGTCCCTCGAACGAAGCCTACTTGTCTTCTCCACACCTGGAGGCCTCACCGGCGATGACCTTTCGCGCTTGTTCTTCACCTGCACCAACACCAGTCAAGCCGCAACCTGCACCTGCAATACTTAGCCAAGAATCAGTCCACACAACGTTGTCAATCACTCATCACACAAGGAAGTGACCATCCACCGGTTCTCGAACCACACATGGTCCTCAATCTCCCCCTTGATGAGTGCATTGACAAGACCCACACGAAAGTAACAAGAGAGAAAAGAAAAAGAAAAGAAATGAACAAAAAGAAACTCCAACAAGCGATCCAAAGCCAAACAAAGGCAAAGAGCAAGATCACTTGAAGAAGACAAGTCTCGGACCCCTTAGGCAAGGGCAACGGCTCGACACATCCGAGACAAAGCAAAGCTCAAGCAAAGAGCGCAAACCACCGAATCAAAGCTCGAACAACCACAAAGAGCTCCCCCTGCACACATGCAAGCTCCCCCTGAACCAATGCACCTCCCCCTGGACGAATGCATGCAAGACACCACTTGAAACAGGGCAGCTGCAACAACTCAGCCCTGACCGGTCAGACTGGTCAACACCACCGGTCAGACCGGTGTGCAACATGTGAACAGAACCAGGACTCACACCGGTCAGACCGGTGACCCTGACCGGTCAGACCGGTGCACAACAGAGCCCATAAATGGCTCGAAACCACCTGAAAACCTTCTAAATGCGTCCAGCAAGCCATTTCAAGCTCAAACATCTCCCCCTTGTTGGCAATGCATGAATCAAGCCAAAAATGCAAAACTTTCAACCTAGAGCTTCTCAAATAGACAAAATTCAACAAAGAATGCTACACATGTCCAAATGAGCAAGTTAGATATTCTACGGCTTCGTATCGATCTCAACTACAAGATTATCAAGTTTCACAACCATTGGACGAAGCTAAGATGGATTTATGCAATTTTGCGAAAAACTTGCCTCTCATGAGCAAAGTCCTAAACATGATCAAAGCATATCAAAATGGCAAAGCCACACAAACTTCATGCTAGAACAGCCATTCTAATCATAAGACCATCACAAACACCCACAAGCACCTCATGTCATGTCAAAGCCACCGAGCTATGTGCCTACTTCTATGTATGAGACTTCTCATTGGTAGGCATCATGCAACGGTTTAGCACCCAGAGCAAATTAAAATTAGCACATATGACATGGGAGCACATTTCCAAGCATTTTTCATTTCATTTTCAGATTTGTAAATGGTACATGAAATGTCTTTGCGACAAAAAGGAACTTATGCCCCTCCACAAGATAAAACAAGAGGGCTAAACATTCATGATGGCAAATGAGACTTTGGCCCCATATGATCAATAAACTAGCTATCCAACCACAAATTAAGCATGACCAAGCCACTAAAATATGTCAAGATCATATAAAGGCATTTACACATGAGAGAGCATACATGTGACATTTTTCAAAAGCATAGCTATCAACCATGGATTATTCATCAAGATCATCAAGAGCTAAGCCAAACTAACCATAGCATACCAAACAAGCTCACAAAGACATATATCTCATTCCATGGTGAACAATGTATATGAGAGAAGCTTTTCCTAACTAATGCATATGATATAAAATGCATGCAATCTAAGATACAAGGATGCCTATACATCATGTTACATATGCCATGCCAAATGCAAGAAATGCACAAAGGAAACTATACATATGCTACAAAGGAGCTCCCACACATCCAATTCAAGAAATCAAACACACACAAAGTTCCCCCGCAAACGAGTGAAAGTTGCTTGATCTAGGGGTTTGGTGAAAATATCGGCTAGTTGGTCATGTGTGGGTACATGGATCAAAGCTATCTTTCCTTTTTCTACGTTGTCTCTCAGAAAATGATACCTCACTTCTATGTGCTTGGTTTTGGAATGGAGCACTGGGTTCTTTGCAACGCTTATGGCACTGGTGCTATCACATTGAAGTGGGACATGGGTATACTCCTCACCAAAGTCACTCATGGTGTATGAAATCCAAAGGAGCTGAGAGCAACAACTAGCAGCGGCAACATACTCGGCCTCGGTCGTGGATTGAGCAACACTCGACTGCTTGCGGGAAGACCAAGAGACCAAAGAAGAACCCAAAAACTGGTAAGTCCCAGAAGTGGACTTCCTACCCAACCGACACCCGGCAAAATCCGCGTCTGAAAAACCATGAAGCGCCAAAGAAGAGGACGCGGAGTACCAAAGGCCGAAGTCAGGAGTGTGACGCAAGTACCTGAAAATTCGCTTCACCGCTTGCCGATGCGAAGTCCTCGGAGACGCTTGAAAACGAGCGCACAGACACACCGAGAACTGTATGTCCGGCCTCGTCGCCGTCAAGTAGAGGAGTGACCCGATCATGCTCCGGTACTCCTTCTGGTCCACGTGTTCACCTTCCTCATCCGCATCAAGAGCTGTAGTCGTACTCATCGGCGTCGTCATAGCCTTGGAGTCCTCCATCTTGAACTTCCACACAATGTCCTTGGTGTACTTAGCCTGGTGCACAAATGTTCCTTCCTTTAATTGCTTGATTTGTAGCCCGAGAAAGAACTGTAATTCGCCCATCATGCTCATCTCAAATTCCCTGCTCATATCATCTGCAAACCTTGCAACAAGAGAGTTAGACGAGCCACCAAAGACAATATCATCCACGTACACCTACACAATCAGGATATCTCTGCCCTGCCTCAGCAAAAACAAGGTCTGATCGACCTTCCCCATCTCAAAACCTCTCTCAAACAAGAACCCCCTCAACCTACCATACCAAGATCTAGGCGCCTCCTTCAACCCATACAGCGCCTTCCTCAACTTGTACACCCGGTGGGGGTACCTCTCACTCTCAAACCCCGGAGGCTGCCTCACATACACTTCTTCCTCCAACACACCATTCAGAAAAGCACTCTTCACATCCATTTGGTGCAACTTGAACCCTTTAGCCACGGAAAAGGCTAGAAGGACCTAATCGCCTCCAAACAGGCTACGGGAGCAAAGGTCTCCTCGTAGTCGATCCCCTCCTTCTGACTGAACCCCTGAGCAACAAGCCTCGACTTGTTCCTCACAACCTCACCCTTCTCTCCCTCTTTGTTCTTCCACAGCCACTTTGTACCAATCGGCTTACACCCTGGGGGAGGGTCAACCAACTCCCAAACCTGATTCCTCTCAAAGTTCTCCAACTCCTCATGCATCGAATTAACCCAATTGTGATCAGATAGTGCATGTCCAATGTCTTTGGGCACAAAAGTAGCAACAAATGCAGCATGAGCGAAATGAGAGTTGTTTCGAACCCTCGACCGTGTAGTGCGTTCATTTATGTCGCCGATGATCCTCGAAGCTGGGTGATCCACTTGAACTCGCCGGGGAGGTTCTCGCCTCGAAGCTACCTCCCCCTCAACATCAGCTTCTCCTCTTTCTTGATTTGTCGTCGTAGGTGTAGTAGAGGGTCCGTCCATTACCGTAGTCGAAGTAGTGGGTACATGTTCAGCCGGGGGCACCACACCGCCATCTTCATCATCACCATGTTCATGCTCCTCCTCCTGAAAGATCTCCTCGCCAAGCTCATCATCACCTGCACACTCAAAGACAAGCTGACTACGTGGCTCTGTATCGTCGAAGGTTACCTCGCAAGTCTCCACGATTTGGTTAGTTTCAAGATTGAGCACACGATATGCTCTAGAGTGAGATGCATAACCAAAGAAAATACCATCAACAGACCTAGCCTCAAACTTATCCACCTTCCTGCCTTTCTTCAGAATGAAACACTTGCAACCAAAGACATGGAAGTGACTCACCTTGGGTGTGCGACCATGCATCAACTCATAGCATGTCTTCTTCTTGTGCACTCTGAGGTATATCCTGTTCGACACAGCACGTGGTACTCACCGCCTCAGCCCAATACCTCCTCGGAGTCCTATGCTCATCAAGCATCGTCCGAGCCATCTCGCACAAGGTCCTGTTCTTCCTTTCCACAACACCATTCTGGGGAGGCGTATACGGACTCGAAAACTGGTGCTCAAGACCCAAGTCATAGCAAAAGGTTTCAAAACGAGAGTTTCTAAATTCCGAGCCATTATCACTGCGGATAGCTCGTATGGCATCTCCGTGCCTCTCGTTCCTCAACCTCAAGACTAGATCTCGAACAAAACCGAACGTCTCCCCCTTATCATCGAGAAAGAACACCCAAGCATACCGAGAATAGTCGTCCACCACAACAAGGACATACCACTTCCCACCCGCAGATCGCACACGAGCTGGGCCAACAAGGTCCATATGGAACAGCTCGCATGGACGCTCAGTCATCAAATCGGTGAGAGGCGGGTGAGAAGAGGCCACCATCTTGGCATGCCTACACATAGCAAAAATCAACTCTTTCTCAAGCCTCAACCGTGGCAATCCTCGGACCAAATTGAGTTTACTCAAGCGAGACAGAAGGTCAAAGCTCAAGTGACCCAACTTCCTATGCCACTTCCACAACTCACTCGAAGAACCAGCCAAGAAACAACGCTCCACACCCGAACACTGAGAAAAATCAGCACGAAACACCTGACCCTCGGGAACGACCATACAGATAAGGTCCCCTCGAGAGTCCAAAATCCGAGAACCACCTGGCCGAAACAACACCTCAAAGCCCTCATCCAAAACTCGGGACACGAAAGCAAATTGTACCCCAGCGATTGAACAAGAGCAACACGCCTCAGAGTGATCTTGTCACTCACTTTGATCTCACCTTCTGAAAGCACACGCCCACTCCCATTGTCCCCAAAAGTGATGTACCTCTTCGTCACCACCGGGACGAGACTTGAGAACCACCCCTGTCTCCGGTCATATGCCTCGAGCAACCGGAGTCAATCAACCAAATGTTCTTCAAGTCTCCCACCTGAAATTCAAAAACGAGCACGTGAGCGAACAAACGACTCAGCACTGGGGTTAGTACCAAAAGAGTAAAACCAGTGCCGAGCCATTTGCTCGAAAGTGGGGTTAGCACCAACCAAAGCATCTGTCCTACCAAAGCTACCTCCACGAACACCACCACGGTAACCACCCTGAGGGAACCACCCCTCTCTGCCTGGAGGAGGACAAAAACCACGAAAGAAAGCTCGTGGAACGTCCCTCCTCTCCAACTCAAAGCTACGACCCCTCCGATCCCCGCATTGAGCACGGGGAGGACAACGCCTAGCAAACTGACCACCTGTACCCTTTCCAGCCCAGCCACCAGAACCACGACCACCAGAAACAACCCCCGCACCTGTACGAGCTCGAAACCCAAACAGCTGTCTGTCCAGGCCTGCACCGGTCTGACCGGTGTGACCTGGGCAGCAGCACCTCCAGCAGCCTTCCGCTCTCCCCAAGCCCGAACTATCCTCACATTCGCCTTGGCCCTGGGCATCTGCACACGAGGCTCAAGTACACCATCGGAAGGGTGGTACTTGTCCTTGTTAGCCCACTCCTTTGCCATTCTTTCTTCATGCTTCCTCTTGAAGCAAAACTCCTCCTTATGGCCATCTCTCCCACAATAGCCACAATGGAACCTCACAAGCTTAGGATTTGGCTTGGGATGTGGCTGCTCACTTGGGTTCTCTCCACTCAACTCCTCCACCGGTTTCTCACCGCTAGCCTTCTCACTCTTCTTCCCAAAAAACACTTTCCCCGAAGTGCTCACAAACTTGATAGGCTTTTGAAGATCATTTGTGGGTGTAGGAAACACGGATGTAGCTGGGGTTGTGTCTAGTCGGTTCCTAAGATGGTTAGGTTTTGGGGGAAATCATTCTTTTGGTGGGTTTTTGGTGGCTCCAGGATATTCTCTTCACTTCCCTCACCAACCTTGTTTGCCCCAAGTCCCTCACCATCTTGCCTCTTAAAGGCCTCGATCATCATCCTCAACTGAGGCTCATGACCGGACAACCAACCCATCAACTTCCTCAAGTGATCATTCTCATCCTGCAAACGATCAACATAATGTGCAAGTTCCAAATTTTTCAAAGCATGCATTTCACAGGTAGAGAATGACGTAGGCATGGGTTCCTTCAATTTAGGCTCGAGAGAACTAGTGTAAGCATGCATCTCATCAATCTTAGCATGCAAAACAGGGCAAGAAGTGCAAGCACCTAGCAAAGCAGGTCTAGACTTAAGCTCAGCCACTTCAACCCTAAGCACATCTAGTTCCTCACACTTGGAGGCATGCTTCTCCTTAAACAAAGAAAGATCAGCAAGGAATATGGAGCAATCAAGACAATCATTCTCATCCGAAACAACAGGGCTAGCCTTAAGGGAATCAATTTCAAGCTTGCTATCAAGCACCGTGTCTCAAGCTCGGCCCACTCTAGTCCTAGCATCCTCGAGTGAAGCCCTAAGCTCTTTTCTCATTTTCTTGGCCTCTCTAAGCATGTCATCACGGTTATCAAGCAAAGAGCCAAGCCTCTCATTCTCCCGGCGCAAGAAGGGAAGTTCATCACGCACCTCGTCGTCGGACTCGCAGTCCGAGTCGCTCCGTGTGCCCTTCTTGCCGCCGGAGCTCGCCGCCATGGTGCGAAGCCATCTCTCGTGAAGCGGCTCGGCCCCGCTCAGGTTCTTGGACGACTTCTTGTTCTTGCGACGATCACCTTCGTCTTCACTGCTGCTCAAGCTCGAGGTGGAGTACGCGGAACTGGAGTCGACGTCGCTCGCTCCAACCATCGCTCGGGCCTTGCCTCGGCTCTCCTGCTTCCTCGATCGTCACTCGTCCTTGTACTTGTTCTTGTGCTTGCTCTTGTGGTCGCGCCTCGACCGGTACTTGCCATCCGTCCTCGACTTGTGCTTGTAGCTGTCCTTGTTCTCGACCTTCTCCGGGCAGTCAGCGACGAAGTGTCCCGGCTTGCCGCACTGGAAGCACGTCCTCGTGTTCATCCTCATGTTCATCCAGTTATTGTGCAGCCCCTCGAACCTCCTCGTCAACAGCGCCAGCTCGTCCTCTCCAAGGTCATCAAACTCCTCATCTGGCATAGACATTAAAGAGGAAGAAGAGAACATCCTGGTGGATGGGTTAGAGTTAGCCTTTACTTTGGAACCTCCAACGAGGGCAAGACTATGGGAATCAGTTGGTCCCTCGTGCTTGGCAGTCATGCCCCTATCCACCTCAGCCGACTTGAGCTTTGAGAACAACTTGTTCACCGTCAGAGTGTCATTCTTCTCCGACTCCACAATGGCCCAAATCGTACGATCCAAAGAGTGTAAGAGCTTGACCGCTCTATCATGATCATCATACGGGAGCACGTCCACATTGGCCCTCATGTTGTTCACAACCACGGTGAACCTCTGAAACAAGGCATCGATGGACTCACCGGGGAGATGAGTGAAGTTCTCGTACTCTCTCCGGTAGGTCGCATACATCCGTGCTTGAACCTGGGCGTTCCCAACATGAGCCTCCTTCAGCACCGCCCAAATCCTACAAGCCAAGTGCTCGGTATGCACCCGATCGAACTCAGGCTGACACAACGCACGAAACAAGTAGTCGACCGCCTTATTGTTGGCGTCGAATCTGTCCCTCGATCCTGGAGCGAGGAAGTCCATCGGCTGGACATAGCCTGTGTCCACCGTGACATCCCACAGAGTCTGACCCTTTCCGCGGAGAAACGCACCCATCCGCTTGCTCCACATCTGGTAGTTCTTGCCATCGAAGTGTGGAGGACCCGAACCCCGTTCTTGGTACGCCATCCTTGGATCTTAGACTGGTTAGAGTCAATAAAGACCCGAACCGGCTCTGATACCACTTGAAGGACCGATACGGCAAACCAGAGAGGGGGGGAGTGAATGGGAGCCGATAAAAATTCTTCTCGAAGGAGATGGAAACTCCTACAAGATGAACACGGCTTCCAACACACGTCTCCGACTCACTACCCAAGTTGGCCAAGCCCATGTAGCCACTGGAGTGCCACTGGACCTAGGAACCAACACACACACCCTTTCGACCCGAGAACGCAGCGGAACACCAAACATCGAGTCTTCAGACTCACACCGGTCAGACCGGTGAGCACCACCCGTCAGACCGGTCCCTGCTGGTGAAACTGAGCAACTTTCACTAAGTGGCTCTACACCGGTCCGACCGGTGAGACACACCGGTCAGACCGATCGCAGCCTGAAAGCCCCCAAGGCACCAAACAGGCCAACCGACCACCAAACTGACCCAAACTTGAAACAGCAGCACCACAGGAAAACAGCGAACACACCAAGACGTTCACCCGAGCAAAATCCCACCGAAGGTTGCACCGATCAGACCGGTCAAGAGCACCGGTCAGACCGGTGTAGCCTGGGCAGCTCGGGATGAACAACACCAGCGGGTCAACTCCCCCAAATCCAAAACTCGATCTCCCGAATCGCTCCACGGACTTGAACAAGACTTTGGGGATATTAGGAACACCTCATGAGGAGTCCATAGCAAAGTTTAATCCCACCAAAACTCGTCCAAAAAGGAGGAATCAAGGAAATCCCGCCAAGAGCACTTCCAACCCAAGAACTCAAGAAACCCCAAAATCGAGCACCTTTACTCACGGATTTGGGAGGGGAATCACAGCCCAAAGAACCACGAAGGGTTCCCACAAATTTCCCCCATCAAATCCCCAAGAGAAAGGTCCCGAAAACAACCCAAAGAAAGCACCAAGAGAGGGCTCCGAAAATCACCACTAAGAACAACCGGGGAAAACACATCCAAACCTTGAGGAACCACGTCGAATCATCTATACATGAAACAAAGGTTCATACAAGGTCTAGCAAGCCGCCCGAACATCCATCCCTCTCAACAAGATCTCTCCATGAAGCTCTCTTGCTAGTCCTATGGAAAACCTAAGGAAAATAGGAAGGGAAATGGGAAAACAAATGAGCTAGGGTTCCAAGAGTTGGCTGCCAACCTCTCACTACTTGGGTTATATGGAGGCAACCGAATGTCTAAAACACCCTTCTCTACTAACTAGGGATACAAGCCCCTCAAGGGCGGATTTGGAATTCTTGATGTCTTCACCATCTGACGGATGCCCGGCGACCGCCCCCTGCGTAGCCTCGACGCAAGCCATGCGATCCCGATGCGTGTCCTCCGCTTCGAAGATTCCGTACTGCGTCGTCGCACACCGGTCAGACCGATGCTCCTCACCGGTCAAACCGGTCCCCACCGGTCAGATCGGTCAGACCCACCGGCCGAGCCGGTCCGCGGCCGCTTTGCAGCCTCCGTCTTCGGTTCTCCGGTCTTGGCTTTGTGGATCAACCAAGGATCCCAGTGGTTTTCTGGTGAACCACCGGAAACCCCGCGAACTCGGTGTAGCCTCCGCCAATCTCCACTCATGACTCGGCTCCCACGTAGTCCCGGCTCGACCTTGGTTTTGAGGCTCAACCAAGAAATCGTCCATGACTTCATCTTGCTGTTCATGCCACTATGCGGCCCGCACTTGACCCCGCTGGCCACCGGGTCCCTCGAACGAAGCCTACTTGTCTTCTCCACACCTAGAGGCCTCATCGGCGACGACCTTTCGCGCTTGTTCTTCACCTGCACAAACACCAGTCAAGCCGCAACCTGCACCTGCAATACTCAGCCAAGAATCAGTCCACACAACGTTGTCAATCACTCATCACACAAGGAAGCGACCATCCACCGGTCCTCGAACCACACATGGTCCTCAGAATCCTTTTACAACTCGAAATTCGCTAGGACTCCTAAATTATACTTGGACTCGAGGTCCATTGGTCAGACCGGTCTGGACCACCGGTCAGGCCGGTGTGGCCGTTGCCGGATCGGCTACAGGACCCCCGATCGGTCAAACCGTCAAGGGACACCGGTCTGACATGTGGCGTCAGCCTGATCGGCTTTATGTCATTTTTGGGTGTGAACATATGCCCCCTGTCACCAATTTTGGTGTCTAAAAAATAATTCTAAGGTCAATGTGACACTTCACCGGCCATTTTTTGGTCTAAGGGCGATTTTTGCTATAAATCAGCCATATTTTATCAAATGTCTTGCCAAATACTTCGATGAAATTTTTTCAAGTATCTCCTATTGAGAGCACTTAGAAGTCGCTATCCTTGCAATGTTTCCACCATATAAGAATTTCTAGAACAAATCTTCACAACCTTGTGTGGACCTTCCCAACTTGGAGACCACTTGCCGAACTTGTTACTCTTAGATCCAATAGGTAAAATCGTCTTCTAAACCAAGTCACCTGCGTGAAAAGATTTGGTTTTTACCTTCTTGTTGTATACTCTAGCAACTCGCCTCTTGTCCTTTTCAATTTCTTCCAAAGCCTCCATACGCTTGTCGGTCACTTCATCAATGTTGTCCATCATCAAAGTATAATATGACTTAACATCAAGATTATTCGGCTTTGCAAGTCTATATGCACCTAGATTCACCTCAACAAGAAAAACGACCTCTTGACCATACACAACTTAAAAAGGAGTAACTTTAGTAGCACCATGACTAGAAATAAGATGAGCCCATAAAGCTTGAGATAATACCTCATGCCATCTTCTAAGATTGTCTTCTATCTTCTTCTTAATGAGCTTCACCAAAGTTTTGTTGCTAGACTCGGCTTGACCATTGACTTGAGCATATTATGGAGATGAATTGAGCAATTTAATTCCATAAGAATCGACAAACTCACACACCTCTTTTGATATGAACGAAGTTCCTTGATCCGTGGTCAAAGTCTGTCGAATGCCAAATCTATGTATAATATGCCCAGTAATGAACTCAATTACCTCTCTATGTGTCATATTATTCAAAGGAATAGCTTCCGTCCACTTGGCGAAGTAATCAGTAGCCACGAGCACAAAACAATGCCCCTTTGATGACGAAGGATGAATCTTGCCAATAAAATCCATACCCCATCCTCTAAAATGCCAAGGCTTGATTATCGGATGCATCAACGCAGCAGACACCAACTAAACATCTCCATTCCTTTGACACTCTTCACAATCTTTCTAGTACTTAAAACAATCAGCTATCATGGTAGGCCAATAAAAGCAAGCTCGTCTGAGGAGCCACTTCACCTTGGGAGCCGATTGATGAGTACCACAAATACCTTCTTGGAACTCCGCCATAGCCAACCTAGCTTGATCAGGACCCAAGCACTTTAAAAGAAAATCATCTGCGGTCCGATGATACAATTCACCACCATCAAGAACAAACTTAAGAGCACATCGTCAGACTTTTCTATCAATTGAACTGCTAGGATTATGCAAAAAATCAACCAGAGGCTTTCTCCAATCCTCCACCTCATCTATGTCATGAAAAACCGAGGAGGAACTTTTACCAGGGACCGGTCAGACCGGCCATGAGCATTAGTCAGACTGGTGCCGTTAGCCGACCCAGAACTAGGGGACCAATCAGACCTCTCGGTGAGATCAGTCAGACCGGTGTCACCGGTTAGCAGTTGACTGTGTCAGCCTGACCGGTGCTTTTAGAGCAAAACACTCGGCTGTAAGCAACAGGTTGTGTTCTTGAAAATTTCTTTTTCGAACATTATAACCAGATGCTTGCAGAGCCAGAGCATTAGCTCTAGGATTTTCCTCTCGTGGCACATGATAGGTAACAAATTTGTCCATACAAGATATGATGTCCAAACACTTATTAAGATAAGCATTTAAAAAGACATTTAGAAATTGACATACCTTGGAAACTTGTTGCACCACCAATAAAGAATCTCCATATGCTTCTACATGTTTTACTCCCATGTCATGCAAAATCCAATTCAAATAGAAGAGCCTCATATTTGGTTTGGTGGTTAGTACAATCATGATCCAATCGGTTAAGAATTTAAAAAATAGTCCCACTTGGCGAAATAATGACAACTCCAACACCACAACCATCTTTGCAAACCGATCCATCAAAATGCATCTTCCATGGAGTGAAAGTAACATAACCGACATTCAAATCAAGTTGCTTATCTACTCTATGTCCAGCAATGAAGTTGTTGACGTAAAATCAGCACCTCACGCCAATCACACAGCAAGCCGGATTAGCTGGCTTCACACACGTGGCCCGGGCGTCGAAATCCGGAAGCGTGCCAGTCAATTTTCCCTGAAACTAACAAAGGATGAAAACGGTTAGATAAAACCTGGAACTTGTCGGGTGGTACTAGACAGTTCCATATTCACGGCTATAAAGCCAGTTAGAAAGACATATAGCCACAAACAGGCTATCTGTCAGCAATTTAAACATCATTCGGGAATTGATAAAGCATGTAAACATCATTCCGTCATGGATTAACATTCGGCAGTGCTCTGTTTACACGCTTTATCAATTCCCGAATGATGTTTAAATTGCTGACAGATAGCCTGTTTGTGGCTACATGTCTTTCTAACTGGCTTTATAGCCGTAAATATGGAACTGTCTGGTACCACCTGGAAAGTTCCAGGTTTTATCTAACTGTTTTCATCATTTGTCAGTTTCAGGGAAAATTGACTGGCACGCTTCCAGAATTTGACGCCCGGGCCACGTGTGTGAAGCCAGCTAATCCGGCTTGCTATGTGCTTGGCGTGAGGTGCTGATTTTACGTCAACACACATTTTGGCACGCCCGGTGGGACACTCATGTTGATCAAGATGCCTGAAATCCAAGCTATCCTGGATGTCACCTTAAATTAACTGTCTTCAGAACATCAACTGATATTGAAGGAGGCTATGGAACAGTTCCAGCAGAAGTGGATGTTGTCTTTTTCCAAGAACAGGAGTGGTGTGCCATTCCTTAGGACAGAGATGCCAAGAGTTCTGATGCCAGGAGAGACTGATGCCACTACTGCTGCAGAGAAACAAGAAGCTTTCGCTATGGTGCGGCAAGCTATGGAAGAAATAATGGCCAGACACAACACTGCATTTTTAAATAGCTTCTGATAGATGATGGTTGGTGTCTTTGGCCCAAGCGTGGACAAACATTTTGAGCGAGCACAAGGGCCAACTGGTCAGGTGCTTAGTCGAACACCACCCCAGGGGCCTAATGGTAATGAGACGGCTAATGAAACAGGAGAATCAAGTGCTACTGCTAATGGCCAACCACCTCGTCAAGATGCAAGTGCTCAGCCGCCTCAATAAAGTATGAGTGTTCAGCCAACTCAACATGTGAGTAGTCAACCGATCCAGCAGAACCCTCATCAAGCAGTACCTAATCCACGCACATATGGTGAGATGGCATTCGGTACTACTGGAGTTCAACCTGTCTCTACTTTACAGGATAGCCCCAACAAGTAATAGGCTACAAATGAATATGTACGGGAATGTGTATTCAGAGTTCATGGACTATAGTGCTATCGATGCTTTCCTGAATCCTGGGTATGGTGGTGCTACAAGGATACCTGCTGGGAGGCTAGGGAATCAAGACGCCAATGTTGATCTCCTGGTGTAAAGAATGACCGATGTGCTGCAAAATCAATTCGGTCTAAAGCCTAAGAATCAAGGACACGTCTATACATCTCCCTTCCCAGAATGGTACCAAAGGGTAGCACTACCAAACAAGGTGAAAGTTCCCAGAGAATTCACTAAGTTTTCAGGGCAAGATGATACCGGTAAAGTGGAACACATAGCCCGGTACCTAATGCAGCTTGGGGAAGCTTCTGCTGATGAGGCCTTCAGAATTAGATACTTCCCTCTGTCCTTGACAGACCCAGCGTTCACATGGTTCACTTCTCTACCTGCTCATTCAATCTGCTCTTGGAAAGATTTGAAGCAAAAGTTCCATGCCCATTATTACACTGGCAGTAATGAGAAAAAGCTAACTGATCCGACTACCTTGAGGCAGAGGAACCATGAAATACCAATGGAGTTCCTCAGGAGATTCAGAGAGACAAAAAGCATGTGCTTCTCTCTTAACACACCAGATGATCAATTGGCTGGTATGGTTGTAGCAGGAATGTTGCCAGCCATTCGGGAGAAGCTATTCAGGATGGAATTCGACGACCTTGGCCAGCTGTCACACCGACTATCATTGATGAGCAATCAAGCATATGGCTGAAATTTACAATCAATTCCTCGAAAGGGCAGATCAAGGAAATGAATATGATGATGAAGAGGAAATAGCTGCAGCAGAGATTGTGTGGGGCAAAGAGCCATTGACAGTAAATTAGAGGTGGATCAAGCAAACTAAAGGCACCTATGATTTTGATGTAAGCAAGGCAGATAAGCTCTACGATTTCCTCGTGAAAGAAGGCCAGATCAAGTTGCCAGAGGGGCATTCTATGCTTCGGCCCGATAGAGTGAAAGATAAGAAGTACTGTGTATTTCATGACAGGAATTCTCATTTCATCAATGAATGCAGGGTCTTTAGAGTAAGGATTCAGAAAGCTATCCAAGAAGGACATCTCAAGTTTGATAATAAGATGAAATTAGATGGTAACCCATTCCCTCAAGACATGATCGGGTTCTCAATTAACATGGTGAACGCTGTTGAGCCTAAAGGGAAAGAAAAAGTAAAAGTTTTGACTTCGGAAAAAGGCAAAGCAGGATGGCTCAGTTGATCCCACTCGACAAGTCAAATTTGAAGAGATTCACAAGAAAGAGCCTCGCTTTTCGAATAGTCAAATTGAAGTGGGTGAATCCTCTAAACCCAGAGTGACTTCGCGTATTCTCCTCAATAAATGGCAGCGTCAGCAAGAAAAGGATTGCTACCAGAGGCACAAGTACGAAGAGGAGAAGTGGAGATATGAAGAAGAGATATATAGGAAGGAATAAGAAGAATATATGCGAGAACAAGAGTGTGCATATTGGGGATGTGCCTTCTTCAGAGACTGTTGAAACAAAGGTTTAAAGCTTCCCACATGGAATAACTGTCCCGAATGCAACGACGGGTATACCGAATACAGGCAAGACACTACCAATCGCCGATCCATCCACGACAGAGTTGGAAGGGTGCATCCTAGTGATGGTCGGCGCCTAAAAATAAATAAGATTGATGATCAACCGAGGAAAAGGTATGCTGATCACAGGTGGGTTGATCATGAAGAAGAAGAAGATCATGGGTATGTTTGACAAAAGGGACAGTGGTGCCCACCTGGTTTAAGAAGAAGCCAGAAGAGAAGGGTACAGCGCTTGAGGAATCTGGAACTGAAGCAGGCGGGAATTAAGAAGAGACAAGTGTGGCGCCCAAAAGACAAACCTGATGAATTTGGTCGTTCGGCTCATACATGCATGGTATGTTTCCTGCCGAATGAGTTCATGGCTCTAGCCAATCAAATTGTGCAGGAGGAAATATTGCCAGATATGGATGAGGTCGAGCAATTTGGGATAGTGGCACAATTGATGCTGGCTAAGCAAGCTACTTTTGATAAGTCAGCCAAGAATTGGCACATGAGACCACTGTACTTAAGAGGGTACGTCAACGGGAAGCCATTGACTAAGAAGTTTGTTGATGGTGGAGCTGCTATCAATGTGATGCCATATACTACATTCAGAAAGCTTGGCATGGGCCTTGGAGATTTGACGCCAACGAGCATAGTTCTGAATGATTTTGCTGGAAATCCTTCAAACACCAAAGGCTGTGTACATGTAGATTTGATGATCGGATCTAAGACTCTTCTTACAACCTTCTTTGTCATCGAAGGCAAAGGGGCATATAGCTTGCTGCTTGGAAGGGATTAGATCCATGCAAACTGCTCTAGTCCATCTACTATGCATCAACAGCTTGTTCAGTGGGTAGATGATGATGTGGAAGTTGTCCAAGCAGATGATTCGGTAAGCGTGGCTAATATGGAACCAGCCTTCTGGGAGTATCAAGGCATAGATTGCCTCTCAGGTAGGGACTGGGGTGAAGGTCCTGTTGAACCAGTCAGCAATGATCAACAGCCGATTCAAGCAGTCGGCTCTTATAGTAATTTTTAATGGAGAATCCAATTGATGGAACTAATGGGAAATTAGGACGTGGATTTATGTCGGCTGATAAATTGGAAGAAATAGACATTGGAGATGGTAACAAGCCGAGGCCGACATTCATCAGTACTAACATGGATTCAGGTTTCAGAGAAGAGTTGATTAAGCTATTAAAAGAATATAAAGATTGCTTCGCTTGGGATTATTCGGAGATGCCTGGTTTGGATCATTCCATTGTTGAGCATCGGTTGCCAATCAAGCCTGGTTATAGACCTTACAAGCAACCTCCCCGAAAAATTTACAAGGATGAAGTATTGGCCGACGTGAAAAAAGAGGTTGAGAGATTAATAGAAGCAAATTTCATTCGGCCATGCAGATATGAAGAGTGGATCTCTAATATTGTTCCTGTTTACAAGAAAAACAGAAAGATGAGGGTTTGCATAGACTTTAGAGATTTAAACAGGGCTACACCCATGGATGGATACCCAATGCCTGTTGCTGACTTGTTGGTTGATGCTGCTACCGGGCATAAAGTTATTAGTTTCATGGACGGCAATGCAGGGTACAATCAGATTTTTATGGTTGTGGACGATGTAGCAAAGACAGCCTTCAGATGTCCTGGACATATAGGGTTATTTGAGTGGATTGTCATGACATTTGGGTAGAAGAATGCTGGTGCAACTTATCAAAGAGCCATGAATTATATTTTTCACGAGTTGATCGGCAAAATTGTGGAGGTATATATTGATGATGTCATGATCAAGTCATTGGGTCATGAATCACATTTGGCTGATGTGAGGAAAACCCTAGAATGCACTAGGAAACATGGGCTTAAGATGAACCCGAACAAATGTGCTTTTGGAGTTTTAGCCGGAGAGTTCCTGGGATTTCTAGTGCATGAGGGAGGAATAGAAGTTGGCAATAAAAGCATGAAAGCTATTGATGAAGTTGTTCCTCCAACCACTGCTTGGCAAGATCAATTTTGTGAGAAGATTCATATCAAATTTGTCACAAAAGGTGTTGCCTTTTTCTCCACTGTTAAGAGTCAAAAAGGATCAGAAGTTTGTATGGGGTGACGAACAACAGAAGGCTTTCACTGAAATCAAGGAATACATGAAGGAACCACCAGTATTGGTACCTCCACAACTCAACAAGACTTTTAAGTTGTACGTGGCGGCCGATAACCAAACCATTGGATCGGCCCTCATACAAGAATTTGAGGGAAAAGAAAGAGTAGTTGCATACCTTAGCCGAAAATTGCTTGATCCCGAAACAAGATATTCGGCTGCAAAGAAGCTTTGCTTTTGTGTTTACTACTCATGTACAAAGTTTCGGCACTATTTGTTGAATGCCGAATGCATTGTATATTCAAAATTTGATGTAATTAGACACATGTTGTCTAAGCCAATTTGAATGGAAGGATTGGCAAATGGATTTTAGCCTTGTCTGAGTTTGAATTAAGGTTTGAGTCGGCAAAAGCTATTGAAGGACAGATTATTGTCGACTTCATTACCGAACATCATGGTTCATCAATTA
This sequence comes from Cenchrus americanus, assembly GCA_947561735.1. Taxonomy (NCBI): domain Eukaryota; kingdom Viridiplantae; phylum Streptophyta; class Magnoliopsida; order Poales; family Poaceae; genus Cenchrus; species Cenchrus americanus. The sequence goes on from OX387244.1 coordinate 157,166,209, forward strand.
ATTTGCTTGAGATTACTCCTTGGGATTTATTTTTTGATGTATCTTAATGTGACAAAGGTGGTGGCGTAGGTATTTTATTAATTTCACCCAAGGGAGAAGTGTTTGAATTTACTATTCCTATTCAACCGACAATGTTGGAAGATTGCTTTGAATATTACAAGGGATGTCAAGATTGTAAGAAGTTTGGAAATATTCAGAGAGTTCCAGCATCATCTCTAAATCCTATTATCAAGCCATGGCCATTCAGAGGATGGGGAATAGATTTGATTTGCCAAATAAATCCTCCATCTAGCAGGGGGGCATAAGTTTGTGCTTTTAGCAATAGATTATTTCACTAAGTGGGTTGAGGCAGTTCCATTGAAGAAGGTGACATCAGATAATATGGCTGAGTTTGTCAAAGAGCATATCATTTACAGATTTGGAATTCCTCAGACAATTACAACAAATCAAGGAACTCAGTTTACATCTTCAGAGTTCAAAAATTTTGCTGAAAGTATGGGGATCAAATTATTAAATTCTTCTCCTTATTATGCCCAAGCTAATGGTTAGGCAGAAGCTTCTAACAAGATCATGATCAAGATTATACAGAAGAAGATTGATCAGAAGACAAAAAGGTGGCATTCGGTACTCAATGAAGCCTTATGGACTTACCGAATGGCTCCTCATGGAGCTACACAGACATCTCCTTATGAGTTGGTTTATGGACATCAAGCTATCTTACCATGGGAGATGCGGTCAGACTCAAGGAGAATAATATTGCAAAAGGATTGAAGTTACAGGGATTACAATGACTTAATGATGGACGAATTAGAAGGTTTGCATATGATTCATCTTAGGGCCTTGGAAAATATTGAGAAAAACAAAATGCGAGTTGCTAAGTACTATAACAAGAAGGTAAAGGTCAAGCAATTTGCAGAAGGAGATTTGGTTTGGAAAGCATTATTGCCGATTGGGACTAAGTACAGTGCATTCGGTAAGTGGTCTCCAAATTGGGAAGGTCCCTTTCGGGTGGTTAGGTGCACGCCTGGAAATGCATACATCTTGAAAACTTTGCTGGGAGAAGAATTTACTGCTGCTATAAACGGGAGATACTTGAAGAAATATTATCCTAGTATTGAAGTTGATCGTTGATTGCTGTTCCAAGCGTCAGAGAAATGGAAATAGCCGGCATTCGGGAGGAAGCCGCCTTCAGAACAAAAATTCCAACAAAAGGAAAATGGCCAATACTAAAGTGTATTGTCTTTAGCACAAAAATATTTTTTGCATCACAAACGTTCTTGCAGGTTCTTCGATTAACAATACAACTACTTAAGATTACAAAAGAAGGCCTGCAGGAAGCAGAAGGCCTGGGGGAAGAAGCGAAAGTATGTTCATTTCTTTGGCTCAGCACTTTTCCTCTTGAGCTTGTCCCTCTTCAGCTGCTCCAAGACCACCGTGACGGCAACGCGGAAACCTTGGGGGCTGGCGTGTTTTGCAGCTTCCATCAAACTGTCCCAAGCGGCCTTCAGGTTGTTGTACCTGTCGGACATATCTGAAGAAGAAGAACAAATTCTCATCAAATACGAGATCTGAACTTGAACATGAGATTCAATGGGGGATGAAGATCTCACCGCCTATCACCACCTCCAAGCTCATGCGGCGTTCACGTCGACATAGCAGTGGGCGGTGATGTCCCGCAGATCATGCTCTAAGTGCCGAATGCGACGGCGCAGTTGATGGTTGGCCCTTTGCTCATGCGTAGCGTCTTCTTCTTCAGCCAAGGAGTCGGAGCGGATGTGCTCAGGAATTTCTTCAGTGCCGAAAATGTCCTCCGGCAGCAGGTTGAAGCTGAAATCAAAGAAAGATGAATCACGAGATTGCAATCAAGATCAAGAGAAAGGAATGGGAAGAGAAGATTACTCTCGGATGGTTCGCTTCTTTGGTGGGAGGTTGTTCTCCTCACATGGTGTTTTCCCCTTGTCCGCCATGGCTTTGGGGGTTTTTTCTGGAGGAGGAAGATGAGAGGGAATGAAATGATGAAAGTGTGTACGAGTGGATTTGCAGAGCACCGGAGAGCTATTTTATTAGCAGTGGAAATGCATCGGGAGTGATGACTGGCCGGCACGCATTGATGGGAATACCAAACGACGGGGGGTTTTCCTTGGATGCGAAGGGTTTTTTCAACGAAATAGTGTTCATGATTCCCGAATAAGGATTCTCTGCAGATTCTGCACCAAGGGGCAAAAGTTTGTGCGCATTCGGCTAGAGGAAAAGTTCCCGAATGCGTTCAAAACAATGATGATTCGTATGCACAAATTAGGAAAATTATCACAAGACAACTACAGAAGGTAAATTTTCATTTCATTGCCAAAATTCCATGACCCCTAGTACAAACTAATCAAACAGCCTGTTCAGAACAGACTGGGGGTGGATGAAGTCGGCAATGGCGGCGCCATGGCTATCGAGGCGCTCCACAGTGGCCTCGATGTCGTCAAGGTCCTCCGGCGTGCCACCGTCGAAGTCAGGCGGCTGCGTGGAGTAGTCGACGCCGGTGCGCGTCGACATGGCGGCTAGGCCCAAGGCGGTGCACAGATGGACGCCATGCAGGGCTACCTCGTTGACGCGGCCTGCCACCACGCCAAGGCGAACTTCCGGCATGTCTCCGGGAGCATTCACCTTGTTTGCCAGCTTCTCGACCAGCGCCTTTAGCCGATTGAGCTTGGCATCGCAATCTGCAGGGGTCACAGAGCAATGGCAGTTAGTGTTGTTCAAGATTGAATTGAAATTGAGCAATTTGCAGGACTCACCATCGATTGCCTCGAGCAGCTGCTTGCGCTGATGCTGCCACTCGAGGTCAGTGATCTCGGCCTGTTTGGAGATAATCTCTAGTTCGTGTCGGGTCGCGTCGTGTTTCTCCAGGAACCTACGGGTGTCGCGGTCAGTATGGTGCGAGTCCCAGCCAGAAGACCTAGAGGAGTAGGATCGACTGAATGACCCCGAGTAGTCACCCGCCGCGGCCGGAGCTGCAGCTGGAGCAGGAGCGGGGTTCCATTGGATGAGCCTGAAAGCGCAAAGAAAATCGTCAGGGATGAGACAAGATCTAATAGAAGGTTATGAAGAAGAAGATGATCACCACCTCTGACGAGCGCCGGTGCGGCTCCCTTCAGCCTCGTCGCTGGCCGGGCGCCTGTTGCCACTATTGGCCATGAAGTTCTTGGGAGTACTAGTGCTTGAAGAGAAAGAGCTCGAGCTAGCAGAGGCTTGGAAGGCAGAGGATTTGGTGAAAGGTTAGGGGCACCCGAGGTCCTTATTTATGGAACTGACGAAGAGATCGTGGCCAGAGATCTTGGCGCATATCCCAAGGAATTTGGAAAGTGGAGAGACTCCTTCGACCGAACGGTCGCCGGGTCGTTTGGGATTCATGCTGAGTCATATTCGGTTTGACTGGTTAAGATTCGGCTTTGTTGAGGTTGGGTCGTTTTCGGGTCTAGCACTGTTGTGGTCAGAATTGCCGAATGAATCATTCAGAGGCTACTCGTCAAGATAAGGCAAAACAAATATGGAGAATAAAGATTAACAGAAAGCGAAGCAACAAAGTTGATAAAGCATTCGGCTACGAATTGTTTGTTACAATTACACACCCAAGTATTTTGAAATTACATTGGTGGAATCTGATATGATCTTGTTGATATTCTCCAAAAATTTCTGATCAACCTCTTGGGTTTTGGACAGAGCAGAGAGCTTTGCCTTGAGCTGCCTTTCTACATTCAGGGCTGCTGAAGCTTCCTTTCGCATTTTCTCTGTTGATTCGGGAAGTTCAGCCATCTTCTTCTCGTCAACTTCAATCTCAGCTGTCAAGTTTCTCAGCCCAGCCTCCAATGCAGCTTTTCTGGTTTTCTTCAGCTCGAGTGCAGGCTGCAATTTGGCTAGCAATTCCTTATTATTCTGAATCTGAGCATGCGAATCTTTCACAGATTGCTTGGCCATAGCTCTCCTTTGTTCCAGAGCTGGTTGGGAGGATTGGTTCTTCAAAGCCTGTTTTACTGTGGCAAAGTGATTATCCAATTGGGAAACAGGTTCTAAAGAAGCCTTGATATCAACAGGGAGATCTTGATCGATAAATTCTAGCGCTTCTCTTAGAAGATCAGCATCCCTGACTTGGTCTTGGACGTCCCTTTGCAGCAAGGTGAGGATTTCCTTCAGCTTTGCTTGATTTTCCTCTGATAAAGCTTGACTAGAAGATGCTCCATTTCCTTTTTCGGCAACCAAGTCATCCACAACAAAGGAATAACCAGATGATGACACAGTTTTCTCCTGAAAAGAAATTCTTGCCGAATTAATGATGATCTATTAGGTGAAAATAGAAAAGATGGATGCCCGTGCTTACATCATTCCTAGTTTCCCAAATGGGAGAAAGAGGCTTCTCAGGCTCAATGGAAGGCTCTTGTACATCTAGCTGAAGAGAAACTGGATGATTTCTTGGTGAAGCCGAGACTTCTGGTTGAGGAGAAGCTGGTTGAATCCTTGGTGAGACTGGGACTAAATCATGATGAGGAGAAGAACTCCGCAAGTTTGATCCACCAAAGTTTCCTCTGCAACTAACAAGTAGGGGGTGAGTTCCAATGAAGAAAAATGATTAAACAATGTGATGGTGAAAATTTTACCAGTTGATGAAGTATTGGCAGAATTTGTAATAACCACTTGTTGCTGTGTTTTGGTCTAAAATCATGCAAAGATAAAGATGATCAGAATGAAGAATGGCATTATGTTCAGGAGGGGAAGGTGTTCTGACCTGAATAACTAGCCTTTTGCTTGTTCTTTTCTTCTTGACAATTGAAGAAGCAATCAGAGATGGGGCTTTCCTTTTGTCAGAAACTGACCTGATAAGAGTTGGATCTAGCACGGCATGGCTAGACATCAGTTGAGCCAGAGTAGGGGATCGACATCCCAAAGCAGAGATTGGGCCTTCAATCTCATAAAGGATTATCCTGGCAAGTGGGGCTGGTACTGTATCCTGCAAAATGACAGAATTATGATCAGTGAGGAGGAGTATGATTAAAAACAGATGTAAGAAAGGGGAATGAACATATTACCTCTAAAGTTGGTTGGAAGTCAGGCATTAATTCAAGACAGACAAGGTGTACTGGCATGTTAAAAATGTGATCATGAAGTTCTTGCCACCAAAGAAAGAAAGAAGGATGAGCAAATGTTATTGGCACAAAGGGCTTGGGTGTATAAATAGTTATGCTGCATTTATACTAAAAAATCCTTCTTGCTTCCATGGATTCCTTGATATCCTCTCTGGGCTTGAGAAATTCATGTAGAAATAACCTTGGTGGCACTTGGCCACATCCTAATTGACTGGCCATCATGTTTGGCTGGTAGTACTCAAAGGTACTCTGAACCAGCCTTCCTCCACAGAATTCTGCTGGCAGAATACAGGGATGGATGAAAGCATTGAAGATTGAAATGGAATGTATATCATCACATCCAGTTTCAAAACTAAATTCACAAGGAAGAGTCAGGTTGTCATTGTCTAGATATGGGAACCAAAGGGGATTGGCAAAACCTCTGAAGAAGCGCTCAAATAGTTGGCTAATGTCTTTGTTGATAGACATAGTGGAAGCAGCTTCTCCATAGGTTTGGCAACTTTTGGTGCTCTGAGTTTCTCCTTCCTTGTAGTTGGTTGAAGGGAAATGTCGATTGTTGAAGTTAATAGCAACAATCTGGTGCATGTATAATTGCAGCCACATCTGAACAAACCACCAAGGACCATTGACACAGGGGATCTTTTTGCTGGTGTGCATCTGATAGGTGGTTTGACGAAGCATATGATAAACACTTCCTAGAAGGTACTTCCCAAGGGGAATAGGTGTACCAGCAGCCAGGTCTTCAGCCATCACAATATGGTTCAGGGTTGGCTCATTAGCTCTGCCACAAAAGATAAATCTGCATAACCACATATTCAGGAAAGCTCTGTATTCAACATCAGTCAGAGGGCCATCAGAGATATGGTTTTGGATATATCTCTTGTATCCAACTCCTGTCTTTACTCCTGTTTGCTTGGAAGAGCCCTTGTACTTATACGGATACACAGTTCTTGTGACTTTCAGGCCGGTTATCATGTAAACATCGACCAATGTGGGAGACATTGGCCCATGGCCGAAAAGGAAGGCATTTGCGCCGTTAGACAAAAAGTGGGAGGCTGCACTCAAAAGGTTCTCATTTTTGGGTGTTTTGGCTAGGGACAATTCTAAGCAATGAGAAATACGAAGTTTGTCCCAATTTTTTGTTTTGGGGCTTTTGTCATCAAGTACCCCCTTGTACCAATTCCTCCAGCCTGCAATTGGGGGCAGAGGCCAGTTCTTGAAAGTGTCCTGCCACTCGTGGGGCTTCGTCAGTGCTGTCTTGAAAGGAATCCTCTGAGATTTGGCTGCAATAAACTCAGAGGGATCGGAAACATCTACGGGCCCGAGGAAATAAGATGCTGCTTGTTCCTCGACAGGAATCAAGATTTCGGCGGCTAGAGCCTATCAAGAACAAAAGAGAGCGAAAGGAGAAATGTGAGATGGGATTCGAAAGAGGTAATACCGAATGTGCTTGAGGAGGATAAGATTTACCTGGAGAGCTTGGTCTTGGTTCGCCATTTGAAGATTGAAGCTTGAAAAATTGATGAGCCAGGGTTTAGATCTAGACGAAGGTTCCAACGGTTTAAAGGAGGAAAGAACGGGTGTTGAACAGATTTGGCCTGGGGACGTTGAGTATTTATGGTCAATTCCGGAATAAAATCACCTTTTATCCCGTAATTGAAAGGGCATATGTTAACGCAAAAAATTGGTACAGGAGAGAGACTGACATGTGAGCCGAATTTGGTAGAAGAACACCATTCGACAGGAGGTTTTCCTGAAAGCATTCGGTAGAGGCGTCTGCAGTCGGGAGTACATCAACATTCGGCAGGAGAGCTGTTCCACATATGAAAGCGGAAGCATTCGGGAGTGCGTGATGACGTGGATTGGATACAAAGAAGGAGACGAGTTGATGATGGATACGAGACGGACATGACGCCATGATGTTAATTTTAGGTAATAAATATTGTAATCGTGGTCGACTAGGAGTCATGTTAGAACCAGGGTATAAAGATAAACCCTTACTTTTTTTTAATAGGGATCGAACAATTTCACAACAAACCGGCCCCGTGCCAACTTTCGAGTCCTTCTAGTCATGTCGTCGAGTTCTTCGAGAGGAGCCATCGATCCGTCAACCTCCGTAAGTACCGACAACCATGTATCATGTCTAGTATCATACGGTGGATTTCGATCGTGATGCAAGTAGTCCTGTTACCATGCTTAGTATCATGCGGTGGATTTAAGCTTGGTTCAAGAAGGTTTCCTTGTTGGATCATGAGTCATGCGGTAGGCTAAGATCTAGCTTGGAGCTAGTTATCGGCTCTATTAGATTTGGCAAGATCTAATAGATTCATTAAGTTGCCATGTGTTGCTTTGAATTTTAATTTTTGTGTTTAATTCATGTAACACTCTTATTGCCCAATTTAGATTGATTAGATTCGGCTCTATCTTGTTTGTGATCCACGTGTTGCACATTCAAGTCTTTGGCTTGATGTGGCAAGCGGGTCATGCATTCTCTATAGCCGAATTCGGATCAATCTAGACTGTCACGTGTTGCGGGTTCAAGCTTGTTGATCTTGCATAGATCTTGACAGAACCGGGTATCATGCGGTAGATGCAGGTTTTTGGATTGTCATAGAGCTAGTCATCCGATGGACTAGAATTCGATTTAATCTGATAGATTTATCATCTTTGGCAATGTTTGTTCCTTTTCCACGGAACTCGATTCGGCTGTACAGCCGTATTCGGTAATCCCCTCACCAGTGAAATATGTTCATGAGTTTGTTTTAAATAATGTATGCTTTTAGCCTTCCATGTTTAGATTGTATCGTGCGGTGGATTAATATATTCTTGGTTGGTGGTGTGATTTCAAACAAGTTGTATCATGTGGTGGATTAACTTGTTTGATGTCATGCTTGACGGGTTTGAAAGTTCCTAGACACGTGGTAGACTAGTGCTTTTGGCCTATGCATGCTTGTTTACTGCAATTTCATGATCATGCTTCGCTTTTATTTAATTTATCATGCTTTATCCGTGATAATCGGTCATGGTTATGTGCTGTAACATTGTTTAGATAAAGATCGATTTTTTTCATCATGGTTACGTTATACATTCGGCAGTGCTCTGTTTACACGCTTTATCAATTCCCGAATGATGTTTAAATTGCTGATAGATAGCCTATTTGTGGCTATATGTCTTCCTAACTGGCTTTATAGCCGTAAATATGGAACTGTCTGGTACCACCCGGCAAGTTCCAGGTTTTATCTAACCGTTTTCATCCTTTATCAGTTTCAGGGAAAATTGACTGGCACGCTTCCAGATTTCGACGCCCGGGCCACGTGTGTGAAGCCAGCTAATCTGGCTTGCTGTGTGCTTGGCGTGAGGTGGGCGTGCCAAAAAGTGTGTTGACGTAAAATCAGCTATCAGATTGAATCAAATTCTAGTCCACCGGATGACTAGCTCTAAGACAATCCAAAAACCTGCATCTACCGCATGATACCCGGTTCTGTCAAGATCTATGCAAGATCAATAAGCTTGAACCTGCAACACGTGACAATCTAGATTGATCCGAATTCGGCTATAGAGAACTCATGACCCACTTGCCACGTCAAGCCAAAGACTTGAATGTGCAACACGTGGATCACAAACAAGATTGAGCCGAATCTAATCAATCTAAATTGGGCAATAAGAGTGTTACATGAATTAAACACAAAAAGTAAAATTCAAAGCAACACATGGTAACTTATTGAATATATTAGATCTTGCCAAATCTAATAGAGCCGATAACTAACTCCAAGCTAGATTTTAGCCTACCGCATGACTCATGATCCAATAGGGAAACCTTCTTGAACCAAGCATAAATCCACCGCATGATACTAAGCATGGTAACAAGACTACTTGCATCACGATCTAAATCCACCGCATGATGCTAGACATGTTACAAGGTTGTCGGTACTTACGGAGGTCGACGGATCCATGGCTCCTCTCGAAGAACTCGACGACACGTCTAGAAGGACTCGAAAGTTTGCACGGGGCCGGTTTGTTGTGAAATTGTTCGATCCCTATTACAAACAGTAAGGGTTTATATTTATACCCTAGTTCTAACATGACTCCTAGTCGACCACGATTACAATATTTATTACCTAAAATTAACATCATGGCGTCATGTCCGTCTCGTATCCATCATCAACTCGTCTCCTTCTTTGTATCCAATCCATGTCATCACGCACTCCCGAATGCTTCTGCTTTCATCCGTGGAACAGCTCTCCTGCCGAATGATGATGTACTCCCGACCGCAGACGCCTCTACCGAATGCTTTGAGGAAAACCTCCTGCCGAATAGTGTTCTTTTGCCAAATTCGGCTCACATGTCAGTCTCCTCCCTGTACCAATTTTTTGTGTTAACAGAAGTTGGGAACAATTTGACCTTTCATTGAACTTAATGGCTCACAATGCAAATCATACTCAACTAAAGCATAAGCCCATTTGCCGACTCTACCACTTAAAATTGGTTTATGCAACATGTATTTGATTATGTCAGTTTGACATGCTACTATGCAAGTACTAGGTAATAGATAATGCCTTAACTTGGTACAAGTATGATATAGTGATAACACAACTTTTCAATAAAAGTTTACCTTGTTTCGACATCCAGCAATCTTCTACTCTCATATGCAACAATGTACTCCTTGCCTTCAGTTTCTAGAGTCAAAACACCTCCAGTGATATCCTTTTCAGCTGCTACATACAACTTGAAAGGAATACCACTCTTGGGCGCTTGAAGATTGGGTGGCGAAGTCAAATAGATCTTAATCTCATCAAATGCCTCTTGTTGCTTTGCCCCCCAAGTGAAGTCAACATCATTTTTCAACCGAAGTAAAGGAGTAAAAGCATTCACATTCCCGGACAAGTTACAAATAAACCTGCTTAAGTAATTTACTTTGCCCAAGAACTTTTGCAAATCCTTTTTACAAGTAGGTGCCTTAACATTCCGGATTGCCTCAATCTTTTTTAGGATCTATCTCTATGCCTTTCTCATGCACAATGAAGCCCAAAAACTTCCCAACTGATACACCAAAAGCACATTTGAGTGGGTTCATCTTTAATTTGTACCGACACATCTTTTCAAATGCAAGTCTTAAATCAGCTAAATGGGAATCATCTCCAGCTGAGATTTGACAACAATATCGTCAATATAAACCTCTACTATGATGCCAAGCAAATCATGGAAGATTAAATTCACAGCCATTTGATAAGTAGCACCCGCATTTTTCAATCCAAAGTCATAACAACCCACTCAAATAAGCCAACAAAACCCGAACAAATGAAAACTGTTTTGGATATATCCTCATCGACCATAAAGATTTGGTTGTAACCAGCACTACCATCGAGAAAGCTAAGAATTCTATGTCCGGATGCAGCATTAACAAGAAAATTGGCTATAGGCATAGGATATTCATCTTTAGGGGTAGCTCTATTAAGATCTCTAAAATCAATGCAAGCATTAAGCTTTTTTGTTCCTTTTTCTCAACAGGCATAATATTAGAGATCCAATCAGCATAATGACAAGGCCTAATAAACTTTGCATCAAGCAACCGATTGACTTCCTCTTTCACTCGGTCATAGATATCAGGATTAAAGTTTCTATGAGGTTGTTTATAAGGCCTAAAAGCAGGTTTAATAGGTAAACAATATTCAACTAGATCACGACTTAAACTAGGCATTTCATTGTAGTTCCATGCAAAGCAACCAACATACTCTTTTAACAACTTTATTAAATCAGATTTAAACAAAGGATCAAGATTCTTGTTTACAAATGTCAGCCTAGGTATAGTGCCATCACCAATATCTACCTGCTCTAAAGGATCAGCCGAAGTAAACCTTTGTCCTAACTTGCTCAAATCATCAAAGTCTTCAATGGCCTCACACATATCGTTCTTATGCGCCCGATAGTGCTCTCGCCTTTGTTGCAACCACTCTAGATTTGCATCCATCAGATCAAAAGAGAGGTTCTGACCTGATCAATGATCATTTTCATGACAACAGTAGCAAAGCCATCTTTGGTAGAATCAATAAGCCTTAAATTAGATAGATCTAAACCAGTTAAGCACTTAAGATTCTCATGATTATCTATAGTAGGACTATCAGCCACTGCAACACAAGCTGATGTCTCACCATGAACAATCTCTACCTCGTCGCGTACCCATTAGATTAAGAATTGATGCAAAGTAGAAGGCACACACTGATTTGCATGAATCCAATCAGGACCAAGGATGAGACTGAAATTACCTTGTGTCTCAGCGACAAAGAATGTCGTAGCCAATGTCTTGCTCCCAACGGTGAGCTCCATAGAGACGATGCCTTTAGCTCCCTTCGGCTCACCTCCTCCAACACCGCTAACGGTCATGTTGGTCTTGATTAGCTCATCATCTGAACGTCTAAGTTTCTTGAACAAAGAATCCGACATCAAGTTGACGATTGTTGACGGTGAAATTCCATCAATCTAACCATGAGTTTACCTTTGGTGTTGGCATGAATTTTATATCTTATCAATTGGTACTAACCCCCTTGGTATAACAATTTCGTTCGTGCATGTCAGTTTTGGAGTTTAGTGTTGAAAGCAAGACTTCTGGGATAAGTTCATCAAGCACCTCATGACAAGACCTTGAAGCCCGGTACAAGTCAAGCAGTGAAGTAAACATGACTCCAAAATCCTAGGGACCAAATCCAAGAAGATGAAAAACTCCGAGGTCCTAGTCAGAAAACTACCGAATCTTGCGGGACAAGGAGCTTCATCCAAGCCAATGAGAAACTGACAACAACACATGCAGATCAGGGAAGACTCTAGAAGACTCGGGAACCGACACCGGGCGAAGGAGGCCGTTGGCTGGGCCGAAGTGGGCCCAGGCCGGTCGGCCCAGCCCATTTCGGGGCCCAGTCAACCCCCCCCCCCCCCTTTGACCTAGTCGCCATTCGAGCTATTTATAGCCCCGAGGCCAGGAGCCACGCATCAACTCATTCGTCATCGGTGCCAAGGAGCAGAGAAGAAAGGGACACCATCTCAGAGAGGAGAGGGTCGAGCTAGTTGACTAGGATCTCCCTAGACGGCTTGGGAACCTTGCAAGGAAGACCACATCTGAGTTCCCGGAGCTAGAAGCAAGATCAAGGTAGGATCCCGGTGGTGATCTTGATTCATGTATCATACACTATGTTGAATTATCAAGTTGGAATCCGATTTCTAGTGATCGAGTGTTTCTTCTATGTCTTTGATTTCAATCGGCTTTTGGTATCTTAAGATATATTCTCAAGGTAGATCACCGAGGATGTTCTTGTAGCCGTGGTGGCTAGAGGTGCATGCCTGACCTTTCGAGAGATTTCAACTTGTCTTTTGACTTTCCCTAGACTAACCCGCACGATTAGGGGTGCGTTGTGACAGAACAGTGGCTCCAAAAGGCGAGCATTTTCGAAGTCGGACGAGAAACCGTGATTTAAAGAAGCTTTTTATGAGATTGAACTTGTTTACTTCTCCTTTGCTCGGAACTTCAACGAATGCTTGATCCAATCTCTCTAGATTGGTTTATCTATCCCCCTCTATCTCTTGCTACCTTTGGCTTTCATACATTAGATTAGTTTTCATGATGTTCTTTAGATTAGATGCATAGGTTTCACCTTTCGAAGTTCAAAGTTCTCAGCTTTATTAGATTGATTCTTGCATCGCACATTGTTCCACGGATTCGATACCTTGGGTTCACACTTGAGGGAAGAAGGGTCCCTTGACTACAACGTAGGATTTGTCTGCTTGCAAGTCCACTTGAAGTTTAATACGAATATACACCGTCAACAAGCCCCTTTTTCTGGCACCGTTGCCGGGGAACAAGTGATCAAGATTCAATCTTTTATTGCTTTTTGTGTAATTTTCGATTTTCTTTTGGTTTTTCTCTTTGCATTTACTAACTTCTGATCATCCTTAAAAACAATCTAATCTGGTTTGTCTAACCCTAAATTTGATTTTATTTTTATTTTTTGTATATTTAGTTTATCGCTAACCCTAACAGGAGATGGAAGGCTACCTCTCCCACAAACCCGATAATTTTGTGGATGATCCAGAAAAACTTTACAGGCTAAGGAGACGCGAAGCACAACAAGCTAAGAAGCTGGATTTTGTAGATTCAAAGTCGGAAGACGAAGGATCATTGGAATCTCTAAAGAAATCACCACCTCAAAGTCCTCAGGAGAATCGACATCCACCGATGGGAGAACAACTGCAAGAACGCAAGATCGGGGAGCTATGCACCACGGACATCATCGACCTACCAAGCTTGAACCTCGCGGAGATCGGGAGGCCATTCGATATCAAGACCTCAACAATCCGCATGGTGCCACATTCACCCTTCACCAGTAAAGAAGATCTGAATCTTCACCTCGAAGCGTTCATTCAACTATGTCAAACATTCAACATAGACGGGGTGACTCAAGATCAAATGAGGGCAAGGCTTTTTCCGTTCTCGCTACTCGGGAAGGCTTTTCAATGGTTCTACTCTCAACCGGCGGAGACGGTGCAAAATTGGGATGCGTTGATGAGGGTCTTCATGAAGGAATACTACTCACCGGGTAAAACTCAAAGCTTGCGTAATAAGATTGCTACTTTTGCTCAATATCCTACGGAGACTATATCGGAGGCATTCGAGCGCTTCAATGAGTACACTCAGGCGGTTCCACATCACAAGTTCCCGAAGGAGGACCTCGTTCAAAAGTTTTACCAAGGACTCACCATGGAGTCAAGAACGATCATCGATGCATCGGCAGGAGGATCTATCATCGGGCTTACACTGACTCAAGCTTTCACTCTATTCAAGAAGGTCACGGACAATGATACGTGAGCGTCGTCTGGACTTGTACTTCCGGTTAAACCCACAGGGAACATCAAAGGAGTCTTGCAAGTGGAGAAGGAAGACATACTCGAAGGCAAGATCGATTCGCTTGTGCGGAGGTTGGAGAAAATGGAGATAGAAAAGAAAGAGGCTCAATACTTAAAGGCTGCTGAAGCAAGATCGACATGTGAAGAGTGCGAAGAATATGTCCATGTCCACAAAGATTGTCTAGAGGAAGCCAAGGTGCTCGACTACATGAGAAAGGGAGATTTACCGAACTTCCGCTATGGGCAAGGTAGACCTCAATTTAATGCAAGCTCATCCATTCCGAATTTGGTTCCGCTTCATATACAATTGAAGGACTTCATAGACGAGCAAGCTAAGATCAACAAGGACACTGTTACCAAGTTCAAAGCCATAGACAAGGTGTTGGAGAACATTGATAGCAAGGTGACGGAGGTCGGAAGCTCCAACAATCAAGTGCTTAACATGATGAAGATGCTCAAAACGCAAGTGGGACAACTTGCTGGTCGCCTATCCGCTAATGAAGGGAAGCTTCCGGGACAACCTAAAGGTCCCGAAACAACGAAGGCTATTCAAACTCGTTCGGGGAAAGAGACTTGAGATCCGGAACATTCCGCGGGAGCAAGGAAGCCTAAACCATCCGCCGAGATAGAGGAATTTGCTAAGGAGGAAGTTACGGAGATCTTCACCGAAGAGCTCGAGTTTGAGATGCCAGAAGAAGACACGAAGATACCGCAACTCAAGCCACACTACTTCCGAGGTAAACTTGACAATCACTTTGAGAAGTTTGTGGAGGTTGTGCGTAGACTAAGCATCAACATGCCATTATTGGATGCCCTTCAAGTTCCTACATATTCTCGTTACTACAAAGATATCCTTGCAAATAAATATGAGATAGCAACACTCGGGGTAGATCATGTCAAGATGTCCGAGCGATGTAGTGCCGCTATTGCAAATGGACTAGAGAAGCAAAAGACCTCGGATGCCCTACAATTCCATGTTCCATTGGTTCATTCAAGTTTGAGAAGGCACTATGCGACCTTGGAGCAAGTGTCAGCGTCATGCCAAGAGATGTGTTCGAGAAGATACACCTACCATTGGAGCCTACGGGTATGTGCTTGGAGTTGGGTGATAACACCATTCGCTATCCCTTGGGCATCGCCGAAGATGTGCCCATGAAGGTCGGACACCACTTCATCCCCGTCGGCTTCATGGTGCTCAAGATGGGAGAGAGGGAGAAGCCACCACTCATCCTTGTGAGGCCTTTCCTCAAGACCGCGGGAGCTACCATTGATGTTGGCAAGGGGGAGATCAACTTCGACATTAACAGCGAGAGGAGTTCCTTCAAGTTTCGACCACGCCTTGAGGTATGCAATATGATTGAAGTTTAATATGTTCCACCTCATCATCGCATTGTTAAGAAAGAACCAATAAATAAAGAAGAGCCGAATAAGAAGGAAGTGAAGAAAATCAAATAAGTTGTTGCATCCGTCAAGACAAAGGAACAAAAGCCACCTGTGAAGACCAAAAAGATGACTAAGACGGAGAATAAGCCCGCGCCCAAGATGGTGCGGAAGTGGGTACCCAAGATTGCAACGCTCGCAAGGAGCGTGGATACGAAGTAATCAAGTGAAGAAGTCTAGCCATGGACTATAAACGAAGTGCTAGGTGGGAGGCAACCCGTTCCGTCGAGTCAAGAATAAGCTACCGGGAGGACAACCCAATTCAAGGTTTTTCGAGTCTTTTCAAGTAAGTTAGTTTTGAAATTGACTACGCATGACATTAGACTTAGAGTGGTTGAACAATATTAGAGAAATAATTTTTGGTTGAATATTTTGCGTGGATCAAAAACCCTTTACATGAACCATCCTATGTGTTTTTTGCTTCTTTTCGAGAAACCAAAACCAAATAAATTCAGAACCTATCTCAACCTTTTATCCTCTTTATGATGTTGTGGTTGACTTGTTTTACATGCTAAAAACACAGAAGTAGAGCCACGACTTGTACCTAGATGTTATTTAAATTTCAGCACGTGGTAGGACTCGCGTGAACCTAGAAACTTAACTTTTGGTTGGTTTAAAAATCCATATCCTTGATTTCTCTAATATTACAATTTTTCTAAGCCTCATTTAATTTTATTTCATTCAAAATCTCTCTCATTTAGCCAAAATTAGAACCTAAACCTATGCCCCAATGATCAAGCCGGGAAAGTTTGCTCTCAACTAATGAAGGCAAACAATACCGGTGAGACCGGCATTAATGTAGTCGGAAAATATTTTTGACTTACATCTTGTTTTTAATGCTTTAAAAACTTCTCTAAATTTATGCTTGAGCTCATCCTAGCTCTGAGTTAAATTTTAATTTTCGAAATTAGAGGAGTGCTTAGCCTTAAGACATGCTTAGAGGGAGGCAATCTAGTTATGCAAATCATGCATGCACTATGATGCATCACGGGATGCTCTTCCAACAACTTTCATCAAGGCCACATGCAAA
Organism: Cenchrus americanus; assembly: GCA_947561735.1. Taxonomy (NCBI): domain Eukaryota; kingdom Viridiplantae; phylum Streptophyta; class Magnoliopsida; order Poales; family Poaceae; genus Cenchrus; species Cenchrus americanus. The sequence continues at coordinate 157,182,700 of OX387244.1, forward strand.
GGACAAGCATGGGTGGGCAGCAAGCCTTTTTTGTAGAAAATTTCTGGAGGCATGTGAAGCAAAGGAGCATGGACATGACTCAAACCAAAGACATCAAGTGGAAGGACTAATAATGCAAGCAAAGGAGTGGATGAGAGAGTTTGGGTGGTGCAACTTGTGGAGCATGCGGACTAATAATGCAACCAAGCCAGGGAGGGCCAAAGGCACCCTAGGTCGGTCGGCCTAGGCCGATCGACCTCCCCTATATATGCACCCCCGGTGCTCTTCTTCGGCAGGGAAGCAACTCGAATTTGTAGTCTAGAACCACCTTAGACTTAGTAATCCTGCCCAAGTTTGTTTTTCTCAACAAATCACACCCTTAATCCACTCAAAGTCCATATTCCGAAATAATTTTTGTGTGCATTGTCACCAGTTAAAACCCCAGGATTATATTAGAGAGGAGAGTGCTGCAATCATGTGGAAGAAAACCAAATGTCCCTTGAACAAGAAGAAGGGGTCGTCGTCATCCAAGACATCTTTGATGATGTCTTCGAGGAGGCACTCGGTTTCCGAGTCTCCTCAGAGCATGGAGGAGGACACAGCACCGCAGAGGAGGAACGACACTCTCCTCCTCGGTGGCATGAGGTTTACCGAACCTCAAGGGCGTACGGAGGAGACGCCTGTCCCACCTCGTCGATCGACCCGATCATCCGCTCCACCTCCATACACTCAGCGGTACTCCGATTATGGCTTTATCATCATGTTGGAGGAGGAGGAGAAGAAACTCGCTCGCCTTGAGAAGAGGCTTGTGGTGACCGTCGACTTCGATGATCAAGCTCTTAACTCATTGGGTTTTTGCACGGACATTTATTATATGTAGGGGCACCTTGGATGGGTGCAATTTTCCAACGGGGTGTTGGCAAATACCCACAAGGAATTTGCCTTGGAATTTCTAATGACCATGGCACCTATCCTTGATGAGGGGGTGCCGAGTTTATCATTCCGTTTGGAGGGAATTCAGCAAGTGGTTCCCTATGAACATATTAGGGAGCTACATGGTTTTCAAAAGGGAGCTCCAGAGAAAGTAGACGTGCCGGAAGGCATATTGGATGGATTTGGAATTTGATCTTGAGGGAAGCCCACCAACATAGAAATTCTATCCGGAATCCCATCATCCAAGTGTTTCACTCATGGATGTGTAAAAGGATTTTGGGGAGAATGAGGGAGACAAAGGTGACCGACACAGAGTTGAATTGGCTTTACTCAGCTTTATTTGCCAGGCAGCCAATAGATCCCTCCTACCTCATGATCAATCGATGTTACTCGGCTTTATTTGCCAGGCAGGCAATAGACCCCTCCTACCTCATGATCAATCGATGGTGTTGTGAAGCAACATCGGGATCAGAGATATTGGTTCGGGGTGCTACCTCTCCATGTTGGCCATCTACTTAAGATCGGGTATTCCGAGAAACCCCGAACACCTTCTACCTAGGACCTCTCTCAGATTTGAATACATGAAGCAAGGAAAATATATAAGTGGAGATGAGAGAGGAGGCTTTAATGTGGCCAAGGTGAACTTACCCCTTCCGAATGCAAGACTAAGACTCTTTATTCAAGGGAAGGAAGATTGGTTAGAGGAAGGACTCCTTGTGCCGGCAAGGAAGAATAAAAAAGGAAGAATTGTAGAAGAAGGATCCTCCTCGGCACAAGATGGAGGTGCACAACAAAACTATGTGCCACCGTATGGAGGAATTCATACGCCGCCGAGTTACTACAGAGGGCCACTAATGCAAGCATTGGGAGTGGTGCAGCCATGCTCCCACAAAATTATGTGGTGCCCAACGTAACCTTTACGGAGCCCTATGCACAATGTCTTCAACCACAACAAAGTGTGGCCATAATTGGAGGATATGCTGCAAGGAACATGCAAAATATTGCAGTCATCCAAGCCAACGCAGCTCAATTAGGTGAAGGCAATGCAAACATTGCCTATGAGCTTGGGTGCCTTCACCTAGCACCGTCGGTTCAATTCGTAGGTGGGGATGTCCAATCCTATTATGAGCAAGGGTACAACCACCAAGATTAACAATACAAAACACCGGCGGAAGATTAGGAGGAGCTTTAGTTTTCTTTTCTTTTCCTTTTTTCTTTAATTTTCGGCTTGTGTTTGCTTATGTATGCGTAGTGTTTTCATCTTTTTTTTTAATTTCAGCATATGTGTTGGTTTGTTTTCATCATGAATAAAGTCACCACCTTGTTTAAACCTTTGGTAAAGTTACAAAATTTATCCCATGATGATATATGATTATAATTGCCGCTTTGTTTATCTTTGTATTTGTTTTATGCATGATTAAGCTAATGCTCTCTTAAAATGCAAATCAGAAATTATCTGAATACTAGCTTCATCTTTAGCGGAGGTTATGATAAAAACAAATATCCATAGTGTTTTATGTGCTCTCAAGTTTTAGATGGATTAAAGATGATTTTTATTCCTAAAAGTAATGCTAACCTTGTCATAAATATCACTTGCGTGTTGCTCTACCTATCCAGAGCCTTATATATATTTGTGTGCATAAACCTTAGTGTACAAGACTTATTTTTGGGTGAGTTATTTCAGGCCATGATTCTCTGGCCTGAGACTAAGAAGCTGGTCATTCCATTTTGTGTATCTATCTTATTGCTAGCCTTTTATACGTGCATTGTGTATCCCCACATCGGAGATCTCACAAACCTCGCCGGATATCCACCCTTAAAACCAAATATCATCTTTTGTGATTACCTCCTTGACCACAACCTTTCGTTGAGTATGGATCATCAATTCAAGGAAGATTGCAAGATGGTGCCAAGAATAAAGATTTCAAGTATCTTTCCAAAAGAAAAGTATTTTCGGTACCTACCTTATCTCTTTCACCTCTTTGCCCGAGGACAAGCAAACATCTAAGCATGGGGGAGGAGGTAGGTACAATGCAATTTTAGAGTTCAAAGAGGAGAAAATAAAAAATGAGAAAGAGAAAAAAAGAAGAAGAAATAGAAAAGAAAAGAAAAATGTATGTATGTGGAAAAGAAAAAAATGTGAGTATGTGTAAAAATAAAGTAAAGTGAACTCCCCGGTTCTCTAAAGTGCATTAGGAATTTCAAGGTTTCAAGATTAAAAGATCCAAACTCATTTTTCCAACCATGTGCAATCCGATAACGAGGACTTCCTTTGTACCTCGGGGTCACTCTTTGCCATTTGCACATGTCCACCTATCTCAAGTGTGTGTATTTTTCTCTCCCCCTCCTTCATATAACATTATTTTTCAATGACCATTTTGACGAGTCTCGGTAAGACCATGAGAAGCTTGTCTTGTTTTGACAACATCTCATTTATAATATCTTGGTAGGATTAAACTTTCCCAAAATGCTCCATATAAAGCCTACCACTTATATGAATGTTATGAGAGGGAAAGGAGTAGAATAAATAGGCTTGATAGACAAGATGAGATTAGAGTTCATGAGCAAGATACAAGATGATTTAAATTTGTGAACTTGGTTTAGCTCTATTTCATCTCGTTCTTTATTTCAAAATTTCTAAGATCTATTTAAATTTTGGGAGCATGTTAATACTTGTGGGATAAGCTTAATTGATAATCTACCCTCCGTAGGGATGAAGCCTAGTGCATTATGAAACTTTAACGAATTAAATTTTTGAGAGCATTATGTTTTCTCATGTATGATCAAGTGCAAGGTTTAAACAATGAAGGGCAACGATGATATCCATCGAAGGCTTACTCGAGGACGAGCAAGGTTTAAGCATGGGGGAGATGTTTACGTTGAAATTCCGTCAACCTAGCCATGAGTTTACCTTCGGTGTTGGCATGAATTTTATATTATCCATTGGTACTAACCCCCTTGGTATAAAAAGTTCGTTCGTGCATGTCAGTTTTGGAGTTTAGTGTTTATGCAGGATTTTAGTGTTGAAAGCAAGACTTCCGGGATAAGTTCATCAAGCACCTCATGACAAGACCTTGAAGCCCGGTACAAGTCAAGCAATGAAGTAAACATAACTCCAAGAAGCCCAGGGACCAAACCCGAGAAGATGAAAAACTTCGAGGACCCAGTCAGAAAACTGTCGAATCTTGCGGGACAAGGAGCTTCATCCAATCATAGGAGAAACTGACGACAAGGGCCCACATGCATATCAGGGAAGACTCTAGAAGACTTGGGAACCGACACCGGGCGAAGGAGGCCGCTGGCTGGGCTGCCGGTCGGCCCAGCCCATTTTGGGGCCCAGTCAGCCCCCCTTTGACCTAACCTCCATTCGGGCTATTTATAGCCCCGAGGCCAAGAGCCACGCATCAACTCATTCATCATCGGCCGCCGAGGAGCAGAGAAGAGAGGGACACTATCTCAGAGTGGAGAGGGTCGAGCTAGTTGACTATGATCTCCCTAGCCAGCATGGGAACGTTGCAAGGAAGACCACGTCGGAGTTCCCAGAGCTAGAAGCAAGATTAAGGTAGGATCCCGGTGGTGATCTTGATTCATGTATCATACACTATGTTGAATTATCAAGTTTCAATTTGATTTCTAGCGATTGAGTGTTTCTCCTACGTCTGATTTCAATCGGCTTTTCATATCTTAAGATCTATTCAAGAGATAGATCACCGAGGAAGTTCTTGTAGCTGTGGTGGCTAGAGGTGCATGCCTGACCTTCCGAGAGATTTCAACTTGTCTTTGGACTTGCCCTAGACTAACCCGCATGAATAGGGGTGCGTTGTGACAGAACGGTGGATCCAAAAGGCGGGCGTTTTCGGAGTCAGACGAGAAACCGTGATTTAAAGAAGCTTTTTATGCGATTGAACTTGTTTACTTCTCCTTTGCTCGGAACTTCAACAAAGGGTTGATCCAATCTCTTTAGACTGGTTTATCTATCCTCCTCTATCTCTTGCTACCTCTAGCTTTCATAGATTAGATTCGTTTTAATAATGTTCTTTAAATTTGATGCATAGGTTTCACATTTCAAAGATCAAAGTTCTCGGCTTTATTAGATTGATTCTTGCATTGCACATTGTTCCACGGATTCGATACCTTGGGTTCACAGTTGAGGGAAGAAGGGACGACAGAGGATTTGTCCGCTTGGAAATCCACTTGAAGTTGGATGCGAATATACACCGTCAACAACGATCGCTCTTCCGTCCACCAGCATACGAGAGATAGGCTTCCCATTGATGTGTCCCTTCATGTACAAAGCCTCATGTGATTTTCAGCAGCTTTAGGCTTCTGGAAAGTAGCTTCCTTTGGCCCAAAGTCAAGATGCACGACGTCCTCCTCTGAAAGAACATAGCCATCCATAAACATATGAATCACGTTAATGTCCAAATTCATGTGCTGAGGCGAAGAACTGTAATCAACAAGCTCCTCATCATCTTCTGGTGTAGAACCCTATGTGGACTTGTCATCACAAACCATGGGAACCGAAGAAGAGAAACCGGGTGGTGTCTCTAGGTCATTATCTGATAGTCGACATCCACCGGTCTAACCAGTGTGACCGGTCTGACCGACCCCTCCACCGGTTTGACCGGTGTTGGATAGAAGGTGGTATTGACTCTCCACTCTTTCCCCTGAGGTAACATGGCTCTATACTGGTTGAAAGCTTCGTCCCTTTGCTTCTCTATCTCTTTCTCCCTATTTTCTTGGAACCTTAGGCGTTGAAGCTTCCTCCTTTGTGTGCGAGTCAATCCGGGAGGACACCACCTTGGTAAGAAATATTTGGAGTTGGAACCACTCCCACTGGCCTCATGGTCATTAGTAGCAGCAAACACCCGTAGAGTTGATGTCACAACCTTATTGTTTGCAACAATCGGTCTTTTGCCATCATCTCCAATGTGAACATCCATTGACCCAATCTAAATAATATCTTGACTCGTGGTCCTCTCTGGATCAACTTCCATCTTTTGTACCTCCTCCTTTTGCTTTGGCTTGTAAACTTGCCCCTGGAGAGGTGGCACAATTTTTTGGCTGCACCGGTCACACCGGTGGTAGTGACCGGTCTGACCGGTCAGGTCTGGTGACCCTGACCAGAACAGCGAGAAGCCAATCGGTCTTGGACAGGTCTGGATATTCTATCAAAAGCTGGTTTCTGTCCTCCCCATCCAGGATGAAAGTCTTGTTGATATGGCACCCACATCACTCCATTGTCATCATATATCGAGCGTGATGCATTTGAACTTGATGACACCCATGATGGAGTAAAGCATTGCCCTTGCTGTGATGATTCACCCTTGAATCCTGTAGCAGCCTTTGGAGGTGAAGATTACCCTTCTCGGTGTGTAGGTGACCTCATCTGTTTTTTAACGACTGGTCACTTGTAACGGCCTTTTGCTTGGAATACTTGTCAAATAGCATGTCGAAAGTGACCTTTAGCTTAGGACCACTCCACTGCTTTTGCTACATTAAGTTTCCCGTTTCCAATCTCCGGATGGCTTGGCTTGATCATCCTCGAATGGCCTGGGGGTGCACCGGTCTTACCAGTCACTTCCACCGGTCTGACCATTCTGTCTAGAGATGGCTTAGACGGTCGCTGATCGGCGGGTGTGGACGACCCTTACCCCCATATCCAGAGGCACTCACTATAACCTTGAAGGTCACTTTGCCATCAGGACTCTTCTCATACTCAACTTTGCGTTTAATCTCTTTTCCTCTCAAATCGGCTTAGCCTCCCCGATTACCACGTTCTTGCCCTTAGTTGCTTCAGCTTGATGTGGCCGAACCAGTACCTTAGGCTGCTGAAAATCCATGGTGTTGATTGGAAAAGGAGCCTTATTCATTTGCATCTCATGAAAAGTCAAACAAGCTTCATTTATGGCCGATTGAACCTGTCGACGAAACACATTGTAATCATTAATAGCATGAGAAAATGAATTATGAAACTTGCAATATGCACATCTTTTCAATTCTCCAAGTGGAGGAATATTATGAGTTAACTTGATATTTCCAGATTTAAGCAATTCATCAAATATGCGATCAAATTTGGAAACATCAAAAGTAAATTTAATTTCTTCTTGCTGACCTTTACTAGCCAGCTTAAGGGATGAACAATAATAAGATTTTTCTTTAGAGGGCCAACAAATTTAGCAGCATAAATTTCTTTATCACTATCGTCCGAACTATCAGAATCAAAATCAATAATATGAACATTAGAACGATGTGATTTAAAATAATCTTTCTTTTTATTCATTCGATTTTCAACAACTAAAGCTCTTACTTGAACTTGTGCAACCGAAAGAAAGTCAGAGCCCTCTACCTTAACCCTAATGGATAACCTTAAACCTTTTAGACAAATGTCTGCAAGGTCCATATTAGTGACTGACAAATTAAAGCACCGGTTTTTAGTTTCTTTAAACCTTTTAATATAGGCAGAGACAGTCTCATCTCTTCCTTGCCTAATCGATGTTAAGTCTGTCAATTTTAATTGTATGCTCCCACTATAAAAGTGATCATGAAACTTACGTTCTAACATATCCCAAGATATAATAGAACCGGGAGCAAGCGAGGAAAATCAAGCAAAAGCGGTGCTAGTCAAAGATAAAGAAAATAAGCGTACATTCAAAGCATTATAGACACCAGCTTCACCTAGTTGTGCAGTGTATTGACTAATATGCTCCCATGTGGTTTGGTCATCATCAACACTAAATTTAATCAAGTCAGGCATACACCAACCACGTGGGAGAGGAAATCTATCGAACTCACGATCATATGGCTTTTGATACAGATTAGTACTACCAATGTCAACACGAAGTTTGGTTTTTACCGCATTAGCCAATTCTTCCTTAAATCTATTAAATTCTGCCCAATTAGGATTATTTGGCTATTGTGGCTGAGGATTCTCCAAATTCATCTTATTGAAATAGGGAGCTAACTTAGCTTGAGCTAACCTGTAACTTTCAAACACATCGTCCGGAATAATATATTTGGAGGCCAATGTATTCATTGACATACTATAATGAGGTCCAACATTACTAATTGTATTAGAAAACGTAGGGACCATCTGATTTGGCATGACAGAAATTGGCAAAGGCTGGTTGGGCACCAACTCCATTTCATTGGTCTGACCGGTACCCTGCATCAGTTCGACCGGTGCGGCCGTGTTTGGCCTGTGCAGTTGAAACTGAGGGTACTGACCAGATGCTGGATTTGGTGTCAAACCATATGCATGATTACCATTATTTACAGGCAAAGGTGCTAAGCTAGGATAGGACCCTTGAGGATTAGATTTAGGAGTACTACTATTAGTTTCATTATTAGCATAACCTAAAGCCCTATCTTTTTCAAGATACTCTAACAGTTCTAAACGAGCAATGTAAGAAGCAAGCAATTCATAACTTTCCACTATAGATTTCATAGGAGAAGTTTCAGGCGGGAGTTTCTTACTTACAGTGGGAATTACCTCAATATTGTTGTCGTTTAGTCTGATCGCCGGCAGCTCGAACTCTTTCAACCCTGCCACCTTGCCGGATCGATCCTTCTTGACGCCAGCTAGGAATTATACTTGCATGTACTCTTGTAGCACCTTGAACTTCTATTGCCCCTCCGGAGAGAGATATTCCAGCGACGTGGTGACAATGTTGTTCATGTCAAGTTTACATCGAGCACCCATTTGGCTGAGGTCAGATTGAACGGTTTTAGCAACGTGATCTTTCATCCCCAGCGGAGTCGCCAAAAGTATGTTGACGCTTTTCTGGTCAACACACACGAGCGCTAGATCACGCTGAACGTCGAAACGCTGAACTCGTTGAGCTCCTGCCCGGACCGGTCTGACCGGTTAAGGGCACCGGTCTGACCGGTGGCTGCAGAGGTGCGGTGAAAGCCTAAAATCGCCGCCTCGGGAGGGACCCCGTTGGAGGTGGCATGCTTAGGATTGCTCTGAGGTCAGCAAGGCCACTCAGAATGTCCCTGGTCGTCGTCAAGACAAACAAGGAAAGCACGAGGTTAGAAAAGATAGGGTTTGAGAGATAAAAGTTGTAGAAAGTAATGTTTGATTGGGTGATTCCACCTCAAACGGTCGTGGCCCTTTATATTTATCGGGTGGGGAGGTCTTGCCCCGCAAGAAATCCTTTTACAACTCGAAATTCGCTAGGACTCCTAAATTCTACTCCGACTCGGGGTCTGTCGGTGTTTTAGACCGGCAACTTACCAAGGGGAGTACCCGAGGTAGATGAATGTGGCCTCGCCGAGATCGGTAACTCGAAGGAAGGGACACGTGGCACACAATTTAGACAGGTTCGGGCCGTGAGGTGCGTAATACCCTACATCCTGTATGCTGCGTAGCTCTGGATTGATTGGATGTGACTACAAGATGATGCGTAATGAGAGAGAAGGGTCCCTGCCTCGCATTATATAGTCCGGGAGGCAGGGTTACAGGTCGGTTTAGGGAGAGATTACTAGTCGAGTACGTCTAGGAGTCCTCTACACAGTACAAGGTATGTATAGCTTCCTATCCGAGTACTTCTCCACCGTAGTCCTTGCGCCTCACGCCATCAGGTGATGTGTGGCACAAGTCGGGTAGTCCCAGGGGCCCACCGAGTAGTCGGTCCTGGTACCCACCGAGGTAGTGGGCCTATGGAGGGCCATACGACAAGCCCCCGAGTACTTTGTAGTCGAGTAGGATAGCTTCGAGTAGTTTTGACGGCCTTGACGAGTAGTCCTCAAGCGTCCCCGAGTACTACAAGTCAAAAAGTCCTCAAGAATACTTGAAGCATCCCGAGGCTGGAAGGTACTCCAGCTGATGTTTGAGTAATCTCGAAGTCTTCTCGAGTAGTCCCCAAGCGTCCTCGAGTTCTGCTCTTGAAGGTCTTCAACAATACCCGTGTTGCCTTGAAGCCGAAGTTTATATGGAAGTGCGATTGCAAAATCGCACTCCATATAGAGTAGCCCCCGAGCCTTAGGTTGAGTCGTAGACTCTGGCTGAGGGTCAATCTGAAGTTCTGGCAAGATTATCCCGCAAAATCCGGAGTAAAAACCGAAGGACACGTGGCACGGACCCCCTGAGCCCTGAGTCGAGTACTTCATCTCGAATTGAAGGGTCATCTTGTATGTAGAATGTGTCCTGCATTGCTCTTGAATCTTGTCGCTACCTAGGGAATTGATTAGATATAGCCGAGCCCCCGAGATAAGGCGCATCGACTACTGGAAGTTGAAGGGTCAGGCGCTACCGCTGAGTCAGCCTTGTTGAAACATATCCATCCGACTGTTGCGGAGCCGCCTGTTGACTTATAAATAGAAGCCAAAACCCTTAGGGTTTTTCACCCCACACACTTGCAGCCATTCGTGGTAGATCTCGCCTAGAATCCGCCGCTAGTGCACACTGCCACCTCAGTGAAAATCATAGATCTAGGAGCGCCGCCGCCAGTAGCCACCACCGCAGCCCCCGAGCGAATGCGAGTGAAAACCCGCTGTACTTGGAGAATGAAGCCCTCACCATCCAAGAGCATGAAGACCGCCGAAGGGAAGAAGAGATCTTGGGAGGAGGCCGCTGGATCCGCCGGAGGATCAACACCGCCTGTGTCTCCCCCGCGCCCGAATCCCAACAAAGAATGGAAGAAATTGAAGGCCAAGACTGAGGACCTGTTGGCGCAGCTGAACAGTGGATTTCTCTAGGAGAAAGAGGTCGACATGTGACGCGCCGCCGCGGGGGATCCATACCCGATGGAGAAGAATCCGGATGAGATCCCGATGTTCACGCGGTTCGTGGAGCGCGGGTTGGCCCTCCCAGCAAGGAACTTCTTCAAGGGGCCTTTGGAGTACTACGGTATTGAGTACCTCAATCTCAACCCCAACGGCATCTTCCACACTTCTTTCCTCGTCCATTTTTGCAAAGCATTCCTAGGGATCAAGCCCCACTGGGTACTCTTCCGGAAGTTCTTCTGCGTGAAGCCCCAGCCGAGCGCCAACGACCCCCGAGTAGTCGGAGGGGCCGGCATCTAGATGCGCGAGGACGCCGCGGAGCAGTACCTGGCGTACAAGCTGATCGACTCCAACCAAGACTGTAAGTCGAAGTGGTTCTACATCACCAACCACCACCCAGAGCTGTCGAAGCCCAGCGGGAGGCAACCGAAACACCGGCCATGGTGGAATACCGAGCCGACGATGCAGGAAGGAATCCAGCTACCCGAGCTCCTGGTGAAGATCAAGGCTTTGAGGGAAGCCGGGCTGAGGGCCGAGCATGTGGCCTTCAGCTTTATGAAGAGGAGGGTGCAGCCGCTGATGGCTCGTGACACCCTCGGCTACCAGTACACCGGCGAGGGCGACTCGTCGCGGATGCCCGGGAGCGAGATTGATGATGACGACATCATCGACAGGCTGGGCAGGATCTTCAAGGACATGCCGGCGTACACGCCCTGTCTAGTCCCGGAGTACTCCACCACTCATCTACCGAACGAGGTCAGTAGTCGTACTCAGTGTCGAGTACTGATTACGTAGTAGTAGTCGTGCTCACCCAATGTGCTTGTTGCAGGATGACATAGTAAAATTTGTCTTTGAGCCAGCTTCGCCTCCCCGACTTGTCGAAATCCTAGAGGAGGGGAAGGGCAAGGCCAAGGAGCGCCGCGAAGTCAGCGAAGGTGATGACACTGTTATCATCAAAGACACATCAGATGAAGAGGTCGAGGAAACGCTTCAGGAATGACTCCAGCTGCGGTCGAGGTTCAGTCTCCCTGGACTACCCAATGTTCCTCCCATCCAAGATCCTCCAACTGGTTTGGAGGCTAGTTTGCCTGCGCCGCCAAGGAGGCCGCGCAATGTGGCACGCAAGCACGTGGCCAAGAAGCTGAAGGTCACTGAGACCACGTCTCAAGAGGTAAAATCCTTGAGTAGGGTAGTCGAGTACTTGTCTTTCGATGTTGTGTATGCTGACAACAAAATTCTGTTGCTTGCAGGAGATTCCGCCTTCCGACCCCATAGACCAAGGGGACGAAGGCGACTGGGATACGGTGGGGGAGTCGGCTGAAAGAAGTTGTAGTCCAGCACCCACCATGGATGAACTCGTGTCACAATTGACACATCAGTCGACAACGGTAGTCGAGCCGCGGGTGCCGGTCGCGGAGGGCAGGACTGAGCCAGCCGCAACTCCTGCTGAAGAGCCGGCGGCTACTGAAGCCAAAGAAGAGGCGCATGCTGAGGCTGGACTTGTCGACATCGCCAGCATACTTGGCGACCCAACCGTGACAGTAGTCCGGTCGAGCTTGTAAGTGATGATCTTCCCCGAGTAGTACGTATACATTGGTAGTCGTACTTGGTTGACAACCCATCGTGTACTGTGCAGGAAATCCACGGACTTGTCCTCGGAAGAGGATGAACCCAGCACGGCAGTGGCTGAAGAGGGTTCCGCGCCAGCCGCTGAGGAGACCGCTCCCCTCCCCCAAGCTAAGACCGAGGCACCGGCCGTGGAGGCTACGCTGCCGAAGGCCAGCATAGTAGAAGGTGAGTACACTGCGCAAACGCAATCTTCCTCAAGGAGTAGTCATGGCCGCCGAGAGAGACTAATTCATATGTCTTCTATTGACAGGCGCCGAAGCCGAGGGAAGCACCATCCCTGAGGCTGTACCCGTTGAAGGCGTGGTGCCGGAAATCTAGGAAGCCGCTGGAGCAGCCCCCGAGCCAGCGGAGGTAGCCAGCGGAGGAGACCCCGCGATGGCCGAAGAGGAGCGCGACGAGGTACTGCCAGAGTCAAACCTGGAAGTAGTTGTTCGTTCGCCAGTAATTCAGGATGCGGAGCCAATCCGTTCGGCGCCGATGTCCAGGGCCGCCACGACTAGTCGCGGTGGGATCGAGCTTCTAGCGGACGATCTCGTCGACCCGACGGCAGTAGCGCATCACTTGGAGGTGATGCGCCGGGCCGAGCAGTGGATGAAGATAAACTATCAGTACCCTTGAGTAGTCAACTGCCATAAGTGCTGAGTACCCGGATAACAGTTGTTGCCTGCTGCAGGATGTCGTGGAGAGATCCCGATAGAAATCTGAGACGCTCCAAGGATACGGCGATACAGTGCCTCGGCGGAAGCATTGGAGGGAGAACTCGCAAAGGCCCGGTAGCACTCCTCCATGCTCCAGTCGAAGCTTGACGGCGCCTTCGCCCAGTACCATAATGAAGTCCAGGACATGAAGGCGAAGAGCGACGAGCTGGTGCGCAAGAACAAGTCGCTCCGCAACAAGAACAAAGGTATGCTGCTGTCTTGTCGAGTACCCATTGGGAGTACCTTGTAGTAGTCTAACATCGCCTTGTTTGATTGCAGAGCTTGATACCCCGGTCGAGCAACTGAAGGCTTCAGAAGTCGACATGAAGAACCTCTTCTACCGGGAGGAGGCCCGCGAGGTACTTGAATATGATTATAAGCAGTTGGCTTACGAGTGAGATAAGCACATGGAGCACCGAATTGCCTCGGACTGTGACCTCGTCAACTGCTACAAATCCCTGCAGAAGTTGAACGAAGACTGCGAGAAGTTGTGGGCCTGGCTTAAAGAACTTCAAAAGCCGCACTTCCCATTGCGAGGCTACTGGTGCCTCATCCGGGCGGGCCGAAGATAGCTCCGTTGGTGGACTGGCTAAGAATGGCCCATGGGCGGCTGGCGACGTACGTCAAGCATCTGGCGAAGTCAATCCCAAATCAAATCTTGGGGTACATGAAGTCATACTTCCCCATGGCTCCGGTGGACGTGGTCGCGGGTGGACTAGCCGCCAACTGTACTGATGAGCAGTACGCGGAGCTCTTGGAGCAGATGACGCCAATTGCTGAGCAAGACGCCAAGAAGCTGAACATCCAGTAATCCTGTAGGGTTAGCTTGTAGCAGTAGTTGTGTATAAACAAATTTGTACTAAACTTGTTTAAGTATGAATGAGAAGACTTTCAGAAATGAGTACTCGTTGTCGCGAGATATTTATGCGGAGTTCTCATCATGGAGTTGTCACGAGTAGTAGTACTCATTAGTAGGCCCGTTAAGGGAAACACAGTAAGTCAGTTGATAGATAATCAAACTTTGTTACTGAAAGAAGTATACCTGGATGGCCAGGGCCATTTTACAGGGGTATTCGCCAGGACCCGGAGGCCGCCTACTGCTAAGTGGTGCTGGGGCGCATAGCCGCTTACAACCGTAGATCCGTTAGTAGCCGTATAGGCTGGATCTAGAAGTACATGGTCTCTTGATAGACCGCTGCTGGAGTCCAATATCGCTCTGAGCAGCCCGAGATCCGTTAGTAGCCGTGAACGCTGGTTCTGGGAGTAGAGTAGTCCGGAGACTAGTGCCTGGACCCGGAGGCCGCTTACAGCGACGGGGTCTTGGAGTAGTCGTGCAGACTTGAGCCCCCAGGGTAGTCGAAAGACTAGGCGTAGAATCGATAGAGCTGGTCGATATTCCACGAGTTGCTGATGTCTTCGCCTTCAAGCATCTGGAGGCGGTAGGAGCCTGGTCCGGTCACCTTTGCAACTATGAAGGGTCCTTCCCATGGAGAGCTGAGCTTGTGCAGTCCTTCTGTGTTCTGGATGTGGCGGAGGACGAGATCACCAACGTTGAAGGAGTGTTCCTTGACGTTGCGATCATGGTAGCGTCGGATACCCTCAAGGTACCTTGCTGATTGGACGAGGGCGGCGCAGCGAGCTTCTTCGAGTACATCGATATCGACCCGTCTGCTATCTTCAGATATGCCTTCATCATATTGCTCTACTGCTGGTGAATCCCACATGACGTCGGCAGGGAGGATTGCTTCGGAGCCGTAGACCAGGAAGTACGACGATTGTCCCGTTGGCTTGGAGTGTTGAGTACGTAGCCCCCAGAGCGCATTGGGTAGTTCCTTAATCCACTTGCCTCCTTTTGAGTTAGCAGCATCGTGCAGTCGCTTCTTGAGGGCGTCGAGTACCATCCCGTTGGCGCGCTCGACTTGTCCATTGGCCCGAGGATGGGCAACTGAGACATATCGGACGTCGATCCCGCTGTTCTCGTAGTACTCCCAGAACTGGTGATTGTTGAAGTTGGAGCCCAGGTCTATGATAATGCGGTGGGGTAGTCCGTAGCGATGCACGAGTTCATCGAGGAAGTCGAGTACTCTGTCGGCCTTGGAACATGTGACCGGCTTGACCTCGATCCACTTAGTGAACTTGTCAATGGCCACCAATACTCTGTTGAATCCACCTGGTGCAGTCGGGAGAGGCCCAATCATGTCGAGCCCCCAGCAGGCCAAAGGCCAGGTTGGCGGTATGGTGACTAGCTTGTAGGCCGGGACGTGTTGTTGCTTGGCGAAGTATTGGCACCCTTGACACCTTCTGACAAGTTCTTCAGCATCGCCCAGAGGTGTGGACCAGTAGAAAGCTTGTCGGAAAGCCTTGCTGACCAGTGTGCGTGATGACGCGTGGTTGCCGCAGACGCCTTTATGGATCTTCTCCAAGATGCCCTTGCCTTCTTCTCGGGGGACGCACTTCATGAATACTCCAGAAGATGTGCCCTGTCTGTAGAGCTTGTCTCCAACTAGGACGTAGGACTTGGCGTGGCGAATGAGTTGCTCAGCCAAGTTCTTGTCCGAGGGAACCTTCTGCTTGCGGTTCTGCTCGCGGATGTAGTCGATGAAGGGTTGCCTCCAGTCCATGTCTATCATCATGACCTCCTGGCCAGCCGGGGGATGTGCTGGATCAGTGGTCGGTGGCGCCGGCTCCAGGATGGATGGCGCGTGAAGCTTGTGGACGAAGACACCCACTGGTACTTGAGCGCGAGTAGAACCAAGCTTCGATAGGACGTCCGCTGCAACATTGTTGTCGCGGACGACGTGATGGAACTCGAGACCGTAGAACTTGTTCTCGAGCTTGTGGACTTCTAGGCAGTAGGCGTCCATGTTCTTCTTGTTGCGGTCCCAGAACTTGTTGACTTGGTTGATGACCACTACGGAGTCGCCGTACACTAGTAGCCGCTTGATGCCTAGTGAAGCCGCGAGGCGGAGCCCGTGTAGTAGAGCTTCGTACTCGGCTTCGTTGTTTGAGACCTTCCAAAAGATCTGCAGGACGTACTTAAGTTGTTCGCCCGTTGGGGAAATCAGGAGTACCCTGCACCTGCGCCTTCAAGCTTGAGCGAGCCGTCGAAGTACATCACCCAGTGCTCTGGGCACTCAGTTGGAGTAGGTAACTGATTTTCCCACCACTCCGCCATGAAGTCGACTAGTGCCTACGGTTTTATGGCTGTTCGTGGCTTGAAGTCGATATTGAGGGTGCCGAGTTCGACTGCCCACTTTTAGATACTTCCAGTAGCATCTTAGTTCCGCAAGATGTCGCCGAGCGGGTAGTCGGTGACGACGGAGATTGAGTACTCCTGGAAGTTCTGTCGTAGCTTCCGCGAGGTGATGAGCACTGCGTACAGTAGCTTCTGTACAGGTTGATAGCGTGCTTTAGATTCTGACAGGACCTCGCTGACGAAGTAGACTGGTCGCTGGACTGGGTAGGCGTGGCCGTCTTCCTGCCGCTCGACGACGATGGTAGTACTGACCACGTGAGTAGTCGCAGCAAGGTAGAGAAGTAGCTGCTCCTTTTTGCAAGGAGCCGTGAGGACTGGTGGCTTGGATAGGAAGTCCTTGAGCTGAGCAAGGGCTTGGTCTGCCTCTGGAGTCCACGCGAACATCTCTTGGTGCTTGAGTAGTTTGAAGAAGGGGAGCCCTCGTTCTCCAAGCTTCGAGATGAATCTATTCAGGGCCGTCTTTGATGCACGTGGGAGCTTTCATGCTGGTGATGGCGGAGATCTTTTCGGGACTGGCTTCGATGCCACGATGGCTGATGATGAAGCTGAGTAGTTTACGTGACGGTACGCCGAAGACGCACTTGTTCGGGTTGAGCTTCCACCGGTACTCTCGCAAGGATGCGAAAGTCTCTTCAAGATCGGCGATGAGCGTGTCAGAGTTTCTGGTCTTGACGACCACGTCATCCACATAGGCTTCGATGTTCTTGTTGAGCTACCTCTTGAAACAGGCCTGGATAGCTCGCTGGTAGGTAGCGCCGGCGTTATTCAACCCGAAGGACATGGTCGTGTAGCAGTACGCGCCAAACGGGGTGATGAATGCGGTCTTCTCCTGGTCTTCTTCCTTGATTGCGATCTGGTGGTACCCGGAGTAGCAGTCGAGGAAGCAGATCAGGTCGCAGCCCGCCGTGGAATCAATGACTTGGTCTATCCGTGGCAACCCAAAGGGGTCCTTGGGGCAGTGCTTGTTGTGGTCGATGTAGTCAACGCACATCCTCCACTCGTTCGAGTTCTTCTTGCGGACGAGGACGGGGTTGGCGAGCCACTCAGGATGGAAGACTTCTCTGATGAAGCCAGCCGCGAGCAGTTTGGCGAGTTCCTTCTTGATGGCATCCCGTCTGTCGTCGGCGAAGCGGCGGAGGTGTTGTCGCTTTGGGGTAGCTTTAGGATCGACGTTGAGTGAATGCTCGATCAGATTCCTGGGCACCCCTGGCATGTCCGCTGGTTTCCACGCGAAGATGTCTCGGTTAGCCCGGAGGAAGCTGACGAGCGCGTCTTCCTATTTCGGGTCGAGGCCCACCCCGATGGTGGTGGTCTTGCTGTTGTCGCCTGTCCCAAGGTCAATCGTCTTGACTTGAACCTCCTCAGCTGGCTGAGGCTTGTTGGCGTTGTCCGACTTCTCTGGGATGTCGAGTTCACTAGGGGCAGGCTTCTTGGATGCAGCGTAGATCTCCATCATTGCGTTGGGTACTTGATTCGTGGCTGCGAGTTCTACAGCTTCTGTGTCACAGTCGAATGATATCTTCAAGTCCCCTTGCAATGAGTGTACACCGGCCGGACTTGGCATCTTGAGTACCAAGTACGTGTAGTGAGGTACCGCCATGAACTTGGCGATAGCTGGTCTGCAGAGGATGGCATGGTAGGAAGTCTCGAAGTCCACGACTTCGGACTTGATGTACTCGGTGCGGTAGTTTTCCCTTATCTCCCCAAAGGTAATTAGCAGGACCACTGAGCCCAGTGGGATAGCTGCGTTCCCGGGGACGATGCCGTAGAAGGGCGAAGTGCTCTTGGTGAGCATGTGGGTGATGTCGAACTTCATCTTCTTCAAGGTCTTGGTGAAAGGACATTGAGACCGCTTCCACCGTCGATGAGGACCTTGTTGAGTCTGGAGCCCGCGACTACCGGCTTCAGGATGAGTGGAAAGTGTCCTGGTTCAGAGAAGATTGTCCATTGATCCGCGCGGGAGAAGGTAATGGGTACCTCCAACCACCGGAGAGGGGTCGGGACCGCTGGCTCAATGCTCAGGACTTCTCGTCGGGTGGCCTTCTGAGCCCGTCGGTTGGGTAGTCCGCCGAAGAGGATGTTCACCGCCTTGTTGGGTTCCTGGAAATCGTCGTTGCCCTCGTCGGCCTTCTTCTTGCTTTTCTTGTCGTGAGGGTGCCGTGGCTCTGGAGTATCCTTGAGTGCTCGCCGGAGTTGGTAGCACTGCTCGGTGGTGTGGTTGCCGTCCAGATGCCACAGGCACTTCTCTTTCAGCAAGTCTTTGAAGCCGCCGGAGGTCTTCTTCGAGTTGTCTTTTGCAGGGCGCTGGATAGCCGTGACAGTGTTGTCTGGCTTGCGCTTGCGATTGGGACCCGAGTAGTTGTTGCTACGACCGCCTTGGTTCCCGTTGTTGTTGCTGTTGCCGCCCGTGTTCTGCTTGCTCTTGCCACAGATGGCATCGTAATTGGCGTTAGCCTTGTCTTCTTCATCAGCCCAGTAGGTGATCATGTCCTCGAGGTGGGTGATGGATCTTGGGCGGCGATGGCCGAAGTCTTCGAAGGTGCGATGGTGGTAGAGACCGTCTTGGAAGAGGTCGATGACCTCCTTGTCGGTGACGTCGACTACGGTGGCGCGCTTGTTGAAGAAGCGTCGCATGTACTTGCGAAGGGTCTCGCCTTGTTCCCGCTTCACCATTGCCAGGTCCATGCGAGTACCCGAGCGGCCCATGGCGCCCGCGAAGTTGCTGGTGAACTGTTCCTTGAGCTAGTCCCACTTGTCGATCGAGTACTTCTCAAGTGACTCGAGCCATGTAAGCGGGGCTTTATCTAGGCAGAAGGGGAAGTAGAGGCACTTCGTGTCATTATTGCCACCAGCATTTTCGATGGAGAGGGCGTAGCACCTGAGCCACTGTACTGGGTCTTGCCTCGTGTCGTACTTGGTGATCCCCAGAGGTTTGAATTTCTCCGGGAGAAGTGGATTGCGGAGCCGTGCAGAGAAAGCAGGGCTGTGGAGGACTTCTTGCGTCGTAGTTCTTCGATTTTTTGGCCGGCATTGAAACCGCCACGTGAAGCGCCGGAGGCGTGGCTGTTCGCGTGGCCTCGGCCACCGCGGTCACCTCCGCCCCGGCCCTCCTGCCAGCCCCGTGATTGGAGCTCTCGCCGTCACTGCCTCCGCCGCTAGGATCACGATGAGGGATGATCTCACGGTTGGCGCCGGTGCCGCCGGTGCTGTTGCCACCATGAGAAGGTCCACCGGCCGATGCCCGGGTACGGTTGGGGTTAGCCGGTAGCTCCCCTCGAGTACGGTTGCGACCGATATCCTTCGTTGTCTTGCTGGCGATTCCTGGCGGGAGGCACTTGAGTGACTCTGTTGTCAACTCGCATGAAGTAAGCGTCCTCCGCGAGCTTGGCGATGACCTCTCCCGCGTGCATCCCCTGAGCCTGACGTGCTATCGTGGTGATAGACATAAGGCATTGCTTTGGGGTAGTGTGCACCCAGCTTTCGACTTGGTCAAGGGCCTCCGCGAGGTTCCGGATGGGAAGGGACTCGCGAAGACGTCGGCGCCGTTCGTTCCGCTTTCTGTTGCGTTCATGCCGGGCGTCCCTATTGGCTTCGGTCTCGTCTGCGGGTGCGTTGGCAGACAACTCGTCTGCTGAGATATCCTCGAGATATCGGTCAAGGACTGTCCCTAAGGGTCCCAGCGTCTCGTTGGTAGTCATGAAGACATGCCGATCAGGAGAGCCGAGGCTGGAGCCGCTAGTTGCCACCTCTGTTGGAGTGTGCTCCTCAGTTGGAGCTAGCGGAGTTCCCTCCTAGATGGGAAGTGAGTCGAGGTAGGCGACGCAGCGTGAATTCTCGTCTGTCAGGTCTGCAGGCTTGCGGTCTGGCCAATAGACGAATCTGCCGGCGGGTGTAGATGTTATAACCAGGCCGGATGCAGGTCCTGACAGTGGTTGCTCCATCGTGTAGGTCTCGGACTCGGGCTCGTCCGGGTCCGCCCCGAAGTCGAACTCGTAGGAGGAGTCCGAGTAGTAGCCGGAGACAGGGTTGGAGTCCGAGTTGCACCTGGAGACGGGGTTGGAGTCCGAGTCGTACTCGAAGGTGATCTCCTTCTTAGCCCGGCGTGCAGAAAGAGCCTTCATGTGGGCCTTGCTAGCGATGCAGAGGCCGTATGGGAAGTGCTCATGGAGTTGGGAGTCCACACACGATGGCTCGATAGACGACTCGCATGCGATGGCCAACGGTGACGTCGAGTTCGAGTTGGAGTCGGATCCAAGCTCGAAGTCCGCGTGCTGGTTGTAGAGTGAAATCTCGCCGAATTTTCCGGCGAGACCGCTCGTGACTACTTCGGGAAGCGTCACGAGCCCGGTCTTCGGGTTGGGCGACACGGTGAGGCGGCGCTAGAAGGATCCGGCGCCGTCAGCAGTGCAGACCCAGGAGCCGAAGACGAAGGTGTCGCCGCGGTTGTAGGAGACGGTTGTCTTGATGAAGATTGATGCCGTCGAGTTCGCCATATGATCTTCGGCGAGATCCCCTACCTGGCGTGCCAGCTGTCGGTGTTTTAGACCAGCAACCTACCAAGGGGAGTACCCGAGGTAGATGAATGTGGCCTCGCCGAGATCAGTAACTCGAAGGAAGAGACACGTGGCACACAATTTAGACAGGTACGGGCCGCGAGGTGCGTAATACCCTACGTCCTGTATGCTGCGTAGCTCTGGATTGATTGGATGTGATTACAAAATGATGCGTAATGAGAGAGAAGGGTCCCTGCCTCGCCTTATATAGTCCGGGAGGCAGGGTTACAGGTCGGTTTAGGGAGAGAGTACTAGTCGAGTACGTCTAGGAGTCCTCTGCACAGTACAAGGTATGTATAGCTTCCTATCCGAGTACTTCTCCACCGTAGTCCTTGCGCATCACGCCATCAGGTGTCGTGTGGCACAAGCCGGGTAGTCCCAGGGGCCCACCGAGTAGTCGGTCCTGGTACCCACCGAGGTAGTGGGCCTAGGGAGGTCCATACGACAGGGTCCACTGGTCAGACCGGTCAGGCCCACCGGTCAGACAGGTGTGGCCGTTGCCGGATTGGCTATAGGATGCCCAACTGGCCAGACCATCGAGGGACATCGGTCTGACCAGTGGCGTCAGCCTAATCAGCTTTGTGCCAATTTTGGGTGTGAACAGATATAAAGGCAGTTGTCTGAATGCTTATTACTTTGTAAACTTGAGGCAGTTAAGGAATGCTAGGTGTGACATAGTGAATCACAAACTTTGATATGTAAGTTTATCCTATAGCAAGCAATGCTTGGTGCTGAAGGGCAAACTATGACAATCTGTTCTGTAAACCTATATTTAAATGTTTAGTTCTACAAAGTTGAAACATGTGTGTATCTATGTTTCAAAGTTTAATTCTGAAACTCATCAGTAATAAAATTGGGGCGTGAGCTGGTGAATCAGTTTGTTGTGGAAGTAAGCAATATTTCCTCTTGTATGAAAAAGGTTGAAATATAAATGTCTGTACCTGGAGGCTGTCTGCCTTAGAAGCAATCAATATGTCTTAAGTTCAATAAGAATCTGGAGGCTGTAAAGTCAAATGTGGTCCACTAAAGATTCATCTATGCATATTCATCTATACATATTAATCTGATGTCTTTGTGCATCCAACTCCAACCAATGTTGAGGTCATACGGAAAAAGACATTTGTCCTAGTAAATACTTCATTGACTGTCCTACTGTTCGTACAAGCTGCAACTGTTTTGCCTTTTTTGTATAATGTAAGAGACATGGCCTATGGGATGTGGGGATCCATATTATTTGACAGCTTATCTATTGAGTGATCTACTGATACTAACTGCTAATATTGTCTATACTTCTGATTTCAGGATGGACCCTAATAACAACCAGCAAAATGGACCTGATGGATCAAAAGTACCTTATGCTGCTGGCACGAATCATTCCTACCAATGTCAACCATTCGTGTTTGGAACACAAGGTCAAGCATACCTGTCTCCGTACCAAGGTCAACCAATCATGTATGCAACACAAGGACCTTCTTCAGGGGGCTTGAATATGCCAATGATGCAGCCAAGTGTCAATGTTCCACAAGCACCACAGCCGGCATATAATGTGGAGTTGGTGGATGATGAGGTACATGTTGGGGAATTCAGGAAAATCCGTCACCCTCGAAACGTCGAGCTTAACGGAATTCTCAAAGTATGTTTTTCAGGAGCAAGGAATTCGTGATTCTCGGAAGTCTGAGACCTGCGAAGTCTCGAATTCGCTAATGTACAGAGTTCGGGAATCTTGATTCGGTGAAGAGGCGGAGTCATGAACATGCGGAAGCCCGGAATCTCAACTGTTGATGGTCCGAACTTCGGAGGTTTGCCGATTCGGGAATCTGGTGAGGACTCTGTTCGGGACTCAGGCGCGAGGACACGCACGAACCTGCTGGAGAGCAAAAGCCACTTCGGGAATCTGTTGAAGACCTAGTTCGAGAATTTCGGGCGAAGACATTCACGAATCACGGGAGAAGCAAAGTCAAAGTTGTAGTCCCAAAAAGTCCGGGTTTAGAGTGTGAACTAGTGGCAGACTTGTAAATGTGTAAGGGGGGAAAAGACATCCTTGTGTGTGTTCACATTAGGAATATTCTCCGAGCCCGAGGGTGTTATCGGAATGTAAAAGTCCCTTCGTCTCCCTATAAAAGGGGGCGAGAGGGCACGTGTAAACGGATTCAGACTTTTTTGGGACTTGTGCTATTGACAGGAGGGGTTTCAGTCTCTTTGTGCCCTAACTGTGCTGTTGAACGTGTCTTGAACTTTCACTTGTGTTAGGGTAGTATTCCGAATTTTTCGGGTACCCCCAACATTGGCGCCCACCGTGTTCCAGCCGAAAAGAAACTCACGATGCCACCTCAGAAGAAGTCAAAGAAGACTGCTCCAGTGCAGGCCAACCAGGAAGACCGCCATCTCACCCAGGGGAACAAAAATTCGTTTGTTCCTGAATCCTCGAACGTAACAGACCAGCAGCGAAGAGAGAAGTTCGAAGCCCTCATGAAGGCAAGAGCAGAAAAAACAGCTCACATCCAAGAACAACCCGCCGAACGAAGCAAGAGCACGAGAATGTTGATGCCGATGATGATTCCATAGACAAGAGAGCTAGCCATGGTCCACCAAAAGATACAACGGTACGCAGAAAGACGTAAAAGTTCGCGGCTCGGTTGCGGGCGAAGAGGAAAATCTCTCGATAAACTAGAACAACCGAACAAAGCAAAAGAACAAATACAAGCAATACGAGAGAGAAATCGACGAAATGAAAGAGCAAGAGAACAGACTCCCGTGGCAAGAAACACCGCAAAGACAACCCCGCGCCCGCAAGAGAATCCCCGAAGGAAACCTTCTTCGCGGGAAACGGAGTCTCGCACTTCGTGGATTCCGAATCACCACCGTCGATAGGGCCGCAAACAGCACCTTGGCCGCCGAAGTTCAAGCCGCCTCTCTTCCCAAGTACAACGGTTTCGGAAACTCCGTGCAATTTCTCATGAGATACGAGTCACCGTGAATTCGGCGGAGAGGAGATGATGTTGCACTTGCCAAATCCTTCATCATAGCTTGCGAAGGACCGATCGAATTGGTACTCATTGCTGCCTCCACACTCGATCTACGACTGGGTAGATCTCAAAACAAAGTTCATGCAAGTGTTTCGGATGTTCCATGACACAACGTACCGAAGCCTCAGATCTGTATAACTGCAAGCAGAAGGACAGGGAACCACTGCGAAACTTCGTGAGAAGATTCATGCAACAGAGGTCTCAGATCCCCGACGCTGATGACAAGACAACGATCAAGGCACTGATCAAGGGTCTCACTCCAGGGCCAACAGCCTCCCATCTCACAAGAAAGAAGCCTGAGACAGTTGAAGAACTATTTCGGGAATTGGAGGATTACATTCTGTCTGATGATGACCACCGCAAGAGAGTAGCCGAACGAAACGAGGCAAGACAGGGCGGCAGAGATATGACCTGGCGAGCACCACCCCAACATCCTCGAAATAAAAACAGTGTTGGAAATCCTCAGCAACAACAAGAAAGCAGGCCAAGTGCCAGGGGAGGATTCAGTCATAGAGGAAGGGGGAGAGGAAGAGGAACCCCAAGCCTCCCGAACCACAACCCAAGAGATCCCCACTTTTACTGCCAATATCATGGAAGAGGCCACAGCACCGAGGGGTGCCCAGAGACAAAGAAGAACATGGCACGAATCCAACAAGAGAAAGCACTCATGAGCATTGCATCCTCGATGCCAACACAGTTTCGGCCGAACTTCTGGCAGCCGCAGTTCGTGAGTCCGCAGTCTAGCTCTGTACCAGTTCAGCAATTTCCACAACCGCAATCAGCATGGCAGCCTTCACAGCAATTCTTCCCTCAGTCGCAAGCGATACAGTCGATCCAGCAGCCACAGCCCATTCGGGAAATCTTGCCACCCCCTCCAGAAAGCTCATCAAGGCCTCAGTCAAGTTCGGGACCTCAGAACTCCAAAGCATTACCATCGTTCGGGACTATCATGCCAATCACAGGTGGATCTGCTATGGAATTTGAAACAAAGAAGCAGCGAAACAACTACTTCAGATCTGTCAACACCATCATCAACGATGGCCCAGCTGCCCGCCCGGGAGTGGGCGAAGGTGCCAATCACCTTTACAGAAGAAGATTTCCGGTTGAAATCCGCGATTCACAACGATGCCATGGTGATCGAAGTCAATATTGCTGGGTGGGTCATAGGAAAAATCCTGGTTGACAACGGGAGTTCGGCGGACATTCTGTTCCTGAAAACATTCAAGAAAATGAACCTGAGCCAGCACATGTTGGACCCACCAGAGTACCCATTGCAGGGGTTCGGAGGAAAGCCCATCAAGCCGGTTGGAAAAATATCACTCCCAGTTTCTTTCGGAGATCTTGAGAATGCCAGAACTGAGAACCTCACCTTTGATGTGGTTGACATATATCACCCGTACCTTGCGATCTTCGGCAGAGGATTCATGAACAAGTTTGATGTTGTCATAAGGCAACAGTTTTTATGCATGAAGATGCCTGCGCCCAAAGGGGTTATCACAGTATTCGACAATCAACAAGAGGCCAGAAACATAGAAAAGGGCCACACGCCTGGTCAAACGAATGTGTATCAGCTGAAAGCAGCTGAAGAGAGGAAGGAAACCTATGAAGAGCCGAAGCGGTACAAAGAGAAAAATAACATAGCCGCAGAGGATGAAACAAAGAAGGTGTATCTGGATGACATGCCCGACAGAGCAGTCACAATAGGGGCGAACCTCGCCGCCGAAGAGGATGATGAACTCATACGATTCCTGAATAGAAACAAGGATGTTTTCGCATGGTCAGCCAAGGACTTGCAAGGTGTTGACAGGGACATAATCGAACATGCCCTCGAAACGGATGACAAGATACCACCCAAGAAGCAAAAACTCAGGAAAATGTCTGACGAAAAGGTCAAGGCAGTAGAAGCAGAAGTCCAGAGGTTGCAGGACGCCCAGGTAATCAGGGAAGTCAAGTACCCAGTCTGGTTAGCCAACAATGTGCCAGTCAAGAAGAAAAATGGCAAGTGGAGAATGTGTGTGGATTTCACAGATCTGAACAAGGCGTGCAAGAAGGACGATTTTCCCCTGGAAAGGGTAGACAAAATCGTGGATGATGCAGCCAATAGTGAGATGCTTTCGCTCCTGGACATGTTCTCTGGGTATCATCAGATCAGAGTTCGCAAAGAGGACGAAGAGAAGACGAGTTTCATCACTCCTTTCGGAACGTTTTGTTTCGTAAGAATGCCAGAGGGACTGAAGAACGCAGGATGCACGTTTTCGAGAATGATAGCAATAGTACTGCACCAGCAGAATCGGAGAAACATTCTGGCATATGTGGATGGCATAGTTGTCAAAAGTATCCAAAGAAGGGACCACATCAGTGATTTGGCAGAAACATTCGCGAACATGAGGGCAGCAAACTTGAAGCTAAATCCAGAAAAGTGTGTGTTCGGCATTCACAAGGGGAAAGTTCTTGGATGTCTAGTTTCAACGAAAGGCATTGAAGCGAACCCTGACAAGATAAAGGCTCTGATGGAGATGCAAGAGCCAATCTCAGTAAAAGATGTTCAGAAGTTGACAGGGAGAGTGGCTGCCCTAAACAGATTCATCCCCAGAGCCGCAGAAAGAAGTTAGCCATTCTTCCAAGTTCTCAGAAGTGCCAAGAAATTCCAGTGGTCCGAACCCCAGAAGCAAGCCTTTCGCGAACTGAAGGACTACCTGTCCAACATGACCAAGCTCTGTCCGCCCGAGCCAAAATCGCCGCTTCTGCTGTACGTGTCTGCATCAAGTTCGGCAGTAAGTGCAGTGCTGGTACAGGAAAAGGAAGAAGAAGGAAAGCTCAGGCAAATTCCTATATACTTCACCTCTAAAGCATTGTCTGGTTCCAAGGTTTTCTATTCCGAACTGGAGAAGATCGCGTATGCAGTCATCATGGCAGCAAGAAAACTAAGGCATTATTTCGAAGGCCACAGAATAAGAGTGATCACCAACCAACCATTAAACGACTTGTTCGCAAACAGGGAGGCATCCACCCGAATCATCAAGTGGGGTGCTGAACTATCTGAGTATGTGGTGGATTTCGAGAGAAGAAGTGCAAGAAAATCGCAAGTACCGGGGACTTTGTCGTGGACTGGACCTCACCTGCTCAGAATCTTGAGGAAAATACGCCCGAACCTTGGGTAGTGCAGTGTGATGGAGCATGGTGCTACAAGGGGGTCGGAATTTCGGCTGTTGTAACATCCCCGACGGGCATAGTCATAAGATATGCAGCGCGGCTCGTATTCGCGAACAATGAACACTCCACGAACAACACAACAGAGTACGAAGCTCTACTGCTGGCATTGAGAAAAATGAAAGCCTTGGGGCAGCAGACCTTCATAATCAGAACGGATTCGAAAGTGATCCAGGAACATATCGAGAAGGAAAGCGAGGCCAGGAATCCAGTTCTCGTGAAATATCTTGAAAAAGTCAGAGAAATGGAAAGACACTTCAAAGGCTATTCAGTTCAGCATATCCCAAGGGATGATAACAATGAGGCGGATAAACTGGCGAAGGCAGCAGCCAGAAATCAAGAACTACCACCAGATGTGTTCTTTGAAATCATCAGAGAACCTTCCATCAAAGATTCAAGAACTCAAATCGTGAATATGGTGGAAATTCCAGACTGGAGAGCAGAAATAATGGCATACCTAAGGGGACATTACGAACCACAAGATGAATTGGAGGAGAAAAGGTTGAAGCAAAGGGCTCGGGGCTACACAGTGGTAAATGGAGAATTGTACAAATCAGGAGTCACTGAGCCTTGGCTACGCTGCATCACCTCCGAAAAAGGTCGTGAACTCCTGAAAGAAATTCACAGTGGATTTTTTGGGGCACACATAGGCACCAGGGCTTTAGCTGGCAAGGCGATAAAGCAGGGATTCTATTGGCCCACTATAAACACCGACGCCAAAATGTTGGTTCGGCAATGTGAAGCATGCCAGAAAACGGGAAATCAGCAGAATCTGCCTTCAATGCCAATTCATTTAATTCCTCCAACCTGGCCTCTGCAAAGATGGGGCATGGACCTAGTAGGCCCGTTGCCAACAGCTCAGGGTAACTGCCGATTCGCGGCTGTAGCGGTCGACTATTTCACGAAGTGGGTAGAAGCAAAACCACTCGCGAACATCACAGCAGCAACGGTTCGGAAATTCTTTTGGCGTAACATAGTCCGCGGGTTCGGAGTTCCTAGAGAACTGACGGTTGACAATGGCAAACAATTTGACTCGTTACACCTTCAAGGAATACCGCGTAACCTTAGGCACACAAGCGAAATTTTCATCAGTATATCATCCACAGTCCAATGGAGCAGTCGAAAGGGCCAATGGCCTGATCTTTTCGGGAATCAAGAAATGCTTATTCGATCAGAAAAAGGGAAAGTGGGTGGATGAACTTCCGAAGGTGATCTGGTCTCACAACACCACAGTTTCAAGGGCAACAGGTTTCACGCCTTTTCGCCTACTCTTCGGAACTGAGGCTATGACACCAGAGGAGATTAAGAATGAAAGCATGAGAGTCTTGAAAGGAAAAGAGATAGAGGAAATTGATAAGAAGGTGGAGAAAGACATGATAGAGCTGACAATTCTTGAAGCAGCAGAAAACATTGAGAAATACCAGAGAGAGACAAGGGCATGGAGAGACAAAAAGGTGGTACGAAAGGACATCAAAACGGGCGATCTTGTCTTGAAAAGAAAGAAAAATTGGGAGAACCCGAGGAAAACTTCATGAGTCATGGGAAGGGCCTTACATAGCTAGGGAAACAGGTATGCCAGGGGCTTTTCGCCTGATGGAGCAGACCGGCGAAGAATTGCCGTATTCGTGGAATGCCGATGCACCCTAAAGAGGTATTATCCATGAAAACCCTAGTTGTAGATAGACGTAGTGGGTAGCAGTTATACAATCTTCGTGAGTTTACATTCTAGGAAGATAAAAACCCGAATCACGTGTTTATAAGTGACTTCGGAGGAAAACTAGTTTTATTTCTCTTAGTTGTACTAAAATAAGAAGGACCGTACTCTTTTCCTTGCAAAGGGGGCTCTAAATCAAGAGGCAAGGTTTTTAATGAGGCGGCTCCCGTGTAAATACTCTTTCTAATATATATATGAAAAGAGTCTTCCCCCACATCGCATGTTTCGTATTTTCTGTTTCGAGAGTTCCATCGTGAAAAAAAAGAAAAAGTTCATGAGAAAAGGGCTTCCGATAGCCGGAGTTCCATCGTGAAAAAAAGAAAAAGTTCATGAGAAAAGGCTTCGTGATAGCCGCAGTTCTATCGTGAAAAAAGAATGAGTTCGTGAAAAGGCTCCCCGATAGCCGGAATTCCATCGTAAAAAAAGAAGTGGTTCGTGAGAAAGGCTCCCTGATAGCCGAAATTCCATCGTAAAAAAAAAGAAGTAGTTCGTGAGAAAGGCTCCCTGATAGCCGAAATTCCATTGTGAAAAAAGAAAAAAGTTCGTGAGAAAGGCTCCGTGATAGCCGAAATTCCATTGTGAAAAAAGAAAAAAGTTTGTGAGAAAGGCTTCCTGATAGCCGAAATCCCATCCATCGAGGGATTCCCACTGAAAAGGCCTGAGACAACAACAAGTTGTGGCCTAGAAAAATCCCATCCATCGAGGGATTCCCATTGGAAAGGCCTGAGACAACAACAAGTTGTGGCCTAGAAAAATCCCATCCACGAAGGGATTCCCATCGAAAAATTCGCATGATGATTTCGAGAAAGTGAATGTCTAAGGACTTGCCGTGTATTCTCACTCAGTATAGATTCTTGAAAATTTTTCAAGTATCATCATTGTAAGAAAAGGGCAAGGGGCTCCATCAGACGATCGCAGAAAAACCTTGGTTGAAGCAACCGAGGGTTGCTGTATCAACCGAGGCAAGTCTGCCAGTCGGGTCAAGTCCACAAAATTCGGAACAAATTTTGTCGACTTGCGCAGTAGCAATCGAGGTTCACAAAAAGCTAAGGAAGACCTCTCCTAGAAAGATATGTTATAAATTCGAGAATAGTAAAGTTCGTGAACCTGCAATCTAGTTTTCATGCGAAACGGCAAGGTGGGGGAGGGTGACGTTTTTTCAAAGAAAAAACATATTCATTGCCTTATTCGCATCAAAACTTCCGAACAGTTCTTCGATAATTACAACACTTGGCGTAAAATTCAAAACGAAAGCTCAACAACATGTCCCGGTTTACAAACATTGTCTTCAGCCACATCGCAAGCGTAGGCGAAGTCAGAGGCATCGGCTAAGGGGCTAAGGGGCTCTGTCTTGGGAACCTTGTCAGACGGCGGAGTGGGTGACACGGAGCGAACCTTCTTGCGAAGTAAGAAAGACGAGGAAAGGTCAAAACAACCTATACAAAACTTAAGCGAGGCCTCAAACCAAAAATCGGAAAAATCCTGTTCAGGATGCGCTCGTTTGAACGAGCGCCACGCTTCACCACTAACGAACATATCGTCTCGATGAATCCGAAGTGGTAGCACGTCCCGCGCAGCCCGGCTTGCGGGACTCGCGCAGTTAAAATTTACAAAACAACCGTTCTCGAGAAGTTTGATGAATCTACATAAATTTACGGCCCAGGTCTCGAATTCACCCAAAAAGAGTTTAGACATGTCGCTCAATTCGTAACATCCACCTTCGGCGAATCTTCTTCTTGTTCGGGGACTTGTTCACCGTCGTTGCCATCATCACCGCCGCTACACGCGCCGCCGCCGCCCGAGCCGTCCTCGCCGGACCCATCCGAACTCTCCCCGAAGTCGATCCTTCGGGGGACGCGGCGACGCCTTCTCGCTCCTCCTTTTCTCTCAGCTGTGAAAGGAAGAGAAGAGTAAGGAAGGCTTAAGAAACTGGAACACATGCGACGAACATAAGTCACGAAATCGAGCAAAAAAAAATTACCTCGTCAAGCTTTGCCCGCGCAACAGTCTTAGCCATATCCGCCCCGCCAACCATCCAGAATTCCTTCGAGAACTTCAACTTTATAGCCACAATGTCAGGGCTGTCTTGAAGTATCGTATCGCTGGTAACGCTTGGGAACTGAGAAAGGTTCGCACGAAACTTCGCCAAGTCCACACAGTCGTAATCGTGAAGGACCTTCAGAATACTCTCCACAGAAAAAGATACGGCGAAGTTGCTGGCACCAGAGATCACTTCGGGAAGAGCCTTGAATTCCTCCTCAAGCCAATCCATGAAATCGGGGATATCAATGTCATCTGGGAGAGGGGCTGGACGAACACCGTACTCATTCAGGGACTTCTGGTACTCAGCATAAAGCAATTTCAACCTCCCCAGAATTTCCGAAGTGTGTTTCTTTGAAGCTTCACTTTCTTCCGCCAGTGCCTTCTCAAGAGCCACGATCTTCCGATCCTTCGAGCTCAATGACTTGGCAAGGCTGGCGTTGTTGGTGCGAAGATCCTCGGCAATCTTTGCAGCCCGCTCTTGTTGTTGCCGAAGTTTTTCGATCACACTCAGGTCATCTTCGTGAGATTTCCGAACTTTCTCTAGTTCTTTCTTGGACTCCTCGAGCGCGGCTTCAGCGACTTTTTTCTCGTCGTGACTCTTTTTCAAAGCCTCAGCCAGCTCAGCTACCTTCTTCTCGAGCTCCAGGTTTGTGGATTCCGCGAGGCCAAAGTTACGCTCTAGCTCCTTGGACTTCAGAGAAAGTTCTTCATTAATCTTCTCCTGCTTAGAAAGCCGCTCTATGGCAACCTTCCCAAGCATAGAGTACTTGAGAGTATAGTCTTCGTGGAAGCGTGCAAGTTTCGAAGGAGAGTAGGAATGCAACAGACTCTTGAATTCTGAAAAATTCAGCGATAAATCTCAGGTGAAGATTCAACAATCTCGAATAACACAAAGAGGCAGTGAGAATCAACAAACCTTGCTTGCTAAAATGCTGCATGGTGACCTGTTTGGTCGAGCCCGAAGAGGCCTTCCCCTGAGATGAAGGAGTAGTTTCGGAGATAGAAAGAGGCCTTTTTTCGGAGCCTTGAGCGGCTTCTTCAGGTCGTTCCGACGCACCTTCTCCTGTTTCATCAACAATTGTGGACGATTTCCATAGAGTTAAAAACTTGGACGTCTTCCCCCCGACGCCAATTGTCTCGAAACCAACACGCAACAGTTTGCCGCGATGAGACGTACCAAAGCTTTGTTAAAGGCAGCCAAGGAGGGAGAAGGCGCTTGGTCTTCGGGGACGACCTCCCGAACTTCGACCAAAGGAACATTTTCGGAAGAATGGCCCTCCCTTTGAATAGTACGTTCAAGGTCACGGGCAAAATCGGAGGAGACTTGATCAGCGGCAGTGACATCAGCAGCAGGAGTTTCGGCAGCAGCAGGAGACTCAGTATGAACAGCAACTTCAGTAGCAACAGCTGACTTCTCAGCAGCAGCAGGGGATGCCTCTTGTTGGACTTCGGGAGCAACATCTGAAAAGGAATCGATGTCGACGAACTCATTTTCGGAACCAGCAGGACAAATGTCTCGAAAGTTAAATAATGGCCAGAGGAAAACACCTTTGGGGCTATCTGTCTTCGTGAGGATGTCGTCGTCGAAGGCGGACGGGACCCACCGAACTCCGGTGGAAGAAACC
This sequence comes from Cenchrus americanus, assembly GCA_947561735.1. Classification (NCBI taxonomy): domain Eukaryota; kingdom Viridiplantae; phylum Streptophyta; class Magnoliopsida; order Poales; family Poaceae; genus Cenchrus; species Cenchrus americanus. Next base: position 157,215,095 of record OX387244.1, read on the forward strand.
TTCTTCGCAGCTTTCTTCAATTTTTTGCGGCTCATCTGGGCAAGCCCTGAAGCAGCCTGGAGTTCAGCTTCTGAGGATTGAGGTTTGGAGGACTTTCGCTTTCGCTTCGACAACTCAAGAGATCTGGTCCTTGAAGGTTTCACTCCCGAAGAGGTTCCCTCGGTGGCAGGCGACGAGCTGCGCTTCGACGATCTGATTCGGGGAGCGTTGATGGGGGCGGTTGAGCAGCTGGCAACGGCGACGGCGGGAAGTTTCAACTTGGGACCAGATCCTCGAGAGCTGAAAATTTTATCACCACAAGCTTCCGAAAAGATGCGGTTGATTTTCTTCTTGTGCTTCACCAGAGCTTTGTATGCCTTGTACTCATTCATCGTATATTCGCCCACCATAACATTCACTCTTTTTTCCACTTCATCCATGAAGTCCTTGGCGCTCTGGCCTTCGCGAAGCTTGATCTCGAACTTCGGAAAAGGCACCTTCTGATCGGCCCAGTTGACATTATAATACACGAGTTCGGCAGGGGCCCAACCATTCGAGATAGGCCAGATTCGCGCGGTGACAAATTCTTCGATAATATCACGGCCGCCAAGTATCGTGCGGCCGGATGAAATGCACTCTCACAATTCCGATTCCCGTGGCTCGCCGGTTGTACTTCCCTACATTCACCGCGGCGAGGGGCGCGATCGGGCATGACGGCTTCGGCACATTGACTTTCAAGTAAAACCAGTATGACTTCCAATCGTCGGAAAGGTTAGACTTGCAGCAAGGAGAAATCTGGATTCGGGTAATCCCTTGTCGGGTGTTCTGGCGTCGTGTATTAAAGGTACAGCATGCGTGCTGGCTGTGGTAGAACTGCCCGTCTTCACCTTTCACAACTTCTGGAATAATCACCAGTTCGTAAAACCTGGTGAAGGCGTCGATGGTAGGATCGCAGTCGAAGGTCTTCGAATCCAAATAAACTTCGATACTTCGAGGAAGGACGTTGGGGTAAGCCGGTGGATCTTCACCGAGAATGCATCGAGAATTGCTCGGTAGGACCGGGTCACAAGGGAACCGCAGCCCACGGATGAAGAAGTCTCGAAAAACCACAATTTCTCCGGCCTTGGGAGTGGGAATTACTTCATCAAGCGGGCGCGCCCGGCCGCCGGGAGAGAAGAATCCGGCCTTCTCGTACTCGCGAATAATGTTGCTCGTCACCTTCGACTCTCCGAAGGCGAGCGAGGGCGGCGGTGGGCCGAAGTCCTCGGCATGACGAGATCGTCCACACCGGCGTCCACATCCCCGGCGTCTTCGCCGCATCGGACCCAACCTCTCCGTCTTCGCAACTTCGGGAACCGTTGGGTGAACCAACATCTTCGACCGGTGCATCACGATCCGCACTTTCGGCGACTTGATCGAGTGGGAGACCGGCGGCGATCGGCTCTTCGGTAGTCATGGGTCTAGCTGTACTTCTAATGCGAGCCACCTAACAAACGACAGCATTCGGACAGTTTAGACTAATAGTCGAAAATAAACTAGGAAAATCGTAACATTACTACACCAAAGTTTAACGAACTAACGAAACAACAAAGCAAACATGAAGGAATACCTTAGAAAAGCGCGAACAAGGCCTGGAGTTCGCAAGTTTTCTAGCAGAGAAAGCTAGTCCCGCGAAGGAAGAAAAATGCGAGAATCGTGAAAGGCGCGAGAGCAGTAAAAAATTTTTTTTAACAGCGCCGGCCCGCTATTTATAGGGCCGGGGAGGGGTAGTTTCGCGAAGTGCGCCTCGATTTAACCGCCTTTGGCTCCCTGGGTGACGCGTGTCCCCTCCGACGTTCCGAGGGTGACGTTTTTTACTAAATTTCCGAAAGGTTCGTGGAATCGGATCGTCGGAGTCAACCCGCTTCCCCGAGGGGCTAGTGTTGGGGAATTCAGGAAAACCCGTCACCCTCGAAACGTCGAGCTTAACGGAATTCTCAAAGTATGTTTTTCAGGAGCAAGGAATTCGCGATTCTCGGAAGTCTGAGACCTGCGAAGTCTCGAATTCGCGAATGTACAGAGTTCGGGAATCTTGATTCGGTGAAGAGGCGGAGTCATGAACATGCGGAAGCCCGGAATCTCAACTGTTGATGGTCCGAACTTCGGAGGTTTGCCGATTCGGGAATCTGGTGAGGACTCTGTTCGGGACTCAGGCGCGAAGACACGCACGAACCTGCTGGAGAGCAAAAGCCACTTCGAGAATCTGTTGAAGACCTAGTTCAGGAATTTCGGGCGAAGACATTCACGAATCACGGGAGAAGCAAAGTCAAAGTTGTAGTCCCAAAAAGTCCGGGTTTAGAGTGTGAACTAGTGGCAGACTTGTAAATGTGTAAGGGGGGAAAAGACATCCTTGTGTGTGTTCACATTAGGAATATTCTCCGAGCCCGAGGGTGTTATCGGAATGTAAAAGTCCCTTCATCTCCCTATAAAAGGGGGCGCGAGGGCACGTGTAAACGGATTCAGACTTTTTTTGGGACTTGTGCTATTGACAGGAGGGGTAACAGTCTCTTTGTGCCCTAACTGTGCTGTAGAACGTGTCTTGAACTTTCACTTATGTTTGGGTAGTATTCCGAATTTTTCGGGTACCCCCAACATTGGCGCCCACCGTGGGGCAGCCGAAAAGAAACTCACGATGCCACCTCAGAAGAAGTCAAAGAAGAGCGCTCCAAGTACGAGCCAACCGGGAAGACCGCCATCTCACCCGGGGGAACGAAAATTCGTTTGTTCCCGAATCCTCGAACGTAACGGACCGCCGGCGAAGAGAGAAGTTCGAAGCCCTCATGAAGGCAAGAGCGAGAAAAAACGGCTCACATCCAAGAACAACCCTGCCGAACAAAGCAAGAGCACGAGAATGTTGATGCTGATGATGATTCCATAGACAGAGAGCTAGCCATGGTCCACCAAAAGATACAACAGCTGCAGAAAGACAAAGAAAAGTTCGCGGCTCGGTTGCGTGTGCGAAGAGGAAAATCTCGATAAACTAGAACAGTCGAACAAAGCAAAAGAACAAATACAAGCAATACGAGAGAGAAATCGACGAAATGAAAGAGCAAGAGAACAGCTCCCTGTGGCAAGAAACACCGCAAAGACAACCCCGCGCCTGCAAGAGAATCCCCGAAGGAAACCTTCTTCGCGGGAAACGGAGTCTCGCACTTCGTGGATTCTGAATCACCACTTGTCGATAGGGCCGCAAAACAAGCACCTTGGCCGCCGAAGTTCAAGCCGTCTCTCTTCCCAAGTACAACGGTTTTGGAAACTCCGGGCAATTTCTCATGAGATACGAGTCGAGCCGTGAATTCGGCGGAGAGGAGATGATGTTGCACTTGCCAAATCCTTCATCATAGCTTGCGAAGGACCGATCGAATTGGTACTCATTGTCGCCTCCACACTCGATCTACGGTGGGTAGATCTCAAAACAAAGTTCATGCAAGTGTTTCGAGATGTTCCATGACACAACGGCCGAAGCCTCGGATGCGTATAACCGCAAGCGGAAGGACGGGGAACCACCGCGAAACTTCGTGAGAAGATTCATGCAACGAGAGGTCTCGGATCCCCGACGCCGATGACAAGACAACGATCAAGGCACCGATCAAGGGTCTCACTCCGGGGCCAACGACCTCCCATCTCACAAGAAAGAAGCCCGAGACGGTTGAAGAACTATTTCGGGAATTGGAGGATTACATTCGTCCGATGATGACCACCGCAAGAGAGTAGCCGAACGAAACGAGGCAAGACGGGCGGCGAGAGATATGACCGGCGAGCACCACCCCAACATCCTCGAAATATAAACGGTGTTGGAAATCCTCGGCAACAACAAGAAAGCGAGGCCAAGTGCCGGGGGGAGGATTCGATCATAGAGGAAGGGGGAGAGGAAGAGGAACCCCAAGCCTCCCGAACCACAACCCAAGAGATCCCCACTTTTACCGCCAATATCATGGAAGAGGCCACAAGACCGAGGGGTGCCCGGAGACAAAGAAGAACATGGCACGAATCCAACAAGAGAAAGCACTCATGAGCATTGCATCCTCGATGCCAACACAGTTTCGGCCGAACTTCGGCGGCCGCCGGTTCGTGAGTCCGCAGTCTAGCTCTGTACCAGTTCAGCAATTTCCACAACCGCAATCAGCATGGCAGCCTTCACGGCAATTCTTCCCTCGGTCGCAAGCGATACGAGGCCGATCCAGCGGCCACGGCCCATTCGGGAAATCTTGCCACCCCCTCCGGAAAGCTCATCAAGGCCTCGGTCAAGTTCGGGACCTCGAACTCCAAAGCATTACCATCGTTCGGGACTATCATGCCAATCACGGGTGGATCTCGCTATGGAATTTGAAACAAAGAAGCAGCGAAACAACTACTTCAGATCTGTCAACACCATCATCAACGATGGCCCAGCTGCCCGCCCGGAGTGGGCGAAGGTGCCAATCACCTTTACAGAAGAAGATTTCCGGTTGAAATCCGCGATTCACAACGATGCCATGGTGATCGAAGTCAATATTGCTGGGTGGGTCATAGGAAAAATCCTGGTTGACAACGGGAGTTCGGCGGACATTCTGTTCCTGAAAACATTCGAGAAAATGAACCTGAGCCAGCACATGTTGGACCCACCAGAGTCCCCATTGCAAGGGTTCGGAGGAAAGCCCATCAAGCCAGTTGGAAAAATATCACTCCCAGTTTCTTTCGGAGATCTTGAGAATGCCAGAACTGAGAACCTCACCTTTGATGTGGTTGACATATATCACCCGTACCTTGCGATCTTCGGCAGAGGATTCATGAACAAGTTTGATGCTGTCATAAGGCAACAGTTTTTATGCATGAAGATGCCTGCGCCCAAAGGGGTTATCACAGTATTCGGCAATCAACAAGAGGCCAGAAACATAGAAAAGGGCCACACGCCTGGTCAAACGAATGTGTATCAGCTGAAAGCAGCTGAAGAGAGGAAGGAAACCTATGAGGAGCCGAAGCGAGACAAAGAGAAAAATAACATAGCCGCAGAGGATGAAACAAAGAAGGTGTATCTGGATGACATGCCCGACGGAGAAGCGGTCACAATAGGGGCAAACCTCGCGCCGAAGAGGATGATGAACTCATACGATTCCCGAATAGAAACAAGGATGTTTTCGCATGGTCAGCCAAGGACTTGCAAGGTGTTGACAGGGACATAATCGAACATGCCCTCGAAACGGATGACAAGATACCACCCAAGAAGCAAAAACTCAGGAAAATGTCTGACGAAAAGGTCAAGGCAGTAGAAGCAGAAGTCCAGAGGTTGCAGGACGCCCAGGTAGTCAGGGAAGTCAAGTACCCAGTCTGGTTAGCCAACAATGTGCCAGTCAAGAAGAAAAATGGCAAGTGGAGAATGTGTGTGGATTTCACAGATCTGAACAAGGCGTGCAAGAAGGACGATTTTCCCCTGGAAAGGGTAGACAAAATCGTGGATGATGCGGCCAATAGTGGGATGCTTTCGCTCCCGGACATGTTCTCTCGGGTATCATCGGATCGAGTTCGCAAAGAGGACGAAGAGAAGACGAGTTTCATCACTCCTTTCGGAACGTTTTGTTTCGTAAGAATGCCGTAGGGACCGAAGAACGCGGGATGCACGTTTTCGAGAATGATAGCAATAGTATCGCACCAGCGAGAATCGGAGAAACATTCGGCATATGTGGATGACATAGTTGTCAAAAGTATCCAAAGAAGGGACCACATCAGTGATTTGGCAGAAACATTCGCGAACATGAGGGCAGCAAACTTGAAGCTAAATCCAGAAAAGTGTGTGTTCGGCATTCACAAGGGGAAAGTTCTTGGATGTCTAGTTTCAACGAAAGGCATTGAAGCGAACCCTGACAAGATAAAGGCTCTGATGGAGATGCAGGAGCTAATCTCATTAAAAGATGTTCAGAAGTTGACAGGGAGAGTGGCTGCCCTAAACAGATTCATCCCCAGAGCCGCAGAAAGAAGTTAGCCATTCTTCCAAGTTCTCAGAAGTGCCAAGAAATTCTAGTGGTCCGAACCCCAGAAGCAAGCCTTTCGCGAACTGAAGGACTACCTGTCCAACATGACCAAGCTCTGTCCGCCCGAGCCAAAATCGCCGCTCTCGCTCGTACGTGTCTGCATCAAGTTCGGCGGTAAGTGCGGTCTTTGGTACGGGAAAAGGAAGAAGAAGGAAAGCTCGGGCAAATTCCCGTATACTTCGCCTGCGAAGCATTGTCCGGTTCCAAGGTTTTCTATTCCGAACCGGAGAAGATCGCGTATGCAGTCATCATGGCAGCAAGAAAACTAAGGCATTATTTCGAAGGCCACAGAATAAGAGTGATCACCAACCAACCATTAAACGACTTGTTCGCAAACAGGGAGGCATCCACCCGAATCATCAAGTGGGGTGCTGAACTATCTGAGTATGTGGTGGATTTCGAGAGAAGAAGTGCAGTAAAATCGCAAGTACTGGCAGACTTTGTCGTGGACTGGACCTCACCTGCTCAGAATCTTGAGGAAAATACGCCCGAACCTTGGGTAGTGCAGTGTGATGGAGCATGGTGCTACAAGGGGGTCGGAATTTCGGCTGTTGTAACATCCCCGACGGGCATAGTCATAAGATATGCAGCGCGGCTCGTATTCGCGAACAATGAACACTCCACGAACAACACAACAGAGTACGAAGCTCTACTGCGGCATTGAGAAAAATGAAAGCCTTGGGGCAGCAGACCTTCATAATCGAACGGATTCGAAAGTGATCCGGGAACATATCGAGAAGGAAAGCGAGGCCAGAAATCCAGTTCTCGTGAAATATCTTGAAAAAGTCAGAGAAATGGAAAGACACTTCAAAGGCTATTCAGTTCAGCATATCCCAAGGGATGATAACAATGAGGCGGATAAGCGGCGAAGGCAGACGCGCGGAAATCAAGAACTACCACCGGATGTGTTCTTTGAAATCATCGAGAGAACCTTCCATCAAAGATTCAAGAACTCAAATCGTGAATATGGTGGAAATTCCGGACCGGAGAGCGAGAAATAATGGCCTACCTAAGGGGACATTACGAACCACAAGATGAATTGGAGGAGAAAAGGTTGAAGCAAAGGGCTCGGGGCTACACGGTGGTAAATGGAGAATTGTACAAATCGGGGAGTCACCGAGCCTTGGCTACGCCGCATCACCTCCGAAAAGGTCGTGAACTCCGAAAGAAATTCACGGTGGATTTTTTGGGGCACACATAGGCACCGGGGCTTTAGGCGGCAAGGCGATAAAGCGAGGATTCTATTGGCCCACTATAAACACCGACGCCAAAATGTTGGTTCGGCAATGTGAAGCATGCCGAAAACGGGAAATCGGCGAATCCGCCTTCAATGCCAATTCATTTAATTCCTCCAACCTCCGGCCTCTCGCAAAGATGGGGCATGGACCTAGTAGGCCCGTTGCCAACGGCTCGGGGTAACCGCCGATTCGCGGGCGTAGCGGTCGACTATTTCACGAAGTGGGTAGAAGCAAAACCACTCGCGAACATCACGGCGGCAACGGTTCGAAATTCTTTTGGCGAACATAGTCTGCAGGTTCGGAGTTCCTAGAGAACTGACGGTTGACAATGGCAAACAATTTGACTGTTACACCTTCAAGGAATACTGCAGAACCTTAGGCACACAAGCGAAATTTTCATCAGTATATCTTCCACAGTCCAATGGAGCAGTCGAAAGGGCCAATGGCCTGATCTTTTCGGGAATCAAGAAATGCTTATTCGATCAGAAAAAGGGAAAGTGGGTGGATGAACTTCCGAAGGTGATCTGGTCTCACAACACCACAGTTTCAAGGGCAACAGGTTTCACGCCTTTTCGCCTACTCTTCGGAACTGAGGCTATGACACCAGAGGAGATTAAGAATGAAAGCATGAGAGTCTTGAAAGGAAAAGAGATAGAGGAAATTGATAAGAAGGTGGAGAAAGACATGATAGAGCTAACAATTCTTGAAGCAGCAGAAAACATTGAGAAATACCAGAGAGAGACAAGGGCATGGAGAGACAAAAAGGTGGTACGAAAGGACATCAAAACGGGCGATCTTGTCTTGAAAAGAAAGAAAAATTGGGAGAACTTAGGAAAACTTCATGAGTCATGGGAAGGGCCTTACATAGCTAGGGAAACAGGTATGCCAGGGGCTTTTCGCCTGATGGAGCAGACCGGCGAAGAATTGCCGTATTCGTGGAATGCCGAAACTGGCCTAAAGAGGTATTATCCATGAAAACCCTAGTTGTAGATAGACGTAGTGGGTAGCAGTTTTACAATCTTCGTGAGTTTACATTCTAGGAAGATAAAAACCCGAATCACGTGTTTATAAGTGACTTCGGAGGAAAACTAGTTTTATTTCTCTTAGTTGTACTAAAATAAGAAGGACCGTACTCTTTTCCTTGCAAAGGGGGCTCTAAATCAAGAGGCAAGGTTTTTAATGAGGCGGCTCCCGTGTAAATACTCTTTCTAATATATATATGAAAAGAGTCTTCCCCCACATCGCATGTTTCGTATTTTCTGTTTCGAGAGTTCCATCGTGAAAAAAAAGAAAAAGTTCATGAGAAAAGGGCTTCCTGATAGCCAGAGTTCCATCGTGAAAAAAAGAAAAAGTTCATGAGAAAAGGCTTCGTGATAGCCAGAGTTCTATCGTGAAAAAAGAATGAGTTCGTGAAAAAGGCTCCCTGATAGCCGGAATTCCATCGTAAAAAAAGAAGTGGTTCGTGAGAAAGGCTCCCTGATAGCCGAAATTCCATCGTAAAAAAAAAGAAGTAGTTCGTGAGAAAGGCTCCCTGATAGCCGAAATTCCATTGTGAAAAAAGAAAAAAGTTCGTGGGAAAGGCTCCGTGATAGCCGAAATTCCATTGTGAAAAAAGAAAAAAGTTTGTGAGAAAGGCTTCCTGATAGCCGAAATCCCATCCATCGAGGGATTCCCACTGAAAAGGCCTGAGACAACAACAAGTTGTGGCCTAGAAAAATCCCATCCATCGAGGGATTCCCATTGGAAAGGCCTGAGACAACAACAAGTTGTGGCCTAGAAAAATCCCATCCACGAAGGGATTCCCATCAGAAAATTCGCATGATGATTTCGAGAAAGTGAATGTCTAAGGACTTGCCTGTGTATTCTCACTCAGTATAGATTGTTGAAAATTTTTCAAGTATCATCATTGTAAGAAAAGGGCAAGGGGCTCCATCAGACGATCGCAGAAAAACCTTGGTTGAAGCAACCGAGGGTTGCTGTATCAACCGAGGCAAGTCTGCCAGTCGGGTCAAGTCCACAAAATTCGGAACAAATTTTGTCGACTTGCGCAGTAGCAATCGAGGTTCACAAAAAGCTAAGGAAGACCTCTCCTAGAAAGATATGCTATAAATTCGAGAATAGTAAAGTTCGTGAACCTGCAATCTAGTTTTCATGCGAAACGGCAAGGTGGGGGAGGGTGACGTTTTTTCAAAGAAAAAACATATTCATTGCCTTATTCGCATCAAAACTTCCGAACAGTTCTTCGATAATTACAACACTTGGCGTACAATTCAAAACGAAAGCTCAACAACATGTCCCGGTTTACAAACATTGTCTTCAGCCACATCGCAAGCGTAGGCGAAGTCAGAGGCATCGGCTAAGGGGCTAAGGGGCTCTGTCTTGGGAACCTTGTCAGACGGCGGAGTGGGTGACACGGAGCGAACCTTCTTGCGAAGTAAGAAAGACGAGGAAAGGTCAAAACAACCTATACAAAACTTAAGCGAGGCCTCAAACCAAAAATCGGAAAAATCCTGTTCGGGGATGCGCTCGTTTGAACGAGCGCCACGCTTCACCACTAACGAACATATCGTCTCGATGAATCCGAAGTGGTAGCACGTCTGCGCGAGGCCCGGCTTGCGGGACTGCGCAGGTTAAAATTTACAAAACAACTGTTCAGAGAAGTTTGATGAATCTACATAAATTTACAGCCAGTCTCGAATTCACCCAAAAAGAGTTTAGACATGTCGCTCAATTCGTAACATCCACCTTCGGCGAATCTTCTTCTTGTTCGGGGACTTGTTCACCGTCGTTGCCATCATCACTGCTGCTACTGCTGCTGCTGCCGCCTGAGCCGTCCTCGCCGGACCCATCCAAACTCTCCCCGGAAGTTGATCCTTCGGGGGACGCGGCGACGCCTTCTCGCTCCTCCTTTTCTCTCAGCTGTGAAAGGAAGAGAAGAGTAAGCAAGGCTTAAGAAACTGGAACACATGCGACGAATGTAAGTCACGAAATCGAGCAAAAAGAAATTACCTCGTCAAGCTTTGCCCGCGCAACAGTCTTAGCCATATCCGCCCCGCCAACCATCCAGAATTCCTTCGCGAACTTCAACTTTATAGCCACAATGTCAGGGCTGTCTTGAAGTATCGTATCGCTGGTAACGCTTGGGAACTGAGAAAGGTTCGCGCGAAACTTCGCCAAGTCCACACAGTCGTAATCGTGAAGGACCTTCAGAATACTCTCCACAGAAAAAGATACGGCGAAGTTGCTGGCACCAGAGATCACTTCGGGAAGAGCCTTGAATTCATCCTCAAGCCAATCCATGAAATCGGGGATATCAATGTCATCTGGGAGAGGGGCTGGACGAACACCGTACTCATTCAGGGACTTCTGGTACTCAGCATAAAGCAATTTCAACCTCCCCAGAATTTCCGAAGTGTGTTTCTTTGAAGCTTCACTTTCTTCCGCCAGTGTCTTCTCAAGATCCACGATCTTCCGATCCTTCGAGCTCAGTGACTTGGCAAGGCTAGCGTTGTTGGTGCGAAGATCCTCGGCAATCTTTGCAGCCCGCTCTTGTTGTTGCCGAAGTTTTTCGATCACACTCAGGTCATCTTCGTGAGATTTCCGAACTTTCTCTAGTTCTTTCTTGGACTCCTCGAGCGCGGCTTCAGCGACTTTTTTCTCGTCGTGACTCTTTTTCAAAGCCTCAGCCAGCTCAGCTACCTTCTTCTCGAGCTCCAGGTTCGTGGATTCCGCGAGGCCAAAGTTACGCTCTAGCTCCTTGGACTTCGAGAGAAAGTTCTTCATTAATCTTCTCCCCGCTTAGAAAGCCGCTCTATGGCAACCTTCCCAAGCATAGAGTACTTGAGAGTATAGTCTTCGTGGAAGCGTGCAAGTTTCGAAGGAGAGTAGGAATGCAACAGACTCTTGAATTCTGAAAAATTCAGCGATAAATCTCAGGTGAAGATTCAACAATCTCGAATAACACAAAGAGGCAGTGAGAATCAACAAACCTTGCTTGCTAAAATGCTGCATGGTGACCTGTTTGGTCGAGCCCGAAGAGGCCTTCCCCTGAGATGAAGGAGTAGTTTCGGAGATAGAAAGAGGCCTTTTTTCGGAGCCTTGAGCGGCTTCTTCAGGTCGTTCCGACGCACCTTCTCCTGTTTCATCAACAATTGTGGACGATTTCCATAGAGTTAAAAACTTGGACGTCTTCCCCCCGACGCCAATTGTCTCGAAACCAACACGCAACGGTTTGCCGCGATGAGACGTACCAAAGCTTTGTTAAAGGCAGCCAAGGAGGGAGAAGGCGCTTGGTCTTCGGGGGACGACCTCCCGAACTTTGACCAAAGGAACATTTTCGGAAGAATGGCCCTCCCTTTGAATAGTACGTTCAAGGTCACGGGCAAAATCGGAGGAGACTTGATCGGCGGCGGTGACATCGGCGGCGCGGGAATTTCGGCGGCGGCGGGAGACTCAGTATGAACAGCAACTTCGGTAGCAACGGTGACTTCTCGGCGGCGAGCGGGGGATGCCTCTTGTTGGACTTCGGGAGCAACATCCGAAAAGGAATCGATGTCGACGAACTCATTTTCGGAACCGACGGGACAAATGTCTCGAAAGTTAAATAATGGCCAGAGGAAAACACCTTTGGGGCTATCTGTCTTCGTGAGGATGTCGTCGTCGCAGGCGGACGGGACCCGCCGAACTCCGGTGGAAGAAACCTTCTTCGCAGCTTTCTTCAATTTTTTGCGGCTCATCTGGGCAAGCCCTGAAGCAGCCTGGAGTTCAGCTTCTGAGGATTGAGGTTCGGAGGTCTTTCGCTTTCGCTTCGACAACTCAAGAGATCTGGTCCTTGAAGGTTTCACTCCCGAAGAGGTTCCCTCGGTGGCAGGCGACGAGCTGCGCTTCGACGATCTGATTCGGGGAGCGTTGATGGGGGCGGCTGAGCAGCTGGCAACGGCGACGGCGGGAAGTTTCAACTTGGGACCAGATCCTCGAGAGCTGAAAAATTTATCACCACAAGCTTCCGAAAAGATGCGGTTGATTTTCTTCTTGTGCTTCACCAGAGCTTTGTATGCCTTGTACTCATTCATCGTATATTCGCCCACCATAACATTCACTCTTTTTTCCACTTCATCCATGAAGTCCTTGGCGCTCTGGCCTTCGCGAAGCTTTATCCCGAACTTCGGAAAAGGCACCTTCTGATCGGCCCAGTTGACATTATAATACACGAGTTCGGCAGGGGCCCAACTATTCGAGATAGGCCAGATTCGCGCGGTGACAAATTCTTCGATAATATCACGGCCGCCAAGTATCGTACTGGCCAGATGAAATGCACTCTCACAATTCCTGATTCCCAGGGCTCGCTGGTTGTACTTCCCTACATTCACTGCGGCGAGGGGCGCGATCGGGCATGACAGCTTCGGCACATTGACTTTCAAGTAAAACCAGTACGACTTCCAATCGTCGGAAAGGTTAGACTTGCAGCAAGGAGAAATCTGGATTCGGGTAATCCCTTGTCGGGTGTTCTGGCGTCGTGTATTAAAGGTACAGCATGCGTGCTGGCTGTGGTAGAACTGCCCGTCTTCACCTTTCACAACTTCTGGAATAATCACTAGTTCGTAAAACCTGGTGAAGGCGTCGATGGTAGGACTGCAGCCGAAGGTCTTCAGAATCCAAATAAACTTCGATACTTCGAGGAAGGACGTTGGGGTAAGCTAGTGGATCTTCACTGAGAATGCATCGAGAATTGCTTGGTAGGAGCGGGTCACAAGGGAACCGCGGCCCACGGATGAAGAAGTCTCGAAAAACCACAATTTCTGCGGCCTTGGGAGTGGGAATTACTTCATCAAGCGGGGCGCGCCCGGCGCCGGAGAGAGAAGAATCCGGCCTTCTCGTACTCGCGAATAATGTTGCTCGTCACCTTCGACTCTCCGAAGGCGAGCGAGGGCGGCAGTGGGCCAGAAGTCCTCAGCATGACGAGATCGTCCACACCAGCGTCCACATCCCCGACGTCTTCGCCGCCATCGGACCCAACCTCTCCGTCTTCGCGACTTCGGGAACCGCTGGGTGAACTAACATCTTCGGCCGGTGCATCACGATCTGCACTTTCGGCAGCTTGATCGAGTGGGAGACCGGCAGCGATCAGCTCTTCAGTAGTCATGGGTCTAGCTGTACTTCTAATGCGAGCCACCTAACAAACGACAGCATTCGGACAGTTTAGACTAATAGTCGAAAATAAACTAGGAAAATCGTAACATTACTACACCAAAGTTTAACGAACTAACGAAACAACAAAGCAAACATAAAGGAATACCTTAGAAAAGCGCGAACAAGGCCTGAAGTTCGCAAGTTTTCTAGCAGAGAAAGCTAGTCTCGCGAAGGAAGAAAAATGCGAGAATCGTGAAAGGCGCGAGAGCAGTAAAAAATTTTTTTTAACAGCACCGGCCCGCTATTTATAGGGCCGGGGAGGGGTAGTTTCGCGAAGTGCGCCTCGATTTAACCGCCTTTGGCTCCCTGGGTGACGCGTGTCCCCTCCGACGTTCCGAGGGTGACGTTTTTTACTACATTTCCGAAAGGTTCGTGGAATCGGATCGTCGGAGTCAACCCGCTTCCCCGAGGGGCTAGTGTTGGGGAATTCAGGAAAACCCGTCACCCTCGAAACGTCGAGCTTAACGGAATTCTCAAAGTATGTTTTTCAGGAGCAAGGAATTCGCGATTCTCGGAAGTCTGAGACCTGCGAAGTCTCGAATTCGCGAATGTACAGAGTTCGGGAATCTTGATTCGGTGAAGAGGCGGAGTCATGAACATGCGGAAGCCCGGAATCTCAACTGTTGATGGTCCGAACTTCGGAGGTTTGCCGATTCGGGAATCTGGTGAGGACTCTGTTCGGGACTCAGGCGCGAGGACACGCACGAACCTGCTGGAGAGCAAAAGCCACTTCGGGGAATGCGTTGAAGACCTAGTTCAGGAATTTCGGGCGAAGACATTCACGAATCACGGGAGAAGCAAAGTCAAAGTTGTAGTCCCAAAAAGTCCGGGTTTAGAGTGTGAACTAGTGGCAGACTTGTAAATGTGTAAGGGGGGAAAAGACATCCTTGTGTGTGTTCACATTAGGAATATTCTCCGAGCCCGAGGGTGTTATCGGAATGTAAAAGTCCCTTCGTCTCCCTATAAAAGGGGGCGCGAGGGCACGTGTAAACGGATTCAGACTTTTTTGGGACTTGTGCTATTGACAGGAGGGGTTTCAGTCTCTTTGTGCCCTAACTGTGCTGTTGAACGTGTCTTGAACTTTCACTTGTGTTAGGGTAGTATTCCGAATTTTTCGGGTACCCCCAACAGTACACTTGGAGGTACTGACCACTCCTCCAGTGCTAGCATCTGCAGGAAAAGGAAGTCATTGTAGGTCCTCAAACTTCAGCAACGCAGAAGATTTATACCTTGTGAAGTCATGGCTTGAAATCAGCACTGACGCTACCGTAGGCACTGGCAAAAAAAGGGATCGTTTGTGGCAAAGAATCTTCGAGCGGTAGAACTTGAGGAGGGAATCCTCGGGCTCCCAAGAAAGGACTAAGAGGTCTTTGCAAAGCCGTTGGGACATCATCAAGGCGGAAATGGGAAAGTTTTGCTCTTTTTGTGCTGATTGCGTTCGAGAGAATCGTAGAGGGATGTCGGATGCGGAAAAGGTATGGATTGAGAATAGCCTTTCTGATATTTACATTACGATGTCAAATTGTTTATGTGCTGCAGATTCACTTTAATATGTAAATATATGGAAGCATTCTTTTACATATAATATGACTGTTTCTTCCATGATTCTTCAGCACTGGCCCACCAGCAACTTGTAACTATCATGCCATGTATGTATTGAGAATAGCCTTACATCTTGTTTCAGAAAATTTTGTGCAATGAGGAGCATACCAAGACTGCAGAATTTAAAATCAAGGAATTTTGACAACAAAAGGAACTGCAAAATTCTTAAGACAACTCATAAAGTTTAAACAAGACAAATAGAGACCATAGAATTGATTCCTGAAGGTTTTACTATGCCCATAGAGTTTAAAAAAGACAACTCATGCCATTTATGTTTTACAGATCCTATCAGTAAGCATCTATGTAACCAATTGCATACTAGCAACTAAATGACCCTTACTCAATGTGTGTGCTGATGCGGACCGCTCATGCTGCTTCTACCTTTGGATCTGTCCTGGGCCACAACTTCGCATTCATGCATTGTTGGGAGATTATGAAGGATGAGCCAAAATGGCAGGATGCTAAGTCAAGAGCAAGTACAAGGTCATCTACAGGAGAAGGTTTAGGAGAGGCCAGTTTGAATGGTAGCCCTACTAGATCAGTTGAAAGGAGGCCTATGGGCAAGGATGCAGCTAAAGTAGCGAAGAAGAAACCAAATTCATCTACTGGTTCCACATCTGCAGAGTATGCTTCCAAGATGCAGGATCTTTGCTTGCAACAAATCACGATAATGCAAACAGATTCTTAGCGCAAACAAAATCATTACCAGCAGCTGTTATTAATTGAGAAAGAAAGAATTAACATTGACAAAGAGAAGGTCAGACTAATGCGTGAGAAGCAAGAGCAGGACAAGGAAGAGAAGATGAGAGGATCCTTGCCATTTATCTTGATGCATGTCGTCCCTCTCAGCGAGAGTACTGTGATGGCCGTCAGCTAGAAACTTTAGAGAAGCAGAGAGCTAAGCGAGGGAAGCGACAGGCATCCTAAACGACTATTTGTATGTGCATGGTACCATGTATAGCAGCTTGTTTGAGGATTTGAACTATTGTATGTGTATTTATATGTGAAGAACCATTATTTGTATTTGAGAGGAACCATTATTTTGTATGTCAGCAGAAACATTATTTGTATGTGAGAGGAACCATGATTTGTATGTGAGAGGAACCATGATTTGTATGTGAGAGGAACAATTATTTGTATGTGAGAGGAACCTTTATCTGTATGTGAGAGGAATTATCTGTCAATTTTGTGAATGAGTGGTACCATCCTTTGTGCTGAACTGAGATCATATATAAATCACCATTACTTTGTTGGTACTAATGTACTGGTGCTGATCAACTCAGGTTGGTGCAAGACTGCAACCTATGCCTTGCTAGCCAAATATACAGAGGAGTTGTTCAACTTTAAAAGAACAAACTGCACAACGTTACATATTCAGGCTACTAGTCCTAAATGTGGATCCGCAAACCATGCATACGAGAGGATTAAAGTGCACAGATTCATCTACACAGATTCGTCTTTACAAAGTCTTTCTTCCCCTGTTGTTGTTGTTGGAAGGAACATGGTCATTCACCAGCAAGGAAGGAGGAGAATTTGGACAGCAACAGGACACACTGATATTCAACAAAATAAGAATACCACACTGATATTCAACAAAATAAGGTTCCAGTGGTCCCATTCATGAGAATTAGGTAGCTTACATGGCTTAATAATTAGTGCATGACCTACTAATCACGGTTCCAGTGTTCACACACACATAGCAAACTAGAGTGCTCATAGATATATTAAATGCCTTAATAATTAGTACATGACCTACTGCTGGTGCTGTGATACCAGCCGGTTCCAAGTGGTGCTCCATGAGATCACGCTGAAGCTGAAAGTGCATGGGTTGGTCAGGAAGCCTATGGTGTGCAGCAACAAATTCATTCCTTTGTTCACTTCTACTAAAAGGATCAACAAGCTCACCGACATTCGAGAAATCAGTATTTGCAGCCCCTTGTTCATCTTCAACTATCATGTTATGCAAAATAATACAAGTCATCATTATATCATGTAGTTGCGAACGGTCCCAACCATACGCGGGTCCTCTAATCACCGCAAACTTACTCTGCAAGACACCAAATGCACGCTCAATGTCCTTGCGTGCACTTTCTTGTGCAGTGGCAAAGTGTTGTGTCTTCTGCTCCATGGGGTGACCAATAGTCTTAACAAAGGCTGCCCAATCAATGTAAATCCCATCAGCTAACTAGTATCCCATGTTATAGGTTGTTCCATTTATTTGAAATTCCATGGGGGTTGACGACCCCTAAGATAATCTGAGAATATATGGGATCTATGAATCACGTTAATCTCATTGTTACTTCCAGTCATATCGAAGTAAGCATGCCAAATCCAAAGATCGTGCGATGCAACTGCCTCTAAGATCAAAGAGGGATACTTATTGATGAGGACATGACACCTGTACATACGACCATGATTGGTGCATGGAATGGAGTAAAAGAAGTCCAACAAGGGTGTTCAAGTCGAGGAGGAGGCACGAGGCTAATCCGGTTCGAGTCCTCGAGGTGGAGGCCCAAAGCAATTCAATTCGAGCCGAGTTCGGAGTCCAGGAGCAGTGCGCAATAAAACGGACGCCTAGATCGCATACGGAGTCGGTTTTGGATGTTATATATATGGTTGGAAGCACAATTTCATAGAGCTTCCAATTGCACCGGCCCCATCCTAGGACGCCCCAACCCTAAAACGTCCCTCCTTTTATACTCAGTAGACGCCGCCTTAGAAACTTGAGTTTTGTTTTACATCTAGCTTTAGCTACACTACACCACGCACAAATACGTGCTGATCTCTGTGATTCAGAACTCCACCTTCGAGTGATATTAAGATTGCTCGCCTCAAATTCTTGTTCGTTCATCGATTGCGCACAGGAATTGATCTTTGTGATCTGACTGGTCTTGCTTCAACAAGGTCGGTAACCACAGGGAGTTGGTTCAGCGATTGCATTGGCGCATCGGGCTTGCTCGTCGTAGACGGATCGTGAGGGTCGCCTCCCGCCGAAATTGGATTTATCTCCACTCACCGAAAGATCGGGCACTCCACCTCTATCAAGTGGTATCAGCTTCCCATGTTGATCGGTGAGTTTATTGAGTGTTTTTATTTCCTACAGTCCAAA
Source organism: Cenchrus americanus (assembly GCA_947561735.1). NCBI lineage: Eukaryota > Viridiplantae > Streptophyta > Magnoliopsida > Poales > Poaceae > Cenchrus > Cenchrus americanus. The sequence goes on from OX387244.1 coordinate 157,233,259, forward strand.
AAACCAAACAAAAACTTGTTGTATGTTAGATTCTTGTCCTAGCAACCCTTTTTTAGCCTCGCAACTTTGTTTGTGTGATTTACTCGTTCAATTATTGCGGTTACATGACATCTTTCGTTTGGTTTTTTTCATTTCTTTTAACCCTACCCATCCACCATCATCACTTACCGCCTCCATACTCGCGTCGTTCCTGGTCGTGCACGCGATGCATCCCCCCCCCCGTGCGCCCCTTCCTTTCCTGATTTCATGACGTGAGTTGTTTGGAAAGAAAAAAGTCCCAAAAAAGAAGAAGCAATAAAAAAGAAAAAAAGCGAAGGAACAGATCGGTTCGGTGGGAACCGTTGCCACCGAGCCTCACACAAGGTTCACAAAACCGCGGAAAACCAGTCGGTTACCACGGTAACCGGCCTAACCGAGCTGGCTCGGCTACTAAAATCGACCGGTTTTGCCCCTTAGCTATACCTACGAAACAGAGCTTTTCAGCTAACCGCTCGGTATGGTCGGTTTACCGGTCTGGCTTCGGTGAATTTGAAAACCGCTACTGTAGCGGTTTTTTAAACCCTGGCTTCACGCTCGCGGACCCACCCACGTCGCGAAACCACCCCTTGCGCTACTTTTTCCCTCACGCCGTGAAGTCCTCCCCCCCCCCCCCCCCGCACAGACCATTTGGTCGCGACCCGCCAGTCATGCGTGAGACGCTGTGGCCCCCCTGTGGGATTTACCATGGCCCATTCTTCCTTCCTTATGACATAAAAAAGAAAAGGAATGTCCAAAAAAAGAAAAAAAACAATAAAAAAGGAAAGGAAAGGGAGGAGCAAACCGATCAGGTCATGCCAACATGCACTATTCCGCGACTCCACCTCACAGGTGCTTCTCCTCTCGGACTGGGACACGTCGTTTTCCCCTCCCTAGGTCGCGACGCAAGCTCCCCACCCCCCTCCCCCTCCCCCCACCCTCGCTTTTTTTGGCAGGCCGATCCTTTTTCCCTTCGCCGTGTGCACTGTGATTACGTGAGCACGCACGGCCTACTCTCCGTGCTCGTAACTTTCCCTTTCCTAGTTCATTCTCTCCAACCACCCCCCCCCTCCAGCACCACACGCCACACCCCTACCCCGCTCGATCCTCCATTTTCGCTTTTGTTTCTAGCAGTATTGCTACGTATTTAGCACTATAATTCAACTTTGTAATTATTGTTTGATTGTGTTAATCCTTCAATTGAGTGCAGCCTTTACAGAACTCCACAAAGTTCTCCGACGAGCAGGTTTTGTCCCGCCAGGCAATCGCTCCTCCAATCTTTCGCAGGTTCCACCGGTTGGTTGCAGTTCACCCCTGTGTGCTTGGTAAAAACAGATAAGAATTTGATAATAGTATTAGTTTGAGCGCCTTTGTGAGCAACTACACCCCTATTTTGTTGTCGATTTTGTTTTTGTGTTTGTGCTAACCATTGTAGGCGATGACAAGAGGGATGACTAGTTGCAGGACATGTAGACACAAGTTGATGGAGTTGTTGTGAACATTCAGACGATACATACACGGCTAGATTCAATGACCAGTTCATCGAACGAGCGTTTCGATCGAATGGACCTCGCATAGACATCTACTCAAACCACACTCAACGCCGTCGTGACACGACTGGATGCATTCCACGCTACGATCAGAGGGTAGCAGAAGGACAGCCATGGTCGTGGCCACCATGTGCCACACCATTTCGGTAATGATTCTTTTGCTAACCTTATATTTAAGATTCCACCTTATAATGGTAAATATAATCCTGTGACATATCTTGATTGGGAATTAGAAGTTGAACAACAATTTTCATGACATGATATTCCTGCTACTTCCCAAATTAAAGTTGCTATTAGTGAATTTACTGATTTTGCTTTAATGTGGTAGCGTGAGTATAATAAAGACATCCAAGTACAATTCCAACTGTGACGCCCTAGGTTTTTAATTAGCGTCATTACTGCTAATGACCGAATCAACCGAGTCAAACACTATTGACATGGGTCATACTTTGGTCAACCTGGGTCATCACCTCGAAAACCTCACCAACAATTACTAATGACCTTCTTGATCAAGTCTACATTGAAGGACCGATTAGGCGACCAGAGAGGGGGGAGTGAATGGGAGCCGATAAAAATTCTTCTCCAAAGAGCGAACTCGGCCTATACCCCAAATTCACAACTAAGGATTCCCACACGAGTTTGCCAAGGTCACGTAGTCACAATGGACCTACCAACCCTAGGAACAAACCCCAAACGATCCCAAAGCGGAAGCACGATTCAAGAAGCAAAGGACTTAGCAGCTCTCCGAGACACCATGCGGACGGTCTGCGATGAACGGGCGGACAGTCCGCATGGTACGGGCGGACGGTCCGCGAGTCAGGGACGGAGAGTCCGATGAGGACCAGGAGCGTCCCAGTGGTCGATGGATGACCGCTCCTCAGTGATGAGTGATTGACAACGGGTGTTGGACTGACTCTTGGCTTAGTGCGCAGGTGTAGGCTGCGGCCTAGTTCGTGTTGTTGCAGGTGAAGAACGGGCGCGAAAGGTCTTCAGCCTTGAGGGGCCTTCGGGAGATGGAGAGACAAGTAGGCTCGGTTCGAGGGACCCGGTGGACGGCGGGACTAGGTGCGGGCCACATGGTGGCGATACGAGCAAGACGAAGTCATGGACAATCGAGCTGGTGCACGGTGGCGGTCGAGTCAAGTGGTTTGGCGGGAGGCCGGACCGAGCACGCGGGGTTTGGTGGTTTGCCCACAAAACCATCTGAGGATGGTTTCTTGGTTTGGGCCTCAAAACCAAGTCCGAGGGCCCAACACGACGAAGACAGGATCCGGGCGTGTCGGGAAGCTTCGAAGCGGAGGACGCGCGGCGGAATCGCATGGCTTGCGTCGTGAGGATGCGGGGTGCGGCAAAGGCGTGGCCGTCCGATGGCAAGACCCACAAACATTACCTAAATGCCCCTACGTGGGTTGTATCGCCAGTAGTTAAGTTAGGGGTAGTCGAGTCATTTACCACTCCGGCGGGACCTGATATATAAGCCATGAGTGTGTGTGGATGACTCTCTCTCTCTCTCCGCGACTTAGGGTTTCATTTCCTCCCTCCCATTTCTCATTTTCGTAGCTATTTTCTTCTCCATTTTCTCTAGGCTAGCATGAGAGCTTCATGTGAGATTTGTTGAGAGGGATGGATGCTAGGGCGGCATGCTAGACCTTGTGAATCTTTCCTGGTTCGTATAGAAGATTCGGAGTTGTGTTTTTTGTGGTCTTTTTGTGCTTGTTTTCGTGCCTTTGTTCTCGGTGTGATTCCGCGGATTTGAGTTGGTTTCTCCCCGAATTTCTTTGAGGGAAACATGGATGGATTTCTTGTGCATCTTTGTGATTGATCTTGTGCCCTCAAACGCCGGGAAACCACTTCGATTCGAGGATTTTCGTTCGGTGCTCTAGCTTTTGGTGGTGCTCAAAGGATTCGCGATTCCCGGTGTTTTGGTGGGTTTGGAGACGAAAGTTTTGGGGTATAATCTCACCTAGGGGTGCTTAACATCTCCTCCAAATTTCGTCTCAAGACTCCAAGTGGTTTGGGAGATCCGTCGATCAAAAGTTTGGTGCTGTTTCGTAGGCTGATTTTTTAAGGGGGGCGGTACTACCGACACTGTGCAGGTAGTACCGATAACCTGATTTTCAGCTGCCAGAGAGTCCTTATCGGTAGTACCGACACAAGGTCGGTAGTACCGATAGTCGGAAGTACCGACCCAGTGCCGGTAGTACCGATAACCTAGTTTTTAGGTGCCAGTAAGCCCATATCGGTAGTACCGGCACCGGGGGCCGTAGTACCGACAATTTCGCCGCGCTTGCCTCGCGCTAGCTTTTTCTCTCGGTTCGTTTGGCGCTTGCTTCCGCTTTGTTCTTAGGCTTGATCTAACTTGTTCCTAGGGTCAGTAGGTCCGTTGTGACTACGTGATCTTGGCAAGTGTGTGCGAGATTCTTCAGAAGTGATTTGGGGGCATAGGACAAGTTCTTGAGAAGAATTTTTATCGGCTCCCATTCACTCCCCCCCCCCTCTCTGGTCGCCTAATCGGTCCTTCATTTGGTATCAGAGCTTGGAGCCGGATTCTTTGTGACTTTGACAAGTCTCGAATCCTAAGATGGCGTACATTGAGCGGGGCGGTCCGCCGCACTTCGATGGCAAGGGTTACCACAAGTGGGCGGCTCGTATGATGATCTTTCTTCGTGGCAAGTTGTTGGATTTCATTGTGCTTGACAAGACCTATGCTATTCAGGTCAACATCCATACTCTTATGGTGACCGATGCTGGTGCTAAGGCGAAGTATGAGGCAAATGCAAAAGCCGTTGATCACTTGGTCCGGAGCTTGTGTGATCCTGAGTTTGAGCGTGTTCGCCATTTGAATCTTGCTTGGCAAATTTGGGAGAAGTTGTGGGTTGCTCACGGTGGTGATAACCATGTGAAGGCTCGCCTCTTTGTTTCTTATCGAATGCAATATGAGAACTTCACTCAACTTCCCGTTGAGGACATTGATGCGATGTTTCAGAGGTTCACCGCCATCGTGAACAACATGAAGGCTAATGTTGAGGATTTTCCTTACACCGAGCATGATTAGGCTTTGAAGCTCTTGCATGTCTTGGATCCAAATGTTTGGGGTGCTAAGGTTGAGGCCATCAAGGAGTCTGGGCAGTATTTGACTATTGAGTTGGATGACCTTTTTTCTAAGCTCAAGTCGGCTGAGGTTGACAGGAACTTGCAATCCAAGCATGATGGCTCGACTGACCATAGTCTTGCTCTTGTGGGTGGATCAAAGGGCAAATCTAACCCTTCCTGTCGACAGTTTTCCTTGTCTTCTCTTATGTCTATTCCAGATGAGGAGTTTGATGTGTTGGGCGAGGAGGAGCTGGCCTTGCTCTCAAGAAGGTTTGATCGACTACACGAGAGTCGGAGGAATGCAAGGCGGAGCTCAGGGACGTGCTACAAGTGTGGCAAGCGTGGCCACTTCATCGCCGAGTGCCCGAAAGCGGAGGAGAACAAGTACAAGATGAACGAGTACAAGGCGCACCCGAGGCGTGAAGACAAGTACTCCTCCAAGGGCAAGCACTTCAGCAAGTCCAAGAGCAAGGACAAGGACAAGCGGCGACCGAGCAAGGGCGGCTACAAGAAGGACAAGGCAAGAGCTATGGTGGCCGGTGCAAGCGACGTCGACTCAAGCTCAAGCGACGTGCAGTCAAGCTCAAGCAGTGAAGATGAAGATGCCGGGAGGCGCAAGGGCAAGAAGAGTGCAAGCCGGAACCTCAGTGGATTGAGCTGTGTGCACTTGAAGGCTTTTGTGGCATGGCCCATAGCTCAAGCAGCAAGAAGAGCGACAAGGAAGACAGCAACTCCGACTCGGAGGATGAGGTAAATCGTGACCCTGACTCTTTGCTTGCTGAAATCACAAGGTTGAATGGCTTGATTGACAACCGTGATAGTGTGTTGAGAGATGCTAAGAAGATGAGGAAAGATCTTAGAGCTCAACTTGAGAATGCTAGTGAGAAAGTAGGAGAGTTAGAGTCCAAATTGCTTGAATTGAAACTTGAGAATGACTCTTTGAAACTTGCTCCTACTACTCCTGATGATGTTGAGTGTCTTGAGTATGATGCATGGTTGAATGAGATCAAGTTGCTTAATGAGAAGAATGCTTCTACTTTGGCTAAACTAGATGCTCTTAGGACTGAGTATGATGAGCTTAAGGCTAGACCTACTTTGCTTGGTGCTTGTAAATCATGTCCTACTATGCATGCTAAGCTTGTTGATGCTCGTTCCACCATTAGTTCTTTGGAAGCATCTTTGAAATCTCCTGTTGCAAATGCATGCTCTAGCTGTGATGAAGTTACTTTGCGCAATCTTGAACTTACTTCCCATTTGGATGTCATCTATGAGGAGAATGACTATTTGAGGAAGGTGTTGGGTTGGTTGTCTGGGCAGGAACCTCAATTGAAAATCATGATTGAGTAGTTCAAGAGAGCTGATGGTCGTGGTTTGGGTTTTGAGAAGTTGGGTGAGAAAGTGGGAGAGAACAGTGGGGAGAGTGTGTATGAAAAGTGTGTTGAGTCTAACCCCGAGTTTGAGGTGATCGGAGACATCCAAGTCCCACTTCCAAAAGCACCCAAGAACTCTTTTACACCAAAGCCCAACCACCTTTGCAACAAGCTTGACACAACCCAAGATCCACCCAAATTCCCACCTAAGACAAATGACTTCCATAAACCGGTGAAGTTTGTGAGTGAGAAGGGTGGGAAGCCCAAAGAGAAGCCAGAGCCAAAACCAAAACCCATCCCCTTCAGGTGTGAGTATTGTGGCAAGTAGAGACACCTAGCAGATTTTTGCTATAAGAGGAAGATGGATGAGAGGCTTGCTAGGGAGCAAGCAAACCAGGACAGGTATTGCCAGTCTCATGGTATTCCTGAGCCTAGAGTGCCACTTCCACGGGGTGTGGGAAGTGTGAAGAGTGTTGGTAGAGTTGGAGCTCAGGGTGGTAGGTTTGTTAGGAGAGATGATGGTGTGCGTGCTGGTGAGAGGTTTGGTCGGGCTCATGGTGGTTTTGCTGGACGTCCCCCTACTCGTCCTCAATACGGGTTTAGGGGAGATGATCGCAGCTTTGGGTTCCAGAGGAACTACGGACCACGTTTTCCCCCTCGTGGTGCTCGTACTCCTCCAATGGGACATGGGAAGTTTGGTGGCAAGGGAATAATGTTTGCTAACCCCTCTTTTGAGCTGATGGCTCGACACTGGTTTAACTTTCTTTGTGCTAACCCCAGTGTCGAGTCGTTAGCTCACTCTTGTTCTTGTTTCTGATTACAGGTAGGAGGCTTGGAGAACATTTGGTTGATCGGCTCCGGATGTTCCCGACACATGACCGGAGATAAGAAGTGGTTCTCCAGCCTCACCCCAGTGAAGGAAAAGATGTACATCACATTTGGGGACAATGGACGAGGAAGGGTGATTTCTGAGGGTGTTGTGCATGTGAGTGACAAGGTAACGTTGAAGAGAGTTGTTCTTGTGAAGTCTTTGGGTTTCAATTTGCTTTCGGTCTCTCAGTTGCTTGATGAGGGTTTTGAGGTGCATTTCAAGTCTGGTGAGTCTCGTTTGCTGGATTCTCGAGGTGATCTTGTCTGTATGATCATCCCCGAGGGTCGATTTTCGTGGCTGATTTCTCTCGTTCTTTGGGTCCTGCTCGCTGTTTGATGGCTGGTCCTTCTTCTGATTTGTGGAAATGGCATAGGCGGTTGGGACACTTGAGCTTTGATTTGGTTTCCCGCTTGAGTGGTCTTGACCTTGTCCGAGGATTGCCGAGGTTGAAGCTTGAGAAGGATTTGGTTTGTGCTCCGTGTAGGCATGGCAAGATGGTAGCCACTCCCCATCCACCCCTGACTGATGTCATGACCGAGCATCCGACAGAGCTGTTGCATATGGACCTTGTTGGGCCAGCTCGAGTTCGCTCGGTGGGTGGGAAGTGGTATGTCGTTGTTGTGGTGGACGATTACTCTCGCTATGCCTGGGTGTTTTTCTTGGAAGACAAGAGTGAGACATTTGGTTTTGTTCGAGATCTGATCGTGAGGTTGAAAAACGAGAGGCATGGGAATGCTATTCGAGCTATTCGCAGTGATAATGGCTCAGAGTTCAAGAACTCTCGTTTTGATGCCTTTTGTCATGATCTAGGTCTCGAACATCTGTATTCGACCCCTTATGTGCCACCTCAAAATGGAGTTGTGGAAAGGAAAAATCGGACTCTTTGTGAGATGGCTAGGACGATGCTCGATGAGCAAAGGACTCCTAGGAGGTATTGGGCTGAGGCGGTCAATACGGCTGGTCATGTTTCCAACAGGATTTTATTGCGAACTTTCAAGAAGAAGACCTGTTATGAACTTATGCATGGTCGGGCACCTAAGGTGAGTCATTTCCGAGTCTTTGGCTGCAAGTGCTTTATTCTTAAGAAAGGAAAACTCGACAAGTTTGAGGCTAGGTCTAGTGATGGTATTTTCTTTGGATATGCTAACCACTCTATAGCCTATAGGGTGCTTAACCTTGAGACTAACAAAATCATGGAGACTTGCGAGGTAACCTTCGACGAGACAATGCCATGTACCTCTCTTGGCTTTGAATGTGCAGGTGATGAGGAGATGGCCGAGGACCTCTTTGAAGAGGAGAAGGATGAAGCCGGGAGATGATGATGGAGAGAACCATGCGCACGAAGCTGAGTTTGTACCCACTACTTCCCCTACGACCACTACGGAGCGTGGACCGTCTACTTCATGGACAACGACGGTGCGACAAGAGGACCAGGCGAGAGAAGGCGAGGTTGAGGGGGAGGTAGTCTCGAGGCGTGAGGCTCCCCGGCGGATTCAAGAAGTGCATCCCCTGTCGAAGATCATTGGGAACATCGACGAACGCACTACACGGTCAAGGTCTAGGAATTCCTCTCATTTTGCTCATGCTGCTTTTGTTGCCACTTTTGAGCCGAAGGACATTGGACACGCTTTATCTGATGCAAACTGGGTCAATTCTATGCATGAGGAGTTGGAAAACTTTGAGAGGAACCAGGTGTGGGAGTTAGTTGAACCACCTCCAAATTGTCATCCTATAGGAACCAAGTGGGTTTGGAAGAACAAACAGGGTGAGAATGGGATGGTTGTGAGGAACAAGTCCAGACTTGTTGCTCAGGGGTTTAGTCAAAAGGAGGGGATCGACTATGAGGAGACCTTTGCTCCTATGGCCCGTCTTGAGGCAATTCGGATCCTTCTAGCCTTTGCCGTGGCTAAAGGGTTCAAGTTGTTTCAGATGGATGTCAAAAGCGCCTTTCTGAATGGGGTCATAGAGGAGGAGGTGTATGTGAAGCAGCCACCTGGGTTTGAGAGCGAGTTGTACCCACACAGGGTGTACAGGTTGAAAAGGGCTCTGTATGGGTTGAAATAGGTGCCCCGTGCTTGGTATGGGAGATTGAGAGATTTTCTGTTGAGCAGAGGGTTTGTGATCGGTACCGTGGATAGGACCTTGTTTCTCCTCAAGCATGGAAATGACTTGTTGATTGTTCAGATATACGTGGATGATATTATCTTTGGTGGCTCGTCACATAACCTTGTTGCCAAGTTTGCAGATGAGATGAGCAGGGAGTTCGAGATGAGCATGATGGGCGAGTTGCAGTATTTTCTCGGGCTGCAGATCAAGCAAGTGAAGGATGGAACATTCGTGCACCAGACCAAGTACACGAAAGACATGCTGAGGAAGTTCCAGATGCAAGATGTGAAGCCGATGTCGACTCCCATGGGGAGTACGGCTACTTTGGATGCGGACAAGGACAGAGAACCAGTGGACCAGCGGGAGTACAGGAGCATGATCGGCTCCCTCCTCTACTTGATGGCGACGAGGCCAGACATACAGTTCAGCGTGTGTCTGTGCGCTCGTTTTCAGGCTTCGCCGAGGACATCAAATCGACAGGCCGTCAAGAGGATCTTCAGGTACCTACGATCGCCCTTGGTCTTGGCCTTTGGTATTCGTCCTCCTCGACTCTTTCTCTTCATGGTTTTTCCGATGTGGATTTTGCTGGTTGTCGAGTCGAGAGGAAGTCTACTTCTGGTACTTGCCAGTTTCTTGGGTCTTCGTTGATTTCATGGTCTTCCCGCAAGCAGTCTAGTGTAGCTCAGTCTACCACCGAGGCGGAATATGTTGCAGCCGCGAGTTGTTGTTCTCAGCTGTTGTGGATCTCATACACCTTGAGAGACTTTGGTGAGGAGTGCACCTAGATCCCAGTTCTTTGTGATAGCACCAGTGCCATAAGCGTAGCCAAAAACCCAGTGCTTCACTGCAGAACCAAACACATAGAAGTGAGGTATCATTTCTTGAGGGACAATGTGGAAAAAGGAACCATTGTGTTGAGCCATGTCCCTACCCAAGATCAGCTTGCCGACATTTTCACAAAGCCTCTCGACCAAGCTACATTTGTGCGCTTGCGGGGGGAACTTGGGGTTTGTTGCCCTTTATAATTGATTCTTGGGGGTTTCTCTTGTACCATATGTATCATACCATGTTCTACTTTGATGTATATACATGTTTTGCTTGATGTACAAACCATGGTAGGATAGCCATCTTGTCATCTATCATGTTGCATTTGTATCATATTGCATTTTAGTATGATGAGCTTCTTTCATATGCCTTATTTGAGTTTCTTTGGCTATTTGTGAGATATTGGTCATATGTGTGGAGAAATGGTGATGTGAGGCTATGCTCTTGAAATATTTGAGATATATGTGTGGTGAGATAGCCCCTTTTGAAATAAATGCTAATCTTGACTAATTTTTGGTGAAATGTGCTCCACTCATGTGTAGTAGTGTATCCATGTCACGTTTTGGTCTAAATGTGCTTTCTATGCTTAGATTGTGCTTGGATGCCTTTTTCTTGCACTTGGGCCAAAGGCCGAATATCATTGTGAATGTTTAGCCTATGTTGCATTCATGGGGGAGCATAAGCTTCTTTTTGCCGCAAAGGCACTTCATGTACCATGAAATGAATTAATCTTGAAAAGAAGTGTGTAATGCTTGAAAAATGCTCCATCCATCATGTCTATGCTTAAAATGCCTTATCTTTCACATATGGGTGCAAAACATGTTGCATGATGTTCACTAGTGGAGAAGTCTCCCCGAAGTGGACACATGGCTCATGAGCTTTGACATGACATGCTTTGCTTTATGGGTGTTTGCCATGATCTTTTGCTGAGAATTTGATATCCTTGTATGATCTTTGAATGGTATGCATGTTTGTGGCTCAAGTGTGACATGGATAGGCTTTTACATGTGAAGCGAGCCTTCTTTTGGTAAAATTGCTTAAATCTGAAAATTTTGCTTTGTCACATACTTGTATTTTCATATATTCCTTGTGGCAATGCTTTGACTATGCTATGATTCATATGTGTGATCTTTGTCTCATTTTTAGCTTTTGACACTAGATTTGGCCTATTTGAGAAGCTCATGTAGATGTTTCTATGCTTTGTTTTGCAATTCTGCATTTTCACCTTGATTCATACATTGTCAACAAGGGGGAGAAGAGGTGAGCTTAATGAAAACTCAGAAGAGGTGAGCTAAAATTTGGAAGATTGCATCCACATGTTCAGGGGGAGCTTGCATTTGTTCAGGGGGAGCTTTCTTGCTGTTTTCAGTGTGGAGTTTGTGCTTTGCTCGGCTTGTGAACTTTCGTTGCCTTTCTTTGGTTTTGGTCATGAGTTGCGCTTCTTTGTTTTTCTTTCTTCTTTCTTTCATTCTCTGAATTTCATTCCACGTTGTGTGTTGTCAATGCACTCGTCAAGGGGAGATTGTGGACCAGGAGCGTCCCAGTGGTCGATGGATGACCGCTCCTCAGTGATGAGTGATTGACAACAGGTGTTGGACTGACTCTTGGCTTAGTGCGCAGGTGTAGGCTGCGACCTAGTTCGTGTTGTTGCAGGTGAAGAACGGGCGCGAAAGGTCTTCAGCCTTGAGGGGCCTCCGGGAGATGGAGAGACAAGTAGGCTCGGTTCGAGGGACCCGGTGGACAGCGGGACTAGGTGCGGGCCACATGGTGGCGATACGAGCAATACGAAGTCATGGACAATCGAGCCGGTGCACGGTGGCGGTCGAGTCAAGTGGTTTGGTGGGAGGCCGGACCGAGCACACGGGGTTTGGTGGTTTGCCCACAAAACCATCGGAGGATGGTTTCTTGGGTTGGGCCTCAAAACCAAGTCCGAGGGCCCAACACGACGGAGACGGGATCCGGGCGTGTCGGGAAGCTTCGAAGTGGAGGACACGCGGCGGGATCGCATGGCTTGCGTCGGGAGGACGCGGGGTGCGGCAAAGGCGTGGCCGTCCGATGGCAAGACCCAGAAACATTACCTAAATTCCCCTACGTGGGTTGTATCGCCAGTAGTTAAGTTAGGGGTAGTCGAGTCATTTACCACTCCGGTGGGACCTGATATATAAGCCATGAGTGTGTGTGGATGACTCTCTCTCCGCGACTTAGGGTTTCATTTCCTCCCTCCCATTTCTCATTTTCGTAGCTATTTTCTTCTCCATTTTCTCTAGGCTAGCATGAGAGCTTCATGTGAGATTTGTTGAGAGGGATGGATGCTAGGGCGGCATGCTAGACCTTGTTAATCTTTCCTGGTTTGTATAGAAGATTCGGAGTTGTTTTTTTGTGGTCTTTTTGTGCTTGTTTTCGTGCCTTTGTTCTCGGTGTGATTCCGCGGATTTGAGTTGGTTTCTCCCCGGATTTCTTTGAGGGAAACATGGATGGATGTCTTGTGCATCTTTGTGATTGATCTTGTGCTCTCAAACATCGGGAAACCACTTCGATTCGAGGATTTTCGTTCCATGCTCTAGCTTTTGGTGGTGCTCAAAGGATTCGCGATTTCTGGTGTTTTGGTGGGTTTGGAGACGAAATATTTGGGGTATAATCTCACCTAGGGGTGCTTAACATCTCCTCCAAATTTCGTCTCAAGACTCCAAGTGGTTTGGGAGATCCGTCGATCGAAAGTTTGGGGTCGTTTCGTGGCGGTCGATTTTTTAGGGGGGGCGGTACTACCGACCGGCAGTAGTACCGATGACCCGATTTTCAGCTGCTAGAGAGTCCTTATCGGTAGTACCGACACAAGGTCGATAGTACCGATAGTCGGAAGTACCGACCCGGCCGGTAGTACCGATAACCCGGTTTTTAGGTGCCGATAAGCCCATATCGGTAGTACCGACCGGGGCCGTAGTACCGACAATTTCGCTTGCAGCTTGCCTCGCGCTAGCTTTTTCTCTCGGTTCGTTTGGCGCTTGCTTCCGCTTTGTTCTTAGGCTTGATCTAACTTGTTCCTAGGGTCAGTAGGTCCGTTGTGACTACGTGATCTTGGCAAGTGTCTGCGAGATTCTTCGGAAGTGATTTGGGGGCATAGGACAAGTTCTTGAGAAGAATTTTTATCGGCTCCCATTCGCTCGCCCCCCCCCCCCCCCCCCTCTGGCCGCCTAATCGGTCCTTCATCCGAAAAAAAGTCGACCCTCCAGTAGCGCAGCTCGAATAACGGATAGTCCATACCTGGTCCTCAGACGGTCCGCGAGCAACTGGTGCCGCGCGGACAGTCCGCGAACCCCATGCGGACAGTCCGGCCCGCACGCGGACGGTCCGGTACCCCTACACGGATAGTCTGACAAACCTCCTGCAGCAAAACTTTGACACCTCAAAAGATCTACGTGCGAGCTCACAAGAACTAGACGAACACGCGAAGAACTTGCACCTCGCGGACGGTCTGCGGGCTATGGGCGAACAGTCCGCCAGCCCTCGAACAGAATAGCCCGAGGTGAAAACCGAGAAGTCAACCTCCCCTATCCCACCATGGATCTCCCAAATGGTTTGAGCTCTCGAGGAAAGATTTGGGGAAGATGTGAAGCGTCCCTAGGGGATGCTATCCCCCAAAACTTGGGTCCTCAAACAAATTAAAGTGCCGGAACTCGAATCGCCACCGAACTCAACCAAAAACCTAGGTTCCAACCGAAATCCTTCAATCGGAGGCCGAACTCGAAGTTTGGGGGATCAAGATCAAGCACAAAGATCCACAGGGAAACTATCCATGTTTCCCACCAACAAATCTGAGCCCAAACACCTCAGAATTGAAGGAACAAGTCATGCACGAAAATCGACTAAAATAGCTCCAAAAAGACACGAAAATCCAACAAGCCACAAACCGAGAATCGACGCAAGCTTCCATTCACTCGGAGGTCAGATTCTTTACAAACGGAGGAAAAATCTAACCCTATGGAGCAAGGAAATGAGAAGCAGTTCGGATGGATGGTTTGCTTGGAAACCCTAGAGCTAATATATATGAGTCCCCTACGGGCCAGGCAAAAGACCACACTACCCCTAGCACTTAAGTTGTGATACAAACCCCTCAGTGGCAAATAGGTCATGTAGCACTCCTCTTCATCGCACGGCCACGCCGTCACCTCAAACCGCGTCCTCCCGACGCAAGCCCTGGGATTCCACCATGTGTTCGTTGGCATCGAAGCTTCTCGGCGCGCCCGGATCCCATCTCCGCCCGTCGAGCCTCCGGTCTTGGGTTTGTGGCTCAACCAAGTAACCCGACGATTTTGTGGTGAACTGCCGGAAACTCCACGTGCAGACTCCGGTTGTGAGCTGCTACCCTGCACCGGCTCCTGTCCACAGCTTTATCTTGCGTTTCTTGCCACCATGCGGCCCGCACTCGACCCCGCTGGCCACCGGGTCCCTCAAGCCGAGCCTACTTGTCTCTCCACTCCTCGGAGGCCCCGCAAGGCATAGACCTTTTGTGCTCGCTCTTCACCTGCACCAACACAAATCAAGCCGCAACCTGCACCTGCAATACTCAGCCAAGAGTTAGTCCACACCACGTTGTCAATCACTCATCACAGCTAGGAGCGACCATCCACCGGTCCTCGGATGCTCCGGTCCTCAATCTCTCCCTTGATGAGTGCATTGACAACACACACAAGTAATTGATTCAGAGAAAAAAGAAAAAGAAAAGAAATGAAAGAAAAAACTCAAGCAAGTGATCAAAAGCCAAACAAAAGCCAAGAAAAGATCACTTGATTGAAAAAAATCTCGGTCCCCTAAGGTAAGGGCAATGACTCGACACAACCGAGATAAAATGCTCCAAAATTGCCTACTCCTCAAGGTGAGGCAAAAGGGCTCCACACCATCGGCGAAAGAGCACAACTAAAAGTTAGGTGAAAAAGAGCTCCCAAATGCATGAATGCAAGCTCCTCCTGAACAAATGCATTTCTCCCAATTTTTCTTCCCTTGATGCAAGACTCGCCCTGGAAACATGAATTGGGTACTTTCCTCCCCCTTGTTGGTAATGCATGAATCAAGTCTACAAATGCAAGCATGTGCTTCTCAAATATACAAAAAGCACTACAACATGCTAAAATTGAGACATAGACTAGCAAGATAGCCACAATTTGAGCACGAGCATTGCCAACAAGATAGAAAGGGACATACAAGCAAGTGACATAGCCATAAACAAAGTGAGGCATTTTTCACAAAATTTTCCCTCTCATGAGCACAGGACATAAACATGATCAAACTAAGGACAATCAACATATAACTCACAGACTTCATGCAAGGTCACAAATTTTCATTACAAGGTCATCACAAACTCCTACAAGCTAACTCATGTCATGTCAAAGCCACCGAGCCATGAGTCCACTATTAGATATGAGACTTCATCCTGTAGCACTCCTCTTCATCGCACGGTCACGCCGTTGCCGCAGACCACGTCCTCCCGACGCAAGCCCTGTGTTGACGGTGTATTTTGGTGCACCTAGCATGTTCATTACACTTTGGTTTGGATTTGATTATGGAACTAACCCGCCACTAGGCACACTAATCATATAACAAGTTCATCTTTGTGCATGCATTTGGAAGTGTTATGTTTATGTAGGAAAACATGGACATTAAGGACGGATTCGCAACAAGTTCAAAGGAGCATTCATGGAGTCTTGTTCGTGTTCATGAGCTTGCTGAAATTACTTCCAATGGTGGCGAGGACCGAAGTGCTACGAGGAACACCCCGGGGATTGAAGCGTAAAAGATCAAACTTCATGCAAAGAGAGCCTCTATCTTGATCGTGAGGATAACGGCGTCAAAATCATGCAAGTGGAGGGGGCAAAGTAGATAAGTGCACGAGGACCCACGGAGCAAAAAAGGGCGACCGAACCGGGCCGAAATTGGGCTCGGGCCGGCCGGCCCGTGCGGGCCGGCCCGGCCCACTTCGGGCACCGGTTCGGTCCCGTCTTCCTTGCCCTCGAAGGATCTTCGACCCTAAAACCCCCGACGCGCCGCCAACACGAGAGGGGAGGAGTTATTCGCACCGAGAAGGCCATCTACAAGCTAGAGAGAGAGGAGGAGGATCTCCGGCGGGAGATCAACCACCTCGAAGGAAGCACCCTCTCGTGGAGAAGGAGGAAGACACGGCGGAAGGGAAATCATGATCAACGGTGCCATGATCAGCACCTTGATGGGGTAATCTTCTCATTCGTCCATGGGTTGTAATCGATCTTGAGATGTAATTGCACTTTGTCGGATTATCTATCTATCATCTTGTGTTGAATATACTTTCATGCTTAAGGCTTGCAACCGTGCCGTAAAGGGAGTATAGGCCTCAATGCTTCCTTGGATCCATTCAATACGCCGTGGCCATCAAAGGTCTAGTCATGAATACCTTCGCGTAGTGACAGTACGAGAGGAGGGAAAGGGCGAAACCGTGGTCACATCCCCGATAGATTAGATTGGTTTTCATGTCTTTAAGCGATTGCATGCTCTAGTATTGTAGACCCGTGGGCGAGTGTCTTCTATCTTGATCGTTTATCATTCTCTCTAGTGTAGTTTAGTTTTTTTCTAGTTTAATAGTAAGTTAGGGTTTTAGTAGCTAGTGAGTCGTTGTTGATCGAACGCTTGTAATCCCCTTGCTCCGCGGATTGACAAGAACCTTGGGAATCCCGTGGTGAAAAAGGTGTGGGGTCCGTACGCTTGCGGATCGTAGAGGGATACGTCTTTTATCCGTCAACAAGCCCCTTTTTCTGGCGCCGTTGCCGGGGAACAAGTTAGTTTACATCGTTTGATTTGCATCTAACTTAGTTTTATATTTTAGTTTATCTTTTATTCGCTATATCTAACACATATTATCCGAGAAAAACACTTGTTTCTTTTTTGTTTTTGTTTTTATCTTATTGTCTAGATGGAGTTCGTTAATCAACCCGTGGAAGAACCGGAGAAATCATTAAGGGATTACGCCGGCCCTCGATGTGAAGACATAAAAGTACAAGAGTCGGATTCGAAGCTCGAAGCGACCAAGTATGAAATTAAATCCAAGATCATCAAGATGGTGGCGGAAAACCCATTTGAAGGGATGGTTACGGAGAACCCATATAGACACATAAGGGATTTCACGACAATATGCAACACGGTGCGTCAAGAAGGAGTTCCCGATGAATGGTTCAAATGGAATCTCTTTCCCTACTCACTTGCCGGCAAAGCAAAGACATGGTATTCGGTTGCGTCCTTTGAAGTTGAAGGCAATTGGAACAAGTTGACAAAGAAGTTTTGCGAGAAGTTCTTTCCAATTAGCAAGGTTCAACATCTAAGGAGGCAAGTGATCACTTTCATGCAAGGAGAAGAGGAAGGGATAGACCAAGCACTGGGATAGGTTTAATGAATTAATTGAACAAGGACCAAAACTCGGCTTCACCGGTGACGTACTCTTGCATACATTTTTCTTTTCCCTAACCCCTAGTTGCATGCGACACGTCGAAATGTGTGCGGTGGGGATCTCATGGAGAAAACACTCACGGAAGCCGCCCAACTCCTACAAAAAGTTAGTAAAGCGGCCGCCATGCGAAGAGATTGGGAAACAAGACTTGCGGAGGAGCCGAATTCAATTCAAGGAAGAAGAAGCTTGCTGATTTTTCTAAAGAGGCAACCCGGAAGTCACAAAAGAGGAGCCAATCATGGAAAAGCTTGAACAACAACACATCAAGTCAAGAACTACACCAAACGTCGACTTCGCCGCGCCAAATGAGACGAACAAGAGAAGCATGTCAAGCGCGAAGCCACTAAGGGAGTTCGAGCCAATGGATTGGGTTCCTATTGATTACGGAGAAGTATTCGACAAGAGAAGACCGTTCCCTAATCAAAATGGAATGGCAAGAGCATTAGAAGTGGATTTCCCACCGGAGAAGAAAGCTGAAAATTCATACGACCTCGAAACCACCGGTGAGATTTTTGAAAAGCTCTTTGGAGATGACGTGGTGGATCCGGAACATATTGCCGAGGTGAAGAGAATCATGGGGATCAAGCCCGAAGCATCACCATACGCTCGCCTCGCTGAAATTTATTCGATCGGATCCGAAGAAGAAGAGAAGATGACGCCGCACTTGAGTTGCGAGATCAACGGAGTTCAATGCAAAGCTTTATGCGACATCGGAGCCCAAGTAAGTGTTCTATCTTCTAAAATTTACGATAAAGTTCAATACCACAACCTAGACTTAGCCCCAACATCAACGAAATTAATTATGGGAGATGGTAGAACTATCAAACCTCTAGGTATTGCTTGCAACATGAAAGTAAAAATCTCTAGAAACTATATACCAACCGATTTCTTTGTTATTGATGCTTACCATAGTAATTCTGATCATATAATCTTAGGTAGGCCTTTTCTTAAGTTGGTTGATGCCGTGTTAGATGCCGGAGAAGGCAAAGTAACAATGAACCTTAATGGAACAAAGTACGCATATAACTTTCTTCGTGCTTCTAAACACCTTACACCTTTTCCTCCCGAAGATGAAGAAATAGAAGAGATAGATAGTCTTTGTTTTGTTGAAACCCTTAGAGACCCGCTGCAAAGAGCGATGGAAAATCAAATTAGTAATCAACAAGATGAAGAACTAGAGGAAGCGACAAAAGGCTTAGAGCCGCATGACGGTAGCATGGAGGAAGAGAAGTTCGAAGACATAGGAAAAATCAAACATGAGGAGCCACAAGTGCCCGAAGTAGACCTTAAACCTTTGCCCAAGGGATTAAAATATGAATTTTTGGGCCCAGATAAAACTTATCCAGTCATTGTGAGCGACGAGTTGAGCCCCGAAGAAAATGAAGCGTTGCTGATTTTATTAAAAAAACATAGGAAGGTGATTGGATATTCAATTAATGATCTCAAAGGTATTAGCCCAGCCTTTTGCACTCATCGTATACCAATGGAAGACCAATGCAAGCCTGTAGTGGACCATCAAAGGAGGCTAACCCATGCCATGCGAGAGGTAGTAAAGAAAGAGGTTATCAAGTTACTTGATGCCGGAATCATCTACCCGGTTCCGCATAGCGAGTGGGTGAGCCCGGACATTGTGTGCCGAAGAAAGGAGGTTTGACCGTGGTGAAGAATGAGAAGAACGAGTTGATACCGCAAAGAACCGTGACCGGGTGGCGGATGTGTATCGATTACCGTAAGCTTAACAAAGTGACGAAGAAAGATCACTTCCCCCTACCGTTCATAGACGAGATGCTCGAGAGGTTAGCAAACCACGCTTATTTTTGCTTTCTCGATGGATACTCGGGGTTCATGCAAATTCCTATTCACCCGGAAGATCAACATAAGACAACGTTTACGTGTCCTTACGGAACGTTTGCATATAGAAGGATGCCCTTCGGCCTATGCAACGCTTCGGCCTCTTTTCAACGTTGCATGATGGCCGTGTTTTCGGAATTCATCGAAGAAATTGTTGAAGTGTTCATGGATGATTTTTCCGTTTACGGGAAGACGTTCATGGATTGCTTAGCAAACTTAGAAAAAGTCCTTACAAGGTGTGCGGAGGTAGATTTGGTTTTAAATTGGGAAAAGTGCCACTTCATGGTTAAGCAAGGCATAGTGCTCGGACATGTTATATCCGAGAGAGGAATTGAAGTGGACAAGGCTAAGGTAGAGACGGTTGAGCAACTCCCACCTCCTACGGATATTAAGTCCTTAAGGAGCTTTCTAGGCCATGCCGGATTCTATAGAAGATTTATAAAGGACTTCTCGAAGATCACTAAACCTTTAACACACCTTCTTCAAAAGGATGTGGCTTTCGACTTTGATGAGAAGTGTCTAGCGGCATTCCGGACCTTGAAAAATGCTTTGGTGAGTGCTCCCATCATCCAACCTCCGGATTGGAGCCAACCTTTCGAGATCATGTGTGACGCAAGTGACTACGCCGTAGGCGCGGTCTTGGGACAAAGAAAGGAAGGCCGAGTTCACGCCGTTTACTACGCTAGCAAAACTCTTAGTGGGGCACAATTAAATTACGCCACTACGGAAAAAGAGTTTCTAGCGGTGGTATTCGCTTTCGAAAAATTCAGATCTTACATTGTGAACTCGAAAGTCATTGTTTACACTGATCATGCAGCTATCAAGTATCTCTTGGCTAAGAAGGAAGCTAAACCACGTTTCATTCGTTGGATCCTTCTTCTCCAAGAGTTTGATGTTGAAATTCGTGATAAAAAGGGGGTGGAAAATGTTGTGGCCGATCATTTGTCTAGGATGAATCGTGGACAAGATGATAAAGAGCCCATAGAAGATAAGATGAGAGATGACCACCTCTATAGAGTGCTTGATAAAGATACTTGGATGATCGACACCATTCGAGCAATTCGAAAGATGCCCCTCGATCATCTAGACAAAAACACTCAAAGGAAGATTATTTCCGAAAGTAAGAAATATTTTTGGGATGCACCATACCTCTTCAAGCTTGGCAATGATGGAGTGATGAGAAGATGTGTGCCAAGAGAAGAGAGGCTTGAGATTCTGAGGAAGTGCCACTCGGCGGAGTACGGTGGACACTATAGCCATTTTCGAACCGAAGCCAAAGTATGGTCGAGCGGATTCTATTGGCCGGAGATGCATGAAGATACTAAAAGATATGTTGTGTCATGCCCCGAATGCCAAAGAACCGGAAACATCTCTCAAAGAAATTCTATGCCTTTGAAATACAACTTGCAAATCGACATATTCGATGTATGGGGCATAGACTTCATGGGGCCTTTTAAAAACTCATTTGGATTCGAGTATATACTTGTTATGGTTGATTATGTATCCAAGTGGGTAGAGGCTATACCATGTCGTAAAGCTTCCACGGAGGAGTCCATCACTATGATCAAGAACGTGATTTTTCCCCGTTTCGGTACACCGAGAATCTTGATAAGTGATGGAGGAACTCATTTCACCGGGAAGAACTTCAAAAGGTGCTTGTCCAAGTTGGGAATTGAGCACGGGGTCTCCACGGCCTATCACCCACAAACCAACGGACAAGCGGAGACGTCAAATAGGCAATTAAAAAGCATACTTAACAAAACCATAGAGAAGGGAGGCAAGGATTGGTCAAAGAAATTAGACGGAGCTTTATGGGCTTATCGAACGGCGTTTAAAACACCGATAGGTATGACCCCTTATCAATTTGTCTATGGAAAAGCTTGCCACCTTCCGGTTGAATTGGAACATAAAGCCTATTGGGCGATTAAAGAGATGAACCTTGATCTCGATGCCGCGGTGGTGAAACGAAGAATTCAAATAAGCGAGCTAGAGGAGTTAAGGTTGAAAGCATATGAAAACGCAAGCATATACAAGGAGAGAATCAAAAGGTGGCATGATAAAAGATTGAAGAAAAAAGAATTCAAAGAAGGAGATAAGGTCCTCCTCTACAATTCGAGGTTTAAAACCTTCGGAAAGGGGAAATTGCAAAGCAAGTGGGATGGACCTTATGTTGTGCATTCGGTGTTCTCCAACGGAGCGGTAACCATTATGGATATAAACGGCGATCAATTTGTGGTGAATGGACAGCGGCTTAAGGTTTACTACGAACCCGATGTCGTGCCCATTCATCATGTTGACGTCTTTACCATGGAGGAAGAGCCCGAACGTCCCGTCTAGGACGAAAAACAAGGCATCAACTTCTCGTAAATAATTTTTCTTTTAGCTTTCCGGAGTTTTTCGCGAAGATTTATTGGGCCAACTTTTTCCCATGGGCCGAGGAAGAAAAAAATAGGGCGGTGTGCAAAAACCCGGACCGCCCGGCCCCCGAGGGGGGGTGGGCCGGCCGGCCCGGGCGGACCGGCCCGGGGGTGGCCCGACGCCCGATGACCCCGAACCTCGCACGAATTGCTTCTTTTTGACTTCCTTGTTTGGTCGGAAAATTTTAAGGGAAGTGTAAAAAAGGAAAATAAGGTTCCCGGGGCTTTTCTCTCGGGACTATATATTTGGCCGAATTGGGAGCTCGAGAATCAAACCTTTCAAGCAATGTGTTGCACCCTTGTAGCAGCCATTGAGCCTCCAAAAAGCTTAGAGTTGAAGCTAGAAGCCAAGAAGCCATAGATGGAGGAGGCGATGCGATGCGAGCTCAAGCTACCCGTCAAGAGGACCGCACGTATCCGTTGCGGAGGACGTGTCCCGACCGGAGCTCTTGCATCTCGCAACCCTGTCGAAGGAGAGAAGGTCCCTACACCCGTTCGAAGGTCGGCACGCCTCCAAGGCATCAAGCGCAAGGATTACAAGGAGGTGTCACCGGAACCTAAGGATTATGGGGATAGCGACTACTCCGACGATCATAGCCCGAGCTCGTGGGCGGCTGCCGGTAGAGACGATGACGATTGGGATGAGCAACCCAATGAATGGACTCCCGAAGGCCCCAACGGCGACGGCAACGGCGGTGGCGAAGGCAACGACAATGGAGGTGGCGACGGCGGTGGTGACAACGGTGGAGATTACGGCGACGACGACCCCTTCGGATTGCATCCGTGTGTCCGTCGAGTTTGCCGTCAATCCATCGCGGATCTCTACACGTCGGCCGACGAATGTCTCCAAGCCATGGAAGCGATGAAGCAGCGTATGGAGGACTTGGAGCGCGTAGTTGAAGATGACTACAAGTTCCTTAACCGCAACGTGCGCAAACTTTTCGGCATGGTTGGAAACATGAGAGGCAAGTGGTGCAAAACTTGCTTGAAGTACCACTAGATCTAGTTTTCCCCTTAGGATTTTTGTAAGATACGACGAGGACGTCGTATGTTTTAAGTGTGGGGGAGAGCTAGCTCGCTAGCCTTAGCTTTTGAACTTCAAGTTTAGGTTCGGTTTAATCTTCGTGTGAGAGTCTTAGTGTTTTAATGAGTCTTTAGTTTTGGAGTCTATTTTAAAATTTTTGCAATTTTTGCAAGTGTCTTAAATTAGTGTTGAGTCAAGAAAACCAAATAAAAAGAGTCTTTACATATCTTTGTGTTTTATGTATTGTTTATCTTTATTTACTTGTTTGTTTAATCTTCGATTCTTGATATATGAATACAAGTATGTGGTTTGAAAAACGTTTATCGTGGTGCTTAGTGGAATCGCTACTACTTAAAGTACCCATACCGCACTTCGATCTTGAGCTTCACATGTTAGTTGTGCTATGTTCAATGCTAAAAATTGGAGGATTTCAGTTCTGAAAATTTATTTAAAACCCTTGTAATAAAGGTTAGCAAAACCTCTTTTTCCAAGTTGAGAGTAAGAAAAAAATTTCCTATCCAAAGCCAAGTTTATTTTTTTTTCGCTCCACCATAAGTGTGATTAGCACGATGAGTTAGGCTAGGACCCTTCTCTCTTGGTGAGTTTTAATTTCGAGCAATGATCATGTCCTTGTGCTTATCTTTTGTTGCTAGCCACGTCATATATTCAGTCCATGACTTTCACAACGAAAGTCATGAATATCGCTGGATTCCATACCCAACCCTATACATCTCTTTTGTACATCGTATTCCTTGAACACAACCTATTTTCAAAGTTTCGTCTCGTCTCTAGCATGATTTATTTAAAATTTCAGATTGTATGCATGCGAGGAAAGAGAGAATTGAAAGCTTTGAAAAGTTGTCAAGAGAGAGAAAAGTAAAGAGAAAAAGTATGTGTATGGAAAAGAAAGAAAGAAAGAAAGAAAAAATCGTATGTGAATGAAAGAAGAAAAAAAAGAGAAAGATGAGTTAGCAATGAAAGATATGAGAGGGATGGATCAAGTGAAAGAAAAGAAAAGAAAATAAAGTGTAAGGAAGGATGTCACGTTGATTGTGAGACGAAACTTTTACTCTATTTCCAACCATGTGCAATCCGACAACGAGGACATTATTGGTGCCTTGTAGTCACAATTTTCTTTTGCCCTTGCACATGTCCACCATTCTAAATCTTCTCATCCTTGATATCCCTACATATGGTTAATTCTCATGATCATTGGCTTTGAAAGGTAGACAACCATTAGAGGAAGTTCTTAGTTTGATAATATTTGTGTTGATTGCGCTAGCCCTACCTATAGCTCCACTTTTACATGATATATGAGAGATTAATGGGAGGTGAGAGTTTTTAAAATTTGGTTAGGATAGCTACTTCATATGAGTGACTTGAGAGAGCTTGGAGAAAGGTTTTTGTCTAATACTTGTTGCAGGAATTTTTGTTTTGAAAACCATAAAAAACCCTCCGATGGAAGCAAAGGAGTAAGCATGGCTGAAATTGAAGACTTCAAGTGAAGGGTTTGAGTTGTGGGGTGAATCTTGACGTGGTAAAAATTCTAAACGCCCATGTTTATGTTTGATTATCATTACTTTGTGTTTATGTATTAAAGATGAAGGGATTGACTAACTTGTGAAGAAGGATTAATGATACACAATTACATACCTTGGACGAAATTCTTTTACGAGTACTTGCTCGAGGACGAGCAAGAGCTAAGTGTGGGGGAGATGTTGACGGTGTATTTTGGTGCACCTAGCATGTTCATTACACTTTGGTTTGGATTTGATTATGGAACTAACCCGCCACTAGGCACACTAATCATATAACAAGTTCATCTTTGTGCATGCATTTGGAAGTGTTATGTTTATGTAGGAAAACATGGACATTAAGGACGGATTCGCAACAAGTTCAAAGGAGCATTCATGGAGTCTTGTTCGTGTTCATGAGCTTGCTGAAATTACTTCCAATGGTGGCGAGGACCGAAGTGCTACGAGGAACACCCCCGGGGATTGAAGCGTAAAAGATCAAACTTCATGCAAAGAGAGCCTCTATCTTGATCGTGAGGATAACAGCGTCAAAATCATGCAAGTGGAGGGGGCAAAGTAGATAAGTGCACGAGGACCCACGGAGCAAAAAGGGCGACCGAACCGGGCCGAAATTGGGCTGGGCCGGCCGGCCGGCGGGCCGGCGGCCCAGCCCACTTCGGGCACCGGTTCGGTCCCGTCTTCCTTGCCCTCGAAGGATCTTCGACCCTAAAACCCCCGACGCGCCGCCAACACAGAGGGGAGGAGTTATTCGCACCAGAAGGCCATCTACAAGCTAGAGAGAGAGGAGGAGGATCTCCGGCGGGAGATCAACCACCTCGAAGGAAGCACCCTCTCGTGGAGAAGGAGGAAGACACCGGCGGAAGGGAAATCATGATCAACGGTGCCATGATCAGCACCTTGATGGGGTAATCTTCTCATTCGTCCATGGGTTGTAATCGATCTTGAGATGTAATCGCACTTTGTCGGATTATCTATCTATCATCTTGTGTTGAATATACTTTCATGCTTAAGGCTTGCAACCGTGCCGTAAAGGGAGTATAGGCCTCAATGCTTCCTTGGATCCATTCAATACGCCGTGGCCATCAAAGGTCTAGTCATGAATACCTTCGCGTAGTGACAGTACGAGAGGAGGAAAAGGGCGAAACCGTGGTCACATCCCCGATAGATTAGATTGGTTTTCATGTCTTTAAGCGATTGCATGCTCTAGTATCGTAGACCCGTGGGCGAGTGTCTTCTATCTTGATCGTTTATCATTCTCTCTAGTGTAGTTTAGTTGTTTTCTAGTTTAATAGTAAGTTAGGGTTTTAGTAGCTAGTGAGTCGTTGTTGATCGAACGCTTGTAATCCCCTTGCTCCGCGGATTGACAAGAACCTTGGGAATCCCGTGGTGAAAAAGGTGTGGGGTCCGTACGCTTGCGGATCGTAGAGGGATACGTCTTTTATCCATCAACACCCTGCGATCCCGCCACGTGTCTGCCAACATCGAAGCTTCTCGGCGCGCCCGGATCCCGTCTCCGCCCGCCGAGCCTCCGATCTTAGTTTTGTGGCTCAACCAAGTAACCCGACGGTTTTCTGGTGAACCGCCGCAAACCCCGCGTGCAAACTCCGGTCATGAACCGCTACCCTGGACCGGCTCCGGTCGATGACTTCATCTTGCTTTTCTTGCCACCATGCGGCCCGCACTTGACCCCGCTGGCCACCGGGTCCCTCAAGTCAGGCCTACTTGTCTCTCCACTCCTCGGAGGCCCCGCAAGGCATAGACCTTTCGCGCCCACTCTTCACCAGCACCAACGCAAACCAAGCCGCAACCTGCACCTGCAATACTTGGCCAAGAGTCAGTCCACACCACGTTGTCAATCACTCATCACAGCCAGGAGCGACCATCCATTGGTCCTCAGATGCTCCGGTCCTCAATCTCCCACTTGATGAGTGCATTGACAACACACACAAGTAACCAATTCAAAGAAAAGAGAAAAAGAAAGGAAATGAAAGAAAAACTCAAACAAGTGATCAAAAGCCAAACAAAAGCAAAGAACAGATCACTTGAGTGAGAAACATCTCGGTCCCCTAAGGCAAGGGCAACCACTCGACACAACCATAAAATGCTCCAAAATTGCCGACTCCTCAAGGTGAGGCAAAAGGGCTCGACACCATCGGCAAAAGAGCATAACTAAAATTCAAGTGAAAAAGAGCTCCCAAATGCATGAATGCAAGCTCCCCCTGAACAAATGCATTTCTCCCAATTTTTCTTCCCTCGATGCAGAACTCCCCCTGGAAGCATGAATTGGGCACTTCCCTCCCCCTTGTTGGTAATGCATGAATTAGGTGCTTCTCAAATATACAAAGAGCGCTACAACATGCCAAAATTGAGACATAGACAAGCAAGATAGCCAATTTGAGCACAAGCATCGCCAACAAGATAGAAAGGGACATATAAACATGTGACATAGCCATGATCAACATGAAGCATTTTTCACAAAAAAAATTCCCTCTCAAGAGCATAGGACCTAAGCATGACCAAAAGGAGCACATACAACATATAACTCACAGACTTCACGCAAGGTCACAAATTCTCATCACAAGGTCATCACAAACACCTACAACCTATCTCATGTCATGTCAAAGCCACCGAGCCTTGTGTCCACTTCTAGATATGAGACTTCTCATTGGTGAACATCATGCAACGGTTTAGCACCCAAGATAAAGAATTTAAAGCATTTATGACATAGAAGCACATTTTTCAAGCATAGGCATCTC
Organism: Cenchrus americanus; assembly: GCA_947561735.1. Lineage (NCBI taxonomy): Eukaryota > Viridiplantae > Streptophyta > Magnoliopsida > Poales > Poaceae > Cenchrus > Cenchrus americanus. The sequence continues at coordinate 157,260,140 of OX387244.1, forward strand.
ACATACCATTTTCATGATTTACAAATTAAACATGGTACACGAAGTGCCTTTGCGGCAAAAAGAAGTTTTAGGCTTCTCCACAAGGTAGCATGTAGGCTAAACATTCATGATGATAAATGGATCTTTGATCCCAAATGAAAAGAACATCAAGCACAAATTAAGCAAGATATAGCCATAAGCACCCAAAATGAACAAGAAAGGCATTCTACACACAAGAGAGGATCATATAGCATATTTATGAAAAGAAGGCATCCACAAGCATATATATCCCAAATCTACCAAGAGCATAGATCTACATCTTATGAGCATCACAAGCAAAGTCATAACCTCGTCTCTAGCATATCATGGTGACAAAAGCATATGAGTGAAGCACATCTCTATGGCGTATGTTAAAATGCAGTCTATGATACAAAGATGCAAATATGATATGATACATGAATGAAGATGCAACATGCATATGTACATCAACCTTCCCAACTGAAGGTCAAAAAGGAAAAACAACTTTAAGCTCTCCTCGCAAACGAGCAAAAGTAGCTTGGTCCAAAGGCTTGGTTGGGATATCTGCAAGCTGCTTTTCTGTAGGTACATGGATGAGGTCTATGTTTCCCTTCTCAACATTGTCTCTCAGGAAGTGGTACATCACTTCTATGTGTTTGGTTCTGGAGTGAAGCACTGGATTTTTGGCAACACTAATGGCACTCGTGCTATCACACATGAGAGGTACATGGGAACACTCCTCACCAAAGTCACTCAGCGTGTATGTAATCTAAAGCAGCAAGGAGCAACAACTAGCGGCTGAAGGACCGATTAGGCGACCAGAGATGGGGAGTGAATGGGAGCCGATAAAAATTCTTCTCGAAGGAGATTGAAACTCCAACAAGATGAACTCGCTCGGTCGGACCCCCAAAATCACACGCTCTGCACTTCTACCTTCAGTTTGCCAAAACCACGTAGCCACAGAAGTGCTACTGGTCCTAGGAACAAACACTACCAGCAACCTCAACTCCTACTCACCCACGACAGCGGAAACAACTCGGGAGCCGACTGTCCAGAGGGGGCGGTTAGACCGGGTATGGGGGGCGGTTAGACCGCCTCCACCAGGCAACCAAGAAATCCTCGGAAACACCTCTTCCGAGCACCAAAACACACCACGGTTTAACCAACAAAGATCTCTAGTCAAGGCCATGCTAGCTACCAGGAAATCTTGGCGAAAACCAAAACTTCACCCAGGGGCCTAGGGGTGGTTAGACCGGCTACCAGGGGCGGTCTATCCTCTTGTACCCAGCAAAGAACTCCAAGCAAGAACTCCTAGCAACCGGCACGAAAACGACCCGAAATTTCACCCAAACGCTCCTCTGATCAAGGCGAACAAACTCGCAGAGGAAAATCCGGTGAAATCAAAACTTCGACCTGGAAGGCCCAGGGCGGTTAGACCGCCCCATCCAGAAAACCTACCCGCAGGTCAAACCTCAACTTCCCATCGCCCGATCTCCCGAATCACTCCACGGATTGCAGCGAAACTTCGCGAATAGCTGGGATACCTCCTAGGCAACCTCTACCTCAAACGAATCGAACCGAATTGCTCGGAATCAAGAGGAATCGAAGAAATCACCTCTCTAGGTCAAGAACACGACCAACTCGAAAAACCACCAAATCGAGTCCGATTCAAGAGAGATTTGGGGGCAAAGTCACCAGCCAAAGAGGCACAAGATCCTCATACATGACACCCACCAAAAACCCCAAGAAATCGTCCTCAAAACTCCGCCAACAAGAGCACAACAAAGAGCTCCTAAAATCACCACAAAGAAGGACGAAAAAGGTACTTCACCACCTTGAGGAACAACGCCGAACCATCTATACATACCATGAAGGTTCGTACAAGGTCTAGCTTGCCACCCATACATCCATCCCTCTCTCTAGATCTCACATGAAGCTCTCAAGCTAGTCCTAGGAAAAACTAGGGGAAAATGAGAATGAAAATGGAAAAACAAATGAGCTAGGGTTTCAAGAGTTGGCTGCCATCCATCCCCTCAAAGAGTATATATGGAGGCACCCAAAAGACTAAACTACCCTTACTTAATAACTAAGGATACAAGCCCCTCAAGGGCGAATTTGGAAGTCTTCGGATTTTCTTCATCGAACGGATGCCCGGCAACCGCAACCTGCTTAGCCTCGATGCAAGCCTTGCGATCCCGACGCGTGTCCTCCTCTTCGAAGCATCTCGGCGCCAGCGACCAGGGCGGTCAGACCGCCCACCCCCCCCCCCCCCCCTGTGTGGTTAGACCGGCCCGGGCAATCTGACCGGCCCAGGCGGTCTGACCGCCCCTCCTGGGAGGTTGAACCGGCCTGGATGGCCGCACCTCCTCGTCGAGTCTTCGTCCTCGGTTTTGTGGCTCAACCGAGTAACCTAGTGGTTTTCTGGTGAACCACTGCAAACCCCGCGAACTCAGTGTAGCCTCCGCCAATCTCCACTCATGACTTGGCTCCCACGTAGTCCCAGCTCGACCTTGGTTTTGAGGCTCTACCAAGAAACCATCCACGACTTCATCTTGCTGTTCATGCCACCATGCGGCCCGCACTTGACCCCTCTGGCCACCGGGACCCTCGAACGAAGCCTACTTGTCTTCTCCACACCTGGAGGCCTCACCGGCGACAAACTTTCACACTTGTTCTTCACCTGCACCAACCCGAGTCAAGCCGCAACCTGCACCTACAATACTTAGCCAAGAATCAGTCCACACAACGTTGTCAATCACTCATCACCGAAGGAAGCGACCATCTACCGGTCCTCGAACCACACATGGTCCTCAGCAGCAGCAACATACTCGGCTTATGTGGTAGACTGAGCTACACTAGATTGTTTGCGAGAAGACCAAGAAACAAGCGACGATCCCAAAAACTGACAAGTCCCTAAAGTCAACTTCCTATCGACTCGACACCCCGCAAAATCGGCATCTGAAAAAACAAGAAGCGAAAGGGAAGATGACGCCGAGTACGAAAGACCGAGCTCAGGAGTGTATCGAAGATACCAGAAGATCCGCATGACGGCCTGCCGATGTGAAGTCCTCGACGACGCCTGAAAACGAGCGCACAGACACATAGAAAACTGGATGTCCGGCCTCGTCGCCGTCAAGTACAAGAGGGAGCCAATCATGCTCCGGTGCTCCTTCAGGTCCACAGGCTCTCCTTCCTCGTCCGCGTCGAGCGCTGTAGTCGTACTCATCGGTGTCAACAGGGGCTTCGAGTCGTCCATCTTGAACTTCTTAAGGATGTCCTTCATGTACTTGTCTTGATGCACAAAGGTTCCCTCCTTCGCCTACTTGATCTGAAGTCCGAGAAAGAACAACAATTCCCCATCATAGACATCTCGATTCTTTGCTCATATCATCTGCAAACCTCACAACCAAAGAGTGAGACGAGCCGCCACTGACAATATCATCCACGTATACCTGAACAATTAGGATATCATCACCCTGCCTCAGGAGAAAAAGAGTCTTATCAACCTTGCCCATCTCAAACCCCTTTCTAAACAAGAACCCCCTCAAACGGACATACCAAGCACGGGGAGCTTGTTTCATCCCATACAACACCTTTCTCAGCCTATACACCTCGTGTGGAAACTCCGCACTCTCAAAGCCCGGTGGTTGCTTCACATAAACTTCCTCTTCTAAAAACTCATTCAAGAAGGCACTCTTCACATCCATTTGGTACATTTTGAACCCTTTAGCCATAGAAAAGGCATGAAGGATCCTAATTGCCTCCTAACGGGCTACAGGAGCAAATGCCTCCTCATAGTCTATCCCTTCCTTCTGACTATAGCCCTGAGCAACAAACCTCAACTTGTTCCTCACCACATCACCATTTTCTCCCTCTTTGATTTTCCACACCCATTTTGTCCAATTAGGTTTGCAATTTGGTGGTGGCTACACTAACTCCCACACCTGGTTTCTCTCTCCTCATGCATGACATTCACCCAATTAGGATAAGATAGAGTGTGTCCAATGTCTTTTGGCTCAAAGGTAGCAACAAAAGCTAAATGAGCAAAGTGAGAAGCATTTCTGGACCTCGACCATGTTGTACGCTCATTGATGTCGCCGATGATTCTTGAGGGTGTATGATCAACTTGAGCTCGCCTGGGTGCCTCTCGCCTGGAGACAACCTCCCCCTCAGCAGCTGCTTCCACTTGATCTTGCTGGATCGTAGGCGATGTAGGCGATGGACCATCCTGCACCGTAGTCGTCGTAGTGGAAGTAGAGGGTACATGTGTGGCTGGAGCTTCACCATCATCCTCTCCAGCATCAACCTCCTCGTCCTCAAAGATCGTCTTGCCAACTTCATCATCACCTGCACACTCAAAGACAGACGAGTTGCATGGTTGTGTCTCGTCGAAGGTCACCTCGCAAGTCTCCATGACTAAGTTAGTATCAAGATTGAGCACACAAAATGCTCGAGAATGACTAGCATAACCAAGAAAATCCCATTGGAAGACCTCGACTCAAACTTATATAGCCTACCCTTCTTGAGAATGAAGCACCGACAACCAAAAGCCCTGAAATGGCTCACTCTAGGTGCTCGCCCGTGCATAAGCTCATAGCACGTCTTGTTCAAGAAGGCCCTCAGAAAAATCCGATTCCCAACATGGCAAGCGGTATTCACTGCTTCTGCCCAATATCTCCTCGGAGTCCTATGCTCATCAAGCATCGTCCGAGCCATCTCACAAAGGGAACGACTCTTCCTCTCAACCACACCATTCTGACAAGTCACATAGGGTGAAGAAAACTGATGTTCGAGACCCAAATCACGACAAAATGTTTCAAAACGAGAGTTTTTAAATTCACTGCCATTGTCGCTACGAATAGCTCGAACAACATCTCCATGTCTCTCATTCTTCAACCTCAATATTAGATCTCTCACAAAACCAAATGTCTCCCCTTGTCAGCCAAAAAGAAGACCCAAGCATAGCGAGAATAGTCGTCCACAATCACAAGGACATACCATTTCCCACCCGCCGAGCACACACAAGCTAGACCAACCAAGTCCATATGGAGCAGCTCGCATGACCTCTCTGTCATAACGGATGTCAGAGGCGGATGAGAGGCGGTGACCATCTTGCCATGCCTACACGGAGCACATACCATGTCCTTTTAGTACTTCAACTTTGGCAATCCTCGGACTAATCCTAGCCCACTCAAGCATGACAACAAGTCAAAACTCAAGTGACCTAGTCTCCTATGCCATTTCCAAAACTCCGCTGAAACACCAGCAACCGAACAATGAGAAGAGCCAACACACTAAGAAAAATCGGCTCTGAAAATTTGACCCTCGGGGACGATCGTGCACACAAGATCGCCTCGAGAATCCAAAACACGAGAACAGCCCATTTTGAAACGGACTTCAAAACCCTCATCAAGAAGTTGGAAGACAAAGAGAAGATTGTAACCCAAAGACTTGACAAGAGAAACACGCCTAAGAGTCACAGACTCACTCACCTTCACCGTGCCCACTGAAAGCACTCTACCTTTCCTATTATCCCCAAAAGTGATGTACTCTCTGGTCATCACCGGGGTGAGGCTGGAGAACCACTGTCGATCTCCGGTCATGTGTCGAGAGCAACCGGAGTCGATCAACAAAAAGCCCTCTATGCCTCCCACCTGCAAAATCAAAAACAAGAGCGAGAGTGAGCAAAGGACTCAGCACTAGGGTTAGTACAAAACAAATCAAACCATGTCTCGCCATTTGCTCAAATGTGGGGTTAGCAAAATCCATCCTATCACTCCTAGGTGGAACACCCAGACGTCCCCTTGGAGGACTACGTGTACCACGAAGGGGAGACCGTGGCCCGTAGCTCCTCTGGGACCTAAAGCTGCGATCATTCCCCCCGTACTCGTATTGGCCACGAGCAAAGGAACGTTCAGCAAACTCACCACACCCAAACCCAACATGCCTACCACCTTCTCTGTGTGGTGGCACACCTCGAGGCACAAACTCACGCCTCTCTCGAGGGTAAATGGTACGCACCATACCCTCGCCTCTCGTCACCAACCTAGGCTCAGGCACACCACGTGAAGGGCGGTACCTGTCCTTGTTGGCCAACTCTCTAGCCAACCTCTCCTCACACTTCCTCCTAAAGCAAAACTCAACAAGGTGCCCATCCCTCCCACAATGCTCACAATGGAAGGGTTTCAGTTTTGTCTTTGGTTTTGGGTTCTCTTTGGGCTCTGGCTTCTCCTCACTCGGTTTCTCCTCACTTGGTTTCTCTCCCTTCTTCCCAAAAAACTCATCCCCAAGACACTCTTGAACTTGATGGGTTTCTGAAAGTTGTCAGTTTGTGGAGGAAACATGGGTAAAGCTGGGGTTGTGTCTAGTCAGTGTTGACGGTTAATAGTTATATCAAAGTTCGTTTATGACTTGCAAGCGGACAAGTCTCCCGACGTAGTAAAGGGACCCTTCTTCCCTCGAGTGGTGAACCCAAGGTATCGAATCTGTGGAACAAAAGTGTGACGCAAAAGTTGATCTAGTAAATCCAAGTAACTCCAATCTTCGGTAAAAAACCCTAATGCATCTAGATAAAAGACACGAAACTAATCTAATCTACTAAAGACCGAAGATAACAAAGTAAGATTGGGTAGATAAACCGATCTAGAGAGATCGGGGTAAGCCTTTTGTTGAAGTTCCAAGCAAGAGAAAAAGTAGCAAATCGAATCTTATAAGAAGCCTCTTTAAATCGTGGTCTCCCTTCCAAATCTAAAAACATCCGCCTTTCGGAACCCCTGTTCTGTCACAACGTATCCCTACTCATGCGGGGAGTCTAGGGCGAGTCAAAAGACAAGTCGAGATTCTTTCGAAAGATCCGGCGTGTACCTCTAGCCACCGCGGCTACAAGAACACCCTATGTAATCTATCTCGAGAATAGAATTGGAATAAGCAAAGCCGATCGAAAAACGAAATCTTCGAGGAAATACTTGATCGCTAGGAAAAGATTCAACTTGATAGTTCAACTATAACAATGATACATACACAAGATCAACACCGGGATCCTTCCTTGACCTTGCTTCTAGCTCCGGGAACTCCGACGTGGTCTTCCGTGCAAGGTTCCCACGTCGGCTAGGGAAACCCTAGTCAACTAGCTCGACCCTCTCCTCTCCGAGATGGTGTGCCTCTCTTCTCTGCTCCTCGGCGGCCGATGACGAATTGTATGATCCGTGGCTCTCGGTCAGGGGGCTATAAATAGCACGATTGGCGGCTAGGGCAAAGGAGGCGGCAAACGGGCCCTGGACAAGGCTGGGCCGACCGGCCTGGGCCCATCCAGGCCCAGCCCGAGGCCTCCTTTGCTCTACGTCGGTTCCCTTGCTTCCTGGAAGTTTCCCCCTTCTTCATGTAGGTCCATGTCATCAGTTTCTCTCCGAATGGGCATAACTCCTTGTCTTGCAAGATTCAATACTTTTCTGGTTAGGTCCTCGGAGTTTGTCGTCTTCTCGGATCAAGTCCCTGGCTTCTTGGAGTTAAGTTTGCTTCATTGCATGACTTGTACGGGGCTTCAAGGTCTTGTCACAAGGTGCTTGATGAACTTATCCGGAAAGTCTTGCTTTCAATGCTAAAACCCTGCATAAACACTAAACTCCAAAACCGACATGCACACGTGAACTTGTTATACCACGGGGGTTAGTACCAATGGATAAGGTATAAAACTCATGCCAACACCGAAGGTAAACTCATAGCTAGGTTGACGGATTTTCACCGTCAACATCTCCCCCATGCTTAAACCTTGCTCGTCCTCGAGTAAGCCTTTGATGGATATTATCGTTGCCAAACAATGTTTAAACCTTGCACTTGATCATACATGAGAAAACATAATGCTCTCAAAATTTTAATTCGTTAAAATTCCATAATGTACTAGCCTTCATCTCTATGGAGGGTAGATTCTTAATTAATCTCATCCCACAAGTATTAACATGCTCACAAAGTTTAAATAGATCTCAGAATTTTTGAAGTAAAGAACGAGATGAAGAAAAGCTAAACCAAGTTCACAAATTTAAATCCCCTTGTATATTGCTCATAAACTCTCATCTCACTTGTCTCTCAAGCCTATATATTCTACTCCTTTCCCTTTCATACATATATGTGTGGTAGGCTTTATATGGAGCTTTTGGGAAAGTTTAGTCCTAACAAGATTTTATAAATGAGGTGTTGTCAAAACAAGACACGCTTCTCATGGTACTACCTAGACTCGTCAAAAAGGTCATTGGAAAATAATGTCATATCAAGGAGGGAAAAGAGAAAAATACACACACTTTAGATGAGTGGACATGTGCAAATGGCAAAGAGTGATCCTGAGGCACAAAGGAAGTCCTCGCTATCGGATTGCACATGGTTGGAAAATGAGAATGGATCTTTTAAACTTGAAGCCTTGAATTTCCTAATGCACTTTAGAGAACCGGGGAGTTCACTATACGCATACTCATATTTTTTCTCTTTCTCATATTTCTCCTTCTTTTCTTTCTTTCTTTCTTTCTTTCTTTCATTAATTCATTTTTTTCTTGTCATTCATTCGGTCACGAGACTTTCACCTTGGAGTTTTGATTTTTTTTTAATTTACACCCTTTTAATTTTTTTAATTGCTCCCCTTTGAACTCTAAAATTGCATCGTACCTACCTCCTCCCCCATGCTTAGACGTTGCTCGTACTCGAGCAAAGAGGCGATAAATAAGGTAGGTACCGGAAATATTTTTCCTTCGAGAGATACTTGAATTCTTCAATGTTAGCACCGTCTTGCGATCTTCCTTGAATTGATGATCCATTCTCAACGATAGGTTGTGGTCAAGGAGGTAATCACAAAAGATGATATTTGGTTTTAAGGGTGGATATCCGGCGAGGTTTGTGAAATCTTCGATGCGGGGATACACAATGCACGGATAAAAGGCTAGCAAAAAGATAGATACACAAAAATGGAATGACCAGCTTCTTAGTCTCGGGCCAGAGAAATCATGGCCTGCAATAACTCACTCAAAAATAAATCTTGTACACTAAGGTTTATGCACTCAAATATATATTAGGCTCTAGATAGGTTGAGCAACACACAAGTGATATTTGTGACAAGGTTAGCGATATTTTTGAGCATAAAAACCATCTTCAATCTATTCATAACTTGAGAGCACATAAAACACTATGGGTCTTTATTTTTAATCATAACCTCCGCTAAAGATTAAGCTAGCATTTAAATAAATTCATATTCCTACCTTAAGAGAGCACTAGCTTTAACATGCATAAATCAATTACAAAGATAAACAAAGCGGCAATTATAATCATATATCATTATGGCACAAATTTTTGTAACTTTTCCAATGATATAATCAAGGTGGTGTCTTTATTAATGATGAAATCAAGTTGAAAAACAAACTGAAAATAAACAAACACACTTGCTGAAATTTAAATAAAAACAGAAAATATTACGCAAACACACACAAACAAAAGCTGAAAATTACAGAGAAAGAGAAAAGAAAAGAAAACTAAAGTTCCTTAATCTTCCTAGTTCTCCGCCGGTGGTTGGTGTTGATGATCTTGATAGTAATACCCTTGCTCGTAGTACGGTTGGATTCCCTCCGACAAATTGATTTGGCTCCACTAGGTGAAGGCGTCCAAGCTCATAGACAATATTTGCATTGCCCTCACCAAGTTGAGCCGCGATGGCTTGGATGGCTGCGACGTTTTGGGTGTTTCTCGCAACATACACTCCAATTATGTCCATGCTTTGTTGTGGTTGGGGAATTGTGCGTAGGGCTCCGCGAAGTTAGCGTTGGGCACCACATAATTTGGTGGGGGTACCGGTGCACCACCCCCCCCCATGCTTGCTCTTGTGGCCCTCCGTAATAACTTGGCGGAGGAGGGATCCCGCCGAATGGTGGCACATTAGGTTGTGCACCACTCGCATGTGCGGAGGATGTTCCCTCCTCTACGATTCTTCCTCTTTTGTTTTTCCTTGCCGGGACAAGGAGTCCCTTTTCCAACCAATCTTCCCTTCCTTCGATGAAAAGCCTAAGCCTTGCATCCGGAAGGGGTAGGTTCACCATGGCCAAACGAAAACCTCCTCTCTCATCCCCACTAATGTATTTGCCTTGTCGCAAATATTCAATGCCGAGAGAGGTACCACACAAAAGATGGTCGGGGTTTCTTGCGATCCCCGGCCGTAGGGAGAAGGCCAACATGGAGAGGTAGCACCCCGAACCAATATGTCCCGCCCCCGATGTTGCCTCGCAACACCAACAGTTGATCATTAGGTAAGAGGGGTCTATTGGCTGCTTGGCAATTAAAGCCGAGTAGAGCCAATTCAACTCTGTGTCGGTCACCTTCGTCTCCCTCATCCTCCCCAATACCCTCTTGCACATCCAAGAGTGAAATATCCGGATAATGGGGTTGCGGATGCAATTACGTTGTTGGTGGGCTTCTCCGGAGATTAAATTCCAAAATCCATCTAACATGCCGGGTGGCACGTCAACTTTCTTCGGAACTCCCTTATGGAATCCAAGTAGCTCCCTAACATGCTCGTAGGGAACCACTTGTTGGACTCCCTCCAAACGGAATGATAAGCTTTGCACCCCATCATCAAGGATAGGTGCAATGGTCATCAAGATTTCCAAGGCGAACTCCTTGTGGGTGTCCGCCGATACTCTGTTGGAGAATTGCACCCATCCAAGGTGCCCCAACATGTAGTATATGTCGGTGCCGAAACCCAAGGTGAAGAGTGCTTGGTCGTCGAACTTGACGTTGGGCACAAGCCTCTTCTCAAGACGAGAGAGCCTCTCCTCCTCCGACGACGACAAAATGATGAAGCCGTACGAGGAATATATCGGAGTGTAAGGAGGTGGCCCGGTCGAACGGGTCGATCGTCGTGGTGGCGCGGGCTGCTCCTCCGTGTGCCCTTGAGGTTCGGTAAACCTCATGGACGTGCTCCTTGCAGCCCTCATACCACCAAGGAGGAGAGCGTCGTTCCTCCTTGGTGGTGTCGTATCCGTCTCCATGCTCCGGGGAGACTTGGAAACCGAGTGCCTCCTCGAAGACGTCGTTGACGATGGCTTGGATGACAACGAACCCTTCTTCTTGGAGAAGAGACTTGTTGCTTTCTTCCACATGGTTGCTGCACTCTTTTCTCCACTAAAACTCTGGGTTGCTACCGGTAACTAGGCACTTAAGAACTTTACTTCGGGATGTGGACTTTGAGTGAATTAAGGTGGTGGATTTTTTTTGAGCTATCAAGATTGGGAAGGTTGGCTATGTCTACGGAGGTTCTGGGCACACAAACTTGAACACACAAACTAAGGAAGGAGAGGGAAGCTTGACTGCAGAAAACGGGAGCCGGGGGGCTCCTTAAGTAGGGGAGGCCGGCCGGCCTGGGCCGACCGGCCAGGGGTGCCTGGTGCTCCTCCCCGCCTCGGCTTTCTTCCAGCACGATCATTTATCCTCTGCAACTTTCCTGCTCGCGTGCTCCACGAGTTGCACCGCCCAAATGCTCTTGTCCACTCCTTTTCTTGCATTATTGGTCCTTCCACTTGATGCTTCATGCTTTGGGTCATGTCCATGCTCCCTAGCTCCACTTGCTTCACATGCCACCATGAAATTCCTGCAAAGTTGATGCTTGCTGCCCACCATGCTTGTCCTTTGCATGTGGTCTTGATGAAAGTTGATGAAAGGGTATCCAATGGTGCATGCATGATTAATTCAAACTTGATTGCCTCCCTTTAGGTGTGTTTAAGGTTAAGCACTCCTCTAATTCGAAATTAAAAATATTTTTCAGAGCCATGCAAGAGCTCAAGCATAAATTTATAGAAGTTTTTAAATCATTAAAAACAAATATAAGTTGAAAATATTTTCCGACTACGTTGATATCGGTCTCACCGGTATAGTTTGCCTTCATCGGTTGAGAGCAAACTTTTCCCGGCTTGATCATGGGGGCATAGGTTTAGGCTCTAATTTTGGCTAAATAAGAAAGATTTTGAATAAAACAAAATTAGATGAGGCTTAGAAAAATTCTAATCATAGAGAAACCAAGGATATAGATTTTTAAACCAACCAAAAGTTTTGATTTCTAGGTTCACGCGAGTCTTACCACGTGCTGAATCTTTATTAACACATAGATATAAGTCGTGGCTCTACTCGTGTGGTTTTAGCATGAAAAATAAGTCAACCACAGCACCATAATAGGGGTGAAAGGTTGAGTTAGGTTCTGAAATTATTTGGTTGTGGTTTCTCGAAAAGAAAAGAACAAACAAGCACATAGGAGGGTTCATGCAAAGGGTTTATGATAAAGCAAAACATTCAATCAAGAATTATGTCTCTAATATTGTTCAACCACTTATAAGTCTAATGTCTTTGCGTAAAAAACTCAAAACTAAATTATTAAAAAGACTCGAAAAACCTGGAATCGGGTTGTCCTCCCGGTAGCTTATTCTTGACTCGACGAAACGGGTTGCCTCCCGCCTAGCGCTTCGTTTATAGTCTATAGCTAGACTTCTTCACTTGATTACTTCGGATCAACGCTCTTTGCGGGCGTTGCAATCTTGGGTACCCACTTCCGCACCATCTTGGGCACGGGCTTGTCTTCCGGCTTAGTCATTTTTTGGTCTTCACAGGCGGCTTCTCCTCCTTTGTCTTGACGGATGCAACACCTTCTTTGATTTTCTTTACGTTCATTTTTTTCGGCTCGTTCTTCTTTTTCAGCCCCTCCTTTTGCTTTGTTCTCCCTTTACTCCAATCATGTTGCATGCCTCGATTCTTTGACGCAACTTGAAGGAACTCCTTTCTCCGTTGATATCGAACATGATCTCCCCCTTGCCAACATCAATAGTAGCTCCCACGGTCTTGACGAAAGGCCTCCCAAGGATGAGCGGCGGCTTCTCCCTCTCTCCCATCTCGAGCACAACGAAGTCGAAGGGGATGAAGTGGTGTCCGACCTTCACGGGTACATCTTCAGCAATGCCCAAGGGATAACGAATGGAGTTATCTCCCAGCTCCAAGCATATACCCGTAGGCTCCATTGGTAGGCGTAGCTTCTCGAACACATCCCTCGGCATGACGCTCACACTAGCTCCAAGGTCGCATAACGCCTTCTCGAAGTTGAAAGAATCAACCGAACATGGAATTGTAGGGCACCCGGGGTCCTTTTGCTTCTCTAGCCCATTAGCAATAGCGGCACTACACTCCTCGGATGTCTTAACATGATCTACCCCGAGTGTTGCAATCTCATATTTATTTGCAAGTATGTCTTTAAAGTAACGAGAATATGTAGGTACTTGTAGGGCATCTAGTAATGGCATGTTGATGCTAAGTCTACGGACAACCTCCACAAACTTCTCAAAGTGGTTGTCAAGTTTACCTCGGAAGTAGTGTGGCTTGAGTTGCGGTATCCTCGTGTCTTCCTCCGGCATCTCAAATTCGGGCTCTACAGGACCATCCCCGTAACCTTCTCTTTAGCAATTCCTTCCACCTCGGTGGATGGTTTAAGCTTCCTTGCTCCCGCGGAACATTCCAGATCTTTGGTCTCCTTCCCCGAACGTGTTTGAATGGCCTTCGCCGATTCGGGACTTTTGGGTTGTCCCGGAAGCTTCCCTTCATCATTAGTGAGGCGCCCCGCAAGTTGTCCAACTTGCGTCTCGAGCATCTTCATCATGTTGAGCACTTGATGATTGGAACTTCCGACCTCCGTCACTTTGCTATCGATGTTCTCCAACACCTTGTCTATGGTCTTGAACTTGGTGACGGTGTCCTTGTTGATCTTAGCTCGCTCGTCCATGAACTCCTTCAATTGTATACGAAGCGGAACCGCGTTAGGAATAGATGAGCTTGCATTAACTTGAGGTCTACCTTGCCCGTAGTGGAAGTTCGGCAATTCTCCCTTCCTCATGTAGTCGAGCGTTTTGGCTTCCTCCGGACAATCTTTGCGGACATGGCCATACTCTCCACATTCTTCGCATCTGGATCTTGCTTCGGCGGCCTTCAAGTCTTGAGCCTCTTTCTTTTCCATCTCCATCTTCTCCAACCTCCTCATGAGCGAATCGATCTTGCCTTCAAGTATGTTCTCCTTCTCCACTTGCAAGACTCCTTTGACGTTCCCCGTGGGTTGAACCAGATGTAGGCGCCCGGATGACGCCCATGTCTCATTTTCCGCAACCTTCTTGAATAGGGTGAAAGCTTCCGTCGGTGTAAGTTCGATGATGAATCCTCCCTTCGATGCATCGATGATCGTCCTTGACGCCATGGTGAGTCCTTGATAGAACTTTTGCACGAGGTCTTCCTTCGGGAACTTGTGATGTGGAACCGCCCGGGTGTACTCGTTGAAGCGCTTGAATGCCTCCAAGATAGTTTCCGTATGATATTGAACAAAGGTGGAAATCTTATTATGCAAGCTTTGAGTTTTACCCGGCGAGTAGTATTCCTTCATGAAATCCTTCATCAACGTGTTCCAATTTTGCACTGTCTCCGTCGGTTGAGAGTGGAACCATTGCAAAGCCTTCCCGAGTAGTGAGAACGGAAAAAGCCTTGCCCTCATTTGATCTTGAGTCACCCCATCCATGTTGAAAGTCTGACATAGTTGAATGAATGCTTGGAGGTGAAGGTTTGGATCCTCTTTACCGGTGAAGGGTGAATGTTGCACCATGCGGATTGTTGAGGTCTTGATTTCGAACGGTCTTCCGATCTCCTCAAGGTTCAAGATTGGTAGGTCGATGATGTCCGGGGTGCATAGCTCCCCAATCTTGCGCTCTTGCGGTACCCATCGGTGGAAGTCGATTCTCCAGAGGACTTTGAGGTGGTGATTTCTTCGGAGATCCCTGCGATTCTTCGTCTTCCGACTTCGAATCTACAAAATCCACCTTTTTAGCTTGATGTGTTTCGCGTCTCCTTAGCCTGTAAAGTTTTTCTGGATCATCCACAAAATTATCGGGTTTGTTGAAGAGGTAGCCGTCCATCTCCTGTTAGGGTTAGCAATAAACAAAGTATGCAAAAACTAGAAAGTAAAAATAGATCTATCAAAACTAGGGTTAGACAAACTAGATTAGATGTATTTTGAGGATGATCAAAGTTTAGTAGATGCAAAAGGAAAAAGAAAAAGAAAACTGAAAATTACAAAAAGGCAATAAAAAATCAAATCTTGATCACTTGTTCCTGGCAATGGCGCCAGAAAAAGGGGCTTGTTGACGGTTAATAGTTATATCAAAGTTCGTTTATGACTTGCAAGCGGACAAGTCTCCCGTCGTAGTCAAGGGACCCTTCTTCCCTCGAGTGGTGAACCCAAGGTATCGAATCTGTGGAACAAATGTGTGATGCAAAAGTTGATCTAGTAAAGCCAAGTAACTCCAATCTTCGGTAAAAGAAACCCTAATGCATCTAGATAAAAGACACGAAACTAATCTAATCTACTAAAGACCGGAGATAACAAAGTAAGATTGGGTAGATAAACTGATCTAGAGAGATCAGGGTAAGCCTTTTGTTGAAGTTCCAAGCAAGAGAAGAAGTAGCAAATCGAATCTTATAAGAAGCCTCTTTAAATCATGGTTTCCCGTCCAAATCCGAAAACATCCGCCTTTTAGAACCCCCGTTCTGTCACAACGTATCCCTACTCATGCGGGGAGTCTAGGGTGAGTCAAAAGACAAGTCGAGATTCTTTCGGAAGATCCGGCGTGTACCTCTAGCCACCGCGGCTACAAGAACACCCTATGTAATCTATCTCGAGAATAGAATTGGAATAAGCAAAGCCGATCGAAAAATGAAATCTTCGAGGAAACACTTGATCGCTAGGAAAAGATTCAACTTGATAATTCAATTATAACAATGATACATACACAAGATCACCACCGGGATCCTTCCTTGATCTTGCTTCTAGCTCCGGGAACTCCGACGTGGTCTTCCGTGCAAGGTTCCCACGTCGGCTGGGGAAACCCTAGTCAACTAACTCGACCCTCTCCTCTCCGAGATGGTGTCCCTCTCTTCTCTGCTCCTCGGCGGCTGATGACGAATTGTATGATCTATGGCTCTCGGTCAGGGGGCTATAAATAGCATGATTGGCAGCTAGGGTAAAGGAGGGGGCAAACGGGCCCTGGACAGGGCTGGGCCGACCGGCCTAGGACAGCCGGCCTGGGCCCATCCAGGCCTAGCCCGAGGCCTCCTTTGCTCTACGTCGGTTCCCTTGCTTCCTGGAAGTTTCCCCCTTCTGCATGTAGGTCCATGTCGTCAGTTTCTCTTCGAATTGGGCATAACTCCTTGTCTTGCAAGATTCAACACTTTTCTGGTTAGGTCCTCGGAGTTTGTCATCTTCTCGGATCAAGTCCCTGGCTTCTTGGAGTTAAGTTTGCTTCATTGCATGACTTGTACGGGGCTTCAAGGTCTTGTCACAAGGTGCTTGATGAACTTATCCCGAAAGTCTTGCTTTCAATGCTAAAACCCTGCATAAACACTGAACTCCAAAACCGACATGCACACGTGAACTTGTTATACCACGGGGGTTAGTACCAATGGATGAGGTATAAAACTCATGCCAACACCGAAGGTAAACTCATAGCTAGGTTGACGGATTTTCACCGTCAACAGTCCGTTCCTAAGATGATTAGGTTTAGGAACAAAGGTATTTTTGTGTTGGGTTTTTGGTGGCTCTGACATATCACTCTCACCACTTCCCTCATCAGCCTTCTTTGCCCCAAGCGCTTCCCCATCTTGGCGCTTGTATGTCTCAATCATTATCCTCAACTGAGGCTCATGACCAGACAACCAACCCATCAACTTTCTCAACTCATCATTCTCATCCTGCAAACGATCAACATAATGTACAAGCTCCATATTCTTCACAACATTTATTTCACAAGTAGAGCAAATAGTAGGAATAGGAGCTTTCAGCTGAGCCTCTAGAGATCTAGCATACACAAGCGAAACATCTAGTTTCTCATGCAAAACAGGACAAGAAGTGCAAGCACCAAGCAAGGAGGGCCTAGATTTCATTTCATCTAGCTCAACCCTAAGCACATCTAGTTCCTCAACCTTGCAGGCATACTTCTCCTTAAGCACAGTCAATTCACCAAGAAAAGTGGAACAATCAGTGCATTCAGGTTCATTGGTCACAACAGGAGCAGACTTAAGAGAATTTATTTGAGCCCTAGCATCATCAAGCAAAGATTCTAGCTCAACCACATTCTCCTTAGCCCCTCCAAGCAAAGACCTATACTCCCTCTTCTCCTTGTTGGTCATGCTAAGCACATCATCACGGTTGTTAAGCAAGTCATTCAACCTAGCATTCTCCGCTACCAAGAAGGATGGGCTATTGTTTACCTCTTCCTCAGAGTCGGAGCCCGAGTCATCCTTGTCGCTCTTATTGCTTGCGGTGCTATGTGCCATGCCGCAAAAGCCTTGGGCGGCGAAGCACAAGCCGTTGATGTTCTTACCCGACCGCTTGCCCTTGTGTCGGTTCTCTTCTTCATCACTTGAGCTCGATGAAGAGTAGCAGGAGCTTGAGTCGATGTCGCTCGCACCGGCCACCATTGCTCGCTCCTTCTTCTTGTGACCACCACTCTTTCTTGGCCTCCGCTCGGACTTGTTCTTGCCCTTGTAGTCGTCCCTCAAGTGGTGCTTGTGGTCGGTCCTCGAACGGTGCTTGTGCTCGGGCTTGACCTCCATGGCTTTCGGGCACTCGGTGATGAAGTGCCTGTGATTCCCGCACCGTTAGCACATGTCCGAGCTCCTCCGAGCGTTCTTCCGGTTCGTGTACATGCGCTCGAACCGCCTGCTCAACAATGCGAGGTCCTCCTCGCCCAGCACATCGAACTCCTCATCTGGCATGGACACAAGGCAAGACAAAGAGAATTGTCTCGAAGACATGTTAGCATTAGTCCTTGAACCAGACACAAGAGCCAAACTATGGGGATCAGTCGGGTTCTCGATCTTTGCACGCACCCCACGGTCCACCTCGGACGACTTGAGCTTGGAAACCAGCTCGTCCACCATGAGGGTCTCATACTTCTCCGACTCAAGGATGGCCTCGACCTTCCCACTCCACACTGTACGATCCAGAGAATGCAAGAGCTTGACAGCCCTATCATGGTCATCATACGGGAGCACGACCACATTACCCTCATGTTGTCCACGATCACCGTGAAACGCTGAAACATGGCATCTATGGACTCACCGGGGAGATGAGTGAAGTTCTCGTACTCTCTCTCGTAGGTTGCAAAGAGCCGAGCCTGAACCTGAGCGTTCCCGTCATGAGCATTCTTCAGCTGCTCCCAAATCTTGCACGCCAAATCCTCTGTCCGAACCCGTTCGAATTTGGATTCACACAAAGAACGGTACAGGTAATCGACCGCCTTGTTGTTGGCGTCAAGCATGTCCCTCGATCCTGGAGTGAGGAAGTTCACAGGATGAACATAAGCTGTGTTCACCGTGACATCCCACAGGATCTGACCCTTGCCGCGGAGGAAAGCGGCCATCCGCCTTTCCACATATGGTAGTTCTTACCATCAAAGTGTGGAGGACCCGAACCCCGTTCCTGGTACGCCATCTTTGGATCTTAGACTGGTTAGAATCACAAAAATCCGTAACCGGCTCTGATACCAATTGAAGGACCGATTAGGCGACCAGAGAGGGGGTGGAGTGAATGGGAGCTGATAAAAATTTTTCTCCAAAGAGCGAACTCGGCTTATATCACAAATTCACAACCAAGGATTACCACACGAGTTTGCCAAGGTCACGGAGTCACAACGGACCTACCAACTCTATGAACAAACCCCAAATGATCTCAAAGCGGAAGCACGATTCAAGAAGCAAAGGACTTAGCAGCTCTGCGAGACACCAGGCGGATGGTCCACGATGACCGGGCGGACAGTCCACGTGGTACCGGCGGACGGTCCGCGAGTCACGGACGAACAGTCCGAAAAAGAAAGTCGACCCTCTAGTACCGCACCTCGAATAACGGATAGTCCGTACCTGGTCCACGGATGGTCCGCGAGCAACTGGTGCCGCGCGGACAGTCCGCGAACCCCAGGCAGACAATCCGACGCGCACGCGGACGATCTGATACCACTATACGGACGGTCAGACAAACCTCTTGCAGCAAAACTTTGACACCTCGAAAGATCAACGCGCGAGCTCACAAGAACTGGATGAACACGCGAAGAACTTGCACCTCGCGGACGGTCCGTGGGCTATGGGCAGACAGTCTGCTAGCCCTCGAACAGAACAGCCCGAGGTGAAAATCGAGAAGTCAACCTCCCCTATCCCACCATGGATTTCTGAAACGGCTTGCGCTCTTGAGGAAAGATTTGGGGAAGATGTGAAGTGTCCCTAGAGGATGATATGCCCCAATACTTGGGTCCTCAAACGAATTAAAATGTCGGGAATCGAATCACCACCTAACTGAACCAAAAACCTAGGTTCCAACCGAAATCCTTCAATCGGAGGCTGAACTCAAAGTTTGGGGAATCAAGATCAAGCACAAAGATGCACGGGGAAACTATCCATGATTCCCACTAACAAATCCGAGCCCAAACACCTCAGAATTGAAGGAACAAGTCGCGCATGAAAAACCGACGAAAATAGCTCGAAAAAGACACGAAAATCCAATGAGCTACAAACCGGGAATCAACGCAACTAAGAAAGCTTCCATTCACTCGGAGGTCAGATTCTTTACAAACAGAGAAAAAATCTAACCCTATGGAGCAAGGAAATGAGAAGCAGTTCGGATGGATGGTTTGCTGGAAACCGTAGAGCTAATATATATGAGTCCCCCTCCGGGCCAGGCAAAAGACCACATTACCCCTAGCACTTAAGTTGTGATACAACCCCTCAAGGGCAAATAGGTCATGTAGCACTCCTCTTTATCGCACGATCACGCCGTTGCCGCAGACCGCGTCCTCCCGACGCAAGCCCTGCGATCTCGCCACGCGTCCGCCGGCATTGAAGCTTCTCGGCGTGCCCGGATCCTGTCTCCGCCCGCCGAGCCTTCGGTCTTGGTTTTGTGGCTCAACCAAGTAACCCGACCATTTTCTGGTGAACCACCACAATCCCCGCATGTAGACTCTGGTCGTGAACCGCTACCCTGCACCGACTCTAGTTGATGACTTCGTCTTGCTTTTCTTGCCACCATGCGGCCCGCACTTGACCCCGTTGGCCACCGGGTCCCTCGAGTCAGGCCTACTTGTCTCTCCACTCGTCGGAGGCCCCGCAAGGCATAGACCTTTCGCGCCTCACCTGCACCAACGCAAATCAAGCCGCAACCTGCACTTGCAATACTCGGCCAAGAGTCGGTGCACACCACATTGTCAATCACTCATCACAGCCAGGAGAGACTATCCACCGGTCCTCGAACGCTCCGGTCTCATACACACACTTGTGGTCAAAGTTTGGTCAAACATCTAGTCAAACCCTATGTCAACCCTAATGTCTTTGAGCATCCTCCGAAACTTTTGTCACGTTCTCCAAATTTCACCTAAACACTCCAAAATCCCCCAATATAAAAGTTGTCTAGTTTTTCGAGGGACACATCTTTTCTTTTGGGTGGCATTGCAAATTTGGAGTGGAAAATGGAGAAAAACTTGGTCAACCGCAGATTTTACTATTCATCAGCGCCATGAAAAACCAGAACTTTGCACGATGTTCCTGCTCAATCTATTGAGAAAAACATAGGACAGCCTTTGTAAATGTTGTAGAGGGACCTTTGATCTACAACTTTTCTATTTGCACTTTAGTGCACTTTAGTTCAAGAATTTGGAGAAATCTGCAGTCAAACAGGGCTAAAAGAAATAAAATTGAGCTCTGCCATGCCACCACCGTGACGCTGCGCTCTAGAGCGCGCATGCCGCAGCGTGGCACTTGTGCAGCCTCGGCATCCCCCCCCCCCATTGGCCGCGCATTTCGAGACCCCGCGTGCCTGAAGGACCGATTAGGCGACCAGAGAGGGGGGAGTGAATGGGAGCCGATAATAATTGTTCTCCAAAGAGAGAACTCGGTCTATGCCCCAAATTCACAACCACGGATTCCCACGCGAGTTTGCCAAGGTAGCGTAGTCATAGCGGACCTACCAACCCTAGGAGCAAACCCAAAACGATCCCAAAGCGAAAATGAAACTCAAAGAGCAAAGGACTTAGCAGCTCAGCACTGGACCAGGCGGACTGTCTGCAAGCACCGGGCGGACCATCCGCGAGGCCTGGGCAGACTATCCGCAGACACCGAGCGGACCGTCCGCGAGGCCTAGGCGGACTGTCCGCGTGGCTGCGACGGACCGTCCGAAAACAACCCCCGAACCTCCAGTACTGCACCCTCAATAACGGACCGTCCTCGATGGGTCTGCGGACCGTCCGCCCCATCATGGACCGTCCGGCACTCTAGTACGGACCATCCATGAACACCCTGCAACAAAAATCTACCGGCAAAATGGATAGAACAAAAAGCATGCAAGAACACGTGAAGAACACGACGAACTGCTGGCTGAAAGCCTCCTCGCAGATCGTCCGCCCGGGGCGCGCGGACCGTCTGCGTGGAGCGCAGACAGCAGCCCGAACTCGACCTCTTGAAGGTCAACACCTCCTTCCCACTACCCGATCTCCCGAATCAACCAAGGGATTGCTACCAAATCATTGGTGAAGGTGAAGCGCCTCTAGGAGATGCTATGCCTACGAATTTCTAGCCTCAAACCCAATGAATCAAGAGGAATCGAGATTCTACCGAGCTCAAGAACAAAGCTAGGTTTCCAACCGAAATCCTTCAATCGGAGGCCGAACTCGGAGTTTGGGGGATCAAGATCAAGCACAAAGATGCACAAAGAAACTATCCATGATTCCCACCAACAAATCCGATCCCATACACCTCAGAATCGAAGGAACAAGCCGCGCACGAAAAACCGACGAAAATAGCTCGACAAAGACACGAAAATCCAACGAGCTACAAACCGGGAATCGACGCAACCATGAAAGCTTCCATTCACTCGGAGGTCGGATTCTTTACAAATGGAGGAGAAATCTAACCCTAGAGAGCAAGGGAATGAGAAGCAGTCCGGATGGATGGTTTGCCTGGAAACCCTAGTGCTAATATATATGAGTCCCCTCCGGGCCAGGCAAAAGACCACACTACCCCTAGACCTTAAGTTGTGATACAACCCCTCAGAGGCAAATAGGTCATGTAGCACTCCTTTTCATCGCACGGCCATGCCATTGTCGCAGACCGCGTCCTCCCGACACAAGCCCTGCGATCTTGCCACGCGTTCGCCGGCATCGAAGCTTCTCGGCGCGCTCGGATCCCGTCTCCGCCCGCCGAGCCTCCGGTCTTGGTTTTGTGGCTCAACCAAGTAACCCGACGGTTTTCTGGTGAACCACCGCAAACACCGTGTGCAGACTCTAGTTGTGAGCCTCTGTTGACAGATAAAAGACGTATCACTCTACGATCCGCAAGCGTACGGACCCCACACCTTTTTCACCACGGGATTCCCAAGGTCCTTGTCAATCCATGGAGCAAGGGGATTACAAGCATTCGATCTACCTTTACACTCTAGCTACTCAAACCCTAACTATGATTAAACTAGAAAACAACTAAACTACAATAGAGAGAATGATTAAGCAATCAAGATAGGAGACACTCGCCCAAGGGTCTACGATACTAGAGCATGCAATCACTTAAAGACATAAAACCAATCTAATTGTTGACGGTGTAAAACCGTGCTCAAGTTCACCGCAAGCCTACAGGTGACTTGGTGCCTTTTTCACCAAGGAGGGTTCTCCCTAGATTTGTCAATCCAAGGATCGGAAGCAAACCACCAAGGTTCTCTATCTAACCTACCGGTCTAACCCTATGTGAAGTGTTGATTGCATAAAGATAACATACTAACACGAAGGGATGTATGGATCACATCCACCTAGCTAAAAAGGTAAGCAAACCAAAGGTAAAACTAGCCTATCATCTTCTTATTGTCGTTCCGGCCAATGTGATAAACCAATATAAACCTATACTATGATAAGGATTACACCCGATATGGAGTAACCCGATATGGAGTGGTCCGATGCACGTTCACTCGCCACTTTCTCCCCTCTCGTACTGGCACTACGCGAGGATAATCATCACCGAGCAACAACCTTGGTCCGTGCACTACTACGGTGTGTCCGCAAGACAAGACTAATCACCATGATTCGATCTAGTCCTACTAAAGGCATATGGTAGCTACACATATGAATAAGTATAACTCGTGGTAGATCAAAGTATGACAATATATAATTACATCACCGAATGTTGAAGGTACAAACGACTTGACGAATTCAAGTCGCGGCTTCGGAACTCCACCATGGCTTCACCACACAGGGCCAACCATGGTGGCTAGGGCATGGCCTAAGCCATCTCCTAGGCAACTCGAGGACTCGCGACGGTCGTCAGCTTCCTCCCGGTGCTTCTCCTTCGTCTCGGCGGCTCTCTGATGAAAGGATGGATGTGGCGGCCGGCGGAGGCAGAGGCAATAAATAGACAAGCACCTAGGGCAAAGGGGGGACGCGAACCGGGCTCGGATCAGGCTGGGCCGGCCGTCCTGGACTGACCGGCCCAGGCCCATTATGGCCCGGTTCAGCCCCATCTCACTCCCCAATGCTTCACGGTCAATTGTTGACTTGATCCCTTATGCATGTGGGCCCTTGATGTCGTCTTCTCCACGGTTGGGACAGAGCTCCTTGTCGTGCAAGCTTCAGCATCTTCTGTCCAGGTCCCTGGAGTTTCACAGCTTCATACTTCGGTCCCTGGACCCTTTGGAGTCATGTTCATGATGTGTCTTGACTTGTGTCGGGCTTCATGATCGTCTCTTGATGTGCTTGATGAACTTATCCCGAAAGTCTCTCTTTAAGCGCTAGTTTCCTACGTAAACAACAAACTCCAAAATCGACATGCGAGAGTGAACTTGATACCTCCGGGGGGTTAGTACCATTGGTTAGAATATCAAATACGTGCAAATGTTGACGGTAAACTTATAGCTAGGTGTACCAAAATCGACCATCAACATACCCTCATGCTTAAACCTTGCTCGTCCTCGAGCAAGTCCAAGATCTTTGCTTAATTTGGAAATCAGTGTTGCCTTTCAATGTCTTCCCTGCACTTAGTTATACACAACAAGACATATTGCTCTCTCAAGTATTTAGCATTTAAGGTTCAAGTTTTGACTGGCTACTTCATTATGGAAGATAGACTATCATTAAAGAACATGCCACAATAAAATAAAACAAGTGCTCTCGAACTTAAGCAAACTTCAAACCTTAACCTTGTTGCGTCGTGAAGAGTTTTCAAAAAGTTGCACATCTAACATAAGTGAGGTTCTCTTGCAAAAGCTCATGGAAACACTCATCTCGTCAAGTCACTCAAGCCTACACTAGATTATTCTCAACCTATTCTACTCATATATGGAAGTGGAAAGCTTATGTGGAGCTTGGTAGGTAAAAAGAATCCTAGCAAAACATTATACTTGAAATATTGTCAAACTAAGAGAGAGATCTATTGGAATTGCCGAGACTAGTCAAAAAAGGCATGGAAAATAAATGTTGGAAAGGGAGAGAGATGGAACACACACATTTAGAAAGGTGGACATGTGCAAGTGGCAAATGGGTGATCCCGAGACACGGACGTAGTTCTCGTTATTGGATTGCACATGGTTGGAAAAGTTTGAATATGGACTCGTCTTCAAAGCTCTCTAAGATTTAAATGAAGCTAAAAAGAACCGAGGATCA
Source organism: Cenchrus americanus (assembly GCA_947561735.1). Classification (NCBI taxonomy): domain Eukaryota; kingdom Viridiplantae; phylum Streptophyta; class Magnoliopsida; order Poales; family Poaceae; genus Cenchrus; species Cenchrus americanus. The sequence goes on from OX387244.1 coordinate 157,284,859, forward strand.
TTTTTATTTTTCTCTTTTTTTGTTTTTTCTTTTCTTATTTTTTTCTTTCTTCTTCATTTATTTCTTCTTTCTTTCCTTCATTGTTTCTTCTTCTTTTTTTTTATTTTTTTATTCATCATTTTTTATGCTCCTCTGAACTTTTAAGCAACATAGTACTTGCTATAGCAATCCTCCCCCATGCTTAGATGATTGCTCGTCCTCGAGCATAGAAGTGAGGGGACCTATGGCTGCTAGAGAAGTACAAAATCATTGTATTCCTTTATAAATCTTTTGAAATCTTCAAGGGCATCCTCCATGTCGAAACTCGCATAATCACTGATGAGTCCCTCCATATGTTATATGTCTTGAAGTCTTGCCAGAAAATATTCAGAAAATTCATTGAAAGATCATCCATACTCAATTTTGGTTGTGGTCAAGGGGGTAATCACATTGGTTTTAGGGTGGATGCCCAGCGAAGTTTGTGAAATTTCCAATGTAGAAACTCATAATGCGTGGACAAGAATGGCTAGAACGAAAAAGATACGCAAAGGAATGACCAGCTTCTTAGTCTCGTACCACAGAAATCAATCCTAATCCAACTCATCAAGATATAAGTTCGCAAACTAAAGGTTATATCATTAAAGTACTTGTATGTGTATAGGCTTTGGTAGGTAGAGCCTTGCAAGAGATTCACAAATGTAGATAGCATAATAATTTTAAATAAAACAAGTACAAGGCATAGGTCATCGGTAAACTTAAATCAAAGAGCAACATAAAGTATGTGGGTCTAAAGATTAATCATTTAACCTCCACAAATGAAAGAGCCGGTATTTAATCAATTTAAGTTCTATTTAATAGAGAGCAAATAGTCATGTTATATAAAACATCAGCAAGTAAAACAAGGCGGCAACTTTCATCATTTTTCCATAATCAAGATATACAAATAATATCACCGTGGTAAGCTCAAAAGAGATGGTGATTTATTTATTGAAAAGTAAAAACTAACTAACCTAGGTTGTCCTCCTAGTAGCCATGTTATTGATAGAGAGATAAATACAAAGGTTGTCTATGGTTGAAAGCATATATGTGCAAGCATTTAAAAGGCGATGAACAAAGATAAAGTTAAGGGCGAGTTACCGTCCTTTTCGATGCTCGTAATGAAGTGCAGCGATGCCTCCCCATGCTTAAGCATTGTGCTCAGCATGGAAAAAGAATGATGAACATCTTGTGGTGAAGGTGATCCTTGTACTCCACGTGGCCTTTTCCTTTCATCCTTCAAATTCCCCCCATGCTTAGCGTGTTGCTAAGTGTGGGAGAACTTGAGTTGCTTGTAATTTGCCATGCGTTTGAGAATCATCTTCACTTCCTTGCCTTTGTTGCTCATTTTTCCCTCAACTTTTTCTTATCATCATCAAGCCATGGTTCCAATCCTTCGTCATATCGTCATCACCGACTTCAATGTCGTCCTTTGTCGCTGCCTTATCTTCCACAGTTTTTATTTTTCCTCCAGAACAGAAAATGTACTGAAACACCCCTCCATGTTGAAGTTTATGAAATTATCTTTCCTACAAGCCATCATATGCATGAAACGGGTTCCGAACAAGAGAGTTGTGCCAATTTTACTCCGGCGATGCAATCTGTCCAAGGCTGATTTCAGACTGCGCAGCGCTCAATGGTTTTGCCATATCTCATTGTATAGGTCTTCAAAATTGATGATTCTTGATGCGTTGGAAACAAGGTTTGAAGGAGCTTCTGAAAATGAAATTTTCTTCCATTGTACATCTCTGAACATGTGCTCAAATCTTGATGGAAACAGCAACTTCCCTCTCAAGCCTTGTAGATGACTAACGATCTTGATTGCAATTCGTCAAGAACTCATGGGAACACTTTTCCATGCCTACAAAACAAATCTAATCCACATTCTACCCCCGGGGTGATGGTCGGGAGTAGAAACAATTGCCAACAAACCAAATGCATCCCTAAGACCTTAACTTGTGGCAAAGCTTACCTAGCAAGAAGAAAAGAAGAATCTAATGGGTGTACGTACGTGTAGGTGAAAATGCAAATGAAAGGAAGGGATATAAACAATTACAATGTTTGCACCAAATTCTAAACACCATGTTTACAACTAGATTGCTTTATTTCTATATAACGATAAAGATTTAACCAAGGTCAAAACACCATGTTCATTTCAAGGTTAATAACTCTTTATGCCGCAAGAAAGTTAAAGCGCATTTCAAAGCTTATAAACCAACATATGCAATATAAATTAACGAGGCTTTAAAAACTCAAATGATGATTGTACGCAATCAAGTCTAAACACCATGTTTACACAAGATTGCAAAAAGAAAATGCCTCGCGCGCGAAGCACCATTATGGAAATAAAGCATTCATCAAAAAGTTTCGCGAAGAAGCCAAGCTAACCTATGCACAATAGAACAAAGGGGTTGATGCAAAATGCAAATGCAAAAAGGAATTAGTGAAAAGGGTCAGCAATGTTTGAAAAAGGCTTTCAAAGTTGTTCCTTATAATAACAAGCAAGTCACTTTAGAGGTAAAGTCTTGTCAACAAAGCATTTTATCAAAAGATCTTAAAACATGTTAACATGGTTTTAAGGTAAGGCATATCGGTATCCTATATTTTTGGCTTAAGACAAGAATTTTGAAAAGATAAGTTGGGTGAAGAAATTCTATCTAAGGTGGTTTTGAAAAAGAATAAAAAGAAACAAGGGTTAGATTTTTGGATGAAAAACAAACCTATGGTTATAGGATTACTAAAGGTATGAGGGGCTTTCCCTAAGGGTTTAGGAAGAGGCCAGTCAAAATTGTAATTAGAAAGGGATAGAGATAGACTTGGTCGGATTGACATAAGTCAATCCCTCCCTTTGTTGGCGTAGGTTCTAGGTGTGGTTTGATAGGAAGGTTTAGGTAAAGATGAGATTTTTAAGGGTTATAAAAGATGAGATGCAACATGCAACATAATGCAAAGGTGGAGAACAAATTGGAATGAAGTGCAACATGATTATGAATAAACAAAATGATATGACATGATATGGTGGTGATCTAAACCAAAAGCAAAAGTTAGCCTAAGTTAACTAGCCACAAGTTTAGAATCAAAATGGATCATGTTTCATATTTCTTTCTAAAGACACAAATAAAAAGACTCTAAACACTAATAAGCACACAAAAAAGGGGTCTACAAGTTTCCCAAAATTCAAGTAGCAAAGTACTCACTCAATGTGTGTGTGTGTGTCTATATATATTAAAGGATACAACATGTGGTTGTGACATTTATTAGAGCGATGGTACGATGTTACTTGAAGTTTTCAAGTAAAGAACACAATGTAGACTTGTCATAGTTTATATAGATATATAAAAAGATCGGGTTGCCTCCCGCAAAGCACTTCATTTAAAGTCATAGAGCTCGACTTTCTCACTTACCTTTTTATTGTCGTGAAGCCATGGTTACTTGTGCGAGAGTCCAAAGTAGCCATGCAGCTTGATGTTGCCTTTAGAAAATCTGTCGTGGTTCGCTTCCAACATCATCATGTGTTGATTGGTGCATCTTGTGTCTTCATTCATCCCTGCTCCGGAGGGGTTGTTTTAGTCCTTAGCTTATGAATTTCATCATGTACGTGTTGTGGTGCCCCATCTTCTATTTATTATCATTGTGTCCATCTCCTCTATCTTGTCGTCATCGCTTTGTTGCTGCCTCTTCTTCGTGGATTTACCCCTGCATCCAGAACAGAACATATACCAAAATATAGTTCTATTGAAAGATTTATAAAATTGCCTTTCCAACGGGTACTCATTTGCCTTAATCGGAGTTCGAATGAGGGAGCTATGGCTGTTTCACTTCAGCACTGCTTGCTGTCTAGAATTTCAGCATGTGCAACCATCGGTGATTCGGCCATATCCGCTTGTAGGAACCTCCGATTGCCTTGCCGCTTGATTCGTTGGAGCGTAGACTTCATGCAGCTTCTGAAAATCCAAATATATCTAATTGTTTTCTGCTGAGGCTCATGCAAACATCGCGATGACATCGTCATCCTTTCGTCCATCGATCCGGAGATGTACGTGTGGTCTTCATCTTGAAGTCTTTTAGGGCACCATGTCACGCATCCTTTGGCTTCAAAAATCATAACCATCGCTGCATGAGCATGATGGTAATGGAATCCTTCTCCATCGTGCTTGGCATGGTCGTTTCAGAAACCTATAGCTTGGACAAACATCCTCCAAAAGACATTAGTCTAAAAACTTAATCGACACATAGGCATACCTTGTTCATCTTCGTTTGCTTCGAATGTTGCAAACTTTTCTCGAACGCTTTGTGTCTAGTTTTCCACCTACTTTCAAGGACACAAACAAGAAAGCAAGCGTATATGCAATGATAAAAATTAGGGTTAGTTAAAAGAAAGATAGATCGCCCCAGGGTTCGAGTTGCCGATCCCCGGCAACGGCGCCGAAAAAAAGGGGCTTGTTGACGGTGTAAAACCGTGCTCAAGTTCACCGCAGGCCTACGGGTGACTTGGTGCCTTTTTCACCAAGGAGGGTTCTCCCTAGATTTGTCAATCCAAGGATCGGAAGCAAACCACCAAGGTTCTCTATCTAACCTACCGGTCTAACCCTATGTGAAGTGTTGATTGCATAAAGATAACGTACAAACACGAAGGGATGTATGGATCACATCTACCTAGCCATAAAGGTAAGCAAACCAAAGGTAAACCTAGCCTATCATCTTCTTGTTGCCGTTCCGGCCAGTGTGATAAATCAATCCAAACCTATACTATGATAAGGATTACACTCGATATGGAGTAACCTGATATGGAGTGGTCCGATCCACGTTCACTCGCCGCTTTCTCCCCTCTCGTACTGTCACTACGCGAGGATAATCATCACCGAGCAACAAGCTTGGTCTGTGCACTACTACGGTGTGTCTGCAAGACAAGACTAATCACCATGATTCGATCTAGTCCTACTAAAGGCATATGGTAGCTACAGATATGAATAAGTATAACTCGTAGTAGATCAAAGTATGACAAGATATAATTACATCACCGAATGTTGAAGGTACAAACGACTTGACGAATTCAAGTCGCGGCTCCAGAACTCCACCATGGCTTCACCGCGCAGGGCCAACCATGGTGGCTAGGGCATGGCCTAAGCCATCTCCTAGGCAACTCGAGGACTCGCGGCGGCCGTCAGCTTCCTCCCGGTGCTTCTCCTTCGTCTCGGCGGCTCTCTGATGAAAGGATGGATGTGGCGGCCGGCGGAGGCAGAGGCAATAAATAGACAAGCACCTAGGGCAAAAGGGGGACGCGAACCGGGCTCGGATCAGGGTGGGCCGGCCGGCCTGGGCCGACCGGCCCAGACCCATTTTGGCCTAGTTCGGCCCCGTCTCGCTCCCCGATGCTTCTTGGTCAATTTTCGACTTGCTCCCTTATGCATGTGGGCCCTTGATGTCGTCTTCTCCACGGTTTGGACAGAGCTCCTTGTCGCGCAAGCTTCAGCATCTTTTGTCCAGGTCCCTGGAGTTTCACGACTTCATGCTTCGGTCCCTGGACCCTTTGGAGTCATGTTCATGATGTGTCTTGACTTGTGTCGGGCTTCATAATCATCTCTTGAAGTGCTTGATGAACTTATCCTGAAAGTCTCCCTTTAAGCGCTAGTTTCCTACGTAAACAACAAACTCCAAAATCGACATGCGAGAGTGAACTTGATACCTCCGGGGAGTTAGTACCATTGGTTAGAATATCAAATACGTGCAAATGTTGACGGTAAACTTATAGCTAGGTGTACCAAAATCGACCGTCAACACTAATCTATCGGGGGTTGTGGCCATGGTTTCACCCTTTCCCTCCTCTCGTACTGTCATTACGCGAAGGTATTTGTGACTAGACCTATGATGGACACGGCGTATTGAATGGATCCAAGGAAGCATTGGAGCTCTACTCCCTTTACGGCATGGTAGCTAACCTTAAGCATTAACGTATATTCAACACAAGATGATAGATAGATAATCCGACAAAGTACGATTACATCCCAAGATCGATTACAAACCATGGACGAATAAGGAGATTACCCCATCAAGGTGCTAGACATAGCACTGTTGATCATGGTTTCCCTTCCGACAGTGTCTTCCTTCTTCTCCACTTGTGGGTGCTTCCTTCGAGGTGGTTGATCTCCCTCCAGAGATCTCCCTCCTCTCTCTCTAGCTTGTGGATGGCCTCCTGGTGCGAATGGCTCCCCCCTCGTCTAATGGCGGCGCCTCCAGGGTTTTAGGGTTGAAGATCCTTCGGGTGCAAGGAAAGGGGGGCCGAACCGACCCCCAGAGTGGGCTGGGCCGGCCGGCCTGGACCGACCGGCACAGGCCCATCTCGGCCCGGTTCGGTCCCCCCTTCGCTCCCGTGGGTTCTCAGGTGATTATGCACTTTGCCCCCTCCACTTGCATGATTTTGACGATGTCATCCTTGCATCCAAGATGGAGGTTCTCCGCGCATGAAGTTCGGTCTTTTACACTTCAATCCCCGGGGGTGTTCCTTCGTAGCATTTCGGTCCTTGCCACCATTGGAAGTGATTTCATCAAGCTCATGAACACGAACAAGACTCCATAAATGCTCCTTTGAACTTGTTGTGAATCTATCCTTTATGTCCATGTTTTCCTACATAAACACAACACTTCCAAATGCATGCACATAGATGAACTTGTTATATGATTAGTGTGCCTAGTGGCGGGTTAGTTCCATAATCAAATCCAAATTAAAGTGTAATGAACATGCTTGGTGTACCAAAATACACCGTCAACATCTCCCCCACGCTTAGCTCTTGCTTGTCCTCGAGCAAGTACTCGTAAAATAACTTCGTCCAAAGTGTTGTAATCGTGTACCGCTAATCCTTCTTCACAAGTTAGTCAATCCTTTCGTCTTTAATACATAAACATAAAGTACTTATCATCAAACACAAACATGGGCGTTTAGAATCTTTACCACGTCAAGATTTACCCCACAACTCAAACTCTTCACTCGAAGCCTTCAATCTCAGCCATGCTTACTTCTTTGCTTCCATCGGAGGGTTTTTATGATTTTTCAAACAAAATTCCTGCAACAAGTATTAGACAAAAACCTTTCTCCAAGCTCTCTCAAGTCACTCATATGAGGTGGCTATCCTAAACCAACTTTATAAAACTCTCACCTCCCATAAGTCTCTCATATAACATGTAAAGTGGAGCTATAGGTAGGGCTAGTGTAATCAACACAAGTATTGTCAAACTAAGAACTTCCTCTAATGGTTGTTTACCTTTCAAAGCCAATGATCATGAGAATTAACCATATGTAGGGATATCAAGGATGAGAAGATTTAGAATGGTGGACATGTGCAAGGGCAAAAGAAAATTATGACTACGAGGCACCGATGACGTCCTCGTTGTCGGATTGCACATGGTTGGAAAAAGAGTGAAAGTTTCGTCTCTCAACAACGTGACATCCTTCCTTGCACTTTATTTTTTTCTTTCACTTGATTCATCCCTCTCATATCCTTCTTGCCACTCCTCTTTTCTCTTTCTCTTCTTTTTTCTTTCATTCTTTCATTCTCATATTTTTCTCTTTCTTTACTTTTCTATTTTTTTCTTTCTTTCTTTCTTTCTTTTCCATACTCATACTTTTCTCTTTATTTTCCCTCTCTTGACAACTTTTGAAAGCTCTCAACTCCTCTCTTTCTTGCATGCATACAATCTGAAATTTCAAATAAATCATGCTAGAGACGAGACGAAACTTTGAGAGTAGGTTGTGTTCATGGAATGCGATGTACAAAAGAGATGTATAGGGTTGGGTATGGAATTCGGCGATGTACGGGACTTCCGATGTGAAAGTCACGTTACCGAATACATGACGAGGCTAGCAACAAAAGATAAGCACAAGAACATGATCATTGCTCGAAATTAGAACTCCCAAGAGAGAAGGATCCTAGCCCAACTCATCGTGCTAATCACACTTATGGTGGAGCAAAAGATAAATTGGCTTTGTATAGGATTTTTTTCTTACTCTCAACTTGGAAAAAGAGGTTTTGCTAACCTTTATTACAAGGTTTTTTAGATAATTTTCAGAACTGAAATCCTCCAACGTTTAGCATTGAACATAGCACAACTAACATGTGAAGCTCAAGATCGAAGTTTGGTATGGGTACTTTTAGTAGTAGCAATTCCACTAAGCACCACGGTAAATGTTTTTCAAACCACACACTTATGTTCATATATCAAGAAATAAAGATAAACAAACGAGTGAATAAAGATAAGCATCACACAAGACACAAAATATATAAAGACTCTTTTTATTTGATTTTCTTTGACTCAACACTAATTTAAGACACTTCAAACTTGCAAAAATTGAAAACACACTCCAAAACTTAAAGACTCTTTAAACTCTAAAACTCTATTGAAGATTAAACCGAACCTAAACTTGAAGCTCAAAAGTTAAGGCTAGCTAGCTAGCTCTCCCCCACGCTAAAAACATGTGACATCCTCGTCGTATCTTACAAAATTCCTAAGGGGAAAACTAAACCTAGTGGTACTTCCCGCAACTATTGCACCACTTGCCTCTCATGTTCCCTACCATGCGAAAAAGTTTGCGCACGTTGTGGTTAAGGAACTTGTAGTCGTCTTCAACTACGCGCTCCAAATCCTCCAAACGCTGCCTCATCGCCTCCATGGCTTGGAAACATTCGTCGACCGATGCGTAGAGATCCGCGATGGAGTGACGGCAAGCCGCACAACACATCGGATGCAACCCGAAAGGGTCGTCATTGCCAGGGTCTCCACCGTCATCGCCACCGTCGTCGCCACCACCATTGTCGTCGCCGCCGCCGTCGCCGCCTTCGGGAGTCTTCTCCTTGGGCACCTCATCCCAAATGTAAAGATCGTTATCATCTCTTCCGGCAGCCGCCCACGAGCTCGGGCTACGATCGTCGAAGTAGTCGCTGCCCCCATAGTCCTTAGGCTCGGGCGACACCTCCTTGTAATCCTTCCGCTTCATGCCTTGGATGCGCGACGACCTTCGAACGGGCGTAGGGACCTTCTCCTCTTCGACGGGGTTGTGAGATGCGATAGCTCCAATTGGGACACACCCTCCGCAACGGATGCGGGCGGTCCTCTTGATCTCGATGGGTAGCTTGAGCTCGCATCGCTTCGCCTCCTCCATCGAAGGCTCCTTGGCTTCTTGCTTCAACTCTAAGCTCCTCGGGGACACAATGGCTGCTGCGTGGGTGCAAAATATTGCTTGAAGGGATTGATTCCCAAGCTCCCAATTCAGCCAAATAAATAGTCCGGAGAGGAAAACCCTAGGAACCTCATTTTCCTTTTTTAAACTTCCCTTAAAATTTTCTAACCGAAGAAGGAAGTCGAAAAGGAGCAATTTGGGCAAAAACCGGGATCGACCGCCGTCGGGACCCACCTGGGCCGGTCGGACTGGGCCGGCCGGCCCACCCTGTCTCGGGGGCCGGGCCGGTTTTTTGTGCACTGCCCTTTTTTCGCCTTCTTAGCCCATGGGAAAAAGTTGGCCCAGTAAATCTTCACGGGAAACTCCAGAAAATTAAAAGAAAAACTATTTACAAAAATTCATGGCATGTTTTTCGTCCTAGGCGGGACGTTCGGGCTCTTCTTCCACGGTGAAAACATCAACATGGTGAAGGGGCACAACGTCGGGTTCGTAGTAAACCTTAAGTCGTTGACCATTCACCATAAATTGATCGCCTTTTATATCCATAATGGTTACCGCTCCGTTGGAGAGCACCTAATGCACAACATAAGGTCCGTTCCACTTGCTTTGCAATTTCCCCTTTCCAAAGGTTTTAAACCTCGAATAGTAGAGGAGGACGTTATCTCCTTCTTTAAACTCTTTCTTTTTCAATCTTTTATCATACCACCTTTTGATTCTCTCTTTGTATATGCTTGCATTTTCGTATGCTTTCAACCTCATCTCCTCTAGCTCGCTTATTTGGATTCTTCGTTTCACCACCGCGGCATCGAGATCAAGGTTCATCTCTTTAATCGCCCAATAGGCTTTATGTTCGAACTCAACCGGAAGGTGGCAAGCCTTTCCATAGACGAATTGATAAGGGGTCATACCTATCGGTGTCTTGAACGCCGTTCGATAAGCCCACAAAGCTCCATCTAATTTATTTGACCAATCCTTGCCTCCCTTCTCTATGGTTTTGTTGAGGATGCTTTCTAATTGCCTATTTGACGTTTCCGCTTGTACGTTGGTTTGTGGGTGATAGGGTGTAGAGACCCTATGTTCAATCCCCAACTTGGACAAGCACTTTTTGAAATTCTTCCCGGTGAAGTGAGTTCCTCCATCGCTTATCAAGATTCTCGGTGTACCGAAACGAGAAAAAATCATGTTCTTGATCATAGTAATGGACTCCTCCGTGGAAGCTTTACGATATGGCATAGCCTCTACCCATTTGGATATATAATCAACCATGACTAGAATATACTCATATCCGCATGAGTTTTTGAAAGGCTCCATGAAGTCTGTACCCCATACATCGAATAAATCAATTTGTAGATTGTAATTCAAGGGCATATAATTTTTTTGAGAGATGTTTCCGGTTCTTTGGCATTCGAGGCATGATGCAACATATCTTTTAGTATCTTCATGCATCTCCGGCCAATAGAATCCGCTCGACCATACTTTTGCTTGGGTCCGAAAATGGCTATAGTGTCCACCGTACTCCGCCGAGTGGCACTTTTTCAGAATTTCTACCCTCTCTTCTCTTGGCACACATCTTCTCATGACTCCATCATTGCCAAGTTTGAAGAGGTATGGTGCATCCCAAAAGTACTTCTTACTTTCGGAGATTATCTTCTTTTGGGAGTTTTTATCTAGATGAGCGAGAGGCATCTTCTGAATCGCTCGAATGATATCAATCATCCAAGTGTCTTTATCGAGCACTCGATAGAGGTGGTCATCTCTCATCTTATCTTCTATGGGCTCTTTATCATCTTGTCCATGATTCATTCTAGACAAATGATCGGCCACAACATTTTCCACCCCCTTTTTATCACGAATTTCAGCATCAAATTCTTGGAGAAGAAGGATCCAATGGATCAAACGTGGTTTAGACGTGGTTTAGCTTCCTTCTTAGTCAAGAGATACTTGATGGCTGCGTGATCGGTGTAAACAATAACATTCGAGTTCACGATGTAAGATCTGAATTTTTCGAAAGCGAACACCACTGCTAGCAACTCCTTTTCTATATTGGTATAGTTTAATTGTACCCCATTAAGAGTTTTGCTAGCGTAGTAAACGGCGTGAACTCAGCCTTCCTTCCTTTGACCCAAAACCGCGCCTACAGCGTAGTCACTTGCGTCACACATGATCTCGAAAGGTTGGCTCCAATCCGGAGGTTGAATAATGGGAGAACTCACCAACGCACTTTTCAAGGTCCGGAATGCCGCTAGGCACTTCTCATCAAAGTTAAAAGCCACATCCTTTTGAAGGAGATGTGTTAAAGGCTTAGTGATCTTTGAGAAGTCCTTAATAAATCTTCTATAAAATCCGGCATGGCCTAGAAAGCTCCTTAAGGACTTAACATCTATCGGAGGTGGGAGTTGCTCAACCGTCTCTACCTTAGCCTTGTCCACCTTAATGCCTCTCTTGGATATAACATGTCCGAGCACTATGCCTTGCTTAACCATGAAGTGGCACTTTCCCAATTTAACACCAAGACTACCTCCGCACACCTCGTGAGGACCTTATACAAGTTTGCCAAGCAATCCATGAATTTCTTCCCATAAACGGAAAAATCATCTATGAACACCTCGGCAATTTCTTTGATGAATTCCGAGAATATGGCCATCATGCAACGTTGAAAAGAGGCTGGAGCGTTGCATAGACCGAAGGGCATCCTTCTATATGCAAACGTTCCATAAGGGCATGTAAACGTTGTTTTGTCTTGATCATCCGGGTGAATGGGAATTTGCATGAACCCCGAGTACCCATAGAGGAAGCAAAAATAAGCGTGGTTTGCTAATCTCTTGAGCATCTTGTCAATGAACAGTAGGGGGAAGTGATTTTTCTTCGTCGCTTTGTTAAGCGTACGATAATCGATACACATCCGCCACCCGGTCACGGTTCTTTGCGGTATCAACTCGTTCTTCTCATTCTTCAGTACGGTTAAACCTCCTTTCTTTGGTACACAATGTACCGGGCTCACCCACTCGCTATGTGGAACCGGGTAGATTATTCCGGCATCAAGTAACTTGATGACCTCTTTCTTTACTACCTCTCGCATGGCATGAGTTAGCCTCCTTTGGTGGTCCACTACGGGCTTACATTGGTCTTCTATTGGTATACGATGAGTGCAAACAGCTAGGCTAATACCTTTGAGATCATCAATCGAATATCCAATCACCTTCCTATGTTTTTTCAATAAAATCAGCAACTTCTCATTTTCTCCGGGACTCAACTCGTCGCTCACGATGACTGGATAAGTCTTGCCTGGGCCCAAAAATTTGTACTTTAATCCTTTGGGCAAAGGTGTAAGGTCTACCTCGGGCACTTGTGGCTCCTCGGGTTTAATTTCTCCTATGTCCTCGAATTTTTCTTCCTCCACGCTTCCATCATGTGGTTCTAAGCCTTTTGTTGCTTCTTCTAGTTCTTCAACTTGTTGATTACTAATTTGATTTTCCATCGCTCTTTGCAGCGGGTCTCTAAGGGTTTCAACAAAACAAAGACTATCTATCTCCTCTACTTCTTCTTCAGGAGAAAAGGGTGTAGGGTGTTTAGATACGCGAAGAAAATTATATGTGTACTTTGTTCCATTAAGATTCATTGTTACTTTGCCTTCTCCGGCATCCAACACGGCATCAACCAACTTAAGAAAGGGCCTACCTAGGAATATGTGATCATGATTACTATGGTAAGCATCAATAACAAAGAAATCGGTTGGTATACATTTTCCAGAGATTTTTACTTTCATGTTGCAAGCAATACCTAGAGGTTTAATAGTTCTACCATCTCCCATAATTAATTTTGTTGACGTTGGAGCTAAGTATAGGTTGTGGTCTTGAACTTTATAGTAAATTTTAGAAGACAGGACACTTACTTGGGCTCCGATGTCGCATAAAGCTTTGCATTGAACTCCGTTGATCTCGCAACTCAAGCGTGGTGCCATCTTCTCTTCTTCTTCGGATCCTATCGCGTAAACTTTGGCGAGGCGAGCGTATGGTGATGCTTCGGGCTTGATTCCCATGATTCTCTTCACCTCGGCTATGTGTTCCGTATCCACTTCATCATCTCCAAAGAGCTTTTGAAAGATCTCACCGGTGGTTTCAAGGTCGTATGAATCTTCCGCTTTCCTTTCCGGTGGGAAATCCACTTCCAATGCTCTTGCCATCCCCTTTTGATTAGGAAACGGTCTTCTCTTGTCGAATACTTCTCCGTAATCGATCGGAACCCAATCCATTGGTTCGAACTCCCTTAGTGGCTTCGCGCTTGACATGCTTCTCTTGTTTGTCTCATTTGATACGACGAAGTCAACGCTCGGGGTAGTTCTTGACTTGATGTGTTCTTGTTCAAACTTTTCCGGGATTGGCTCCTCTTTTGTGACTTCCGGGGTTGCCTCTTTAGAAAATTCAGCACACTTCTTCTTCCTTGAATTATATCCCGGCTCTTCCACAAGTCTTGTTTCCCAATCTCTTCGCATGGCAGGCGCTTTACTAATTTTTTGTAGAAGTTGGGCGGCTTCCATGAGTATTTTCTCCATGAGATCCCCACCTGCACACATTTGGACGTGTTGCATGCAATTAGGGGTTAGGAAAAAGAAAAATGTATGCAAGAGTACGTCACCGGAGAAGCCGAGTCTTGGTCCTTGTTCGATTAACTCATTAAACCTATCCCAAGTTTGGTCCATCCATTCCTCTTCTCCTTGCATGAAAGTGATCACTTGCCTCATTAGATGTTGAACCTTGCTAATTGGAAAGAACTTCTCACAAAACTTCTTTGTCAACTTGTTCCAATTGCCTTCAACTTCAAAGGACGCAAATGAGTACCATGTCTTTGCTTCACCGGCAAGTGAGTAGGGAAAGAGATTCCATTTGAACCATTCATTGGGAACTCCTTCTTGACGCACCGTGTTGCATAGCGTCGTGAAATGCCTTATGTGTTTATATGGGTTCTCCGTAACCATCCCTTCAAACGGGTTTGCCGCCACCATCTCGATGATCTTGGATTTAATTTCATACTTGGTCGCTTCGAGCTTCGAATCCGACTCTTGTACTTTTATGTCTTCACATCGAGGGCTAGCGTAATCCCTTAGTGATTTCTCTAGTTCTTCCACGGGTTGATTGACGAACGCCATCTAGACAATAAGATAAAAACAAAAGCAAAAAGAAACAAAGTGGTTTTCTAGATAATATGTGTTAGATATAGCAAACAAAAGATAAACTAAATATAAAACTAAGTTAGATGCAAACCAAACGATGTAAACTAGCTTGCTCCCCGGCAACTGCGCCAGAAAAAGGGGCTTGTTGACGGATAAAAGACGTATCCCTCTACGATCCGCAAGCATACGGACCCCACACCTTTTTCACCACGGGATTCCCAAGGTTCTTGTCAATCCGCGGAGCAAGGGGATTACAAGCGTTCGATCTACCTTTACACTCTAGCTACTCAAACCCTAACTATGATTAAACTAGAAAACAACTAAACTACACTAGAGAGAATGATTAAGCAATCAAGATAGGGGACACTCGCCCAAGGGTCTATGATACTAGAGCATGCAATCGCTTAAAGACATAAGACCAATCTAATCTATCGGGGGTTGTGACCACGGTTTCACCCTTTCCCTCCTCTTGTACTGTCACTACGCGAAGGTATTCGTGACTAGACCTATGATGGACACGGCGTATTGAATGGATCTAACGAAGCATTGGAGCTCTACTCCCTTTACGGCATGGTAGCTAACCTTAAGCATTAAAGAATATTCAACACAAGATGATAGATAGATAATCCGACAAAGTACGATTACATCTCAAGATCGATTACAACCCATGGACGAATTAGGAGATTACCCCATCGAGGTGCTAGACATAGCACCGTTGATCATGGTTTTCATTCCGACGGTGTCTTCCTTCTTCTCCACTTGTGGGTGCTTCATTCGAGGTGTTTGATCTCCCTCCGGAGATCTCACTCCTCTCTCTAGCTTGTGGATGGCCTCCTGGTGCGAATGGCTCCCCCTCGTCCCATGGCGGCGCCTCAAGGGTTTTAGGGTTGAAGATCCTTCGGGTGCAAGGAAAAGGGGGCCGAACCGACCCCCGGAGTGGGCTGGGCCGGCTGGCCTGGGCCGACCGGCCCAGGCCCATCTCGGCCCGGTTCGGTCCCCCCTTCGCTCCCGTGGGTCCTCAGGTGATTATGCACTTTGCCCCCTCCACTTGCATGATTTTGACGATGTCATCCTCGCATCCAAGATGGAGGTTCTCCGCGCATGAAGTTCGGTCTTTTACACTTCAATTCCTGGGGGTGTTCCTTCGTAGCATTTCGGTCCTTGCCACCATTGGAAGTGATTTCATCAAGCCCATGAACACGAACAAGACTCCATAAATGCTCCTTTGAACTTGTTGCGAATCCGTCCTTTATGTCCATGTTTTCCTACATAAACACAACACTTCCAAATGCATGCACATAGATGAACTTGTTATATGATTAGTGTGCCTAGTGGCGGGTTAATTCCATAATAAAATCCAAACCAAAGTGTAATAAACATGCTTGGTGTACCAAAATACACCGTCAACAGCCTCTACCCTGCACCGGCTCCGATCGACGACTTCGTCTTGCTTTTCTTGCCACCATGCAGCCCGCACTTGACCCTACTGGCGACCGGGTCCCTCGAGTCAGGCCTACTTGTCTCTCCACTCCTCGGAGACCCCGCAACGCATAGACCTTTCGCGCCCACTCTTCACCTGCACTAACGCAAATCAAGCCGCAACCTGCACGTTGTCAATCACTCATCACATCCAGGAGCGACCATCCACTGGTCCTCGGACGCTCCAGTCCTCAATCTCCCCCTTGATGAGTGCATTGACAACACACACAAATAACCAATTCAGAGAAAAGAGAAAAAGAAAAAAAACGAAAGAAAAACTCGAACAAATGATCAAAAGCCAAACAAAAGCCAAGAAAAGATCACTTGAGTGAGAAGGATCTCGGTCCCCTAAGACAAGGGCAACGGCTCGACACAACCGAGATAAAATCCTAAAAAATTGTCGACTCCTCAAGGTGAGGCAAAAGGGCTCGACACCATCGGCAAAATAGCACAACTAAAATTCAAGTGAAAAAGAGCTCCCAAATCTATGAATGCAAGCTCCCCCTGAACAAATGCATTTCTCCCAATTTTTCTTTCCTTGATGTAGAACTCCCCCTGAAAACATGAAATGGGTACTTTCCTCCCTCTTGTTGGTAATGCATGAATCAAGTCTACAAATGCAAGCATGTGCTTCTCAAATATATAAAGAGCACTACAACATGCTAAAATTGAGACATAGACAAGCAAGATAGCCACAATTTGAGCACAAGCATCTCCAACAAGATAGAAAGGGACATATAAGCTAGTGACATAGCTATGATTAGAACAAAGCATTTTTCACAAAAATTTCCCTCTCATGAGCATAAGACCTAATTATGAGCAAAAAGGAGCACATACAACATATAACTCACAAACTTCATGCATGGACACAAATTCTCATCACAAGGTCATCACAAACACCTACAAACTATCTCATGTCATGTCAAAGCCACCGAGCCATGTGTCCACTTCTACATATGAGACTTCTCTTTAGTGAACATCATGCAACGGTTTAGCACCCAAGAGACAAAAATTTAAAGCAATTAAGACATGGAAGCACATTTTTCAAGCATAGGCATTTCACACACCATTTTCATGATTTACAGTTTAAGCATGGTACATGAAGTGCCTTTGCGGCAAAAAGAAGCTTAGGCTTGTCCACAAGGTAGCATGCAGGCTAAACATTCATGATGATATAGCCATAAGCACCCAAAATGATCATGAAAGGCATTCTACTCACAAGAGAGGATCATATAGCATTTTTACAAAACAAAGCCTTCCACAAGCATATATATCCCAAAGCTACCAAGAGCATAGATATACATCTTATGAGCATCACAAGCAAAGTCATAACCTCATCTCTAGCATATCATGGTGAGCAAAGCATATAAGAGAAGCACATCTCTATGGCATATGTTACAAATGCAGTCTGTGATACAAAGATGCAAGCATGATATGATACAAGAATGAAGATGCAACATGCATATGTACATCAACCCTCCCAACCGAAGCTCAAAAAGGAAAAACAACTCCAAGCTCTCCTCGCAAACAAGCAAATGTAGCTTGGTCCAAAGGTTTGGTTAAGATATTGGCAAGCTACTTTTCTGTAGTTACATGGATGAGGTCTATGTTTCCCTTCTCAACATTGTCTCTCAGGAAGTGGTACCTCACTTCTATGTGTTTGGTTCTGGAGTGAAGCACGGGATTTTTGGCAACACTAATGGCACTCATGCTATCACACATGAGAGGTACATGGGAACACTCCTCACCAAAATCACTCAACGTGTATGTGATCCAAAGCAGCTGGAGCAACAACTAGCAGTAGTAACATACTCGGCTTCTGTGGTAGACTGAGCTACACTAGACTGTTTGCGAGAAGACCAAGAAACAAGCGAGGAACCCAAAAACTAACAAGTCCCCGAAGTCGACTTCCTATCGACTCGACACCCCGCAAAGTCGGCATCCGAAAAACCAAGAAGCGAAAGGGAAGAGGACGCCGAGTACCAAAGACCGAGCTCAGGAGTGTATCGAAGATACCTGAAGATCCGCTTGACAGCCTACCGATGTCAAGTCCTCGGAGACGCCTAAAAACGAGCGCACAGACACACAGAAAACTGGATGTCCGGCCTCGTCGCCGTCAAGTACAAGAGTGAGCCGATCATGCTCTGGTACTCCTTCTGGTCCACGGGCTCTCCGTCCTCGTCCGCGTCGAGCGCTGTAGTCATACTCATCGGTGTCCACAGGGGCTTCGAATTGTCCATCTTGAACTTCTTGAGGATGTCCTTTGTGTACTTGGCTTGATGCACAAAGGTTCCCTCCTTCGCCTGCTTGATCTGAAGCCTGAGAAGGAACTGCAATTCTCCCATCATAGACATCTCGAATTCTTTGCTCATATCCTCTGCAAACCTCGCAACCAAAGAGTGAGATGAGCCACCAAAGACAATATCGTCCACATATACCTGAACAATTAGGATATCATCATCCTGCCTGAGGAGAAAAAGATTCTTATCAACCTTACCCATCTCAAACCCCTTGTTGAACAAGAACCCCTCAAACGGCCATACCAAGAACGGGGAGCTTGTTTCAGCCCATACAACGCCTTTCTCAACCTATACACCTTGTGGGGAAACTCAGCACTCTCAAAGCCCAGTAGTTGCTTCACATAAACTTCCTCTTATAAAAACCCATTCAAGAAGACACTCTTCACATCCATTTGGTACAATTTGAAACCTTTAGCCACAGAAAAAGCTAGAAGGATCCTAATTGCCTCCAAATGGGCTACAGGAGCAAATGTCTCCTCATAGTCTATCCCCTCTTTCTGACTATAGCCCTGAGCAACCAACCTTGACTTGTTCCTCACCACCTCACCATTTCCCCCTCTTTGTTTTTCCACACCCATTTTGTCACAATAGGTTTGCAACTTGGTGGTGGCTCCACTAACTCCCACACTTGGTTTCTCTCAAAATTCTCTAACTCCTCATGCATGGCATTCACCCAATTAGGATCAGATAGAGCGTGTCCAATGTCTTTCGGCTCAAAGGTAGCAACAAAAGCTGAATGAGCAATGTGGGAAGCACTTCTGGACCTCGATCGTGTCGTACGCTAAATGATGTCGCCGATGATTCTTGAGGGTGGATGATCAACTTGAACGCGCCTCGGTGCCTCTCGCCTGGAGACAACCTCCCCCTCAGCAGCTGCTTCCACTTGATCTTGCTGGATCGTAGGCGGTGTAGGAGATGGACCATCCTGCACCATAGTCGTCGTAGTGGAAGTAGAGGGTACATGTGTGGCTGGAGCTTCACTGTCATCACCATCATCCTCTCCAGCATCATCCTCCTCGTCCTCAAAGATCTTCTTGCCAACTTCATCATCACCTACACACTCAAAGACAGACGATGAGGATTATCCTGGAGCCATGGGGGTAGAAGGGGTCCATGGCCTAAGCGTACTCGATTTGACGATGGTGCTGGTCCTAGTTCGGAACCTTCGCTGGGGCCAGGCTGGGGTCCCCCTTTTGCTAGTGCATGTGGATGGTCCCTGAAAAACCCCCTAACTTTTCGAGGGTGCTTTTATTCCAACACTAATCAGCGAGACAAGAACCCCAACTTTGACTGTAAGCAGTTGCAAACCTGTAACGACCCTGCTACTATTTTAACCTCCTGCATGGTTAAGGGGGAAAAGAATGTTGCACGAAGCGACCCCATGCTTGCGGAGGCTGGCCTGTTGGCTACGAGGCTGACCCCATGATTACCAGGACAGATTTTTCTCCAGAACTGTTGTGCCGCGATTCACTTCCTACTCGGGCTACGGCGGATCCCATGTTTGTGGAACCTCATCTTCTTACTGCTGTAGGATCTAGGATACCGACTAGAGGGGGGGTGAATAGGCGGTTTAAAAACTAAAACCACAACACTAGAGAAATTTAATTAGAACCACAAGGAGAAATAAATCTCTACCTACTCTATTCCTATGTTGGGGGTTTTGCGGCCTAGGGTGACAAGATAAACAACAACCTCTAGAAATAGAAGGCTCAAAGTAAAGTGCTTGAAAGGAAATTGAGGAAAGAGATAACCAAGCACAAGAGACAAATTTTATCCCGTGGTATCGATGACTTGCCGGTCACCCCTAATCCACGTTGAGGTGGATTCAATGTTCAACTGCTCCTCTATCAAGACACCACTTGATCTTGAGCCGGTTAGAACAAGAGAACCACTCCACACCTCGATTCCACTAGAGTTGCTCTTTACCGCTCCGGTGAGGTGAGCACAACACCTCTCACAACATGAAATCTGGAGTCACGCACAATCTTCTTGCGAGCTTCAACGGATACTTCCACCACCAAGCCATCTAGGAAGCGGCAACTTCCAAGAGTAACAAATCAACCACTTGCTTGATGATTCCCTAGTTCCACAAAGATCAAAACCTTGATGCAATGCACTAGAAACTCTCAATCTCACAAAGAATACCACCACTAAGTCAAGCGAGTGAGAAAGAGGAGAGGGAGAGATCTACAAGGGAGTATAAACCTTTCAAAGTGCCAAGAGAGACTCTCCAACCCCGGGCTTGGAGTATAAATACTCCCCCTTCCCGTTACTAGCCGTTAGGAACAAAAAGCGTGCCTCGCGGACTGTCCGCGATGCCCTCGCGGACTGTCCGCGTTTAAATTCCAACGGTAAAATCGCGAAGTCAACGGCTGGGGTGACTGCCCGTTGGGCCGGGCGGACCGTCCGCCGGGGCCACGCGGGACCGTCCCGCCCGGGCCACGCGGACCGTACGCGGGGCCGGCCGCGGACCGTCCGCCCCGTCCACCGAGCGCACCTCGTTCGTTACGAATAACGGACCGTCCGCGGCACCTCGCGGACCGTCCACCTGGTCCCGGCGGACCGTCCGCCTGGTCCATGCGGACCGTCCGCCCGGAAGCGCATTTTCTCGAAATCTTTTGCCAAAAACTCAGGTATTAAATAAAAAACAACAACCCACGGACTGTCCGCCCCAAGGGCCCGGACTGTCCGCCAGATACCAAAAAAATTGTTTTTCTTATGATTTTCAATGAAGCCCTTTTTACCAAGAGAAACCGCCACTCATCTAAATGCAATGCATGCAAATTTTTGATCCAAGTGGCACTATGGAAAGTCAAGCCAATGAAATTGATCCCTCTTGATAGTATGGCTATCTATCCTATTAACCCGGTCATTTAACATCCTCTAATCACCTTATGACCGGTAAAAATAAAACCCTATCTTTTACCTTTGCCTTGAGCCCTTTCCAACACAAGTCATCCAAGACCTTCTCAAGTATACCACATGATCTCATCATTTTACCGGACTAACCTATTCTTATAACTCAAATAAAATTGTTAGTCCATAATGATTGTCATTAATTACCAAAACACGAATTAGGGGCCTAGATGCCTTCAATCTCTCCCTTTTTGGTAATTGATGACAACCATTTAAAGGAGTGATATAAGAAAGGTTTTGTGTTTTGGAATCACTTACTCTTCTCAAATAAATTCAATAAATATATAGAGTGAATGTCTCCAAAACAAGAATATAGAGATAACTCCCCCTACATATGTGCATGTAATTTCCATTTGATTTTTACACATATGCATAAACATAATAAATTTTGACGGAGTTTCCCTACAAAATAGAGATCAAGGCAACAACCACAAATATATATCCAAAGAGATTAAGGGTTAGCATCAAAAACTACTACGGGAACTAGAACAAACCATAAGATAAACAAAACAAGATCATAATTATAGAACATCACAAGATAGCCACAAGTTCTAGTTCTCAAACACATCACACACCAAAACGTAAGTCTCACAAAATTATTACAAGCCAAACAAAGTTCATACAAAACCGAAATAAACATGTAGATGCAATGCAAGAGAGTTCCAAATTCATGCAAGCAAAGTGAGCTCCCCCTAAAGATCACACTCCTCCAAATCTCTCTCCCCCTTTAGCATCAATAACCAAAAGGGCCTAGTCATCCTGAGGCGGCGGCGGAGGAGGATAGAATGGCGGAGGGGGACAGAATTGTGGTGGTGGAGCTGGAGCCGGATAGTAATGATAAAAATGATCTCTGAAATCTCCAAAAGCTGTGTTCAGGGCATGGACATCGTGCTGAAGCTGTGTCTACTGATCATGCAACTGCTGATACTGCTCGGAGGTGGACATCTGAGAGAATCTATCATTGAGGGCACTGAGGTCATTCTGAAGATCAGTCTGCATATCACCCAACCGCTGCATCATGGAGTCATGCATAGTATTATAGACATGATGACCAAAGGTATCCAGACTAGTATCAATCTGATGCCGAAAATTCCGCCGCATAGTCCGAAAAGTATCGGTCATCCGTCGTCCATATGCCTCAAAGTGAGATTGAAACCCCGACCGCATTTGCCGAAACCGAGAGTTCATTGATCGTTGAATATTAGCAAAATAGGAATCAAAATATCCAGCAGAGGCTCCCACCGTGGCCGCATGGGAGGAACCGGGGAGGAGGCATAGCATAAGCACTCTCATCAACATTAACATTGCCCATGTTGCCAACATTTGCATTTTCATCATCACCACCATGAGCCTCAATATTTTCTCGCAACATTGTGAGCCTCTCGCTTCCCGTCCATAGGGTGTCAATGGCTTGTTCAAAAAGGCTTTAGCATTGTAAAATGGACGATAAAGTTCATGCTTCACATCACATAACCCATTGAACCCCGTCTTGATTTTGATCAATGACATAATATAGGGAGCAAAATAAATACTATCTCGAACAAGACGTTTCTTGCAAATCATTTGATCAAGAATAAGCTTCACAACATTAAATCTAGTTCCATTCATAACATAATCAATCACATTCCAATAATGTTCCTAGACTTTATCCTTATTACCACTTTTAGGCATAAAAGTGTGCCTAATGATGTTGTTGATGGCAGCTGGATGGTTTATAAGTCCTGCTGATAGGCAGTTCATTATGGTTGCATTAGGGGTGCTAGGCTCATAGAATACAGCTGTATCTTCAAGAATATTCTCGTTATAAACATAAATACCCTCGCTAAAATACTCATAGTTAAGATGATTAGCAGCTGCAAATTCTGCAAATGTGGCCTCATACTCACTTTTACCAGTCATCCATTTCATTCTCTTCCCTATGAAATCCATTTCATAAGTTGCATAGAATTGTCTAACTATTGTATCATTCCAGTCACATCTATGCTGAAGAAATGGTTTTAACCCCAAATTCTCACATTTTGTTGCCACCCCGAAGAAGGACAAGTTTAGACTCAAGATAATCAAAATCAACCCTTTGATGAGAGAAAAGCGTGCACTCCATCAAACTACCGAAAAATGCTTGTTCTTGCACAAGAGTGTGGAAGAATAAATTGTGGGTGTCGCGGGGTTGATTATAAGCATTTTCATTTCAAGCAATAGCAAACTCTCTTTGTGTCCACTGCCTTCTAGGAGCTGTGTAATTAACCACATCAATGATTTCAACATTGTTACCTCCCCCTTGACTTATCTCATCTTCATCAATCATGAATGAGGCACTTGCCGCTTCATCGGCCGGATCAAAGTCGCTGTCATTTGGATTGTCGGGTTCCTCTTCTTCCTCAGAGGTATCATCTTTTCTCCGCCTCTTCGATGTCCCAACATCCTTGCCCTTCTTCTTTGATGTGACCTTTTTGGTCACCTTTTTAGTGAGAGAAGCTATAGCCTTGCGAGCACTGTCAAAAGCCATATATTTCAATGAGTATTAACAATAGGAAGCAATTTTAATTGATCATGAAACCCCATTCGAGAAGCCACTGGACATGGGATCCGCTGCCGGGGCCGCGCGGACCAACACTTCCAAGAGATAGAATGTGGGAAATGAAAAAATACCCGGATGACATGGTGGAGAACCTCGGAGAGTCCGGGGATGTGCTCGGACAGTCCGGGGAGTGTCCAAACGACATCCCTAAGAGGGAGCCCTTTTCTTTGAGTGGGAGCAAGAAAGGAGAGAAAGAAGAGGAGAGGGTCGGGTTTGGGAAGGAGAAGGATGGCTGCTTGACTACATCCCGCGGCCTGGGTCCCACCCGCGCGTGGCACGGGCGGACAGTCCGCGACGCCCCCGCAGACAGTCCGCGAGGCGCGCGGACGGTCCAGACCCCAAGTGCGGATTGTCCGTTATTGCTTCCAGAACGACCAGAGACGCACCTCCTTCCCACGAGCCACGCGGACGGTCCGCGCTGCCCTTGCGGACGGTCCGCCAGGAGCAGCCGGACGGTCCGCCCTGTTGATGCGGACGGTCCGACCTCCTTTTTGATTTCAGCATGAAATAACTTGAGATAAAGATTTTCAAGGATGTCTTTTGGGATCATTGCTCGAGATTAATGAAGGAAAGAATATGGAATAATGCAATGTACCAAAAAGTGCTAGAAAAATATGCAAAAGCAAGCTTCACGAAAAATAAAAGATAAAAGATAAGAGATAAGATAGAAATAAATAAGAGAGATAGACAAAAGCATATGGATAAACACATGTGCTAGTTCTCAAGCCACATTTGAGATGTCAATCACATTTAACTCATTTCTCAATTTGCAAAACCGAGACTCATCCAAAGGCTTGGTAAAAATATCTGCCAATTGATCATCCGTGCTTACTCCATCAATCTTGATATCTTTTTTACTCACATGATCTCTAAGAAACTGGTGCCGGATGTCAATGTGCTTGGTTCTAGAGTGTTGAACCGGATTATTTGAAATCTTGATAGCACTTTCATTGTCACATAAGAGAGGAATGTCCTTGAATTTCACACCATAATCAAGAAGTGTTTGCTTCATCCATAGCAATGGAGCACAACAACTCCCCGCTGAGATATATTCTGCTTCGGCGGTTGAAAGAGCCACTGAATTTTGCTTCTTAGATGACCAAGAAACAAGTGACCGTCCAAGCAATTGGCAACCTCCGGAAGTGCTCAACATATACTAGTTCACTAATTTTCCCATTCAAGAAAGCACTTTTGACATCCATTTGATATAACTTGATGTTGCGAGAACAAGCATAAGCAAGCAAGATTCTTATGGCCTCAAGTCTAGCTACGGGAGCAAAGGTTTCATCAAAATCCAATCCCTCTACTTGAGTATAACCTTGAGCAACTAATCTTGACTTGTTCTTCACAACAATACCATCTTCATTTTCTTTGTTTCGAAAGACCCATTTAGTACCAATAACATTATGATTCTTGGGTCTTTCAACCAACTCCCAAACTTCATTTCTAGTGAAATTATTTAATTCTTCTTGCATGGAAATAACCCAATCCGGATCATTAAGTGCTTCATCTATACGCTTGGGCTCATGGAAAGAGACAAAAGAATAATGTTGACAAAAAGAAGCAACACGAGATCGAGTTTGAACACTCTTACTAATGTCACCCATGTTTTGATCAATAGGGTGATCTTTGGCGACTTGATGATGAATTCTTGGTTGATCAATTGGTTCTTGAGTTGATGGAGAAGGTGTGGTCATATGGGCCATTTGATCATCTTCTTGAGGTGAGTCATTATTACTTGAGTTACCATTTTGTTGATCATGATAATTTGTTGTGGAAGTAGATGGGTTGACTTCAATAGATATCGATGGATCTTCATCATCGTCTTCTTCTTTAGGCATGATATCCCCAATTTCCATAGTCTTCATTGCTTTGCTTAATTCTTCACCTCTCACGTCATCTAAATTCTCTTTTTCATCTTGAGAGCCCAAAGTTTCATCAAATTGCACATCATATGCCTCCTCAACAAATCCTTTAGACTTGTTGTATACTCTATAGGCTTTGGAATTTGAAGAATATCCAAGAAGAAATCCCTCATCACATTTGCTTTGAAATTTAGACAACCGAGATCCTTTCCTCAAAATATAGCACTTGCAACCAAAAACTCAGAAATATGAAATATTTGGCTTTCTTCCATTTAGAAGTTCATAAGGTGTTTTGTTAAAAAATCTATGACAATATAGCCTATTAGAGGCATGGCAAGCGGTGTTGATAGCTTCGGCCCAAAAAGAATCTGAAACTTTGTACTCATCTAGCATTGATCTTGCCATCTCAATCAAGGTCCTATTCTTCCACTCGACTACACCATTTTGTTCCGGTGTATTTGTAGTTGAAAACTCATGCTTGATTCCTTTCTCATCACAAAACTCTTCAACATTTGTGTTCTTGAACTCACTACCATTGTCACTTCTAACTTTCTTCAACTTTAGCTCAAATTCATTTTCGGCTCTTCTCACAAATGACTTGAAAATATCACAAGTGATAGCTTTGTCATGAAGAAAGAATACCCATGTGTATCTTGAATAATCATCCACAATTACAAGAAAATATGTATTGCCACCAATGCTTCTATAGGTAGTAGGACCACATAAATCCATATGTAGTAACTCCAATGGTCTTGAGGTTGACATAGTACTCTTGTTAGGATGTGAGTTGGCAACTTGCTTTCCGGCTTGACAAGCACTACATAATTTATCTTTCTCAAATTTTACATCTTTCAAGCCAAGAACTAAGTCATGTTTCACTAATTGGTTGAGTTGTTTCATACCAACATAGCCAAGTATTCTATGCCA
This sequence comes from Cenchrus americanus, assembly GCA_947561735.1. Taxonomy (NCBI): domain Eukaryota; kingdom Viridiplantae; phylum Streptophyta; class Magnoliopsida; order Poales; family Poaceae; genus Cenchrus; species Cenchrus americanus. The sequence goes on from OX387244.1 coordinate 157,311,281, forward strand.
TAACCAACCCATAGAGGCCTTTGAGAATAAGCAAGTAGTCAAATTTGCCTTTTTCGATGAGAAATTCACTAGATATAAGCTCTCATGACGAAAGCCCTTAAAAATAGAATCTTTCCCATCAAGTGAGGTAACCTCAAAATCATTGCTAGTGAAAGTACATTTATAGCCATTGTCACAAAGTTGAGCAATAGATAGCAAATTGAAATTGAGAGAATCAACTAGTAAGACATTAGAGGGATTATAGTTTTTAGAGACAGGTATTTCACCAATGCCTTTTACACCTCCCTTGCTATCATCTCCAAAAGTGATGTTATCAAAATCGGAAATGTCTTCATCAAGATAAGAGAATATTTTTCTTTCGCCGATCATGTGGTTTGTACAACCACTATCAATTACCCAATGTCTTCCTCCGGCTTTATAGTTCACCTACAAAAGAAATTACTTTGTTTTAGGTATCCAAATTTTCTTGGGTCCTTCAATGTTAGTGACCAAAATTTTAGGCACCCAAATAGATTTCTTTTTACTACTACCGAGAGAACGACCAACATATTTAGCACAAACAACTCCCTTAGAATTTTTCTTAAGAATATATGAAGGATCCAAGGATATGGTCTTCTTGCTCTTGCATTGGTGATCCACATCAACCCTTGTCTTGCACTTATGGCACATCTTAATCTTTTCTTCTTCCTCAAAGGAAACATTTGAATTTACAAAGATACTTTCCTTAGGAATGAAAGCCTCTTTTCCTTTCTTGGGCAAGTAACCAAGTGCATCTTTATTTAAGGTGAATTTTTGATTTGTCCAAATATGATTAAACCGAACATGACTTCCATAATACCGTGCAAGATCATTAGATAAGCACTCAATCTCCTTCTTCAAAGATTCATTTTCCAACAATAGAGAGTCATAAGACATATCCTCACTAATGCAAGAGCTAGTGTTTTTGCTACAAGATGGGTTAGATGAACAAAGAGAAGCATTCAATATATTACATTCAACACCCATACTCATTTTCCCTTTGACTTCATGTGCAAGGAGAGAGTTGTGAGCTTCCTTAAGCTTCTCATGCTCATCTTTAAGAGTTTCCCAAGAAATGTTAAGTGTTTCATGGGAAGTCTTTAGATTTTCATGAGTAGTCTTTAGCTCCTCAAAAGAATTTTGAAGTGAAATATTTTTCAACTCCAAATCCTTCAACTTTGATCTCTCCAAGTGCAATTTGTCATTGAACTTAATAATCATGGCGACAAGATCATCATAAGATAAAGCATTATCATCATTATCACTATCACAATCATCATCATCATCGTTGATTATTACCTTAGATTCACCTTTTGCCATGAGACAATATGGCTTGGAGAAGAGAGAAGGCGCTTCCTTGATAGCAACCCCGGCAAGTACTCTTGAAGGCTTGTCATCATCTTCTTCATCGGAGCTTGCATCGGAATCCCACTGAACAAAATATGCTTGACCATTCTTCTCCTTCTTGTAATATTTCTTCCTCTTAGGTACACTCTTCTTGTCTTTCTTCTTGCCATATTTGTCTTCTTTCTTGTTTGGACAATTAATTGAGATATGTCCAATTTCACCACAATTGAAACAATCTTTTACTTCAAAAGGATTATTCTTTGAAGATTGCCCCATCTTGCCAAACTTTTTCTTCTTGAAATTGATCCCTCTTGATAGTATGGCTATCTATCCTATTAACCCGGTCATTTAACATCCTCTAATGACTTTATGACCGGTAAAAATAAAACCCTATCTTTTACCTTTCCCTTGAGCCCTTTCCAACACAAGTCATCCAAGACCTTCTCAAGTATACCACATGAACTCATCATTTTACCGGACTAACATATTCTTACAACTCAAATAAAATTGTTAGTCCATAATGATTGTTATTAATTACCAAAACACGAATTAGGGGCCTAGATGCCTTCAACTGCTCCCCCTGATCCGACAACAACTTCTGTTAACTCTGAAGGGGACTATGTTGCTGAGTTTGGTACTCCGATGGTCGATGCTCCTGGACCTGCGATCTGGTCTGTGGAACTGCGCGGTGAAGGTGGTCCAATGGATATGGTCGCTTCTCAGGTCAAGGTTGTACTCTTTCCTGAGGTAAATGTCGGGGGTGTCATACCCTCCCCTCCATATGAAGGCTTCGTTAACACTGTGAGGGCTTGTTTGGGAATCAGTGGAATAAAGGGGAATGAATGGCATTGGGGTGGAGGAATTTCCATTATAAGTCAAAATTTCTCAAAATCCCCTCAATCCTCTTCCATCCACTTGAATCCTCCATTTCCCAAACAAACCCTGAGGGGGACCCGCGTGGCTCTTCCCCTCCATTTGCCGCCAGATACCTGCACTCCTGTGAAAAGCATGGTCTCTAATTTCGCCCAAACTGTGTGCAGGGCGCCGTCCCCCGGCGTGCTCCAGCAAACTCCACCGGCAAGGCGTGCGCACCGTCAAGCGTGCCTTCCACCCCGGCTATACGGCGAAGCGAGCGGCTCACCAAGAAATCACGTCTTCTGGCCCCCCGGATGTTGTAGCCTTCCAGCGCCTCCTGCAAGTATTCTCCTCCTTGGTTACCCCATCTCAATATGAAGCCTGGATGAGCTTATCCCTATTGCTACGCCGGCGTTTAACACCATGGTCGAAGAGTTGAACCCATAAGCGGCAACTTTGTTTGTTGTACCTGGTCGCAAAACCTTTGAATTATGACTACTGCTAATCTGTTAATCTGGAATGTACGGGGGTTGAATGCACGGGCTAAGCGTGACATGGTTCGCGGGGTCGTCGCCTAAGAGCGGATTTCTTTACTCACCTTGCAACGCGTGTGATCAGGTTTTGGTCGCTGGCCTTTGTGGTACGAGTTTTGATTTTTGTGATCTTCCGGCATCCAATACTTCTGGGGGTATTTTATTAGCATGGGATCGAGATCTCTAGTCGGCCTCGAATTTTATTAAAGGGCAATTTTCCCTAATAGCGAGAGTGACTTTGGCAGCAAGTGCGGAGTCGTGGTGGCTCACGTGTGTTTACGGGCCGCAACATGATGATGACAAGATTTTGTTCCTGGAGGAATTGCGACAACTTCGAATCAGCTGTGATGGGAACTGGATGATCAGTGGGGACTTTAACATGATCTACAAGGCCGAAGACAAGAACAACTCGAGGTTAAACCGGCGCATGATGAATCGTTTTAGGCATCTGCTAGAAGACTTGGACCTCCTCGAGCTGCACTTACACGGAAGGCTGTACACATGGAGCAACGAGCGGGAGGACCCCACGCTTGAACGGATTGACAGGGCCTTTGTGACCGAGGACTGAGCTGGTTCGTTCCCGGACCACAAGCTCTCTGCACTAGCCTCCGAGGGTTCCGACCATGCACCACTTCTGCTCCGGACCTCCTGCAACTTCTCCACCTTCAGACGCTTCAAGTTTGAGAACATCTGGCCCAAGTATGATGGGTACTTAGACACGGTGGCGCGGGCTTGGGTGTGCCCCTGGAATGAGCGTGAGGTGGATGCGTTCCAAGTGCTAGACTACAAGCTGCGCAACACGGCGAAGACGTTGACGAGCTGGAGTGCAAAGCGAGTTGGTAGCATCAGGCTACAACTTTATATTGCTAAAGAATTGGTGCTTCGCTTTGATTAAGCTCAAGGTAAAAGGCAGTTGGCACCTCATGAGCGTGCGCTCCGTAATAAAATGAAGCTACACTGCCTCGGCCTTGCTTCCATGATGAGGACGGTCATGAGACAGCACACTCTAGAATCAGCTATTTGGCGGAAGGGGATGCCAACACCAAATTTTTCCATCTGCAAGTGTGTCACCACAACAAGAAGAACTACATCAGTTCCATTCAGGTCGATGAGGCCGAGGTTGTTCAGGAAGGTGCAAAGGTGGAAGCCTTTACAAGATACTTTGATGAGATCATGGGCACTCCGGCTAGCAGTTCTGTAGCTCTTGATTTTCTCCATCTTGGTGTGCCGAGCACAGACCTATCCACCTTGGCCTCCTACTTCTCGGAGGAGGAGGTGTGGGAGACTATCAAAGAGTTGCCATCTGATCGCGCTCCCAGTCCGGATGGGTCCACAGGGCTATTCTACAAAACGGCCTGGCCAATAATTAAACAAGATGTCATGAGGGCCTTTCACGCCTTATGGTCCGTCGATGGTCGCAGCTTCTACCTTGTTAATCATGCTTACATGGTTCTGTTGAAAAAGAAGGCTGATGCGTCGTCGGTTAGCGACTACCAGCCTATCAGTTTAGTACACAGCTTCGCCAAACGTTTCACCAAAGTTTTGGCAAGACGCCTGGCACCACACCTTGAGTCTCTGGTATGCTCAAACCAAAGCGCATTTATCAAAGGCCGTATCATACACGACAATTTTAAAGCGGTGGAACTCACAGCCAAGTGCCTCCACAAGCGAAAGTCTCCAACTGTGTTGGCCAAAATTGACATTGCTAAAGCCTTCGATACGGTCAGTTGGAGTTACTTGTTGCGCATCATGCGTCACATGGGTTTTCCTCAACGTTGGCTGAATTGGATTTCAGTATGTTTGGCGTCGGCAAGCACGAGGATCATTATTAACGGATCACCCAGCACACGCATTTGCCATGCTCGTGGTCTTCGGCAAGGGGACCCTCTCTCTCCTATGTTGTTTGTCATTGCCATGGAAGGATTGAACTGACTACTGAGATCAGCAGAGGCCGAGGGGTTGCTGCAGCAACTGGGGCATCACGGCATCAGAGAGAGGGCCTATTTTTATGCCGATGATGTAGTCCTTTTTGTCAAGCCCGATCAGCTTGACCTTGTCTTGACGAAAGCGATCCTCGATATCTTCGCTGCTGCTTCAGGCCTGAGCATTAACAAGAACAAATGCCTCCTTAACCCGATACAGTGCAGCCTGGAGGAGACGGTCACCCTTCGGTTTTTCCCTGGCCGGCTCCAAGCTTTTCCCTACACTTATGTAGGAGTACCTTTATCGGTCACCAAGTTGAAGAGGAATGATCTGCAGCCACTGATTGATAGGGTGTCTTCTAATCTTCCTACTTGGAAGGCGGGTATGATGACTGCTGCAGGACGTGCGGTGCTTGTGAAAACAAAAATGTCTGCCGTCCCTGTCCACACTGCCATTGCTACAGCCATTTCATCTTGGGCCATTCAGCAGATCGACAAAAGGAGGCGAGCATTCCTTTGGAAGGGCACAGCTACTGACCTACTGTCTCGGGTGGTCAATGCAAGCTGGCCTGGCCACAGGTATGTAGACCAACGGATTTAGGTGGCCTGGGATTCCCTAATCTGGAGCTCATGGGGTATGCATTGCGGATGCGCTGGTTATGGTCCAGGAAAATGGCGGACAACAAGCCATGGTCGCTACTCCCTGATAAAATTGAAACCCTTGTCCAGGAGGCATTCTACTACTCCAGTGACCGTGGGCGATGGAGCAAAGACCCTGTTTTGGAAGGACCGTTGGATTAATGGACGCTCAGTTGCTGAACTCGCTCCTTGCCTGATTAATGCCGTCAGGCCGAGAACCCAGTGCAGCAGGACAGTGAAGGAGGCGCTTCAAAATAGAAGTTGGGTGCGTGACATCAGGGGGGCGGTCCTGACTGTTTAGGTGATCCTCGACTATCTACTAATTTGGGAACTCATGGAGGGAGTCACGCTGACGGAGGTGCCGGATCAGTTAATTTGGCATTGGACGAAGGATGGTCGTTTCTCTACAGCCTCAGCTTACAGGATCTTCTTCAGCGGCCAGCATGCTAAGCCTGGTGCCAAGCTATTGCACAAGTCCAGAGCGCCTGCAAAATGCAAATTTTTTGTATGGCTTGTGCTTCATGACCGTTGTTGGACGACAGCGCGCCGGAAAAGGCACCACTTACAGGATGACGATACTTGCGTGCTTTGCGGTCAGGAACCTGAAACCATCACTCACCTACTAATTGCTTGCCCTTACTCCAGAGAGGTTTGGTTTACCATACTATCACGTTGGGGTTGGGGGGATCGTTTGCCTTCTGGAAGGGAGAACGACTTCGCTGATTGGTGGAGGGTGGCGAGAAGATGGCTTGACAAACTGAACAGAAGAGCCATGGACTCCCTCGTCGTGCTTGTCAGTTGGAATATTTGGTTAGAAAGAAACGCTAGGACCTTTAATCACAAGGAGGCCACTTGTTCAGAAGTGGGAGCCGTATACTAGAGCAATTAGCTGAATGGAACAATGCCAGGTTTCACTCTGTAGCTCCACTTAAGCACGTTTTGCTAGGTCGCACAAATGTTCATCCGTAATGTAAATTTCTCTGTAAAACTTGCAGCTCCGTCATCGTTTGGATGACGGCACTCCATGGTTGTTCTCCATCTTTCCTCTTAATGAAAAACGTGCCAAGGCAGAATTGTCTCTAAAATGCAAAAGTTGTAATGACGAGTATGTAATAAACCCTCCATTATTATCCTCATCTTCAAATAGACTCGGGTCTTTGTCAGAAAATGTGTCATTTATATCTAGAAAAATAAGAAACGCATTTCAAAATGAATATGACATTTTTTACACTAAACATTTTTTGTAACAATTAATTATGTATTGATTAAAATGTACCAAAGTGACTCATTCCAATAAAATATCTCATGTTTTGAAACAGGAAAGTTTGACTTAGATGCAGCACTTCAATCTGCTGACGTTTTCTGCACCGGCACGTGTTGAAGATGAGGATTTTGTGGGGGCATTTATTGAGTGAGATTTCTTTCTTTAATAAACCTAAACCGCGGGTCTGCGCGAATTCTACAGCAAAATCTCGATCGTCAGATCGCACGTAGATGAGTCAGATCCATCCAGAAGGCTCGGCAATTTTTTAAAAAATAAACTCGCACTTTACATAAATTAATATTTAGTCTGACCTGCACTCAGGATAATTTAGGGAACCCCTCTCGAACTTTACAAAAATATCTTGCCCACGCACCTCTTAGGTAGTTTTATGGAAACCCTTTGAAGGATGCCAAGAAGACTGCCAATTTTATAGACATTGATATGTAGTCCAACTCACACACATATAATAAACCCCCTCGAGTTTTACATATAATAAACCCCCTCGAGTTTTGAAGGAATGCTACGAGTGTGCCAATATTACAACACCCCCCAATTATATCAAAAATAAATTATTACCGAACCACTGCTCCGACAATTTAATGAAGCCCCCTCAAACTTTACATAACTACCATTTATTTAAACTACATCTCAAGCAATTTGAGGAGATCTCCCTCAATCGAGCCACCTCTTAGTTAATTTTATGATAATCACTCCGCGATCCATGCATCTTCCACAAACCTGAGCATTACCGAAATTGGCACAGTCCACAATTTTTTTAAAAAAAAGACCCTAAACTTTATGTAAATCTTCCAACATTCCGATATTTGCGAAACAGTCTCCCAAAGCTTGTCAAAATCAATCCATGATCCCTGCATTTTAACTAAGAAATACTCTACAGTTTTAATAAGTTAATTCACAACTTACAATCATGTTAAAATATCCTCAACCATTCTACCAATCACTAGGCTACACTTCATGACGGGCGCGGCACCAGTCTTTCTAGTGAGCAATCTGAAATTGGACTCATAACCCAAGGTAAAACTAGCAGCACCACATCCTCACCAAGAGCATAATAAAGAAAAACAAAGGGAAGTACTAAATAAATGACAAAATAATTGTTAAAATGGCATAAAACGAGGCAAAGAGCTCTCCCAACATTTCCATGGTGCCGAGATTAATGCCACTTAACCGATGAAAACGAAGCCTCCATTAAATACAAAAATTATGTACATAAAAATGGGTAGGAAAAAAATAGCTACGTACAAACTGCTGTGGACTGTGGTTCTAGGATCTCAAAAAGTCGTCTGTACTCGCTTTTAGCATCAGTAAAAGTGAATGAACTTAGTGGTTTGTATCTGCTACAAGTATAACTGACGATTTATGCCAAAAGGGAACCATGGCTTGTCACACTTGACGTAGGTCGACCATCTCAAACTTCACATTCGGATTCATGTACACATGGGAGCAATGCTCGTAGATTGGGGTACCATCTAGGGGCTCCTCATGAGGATGGAATCCAGTAGCATCACAGTCATGGATTACACCCATGCCACATGGATCCGTTAGATGAAATATGCCGTGCTTTCTGTTAGAAGCAACCATAACAAAATAATCATACTACATAAAGATACAACACAATGTGCCCGCTGAAGGCACACCCTTGGTTGTGGGGGTCTATGTGCGGCATGCACACTTAGCCAAATCAACTGAGCAAAGAAAGGTACAATAGGATGTTCAAGGAAAAAACCCAACATTATACCACATATTAGCATTCAAAAATGAACCTTCGTATCTGAGTCATTATTTCAGGTTTGGCAACTTCATGAAAAGCATAAAACTACAAATTCCTTGGAGGAACTTTAGCAAATATCTTATTCTGCCCTCTAGCTGCAACTTAGGAGCTTTACCCAATTTATACTGCCAAGAAGTTAATAAAACGATATTCTGCAACAATGAGTAACAAAAGGAGCAGATAGATAAGGGTGTCGATGATTAAGAAATGCTTTCCTTAATAGTCAAACACAACTTGCAGCAATAAATTAAATTATGGATAAAGGATGCTGACAATTCCGCCTAGCTCAGTAGAGAAGTGCGGATGACCAACTCATCCTAGACCGAGTCCTCTTTGACACAAATTTGGGTGCCTATTTCTTACATTGCCATCTAGGTTCCCCCTTGGTTAGTTGAGTTTGTGTTAAGAAAAATAAAAATAACATCCCTCTATGGTCTAACAGTAAATATTGAACAAAAAGTTGATATAGAAGCAAAAATCCCAACAAATTTTGCATTCATCCATATTTTTAATATTAGCATTGTTATTCTGAACTCTAGCCTGCAAACTACATTACCCAAAAAATAAGTAACATCAGTGGAATAAGTACCTTGTTGTGTCAGTTGGTGCCATAACAATGGCAATTGCTTCAGGTAGCATGATCTGTAGCCACCAAGATGAGAAAAACATCAGGTCAAATAAAATAAATTGCTCAAACAATTTTGAAATAAAATATGGAGAAAGTATTTGCAAAAAGAAACAATGTATGCCAGGATGTGCTTCACCACAGAATTGTGGTAATGCCAAAGGCATTTCAGTAGTCACGATAGAGATATAAATAACAAAAAACAAACCCAGATTTGTATCCTATTTAGTTTATCTAAGTATTACTAGTATTGGCCTAATCCGGATAGTATAGGTCAGTTCGTTGTCTTTCCTTATCTGGTAAGTTTCTATGACCTGCCTTTCCTTGGTCAGTAACACCAGCAGCTGTCTCATAGGACCGTAGATCGGTTTGCAAACTGACCCGGCCAGTACTATTTATCTGTACACATACTTATACTTTGTTCAGAATGCACAGATATCCAGTTGTAACTCAATGGAACTAATTGCAATTTTTTCTCCAACAACGCAAGAGAGCTGTGTGTAATTTCATTATAACGTTGTTTACAAAAGAATGTTGTCATGCAATTACATTGGTGTTTCTACTTTCACATTTCGTCTTAAAATTTTGTTTAAAAATTCCCACAGCAACGCGCGAGGTATCACCTAGTGAGATATGTAGTCCTGTACTCCCTCTTGTGCTTCTAAGCCTATACGCTTCCATTGTACTACCAGCCTATAGGGCTCCTATATATGAAAGGGTACCTCATCCTCTCAGGGTGTGGTGCATTGCCTAACCTTTCAACATGGTATCACGATGATATGGACTGGATTATTGGACACTAATGGGCAGGATAGATCGGCTACTCGCCCTCCCGAGGGAGGCTCTGAGATGCACTCTTTGATCTATTTTCTGCTTGTCTAACCGCGATCTGCAGCGACACAGCTGGTGTGCGGCGGCGCAGAGAAAGAAACTGCAGCAGCGTAGGTGTGATCCAGTGGGCGCAGAGGCTGGGTTGGGGTGAAATTTGGCACAGGAAAGAAGAACTTGCTCAGGAACAGATGCAATCTTGGAGGCTTAGGGGAAGAAAAAGAAAAAAAATGGTGTGCGCGCAGGGGAAGAAGATTGGCTCTGAATACCAAATGATATGGACTGGATTATTGGACACTAATGGGCAGGATAGATCGGCTACTCGCCATCCCGAGGGAGGCTCTGAGATGCACTCTTTGATCTATTTTCTGCTTGTCTAACCCTAGGACTCATGGCTGCCTTTTATAGACTCAAGGCCCCTAACAAACTGCTAACAGATCTAATCCAAATCTAACTAATCTTATCTCGTAACTAATCCTTATCCAAAACTACTGTTCACGTGCTACAGTAGTGGGCCCAGGCCTAGGGCCGGTCCCACTACCATAACACACGAGTCCAGGCAACTCCCTTATAAATTTCATTTGCTATGATTCTATCTTCTCCTTAGTGAACTATTTATCCTTAAATTATTAACAAATAAAAAAACATCTCAAAAATGTTATAATGATCGAATGAAAATGCCAATCTCTTGGCATTGTCATTTTCTCTTTATTTCTATGTTTTTCTTTGTTCTGCCCGCTTATATCATTTTTTCATAAAAAAGCATGAACGGCTCGGCTAGATGAAATAACCGAGCCAGAACAGAAAAAAAAGTAGAACAGGTAGAAATAAAAAAAATCTTAGTTAAGATCATCTCCTCTTCACCACGCGCACGCACCACCACCACCACCACCTCTACCTTTTCCTTCCTCAACCAGATCTTGGCTGTATATGTCCACCATTACTGTAATAGCCGGATGATCCGGCAGGTAGGAACACCACAGAGGACAGGGTAGACCCTGCTTCTCTGGCAGCTTGTGAGAATTGGAGGATTTGGGATGGATTAATTCTTTATTGATTGATTATCTGAATACATTGCCTCCCTTTATATAGAGGGGATTGGCTTGAGTCTTAAGAACTAGCCTCTAATATTATCTCTAATTTTCTTTTCGAACACGCAGGAGAGCTGCGTATCAGTATATTAAGAAGGAAAAAAGGGTGGGGGCACCAACGGTACACTGGTTTTTTCTCAAAAGGGGGAAAACTCAGACAAAACCCTTCATTCAGAAATACAAATTGCAACATATAAAAACTGGCAGGACCTGACCTAGCATAGCACCAAACACTCACTCAGGTGGCAGCTGGGTGAGGAGGAAACTAATTACTGGTTTTTTCTCAAAAGGGGGAAAACTCAGACAAAACCCTTCATTCAGAAATACAAATTGCAACATATAAAAACTGGCAGGACCTGACCTAGCATAGCACCAAACACTCACTCAGGTGGCACCTGGGTGAGGAGGAAACTAATTACTCTAGCCCCAGCCGAGCCCCACATATACATTTCATTCCTGATGGTGAACAAAAGCTCATTAAGGTTAGGCTGAACTCCATTAAAGACACAACAGTTTTGATGATTCCACAAGGACCAGGCCACCAGGATGATAATCGAGTTTAATCCCTTTTGCACTAGAACGTCCACCTTCCTGCTCACCTTGTGCCACCAATCCTCAATGGAAGAATCTTCCAGCTGAGGAGCAAAAACTTGCAGATGAAGCTCTTGCAGGATGGCAAACCAGACCTGGCGAGCAAGAACACAAGACAAGAGTAGATGATTTATTTTCTCCTCCTCTTGGTCACAAAGGGGACATCTGTCAGGATGTGATAATTCTCTGATGGCCAGCAGGTCCGCAGTCCAGCACTTGTTATGAGCAACCAGCCACATAAAAAATTTGCAATTCCCAGGAGCCAGCTTTTCCAAATCCTTTGGCGAGACTGAAAATGAATGGCTCCAATGAACATCGCTTCATAGGCAGATTTTGCTGAGTATTATCCAGATGCTGAGAAACCCCAAATGTGAGAATCCTCCAAATCAGGTTGCAAAAACCCTTTCTGCTAGTGAGTCCCACACGCAAGGTATTCAGCAACTCCTCTGGCGGACAGAACTGGCGCGGCAGGCAGGGCCTCCTTGGCTCAGCACCACAAGCCCACGCCGCCTTTGTACCCCAAACACCATAGTACTCCCTTTCCCACCTACAGATGACGCAGCCAGCCCAATCCTGGGATCAGGCAGGCCTTATCACTGCCCTGCAGGAGATGCCAATCCAGGGCTCCTCCGCGAACGACAAAGGGTAAACAAAACTCACGAACTGATCAAAAGCTAGGCATGGCACAGCTGAAAGACAACAAGCGATAGTCGGAAAGCACCACCACCGAGCAACATACTAGCTGATTTTGCCGTCATCATTGCATTCTGAACCACCCCTCATAGGTACACCGCCCCATTGTCATCCTCCATCTGAGGGAACAAGCGGAATGGGGATTTAAGGTGGCGAAGGAAGCTCAAACCAAGGCGCATCGGATACAATGACCTCCCTTCAAATTGATGGCAACAACTCCAGCACAATCGAGCTCAACCTACCACCATCCAACGCCACCCAAGGGAAGGAATCCTTGGAAGGGAATGGCAAAAGAAATGGAAACACCACCCAGCATTTGAATTTCTGTTACCACCAAAGAACCAATGGAATACCATGGACGAACCAGAGGCACCGGAGCGACACTTGCCAAGCCACAAAGCAATGACCAACCAATGCTCTCCTCACCAATGAAGAGTAAGGAGAAGGAAGCCAAGCACCAGGGATGGAGGCAGCGAGGGGGGCGGAGGGGGCTCCAGCCCCCCCCTACTGCCTGCGTAATAAAGCAACTCTTCTTCAGTTTTCTTTGAAGTTTTCTGCTATAAATGAGTGTTTAGGGGTAGAAGAAGGTGTTCATACCCTTGCTTGCACAACAATGGAGCCCTCTTTCACTCTCCTCTAAAATTTTTTGCTATAAATGAAGTTTTTCTAGTGTCTAGAAGTAGAAGAAGGTGTTCAGCCCCCCCTACATCTGAATCCTAGATCCGTCACTGCCAAGCACCACTGCCATGAAACACCATTGCCACAACAGAAACCACAAACCGTGATCTCCAAAGAAACGATGCCTCCGGGGAGGGCACGACGCCGATATCACCATCGTCACCCGTCCACTAGGAAAGGGATTTTCACCCAAGAGGCCTATGAAGCAAGGATGGTGACCCCACAACAATTTGAGATAGAAGACGTCCAATGGCACCATCATCGTTGTGGCCAATGACAACAACTATCAAGACTTCCGCATGGAGCACGCCACGCCGGTCTGGTTGGTGGACCCAGATGGCGGTGAACCCTCACCTTGCGGCCGCTAGCCAAGCTCTCTACGACCGAAAGTAGCCTTGCAAACAAGGTGACGAGGACATCACCTACTCGGATACAACCATATTGACAACTTATGCTACAAAGGTGAAACACTTTTTGCCACGGTTGTATTCGATGCATTTGAGGAATTGATGCTGCACTAGGATGTTTGTTTATTGTCATTTGCAGAAATATGTATGTGGATCAAAGAGTGCTAAACACAAACGGAAGGGATGGAGGACCAAAGAAGATGATTGGGGGCCAAGTTCAAGTGTTCCCGTGTTCTCCACCAGGCCATCGAGTTACTAACATAAGTAGAAATACTGAAAACTCATATTTTTTTCAATTTCTATTATGGCACTAGAGCTATATCTACATTGTTTTAGAAAATACATAATATTTTAACTTTGACTTAAAGAATTCCTTACACTCAAATACTCGTTACAAATATCTTTTTTAAAAAAATGTCAATAGAGTTCGTACAGATAAAAAAAGTTGGAACCATTTTCTACCATAGACCAAGATCTTGACTATGATTTTAATATTAATGTGAGTCAGATGTATTTTCACATATTGCTGCACATAAGGAAAGCATCAATGCCTCATGAGCTTAGCGTGCATGTGCTCCACCCAAGTAGCAGGCAGGGCATGATGTTGGTGCTGCTTCAATATATAAATGAGGCTCTTGGTGAATAATTGGCAGAATAATTGGATTCTTGGGATCAAGGGTTTTAAGCCTCATGTCCGGCTGCCGGGAGTCATGCTGAATACAGTTGATGAGCTATTGGAAGGGGGAGGAAGGAGATGGAACCAGCAATTGATCCATCAGTCCTTCATTGCAATCAACGCTGAAGAGGATCTGAAAATGTAGCCAAGTCAGACTATGGATGCTGATGTGGTGGCTTGGGCGCATGAGAAAGGGGGCTTGTATTCTGTTCGATCAGCATATAGGCTGTTAAAACACATGAGCAATCAAGATGTTTGCATGAGAAAGGAGGTCATACTGCAACATCTGAGGCTGGCAAATGGTGGACGGTTTTAAAGAATCTGAAAGTTCCACTGAAGGTGAGAATTTTTTGGAGTGATCCGGGGTTTCCTCGAATGCTGAACTGGCAAGATGACACATTCGTGAGAGCCATTGTGAGGCTTGTGGGAATCCATCGGAGAGCCAGTTCCATGTGATTGTGGAATGCCCTTGGACTCAACTATTCTGGGCAACCGTAAGAGAGATTACAGGCCGGAAGCTGCCAAGGCTACACCCACTTACCTGGGTGACGGATCTCCTACAAAGAACGATCTGTTCCACTGAGGCGGTGGCTGTCTTTGTCTGTGGAGGTTGGTCGTTATGGACGAGTCGCAATAACCGTGTGCATGGACGGAATCAATGGAACCCTATGGCAGCGACGAAACACGTAGCCCGGATCATGGAAGACATGTTATGTTTGCGCAGCCGTGGCGAGCATGGAGAACCAAGGCCGACGGCGAGATGGCAGTCGCCGGAGGAAGGCTGGGTGAAAATAAATTCGCATGGATCCTTTGATTGTTGCAGGGCGTGTGGAGCTGCGGCAGCAGTGCTATGCAACCACTCTGGCCAAGTCCTAGGGCGCAAGCAAGGTGGTATGGACAGATGCGGGAAGCCCTAATTGTTAGGGAATGTAATTTCTGTGTATTCCACCAACCCTAGAAGGGTGGGTATATAGTTATCTGTACATGGGCCTCTATACATAGGGGCCACACACATATACACTAACCCCCCCCCCCCCCCCCCCCCCCCGCAGTCTGGACTACCGCCGCAGCGGAATACAAGACTAGACAACAAAGAATCTCACACAAGGCCCCCCGCAGCCACAACTAGGCACTGGCTACATTGAAGGCTGGACCAAAACTCCGAAAACGTCGAGGTGGGAAGACCCTTGGTGAAGATGTCGACAAATTGGGAGGTGGTCGGGACATGGAGGACCCGAACATCACCGATAGCCACCCGGTCGCGAACGAAATTCAAGTCAATTTTCACATGCTTCATCCACTGATGCTGAACCGGGTTGGTGGAGAGGTACACGGCGCTGACGTTGTCGCAGCAGACGAGCGTGCTCCTGGCAAGCAGGTTGTGAAGCTCAGCCAGGAGCTGCCGAAGCCAAGACGCCTTAGCCACGCTATTAGCAACAACCCGGTACTCCTCCTCAACACTCGAGCGGGAGACGACCGGTTGTCGCTTGGACGACCAGGAAACCAGGTTGCCGTCGAGGACGAAAGCATAGCCTTAGGTAGAGCAGCGGGTGTCTGGACAACCAGCCCAGTCAGCATCAATGTATACAACCAGCTCAGTCGGGGAGAAGCGGTGAAGAACCAGACCGAAGTCAACCGTGCCACGAATGTAGCAAAGGAGGCGCAGCAAGATGGGACTCCCGGGAATCATGCATGTGGAGGCAGATTTGCTAAACAACGTAGATGAGGTACGGCCTGGTGAAAGTGAGGTACTGCAAGGATCCAGCAAGACTCTGGTAGGTAGTAGGATCAGCCACAGGATCACCCAGAGTAGCAGACAGCTTCGCCTGAGTGTCAACAGGAGTGGAACAAGGTTTGCAATCAGTCATCCCAGGTCCCTCTAGAATATCCAGGGCATACTGACGCTGGTGAAGGAGAAGACCAGCGTGATGGGGCTCAACTGTCACACCCAAGAAGTGGTGAAGCTTACCCAGATCCTTCATAGCAAACTCCTGCTGCAGAGAGGAGATAATCCGCTGGAGCAACTATGGACTAGAGGCGGTCAAAACAATGTCATCAACGTAGAGGAGTAGGTAGGCAATCCCATCCGAATGGTGATATATGAATAGAGAAGTGTCTGACTTTGCCTCAACAAACCGAGAGTACTACGCCCGAGGAGCCTGCTTCAAACCATAGAGAGACCTATTAAGCCGACAGACCAGATCCGGACGACTGTAATCCACAAAACCTGTTGGCTCTCTGTCAGATTCCCATGGAGAAATGCATTCTTCACATCAAGCTGGTGCACAGGCCAAGAGCGAGAGAGAACAAGTGAGAGGACTATGTGTAGAGAACCATGTAGAGAACCACCACACACCCAATCAGGGGGGGTGACCTTCATTATATAGCCTAATAGGCTAGGGTTACAGTGTACAAGGCCTAATGGGCCACACGCCCAATATGGGCTGACTATTATATCCTAACACCCTCCCTCAGTCTAAGCGGGAGTGTCACGAACACAAAGACTGGACCTAAAGTCAGTGAACAACTGTACAGGTAACCCTTTGGTCATAATGTCCGCAAACTGATGAGATGAAGGGACGTGGAGCACCCGAACCTGTCCCAAAGCAACCTTCTCACGGACAAAGTGAATATCTATCTCAGTATGCTTCGTGCGACGATGATGTACTGGGTTGGCGGTCATGTAGACAGCACTGACATTGTCGCAGTAGACGATCGTCGCTGAAGTGATGGGTGCATGGAGCTCCTGAAGCAACTGACGAAGCCAACAAGTCTCTGCCACAACGTGCGCAACAGCACGGTACTCAGCCTCCGCACTCGAACGAGAGACCGTAGTCCGGCGTTTCGAGGACCAAGAGACGAGGTTGTCGCCGAGGAAGACACAAGAGCTCGAAGTGGAGCGCCGAGAGTCGGGACGGCCCGGCCCGGTCGGCGTCGGAGTAGGCGGTCAAGGCCGGTGATGCCGCCGGTCCCGATGTGCGGCCAAGGTGGACGGGGGTACCCTTGACATACCGCAAGACACGCTTGAGCATGGCAAGATGAGGCTCGCGCGGGTCATGCATGAAAAGGCGGCACCTGCCGAACCGCATAGGCGAGATCCGGGCGAGTCGGCGTTAGGGCATCGGAGGGCACCGGCAAGAAGCGCGGCATGCGAGTGGCGTCCGCCACCGGGGGCCATCCGTAGCGCAGAGCTTGGCATGAGTGTCGCCGAGGAGTTGCCGTAGAGTGACACTCAGCCATGCCGGCGCGCTGAAGCAGATCCACAGCGTACTGGCGCTGAGAGAGGAAGAGGCCGTCAGCGGATCGCGTGACAGAGATCCCGAGGAAGTGGTGGAGATCCCCGAGATCTGTCATGGCGAACTCGGAGTGGAGGAGCCTGGTGAGGCGACGAAGAAGCGCGGTCGACGAGGGTGTCAGGATGATGTCGTCGACGTAGAGTAGCAAATAGGCAATGTTGGCGCCCTCTTTGTAAACAAAGAGAGACGGGTCGGAGGCCGATGCAGCGAAGCCAGACTGCTGGACGAAGCTGGAGAACCGATGGTTCCACGCCCGAGGCGCCTGCTTGAGTCCGTACAGGGACTTTTGCAGGAGACAGACGTAGTCGGGAGTCGCCGGGTCGACGAAGCCGGGCGGCTGCTGACAGTAGACCGTCTCGCTCAGATGGCCGTGGAGGAACGCGTTCTTGACATCCAGCTGATGGATCGGCCAGGAACGGGAGACGGCGATGCTGAGGACGAGCCGGATCGTGGCCGGTTTGACAACCGGGCTGAACGTCTCGTCGTAGTCGATGCCGTACTGCTGCGAAAAACCACGTACAACCCATCTAGCCTTGTGACGAGCTAGGGAGCCGTCCGCGTGATGCTTGTGCTTGAAGACCCACTTGCCGGTGATGACATTGGCGCCAGGTGGTCGAGGAACGAGGCGCCAGGTACCATTGTCCACGAGCGCCTTGTATTCGTCGACCATGGCCGCACGCCAGTGTGGATCGGCGAGTGCGGCGCGGGGAGTTGCCCTCGGCGGCCGGCGAGGCCGGGGCCGGAGACCGCCGCGGTGAAGCCGTAGCGGTCCATGGGCGGCGGCAGGGAGCCCGTCCGAGAACGAGTCTCCCGCACGGAGGGTGCCGGCGCCGGAGGAACCGCCGCCCGTGGTGCCGGGAGCCGGCGGCGATGGCGGAGCCGGGGCCGGTGGGTGGGGCGGCGGGCCGTAATGGATGCCGAACCGCCGCCCCACAACGACGGGGAGCGGAGGCGCCGGTGCTGCGGGGGAGGAGCCGCAGCAGACGTCGAGGCGGCCGGGCCGAGGCACTTGTGGCCGCCGAGAGGCGCCACCGTGCCACAAGATGGCGGGGTCCGACTCAATGGGATCGGTGTCGTCTCGCCGAGGGCCGCGAGTGCTCAACGCCGGAGCGGCCCGCGGGCGGGGATGTCCGTAACGAGAAAATCAAGAGAGTCCGGTCGAGGCTTGGAAGCCGCAAACGGGAAGTGAGTCTCATCAAAGACAACGTGCCGCGAGATGATGATCTTGCGAGTGGAAAGGTCAAGACACCGGTAGCCCTTCTGGGAAGAAGGGTAACCGAGGAAGACACACGCTGTGGAGCGAGGAGACAATTTGTGGGGAGTCGTGGCACTAAGGTTCGGATAGCACAGGCAACCGAAAACTCTAAGGACGGAGTAGTCTGGCATCTTGCGATGGAGAAGATGGTAGGGAATACCATTATGGATGGACGATGACGGCCGCCGGTTAATCAGAAACACGGCGGTGGAGAGAGCTTCGACCCAATAGGACGAAGGCATGGCAGCATGGATCAGAAGCGTGCGAACAACATTGTTCAGGGTGCGAAGCATCCGCTCGGCTTTGCCGTTCTGGGCGGACGTGTAGGGGCACGAGGTACGAAGCAGAGTGCCGCGGCTAGCCAGGAAGGAAGCGGTGGCATTGTTGATGAACTCGGTGCCGTTATCTGCCTGAAAACAGCGTACAGGGACACTGAATTGTGTGTGAGCATAAGCAACGAACTGAACAATATGATCATGAACTTCGGATTTATGGCGAAGGGGAAACGTCCAACAATAATGAGTATAATCATCAACCATCGCAAGATAAAATTTATAACCAGAAATACTCGAAACTGGAGAGGTCCAGACATCACAGTGAACGAGTTCAAAAGGTGCAGAAGTACTAGAAACCGAACGAGCAAATGGCAGCCTAGCGTGTTTGCCTAGCCCGAGAGCATGGCAAAGGCGGGGGCGCCGCTTTATTACACCGAATAGCTGAAAGTTTATGGAGAGTGGTGACGACTGCGGGTGCAGGATGACCAAGACGTGAGTGCCATAGCTCAGGGGAGACGACGGCGACATGGCAGCGAGGCGATGGACGATGTGGAATGGTGTAGAGGTCCCCGCTACTATTGCACCGAAGAAGGACCGTCTTGGTCTGAAGATCCTTAACAGAAAAACCAGAGGCGTCAAACTCAATAGAACAATTATTATCGCGAGTAAGCTGTCTAACAGATAACAGATTACTAGTAAGTTGTGGAGCAATAAGAACGTTGTTCAGGTGAAAAGGACGATCAGCTATTTGAATAAAGGAAGTGCCACGACTATGAACAGGAATGGAATTGCCATTGCCGACTGTAATGGAAGAAGATGGCGAAGGGAGACGGGAGAGTAGAATACCGTCATTGGAGGACATGTGGGAAGTAGCACCGCTGTCCATGACCCAGGGAGCAGTCCCCTGGATAGCCATCTGGTTAAGAGCAGCTATCAGACCGCTGGCGTCCCAGCCCCCTGGAGGTCCGTATGCTGGAGGGCCGCCGGCTGTGGAGAACTGGGGCGGCGCGAAGGCAGTATGTGCTTGCGCGGGCCACTGCTGCTGCTGTGGAGGAGCCGCGGCGCGTGCGCCACCGGCCGCCGCCGTGGAGGCCATGCCCCCGCCCAAGGGTTGTAGCGCACCCACGGACCGGGCCGGCCGGGGCCCCCCGACGGCCGCCGGAGACCCGCACCCCGTCGCTTGCGCCCGCCGCCGAAGTTGCCTCCGCCCTGCTGCTGGTTGCCACCACGCCCGCCTTTGCCCTTGCCTCCTTTGCCTTTGCCACCGCCGCCGCGACTGCTGGACGCAGTAACAGTGGAGGGGCAGGAAGGCGACGTACAGGCAGGCACGGAGGAGGCGTGAAGGGCCGAGGCAGACGCCTCCTTGCTCGCTAGGCCGAGGCTGAGTTCCTTGACGCGGAGCATATTGGTGGCGGCCTTGAAGGTGGGGAAGGGGGACGTGTTGGCGATGATGTCGGCAGTGGTGCGGTAGCGGGCGTCGAGACCGCGCAGCAGGTTAGAGGACGAGCTGCGCCGGAGAAACGGTGTGGCCGACCTCCCGAAGAGCATCGGCGATGCGCTTCTGCTGCTGGGCGTAGGCGTCGATGGAGAGATCGCCCTGGGACAGGTTGTGAAACTCCTGTTCGAGGACGACGGCGCGGGACTCCTTGTTTGCCTGGAACAGGGCCTCGACGGAGACGTACAGGGCACGTGCATCTTGGTCGGGTTCCATGGCGAGGTCGAGAACGAGGTCGTCGATGGAGCCGTACATCCAGCCGCGGACGCATGCATCAGGCTGGGACCAGGTGGGATCAGTCGGACGCGAGGGCTCCGTGCCGTCGATGTGGCTGAGCAGCCCGTACTTGGCGCAGAGGGCGGTGAAGAACGCCTTCCATTTGGAGTAGTTGGGGCGCTCGAGGCTTGGGGCGATCGGGACGTGTCGCTTCACGTTGACGAGAGGTGTAGGCGGCGTAGAAGGGAGGAGCAACCGCATCCTCCTTGGCGCCGGGAGGTCCCCGTCATGGCGGCGCGGATGCCGCGGCACGAGAAGCGCGCGGCCGGCGACGACCCGGACGGCCCGGCGCGGGAGCGCGCGCGCGCGCGCGCGGCGGGCGGCGCGCGACGGGGCGCGCGCGGTCGGGCGCGCGCCGGCGGCGACGCGACGGAGCGCGCGTCCGGGAGAGGAGGCGGCGCGGCGGAGCGCGCGGCGGAGCGCGCGGGCCGGGGAGGAGGCGGCGCGGCGGAGCTCGCACGGTGGAGCTCGCGCGGCCTGGGGGCGACGCGTAGATGGCGCGACCCGTTCGGTGGTGTGGAGCAGAGAAAAGCGGAAGGGAAGGATCTAATTAGTCTGATACCATGTAGAGAACCATGTAGAGAACCACCACACACCCAATCAGGGGGGGTGACCTTCATTATATAGCCTAATAGGCTAGGGTTACAGTGTACAAGGCCTAATGGGCCACACGCCCAATATGGGCTGACTATTATATCCTAACACTATGCGCACTATAGCAAGCTTCACCTAGGGACTGAATGTCTCATCATAATCCACACCAGGCCGCTGAGTGAACCCCTGAAGAACCCAACGAGGCTTATAGCGCTCCAGAGTACCATCGGACCGACGCTTGACCGTCCAGATCCACTTGCCGATCACCACATTGCAACCAGACGGATGCGGCACGAGGTCCCAAGTCTGGTTGGCAAGACGGGCTTCGTACTCCTTTCGTGCCGCTCTCGCTGATCCTAACTAAGGATAGGAAGTTGCTGCCCTCTCTCAGAACAAGACTTGGGATCTCGTTCCTTGACGGTCCGGAACCAATGTTGTCTCCGATAAGTGGGTGTTTAAGATCAAGTACAATCCGGATGGCTCTTTTCAGCGCTACAAGGCCAGATGGGTGGTTCATGGTTACTCCCAGCGTCCTGGAATTGATTTTAATGAGACCTTCAGTCCTGTGGTCAAGCCCGCCTCTGTCCACACTATGTTGTCTATTGCAGTCTCTCGCCGATGGCCCATCCATCAGTTTGATGTAAAGAACGCTTTTCTCTATGGCATGCTCACCGAGCTAGTTTACTGCATACAGCCATCCGGGTTTGAAGATTTTGCTCATCCGGATTTTATTTGTCGGCTCAACAAGTCCCCATAAACAAGCTCCTCGGGCATGGAACAGTACATTTGCAGCTTACGTTAGAATCTCTTGGTTTTGTGGAGTCCATGGTGGACACCTCCCTGTTTGTATACCACCATGGGTCAGAGACTGCATACCTCCTGTTGTATGTTGATGAAGTCCTCACTGCTTCGTCACCAGCAGCGACAATTTTCGTTGAAGGATTTGGGCCTATCCATCATTTTCTGGGAGTTCATGCACAACATGTCACCGGAGGCACTCTTCATTTGTCCCAGCGCCAGTTCATGATTGACATCTTGGATCATGCCAGTGTGTCAGCCTGCAAGCCTTGCAGCACTCCTGCCGACACCAACCCCAAGTTGTCTGCCGACACATAGGCTCTTCTGGAGAAGCAACATGCTACTAATTTTCGTAGCATGGCAGGTGCCCTTCAGTACTTGACTTCACTCGGCCAGACATTGCCTATGTTGTTGAGCATGTATGCCTCCATATGCACGCTCCACGGGAACCTCATCTGGCCGCTCTCAAACGCATCCTGTGTTATGTGTGCGGGACTCTTCATCTTGGCCTCTCGATTCGACCATGTTCACAAGACAGTCCGGTGGTTTACTCTGATGCAGACTGGGCTATTGCCCAGACACACGTAAATCCACTTTTGGGTATGTTGTCTTTCTTGGCGACAATTTGATCTCCTGGTCCTCGAAGTGGCAAGTAGTACTCCCGTTCCAGTGCAGAGTCTGAATACCGGGTTGTTGCTAACGCTATGGCAGAGGCCACTTGGCTGCGCCAGTTGCTCCTTGAGTTACACTTGCCATTGCGTCACACCACCCTGGTATATTGTGACAACATCAGCGCCGTCTACATGTCTGCTAAGCCCGTTCAGCATCAACGCACCAAGCACGTCAAGATTGATCTCCACTTTGTTCGGGAGCGTTTTGCTATTGGTGATGTCTGTGTGCTACATGTACCTACAGCTTCGGTCCAGTCTAAATGTTCGTGGCACACACGGACTGCGGGGGCGTGTTAGACTGCTTGTGTATTAGGCTATAGGCCCGGTTGGGCCTTGGGGCTCTGTGGTGTGCTTGGCCTGTACGGCCGCCGCCCTCCCCCTGGGTTTCTTGTGTAGAGGTCGCCTCCTTGATTGGTGGTGTTTCTATAAAACAATCCTAGACCCTTGCCTATATATGTATGTGTGCTATGCACCTCCATAATCAATCTACTAATTTTCCCAATCATACCTTCCTTCAGACGTATGCAATCTAAAGAAGCAAGCTAGTGCTTCATGAAACTAGAACTGAGTTGGTGTCCCTGTTCTTCCCTTTGCTCATCTTATAGCTGCTACTGCTAGTCTGCTACTCCAACAAATAAATTGTATATGCATTTACAAAAACCTTTGCTTCAGCAATGAAAACATTTACAGGACAATGGCATCTTCAAGTGCTGAGAACAATACAAATAATAGTCATACTTGTAAATGCACAAAACAAGGTACAGTACTTACCTGATACGCATAATGGTTATGAAGATCAATGGAAGATAGGAAGCAGGTCTGTGTTGGATGGGTCTGGAAGAATGACAAAAGAAACAACAAAATTATTAAACTAATTACAGTATCACCTTCCTATAAGGTTAACCGTTGCAATAATAGATGTTGCTAAATAGGAAAAAAAACACAATATAAAGAACAAGTTGCATTAGATGAGGGACAGCTTGTAACACACAACTTTTACAATTAGTTTTCATACTAACATGTTCGAAAAAATATTGATTTTGCAGGTATTTCTTGCGGTAAATCTACAGTTACTCCCTCTGTCCCAGATTACTTGTCACTTCGCCTTTGTCGAAGTTAAAGATGCATGACTTAGGACAAAGCTAAAGGGATAAGTAAGGCTTTCTGCAACAGCACCCCTATACAATGTACTGGACCTCTAAAACAGAGGGTCCTTGCGCCGGGATGGGCTGCAGCAGCACCCCGCAAATGCTCCTGTATCATCTAGGGTGCCCCCTCTTATGTGGAAATGTGGGGGTGGCGTGCGTCCTGCAAATGTGGCCCGTGTGCTCCGCATCAACGCACTGGACGCAGTGTTGGCGGGCTTGATGGCGAGGGCGGGGGAGGTCCGCGCCACATGCCAGTTGAGTGGGAAGCAGGGGAGTAGGCAAAGCCGTATGTGTGGACCGTGCACGGCCGAGCCGAGCCCCAACGCCCACAGCAGACTGCAGGTGCCAGAGACAGGGGAGGCGACGATGATGGAGGCCAGCACTGTCGAGGAAAGAGGCAGGCAGGTCTGCAGCAGTGACAAAGGAAGGAGGCGGTGAGGGCGACTGGGGCAGGTCAAACGATGGCGCCGTTCCGCGTTCTGGGTTGCACCACCATAGCCTCCTCGCCAGAGGGTGCTAGGCTCCTGCCGGGGTGAAGGGGTCAAGGAGGTGGTGCGGGTGGATGCTGAGCGGGTCGAGCTTGGGCTGTTGCTTCCTGACGACGGGGAAGTAGACGTCTTGCATCACGCACCACAGCTTCTTGTCGCTGACTGCCGGCCGGCAGCATCCCCGACTGGCAGCAGCCGCGACGGAGACAGAGGGGGTGAGGGAGGGTGGCAGTAGAGGGAGGAGTGGCCGGCCGGCGGAGTGGTGTGCATGCATGTGGGTGGAGTCCGTGAAGTACGGCTGTATGGGGATGGATGAGTGGAAGAAAAAATGACACGTCGGACCCAATGAATGGGGGGAAATAGAGGGTATTGTTGCTGTATGATGTCATTTAGGGGGTGGAATGTTTTAGAGCAACATCCAAATATTCCTTTTGATGGTGAAAAATAGAGGACACTGTTGCGAATAGTCCAAATTTGGGATGGATGGAGTACTATTTTCATGTGATCAACTGTCACGGACGGAGGAGGCTGGAAGGTTGGAGGATGGAATTTGGCGGAGATTGTATTCAAAAGAGGTGGCCGGACGTGGCCCTGGACCTCGACGGCGCGGCGGAGCAGCAGGAAGCTCACGGCGCGCCAGGGGAGGCAGGACACGGGAGGCCAAGGTACAATCTACTAAGCCTCATCCCTAATCTTTCTAATCCCTCGGCTTATAAACTGCCTGAGGCTAACCAACTTCCTAAACAAGCCATATTTTTAACCAATCTTAACAAACCAAAACTCTATCTCTAACAAACCAAAAACTACTCCTAATCCTGGGCGCCTGTGCCTCCCTGCTGCCTGCTGCGCCGGCCAAACGTCCGGCTGTACATGACATCTCTCCCCTCCTTCAGAAGCAGCTCGTCCTCGAGCTGAAAGGTAGGGAACTGCTCACGAAAGTCCTCCAAATCAACCCATGCCAACTCCGCTGCAGGGGCATCCTTCCAACGGACCAAAAGTTGACGCTTGCCACGAGCAATTCTGCTGTTCAGCACCTTCGCAGGAAGCACTACTACCCGACCATGCTCAATTGGTAGCAGCGGCGGTGTCTGTTCTGGCGGAGTCCCATGGAAAGGCTTCAGGAGGCCAACATGAAACACATCATGGATCCTAGCAGTCACCGACAATAGCAGCCTGTACGCAACATCGCCCACACGCTCCAGCACTTGAAACGGCCCAAAGAACTTAGGACCAAGCTTGCTACGCCCCTGCACATGGAGAGAAGCAACCGGGCAGTGCAGCAGACGAAGCCAAACCCACTGGCCCGGAGAGAACTCCACAGGCCTGTGTCTGCGATCATAGATAGATTTGTAGTGCTGTTGCGCTTGCTCCAAGCGATCTCTAACCTCAGCCAGAAATGTATCCCTGTCCCTCATAGCTTTGTCCACCGCTGAAAGCCTGGCGTCCCCATGCTCATAAGAACGGATCGAAGGAGGCGGACGGCCATAAACCACCTCAAAGGGTAATGTTTTGAGTGATTGCTAGTACGAAGAGTTGTAGCAGAATTCCGCCCAGGGCAGCCACTCCAACCAATTCCGCGGGCGATCCCCTGTCAGACACCTTAAATACATCGAAATAATCTTGTTTGTCGCCTCGGACTGCCCGTCAGACTGAGGATGGAATGCCGAGGTGAACTGCAACCTTACAGCGGCCAGACGAAAGAGCTCACGCCAAAACGAGCTGGTGAACACCGGATCTCTGTCACTCACGATGGAAGAAGGAATGCCATGAAGCCGCACAATCTTGGAGAAGAACACCCGAGCCACCGTTGTTGCTGTATATGGATGACTCAACGGAATAAAATGCGCTGCCTTGGAAAACCGATCCACCACCGTCAGAATCACTGTCTTGCCGTTCACCTTAGGCAGGGCCTCCACAAAGTCCATGGCCACATCAGCCCAAACTGTAGTAGGGACCTCCAGGGGTTGCAGAAGACCGCCAGGCTGCAGGTGCTCGCCCTTGTTGCCCTGGCAGACTGTACACGTGCGCACGAAGTCCTGGATGACCATGCGATCATTTGGTGTATGGAAATCAGCCCGAAAACGATGCAGTGTCTTGTGCACCCCCTCGTGACCTGCACCATGGACGAGCTGCAGGATAGCAGGCCTGCTCACCGAGGCAGAGGAGATGTAGACCCTGCTAATGAAGAGGATGAGGCCGTCGACGACACTCCAAGCTGCTGCCTTGGCACCACCGCGAATGGCGTCACGGAGCTGTGATAGCTCGACGTTGCCATTGATCTCATGTCGCAGATCATCGAAGAGGGCGAAGTGTGGGGCCGATAGCGCCATGGCCTCGGCAGAACTCTCGTCGCGGCGAGACAGGGCGTCGGCGACGACGTTGAGCGCCCCGGGCTTGTACTCAACCACGAAGTCGAAGCCCAACAACTTGCTGGCCCATTGGTGTTGTGGAATCGTTGTCAGGCGTTGGTCGAGGAGGAAATGAAGGCTCCTGTGCTCAGTGCGGATCACGAACCGCCTCCCCCACAGGTACGGCCGCCAATGTCGCACCACTTGAACCAGACCAATGAGTTCCCGTTCATAGGCGGCGAGCTTGGCGTGGCGAGGCGCAATGGGTCGGCTGAAGAAGGCCAACGGACCCGCACCCTGATGCAGCACGGCGCCCACTCCCGAACCAGACGTGTCGCATTCGACGATGAAGTCGCGGTCAAACGCTGGAAGCTGCAAAACTGGAGCTGATGTGAGTGCTTGTTGAAGCGTGCGGAAGGCACGGTCGGCGTCGTCGTTCCAGCGAAAGCCCTCCTTCTTAAGGAGAGCGGTGAGTGGTGCTGCAATGGTGCTGAAATTGCGGATGAAGCGGCGGTAGTAACCCGCCAACCCGAGGAAGCCGCGAACTACCTTTACTGACTTGGGCACCGGCCAGTCCAACACCGCCTGCACCTTGAACTTGTCCATGGCGACGCCCTCTGCCAAGATGACATGACCAAGGTAGGCCACGGAGGAGCGCCCAAACTCACACTTCGACTGCTTGAGAAAAAGCTGGTGGTCCTGCAGCGTACGAAACACCGTGCGGACATGGCGGAGGTGCTCCGACCATGATGAGTTGTAGATCAAAATATCGTCAAAGAACACAAGGACGAACCGACGAAGGAAGGGGAGCAACACGTCGTTCATCAGCGCCTGGAGTGGCCGGTGCATTAGTCAAGCCGAAAGGCATGACCAGGAACTCGAAAAGGCCTTGATGTGTACGGAAGGCCGTCTTCTCGATGGGCCGTCTTCTCGATGTCGTCAGGATGCATCGACACCTCATGATAACCAGAGCGGAGGTCGAGCTTGGTAAAGAACCTGGCGCCACGGAGCTCATCCAATAGTTCTTCCACCACCAGATTGGAAACTTGTCCTTGATCGTGGCGGCATTCAATGCACGGTAGTCGACGCAGAAACGCCACGTCTCATCCCACTTGCGGATCAGTAAGGCCGGCGAGGAGAATGCGGAGGAGTTGTGCCTGATGACGCCCGAGCGTAGCATCTCTTCACATTAACATTCCAGCTCGTCTTTCTGTAGATGGGCGTAGCGGTAGGGCGGCACGGCGACGGTCCCGGTCCCAGGCTTGAGACGGATGTGGTGGCTCAGGTGGCGTCGAGTGGAAGGCCCTGCGGCTCCTGGAACAGGGTCACGAACTCCTCCAGTAGCGCATCAAGGAGGTCGCCGTCGCTGGAGATCATGGCGGCAGAGGTGAGTCCCGGTGTTGCGTCCACGCCGTGCCAAAGTATACGCGCGCCGCCACGGGAGAACGAGAGTGTGCGCCGGGCGAAATCCCACAGGATCGGCCCCAAGGTGCCGAGCCACTGTACGCCCAATACCATGTCGTAATCGTCGAGGGGGAGCGCGTAGAGGTCGATGTCGAACGGCTCCCCTCCGATGAGCACGGTCTGGGCCGGCGCCTTCCCGGGTGACGCGATTCAGTCACCATTTGCCACGGACACGCTGAGACCGGCGCTGGGTTGAAGGTGTACGCCCGCCCGCCTCGCCATGTCGACGTCGATGAAGTTGTGGGACGATTCGGAGTCGAGCAGGGCGACGGCCACGGCGTCGCCAATGGAGACATAAACCTTCATGGTCTGGAAACCGCGAGAGCGCAAGCCTGTGACGGTGTGCAGGGAGATTCCCGGCGTGGCCGCGCGACCCGTTACCGCGGCGCACTCGATCTCTTCCTCAATTTCTTCCTCGTCGTCCGCAGCGTCTGTGACCTCGAGAAGGAAGAGCTTCTTGCACAAATGCCCCACGACGAATTTCTCATCGCAATTGTAGCACAGGCCGTCGGCACGACGCTGGGCCATCTCGGTTGGGGAGAGTCGGCGCCGCGGGAGCATGGAGGACAGGGCCGAGGACTTGCCCACGCCGGCGCGGCCGAGGACGCGGACGGCGCCGCCGCGCGCCGGGGGCCTTGGCCGCGGCGGCCGGAAGGAGGCTCGGTGCCGCCGGGCGTCCTCCACGCACGGGTGCTGGGTCGGCCGGCCCGAGTTGCATGCGCTGCTCATACGCACGCGCCAGCATGATGGCGTCGTCGAGGTTGGCCGGCCTGCGAAGGGCGACGTCCGTCTTCAAGGGGTTGACCAGCCCCGCGGTGTAGATGTGGACGAGCTGCTGCTCGGTGAGGTCGGCGTCGCGACAGGCAAAGGCGAGGAATTGGTCTGTGTAATCTTCGACGGAGCCCGTGCGGCGCAGGAGCATGAGCTCGCCGACGGCGCGGTCTGTCATGGGCGGGCCGAACCGCTGCTGCACCAATTGGGCGAAACGGCGCCACGATGGGGTTCCAGCGGAGAGCTCAAGCCGAGCATACCAGAGTTGCGCCGCGCCGGTGAGGTGCATCGCGGCGTACCAAACGCGGCGGCGCTCTGGCGTGCCCTGCCCTCAGAAGTACGTTTCGCAACGGTTCAACCAAGGCAGTGGATCTTCCTTCCCGTCGAACGTGGAGAATTCCAGGCGGACGCGAGGATGGAATCGACTGTCGGGGAAGTCTTCCTCCTCCTCATACGCGCCCTGGAGAAGTCCGGCGGCGGCCCAAATCGATCTCTGGGCGGCGGCTGCGGCTTGGGATCGGGCGGCGGCGGGGGCCTGGACCCTTGGGCGGCTCAGAGGCGTGATTGGCGTCAGAGGTCTCCTCAAGCGCCAGCCCCTTGCCGTCGCGCTGCGCCTTCTCTACGCGGATGAGGGCGAGATTGAGCGCCCTGATTTGCTCAGAGTTCTCGAACGCGGCGGATTGGAGGGTGACGACCTTGGCTGGAACCGAAGCGAGTTGGTCCGCCACGGGCGCAAGGGGGGCCAGCTTGTCGAGCGATTCCTTCATGTCGTCAATTTTAGCGGACAGCTTCTCGAGCGGCTTGACTGATACCAAGTTGTCACGGACGGAGGAGGCTGGAAGGTTGGAGGATGGAATTTGGCGGAGATTGTATTCAAAAGAGGTGGCCGGACGTGGCCCTGGACCTCGACGGCGCGGTGGAGCAGCAGGAAGCTCACGGCGCGCCAGGGGAGGCAGGACACGGGAGGCCAAGGTACAATCTACTAAGCCTCATCCCTAATCTTTCTAATCCCTCGGCTTATAAACTGCCTGAGGCTAACCAACTTCCTAAACAAGCCATATTTTTAACCAATCTTAACAAACCAAAACTCTATCTCCAACAAACCAAAAACTACTCCTAATCCTGGGCACCTGTGCCTCCCTGCTGCCTGCTGCGCCGGCCAAACGTCCGGCTGTACATGACATCAACCTATAGCCTATATAGTTTTGTATATGTTACTGGTCAAAGTAATGGAAGCTGAAATGGTAACATGTAAAAATTACCCAGCACATGACTAAATAATATGCTGTAATTCAGAGCAGTTAAGGTCATATTTATTTTCTTGCTCCGTAATTAATAACCAAAAGCAGCAGAGCATCACAGTGAATGGGTGGATATAGACACTTTCATAGCGCTTAAGCAGAGTGGTTATTATCAGATATTGTGTGTAAGCATGACTTAGGCTAATTAAGTGAAAAGTACTGAAAATAGTGTTGGATTAGAGCATCTTTTTCAGCTGTGCTCCTTCAATGTAAATACATAATAGAACAAAAAAATTAGAAATAGACACTTGGTCTAAATAAACACAAGTAATTTATAGACATGATCAACAAAAACCAGAGCAACTAAACCAAGCGTTGGACTTACATGAATCCAACCAAGAGATAAAAGTGAGCCCTTATCCTGAACTTCAAAAATTTCTTCTTCATTTGTAGCCTGACACTGCAAAATAAATGGAAAATAATTCTTGTATTTGAGTGAGAAAAGCATTTTGGAGACTGCATTGCAGCACGTAAGCAACTTCGTGAAGTTGCAGCAACAGATACAAATCCCTAGTGTTGTCAGAACTCCATAGAAATGTAAAAATGATCAGTAAACTGAAGATGATATTTTTCAGAAGCTCCTGGTGAACGGCCTGTTGGCAATGACCAGGAGTTCCTAACTCATCAGTTGGGGGTAGAAGAAGGTGAGTAGAGCACAGCACACACACACACAAACATTTTGTGCTTCTGAACTACTGAGCTGCAGCTGCTGATCCATTTCTTATAGAAACCAAAGTCAAACTAAGATAAATTCAAGAATGAGTACTTCTACCAACTAATGGGTACTTCTACAAACTATCTACTACCTTGTACAATACTTGGCATGGCACACTTGCTCCTCTACTCATTGCACTACTGCCATATACGGCAGGCAGTAGCAGGCCAAGGAGCTCTACCTGCTCCATTGACTTTTGCAAAAGAAGATTAGCTAAGAGCTGAGCAATTATACCTAACATGGCCAACTATTTAGAAAATAGCCCAGGTTAGAGCCAATATCTAATGGCTAAAAAGAGCAAATAAGGATGGCTAAAAGGAGCAAATAAGGAGTATGTAATAGCATAAAATAACAACTTACTGAATCTGATGTTGATTTCTGCTTAGGAATTATCAGTGTCGTCACATAAAAAGTTCGTTTTTTCTACAAAACTAAAAGTTAATGATACAGCCATATACAAACTATTTTCATTTGCTTTTTGAGCAAGGCACATACCAGGGTCCCAGCAAGAATCCCACAAGTTTCCAAATTTTTTGCGGTATTTGCCTCAGCAACCCTTAGGAAGCACTCCATCAATGCCACTGGCTGGATAAATGGTAAAATCAAATCACCAACAAACGAAGTATAAAATATAATACCCGAATCATACCCATGTGTTTAGTTTTGAAATAAATAACATACCGATGCATGTTGTCAAAAAAAATACCGATGCATGTTGTCAAAAAAAATACTGATGCATATCTTTGCAGAAATGTAGTGGATTTGGGATCATAGCGCCAAAAGAAAGAAAGAAAATGAAAATCTACATTAAGAGATTACCACATGCAAATTATGATAGCATCCGGTGTCAGAGATAGCAAGTCCTGGTCTTGGATCAGCAACTCTTGATGGAGGAATTGGTACATGTTCAGAATGCACCGGTGCTGAGACAGGAAAGGGAGAAGGTTGTCTCATATTCAGCTGGGACAACTCTGCTTCCAAACCAGGAAACACTGAGGCTGGTTCTGCTTGTGACCATCTGCCATCATCAAGTGTGAGAACAGACAGCATATCATCATTTTTGTCCTGAGATACTATAATGGGACCATGCAAGCTGTCCTGGTTTAAGATTGATGGCACTAAACTGCAAAAACAATGAAAAGATAAGGTTATGTCATCTGAATGGAACTTGTAAGTTCAGATTACGAACTTGTTTTTTTTTTTACAGAGAACAAGTTATAGACTGTCCAAGTTCTCACCATGAGATATCAGTTTGGGTTAACTCAGGATTACGTGGATAATCAATCTGCAACAGGTATGAGCGAAACACAAATGTCAATCATATACTCAAGCATAGACCAAAGGAAATACAAAAAGAAAAAATAAACAATATATACCCTGATACCAGTAGCAGGCCCCTCCCATTGGCCACGAAGCCCATTTGGTCCTAGTATCGAGTGTCTTGATAGTGTTTCCTCTTTTGGATAAGGCAAAGTGGAATATCTGCATAAGTAACAAAGTAAATGAAAATATGTTTTCTCTCTTAATGAAATGACATGCAGCTCTTCTGCATTGTTTGAGAAAAAAATGAAAAATGTATCTGTATTTATTAAAAAAGTGTTCAAGATATATTTATTAAGAAAAGAATTATTAAAAACTATGCAATTATCTATTTATTAAGAAAAAGAATCATTAAAAACTATGTGAAGTTAGGTAAAATAACAGAGGGATTAAAGAAAGGAATGTATTCAATCTGGTCTATTTAAGTGTAAAGTACAATGTGCTTGCAAAAAAAAAGTGCATTGCATGACCAATCCTAGGCAATGCTCAGAATAATACATCAAGAGTAAATACAGCTCACTCCTGCCAAGTGAAACACTTGCTTATGTTATTCGTAAATTTTACTGAAAAGCAAATAAGATGAAAGGATCATATAAGCTTTTATGTTTACAAAAATGTTAGTGCGCCTAAAAAGGAGATGTAAATATTAGAATATGTGCCCTGGCGAGTTTAATAAAAGATATGACCCTGAGTGTCTGTAATAAAGTAAAAGTGTCCTAGTTGCACAATTACAGAGCATATGAAAAATATGTTTAGCACAAAAGTTTGCAAGAACATATGCTCATTATTTTTTCATCTATTATTTGTCATTGTGAATTTTCAAAGCACACAACTATATGATTCTAAGCCCATAAAATGCCTCTACTAAGTCAGAACACCTATGACTTGAGTTTTGAACCAAACATGAGCACTTGTAACAACAAGGCAATCTCTATAAGCCTACCCAAGTAAAATTCATTAACGAACTGATTTCAAAGTGCATCCAGTAAGTAAATCAACTGATTTTCTGCAGTTATACAAAACAGTGTTTTAAAGGTGATAAGGTGACTTTGGAAATCTGTGCACGCCTTATCGCCTAGGTGACGCTCAGGCGACAAGGCAGACAGGTGGGGAGCTGGGTCCACCCAAACACATAGAAGATGCCTACTTAACACATTTGAAAAACTGATACAAATACAAGATTGTAACCAATTTTCAATCTGAAACCTCATATATCTGTTAATCTAGTTACTGCTCCAGGAAAATGTGTTGTAGCACATCAGAACTTACGGATTGATTAGTTGCCTCTCAGGTTGAACGTTCTGCAATGATGTTGTTTGATGCTTTGAACTAGAGAACGATTTCTGCAGTAGTCCAGTAGGGCGTCCAGCCAATGACTGTGAATGAAAAGGTGTGTAAAACTCAGACACCGAAAACGATAAATTGATAATTTAAAGCACATAACACCTTCCAATGCAAACGATGGAAAGAGTCATCCAATGACTTGTGTACCTTTGGAATATATGGACTTGGGATATACTGCTCCATCCCACTACTTGCAGCATAGGTTCCATTTGCACCATTAGGTTCCTCTGCACCCGCGCAATTACGGTTGGAAAATTGTTGTTGAACAACTGGCTTGAGGGATTCTAGCTCATTGAGAATACTACGAAGTTTCTACAGCAAATAAAAACAATTTCAGCCACTCAGAGAAAAGAGAGAGAGAGCTTTTGGAAACTATGCTTGGACTCATCAAGACACTGATCCTGAAGTGCTTTAGTTCCACATTGTAATGATGATAAAATGTGTGTTTAACAAAATAAGAAAGTATCCTTATTTCCTATCTAAGAACACTAGAAACAGTAAACAAAAGGTAGCTAGGCCATACCTGAGAGTTGTGGGAACCTTTCTTCACGAATTCCTTTTCTCTCGCCTTAAATGCATTGTAATCATGATGCTTGGGTATCGTCTCAACCAACAAACTGCCAATGAACAGATATACCGTTTATAGCATGTTTGGTTTGGTGAACCACCACATCTAGTATGGCATGGTCCATCATGTGGTGATCCCCATGAATTTTGGTGGGATGAATTATTAAGTTAACTATGTGTTTGTGAAGGAATAACTGGCGATGGATGAAAACATTTCCATCCAACCAAACAAAAAAATGTGAGGAATGAGGAGGTGATGGATCACTCCATTCCTCAAACCAAACACTCCATTAAGGCATTAACAACCAAGCTGACAATGTTGACAAGCAATTGACAAGATATCAGTCGACACCTCACCTTGAATATCTCAGCAGGATGATGTACAGGTCCAGAAGGTTATTCTCCTCCCGGTACACCTCAGCCTGTGCAAACCACAACAAAAGCACCAAAATCCAACACATTCTGAGTCTTAATTTCCCATAATTACGGTATTCTGCGAGTTCACTGGAACAAGCGCTCGAATCCGAAACTGCCACTTAAACACGCAAAGCTAGCACGTCTTGCACAAGAAGGGGAGGGCAATCGATCATAGGGCACCTGGCGGAGGAGGTTGTCGGCGATGCGGAAGTAGTACTGGATGCTGATGCGGTGATCGACAGCTACCGGCCGCGCCAGGGACTCGATATTTACGTCTCCCCTAGCCCGGTGAGGAGGACCCGTTGCCATGTCCGGCGGGGGATCTTCTTCCCCAAAGTATGAGGTTCCTGATGGATCTCTGCTACAATCCGCTAGGGGGGGCGGTTCGAGTGTGGTTACGGAGGCGGAGCAGCGCTAGCCGAGGAGGGGGAGCGCGTGCGACGGCGTGCGTGTCACACCCGCGGCCGCCGGCCATCTACCAACGACGTGAGCTCGACATCGGCACCGAAATGATTGGGGAACGAACGGGATCAGAGCAAAAACACAACTGCACGTTATTAGGCCCAGTCTCATGGATTGGCTGTGGCCAGCCCGGTCCAGCACCCAGGCCGTGGCCACCCAGAGGCCGGTTATAATGGGGCACCCCCTCTTGTTTGGGTGCTTGGCCCAACAGAGTCTGGGCGCGCCGAGCTGGTGTTTGAACACCACCTGGGAGTCGGACTGGCAGCCCAACTGCCACCAACCACTGAAGCGGGATGGTGTTTGGCGCCAAGCCAGGCCGCCCAAGCACCAGGATACATCATGGTATCACACACACAAGATCAAAACCAACAATTTATCACACATTTTCATATATGATTTCATCATCACATTTATAAAATCTTACAATTGTTCTCACAATTACAATATCATAAATTCATCATCACAATTACACCACAGAGAAATATTTGTATCACTACAAGTAACAATTAATGAAAGTTTGGCACAAGATGAAAAAATAGTAGATACAACCTTTGCCTCAGACATAAAAGCTGAATGGGTTCCATGGAAACATCAAACTCACCAGGTCCAGGCTTAAACTTCGACCATGGATGAGTTTGATGTTTTAATGGAACACATGACAAGTATTAATCATGGCAACCATGGAAGCATGAGAGATATCCAGCCCAATATTGGAAAAACATGAGCATGGATGTCTCGCATGTTTTGATGGGTGGCATGAGGCATACAAGATCATCATAGGCATGACAACAGGGACAAAATAAAACAAGTAGGCCTTAGAACAGTTTGATGTGTAAGAAAAACAAGATCATGTCACCCATGGAACCGTGGGAGACATCCACCCATGTTTCAAAGCATGGGCATGGATGTCTCTCACGGTTTGATAAGTAACATGAGAAACATAAGTAGCAAATACCATTCCCTCACAAGTTATAGTTCATCATAGGCCAAAGGATAACATAGACAAACAAATATGAGGCAAAATAGTGAAGTATAGAATGAGGCCTCAGAACAATTTTGTTGTGTAAGAAAAACAAGTTCATGTCAATCATGGAACCGTGGGAGACGTGCATCCCATGTTTGAAAGCATGGCAATGGATGTGCCCCACGGTTTGATGCGTAACATGACAAAATAGTTGTTCATGAGGTTGTTCATCATAGGCCAAAAAACAACATAGACAAACCAAATATGAGGCAAAACAGTGAAGTATAGAATGAGGCCTCAGAACAAGTTTAATGTGTGAGAAAAACAAGTTCATGTCAGTCATGGAACCGTGGGAGACATCCATCCCATGTTTGAAAGCATGGGAATGGATGTGTCCCACGGTTTGATGAGTAACATGACAAAATAGTTGTTCATGAGGTTGTTCATCATAGGCCAAAGAATAACATAGACAAACCAAATATGAGGCAAAAGAGTGAAGTATAGAATGAGGCCTCACAACAAGTTTGATGTGTGAGAAAAACAAGTTCATGTCAGTCATGGAACCGTGAGAGACATCCATCCCATGTTTGAAAGCATAGGAATGGATGTGTCCTATGGTTTGATGAGTAACATGACAAAATAGTTGTTCATGAGATTGTTCATCATAGGCCAAAGAACAACATAGACAGAACCAAAATATGAGGCAAAATAGTGAAGTATAGAATGAGGCCTCAGAACAAGTTTGATGTGTGAGAAAAATAAGTTTATGTCAATCATGGAACCGTGGGAGACATCCATCCCATGTTTGAAAGCATGGGAATGGATGTCTCCCATGGTTTGATGAGTAACATGACAAAATAGTTGTTCATGAGGTTGTTCATCATAGGCCAAAGAACATCATAGACAGAACCAAATATGAGGCAGAATAGACAAAATAGTATAGTATAGAATAAGGCCTCAGCTTTATGTTAGTTGTTGGACTCACTGCATGGTTCCTATCATTGGTGGCTGCTAGGAAAAGCATAAAGAAGATACAACAAAACACACAAGAACAAGCAATTTAGGAAAATGGTCAAATGGACAACATCATTTAGTGCCATCATCTGAAGCAATAGCTTAGTGTTGCAACTGAGTGAATGGTCACACAAGTCATAAGCAACAGCCAAGTTTGAAGACAGTAACAAGAAGTAGTTCAAATAGGGACCATAGCAGCCACCTCAAGTATATGTTGCATCATAGACCAATTGTAATCCATATCCACCAAGTAAATAGCAGAAATGCAACATAATAAGTGAAACATAAGAGATAATATTGCATTTAGTTGTTCATGCAGCCAACAAAGGCTACAAATAGTCTTACAACACAACAATTGTATATGAAATAGTTAGCCACCCTCTCAGCAAAACAAAACCCCAAAAGGACAGCAGAAAGTTAGCCAAAATACCTGCACATGCTCTACAACCCAGTGTGTCAACTGTAGTTAAAAGAAGAGAGTGGAGGAGGCAGCTCTAGTCCTCATCTACTCATAGAAGTTTTTGGAGAGGAAGGTCCTAAGCCAAAGGCCTCTATGGTTGTCACTCATACCAACAAAGCCCCTGCCCTGGGCCTTGTTGTCCAGCAGGTAAGTGTAGGCAATAATCAGTGCCTCCTCACTAAAACCAGGGGTCTCCATCACAGAAAGGTACAAGTTCGCATCAACATGGGCAGGATCAGTCTCTCTAAGGGCATTGGCCACATTGTTGACAGCATCAGACATTTTAGTCAGCAACAACTTCTCATCCTCACTAAAGGCTCCCCTCTTCCTTTTACCACAACCAACAGAGTTGGTTATGAGCTCGGTTGGCTTGGTCCTGCTGCTGGGTATGTCAATGGTCTCACCAGCCCCTTCAGTCTTTACAGCTGCACCAAGTGCTTCACCAGACTCTAGAGCATACTTCCTAGTGGCCATAGAATGGCCAAAGACGGCTTTCATCTTAGTGTAGAACCTAATGGGACAGTTAAGGAACTCAGCATCCTTAGGGTGGTCCTGCACAAGGGTAACAAGGTTGGCTCACTCACATAAACTCAACTGGATATGGAACCTAAGTAAAGAGTGGAGGATATGATTTCTACCTTAATGTGGTTAGAGTAGTGCTCCACATCCAGCATGATGGCACTAAGGTCAGTATCCCAAAAAGCCCCACTCAAATCTTTTAGCTTAGCAACCTTTGCCCACTTCTGCCTCCACTTCCTTAGGTGGTTGTACACCTGAGTGGGGCTGACAATCTCACCACTGAACTCAAATAGTTGCTTGGCAACCAAGTTCACATCCTTGTCCTTAAATACTTTGTCAGGCCTACTGCCATCACTCACTAGTTGTGCCATCCTCCTAAGCACAAAGCCAGATGTTGCATTGTTCCACCTTATAGGACCAGCATGTGCGCTCGCAGTGCTTCTTCTTGGAGCATTCTTTGGGAGCAACAGCAGGACCAGCCTCAACATCAACAGCAACAACACCTACAACTTCCTCAACACTAACAGATGCCATCCTAGTATAGTTGCAGTCAAGAAATAATACATTGAGGATAATATGTAAATAACAGAGAAATAATACTCATGAACAACAAATAAATAATACATATAGGAAAGAATATGTCTCAGCTTTGTCCAATAATTATTACAACAGCATCACAAATCCAAGAGTTCTAGAGCAGGGCTACCAAATTAGATAATACAATGAACAACAAATAAATGCATCAAGTCCTATGAACACCCCTCCCATCCCACATAGCATTGCAGATGTTGTCCCTCTTGGCTGTCATGGCATGAGAGTCTTGGGAGAACATCTAATCAATATGTGAAGTGTCCTGGTCCATAGGGGGTACCCAATTTTCATTAGGCACAACTTCATCTAAACCAAAGCCTATGATCTAGTTGTGCAAGATGCAACAAGCAAGGACAAGCTTCACTTGTGTTTTAAATGGGTGGAATGGCTTGTTGTCTAGGATCCTGAATCTGTTATTCAGTGCACCAAAGGCCCTTTCAATTGTGACCCTAAGTGAAGAGTGTCTCAGGTTGTACAGCTCCCTTGCATTGGTTGGTCTGTTCCTTAGGCCATACTCTGACAAATGGTACCTCACCCCCCTGTAGGGAGGAAGGAAGCCATTACGGCACCCATACCCAGCATCTACAAGGTAGAATTTACCTACAGGGACAACAAATGAATCCTAAGGCCTCTAAATTATAATAGGACAGTGAACAACTACATTGCAAATGGTGGCTTCTTACCTTCAGGTACAACAAACCCATCATTCCTCTCAAGTGCATCAGCAAGTATGAGGGCATCATGTGCTGAGCCCTCCCAACCAGCTAGGACATAGGTGAACTTCATGTCAAAGTCCACAGCAGCCATGACATTTTGTGTGGGGTCTTTGTGCCTACCCCTGAATGGTTGTTGTCTGCTTTTAGGAACCCTTGCCAACACATGAGTTCCATCTATTGCACCAACACAGTCCTAAAAATGTGCATGTGTAGTTAGAACAAGTTAGGACAACCACACTCTCTAGTAGTAGTGTTCATGTGTGGTTACCTGCAAGTATGGGTTCCATCTGTGGCTCCCAAGGATTTTTGGATGGGTAGTGTTAGAAGGAGTCTTGATCATCTCAGACCTAAGCTCACCAACAGCAAACAGAACTTAGTGGAAATGTCTGTGAACTGTCTCAATGGACCTCCTAAAAGAATGGTGCACCACCCTAAATCTCTGATTGTGCCCAACAACATGAAGGAACATTGCAACCTGTTCCTCAACACTAACACCAGCATTGTCATGCAAAAGCCCCTTGGATCTAAATGTCTCACACAAACAAAAAAAGGGTTTCCTCCTCATTCTTAACATAGAGACACATTCTACATCCGTGGAATTATAGATGGCCTCGTAGGGTTCTCTGTCTATCTTGCTCAAAGCATCGCTCTAAGGCTATACAGGAGAGGGTTTGGCTCTGTATTAGGCTCAGGTTCATCCCTCATTCTCTTTAGAGTAGAGACAACAACAGAAACCATGGTCACTATCATGCCAGTAGCTTGCCTCACCATCATCTCA
Source organism: Cenchrus americanus (assembly GCA_947561735.1). Lineage (NCBI taxonomy): Eukaryota > Viridiplantae > Streptophyta > Magnoliopsida > Poales > Poaceae > Cenchrus > Cenchrus americanus. The sequence goes on from OX387244.1 coordinate 157,351,287, forward strand.
CGGGTCTTAGGAACATCCATCTACATGCATAGTAATTCAAAGAATATCTAAGTAAGGTAGCCCTGACTAGCATCAACAAAGATTTGCATGCTTCATAATGTTTTTGCACGGCTGCTTGATTCAACAAGCCTCCCAGCACAAAGGACATCATCATCGACCACAATACAAACCGCACTGCATCGAAACAAGAACAACCGTGCCGAATCGAAACAAGAACAACCGCATCGAATCTAAACAAGAACAACCAGACACATCGAGACAAGAACAACCGCACCACAACCGCACTGCATCGGAACAAGAATATATCCGCATCGCATCGAAACAAGAATGAACGCAGAGAAGAAATCCATAAAAAGGATGGGGATTCGGGGGTCGATTTCACCTTGGGGAGCTCGGAGGAGGCACAGGATGCAGAGCAAAAGACCAGGTGGAAGAGGAAGCAGATCCGGTCCACAACAAACCCTAGGTCAACGCCGGCACCGAGGAAGAAGAACCGCACCGCCCGGAGTTCCAGCAGGGTCAACGCCGGCGCGTCAGCGAGTCGGAGCAGATCCGCTGCGGGAGAACAGAGAGGAAGCCCGCCGGTCGCGGTCTAGAGCTCACCCACCGCACACCACCACGAAACCCTAGCTGATGTCTCACGGGAGCGAGGGGAAGGGGAAAGAAGAGAGGAGGCGACGGCGGTCGCCTTTATAGGCCATGGATTTCGCGACAGAGAAGGGCGGGAGGAACTTTCCCTTCTCCCGCGCGAGCCCGCCAAGGCCACCTGCCGCCGGCGCAAAGCGCCCCGAAATCGCCCGCCCAGCGCCGCGCAGAGCCGAGCCCTCTGGCTACGGTGGAAAATGGCGTACGAGAGGAGCCAGGCGGAGGGAGTGGTTTTGCCTCTAGCGGGCCAGGTCGGGGGAGGTGAAAAGGGGGCCAAACACGAAAATGGGCTCCCGGAAGCGCAGTCGAGCCCACGGGCCACCTTTCCAAACACGCCCTCACCGTCCTGGTTTCCAAGATGTAAAACTTTGGTATGAAATAGATGTCTCCCTCAATGCATAGTTTCATTGCACAGTTTCATAGGCTCAAGGGTCCCACAACCTCTCTCTCATGGTATGGTTTAATTGCATAGTTGCATGGTGAAACTCTATTTGTGTCTCAATGGGGGTTTCACACAGTTTCCAACGCATGTGAAACTGTGCCCAAAGGTTTCACCATGGTGAAACTCTTTCCTTCTCTCTCCTAAGGGTTTCATGCAAAAAGTGAAATTTTGATGATGTGGCGCTGTATTTAATGTGCATGAAACACTCACAAAACCCCCATTGAGACTGTCCTTAGTTTCATAGATGGTCCTATGTAATGGTAGGTAAGATTTTTTTACGACGCGAAGAAGAGAAAAAGGTCCTTGCTTCCCCAAACAATCGTGAGAGAAACAATCACCTTATGAGAATTTCACCATCATCATATGAGTTGTCATTGTCGTGCAACTCATAATATTTCTTTTTATATGCATAAATAAGATATTTATTACTCTACTAGACGACTTACAACTCATTGTATAACTACTGTATTGAATCGACTCAATATTACGTGTCAATGCATGAGGCAACCTATTAGACGACATGTATTTGCCCTTAGGATGATTCCCTTTTCCCTTTTTCTATTTCTCAATATGCATAGGGTCCATACAGCAGTGGTAGCTTTGGCAAGTACATTTGCGCCATCTGATAGGTCGCCTCATGCATTGACACGTAATATTGGTTTGACTCAACAGAGCACTTGTACAATTAGTTGTCTTATAAGTCGTCCGGTAGAGTAACAAAATTTCTTAATTTGCGCATGTAAAAAAAGGAATATTATGAGTTCCACGGCAACAACTCATACAATGATTGTGAAGTTGTCTCAAAAGGTGGTTGTTTCACTTACGAGATGATTGTTTCGCGAAGCAACGACCTCTTTCTCTCTCCTCGCTCTCTCTCCTCCACATCATCAAAAATCTTACGTGACATTGCATGGGACGACCTATGGGACCGCTGACGTGTATATGTAATTGCTATTACGACATCTCCAAAATATCTAATAATTTCTTCTTAAAGATAAAAATATGAAGTTTTAGTGCTTCTAAAAAGTTGTTTGAAAGAATAAAAAGATCATCTCCAAGAAATCTTAGTAATTTACTCCTATAATATATAAAACAATTTTGCATCATGATTCCTATACTATTCTTAAATTATCCTAACCACTTTTATGTATTCTTTCTCTCTTGTACATTTGTGTAACGACCCGGATTTTCAGAGAAGAAAATTCGAACCGTTGTACCTTTACGATAGTCCCTGGATCAGTCGCTATCGCGTACAGAACTCATCACAGATGAAACATCACATCCATACCACGAAATCACACAAATATAAGTATTTGTTTATTACAAATCCATTACAGAGTACATCAATACAAGTGTTGACGGCTGTTAAGTGCTCACTTTAGTCATCAATTTACTCATGAATAAAGGAGCAAAAGACATTTCTTACACGCATTTAGTTAAGAATAATGTAGTTCCACTTGTCCTTGGAGATTATGGCAGATAAATAAGCACAAAAGAAGTGACAAACTCAACTTCTATGGTCCATGCCACATCACCTCAACCAAGGAAGGGCTGCCACCTAGAATCCCATGCATGCAAGCCATATCACCAATCGAAGGGAGGCAAACTCCAACGAATCAGAGGGAGACACGTGAACGTCACTTGATTGAAGGGCCCACGGGCAAGCAAACCGCCTCAAAACAGTGTGTACACTGGGAACCGACCTGACAACCCACCTAACAGCCACCACGAGAAAGCACAAGCCAAGTGGGGCCCACAGGCAGTCGCCCGACCCCACAGGAGGTCCTCATTATCTTCGGTTAGCTTCTGCAACCTCTTAATATCAGCCGACTGCATTTTTAGAGTTGATTCTGATTCTTCGATCTTCTTCTTCAAGCTACATAACTCTTTCTGGTGAGCAACAAACCGTTGTCGAAGTTGTACCACATCCTGATTGGGAGCGTCAACTCGCTCTTCATCAACACTAAGGATTTGGTACCCATTCTTGAGTACTCCGCTTTGTTCGGGAAGAAGCATCATTGACTTGGTAACTTCCATCTAACAATAAGGAATCCCTAGTCAGATTAGGACTTTGTAATTGATTCGAACTAAGGAGACAAAGGTGTTAAGTTTGTTATCTTGGACAAGGTCTGAACAGGAGCGACTTCAGATTTTGACCCTTTGGCCTGCTGAAAACAAGTACAAGAACAAGAGGTAAGGGTTGAGATTATTCTCGAAAATAAAGAAGGTGTTAAGTTTGTTACCTTGGAGTAGGTCTGAACAGGAGCGACTTCAGATGTTGACCCTTTTTCCCACTGAAACAATTACATGAACAAGAGGTAAGGGTTGAGATCATTCACAATCGGAAACAAAGAAGGTGTTGAGTTTGTTACCTTGGAGCAGGTCTGAACAGGAGCGACTACAGATGTCGATCCTTTAGCCCGCTGAAACAAGTTCAAGAACAAGAGATAAGGGTTGAGATCATTAGTAATCGAAAGAAATTTCATCTATTAAGTTCAATGCAGTACATGAACGATCACACCCAATCCATCATCACCCAAGCATGCACCAAAAATACGGAAAGTCAAAGAGCATGGGTAAGTAATATAATAATTTCATCCTTTAATTTCTACAAACCTCAAATAAGTTGACTTGGAACGATCTCTTGCAATAGGGCACAGAAGATCCACAATCACCCAAGCATGCAACAACGATATTCAAAGGCAAAGAGCATTGGGGAAGTAGTCCAACAATTTCATCTACAAATTTATACAAACATCAAATAAAATGACTTCTAACAAACTCTTGTGATACGGTATAGTAGATCCACAATCACCCAAACATGAAAGAATATTATAGAAAGCCAAAGAGCATGGGAAGAAGGTGTCAAATGCCGTCTCGATTTGGCAACCCGACCTTGCACCTTCAGCATGATGTTCTGCGCAACTGTTGTAGATATGCGGCCGCCAGGGTTAGCCTCGGGGAGTCAACTGAGCAATGAGTTTGAACCATCTTGCATCTTCAAGGATGTTGCCGAGGAAGGCCGCCGTTCGTAGAAGAGGAAGAATATCGCTCGTAGGAGAGGAAGGCCATCGCTCGTAGAAGAGGAAGGCCGCCGCTAGTAGTAGAGGAAGCCGTCGTCAGTAGATAGGACGTCTCCTCGCTGCAGATCTTGGTCTCTTCGACGGTCGAGGAGAATATCCCTTGATTTCGGAAAAGAAAATTACCAGGAGGGAATTGGGAGACCTGGTTTCCCACTTTGTTTTATATATAAACGAGGAGGACCAGAAGGAGGAGTGGGGAATTCAAAATTTCAAGTCCTGCCTTTGTGGTCCAGAGCGGGAAACGAAAGACTTTGGATCATGGAACCAAACGTCAGTGGCCCAAATGAAAGACCGCTTGGGTGTCGGACTCAAACGTTAGTGACGTTACGCAGAGAGGCAAGTTGTTGACCGGGTTGTCCGTGCCACCATGGATCATGGAATGGACAAACACACACATGACTATACTCTACTTCATATTCACGTTAGACGGATGATCCAATTATTACATTACAAATGTACTCACTGCAACAAATTAACGTACCATTTCAACTATTTATTACATGACTAAAAACACTTAAACAAAACATTAAAACTACATGGGACCCTGGTACAACTCTTCAGGTAATCTTCTACAGAGATTGTGCATAAATTCGGGGTGATCAGTGCATACAACCCCCAACCATATGTGAGTATTCCATGAGGAAAGATTCGCTCTAAGAGAGACATGCACTTGTCATGACAATTGTGTGCAGTTAGCCTAAATTGCCCATCATAGAAATGAAATCACAGTTTCCTTGATTGCCATGTCCCACATCTTTGATGCACAGTGCAGCTTCAACCTTTCGACTTGGTACATATCGGCGACCAAGAGTAAATAAGGCTAGGCATTGGCAGGAGTGTCCCATAAATCAGCCTCAAATGCCAAATTGGACTACACCATTGCGACGGGCTTGTCGAGACGATCAAAATAAATATATTATTTGTCCACTTTGGATATCGGATGACGAAGATATTCAAATCACAAAATAAAGTCAGCGATGACGTCACGTGGGCCCGGTGGGGCCCACGTCCCAACTTTGAAGCTCAAGCAGGGGACAGGCGCTAACGCACGCAGGTGGGGCCCGGTAGGACCCACACACACGCTGTCGCAGCGGCCCCGCCTGGTCAATGCCCAAGCGCGGGAGCCAGGCGAGCACGCTGGATTTGCATGTGGTGCCTCGCGATCCCCTCTTCGGCATGCGTTGCAGGCGAATGGGACCCGCAGGTCCACCACAGGCACGCAGCATGCACAGGTAGGTCGTCGGCCTTCTCCTTCTGCTAGCAGACACAAGCGCATGCAGGAACCACCTCAAGACCTTCCAAAGCAAGCTACAACACCTTGAACTCTACTCTACCTTGCCACGTGTCAGCCTGTGACTAGAGGCGCCCAAAGCTGCAGCACACCCCCCAAGGGAAGTCCCCAAACCTCCCTAGCCTATAAATAGAAGGGGAGGGGGTTAGAATAGGGACACCACCATCTCACCCAAGGATAAGAGCTTCCCTTCAAAGAAGAGGCCTCTCCTTGGTAGATTAGAGAATAGGAGAGTGAGAGAAAGTTTTGTATCTCTATGGATGCTTTGTTCTTCAATTAGAGTAAAGTGAGTATTTCTGCATTTTCTATTGAGACTAAAGTAGCATTCATGCATGGGTGATATGTTCTTTTGTTCTTCACTTGTTCTTGATTTAGAGGCTTGTGTTTTTCGCGAACACAACCTTTCGATCTTGTAGCATAGGTTCATAAGTGCTCAGATCCATTTGTATGCATATTCGTCATTTAGAATAAAGTGGATATGCTTGCATTCTCTTATTAGAATAAAGTGTGTTCGTGATTCCTTTCTAATAGTTTATGCTAGGTTGCATGAGTAACCTTTTTCCTCTGCTAGTGCATAGATGTGACGCCCCAGGTTTTTAATTACCGTCATTAACGCTAATGACCGGATCAGCCGAGTCAAACCGGCCAAACATCGGTCAAACCTAGGTCAACCTAGGTCAGCACCCCGAAAACCTCGCCAATGAACCCTAATGAACCCCTTGACCAAGCCTACACACACCCGTAGTGGACCCTTGGTCAAAGACACGGTCAAAACCGGCTTAACCGTTGACATCAGCGAATGTCGTCCGGAACTTTTGCCACGTTCTCCAAAATTCACCTAAACACTTCAAAATCTACCTTTATGAAAGTTGTCCATCTTGTTGAGGGACACAACATTCGTGTAGATTGGCATTTCAAATTTTGAGTGGAAATTGGTGAAAAACTTGATCGACTGACAGTACCTCCTGTTTTCCAGAACAAGCCGGCATTCAATGTTGGCACGACGTTCCTGCAAAATCCGTCGAGAAAACACTAGATGGCTGTCGGTGTTTTAGACCGGCAACCTACTATGGGGAGTACCCGAAGTAGATGAATGTGACTCGCCGAGATCGGTAACTCGAAGGAAAAGACACGTGGCACACAATTTAGACAGGTTCGGGCCGCGAGGTGCGTAATACCCTACGTCCTGTATGCTGCGTAGCTCTGGATTGATAGGGCACGATTACAAGATGGTGCAATGGTGCGCCGTGAGTTGTATGAGAAGAAATTGGATGCTAGAGATCGGTCCCTGCCTCGCCTTATATAGTCCGGGAGGCAGGGTTACAAGTCGGAGTAGGGAGAGAGTACTAGTCGAGTACGTCTAGGAGTCCTCTATACAAGGCGGAACATGTACGACTCCCTAACCGAGTACTACTCCCGTGTAGTCCTTGTGCTCCACGCCTTCGTGTGCCGTGTAGCGCAAGCCGGTAGTCCCGTGGGCCCACCGAGTAGTCGGTCCTGGTACCCACCGATGTAGCGGGCCCAGGGAGGTCCATACGACAAGCCCCCGAGTACTTTGTAGTCGAGAAGGATAGCTTCCAGTAGTCTTGACGGCCTTAACGAGTAGTCCTCAAGTGTCCCTGAGTGCTACAAGTCAAAAGTCCTCAAGAGTAGTCGAAGCATCCCAAGGCTGGAATGTACTCCAGCTGATGTTTGAGCAATCTTGAAGTCTTCTCGAGTAGTCCCAAGCGTCCTTGAAATCTGCCTTCGAAGGTCTTCAAGAAATGACCGTCTTGTCTTGAAGCCGAAGCCGTCGTGGAGATGCGATTTGCGTAACCGCAATCCACATGGAGTAGCCCCCGAGCCTCGAGCCGCGGCTCGGGCCGAGGGTCCATCCGAAGTCTTGGCAAGAAAATCCCGAAAATCCGGAGAGAAAAAAACCGAAGGACACGTGGCACGGAGCCCCCGAGCCTTGAGTCGAGTACTTCCTCTCGAATTGAAGGGTCTTCTTGGAGAATGTGTCCTGAGATGCTCTTGAGACTGGCCGCGTCCCAGGTAGTCGAGTAGAAGTAGCCGAGCCCCCGAGGTGAGGCGCGTCGACTAGTAGAATGCGAAGAGTCACGCGCTGACGCTGAGTCAGCCGCGCGTGGACTTATCCAACCGCCCGTTGCGGAGGCGATTTGGCTTATAAATAGAAGCCGAAACCCTTAGGGTTTTTCACCCCAAGTGAACCGCAGTCATTTCCATTTAAATCTTGAAGTAGATCCACTCCAGCGCCTGCTGCCGCCGTAGTAGATCCGAGCGCATCGCCGCCCGAAGGATTTAGGGTAGCCCCCGAGCGGATGCGAGTGAAGACTCCTTGTACTTGGAGGATGAAGCCGTCGCCGTCGAAGACGTCCAAGGTCGGCGGGAAGAAGAGGAGCCGCGCAGAGGCCGCCGCGGCCGCCACGGATGTGGCGCCGCCCATGTCTCCACCGCGTGCCGATCCGAGCCGCGAGTGGAAAAAGTCGAAGGTCAAGACAGAGGACCTGCTGACCCTGTTGAACAGCGGGTTCATCAGGGAGAAAGAAGTCGACATGTGGAGATCCACCGCAGGAGATCCGTATCCGATGGAGAAGGCGGAGGACGAGATCCCGATGTTCTCGCGCTTCGTGGAGCGCGGGCTTGCGCTCCCAAAGAAGTGACTTCTTCAAGGGGCCGCTCGGGTACTACGGCGTCGAGTACCTCAATTTGAACCCCAACGGCATCTTCCACACGTCGGTCTTTGTCCACTTCTCGCGAGGCCTTCCTTGGAATCAAGCCGCACCGGGTGCTCTTCCGAAGTTCTTCCGCGTGAAGCCGCGGCCCGGTGCTTCCAACCCCGCAGTAGTCGGGGAGCCGGGATCCACCGAGGGAAGACGCCGCGGACCGCGGTGCACGGCGTACAAGCTCGTGGACTCCAACACGGACCGGAAGACGCGGTGGTTCTACATCACCAACCACCACCCGTGCCCGCCGAAGCCGAGCGGACGGCGGCCCGTGCATCGGGAGTGGTGGAACACAGAGCCCACCATGCGGAGAGGGGGATCCGGCTCCCCGAGCCGCTAGCGCGCATCCGGTGCTCGAGAGAGGCCGGACCGAGGGCCGAGCATGTGGCCTTCGGTTCATGAAGCGCCGGATCCAGCCGCTGATGGCGAGGGATACGTTGGGCTTCGAGTACACCGGCGACGACGACACGTCGCGGATGCCGGGGGGCGAGCTGGACGACAACGACATCATCGAGAGGTTGTCGCGCATCTTCAAGGACATGCCGGAGTACACGGCGTGCCCTGTCGAGGAGTACTCCGCCTCGCGCCCGCCCAACGAGGTGAGTAGCCGTACCCCCCTCGTCGAGTAGTAGGCACTTGTAGCAGAGTTGCTGACGCCTTGTGTCTTTTGCGCAGGATGATGTGAAACGGTTTGTCTCCGAGCCGCAGCCACCGCCGAGCGGGATCGAGATCCCGGCAGAGGGGAAGGTGAAGGAGCGCCGTGAAGCCGGTGAAGGCGACGACCCCGTCATCGTGGAGGATACCTCCGATGACGAAGAAGACGAAGAAACGCTGCAGGACCGCTTCCAGCTGCGGTCGAGGTTTAGCCGTCCGGGCTTGCCCCACGTGCCACTCATCCAAGACCCTCCGCCAGCTCCGGAGGCTAGCCTTGCCGCGCCGCCGCGTGGCCGCGAAGCCGCGCAACCCCACCAAGAAGCGGGTGGCGAAGAAGATGAAGGTCTCAGAGACCACGCCTCCGGAGGTAAGTTATCTTGAACAGAGTGGTCGAGTACCCAGTGATCGAGTACGGTGCTGACGAGTAGTCGTCCTTGTGTGCAGGAGGTGCCGCCAACGGAGCCCGTCGAAGAGGGCGACGAAGGCGTGTGGGACCCGGTGGGGGAACCGGCTGGAAGCCGAAGTCCAGCCCCCACTGTCGAAGATCTTCGGCGCGCCGGGAGCGCCGCCCCCTCGCTCCGTGGAGAGCAGAGTACCCGCGCCGCCGCCGTTGGAGAGATGGAAACCGCAGGGGACGCGAGTAAGACGCCCGCGCCGCCGTTGCCTCCGTGGAGGAGGCAGTAGCCGAAGAGGCGGAAGAAGAGACGCCCGCCGAGGGTGGACTGGTTGACATTGCCGCATCCTCGGTGCTCCGGCCGTGACTATCGTCCGGTCGACCTTGTAAGTACCACGTCTTCATGAGTAGTACTCGCTGCAGTAGTCGATGATTGCCTGACGATTTTCCGTGTACACCCGTGCGTAAAAATCCACGTATCCGAGCCGGGACCGGGGAGGAGCCCGCGACAGCGAAGGCAGGAGAGGCCGTGCCACCCGTCGAAGAACCCGCTCCCGAGGCCCAAGCCGCGACCGAGCCCCCGGCTGCCGAAGCGCCGCTGCCAGAGGCGGCCATAGTTGAAGGTAAGTACCCCTCTTGAAGCTGTAGAACTCCAAGATGAGTAGTTGTAGGCACTGATGCGCGTGCTCCTTGTTGACAGGCGCTGAAGGAGGTGACATCCCTGCAGGGGTACCCATGCAGGAGTTGACACCAGAGGCCCCGGAGGCCGCGGAAGGAGCCCCCGAGCCCGAGGGGGAAGCCGTCGAGAAGTCCGCCGAAGGGGAGGCGGCTACCACGTCGCCAGGGGTTGCCCTGGAGGTGGCGGTCCGATCCCCCGAGATCCAAGACGCGGAGCCTATCCGCTCGGCGCCGATGACGGAGGCTACATCGAGTAGCCGCGGCGGGATCGAGCTGCTGGCCGACGATCTCGTCGAGCCGCATCCGTAGCCCAAGACTCACGGAGGCGATCCGGCGGGCTGAGCAGTGGATGAAGGTACGTAGTCGTAGCCTCCCGAGTAGTCAATCCTTTTGCGTTGAGTACTCTGTTGACTTGAGCTTGTCTTGTGCAGGACGTCGCGGAGCGATCCCGCGAGAAGTCGAACATGCTGCAAGGCTACGGCGACACCGTGCTCCGAGCCGATGCCCTGGAGGAGCAGCTCGTGAAGTCGCGGAAGCACGCGGCCGCGATGCAGTCGAAGCTCGACGCCGCCTTCGCCAAGTATCACAACGATGTGATGGAGTTGCAGGCGAAAAGCGACGACTTGGTGCGGAAAAACAAAGGTCTCCGCAACAAGAATAAAGGTATGTCTCTTGACTTGTCGGGTACTTGTTGGAGGTCGTCAAAGCCTCTGACCCGTTGTTGTGGTGTGTTGCAGAACTCGAAGGCCAGGTGGAGCAGCTGAAAGCCTCGGAGGTCAGCATGAAGAACCTCTTCTACCGGGAGCAGGAAGCCCGCCAGGTACTTGAGCTCGACTACAAGGAGCTCGCCTTCGAGTGCGAGAAGCACATGGAGCTGCGGATTGCATCTGACCGGGATCTCGTCAACTGCTACAAATCTTTGCGAAGTTGAACAAAGATTGCGAGGCGCTCCGGCCCGGGTCGAAGGACCTTGAAGAGGTTGCTCTTCCGATCGCGAGGCCGCCGGTGCCGCACCCGGCGGCCCCAAGATAGCCCCTCTGGCGGATCGACTTCGAGAAGCACCAAGCCGGCTGGCCGCCTACGTCAAGCACATGGCCAAGTCGATCCCGAAGCAAGTGCTAGCCTTCATGAAGTTGTACTTCCCGAAGGCTCCAGTGGAGGTGGTCGCCGGCGGGGTAGCCGCCAACTGCTCGGATGAGCAGTACGCAGAGCTGCTGGAGCAGATGGCTCCCATCGCGGAGCAGGTAGCCGAGAAGCTGAACCTCCAGTAGCCCTGCATAGGTAGCTTAGTAGCCACAGTTGTACAAAAACCACTTGTAATGAACTTATTCATGTATCAATGAAATGAAGTTGTTCCATTGATGAGTACTCGTAACCGCGATCTCAGAGTGCGGAGCGCCCATCGTGGAGGAGGTGCGAGTAGTGGTACTCGGCTTTAGTAGTCCCGTCGTAGGGAATAGACAGTAAAGAAGTTGATGAACAATCAAACTTTATTACTGAAGAAGTACACCTGGATGGCCAGGGCCGTAGTTACAAGTAGTCGCCTGGACCCGGAGGCCGCTTACGCCTAAGTGGAGCCGGTGCGGGTAGCCGCTGTGCCCGGTGATCCGTAAGTAGCCGTGTAGGCCGGACCGCATCCGTAGGTAGCCGTGGGGCTGGATCTTGGAATGTGGTCTCTTGATAGACCGCTGCTAGAGTCCTTGACGCTCGTCGCAGCCCAGGGTCCGTAGGTAGCCGCACGGGCTGGACCTGGAGGAGAGTAGTCCGGAGACTTGAAGCCAGGACCCGGGGGGTCGCTTGCGGCAAGGGGCGTTGATGTAGTCGTGTAGACTTGAACCCCGGAGTAGTCGTGAGACTAGGCGTAGAATCGACAGAGTTGGTCGACGTTCCACCAGTTGTTAACCTCTTCGCCTTCAAGTGTTTGGAGGCGGTAGGAGCCCGGCCCGGTCACCTTAGCCACGGTGAAGGGGCCTTCCCATGGGGAGCTGAGCTTGTGGAGTCCTTCCGTGTTCTGGATACGACGGAGGACAAGATCTCCAACGTTGAAGGAGCGTTCCTTGACGTTGCGATCGTGGTAGCGTCGAATACCCTCTAAGTATCTTGCTGATTGGACGAGGGCGGCGCGGCCGAGCTTCTTCGAGACCGTCGATATCAACTCGTCTCATCGTCTTCTGAGACGCCTTCGTCGTAGTGCTCCACTGCTGGCGAGTTCCATATGACGTCGGCAGGGAGGATGGCTTCAGAGCCGTAGACCAAGAAGTAGGGGGATTGCCCCGTTGGCTTGGATGGTTGAGTCCGCAGCCCCCAGAGTGCGTTGGGTAGTTCCTTGATCCACTTGCCCCCTTTAGAATTGGCAGCGTCATGTAGCCGTTTCTTGAGGGCGTCGAGCACCATCCCATTGGCGCGCTCGACTTGTCCGTTGGCCCGTGGATGGGCGACTGAGACGTATCTGACGTCGATCCCGCTGTTCTCGCAGTACTCCCAGAACTGGTGGTTGTTGAAGTTGGACCCCAGGTCTGTGATGATGCGGTGGGGTAGCCCGTAGCGGTGTACGAGTTCATCCAGGAAGTCGAGTACTCGTCGCCCTTGGGGCATGTGACCGGCTTGACCTCGATCCACTTGGTGAACTTGTCGATGGCCACCGCACCTCGTTGAATCCTCCCGGCGCGGTTGGCGGTGGCCCAATCATGTCGAGCCCCCGGCAAGCAAAGGGCCGGGTTGGCGGTATGGTGACTAGCTTGTAGGCCGGGACGTGTTGCCGCTTGGCGAAGAATTGACACCCTTGGCACCTTCGACGAGTTCTTCGGCATCGCTCGGGCCGTGGGCCGCAGAAAGCTCGCCGAAGGCCTTGCCGACCGGCCGTACGTGAAGACGCGTGGTTGCCGCGACGCCCTTGTGAATCTCCTCCAAGATGTCCTTGCCTTCTTCACGAGGGACGCACTTCATGAGTACTCCAGAAGATGCGCCCCGCTTGTAAAGCTTGTCGCCGACGAGGACGTAGGACTTGGCGCGGCGGACGAGTTGTTCGGCCGCGTTCTTGTCGGAGGGGACCTTCTGCTCGCTGAGGTAGTCGATGAAGGGTTGCATCCAGTCCGCGTCGATCATCATGACCTCCCTGCCCGGTGGTGGATGGGGCCGGGGCGGTGGTCGGTGGCGCCGGCTCCGGGATGGATGGCGCGTGAGGCTCATGGACGAAGACGCCCGCGGGTACTTGGGCGCGGGTGGATCCGAGCTTCGAGAGGACGTCTGCCGCAACGTTGTTGTCGCGGACAATGTGGTGGAACTCGAGACCATAGAACTTGTTCTCGAGCTTGCGGACTTCTAGGCAGTAGGCGTCCATATTCTCCTTGTTGCGGTCCCAGGACTTGTTGACTTGGTTGATGACCACTGCGGAGTCGCCGTAGACTAGTAGCCGCTTGATGCCAAGTGACGCCGCGAGGCGAAGCCCGTGCAGGAGGGCTTCGTACTCGGCTTCATTGTTCGAGACCTTCCAGAAGATCTGCAGGACGTACTTGAGTTGTTCGCCCGTTGGAGAGATCGGGGGAGTACCCCCGCGCCCGCGCCCTCGAGGTTGAGTGAGCCGTCAAAGTACATCACCCAATGCTCGGTCGCACGGTGGGAGTAGGTAGCCGGTTCTCCCGCCACTCGCCATGAAATCGACTAGTGCTCGCGACTTGATGGCGGTGCGTGGCTTGAAGTCGATGGTGAGGGCGCCGAGCTCGACAGCCCCACTTGGAGATTCTTCCGGTGGCGTCCGGGTTCCTCGAGGATGTCGCCGAGCGGGTAGTCGGTGACGACGGAAACCGAGTACTCCCGGAAGTAGTGTCGTAGCTTCCGCGAGGTGATGAGTAGAGCGTACGAAGCTCTCGCACGGGGCCGGTAGCGAGCCTTGGACTCGATAGAACCTCGCCGACGAAGTAGACCGGGCGCCCGGACCGGGTAGGCGTGGCCGTCTTCCCCGCCGCTCGACAACGATGGCGATGCGACCACGTGAGTAGTCGCGACTAGGTAGAGCAAGAGGCGCTCGCCTTTGTAGGGAGCCGTGAGGACTGGCGGCTTTGACAGAAAGTCCTTGAGCTGGGCAAGGGCTTGATCCGCCTCCGGCGTCCATACGAACTTCTCGTGATGCTTGAGAAGTTTGAAGAAGGGGAGACCTCGTTCTCCCAGCCTCGAGATGAATCTGTTCAACGCCGCCATGCACCCCGTCAGCTTCTGGATGTCCTTGATGCTCGTGGGAGCTTTCATGCTGGTGATGGCGGAGATCTTCTCGGGGTTGGCTTCAATGCCGCGCTGGCTGATGATGAAGCCGAGTAGTTTACCCGAAGGTACGCCGAAGACGCACTTGTTCGGGTTGAGCTTCCAGCGGTACTCGCGTAATGAGGCGAAGGTCTCTTCAAGGTCGTTGATGAGGGTACTGGAGTCCCTGGTTTTGACAACCACGTCATCCACGTAGGCCTCGACGTTCTTGTTGAGTTGCCGCTTGAAGCAGGCCTGGATGGCCCGTTGGTAGGTAGCGCCGACGTTCTTCAACCCGAATGACATGGTCGTGTAGCAGTACGCGCCGAACGGGGTGATGAACGCGGTCTTCTCCTCGGTCTTCTTCCTTGATCGCGATCCGGTGGTACCGGGAGTAGCGTCGAGGAAGCAGAGCAGGTCGCAGCCCGCCGTGGAGTCGATGACTTGATCAATCCGCGGCAACCCGAAAGGGTCCTTGGGGCAGTGCTTATTGAGGTCGGTGTAGTCGACGCACATCCTCCACTCGTTCGAGTTCTTCTTGCGGACGAGGACGGGGTTGGCGAGCCACTCAGGATGGAAGACTTCTCTGATGAAGCCGGCCGTGAGTAGCTTGGCGAGCTCCTTCTTGATGGCGTCGTCCGTCCGTCGTCGGCGAAACGTCTGGAGGTGTTGTCGCTTGGGGGTGGCCTTTGGATCGACGTTGAGGCGGTGCTCAATCGGCTCCCCGGGCACTCCCGGCATGTCCGTCGGCTTCCACGCGAAGATGTCGCGGTTAGCCCGAAGGAAGCTGATGAGCGCGTCTTCCTATTTGGGGTCGAGGCCGGCCCCGATGGTGGTGGTCTTGTCGGGGTCGCCCGTTCCGAGGTCGACCGACTTGACGAGTACCTCCTCGGTGGCCGAGGCTTATTGGCGCGCCGTCGGACTTCTCCGGGATGTCGAGTTCGCTTGTGGCAAGCTTCTTCGACGCAGCGTAGACCTCCATCATTGGGGTGGGTACTTGGTTTGTTGAAGCGATCACCACGGCCTCTGTATCGCAGTCGTGGGAGATCTTCAAGTCCCCCTGGAGGGAGAGTACGCCGGCTGGACTTGGCATCTTGAGTACCAAGTAGGTGTAGTGGGGCACCGCCATGAACTTGGCGATGGCCGGTCTTCCGAGTATGGCGTGGTAGGAAGTCTCGAAATCCGCAACCTCGAACTTGATGTACTCGGTGCGGTAGTTATCCCGAGACGCCCCGAAGGTAATCGGCGTACCACCGAGCCCGGGTGGGATAGCCGCGTTGCCCGGGACGATGCCGTAGAAAGGCATGTCGCTCTTGTTGAGCATGGGGGTGACGTCGAGGTTCATCTTCTTCAAGGTCTTGGTGAAAAGGACGTTGAGCCCGCTTCCACCGTCGATGAGCACCTTGTTGAGCTTGGAACCCGCCATCGTTGGTTTCGTGACGAGAGGGAACCGTCCCGGCTCGGAGAAGCTAGTCCACCGGTCCGCGCGGGAGAAGGTGATGGGTACTTCGACCACCCGAGAGGGGTCATGACCGCCGGCTCGATGGACATCACTTCGCGACGGGTAGCCTCTCGCTCCCGCCTCGCCGGGCGCTCCGCCGAAGAGGACGTTGACGGTCTTCTCGGGTTCTTGGAAGTCGTTGTCGTCGCCGTCCTTCTTCTTGCCCTTTTGGTCGTGAGGGTGCGGTGGCTCCGGCGTATCCTTGAGTGCGTGCATGAGCTGGTAGCACTGCTCTGTAGTGTGGTTGCCGTTAGGATGCCACGGGCACTTCTCCTTCAGCAGGTCCTTGAACCCGCTGGAGTTCTTCTTCGAGTTCCCTTTCGGAGGGCGCTGGATGGCCGCGACGGTATTGTCTGGCTTGCGCTTGCGGTTGGAACCCGAGAAGTTGTTGTTGTTGTTGTTGCGGCCGCCTTGGTTTGCATTGCTGCCGCTGCCGCCGCCCTGGCTCTGCTTGGACTTGGCGCGGATGGCGTCGTACTTGGCGTTGGCCTTGTCCTCTTCGTCCGCCCAGGACGTGATCATGTCCTTGAGGTGGGGAATGGACCTGGGCCGGCGACGACCGAAGTCTTCGAAGGTGCGGCGATGGTAAAGGCCGTCCTGGAAGAGGTCGATGACCTCCTTGTCGGTGACGTCGACGACGGTAGCGCGCTTGTCGAAGAAGCGGCGCATGTACTTGCGGAGGGTCTCGCCTTGTTCCTGCTTGATCATGGCAAGGTCCATGCGAGTACCCGAACGGCCCATGGCGCCCACGAAGTTGCTCGTGAACTGTTCCTTCAGCTGGTCCCACTTGTCGATCGAGTGCTTGTCTAGCGACTCGAGCCATGTGAGTGGGGCTTGGTCCGAGCGAAGGGGAAGTAGAGGCACTTGGTGTCGCCGTTTCCGCCGCCGTTCTCGATGGAGAGGGCGTAGCATCGGAGCCACCGGATGGGGTCCGCTCGCGTCGTACTTGGTGATCCCCAAAGGCTTGAACTTGTCGGGGAGGAGCAAAGTTGCGGGCGGGGTGAGAAGGCGGGGAAGCCGTCGCCTTCGGGCCAGCGGTGGTCGACTTCTTCGCCGCAACTCCTCGATCCTCCGGCGAGCATCGTACCCGCCATGAGAGGCACCGGAGGCGTGGCTATGCGCGTGGCCGCGGCCGCCGCGGCCGCCGCCGCCTCCATTTTTCTTGTTGGCCCCGTGGTTGGAGCCGCCGCCGTCGTTGCCGCCGCCGTCGGGGTCGTTGCCGCCGCCACCGGCCGGAGCACGGTGGGGAACGACTTCTCGGTTGCCTTGGTCTTGCCGTGAAGGTCCTCCAGCATTGGAGTGGCGACGGTTTGGGTCAGCTGGGATGTCGCCCCGAGTACGGTTGGGGCCAGGATCAGCACTGCGACTTGTAGCTTCGTTGTCGCGGGGCTTAGCTGGGAGAGGTTGGCTGACTCTGTTGTCGACCCGCATGAAGTAGGCTTCTTCAGCGAGCTTGGCGATGACCTCTCCAGCGCGTATGCCCTGAGCCTGTCGTGCGATCGCTGTGATCGACATGAGGCACTGCTCAGGGGTGGTGTGTACTCTGCTCTCGACCGCCTCGAGAGCCTCCGCGAGGTTGCGGATGGGAAGATTGTCTCTGAGCCGCCGGCGCCGTTCGCTACGCTTCCTGTTGCGCTCGCGTCGGGCGTCCCTGTTGGCGACGGTCTCGTCTGCGGGTGCGTTGGCACACGGCTCGTCCGCGGAGATGTCCTCCGTGTACCGTCTTCACCGCGCTTGAGGGTCCTCGGGGTGTTGTCGCGGCGGCCCATGAAGACTTGGCGATCGGGGGTACCCAAGCCGGGACTCGGAGGGTGCCACCTCGGTTGGTGTGTTTGAGTCGGCCCGGGCTAGTGGTGTTCCCTCCGGAACGGGAGTGAGTCGATGTAGGCGACGTAGCGTGAGTCCTCTTTTGTCGTTCGGCGAGGCTTGCGGTCGGCCGCAGACGTATCTTCGGCCGGCGTCGATTTTATAACCGGCCCCGCAGGGCCGGCCCCCGACGAGAGAAGCTCGGAGGAGTCATCTTCGGACTCGGGTTCCTCGGGGTCCGACCCAAAGTCGAATTCGTAGTCCGGGTTCGAGTAGAACTCGGAGAGAGGGCCGGAGTCCGAGATGTGGTCGGGGACGGCGTCGGAGTCCGAGTTGTACCTCGGCTACGGGCTCCTTGCCGCCCGGCGTGGTGTAGGAGCCCCCGTGCGGGGCCCTGCCGAGGATGCGAGGGCCACGCGCGGAGCGCTGGCGTGGAGAAGGGGCCGCCTGCGATGGCTGAACAGCCGACTCGCATGCGACGACCCACGGCGACGTCGGGTTCGAGTTGGAGACGGACTCGAGCTCGAAGTCGGCGTGATGGTTGAAGAGCGAAATTTCGCCGAACTTGCCAGCGAGTTCGCCTGTGACAACTTCGGGAAGCGTCACGAGGCCTGTCTTCGGGTTGGGCTGCATGGTTAGGCGGCGCTGGAAGGAGCCCGCGCCATCAGCAGTGCAGACCCAGGCGCCGAAGACGAAGGTGTCGCCGCGATTAAAGGCGACGGTTGGCTTGATGTGAACGGAAGCCGTCGAGTTCGCCATGTGATCTCTAGCGAGAGCCCCTACCTGGCGCGCCAGCTGTCGGTGTTTTAGACCGGCAACCTACTATGGGGAGTACCCGAAGTAGATGAATGTGACTCGCCGAGATCGGTAACTCGAAGGAAAAGACACGTGGCACACAATTTAGACAGGTTCGGGCCGCGAGGTGCGTAATAACCTACGTCCTGTACGCTGCGTAGCTCTGGATTGATAGGGCACGATTACAAGATGGTGCAATGATGCGCCGTGAGTTGTATGAGAAGAAATTGGATGCTAGAGATCGGTCCCTGCCTCGCCTTATATAGTCCGGGAGGCAGGGTTACAAGTCGGAGTAGGGAGAGAGTACTAGTCGAGTACGTCTAGGAGTCCTCTATACAGTGCGGAACATGTACATCTCCCTAACCGAGTACTACTCCTGTGTAGTCCTTGTGCTCCACGCCTTCAGGTGCCGTGTAGCGCAAGCCGGGTAGTCCCAGGGGCCCACCGAGTAGTCGGTCCTGGTACCCACCGATGTAGCGGGCCCAGGGAGGTCCATACGACAACGGCCTTTACAAAAGTTGTAGAGGGTAGTTAGATCTACAACTTTCCTATTCACCACATGTTGCACTTCTATTCAAAAATTTGGAGAAAAACTATTTCGAACAGAGGCAGTCCGAGCAAAATTTCACCGAGAGCGCGCCCGCCGCGCCGGCGCCGCCGCCGCGCGCGCTCGCGCCGGCCCCCTCGGTTTTCGAGCCGCCCGCGCGCCTCCCAAGGTCCCCTCGCCCCTTCCCAACATAGCTCGCTCCTTCCCCACACCGCGCGCATGCCAAGGCCGCCTGGAACACCACGCGCGTCGTGCGACCCCCGGTTTGCCCTGCGGTCCATCCGCCGTCGCCGGGCACGTGCGTTCCCGAGGCACTTCCGTCCGTCCACCGGCCGCTAGGAGGTCCGCCCCCGCCCCTATAAAGGCGCCGCTGTCCCTCTCCCTCGGCGCACCGAGCCGCCCCCGCCGCAACCGAGCCGCCGCCGGCGCCATTAGGGCCAGCCGCGGTGAGCTCCGGTGTCCGGCCGACCGGGAGCCACAACAAGTTTTCCTCCACGTTCCCTCGCCCCTAAGAAAGCTACCAAACCACTCTACTCCTTCTCCCCGGCCCTCACCTCGCCGGAACAGACTCCACCACGGCCGCCCCTCCCTGGCCGCCGGCGAGCTGCTCGCCGGAGCCACCACCGTCCCGGCCAAGTGCCCAAACCGAGCCCCACTAGTCCCTAGGCCTCCTCCCCACCCTTCCCCGGCCAAACCCCGGCGAACCTTGCCGGAATTTGGCTCACCCGCGCCGGCCAGCCGCGCCCAGGGGCCACATTGCAAGGCCAAAGTTCTTTCCAGGGTCCCTGCTGCAAAAGTGCAACTGAAATAGTAAAGTGAGTTTCCCTGTTTCTTGTAAATTGCGTAGAAAATCACAGAAAAATCGGAAAAATGTAAAACCAATTTTGTTGGATTCATGGTGAATTATCCTACAACTTTTGTTATTCTGGCCTAAGCTAATTCCTGATAGTTTTTGCATGAAAAATACAAATGTGAAAAACCTAGATCTGCAATATCTCAAAAACTATAAATCATCTGTAGCTAATTTTTGGATATGTTGTGTGTTAGGTCATGACTAGCTCTTATGCCAAACATTGCACAAAGTTATGATGTAAATCATTTTATAAAAATGTTTTTCCATTTCTGCCAGATCTGCATAAATGATTTTTGTAGATAAAAATAATTAGGGTTTTGCAACCAACTTTTGCACACTGTCTTTTAATGCAAAAACACACCTCTGGTGAATTAATCACAATTTTATAATTACTAGAAGTAATTATTCTTGAATTAGGCTTGATTTTCTTCAAAAATTCATAACTCAAGTTCCATAATAGTTCTAGGTGTATGTGCTGCACCACTAGACTAGTTTTTAGCCATGTAACACGTGGGAGAAAGTTTGGATCAGTTTGTTGAGTAATTATTTTTGTGTGCATTTACCTTGTCCTTCTAGCTAGCTTTTGTCTTTTTCAAAAATAATTAATTTATGGCTATCCAAAGCTCGCATGTGTGTCCAGTGGCTTGTTATAGGTGTTTAGAGTGAAACACACCCATCTAATGAATTTTCTTAATTAATTTCATGAATAAAAGCTATGGAAGTAATTAAAGGCTTAATAGTCATTAAATGGGAAAAATCACCAAACCACCCTTACTAAACTTGTGTGTGGTTGCAAACCTTGTTAAAATGTTACATATACCCACCCACTACTGTTTGTGAATTTAAATTAAATTAATTACGTATATATGTACATAGTCACCATCAAAAAGAATATCTAATAAAGATTTGCAAGTTGTTCCTTTTTGGAAGAGTATGCTAAATGTATTCTTATCTAGGTGAATGTGTCCAACTAATACACCCCTTGGTTGTCAATTATGGTTTGTGGTTAATTAAATTAAAACCATCAAATAAATCTTGCATTTGCATCTTCGTGTAGATCCTTTCGTCAGTAGACGTACGCTCGTGCCGGAAGGAGGAAACGAAGGTGCCGATAAAGAGCTGCCGAGCGTGGACTTAGCTCAAGACCTGGACCCAAGTCCAGAAGGGCCCAAGGCCAACCTTGCCATCGAAGGCAAGCCCCGGATCATTAACCCTGTCTTTTGAAACTATGCAATTATGTTTGCTATGATTGTGCATTTACGTTTCAGGAGTTGATTTGAAACCCTAGATGCATGATCTTTAGGTACCTATGCTCTATCCCTAGTATACTAGGTCGATAGCTCCTATGCTATAGGACCCGATAGAAGTCGAGTGATGTTCGTCACTCGCGACAATAGGTTCCTAGATAGGAATCATAAGATATCCTTAAATGGATTGCTCATGTGGTAAGAGCATGGGATTGGGCTCCGGTCTAGTGGCTTTCGTGGGCTAAGCTTTTGAACGTACCAAGCATTTGCCGGGAATGGGACCGGTAAGCCTACTACCTTAATGAGGAGGCGAGGGATCCTACCGTTACTACTCTTGAGAAATCGCCTTACCGGCTAGCTACCGGGAAGGGGGGTGTATTGTGTGAGACTGGATACTTTGTGGGATATACCAGCTAACCTTGCACCCAGGACTGTAAGATTTGATCCCAACCCGAGGATTTCTGGAAATGGCCTGGGAAAGTTGTACCTTTGTGGGCAACCTACCGTGTGTTTGGGTTTACCTTGCAAGGTTTAAATCAATCGATTGTCGGCCTCTCACCGTTATCCGAGACTGCTTAATCAACTGGCCATGATATTCCATAATGATGGAACTCGAGGAATATTGTTGGATGAATTAATTGCTTGTCCAATTCTTGATTGAATTAGATGGCACATTTAGAAATGGAAATCAACTAGAAATTGTGCTAAAAGATTGAAAGTAAGGATCTACTCTTAGCAGCTGTTTAGCAAAAGGAACTCCACCGGCCAAAAGCCTTTCATGTCTACAGTTTGGTGATGTAGTTATCACCCGACGGTTAAGTCTTGCTGAGTATTAGTATACTCAGCCTTGCTTTAAAATTGTTGTTGCAGGTGTGATTGACCGGATGGGTGACGACAAGTGATGACATCACGGATGGCCTCCTGTGATGTCTACCGTTGCGCTAGTTTAATTTATTTCTGTTGTTTTTCGAACTCTGAACCTTTACTCCATGTTGTGAATAATGGTTTGTAATAAAATGTTTAATTCATGTTGTACTCTGGACTCGCCTTCGCGTGAGTTTTAATGCATGTGTCGATCCTCTGTTCGATGTCCAAGTGATTTACCGGGCGTTAACCCGGCAACTAACGACGGGATGATACTTTACTATTACTTAGTGACCAAAGTGGATCGGTCTTAGGCGATAGTACGGTATTTTCCTGGGCGGGTTGTCACAGTAGATCCTGGGTTTATGCGTTCATCTGCTGCAAGTCGTTCATATATGTTGGAAGCTTAGTACGGGACTGAGTGCTCTCTTGTATGCCTCTAGCATAAGCTAGTAGTACCTATAGTGAGTGAGATCAGTTCTCTTCTGTGTTCGTAGTTCTATTAGTACAAGGTGTTGTAGTCCATTGGCTACAAGAGTAACCACAGGGTGGACGTTGTGACACGCTACCAGTTATCATCCGTTCGGCTTATCCCAATGTTAGGTAGAGGCAGTCCAGGAGGTGGTGACAGCCATTCTGGCCCTCGTTGATCCTCCACAGCTGGATATAGTTAGAGCTCCTTCCACATAGATCAACATACCAGAATCGCCTGTTAAGTCATGGCTATCGGTACCCTAAGCCAAGTTCTATCTAGAGATCGATCTTTAATCTCATCTATAGTGTTATCTTTAGGAATCCTCTCTATCCTTGCCTCTTATTTGGTTGTGTCGTTGGACCGACTGTACAAAGTTAGTACACACACGTTCCCTTGGATTCGATGCCCTTGGAATACTCTGAGTGAAAGCTACAATGGTATCCGTGCGCTTGCGGATTTATTTCGTGTGTCGCTAAAATACCCAACAAGCTTTCGGGCGCCGTTGCCGAGGAGCGGTTGTTGTATCTATCTTCGTACCCTATGGTCCTCGTATATTTTCCTTTTTTTCTTTATTTCTACCTCTACCCCCTGTATCATGGATCAACCCACCATTCTATGTTTCTCCACTCCGAAAAGGGAAATACTTTGAGCCACATCGTTCCGAGCACCCAATTCTCACACCTGGCTATGAAATCCCTTCCAGATATATCACTAAGGTTCAGGAAGCCCCTTTCTCTGGTTCATGCATCACTATCACAGGCATGTCACATGACACTCTTAAGTGGAAGTTGTTCCCCTTCTCTCTTGTAGAGGAGGCCAAACAATGGTACACGAAAACCGTAGGTAGCACGAACGATAGATGGGACGACCTTGTAGGCAAATTTTGTCTCAAGTTCTTCCCCATGGCTCGTATCGCCGCACTACGGATGGATGTCCTCAGCTTCTGGTAGAATGAGAAAGAATCCTTAGGTGCAGCCTGGGATAGGTTCTTGTTTTTGGTGAAATCCGGCCCTAACTTTTCAATACCCGATTCGATGTTACTTCAGCACTTTTACCTAGGTCTCGAGGACACTACCCATTATCTTGACAGCTGCCTCTGTAGGGTCTTTTTCCCACAAAACTCCAAACGAAGGGAGGAAAATCCTAGATAGTATCACTGAAAACACCGACTTCGCCGCTGAGTTTAAACCCTCCCGAGAAGAGAGTGTGACGAACCATAATGACACTCTAGTAGTTGGACCCGATCCTTTACCTTCCACATCTTTAGAGCCAGCTCTAGAATCCTCTCCCGAACCATGAGTTTTGAAGGAAGAAGAAATTCAACCTTCAGAACTCCCTTTCAAATTCGAGGAAGGTCATTTTAAAGATTTCGAAAACACCTCGAATTGTCATCATGTAAGGGAACCGCGAGCTCCTATCCCTTCACATGACTCTGTCGAAAAGGTAAAGGGAACTCTCCTTTATGACTCACCAGAATCTCTCCTAGAAGCATATGTCGTAGATTTCATCGAGGAAATAGATGATTCTGTCGAACCCATAGATCTATCCGAGTTTGAAACTCCCTCTAGGCCTCCGATTGAGTTAAAGCCTCTACCCGCAGGCTTCGTTATGCCTTCCTCCACGGTGACATCAAATCTCCTGTTATCATTAGTGACAAACTCTCGGATGAGGAATCCGCAAGACTCATTACTGTCTTAGAGAAACATCGATCTGTTCTTGGATACTCTCTCCAAGACCTCAAGGGAATAAGCCCGTCTCTTTGTTCCCATCGCATTCCTACAATTCCACAACCTCACCTTCGAGAGAGCCCCAGAGGAGGTTCAACAATGCGATGAGGGAGGTTGTCAAGAAGGAAGTCCTGAAACTCTTGCATGCCGGGATCATATACCTTGTGCCGTAAGTGAGTGGGTTAGTCCCGTTCAAGTAGTGCCTAAGAAGGGAGGGATGACGATTGTTCCTAATGAGCATGGTGAACCGATCGCCCAACGTCCCCCCCACTCGATGGAGGATGTGCATTGACTATAGGAAACTCAACAAGGCTACAAAGAAGGATCACTTTCTGCTGCCTTTCATTGATGAAATGTTGGAACGGCTTGCAAACCATTTCTTCTTTTGTTTCCTTGATGGGTATTCTGGTTTTCATCAAATACCCATCCATCATGATGACCAAATCAAGACCACCTTCAAATGACCCTATGGAACATACGCCTATCATAGGATGCCCTTTGGGTTGTGTAATGCGCCCGCTTCATTCCAAAGATGCATGATGGCTATCTTCTCAGACAAGATTGAGAAAATCATGAAAGTTTTCATGGATGACTTCACCGTCTATGGAAAAACATTCGATCATTATCTTGAGAACCTAGATAAGGTCTTGCAAAGATGCCACGAGAAGGACTTGGTGATTAATTGGGAAAAGTGCCATTTCATGGTCCGTGAGGGCATTGTCTTAGGGCATCGAATTTCTGAATGAGGAATAGAGGTGGATTGAGCCAAGATTGAAGTAATAGAAAAGCTTCCACCGCTAACTAATGTCAAGGGCATCTGTAGCTTTCTAGGTCATGTCGGTTTCTACTGTCGCTTTATCAAGGATTTCTCTCAAATCACTAGACCCCTCACAAGCCTCTTAGCTAAGGATGCACCCTTTGACTTCAATGATGAGTTCATGGCTGCCTTTAACACTCAAAAGGCGCTCATCTCGGCTCCGATCATCCAGCCTCTAGATTGGACGCTCCCCTTTGAGATCATGTGTGATGCTAGTGATTATGCTGTAGGGGCCTTTCTAGGCCAAACTAAGGATTATGCGGTCGCTTATGCTAGCAAGACTTTGTCGAGAGCTCAACTTAATTATGCTACAACAAAAAGGAGCTCCTCGTTGTTGTCTTCACTATAGACAAGTTTAGGTCTTACTTAGTAGGAGCTAAGATTATTGTTTACACTGATCATGTCGCTCTAAAATATTTGCTCGCTAAGAAAGATGCTAAACCCCGCTTGATATGCTGGATCCTCTTACTCCAAGAATTTGACATTGAAATAAAAGATAAGAAAGGAGTAGAGAATTCTGTAGCAGATCATCTGTCTCATATGCACTTCACTAACATGTAGGAGCTGCCAATAAACGACTTCATGCGGGAAGATATGATGTTCAAGGTCACAGACTCCAACCCCTGGTATGCAAACATTGTTAACTTTATGGTTGTAGGATATGTATCACCAGGTGAAGACAAGAAGAAGTTGATCAGGGATAGTAAATGCCACTATTGGGATGATCCGTACCTTTATAGAATTTGTTCCGACGGCAAACTGAGAAGATGTGTACCTACAATCGAAGGAATGAAGATTATTGAGAAATGTCATGCAGCACCATAGGGGGGACACTATGGTGCATTCCGTACTCAAGAGAAAATATATCAAAGTGAATTCTTTTGGTCGACCATGTATGAAGACACCAAAGATTTTGTTCGAAGGTGCGAGAGATGCCAACTGCACGGGGGAATCACAGCAAGAGATGCAATGCCTCTACAAAATAATCAACAAGTTGAGCTGTTTGACGTGTGGGGATTAATTTCATGGGACCCTTTCCAAAGTCCAATGACTGTGAGTACATCCTGGTGGCAGTTGACTATGTGTCCAAATGGGTAGAAGCACTACCGTGTTGAGCTGCGGACTCCAAGCATGCAAAAAAGATGTTCCACGATGGTGATAAGTGATGTTTCATTGATAAGACCTTCCAGAACTTCCTGAGAGAACTGGGAATACAACACAATATTGGGACTCCATATCATCCCTAGACAAGTGGTCAAGTAGAAACGTTGAACAAGCAAATTACGAACATTCTGCAGAAGACTGTAGATGATATGGGGAAATCATGGAAGAAAAAGCTACCCGAGGCACTTTGGGCATATAGAACGGCCTACAAAACCCCAATATGAATGTCTCCCTATCAGCTTGTGTACGGAAAATCGTGCCATCTGCCAGTCGAACAGGAACACAGGGCTCACTAGGCCATTCAAAAATTCAATATGGACTTTAGAATCGCCGGGAAACAAAGGAAACAACCAATTTCAGAACTAGAAGAATGGAGGGAGAAGGCATACCACAGTGCTAGAATTTACAAAGAAAGAACCAAGAGATGGCATGACAAGAGGATCAAGAAGAAAGAGATCAAACTAGGAGATAAGGTATTACTCTTTAATTCTAGAATCAAGTTATTTGGACCTGGGAAGCTTCGAAGCAAATGGGAACGACCATACCTTGTTGTTGATGCTGCATCTCACGGAGCCATCACTATCCAAGATGAAGAAGGCAAGACATTTAAGGTAAACGGTCACCGTTTAAAAGTCTTCCTTGAACCTGATGATAAAGAGTATGATGAGATCAACCTCATTGAGGAAACCTAGCACTAAAATCAACTCCAATGATAATCAGGTAAGTAACCTTCCTTTCCTAGACTCCTTTTCTTTTTCTTTTTCTTTTTCGTACTTTCTAACAATGCAGGTAAGAAATCAGTAAGGGGGAGTCACCCAACTCCACAACCTACGAATAAAAGTGACAAGAGGTACGCTACTCTCGCTCTCAGTTCTCCTTGATTCATGAGTTTTAATGAGTTTCAACCTTATCTGTTAAATCAAACTCATGGAATCTTGCTCTACCTCCTATACATGTTTCCTATGGTTGGCTTGCATATGTTTTATTCCATGCTTATCATCTCGATGCTTGTGAACAAATATCATTAGGGAACTCATGCTCATCTAAGTAGTTGGTGTTTGTGATATGGTTTGATGTTATGATCTTCTCTCTGAATGTTTGAGTGCTTGGGAATTTTTTATTTCAAAATTGGAAAACCTTCTGCAAAGCTCCTCTTTGATATGCCATAGTCCTACCAAAGCCATACGATGAGTTATCTTGAAAACCTTATACTCATATGTTGCTTGTCATTTCATTGAGCTTTGTCAAATTGTTGTGACCCTTGTGAGAATTCTTTTCATGCTTTCACGATCAAGATTCATGTGCACTCCATTTTCCCATTGCTATGCTTCTACACTAGAAGTTAGCAATGTATCATCCATCCATTCCACAAAATAAAGTTCCATTTATGACCTCTCTCTCCAAAAGTATCCTTGAAAAAGGGCAAGGGCTATGAAAAAAAGGAAAAAACCATGCTCAAAGCGTGAAGAAGAAAAAATGAAAAAAAAGAGAGAAAAAAGAGATAGCCCATGTCCAAAATAAAGAAGGAAATGGGGAGAGATATGATCAAGCAAAAAGGAATTCCAATAAATTTGATGGTAATATCTAGCACCCATTCTGGGCCTAGTATCCACCTTACCATATCTATCACACCCTGTCGGTGCGGAATGTGGTCCCGACACTAACCAGTAATAAGCGCCGTGGTCTATCCCTCAATGGTCGATGCTAAGCAATAAGAGACACGGAATTTATCCTGGTTCCGGCCGGGGGGCCGTACGTCCAGCAGTGGTGTGCTCAAGGCACTATATTGCTCAGCACCGGGGGTGCCTGTAGTGGGGCTGCTACAAGCAAGGCGGGAGAGGAAGCGCAACTTCCAAGTCCCTGGTGTAGTGGCTGAAGATGTTGTGGGAGAATTGGAGAGCAAGTGCGTGGCGCAACCTGTCTCCTGTTATGTTGTGTCTGTCTGTCTCCTGCGGCAGGGGGGTTCGTCCTCCTTTTATAGATCAAGGAGGGAGCGAATCACATGCGCGCCACGCTATTTAGCTACGCGAGGGAGGGTGATGTGCCATGCTGTAGAGTAGGCGGCCG
Source organism: Cenchrus americanus (assembly GCA_947561735.1). Classification (NCBI taxonomy): domain Eukaryota; kingdom Viridiplantae; phylum Streptophyta; class Magnoliopsida; order Poales; family Poaceae; genus Cenchrus; species Cenchrus americanus. The sequence goes on from OX387244.1 coordinate 157,379,299, forward strand.
TCCAGACGATCCTTGCAGCGATCCGGCCATCATGGCTTATCTTGTACCCGAACAGTGGCGGCTTCGAGGGTAGAAGGGCGGTGGACGGCCGTGATGTCCTCAGATGGGCTCGAGGAAGTTGCTGACGTCGGTCCGTACGGGGTACAGTAGCGGGCAAGGCGGCGTCTCGTTCCCGTACGCTCCACTGTGCTGGAGCCGTTACCACAGCGCCCGGCGTGTGGTTCGTACGTGCGGGGGCGGCAGCCACGCCGTTAACAGTGGCAGGGATGGCGTCCCACCGGCCTAGCGCCTTCACCTAACCCTGCAAGGTCACGAGAAAGCAAGCTGAGGGTGCGGCCGGCCCCCCTTCGAGGGCTCGGTGCGTTAGCCGTACCGGAGCAGGTGGCGCGGCGTCACGGGACCGGGCGGCCGCCACGCCGCACGCTTCCTCCCACGGGGGCGGGGATGGGATCCCTCCCGGGGAGTTGGTGCGGCGGCACGGGCGCGAGCCCCGGCGCATGATGGCGCCGCCCCGCCGGTGTCGGGGCATTAAATGCCGGTGTACGGGGGCGGGCGCGCGCGTGCGGGGCGCCCTCGAGCGAGGTGGACCCCGTTCGAGGGCGGAGCGGACCCTCGAGCGAGGCGGAGCCTGCTCGAGGGGGGGAGCGGGCTCTCGAGCGAGGCGGAGCCCGCTCGAGGTAAGCGCAACCCCTCGAACGGGACGGAGCCCATTCGAGGGAGGCGCGCATCCTCGAATGAGGCGAAGCCTGCTCGAGGGGATCTTCGAGCGGGCCGCCTTGGTGAGCCGTCGGGGGCCTCCGCGGCGTGGGCTGTGTCCTGCATGGTTAGGCGAGGTGTGTTTAGCTTTGTTGCATGTTTTAAGCGGGGATTTCCCTGTTGTTTAAGGGGACCCCTAGGGCTGTCCCCGACAGTAGCCCCCAAGCATCTGTGGGTTTGCCATTGAGGCTCCCACAGATGCTGGAACCCACTGATGGGACGTTCTTCCCTCCTGGTCTCGCGAACGCTCTCCGTGGGGCCGCGTCAGCGGACCCGTGGGTCTAGCCCTCGAAGCCCTGCAGGAGCGTAGGTGCTCCTGGAGGGGTTAACCGCGAGAGTTGGCCAGAGGGCATGGTACATGTTTCAACCGGCGTCGGCAATGTTTCAGTCGGCTTCGGTGACGCACGCGCTGCTGGCACTATCTCCGGCAGGTGCAATCCAGAAGGTGTAGCCGTGCGTCAAGCCCCCGAGCCTGGGCCCGTTCGAGGCGATCGGGTAGAGGTTTACGACTTGTTTTTTAACGCGCCCTCGCCGTCCCTCCGCGGGACGGAGGGTGAGGTTTCCGCAACCCCCATCGAGCGGGTCGCGGATTGCGGATTCCTCGTTGAGCTGCTGGCGGGTGGTTCGAGTGGACGCCCATGCCCCTTTCGATAAGGGTAGGCTGCGTGGTCCAGAGACACGTCCATGGAAGCGCTTGCGTGGGTTTGCTAGGTGGGGCTCGGTCCCGTTCGATAGGGACCGAGGGCGCGGAAGCTCTCCCTCGGTGGGATCCCCCGGCTAGCTGCCCTCGCTGGCTCTCGAATACGACATATGGGGCACCCTCGAGCCGTCGGGCTCGAGGAACGGCTCGAATGTGCGTGCCTTAGTCGTCCCTGACTCTGTGATCTGGGGCGCCTGTTCGAACCCGTCGAGGGTCAAGCTTCGAACCTCTGATCAGTAGGGCCGTGCGGGGTGGCGCCTGGGTGGCCCCGTCTTTGCGTCTGCGGCCGTCGAGGGGCCTGGGCAAGCCGGCCCTCGAGGCGCCGATTAGTAAAAATGGTGCGAGGCGGCGGCTAAGCGCTCCCGCCCGGCATCCGCGACCATCTAGGGGCCACGGGCGAGCCGGCCCCCGAGGCGCCGATCGCAATACAGCGTGGCATGGGTGCTTGCGGTGCCCGCTTTGCTTTAAAATGGGCCCCGAGGCGACCTTCTCACGCCTGTGCCCTTTAGAGGGTTGAATTTGTCCCGAGCCAGGGGCTCGTGCCGCTCGAGGGTTCTGCGTGGCATGGGTGCTTGCGGCGTCCGCTTTGTTTCAAGCAGGCCCTGAGGCGACCTTCTCACGCCTGTACCCTTTCGAGGGTTGAAACTCTCCCGAGCCAGGGGCTCGTGCCGCTCGAGGGTTCTACGTACCTTGCAAGGAACCGAGCCATTAAATGCTCCACAGTCGAGGCTGTAATTTCGCGTCGTGGGCGCGCTTTTTTAGGCGTTGCAGCTGCGCGTGCGCGTAGTGGGCGGCGTGGGCAGGCGGACGTGACCGCTGCCACGGTCCCTGCTATTCTTCGCCGTGATGATGGCTTGTTTGCGGTGGCGTGGCCGCCGCGGTCGTGGTGGGGCCCGCCCGTCGGGTGAGAAAGAAGATTCCCCGCAAGCATGCGCGCGGGACGTCCGCCCGAGAGCACGCCCACGGCTTATAAATCTGAGGGGAGGGAAAAGCGGCGGTTTTTTACCTTAGCGTTTCGCCGTTCTCGCCCCCGTGCTCTCGCCACCGCGCCCTTCGCCATTGGAGCTCTTCCTTTTCTTCTTGTCCTCCGCTCTCACATCCCTTGTCTTCTCCCATGGCGCCGCTTCCGCCCCTCACGATCCTCGACCCGTACGCCCGGGAGCGGTCGTCGGTGACCCGGCTGGCCCTTGGCGAGCTGGTCTCCGCCGGCCAGTTGGCGGCGAACGAAGAGGGCCGGCCGGCGGAGTGGATCGTGCCGCCGGCGGGGGACCACGCGCCCAACCCGCCAGAGGGCTACGTGGTGAGCTTCATCCACTTCCATGAGCGCGGCTTCGCTGCGCCGGCGAGCCGCTTCATGCGGGCGCTCTGCCACCACTACGGCGTGGAGTTACACAACTTCGCGCCAAACGCGATTTCGCAGGCGGCCACATTCGTGGGCGTCTGCGAGGGGTATCTAGGGATCACAGTCAATTGGGAGCTCTGGCTACACCTCTTTCGCGCGGAGCTCTTCACGCAGCCGACGACGGAGCAGAGGACCCGCCGCGCGGTGCGCGCCGGCGGATGTCGCTTGCCCTGCGGACGCAGTTCAAGGACGACTACATCCCCTGCACCATGACGACGAACAACGCCGGCTGGGAGCGGGGGTGGTTCTACCTGCGCAACGCCGAGCCCGGCCTCCCCCTACACCGGTCTGGTGTTCCGGGAGAAGCCCGACTCCTGGAGCTACGGGGTGTCCACGCCCCAGCATCGGAGGCGGCTGGGCTCGCTCCCCGGCCGCCTTGAGGAACCTGGCGGCGCGCGCGGCCGACCGCGGCGGTGTCCTCGCCTTCCTCCACCACCGGCGGGTTGTGCCTCTGATGGAGAGGCCGCTCTGCATCTACGAGATGACAGAGGAGGCGGACCCCGTCGCGCCGGCGAGGTCGCGGATGCTCCCAACCCCCCTCGGGCGGGCGTACGCGCTCACGCCGGCGCGAACGCCGTCGACACCCGGATGTTGCGCCGAGACCGGTCCCCCGTGGGACCTCGAGATGCTCCCCACCCGGCCCGCTGGTGAGTATGGTTCTTGGCCCTGTTTTCGCTCTTGATGATGCTCCTGGCCCCTGACGCGCCTTTGATGTTCTCTCCTGTAGCTGGTGACCTTCAGCACCGCGAAGTCCGTTCGCCTACCCCCCGACTCCCGCGCGGTCGGGCGGGCGGCGCGAAGAACGGGAGCGGAGGAGCGGGCGCGCGCGCGAGGGGGAGTGCGTGAGGCGGCACGCGAGCGCCGCGAGCGGCGGAGCGAGGGAGGACCGGCCGCGCGAGCAAGCAGGGGCTCTCCTCGCCGGGGACCGAGGGAGTATTCGTCCCGGAGGAGGACGAGGAGGAAGAAGTTGGGGGGCGGTGCCCCCCCCGATAGGTGGGAGCTCGCCTCCCCGTCGCCGGAGCCGCCCCCGGCGGCAGGGGCGGTGTCGCCGGGGCGGCGCAACGACGCCCGCCGCCGAGGCAATCAACGACAGGGGCGGCGCGAGCCGCGGAGGTGCCGCGCGCGCGCCGCAGGGGCGCGAGCAGCAAGCGCGCCCGTGTGCGGGGCGGGGCCCGTGCGTGCGGCGGAGGCATCGGGGGCGCGGCGACCGGCGCGTCGGCCGCTCGAGCCTCATCCGCCGAGGCCTCGAGGAAGAGGAAGCGCGCCTTCTCCTCTTCGAGGTAAGGGTCTTGCCCTTCTGCTGGGTTTGGTTTTTTGGTGATCAGGCGTTCTGACTTTCTGCTTGTAATTGTCCAGGGTGGTGCCCACCGTGCCTCCCCTCGCACCGGCCAAGGTGCTGAGGGCGGATGCGTCCGTTCCCACCCGGCGGCGCTCGTCGAGGGCGTCGCGGGCGGGGGCAAGCATGGCGGCGGCGGGCGAGGGCTCGCCAGGGCGCCGGGCCGAGGCCTCGAGGCCCTCGGCCGGCGGATCACCCCGGCCGCCGCGCGGCCGGCGGTCATCGAGGAGCGGCGGTCGCCGGTCGTGGTGGGAGACGAAGCCGCGCGGGCGGCGGCCGTGGTGGAGACGCGGCCGGCGGTGGGTCGCCGCGACGGAGGCGCGGTTCGTGGTGCCGCCGCGGCGAGGCGCATCGGGTGCGGCCCGCGGTGGCGCCCGTGGTTGCGGTTGAGGAGGGCGGACGGGCGCCCGTGGTCGCGGAGGCGCGGCCGGGAGGCGATGGCCACGGTGCCGCGCCGGCGCCCGTGGCCACGGAGGCGCAAGTGGAGGCGCAGCGAGGCGGCGCGAGGGGCGCGCCGCCCGGCGTCTCCGGCGGTGGTGGTGGAGGTCCCGGACGACGATTCCCCGCCGCCCGGTGGGATCGGTGGGTGAGCTTCCCCACGCTCTCCTCGCAGTCCCGAGGAGGGGGCCCTCGTGAGGCGGGCGGGACCGCCACATGGTGGCGGGGGCCGAGGGCATGGCGCCGAGGCCTCGTCTTCCCCGCGCCGCCACTTCGCCTAGGTGGAGGGGATCACCGACGACCCGCCCGCGTTCGCCGACGCCCCGGGGGGAGCGAGGAGCCGTGGGGAGAGCTCCGCGGCCACCGCGCGCCACGCTCGACCGTGCGCTGAACGAGGCGCTGAGGGTCCACGGCGGCCCCGCGTGGCGCGTCTTCCAGGTGAGGCATCGCTGCTCGTTTTCCTCTTTTTGTCGCTTTCGTACGCTGTCTCTGTATCATGATGCTTACGGGTTTTGACCTGTGGGCGACAGGAGCTCAAGCACCGCGCCCGCGATAAGTACGGCACCTTCGACCGGGTGAACGCCGAGCTCCACCAGCTCCGAGAGCGATGCGGCGCCTTCGACACGCTCGCCGACGCCCTCAGGACTCCGGACGGCTGGTTGTCGTACCGGGCCATGGCCTTGCGCGATGAGCTCCACGAGAGCACAAGGCAAGACCCGGCGCGTCCCTCCAGCCTCGAGCGGGTTTGCAAAGCCCTTATCGACCGTGATGAGGCGCTACGGCAGGCGCGCTCGGACCTGGAGAAGATGCGGACGCTGGCGACCAACTGGGAGGCGGAGGTGGCCGGCGTCCGCAACGAGAACCGGTGGCTCCGCTCGTCACTCGAGGGGGCGCAGGAGCAGCAGCGCCAGGCCGAGGAGCGGGTGCGCGCGCTCGAGCAGAGGGCCAAGTAGGCCAACGACTTGAAGGCCGCCCTCGACGCCAAGGTCGAGGCGCTCGCCGCCTCCGAGGACCGCCCGCGCGGAGCGCACCGCCCGCCAAGGGGCTGAGGGGCGGCTCCAGCAGGAGCAGCCACCCTCCGCCGACGCCCGGTCGGCGCTAGAGCAGGAGCGCGCCGCTCGCGAAGCGGCGCGTGTCGCTGGAGGAGCGGAACACCGCGTTCTCCAAGGTCGAGGGCGAGCTGATAGTGCTCAGCATCGCGAGCGCGAACCAGGAGCTGGCCCTCCAGAAGCAGGGCGAGACCGTCAAGGGCCTCGAGCTGGCGGTCGAGGCCGAGCGCCGCGCCCTCGAGGTGGAGAGGAAGCAAGTCGAAGGTGAGCCGCTGCTTGACTCCTGTTTTGTTTGTTTTCTGTTAGAGAATTCGCACTCCTTTTTCTGATTTCTTTCTTGTCTTGGTGACTCCAGACTTGCGCACCGCTCTGGGGCACGCGGCCGAGCGGGCCGAGGCGCTGCAGGCCTCCTACAACTCCTTTGAGCAGGAGCTGTAGGAGTTGCGCAACGCGGCCCTCGAGACCTGCCGGGTCGTGGAGGAGGGCGAAGCACGTGCCGGCGCCTCGTTGGCCGCCCGCCGCGCGCCCCTAGCGGCCACGTCACCGAGCGTATGCGCCGGCGCTGCGTCTTGGCGTCCAGAAGGCCCTCGGGGTGGTGCGGCCCCACTACGAGGTCGACTTCGAGGCGCTGGCCGAGGGCTACGTCGTTCCCGAGGGCGTCGAGGACGAGGTGGTGATGGAGCGCGTGGACGCGCTGGCCGCCGACGCCGCCGGGACGCTCGCCGAAGCCTTCGAGGAGTTCCTCTTCCCGGATGCTGTTGACGTCGCCACTCCTCCCGCCTGAAGACAGCTGGGCACTAGGCCCGTTTTTGTTGATGTATCAGTACGCTGGCCGTGCGGCCTTTGTAAAGAAACAAGATATTTTTGCGATAATCATTTGCCAATGTAAAGTGATGTCTTTTGTTTATCACGCTTTTTTGTTTCTCCTTCTTCCTGAGTAGATCCTAGTTAGGGGAGTTCGATTTTCACGGGTGGCCTGCTGGGTTGGAGGCGAGAGAGAAGGGCCGTATCCTCGTGAGGCGTAGGCTATCTCTGGCTCGCGCACTCCTTCCGCTAGGCTGCCTGTGCCCTGTTCGAATCGTTGCTCGGGGTCGAAGTAGAAGACAAACTTAGCGCGCGTGAGTTGTTTCGTTTTTGCGCGAAAATGGGACCATTTTGGGGGGGATGCCCCCCGTAGTAGCCCCCGAGGGTAACTTCGGTTTCAGGGGAAAGCCAAGTTGCCCTTTTCATTAGACTTATGGCGTTTACATAGTTGTCACCAACTAGGGCGTTGGTCATGTGATTTTTACAACAAAAATACTTGGAAATCCTAGCTAGGGGTAGAAGCGACGTAGCTGTTGGATGTTCCAAGCGTTGGTGAGCTCTTCACCGTCCTTGTTGGCCAGCTTGTACGTGCCGGGCTTGAGCACCTTCACCACGACGTAGGGTCCCTCCCATGGAGGCGATAGCTTGTGGCGTCCCTGGTTGTCTTGGCGTAGCCTTAGGACCAAGTCTCCTTCGCTGAAGTCCCGTCGGCGTATCTTGCGTGCTTGGTAGCGCCTAAGGGACTGCTGATACCTTGCGCAATGCATCAAGGCCACGAGGCGTGCCTTGTCCAGCTGGTCCAGCGAGTCCTCGCGGGCTCGCTGATTGGCATCCTCGTCGTAGCCTCGAACCCTGGGCGATCCGTATTCTAAGTCCGTGGGGAGGATGGCCTCCGCGCCATGGACTAGGAAAAACGGGGTGAACCCGGTGGCTCTGCTTGGGGTGGTCCTTAGGCTCCACACGACTGCTGGCAACTCTTGGAGCCACTTTTGACCAGATTTATTCAGCTGGTCGAAAATTCTAGGCTTAAGGCCTTGCGGGATCATGCCGTTGGCACGCTCTACCTGGCCATTGGTCTGTGGGTGTGCAACAGCTGCCCAATCCACACGGATGTGGAATTTGTCGCAAAACTCCAAGAATTTCCTGCCCGTGAACTGGGACCCGTTGTCGGTGATGAGGGAGTTTGGCACTCCAAAGGGGTGGACGATGTCGGTGAAGAATGTCACCTCTTGCTCCGCCCTGAGATTCGTAATGGGGCGTACCTCCACCCACTTGGAAAACTTGTCGATCGCGACCAGCAAGTGGGTGAAGCCCCCAGGCGCCTTCCGCAGGGGCCCGACGATGTCCAGCCCCCACACAGCGAACGGCCTTGTTATGGGATGGTCTGCAGGACGTGAGCGGGAAGGTTGGACTTGCGGGCGTAAAACTGGCACCCCTCGCAGGTGCGTACGATCTTGCTGGCGTCCGCGGCCGCGGTGGGCCAGTAAAAGCCTTGGCGGAACGCATTGCCAACGAGGGTACGCGGCGCCGCATGATGGCCGCAGATCCCGGCGTGGATGTCCCGCAGGAGCTCGCGCCCCTCGGGGATGGGCACGCACCGCTGCAAGATGCCGGAGGCGGCGCGCTTGTACTGCTCGCCGTCGACGAGGGCGAAGGACTTGTCCATCCTGGCGATGCGTCTGGCCACGGCCCGGTCCGTGGGGAGTTCCCCTCGGGCCATCCGGGCCACATACTTGTCGCGCCAGTCAGCCTTGGCGGGGGCCGGCTCGATGTCCATCACATCAGCCCCATAGGCGCCATACCACTCGAGGAGGGAGAGCACGTACGCCTCATTCGAGGGGTCCTCATCCATGGGTTCCGCACCAGCTGGGTCCAAGGGAGCCCCCGAGGGTTCTGCGTGGTTCGAGGGGTGAGGCTCGAGGGCGACCGAGGGCTGAGCGATGTCGCGGGCGAAAACATTCGGGGGGGGGGACGGTGATCCGCCCGGACGCGATCTTGGCCAGCTCGTCCGCCTCCTCGTTGTACCGGCGGGGCACGTGATTGAGCTCGATGCCGTAAAATTTGTCATCAAGGGCTCGCACGGCCTTGCAGTAGGCCTCCATCTTGTCGTCATGGCAGCTCGCGTTCTTCATGACCTGGTCAATTACGAGCTGCGAGTCCCCCCGCACGTCGAGGCGTTTGACGCCCAACTCGACGGCGATCTTGAGGCCGCAAAGGAGGGCCTCGTACTCGACCATGTTGTTCGAGGCGGGGAAGTGGAGGCGCACCGTGTACCGCATGTGCTCCCCGAGGGGTGACACAAAGAGCAGGCCCGCGCCCGCCCCCGTTTTCATCACCGAACCGCCGAAGTACAAAGTCCAAAGACTCGCTTGGATTTGTGGCGGTGGCGGAGCCGCGTATCCGTCCACTCGCCGACAAAATCCGCCAGGATCTGGGACTTGATGGCCTTGCGCGGGACATAGGCGAGCGTCTCGCCCATCGGGCCCACGGACCACTTGGCGATCCCCCCGCCCGCCGCGTCGGGATTGCGGATGATCTCCCCGCCGGGAAGGAGGAAACCACTGTGACTGGGTGGGCCTCGAAGTAGTGGCGGAGCTTGCGCCGCGCGAGGACCACCGCGTACAACAGCTTTTGGACTTGGGGGTAGCGCGTCTTGGTGTCAGACAAGACCTCGCTGATGTAATAGACCGGCCGCCGGACCGGGAGGCGTGCCCTTCCTCCGTGCGCTCCACCACGATCACAGCGCTGACCACGTGGGTGGTTGCGGCCACATAGAGCTGCAGGGGTTCGCCATCCTGCGGCGGCGTGAGGACCGGGGCGTGCATCAGGGACGCCTTCAGTTTGTCGAGTGCATCCCGGGGCCTCGGTGGTCCGGAGGAGAAGCGCCGTGTTTCTTGAGGAGGCGATAGAGGGGCAGCCCTTCTCGCCGAGCCGCGAGATGAAGCGGCTCAAGGCGGCAAGGCACCCCAAGACCTTTGCACCCCTTTGAGGTCCCGGATCGGGCCCATTCGTTCGAGGGCCGCAACCTTCTCGGGGTTGGCCTCGATGCCCCGCTGGGAGACGATGTATCCTAAGAGCATGCCTCGCGGCACTCCAAAGACACACTTTTCGGGGTTTAATTTGACCCCATTGGCCCGCAGGCAGCCGAACGCGATGCCAAGGTCGCCAACCAGGTCGTCCGCCTTCCTGGTTTTCACGACGATGTCATCTACGTACGCCTCGACCGTCCGTCCGATGTGATCTCCGAAAACGTGCTGCATGCAGCGCTGGTATGTCGCACCCGCGTTTCGGAGGCCGAACGGCATCGTGACGTAGCAGAACATCCCGAATGGCGTGATGAACGAAGTCGCGAGCTGGTCGGACTCCTTCATCTTTATTTGATGATACCCGGAGTAGGCATCAAGGAAGCAGAGCACTCACACCCGGTACCGTTGAGTCGACAATTTGATCAATGCGTGGCAAAGGAAAAGGAACTTTAGGACATGCTTTATTAATACTAGTGTAGTCTATACACATCCGCCACTTCCCATTCTTTTTCTTTACAAGTACGGGGTTTGCTAGCCACGTTGGGTGGAACACCTCCTTGATGAACCCGCCTCTAGAAGCTTCCGCAGCCTCCACTCCAATAGCCCGTCGCCGCTCCTCGTCGAGCGGCGCGGCCCGTTGTTGCACGGCGCGGGCGTGAGGCAGATGTCAAGGGAGTGCTCGGCGACCTCCCTCGGGATGCCTGGCATATCCGAGGGGCTCCACGCGAAGATGTCGGCGTTGGCGCGGAGGAAGTCGACGAGCACTACTTCCTATTTGGGATCGAGGGTGGAGCTGACCCTCAACGCCTTGCCCTCGGGGGCGAGCAGGTCGAGGGGGACCTCCTTGGTCGCTCCGCGGCCTCGAAGGTGCCGGTGTGCTTGGCGGTGGAGTCGAGGTCTTCGTTGACCATCTTCTCCAAGGTGGTTACCAGCGCTTCATCCAGCGCCAGTGCTTCTGCGTGCTCTACGCACTCGACGTCGCAGTCGAATGCATGCTCGATAGATGAGCCTACGGTGATGATGCCGTTCGGCCCCGGCATCTTCATCTTCAAGTAGGTGTAGTTGGGGACCACCATGAACTTGGCGTAGCAGGGCCGGCCAAGTATGGCGTGGTAGGCGCCCTTGAACCCCACCACCTCGAAGGTGAGCGTTTCCTTGCGGAAATTCTTCGCCGTGCCGAACCACACCGGCAGATCGATCTGCCCGAGGGGCTGGACCTGCTTGCCGGGCGCGACGCCATGGAACGGTTTCGTGCTGGGCCGCAGCTGGTCCAACCCGAACCCCATTAAGCGCAGCGTATGCGCGTAGAGGATGTTGAGGCTGCTGCCTCCGTCCATCAAGACTTTTGAGAACCGCGCGTTCCCAATGATTGGGTCGACCACCAGCGGGTACTGGCCCGGGTTGGGGATCCGGTTCGGATGGTCTTCCCTGCTAAAGGTGATGGCGTCTTCCGACCAGTTGAGGAAGGATGGAGGCGCCCTCTCCGCGGTGAGGACTCATGCCGCTCCCACTTGCGCTGGCGGGTCGACATGTCGACGGTTGGTCCCCCAAAGATGAGGAACACGTTCTCCACAGCGGGGAAGCCGCTAGCGTCGCCATCTCCTCCGTCTTTCTTGGCCTCCGCTTCCTTCGCGGCGGCGCGGCCATAGAACTTCTTGAGCATATCGCATTGCTCAAGGGTGTGGTTCACTGGGGTCTTATGGTAGGGACATGGCTTTTTCAGCATGTCATCGAACACCCCCGGACCTCGAGGGGCCGGTCGGGGGCCCCGTCGAGCCGGGTCAACGGCAAGAGCCTCGGCATTACCGCCGCCACGCCCCTGCTCGCGCGCCCGCGCGCGGGCTTCTTTCCCTTCTTGCCCCGCTTATCCTTGTGGTGGGGCTCCCCGGACTTGCCGCCCTCCGCGAGCGCATCATCCGAGCGCTTGCCCTTCTTGCCGTCGAATATTGCCCCCACAGCCTCCTCTCCTGAGGCGAAGCTGGTGGCAATGTCGAACAGCTCGTTGGAGTCCGCGGGCGGGCCGCGCCCCGCCCTCCCGCACGAGGTCCCGGCACGTGGTGCCCTCGAGGAAGGCATGCACGATATCGGATTGCGCCACGCTGGGGAGCTCCGTACAGCGCTTGGAGAAGCGCCGTATGAAGTCCCGCAGCGACTCACTGGGCTTCTGGGTGCAGGAGCGCAGGTCCCAAGAATTTTCAGGGCGCACGTACGTGCCCTGGAAGTTACCCACGAACGTGCGGACCAGGTCGTCCCAGTTGTGGATCTGGCTGGCGGGCAGGTGCTCGAGCCACGTCCGAGCTGCATCGCCGAGGTGCAGGGGCAAGTTGCGGATGATGACCTCATTGTTGGTGGCCCCGCCCAGCTGGCACGCCAGGCGGTAGTCGTTGAGCCACATGCGGGGATCCGTCTCCCCGTTGTACTTGACGATGGTCGAGGGTTGGCGGAAACGTTGGGGGAAGGCCGCCGCACGGATCTCCCGGCTGAACACACGGGTCCCCCGGGCTCCGCGTTGGAGAGCGGTCTTCGTCGTCGTCATAGCGTCCACCCCCGTCGAGGGTGGTAGCCCACCGCCGCCGCGCGTCCGCCTTGCTCGTTCCCCGGCGTTGATGACGTTGCGGGGCGTCGCCGCCGGGCCCGCCCGCGTGCATCAAGGAGCCGCTCCTTGGCCGGCGTGCGTCCCGGGTTGGCGAGTCGCCCCGCCGCTTCACCAGCATGGACCGAGGGTTCGCCCCCCGTGCGGTTTTGTCGTCCGCGCGTCCCCCCGTTGGCGGATGCGCGACGCCGAGCTCTCGGCCCGCCGGACGGCCGCTTGCTCGATGAGAACCTCGCACCTCGCGGTGCAAGTCCCGCGCCTCGGGGTCGAGGGTGCCGCATAGCCCGTAGCAAGGCCGCGGCGGCAATGAGCTTTTGGCTTGCCCGCGGAGGCGCGTCCGGGTTGTCGACGTTGAAGTCGGCGCTGATGCGGTCGCGGACCTGTTTGCCTAGCTCCCGTGCGCGTTCGCCGCACGCAGAGGCTTCCCCTGCCATTGAGGCACCGGGAGCGCCCGCATCGTCCGCACCTCCTCCCGCGCCTAGCCTCGAGCTCGCGGGCTCGGGCCGCCCGCGCATCGGCGTCGGCCCCACAGAGTGCTTGGCCCCGCGGCCAGCGCGGAGCGATCCCTGGGGCGGGGGTGACCTCCCCGTCTCCGCCGCCACACGGCGCGGGGGCGTTGGCCGGGTTGTTGGCGACGACGACGTAGCACTCCCGCGCGGGGTCGTAGCTCCCGTACTAGAGTCGTCGGAGCGCCCGAACCGCAGTCCATAGCGTCGAGGAAACGCCGGAACATGACCGGGTCCCCCGCACGCCGAAGAAGTCCCACTCTCGCGTATCCGTGGAGGTTAGCGGTGGCGGCGCGTCAAGGGAGCCTAGGGACGATTCGTCACCGGCTGAGGCACTGGGATCCCTGGCGACGAAGACGTGACGACTCGGGGGGAACCCTGCGCATCGTGGTGTTGACGTTGGCGTTGTAGGCCGTCGTGGCACCACGCGGCCCCAACGGGGAAAGCGCGGTCCGAGACCGTGCGCTGTCCCGTTGGGGTGGCGGTAGCCGTGATGACGGGCGCGCCATGCTGAGAGGCGGCGCGCTCGTCCCGCCGTCGCTCGGATTGTGCCCGGCGCGAACGCCGACCGAGCGGCGTCGGCGTCGTGGCGTCGACGGACCCGCAGCACCTGCGCCTGCGGGCGTCTGCGCCGTGGTGGTGCGTGTCGTATGGACCTCCCTGGGCCCACTACCTCGGTGGGTACCAGGACCGACTACTCGGTGGGCCCCTGGGACTACCCGGCTTGCGCTACACGGCACCTGAAAGCGTGGAGCACAAGGACTACACAGGAGTAGTACTCGGTTAGGAAGCTGTGCATGTTCCCCACTGTACAGAGGACTCCTAGACCTACTCGACTAGTACTCTCTTCCTACTCCGACTTGTAACCCTGCCTCCCGGACTATATAAGGCGAGGCAGGGACCGATCCCTTCATCCAATCTCATCTCCTACAATCCACGGCGCACTATTGCACCATCGTGTAATCGTGCCCTATCAATCCAGAGCTACGCAAAGACAGACGTAGGGTATTACGCACCTCGCGGCCCGAACCTGTCTAAATTGTGTGCCACGTGTCTCTTCCTTTGAGTTACCGATCTCGGCGAGTCACATTCATCTACTTCGGGTACTCCCCGTAGTAGGTTGCCGGTCTAAAACACCGACAGCTGGCGCGCCAGGTAGGGGCTCTCGCTCGAGATCACATGGCGAACTCGACGGCTTTCGTCCACATCAAACCAACCGTCGCCTTCAACCGTGGCGACACCTTCGTTTTCGGCGCCTGGGTCTGCACAGCTGATGGCGCGGGCTCCTTCCAGCGCCGCCTGATCATGCAGCCCGACTCGAGGACAGGCCTTGTGACGCTTCCCGAAGTTGTCACAGGCGAACTCGCCGGCAAGTTCGGCGAAATTTCGCTCTCCAACATCCACGCTGACTTCGAGCTCGAGTCCGTCTCCAACTCGACGTCGCCATGGGCCATCGCATGCGAGCCGGCTGCTCAGCCATCGCAGGCGGCCCTTTCACCATACCAGCACTCCGCGCGTGGCCCCCACGTCCCCAGCCGGGCCCGCACGAAGGCTCCCACTCCACGCCGGGCCGGCAAGGAGCCCGCGTCCGAGTACAACTCGGACTCCGACGCCGTCCCCAACCGTGCTTCGGACTCCATCCCCCTAGCCGAGTTCTACTCGAACCCGGACTACGAGTTCGACTTCGGGTCGGACCCTGAGGGCTCCGAGTCCGAGGACGATCCTACTGAGCTTCCCTTGTCGGGGCCAGCCTCGGGGCTGGTTATAAAATCAACGCCTACCGGCAGATACGTCTACTGGCCAGATCGCAAGCCTGCTGACCTGGCAAAGGAGGACTCCCACTACGTCGCTTACATCGACTCACTACCGTTCCAGGAGGGAACACCACTGGCCCAGGCTGACTCCAACACACCAACCGAGGTGGCACCCTCTGAGCCTAGCTTGGGTACCCCCGATCGCCAAGTCTTTATGGCTGCCGGCGACACCCCAGGACCCTCAGGCACGGGCCGAAGACAGTACACCGGAGGACATCTTCGCGACGAGGCCGTCCGCAACGCACCGCGGACGAGACCGCCGCCACCGGGGACGCTCGACGCGAACGCAACAGGAAGCGCAGCGAATGGCGCCGGCGGCTCAGAGACAACCTCCCCATCCGCAACCTTGCGGAAGCTCTCGAGGCGGTCGAGAGCAGAGTACACACCACCCCTGAGCAATGCCTCATGTCGATCACAACAATCGCACGTCAGGCTCAGGGCATACGCGCTGGAGAGGTCATCGCCAAGCTCGCTGAGGAAGCCTACTTCATGCGGGTCGACAACAGAGTCAACCAGCCTCTCCCAGCTAAACCCCGCGACAATGAAGCTACTAGTCGCGAGCCGCCGACCCCCGGCCCCAACCATACTCGAGGCCGACCTCCCGCCGATCCAAACCGCCGCCGCTCCAACGCCGGCGGACCTTCACGGCGAGACCACCGCAACCGAGAAGTTGTCCCCCACCGCGCTCCGGCCGGTGGCGGCGGCAACGACCCCGACGGCGGCGGCAGCCGACGGCGGCGGCCTCCAACCACGGGGCCAACGAAGAGCTGGAGGCGGCGGCGCCCGCGGCGGCCAAGGCCACGCGAACGCCACGCCTCCCGCCGCCTCCCACGGTGGGTACGACGCCCGCCGAAGATCGAGGAGTTGCGGCGGAAGAAGTCGACCACCACCGCCGAAGGCGACGGCTTCCCCGCCTTCTCACCCCGGCTCGCAACTCTGCTCCTCCCCGACAAGTTCAAGCCTCCGGGGATCACCAGGTACGACGCGAAGCGAGATCCCATCCGATGGCTCCGATGCTACGCCCTCTCCATCGAGAACGCCGGCGGCAACGGCGACACCAAATGCCTCTACTTCCCCTTCGTCCGGATCAAGCTCCACTCACATGGCTCGAGTCGCCGGACAAGCACTCGATCGACAAGTGGGACCGCCCGAAGGGAGCGATTCACGAGCAACTTCGCGGGCGCCATGGGCCGTTCGGGTACTCGCATGGACCTTGCCATGATCAAGCAGGAACAAGGCGAGACCCTCCGCAAGTACATGCGCCGCTTTTTCGACAAGCGCGCTACCGTCGTGGACGTCACCGACAAGGAGGTCATCGACCTCTTCCAGGACGGCCTCTACCATCGCCGCACCTTCGAGGACTTCGGCCGTCGCCGCCCCAGGTCCATCCCTCACCTCAAGGACATGATCACATCCTGGGCAGATGAAGAGGACAAGGCCAACGCCAAGTACGACGCCATCCGCGGCAAGTCCAAACAGAACCAGGGCGGCGGCAGCGGCAGCAATGCAAACCAAGGCGGCCGCAACAACAACAACAACAACAACTACTACTACTCGAGTTCCAACCGCAAGCGCAAGCCAGACAACACCGTCGCGGCTATCCAGCGCCCTCCGAAAGGGAACTCGAAGAAGAATTCTGGCGGGTTCAAGGACCTGCTGAAGGAGAAGTGCCCGTGGCATCCAAACGGCAACCATACTACCGAGCAGTGCTACCAGCTCAGGCACGCACTCAAGGATACGCCGGAGCCACCGCACCCTCACGACCAAAAGGGCAAGAAGAAGGACGGCGACGACAACGACTTCCAAGAACCCGAGAAGACCGTCAACGTCCTCTTCGGCGGACCGCTGCGAGGGGCGGGAGCGAAGGCTACCCGTCGTGAAGTGATGTCCATTGAACCAGCGGTCCCGACCCCTCTCAGGTGGTCGGAGGTACCCATCACCTTCTCCCGCGCGGACCAATGGACCAACTTCTCCGAACCGAGACGGTTCCCCCTCGTCCCGAAGCCAACAAAGTGGCGGGTTCCAAGCTCAACAAGGTGCTCATCGATGGTGGAAGCGGGCTCAACGTCCTCTTCACCAAAACCTTGAAGAAGATGAACCTCAACGTCACCCCCATGCTCACCAAGAGCAAGCACGCCCTTCTACGGCATCGTCCCGTGCAACGCGGCTATTCCATTGGGCTCGGTGGTACCGCCGCTACCTTCGGGGCGTCTCGGGATAACTACCGCACCGAGTACATCAAGTTCGAGGTCGCGGATTTCGAGACTTCTTATCACGCCATCCTCGGCAGACCGGCCATCGCCAAGTTCATGGCGGTGCCCCACTACACCTACTTGGTACTCAAGATGCCAAGTCCAGCCGGCGTACTCTCCCTCCAAGGGGACTTGAAGATCTCCCACGACTGCGATACAGAGGCCGTGGTGATCGCTTCCACGAACCAAGTACCCAACGCAATGATGGAGGTCTACGCCGCATCGAAGAAGCTCGCCACGAGCGAACTCGACATCCTAGAGAAGTCTGACAGCACCAACAAGCCTCAGCCGCCTGAGGAGGTACTCGTCAGGACGGTCGACCTCGGAACAGGCGACCCCAGTAAGACCACCACCATCGGGGCCGGCCTCGACCCCAAATAGGAAGACGCGCTCATCAGCTTCCTTCGGGCTAACCGCGACATCTTCGCGTGGAAGCCACGGACATGCCGGAGTGCCCGGGGAGCCGATTGAGCACCGCCTCAACGTCGATCCAAAGGCCACCCCCCAAGCGACAACACCTCCGACGTTTTGCCGACGACGGACGGGACGCCATCAAGAAGGAGCTCGCCAAGCTACTCGCACCGGCTTCATCGAGAAGTCTTCCATCCCGAGTGGCTCGCAAACCCCGTCCTCGTCCGCAAGAAGAACTCGAACGAGTGGAGGATGTGCGTCGACTACACCGACCTCAACAAGAGCGCCCCCAAGGACCCCTTCGGGTTGCCGCGGATTGATCAAGTCATCGACTCCACGGCGGGCCGCGACTCGCTCTCGCTTCCTCGAATGCTACTCCGGGTACCACCAGATCGCAATCAAGGAGGAAGACCAGGAGAAGACCGCGTTCATCACCCCGTTTGGCGCGTACTGCTACACGACCATGTCATTCGGGTTGAAGAACGCCGACGCTACCTATCAACGGGCCATTCAGGCCTGCTTCAAGCGGCAACTCAACAAGAATGTCGAGGCTTACGTGGACGACGTGGTTGTCAAAACCAGGGACTCCAGTACCCTCATCGACGACCTTGAAGAGACCTTCGCGTCGCTAGGCGAGTACCGCTGGAAGCTCAACCCGAACAAGTGCGTCTTCGGCGTCCCTTCGGGCAAACTACTCGGCTTCATCATCAGCCAGCGCGGCATTGAAGCCAACCCCGAGAAGATCTCCGCCATCACCAGCATGAAAGCTCCCACGAGCATCAAGGACGTCCAGAAGCTGACGGGGTGCATGGCGGCGTTGAACAGATTCATCTCGAGGCTAGGAGAACGGAGCCTCCCCTTCTTCAAACTACTCAAGCATCACGAGAAGTTCGTGTGGACTCACGAGGCGGATCAAGCCCTTGCCCAGCTCAAGGACTTCCTGTCAAAACCGCCAATCCTCACGGCTCCTCACAAGGGCGAGCAGCTACTGCTCTATCTAGCTGCGACTACTCACGTCGTTAGCACTGCCATCGTTGTCGAGCGGCAGGAAGACGGCCACGCCTATCCGGTCCCGGGGCGCCCGGCCTACTTCGTCGGCCGAGGTCCTATCGAGTCCAAGGCTCGCTACCGGCCGTGCGAAGCCTCCCGTACGCTCTACTCATCACCTCGCGGAAGCTACGACACTACTTCCCGGGAGTACTCGGTCTCCGTCGTCACCGACTACCCGCTCGGCGACATCCCGAGGAACCAAGACGCCACCGGAAGAATCTCCAAGTGGGCCGGTCGAGCTCGGCGCCCTCACCATCGACTTCAAGCCACGCACAGCCATCAAGTCGCAAGCACTAGTCGACTTCATGGCAGAGTGGCAGGAGAACCAGCTACCTACTCCCACCGTGCGACCAGAGCATTGGGTGATGTACTTTGATGGCTCACTCAACCTCGAGGGCGCAGGCGCAGGGGTGCTCCTGATCTCTCCAACGGGCGAACAACTCAAGTACGTCCTGCAGATCTTCTGGAAGGTCTCAAACAACGAAGCCGAGTACGAAGCTCTTCTACACGGGCTCCGCCTCGCGGCTTCACTTGGCATCAAGCGGCTACTATTCTACGGCGACTCCGCAGTGGTCATTAACCAAGTCAACAAGTCCTGGGACCGCAACAAGGAGAACATGGACGCCTACTGCCTAGAAGTCCGCAAGCTCGAGAACAAATTCTATGGTCTCGAGTTCCATCACATTGTCCGCGACAACAACGTTGCAGCGGACGTCCTCTCGAAGCTCGGATCCACCCGCGCCCAAGTACCCGCGGGTGTCTTCGTCCATGAGCTTCACGCGCCATCCATCCCGGAGCCGGCGCCACCGACCACTATACTAGCTAATCCACCAGCTGGGCAGGAGGTCATGATGATCGACGTGGACTGGAGGCAACCCTTCATCGACTACCTCAGCGCGGGAGCGCAGGTCCCCTCCGACAAGAACGCGGCCGAACAACTCGCCCGCCGCACCAAGTCTTACGTCCTCGTCGGAGACAAGCTTTACAAGCAGGGCGCATCTTCTGGAGTACTCATGAAGTGCGTCCCTCGCGAAGAAGGCAAGGACATCTTGGAGGAGATCCACAAGGGCGTCTCGCGCAACCACGCGTCTTCACGCACGCCGGTCGGCAAGGCCTTCCGGCGAGCTTTCTCAGGGCCCCACGCCCCCGGGCGACGCCGAAGAACTCGTCGAAGGTGCCAAGGATGTCGATGCTTCGCCAAGCGAAGCAACACGTCCCCGCCTACAAGCTAGTCACCATACCGCCAACCCGGCCCTTTGCTTGCTGGGGGCTCGACATGATTGGGCCACTACCAACCGCGCGAGGAGGATTCAACAGTGGTACTGGTGGCCATCGACAAGTTCACCAAGTGGATCGAGGTCAAGCCGGTCACATGCCCCAAGGCTGACAGAGTACTCGATTTTCTGGATGAACTCGTACACCGCTACGGGCTACCCCACCGCATCATCACAGACCTGGGGTCCAACTTCAACAACCACCAGTTCTGGGAGTACTGCGAGAACAGCGGGATCGACGTCAGATACGTCTCAGTCGCCCATCCACGGGCCAACGGACAAGTCGAGCGCGCCAATGGGATGGTGCTCGACGCCCTCAAGAAGCGGCTACACGACGCTGCTAACTCCAAAGGGGGCAAGTGGATCGAGGAACTACCCAACGCACTCACGGGGGCTGCGGACTCAACCATCCAAGCCAACGGGGGCAATCCCCCCTACTTCCCTGGTCTACGGCTGCGAAGCCATCCTCCCCGCCGACGTCATATGGAACTCGCCGGCGGTGGAGCACTACGACGAAGGCGTCTCGGAAGACGACGGACGAGTTGACATCGACAGCCTCGAAGAAGCTCGCTGCGCCGCCCTCGTCCAATCAGCAAGGTACCTGGAAGGTATCCGACGCTACCATGATCGCAACGTCAAGGAACGCTCCTTCAACGTTGGAGATCTTGTCCTCCGCCGTATCCAAAACACGGAAGGACTTCACAAGCTCAGCTCCCCCTGGGAAGGCCCCTTCACCGTGGCTAAGGTGACCGGGCCGGGCTCCTACCGCCTCCAAACACTTGAAGGCGAAGACGTCAACAACTCGTGGAACGTCGACCAACTCTGTCGCTTCTACGCCTAGTCTACACGACTACTCCGGGGTTCAAGTCCAATCGACTACATCAGCACCCCTCGCCACAAGTGACCCTCCGGGTCCTGGCTCCAGTCTCCGGACTACTCTCCTCCAGGGTCCAGCCCGTGCGGCTACCTACGGACCATGGGCTGCGACGAGCGTCAAGGACTCTAGCAGCGGTCTACCAAGAGACCACACTCCAAGATCCCACTGCGCGGATACCTACGGATGCGCGATCCGGCCTACACGGCTACCTACGGATCACTCGCTGCAAGCGGCTACCCGCTCCAGCGCTACTTAGCTGTAAGCGGCCTCCGGGTCTAGGCGACTACTTGTAACTACGGCCCCGGCCACCCGGGTGTACTTCCTCAGTAATAAAGTTTGATTGTTCATCAACTTCTTTACGTCTCCGCTCCCTGCAACGGGACCAGCGAAGTCGAGTACCACTACTCGCACCTACTCCACGATGGGCGCTTCGCACTGCGAGATCGCGACTACGAGTACTCATTGCCTGGAAAATTTCATTTCATGAACAATTCATTACAAGTGTTTCCTGTACAACTACGGCTACTAGCTATCTATGCAGGGCTACTGGAGGTTCAGCTTTTCGGCTACTCGCTCCGCGATGGGAGCCATCCGCTCCCGCCAGCTCGCGTCTTGCTCATCCGAGCGGTTGGCGGCCTACCCCGTCGGCGACCACCTCCACTGGAGCCTTCGGGAAGTACGACTTCATGAAGGCCAGGACTTGCTTCGGGATCGACTTGGCCATATGCTTGACGTAGGCGGCCGGCCCGGCTTGGCGCTTCACGAAGTCGATCCGCCGAGAGGAGTGATCTTGGGGCCGCCCGGTGCGGCACCGAGAGCCTCGCGATCGGGAGAGCGGCCTCTTCAAGGTCCTTCGAGTGGGCCGGAGCGCCTCGCAATCTTCATTCAACTTCACCGCAAAGATTTGTAGTAGTTGACGAGATCTCTCGTCGGAGGCAATCCGCGGCTCCATGTGCTTCTCGCACTCGAAGGCGAGCTCCTTGTAGTCGAGCTCAAGTACCCGGCGGGCTTCTTGCTCCGGTAGAAGATGTTCTTCATGCCGACCTCCCGAAGCCTTCAGTGCTCCACGGCCTTCGAGTTCGCAACACGGAAACACAACAACGGGTCAGAGGCTTGACGACTTCCAACAAGTACCCGACAAGTCAAAGGACATACCTTTATTCTTGTTGCGGAGGCCTTTGTTCTTCCGCACCAACTCGTCGCCCTTCGCACCGCAACTCCATCACGTCGTTGTGGTACTTGGCGAAGGCGGCGTCGAGTTTTGACTGCATGGCGGCCGCGTGCTTCCGCGACTTCACGAGCCGTTCCTCCGGGGCCTCGCTCGGAGCACGGTGTCGCCGTAACCTTGCGAGCGAGGTTCGACTTCTCGCGGGATCGCTCCGCGACGTCCGCACAAGACAAGTTCAAGTCAAGAAGAGTACTCAACGGTGGAGGATTGACTACCGGGAGGCTACGGCTACGTACCTTCATCCATTGTTCGGCTCGCCGGATCGCCTCCGGTCTGCCGAGCCCACCGTTGCCGGCTCGACGAGATCGTCGGCCGAAGTTCAATCCCGCCGCGGCTACTCGACGTAGCCTCCGTCATCGGCGGCCGAGCGGATAGGCTCCGCGTCTTGGATCTCGGGGGAGCGGACGGCCACCTCCCGAGCAATCTCCGGCGACGTGGTGCCCGCCTCTCCCCCGGCGGTCTTCTCCATGACCTCCCCCACGGGCTCGGGGGCTCCTTCCGCAGCCTCCGGGTCCTCTGGTGTCAACTCCTGCATGGGCACCCCTGCAGGGATCTCACCTCCTTCAGCGCCTGCCAACAAATGACACGCGCATCAGTGCCTACGACTACTCATCCTGGAGCTCTACAGCTTCAAGAAGGGTACTCACCTTCGACTACGACCGCCTCTGGCAGCGGCGCTTCGGTAGCTGGGGGCTCGCTCGTGGCTTGGGCTTCGGGAGCGGCCTCCTCGACGGGCAGCGCAGCTTCTTCTGCCACTGCTGATGAGGGCTCTTCCCCGTCCCAGCTTAGATCTGTGGATTTTCTGCAGAAGTATTCACAGAAGGTCGTCAGGCAAACATCGACCGCAGCAAGTACTACTCGTAAGGACATGGTACTTACAAGCTCGACCGGACGATGGTCACGGTCGGAGCACCGAGGATGCTGGCAATATCAACCAGTCCACCCTCGGCGGGCGCCTCCTCCTCCGGCTCTGCGGCTGGTGTCTCCTCCACGGCGGCGGCAGCCGGCGCACCCTCACATCCCGCTCCAGAGGTCGCCACCTTTTCAACGGTGGCGGCCACGGGTCCTCTGCTCTCTGCGGGAGCAGGGGGCTGGCGCTCCAGCTGCGCCAGGAGTTCTTCGACAGTGGGGGCTGGACTTCGGCTTCCAGCTGGTCCCCCCACCAGGTCCCACTCGCCTTCGTCGCCCTCTTCGACGGGCTCCGCTGGCGGCACCTCCTGCACACAAAGGAGGACTACTCGTCAGCAATGTACTCGATTAACGGGAACTCGACTACTCCGCTCAAGATAACTTACCTCCGGAGGCGTGGTCTCTGAGACCTTCATCTTCTTCGCCACCCGCTTCTTGGCGGGGTTGCACGGCTTCCGTGGCGGCGCAGCAAGGCTAGCCTCCAGGCTAGCCGGAGGGTCTTGTACCAATGGCACATGAGGCAAGCCCGGACGGCTAAACCTCGACCGCAGTTGGAAGCGGTCCTGAAGAGTTTCTTCGTCTTCGTCGTCGTCATCGGAGGCATCCTCCACGATGATAGTGTCGTCGCCTTCACCGACTTCGCGACGCTCCTTCACCTTCCCCTCCACCGGGATCTCGATCCCGCTTGGTGGCGGCTGCGGCTCGGAGACGAACCGCTTCACATCATCCTGCGCAAAGACACAAGGCGTCAGCAACTCTACTATAAGTACTCACTACTCGACGAGGGGGTACGACTACTCACCTCGTTGGGCGGGCGCGCGGCGGAGTACTCCTCGACCGGACACGCCGTGTACGGCGGCATGTCCTTGAAGATCCTCGTCAACCTCTCGACGATGTCGTTGTCGTCCAGCTCGCCCCCCGGCATCCGCGATGTGTCGTCGTCGCCGGTGTACTCGAAGCCCAGCGTATCCCGCGCCATCAGCGGCTGGATCCTGTGCTTCATGAAACTGAAGGCCACGTGCTCGGCCCTCAGTCCCGCATCCCTGAGAGTCTTGATGCGCGCCAGCAGCTCGGGGAGCTGGATCCCCTCTTGCATGGTGGGCTCTGTGTTCCACCACTCACGATGCCTGGGCTGCCGTCCGCTTGGCTTCGGCAGGCCAGGATGGTGGTTGGTGATGTAGAACCATCTCGTCTTCCAGTCGGTGTTGGAGTCCACGAGCTTGTACGCCAGGTACTGCTCCGCGGCGTCCTCCTTTAACTGGATTCCGGCCCCTCCGACTACTCTGGGGTTGGAGGCGCTGGGCTGCGGCTTGACGCGGAAGAACTTCCGGAAGAGCACCCAGTGCGGCTTGATTCCCAGGAAGGCTTCGCAGAAGTGGACGAAGACCGACGTGTGGAAGATGCCGTTGGGGTTCAGGTTGAGGTACTCAATGTCGTAGTAGCCGAGCAGCCCCTTGAAGAAGTCGCTTGCTGGGAGCGCAAGACACCGCTCCACGAAGCGCGAGAACATCGGGATCTCGTCTTCGGCCTTCTCCATTGGATAGGGATCTCCTGCGGCGGATCTCCACATGTCGACTTCCTTCTCCCTGATGAACCCGCTGTTCAACAGGGTCAGCAGGTCCTCCGTCTTGACCTTCGATTTTTTCCACTCGCGGCTTGGGTCCGCGTGTGGTGGAGACAGGGGCGGTGTCGCTCCGGTGGCGGCCGCGGCGGCCTCTGCACGGCTCCTCTTCTTCCCGCCGGTCTTGGACATCTTCGACGGCGACGGCTTCATTCTCCAAGTGCAAGGAGTTTTCACTCGCATCCGCTCGGGGGCTACCCTAAAGGCTTCGGGTGGCGATGCGCTCGGATCTACTACGGCGACAGCAGGCGCTGGAGTGGATCTGCTTCAAGATTCAAGTGGAATCACTGCGGCTCGTATGGGTGAAAAACCCTAAGGGTTTTGGCTCTTATTTATAAGCCAAATCGCCTCCGCAACGGGCGGCTGGATAAGTCCACGCGCGGCTGACTCAGCGGCTGCGCGTGACTCTTCGTATTCTACTAGTCGACGCGCCTCACCTCGGGGCTCGGCTACTTCTACTCGACTACCTGGGAAGCGGCTAGTCTCAAGAGCATCTCAGGACACATTCTCCAAGAAGACCCTTCAATTCGAGAGGAAGTACTCGACTCAAGGCTCGGGGGCTCCGTGCCACGTGTCCTTCGGTTTTTTCTCTCCGGATTTTTCGGGATTATCTTGCCAAGATTTCAGATGGACCCTCAGCCAGAGCCCGCGGCTCGAGGCTCGGGGGCTACTCCATGTGGAGCGAGGTTCTGCAAATCGCACCTCCATGACGGCTCCGGCTTCAAGACAAGACAAGCATTTCTTGAAGACCTTCGAAGGAAGATTTCAAGGACGCTTGGGACTACTCGAGAAGACTTCAAGATTGCTCAAACATCAGCTAGAGTACATTCCAGCCTCGGGATGCTTCGACTACTCTTGAGGACTTTTGACTTGTAGCGTTCAGGGACGCTTGAGGACTACTCGTTAAGGCCGTCAAGACTACTTGAAGCTATCCTTCTCGACTACAAAGTACTCGGGGGCTTGTCGTATGGACCTCCCTGGGCCCACTACCTCGGTGGGTACCAGGACCGACTACTCGGTGGGCCCACGGGACTACCGGCTTGCGCTACACGGCACCCGAAAGCGTGGAGCACAAGGACTACACGGGAGTAGTACTCGGTTAGGAAGGCGTGCATGTTCCGCACCGTGGGAGAGGACTCCTAGACGTACTCGACTAGTACTCTCTTCCTACTCCGACTTGTAACCCCGCCTCCCGACTATATAAGGCGAGGCGAGGGACCGATCCCTTCATCCAATCTCATCTCCTACAATCCACGGCGCACTATTGCACCATCGTGTAATCGTGCCCTATCAATCCGAGCTACCGGCATACGAGACGTAGGGTATTACGCACCTCGCGGCCCGAACCTGTCTAAATTGTGTGCCGCGTGTCTCTTCCTTCGAGTTACCGATCTCGGCGAGTCACATTCATCAACTTCGGTTACTCCCCGTAGTAGGTTGCCGGTCTAAAACACCGACAGTGCACGCAGCAGGGACCGAAGCGGACCCGGCCTGGCGCCGCGCGCGGAGCTCCTCACGGTTGGTGAGGCGCATGAGGTAGGGGGGTTCCCCGTGGCACGAAAGTTCGGGCTCCCAAACCGCCCTCTCGAACCGGCGGGGAGGGGGTCCGAGCTGCCCATGCAGTAGCGCGTACCGCGGTACTCAGTGCGGATCACCATGGAGGGAGTTGATGGATTGACCTTAGGCGCTCGATCGCCCCACGGTGGGCGCCAACTGTCGGTGCGGAATGTGGTCCCGACACTAACTAGTAATAAGCGCCGTGGTCTATCCCTCAATGGTCGATGCTAAGCAATAAGAGACACGGAATTTATCCTGGTTCGTCGGGGGCCGTACGTCCGAAGCGGTGGTGTGCTCAAGGCACTATATTGCTCGGCAAGACGGGGTGGTCTCGTAGTGGGGCCCGCACAAGCAAGGCGGGAGAGGAAGCGCAGCTTCCAAGTCCCTGGTGTAGTGGCTGAAGATGTTGTGGGAGAATTGGAGAGCAAGTGCGTGGCGCAACCTGTCTCCTGTTATGTTGTGTCTGTCTGTCTCTTGTGGCAGGGGGGTTCGTCCTCCTTTTATAGATCAAGGAGGGAGCGAATCACATGCGCGCCGCGCTATTTAGCTACGCGAGGGAGGGTGATGTGCCATGCTGTAGAGTAGGCAGCCGTCCGGATGATCCTTGCAGCGATCCGGCCATCATGGCTTATCTTGTACCCGAACAGTGGCGGCTTCGAGGGTAGAAGGGCGGTGGACGGCCGTGATGTCCTCAGATGGGCTCGAGGAAGTTGCGCAGCGTCGGTCCGGGCACGGTGGCGGGCAAGGCGGCGTCCCGTTCCGTACGCTCCACCGTGGTTGGAGCCGCGTACCTGGGAGCGCCGGCGTGTGGTTCGTACGCGCGGGGCGGCGGCCACGCGGCGTAACGATGGCAGGGATGGTGTCCCAGCGGCATAGCGCCTTCCCCTAACCCCGCAAGGTCACGAGAAAGCAAGCCAAGGGTGCGGCCGGCCCCCTTCGAGGGCTCGGTGCGTTAGCATGCGGAGCGAGGTGTGCGCGGCGTCGCGGGACGCGCCGGGCCACGCCGCACGCTTCCTCCCACGGTGGCGGGGATGGGATCCCTCCTGGGGAGTTGGTGCGGCGGTGCGGGCGCGCCCCCGGCGCATGATGGCGCCGCCCCGGCCGGTGTCGGGGCATTAAATGCCCCGGCGTACGGGGGCGGGCGCGCGCGTGCGGGCGCCCTCGAGCGAGGTGGACCCCGTTCGAGGGCGGAGCGGACCCTCGAGCGAGGGCGGAGGCCGCGCTCGAGGGGGGGTCGGGCGCTCGGCGAGGCGGAGCCCGCTCGAGGGGTAAGCGCACCCCCTCGAACGGGACGGAGCCCATTCGAGGGAGGCGCGCATCCTCGAACGAGGCGAAGCCTGCTCGAGGGGATCTTCGAGCGGGCCGCCTTGGTGAGCCGTCGGGGGCCTCCGCGGCGTGGGCTGTGTCCTGCATGGTTAGGCGAGGTGTGTTTAGCTTTGTTGCATGTTTTAAGCGGGGATTTCCCTGTTGTTTAAGGGGACCCCTAGGGCTGTCCCCGACACATCCATACACATGCACATCTTGATCTGATTGTATGATTTGATTTTCTCCTTGGATCTGGTTTTTGACTTTGTAATATATGTGATGCAAGTATGCTTTATCTTTATACTACCTTGAGCTCCACATATAGCTATCATTAGAAGTAGGATGAAAGAAAGGAAAATCTAATGCCTTGGTTAGGAAATATACACATTGAGCGATCTGAGAGAATCAAATGAGGAGCTAAGCAAAGGTTTGTTTTGAAAACTTAATGCAAAACCCCAAGTTACTTGACATGACCAGCAGAGGTGACTTGATTCATTATTGTTCCATACCTCAACAACCCAAGATGGCGTGATAGACACTCCACAGAGTTCACAAGTACAAGTATGGTTTGGAATATATCTTATGCTTGCTTCATACCTTTGGATATCATGTCTCACCTTGATTTGTTTTCCCTTCACTCGGGATGAGCAAAGGTCAAAGTGTGAGGGTGTTGTTGACGGCTGCACTTTTAAGCCGTCAACTCCTGCATTAAATAATTGAAAAATGATCATCAACACTAGAATAGGGCTTTATACTAACAAGTTCCACAAGTGTTGGTGTTTCTAGCCTTTGTTGCAGGACACTCCAAAATACGTACTAAATAGGTGCAGTTGAGTACAAGCAAAGCAATGGCTTATAAAGGGCGTCATCATAAACAACTTCAAATGACAAATTGGACTCCACCATTGCGACGGGCTCATCTAGAAGATCAAAATAGATATATTATTTGTCCACTTTGGAGACCGGATGACGAAGATATTCAAATCACAAAAAAAGTCGGTGATGACGTCACGTAGGGCCCGACAGGGCCCACGTCTCAACTTCACAGCTCAAGCAGGGGACAGGCGCTGATGCACGCAGTTGGGGCCCGGCAGGACCCACGCGCACACTGCTGCAGCGGCCCAAGCGTGGGAATCGGGCGAGCACGCGGGATCTGCATGTGATGCCTTGCGATCCCCTCTACGGCACGCATTGCAGGCGCATGGGACCCGCAGGTCCACCCTAGGCACGAACTGCAGGAGGCAGGGTGGGCCCGCTGGCCAAGCACAGCAGGCGCATGGTGTGAGACGCGGAGGGCATGGCGGGGCCCACACCCACAGCGCAGTAGCATGCGCACGCACGCGCCTGCGCGGGAGAACGCGCCAGCCGGGGCACGCGGCATGCACGGGTAGGCCGTCGGCCTTCTCCTTCCGCTGGAAGTCACAGGCGCATGTAGGAACCACCTCAGGACCTTCCAAAGCAAGCTACAACACCTTGAACTCTACTGTACCTTGCCACGTGTCAGCTTGTGATTAGAGGCACTCAAAGCTGCAGCACACCCCCAAGGGGAGTCCCCAAACCTCACTAGCCTATAAATAGAAGGGGAGGGGATTAGAATATGGACACCACCATATCACCCAAGGATGAGAGCTTCCCTTTAAAGAAGAGGCCTCTTCTTGGTAGATTAGAGAATAGGAGAGTGAGAGAGAGTTTTGTATCTCTATGGATGCTTCGTTCTTCCATTAGAGTAAAGTGAGTATTTCGGCATTTTCTATTTAGACTAAAGTAGCATTCATGCATAGGTGATATATTCTTGTGTTCTTCGCTTGTTCTTGATTTAGAGGCTTGTGTTCTTCGCGAACACAACCTTTGGATCTTGTAGCATAGGTTCATAAGTGCTCATATCCATTTGTATGCATGTTCGTCATTTAGATTAAAGTGGATATGGTTGCATGCTCTGATTAGAATAAAGTGTGTTCGTGATTCCTTTCTAATAGTTTATGCTAGGTTGCATGAGTAGCCTTTTTTCCTTTGCTAGTGCATAGATCCTGGGTTTATGCGTTTGTCTACTGCAAGTCGTCCGCATGCGTTGGAAGCTTAGTACGGGACCGAGTTCTCCCTCGTATGCCTCTAGCATAAGCTAGTAGTACCTATAGTGAGTGAGATCAGTTCTCTTCCGTGGTCGTAGTTCTATTAGTACAGGGTGTCGTAGTCCGTTGGCTACGACAATAACCATAGCGTGGACGTTGTGACACGCTACCGGTTATCATCCATTCGGCTTTTCCCAAGGTTAGGTAGAGGCAGTCTAAGAGGTGGTGACAGCCCTTTTGGCCCTCGTTGATCCTCCACAACAAGATATAGTCAGAGCTCCTTCCACATAGATCCGTGTACTGGAGTCGCCTGTTGAGTCAGGGCTATCAGTACCCTAAGCCAAGTTCTATCTAGAGATCGACCTTTAGTCTCATCTATAGTGCTATCTTTAAGAATCCTCTCTATCCTTGCCTCTTATCTGGGTGTATCTTGGGACCGACTATACGAAGTTAGTACACAGACTTTCACTTGGATTTGACACCCTTGGAATACTCTGAGGTGAAAGCTACAACGGCATCGTGCACTTGCAGATTTATTTCATGTGTCGCTAAAATACCCAACACTCACACTCTCAATGTCATGATGCTCCACCAGACATTCTAATCCTCTTTCTTGTAGATCCCGATTCATGAAGCAAACTTCTTTTGTAGCTTGAACTCGAAACGTATAATCTTAATCGTTTGGGTCTCCAGCCATCGCACGCAACAATACTCACACCTACGTGGAAGGAAGCTGTCACAGGCTTGACAACAATAATATAATGCGACCGTATTGCCATGTGTGAGTATGTGGTATTCATAGCAACAAGGAGACACATACCATTTGGGATTTGTGCACAGGAACGAGGACGAAGACAATACCGTTTGGAACATCCATCCACTGATGATCATTCATACCTGTGGGATAGCAACGTAGCTTCCATTGATGGCCTCCCACCATAAATGTACAAGGTTCCTTGTATTGGCCTGCGATTCCTTCTGCTTTCGCTCCCTGACTTGAGACTGAGAAGTCGACTTGAATGAAGGAATCATTTTAGCGTCTAAAGCCATTAACACAAATGGCCTGCAATGATCGTCTCATGCTTGAACTGTCTCTTATTATAGTGGGAGTGAATGTGTCATTTTGAAATGTCCATTCATGGACATCAGTTACCACCCATAATGGAAGCGCCCCTTCAGTGTGGGTGTGGCCACGTTCGGGTCATGAACTTCCCGGTTCTAGTCCTTAAGTGCGATTCACAATGATCGTCACGTTCGTTCAGAGGGGGTGTGCACACAAGTTCGTCGATTAACGCCCGGTGCCAGTGCTTAATTGCGATTCTCAATGATCGACACGTGGATCAACTTGTGAGAGCGTGCAATTCCCAAACACCCATTTGAGATGCCCATCTGTGCTTATATGCATGTTAATATTACACACACATACATACAAAAAACAGATATTGCTTCTCCAATTCCAGCTTATTCTGTTTTGGTCTTATCACATCAACAAGTTCAGCATGTTTCTTAGTCTCCAAGGCCTGCAGGAATCATCAAGTGCGAATCCAAACCATTCGTAGACTTTTACAGTCATGACTCACACAGCGTACCTGATCGAGTAGGACTTGTCAAGTCATCCCACACCCTGCGTGTTGCAATGCAAGGACCATCCAGTCCATCTGATTACAAAAATGAATCTTGTTCTCTAGATGTAATTGACGCCTAAACCATTACATAAATAAATGGTAGAGAGTTGTCTCGTTGTTGATGTGGCATGAGCTGATGCAGTGAGACGACCATTAGATGCAGCTGATGCAGCGTGATTTGTCCGCAGGACTTTCTTGTGCTCTAAAGAGGAAAGTTCGAAAGTAAACACATACCTAGACACGTCGGGATCATCCCATGATACCATCATCCACACATGTAATCGATGCATGTTACAGAAGTTTCTGACCTAAATAGATTCCTATCACGCATAGGCCTGACTATATTCCGAGCATCTCACGTTTTCCATAGTAACTTTAGCAATGCTACATCGAGTTCATGTGACCACTATAGTCCTCGATAAATATGTGAGTGCAACACAACATTTTTGAAAGGCAAGGCCAACACTCATCGATTCCCCGTCTCGCATTTCTCTACTTCAATGGGATACAAGGGTGAGATCATTTTGTTGGCTAATCTTGTTTACTTTATGTATGCATGGTATCGAGACGGTCACATTGTTAGCTTATGTAGAGTTTGTTCTTCGTTTGTGTATGCAGTACGTGGGGAATGGCCGGGCAAAGAAGGGACAAAGCATAGAACTTGGAGGAGTCGGGGAAGCTGGAGCTATCGGGTGAAATAGCACCTCACCACCACCCGGTTCAGCCTCTACCATAGACACCGCAGTAGCACTCGGCCCCAATGGCACCTCCACTTCCGCTAGTATTGGCACCTTAGCGACACCCGGCCACAATGGCACCTCCACTTCCGCTGGCATCAGCATCTCAGCAACACCCGGGGGTGATGCCACCTCTAGTTCAGCTGCTGGCAGGATCAACTCAGGATCAGTTGAACCTTTTCGCCCACGGCCCAGGCCGCCACTTTTGATATTGCCCGTTGAAATGACACCCCTGCGGCTAGTTCTCATTGAACAAGATGAATCACATGATCTGAAATGGTCTGTGTTGCTTTGGCTTCAGCAGGGGTGGGCCTGCCTGTAACATTCTGGAATTTCCTCCGGGATGTTAGCAATGCGAAAATGTGGATTTCAAAATTTCGATTTGAAATTGAGTGCATAATTAAGATGTAAGGCTGTCTTCTTTGAACCTTCCCTGAATTCCTAGATTTCTTTTGAGTAAAATAATTAAATTTAGGAATTATAAAATGCTAGTGTGAGAACCTTGGAGTTTGATGGGATTTATTTTGCATCTTAATTGTGTGGGATTCAAATTTGAATTCTAAATTCAAATTCGAATCGTAGTTTAATTAGGAGCCAGGTGTTTAGAAAATTGGGGAAAACCATCCCCGCCACTTTGGGCCTTAACCACATCGATAGAAGTCCGCAAGACCCCCTCCATCTTGCACGCGCCACCGCACAAACCGCCAGCCCACTGTATCCTTTCGGCCCAACACGGCCGCCCGGCCACTCATTCACCACTCCTTGTTTCACCCCACCGCGACCCGGGGCCGGGCCTCTTTCTTTCACCCTCACCTTTTCCCCTTCCCCCTGCCTTATCCCGTGCCGCACCCCCGTGGGGGCGGGCGAGCGGACGCGAGCCGCGCGGCCCCCCATGGCCGCCGCCCCTTCCCCCCCGCGAGCGGCGGCGCCCGGCCCGGATGGCCTCCACGCGCCCCCCCGAACCGAATCCCCCCCCCCGGCTCTCGAGCCCCAAACCCTAGGTGCCGCCCCTACAAGCGGGAGCCCCCACGCGCCGCCTCCCCCCCGTGCGCCGCGCGCGCGCCTTGGGGATTTCCCCTGAATCCGCCGCCTCCACCAAAAATCAGAAGGGGGGGAGAAGGGGTTGGAGGAAGGAAGGAGGCACAGGAGGCGGGGGAGAAGCTGGGGGCCGCTGTGGTGCGTGGGCTGCGACGCCGTGCTGGAGCCACCGTGTCACCGTTCGTGAAGAAGAAGACAGGAAGAGAAGGGGGCGAGGGGGCCTGCACTGCTGCGCCATCGGCCTGTGCAGCTGAAGGCCGTCGCCGATACCTGAAGCCGGAGCTGCTCACGGGAGTCGCCCCTTCACCGAGCCGAACCCCCATGCTTCCTCTTCACCGTGCTGTTCGTCGCCTCGCCGGAACGCCAAGGAGCGGGGCTGCTGCACAAGGGAGATGTCGTTGTGGAAGCCATGGACCGCGCCGCCCGCTTCCTCTCGCTCCCGGGCCGTTCCCCCCGCTCGTCACCACCTCCTCGCCGCCGTGTCCGGAGCGCGAGGTGAGCACTGAACCCTTCACCTTGATGTGGACCCGCCTTCGAGCCGAGGCCGGAGCCGAGCCTTATGGGCTCGTCGTTTGTGAGATGACCGCCCCGTCCCGCATCGCGCCGCCGCGCGGACCCGCCGTCGCTTGAGAGCCGGTCATCGAGCCGAGCCGGTCGCTTTGCGAGTGCGCGCCGTGCGTCGCCGCCGCGCGCGCTCCCTTGCCTTGCAATCGTGTCGTACCTTTGTCCCGACGAGCACACGCCGAGTTCGGCTCGCCGTCGGCACCCACACACCGAGCACCCACACCGTTGCGCCGCCGTCGTTCGGCACGCACTCGCACGGACACCCGAGGGGCCGAATCCCTCACTTCTCCCGTGCCAACTTGTCCACACATGTGCTCCCCTGGGTCCGAAGTTCTACCTTTTCTGGGTAGGGGATTCATGGCCAAACACACACCGCCGCGAGCCGGAATGCCGTGCGCGCCGCTCTGTCTTCGCCGCTACGGTTCTTTCTGGTCGTGCCGTCGTGCTTGACCGAGAACTTCACCGTTAGGTCAGATGCACGCACACGCGAGGTCGTTCGCCGGCGTATGTCCCCAACCAACGCCGCCAGGCCGTTCCTCGCCGTTTTCCCTTTCTCTGTTCCCTTGCCTAGTGCACGCCATCAATTTTGTGTCGCTGCCATGGCCGAGCCGTTGGCGTTCGGCACGCACACATACGCACGCAACCGAGGGGCCGAGCCCCTGCTTCACCTATCTGTGACCGTGCTCGACGTTCCGCCGTGCCGTCGCCGCGAACCCCAACGCACCGGCGCACGTGTGTCCGTCGAGCCATCCCAAGGTCGAACCTTTCGGCCACTTCGACCCTGAACACCGCCTCGCCTAAATCTACTCGTTGTGCTCTTGTCTCTGTGTCGTCGCCGTGCATGCGCCGTCGGTTTTGTGTTGCCCCGTGGCCAGGCCGCTGATGTTTGCACAAATGCGAACGCCATACACCCGAGGGGTCGAACCCCTCTGCTCTCCCCGTCCAACCGCACACGTAACCGTGCGCACACTCATGCTCGGTTTCTGCACGTGATCGTTTGATCCTCGCTGGCACCACACAAGAGTGTGCGTCGGTGAGCCCATCTCGCCCCATCTCGCCCCGCTCTGCCGCCGCCGCGAACCCCAACGCGTCGGCGCACGTTTGTTCCCCGAAGCCATCCGACGCGAGGTCGAACCATCTTTGGCCGCCTTGAACCTCGTCACCTCCCGGCCTTAGCCTGGTCGCCGCTCTCCTTTCTTTGCGCCGTCACTGTGGTACGCCGCCGCAGTCGCGTTGTCGCCATGGTCACGCCGCCGCCGTTCCGGCCCACCGCCGTGGCCTGGACGCCGGTATGCGCAAGCATTCGCCCTTGCCTTGTGCAACCACGCACACTCGTGCCCGTGCCTAGCCGCGCAACCCTGCGTGCGCTTGCCTGGAGAGGTAAAGGCCAAACCTTTGGCTCCCTTTCGCGCCAGAACTTGTCGGCACTTCGTCCCGCCACGGGACGCGGCTTTGCCGCCAATGGAGATCCTTCCTCCCCGGGAGTGCGAGCGCCAACTCGATCCCGTTCTTGCACACTTGCTCAGGCGCATGAACGCGCCAACCCAGTCGTCGCCTTGCGCACCTCGAGCGAAACTGAAGCACCCAGTTCGCGACCGCCCCGTCGCTCTACTTCACCTCGCCGCCGAGAACGTCCTTCCGCCTGGACGCACGAGCGTCAAGCCAAGTCAGTGCACGTGTTCGTCCGCACGTCCGCACACAGGCGAACTCCCCGGCGTGCCACCGCGGAGCTCGCCGCCGTGGCCAAGCCACCGACATGCCTACGCGCTCAAGTGAGGACATGGACGCTGCCTTTGGCCGGCCAATGCTCACCACCGCACACGCTTCTTCTCCGCATTCAAGCGAAGCCAAGACGCGACCGAGCACGTGTTGTGGTGTTCGCGCCTCCCTTATCAAACCTCGCCGCCCGACCTTGTCCGCGTCGGGACCGCTCTCTTTCGCCGCCGGCGTTCGCTCCACGCACACCCGCACCCGCGGGGAGTCGAGCCCTGCTCTCCCTGTCCAAACGGTGCACGCGCATGTTCACACGCACGCACACCCTCGCAAGCGAGCTGCCACGCCGCCGCAGACACCCCAATCGCGACGCCGCGGGGTTCGAGCCACACCGAGCCATTTACCATCACGCTGCCGTGCTTGTCTGGGAGCTTCATCTCACCGCCGCACGCTCGTGCATGCGCTCGACCAAGCTGTCGCCTTTGCTCTCCTTGCTCGAGCCCGGTGAACACGTTCGCGCGTCAGAGCTGAACCTGACTACCGCTCCGGCGGCCGTCGCGACCAGGAACCCCCGTCGTCAAGAGCATCCTTTCCACCGAGGCGCGTGAGCGCCGAACCAACTCGTGTACGCGTTCGCCCTCAGGCACGCGAGCGCATACAACCTCATCGACGCCAACCACCCTAGCCTTGTCGCCGAAACCTTCTGCTTTGCACCACGCGCCAAGCCGCTCTCCGTCACTGTCGTGCTGAGTTTCCGACCAAGGCAACCCTTTTCTTTGCTTAGGTGGATTCCTAGGTGCACCAGAGCCGCATCGAGTTGTGTGAGTCGAGTCACCGACCAACCTCGCCGCCGACGAGCCCCTTTCCACCCGTCGCTCCTCTGGGACTTACCATCGAGCACCTGGCGCCCACGCCAGAGTCCCGTAGGGGATAGTTGCACACACGCGCCCACACACCTTTGTTACCGTAGTGGATCCTGCCTGCGGTCGACCAACCACAAAAGCACCACACCTCTGCCGCTCGCCGCGAGCCGCGGCGATCCGACCGAGATCGTTTGTGGCGACCACACCTTCGCCATGTGGGCAGCCACTTGTGCATGGGTCGCTTATAGCTACCTATGTGGCAGCCATGTGAGCTCGAAGAGCTAGCTTGCGGCCACTCGTAGATAGCTTAGAGCCCTTTTGAGCCCGCCAGTAGTTAGCTTATATTTAAGTGTATTGTGTATGCGTATTTTAATTTCGGAAATCTATTTTATCTTTGGAAAATCCCCGTAAAACTCATTTCAACTCCGAAAATTGTGAAACCTTTTCCAAAGCTCTTCTAAAATTCTAAACTCCGTGTTAGGCTAGTGTTCGCTCTCTTTTGGCTCTTAATTGTTGTTCATTTGGAGGTAATTGCAATAGGACCCGCCTTTATTTTGATTACGCGTTAATAGGAGCAGTTGGAGCCGGGGAGCTGAGCTCGGAGATCGACTACACCTACGACTACGCCGCCGACGACTACTCGCACGCGGTGTTCACGCCCGACCGATTTCGAAATACCTATTAGGCATTGCTATGTAGAATGCTAGCGCTTTACTTTAAATGCATGATGATGAACCTTGCACTGCCTACTTTTATTATCCTGTCCTTGGTTGTCCTACTACTATATATGTGTATATAAGCGTGTATATGCGCTGAGCTTCACGATGCATGTGTTTGGGATGGGAATAGTGGTTCTTGGCGTGAGTGGGGTAAAAACCGACAGGAGAAGGCGTTTTGGTACTTTGGCGGGGGTGAGCTCGAGACAACCGATCTGGGATCGGGGATAGGGATGCACTCCTCAGTGTATCCCTGCTTTGACGGTTTTCGGAGCCTAGGTGTTGGGGTTTTACTTGCGGATGGAGGACATGAGCTTGCCCCGGTCTGAAAGCGAGTGGATCAACTTGTCGATAGGACTTTTGTACACACCACCTCGCCGAGAGTGGGGATAGGGCCGAGTTGAGCTCGGCAAGTACGGAACCATACCTGCTTAGGAAGGATAGAGGGTATCTGTGGGGGAGCGGTGGAGGTGAGACCACCCTCTTAGAGCGTCTCCCGTGTGGCCACACGGGAGCATTTCACAGTTCCGGTGCAATTCCCTTTGAGAGGGGAATCGCTTTGAGGGCCGGATGCAGGATGGGATCGTAACTACCGAGAGTTCGCACGGTAGGATGGGCTCGGTTGGCTGATCACCGTCGGGTACCATCCCGAGTTGGGTACAGGTGTACACGCTCTGCAGAGTTTTGATCTATACGTATAGCCGCGTCCTCGGTCATGGACAAACCTTGAAGACATGTTCGTTCCTCATGTTTTGGGATTTCTACCTCCCCTTGTAGTTGAGAGTGTGGTGAGCCATGGTTGCAGTCGGTTAGAGGAGAGTGGCTCCCTCTACCTCGTCGATCCGATTGCAATCATTGAGGTGCGAGGAGAGGAAGTTCTCGCATCGACCCTAGATGGAGATAGGTTGTGGAGACGGGGCCCTGGGGTACCAGGTGGTTCCGAGCTGTGTTTGAGAGATTGGATTGGGACCTATATGGAGATGATTTCTGTTTAAGCTTGCTGCTGCTGCATAGGAAACCTGAGCTTCTGCCTTGCCTTTTTTCTTACCCTTTAGAAGATAGGCCACTTAAAGCTGCATACAGTCGGTGACGTGAACCTATCCCACTCCTTGGGGATAGACTTTGAGTGTGCAGGCTATGAGTTCGACTTCGACAACAACACTGATGGATGGTACGACTGAGGGATGCGTCGCTTCGCTCAAGGATGCCTGTGGGCTTGAAGATCAGAAGATGGAGACCCATCTGAGATGCTAGCTACCGCCGCGTAGAATTTTACTCTGATTCAGCCTTGAGGCTTGTAATGCTGTACTCCATTCTGGATATGTAATAAATTATGTACTAATATTTGTGTGATGCGATGTACGGTTGTGATTTACCTGCTGTGATGAGATTTGTACGCGATAGCTACTGATCCCGGGACTATCGCAAAGGTACAGGGACTCGGGTTTTCCTCACCGAAAATCTGGGGTCGTTTCAGGTGGTATCAGAGCCGTACTTGACCGTAGCACGTATCCCTAGAAATGGCCGATAGTAAATAAGGATTCTATACGTTTCCTTCCTTTATATAAACCCCTTGTATTATTTTATAAAAGCTTCCCCCCTCTTTGAAAAGCTTCTCTCTTACCTACGAGCTTCAACTATTCTCACGAGGACACGACCTTTGGTCGAGAACTTGTCCTGAACACGATGAAGTGGAGCAGTGTTGAAACACCATACTAGGCACAACCCCTCAGAGATCTTTTACCGATAAGCTAGATCGTTGATGTGCTTGCGACCTCTGAGACCTGAGTCACCCTCGAGGAAGCTTATATGTGTATCTATCGTGTTTGCTGAGTGTTTGTCTCTTAATGGAGTTAATTGTGTTTTAATGCATCTTCTCATTGAGTGATAGGATATATAATTAGTGATATTTTCATGTTTGTGTCTGACTCATTGGTTGGTGAGTGACGTTGTCTAGAGTTTTGCTTCCCTGGTCGTGTTTTCCAAAATGTTATCGATCCGAAGGGCGAGTCGTCTGCTGGCACACTTTGAAGAATGTGCCAAGGAAGAGGAAGTTCCACAGGGTCGTGGGCGTGACGCCACCACCGCCACCCGGGGGCCCTGAAGTTGATGACGAAGAGGAGGAAGCTGAGCCCGAACCGGAGTAAGGCCAGCCTGGGACGGAGCAGCTGCCACCGCCACCACCCAACTTGGTGGATGTGATGGCCCTGCAGACTCCGCTGATGCAGAGGATGGCGGAAACCATGGAGCATCGAAGCAATGGTGGGAACCGCAATGCCCTGCCAGGGGTGGATCTCACAAAGAAATTGAGGGGTTCATTCGCTTGAAGGCCCCCACCATCAGCTACTCGGACAAGCCGCTCGATGCTGACGATTGGCTGAGGGTAATCGAGACCAAGCTCGACCTCACTGTCTACACCGGTGAGGAGTGTGTCGCCATCGCCGCGCCCCAGCTGGATGGTTCTGCAAGTCTTGATGAGACAACTACGCCGCCAGCAACCTGAACCCAGTTTTCATCACTTGGCTGGAGTTCTGCAAGGCGTTCTGCAAGCAGTACCTGCCCAGCGAGCTGATGGTCCAAACGACTCAAGAGTCCTGCACCATGACACAGGGTGCAACGAGAGTGAAGGAGTACGAGCGCCACTTCGTGAAAATGATGCGCTACGCTCCCGAGGACACCAACCTCAAACAGAAGAAGCAGTTCTGGTTCCTGAGAGGCCTTCACCGCAGCCTTCGCCAAGGACTGAAGGCAAGTGAGCACAACTCTCTACGCCACCTCGTGATCCGCGCCATCACGCTCAAGGACGAGAGAAGGGGTCGTGAAGACCACATAAAGGGAGTGAAGAGGATGGGAGATCGGGACCACTTCAACCGATCATCCCAGAGGCCGAGGGATGGCCAACCAGCATGATGAGAGGGAATTTCCGCTCAGGGATTAACCAGCATGGAAGCAACTTCGGAGGAGGCAACAACTACTACTCAGGAGGAGGGAGTTTCGACTACCAGCCGCAAAATGGAGGATATAATCGCCCGTAGCCGAGCACTCCAAGACCCAACATCAGAGAGTTCACCCCGACTTGCTTCGCCTATGGCAAGCTTGGGCAAGATCTTCCAGTGCCCCGACAAGAAGACCGCAGCTATGCCCGTGAAAGCACCGACTCCAGGAGGAGGACATCCTCAGTCTACTCTTCAGTGATCTGCAAGCCGTGGAATGCTTACCCACCTGAAAGGAGGAAAAGCTACCAACGCTTCTGCCACCGCGATCGGAGAGTTTTAAGTCGGATTGCATCGGCTCTAACTCTTTTTGGATGTTGGAGTAACTCGTTTCTTCTGTTTTCTCATCTCTTCAAAAACCGGGAGTCAGCTCTTAATCTCGGGGACGAGATTCTTGTGAGGGGGGGAGTTCTGTAACATTCTGGAATTTCCTCCGGGATGTTAGCAATGCGAAAATGTGGATTTCAAAATTTCGATTTGAAATTGAGTGCATAATTAAGATGTAAGGCTGTCTTCTTTGAACCTTCCCTGAATTCCTAGATTTCTTTTGAGTAAAATAATTAAATTTAGGAATTATAAAATGCTAGTGTGAGAACCTTGGAGTTTGATGGGATTTATTTTGCATCTTAATTGTGTGGGATTCAAATTTGAATTCTAAATTCAAATTCGAATCGTAGTTTAATTAGGAGCCAGGTGTTTAGAAAATTGGAAAACCATCCCTGCCACTTTGGGCCTTAACCACATCAGTAGAAGTCTGCAAGACCCCCTCCATCTTGCACCGCAGCCCTGCACAAACCGCCAGCCCCACCTATCCTTTCGGCCCAACACGGCCAGGTGGCCCGCCTACCATTCACCACTCCTTGTTTCACTGCCACGCGGGACCCGCCGGTCAGCTCTTCTTTCACCCTCACCTTTTCCCCTTCCCCCGCCTTATCCGTGACGCACCCCGTGGGGGCGCGGGCGAGGAGGCGAGGCCGCGCCGGCCCCCCATGGCCGCCGCCCCTTCCCTGCGGCCCGGCGGCGCCCCGGATGGCCTCCACGCGCCCCTGAACCGAATCCCAGCCGCCCGCTCTCGAGCCCCAAACCCTAGGTGCCGCCCCTACAAGAAGCCGCCCCAGCCGGCATCCCCCTATGCGCCACGCCGCCGGCTTGGGGATTTCCCCTGAATCCGCCGCCTCCACCAAAAATCAGAAGGGGGGGAGAAGGGGTTGGAGGAAGGAAGGAGGCGCAGGAGGCGGGGGAGAAGCCGGGGGCCGCTGTGGTGCGTGGGCTGCGACGCCGTGCTGGAGCCACCGTGTCACCGTTCGTGAAGAAGAAGACAGGAAGAGAAGGGGGCGAGGGGGCCTGCACTGCTGCGCCATCGGCCTGTGCAGCTGAAGGCCGTCGCCGACACCTGAAGCCGGAGCTGCTCACGGGAGTCGCCCCTTCACCGAGCTGAACCCCCTTGCTTCCTCTTCACCGTGCTGTTCGTCGCCTCGCCGGAACGCCAAGGAGCGGGGCTGCTGCACAAGGGAGATGTCGTTGTGGAAGCCATGGACCGCGCCGCCCTGCTTCCTCTGCTCCAGGCCGTTCCCCTGCTCGTCACCACCTCCTCGCCGCCGTGTCCGGAGCGCGAGGTGAGCACTGAACCCTTCACCTTGATGTGGACCCGGCCTTCGAGCCGAGGCTGGACCGAGCCTTATGGGCTCGCTGTTTGTGAGATGACCGCTGTCCCGCATCGCGCCACCGCGCAGACCCGCCGTCGCTTGAGAGCCGGTCATCGAGCCGAGCCGGTCGCTTTGCAGGTGCCGCTGCCGTCGTCGCCGCGCGCGCTCCCTTGCCTTGCAATCGTGTCGTACCTTTGTTCCGACGAGCGCACGCCGAGTTCCGGCTCGCTGTCGGCACCCACACACTGAGCACCCACACCGTTGCGCCGCCGTCGTTCGGCACGCACTCGCACGAACACCCGAGGGCTGAATCCCTCAATTCTCCCGTGCAACCTGTCCACACATGTGCTCCCCTGGGTCCGAAGTTCTACCTTTTACGGGTAGGGGATTCATGGCCAAACACACACCGCCGCGAGCCGGAATGCCGGTGCCGCCGGCCTGTCTTCGCCGCTCTGGTTCTTTCCCGCTGTGCCGTCGTGCTTGACCGGGAACTTCACCGTTAGGTCAGATGCACGCACACGCGAGGTCGTTCGCCGGCGTATGTCCCCAACCAACGCCGCCAGGCCGTTCCTCGCCGTTTTCCCTTTCTTTGTTCCCTTGCCTAGTGCACGCCATCAATTTTGTGTCGCTGCCATGGCCGAGCCGTTGGCGTTCGGCACGCACACATACACACGCAACCGAGGGGCCGAGCCCCCTGCTTCACCTATCTGTGACCGTGCTCGACGTTCCGCCGTGCCGTCGCCGCGAACCCCAACGCACCGGCGCACGTGTGTCCGTCGAGCCAACGACCCCAAGTTCGAACCTTTCGGCCACTTCGACCCTGGACACCGCCT
Source organism: Cenchrus americanus (assembly GCA_947561735.1). Lineage (NCBI taxonomy): Eukaryota > Viridiplantae > Streptophyta > Magnoliopsida > Poales > Poaceae > Cenchrus > Cenchrus americanus. The sequence continues at coordinate 157,421,004 of OX387244.1, forward strand.
CGCCTAAATCTACTCGTTGTGCTCTTGTCTCTGTGTCGTCGCCATGCATGCGCCGTCGGTTTTGTGTCGCCTCGTGGCCAGGCCGCTGATGTTTGCACAAATGCGAACGCCATACACCCGAGGGGTCGAACCCCTCTGCTCTCCCCGTCCAACCACACACGTAACCGTGCGCACACTCACACTCGGTTTCTGCACGTGATCGTTTGATCCTCGCCGGCACCGCACAAGAGTTTGCGTCGGTGAGCCCATCTCGCCCCATCTCGCCCCGCGCCGCCGCCGCGAACCCCAACGCGTCGGCGCACGTTTGTTCCCCGAAGCCATCCGACGTGAGGTCGAACCATCTTTGGCTGCCTTGAACCTCGTCACCTCCCGGCCTTAGCCTGGTCGCCGCTCTCCTTTCTTTGCGCCGTCACTGTGGTACGCCGCCGCAGTCGCGTTGTCGCCATGGTCACGCCGCCGCCGTTCCGGCCCACCGCCGTGGCCTGGACGCCGGTATGCGCAAGCGTTCGCCCTTGCCTTGTGCAACCATGCACACTCGTGCCCGTGCCTAGCCGCGCAACCCTGCGTGCGCTTGCCTGGAGAGGTAAAGGCCAAACCTTTGGCTCCCTTTCGCGCCAGACCTTATCGGCACTCCGTCCCGCCACGGGACGTGGCTTTGCCGCCAATGGAGATCCTTCCTCCCCGGGAGTGCGAGCGCCAACTCGATCCCGTTCTTGCACACTTGCTCAGGCGCATGAGCGCGCCAACCCAGTCGTCGCCTTGCGCACCTCGAGCGAAACTGAAGCACCCAGTTCGCGACCGCCCCGTCGCTCTACTTCACCTCGCCGCCGAGAACGTCCTTCCGCCTGGACGCACGAGCGTCAAGCCAAGTCAGTGCACGTGTTCGTCCGCACGTCCGCACGCAGGCGAACACCCCGGCGTGCCACCGCGGAGCTCGCCGCCGTGGCCAAGCCACCGACATGCCTACGCGCTCAAGTGAGGACATGGACGCTGCCTTTGGCCGGCCAATGCTCACCACCGCACACGCTTCTTCTCCGCATTCAAGCGAAGCCAAGACGCGACCTAGCACGTGTTGTGGTGTTCGCGCCTCCCTTATCAAACCTCACCGCCCGACCTTGTCCGCGTCGGACTGCTCTCTTTCGCCGCCGGCGTTCTGCTCACGCACACCCGCACCCGCGGGAGTCGAGCCCTGTTCTTCCTGTCCAAACGGTGCACGCGCATGTTCACACGCACGCACGCCCTCTCAAGCGAGCTGCCACGCCGCCGCGGACACCCCAGTCGCGACGCCGCGGAGTTCGAGCCACACCGAGCCGTTTACCATCACGCTGCCGTGCTTGTCCGGGAGCTTCATCTCACCGCCGCACGCTCGTGCATGCGCTCGACCAAGCTATCGCCTTTGCTCTCCTGGCTCGAGTCCGGTGAACACGTTCGCGCGTCAGAGCTGAACCTGACTACCGCTCAGCCTGTCGCGACCGGAACCCCGTCGTCAAGAGCATCCTTTCCACCGAGGCGCGTGAGCGCCGAACCAACTCGTGTACGCGTTCGCCCTCAGGCACGCGAGCGCATACAACCTCATCGACGCCAACCACCCTAGCCTTGTCGCCGAAACCTTCTGCTTTGCACCACACGCCAAGCCGCTCTCCGTCACTGTCGTGCTGAGTTTCCGACCAAGGCAACCCTTTTCTTTGCTTAGGTGGATTCCTAGGTGCACCAGAGTCGCATCGAGTTGTGTGAGGTCGAGTCACCGACCAACCTCGCCGCCGACGAGCCACTTTCCACCCGTCGCTCCTCTGGGACTTACCATCGAGCACCTGGCGCCCACGCCAGAGTCCCGTAGGGGATAGTTGCACACACGCGCCCACACACCTTTGTTACCGTAGTGGATCCTGCCTGCGGTCGACCAACCAGAAAAGCACCACACCTCTGCCGCTCGGCACCGCGAGCCACGACAGATCCGACCGAGATCGTTTGTGGCGGCCACACCTTCGCCCATGTGGGCGGCCACTTGTGCATGGGTCGGCTTATAGCTACCTATGTGGCAGCCATGTGAGCTCGAAGAGCTAGCTTGCGGCTTGACCGTAGATAGCTTAGAGCCCTTTTGAGCTGCCGGTAGTTAGCTTATATTTAAGTGTATTGTGTATGCGTATTTTAATTTCAGAAATCTATTTTATCTTTGGAAAATCCCAGAAAACTCATTTCAACTCCGAAAATTGTGAAACCTTTTCCAAAGCTCTTCTAAAATTCTAAACTCCGTGTTAGGGTAGTGTTCGCTCTCTTTTGGCTCTTAATTGTTGTTCATTTGGAGTTAATTGCAATAGGACCCGCCTTTATTTTGATTACGCGTTAATAGGAGCAGTTGGAGCCGGGGAGCTGAGCTCGGAGATCGACTACACCTACGACTACGCCGCCGACGACTACTCGCACGCGGTGTTCACGCCCGACCGATTCGAAATACCTATTAGGCATTGCTATGTAGAATGCTAGCGCTTTACTTTAAATGCATGATGATGAACCTTGCACTTCGCCTACTTTTATTATCCTGTCCTTGGTTGTCCTACTACTATATATGTGTATATAAGCGTGTATATGCGCTGAGCTTCACGATGCATGTGTTTGGGATGGGAATAGTGGTTCTTGGCGTGAGTGGGGTAAAAACCGGCAGGAGAAGGCGTTTTGGGTACTTTGGCGGGGGTGAGCTCGAGACAACCGATCTGGGATCGGGGATAGGGATGCACTCCTAAGTGTATCCCTTCTTTGACGGTTTTCGGAGCCTAGGTGTTGGGGTTTTACTTGCGGATGGAGGACATGAGCTTGCCCCGGTCTGAAAGCGAGTGGATCAACTTGTCGATAGGACTTTCGTACACACCACCTCGCCGAGAGTGGGGATAGGGCCGAGTTGAGCTCGGCAAGTACGGAACCATACCTGCTTAGGAAGGATAGAGGGTATCTGTGGGGGAGCGGTGGAGGTGAGACCACCCTCTCGGAGCGTCTCCCTTGTGGCCACACAGGAGCATTTCACAGTTCCGGTGCAATTCCCTTTGCGAGGGGAATCGCTTTGAGGGCCGGATGCAGGATGGGATCGTAACTACCGAGAGTTCGCACGGTAGGATGGGCTCGGTTGACTGATCACCGTCGGGTACCATCCCGAGTTGGGTACATGTGTACACGCTCTGCAGAGTTTTGATCTATACGTATAGTCGCGTCCTCGGTCATGGACAAACCTTGAAGACATGTTCGTTCCTCATGTTTTGGGATTTCTACCTCCCCCTGTAGTTGAGAGTGTGGTGAGCCGTGGTTGCAGTCGGTTAGAGGAGAGTGGCTCCCTCTACCTCGTCGATCCGATTGCAATCATTGAGGTGCGAGGAGAGGAAGTTCTCGCATCGACCCTAGATGGAGATAGGTTGTGGAGACGGGGCCTTGGGGTACCAGGTGGTTCCGAGCTGTGTTTGAGAGATTGGATTGGGACCTATATGGAGATGATTTCTGTTTAAGCTTGCTGCTGCTGCATAGGAAACCTGAGCTTTCGCCTTGCCTCTTTTCTTACCCTTTAGAAGATAGGCCACTTAAAGCTGCATACAGTCGGTGACGTGAACCTATCCCACTCCTTGGGGATAGACTTTGAGTGTGCGAGGCTACGAGTTCGACTTCGACAACAACACCGATGGATGGTACGAGCGAGGGATGCGTCGCTTCGCTCAAGGATGCCGTGGGCTTGAAGATCGAGAAGATGGAGACCCATCCGAGATGCTAGCTACCGCCGCGTAGAATTTTACTCGATTCGGCCTTGAGGCTTGTAATGCTGTACTCCATTCTGGATATGTAATAAATTGTGTACTAATATTTGTGTGATGCGATGTACGGTTGTGATTTACCTGCTGTGATGAGATCTGTACGCGATAGCTACTGATCCCGGGACTATCGCAAAGGTACAGGGACTCGGGTTTTCCTCACCGAAAATCCGGGGTCGTTTCACTGCCCGTGTTTATCACGAAGGTATGTGGGTGTGCCCTTTTTGCCACAGGGGTCATAGGCAATGGACCATTCGTGACCTGCTGTTACAAGCGCATAACATCACCATTTCCCCTGCCTGGGTTTGGGATACAAGGGCAAGGCAATGTGTTTTGGAGGAGTATCTAATCCAGGAGCCTTTTGCTGCACTCCGTGCAACGACTGGATTCCCATGAGCCCGTGATGGTAGTAGTATGTCGTGAGGGTAGTAGTGTGAGCCGTGATGGTAGATGCTAGTAGTATGTCGTTCAAAGTATGTCGTTGTAGTTCCAACTATGGTGGATCGATCCATCCTCATGTGTTCAATGCGTATGAATGCATTTGTGTCGTTTGTATTTGGATTGTGTTGTTTCTAATAAAAATGGTAATGTGTGTGTGTACTCCCTCGGTATAAATTCATTGTATACGAAAAGTCTGTTCCCTTGATTTCTTAAATACCGGATGAACACATGATGAAAGTCCGGTTTGTAGTTCTCAGTCGGACCGGATTTAACTGTCACTGTGTTGACAGTGAATTTCCATCAACCTAGCCATGAGTTTACCTTCGGTGTTGGCATTGATTTGATATCCAAACTAACGATCCTAACCCTCATGATGTCAAGTTCGCACTCGCATGTGGTTTTTGGAGTTTATTGTTATGCAAGGTTTTAGCGCTAAAAGGGAGACTTCCTGAGAAAGTTCATCAAGCACTTTGTGAGAAGATCATGAAGCCCAGCACAAGTCAAGACACGAAGTGAACATGACTCCATGTGGCCCAAGGACCAAACTGTGAAGGTAGAAAACTTTGAGGACCTAGACAGAAAATGCTGAAGCTAGCGGGACAAGGAGCCCTACCCAAACCACGGTGAAACTAATGCCAAGGGCCCACATGCAAAAGGTGGAAAGTTCCAGAAAACACGAGAAGCGACCCGGAGAAAGCCGGGGCCGAACTAGGACGAAATGGGCCAAGGCCAGTCGGCCCAGCCCATTCCGGGCCCGGTTCGGAACCCCCTTTGACCTAGCTGATCCCTGGGCTATTTATAGCCCCCTGCCAAGAGACACACATCAATTCATTCGTCATCCGCCGCCGAGGAGCAGAGAAGATAGAGGGACACCATCTCGGAGAGGAGGGTCATGCTAGTTGTCTAAGGTTTCCCTAGCCGACGTGGGAACCTTGCATGGAATACCACGTCAGAGCTCTGGAGCAAGGATCAAGATCGAGGTAGGATCCTGGTGGCGATCTTGTTTATGTAATCATTCATGGTGAAGTTTTATAGTGAATCCGATTTCTAGCGATCAAGTGCCTTCTCGATGATTTTGTTCTCCCTTGGTTTTGCTTATTCCTCAATCTATACTTAAGATAGATTGCTAAGGGTGCTCTTGTAGCCGCGATGGCTAGAGGTGCATACCGGACCGACCAAGTGTTTTCAACTTGTTCTTCTTGAACTCACCCTAGGCTAACCCACACGAATATGGGTGCGTCATGACAGGATGGTGGCTCCAAAAGGCGGGCATCTTCGGAATCGGAATGGAGGCCACGGTTTAAAGATACTTTTTAGGAGATTCGCTTTTCTATCTTCATCTATCTTGTTTGGAGCTACAACATAAGCATGATCTAGACTTTTTAGATCGGTTATCCCTATGCTTTCTCTTGCTACCTCTTATGCTTAGTAGATTTGATTAGATGTGTTTTCTTGATGATTTCTTAGATTAGATGCCACTTTGTTCTTCAAAAGAAGGAGTTTCTTTGCCTTATTGGATTGAATCCTTGCATTGCACATTGTTCCACATATTCAATACCTTGGGTTCTCACACTTATGGGAAGAAGGGTCCCTTGACTACGACGGGGGATTTGTCCGCTTGCAAATCCGAACGAACTTTGATACGACAATCAGCCGCCAACAAACCCCTTTTTTGGCACCGTTGCCATGGAACAAGCAATCAAGATTGAATCTAGTATCGCTTTTTTATGAATATTTTTTCTTGTTTTCTTTTGATTTTTATTTTGCATCTCTTAACTTTGATCATACTCAAAAAGAACAAAAAAATCAATCTAATCTAGTTTTTGATTAACCCTAATTTTTCTTTTTAGATTTTTGTTTTTGATAGCCCTAACTGGAGATGGACGGCAACCTCTCCAAACCCAAACTTTCTTTTGTGGATGATCCAGGAAAATTTTATAGGTAAAGTAGACGTGCATCACAAGCTAAACAGTTGGAAACCCTAGATCCAAAAGCCGAGGCCGAAGGATCGCCAGAACTCGAAAGGAAACTCCACCTCCAAGTCCGAAGAGAGATCAACGTCATCCACCACCAATGGGAGAACAACCACGGCTGGAGCACAAGATCGGGGAGCTATGCACCTTGGACATCATTGATCTACCTATCATAAACCTTCAAGACGTTGGAAGGCCATTCAAGATCAAGGTCTCAACTATCTGCATGGTGCAACAATCGCCTTTCAACAGTAAAGAGGATCTGAACCTTCACCTCCAAGCATTTGTTCAATTATGTCATACTTTTGATGAGGATGGGGTGACTCAAGATCAAATGAGGGCAAGGCTTTTTCCGTTCTCACTACTTGGAAAAGCTTTGCGTTGGTTCCACACTCTACTAGCGGAGTCGAAACAAGATTGGGAAGCGTTGATGAGGATCTTTATGAAGGAATTTTATTCGCCGACGAAGACTCAAAATTTGCGCAACAAGATTGATACATTTGCTCTATTCCCAATGGAGACGATTGCGGAAGCTTTGGAGTGTTTCAATGAATACATGTGAGCCGAACTCCTTGAAGGGAAGGTTGACTTACTCATGAGGAGTTTGGAGAAGATGGAGATAGAGAGAGAAGCTCAAGACCTAAAGGCAACCGAAGCAAGATCCACATGCGAGGAGTGTTGGTAGCATGACCATGTCCAAGTAGATTGTCTGGAGGAAGCAAAGGTGCTCGACTACATGAGGAAAGGAGATTCACCAAATTTTCACTATGGGCAAGGTAAACCTCAATTTAATGCAAGTTCGTCCATTCAAAATCCGGTTCCACTTTGTATACAATTGAAGGACTTCATGGACAAGCAAGCTAAGATCAACAAGGACACCGTCACTAAGTTCAAGGCTATGGATAAAGTATTGGAGAATATAGATGTCAAGGTGACGGAGGTCGGAGCTCTATCCATCAAGTTCTCAACATGATGAAGATGCTAGAGATGCAAGTAGGACAACTTGCCGGGCGCGTGATGAGTAATGAAGGAAGCTTGCCGAGACGACCCCAAGGTCCCAAGACGACGATGGCTATTCAAACTCATTCGGGAGAGACGACGAATCACACTAAGGAGAAGGTTATCACCAAAGAACTGGAGTTTCAGATGTCGAGCTAATACATGAAGATGCCTCCATGCTACTTCCGAGACATGCTTACCAACAAGTACGAGATGACAATATGCGACATTGAAGCAAGTGTGGGAGTCATGCCAAGAGACGTGTTCGAGAAGCTATGCCTACCAGAGCTCAAGCTTATGACCATGTGTATAGAGTTGGGGGACAACTCTATTCGCTATCCTGTGGAGAGATCAAGTTCAACATCTACGGTGAGGGAAGAGCATTCAAGTTTCAACCATGTCTCAAGGTATGCAACACGTTCAATGTTAACTATGTTCCACCTCATCGTCGCTTTATCAAGGAAGAGCCAAATAAGAAGGAAGAGCCGGAGAGGAAGGAAACAAAAATCAAGGAAGTTGTTGCATTCGTCAAGACCAAAGAATAAAGCTAGCTTGTGAAGACCAAAAAAATGACTAAGTCGAAGAATAAGCCTGCGAAGTGGGTACCCAAGATTGCAACACCCACCAAAGAGCGTTGATATGAAGTGAAGAAGAGAAGAAGTCTAGCTATGGACTATAAACGAAGTGCTAGGAGGGAGGCAACTCGTTCGTCAAGTCAAGAATAAGCTACCAGGAGAACAACCTGATCATGAATAAAAGCTACCGGGAGGGCAACCCGGAAAATTTCTGAAGTCCAAGTAAGTTGGTCATAGAATTTGCTATGCAAGATATTTTATTAATTATTAAGTGGTGGAACAAGTTTTTAGAGAACCTTTTATTTGCTTGGTCATTATATTTGATTATTCTATCTGAAACCAATGACATGAGCCGTCTAATAATTTATTTGCCTCTTTTTGAGAAACTAGAACAAAAAATTCAGATCCTATTTGAGCCTTACATCCTCTCCATGATGGTAGGTTCAGTTTTGTTTTGCATGTTAAAAACACATGAGTATAGCCTTGCTATGTTCCCTAATGTTATTAAATTGTTTGACGCATGCTAAGACTTGCGTGAACCTAAGGAATTCGATTTTGGTTAGATTTCACTTAACATCTACTAGTTTCTTTGGAGCTAGAGTTTTTCCAAACACTATTGTTTTTATTTATTCAAAATCTTTCTCTCATGTTTGACCAAATTTAGAACCTAAACCGATAACCCCACGGTCAAGACGGAGGAGCTTGCTATCAATTAATGAAAGCAGACAATCCTGGTGCAACGAAAATAAAGGTAGTCGTAAAGTTTTCGACTTACAAATTGTTTTTGATGTTTTAAAACTCCTCTAATACTATATTTGGACTCATTTCTAGATCTAAGTTAATCTTTAATTTATGAAATTTAGAGGAGTAATTAGCAGCTAAACATGATCAAGGGAGGGTTTTGAGGTTTATTTAACACCTTGTGCTCGATGATGCATCACGGGGAGGCTTTATCATCAAAACATCTTGGGCACATGTAAAGGACAAGCATGGGGGAGGGCAACATGACTTTGTTTTGCAGGAAATAAGTGAAAACACATGAACCATGGAAGACAAGATGTGACACAAAGTAAAGGAGGGAGGCATTGATCTCATCATTCAAAAATGAAGGAGTGGCCGAGAATGTTTGAACAGCGGATTCTTGTGGAGCATGAGAACACAAGGCAATAAGGGAGCAAGGAGCATTTCAGGGAAAAACCGAGGCAAATGGGGTAGCAGGGTCCCCAGGCCGGTCAGCCTGGTCCAGCCGGCCTGGCCTCTTTTCATGGCCCCCGGCGTCTGTCTTTTTTAGGTAAGCCTCTCATTCAATTGCAAGTTCATGATCCCAAGTTCCTAGTCCAAAGACTTTACGAACCACTCAAAAAATTTCGTGCCTCATTCCTTCTCTAAAAAACCCCGAAAATTCGTTACAATTCTTGTCCTTCCATATACTTTCTTTGTGCATTTTTCTACCGACAAGAAACCCCCGGGTGAGTTGTTTGTGAATTTGTGCAGCAAGGCACGATAAGAAAGGCCATGAACATCATTCTCGGAAGGAGGACACGATCATCATCGTCGGAGGTGCCATGTAGCTCTTTGCGGAGACACTCTATTTCTGAGTACCCGTGAAGCATGGAGGAGGACATGGCACCGTCGAGGAACAACAAGCTACTCCTTGGAGGCATGACGAGTACATGAAGCTTGTCCATGTGGGACAAACCGCAAGGGCACACGGAGGAGCGACCTGTTCGACCTCGACGCTCAACTCGTTCATCCGCTCCGCCACCATATACTCCGAGGCACTCCAAGTTTGTTTTCATCATAAAGATGAAGGATCAACCATTGAAAGAAGAGTGAAGGAAGGAAGAAGAAATAATGCTTCCAATTCAGTTTGATTTTTCCTTCTCCTTTCCTTTATTTTTCAGTTTGTGTGCAAATTTGTGTGTGCGAGCATTTTTCTATTTTATTTTCAGCATGTGTTTGGCAGTAGTAGTTTTTATTTTCCACCACCATGAATAAATTTCACCATCGTTTTATGATAATTAATATGGATGGAAAATTTTGCCAAGTTGATATATTATGACCGTTGCCTATTTGCTTATCTTTGTACTTGTTTTATGCATGATTAAGCTAATGCTCTCTTTAATGCAAATCTGAAATTAATTTAAATGCTAGCTTAATCCTTTGCGGAGGTTATGATAAAGACAAGACCCATAGTTTTCTTTTCATGCTCTCAATTTTGGATGGGTTAAAGATGATTTATTTTTGTTCTTAAAAGTAATGCTACCTTGTCATTAATACCTCTTGCATGTTGCTGTACCTATCCAAAGCCTTATATTTATTTGAGTGCAGAAACTTAGTATACAAGATTTATTTTTGGGTGAGTTAATTCAAGGCTTGATTTCTCTGGTCTAAGACTAAGAAGCTGGTCATTCCGTTTTTGCGTACCTATCTTAATGCTAGCCTCTTCTATCTGTGCATTGTAAGTTTCCACATCGGAAATTTTGCAAACCTCGCCGGATATCCACCTACAATCCTAATATATCTTTTTTGTATTTACCTCCTTGACAACAACCCAATTCTTGAGTATGGATGAATATTTCAAGGAAGATCACAAGGATGAAGGTGCCAAGGATTGAAGTATGATTTTGGGAGACCTCCAAGACGACATGAAGATTGCGTGAAGGAAAACTATAAGATTTCAAGAGTTTCTTTCCAGAAAACATAGGACTTTTAGTACCTACCTTGGCACACAAAATGTTACCACCTCTTTGCCTGAGGACGTGCAATCGTCTAGGCATGGGGTGAGCTGGCAACAGGTAGGTACAATGTAATCTAGAGTTTAAGGGGAGTATATTAAAAAACTTAAAAAGAAAAAAGAAAAAAAGAGAAGAAAGAAAGAAAAAGGGGAGAAGAAAAAAAGAATATGTATACATATATAAAGAAAAAAAAATAAAATCTCCCTGACTCTCTAGATGCATTAGGAGTTTCAAGAGGATTCAAGTTCAACACCCATACTCATCTTTCCAACCATGTGCAATCCGATAATGAGGACTTTGTTTGTGCCTCGGGATCACTCCATGCCATTTGCACATGTCCACTTATCTCAAAAAGTGTGCATCTCTCCCCCCTCCTTGTAACATTATTTTTCCAATGCCCTTTTTGACAAGTCTCGGTAAGTCCATTAGAAGCTTGTCTTGTTTTGATAATATCTCAATTATAATATCTTAGTAGGACTATACTTTTCCCAATAGATCCATATAAAGCCTTCCACCGGGGCCGTCCCAATAGTTCCATGGGCCCTTGGGCAAATAAGCAAGAAGGGTCTAGCAATCTACTTTTTTTAGGACCCGTTTGCAACGGCTCCAACTCAACCTTTTTTGTTGAATAGCTGAGGCGTTAATGTTTTCTTATCTATAGCACTCAAACAAGACTCATGCCATACAAGCCTGAAATGTGACGATTAAAGTTTATAGTACTATAAAAGAGTTAACATGTGGTATATTTTGAAAGCAAAGGAGAATAGCTAAATACTGAAATAGGAGGCGACAACAAGCTTAATCCTCAGAAAGGGACAACATGCATATATATGAGCTTTTGAATATTCATCACAATGAGCAAAATACATATACTAATTACTCTACAAATACATACATTATGGCCCCCCTCGTGGCATGGGCCTGCGACTGTCACCCTAGATGCCCGTCCCCTAGGACGTCCCTGCCTTCCACATATATATATTTTGAGAGGGGAAAGGAGTAGAACAAATAGGCTTGAGAGACAAGATGAGATGAGAGTTCATGAGCAAGATGCAAGGTGGTTTAAATTTTTGAACTTGGTTTAGCTCTCTTATTAATCTTGCTGTACACTTCAAAATTTCTGAGATTCAATTGAAATTGGGGAGCATGACTAATTACTTGTGGCAAGAGCTTAACTGATCTACACCTTTCGTAGGGATGAAGGCTAGTACACTATGGAACTTTAACAAATATAAATTTAGAGAGCATTATGTTTTCTCGTGTATGATCGAGTGCAGGGTTTGAACAATGAAAGGAAACACTGATATCCATCAAAGGCTTACTCGAGGACGAGCAAGGCTTAAGCATGGGAGAGCCATTGATGGTGAATTTCTGTCAACCTAGCCATGAGTTTACCTTCAGTGTTGGCATTGATTTGATATTCAAACTAACAATCCTAACCCTCATGATATGTCAAGTTCACACTCACATGTGGTTTTTAGAGTTTATTGTTTATGTAGGGTTTTAGCGCTAAATGGGAGGCTTCCTGGGAAAGTTCATCAAGCACTTTGTGAGAAGATCATGAAGCCCGACACAAGTCAAGACATGAAGTGAACATGACTCCAAGTGGCCCAAGGACCGAACCGTGAAGGCAGAAAACTCCAATGATCTAGACAAAAAATGCTGAAGCTTAAGGGACAAGGAGCCCTACCCAAACCGCGGAGAAACTGACGCCAAGGGCCCACATGCAGAAGGTGGAAAGTTCTGGAAGACACGAGAAGCGACGGGAGAAAGCCGAGGCCGAACTGGGATGAAATGGACCTAGGCCGGCTGGCCTAGCCCATTTCGAGCCCGGTTCAGCCCCCCTTAGACCTAGCTGGTCCTCGGGCTATTTATAGCCCCCTGCCAAGATCTACGCATGAATTCATTCGTCATCCACCACCGAGGAGCAGAGAAGCTAGAGGGACACGATCTTAAAGAGGAGGATCGTGCTAGTTGTCTAGGGTTTCCCTAGCCGATGTGGGAACCTTGCATGGAAGACCACATCAGAACTCCGGAGCAAGGATCAAGATCAAGGTAGGATCCCGGTGGTGATCTTGTTCATGTAATCATTCATTGTGAAGTTTTATAGTGAATATGATTTCTACCGATCAAGTGCCTTCTCGATGATTTTGTTCTCCCTTGGTTTTGCTTCTTCCTCAATCTATACTTAAGATAGATTGTATCCGCGGTGGCTAGAGGTGCATACCGGACCGACCAAGTGTTCAACTTGTTCTTCTTGAACTCACCCTAGGCTAACCCACACGAATATGGGTGCGTGTGACAACCCCATCCGAGATAATTCCGTACTATCGCCTAAACCACTCCATTTGGTCATTAAGCGATAATAAAGAATCATCCCATTGAGTGTTGCCGGGTTTACGCTCGGTAAATCACTTGAAAACACAGAGAGGATCGAACGTATGCATTAAAACTCCCACGAAGGTGAGTCCAAAGTGCCTTACAAATTAACATCAAATTCCCTGTAGGGTCCATTATTACAAATCATAGTTCTTAACATGAAAGTAAATGGTTCAGAGTTTATTAAAACAGCAGAAGATAACTAAACGGTACGATCAACATCATAGGACGCCTGTCCATGATGCAATAACTTGTCGTCATCCACCCATTCCAGCTCCAGCCGGGTGGAAGTTCTCCGGGCCACACATCACATGCATTACCTGGAAACAACATTTAAATAGCAAGGCTGAGTATACTAATACTCAGCAAGATTTACCCGTCTGAAAGAAAGACTTTACCTCTAATCAGTGTTGCCCTAAACGCTAAACGGTAGTCGTTCGTTCGACCCTCGTTTAGTGTGTAGGCCGTGTAAACGCTGTGTACACGTCGTGTACACGGGTTACACGGTTTTGTACGGATAAGAGAAAAATAGCATTTTAAGCTTATAGTTGATATAGTTCCCCGTTTCAAATAACATTAGCACATCACTGAATATTGAATACATGTGTTCAGACCACTCACTAATTCACTAGTGTCTCATACTTTGTCGACTACAAGTCACATAGACACAGAATACATGGCCAGTCTTTGAAATACAATACGAAACATAGTTCACAAGTCACATGATGGTAACCAAAAGTAAAAAAGTTCATAAGATGGATAAAAGCATTGATGTGCAACCAACAGAGAATGTACAATCACTGATCATCCTTTTGCCCATCACCAAAACGGCCCATTACACGGTCTACACGCTGAGTAAAATCGTGTTTTACCGTTTTTTGTGAGAGGTTTAATCTGTGTTTGACCAAGTTTGACCGTGTACACGGGCTAACTGTGTAATGAACCGTTTAGACCCTAAACTACACAGAAGTCTGCCGAGTAGCGTTTACACGGTGTGTACACGGGCTACCCGACCGTTTACGGCAACACTGCCTCTAATCATGCAAGGCTTTTGTCTAGTGGGTTTGTTTGCCAAAAAGCTACTAAGTAGTGAATCCTTACTTTCACATTTTAGCTCATGTTCTAGTAGAAGTAATCATTACTAGATAAGCAACTATTGCAATCATAGTTGTACAAACACTTAATCAAATAATAATCTTCACAAGGTTCCATCATAAAGGGATATCATGGCCAGTAGATTAAGTAGTCTCAAATAACGGTGAGAGGACGACAATCGATTGATTTGAACCTTGCAAGGTGGACCTAAACACACGGGAGGTGCCGTCACTAAGAGTTCACCAACCAGGCGGTTCCCGTCATTCTTCGGTTTGGGGATAATAGCTCACAGTCTTAAGTACAAGGTTTACTGGGCTACACCACTAAGGTCACCCAGTCTCACGCATGCACTCAGGTGGCGAGCCCGGGGCCGCAACCCTAAGAGTAGTGATAGTAAAACCCCGTACTGCTTCATTTAGGTACTAGGCTTACCGTGCCCATTTCCGACAAGTGTTTAGTACTTTCAAACACTTAACCAACGAAGCCATTGGACCGGAGTCAAAATCCCATGCTCTTACCACATGAGCAATCCATTAATCAATATGGTGATTCCATAAAGGAGATCCTATTCTCGCGAGTGATGGACATCACTCGACTTGTACCGGATCCTTAGAGCATAGCAACTAGCGACCTAACATGCTAGTAAAAGATCATAGGTAAGGATCATGCAATTAGGGTTTCAATCAACTCCTGAACGTAAATGCACATAAAATAACAATGATAAATTCAAAAGTTTAAATGAAACACATAGGTTGATGATTAAACCGCGGCTTGCCTTCGTCAGCACAAGTAGACTCACAAATTTCCGGACTTTGGTCCGGGTCTTGCTCTATGGTCATGTAGTGCACGTCTCCTCCTGCTCCCTCGTCCCCGTCAGCCGGCACGAGCGTGTAGCTACCGTCGGGAACTTCTACACGGAGGATGCAATGCAATGGTTAGGAGTGTAATTAATTTAGTTTAATCCAAAAACAATAGCAAACAGCCACAAGGAGCATATGGTTGACCATATTCACCTTAACAAAGGCATTTAACATTTTCCCTTAAAAGATAATCCAAAAGCCTATTTAATCTTCTCTTTAAGGTGATTGTGTACACATCTATAAGAATAATTAACTTAAAAGCACAAACAGCAAGAAGACGAGTTTTCACTCCTTCAATTAATCTCTTATCTCATCCATAGGGTTCAAGCATAACAAGGATGACTCTTCCATTTATTTCCTTCACTAGCCTCATATAGTTTCTCTACTTTTAATCAACCAACAAGCTTTATAATGGCCCAACAGTACCTACTGGTCTCTCCGACCAGGGACAACTTATATGGACAGCAAGCAACCAAGTTTGAGCCATTGAAATAAATTACACATATAAAATCATTTCTAGCTAGCAATAAAAGGATAAATGCAAACAAAAATAAATATAGCCTCTTTGGAGTCAAACTTTCTCCTACACATTCTCTGGTCTAAAACAAACCTAGGAAACCAATAAACACATTTATAGCCCTTATAGATCTTGATCTACACATTTATGATTAAAAACAAGCATAAATCAGGGATAATTATTTCTAGCAGTCCAGAAATCATGATTAATTCAGTAAGGGTGCATCTAGGCATAATGTGACCATTCCCAGAAGTATAGCTCAAAAATCTATTTACTTTTTGCTACAAAAATCATCTAAGCAGAAAAGGGATAAATACAAGATAATTCATAACTAAAGATTCCTTCAGTAACTTTGTGCAAATTTTTGCACAGGACACATGCTAGTATTCACCACATATCCAAAAATCAGCTCATGAACATGTGTGGATTTTGCACTACAGCAGATCTAGGTAAAAGGGATTCCTATTTTTCATGTAAAAACTAAAGGTCAAAAGTATATACAAGTTTTGTGAAAGTTGTAGATCTAGTCACACAGAGCACAGAAAAATTGGTTTTGCATTTTTTTTGGATTTTTCTACGATTTTATATGGATTTTACAAGTCACTGGACTGAGGGGAAAAACTTAAGAATCTATTAGCCTAGCAGCCCCTGGAAAGATTTCAAACTTCACACAGCATGTCGGTGTTTTAGACCGGCAAACCTACCAAGGGGGTACCCGAGGTAGTAGATTGTGCAGTGGGGATCGTGATCGAGAGACCGAAAACTCGAAGGTATGCGCAAGGACACGGGACAAAAGATTTATACAGGTTCGGGTTGCAAAGGTGGCGAACCCTACATCTTGTTTGGAGATCAAGTATGGCGCCCTGCGCTTGGTGTTGGTTGAGATCAGGTGCCTGGCTAGGTACCCAACCCTCCTTTATATAGTCCAGGGGGTGGGTTCCTAGTTGGTTACAAGGAAGGAGTCCTAGTAGGATTACACGGAATGAGTCCTAGTAGGATTACAGGGGAATTCTAATAGGAGTCCGTCTTCATCCTTCCTTGCATGAGTACCGGGGAGTATGCCCGACAAGCCCCCGAGCACATTGTAGTCGAGAGTAGTAGTTCGAGTAGTCTTGAAGCCTCTACGAGTAGTTCTTGAGCGTCCTCGAGTACTGCTTGGAGAAGTCTTCAATAGTACTTGAACTGCCACGAGGCTTGAAGGTGGTCCAGCTCACAAGTCTTGAAGTCGAGATTATATGGAAGTGCGGTTGCAAAATATGGAGTAGCCCCTGGGCCTTAGTTTGAGTCGCAGACTCTAGCTGAGGGTCTTTCTTGATTCCAAATCTTCCATCTTGAAAAAATTGAATGATGGGTGTAGCATAGTAGCCCCCGAGCCTTGAAATGATTAGGTAATCAATCCAAGGGTCTTCAGTGTTCGCGAAAGCCATCATCCGAGTACTCTTGCAGCGTGTAGCCCTCGAGATAAGAGAGCCATATGAGACACGTTGAGTAGTTGTTGGTGCGGAGCCCCCGAGCTTGAGAGATTCTGAGTAGTAATTTAGCATCAAGCCGTGTAGCTTGAAAAGTAGCCATGCCGTCAGAGCGGACTTTAGATGCGACCGAAGTCGACTTTAGATGCCGGCAGAGCGGACTTTAATGTGACTTAAAAACCGAAGTCGACTTTGTGCCGCACAGAGCGGACTTTGAGATGCGACTTGAAAACCAAAGTCAACTTTAGGATGTCGCGTGGAGCAGACTTTGATATGTGACTTGAAAACCGAAGTCGACTTTAGATTGCCGCGTAGAGCGGACTTTGAGATGCGACTACAGTAGTCGACTTTGTGCCACATGGGGTGGACTTAAGATGCAAAAACAAAAAGCACTTTCCGGAAAGCCAAAGCGAATGAAAAATAAGAGAAAACGAATAGTTTTGCCGCCGGAGCGGGCTTAAGATTGCGACTGAAGTCGGCTTGTGCCACCGGAGTGGGCTTGGGTGTGACCGTTAGCGTCGACTTGTGCCACCGGAGTGGGCTTGAGTACTTGAGCCATGGATTTCAGATTGAAGGTACGATTGCTGCCAGAGCGGGCTTGAAGGTGCGACTAAAGTTGACTTGTGTACCTGGGCCATGGATTTCAGACCCAAGGTATGGTTACCACCGTAGTGGACTTGAAGGTGCGACCAGAGTCGACTTGTGTACCTGGGCCATGGATTTCAGACCCAAGGTATGGAGCGCGAGTATTTAGGGTACTTGGACCCATGGTACAGAGCGTGAAGACCACGTGCAACTAGGTTCCATCATCGCCAGGACCCGAGGGCCACTTATAGCTAGGTTCCATCGAAGCTTACACACGTAGTATGCCACCGAAGCAGGCGAAGATGCGACCAGAGTCGACTTTAAGTTGCTGCACGGAGCGGACTTTAGAATGCGACTTTAGAAGTCGACTTTAGATTGCCACGCGTAGCAGACTTTAGAAGCTGCCTCCTTGGGATAGCCCCCGAGTTGATGAAGTAGACCATGGTGACTTGATTGATATACCCAAGAGTAGTCAGCAGAGTGTAGCTCCCGTGAAAACCCACCGAGAAGCGTACACAAATGAGTAGTCGGTAAGTAGTCCTACATGATGAGGAGAACAAGCCAAGAAAAGAAAACAGTAATCATTTAAATAAATGACTTAGCTATTGCTGCCTGGGCAGACTGTTGATGAAGCCGTGGCGGTCAGCGATGGAGCCATGACGGTTGTTACTGAAGTTGACTAGTCAGAGTTGATTCCGACTAGTTGTTGAGGGCGTGACTGCCGTTCTCGACTAGTTTGGAAAGCAAGTCAAGATGAATGGTCGACGCGATGCGACCGGAAGACGACATCTTGGCAGCGCGCGACGTACTCGAAGGAGAGCCAATGTTGCCATGAGATAAGTAATCGCAACGCACGGCGTGGCTGAAGTAGAGCCAGTGTGGCCGCAAGATGAAGTCGCGGCGGACGGAGTAGTCAACGATGAGCCGCGTGACGAGCCGCGCGACGTGCCGAGGCACCCAGACGTGCAGCATAAGCGAAGTAGTCGACGACGAGCGGCGAGACGAGCTGCGCGACGTGCCGAGGCACCCGGACACGCGGCGTAGGCGAAGCCTGCGCGAGGCGAAGTAGTCGATGACGAGCCGCGTGACGAGCCGCGCGACGTGCCGAGGCACCCGGACGCGCGGCGTAGGTGAAGTAGTCGACGACGAGCCTGCGCGAGGCGAAATAGTCGACGATGAGTCACGCGACAAGCCGCGTGATGTGCTGAAGCAACGAGACGTGCGGCGTAGTCGAAGTAGTCGACGACGAGCTGCGCGACGAGACGCGCGACGTGCCGAGGCACCCGGACTTGTGGCGTAGGCGAAGTAGTCGATAACGAGCCGAGGCCCCCGGACGCGCGGCGTAGGCGAAGTAGTCGACGACGAGCCTACGCGAGGCGAAGTAGTCGACGATGAGTCACGCGACAAGCCGCGCGACATGCCGAAGCAACCGGACGCGCGACGTAGTTGAAGTAGTCGATGACGAGCCTGCGCGAGGCGAAGTAGTCGACGACGAGCAAAGCGACGAGCCGCGCGATGTGCCGTGCGTCGTGCCGAAGCAACCGGACGCGCGACATTGTCGAAGTAGTTGACGACGAGCCATGCGCCGTGCCGAAGCACCCGGACGCGCGGCGGAGGCGATGTAGTCGATGACGAGCTGCGTGAAGAGCCGCGCAATGTGCCGAGGCACCCGGACGCGCGGCGTAGGCGAAGTAGTCGACGACGAGCCTGCGTGAGGCGAAGTAGTCGACAATGAGTCACGCGACAAGCCGCGCGACGTGCCGAAGCAACCGGACGCGCGGCGTAGGTGAAGTACTCGACGACGAGCCTGCGCGAGGCGAAGTAGTTGACGACGAGCCGCGTGATGAGCCGTGTGACGTGCCGAGGCATCCGGACGCGCGGCGTAGGCGAAGTAGTCGACGACGAGCCTGCGCGAGGCGAAGTAGTCGACGATGAGTCACACGACAAGCCGTGTGACGTGCCGGACGCGTGGCGTAGGTGAAGTAGTCGACGACGAGCCTGCGCGAGGCGAAGTAGTCGACGACGAGCCGCGTGACGAGCCGCGCGACGCGCCGAAGCACCCGGACACGCGGCGTAGGCGAATTGATTCCGCTTTGACAGGAGCAAGGCGACTTGCTTCAATCGATCTCGGCGAGTCGACGAGTAGATTGATCTTGTTGACGAGGGTCCTTCGAAGTCGCCCGGTGGTGATGATCACCCCTACCTGGCGCGCCACCTGTCGGTGTTTTAGACCGGCAAACCTACCAAGGGGGTACCCGAGGTAGTAGATTGTGCGGTGGGGATCGTGATCGAGAGACCGAAAACTCGAAGGTATGCGCGAGGACACGAGACACAAGATTTATACATGTTCGGGTTGCCAAGGTGGCGAACCCTACGTCCTGTTTGGAGATAAGTATGGCGCCCTGCGCTTGGTGTTGGTTGAGATTAGGTGCCCGGCTAGGTACCCGACCATCCTTTATATAGTCCAGGGGGCGGGTTTCTAGTTGGTTACAAGGCAGGAGTCCTAGTAGGATTACACGGAACGAGTCCTAGTAGGATTACAGGGGAATTCTAATAGGAGTCCGTCTTCATCCTTCCTTGCATGAGTACCGGGGAGTATGCCCGACACAGCAGCCCTTGGGTTTTGCACTTGGGTCCCCGAAAGATCTCAATCATCACAAGGCTACCCTTCCGCCGCGGGGAGGGCTCGCCGACGGCGATAGCCGGCCGGACTTGGGCAACAAATGGCACGGGGCTCCCTGAGTGCTCACCTGAGATCGATTGGTGGTGCATGTGGGGTCGGATCGACCTCCGGCGATGCCCGGCGGCGGGGCAGTGATGGCACAACCGCCGCGGCTCGGGTTCCGGTGCAATGCAGGCAAGGCTACGCCATTACGTGCATGTAGGAGCTTAGGTGGGTGTTAGCGAGGAGCTTAGGGACGCCGGTTGGCCACGGGCGTGAGCGCAGTAGCAAGTTCACCGGCGGCGCTAATGGTGGGCAACGGCGGACTGCAGTGGGGACTCGGGCACGCGCGAGGGAAGAAGGGGGAGGGGTTTTATAGGCTGGACGATGTGTCGAGGTAGTTTCGCCCGACCTTCGTAGCCTACAGGAGCACCGGCATGGGCGCGGGGCGGTGGCGACGTGCGGTGGAGCCGGCAGCCAATGGTGGATGGCGGTTCGCCCGCCAGCGAGTGTGCACAGGCCGCGTGGCACCGGCATAGGCCATTTGCGCACGTCATTAGCCGTAGGTGCACAGTGGCGACGACGCTAGCCTCGGACTACTGGGTTTTCTGGCGCCTCGGCGTGCGCGTGCAACCGGGGTACGGCAGGGACGACGTGGCGCACGAGTGCGGCGTCGCGCGGGAGCACGCGCTCTGGCGCCCAAACCGTTTCGAGTAGCTGTTTTCAAATTGAATTTTCTCCAAAATTCCAAACATAAGTGCACAAACTTTGAATACCAAAGTTGCTCAGCAAGTTACCCTCTACAATATTGCCAAAGGCTCTAGGGGGTTTTGCTCATTGGTTTTAGCATAAATTGCAGAGGAACATGGCAGATTTGTCGGCGCCTGTGAATAGTAACAGCACGTGTTGACTTGCATTTTTCACTAATTTGCACTCCAAACCAGCAATGCCACTCAACAGGAAAGTTGTGTGCCTTGACAAACTGCACAACTTTCTTATTGGGAGATTTTGAAGTGTTTAGTAAAATTTTGGAGAACGTGCCAAAAGTTCTAGAATGGCATTGGAGGTCAAAGGGAAAGCTAGGGGTTTAAGCTAGGGTTTTGACTTGGAGTTGACCTAGGTTGGCCAAGGGTGGTTAGAGAATTGGTTGAGAGGGTCACTAGCACTATTTAACACTAAGCAAAAACACGGGGTGTTATGCATCGTGACAGGACGGTGGCTCCAAAAGGCGGGCGTCTTCGGAATCGGAACGGAGACCACAATTCAAAGATACTTTTTTAGGAGATTCACTTTTCTATCTTCATCTATCGTGCTGCTAAAATGCCGATCCCTAATATTTATCCATTGTCAATCAATAGGTCAGATTGGCTGGCACGCCTCGCTACAGACTAGGGAGTCACGTGTGCTTCGCGCGAAGGTGATGTCCTAATTTCTTGTCAACAGAGCCCAGTGATCTAGGATCGACGTGCAGTTCGAAGGATGGCCCGACAAAGGGTTCTGAACAGTCGACACCGTAACCAGAGCAAGAGATGAAAAGGGATGGGCCCACAAGCGGCTGAAACCTAGGCGCATGAGCGCCACGGGTGTCCCGGCTCGTATTCGAGCCCCGGACGAAAAAATCTCACGGAATCCCCATCGAAGGGGAGGCAACGAGCCAGCAAGGTCAATCGAACGACCTTGGAGATAAATGAGATATTTGGAGGGGTTGATAAGATCCTTCACCAGCTGATCCTGTCGGGACCCCGTGAATGGGACCCGGGTCTTACTCGAACTAACTCTCTAGTAGCTCGACGAGCACCATGACTCGGTGATCGAGGTAAGCCATGGCACTATGCACCCCTCCTTGCCTAAAGAAAAGGGATGAGCGAGGAAAACCAAACGGGCACCAAACCCACAAGGCTGATCGAGCGTCCCAAAAACCGACAAGCCCCACGGAGGGGCCGCTAGGCTCCTAGACTGGCCACTCCTCGCGTGATAGAGCCCGACCTAAGTCCGAATCATGTCCCGATCGATAGTATGCATCACCCGCTCAGGCAGACAGTGACAAAACTCGTCCAAAGGGATTAACACGACAATTTTCCATGCTCAAAGGTCTCAACGACGGATCGTCTCCGTGTATGATACATGGAAAAAGCTAGAATGACCAAGAAATTTAAAATAAGAGAGAACAAAACAAGTGGGATGTCACAACAAATGATGTCCCAGTTCTTGAGCAAGGGACCGCCAAAGGCATGAAGGAGCGATTGCCCAAGAGTAGGTCGGGCACAAGACAACAGGTACAGACTCTTGGAGATCCAATGCCCGCCGCAATCCCATTGTTGGCTGCCAAGCGCAAGGCACCTGACGACTCCCAGGGCTGAGAAGTCATCGGCGCGCTCACAACCTTGACGATGAAGCATCCTCCTCAAAACGGAAGGAGGACGCTTCAAGCAAAGATATGTTCGGACGAACAAAACTCAGGGGGATCTACGCACCCAGAGCACGAGAATAAGAAGTTCTGATCTCGAGTGAATGTGCCTGCCCCATGACAAGTCGAACCGCACCGGGAAATAGAACGCCTGACACTTGCAAGCCTCCCCGTTCGCTAAACTCCCATCAACATCAGAAGACTCAAAGAGTGGCACTACACTCAGGGGGACGAATCCCCCACGACGGAAGAAGCAACTGGTTTCTTTCCCTCCCCATATAGCAACCATGGAGTCCCGCCAATATGAAGTGGAGCTCCTTTTATTGCGGCTGGCACGGGTTAGCTTACAAAAAGCTAAAACGGCCACCCACCCCACCTGGTGGCATGGCAGGAACTGAAGACCCAATGAGCATCGCCGTCACATTAGCAGAAGCCAGCCACAGTTCCCCGTGATGCCAGGTCAAATCCCCCATTCGGCCATGTCAGCCTCAAAAGGCGAATCGGTACTCACAGCGGCTAAGATAAACACCCCGCAGTAGCCTTGTCTCTGCTTCGGGCTCGGGGACTACACCCGGCGGGTGCGCTCGCGCACCCCCACAGAAATGAAGACCAGAAGAAGGAGGACAACATCACTGATCCTAAGGGAGAAATCCACTCTCTCCCTCTTAGGCTCGGGGGCTACTGATGAGGGGATAAACTAGGGGTAATCATCTTAGCCCCTAAATCCCCTAAATCATGAAGCCTAACAAAGGACCGCATCCGTGAAGGCCCAACACCAACGACCAGGAAGATAGGCCTGGCTCCCTCTCTTTCATGGGTGGCGGCCTAACATCGCCCATGAGGCCACCTCCGACCAAGGCGGTCAGCCTGCACAACGTAAGGAGCACCCGACTACATCCACAAATGGCTCCGCCCCGCACGACCTAAGGTTCCTTAGGATGCAGCCCACCGGCTGGGACCCCCCAGGCGAGGGCTACGATGTGGGGCGAGTGGCCCTGCGCCGCCCAGGACATACATGAGCAGCAGGGCGGGCGGATCTGCACTGTCAGACGGCCAGGCCATGATGAGATTTTCCCAGCGTGGGAAGCGGACTGCCCCGGCGTCCCGTCACCAGGATAACAAAAATAGCAAAGGAAAGGCGAATCCTTCGCCCGTAAGGCATCGAATGGCGAGACCCAACCCAGTGGCTATCAGAGGAAAGGTCAGGGCTTGCATGACAAGCCTCGACCTAGCAAGCCCTGCGCGGCCCTAAGTCGGGAGAAGCCACCTTGGAACGGGAGTCGTCAGCTATGCAGCCCTACGAAGACAACTACGGCTAGCACAGCGTACGACGCCAACCGGAGACGAAGGCCCTTGGCACGACACTATTCTAGCACTATTCCCGCACTGTTGTAGCATTGTAGCAGGACACCATTTTACCATCCTAACCTTTGTACACCAGCCCCACTTGGACTATAAAAGGGGAGGCTGGCACCGAAAACAGCATGAACAACGCGACAAATAGGGATTGGTGATCACAACACAATCATAGAGCCCAACTTTACTCACACACCGAGCATTCACAGCTCACCATCACACTCAGAGACTTGGGATACTCTTCCTCTCTTGAACTAAGCTTGTACCCCCTACTACAAGTCCCCGTGGGCATATAGAATACTCCTTCGAACTGGACGTAGGGCTCCCCCTGTGCTTGAACCAGTATAATCCTTGTGTCTCTAAGCCCAACCATTCGCATCAGAGGCACAAACATACCAAGATTTACTTGCTGACAGTATCAAACCCCGACAACCTGTCTGACTGGTGTAGCAGCTTTTTTGTGGAAATCGTTAAGTCTTGCTCAGGTGTACCGATTGGGGGTCTCGGGTGACCTAGTGTGTCTCTAGTGGGTGTTGGGTGATCTGGCGAGCTAGTCTGGGTGATCCGGCCAGGACCAGTCTGAACGGTGTGTTCGGTGTGCTGCTCGAGTTGTTTGTTCTACTGCTTTCTCGAGTAGGTTTCAGTGTTTCTTGGTTCCTAGGATCAGTAGCACTTCAGTGGCTATGTGGTCTTGGCCAACTTGGGTAGTTGAGTTGGAGAAGTGTTTTGGTTAAGCCGTGTTCATCTAGTTGGAGAAGACATCTCCCTCGAGAAGAATTTTTATCGGCTCCCATTCACTCCCCTCACTAGTCACCAGTTCGGTCCTTCAAGTGGTATCAGAGCAGGTTCAGGGTCTGCTCCATATGGACCTTGTTGTCCTAGCTCGTGTGCGATCTATGGGTGGGAAGTGGTACATCCTGGTTGTGGTGGACGACTACTCTCAGTATGCCTGGGTCTTCTTTTTGGAGGAAAAGGGAAGACATTTTGTTTTTTTCGAGATCTTGTCTTGAGGTTGAAGAACAAGAGGCACGAAGATGTCATATGAGCGATTCACAGTGAAAATGGCTCAGAATTTAAAAACTCTCACTTCGAAACCTTTTGCCATGACTTGGGTCTTGAAAATTAGTTTTTGAGTCCGTATATGCCTCCCCAGAATGGCGTGGTGGAAAGGAAAAACAGAACCTTGTGTGAGATGGCTCGGACGATGCTCCATGAGCGTAGGACTCCGAGGAGGTTCTGGGTTGAGGTGGTTAATACCGTGTGCTATGTGTCGAACAAGATCTTTCTCTAAACTTTCAAGAAGAAGACATGCTATGAGATGATGCACAGTTGCACTTCCAAGGTGAGTCATTTCCATTTGTTCGGATGCAAATGCTTTATTCTGAAGATGGGTAAGAATCTGGATAAGTTTGAGGCTAGGTCGGTCGATGATATTTTCTTTGGTTATGGTACTCATTGTAGAGCATTTTGTGTGCTCAACTTGGAAACTAACCAAATCATGGAGACTTGCGAGGTTACCTTCGACGAGACAACCACGTAGCTCTTTGGTCTTTGATTGTGCAAGAGATGATGAACTTGGTGAGGAGATCTTTCAGGAGGAGGATCATGAACATGGGGATGATGAAGATGGGGGTGTGCACCTACGGATGAGCATGTGCCTATTACTTTGACTACGATTAAGAACGGGCCCTCTCCTACAGCTAAAACGACAAACCAAGATCAAGGAGAAGCTGTTGCTGAGGGGGAGGTAGCTTCAAGGCGAGAACCTCTCCGACGAGTTCAAGTAGATCACTTAGCTTCGAGGATCATCGGGGACATCAACAAACACACTACATGGTTGAGGTTTCGGAACAACTCTTACTTTGCCCATGCTGCTTTTGTTGGTACATTTGAGCCCAAAGGCATTGGACACACACTATCTGATTCTAAATTAGGTCAATGCAATGCATGAGGAGTTGGAAAACTTTGAGAGAAATCAAGTTTGGGAGTTGGTAGACCGAGTTGTAAGACTATCAGGACAAAATGGGTTTGGAAAAATAAAGAGGGTGAGAATGGAGAAGTGGTGAGAAACAAGTCGAGGTTGGTGGTGCAAGGGTATAGTCAGAAAGAGGGGATCGACTACGAGGTGACCTTTGCTCTAGTAGCCTGTTTGGAGGTGATTAGGATTCTTCTAGCTTTTTTCGTGGTTAAAGGGTTCAAATTGTACCAAATGGATGCGAAGAGTGGCTTCCTGAACGGTGTGTTGGAGGAAGAGGTGTATGTGAAGCAACCATTGGGGTTTGAGAGTGAGAAGTGCCCCCACCGGGTGTACAAGGTTAGAAAGGCACTCTATGGGTTGAAACAGGAGCCTAGGGCTTGGTATGGCAGGTTGAGGGGGTTTCTTTTTGCTAAGGGCTTTGTGATGGGCAAGGTAGATTAGACCTTGTTTCTCCTCAGGCAGGGTGTTGATATTCTGATTGTTCAGGTGTACGTGGATGATATTATATTTGGTGGCTCGTCTCACTCTTTGGTTGCAAGGTTTGCAGAAGACATGAGTTGGGAATTCGAGATGAGCATGATGGGCAAGCTGCAGTTCTTCCTCAGCCTCCAAATCAAACAGTTGAAGGAAAGAACATTTGTGCACCAAGCTAAGTACACCAAGGATATTGTGAGAAAGTTCAAGATGGAGGACTCCAGGGCCATGACGACACCGATGAGTACGACTATGACTCTTCATGTGGACGAGGAAGGTGAACACGTGGATCAGAAGGAGTACCAAAGCATAATCGGGTCACTCATATACTTGATAGTGACAAGACTGGACATCCAATTCTCAGTATGTTATTCGCTCGTTTTCAAGCTTCTCCAAGGACTTCACATTAACAGGCAGTCAAGCTCATATTCAGGTATTTGCGATACACTCTGGACTTCGGCCTTTGGTACTCCGTATCTTCTTTTTTGGTGCTTCATGGATTTTCAGATGCGGATTTTGCCAGATGTCGGTTGGATAGGATGTCCACTTTTGGGACTTACCAATTCTTGGGTTCCTATTTGGTGTCTTAGTCTTCCCGCAAACAGTCAAGTGTTGCTCAATCCACTACCGAGGCAGAGTATGTAGCCACTGCTAGTTGTTGCTCTCAGCTCCTGAGGACCAGGAGCGTCCCGGTGGTCGATGGATGACCGCTCCTCAGTGATGAGTGATTGACAACGGGTGTTGGACTGACTCTTGGCTCAGTGCGCAGGTGTAGGCTGCGGCCTAGTTCGTGTTGTTGCAGGTGAAGAACGGGCGCGAAAGGTCTTCAGCCCTGAGGGGCCTCTAGAAGATGGAGAGACAAGTAGGCTCGGTTCGAGGGACCTGGTGGACGGCGGGACTAGGTGCGAGCCACATGGTGGCGATACGAGCAAGACGAAGTCATGGACAATCGAGCCGGTGCACGGTGGCGGTCAAGTCAAGTGGTTTGGCGGGAGGCCGGACCGAGCACGCAGGGTTTGGTGGTTTGCCCACAAAACCATCAGAGGACGGTTTCTTGGTTTGGGCCTCAAAACCATGTCCGAGGGCCCAACACGACGGAGACGTGATCCTGGCGTGTCGGGAAGCTTCGAAGCGGAGGACACACGGCGGGATCGCATGACTTGCGTCGGGAGGACGCGGGGTGCGGCAAAGGCGTGGCCGTCCGATGGCAAGACCCACAAACATTACCTAAATGCCCCTACGTGGGTTGTATCGCCAGTAGTTAAGTTAGGGGTAGTCGAGTCATTTACCACTCCGGCGGGACCTGATATATAAGCCATGAGTGTGTGTGGATGGCTCTCTCTCTCTGCGACTTAGGGTTTCATTTCCCCCCTCCCATTTCTCATTTTCGTAGCTATTTTCTTCTCTATTTTCTCTAGGCTAGCATGAGAGCTTCATGAGAGATTTGTTGAGAGGGATGGATGCTAGGGCGGCATGCTAGACCTTGTGAATCTTTCCTAGTTTGTATAGAAGATTCGGAGTTGTGTTTTTCGTGGTCTTTTTGTGCTTGTTTTCGTGCCTTTGTTCTTGGTGTGATTCCGCAGATTTGAGTGGGTTTCTCCCCGGATTTTTTTGAGGGAAACATGGATGGATGTCTCGTGCATCTTTGTGATTGATCTTGTGCCCTCAAACGCCGGGAAACCACTTTGATTCAAGGATTTTCGTTCGGTGCTCTAGTTCTTGGTGGTGCTCAAAGGATTCGCGATTCCCGGTGATTTAGGGAGTTAGGAGGCAAGATTTTTGGGCTATAGAATCCTCGTGTGACGCTTTTCAAGTCCCCAAACCCTTGTCTCTACAGCTTCTACCGTTTGGGAAATCCGATGATGATTTGGGGGAGTTGACTTTCGGGGTCGGGCTGTTTTCGGCCCGTCCGTGCACGGCGGACGGTCCGCGAGGGTACGGCGGACGGTCCGCGTGAACAGTGTTCTTCGCGTGTTCTTCGTGTTCTTGCTCGGCTTCGCTTTCGATCCGTTTTGGTTTTGAGTTTTGGTTAGAAGTGGTTTCGGACAGTCCGCAGCAGCGGGCGGACGGTCCGCGGTGCACGGCGGACGGTCCGCGTGCTCCCCGCGGACGGTCCGTTTTTCGGGGTTCGCTTTTGGAGGTTCTGTTGGATTTAACGGACAGTCCGCGGCCCAGGCCGGACGGTCTGCCGTACCTGTGCGGACAGTCCGCGGTACATTGGCGGACGGTCCGCGTGACCCGTGCGGACAGTCCACCTCTCCTGGCCGGGACGGTCCGCGAGCTCGTGTGCTTTGCTTCTTGGTTCGATTCCTTTCTTCCTTTCTTGTGCTTCCGCGTGTGCTTCAAGGAATCGTTCCTAGGACTAGAGGTTGATCCATAACCACGTTGTCTTGGCGATTGGTGTGTGATTCGATCCATCGCTTGTGTGAGACCGGGATTTGACTAGGGTATAGGCCGGGTTCTTTGAGAAGAATTTTTACCGGCTCCTATTCACTCCCCCCCTCTCTAGTCGCCATCTGATCCTTCAATTGGTATCAGAGCTTGGTGCCGGATTCTTGGCGACTTTGACAAGTCTTGAAACCTAAGATGGCGTACGTTGAGTGGGGCGGTCCGCCGCACTTCGATGGGAAGGGTTACCACAAGTGGGCGGCTCGTATGATGATCTTTCTTCGTGGAAAGTTATTGGATTTCATTGTGCTTGACAAGACCTATGCTATTCCGGTCAACATCCATACTCTTATGGTGACCGATGCCGGTGCTAAGGCCAAGTATGAGGCAAATGCAAAAGCCGTTGATCACTTGGTCCGGA
This sequence comes from Cenchrus americanus, assembly GCA_947561735.1. Taxonomy (NCBI): domain Eukaryota; kingdom Viridiplantae; phylum Streptophyta; class Magnoliopsida; order Poales; family Poaceae; genus Cenchrus; species Cenchrus americanus. Next base: position 157,450,109 of record OX387244.1, read on the forward strand.
GCTTGTGTGATCCTGAGTTTGAGCGTGTTCGCCATTTGAATCTTGCTTGGCAAATTTGGGAGAAGTTGTTGGTTGCTCACAGTGGTGATAACCATGTGAAGGCTCGCCTCTTTGTATCTTACCGGATGCAATATGAGAACTTCACTCAACTTCCCGGTGAGGACATTGATGCGATGTTTCAGAGGTTCACCGCCATCGTGAACAACATGAAGGCTAATGTTGACGATTTTCCTTACACCGAGCATGATCAGTCTTTGAAGCTCTTGCATGTCTTGGATCCAAATGTTTAGGGTGCTAAGGTTGAGGTCATCAAGTAGTCTGGGCAATATTTGACTATTGAGTTGGATGACCTCTTTTCTAAGCTCAAGTCGGCTGAGGTTGACAGGAAGTTGCAATCCAAGCATGAGGGCTCGACTGACCATAGTCTTGCTCTTGTGGGCGGATCAAAGGGCAAATCTAACCCTTCCTGTCGACAGTTTTCCTTGTCTTCTCTTATGTCTATTCCAGATGAGGAGTTTGATGTGCTGGGCGAGGAGGAGCTGCCCTTGCTCTCAAGGAGGTTTGATCGACTACATGAGAGCTGGAGGAATGCAAGGCGGAGCTCGGGGACATGCTACAAGTGTGGCAAGCGTCGACACTTCATCGCCGAGTGCCCAGAAGCGGAGGAGAACAAGTACAAGATGAGCGAGTACAAGGCACACCCGAGGCGTGAAGACAAGTACTCCTCCAAGGGCAAGAACTTCAGCAAGTCCAAGAGCAAGGACAAGGACAAGCGGCGACCGAGCAAGGGCGGCTACAAGAAGGACAAGGCAAGAGCCATGGTGGCCGGTGCAAGCGATGTCGACTCAAGCTCAAGCGACGCGCAGTCAAGCTCAAGCAGTGAAGATGAAGATGCCGGGAGGCGCAAGGGCAAGAAGAGTGCAAGCCGGAACCTCAGTGGGTTGAGCTGTGTGGCGCTTGAGGGCTTTTGTGGCATGGCCCATAGCTCAAGCAGCAAGAAGAGCGAGAAGGAAGGCAGCGACTCCGACTCGGAGGATGAGGTAAATCGTGACCCCGACTTTTTGCTTGCTGAGATCACTAGGTTGAATGGCTTGATTGACAACCGTGATAGTGTGTTGAGAGATGCTAAGAAGATGAGGAAAGATCTTAGGGCTCAACTTGAGGATGCTAGTGAGAAAGTAGGAGAGTTAGAGTCCAAATTGCTTGAATTGAAACTTGAGAATGACTCTTTGAAACTTGCTCCTACTACTCCTGATGATGTTGAATGTCTTGAGTGTGATGCATGGTTGAATGAGATCAAGTTGCTTAATGAGAAGAATGCTTCCACTTTGGCTAAACTAGATGCTCTTAGGACTGAGTATGATGAGCTTAAGGCTAGACCCACTTTGCTTGTTGCTTGTAAATCATGTCCTACTATGCATGCTAAGCTTGTTGATGCTCGTTCTACTATTAGCTCTTTGGAATCTTCTTTGAAATCTCCTGTTGTCAATGCATGCACTAGCTATGATGAAGTTACTTTGCGCAATCTTGAACTTACTTCCCGTTTGGATGTCATCTATGAGGAGAATGACTATTTGAGGAAGGTGTTGGGTTTGTTGTCTGGGCAGGAACCTCAATTGAAAATCATGATTGAGGAGTTCAAGAGAGCTGATGGTCGTGGTTTGGGGTTTGAGAAGTTGGGTGAGAAAGTGGGAGAGAACAGTGGGGAGAGTGTGTATGAGAAGTGTGTTGAGTCTAACCCCGAGTTTTAGGTGATCGGAGACATCCAAGTCCCACTTCCAAAAGCACCCAAGAATACTTTCACACCAAAACCCAACCACCTTTGCAACAAGCTTGACACAACCCAAGATCCACCCAAATTTCCACCCAAAACAAATGACTTCCAGAAACCGGTGAAGTTTGTGAGTGAGAAGGGTGAGAAGCCTAGAGAGAAGCCAGAGCCAGAGCCAAAACCAAAACCCATCCCCTTCAGGTGTGAGTATTGTGGGAAGGAGAGACACCTAGCAGAGTTTTGCTTCAAGAGGAAGAGGGATGAGAGGCTTGCTAGGGAGCAAGCAAACCAGGACAGGTATCGCCAGTCTCATGGTATTCCTGAGCCTAGAGTGCCACTTCCACGGGGTGTGGGAAGTGTGAAGAGTGTTGGTAGAGTTGGAGCTCAGGGTGGTAGGTTTGTTAGGAGAGATGATGGTGTGCGTGCTTGTGAGAGGTTTGGTCGGGCTCGTGGTGGTTTTGTTGGACGTCCCCCTACTCGTCCTCAATATGGGTTTAGGGGAGATGATCGCAGCTTTGGGTTCCAGAGGAACTACGGACCACGTTTTCCCCCTCGTGGTGCTCGTACTCCTTCCATGGGACATGGGAAGTTTGGTGGCAAGGGAATGATGTTTGCTAACCCCTCTTTTGAGCAGATTGCTCGACACTTGTTTAACTTTCTTTGTGCTAACCCCAGTGTCGAGTCATTAGCTCACTCTCGTTCTTGTTTCTGACTACAGGCAGGAGGCTTGGAGAACATTTGGTTATCGACTCCGGATGTTCCCGACACATGACCGGAGATAAGAAGTGGTTCTCCAGCCTCACCCTAGTGAAGGAAAAGATATACATCACATTTGGGGACAATGGACGAGGAAGGGTGATTTCTGAGGGTGTTGAAGAGGGTTTCTCTTGTGAAGTCTTTGGGTTTCAATTTTCTTTCGGTTTCTCAGTTGCTTGAGGAGGGTTTTGAGGTGCGTTTCAAGTCTGGCGAGTCTCGTTTGCTGGATTCTCGAGGTGATCTTGTCTGTATGATCATCCCCGAGGGTCACATTTTCAGGACTGATTTCTCTCGTTCTTTGGGCCCTGCTCGCTGTTTGATGGCTGGTCCTTCTTCTGATTTGTGGAAATGTTATAGGCGGTTGGGACACTTGAGCTTTGATTTGGTTTCCCGCTTGAGTGGTCTTTACCTTGTCCGAGGATTGCCGAGGTTGAAGCTTGAGAAGGATTTGGTTTGTGCTCAGTGTAGGCATGGCAAGATGGTAGCCACTCCCCATCCACCCCTGACCGATGTTATGACCGAGCGTCCGACAGAGCTGTTGCATATGGACCTTGTTGGGCAAGCTCGAGTTCGCTCAGTGGGTGGGAAGTGGTATGTCCTTGTTGTGGTGGACGATTACTCTCGCTATGCCTGGGTGTTTTTCTTGGAAGACAAGAGTGAGACATTTGGTTTTGTTCGAGATCTGATCATGAGGTTGAAAATCGAGAGGCATGGGAATGCTATTCGAGCTATCCGCAGTGATAATGGCTCAGAGTTCAAGAACTCTTGTTTTGATGCTTTTTGTCGTGATCTAGGTCTTGAACATCAGTATTCGACCCCTTACGTGCCCCCTCAAAATGGAGTTGTGGAAAGGAAAATCGAACTCTTTGTGAGATGGCTAGGACGATGCTCGATGAGCACAGGACTCCTAGGAGGTATTGGGCTGAGGCGGTCAATATGGCTTGTCATGTTTCCAATAGGATTTTATTGCGAACTTTCAAGAAGAAGACCTGTTATGAGCTTATGCATGGTCAGGCACCCAAGGTGAGTCATTTCCGAATCTTTGGCTGCAAGTGCTTTATTCTTAAGAAGGGAAAACTCGACAAGTTTGAGGCTAGGTCTAGTGATGGTATTTTCTTTGGATATGCTAACCACTCTAGACCCTGTAGGGTGCTTAACCTTGAGACTAACAAAATCATGGAGACTTGCGAGGTAACCTTCGACGAGACAATGCCATGTACCTCTCTTGGCTTTGAATGTGCAGGTGATGAGGAGATGGCCGAGGACCTCTTTGAAGAAGAGAAGGATGAAGCTGGAGATGATGATGGAGAGAACATGTGCCTGAGGCTGAGTGTGTACCCACTACTTCCCCTACAACCACTACGGAGCGTGGACCGTCTACTTCATGGACAACGACGGTGCGACAAGAGGACCAGGCGAGATAAGCTGAAGTTGAGGGGGAGGTAGTCTCGAGGCGTGAGGCTCCCCAGCGGATTCAAGAAGTGCATCCCCTGTCGAAGATCATTGGGGACATCGACGAACGTACTACACGGTCAAGGTCCAGGAATTCCTCTCATTTTGCTCATGCTGCTTTTGTTGCCACCTTTGAGCCCAAGGACATTGGACACGCTTTATCTGAAGCAAACTGGGTCAATTCTATGCATGAGGAGTTGGAAAACTTTGAGAGGAATCAGGTGTGGGAGTTAGTTGAACCACCTCCAAATTGCCATCTGTTGACGGTTAATATTTGTATCAAAGTTCGTTCGTGACTTGCAAGCGTACAAGTCTCCCGTCGTAGTCAAGGGACCCTTCTTCCCTCGAGTGGTGAACCCAAGGTATCGAATCCGTGCAACAAATGTGTGACGCAAAACTTAATCTAATAAAGCCAAGTAACTTCAATCTTCGATGAAAGAAACCCTAATGCATCTAAGTAAAAGACACGAAACTAATCTAATCTAGTAAAGACCGGAGAAAACAAAGTAAGATTGGGTAGATAAACCGATCTAGAGGGATCGGGGTAAGCCTTTTGTTGAAGTTCCAAGCAAGAGAAGAAGTAGCAAATCGAATCTTATAAGAAGCTTCTTTGAATCGTGGTTTCCCGTCCAAATCCGAAAACATCCGCCTTTCGGAACCCCCGTTCTGTCATAACGTATCCCTACTCATGCGGGGAGCTTAGGGCGAGTCAAAAGACAAGTCGAGATTCTTTCGGAAGATCCGGCGTGTACCTCTAGCCACCGCGGCTACAAGAACACCCTATGTAATCTATCTCGAGAATAGAATTGGAATAAGCAAACCGATCGAAAAACGAAATCTTCGAGGAAACACTTGATCGCTAGGAAAAGATTCAACTTGATAATTCAACTATAACAATGATACATACACCGATCACCACCGGGATCCTTCCTTGATCTTGCTTCTAGCTCCGGAACTCCGACGTGGTCTTCCGTGCAAGGTTCCCACATCGGCTAGGGAAACCATAGTCAACTAGCTCGACCCTCTCCTCTCCGAGATGGTGTCCCTCTCTTCTCTGCTCCTCGGCGGCCGATGACGAATTGTATCATCCGTGGCTCTCGGTCAGGGGGCTATAAATAGCCCGATTGGCGGCTAGGGCAAAGGAGGGGGCAAATGGGCCCTGGATGGGCCTGGGACGACCGGACTGGGCCGGCCGGCCTGGGCCCATTCAGGCCCAGCCCGAGGCCTCCTTTGCTCTACGTCGGTTCCCTTGCTTCCTGGATGTTTCCCCCTTCTGCATGTAGGTCCATGTCATCAGTTTCTCTCCGAATTGGACTCAACTCCTTGTCTTGCAAGATTCAGCACTTTTCTGGTCAGGTCCTCGGAGTCTGTCGTCTTCTCGGATCAAGTCCCTGGCTTCTTGGAGTTAAGTTTGCTTCATTGCATGACTTGTACGGGACTTCAAGGTCTTGTCATGAGGTGCTTGATGAACTTATCCCGAAAGTCTTGCATTCAACACTAAAACCCTGCATAAACATTAAACTCCAAAACCGACATGCACACGTGAACTTGTTATACCACGGGGGTTAGTACCAATGGATAAGGTATAAAACTCATGCCAACACCGAAGGTAAACTCATGGCTAGGTTGACGGATTTTCACCGTCAACATCTCCCCCATGCTTAAACCTTGCTCGTCCTCGAGTAAGCCTTCGATGGATATCATCATTGCCAAACAATGTTAAACCTTGCACTTGATCATACATGAGAAAGCATAATGCTCTCAAAATTTTAATTCGTTAAAGTTCCATAATGTACTAGCCTTCATCTCTACGGAGGGTAGATCCTTATTAAGCTTATCCCACAAGTATTAACATGCTCACAAAGTTTAAATAGATCTCAGAATTTTTTGAAATAAAGAAGGAGATAAAGAAAAGCTAAACCAAGTTCACAAATATAAATCATCTTGTGTATTGCTCATGAACACTCAACTCACTTGTCTCTCAAACCTATATATTCTAATCCTTTCCCTCTCATAACATATATGTGTGGTAGGCTTTATATGGAGCTTTGGGAAAGTTTAGTCCTAACAAGATTTTATAAATGAGGTGTTGTCAAAACAAGACAAGCTTCTCATGGTCTTACCGAGACTCGTCAAAAAGGTCATTGGAAAATAATGTTAAATCAAGGAGGGGAGAGAGAAAAATACACACACTTTAGATAAGTGGACATGTGCAAATGGCAAAGAGTGATCCCGAGGCACAAAGGAAGTCCACGTTATCGGATTGCACATGGTTGGAAAATGAGAATGGATCTTTTAAACTTGAAGCCTTGAATGCACTCTTAGAGAACCGGGGAGTTCACTTTACGCATACTCATTTTTTTTCTCTTTCTCATATTTCTCATTCTTGTCTTTCTTCTTTCTTTCATTCATTATATATATATTTTCTTGGAAGTCACGTATATCGCCGAATTTTTTTTCATTTCTTTCATCATCATTTTTTTAAAAATTCTCCCCTTTGAACTCTAAAACTGCACCGTACCTACCTCCTCCCCCATGCTTAGACGTTGCTCGTCCTCGAGCAAAGAGGCGAAAAATAAGGTAGGTACCGGAAATATTTTTCCTTGGAGAGATACTTGAAATCTTCAATGTTGGCACCGTCTTGCGATCTTCCTTGAATTGATGATCCATTCTCAACAATAGGTTGTGGTCAAGGAGGTAATCACAAAAGATGATATTTGGTTTGAGGGAGGATATCCGGCGAGGTTTGTGAGATCTCCGATGCGGGGATACACAATGCACGGATAAAAGGCTAGCAAAAAGATAGATACGCAAAAATGGAATGACCAACTTCTTAGTCTCGGGCCAGAGAAATCATGGCCTGTAATAACTCACTCAAAAATAAATCTTGTACACTAAGGTTTATGCACTCAAATATATATAAGGCTTTGGATAGGTTGAGCAACACACAAGTGATATTTATGACAAGGTTAGCGATATTTTTTAGCATAAAAGACATCTTTAATCTATTCATAACTTGAGAGCACATAAAACACCATGGGTCTTTATTTTAATCATAACCTCCGCTGAAAATTAATCTAGCATTTAAATAAATTCAGATTTGTATTTTTAAGAGAGCACTAGCTTAAACATGCATAGATCAATTACAAAGATGAACAAAGCTGCAATTTTAATCATATATCATTATGGCACAAATTTTTGTAAATTTTCCAATGATATAATCAAGGTGGTGTCTTTATTAATGATGATATCAAGTTGAAATACAAACTGAAAATAAACAAACATGCTTGCTGAAATTTAAATAAAAACAGAAAATACTACGCAAACACACATAGGCAAAAGCTGAAAATTACTTAGAAAAAGAAAAGAAAAGAAAACTAAAGTTCCTAAATCTTCTAATCCTCCGCCGGTGGTTGATGTTGATGATCTTGATAGTAATACCCTTGCTCATAATATGATTGGACATTCCCTCCGACGAATTGATTTGGCTCCACAAGGTGAAGGCGTCCGAGCTCAAAGGCAATATTTGCATTTCCTTCACCAAGTTGAGCTGCGTTAGCTTGGATGGCTGCGATGTTTTGGGCGTTTCTTGCAGCATAACCTCCAATTATGGCCATGCTTTGTTGTGGTTGGGGATGATGTGCGTAGGACTCCGCGAAGTTAGCGTTGGGCACCACATAATTTGGTGGGGGTACCGGTGCACCACCCCCCATGCTTGCTCTTGTGGCCCTCCGTAATAACTTGGCGGAGGAGGGATCCCGCCGAATGGTTGCACATTGGGTTGTGCTCCACTCGCTTGTGCGGAGGATGTTCCCTCCTCTACGATTCTTCCTCTTTTGTTCTTCCTTGCAGGGACAAGGAGTCCCTCTTCCAACCAATCTTCCCTCCCTTCGGTGAAAAGCCTAAGCCTCTCATTGGGAAGGGGTAGTTTCACTATGGCCAACCGATAACCTCCTCTCTCATCTCCACTAATGTATTTGCCTTGCCGCAAATACTCAATGCCGAGAGAGGTACCACACAAAAGATGGTCGGGGTTTCTTGCGATCCCCGGCCGTAAGGAGAAGGCCAACATGGAGAGGTAGCACCCCGAATCAATATTTCCCGCCCCCGATGTTGCTTCACAACACCAACGGTTGATCATGAGGTAAGAGGGGTCTATTAGCTGCCTGGCAATTAAAGCCGAGTAGAGCCAATTCAACTCCGTGTCGGTCACCTTCGTCTCCTTCATCCTCCCCAATACCCTCTTGCACATCCAAGAGTGAAATATCTGGATAATGGGGTTGCGGATGCAATTGTGTTGTTGATGGGCTTCCCCGGAGATCATATTCCAAAATCCCGCTAACATGCCGGGTGGCACGTCAACTTTCTCCGGAGCTCCCTTGTGGAATCCAAGCAGCTCCCTAACGTGCTCGTAGGGAACCACTTGTTGGACTCCCTCCAAACGGAATGACAAGCTTTGCACCCCATCATCATCAAGGATAGGTGCAATAGTCATTAAAATTTCCAAGGCGAACCCCAAGTGGGTGTCCACCGATACTCCGTTGGAGAACTGCACCCATCCAAGGTGCCCCAACATATAGTATATGTCGGTGCCAAAACCCAAGGTGTAGAGTGCTTGGTCGTCGAACTCGACGTTGGGCACAAGCCTCTTCTCAAGATTAGAGAGCCTCTCCTCCTCCTCCGACGACAAGATGATGAAGCCGTACGAAGAATATGTCGGAGTGTAAGGAGGTGGCGCGGTTGAACGGGTCGATCGTCGTGGTGGCGCGGGCTGCTCGTCCGTGTGCCCACGAGGTTCGGTAAACCTCATGGACGTGCTTCTTGCAGCCCTCATACCACCAAGGAGGAGAGCATCGTTCCTCCTCGGTGGTGCCGTATCCGTCTCCATGCTCCGGGGAGACTCGGAAACCGAGTGCCTCCTCGAAGACGTGGTTGATGACGGCTTGGACGACGACGAACTCTTCTTCTTGGATAAGAGACTTGTGGGTTTCTTCCACATGGTTGCTGCACTCTTTTCTTCAACTAAAACTCCGGTTTGCAACCGGTAACTAGGCACTAAAACTCTTTACTTCGGATGTGGACTTTGAGTGGATTAAGGATGTGGATTTTTATTGAGCTATCAAGCTTGGGAAGGTTGGCTATGTCTACGGAGGTTTTGAGCACACAAACTTTAACACACAAACAAAGGAAGGAGAGGGAAGCTTGCCTGCAGAAAACGGGAGCCGGGGGGCTGGCCTGGGGTCCTCGGTGCACCTCCCCGCCTCGTCTTTCTTCCAGCACGATCATTTCGCCTCTGCAACTTTCCTGCCCGCGTGCTCCACAAGTTGCACCGCCCAAACGCTCTCGTCCACCCCTTTCCTTGCATTATTGGTCCTTCCACTTGATGCTCCATGCTTTGGGTCATGTCCATGCTCCCTAGCTCCACTTGCCTCACTTGCCACCATGAAATTCCTGCAAAGTTGATGCTTGCTGCCCACCATGCTTGTCCTTTGCATGTGGAATTGGTGAAAGTTGATAAAAGGGAATCCAATGGTGCATGCATGATTAATTCAAACTAGATTGCCTCCATTAAGGTGTGTTTAAGGTTAAGCACTCCTCTAATTCGAAATTTAAAATATTTTTCAGAGCCATGCAAGAGCTCAAACATAATTTTAGAGAAGTTTTTAAACCATTAAAAACAAATGTAAGTCGAAAATATTTTTCGACTACATCGATTTCGGTCTCACCGGTATAGTTTGCCTTCATCGGTTGAGAGCAAACTTTTCCCGGCTTGATCATGGGGGCATAGGTTTAGGTTCTAATTTTGGCTAAATAAGAAAGATTTTGAATAAAACAAAATTAGAATAGGCTTAGAAAAATTCTAATCCTAAAAAAACCAAGGATAAAGATTTTTAAAACCAACCAAAAGTTTTGATTTCTAGGTTCACGCGAGTCCTACCACGTGCTGAATTTTTTTATTAACACATAGATATAAATCGTGGCTCTACTCGTGTGATTTTAGCATGAAAAATAAGTCAACCTCAGCACTATAATGAGGGTGAAAGGTTGAGTTAGGTTCTGAAATTATTTGGTTGAGGTTTCTCGAAAAGAAAAGAACAAACAAGCACATAGGAGGGTTCATGCAAAGGGTTTATGATAAAGCAAACATTCAATCAAGAATTATGTCTCTAATATTGTTCAACCATTTCTAAGTCTAATGTCTTTGCGTAATAAAACTCAAAAACTAAATTATTAAAAATACTCGAAAAACCTGGAATCGGGTTGTCCTCCCGTAGCTTATTCTTGACTCGACGAAACGGGTTGCCTCCCCGCCTAGCGCTTCGTTTATAGTCTATAGCTAGACTTCTTCACTTGATTACTCCGGATCAACGCTCTTTGCGGGCGTTGCAATCTTGGGTACCCACTTCCGCACCATCTTGGGCGCGGGCTTGTCTTCCGGTTTAGTCATTTTTTTTGGTCTTCACAGGCGGCTTCTCTTCCTTTGTCTTGACGGATGCAACACCTTCTTTAATTTTCTTTACGTTCATTTTTTTCGGCTCCTTCTTTTTCAGCCCCTCCGTTTGTTTTGGTTCTCCCTTCATTCCAATCATGTTGCATGCCTCGATTCTTGGACGGAACTTGAAGGAACTCCTTTCTTCGTTGATATCGAACATGATCTCCCCCTTTCTCCGTTGATATCGAACATGATTCTTGGCGCGGGCTTGTCTCCGGCTTAGTCATTTTTTTGGTCTTCACAGGCGGCTTCTCTTCCTTTGTCTTGACGGATGCAACACCTTCTTTAATTTTCTTTACGTTCATTTTTTTCGGCTCCTTCTTCTTTTTCAGCCCCTCCGTTTGTTTTGGTTCTCCCTTCATTCCAATCATGTTGCATGCCTCGATTCTTGGACGGAACTTGAAGGAACTCCTTTCTCCATTGATATCGAACATGATCTCTTCCTTGCCAACATCAATAGTAGCTCCCACGGTCTTGAGGAAAGGCCTCCCTAGGATGAGCGGCGGCTTCTCCCTCTCTCCCATCTCGAGCACAACGAAGTCGACGGGGATGAAGTGGTGTCCGACCTTCATGGGTACATCTTCAGCAATGCCCAAGGGGTAGCGAATGGAGTTGTCTCCCAACTCCAAACATATTCCCGTAGGCTCCATTGGTAAGCGTAGCTTCTCGAACACATCCCTCGGCATGACGCTCACACTTGCTCCAAGGTCGCATAACGCCTTCTCGAAGTTGAAAGAACCAACCAGACATGGAATTGTAGGGCACCCAGGGTCCTTTTGCTTTTCTAGCCCATTAGCAATAGCGGCACTACACTCCTCGGACATCTCGACATGATCTACCCCGAGTGTTGCTATCTCATATTTATTTGCAAGTATATCTTTAAAGTAACGAGAATATGTAGGTACTTGTAGGGCATCTAGTAATGGCATGTTGATGCTAAGTCTACGCACAACTTCCACAAACTTCTCAAAGTGGTTGTCAAGTTTACCTCGGAAGAAGCGTGGCTTGAGTTGCGGTATCCTCGTGTCTTCCTCCGCATCTCAAATTCGGGTTCCTCGGTGACGATCCCCGTAACCTTCTCTTTAGCAACTCCTTCCACCTCGGTGGATGGTTTAAGCTTCCTTGCTCCCGCGGAACGTTCCCGGATCTTCGGTCTCCTTCCCCGAACGTGTTTGAATGGCCTTCGCCGATTCGGGACATTTGGGTTGTCCCGGAAGCTTCCCTTCATCATTAGTGAGGCGCCCCGCAAGTTGTCCAACTTGCGTCTCGAGCATCTTCATCATCTTCGAGCACTTGATGATTGGAACTTCCGACCTCCGTCACTTTGCTATCGATGTTCTCCAACACCTTGTCTATGGTCTTGAACTTGGTGACGGTGTCCTTGTTGATCTTAGCTTGCTCATCCATGAACTCCTTCAATTGTATACGAAGCGGAACCGCGTTAGGAATAGATGAGCTTGCATTAAATTGAGGCCTACCTTGCCCGTAGCGGAAGTTTGGCAATTCTCCCTTCCTCATGTAGTCGAGCACTTTGGCTTCCTCCGGACAATCTTTGCGGACATGGCCATATTCTCCACATTCTTCGCATGTGGACCTTGCTTCGGCGGCCTTCAAGTCTTGAGCCTCTTTCTTTTCCATCTCCATCTTCTCCAACCTCCTCATGAGCGAGTCGATCTTGCCTTCAAGTATGTTCTCCTTCTCCACTTGCAAGACTCCTTTGACGTTCCCCGTGGGTTGAACCGGATGTAGGCGCCGGATGACGCCCATGTGTCATTATCCGCGACCTTCTTGAATAGCGTGAAAGCTTCCGTCGGTGTAAGTTCGATGATGGATCCTTCCGCCGATGCATCGATGATCGTCCTTGACGCCATGGTGAGTCCTTGATAGAACTTTTGCACGAGGTCTTCCTTCGGGAAATTGTGATGTGGAACCGCCCGGGTGTACTCGTTGAAGCGCTCGAATGCCTCCGAGATAGTTTCCCTAGTATATTGAACAAAGGTGGCAATCTTATTACGCAAGCTTTGAGTTTTACCCGGTGAGTAGTATTCCTTCATGAAAGCCTCCATCAACGTGTTCCAATTTTGCACCGTCTCCGCCGGTTGAGAGTGGAACCATTGCAAAGCCTTCCCGAGAAGTGAGAACGGAAAAAGCCTTGCCCTCATTTGATCTTGAGTCACCCCATCCATGTTGAAAGTCTGACATAGTTGAATGAATGCTTGGAGGTGAAGGTTCGGATCCTCTTTACCGGTGAAGGGTGAATGTTGCACCATGCGGATTGTTGAGGTCTTGATCTCGAACGGTCTTCCGATCTCGTCGAGGTTCAAGATTGGTAGGTCGATGATGTCTGGGGTGCATAGCTCCCCAATCTTGCGTTCTTGCGGTGGTTGGTCACCCATCGGTGGAAGTCGATTCTCCCGAGGACTTTGAGGTGGTGAATTCTTCGGAGATTCCGCGATCCCTTGTCTTCCGACTCCGAATCTACAAAATCCGGCTTTTTAGCTTGATGTGCTTCGCGTCTCCTTAGCCTCGTAAAGTTTTTCTCGGATCATCCACAAAATTATCGGGTTTGTTGGAGAGGTAGCCATCCATCTCCTGTTAGGGTTAGCAATAAACAAAATATGCAAAAACTAGAAAGTAAAAACAAATCTATAAAAACTAGGGTTAGACAAACTAGATTAGATGTATTTTGAGGATGATCAAAATTTCGTAGATGCAAAAAGAAAAACAAAAAGAAAACTGAAAATTACGAAAAGGCAATAAAAAATCAAATCTTGATCACTTGTTCCCCGGCAACGGCGCCAGAAAAAGGGGCCTGTTGACGGTTAATATTTGTATCAAAGTTCGTTCGTGACTTGCAAGCGTACAAGTCTCCCGTCGTAGTCAAGGGACCCTTCTTCCCTCGAGTGGTGAACCCAAGGTATCGAATCCGTGGAACAAATGTGTGACGCAAAACTTAATCTAATAAAGCCAAGTAACTTCAATCTTCGATAAAAGAAACCCTAATGCATCTAAGTAAAAGACATGAAACTAATCTAATCTACTAAAGACCGGAGAAAACAAAGTAAGATTGGGTAGATAAACCGATCTAGAGGGATCGGGGTAAGCCTTTTGTTGAAGTTCCAAGCAAGAGAAGAAGTAGCAAATCGAATCTTATAAGAAGCTTCTTTAAATCGTGGTTTCCCGTCCAAATCCGAAAGCATCCGCCTTTCGGAACCCCTATTCTGTCACAACGTATCCCTACTCATGCGGGGAGCTTAGGGCGAGTCAAAAGACAAGTCGAGATTCTTTCGGAAGATCCGGCGTGTACCTCTAGCCACCGAGGCTACAAGAACACCCTATGTAATCTATCTCGAGAATAGAATTGGAATAAGCAAACCGATCGAAAAACGAAATCTTCGAGGAAACACTTGATCGCTAGGAAAAGATTCAACTTGATAATTCAACTATAATAATGATACATACACAAGATCACCACCGGGATCCTTCCTTGATCTTGCTTCTAGCTCCGGGAACTCCGACGTGGTCTTCCGTGCAAGGTTCCCACGTCGGCTAGGGAAACCTTAGTCAACTAGCTCGACCCTCTCCTCTCTGAGATGGTGTCCCTCTCTTCTCTGCTCCTCGGCGGTCGATGACGAATTGTATCATCCGTGGCTCTCGGTCAGGGGGCTATAAATAGCCCGATTGGCGGCTAGGGCAAAGGAGGGGGAAAATGGGCCCTGGATGGGCCTGGGCCGACCGGACTGGGCCGGCCGGCCTGGGCCCATTCAGGCCCAGCCCGAGGCCTCCTTTGCTCTACATCGGTTCCCTTGCTTCCTCGATGTTTCCCCCTTCTGCATGTAGGTCCATGTCGTCAGTTTCTCTCCAAATTGGACTCAACTCCTTGTCTTGCAAGATTCAACACTTTTCTGGTCAGGTCCTCAGAGTTTGTCGTCTTGTCGGATCAAGTCCCTGGCTTCTTGGAGTTAAGTTTGCTTCATTGCATGACTTGTATGGGGCTTCAAGGTCTTTTCATGAGGTGCTTGATGAACTTATCCCGAAAGTCTTGCATTCAACACTAAAACCCTGCATAAACATTAAACTCCAAAACCTACATGCACACGTGAACTTGTTATACCACAGGGGTTAGTACCAATGGATAAGGTATAAAACTCATGCCAACACCGAAGGTAAACTCATGGATAGGTTGACGGATTTTCACCATCAACACCATCCTATAGGAACCAAGTGGGTTTGGAAGAACAAAGAGGGTGAGAATGGGATGGTTGTGAGGAACAAGTCCAGACTTGTTGCTCAGGGGTTTAGTCAGAAGGAGGGGATCGACTATGAGGAGACCTTTGCTCCTGTGGCTCGTCTTGAGGCAATTCGGATCCTTCTAGCCTTTACCGTGGCTAAAGGGTTCAAGTTGTTTTAGATGGATGTGAAGAGTGCCTTTCTGAATGGGGTCATAGAGGAGGAGGTGTATGTGAAGCAGCCACCTGGGTTTGAGAGTGAGTTGTACCCACACAGGGTGTACAGGTTGAAAAGGGCTCTGTATGGGTTGAAACAGGCGCCCTGTGCTTGGTATGGGAGATTGAGAGGTTTTCTGTTGAGCAGAGGGTTTGTGATGGGTACTGTGGATAGGACCTTGTTTCTCCTCAAGCATGGAAATGACTTGTTGATTGTTCAGATATAAGTAGATGATATTGTCTTTGGTGGCTCGTCACATAACCATGTTGCCAAGAATACAGATTAGATGAGCAGGGAGTTCGAGATGAGCATGATGGGCGAGTTGCAGTATTTTCTCGGACTGCAGATCAAGCAAGTGAAGGATGGAACATTTGTGCACCAGACCAAGTACACGAAAGACATGCTGAGGAAGTTCCAGATGCAAGATGTGAAGCCGATGTCGACTCCCATGGGGAGTACGGCTACTTTGGATACGGACGAGGACGGAGAACCAGTGGACCAGCGGGAGTACAGGAGCATGATCGGCTCCCTCCTCTACCTGACGGCAACGAGGCCAGACATACAGTTCAGTGTGTGTCTGTGCGCTCGTTTTCAGGCTTCGCCGAGGACATCACATCGACAGGCCGTCAAGAGGATCTTCAGGTATCTACAGTCTGCCCCTGGTCTTGGCCTTTGGTATTCGTCCTCCTCGACTCTTTCTCTTCATGGTTTTTCCGATGCGAATTTTGCTGGTTGTCGAGTCGAGAGGAAGTCTACTTCTGGTACTTGCCAGTTTCTTGGGTCTTCGTTGGTTTCATGGTCTTCCCGCAAGCAGTCTAGTGTAGCTCAGTCTACCACCGAGGCGGAGTATGTTGCAGCCGCGAGTTGTTGTTCCCAGCTATTATGGATTTCATACACTTTGAGAGACTTTGGTGAGGAGTGCACCCAGATCCCACTTCTTTGTGATAGCACCAGTGCCATAAGCGTAGCTAAAAACCCAGTGCTTCACTCTAGAACCAAACACATAGAAGTGAGGTATCATTTCTTGAGGGACAATGTGGAAAAAGGAACCATTGTGTTGAGTCATGTCCCTACCCAAGATCAGCTAGCCGACATCTTTACAAAGCCTCTCGACCAAGCTACATTTGTGCGCTTGCGGGGGGAACTTGGGGTTTGTTGCCCTTTCTAGTCGATTCTTGGGGGTTTCTTCTTGTACCATATGTATAATACCATGTTTTACTTTGACGTATATACATGTTTTTGCTTGATGTACAAACCATGGTAGGATAGCCATCTTGTCATATATCATGTTGCATTTGTATCATATTGCATTTTAGGATGATGAGCTTCTTTCATATGCCTTATTTGAGTCTCTTTGGCTATTAGTGAGATATTGATCTTATGTGTGGAGACATAGGGATGTGAGGCTATGCTCTTGGAATATTTGAGATATGTATGTTTTGAGATAGCCCTTTTTCAAATAAATGCTAATCTTGACTAATTTTTGGTGAAATGTGCTCCACTCATGTGTAGTAGTGTATCCATGTCACGCTTTGGTCTAAATGTGCTTTCTATGCTTAGATTGTGCTTGGATGTCTTTTTCTTGCATTTGGGCCAAAGGCCGAATATCATTGTGAATGTTTAGCCTATGTTGCATTCATGGGGGAGCATAAGCTTTTCTTGGGGGTTTCTTCTTGTACCATATGTATAATACCATGTTTTACTTTGACGTATATACATGTTTTGCTTGATGTACAAACCATGGTAGGATAGCCATCTTGTCATATATCATGTTGCATTTGTATCATATTGCATTTTAGGATGATGAGCTTCTTTCATATGCCTTATTTGAGTCTCTTTGGCTATTAGTGAGATATTGATCTTATGTGTGGAGAAATGGGGATGTGAGGCTATGCTCTTGGAATATTTGAGATATGTATGTTGTGAGATAGCCCTTTTTGAAATAAATGCTAATCTTGACTAATTTTTGGTGAAATGTGCTCCACTCATGTGTAGTAGTGTATCCATGTCACGCTTTGGTCTAAATGTGCTTTCTATGCTTAGATTGTGCTTGGATGTCTTTTTCTTGCATTTGGGCCAAAGGCCGAATATCATTGTGAATGTTTAGCCTATGTTGCATTCATGGGGGAGCATAAGCTTCTTTTTGCCGCAAAGGCAATTCATGTACCATGAAATGAATTAATCTTGAAAAGAAGTGTGTATGCTTGAAAAATGCTCCATCCATCATGTCTATACTTAAAATGTCTTATCCTTCACATATGGGTGCAAAACATGTTGCATGATGTTCACCAGTGGAGAAGTCTCCCCGAAGTGGACACATGGCTCATGAGCTTTGACATGACATGCTTTGCTTTATGGGTGTTTCTCATGATCTTTTGCTGAGAATTTGATATCCTTGTATGATCTATGAGTGGTATGCATGTTTGTGGCTTGAGTGTGACATGGATAGGCTTTTACATGTGAAGCGAGCCCTCTTTTGGTAAAACTGCTTAAATCTGAAAAATTTGCTTTGTCACATGCTTGTATTTTCATATATTACTTGTGGCAATGCTTTGTCTATGCTATGATTCATATGTGTGATCTTTGTCTCATTTCTAGCCTTTGACACTAGATTTGGCCTATTTGAGAAGCTCATGTAGATGTTTATATGCTTTGTTTTGCATTTCTGCATTTTCACCTTGATTCATACATTGTCAACAAGGGGGAGGCCGGACCGAGCACGCGGGGTTTGGTGGTTTGCCCACAAAACCATCAGAGGACGGTTTCTTGGTTTGGGCCTCAAAAACCAAGTCCGAGGGCCCAACACGACGGAGACGGGATCCGGGAGTGTCGGGAAGCTTCGAAGCGGAGGACACGCTGCGGGATCGCATGACTTGCGTCGGGAGGACGCGGGGTGAGGCAAAGGCGTGGCCGTCCGATGGCAAGACCCACAAACATTACCTAAATGCCCCTACGTGGGTTGTATCGCCAGTAGTTAAGTTAGGGGTAGTCAAGTCATTTACCACTCCGGCGGGACCTGATATATGAGCCATGAGTGTGTGTGGATGGCTCTCTCTCTGCGACTTAGGGTTTCATTTTCCCCCTCCCATTTCTCATTTTCGTAGCTATTTTCTTCTCTATTTTCTCTAAGCTAGCATGAGAGCTTCATGAGAGATTTGTTGAGAGGGATGGATGCTAGGGCGGCATGCTAGACCTTGTGAATCTTTCCTGGTTTGTATAGAAGATTCGGAGTTGTGTTTTTCGTGGTCTTTTTGTGCTTGTTTTCGTGCCTTTGTTCTCGGTGTGATTCCGCGGATTTGAGTGGGTTTCTCCCCGGATTTCTTTGAGGGAAACATGGATGGATGTCTCGTGCATCTTTGTGATTGATCTTGTGCCCTCAAACGCCGGGAAACAACTTCGATTCAAGGATTTTCGTACCTCTGCGGACAGTCCGCGGTACATTGGCGGACGGTCCGCGTGACCCGTGCGGACAGTCCACCTCTCCTGGCCGGACGGTCCGCCAGAGCCTGTGTGCTTTGCTTCTTGGTTCGATTCCTTTCTTCCTTTCTTGTGCTTCCGCGTGTGCTTCAAGGAATCGTTCCTAGGACTAGAGGTTGATCCATAACCTCGTTGTCTTGGAGATTGGTGTGTGATTCGATCCATCGCTTGTGTGAGACCGGGATTTGACTAGGGTATAGGCCGGGTTCTTTGAGAAGAATTTTTACCGGCTCCTATTCACTCCCCCCTCTCTAGTCGCCATCTGATCCCTCAGCTCCTTTGGATCACATACAGCATGAGTGACTTTGGTGAGGAGTATACCCGTGTCACACTTCTATGTGATAGCACCATTGCCATAAGCGTTGCAAAGAACCCAGTGCTTCATTCCAAAATCAAGCATATAGAAATGTGGTATCATTTTCTGAGAGACAATGTTGAGAAAGGAAAAATTGCCTTGATCCATGTACCCACACATGACCATCTAAGCCAATACTTTTACCAAGATCCTTAATCAATCAACTTTCACTCGTTTGCGGGGAGAACTTGGTGTGTGTTTGATTTCTTAAATTGGTTGTGGGAGCTCCTTTGTAGCATATGTATAGCTTTCCTTTTGTGCATGTTTGCATTTGCATTGCATTTGTATCATGATGTATAGGCATCTTTGTATCTTAGATTGCATGCATTTTTATCATATGCATTGTTGTAGGAAAAACTTCTCTCATATAAATTGTTCACCATGATGTGCTATGGATTATCTTGTGAGCTAGTTTGGTATTTTATGCTTTGTTTGGCTTAGCTCTTGATGATCTTGGTTTGTATCCATGGTTGATGGCTATGTTTTTTTTGAAAAATGCTACATGTATGTCCTCTTGTGAGTAAATGCCTTTATATGATCTTGACATGTTTTAGTGGCATTGCTATGCTTAATTTGTGCTTCGATAGTTTATTTTGATCATATGGGGCCAAAGGCTCATTTGCCATCATGAATGTTTAGCCCGCTTGCTTTATCTTGTGGAGGGGCATAAGTTCCTTTTTGTCGCAAAGACATCTCATGTACAAAATACCAATCTGAAAAATGAAATGTAAATTGCTTGGAAAAAATGTTCCCATGTCATATGTTCTTAATTTAAATTGCTTTGGGTGCTAAACCGTTGCATGATGCCTACCAATGAGAAGTCTCACACATAGAAGTAGGCACATGGCTCGGTGACTTTGACATGACATGAGGTGCTTGAGGGTGTTTATGATGATCTTATGCTTGAAGTTGTTGTCCTAGCATGAATTTTGTTTGGCTTTGCCATTTTGACATGTTTTGCTCATGTTTAAGACTTTGCTCATGAGAGGCTGATTTTTTGCAAAATTGCTCAATTTTGACGACCCCATGGAACGGCGCGGTCGAAGGCCGGAGCTTGGACCACGGGATGCCCATGTCCTCAAGTGTTGACGTGTAGAGCATGTTGATGCTGCTTTCCCTGTCCATCAGGACCTTGTGGATCCTCTTGGACATGAACCACGCCGAAGTAGCATACCCTCAAGCACCTCATGTCATGGGTAAGCCCCTGACTATGGTACGCGGTCGGGGTGATCCTTGCGGTCAAAGGTTATCGGAACCGCCGACCGCTTCAGGTATGAAGGCGTTGAGGACTCAACGTTGTAGATACCGCGTCAGATGAGCTTCTCTTGGCGCCTCGAGAGCCGTGCCGGTGACCCACCGAAGATCATATGGACCACCCCATCCTCGCCCGGGTACTCGGCTCCCGCGTCGTCGTCATCGTTGTCAGGGTGTGGTGCAGCCTTCTTCTGCGGATCCGCCGTTTTGGTCTTTAGCGTGCCGTTGACGTAGTTCTTCATCAGGCGATAGTCTTTAAGCGCGTGCTTGGTGAGGACCTTGTGGTGGGTGCACGGTGCCTCTAGGAGCATCTCGAAGTGATCCTTCGGGGGACCGACCTTGGTTGGGTTGCCCTTAGGGCGTGAGGCTTTGCGCTCGACCGCCTTGACGAGGTTGTCGTAACGATGGCGCTTGTCGGTCTTATTCTTATTCTTGAAGCGCGAGGATGACCCCTCTCTGTGGTACACGACTTGTTTCTCCTTGCCCGGAGGGGTGTTGAGAGTCGCCGCGACCGCCTCCTCACCGTCTGCGTGCACTATGTGAAAAACTGGCTTTGGTAACGGGAGTAGATCGCCTTTGGTAACAGGCAATGCGCCCGTTACCGATCAAGTGTTACAAATGACCCAAGAAAGGTAACGGGCAGATGCCCGTTACTGATAAGTGAGGACCATGTGTGGTTCGAGGACCGGTGGATGGTCGCTTCCTTGTGTGATGAGTGATTGACAATGTTGTGTGGACTGATTCTTGCCTAAGTATTGCAGGTGCAGGTTGAGGCTTGACTGGTGTTGGTGCAGGTGAAGAACAAGCGCGAAAGGTCGTCGCCAGTGAGGCCTCCAGGTGTGGAGAAGACAAGTAGGCTTCGTTCGAGGGACCTGGTGGCTAGCGGGGTCAAGTGTGGGCCGCATGGTGGCATGAACAGCAAGATGAAGTCATGGACGGTTTCTTGGTTGAGCCACAAAACCAAGGTCGAGCCGGGACTACGTGGGAGCCAAGTCATGAGTGGAGATTGGCGGAGGCTACACCGAGTTCGCGGGGTTTCCGGTGGTTCACCAGAAAACCACTGGGTTCCTTGGTTGATCCACAAAGCCAAGACCGAAAAACCAAAGACGGAGCTGCAGCAGCGCCAGACCGGTCTGACCGGTGGGTATGACCGGTCTGACCGGTGTGCGACGACGCAGTCCGGAGACTTCGAAGCGGAGGACACACGTCGGGATCGCATGGCTTGCGTTGAGGCTACGCAGGGTGCGGTCGCCGGGCATCCGTCCGATGGTGAAGACATGAAGACTTCCAAATCCTCCCTTGAGGGGCTTGTATCCCTAGTTGTTAGAAAAGGGTATTTTAGACATTCGGTTGCCTCCATATAACCCAAGAGGTGAGAGGATGGCAGCCAACTCTTGGAACCCTAGCTCATTAGTTTTCCTATTTTCCACCTATTTTCCTTAGGTTTTCCATAGGACTAGCAAGAGAGCTTCATGGAGAGATCTTGTTGAGAGGGATGGATGATCGGGCGGCATGCTAGACCTTGTATGAACCTTTGTTTCATGTATAGATGATTCGGCGTGGTTCCTCAAGGTTTGGATGTGTTTTCCCCGGTTGTTCTTGGTGGTGATTTTCGGAGCCCTTTCTTGGTGATTTCTTTGGGTTGTTTTCGGGAACTTTCTCTTGGGGATTTGATGGGGAAAATTTGTGGGAACCCTTCGTGGTTCCTTGGGCTGTGATTCCCCTCCCAAATCCATGAGTAAAGGTGCTCGATTTTGGGGTTTCTTGAGTTCTTGGGTTGGAAGTGCTCTTGGCGGGATATCCTTGATTCCTCCTTTTTGGACGAGTTTTGGTGGGATTAAACTTGGCTATGGACTCCTCATGAGGTGTTCCTAATATCCCCAAAGTCTTGTTCAAGTCCGTGGAGCGATTCGGGAGATCGAGGTTTGGTTTTGGGGGAGTTGACCCGCGGGTGCTGTTCATCCCGAGCTGCCCAGGCTACACCGGTCTGACCGGTGCTCTTGACCGGTCTGACCGGTGCAACCCTCGGTGGGATTTTGCTCGGGTGAACGTCTTGGTGTGTTCGCTGTTGTCCCGTGTTGCTGCTGTTTCGAGTTTGGGTCAGTTTGGTGGTCGGTTGGCCTGTTTGGTGCCTTGGGGGCTTTCAGGCTGTGACCGGTCTGACCGGTGTGTCTCACCGGTCTGACCGGTGTGGAGCCTCTTTGTGAAAGTTGCTCAGTTTCACCAGTAGGGACCGGTCTGACCGGTGGTGCTCACCGTCTGACCGGTGTGGGTCTGAAGACTCGAGGTTTGGTGTTCCGCTGCGTTCTCGGGTCGGAAGGGTGTGTGTGTTGGTTCCTAGGTCTAGTAGCACTCCAGTGGCTACGTGGGCTTGGCCAACTTGGGTAGTGAGTCGGAGACGTGTGTTGGAAGCCGTGTTCATCTTGTAGGAGTTTCCATCTCCTTCGAGAAGAATTTTTATCGGCTCCCATTCACTCCCCCCTCTCTGGTTCGCCGTATCGGTCCTTCAAGTGGTATCAGAGCCGGTTTGGGTCTTTGTTGACTCTAACCAGTGTAAGTTCCAAGGATGGCGTACCAGGAACGGGGTTCGGGTCCTCCACACTTCGATGGCAAGAACTACCAGATGTGGAGCAAGCGGATGGGTGCGTTCCTCCGCGGAAAGGGTCAGATCCTTTGGGATGTCACGGTGGACACAGGCTATGTCCAGCCGATGGATTTCCTCGCTCCAGGATCGAGGGACAGATTCGACACCAACAATAAGGTGGTCGACTACTTGTTTCGTGCTTTGTGTCAGCCTGAGTTCGATCGGGTGCACACCGAGCACTTGGCTTGTAGGATTTGGGCGGTGTTGAAGGAGGCTCAAGTTGGGAACGCCTAGGTTCAGGCACGGATGTATGCGACCTACCGGAGAGAGTACGAGAACTTCACTCATCTCCCCGGTGAGTCCATCGATGCCTTGTTTCAGAGGTTCACAGTGGTTGTGAACAACATGAGGGCCAATGTGGACGTGCTCCTGTACGATGATCATGATAGAGTGGTCAAGCTCTTACACTCTTTGGACCGTACGATTTGGGGCGGAAAGTTCGAGGCCATTGTGGAGTCGGAGAAGTATGACACTCTGACGGTGAACGAGCTGTTCCCGAAGCTCAAGTCGGCTGAGGTGGATAGGGGCATGACTGCCAAGCTTGAGGGTCCGACTGACTCCCATAGTCTCGCCCTCGTTGGTGGTTCCAAAGGAAAGGCTAACTCTAACTCATGCACCAGGATGTTCTCTTTCTCCTCTTTGATGTCCATGCCAGATGAGGAGTTCGACGAGCTTGGAGAGGACGAGCTGGCGCTCCTGATGAGGCGGTTCGAGAGGCTGCACGAGAACCGCGTGAACATGAGGAGGAACACGAGGACGTGCTTTCAGTGCGGCAAGCCGGGACACTTCGTCGCCGACTGCCCAGAGAAGGTCGAGAACAAGGACAGCTACAAGCACAAGGCGAGGATGGATGGCAAGTACCGGTCGAGGCGCGACCACAAGAGCAAGCACAAGAACAAGTACAAAGACGAGCGACGATCGAGGAAGAAGGAGAGCCGAGGCAAGGCCCGAGCGATGGTTGGAGCGAGCGACGTCGACTCCAGTTCCGCGTACTCCACCTCGAGCTCGAGCAGCAGTGAAGACGAAGGTGATCGTCGCAAGAACAAGAAGTCGTCCAAGAACCTGAGTGGGCTGAGCTGCTTCACGAGAGATGGCTTTGCACCATGGCGCTGAGCTCCGGCAGCAAGAAGAGCACACCGAGCGACTCGGACTCTGAGTCCGACGACGAGGTGCGTGATGAACTTCCCTTCTTGCGCCAGGAGAATGAGAGGCTTGGCTCTTTGCTTGATAACCGTGATGACATGCTTAGAGAGGCCAAAAAAATGAGAAAAGAGCTTAGGGCTTCACTCGAGGATGCTAGGACTAGAGTGGCTGAGCTAGAGACACATGTGCTTGATAGCAAGCTTGAGATTGATTCCCTTAAGGCTAGCCCTGTTGTTTCGGATGAGAATGATTGAATGATTGTGCTGATTGCTCCATATTTCTTGCTGATCTTGCTTTGTTTAAGGAGAAGCATGCCTCCAAGTGTGAGGAACTAGATGTGCTTAGGGTTGAAGTGGCTGAGCTTAAGTCTAGACCTGCTTTGCTAGGTGCTTGCACTTCTTGCCCTGTTTTGCATGCTAAGATTGATGAGATGCATGCTTACACTAGTTCTCTCGAGGTTAAATTGAAGGAACCCATGCCTACATCATGCTCTACCTATGAAATGCATGCTTTGAAAAATTTGGAACTTGCACATTATGTTGATCGTTTGCAGGATGAGAATGATGACTTGAGTAAGTTGATGGGTTGGTTGTCTAGTTATGAGCCTTAGTTGAGGATGATGATCGAGGCGTTTAAGAGGCAGGATGGTGAGGGACTTGGGGCAAACAAGGTTGGTGAGGGAAGTGGAGAAAATATCCCGGAGCCACCAAAAACCCACCACAAAAATGATTTCCCCCCAAAACCTAACCATCTTAGGAACCGACTAGACAACCCCAGCTCCACCCGTGTTTCCTACACCCACAAATGATCTACAAAAGCCTATCAAGTTTGTGAGCACTTCGGGGAAAGTGTTCTTTGGGAAAGAAAGTGAGAAGGCTAGTGAGGGGAAACCGGTAGAGGAGATGAGTGGAGAGAAACCAAGTGAGCAGCCACATCCCAAGCCTAAGCCTAAGCTTGTGAGGTTCCATTGTGGCTATTGTGGGAGAGATGGCCATAAGGAGGAGTTTTGCTTCAAAAGGAAGCGTGAGGAGAGAATGGCAAAGGTGTGGGCTAACAAGGACAAGTACCACCCTTCCGATGGTGTACGTGAGCCTCGTGTGCAGATGCCCAGGGCCAAGGCGAATGTGAGGACAGTTCGGGCTTGGGGAGAGCGGAAGGTTGTTGGAGGCGCTCGCCGGCTGAGTCACACCGGTCGGACCGGTGTGGGGCACCGGTCGGACGTGCGGGCCTCGGACGAGCGGCGTTTTGGGTTTCGTGCTCGTACGGGTGCGAGGGTTGTTTACGGAGGTCGTGGTTCCGGTGGTTGGGCCGGAGAGTTTGCAGGTGGTCAGGTTGCTAGGCGTTCTCCCCCTCGAGTTCACTACGGGGATGGGAGGAGTCGTAGCTTTGAGAAGGAGAGGAGGGACGGTCCACGGGTTCTCTTTCGTGGTTTTGGTCTTCCTCCAGGCAGAGAGGGGTGGTTCCCTCAGGGTGGTTACCGTGGTGGTGTTCGTGGAGGTAGCTTTGGTAGGAGAGATGCTTTAGTTGGTGCTAACCCCACTTTCGAGCAAATTGCTCGGCACTGGTTTTACTCTTTTGGTACTAACCCAGTGCTGAGTCGTTTGTTCGCTCACGTGCTCGTTTTTGAATTTCAGGTGGGAGACTTGAAGAACATTTGGTTGTTTGACTCCGGTTGTTCGAGGCATATGACCGGAGATAGGGGTGGTTCTCAAGTCTCGTCCCGGTGGTGACGAAGAGGTACATCACCTTTGGGGACAATGGGCGTGGGCATGTGCTTTCAGAAGGTGAGATCAAAGTGAGTGACAAGATCACTCTGAGGCGTGTTGCTCTTGTTCAATCGCTGGGGTACAATTTTCTTTCTTTGTCCCAGTTGTTGGATGAGGGTTTTGAGGTGTTGTTTTGGCCAGGTGGTTCTCGGATTTTGGACTCTCGAGGGGACCTTGTCTGTATGGTCGTTCCCGAGGGTCAGGTGTTTCGTGCTGATTTTTCTCAGTCTTCGGGTGTGGAGCGTTGTTTCTTGGTTGGTTCTTCGAGTGAGTTGTGGAAGTGGCATAGGAAGTTGGGTCACTTGAGCTTTGACCTTTTGTCGCGCTTGAGTAAACTCAATTTGGTCCAAGGATTGCCACGGTTGAGGCTTGAGAAAGAGTTGGTTTGTGCGCCGTGTATGCATGTCAAGATGGTAGCCTCTTCTCACCCGCCTCTCACCGATGTGATGACTGAGCGTCCATGCGAGTTGCTCCATATGGACCTTGTTGGCCCAGCTCGTGTGCGATTTGCGGGTGGGAAGTGGTATGTCCTTGTTGTGGTGGACGACTATTCTCAGTATGCTTTGGTGTTCTTTCTCGAGGATAAGGGGGAGACGTTTGGTTTTGTTCGAGATCTAGTCTTGAGGTTGAGGAACGAGAGGCACGGAGATGCCATATGAGCTATCCGCAGTGATAATGGCTCGGAATTCAGAAACTCTCGTTTTGAAACCTTTTGCCATGACTTGGGTCTTGAGCACCAGTTTTCGAGTCCGTATACGCCTCCCCGAATGGTGTTGTGGAAAGGAAGAACGGGACCTTGTGCGAGATGGCTCGGACGATGCTTGATGAGCATAGGACTCCGAGGAGGTATTGGGCCGAGGCGGTGAATACCACGTGCTATGTGTCGAACAGATATACCTCGAGTGCACAAGAAGAAGACATGCTATGAGTTGATGCATGGTCGCACACCCAAAGTGAGTCACTTCCATGTCTTTGGTTGCAAGTGTTTCATTCTGAAGAAAGGCAGGAAGTTGGATAAGTTTGAGGCTAGGTCTGTCGATGGCATTTTCTTTGGTTATGCATCTCATTCTAGAGCATATCGTGGGCTCAATCTTGAAACTAACCAAATCGTGGAGACTTGCGAGGTAACCTTCGACGAGACAGAGCCACGTAGTCATCTTGTCTTTGAGTGTGCAGGTGATGATGAGCTTGGCGAGGAGATCTTTCAGGAGGAGGAGCATGAACATGGAGACGATGAGGATGGCGGTGCGGTGCCCCAGGCTGAACATGTACCCACTACTTCGACTACGGTGATGGATGGACCCTCTACTACACCTACGATGACAAATCAAGAACGAGGAGAAGCTGATGTTGAGGGGGAGGTGGCATCGAGGCGAGAACCTCCCCGGCGAGTTCAAGTGGATCACCCAGCTTTGAGGATCATCGGCGACATGAATGAATGCACTACACGGTCGAGGGTTCGGAACAATTCCCATTTCGCTCATGCTGCGTTTGTTGCTACTTTTGAGCCCAAAGACATTGGACACGCACTATCTGATCACAATTGGGTTAATTCGATGCACGAGGAGTTGGAGAACTTTGAGAGGAATCAGGTGTGGGAGTTGGTTGACCCTCCCCCAGGGTGTAAGCCGATTGGTACAAAGTGGGTGTGGAAGAACAAAGAGGGAGAGAAGGGTGAGGTTGTGAGGAACAAGTCGAGACTTGTTGCTCAGGGGTTCAGTCAGAAGGAGGGGATCGACTACGAGGAGACCTTTGCTCCCGTAGCCCGTTTGGAGGCGATTAGAATTCTTCTAGCCTTTTCCGTGGCTAAAGGGTTCAAGTTGCACCAAATGGATGTGAAGAGTGCTTTTCTGAATGGCGTGTTGGAGGAAGAAGTGTATGTGAGGCAGCCTCAGGG
The DNA here is from genome assembly GCA_947561735.1 of Cenchrus americanus. Taxonomy (NCBI): domain Eukaryota; kingdom Viridiplantae; phylum Streptophyta; class Magnoliopsida; order Poales; family Poaceae; genus Cenchrus; species Cenchrus americanus. The sequence continues at coordinate 157,477,563 of OX387244.1, forward strand.
GTTTGAGAGTGAGAAGTACCCCCACCGGGTGTACAAGTTGAGGAAGGCGCTGTATGGGTTGAAGCAGGTGCCTAGAGCTTGGTATGGCAGGTTGAGGGGGTTCTTGTTTGAGAGAGGTTTTGAGATGGGAAAGGTCGATCGACCTTGTTTTTGCCGAGGCAGGCGAGAGATATCCTGATTGTGCAGGTGTACGTGGATGATATTGTCTTTGGTGGCTCGTCTAACTCTCTTGTTGCAAGGTTTGCAGATGATATTAGCAGGGAATTTGAGATGATCATGATGGGCGAGTTGCAGTTCTTCCTCGGGCTACAAATCAAGCAATCAAAGGAAGGAACATTTGTGCACCAGGCTAAGTACACAAAAGACATTGTGCGGAAGTTCAAGATGGAGGACTCCAAGGCTATGACGACGCCGATGAGTACGACTACAGCTCTTGATGCGGACGAGGAAGGTGAACATGTGGACCAGAAGGAGTACCGGAGCATGATCGGGTCTCTCCTCTACTTGACGGCGACGAGGCCTGACATACAGTTCTCAGTGTGTCTGTGCGCTCGTTTTCAAGCGTCTCCGACGACTTTGCATCGGCAAGCGGTGAAGAGAATCTTCAGGTACTTGCGTCACACTCCCGACTTCGGCCTTTGTTACTCCGCGTCCTCTTCTTTGGCGCTTCATGGTTTTTCAGACGCGGATTTTGCCGGGTGTCGGTTGTATAGGAAGTCCACTTCTGGGACTTGCCAGTTTTTGGGTTCCTCTTTGGTCTCTTGGTCTTCCCGCAAGCAGTCGAGTGTTGCTCAATCCACAACCGAGGCCGAGTATGTTGCCGCTGCTAGTTGTTGCTCTCAGCTCCTTTGGATCACCTACACCATGAGTGACTTTGGTGAGGAGTATACCCATGTCCCACTTCAATGTGATAGCACCAGTGCCATAAGCGTTGCAAAGAACCCAGTGCTCCATTCCAAAACCAAGCACATAGAAGTAAGGTACCATTTTTTGAGAGACAACGTAGAGAAAGGGAAGATAGCTTTGATTCATGTACCCACACATGACCAACTAGCCGATATTTTCACCAAACCCCTAGATCAAGCAACTTTCACTCGTTTGCGGGGGGAACTTGGTGTGTGTTTGATTTCTTGAGTTGGATGTGTGGGAGCTCCTTTGTAGCATATGTATAGCTTTCCTTTGTGCATTTCTTGCATTTTGCATGGCATATGTAACATGATGTATATGCATCCTTGTATCTTAGATTGCATGCATTCTGTATCATATGCATTGGTCAGGAAAAGCTTCTCTCATATACATTGTTCACCATGGGTTAGGACTCAATGTTGTAGATCCCGCGTCGGATGAGCTCCTCTTGGCGCCTCGAGAGCCGTGCCGGTGACCCACCGAAGATCATATGGACCACCCCATCCTCGCCCGGGTACTCGGCTCCCGCGTCGTCGTCATCGTTGTCAGGAAGTGGTGCAGCCTTCTTCTGCGGATCCGCCGTCTTGGTCTTGAGTGTGCCGTTGACGTAGTTCTTCATCAGGCGATAGTCTTTAAGCGCGTGCTTGGTGAGGACCTTGTGGTGGGTGCACGGTGCCTCTAGGAGCATCTCAAAGTGATCCTTCGAGGGACCGACCTTGGTTGGGTTGCCCTTAGGGCGTGAGGCTTTGCGCTCGACCGCCTTGACGAGGTTGTCGTAATGATGGCGCTTGTCGGTCTTATTCTTATTCTTGAAGCGCGAGGATGACCCCTCTCTGTGGTACACGACTTGTTTCTCCTTGCCCGGAGGGGTGTTGAGAGTCGCCGCGACCGCCTCCTCACCGCCCGCGTGCACTATGTGAAAAACTGGCTTTGGTAACGGGCGTAGATCGCCTTTGGTAACAGGCAATGCACCCGTTACCGATCAAGTGTTACAAATGACCCAAGAAAGGTAACGGGCAGATGCCCGTTACTGATAAGTGAGGACCATGTGTGGTTCGAGGACCGGTGGATGGTCGCTTCCTTGTGTGATGAGTGATTGACAACGTTGTGTGGACTGATTCTTGGCTAAGTATTGCAGGTGCAGGTTGCGGCTTGACTGGTGTTGGTGCAGGTGAAGAACAAGCGCGAAAGGTCGTCGCCGGTGAGGCCTCCAGGTGTGGAGAAGACAAGTAGGCTTCGTTCGAGGGACCCGGTGGCCAGCGGGGTCAAGTGTGGGCCGCATGGTGGCATGAACAGCAAGATGAAGTCATGGACGGTTTCTTGGTTGAGCCACAAAACCAAGGTCGAGCCGGGACTACGTGGGAGCCAAGTCATGAGTGGAGATTGGCGGAGGCTACACCGAGTTCGCGGGGTTTCCGGTGGTTCACCAGAAAACCACTGGGTTCCTTGGTTGATCCACAAAGCCAAGACCGAAGAACCGAAGACGGAGCTGCAGCAGCCGCGCAGGTGGTCTAACCCGGTCTGACCGGTGGGGACCGGTCTGACCGGCGAGGAGCACCGGTCTGACCGGTGTGCGACGACGCAGTCCGGAGACTTCGAAGCGGAGGACAGGCGTCGGGATCGCATGGCTTGCGTTGAGGCTACGCAGGGTGCGGTCGCCGGGCATCCGTCCGATGGTGAAGACATGAAGACTTCCAAATCCACCCTTGAGGGGCTTGTATCCCTAGTTGTTAGAAGAGGGTATTTTAGACATTCGGTTGCCTCCATATAACCCAAGAGGTGAGAGGACGGCAGCCAACTCTTGGAACCCTAGCTCATTAGTTTTCCTATTTTCCACCTATTTTCCTTAGGTTTTCCATAGGACTAGCAAGAGAGCTTCATGGAGAGATCTTGTTGAGAGGGATGGATGATCGGGCGGCTTGCTAGACCTTGTATGAACCTTTGTTTCATGTATAGATGATTCGGCGTGGTTCCTCAAGGTTTGGATGTGTTTTCCCCGGTTGTTCTTGGTGGTGATTTTCGGAGCCCTCTCTTGGTGATTTCTTTGGGTTGTTTTCGGGACCTTTCTCTTGGGGATTTGATGGGGGGAATTTGTGGGAACCCTTCGTGGTTCTTTGGGCTGTGATTCCCCTCCCAAATCCGTGAGTAAAGGTGCTGGATTTTGGGGTTTCTTGAGTTCTTGGGTTGGAAGTGCTCTTGGCGGGATTTCCTTGATTCCTCCTTTTTGGATGAGTTTTGGTGGGATTAAACTTGGCTATGGACTCCTCATGAGGTGTTCCTAATATCCCCAAAGTCTTGTTCAAGTCCGTGGAGCGATTCGGGAGATCAAGGTTTGGTTTTGGGGGAGTTGATCCGCGGGTGCTGTTCATCCCGAGCTGCACAGGCTACACCTGTCTTCCCGGTGCTCTTGACCGGTCTGACTGGTGCAACCCTGGTGGGATTTTGCTCGGGTGAACATCTTGGTGTGTTCGCTGTTGTCCTGTGTTGCTGCTGTTTCGAGTTTGGGTCAGTTTGGTGGTCGGTTGGCCTGTTTGGTGCCTTGGGGGCTTTCGAGCCGTGGACCGGTCCGACCGGTGTGTCTCACCGGCTCGACCGGTGTGGAGCCACTTAGTGAAAGTTGCTCAGTTTCACCAGCAGGGACCGGTCTGAACGGTGGTGCTCACCGGTCTGACCGGTGTGGGTCTGAAGACTCGAGGTTTGGTGTTCCGCTGTGTTCTCGGGTCGGAAGGGTGTGTGTGTTGGTTCCTAGGTCTAGTAGCACTCTAGTTGCTACGTGGGCTTGGCCAACTTGGGTAGTGAGTCAGAGACATGTGTTGGAAGCCGTGTTCATCTTGTAGGAGTTTCCATCTCCTTCGAGAAGAATTTTTATCGGCTCCCATTCACTCCCCCCTCTCTGGTTCGTCGTATCGGTCCTTCAATAAGACATATTTGTAACGGGCATTAAACAACGACCATTACCACAACTAGCCACCTGTCATGTGAAAATGACGGTTTCTCTGGGCCCACAGGGAACTTTGGTAACGGGCACCAAAACAAAGCCTGTTAATGTGAAATCAATATCAGAGACGCGTGTGGTGAACCTGCATATTCGATGTCTCAACGAACGGGCCACGTATTGGTAATGGGCTTTTACGGTGTCCGTTACTTTGCTGGCAAGTTTGTAAGGGTGCTCCAATTGAAGCCCGTTACTCAGTGGTCAGTGTTTGTAACGAGCTTTAATTAACGCCCGTTACAGATATGCAGGCCACCCCTACAGGAACTCTCGTCGCTCGCTTTCCGCCGCATCCCGGATCCAGCTAGGATTTGGCAGCCATCAGGGGCTGCATCCTGGAACCAGCCAGGATATGACTAAATTCACAGAAATTAGATCCAACATCCAAATTCACAGAAATCCACAATTCACATGCAATTCAGCATCATCATATCATACAAGGAGGAAATGCATCTCCCAAGGAGGAATGCAACAATATCACAAGAATTCATGGACAATGAGGAATGCAAAAATTCATGAACAAGGAGGAATGCAAAAATTTCCTAGTCACCAAACACAATATTAGCCCACACAGTTTCATCAGCATGACATTTTCCTCCGGCTGTGATCACCTGTTCCATGAGGAATGTGACAATTCTTTCACGAACATCTGCTAGCAATGTTTTGTCGAGAGGATGCTCATCTAGCCCTAATCTCTGGATATAATAATGTCACGAGTCAGCACACATATATAGGTGGTTACCAAACATGTGTAGTGCTAATAAGCAAGAACTGTGCTCAGTTGCAGGTTTTACAAATGAAGATCCCAAGAAAGTACCTCAATATGTGTGCCGCTATATTTTAATTGAAGCATGTGATAGGCACAATAGAAGCCGTAGAGTCTGGAACCAGTAGGTTGTTGGTGGCACTGCAATAAACGTACAAAGAAAAATAGTGGTGATCGAGAAGAAATAAACTCAAGCTTTAGTACTAGCTTCCACAGGAAGGAAATAAGTGGTATGTACCTTAACATCTTTAACGTGTTTCAAGGGGCCACGACGCGAGAACTTTTTGCGGCAGTAATAATTCCAAGCCCTACAACGAAAATATCAACAATGGTTAGGACACTATTAATTAATATACTTTTTACAGTTTGTTGAGGAACGCCCTCAGGTTAAGAAAGAAATAACTTACTTATTAATAATTAGCTCAAAAGGGCCAGCATTAGTATTAATTGTCTTCAGTGAATCAAGATAGTAGACCTTCCGCTGCTTCGGAATGGTCGCCACTGCAATCCAGTGGTTCGTACTGAGATAAGCGATAAGCATTAAATCCTTTGTAGCATATTGTTCGAAGGCTCTGAGCATATAGACAACAGAGAAACAAACAATGTTATCCGTGCTGCTCAACGTTGTCGAGCAAAGGCATTCAAGATCAAGGTAGCCAACTGCAGGGCCCTTGTTGTCAACTTCTACAGTCATATTCCTATTAGTAAGAAAAAAAAAGTATAAGGAGGCAAAATACATGGTAATAAAGATGATGTGAGGAAAAAGCACAGTTCGATAGAGCATGTGATTAGTGAGAAGCAGATTAAAATTTCAAGCAACTTACAAGATGAAGCAGTGGAGAAGTGTCAGATCCAAAGCATCCAAGTTGAAGAGATCGTACAAATCACTGAGTTGCACAGGCATCTGCTGGAGTGCGTTTGACGATTCATCTCTTTTCAGCCATGCATTGGTCCTGGGCCGAAGTGCGACCATAATGTCAGAAGCATCATCTGACTCACCACGTTGCATGTAGAATGTGTGGAGCTTTCTGGTAAAAGGAGCAGCCTTTTTGAGATCACCATCACTGAGAATGTTCTTTCCGAATTTGTAATTTGGGTTAGCCATAGCCCAAGTATTCTTCTCAGTGTCACTCTCATATTGCTTTGGGTTAGTCATATACCAACGATTCTCCTTGGTGTTTCTTTTAGATCACTTTCTAGTAGGCCTCTTAGAGGTTTTATTTACAACAATTTCCTTTTCCTGCTGCTTTGAGATGGCTAAAGAATGTTTCTTAAGGGCTTGCTTGCCTGCTGTAGGTGTTGTAGAGCTGTTATTTTTGGCAAGTTTCTCTTCTTGCAGCTTTGAAATGGCTGAAGGTTTCTCAAGGGCTTTCTGGCCTAGTGGTGTTTCACTAGGACCTATTACATAGGTATTAGGCCCAGATGTACCTACTTTGGCATGATTGTTTTGAGCACTTCCGTTTGGGGGTGTAGGTTTTTTTGTTTCATGAGCAGGAGAAGAAGGAGGTGGTGGGCGTGGTGGTGAGGATGGAATATTTGGTGTCTCTTGCAGATGTGGGGATGCAAGTTTTTCTGTTTTTTCAAGACTACGAGTAGGTGGGGATGGAATATTTTGTGTACCTTCCGGATGTGGGGATGGAACATGTGGGGATTGAGGAGGAGGAGGAGGAGGAGGAGGAGGGGAACCATCTGAGAAAGGAACCTGTACCATAGTGTGTGAACTACAAGGAATCTGTACAATAGCCTGTGAACGAGATATACATGTTGGTGCTCCTTTGATGTCAATCCGACACCTTCTCCACTGTAACCTCTGTCCTTGAGCTTGTCTGAGTTTCATCACCTCGTCATTAGGAGGGTATTGCAACAGTTCATCCACAAAGGTAGTATATACAGTGATCACTTCAACCACAACACATTCTTCATGACTCGGGACTGTTTGTAGCGTAGTCTAATCTGGATGAACAAGACCAAGTGCAGCCTCACATTGAATCCCCCTCCACGTGATCCATAGGCCACATTGTGTGGGTTCAATCAACATGCCTATAAGGTCTTCGTGTGTACGATCGTCACAGCACCCCTCCGTTGCCAACTCTGCAGTGCCATCGATCAAACCTACATCTGCGGACACACAACTGCTCTTCAGTGTGGCGGGTGAAGGGCTTGTGTGATTGGACATTGGTGACAACACCATCTGGTGACAACACCACCTCTGCATCTACATGTTCTGCATCCGCATCTCAGCCACCAGTTCTTGCTTGATTTGTTCCTTTATCTTTTTCGTATCAACTAATGTGTTAGTCTCCGTCCTCTTCTTCTTCCTGTACATCTCGACGTGCTGAGGCCATGCATACTTCCAGCCCTGGTAGCTGGAGACACCACACACACGACCGTGTTGTTCAGGGTGGCCCAAGCACTGACTTAGCACATCATACTCCCTCTGCCCTGCCATTCCTGAAGATTCTGCAGATGCAATCTTCTCCTTGATGTCCGCAACCATTTTTCTGCCTCTTTGTTGTGGAACACTATCACGGCATCACGGTCTTTAATCACTAGCTTACTCCTGGCTCGTATCCAATTCTTGGAACGATCGTCAGGGTAGGCGTCATATGGGTTGGGGATACTAGCTGCAGCTAATTGTCTATCCTCTTCCTCCCATTGTTCTAGTTTCACAACATAACTAGCTGGACCCATGTTGTGCTCGCTTCTGTTCCGACTTCGGAGTTCTTTGAACTTGACACTAGGAGATGAGGCTTGCTCGGTTTCTGCCTGTTTCATGAACTCCTTCCACTGTTCAGGGACAATAAACGGGTGCCTTGTAAATGGCTCAAGTCCTTTTCTAACAAAATCTCGCCTAAGATAAAATCTGAATTGTCTCCATACTTTGGCTGCCGTCTTCCAGAAAAGCTTGAATGCCTACGGTTTCGCATCTTCCTGGAACTCCAAGTGTTTCTGCACATGCTTATCAAACAAGTCCCACTTTTCATCATTTTTTAATTCTTTGATTTCCGGCAAGTTCAAAGGTATCTTTTGTCTAGCAACGAGCCCCGCAAGCGCCCTGAACCTGCGCTTTTGAGTCAATGGTACTGGCATCCCCACTATGTCAACCTCAGTGACTATCATTGTGTCACTTGGCCACTTTGTGGATGTCCTTGGCGCTCTGCCTCGGCACTGAGCCCCACCCATCTAGTCTTGTTGTGCACTAGCAGAGCCATAACCCTCTTCTTCATCTTGTGGCCCAGGTCTATAGTCCTTGTAGAATTATCTTGTGAATTAATAGTCAAGGGAATTACAGTAACTAGTTTAGCCCACTGTAATATCAGTAGTTCTTGGTAAACCATTAACATAAATTAGTGCAGGCAAAGTGACCATACCATTTTAAAGAGCAAGATGCAGGCTGCCTCGGTTGCTGATGAGGTACTTATTCAACTTGGAGAGAATGTGCAGATGTGCATAGGAACAAGAGCAAAACCAAATGTAAGAGTCAATCTAAAAGGAAATGCTACGTATGTATACGAACGACAGCTAAGTATGTCCACATGTACTTATAAAAAGGAGCCACGACAAACCCTACAACTCCCACAAGTACAAGTATATTATACGCATTTATATAAAAAGAAAACCATACACACACATATGTTGTATAATTGATTACTTGAACGCATGTGTGCTGCAAAAGCGCGCTTGGCCTAATTCCATAAACTCGAGCAAATATAACAAATTAACTTATTACTGAATTGTTGTTCATTTTACAATTATTACCGAGTTGGTAGAATGCATTTACCGAATTGTATAAGACATTTTTAGAGCGGCATACCATAAACTCAAATCCTAGATTTGCCACTGACCTTCGCACTGCCGGAGCGGAGGGATCTCTACTCCTTGTCGTTGCCTGCTCGCCGCCACGTCCTTGTCCTCGCGTCGACCTCGTGGCTGGATCCCTCCTCCTCCTAGTCGTCATCGTCGTTGCTGGATCCCTCTAGTCATCGTCGTCGTCGCCGCCGCCGCAGCTGGGTCCCTCCTCCTCTAGATCTCGCTATCAGAGGTGTGGTGCGCGTCGCGCTGAGCGTGGTGTGGCACGCGTCTCAGCGAAGGGGTGTAGAGTGGGTCGCGGCGCGGGGGAGGTGAGGGGGACGAAGGCGAGGGGGAGAAAGTGGCGGCGGCGGCGCGAGGGGAGAGTGGGAGGAGACTGCGTGAGGGAGGCGTCCTTCCCTACTAAGTACTACCCTAGCGCGTGTGGGCTTGTGTGGGCCTTAAAACAAGTAATGTAGGTCACATCACCAAGCAAACTAACTCATACTCCCTCCGTCCCAAAAAGACCGTTCGTTTAGAAAATTTAGGACAAGCTAGTAGTTGTGACAAATGACCTTGTTACCCCTAATTAATATGCATTGGAACTTGAAAAGAGACATCAAATAAGCATTTCATTGGCTCCATGTCAATGTCATGTGCAACAACTTACTACAACAAATGGAAATTGATGCATTAGAACAATTGATCAGTGAAGATGTGAAGGTCCAAGGACAAATCTCGTGCGTGATGGTTTCAGAACTTGCCTCATGGTCTTCAGAATCGTCGCCGGAGTTGTTGCCGGAGTCGTCGCCGGAGTTGTTGCCAGAGTCGTTGCCGGAGAAGATGAGTTCTACCAGCACCACTCTTCTGCCCGGGTTGTCGCTGGAGGACACTCGTCGCCAATGAAGGGGCGGGGCCAGGTCTGTTCGAATGAAGAACAATTTGCTTTTCCCCTTTTAATCTGCAATCAAATTTTGTATCACGTTTTTCTCCGTCAACCGTAATCCAAATTTGATGATATTTGTTTCAGAATTTTTCTAAAATCAACATCTATTCATTTATGACATTTTTTCGTATGTAATTCCATTTCTTGGATGTTGTTGATACACCTTATATTGTTCCTTACAAGTACAACATATAAATAATATTTTTTACACAACCATTACTAATTAAACTTTGCATTTCGTAATCTTATGGTGAACATATGTTTATGTTAAAATTTCAAACGCATATGAGTTCGAACATGTTTTAAAGTGTGGAAAACTTCAATGTTAAAGTAACATTCTAATAAACTAGGTGAGAGATGTAGACATTTGTACACAAGTATAATCTTCCGTTTTCGAAACCATTTGAATTTTTGTAGACAAGCTTAGGGACTTAAATTATGTTGCCAAGTCAATTTGTAGAATTTTTAGAACACACTAAGACATTATTATAATTATTGTACCGTAAACAAGAGATAAAAATTCTAATTTTAAGAAATTTGGTTAGACAAGTGTGGCTGTTGATATTTTATTCAAATACCAAATTACCAACTATGAATTATTCATATTTTTTACGATTTTATTGTGCTGTTTAGGGGTATAATATTCGAGTGAAGCAAGTTTCAATTCAGAAAAAATAGTGTCGGGCCCACGCGTCAGCGTCAGAAAGCCTATTTAAAAAAAGATAATTGTAGCCTGCCCGACCGACAAAGGTGATCCGGGTAGACTAACCATCGTCGTAATGAAGGGGCGGGGCCAGGTCTGTTCGAATGAAGAACAATTTGCTTTTCCCCTTTTAATCTGCAATCAAATTTTGTATCACGTTTTTCTCCGTCAACATAATCCAAATTTGATGATATTTGTTTCTAAATTTTTCTAAAATCAACATCTATTAATTTATGATATTTTTCGTATGTAATTCCATTTCTGGGATGTTGTTTATACACCTTATATTGTTCCTTATAAGTACAACATATAAATAATATTTTTTAACACAACCATTACTAATTAAACTTTGCATTTCGTAATCTTATGGTGAACATATGGTTATGTTAAAATTTCAAATGCATATGAGTTCAAACATGTTTTAAAGTGTGGAAAACTTCAATGTTGAAGTAACATTCTAATAAACTAGGTGAGAGATGTAGACATTTGTACACAAGTATAATCTTTCGTTTTTGAAACCATTTGAATTTTTTAGACAAGCTTAGGGACTTAAATTATGTTGCCAAGTCAATTTGTAGAATTTTTAGAACACACTAAGATGTTATTATAATTATTAGATCGTAAACAAAAGATAAAAATTCTAATTTTAAGAAATTTGGTTCGACAAGTGTGGCTGTTGATATTTTATTCAAATACTAAATTACCAACTATGAATTATTCGTATTTTTTACGATTTCTTTGTTGCTGTTTATGGGGTATAATATTTGTGGGAAGCAAGTTTCAATTCAAAAAATAGTGTCGGGCCCACGCGTCAGCGTCAGAAAGCCTATTTAAAAAAAGATAATCGTAGCCTGCCCGACCGACAAAGGCGATCCGGGTAGACTAACCATCGTCGCTAATGAAGGGGCGGGGCCAGGTCTGTTCGAATGAAGAACAATTTGCTTTTCCCCTTTTAATCTGCAATCAAATTTTGTATCACGTTTTCTCCGTCAAAGTAATCCAAATTTGATGATATTTATTTCTGAATTTTTCTAAAATCAACATCTATTCATTTAAGACATTTTTTCGTAAGTAATTCCATTTCTTGGATGTTGTTTATACACCTTATATTGTTCCTTATAAGTACAACATATAAATAATATTTTTTACACAACCATTACTAATTAAACTTTGCATTTCGTAATCTTATGGTGAACATATGGTTATGTTAAAATTTCAAATGCATATGAGTTCGAACATGTTTTAAAGTGTGGAAAACTTCAATGTTGAAGTAACATTCTAATAAACTAGGTGAGAGATGTAGGCATTTGTACACAAGTATAATCTTCCGTTTTCGAAACCATTTGAATTTTTGTAGACAAGCTTTGGGACGTAAATTATGTTGCCAAGTCAATTTGTATAATTTTTAGAACACACTAAGACATTATTATAATTATTATAATTATTATATCATAACAAGAGATAAAAATTTTAATTTTAAGAAATTTGGTTAAACAAGTGTGGCTGTTGATATTCTATTCAAATACTAAATTACCAACTATGAATTATTTGTATTTTTTACGATTTTTTTGGTGTTGTTTATGGGGTATAATATTTGAGGGAAGCAAGTTTCAATTCAGAAAAAATAGTGTCAGGCCCACGCGTCAGCGTCAGAAAGCCTATTTAAAAAAAGATAACCGTAGCCTGCCCGACCGACAAAGGCGATCCGGGTAGACTAACCATTGTCGCCAACAAGTGCTCCATTGTCAGAAATGCCCCTTGCCGAATGAATATACATCCGCCCCGGCGCCCCGACCCCTGCCCCGTTCTTCTTCCCCGATCTGAGCTCTATCGCCGCCGCCCGCCCGTCCTTCCCCGCAGTCGCACACATGTCCCACTACGCCAATTCGTCTGGAGGTGCACGTGCGAGGATCAGGGTCCAAGGTTGCCGGAGCAGCCGCAATCACTCCATCGGCTTGGATCCAGTCGGTGAGCTAAGCAGCTTTCCACTGGTCCCTTGCCCAGACTGTGGTACGGCTCGGGTGGTGGAGGGGTGGACACAGAAGGAAGGTGGAAACCATGGTCGTCTTTATTTCAAGTGTGCAAGGAACTCGGTGAGTAGTTTGTTGTGTCTCCCAAATCTGAGTTAGGGTTCTTATGTGCTTTTGATTCTGCAGTACCCCAAATTATTGTGGATTTTATCGTTTCCACAAGGAGTATCTCCAGATGCCGAAGGATGCTGACGTCATTGTTTTTCGACCGTCGAACTGGGTAGACTGGGTCGATGAAGTAGTTGATTCAGTGGAATGTCAGATTGGGGGCAGCGAGCAGAGGCAAGCACTAGAGGACAAGCAGAGGAAGAAAGCACTGGAGAAGAAGATGGACAATGTGATCTGTAAGATGAACTTGATTATTGTGGCTGTTGTTTGTGTAGTATTTAGATGTTTACTAGGGATGTATGCTGCAAAAAAGTAATTCTGATGTTAAAAGTGGTGCTTTTGCCTCATCTGTGTGGATAAAGAATGAAAAATTTGTCACATATGACAAACTTAAATGTATGAATGAAGAATGAATGGAATGACCACTGGGTCACACATCTTAATGTGTCACACATCACAAAATTTATCAATTCATCTATGCTGACATTTCATTGCAGCACGAGGCAAAGGAAATGTGGATTATTAAGACAAACAGAGTAACAAACTTCTGGCATAACTCTGGCATATATACACATTGCAATTCATTGTTAACTGCTGCCATATAATGACATAAACAGAGTATCAAACTTCTGGCATACACATTGCAATTCATTGTAAGCTGCTACCATAGACATTGCAATGCCTTCCAAAATAAGAGACATGGATTGATCTACCGCGTCTCTTAGATCTACTAGTTCATCACAAGTTCAACATACACAGATCTACTAGCTAGTCCATCACAAGTTCAACAAGCACACTGGAAGAACACATTAACAGAGGAACAAATTAATTAAGCAGAGGTAGTCAGAGCCGGAGCTAGAGACGTCAAGGCCACCATCGTCGTCATCGTCGTAGTAGACGGGGGGACCACTTCTCTCTCCAGCTTCCCATCCAAGGCATTGACCTTGAAGGCGTAATCCATCACAGTCATCTCCAGCGGACCAGGGGGTATTTGGACCCCCGAGATGAATGACCAGCTTTCCAAGACTCTGCCAAGCCTCGTAGAGCATCTTCACTGAAAAATAGGCATCCGAATAATCTACTTTTGGAGCACGAAGGAAGGGCCGCGCCACCTTGCGCCGGGGCGGCTTCAGCCGCTTCACCTCCTTGGGAGGGGGCGGCGGCACCTCCTCAGGCTCGGCGGGCGGTGGCGGTGGCACCTCCTTTGGCTCGGCGGGCGGGTCGGCTCCTCCTCCTTGGGCTCGGCGGGAGGGGGCGGCGGCATCTCCTCCGTCCCCCGCTTCCTTGATGGCTCGCTTGACGCCATGCACTTGCTCGAGGAAGGAGAAGCTCTTGGATTCACTTCTTGGTGACCGGAGATGGTGGTGCTGGGGTTTTCTTGGTGCCGTGGTTGACGAAGTTCTTGGCCGGCTAAGATTTATATTGACAAGACAGCGAACCGTCAGGCGGTCGGTCACGCACCTCGGAACCCGTGTCCGCTCAGGAGAGCTCTTGGCCACAAAAATCATGTGGTCACAAGGAGACGTGTCACTGTTCATATTTTATTCAAAATACCAAATGCCCAACTACTCCTATAAGTTTTTCGATTCTTAGAAAAACTATGAATTGTTCGTATTTTTATTAATCTATATAACTTATATAATTGGTACCCACGAACTATCATCAACTTCATTTCTCTCTTCATGTAAGCTACCCACATCATCTCCCATCAAACTAAGGGTTATTAACTCTATCTCGTTTTCTCTTCATCACACCAATTCTTTCTTCATACAAACTATACCCACATCATCTTCCACCAACTAAGGGTTATTGCATAAACTGGTTGTGGTAGCAAATAGGTTCATAATTTATCAAAATTTTTTCTCATATCTCGCAGCAACACGTGCGGGTAATTACCTAGTTTTTAGGTGCTGCTTTATGGGCCCTAATTTTTGAGGGAAGCAATTAAGTGTCACTTCAAAAAAAAGCATTAAAGAAGGTAATCATTGCCCGCGCACCAGCCAACAAAGCGACCCGGGTTTGCTAACCCACGTCGGCATTGACTACTACCCCCTCAATCCTAAATATCGCCCCATTCTTATTTCCGAATGGATAAGCGCAGAAATTTCCTTGAAAAAAGTGCTGAGGAGGCGTGGAGATAGAGACGACGATGAGCTCTGGCGAGGGGCCAAGCAGCGGACGACCCCACGCACCCGGGATTGAGGAGAACCGGAACACGAAGCGGTGCCGCAATTGGATCCGCGCGCGTGACGGTAAGATGGGAGTGAAGAGGGAGACGACGATGAGTGCCGGAGAGGGACCAAGCGGCAGTGGAGTGAACCCAATGCCGGAGACGAGGGTCTTTGACTGGATCCTCTCGGATTCCGACGAGGGGCCAAGCAGCGGCAAGGAGGAGCGTGCCGGCGAGGGGCCAGAGAAGTGGGCGAGGGGCCTGCCTCACGTTTGTGAGCACAAGTGTTTGGCAACTAAGAAGAGGTGTCGAGGGAGCGGCGAAGAAGGTGTAGAGGACCTCATCTCTGACACTGGCAATGACTACGACGACGTAGAGGCAAGTTTCTCTGAATCTCACTACCTTTTTACTTGTTCTATAGATGGAGCTTAAGGTAGCTTGAGCTTGAGCTTCATAAAGTTAATTAGTGCCTATGATGATGTATTCCATGCTTTTCATGATCTTAATTATACCAAGTTCTGAACTTAGTTACGCTTTTACTTGTCACACCCTGCTCCAAGGTCTGAGGCAAATTAGTTCTGAATTAACTATGTTGTTCTTATACCATGTTTAACCCTATTTCAGGCAAAACTCTTTGAGTCGCGAGTAGAGCTTGAGTTACTTCTTAACCTTAATGTCTGGGATTATGTGAAACCTGAGTTTGAAAAAATCACAAAAGAAGTGAACATCCTCATCAAAAAGGCTAAGCAAATAAGGATGTACAATTATACTACTGAACAAAATCTCGAGCGCATTGAAGGTGTACTAGAAGGGCTTCAAGAATCCTTGGTTGCTTATGAAGAGGCTGCAAAAAGAGCCAATAATCCTGATGGGGCATGATCTAGTTAAAGCTTGTTGATGTGCTGGGTGAGTAGCCATACTTTTGTGGATGTTCAAGGGACATGCCTTTGTTGATGTGTATGGTCAGATAACACGACCATAGTAAATAATGTGATGGACTAGTTAAGTCCTAGCCTGATATATGGACAAGTTAACCTTTTGTAATAATTATCTTTATTCTTGTGGACAAGTTATCTTCATCTTTGGGGACAAGTTATCTCTCTTATGATGTTTGTTTTGTCTCAGAAGATATGTGTGTTGATTGAGCCTGTAAGTCGAAATGGAAGCAATGAGAGATGGATCGAGTTGACCTGTCAATGAGGACAAACTCAAAGGAGACGATGATTAACAAACCTCCGTCTCATTTGTTCACTGACGCCGCGCTCCCGCTACATGGCAGTTGAGTGCTCATCGGTAACGGGCGTCAAATGCTCATCGGTAACGGACTTTATAGCATGTTACCAATACGGTGGATCAGTAACAGACTTAAGCAGCCCGTTACCTATAGGGTGTTGATCAGTAACAGACTTTACTAGTTCGTTACTGATAGGTTTAACTTATGTAACGGGCTTTATTTAACATCTGTTACAAAGAATTCATGTAACGGGCGTTTAAGAAGCCCGTTACCAGAAGTCCACATCGGTAACGGGCATTGTGGAGCTGTAAGGAATCAGATGCTCGTTAGACTAAGAGGGGGAGGGGGTGACTTAGGAAACTTAAAACCATAACCTATGGCTTCACTAATTTTACACAAAGATAAACTAGAACATACTATGTAAATGTGCAACTAAGGTTGTTCTAGTGTGAAACTCCCATCCCACAACAAGGTTTGCAACCTATAGCCAATCCTAGCATGATACTACTCTAGGAAAGTAAAGGCAAACAAAGATTGCAATAGAGTAAATGTGGAAACGTAAAGGGGATGAGAGGAAGCAAACTCTTGACACGTGATTTATCTCGTGGTATCGGTAGGCACTAAGCCACCCCTAGTCCACATTGTTGAAGCACTCACACAAGAGTATTGCTTCCCGGTCACCAAGTCTCTCCCAAGAGCACCACTTGACTTGCCACAAAGGCTAGCCACTTAGGCACTTGCCGAGCTCCTTTGGTCACCTTGATGCCGCCTCCACTAAGGAGCTTCTCCACCAAGGAAGGGGGTCTCCACGTCCCCCGCACAAAGTGTCCTCGCCGCTCCACACCAAGTCGGAGGGTCGATGACGATTGCCGGTGAGCCACATAGGCCCCAAAGCTTCTGGCGAACCTTGTACAACTTGATTCACTCAAGAATCACCTCACAAGGTTAGCACAACCTTGCACTTACTCAGCTCTAAGCTAAGCCTATCACTAAGCACATACACACAGCATGTACAATTCTAAGGATGAGCAATTAAGCACTTGGATGGATTGGATATGTTTTTCAATGTGTCTTGAACTCCTGTGCACTTCCACGCAATCCAGCAACCTAAAATGGGCGGGTGGAGGAGGTGTAAATAGCCCGAGGCATCAAACTAGTCGTTGGCTAAAAGCTGCTGAAAGTAGTACCGTCAGATGATCCGACACTATCTTTTTCCTGGCGTCGGTTCATCCGGTGCTACTAGCCGTTTCCTCCACCGCACATGACCGTTGAAGTTCTCTGACACAACTGCTCCGACGTTATGCACTGACGGTGCGTCGGTTCATCCGGTGCTGAAGACCCCGCAGCCAAGTCGTCTCTGTTAGCTTCCATGCGACTGTCGGATAGACCGACGCTTCCCCTTGACCAAGGCGTCGGATCATCCGGTGCTGAAGGCTTCGTCTTGGCACGTCTCTGTCTTGATTCAAACTAAGCGTCGGATAGACCGACGCTGTCCACACTCAGACCGTTGGATCATCCGGTGCTACTGTCTTCGCTGCTCTTCCTCTACAACTCGTCTGACGCTACTAGAAATTGGACCATCGGTTCATCCGACGGTGCCTAGGGTTTCACTAGTGTACCAACTCGCCCGACGATTGCACCGACTCTTGCTGCATAGGTACCGTTGGTTCATCCGACGGTGTCTTTTCTTTTCCTTTCTTGCTTGGTTTTGACCCTTGATTTTCTCATTTTGGCATGTGGTTTTCTTGCATCCTTGGGACCTAGAAGTGTCTAAAAAGACATGCTAAAACAATATGGTTAGTCCCAATGATCATGTTGTCATGAATCACCAAAATCAAACTCGAACTAATGGCATATGAGGCCATGTTCGCTACAATCTCTTTTTGGTGATTTATGACAACATAACCAAAGCAAGCATAAATTTGCAAGAATTGACAAAATTAGAGCCACTTACACTTGCTTGGATGCTTACCATCATCCAAACTCCCCTAGATCAAACTTCCCCCATTTTGATCCTATATTCATATTCTTCCCCTTTGGTCTCATATCCCTGAAACCACTAGCTTGCTTAGACCACTAGCTTGCTTTGGTCTCACATTCTCCCCCTCTGGAATAAAATCTCCAAAAAGTCCAAAACAAAAGGGCTCCAAGGAAACTAGCAAGTCCTAGCAAAACTAGCTAAAGGAGAAATGTTAAATATAAGGGAGAAAGCCACATGAACCAAGATCCATATGTATGATATCAATGAAGTTACCACATGTGAGAATAACTAAGGTGGATCACAAGCTCATGAGACTAACATGATACAACCTAAGATCCCACTAAGTGTGTGCACAAAAATATGGTGTGAAAAACAAGTGCACAACTAGAAACTTGTAAGACAAGGAAGCTTAGAGCATATCATGCAAGGAGATAGCTTAAAGAACAAGAGATAAGACAAATGGGTTCTTGTTACATTACCACTTGTAGATATCACTTGTAGTCTTTTGATCATTGCATACGTCAGGGGGATGATCCTCTCTACCTTGTTGGCACCACATTGAGATGAGCCACTTGGAAATGATATCACTTGAGGTGACACCACTTGAAAGAAGCTTGCAAAGAAAACTCTTGAGGTACCACAAGGATTAGGAATGTATGAGTACATTACCTTTGAACTTATATAGAGACATAAGCTCGCAAGAACATGACTCAATAACATGAAGCTCATTTTTTCTATATTCACTCTTTTAGAGATGTTAGATCACATTGAGAGTGAAATAGCATTCTCTTAGAACGAAGTATCGAATCGGAACGCGTCGCCAAGGGACTACATAAGATAAACTTGAAACAATGTTAGTCCCGTAACCAAACCATAGGAAGAGCTCCCCCTAAATGTGTGCATTTAGTGTTTGAATCATCAACTAATTGTATGCACATTGTTTATGACAACAAAAGGGAAGCTAACCCTAAGCTTGCTCATGATTCAAAGAGATATATATGAAAACATGCACCATGAAAGAACAAGTGTAGTTTTCCTACACACTAATCAAACCATGTAGGTTGCTCATGGGTTAGCACATGACACAAGCAACCTACCATATGTAGATAATGCAACAAATGCAACCTAAAGAAGGCAATGGAGCTACAATGATACAAGATATAGGTACTAGTTTCCATTACCTCAACCGAGGAACTTGGGCAACACATGCCCAACTTGCAAACTTGGCTTCTAGGCTTGAAACTTCACATATTCATTGTGCCAAGCCTCCCAAGTCCCCGCACGCATGGCCTTCAAGTGGCCTTTGGAACCCAAACCATTTGAGGCCCCTTCATGTTGATGATGACTTCCTTGGGCACCCAAATGGGTTGGTTCCAACCCCGCTCCTTCTTTAGCTTCCCAACCTTGTGTGCAACCACCTTGCCATTAGCCTTCTTCTTGATGACATAGGTGTTGCTCTTGGTCTTGTTCTTGCGGTTGGGCTTGGTGTAGAAAGGGAGCTCTTGATGGTGGGGTTCAACTTCTTTGCGCCCTTGTCCATCTTCTTTACAAATTGAGGGCATTTGTAGAACTTGTGCCCTTCTCCATGACACTTGTAGCAAGTCACGGTTGCACCCTTCTCAAGCTTCTTCACCATGGGATCACGGTTATCTTGAGAAGGTTGGACTTTTCTATTCATGTCTTGAGAGATGTCCACTTGTTCCTCATCGTTCTTGCCCTTGCCCATCAAGCTTGCCAACCTCTCTCGGAGCCATTTCACTTCTTGCTTGAGCTCATCATTTTTCTTGCCTATGAGACAATCACATGTTTCTACAACAACATTCTCATTGCAAGATGGTGAGCAAGATTCATCAATTAAATCAATGCAAGAAGTTGAAGCATCTACCTTGGAGATAGGAATTGCACAAGGGATAGATGATTCATCAAGCTCAAAGGAATTACTTGTTTAGTCTCATTGCTCTCAAGTTTAGATTTTAGCTCATCACACTCCTTGCTAAGCAATTTGAATTTGCACAACAAATGTTCATAATTTGTAGCAAGGGTTGCACTAAGATCATTGAGAGTATTAAGTTCTTTAATTTCATTAGCTTGTTTATTAAGCATTCCTTTTTGCTCATGGACTAGCTCAACAAGATCATAAAGAGAGGTGGTGTCAGATTTGTCATCACTTACATCGCTTTCCACACCTTTGGCCATAAGGCACATGTGTAGTGATGATGAAGGACCTTGCATGAAGCGGGTGGTGAAGTTCTTTCTTGATTCATCACTTGAGCTAGAAGAACTTGATTCTCCATCACTTGTCCACTCACGGATGGCGATAGTTGCTTCTTGCCTTGGTCTCCTCTCCTTGACCACCTTCTTCTTAGGGATTGTGCTCGATCTTGGTGAACTTGATATGTTGATGGTGACGCCCTTCTCTCAAGTGGACGTTGTAGCCGTACATGTTGACTTTCTTCACATACTTGAAGATCTTCTTCACGTACTCGGCCACCATGGATTCAACCTCTTCATCACTTGAGGAATCTCCATTGTCACCATCATCACCATCATCCTCGCTTGAGCTTCCATTAGTAGCCATCCTACTCAACATCTTCTCTTGTTGGCTTGAGAGAGCATGGCTTGTAGTTGGAGAGGATGGTTCTTGGAGCTTTTCTTGGGGCGCCTTCTTTGACTTGGGCATGAGTTGAAGCTCATGTGCCATGATCTTGCTCAAGATATGAGATGGCTTCAATTCTTCGAGCTTCTTCTCGTAGATGATTGCCTTCACCAAGTCATAATCGGGCTTCCGAAGACTTGGATCTTGCGGTTGATGTTCAAGTCCGTGATGTCCTTCACACCTAAAGCATTGATCTCATTGACAAGCACATTTATGCGTGAGTACATAGATTCGGCATTTTCATTTGCAAGTTGCTTAAAGCTATTGAATTCCTCAAGGAGACAACCTTAGCTTCCATTAGCAACTTCTTTTGAATCCTCATAATGCTCCTAGATGGTTTTCCATAGCTCATGAGCATTTTCACAATTAAAAACTCTATTGAAGACGCCTACATCTAGTGAGGATAAAATGATACTCTTAGCAATCACATCAAATTGCTTTTCCTTCCTAGTACCATTTTCATGCCCTCATCGGTGACTCTCCAAACATCAAGGTCGTTTGCTTGGAGATAGGCCTCCATGAGAACCTTCCACCGAGGATAGCCCGTGCCATCGAAATGTGGAGCCAAACCTAAGGTATCCACCCCTTTCATTCCTCTATAGAGCAACTCACTAGGCGGTGAAGCATAACCGTTCCAATGAGCCGGTTTTCACAGTTTACCAATCGAATTGGCGTTTCCTTGTGAAGGAAGTGAGTCTCGGCTCTGATACCACTTGTAAGGAATCGTATGCTCGTTAGCCTAAGAGGGGGAGGGGGTGAATTAGGCAACTTAAAACATTAACCTATGGCTTCACTAATTTTACACAAAGATAAACTAGAACATACTATCTAAATCTGCAACTAAGGTTGTTATAGTGTGAAACTCCCATCCCACAACAGGTTTGCAACCTATAGCCAATCCTAGCATGATACTACTCTAGGAAAGTAAAGGCAAACAAAGATTGCAATAGAGTAAATGCGGAAACGTAAAGGGGATAAGGGGAAGCAAACTCTTGACATGCGATTTATCCCGTGGTATCGGTAAGCACTAAGCCACCCCTAGTCCACGTTGTTGAAGCACTCACACAAGAGTATTGCTTCCCTGTCACCAAGTATCTCCCAAGAGCACCACCTGACTTGCCACAAAGGCTAGCCACTTAGGCACTTGCCAAGCTCCCTTGGTCACCTTGATGCCGCCCTCCACTAAGGAGTTTCTCCACCAAGGAAGGGGGTCTCCACGTCCCCCACACAAAGTGTCCTCGCCGCTCCACACCAAGTCGGAGGGTCGATGACGATTGCCGGTGAGCCACTTAGGCCCCGAAGCTTCCGGCGAACCTTGTACAACTTGATTCACTCAAGAATCACCTCACAAGGTTGGCACAACCTTGCACTCACTCAGCTCTAAGCTAAGCTTAGCACTAAGCACATACACAAAGCATGTACAAGTCTAAGGATGAGCAATTAAGCACTTGGATGGATTGGATATGATCTTCAATATGTCTTGAATTCCTGTGCACTTCCACACAATCCAGCAACCTCAAATGGGCGGGTGGAGGAGGTATACATAGCTCAAGGCATCAAACTAGCCGTTGGCTAAAAGCTGCTGAAAGTAGTACTGTCGGATGATCCGACGCTATCTTTTTCCGGGTGTCGGTTCATCTAGTGCTACAGCCGTTGCCTCCACCGCACATGACCATTGAAGTTCTCTGACACAACTGCTCTGACGCTATGCACCGACGGTGCGTCGGTTCATCCGGTGCTGAAGACCCCGCAGCCAAGTCGTCTCTGTTAGCTTCCATGCGACCGTCGGATAGACCAACGTTTCCCCTTGACCAAGGCGTCGGATCATCCGATGCTGAAGGCTTCGTCTTGGCACATCTTTGTCTTGATTCAAACTAAGCGTCGGATAGACCGACGGTGTCCACACTCAGACCGTCGGATCATCCGGTGCTACTGTCTTCGCTGCTCTTCCTCTGCAACTCATCCGACGCTACTAGAAATTGGACCGTCGTTTCATCCGACGGTGCCTAGGGTTTCACCAGTGTACCAACTCGTCCGACGATTGCACCGACGCTTGCTACATAGGTACCGTCGGTTCATCCGACGATGTCTTTTCTTTTCCTTTCTTGCTCGGTTTTGACCCTTGATTTTCTCATTCTGGCATGTGGTTTTCTTGCATCCTTGGGACCTAGAAGTGTCTACAAAGACATGCTAAAACAATATGGTTAGTCCCAATGATCATGTTGTCATGAATCACCAAAACCAAACTAGAACTAATGGCATATGAGGCCATGTTCGCTACAGGAGGCCAACCCCGGGGTCGTCTTGGCGCGCTTATAGGTAATGGGCACCAAACAACAACCGTTACAGATGTGGGTGGATGTAACGGGCATTAAGGGCCTATTACAAATGCTGCGTGACCTATTTGAGGTTTTCACGTAGTGGTGGTTGCTTGCAATGTCGAGAAGTTCTCGAGTCGATCGGGGCGTACAATGCCTGAGTCAATGGAGGAGGGAGGTGCAGGTTGCGCCGTTCTGGAATGCCGAGATGGCGTCATTGTCCGTCGCGCCGGGAGCTCAGCGCAACGCTTGGAGAAGCATCGAATGTAGCCGCGTAGGCTTTCCCTCGGCCGCTCCTTGCAGTTGCGTAGCTCCAATTGCTTGCCGTGGTGGGTGTATGTGTCCTGGAAGTTGCTGACGAAGACTCAGCGCAGATCCGTCCAATCATTGATCTTGCCGTGGGGCAAGTGCTCGAGCCACGTCCGCGCAGAGTCACCGAGGTAGAGCGGCAGGTTCTTGATGATGAAAAGGTCATATGTCGCTCCTCCTGTGTGCCACACGAGCCGGTAGTCCTCCAGCCACATGCTGGGGTTTGTGTCCCGATTGTATCTAGGGATGTTGGTCTTAGCTCGGAAACGTGAGGGGAATGTCGCATCCTACACGCCCTGTCTGAATCCGAGGACCCCTCTGATTCAGCGACCAGCTACGATCGCGGTCATCATCACTATCGTAGCGTCACCCACGTCCTCGGTCGTCGTGTCGGCGCGAGCGGTGCTCGTCGCGGTGGTTGCGGTTGTCGACGTCGCCGTAGTTGATGATGCTCGCGGCCCACCGACGAGCTTCAATGGTGTCCCGGGCGTCGCGGTTGAGTCTAAGACGACTCTTGACCGCCGCCGCCCTGGTTCCGGCTCCGGCTCCGCCCCCGTGGTCTCGATGCCATGGGGGAGATGGGTTTTGTCGGTGCCCAGAGGGTGCAGCTCTCCCGTCGTGCGCCGAGCATTGGCGCGACGCGAAGCTCTCCGCTTGCTATGCCGCCATCGCCTCGAGGAGGGCCTTGAGCTGCTGTCGCACTTGCCTCTCCTCGGAGGTAGCCGCCTCCAGGCAGCCGCGCAGCTGCATGGTCGCAATGGCCAAGTTATGCGACGCTTGCCTGAAGAGTGGCAGGGCGTTATCATTGGTGTTGGCATCGACATTCGCGCCCACACTGGCATGTCGGTTGTCATCGTGTGCTCGTCCTCGAGCCAGCGGTGTCGGGGCGCGGGCTCTAGATTGCTCGGTGGTAGGTCGGCGCTCCTGTCGCTCACCGTCTCCTTTGTGACATTGCTCCCGCACCGGGACCTGCTACGGGTTTGGCTGCGGGTTCAGCTATGGGTTGCGAGGTCGGTCCTCTCCGGGCTCTCGATGGAGGCTGGCCAGCTCCTCGTCAAGCTGGTGCCTGGCCTTAGCGAGTTTGTCGAGGCGCGCCCTACGTTGGGCGTCCATAGCGTGATGGCGTGGTGCCAGGTCCAGGTCGGTGGAGCTGCTCGAGTCTGGCGCCACGCAGACGAAGCACTCGCGTGTGAAGTCATGCGCGGGTGCTTGAGGTGTCCTCTGGGCTATTGCAGAGCTCGAGGTGATGTGAGACGCTCGCAGCTTGTTCACGTAGGCCGTCATCAGGTCGTCTGGGAGGCCTGGCTGTCCAAGGGGGTACATGACGGTGTACCGCTCCTATGAATTCCCCCATGCGAGTGGCTTGGCTCCTCTAGCCTGGAAGGCGAGGTCTGTGGGGGTAGTAGGCAGCTAGCCCAAAACGCTCCTGTGTCGGGTTTGGCCCCAACATGGCCATGATTGTTTCGCCTGAAAAGCCCGAATGAATGTCGCGCGCCCCGCCACCACCGTCGAGGCGTTGGGGCGAGCTGGTCGGGCGAATGTGCATCCGACAACGGACTCTGTCGGCCCGGCGTAGACAAAGCCGAGAGAGCTGAAGCGCATGGTGGCCCCAGGGGTTAGCGAAACCCCACAACCCTTCATCCGAGTCGTTGGTGAAGTTCGACGAGACACACGACATGTCCCCTACCTGGCGCGCCAACTGTCAGGGTTCTCTACCGTTGGACAGTAAATTTTTATCGATTGTGTGTCGAACCAGGATGGTTAGCACAAGAGACACTGGGATTTAGACCGGTTCGGGCCTCCGAGGAGTAATACCCTACGTCCAGTGTCGAGTTGTCGTGTTCTTGTTCCAGGGTTGTTTGTAGTACGGGTTACAAACTGGTCGGAAGAGGGTGTCGAGCCCAAGTCCCTAGAGTGCGAGTGTTCCGTTCGTTATCCCTTTTGACGGTTGCCCTCCTCTCCCTTTCATAGACGCAAGGGGGAAGAGCAACAAGGAAATAAAGTAAATGCTATTGTGCTGGCCGCTGGGATGTCCTCTCGCGCATCACTGTCTGCAGGGCACATTGAAGAGGAGCCGCACTTCATTGTTGTTCAGGCCACCGTGTGGCCGAGCGGGGCTGCTTGCTTTGGGCACCTGGTGCCTTCTCTGAGTACTTTGGTGCTAACTAACCCGCTTGAGTACGGGATGAGCTAAGGCCTAATCATAGTCCAGTGCTAATCGTAGGGGCACTCGAGTGCCTCGGTCAGAGTTGGCGTGCTGCAGGGTCGGATGTGACGGCATGTTGATGACTGTGCAGCTGAGCACCGCTGCATTATGCTCCTTGTCAGAGCTAACCACTCGTGTGCGTCGCCAGCTGGTGTGTTTGCATGACATGGGGAACTGGTGCCCCACGCTTCGTAGTGGGGAAGTTCGTGCGTCGAGGTCGCGCCATGTTGCGTGGTCTTCCATGCAAGGTTCCCACATCCACTATGTGAAAAACTTGCTTTGGTAAGAGACATAGATTGCCTTTGGTAACGGCCAAAGCGCCCGTTACCGATCAAGTGTTACAAATAAGCCAAGAAAGGTAACGGGCAGATGCCCGTTATTGATAAGACATATTCGTAATAGGCATTAAACAATGAGCATTACCACAACTAGCCATCGGTCACATGAAATGGCTGTTTCTCTAGGCCCACAGGGAACTTTCGTAACGGGCACCAAAGCACAGCCCCTTATAGTAGCTCAATATCGGAGACGCCTGCTGTGCACCTGCGTCTCCACTATCTTGACGAACTGAGACACATCTATTTCACACGCATCTCAACACATATAGGATTCATAACGGGCATCAAACAACGACCGTTACCACAATTAGTCACCGGTCACGTGAAATGGCTGTTTCTCTGGGCCTGTAGGGAACTTTGGTAATGGGCATGAAAACAGAGCCTGTTATTGTAAAATTAACATCAGAGATGCGTTCCGTGAACCTACGTCTCCTTTGTCTCGACGAAATGAGACACATCTGTTTCTACGAGCGTCTGCTTTCTCTCGATTAAAGGAGACACATGCTTTCAACCTGTGTCTCCTATATCTCGATGAACGGGCCAGGTCCTGGGGTCCACTGGTCAGGAATGGTAACGGGCTTTTACACTACCTGTTACATTGTTGGCATGTTTGTAATGGGATTTCTGAATGAAGCCCGTTACTCACTAATCAGTATTTGTAACGACCTTTAATTAACGCTCGTTACAGATACGTAGGCCACCCCTACAGTAACCTTCCCACTTGCCGGCTACATCCTGGAACCTGCCAGGATTTGGCAGCCACCAGGGGCTGCATCCTGGAACCAGCCAGAATATGGCAACCACCATAGCAAGCAGACATCACAAACACATTCTCACATCACAGATATAGGCAAAGCAAGATCACATTTATAGACAAGCAAGATCACATTTAAAGACAGGCTAGGATCACATCAAGTTTCAAGTTACTCTCATCAGGGCTTGTTTGGATGGAGTCATAAGAAAACTGCTTGAACCAAGCAGGTTTCTCAGACAACAACACCTGACTAAAGAAGACTGAATGAGTTTCAAGTTTCTGGCTACAATAAACTCACGGTGCACCATTGTAGAAGTTGCCCTTTCGGTCGATGGTCTCCTTAAGAATGTACTCGCACAACATCTCCCGGACAGGCTTTATATCTTATGTGGAAACATCTATAGGAGATTTGAAATCCTGCAAAATACGATCATTTATGAGAATACAAGTAGAAATCAATTTCTAAAATCAGATGGATAATATGAGCAGCGACAAGGTTGAGCATTATTATCAACTTACAACAGCCTTCTTGATGTCAGGTATGTCATCGAGTAGTCTTAACATATGGAATGCCACATGGAATCCACACAAAGAGGACCCCGATGGCTGTTGAGCACACTGCATCGAGGTACCGCAATGACAAGTTAATGCAGTACCAAATAGGTAAAAAGGGACCATAAAAAACCTCGGTCTTACAACGAGATTTGTTTTGTGCTTGAGTGTGGCTTTTGGCTTCTTTTCTTTCCTTTCGTCACTCCGTCCTGTGCATGTTCACCAAAGGCCCTACATGATCAGCAATACCAATTAGAAACACTAAGAGATTGAATTTTTGTGAACAAAACTTACAAATACTGTACCAAAGACCCTGCATGGTCAGCAATATGAGTTAGAAACACTAAGAGATTGAATTTTTGTGAACAAAACCTACAAGAAACTGACCAATTCAAAATAGGTTGGAGGTCTGCAAACTTTAGCGGGGGATATTGTTTAGCAGAATCTGGATACCGAACCTCTTTGAACTTCATACAAATGATCACTATTACCCAGTGGCTAGTGCAGTAGGCACCCACCACGTAGTCGTTGTTCATTGCATTTGAGATTGCTTTGCCAACTTGGTGAGAATGCTGGTAAATATTTGTGGATGTAAACAAATATGGATCTAAAAACCCAACATTGATCTGCATCTCTGTTGCCTTGTCCATCATTTTCCTACAAAAATCAATTTGTTAGCATGCATGAACTTTGTGGTCAAATTTAAAGAAATATCTCTTTAGGTTTTAAAGGACTTACAATGTCCACAACCTCATGAAGGTAACATCCATAGAAGCTAAGGTTATAAGGTTATACACGCTACTGAATGCAATGTTTAACATTAAAGCACCACAACCACCTTTAAAGTAGTCTTGATCCACCTTTGCTGGAAAGGCAAGTTTATCCTTACTGTGTTCCATGACGTAAGAATGCAACTTAGCACAATTTGGTCCAGCAGCGTTTACGTTTGCTTCTGACAATATAGGTGCACTAGGCATGTATTTTGGTCGTTCCTGTTCTGTCCCAATAATAAAGTTAAGAATCTCATCTTTAGACAAAGGTTTCCTGGCCTGGTTCCCCTTCTGTAGTGGAGATTGCCTGAGCTCCTCCTGTTGCAGAGGCTGTTGTACTTGTTGCATCTACTTTTTTATGGGGGATTGCCTGCGCTCCTCCTCCTGCCGCTGGAGAAGCTACTGTTTCGTTTGTTGCTTATCCTCATGTTGTAGCTGCTGCTTACCGTAGTTTGCCTGGGCTCCTGCTGATGTTGTCGACGCTTCTGCTGCTGGAGCGGCTGTTGTCTCGTCTGTTGCTTATCCTCAAGTTGCCACTGCTGCTTTGGCGGAGTTTTCCTGGGCTCCTCCTCTGGCTGTTGTCGATGCTCTTGCTGTGTAGTTTTGCTGAGCTACTGTTGCTGCTGTTGAGCCTTCTCTTGCTGACACTGACTGCAGTACCTCCATCTGATGTTGTACCCCTGCTACCAGTTGCGGCTTCAGGGATGAGATGTCTCGTCATGGGTGGTATAAGGATCCTGTCCTTTGGCCATTGGATCCTTTGAACGAGCCTCAGCTAGGGTTGCTATGTCACCCCCATCAATTGGTACAAGCAGAGGGTAGTGACCCGCATTGGCCCACACATAAGTAGGTTGCACCACAACATATCCATCCTGCACCGGTACTGAATGGCAAACCTTTTGGAATGGAAAGACTTTCGCTAGTGCAAGCTCCACATTAATCCCAGCGCCATCCAAAAGGCTGCACGCGGTTGGCTCTGTCAGCTTATCTATTGTGTCCAAAATAGGTGATCGACTATCATTATGCACTTGATTCGCTTCGTCACCGCTGGCATTCTAATGATCTTGCTCTCTGCCATCTTCCGCGCTGTCATGCGCATGTTCTTCCTCACGGTCATGCGCATCTTCCTCCTCGCTGCCATGCACATCTTCTTCCTTGCTTCTACTGACAGGCACTGGTCATTGGGATGGAAGAAGTACAATTTTCGGTATTTCAATGCCTGATAGTTTTAGAGCATGGACAATTGATTTAAATGTTATGTCCATTATATCATGAGCATTATACCTCTTGTTCCTCTTCTTCCTGTACATTCCAGCGAACTCTTCACCAAATCCTTCACCCCAGCCAAGTGAACTAGACACGCCTCAGACCCGACTACGATGCTCTAGAGTCTCAAGTGCTGTAGTGAGGATATCATCCTCCCTAACCCCAGAGAAATAACCATCGCTACCCTGAGCTGCAAGTGTTTTCACCCTATCTGCTACCCCACCACCGCAGGGTTATTGAATGTTATGTCCCCACTTGCTTCACTAGTATTCTTCTTCTTCCCTACCCTTGCTCGCAGATAAGGTCTCGAACGTCCAAGAAGTTGGTCCCAAGGGTTCTGTTTTCCTTCTGCAGCTGGTTATGCATCCTCCTCCTCCCACACTTTCCTTTTTCCACGATAACCTTTTTTGCCCGTCTTGTGTGGCTTATTATGCAATGCTCTCGTTTGTTCCATCTCCTGGCTGAATTGCTGAAATGAAGGAGAATTGGTTTCCTGCACAAACATGTCTCAGTCTTATTGCTGCAAAAAGGCATGCTTCACAAAGGGAGCCTCCTCTTCACTCACATATTTTTTCTTAAATGGGTGTTGAACCGCCGTTGTAAGGTTCCAATCTCTGATATAGCTGCCTTAACTACTTTCTTACGAACAGATTCTTCCAGATTGACTGGGTAATCTAGCTTTTCCTTTAAAACTGTGAACAGATGGTCCTTCTCAGTTGGGGAGAGATCATCAACTGCCTTGTTGATTGACACCCTCTCCCGAGCAATGAGACCACAAACCAATACAAATCTATCCCTTGTAGCATCTTAGGTAGGCCAAATATTGGTATCAAGTCTAGTTGCAGTCAACTTGTCTTCTGGCCATTTGGTTTGTGTCCTTGATCCGCAGGATCGAGTACTACTCGCAACAGTCTGTGCTGAGTGATCCTGTGAAGAAGGTTCACCGACGATGGGCTCTGATGATGCACTGGAGGTAGAGGAGTTTGTTGTTGTGGGAGACTGCATAGATGATATGTCAGGTTGTCAGTAGAGCAACATAAGCCAGACTGAATCTAAACCAAATTCTTATTAGATAAATCTGTTTTCTCTGACATACACAGTTCATATTTTACTTAATTAGCATACAGGGATAGGTGCTAACCATTTTGATAGGGACACAACAATATGCTTATATATCAAAGCAGAGAATAAATTCCTTCAACTGCTTCCTTGTCCAACTTCAGCAGCGATGAATTGTGTGTTCCATGTGTACATGCAACAAGAGGATAAAACAATGGTCATGACATTATATATGACAGTAGTGAAATAACACTCACAAGACGTCATGACACCAACAATAACAGTATATATGATAGTAGTGAAACAATTAACACTCACAACAAAGCATAAGATAGTCTAGTTATCACTACATTATAAACTACTGCGATGCTATTCCCACTGATATTATGTGACCATCAGAATTAATGTATGCTAACATGCCCAAAGCATAACTGTCGATCTGGTACATTCAAAGCATAACATAATTAAAGTATGCTAACATCCTTTATGCTTTTCATGAATTTACAGTGCAAACATTGTAGAACCAGGAACATGAAAATGACTTTCAAAATTTCAAATAACTTCATCTGTTTGCAACAATTTATTCAAAACATACTTGGAGCAACAAAATCCATCCATCAAATCCACAGTCAATCTATTGAAGATGAACAATTAAGGCATGTCTCCCTAATCCACCTTGATATGAATATATAGCAGATTGGGTGGACTACATTATAAACCACTGCGATGAAATTCCCACTGACATTATGTGGTCATCCGAATTAAAATATGCTAACAAGTCCAAAGCATAACTGTTGATCTGGTACATTCAAAGCATATTAGAATTAAAGTATGCTAACAGGTCCAAAGAATAACTGTCGATCTAGTACATTCAAAGCATAATAGAGTTAAAGGATGCTAACATCCTCAATGCTTTTCATGAATTTATAGTGCAAAAATTGTAGCACCGGGAATATGAAAATGAATTTCAACAGTTCATAAAACTACATCTGTTAGTAACAATTTATTCAAACAGACTTGGGGCAACAAAATCCATCCATCAAATCCACAGTCAATCAATTAAAGATGAACTATGAAGACATGTCTCCCTAATCCACATTGACATGAATATATAACAGATTTGGTGGCTGAGGAGAGAGAGGGTGTTGGGGGTTCAAGTAGGACTAACCTCTGTCGCGAATGAAGTAGTTGTTCTCCTGATGGTCGGAGGGGCCGGATCCGCGTCGACTCGTGGCCTGAGGCGGCCGGCTCGTCGTCGTGGCCGGGGACGACGTCGATGGATCAGCATCAACCGTATTTAGGTTGGCCGGAAAAACGTCCGCACACCAATAACCGTCTCCTCGTCACCGTCGTCACGCAGGGAGCGGTGGGGCTGGAGAAGAGCAGGGCTACGACGGGGAGAGAGCGACGAAGGTGAGCGAGGAGAGAGCGGCGAAGGCGAGCGGGGAGAGTGTGAGGACCATGTGTGGTTCGAGGACCGGTGGATGGTCGCTTCCTAGTGTGATGAGTGATTGACAATGTTGTGTGGACTAACTCTTGGCTAAGTATTGCAGGTGCAGGTTGCGACTTGACTGGTGTTGGTGCAGGTGAAGAACAAGCGCGAAAGGTCATTGCCGATGAGGCCTCCAGGTGTGGAGAAGACAAGTAGGCTTGGTTCAAGGGACTCGGTGGCCAGCGGAGTCAAGTGCGGGCCGCATGGTGGCAAGAACAGCAGGACAAAGTCGTGGACGGTTTCTTGGTTGAGCCTCAAAACCAAGGTTGAGTCGGGACTACGTGGGAGCTGAGTCATGAGTGGCGATTGGCGGAGGCTACACCGAGTTCACGGGGTTTGTAGTGGTTCACCAGAAAACCACTGGGTTACTTGGTAGAGCCACAAAACCGAGGCCGAAGACTCGACGAGGAGGTGCGGCCACCCAGGCCGGTCTAACCGCTCAGGAGGGGCGGTCTGACCGCCCAGGGGGGGCGGTCTGACCGCCCTGGTCGCTGCTACCGAGAAGCTTCGAAACGGAGGACACACGTCGGGATCGCAAGGCTTGCGCGAGGCTAAGCAGGTTGCGATCGCTGGGCATCCGTCCGATGGAGAAAATCTGAAGACTTCCAAATTTTCCCTTGAGGGGCATGTATCCCTAGTTATTAAGTAAGGGTAGTTTAGTCTTTTGGGTGCCTCCATATAAACACTTGAAGGGATGGATGGCAGCCAACTCTTGGAACCCTAGCTCATTTGTTTTTTCATTTTCATTCTCATTTGCTCTAGTAGCTAGCTTGGCCTTGACCAGAGATTTCTGTTGGTGAAACCGTGGTGTGTTTTGGTGCTCGGAAGAGGCTTTTCAAAGGAATTCTTGGTCACCAGGTGGAGGCGGTCTAACCGCCCCTCATACCCGGTCAGACTGCCCCCTCCTGTCAGCAGGCTCCCGAGTTGTTTCCACTGGCTTGTTCGTGTAGGAGTCGAGGCTGCTGGTAGTGTTTGTTCCTAGGACCAGTAGCACTCCAGTGGCTATGTGGTTTTGGCAAACAGAGGGTAGAAGTGCGGAGCGTGTGATTTTGGAGGTCCGACCGAGCGAGTTCATCTTGTTAGAGTTTCAATCTCCTTCGAGAAGAATTTTTATCGGCTCCCAGTCCTCCCCCTCTCTGGTCGCATAATCGGTCCTTCAATTGGTATCAGAGCTGGTTCGGGTCTTTATTGACTCTAGCCAGTCTAAGATCCAAAGATGGCGTACGAGGAATGGGGTTCGGGTCCTCCACAGTTCGATGGGAAGAACTAACAGATGTGGAGTAAGCGGATGGCTGCGTTCCTCCGCGGAAAGGGTCAGATCCTTTGGGATGTCATGGTGGACACAGGTTATGTCCAGCCGATGAACTTCCTTGCTCCAGGATCGAGGGACATGTTCGACGCCAACAACAAGGCGGTCAACTACCAATTTCATGCTTTGTGTCAGCCTGAATTCGATCAGGTGCACTGTTGACGTAAAATCAGCACCTCACACCAAGCACACAGCAAGCCGAACAAAGCTGGCTTAACACACGTTGTCGAATCCGAAGCGTGCCAGTCAATTTTCCTGAAACTGACAAAGGATGAAAAATAGTTAGATAAAACCTGGAACTTGCCGGGTGGTACTAGACAGTTCCGTATTTATAGCCTCAAAGCCAATAAAAAACGACATATAGCTACAACAAGCTATCTGTCGGCAAACTGAACATCATTCGGGAACTTTAAAACATGTAAACAAGGTATAGCCGAATGCATGACATAAGCATGATGAAAGATCGGTCTTTATTTAAACAACATTGTAGTACGTGACCAGGACCGATTATCAATGATAAATCACAATAAAATAAATAAAGGCGAAGCATGATTATAAATTTGCAGTAAACATGCATGCATAGGCCAAAAGCACTAGTCTACCGCATGTCTAGTTACTTTTAAACCCGTCGAGCGTGACACCAAACAAATTAATCCACCGCATGATACGACTTGTTTGAAATCACACCACCTACCAAGAGTAGATCAATCCACCGCATGATACAATCTAAACATGGAAGGCTAAAAGCAATACATTATTTAAAACAAGCTTATGAACATGTTTCACTCATGGCAGAGTTACCGAATACAGTTGTACAGCCGATTCGGGTTCCGTGGAGAAGGAACAAACTATGCTAGATCAACACGCTTGAACCCGCAACACGTGGCAATCTAGATTGATTCGAGTTCGGCTATTAAAGAGCACGTGATCCATGCACCACATCGAGTTGAAGATTTGAACACACATCATATGAATCGCAAATAAGATAGAGCCGAATCTAGTCAATATTGGGCAATAAGAGTGTTACATGAATTAAACATGAAGCAAAATCCAAAGTAACACGTGGTAACTTAATGAATCTATTAGATCTTGCCAAATCTAATAGAGCCGATAACTAGCTCCAAGCTAGATCTTTGCCTACCGCATGGCTCATGATCTAACAAGAAACCCTCTTGAACCAAGCTTAAATCCACCGCATGATACTAAGCATGGTAACAAGACTAGTTGTATCACGGTCTAAATCCACCGCATGATACTAGACATGATACAAGGTTGCCGGTACTTACAGAGGTCGATGGATCGATGATTCCTCTCGAAGAACTCGACGACTCGACTAAAGGACTCGAAGGTTGGCACGGGGCCGGTTTGTTGTGAAATTGTTCGATCCCTATTACAAACACTAAGGGTTTATATTTACACCCTTGTCCTAACACGACCCCTAGTCGACCTCGATTACAACATTTACCGCCTAAATTAATGCCCCAGCGCCAATGTCCGTCTTGCACCCGTCATCAATTCGTCCCTTCCTTATATTCAGGCCACGTCATCACGTATTCCCAAATGCTTCTTCTTCCAAGCGCAAAACAGCCCTTGTGCCGAATGATGGCGTGCTCCCGACCGCAGGCATATTTACCGAATGCTTTGAGGAAAATTTCTTGCCGAATGGTGTTCCCTTACCAAAATCGACCCACAAGTCAGTCTCTTGTACCAATTTTTGGTGTTAACATGCACATCGAGCACTTGGCTTGTAGAATCTAGTCGGTGTTGAAGGAAGCTCATGCTGGGAATGCCCAGGTTCAGGCTAGGATGTATGCGACTTATCGGAGAGAGTGAGAGAACTTCACTCATCTCCTGGTGAGTCCATCGATGCCTTGTTTCAGAGGTTTACGGTGGTGGTGAAAAACATGAGGGCCAATGTGGATGTGCTCCCGTACGATGATCATGATAGAGCTGTCAAGCTCTTACACTCTTTGGATCGTATGATTTGGGGCGGAAAGTTCGAGGCCATAGTTGAGTTTGAGAAGTATGATACCCTGACCGTGAACGAGCTGTTCTCGAAGCTCAAGTCGGCTGAGGTGGATCAGGGTATGACAGCCAAGATTGAGGGCCCGACTGATTCCCATAGTCTCACCCTCATCGGTGGTTCGAAAGGAAAGGCTAACGCTAACCCATCCACCAGGATGTTCTCCTTGTCCTCTTTGATGTCTATGCTAGATGAGGAGTTCGACGTGCTTGGAGAGGACGAGCTGGCGCTCCTGACGAGGTGGTTCGAGAGGCTGCACGAGAATCGGGTGAACATGAGGAGGAACACGAGGAAATGCTTCCACTGCGGCAAGCCAGGACACTTCGTTGCCGACTGCCCGGAGAAGGTCGAGAACAAGGACAACTACAAGCACAAGTCGAAGACGGATGGCAAGCACCAGTTGAGGCGCGACCACAAGAGCAAGCACAAGTGCAAGCGCAAGAACGAGCGACGATCGAGGAAGAAGGAGAGCCGAGGCAAGGCACGAGCGATGGTTGGAGCGAGCGACATCGACCCCAGTTCCGCGTACTCCACCTCGAGCTCGAGCAGCAGTGAAGATGAAGGTGATCATCGCAAGGACAAGAAGTCGTCCAGGAACTTGAGCGGGCTGAGCTGCTTCGCTAGAGATGGCTTCTGTACCATGGCGCTGAGCTCCGGCAGCAAGAAGAGCACCCAGAGCGACTCGGACTTCGACTCTGACGACGAGGTGCGTGATGAACTTCCCTTCTTGCGTCAAGAGAATGAACGGCTTGGCTTGTTGCTTGATAATTGTGATGACATGCTTAGAGAAGCTAAGAAAATGAGGAAAGAGCTTAGGGCTTCACTTGAGGATGCTAGGACTAGAGTGGCTGAGTTAGAAACATAAAACTTGGATGCTAAACTTGAAATTGACTCTCTTAAAACTTCACCTATTGTTTTTGATGAAGTTGAATGTGCTGATTGTCCTATTTCACTTGCTGATCTTGCTATGTTTAAAGAAAAGCATGCCTCCAAGTGTGAGGAACTAGATATGCTTTGCTAGGTGCTTGCACTTGTTGCCCTGTTTTGCATGCAAAAACTGATGAGATGCATGCTTACACTATTTCTCTTGAGGCTAAGTTGAATGAACCAATTCCTACATCTTGCTCTACCTATGAACTGCATGCTTTGAAGAATCTGGAACTTGCACATTATGTTGATCGTTTGCTGGATGAGAATGATGAGTTGAGAAAGTTGATGGGTTCGTTGTCTGGTCATGAGCCTCAGTTGAGGATAATGATCGATACATACAAGAGGCAAGATGGTGAGGGACTTGGGGCAAACAAAGTTGGTGAGGGAAGTGGAGAGAATATCCCAGAGCCACAAAAAATCCACCACAAAAATGCTTTCCCTCCTAAACTGAACCATCTTAGGAATCAACTACACACAACCCTAGCTCCACCCGTGTTTCCTCCACAAACAAATGATTTCCAAAAGCCTATCAAGTTTGTGTGCACTTTGGGGAAGTGTTCTTTAAGAAAGAGAGTGAGAAGGCAAGTGGGAAGGAACCGGTTGACAAACCTAGTGAGGAGAAACTGGTTGAGAAACCGAGTGGAGAGAAACCAAGTGAGCAGCCCCATCCTAATCCTAAGCCTAAGCCCATAAAGTTTCATTGTGGCTATTGTGGGAAAGATGGTCACAAAGATGAATTTTGCTTCAAGAGGAAGCGTGAGGAGAGGATGGCAAAGGAGTGGGCGAACAAGGATAGGTACAACTCTTCCCATGGTGTACCTAAGCCTCGTATGCCACTGCCCAGGGGTAAAACTGTGGTGAGAAGTGTTCCGGCATGGGGAGATGCAAGTTCCCGCAGCCGAGGAGTTTTTCTGGAGAGGGCGGTCAGACTGGCTTGGCTAGGCGGTCAGACCGGCCCTGCCCAGAGGGGGCGCTTAGACCGGCCTGGCTAGGCGATTCAACCACCCCCAGAATTCTGGGCCGAGAGGTTTTCGAGGTGGTGAGTCGAGTGGTTTCAGTTCTAGAGGTCGTGGTGCTGGTGGTTGGTCTGAAGAGTCTGCAGGTGGTCAGTTTGCTAGACGTTCTCCCCCTCGTTATGCAGTGAATCGTTTTATATAAAATGTTTTCCATTTTTGTAGAAACTGCCTAGATGATTTTTGCAGCTACAAATATTTATGTTTTTGTGCCCAACTTGTGCATGCCGTCTTGTTATGTCAAAACAAACCTCTGGTGAATTAATCATGATTTTTGGTTTAACAGAAATATTTATTCTTAATTTGAGCATGTTTTCCTTTGTAAATTAATGGAGCAAGATCAGTAGAGCTTCTAACTGTACTTGCTGGTTCTTTAGGCTAGTTTAGGACCAGAAAGCATGCATGAGAATGTTTGGATCATTTTGATGCTTATTTATTTTTGTATGCATTTAAATTGAATCACTAGCTAGTCCTTGTTATTTCTCCAAGGTATTTAATTTCCTAGCTTCAAGGCCTTACTTGTGGGTCCAGTGGACCAGTATGGGTGTTGTTATGCTTAAGAAACACTTTTTTAAATTTGTAGTGATTTATTGCTTAATAAAAAGCTTTAAAGCCCTTTTAAAGATTAAAGAGCAATTAAATAAGGAAAATCCCTTTTTAATTCTTTTCCCTTTTTGGAAAGTATTACCTAACTTAATTAAAAGTTAATAAAACACCCTTGCTGATAAGGAAGTAATTTATAAATAAAAATCTTGTTCGCACCCTTGCTAGTGAGAGGAAAAGGATTAAACCTTCACATGATATAACAAGCACAAAAGAAACATTTATTCAAATGTGCAATAAAATAATGAATCACATATGACTAATAAAATTCCTAAAAGAGATGTACTATGTAGATACTTGTTAAGGTGAATATGACCAACAAGAGTTAGATAAGATAACAAACGGTCACATTACCTGAACCTTGCATTGCATTCCGTGTAGATCTTCCGGACGGTGACTACTCCCTTGTCCCGGAAACCGAGGAAGGAGGAGCAGAAGCTTCGCTGTAGTACGTGGAAGTGCTCGACGACACCGAGGCTATCCAGGCTAACTTAGCTGACGAAGGCAAGCTCCGGTGCATCTAACCCAGTTTTCAAATTCATTATTCAATTATCTATGGATGATTGTGCATTTAAGTTCACGAGTTGAATGGAACCCTAGATGCATGATCCCTAGGTACCTTTTGTCCTTACTAGTGTGATAGGTCGATAGCTGCTAAGCTATAGGACCGTTACAAGTCGGGTGATGACCTCACTCCCAAGAATAGGTTCCTAGATAGGAATCACAATATATCCTTAATTGGAGTTCTCATGTGGTAAGAGCATGGGATTTGGGCTCCGGTCCAATGGCTATTGTGGGTTAAGTGTTTGAACGTACTAAGCACTTGTCAGGAATGGGACCGGTAAGCCTAGTACCTTAATGAGACGGCTAGGGATTTAACTGTCACTACTCTTGGGGTTTGTCTCACGGCTAGCTACCGGTGGTGTATGGTGAGTCCGGGTACTTCGCGGGGTATTCCGGATATCCTGCACCAAAGCCTGTGGCCTTTTATCCCGACCCGAGGATTTTTGGGAACCGCTTGGGAAGTTGTCCTTGCGGGGCAACCTACCGTGTGTTTTGGTCTACCTTGCAAGGTTTGAATCAATCGATTGTTGGTCTCTCACCGTTATCTGAGACTACTTACACAACTAGCCATGAGATCCTTAATGATGGAAGTTGACGAATACTATGTTTGATTAATTGTATGGTACAACCTTGCCTGTATTAGATGGCTAATTTAGTAAGGAATAAACCCACTAGAACTTGTGCTAAAATCTTGAAAGTAAGGACATACTCTTTGTCACTTTTCAGCAAAAGAAGCTCAGTAGCCAAAAGCCTTTCATTTCTAGAGTTGGTGACGTAGTTATCACCGACGGGTAAGTCTTGCTGAGTATTAGTATACTCAGCCTTGCTCTAATATGTTGATCCAGGTAATGCTTTCGGTGATGTGTGGCCCGGAGAGATCCCGCCCAGCTAGGAGCTGGAGTGGGTGGAGGACGACTACTGAGAGCATCATGGATGGCCTCCCGTGGTGTTTCCGCTTCCGTTAGTTTAATTCCGCTGTTTCAAAACTCTGAACTACTCTTTATGGAAAAAACTTCGGTTTGTAATAATTAAACCCTTCGGGGTACGAATTTGGTTGTTAATGATGTTGTATCTCTGGACTTGCCTTCGAGTGAGTTTTAATGCATATACGTCGATCCTTGTTGCTATTCGAGTGATTTACCAGGCGTTAACCCGGCAACTAACGACAGGATGATACTTTATTATTGTCGGGGACAGCCCTAGGGGTCCCCCTAAACGACAGGGAAATCCCCAATTAAAAACCTGCAACAAAGCCAAACACGCCTAACCATGCAGGACACGGCCCACTAAGGCGGCCCACTCAAAGATCCCCTCGAGCAGGCTCCGCCTCGCTCGAGGATGCGTGCCTCCCTCGGGCAGGCTCCGTCCCGTTCGAGGGAGTGCGCTTCCCTCGAGCAGGGTCCGCCTCGCTCGAGGGTCTGCTCCCTCCTCGAGCAGGCTCCGCCTCGCTCGAGGGTACGCTCCGCCTTCGAGCGGGGTCCGCCTCGCTCGAGGGCGCCCCCGCACGCGTGCGCCCGCTCCCCGTACGCGGGCATTTAATACCCTCGACACCGGCGGGGCTGCGCCATCATGCGCCTAGGGCTCGCGCCCGCACCGCCGCCCCAACTCCCCGGGAGGGATCCCATCCCCCGCCACGCGTGGGGAGTACCGTGCGGCGTGGGCGGTGCCGGTCCGTGACGCCGCGCCGCCCGCTCCGGACGGCTAACGCGCCGAGCCCCTCGCGGGGGGCCGGCCGCACCCTCGATTTGCTTTCTTGTGACCTTGCGGGGGTTAGGTGGAGGCGCTAGGGCCGGTGGGACGCCATCCCCCCGCCCCCGGTTGACCGCATGGGCGTCGCCCTCGCGCGTACGAACCCCCACGCGCGGCGCGTGGCGCGCGGTTGCGGCGCTGCGGAGCGTACGGGAACGGGACGTCGCCTTGCCTGTCACTGCACCTCGTACGGACCGACGTCAGCAGCTCCCTCGAGCCTATCAGAAGACATCACAGCCATCCGCCGCCCTTCTACCCTCGAAGCCGCTACTATTCGGGTACATGATAGGCCATGATGGCCGGATCGCTGCAAGGACCGTCCGGACGGCCGCCCACTCTACAGCATAGCACGCCACGCCCCTTCACGTAGCTAAATAGCGCGGCGCGCATGTGATTCGCTCCCTCCTTGATCTATAAAAGGGGGACGAACCCCCCCGGCCGCGGGGGGGGGGGGGGGGGGGGGGCGACAGACACAACACAACAGGAGACAGGCTGCGCCACGCACTTGCTCTCCAATTCTCCCACAACATCTTCAGCCACTACAACAGGGACTTGGAAGCCACACTTCCTCTCCCGCCTTGCTTGTAGCAGCCCCACTACAGGCACCCCCGGTGCTGAGCAATATAGTGCCTTGAGCACACCACTACTGGACGTACGGCCCCCTCGGCCGGAACCAGGATAAATCCAGTGTCTCTTATTGCTTAGCATCAACCACTGAGGGATAGACCTCGGCGCTTACTACTGGTTAGTGTCGGGACCATATTCCGCACCGACAGTTGGCGCCCACCGTGGGGCAATCGAGCGCCTAAGGTCATTCCACCAACTCCCTCCATGGTGATCCGCACTGAGTACCGCAGTACGCGTTACTGCATGGGCAGCTCGGACCCCCTCCCCGCCGGGTTCGAAATACGGTTTGGGAGCCTTAACTTTCAGGCCACGGGGAATGGCTACCTCATGCGCCTCACCAACCGTGAGGAGCTCCGCGCGCGGCGCCAGGCCGGGTCCGCTCCGGTCCCCGCCGCGCGCACCACCACGGCACGGACGCCCGCCGGCACGGATGTTGCGGGCCCGTCGACGCCACGACGCCGCCGCCGCTGCGGTCCGCGTTCGCGCCGAGGCACGATCCAAGCGACGGCAGGCCGAGCGCGCCGCCTCTCAGCACGGCGCGCCAGTCATCACGGCAACCGCCACCCCAACGGGACAGCGCGCGGTCTCCGGACCGTGCTTTCCCATTGGGCTGCGTGGAGCCACGACGGCCTACAACAACAATGTCAACACCATGATGCGCAGGGTTCCCCCCGGCCGTCACGTCTTCGTTGCCAGGGATCCCAGTGCCTCAGCCGGTGACGAATCATCCCTGGGCTCCCTTGACGCGCCACCACCCGCTAACCTCCACGGGTACGCGGAGTGGGACTTCTCCGGCGTGCCGGACCCAGTCATGTTCCGGCGTTTTCTCGACGCTACGGACTACTGGTTCGGCTGCTCTGACGACTCATGCACCGGGAGCTACGACCCCGCACGGGAGTGCTACGCTGTCATCACCAACGACCCAGCCAATGCCACCAGCGCGGTGGGCGCCGGAGACGGGGGAGATCACGCCCCGCCCCGAGGGGGATCGCCACGCGCCCGGCCGCGGGGGCCAAGTGCTCTCGCCGGAGCCGACGCCCGACGCGCGGGCGGCCCAGGCCCGCGAGCTCGAGGCTAAGCTGGCGGAGGAGTACCGGACGGTGCGGCTGCTCCGTGCCTCAATGGCAGGAGAAGCCTCCGCGCGCGGCGAACGCGCGCGGGAGCTGGGCAAACAGGTCCGTGACCGCATCAACAACGTCGACAACCCGGACGCACCTCCGCGGGCGAGCCAAAAGCTCATTGCCGCCGCGACGCTGCTGCGGGCCATGCCGGCACCCTCAACCCCTGAGGCGTGAGATCTGCACCGCGAGGTGCAGACTCTCATCGAGCAAGCGGCCGTCCAGCAGGCCGAGAGCTCGGCATCACGCATCCGCCAACAGGGGGATGCACGGGACGACGGAGCCGCACCGGGGGGCGAACCCTCGGTCCACGCAGGTGGAGCGGCGGGGCGACCCGCCAACCCAGGGCGCACGCCGGTCAAAGAGCGGCTCCTTGACGCGCGCGAGGGCGGCGGATGGCGACGCCCGCAACGTCATCAACGCCGGCGCACGAGCAAGGCGGACGCGCGAGCAGCGGTGGGCTACCACCCTCGACGGGGTGGGCGCTACGACAGCGACGAAGACCGCTCCTCGACGCCGGAGCCCCCGGGGACCCGTGTGTTCAGCCGAGAGATCCGCGAGGCGGCCTTCCCCCAACGCTTCCGTCAACCCTCGACCATCGTCAAGTACAACGGGGAGACGGATCCCCGCGTGTGGCTCAACGACTACCGCCTGGCGTGCCAGCTGGGCGGGGCCACCAGCGACGAGGTCATCATCCGCAACTTGCCCCTGCACCTCGGCGACGCAGCCCGGACATGGCTCGAGCACCTGCCCGCCAGCCAAATCCACAACTGGGACGACCTAGTCCGCACGTTCGTGGGCAACTTCCAGGGCACGTGCGTGCGCCCTGGGAATTCTTGAGACCTGCGCTCCTGCACCCAGAAGCCCAGCGAGTCGCTGCTGGACTTCATACGACGCTTCTCCAAGCGCTGCATAGAGCTCCCCAGCGTGGCACAGTCCGAGATCGTGCACGCCTTCCTCGAGGGCACCACGTGCCGGGACCTCGTGCGAGAGCTGGGGCACAGCCCGCCCGCGGACTCCAACGAACTGTTCGACATCGCCACCAGTTTTGCCTCAGGAGAGGAGGCCGTGGGGGCGATCTTCGACGACAAGAAGGGAAAGCGCTCGGAGGACGCACCCGCGGAGGGCAGCAAGTCCAAGGAGCTCCACCGCAACGACAAGCGGGGCAAGAAGGGAAAGAAGCCGCTCCGCGAGGCACGCGAGCAGGGGCGCGACGGCGGTAATGCCGAGGCCCTCGCTGCTGACACGGCTCGACGGGGCCCTCGACTGGCCCCTCGAGGTCCGGGGGTGTTCGATGACATGCTGAAAAAGCCATGTCCTTACCACAAGACCCCAGTGAACCATACCCTTGAGCAATGCGATATGCTCAAGAAGTTCTATGGCCGCGCTGCCGCGAAGGAGGCAGAGGCCAAGAAAGACCAAGGAGATGGCGACGCCGGCGGCTTCCCCGCCGTGGAGAACGTGTTCCTCATCTTTGGGGGGCCAACCGTCGACATGTCGACCCGCCAGCGCAAGCGGGAGCGGCACGAGGTCCTCGCCGCGGAGAGGGCGCCTCCATCCTTCCTCAACTGGTCGGAGGACGCCATCACCTTCAGCCGGGAGGACCACCCGAACCGCATCCCCAACCCGGGCCAGTACCCGCTGGTGGTCGACCCAATCATCGGGAACGCGCGGTTCTCGAAAGTCTTGATGGACGGAGGCAGCAGCCTCAACATCCTCTACGTGCATACGCTGCACTTGCTGGGGATCGGGTTAGACCAGCTGCGGCCTAGCACGAAGCCGTTCCACGGCGTCGCGCCCGGCAAGCAGGTCCAGCCCCTCGGGCAGATCGATCTGCCAGTTTGGTTCGGCACCACGAAAAATTTCCGCAAGGAAACACTCACCTTCGAGGTGGTGGGGTTCAAGGGCGCCTACCATGCCATACTTGGGCGGCCCTGCTACGCCAAGTTCATGGCGGTCCCCAACTACACCTACTTGAAGATGAAGATGCCAGGACCGAACGGCGTCATCACCGTAGGCTCGTCCATCGAGCACGCATTCGACTGCGACGTCGAGTGCGTAGAGCACGCAGAAGCACTGGCGCTGGATGAAGCGCTGGTGACCACTTTGGAGAAGATGGTCAACGAAGACCTCGACTCCGCCGCCAAGCACACCGGCACCTTCGAGGCCGCGGAGCAGACCAAGGAGGTCCCCCTCGACCCTTCTGCCCCCGAGGGCAAGGCGTTGAGGGTTAG
Organism: Cenchrus americanus; assembly: GCA_947561735.1. NCBI lineage: Eukaryota > Viridiplantae > Streptophyta > Magnoliopsida > Poales > Poaceae > Cenchrus > Cenchrus americanus. The sequence goes on from OX387244.1 coordinate 157,521,078, forward strand.
CTCCGCCCTCGATCCCAAATAGGATGTGGTGCTCGTCGACTTCCTCCGCGCCAACGCCGACATCTTCGCGTGGAGTCCCTCGGATATGCCAGGCATCCCGAGAGAGGTCGCCGAGAACTCCCTTGACATCCTGCCTCACGCCCGCGCCGTGCAACAACGGCTGCGCCGCTTCGACGAGGAGAGGCGACGGGCTATTGGAGTAGAGCTGCGGAAGCTTCTAGAGGCCGGGTTCATCAAGGAGGTGTTACACCCAACGTGGCTAGCAAACCCTGTACTTGTAAAGAAAAAGAATGGGAAGTGGCGGATGTGTATAGACTACCCTAGTCTTAATAAAGCATGTCCTAAAGTTCCTTTTCCTCTTCCACGCATCGATCAAATTGTCGATTCAACGGCTGGGTGTGAGCTGCTCTGCTTCCTTGATGCCTACTCCGGGTATCACCAAACAAAGATGAAAGAGTCCGACCAGCTCGCGACTTCGTTCATCACGCCGTTCGGGATGTTCTACTACGTCACGATGCCGTTTGGTCTCCGAAACGCGGGTGCGACATACCAGCGCTGCATGCAGCACGTTTTTGGAGATCACATCGGACGGACGGTCGAGGCGTACGTGGATGACATCATCGTGAAAAAAAGGAAGGCGGACGATCTGGTTGGCGATCTTGGCGTTGCGTTCGGCTGCCCACGGGCTAATGGGGTCAAATTAAACCCCGAAAAATGTGTCTTTGGAGTGCCGCGGGGCATGCTCCTGGGATACATCGTCTCCTAACGGGGAATCGAGGCCAACCCCGAGAAGGTCGCGGCCCTCGAACGAATGGGCCCGATCTGGGACCTCAAAGGAGTGCAAAAGGTGCTGGGGTGCCTTGCCGCCTTGAGCCGCTTCATCTCGCGGCTCGGCGAGAAGGGCCTGCCCCTCTACCGCCTCCTCAAGAAGCACGAGCGCTTCTCCTGGACCGCCGAGGCCCAGGAGGCGCTCGACAAGCTGAAGGCGTCTCTAACGCATGCCCCGGTCCTCACGCCGCCGCAAGACGGCGAACCTCTGCAGCTCTACGTGGCCGCGACCACCCAGGTGGTCAGCGCTGTGATCGTGGTGGAGCGCACGGAGGAAGGGCACGCCCTGCCGGTCCAGCGGCCGGTCTACTACATCAGCGAGGTCTTGTCTGGCACCAAGACGCGCTACCCCCAAGTCCAAAAGCTGCTGTACGCGGTGGTCCTCGCGCGGCGCAAGCTGCGTCACTACTTTGAGGCCCACCCCATCACGGTGGTCTCCTCCTTCCCGCTGGGGGAGATCATCCGCAATCCTGACGCGGCGGGCAGGGTCGCCAAGTGGTCCGTGGAGCTGATGGGCGAGATGCTCACCTATGCTCCGCGCAAGGCCATCATGTCCCAGATCCTGGCGGATTTTTGTCGACGAATGGACGGATACGCAGCTGCCACCACCACAGATCCAGGCAGAGTGCTGGACTCTGTACTTCGACGGCTCGGTGATGAAAACAGGGGCGGGCGCGGGCCTGCTCTTTGTGTCACCCCTCGGGGAGCACATGCGCTACATGGTGCGCCTCCACTTCCCCGCCTCGAACAACATGGCTGAGTACGAGGCCCTCCTTTGCGGCCTCAAGATCGCCATTGAGTTGGGTGTCAAGCGCCTCGATGTGCGAGAGGACTCGCAGCTCGTAATTGACCAGGTCATGAAGAACTCGAGCTGCCATGACGACAAGATGGAGGCCTACTGCAAGGCCGTGCGTGCCCTCGAGGACAAATTCTACGGCATCGAGCTCAATCACGTGCCCCGCAGGTACAACGAGGAGGCGGACAAGCTGGCCAAGATCGCATCCGGGCGGATCACCATCCCCCCGAACGTTTTCGCCCGCGACATCGCTCAGCCCTCGGTCGCCCTCGAGCCTCACCCCTCGACCCACGCAGAACCCTCGGGGGCTCCCTCGAATCCAACGGGTGCGGAACCCATGGACGAGGACCCCTCGAACGAGGCATACGTGCTCTCCCTCCTCGAGGGGTATGGCGCCTACGAGGCTGATGTGATGGACATCGAGCCAGCCCCCGTCAAGGCTGACTGGAGTGACAAGTATGTGGCCTGGATGGCCCGAGGGGAACTCCCCACGGACCGGGCCGCGGCCAGACGCATCGCCAGGATGGCCAAGTCCTTCGCCCTCGTCGACGGCGAGCCGCACAAGCGCGCCGCCTCCCCGCATCCCGCGGCGGTGCATGCCCATCCCCGAGGGGGCGCGAGCTCCCGCGAGACATCCACGCGGGATCCGCGGCCATCATGCGGCCGCCTCGTAGCCTCGTCGGCAATGCGTTCCGCCAAGGCTTTTATTGGCCCACCGCGGTCGCGGACGCCAGCGAAATCGTACGCACCTGCGAAGGGTGCCAGTTTTACGCCCGCAAGTCCAACCTCCCCGCTCACGTCCTGCAGACCATCCCCATAACATGGCCGTTCGCTGTGTGGTGGCTGGACATCGTCGGGCCCCTGCGGAAGGCGCCTGGGGGCTTCACCCACTTGCTGGTCGCGATCGACAAGTTCTCCAAATGGGTGGAAGTACGCCCCATTACGAATCTCAGGGCGGAGCAAGCGGTGACATTATTCACCGACATCGTCCACCGCTTTGGAGTGCCAAACTCCATCATCACCGACAACGGGTCTCAGTTCACGGGCAGGAAATTTTTGGAGTTTTGCGACAAATTCCACATCCGTGTGGATTGGGCAGCCGTGGCACACCCACAGACCAACGGCCAAGTAGAGCGTGCCAACGGCATGATCCTACAAGGCCTTAAGCCTAGGATTTTTGACCAGCTAAACAAATCTGGTCGGAAATGGCTACAAGAATTACCAGCAGTCATGTGGACCCTAAGGACCACCCCAAGCAGAGCCACCGGGTTCACCCCGTTTTTCCTAGTCCATGGAGCGGAGGCCGTCCTCCCCACGGACTTAGTATACGGATCGCCCAGGGTTCGAGGCTACAACGAGGATGCCAACCAGCGAGCCCGCGAGGACTCGCTGGACCAGCTCGACGAGGCACGCCTCGTGGCCTTGATGCATTCCGCGAGGTATCAACAGTCCCTCAGGCGCTACCAAACGCGCAAGATACGCCGACGGGACTTCAGCGAGGGGGATTTGGTCCTAGGGATACGCCAAGACAACCGAGGACGCCACAAGCTATCGCCTCCGTGGGAGGGACCCTACGTCGTGGTGAAGGTACTCAAGCCCGGCACATACAAGCTGGCCAATGAGGATGGTGAAGAGCTCACCAACGCTTGGAACATCCAACAGCTACGTCGCTTCTACCCCTAGCTAGGATTTCCAAGTATTTTTGTTGTAAAAATCACATGACCAACGCCCCAGTTGGTGACAACTATGTAAACGCCATAAGTCTAATGAAAAGGGCAACTTGGCTTTCCTCTGAAACCCAAGTTACCCTCGGGGGCTACTGCGGGGGGCATCCCCCCCCAAAATGGTCCCATTTTCGCGCAAAAACGAAACAACTCACGCGCGCTAAGTTTGTTTTCTACTTCGACCCCGAGCAACGATTCGAACAGGGCGCAGGCAGCCCAGCGGAAGGAGCGCGCGAGCTAGAGATAGCCTACGCCTCCGCGAGGATACAACCCTTCTCTCTCGGCTCCAACCCAGCAGGCCACCCGCGAAAATCGAACTCCCCTAAGTAGAATCTACTCAGGAATAAGGAGAAACAAAAAAGCGTAATAAAGAAAAGACATCACTTCACATCAACAAATGTTTATGTCAAGAACAACTTGTTTGTTTACAAAGGCCATACGGCCAGCGTACTGATACATAAACAAAAACGGGCCTAGCACTCAGCTGTCTTCAGGCAGGAGGAGCGGCGGTGTCAACAGCGTCCGGAAAGAGGAACTCCTCAAAGGCTTCAGCGAGCGTCCCGACGGTGTCGGCGGCGAGCGCGTCCACACGCTCCATCGCTACCTCGTCCTCAACACCGTCGGGGACGACGTAACCCTCCGCCAGCGCCTCGAAGTTGACCTCGTAGTGGGATCGTACCACTCCGAGGGCCTTCCGGACGCCAAGACGCAACGCCCGGTGCATCCGCTCGGTGACGTGGCCGCCAAGGGCGCACAGGCGGCTGGCCAGCGAGCTTCCGGCCTGCGCTTCGCCCTCCTCCACGACCCGGCAGGTCTCGAGGGCCGCGGTGCGCAACTCCTGCAGCGCCTCGGCCCGCTCGGCCGCATGCCCCAAAGCGGTGCGCAAGCCTGGAGCCGCCAAGACAAGAAAGAAATCAGAAAAAGAACGCGAACCTCCCAAACAGAAAACCAACCAAACAGGAGTCAAACAGTGGATCACCTTCGACTTGCTTCTTCTCCACCTCGAGGGCACGGCGCTCGGCCTCGACCGCCAGCTCGAGGCCCTTGACGGTCTCGCCCTGCTCCTGGAGGGCCAGCTCCTGGTTCGCGCTCACGACGCTGAGCACTATCATCTCGCCCTCGACCTTGGAGAACGCGGTGTTCCGCTCCTCCAGCGACTTCTGCACCGCCTCGCGAGCGACGCGCTCCTGCTCCAGCGCCGACCGGGCGTAGGCGAGGGCGGCCCTCGCTCCCCGCCGGAGCCGCCCCTCGGCCCCTTGGCGGGCGGTGCGCTCCCGCGAAGCCGGTCCTCGCAGGCGGCGAGCGCCGCGGCCTTGGCGTCGAGGGCGGCCTTCAAGTCGTCGGCCTCCTTCGCCCTTTGGTCGAGCGCGCGCGCCCGCTCCTCGCCCGGCGCCGCCGCGCCTACGCCCCCTCGAGCGACGAGCGGAGCCCCGGTTCTCGCTGCGGACGCCGGCCCCCTCCGCCTCCCAGTTGGTCGCCAGCGTCCGCATCTTCTCTAGGTCCGAGCGTGCACCGCCGCGCGCGCCTCATCACGGTCGATGAGGGCTGTGCAGATCCGCTCGAGGCTAGAGCGACGTGCCGAGTCTTGCCTCGTGCTCTCGGGGAGTTCATCGCGCAAGGCCATGGCCCGGTACGCCAACCAGCTGTCCGAAGTCCTGAGGGCGTCGGCGAGCGCGTCGAAGGCGCAGCATCGCTCCCGGACCTGGTGGAGCTCGGCGTTCACCCAATCGAAGGCGCCGTACTTGTCGCGGGCACGGCGCTCGAGCTCCTGCCACCCACGATTCGAAACCCGTAAACATCATGATACAGAAACAGCGCGCAGGAAGCGAGAGGAAGAGGAAAATGAGCAGCGATGCCCTACCTGGAAGACACGCCACGCGGGGCCGCCGTGAACCCTCAGCGCCTCGTTCAGCGCACGGTTGAGCGTGGCGCTGTGGCTGCAGAGCTCTCCCCACAGCTCCTGCTCCGCCTGGGCGTCGGCGAACGCGGGCGGGTCGTCAGCGACCCCCTCCACCTCGGCGGAGTGGCCGGCGCGGAAAGATGAGGCCTCGGCGCCATGTCCTCGGCCCCCCGCCACCATGTGGCCCTCGCGCCGCCTCACGAGGGCCCCCTCCTGGGACCTTGGGGAGAGTGTGGGGAAGCTCGCCCACTGGTCCCACCCGGGCGGCGGGGAGTCATCGTCCGGGACCTCCTCCACCACCGCCGGGAGCCGCCGGCGGCGCCGGCCCTCGCGCCGCTTCCGACGGCGCCTCCACTCACGCCTCCGTGGCCACGGGCGCCGACGCGGCGCCGTGGCCATCACCTCCGGCCGCGCCTCCGCGACCACGGGCGCCGCTCCGCCCTCCTCAACCGCAACCACGGGCGCCGCCGCGAGGGCCGCACCGCTCGCCCTCCACCGCGGCCGGCGCCACGCGCCGCGCCCTCCGCCGCGGGCGCCCACCGCCGGCCGCGTCTCCACCGCCGGCCGCCGCCACGGGCCGCGCCCCCCGCCGCGACCGGCGCCCGCCCCTCCTCGACGACCGCCGGCCGCGCCGCGGGAGGGGCCGATCCGCCGGCCGAGGCCTCGAGGCCTCGGCGGCCGCCTTGCGAGCCCTCGCCCACCTCCGCCGTGCTTGTCCCCGCCTGCGGCGCCCTCGACGAGCACCGCCAGGTGGGGATGGACGTGTCCGCCCTCAGCACCTTGGCCGGTGCGAGGGGAGGCACGGTTGGTACCACCCTGATCAAGCATAAGCAAAAGTCAGGACGCCTGGTCACCAAAAAACCAAACACAGCAGAAGGGCAAGCCCCTTACCTCGAAGAGGAGAAGGCGCGCTTCCTTTTCCTTGAGGCCTCGGCGGACGAGGCCCGCGCGGCCGACGCGCCGGTCGCCGCGCCCCCGACGCCTCCGCCGCGCACACGGGCCCCGCCCCAAGTGCGGGCGCGCTTGCGCGCGCGCGCCTCCTCGCGCGCGCGCGGCACCTCCGCGGCTCGCGCCGCCCTCGTCGTTGATTGCCCCGGCGGCCGGCGCCGCCGCGCCCGCCCCGGGCGATGCCGCCCGGCGGCGGGAGGGCCGGCTCCGGCGACGGGGCGCGAGCTCCCACCTATCGAGGGGCCCCGCCCCCCGCTTCTTCGTCCTCGTCCTCCTCGGAGGACGAGTACTCCCTCGGTCTCCGGCGAGGAGAGCCCCGCCCGCTCGCGCCGCCGGTACTCCTCGCTCCGCCGCTAGCGGCGCTCGCGTGCCGCCTCGCGCGCTCCCTCTTGCGCGCCGCCCGCTCCTCGCTCCCGTCGCTGCGCCGCCCGACCGAGCGCGGGGGAGTCGGGGGTAGGCGGAACGGACTTCGCGGCGGTGAAGTTCACCAGCTGCATGCGAAAACGTCAAAGGCGCGTCGGGGGGCAGAGGCAACACCAAGAACTAAAACGGAATCAAGAATCATACTCACCAGCATGCCGGTGGGGAGCATCTCGAGCTCCCACGGGGACCGGTCCTGGCGCAGCATCCGGGTGTCGACGGCGTTCCACGCCCGCGTGAGCGCGTACGCCCGCCCTAGGGGGTCGGGAGCATCCTCGACCTCGCCAGCGCGACGGGGTCTGCCTCCTCTGTCATCTCGTAGATGCAGAGCGGCCTCTCCATCAGAGGCACGACCCGCCGGTGGTGGAGGAAGGCGAGAACGCCCGCCGCGGTCAGACCGCGCGTCGCCAGATTCCTCAGGGCGGCCAGGACCAAGTTCTGCCGCCTCCAATGCTAGGGCGTGGATACCCCGTAACCCCAGGAGTCAGGCTTCTCCTTGAACACCCGACCGGTGTAGGGGGGGAGGCCGGGCTCAGTGTTGCGCAGGTAGAACCACCCCCTCTCCCAGCCAGCGTTATTCGTCGTCATGGTGCAAGGGATGTAGTCATCCTTGAACTACCCCCGCAGGGCGAGCGACATCCCGCCGGCGCGCACCGCGAGGCGGGTCCTCTGCTCCGTCGTGGGTTGCGTGAAGAGCTCCACGCGGAAGAGGTGTATCCAGAGCTCCCAGTTGGCTGGGATCCCTAGATACCCCTCCAAGACGCCCACGAACGTGGCCGCCTGTGAAATCTCGTTAGGCGCGAAGTTATGCAACTCCACGCCGTAGTAGTGGCACAACGCTCGCATGAAGCGGCTCGCCGGCGCGGTGAAGCCGCGCTCGTGGAAGCGGACGAAGCTCACCACGTAGCCTTCCGGCGGGTTGGGCGCGCGGTCCCCCGCCGGTGGCACTATCCACTCCGCCGGGCGGCCCTCCTCGTTTGCCGCCAACTGGCCGGCGGTGACCAACTCGCCAAGGGCCAGCTGGGTCACTGTCGACCGCTCCCAGGCGTACGGGTCGAGGATCGTGAGGGGCGGAGGCGGCACCATTAGAAAGGAAAAGGAATGCGAGAGCGGAAAACAAGGAAAGGAAGAGGAGCTCTAATGGCGAAGGCGCACGATGGCAAGAGCAAACCGAAGGCGAGAGCACAAGGGGCGAGAACGGCGAAATGATAAGGTAAAAAACCGCCGTTTTTCCCTCCCCTCAGATTTATAAGCCGCGGGCGAGCTCTCCGGGGCGGACATCCCGCGCGCATTAACTGCAGGGAATCTTCTTTCTCGCTGACGAGCGGGCCCCACCACGACCGCGGCGGCCACGCCACCGCGAATAAGCCATCACACGGCGGAGAATGGCAGGGACCGTGACAGCGGTCACGTCCGCCTGCCCGCGCCGCCCACTACGCGCGCGCGCGCGCGGTTGCAACGCCTAAAAAGGCGCGCCCACGACGCGAAATTACGGCCCCGACTGCATAGCATTTAATGGCTCGGTTCCTTACAAGGTACGCAGAACCCTCGAGCGGCACGAACCCCTGGCTCGGGAGAGTTCCAACCCTCAAAAGGGTTCAGGCGTGAGAAGGTAGCCTCAGGGCCCGTTTGAAACAAAGCGGGCACCGCAAGAACCCATGCCACGTAGAACCCTCGAGTGGCACAAGCCCTTGGCTCGAAACAAATTCAACCCTCTAAAGGGTACAGGCGTGAGAAGGTCGCCTCGGGGCCCGTTTGAGAGCAAAGCGGGCACCGCAAGATCCCATGCCGAGCTGTTTTACTGATCAGCGCCTCGGGGGCTGGCTCGCCCAGGCCCCTAGATGGTCGCAGATGCCAGGCCGGGAGCGCTTAGCCGCCGCCCCGCACCATTGTTACTAATCGGCACCTCGAGGGCCGTCTCACCCGGGCCCCTCGACGGTCGCAAATGCAAAGACGGGGCCGCCCAGGCGCCGCCCCGCACGGCCCTACTGATCAGAGGTTCGAAGCTTGACCCTCGACGGGTTCGAACAAGCGCCCCAGATCGCAGAGTCAGGGACGACAAAGGCATGCGCATTCGAGCCGTTCCTCGAGCCCATCGGCTCGAGGGTGCCCCATATGTCGTATTCGAGAGCCAGCGAGGGCAGCTAGCCGGGGGATCCCACCGAGGGAGAGCTTCCACGCCCTCGGTCCCTATCGAACGGGACCGAGCCCCACCTAGCAAACCCACGCAAGCGCTTCTATGGACGTGTCTTCGGACCACGCAGCCTACCCTTATCGAACGGGGCATGGGCGTCCACTCGAATTACCCACTAGCAGCTCAACGAGGAATCCGCAATCCGCGACCCGCTCGATGGGGGTTGCGGAAACCTCACCCTCCGTCCCGCGGAGGGACGGCGAGGGCGCATTAAAAAACAAGTCGTGAAGCTCTACCCGATCGCCTCGAACGGGCCCAGGCTCGGGGGCTTGACGCACGGCTACACCTTCTGGATTGCACCCGCCGGAGATAGTGCCAGCAGCGCGTGCGTCACCGAAGCCGGCTGAAACATTGCCGACGCCGGTTGAAACATGTACCATGCCTTCTGTCCAACTCTCGCGGTTAACCCCTACAGGAGCATCCACGCTCCGGGGGGCCGGGGGCTAGACCCGCGGGTCCGCTGACGCGGCCCCACGGAAAAGCGTTCGCAAGACCAGAAGGGAAGAATGTCCTATCAGTAGGCTCCAGCATCTGTGGGACCCTCAATGGCAAACCCACAGATGCTCGGGGGCTACTGTCGGGGACAGCCCTAGGGGTCCCCCTAGACGACAGGGAAATCCCCAATTAAAAACCTGCAACAAAGCCCAACACGCCTAACCATGCAGGACACGGCCCACCAAGGCGGCCCACTCAAAGATCCCCTCGAGCAGGCTCCGCCTCGCTCGAGGATGCGTGCCTCCCTCGGGCAGGCTCCGTCCCGTTCGAGGGAGTGCGCTTCCCTCGAGCAGGCTCCGCCTCGCTCCAGGGTCTGCTCCCTCCTCGAGCAGGCTCCGCCTCGCTCAAGGGTACGCTCCGCCTTCGAGCGGGGTCCGCCTCGCTCGAGGGCGCCCCTGCACGCGTGCGCCCGCTCCCGTATGCGGGCATTTAATACCCTGACACCAGCGGGGCAGCGCCATCATGCGCCTGGGGCTCGCGCCCCCGCACCGCCGCCCCAACTCCCCGGGAGGGATCCCATCCCCGCCACCGTGGGGGAGTGCGTGCGGCGTGGTTGGCGCCAGTCCCGTGACGCCACGCCGCCCGCTCCGGTACGGCTAACGCGCCGAGCCCTCGCAGGGGGGCCGGCTGCACCCTCGATTTGATTTCTTGTGACCTTGTAGGGTTAGGTGGAGGCGCTAGGCCGGTAGGACGCCATCCCCGCCACTGTTGACGGCATGGCTGCCGCCCTCGCGCGTACGAACCCCACACCGGGCGCTGTGGCAACGGTTCTGGCGCTGCGGAGCGTACGGGAACTGGACGTCTCCTTGCCTGTCACTGCACCTCGTACGGACCGACGTCAGCAGCTCCCTCGAGCCTATCAGAAGACATCACAGCCATCCGCCGCCCTTCTACCCTCGAAGCCTCTACTATTCGGGTACAAGATAGGCCATGATGGCCGGATCGCTGCAAGGACCGTCCGGACGGCCGCCCACTCTACAGCATAGCACGCCACGCCCCTTCACGTAGCTAAATAGCACGGCACGCATGTGATTCGCTCCCTCCTTGATATATAAAAGGGGGACGAACCCCCCCCCCCGGCCGCGGGGGGGGGGGGGGGGGGAGGGGGGGAGACAGACACAACACAACAGGAGACAGGCTGCGCCACGCACTTGCTCTCCAATTCTCCCACAACATCTTCAGCCACTACACCAGGGACTTGGAAGCCACGCTTCCTCTCCCGCCTTGCTTGTAGCAGCCCCACTACAGGCACCCCGGTGCTGAGCAATATAGTGCCTTGAGCACACCACTGCTGGACGTACGGCCCCCTCGGCCGGAACCAGGATAAATCCCGTGTCTCTTATTGCTTAGCATCGACCATTGAGGGATAGACCTCGGCGCTTACTACTGGTTAGTGTCGGGACCATATTCCGCACCGACAATTATCGGTTAATGGCAAAAGTGGATTGGTTTAGGCGACAGTACGGTATTTTCCTGGGTGGGTTGTCATAGTTGGCATCAGAGCAATTTTATGCACCAGAGATTAATTAATAAACTTAATCACTATTTTTTTGAATAAAATTTGTCAAGATTGTCTGATTTTTCAAAATACTTTGGTTTGCTAAGGATAAACTAGACCGAGAGGCCCTAGAGGGAATTTTAGGTTCTTTCAGGAGGCTTAATTAACCTATGGTTTATTTTGCTAACTCCCATCACTTTACTTTATGTCAGACTTACTTTTTTTGCACAACCAAATTAGATGAGCCACATGTTTTATACGTGTGCTGTGCCGCACCTCGGGAATTGCGAGGGTTGATGGAGTGATCCATTCCACGGATCCCATCTTCGCGTCTGTTTATGAGTTGTGTTGTCGCCACGTGTTTCATAATGTGCATTCTGCATGTCGATCATGCGAGGCAAGGATACACTCCATTCAAACAGAGGGTGTCCGAGGTTGGACGCTGTCCATGCAGCGGCTTAACGCATGGATCCCGTTTCTATAGTGAACGCTAATGTATGTGGACGCTTTTGTGACGTGCTGGCACGAAAGGTTCATTTTCTGCAGGTACATAACAGCGCTTCGTTAGTCGTTAAGCGAGTACCGTATAGCTCTCGACTAGATATTATAGGAGAGACGAATAACAGCCTTGCCACCGGCACTAACTTTGATTTTTGGCTTGATTGCCATGTGAGGTCGGATAGGACGTCTTGCATGCATATTAAAAATCGAAACAACTAAAATGGACCCAAAACTGAATTTCCATATGCTCTCGAAGGAAGATTTTGCTAGTGTGTGCTTTTTATAAACTAGAGTACCTCTCATGCCCAGCTGTCGTGCTGCCAAAACTTTGAATAAGCTTGTTCAACTTGTTGAACCTTGTACTAGATTTAATTAAACCAATTTGTTAAAAACAGTTGCTCCTTACCCAGCCTAGCTTGTAGTCGCAAGTTCCGATCATAGCTTCTTTCGGCTTGGTTTACACCTTGATAGGCACATCTTGGTCTTGTGCCCGTCCACTTGGTTTCCTTGTTCGAGTTCAACCTTGAAAATCAAAAGTGTGTAATAGAACTTTTGTAGTAGCCGGGAAACATGGGGAAGGATTTTGAGGGTTCTGGATTTTTGGTTATGAATTTTTATTCACAGCTGGCAGAACTTCACCATTTGACATGCCGTTCTCCTTGAGACCTGACATGTGTTACATTTTTGTACAGATGGCTTTCCTCGTGTTTCACGAGTTCGACGCTGACGGTACGATCCGTACCAACGGGTTGCACTGGGAGGGTTTTCCATGCCTTGCGTGGGAAGCACTCAGCGCTGCAGGCTACCTCACACCGCCGACTTTTGAGGTGTCCGAGTTCGGGCACTATGGCGTTCCCCGTTGCAGGGTGATTGTCACTGTTCTACCACACCCGGACCATGCCGACTGGTTCGACTTGAGTTTTATCTACTGGGGATTCATTACCCACGAGGCCGTTGAGTCAGCAGCCCTCAGAGTGCTGACGGACCTCTGTGACCACAACCCCACTGTGGTAGCTCTCTCTCCTTTCGGGCTATTTCCTGTTGTGAGTCCGCACGACCCGGCATGGTTGGACCATATGGATCACCTATGGGAGCTGTTGACACTAGCGGAGCCGCTGGATGTTACTCAGACGCTAGCTCGCTGTCTGAACGTGGTTTTCACACTTCAGGGGCTGCGCTATAATACCGCAGCGATTATCGGGCAGCGTTTGGAGGCATCTAGGCGGGATTGGCAGCAGCTATCAGCAGCCCATCAGCAGCTGAACTTTACACTTACTCAGATGCAGCAGGAGAATGACAGGCTGCGTGCCAGGAGATTCCAGTTAGAGCTAGAGAGAGGCGACCGCCTACAGAGGATTGTAGATCTGGAGGCGGAGAATCATACCTTAAAGGAGAATGTCGATGCGTATGAGATTGAGAGGTTGACGCTACTTCAGAACATTGTTGATATGCAGCAGTAGGTGGAGGAGGCCGAGGTACAGATGGCAGCCTTGCAGGCTATAGTGGCCTTACAGCCACTGCCTCCCGTACAAGCACACCCGGAGGAGCAGCAGGATCTGTCGGGTCTGGATCAAACGAGCCAGGCAGAACCACCGTTGCCGACTCCCCCAGCTTCGCCTACGGGCAGTGGTGCTTCGGTGGGCAACTAGGTTGCCGGCAGCGATAATAAGAAGGATTGTAATCCTATGGTGTTATCTTCGAGATGTTTGGAATAGTAGTAGATTTTGAGCACATTCTCATGCAGAGTAACTGCTTGTAACCTTGTCGTATTGTGGCCTTTTCAAATTGACTCTTGTAATGTCCTTGGACCCACGTTCCATCTTGTTGTAATAATGAATGCTTAAGCATGTGGTGTTTTAATTGAAATTTGCATGTCACCCCAGAAGTTGAAATTTTATTGCGTATGATTGCCGAATTTTTGAGCAGATCGTTGCAATGACCACGCTTGTAAAACCTTGCCTTTCGCATAAGCATTACTAAACCAAAGCGTTTCTAAGGGCGTCACTCGTCGGCCAAACAATTAAGTGCTCGTTCGTACCACTTTCGATGGTACCCGAGGTGGCAGAAGTTGCCGACAGTGAATGTTGACTTGTGTCATCCGAGCGATCGCATTTCCTAACTATGTCGAAGAACGATTCTATGAATCCTTGTTTGCTATGTGATACTTTTCAACTGTTGCTGTCATCATCATATGAATGCTAATGAGTTGTGGTTATGTATGATCATGCTTGTCATCATTTTGGAGTAAGCTTTTGATTATGTAACTAACAAGGCTCGCATTTCAGATGGTGGGAACCACGTGCAGCTCTCCCAACGGGTTCGGAGCGAACGGTAGCGGTGACTTGCCGCCACCACCGCCCATGACGCCGTCAGAGGCCTTCATGGCCACGCAAACTGAGGTGCCGCGCAAAATCCTGTAGACGCAGCAGCAGATCGCCCAACAAATGAACCGAGGGCCACCACACGGGGCCAACCACGAGGGGCCGAATCAGGTTACCACGTATGCTCAGTTCATCGAAATGAAGCCGCCGACCTTGTCCAAGGCGGAAGACCCCCTGGAAGCTGAGGCTTGGATCAAGGCCATAGAGGCAAAATTCTCTGCCTTTGTGCTGCCTTGCTCCGAGGAGAACAAAGCCAACTTCGCAGCTCTACAACTGCGGGGAGAAGCTTTGATGTGGTGGGACCATTTCAAGTCGATGCAGTGAGGGCACGCTGTAACTTGGGATGAGTTTAAGCAAGCCTTCAAGAGTCACCATATTCCCAAGGGACTTATGGATAGGAAGATGAGGGAGTTGTGGGCCCTCAGGCAGGGGTCCGACATAGTGTACCGCTACGCCCAGAAGTTTAACAGCTTGTGCTAGTATGGTGGGCATCACGTTGACACTGATGCGAAGAAGATGGAGAGATTCCGCGACGGGCTAGATGGCAAGTTGTACGAGCGGCTGAACCTGCTCGAGCCCGCGAACTTCCATGAGCTAGTGAACAAGGCTATCTCCCAGGAGGATGCTATGAAGAAGGCCCACGGAGACAAAAAGAGGATGTCTGGTTTTGCTCCGGGCAGCGGAACGGGTAAAAAGTTTCGCTTTGTGAAGAAGAGCGCCCCAAACCCATCCCAGCAATATTCAACTGGACGTTGGACGATGAAGCCATCCCAGAGCAAACCCGCAGGGAACTTCCAGTTCCGCAATGCTCAGCAACAGGCTCCAAAGCCTAATGCACCTCCTCGCAACGTTGGTGATAATCGTTGCTTCAACTGTGGTCAGCTAGGGCATTAGATCAGCGAGTGTCCCAAGCCCAGGCAGATCAAACCCAACCCACAGAATCAAGGTGCAGGAAACAAGCCTACCACTCCAGCTAAGAAGCCTATGGTGCAAGTACGCCAAGGCAAGTTGAACTTCACCGCCATGAGTGATATTCCAGAGGGAGCTTCAGTGCTCACGGGTACATTCTCTATCAGAGACACTCATGTTAAGATTTTATTTGACTCCGGAGCTACCCATAGTTTCATCAGTGAAAAACTGTTAGGCAAATTGGGTTTGAAGGGTTCTCATACCACTTCCGCTTATAAGATAATTACTCCGGGAGGGCAAATCACCTCTAATACCTTAATCCGTGGAGTATGTTTGGGATTGGGTAGTAAAATCTTTCCAACAAATCTTATCGCCATAAACTTGGTTGGTATGGATGTTATCTTGGGTATGGAGTGGATGACCTAGCATAAGGTGATTCTAGATATATCAAATAGGGTCGTAGAGATCAATTCTCCTACGGTCGGGCACACTACCTTGTACCTACCTTCCAAGGACGATACCGACTCTTGTGCCTATGTGACCATTATCTCCTCTCTTGATGAAATTCCAGTAGTGTGTGAGTATCTAGATGTCTTTCCTGATGAGTTGCCTGGTATGCCACCAGATAGAGATGTCGAGTTTGTAATCGAACTCCAACCGGGTACCGCACCCATTTCCAAAAGACCTTATCGTATGCCACCCAAAGAATTAGCCGAGCTGAAGACACAACTCCAGGAATTGTTAGATAAGGGTTATATTCGCCCAAGCTCTTCTCCTTGGGGTTGCCCCGCTCTTTTTGTCAAAAAGAAAGATGGTAGCTTGAGAATGTGTGTAGATTACCGACCGCTCAATGCAGTCACCATCAAGAACAAATATCCTCTTCCCCGAGTCGATGTTCTTTTTGATCAATTGGCTGGAGCCAAAGTTTTTTCCAAGATTGATCTTCGTTCTAGTTATCATCAAATCAAAATTCGACCTTGTGACATTCCTAAAACCGCTTTCTCCACTCGTTATGGTCTTTACGAGTTCTTGGTAATGTCTTTTGATCTCACGAATGCCCCAGCCTACTTCATGTACCTCATGAACTCCGTGTTTATGACGGAGCTTGATAAATTTGTCATGGTTTTTATCGATGATATCCTCATCTATTCCAAAAACGAAAAGGAACATGCCAAACACCTCCGAGTTGTCCTTCAGCGTTTGCGAGATCATAAGCTTTATGCTAAGTTCTCCAAATGTGAATTCTGGTTGAAAAGTGTGAAATTCTTAGGACACACCATTTCCCAAGATGGTATCTCCGTAGATCCTAGCAAAGTTCAAGAGGTGATGGATTGGAAACCACCCAAGTCCGTACACCAAATGCGCAGTTTCCTAGGATTGGCGTTCATGAGGTTTGTGTGGAGCGAACCTGAAGAGTATCTTGGCCCCCTAAGTGGGTTTTGGTGATATAATGACACACACCTAAGTGGCTAATGAATTTACCTAGTCCATGAGCAGGTATTAAAATTATGTATGGCATCAAGCACAGCTCGTTGACTACACAAAAGGAAAGTGGTGCTCTAAAAGGATTCTTAAGAAGGCTCATTTATTTTTACTTTTGAATTTGAGTCCTATGAATGCCGTACTATCAAGGGGACATGAATTATGTCTTCCAAGAGTCGAACAGTGCTCTAGTTGCTAAAACAAAATCTATGAGAGACACCTTTGCACCAACACATTCACGGGGATCTTTTCTTGGGTGCTGGCCTTGGTAGGCCGGAGTGTCCGGTTTTACCCCCGAGACTCGGACTTCCCCGGAGACTCCGGGTTTATCCCGGATACTCCGGGACATAAAGCCTCAACGACTATTTTCTGGGTGAGGGGGTATAAAAGCCCCCTCCACCCCTTTATTTACTCTTCTCCCTGCCATTTTCGTCCTGAACAGTTGCAAACTTCATTTACTCCTCCCCTCTCTCCCTTTGGCTCAAAGTTGGTGAGATTTGTTGTGGGAGTTCAGGAGGATTTGAGAGCAAGGGATTGGAGAGTGCTAGTGAGCTGATTTCCCATCTCTAGAGCACCTCGTTCTTCGCTTGGTTGGCAAAATTCGTGTTTGTTACTCTTGGAGCTTTGAGCTCCTAGCCGGCTAGGCGTTGCCTTGGAGCATCCAAAGGTTGTGGCCGCCCAAGGAAGTTTGTATCACCCCGACATTGAGTAAGTAACTCTAGCTTGATCTTCGTGGTCGCTAGAGGGAGGAAAGTGACCTAGGTGTAAAGGTCCACCCTTCGTGGGTACCTCAACGGAGACGTAGACCTCAAGGTGTGAGGTTGAACTCCGGTAACAAATCCTGTGTCTCTTGTGCTTGTTCATCTTGTTGCATGTTTGTTTCTTGCTTGAACACTCATCTAGGGTTTGGTGCCGATCTACTTCGTGTTGAGGTTCCTACGGTGTTTTGAGTGGATAAACAGGCTTGTCTCACCTCAGTGCATAACCTATTTTCACAGATTTACTTTTGAGCAAGTTTAAATTCTGTCGATTTAATTCTCCCTTAGCAGGCCGGACTATCCAGACATTTTCCCGGATTCTTCGGATTTCCCGGAGTACCCGAAAAAATATCCGGAGTCTCCGGACCTGGGTCTGACAGCTGCGAAAAAGTTTGTGATTTTCAGGTTTGACTATTCACCCCCCCTATAGTCGACACCTTGATCCTTTCAATTGGTATCAGAGCCTGGTGCTCCGTGTTTGAAGCCTAACCGCTTGGAGTTAAGAAGATGTCGAATCCAAATGATCAAGCCATACCTCTCGCCGAAGGTGATCCCGTCAACAATGTTGTTGGCATGCCTCCTCCCTCTCGAGGAGACAACACCTATGGTGCAAGCACTAGTCATCAAGCGCACGGACGAGGTGATGAGTCCTCCGATAGTGAGGACGAAGAGTTCGATGATGCAAGATCCACCCGCTCCGCTCGACGACCATCAAGGGACTATACTCGAACCTCTTTCTATTATTCTCGTTTACCTTTTAACCATCCATCGGGTTCTAGCCACATTGGGAAGATACCCCAATTTGATGGAACCGGCTACTCCAAGTGGAAGAACACGATGGAGGAGTATTTGATGGCGGTAAATCCCGCACTTTGGACTATTGTGAACAATGGTATTACCTTTCCAAGTGGTGATGCTACACTATCTCAAGATCAAGCAAATGAGATTCAAAGAAACTATCAAGCAATATGCATCATCAAAAGTTCACTCACATCTGAAGAATATGACAAGGTAGATGGTTTGAAGTCCGCCAAGGAAGTGTGGGACACCTTGTTCATCAATCATGAAGGGACTAAGCAAGTAAGGGAAGGAAGGATCCGAGCCTTGGAAAGTGAGCTCAATCGGTTTGTAATCAAAGATGATGAGTCACCACAAGACATGTACAACCGATTGAACAAGATCATCAACAAGATCAAATCACTTGGAAGTACAAGATGGGGAAGAAGAGAAGTGGTTGACAAGATCCTCTCCGCGTACATGGCAAGGAATGTTCAACTCCCTACTCTCATAAGGGAAAAGAGAGGATTCAACAAGTTCACTCCGGCGGATGTGATTGGAAGAATGGAAGAACACCTCATCACCGTCAAGGAGTCCAAGCTCTCACAAGAAATGTCAAAGATGCATGAACAACTTGAGAAAAACAAGGGAGTGGCCCTCAAGGCATCTAGCAAGGACAAAAGGTCAAGCTCATCAACCTCAAGAACCATGGCCGAGGAAGAAGATGATGAAGATAGTGACATGGACATGACTCCCGAACAAATGGCTCTCTTTGTAAGGAAGTTCAACAAAATGTTCAAGAAGAGTGGCTTCTTCAACAAGAACAAGGACAAGGACAAGATCAAGACCAAGAGAACTTCAAAGAGACCATGCTTTGGGTGTGGCAAGGAGGGACACTTCATCGCGGAGTGCCCAAACATAAAAGTAAGAAGAAGAGACACCAACAAGTTTGACAAGAACAAGAGAAAGGAAGTTGGTGAAGCTCATTTGGGTGAAGAATGGGATTCAAACGATGATAGCTCCGACTCCGACATAGAAGTCGGTCTTGCTACCATGACCATTAAGGAACCAATCAACAAGTCATCACTATTTGAAGATCTCACCGATGATGAAGATGACTTCACTCACACTTGCCTCATGGCTAGGGGCTCCAAGGTAGACACTCCCACCCCGCCCCTAGATGATGATAGTGAAAATGATTTCGATTTTGAAAAAATGATCACTAGCTTTGGTAAAAAGGCAACAAAGAAAATTATGTTTTTAATGAAAGAAATTGAGAATAGAGATGGGACTCTAGAGGTGCAAGAAGAACTCTTTAGACTTGAGCGGGAGAAAACCATTACCCTTGAGGATGCCCTTGTAATTGAAAAGAAGAGTTTCAAGGTGCAAGAGGACTTGCTCAAGGAAAAGGAAAAAGAAATTCTTAGCCTCAAGAAATCCCTAGCTAAAGATAAGTTGTTAGTAGATGAATTAACTAGGGAATCTTTCCTAGCTAAGGATGCGTGCAAGAAACTTGAGGATGAAAAGCTTGAACTTCAAAAGAGCTTTGATAGCTTAAAGACTAGTCACATAGCATTAGAAGTTCAACTTGACAACCTCAAGAACAATGCTACAACTACATCTAATGATGCTCTCTCAAACTCTCAAACATCAACAAGCAAAGGTTGTTCTAGATGCTATAAATTTGATATAAATGCTTGTGCTACTAATGTTGCCGAGATGAATGCCATGAGAAAGGAAATTGCTAGGTTGTCAAACTCTCTTATAATTGAAAAGAAGAAAGAACCCAAGAGAGGTGAGTTTCAAAACCACACCAAAGGGTTTGGGTCAAGCTACATGAAGAAGTTTGGCTTTGAGGATGGGAAGGGGCTTGGTAAGCAGGAACAAGGTACAAAAGACCCCATCCCATTCATCAAGAACCACCACACCAAAGGTATGGGAACAAGAAATGTGGTGCACGGCATGAAGCAAATGGGTGTCAAAAAGCATGACAATCAAGTTAGATACAACACTCCAATCAAGTTCAAGGGCACCCAAGTGACCACACAAGCACCATCTTCAAGGCCAAACAAGTCAAACAAGAAGCCCAAACCTCATGCATCACAAGATAATTTTTATGCCGATTATGTGTTGACTAGGAACCACAAGGGTAAGGTGGTTGCCAAGTATGTGGGGTCTCGCACAAAAGGGACTATGATAAAAAGGAATGTGTGGGTGCCCAAGATCCTTGTGACTAACGCTCTAGGACCCAAATCCACTTGGGTACCTAAAACACAAGCATAATTTGTTTTGTAGGCATACTCCTCCGGTGGAACAAAATGGGTGATTGATAGTGGATGCACAAATCATATGACCGGGGAGAAGAAAATGTTTACATCTTGTGACATGATTGAAAATCCTACGGAAAGCATTGCCTTTGGAGGCAATGGTGGAGGAACGGTTATTGGTCTTGGTAAAATTGCTATCTCAATCAATCATTCAATTTCCGATGTTTATTTGGTTGAGTCTTTGGACTACAACTTGTTGTCCGTCTCACAACTTTGTGAGATGGGCTACAATTGTTTGTTCACAAATGAGGGTGTGACCGTCTTTAGAAGGAGCGATGACTCCGTTGCCTTTAAGGGTGAACTCAAGGGAAGGCTTTACTTGGTGTATTTTTCATCGGATAAAGCCCAACTTGATACATGCTTATTGGCAAAGCCTAGCTTGAGTTGGCTTTGGCATCGCCGACTAGCTCACGTTGGGATGAACAATCTCAATAAGCTTCTAAAGGGGGAACACATCCTAGGACTAACAAACGTTCATTTTGAGAAAAATAGAATTTGTAGTGCTTGTCAAGCCGGAAAGCAAGTTGGTGCCCCTCATCCCGCCAAGAATGTTATGTCTACCACAAGGCCATTGGAACTACTTCACATGGATATCTTTGGTCTGGTAGCCTATGTTAGCATTGGGGGAAACAAGTATGGATTTGTCATTATTGATGATTACTCTCGGTACACTTGGGTATTTTTTATGAAAGACAAGAGCAAAGTTCATGAAATATTCAAGAAATTTGCAACAAGAGCCCAAAATGAGTTTGATGTGAAGATCAAAAGAGTCAGAAGTGACAATGGCACCGAGTTCAAGAACACCAGCATTGAAGAGTATCTTGATGAAGAAGGTATTGGTCATGAGCTCTCCGTCCCATACACTCCTCAACAAAATGGGATTGTAGAGAGAAAGAATAGAACTCTTATTGAAGCCGCAAGAACCATGCTTGATGAGTACAAGACTTCGGATAGTTTTTGGGCGGAAGCAATCAACACGGCATGTCATGCTATCAACCGTTTGTATCTTCACAAGCTTCGCCACAAGACCGCCTATGAGCTCCTAATTGGTAAAAAGCCTAATGTCTCTTACTTTAGAGTTTTTGGTTGTAAGTGCTTCATTCTCAACAAGAAGCCCAAAAGCTCTAAGTTTGCATCTAAAGTTGATGAAGGTATCTTTCTTGGTTACGCCTCAAACGCTCATGGCTATCGTGTCCTCAACAAAACCACCGGTTGTGTTGAAGTCACGTGTGACTTGACGTTTGATGAATCTAATGGCTCTCAAGAGGAGCAAGTTGATGAATTGTGTGTAGGCAAGGAAGTACCCGCTGAAAAGGCTATAAAGAGAATGACCATTGCAGAAATCAAGCCTCAAGAAGAAGATGATGAAGACTGCATTATTGAAAGTGCAGCAGGTCTGCTCCCTGCTGCGCAACTCGGAGTATCCGGACAAAAACCCGGAGACTCCGGACTTTCCGGAGACTCCGGAGATAAGTCCAGAGACTCCGGACCTGCTGCTGAAGCTTCACAATGCAGTCAAGAAAATGAGGACTTAATTCAAGAAGAGTTGTCTGACCCACATCCAAGAGTTCGACAAAGTGTTCAACGAGATCATCCCATTGATAACATACTTGGAAGCATTCGTAGAGGGGTTGAAGATGCTCTTGGAGATGCTGATTGGGTGATGGCCATGCAAGAAGAGCTCAACAACTTCACTAGGAATGAAGTCTGGTCCTTAGTGGAACGCCGCAAACAAAATGTGATTGGAACCAAGTGAGTGTTTCGCAACAAACAAGATGAAGACGACGTGGTGACCAAGAACAAAGCTAGATTGGTTGCAAAGGGTTACACTCAAGTAGAAGGCTTAGACTTTGGAGAAACTTATGCACCGGTGGCAAGACTTGAAGCAATTCGTATACTCCTAGCCTTTGCCACCCATCACAACTTCAAGCTACATCAAATGGATGTCAAGAGTGCCTTCTTGAATGGTCCAATCTCCGAAGAAGTCTATGTTGAGAAACCACCGGGCTTTGAAGATCCACAACTCCCAAACCACGTCTACAAGCTCCATAAGGCGCTCTATGGGCTCAAGCAAGCCCCTAGAGCATGGTATGAATGCCTTAAGGATTTTCTCTTAAAGAAAGGCTTTGAGATAGGCAAAGCCGATCCTACTCTCTTCACTCGTAAACAAGGCAATGATTTGTTTGTGTGTCAAATTTATGTTGTTGATATCATATTTGGCTCAACTAATCAAATTTGGGTTGATGAGTTTAGTAGGATTATGACTAAGAGATTCGAGATGTCTATGATGGGCGAGTTGAAATTCTTTCTCGGTTTTCAAATCAAGCAACTGAAGGATGGCACTTTCATAAGTCAAACCAAGTACACTCACGACATGCTTAAGAAGTTTGACATGAACAATGCCAAGCCCATCAAAAAACCTATGCCATCAAATGGACATCTTGATCTAAATGAAGAAGGCAAAAGCATTGATCAAAAGGTATATCGCTCCATGATTGGTTCTTTGCTTTACCTTTGTGCATCTAGGCCCGATATTATGCTTAGTGTGTGCATGTGTGCAAGGTTTCAAGCTAATCCTAAGGAGTGCCATCTAATGGCCGTTAAGAGAACTTTTGGATACTTAGTTCATACTCCTAACCTTGGTTTATGGTATCCTAAGGGCTCCACTTTTGATCTACTTGGCTACTCTGATTCGGATTATGCCGGTTGCAAAGTAGATAGAAAGAGTACATCCGGGACTTGCCAATTCCTTGGAAGGTCCTTGGTGTCTAGGAGTTCCAAGAAACAAAACTTTGTTGCCCTTTCCACCGCCGAGGCCGAGTATGTTGTAGTCGGCGCTTGTTGTGCTCAACTACTTTGGATGAGGCTCACATTGATAGACTTTGGTTGCAAGTTTAGCAAGGTGCCACTCTTGTGTGACAACAAGAGTGCCATTAAGCTAGAGAACAACCCCGTAAACCACTCAAGAACAAAGCACATAGACATAAGACACCATTTCTTGAGAGACCACGAAGCCAAAGGAGATATCGCTTTAAGTCATGTGAGCACCGATAAGCAACTAGCCGATATCTTCACAAAGCCTCTTGATGAACTAAGGTTTTGTGCTTTGAGGAGTGAGCTAAATATCTTGGATTCTCGTAACTTGGCTTGAGATCATGCACATAGTTGAGTGACCTAGTATAGGACCTTTGAAAACAAAAGATTTGTAAAAAGCTTGTATTGCATTTGTTTTTGAAAAATTTGGATCTTTGGGTACAACACTTGGACTATTGTTCCCTTTGCTTGTTTGTGTCTAGTCCAGGGTGTTGATACTGCTCAGGCTCACATTTATCACATAAGCAACCTTCCAAATCCATTCAATATCAAATTCCTTGAAAATCTGCTCGCTGGGTTCAGGGGGAGCGGAGTATCCGGGGTTGAGGTCGGACTCTCCGGGTTTCCCGGAGACTCTGGACCTGACCCGGAGACTCCGGGTTTTAAAGGTATAAAAGGCTTTGACCGTGGTGAAAAACCCTTGTTTCACCCCCACTCAGCCTTTAACCGCGCCCCTCTCTCTCCCGTCGCCCCCTCTCATCCCCTAGGGCGATTTCCACATCCAACCCCCAAAATCTCATGAGAGTGAGGACTTGAAGGCTCCAAGGCGTGGAGATCAAGGATCTACTCAAGTTTCAAAGAATCCAAATCTTCTTCCCTCTCTCCCCAAGGTATTTTCAAAATAATCTTTCCCGATCTACTTCCCTAGAGTAGTTCTTGTAGTATCCTCGTAGGGAATAGGTAGGAAACACTCTTTGGACTCTAGATCTGCGTTTCCTCTTAGTTTGGATGGACATACCTTACTGCATTGTGATTTAGGGTTTCGGCCTGCGAAACCCGGACTCTCCGGGGTCGAAGGACCCAGAGTCTCCGGACATTTTCCCGGAGTATCCGGGGTTCGCACTGCAACCCTAAACCACAAGTGCAGCGTGTCTCCACCTCTGACAATCTCTCACTTCCATATCATTTTAGCTATCCAGATGGTGAGGTTGAAGGTCAACCGTGGAAATGAGGAGCCCTCCACCCAAAGGAGGACCAAGGCTAGGCATGACCCCGCCGCTTTTCGAGCCGTGCAAGAAGCCTTGGGGCAAGAAAGCTTGCAGCGCAGCTCTAGACCAAAACGGGGTGACCCTCCTCCCTCCTATGCCGAAGGGAGTGAAGAAGAAATAGTGGAGGAGGAGGAGAGGATGGAAAGTGATGATGATGAAGTTGAAGATGAAACATATGAGCAATCCCCCGAACCTCCTCGTCGTCATGGAAAGGGGCCGGCTAAAGAAAAATCCCGATACAAGCCCCATCCCAAAAAGAGCCATCAAGCCCCGTATATCCACCAAAGCCGCCCAGCTACTCGTGTTCCTCCTAAACATAAGCAAGGAGTAGCTGCTCACATCTGTCCCAAAACCCCTCCTAGACTTATTCCCACACACCATCAAATGTTCGTGTGATTGAGACTCCTATCAAGCTAAGGGACCCCGGCTCAGTCCTTGGATTTGCTGAACACATGATTAGGGACTACTCAAGGAACTCCCTAGCAGTGAGGGAGCAAAGGGAGGAGAATGTTTACTTGTATCTCAAGGGAGAGGGACTTGAGGCAAGTTTTTGGTGTGACTTCCACCGGGACTTTTATCAATCCGTGATCCGCAATCCCAAGTTGGCCTCCAAGAACATGGCCACCATTGTGCTAATGAAGTACATCGATTGGAAGTACTATGAGGAGCTTAACAATACCGTGTTCAACTCAGTGATTGACAAGTGCAAGGAGGTTGGCCTCTATGACATCATGGGTTTTAGGTACAATTGGAACAAAGAAATTCTTGCTCAATTCCATTGTTCTTATTACTTCAATCCCCATGACAACACCATCACATGGACAACTCAAGGCCAAAAGTGCACCATTGACTACATGACTTTCTCTCGGCTCTTGGGTCTTGGTTCTAAGGATGAAAGGCGCACTCCCGTGCACAATGAGAACAAGTACAAGCCCAAGGAGCTCCCCTTTATGTTTCCAAGCCGAGATGCGGCCATTAAGGGCAAGGCGGACCAACTTAACCCTTACTACTACTATCTCAATCAATTCTTTCGTGCCACTATCGACCCTAAGATTGGAGATGTCACAGCCTTGAGGTACTTTGCTCCAAACCTTCTCAATAGGATGGCACCGGATGAAGAAGGCTTTTGTGTCTTTGACTTCATTTGGAATGAGTTGAGGCAGGCCATGAATGATCCAATGAAGCATCTTCCTTATGCCCCCTATCTCATGTATATGATTGAGAGAGTGACCAATGTCCGCTATCCCAAGGATGTTGTCCATGAGCCGCTTCGCCACCTCCGTGATCGTGCAAAGAGGCCTCCAAAGGCCGTAAGTATGTTGGATCGTCGAGTGCAGCTGCTTCCCATGATGATTTGCCCGCTGCACGTTCCTCTTCTCCACCTCCTCGTCGGCACCGTGGCTCTATGATCAAGAGAGTGCTTAAAAGCATTTTCAGCATGTGCAAGACCATCGCCACAGAGACCAATGAGAACTGCCGCGACATCATCGAGATCAAGTCTCACCTTGGCCTTCCCACCGACCCCTACCGCGAGCTTCCCGAGTTTGATGACCCGTTTGCGGAGTGGGACGCCCAAGGTGCTCAAGAAGAAGAAGAAGAGGAGGACAATGAAGAAGAAGAAGAGGAGGAGGACGACGACTCCGAGTGACTCCGCTGCTCTACACTTCCTTTTTGGCGCTTGATGCCAAAGGGGGAGTGAACTTATCTATTTGTGCCCTTGGAACAATGAACTTGGTTTGTAATAATTTGAATTTGGAACTTGGTTTGTAATAACTCTAATCTTCACTCGTGTGAGACTATGTGAGTTTGAGACATTTGATTGTGTGCTTGTGGTGTTTTATCTACTTTTCATCTGCTAAGGACAACTTATGCTAGATTGAAAAACTGTGTGTTGTCTGTTTTTCTGCTGCTGTGCTGAAGCCCGGAGAGTTCGGACTTTTTCCCGGAGTATCCGGATTTTTCGGACACTCCGGACCTGGCCCGGAGACTCCGGACTTCTCAGCACTAGATTTCTTTTCTCTTTTGTTAAGTGCATAATCTGTCATGAGCATTTCACCTTTTAACCTGTTGCACGTCACAAGCACCCCACTATTGTAATACTCTCTTGCCTCTCTTGTTGTGCAAAACTTTGGCCCTAATAGGACCCTTGATATTCAAAATCAAAATGCACATATTAAGGGGGAGTATTACAAAAGCTTTAAATATTCATTGTTTATCTCTTATATGACTTAAGTGTGTTGTCATCAATCACCAAAAAGGGGGAACCTGAAGAGTATCTTGGCCCCCTAAGTGGGTTTTGGTGATATAATGACACACACCTAAGTGGCTAATGAATTTACCTAGTCCATGAGCAGGTATTAAAATTATGTATGGCATCAAGCACAGCTCGTTGACTACACAAAAGGAAAGTGGTGCTCTAAAAGGATTCTTAAGAAGGCTCATTTATTTTTACTTTTGAATTTGAGTCCTATGAATGCCGTACTATCAAGGGGACAGGAATTATGTCTTCCAAGAGTCGAACAGGTGCTCTAGTTGCTAAAACAAAATCTATGAGAGACACCTTTGCACCAACACATTCACGGGGATCTTTTCTTGGGTGCTGGCCTTGGTAGGCCGGAGTGTCCGGGTTTTACCCCGGAGACTCCGGACTTCCCGGAGACTCCGGGTTTATCCCGGATACTCCGGGACATAAAGCCTCAACGGCTATTTTCTGGGTGAGGGGGTATAAAAACCCCCTCCACCCCTTTATTTACTCTTCTCCCTGCCATTTTCGTCCTGAACAGTTGCAAACTTCATTTACTCCTCCCCTCTCTCCCTTTGGCTCAAAGTTGGTGAGATTTGTTGTGGGAGTTCAGGAGGATTTGAGAGCAAGGGATTGGAGAGTGCTAGTGAGCTGATTTCCCATCTCTAGAGCACCTCGTTCTTCGCTTGGTTGGCAAAATTCGTGTTTGTTACTCTTGGAGCTTTGAGCTCCTAGCCGGCTAGGCGTTGCCTTGGAGCATCCAAAGGTTGTGGCTGCCCAAGGAAGTTTGTATCACCCCGACATTGAGTAAGTAACTCTAGCTTGATCTTCGTGGTCGCTAGAGGGAGGAAAGTGACCTAGGTGTAAAGGTCCACCCTTCGTGGGTACCTCAACGGAGACGTAGACCTCAAGGTGTGAGGTTGAACTCCGGTAACAAATCCTGTGTCTCTTGTGCTTGTTCATCTTGTTGCATGTTTGTTTCTTGCTTGAACACTCATCTAGGGTTTGGTGCCGATCTACTTCGTGTTGAGGTTCCTACAGGTTTTGAGTGGATAAACAGGCTTGTCTCACCTCAGTGCATAACCTATTTTCACAGATTTACTTTTGAGCAAGTTTAAATTTTGTCGATTTAATTCTCCCTTAGCAGGCCGGACTATCCGGACATTTTCCCAGATTCTCCGGATTTCCCAGAGTATCCGGAAAAATATCCCGAGTCTCCGTACCTAGGTCTGACAGCTGCGAAAAAGTTTGTGATTTTCAGGTTCGACTATTCCCCCCCCTCTAGTTGACATCTTGATCCTTTCAGAACCATGTGAGAAAGCCTTCCACACCTTGAGGCAACATTTAACCTCAGCCCCAGTGCTAGTGCAACTGGATAATTCCAAACCGTTTGAAGTCTTCTGTGACGCATCAGGCACGGGTCTCAGCTGTGTCCTTATGCAAGAAGGCCGAGTCATTGCCTATGCTTCGCGGGCACTTCAACCTCATGAGCTCAATTATCCTACCCACGATCTTGAGTTAGCTGCTGTTGTCCACGCTCTCAAGATATGGAGGCATTATCTGATGGGTAATCGTTGTAACATCTTCACTGATCACAAGAGTCTCAAATACATCTTTACTCAGTCAGAGTTGAATATGAGGCAAAGAAGATGGCTTGAGTTGATTAAGGATTATGATCTAGAAGTGCACTACCACCCCGACAAAGAAAATGTTGTTGCAGATGCCCTTAGTCACAAAGATCACTGCAACCACCTAGAGTTGGAGCCATTTAGTAAACCGTTGTGTGAAGAAATGAGAAGGCTCAACTTAGAAGTGGTACCGCAAGTAAGTCTTTATGCCTTAATAGCAGAGTCCAATCTTTATGATAGGATTGTCACTGCTCAACGCAATGATGAAGATATACAAACCATCAAACAGAAACTAGCAGAGGGAGATCCCAAGTATACTATTTCCAGAAAGATCACCAGGATGTGGTCTGGTTTGGGAAACGTCTTGTGGTCCCCGTTGATCCGAAAATTAAGAAGATCATCCTAGATGAGGCTCACCAATCCAAATTTTCTATTCATCCCGGCAGTACCAAGATGTACCAAGATCTGAAACAGAATTTCTGGTGGTCCAATATGAAGGTGGATATAGCCAAGTATGTAGCCGAGTGCGATACTTGCCACCGGATGAAAGCAAGCCATTTGAAATCGGCAGTGTACTCCAACCCCCGTCGATACCCATGTGGAAGTGGGATGATATTAGTATGGATTTCATTGTGGGTTTACCCCTAACGGCCTAGAAAGAAAGATTCTATTTGGGTAATCGTAGACAGACTCACCAAGACCGCTCACTTCATTGCCGTACATACCACTTATTCAGTACAGCAATATGCAGAGTTGTACATGGACCACATAGTTCGTTTGCATGGAATTCCGAAGACTATAATCTCTGACAGAGGAACTCAGTTTGTAGCTCGCTTCTGGGAGCAATTGCATGAGTGTTTAGGAACCAAGCTAATTCGCAGTTCCAGTTATCATCCGCAGACCGATGGTCAGACGGAAAGAATAAATCAGATTTTGGAAGATATGCTGAGAGCAAGCATCTTGCATTTTGACAAGAGTTGGGACAAGTGTTTGTCTTTGGCAGAATTCTCTTACAACAATAGTTATCAAGCCAGCTTGAAGATGGCACCGTTCGATCCTCTTTACGGACGAAGATGCCGCACTTCGTTGAATTGGTCAGAAGCCGGAGAGAGAACACTCTTTGGTCCGGACTTAGTTAAAGATGCTGAAGAGAGAGTGCAAGTGATAAGAGAGAATTTGAAGATGGCCCAGATGAGGCAAAAGAGTTACCATGACAAGGGAACCGCACCTCGACACTTTGAAGTGGGAGATTACGTGTATTTGAAGGTGGCCCCCACCAAGGGTGTGCAAAGGTTCGGTGTCAAGGGAAAGCTAGCTCCACGCTACATTGGACCCTATGAAGTCATAGAAGTATGTGGGCCAGTGGCTTATCATATCCAGTTGCCAGAACGGTTTTCCGCAGTCCACAACGTGTTTCATGTAACTCAATTGAAGAAGGGAATGCCTGTGCCGGAGAACGAAGTCATCACGGAAGCTAATGCTTGGATTGAGCCAGATTTCTCGCTCATCGAGCATACATTGAGAGTATTAGACCAAAAAGAGCGAAAGACCCGAAGACAAACAGTACGAATGTACAAAATTCAATGGAGTCATCATGCGGAAGAAGAAGCAACGTGGGAGACAGAGGACTATCTTAACACTAAGTATCCGGGCTTCCTGCAATCTCGAAACCGTGAGTTCTTCTCCCCATCTTTTCGTTATCAAATCGAATCTCGGGACGAGATTCCGTTTAAGGGGGGTAGGCTGTGACGCCCCAGGTTTTTAATTAACCCTAACAGCCGGTCAACCTAGCTGACAGTGGTCAAATCAAGGTCAACTTGGGCCCTCACCTCGAAAAACTCACTAACCTACCCTAGTGAACCATTTTGACTAGTAGACACACTTGTGGGGCCAACCCATGGTCAAAGACTTGGTCAAACCCCTTGTCACCCTAGTGTCCACAAATGTCTGCCGGAACTTTGCCGCGTTCTCCAAAATTCACCTAAACACTTAAAATTCTACCTTTGTGAAAGTTGTCCATCTTGTTGAGGGACACAACTTTCATATAGATTGGCATTTCAAATTTTGAGTGGAAAAGCTAGAAAAATTGATTCCAAGGGCCGGGTCTACTGTTCAGGCAAACATGCTGGCATTCAAAGTTGGCAATAGCTTCTTGCAAATTCTGTTGAGAAAAACCCTATATAGCCTTTTTGAAAGTGATAGAGGTTAGTGCAGTTTTATTCAAATATTTTGAGTTTGTCGGGTTCAAACTTGTGCTCAGCAAAAGAAAATGGCAGGGCGTCGTCGCGCCGCGTCGTCGTGCGCGCCCGTGCGCCGCGCGTCGCCGGCCGCACGCCCGCCGAGGTGCCCGCGCCCCCACGGCGCGACGGGGTCGGGGCCGCCGCGCCACGCGCCAACGCGCCGCACGCGCCGTGCGATGTCGGACACACCCCTTCGGACCGGCGGTCCGTCCGCGTTCCCCCACCCGTGTGTGCCGTGCTACGGCCGTAGGTCATGCCGCCGTCACCGCCAGGCCGGGCCGAGACTATTTAAGCGCCGCCCTTCGCCCCTCTCTGCGCGCCGCCGAGCCGCAGGCCACCATTGTCGCCGCCGCCGAGACCTTGCAACGCCGCTCGCTCTCTCCACCGGCCAACCACTCCACTAGCTTCCCCAGACCCCAGTGCACCTCCCAGGGTCACGTGTTGTCCAAGCCTAGCACCCGCCGTCGCAAGGGCCAAGCCACCGCGGCCGCCGCCGTCGGTTCCCGCCGCGCGCCCACGCCGCGTGATCTCCGCCCCGACCTCGGTCAACCCCGGCCCCTAGGTGAGCTCGCGGTCACGCCCTGCCGCTTCCCCGGCCGGGAGCGCCGCCGGAGCCGCCAGATTTCCGGCGAGCCTGCCGCCTCCCATGGCAAAGGGCTCAATTGCAAGCCCCGATTTTTTGCGGGGTGTTTAGTGCAAATTAGGGACCTTTCTGTAAGGCTCTGAAAAGTTCTAGGGGTCTGGTCGTAAGAATGATTCTTCAATAGTAAACAGAGTTGGCAGAAACTTGTAAAAATCCGAGAAAATTGTAGGAAATTCAGAAACCAATTTTGTTGGATTCATGGAGAGAAATACTACAACTTTTTATTATACTCACATGGCGTGATTCTGGATATTTTTAACATGAAAATAGGATTGTGAAATACCTAGATCTGCCATAACTCAAAAACTATAACTCCTCTGCATCCAAGTTTTGGATATGTTGTATGTCTTGTCATGACTAGCTCCTGTTCCAAACGTTGCACAAAGTTATGCAGTGAATCTTTTTATATAAAATGTTTTCCATTTCTGCAGAAACCGCATAGATGATTTTTGTAGCTACAAATATTTATGTTTCTGTGCCCAACTTGTGCATGCCATCTTGTTATGTCAAAACACAGCTCTGGTGAATTAATCATGATTTTTGGTTTAGCAGAAGTATTTATTCTTAATTTGAGCATGTTTTCCTTTGTAAATTAATGGAGCAAGATCAGTAGAGCTTCTAGCTGTACTTGCTGGTTCTTTAGGCTTGTTTAGGACCAGAGAGCATGCATGAGAAAGTTTGGATCATTTTGATGCTTATTTATTTTTGTATGAATTTAAATTGAATCACTAGCTAGTCCTTGTTATTTCTCCAAGGTATTTAATTTCCTAGCTTCAAGGCCTTACTTGTGGGTCCAGTGGACCAGTATGGGTGTTGTTATGCTTAAGAAACACTTCTTTAAATTTGTAGTGATTTATTGCTTAATAAAAAGCTTTAAAGCCCTTTTAAAGATTAAAGAGCAATTAAATAAGGAAAATCCCTTTTTAATTCTTTTCCCTTTTTGGAAAGTATTACCTAACTTAATTAAAAGTTAATAAAACACCCTTGCTGATAAGGAAGTAATTTATAAATAAAAATCTTGTTCACACCCTTGCTAGTGAGTGGAAAAGGATTAAACCTTCACATGAAATAACAAGCACAAAAGAAACATTTATTCAAATGTGCAATAAAAGAATGAATCACATATGCTAATAACCTTCCTGAAAGAGATGTACTATCTAGATACTTGTTAAGGTGAATATGACCAACAAGAGTTGGATAAGATAACAAACTGTCACATCACCTGAACCTTGCATTGCATTCCGTGTAGATCTTCCGGACGGTGACTACTCCCTTGTCCCGGAAACCGAGGAAGGAGGAGCAGAAGCTTCGCTGCAGTACGTGGAAGTGCTCGACGACACCGAGGCTGCCCAGGCTAACTTAGCTGACGAAGGCAAGCTCCGGTGCATCTAACCCAGTTTTCAAATTTATTATTCAGTTATCTATGGATGATTGTGCATTTAAGTTCAGGAGTTGAATGGAACCCTAGATGCATGATCCCTAGGTACCTTTTGTCCTTACTAGCGTGATAAGTCGATAGCTGCTAAGCTATAGGACCATTACAAGTCGGGTGATGACCTCACTCGCGAGAATAGGTTCCTAGATAGGAATCACAATATATATTTAATTGGATTGCTCATGTGGTAAGAGCATGGGATTTGGGCTCCGGTCCAATGGCTATTGTGGGTTAAGTGTTTGAACATACTAAGCACTTGTCGAGAATGGGACCGGTAAGCCTAGTAGCTTAATGAGACAGCTAGGGATTTAACTGTCACTACTCTTGGGGTTTGTCTCACAGCTAGCTACCGGTGGTGTATGGTGAGTCCGGGTACTTCGCGGGGGTATTCCGGATAGCCTGCACCAAAGACCGTGGCCTTTTATCCCGACCCGAGGATTTTTGGGAACCGCATGGGAAGTTGTCCTTGCGGGGGCAACCTACCGTGTGTTTAGGTCTACCTTGCAAGGTTTGAATCAATCGATTGTCGGCCTCTCACCGTTATCTGAGACTACTTACTCCACTAGCCATGAGATCCCTAATGATGGAAGTTGACGAATACTATGTTTGATTAATTGTATGGTACAACCTTGCCTGTATTAGATGGCTAATTTAGTAAGGAATAAACCCACTAGAACTTGTGCTAAATTCTTGAAAGTAAGGACATACTCTTTGTTACTTTTCAGCAAAAGAAGCTCAGTAGCCAAAAGCCTTTCATGTCTAGAGTTGGTGAAGTAGTTATCACCGACGGGTAAGTCTTGCTGAGTATTAGTATACTCAGCCTTGCTCTAATATGTTGATCCAGGTAATGCTTTCGGTGATGTGTGGCCCAAAGAGATCCCGCCCGGCTGGGAGCTGGAGTGGGTGGAGGACGACTACTGAGAGCATCATGGATGGCCTCCCGTGCTGGTTTCCGCTTCCGTTAGTTTAATTCCGCTGTTTCAAAACTCTGAACTACTTCTTTATGGCAAAAACTTCGGTTTGTAATAATTAAACCCTTCGGGGCACAAATTTGGTTGTTAATGATGTTGTATCTCTGGACTCGCCGTTGAATGAGTTCTAATGCATATACATCGATCCTTGTTGCTATTCGAGTGATTTACCGGGCGTTAACCCGGCAACTAACGACAGGATGATACTTTATTATCGCTTAATGGCCAAAGTGGATTGGTTTAGGCGATAGTACGGTAATTTCTTGGGCGGGTTGAACATGGAGACGATGAAGATGGTGGTGTGGTGCCCATGGCTGTGCATGTACCTACTACTTCGACTACAGTGATGGATGACCCCTCTCCCACACCTACGACAACAAACCAAGATTGAGGAGAAGCTACCGTTGAGGGGGAGGTAGCATCAAGGCGAGAACCTCCACGCGAGTACAAGTGGATCACCCAGCTTCGAGGATCATCGGCGACATGAATGAATGTAGTACACGGTCGATGGTTCAGAACAATTCTCATTTTGCTCATGCTGCATTTGTTGCCACCTTTGAGCCCAAAGACATTGGACACACACTATCTGATCATAATTGGGTTAATTGGAGAACTTTGGGATAAATTAGGTTTGGGAATTGGTTGACCCTCCCCCAGGGTGTAAGTCGATTGGGACAAAATGGGTGTGGAAGAACAAAGAGGGAGAGAAAGGTGAAGTGGTGAGAAACAAGTCAAGGCTTGTTGCTTAGGGGTTCAGTCAGAAAGAGGGGATCGACTACGAGGAGCCCTTTGCTCCCAGCTTGTTTGGAGGTGATTAGGATCCTTCTAGCCTTTTTCGTGGCTAAAGGGTTTAAGTTGCACCAAATGGATGTGAAGAGTTCCTTCTTGAATGGTGTGTTGGAGGGAGAAGTGTATGTGAGGCAACCACCAAGGTTTGAGAGTGAGAAGTACCCCCACCGGGTGTACAAGTTCAGGAAGGCACTGTATGGGTTGAAGCAGGCGCCTAGAGCTTGGTATGGTAGATTGAGGGGGTTCCTGTTTGAGCGAGGGTTTGAGATGGGAAAGGTCGATCACACCTTGTTTTTACCCAGGCAGGGCAGAGATATCCTAATTGTGCAGGTGTACGTGGATGATATTGTCTTTGGTGGCTCGTCTAACTCTCCTGTTGCAAGGTTTGCAGAGGATATGAGCAGGGAATTTGAGATGAGCATGATGGGTGAGTTGCAGTTCTTCCTCGGGCTACAAATCAAGCAATCAAAGGAAGGAACATTTGTGCACCCAGCTAAGTACACCAAGGACATTGTGAGGAAGTTCAAGATGGAGGATTCTAGGGCCATGGCAACGCCTAAGAGTACGACTACAGCTCTTGATGCAGATGAGGAAGGTGAACACGTGGACCAGAAGGAGTACCGAAGCATGATCGGGTTACTCCTCTACATGACGGCGACGAGGCCGGACATCCAATTCTCAGTATGTCTGTGCGATCGTTTTCAAGCGTCTCCAAGGACTTCGCATCGGCAAGCGGTGAAGCGAATTTTCAGGTACTTGCGTCACACTCCCGACTTCGTCCTTTGGTACTCCGCTCTTCTTCTTTGGCGCTTCATGGTTTTTCAGATGCGGATTTTGCCGGGTGTCGGTTGGATAGGAAGACAACTTCTGGGACTTGCCAGTTTTTCGGATCTTCTTTGGTGTCTTGGTCTTCTCGCAAACAGTCAAATGTTGCTCAATCCACTACCGAGGCAGAGTATGTTGCCGCAGCTAGTTGTTGCTCTTAGCTCCTTTGGATCACATACACCATGAGTGACTTTGGTGAGGAGTATACCCATGTCCCACTTCAATTTTATAGCACCAGTGTCATAAGTGTTGCAAAGAACCCAATGTTACATTCCAAAACCAAGCACACAAAAGTGAGGTATCATTTTCTGAGAGACAACATAGAGAAAGGTAAGATAACCTTGATCCATGTACCCACACATGACCAACTAGCCGATATTTTCACCAAACCCCTAGATCAAGCAACTTTCACTTGTTTGCGGGGGGAGCTTGGTTTTTGTTTGATTTCGTGAGATGGTGTGTGGTAGCTCCTTTGTAGCATATGTATAGCTTTCTTTTATGCATTTCTTGCATTTGGCATGGCATATGTAACATGATGTATAGGCATCTTTGTATCTCAGGTTGCATGCATTTTGTATCATATGCATTTGTTAGGAAAAGCTTCTCCTATATACATTGTTCACCATGATGTGCTATATATGATCGTGTGAGGTAGTTTGGTATGATATCGTTAGTTTGGTTTAGCTCTTGATGATTTTTATTTAAAATCCATGGTTGATGGCTATGTTTTTGAAACATGTCACATATATGCTCTCTTATGTGTAAATGCCTTTATATGATCTTGACATGTTTTAGTGGCTTGGTTATGCTTAATTTGTGGTTGGATAGCTCATTTGCCATCATGAATGTTTAGCCCTCTTGCTTTATCTCGTGGAGGGGCATAAGTTCCTTTATATCGCAAAGACATTTCATGTACCAAATAAGAATCTGAAAATGAAATGCAAAAATGCTTGGAAAATGTGCTCCCATGTCGTTTATGCTTAATTTAAATTTGCTTTGGGTGCTAAACCATTGCATGATGCCTACCAATGAGAAGTCTCATACATAGAAGTAGGCACATGGCTCGGTGGCTTTGACATGACATGAGGTGCTTGCGGGTGTTTGTGATGGTCTTATGATTAGAATGGTTGTCGTAGCATGAAGTTGGTGTAGCTTTGCTATTTTGATATATTTTGCTCATATCTAGGACTTTGCTCATGAGAGGGTAAATTTTCGCAAAGTTGCTCAAATCCTTTTTAGCCTTGTCCAATGGTTGTGAAACTTGGTGATCATGTAGTTGAGGTCATTACGAACCTGTACAATATCTAACTCGCTCATTTGGACATGTGTAGCACCTTGTGATGAATTTTGTATATTTCAGAAGCTATATGTTGAAACTTTTTGCATTTTGCCTTGATTCATGCATTGTCAACAAGGGGGAGAAGTTTGTGCATGATTTGGGCACCTGGGAGCTTTTGGAAGGTGTTCCAATTGGTTCGGGCATTTTTTGAAAAGTTTGGTGCAGGGCCGGTCACATGGGGCGGTCTAACCGCCCCCTAGGCGATCTGATGAATGGTAGGCGGTCTAACTGCCTGGTGAAGGAGGTCTAACCGCCCTGGGGAAAGTGAGCAGGATTTTGCTCTTTGTTGCATTCCCGTGTTGCATTACTGCATTGGGGAGTGTGCTTTGGCTCAGGGGAAGCTTGCATATGTGCAGGGGGAGCTCTATGTGTTGCTCGAGCTTTGGATTGGTGGTTTGCGCTCTTTACTTGAGCATGGTTTTGTCTCGGATGTGTCGAGCCGTTGCCCTTGCCTCAGGGGTATGAGACTTGTCTTCTTCAAGTGATCTTGCTCTTTGCCTTTCTTTGGCTTTCGATCGCTTGTTGAGGTTTCTTTTTATTCGTTTCTTTTCTTTTTCTTTTCTCTTTGGTTACAAATCATGTGTGTTGTCAATGCACTCATCAAGAGGGAGATTGAGGACCATGTGTGGTTCGAGGACCAGTGGATGGTCACTTCCTGGTGTGATGACTGATTGACGACGTTGTGTGGACTGACTCTTGGCTAAGTATTGCATGTGCAGGTTGCGGCTTGACTGGTGTTGGTGCAGGTGAAGAACAAGAGTGAAAGGTCGTCGCCGGTGAGGCCTCCAGGTGTGGAGAAGACAAGTAGGCTTGGTTCGAGGGACCCGGTGGCCAGCGGAGTCAAGTGCGGGCCGCATGGTGGCAAGAACAGCTGGACGAAATTAGTGAACCCGCATCTATCTAGCGAGGAGCCGAATATGAACGACGCGCGTAACTGTGTTTAATGAAACTACTAGCGTGCCATTGACGGCTCTGTGCTGCAATTGGAATTCCATGGGCATTACAGTCAATATAGGTGGGAAATTTTGAGCAGCCCCCACACGGTTTGCCTGCTGACGCTGAGTGGGCAATTGTCATAGGAGGCGATGGTTAGGAACCCGCATCGCCATTGTTTGGAGTTGGGTTCGGCGGGCGGGCAGCGGTTATCTTTTTATTTTGGCTGCTGATGCTGACGTGTGGGCCAACCACTATTTTCTTCCGAATGAAACGTGCTTCCCTAAATATTAGAGCCCATAAAACAACACCTAGAAAATCATAAAAATACAAACAATTCGTATTTGCACATTTAGTATTTGAATAACATATCAAAAGTCACACTTGTGTGCCCAAGATTCTTACAATTCGTTTTTAAATCTTATGTTATTGATGTAATAATTCTACTAACATCTAGAGTGCTCTACAAAATCATCAAATTGACTTGCCAACATAATTTTGGTACCTAGACTTGTCTTCAAAATTTCAAATGGTTTCGATGTATGAATAATATACTTGTGTACAAATATCTACATCTCTCACATAGTTTCCTAGAATGATACTTGAACATTGATGTTTTCCACACTTTGCAACATGTTCGAACTCATATGCATTTGAACACTTAACAAAACCTTGTGGTTAACCTTAAGATTACGAAAATGCAAAGTTTCATTACAAGAGGTGTGGAAAACAAATATTATTTATATGTTGTACTTACATAGAACAAGATGAGGCATATAAATATTGTTCAAGCAACAGAATATACACTAAACAATAAAAATAATGAAAACATGGCGATTTTAGAAAACTGTAGAAAAAAAAAATCAAATTTGGACTAATTTTGACGGAGAAATACATGTTACAAAATTTGATTGCGGATTACAAAGAGAAATGTCGTCGGCGACGTGGGACGAATAAACTGTTCTTCATTCTCCAATAGAACAAAAGAGGAAGCAGAGGGCACCGCTGCCCGCTGCCGTCCCCGCCGTGCCCGCTTCGACGGTTTTGACACCCATGAGGCATCCCAGGCCTCGTCGGTGGCAAATGAGACCACTGCAATCTTCGATTTGACTCACAAACGTGGAAAATCAAATATTATCTATCAAAAACCGATTAAAAACCGACATCCCGATAAAATTAAATCCACGTTTAGTAATATCTAATAACTTACATTCAAGATAGATAATGTTCATTGATGCTTGCGCCAACATCCTGATGTTCATCCTGCTAATGGCGTACTCCACGCATCTAGAGGTCGAACTCATAATGAATGCGACACTCGGCGCTGTAGTAGTGGATGATCTCTTTGGTATCCAGCCCGTAGCGCCTACATCTCGCTGCCCAAATGCAGATGTGGGGATTCTGGACGGGCAACAACAGAATGTCGTCATCGTCGCCGTCATCAAGCCAGTACCACCACGCGATGTTGTCGAGATCCTACTGGACAAGGTAGCGCAGCCACCGCAGGTTGTGGTTCTTCCACCGACCGTCAGGGGGCGATGGGCCCCCACTGATTTCCTGGAGCAGTACTTCAGCATCGCTAAGTGGCACCAGAGTCTTCAATAGCGACATCTCCGATGAGCTTCAGACCCTTATCGGGGTTCCACCGCCTCATCAACCTCTCCATCCCCTCGAAGCACAGTGCCTCCGGATGATTGGCCTCGCAGAAGCGCCGCTCAAAGCACGACCTGACGTACCGATTCTTGCACACCTCATGAAGATCATGCAACAACACATGCAGTAGTACCTCATCAGAGTCGCAGATGCACTGGAAGGTGCCGCAGATTTTATTGCGAAGGTTCAGAAAATGGAAGATGGGCTCATCCTTGATGGAGTGGATGATGATCTGGGTGACAAGTTCATTTGGCAGTAGCTGCAACAAGCACACTGCAGGCATCAAGGAGAAGTGGAGGAAATAGAAAAGCGACGGGGTTTGGAAATTGAAAGGCGACGAGGGTTGAAGTTGAAGGCGACAAGGGTTGAAGTTGGCGACGAGGGATGAAGTTGGCAACGAGGATTGAAGTTGAAGGTGACGAGGGATGAAGTTGGCGATGAGGATTGAAGTTGAAGAAGGTGACGAGGGTTGAAGGTTGAAGAAGGCACCTCGGCCATGTAATAAAACAATAAATGGAAATTGAAAAGGCGCAGCACTTTGGCTGCTGCCATTGACGAGTGGGCCCAACATCATTGCCCCTGCCCTTTCTCCTTCCTACGTAATTGAAAGGCAACCTGTGGTTTGGGATGGTTTTGCACCCGAAACGGAGCCTGATGCGCAATCGAGTGGCACGTACTGGAAGTAATGGAGTAGTGGGTGGGGCGGAGGTGCCTGACGGTTCCGCATCTGGTCAATATAACTCCCTCGCCCTCCCCTGCTTTCCCCTGCTTCTTCCATAAGCTTATCAACGTTTTCACTTCTTCTTCATCCTCGCGATCCACCACTACAAATCTTCAGTCACCGAGAGAAGGAGGAGATGGCATCGAGGAGCCCGCCGCTGTCGAAGCGGGGACGAAGGGAGGACGACGACGACGAAAGCCGCCGTCAGAAGAAGTTGGAGAAGGGGAAGGAGCCGACGACCAAGGACGCCGACGAGGAATCATTCTTCAACAACACTAAATTCGCCATCGAGCTGCTCAGGAGCGCCTTCAGAAAGCTTGAAGATGTTGGCGCGGCCTTTGACATCAAGGCGCATCATGATGTGTACAAGGATCCGAGCGTGAAGGGTCTCGCCTTAAGGATCCACGGGTTGGCTGATAAGCTCGAGAACCTCCCTGTGGTCAAGCGGGCTGCCCACCGCCACTTCGTCTTCGACGACGACGACTCCGACGGTGACGACGGCAGCCACAGCGATGACGACAACCACGACGGTGACGACGGCAGCCACGGCGGCGACGACAGTGGGACTCCGACTAATTGATAGACTCCTCTACCAATTAGTAACAATGTGTGTGCGCTTTTGTGTCTTTGACAGGTTGTTGGACATGAACTGCTTAGTTTGTCTGTCGATCATGAACCACTTAGTTAATTAGTTTGGTTGTTAGATTTTGTATGTCATGAACTTGATCTAATAGACGCGAGTAGATCCATCCGCCTTGTGATGAACTGTGTTCTGTTGTGATGAATTGGAGATCTGTTCCGATGAACTGGAGATCTGTTGTGATGAATTAGATCTTAGAGACAATGGGTAGTCATTGCCGACGCAAGTTAGCCTGCTGACGCTGACGCGTGTGCTAGTGTCATTAGCGACGATGGTTAGTGAACCCGCATCGTATTTGTTGGCAGTTGGGTCCGGGCGGGCAGGCAACGATTATCTTTTTTATATTGGCTGTTGACGCTGACGCGTGGGCCCGTCACTATTTTTTGGGAATGAAACTTGCTTCCCTAAATTATTAGAGCCCATAAAACAACACCTAAAAAGTCATAAAAATACGAACAATCCGTATTTGGACATTTAGTATTTGAATAAAATATCAACAGTAACACTTGTGTGCCCAAAATTCATATATTTCGTTTTTTCACCCTATGGTAATTATATAATAATTCCAATAACATCAAATTTGCTCTAAAAATCTACAAATTGACTTGGCAACGTAATTTGGGCACCTAAATTTATCTTTGAAATTTAAGGAATAATATACTTGTGTACAAATGTCTACATCTCTCATATAGTTTCCTAGAATCTTGCTTGAACATTGAAGTTTTCCACACTTTCCAACATGTACGAAGTCATATGCGTATGAAAACTTATCAAAACCTTGTGTTCACCTTAAACTTACGAAATGCAAAGTTTTATCACTAATGGTTGTGTAAAACAAATATTATTTGTATGTTGTACTTACAAAGAACAAAATAAGGCATATAAACATTATTTAACAAACATAATATACACTAAACAATGAAATTAATGAAAAGATAGTGATTTTAGAAAAAATTAGAAAAAAGAAAATCAAATTTGGACTAATAATGACAAAGAAATACTTGTTACAATATTTGATTGCAGATTAAAAGGAGAAAAGAGAATTGTTCTTCATTTGAATAGAACTGGGCTCGACAGTCAGTAGCGACGCAGGACTGATGATCCGCGTCGGCTTTGCTGCTCTCCCAAAATTTTACACAGATAATTCGAGCATCACACAAAAGCTAATCTACTACAGGTTTCCTATTCCAATACTCCGTTTGAACTTCACCATTTCGCAGCGCAGCCTACAGTCTTCTCTGCAAAACGGAGAAATTCGAAGCCATCCTTTATCCACACCGCAGCAGCCGCCGTTGCCAGCGCACGGCTGATCGCCGTGCACCTGTGCCGGAGGCGGCAGCGGTTCACCCCAAATGCGCCAAGTCGAGAAGTGGATGACACGCGTGGCTTTCTCACAAAAAGGCAGACACCCAATGTTGCTCAGCCATATCGACGTCGTACTGCCGCCGCCCGTGACCCGCCTCATGTACCGCTTCGCGGGGTCATCGTCGGTGGCACCGCCATTGTCTCTGTAGAGCACGATGGCGTCTAGATAGGCCACCGCATCGTGCCCACCCTCGGCGGCGCGCTGAAGATCATGGCATTCCTTGTTTTCCATGAAGACGAATTTGATCTCGGAGAAGAAGCAAGCCTCTGGATTCCCGAGACCGGTCAGCATAGCAAGGAATGCTTTGTAAGCGGTGGAGTCCCACACCCAAGAAATCTCATCTCATTTCCCCTCTATCTACAAATGCCGGCCGACATCGCTGTGGCCGCACACGCGGCGCATGGTCAAGCAAGTACCACGTAGGCTATGGAGGTCAGCCAAGGGCCGCTCCGAGGTCACACCGACGTGCGCCGCAATCTCAATGCGGAGGTCTTGAGGGAGGCCCAGCAGCGACGACAACTAGTGCCGCTTGCTCCTTCCCGGCATGCTATTCATCTCCGGTCGAGAATAGTGACGATGAGGAGTAGGTAGGTGCTGTTTTTCGCGGGTAGATGAAGGGTAGGGATCTAAATTGTTTTGGAAGGAGAAGATACAGGAGATTTGTTTCCAAACATGGTTTAAGTATGCAATGGAGACGACATTTGGCTAATCCGCGTATCATTTAATTCGCCATTAGAGACGATGTTTAGCTAATCCGCGTAGTATCCTTTAATTCTCCATTGGAGTTGATGTTTGGTTAATCCGCGTATCATTTAATTTTACATTGGAGTCACTACCTCTACTCTCAGCCATTGACTGGCAACAGTTTCCCCATTGACCGATCTTGGGAACCTTTCTGTTTCCTGTGCTCTTGATCTTATCCCTTCCTCTCTCTCTTTTTTTTGTAATTGTTAGTAGTTTTTTCATGTAGTTTGACTCCTCGGGATGTGAGTACATTGGAGACGATGTTTGGTTACTCCGCGTATCATTTAATTCTACATTGGAATCACTACCTCTGCTCTCAGCCATTGACTGGCAACAGTTCCCCCATTGACCGGATATTGGGAACCTTCCCGTTTCCTGTGCTCTTGATCTTATCCCTTCCTCTCTCTTTTTGTACAACCGATGTTATCCCTTCCTTGTTTTTGCTATAAAAAGGCACCGACGC
The DNA here is from genome assembly GCA_947561735.1 of Cenchrus americanus. Lineage (NCBI taxonomy): Eukaryota > Viridiplantae > Streptophyta > Magnoliopsida > Poales > Poaceae > Cenchrus > Cenchrus americanus. The sequence continues at coordinate 157,563,730 of OX387244.1, forward strand.
CTATTGGTCCTCCTCACTTCAAGTTGCTTCCTTCTTCTCTAGATCTAGATCTAGCTATATAGTTCCTTCTTCTGATACAATAAAGTGAGTCACTTGCTTCCTCCTTCTCTAGATCTAGTTCTAGCTATGGCACAAAGAATAGATCTTGGCGCAAGCTTTTGCTTTTCTCTCTTCTTCCTCCTCCTCAACCTCTCAGTTGCTAGAAGAATTCTTGTGATGTGGGTGATTGGGTTGCTCATCCCGCTAACACAACTGCTAAAAGAATCCTTGTGACATACTCCTTCCTCGCATCTGTGTCCGGGGAAGGTAGCCCAGAACCTTCTGCACTCAGGAAGAACAAGCCGACGGAAACCATGTTGTAGCTTTTCTACCACGCTTGGGCTTCTTTTTGCTTTCCCCTTCTCCTCGAGGAGGGATTTTTGAAGGGATCTGTTTCCACCCTCTCTGTATCTTTCTCTTGTGTTCACTTGTAAGATGAGGAAAAAGCCAGAATCTGGATGGATCATATCTCCAAGAGGAGGTATTATTATTTTTCGTACCACCATGATTTCTCCCTCCACTCGGAGGCTCTTGGAAACCAAATTTTCATGAAGATATGACCGTATTGTAACCTTCTTCTGATGTATTAATGATGACTGTAATTTGTGTGTGTGATTTTGCATCTCAAGAGACATGCTTGTGTGATTATCTCTGTGCAGTACAACTTTTTGTATGATTTACCTACTCACTTCCAAGCATGAAGAAGAACAAGCCGACGAGGGCTGGCTAATCCATGTCTCTTTTGATGTAAACTGCGTGTGTGATTTTGCAACTCAAGATACATGCTTGTGTGATTATCTCCGTGCAGTATAATTTTTTCTATGATTTTACCTACTCACTTACAAAGCATGAAGAACAAGCCGACGGGGGCTGGCTAATCCACGTCTCTTGCCCATAAAAAAGGCGACGCAGGTTCGTTAGTCCTCGTCTCTTGCCCGTAACAAAGGCGACGCAGATTCACTCATCCTTATCTCTTTGATGTTAACACCCGTTACTGAACTGAAGCAGAATATAAACAGAATATATATAGTATCTTAGGAAGCATATATTATAAGCAGGATTCAAATTCCATCACATCCCATATAATACAAAAAGGATTGAAATTCCACCAGTACAACGCATCATTTATGTTACAAAACAAAGTCCATTTCCACCAATAGACACATCCTTGAAGGACCGATACGGCGAACCAGAGAGGGGGGAGTGAATGGGAGCCGATAAAAGTTCTTCTCGAAGGAGATGGAGACTCCAGCAAGACAAACACTGCTTCCAACACACGTCTCCGACTCACTACCCAAGTTGGCCAAGTCCACGCAGCCACTGAAGTGCTACTGGACCTAGGAACCAACTAACAGCCTTCCGAGCCAAAACACACCAACACGCATAGCGGAAACTTGCACGGCTTGCTGCCTGTGCTGCACCGGTCAGACTGATGGCCTGCGCCGGTCAGACCGGTGACACCGGTCAGACCGGTGGACAGTGCCTGTCAGGACAGTGGCTACATCAGCCGCACAACAAGCGTTTTAGAGAGCCTCAGTGACTTCTCTAGGCCCTGGAACAAAACCACCCCCAAAACACAACCTGCACAGAAGGAAAACCCTACACAAAACCTAACAAAACAACTCCAAACAAACCAAGAACTGACCAGCAGCACCAAGACCCAAGGACACACGAGTCAAGAAGTTCACCCGAGGCAAATCCCACAAGAGACTTGCACCGGTCAGACCGGTCAAGAGCACTGGTTAGACCAGTGTAGTCTGGGCAGCTCGGGATGAACAGCACCCGCGGGTAACCTCCTCCAAATCCAAACTTCGATCTCCCGAATCACTCCACGAACTTGAATAAGACTTTGGGGATAATAGGAACACCTCATGAGGAGTCCATAGCCATGATTTGGTCCACCAAAACTTGCCAAATCAAGAGGAATCGAGGAAATCCCGCCAAGAACTCCTCTAACCCTAGAACACCAAAAACCCCAAAAACCCCAAAATCGAGCCCCTTAACTCATGGATTTGGGAGGGGAATCACAGGCCAAAGAACCATGAAGGGTTCCACACAAATTTCTCTTATCAAATCCCCAAGAGCAAGGTCTCGAAAACACCCCAAGAAAACACCAAGAGAGGGCTCCGAAAATCACCACCAAGAACAACCGGGAACAACACAACAAAGCCTTGAGGAACCACGCCGAATCATCTATACATACCAAAGAGGTTTATACAAGGTCTAGCTTGCCGCCCGATCATCCAACCCTCTCACAAAATCTTACCATGAAGCTCTCAAGCTAGTACTATGAAAATCCTAAGAAAATAGGAAGGGAAAATAGGAAAGCAAATGAACTAAGGTTCCAAGAGATTAGCTGCCATCCTCTCACCTCATGGGTTATATGGAGGCAACCGAAAGTCTAAAATACCCTTACTTAATAACTAGGGATACAAGCCCATCAAGGGCGGTTTTGGAAGTCTTCAGCTTTTCTTCATCGGACGGATGCCCAGCGACCGCACCCTGCTTAGCCTCGACGCAAGCCATGCGATCCCGACGCGTGTCCTCCGCTTCGAAGATTCCGGACTGCGTCGTCGCACACCGGTCAGACTCGTACCCACCGGTCTGGAGCTGCTGCAGCACCATCTTCAGTTCTCCGGTCTTGGCTTTGTGGATCAACCAAGGAACCTAATGGTTTTATTGTGAACCACTGCAAACCCCGCGAACTCGGTATAGCCTCCGCCAATCGCCACTCATGACTCGGCTCCCACGTAGTCCCGACTCGACCTTGGTTTTGAGGCTCTACCAAGAAACCGTCCATGACTTCATCTTGCTTTTCATGCCACCATGCGGCCCACACTTGACCCCGCTGGCCACCTGGTCCCTCGAACGAAGCCTACAAGTCTCGGACCCCTTAGGAAAGGGCAACGGCTCGACACATCTGAGACAAAACTATACTCAAGAAAAGAGCACAAACCACCAAACCAAAACTCGAAAAACCACAAAGAGCTCCCCCTGCACACATGCAAGCTCCCCCTGAACCAATGCACCTCCCCCTGGACGAATGCATGAAAACCACTTGAAGAAAACAGAGTAGCTGCATCAGCTCAGCTCTGACCGGTCAGACCAGTCACCACCACCAGTCAGACCGGTGCCAAACATATGAACAGGGCCAGCACTCTGACCGGTCAGACAGGTGACCTTGACCGGTTAGACCGGTGCACACCAGAGCCCAAAAATGGCTCGAAACCACCTGAAAACCTTCTAAATGCATCCAACAAGCCATTTCAAGCTCAAACTTCTCCCCCTTGTTGACAATGCATGAATCAAGCCAAATATGCAAAACTTTCAACCTAGAGCTTCTCAAATAGACAAAATTCAACATACAATGCTACACATGTCCAAATGAGCAAGTTAGATACTCGATAGGTTCGTATTGAAATCAACTACAAGATATCCAAGTTTCACAACCATTGGACGAAGCTAAGATGGATTTGTGTAATTTTGCGAAAAATTCACCTCTCATGAGAAAAGTCCTAAACATGATCAAAACATGTCAAAATGGCAAAGCCACACAAACTTCATGCTAGGACAACCATTCTAATCATAAGACTATCACAAACACCCACAAGCACCTCATGTCATGTCAAAGCCAGCGAGCCATGTGCCTACTTCTATGTATGAGACTTCTCATTGGTAGGCATCATGCAACGGTTTAGCACCCAAAGCAAATTAAATTATGCACATATGACATGGGAGCACATTTTCCAAGCATTTTACATTTCATTTTCAGATTCATATTTGGTACATGAAATGTCTTTGCGACAAAAAGTAACTTATGCCCCTCCACAAGATGAAGCAAGAGGGCTAAACATTCATGATGGCAAATGAGCCTTTGGCCCCATATGATCAATAAACTAGCTATCCAACCACAAATTAAGCATAACCAAGCCACTAAAACATGTAAGATCATGTGAAGGCATTTACACATGAGAGAGCATACATGTGATATTTTTTAAAAACATAGTCATCAACCATGGATATAAATCAAGATTATCAAGAGCTAAGCCAAACTAACCATAGCTTACCAAACAAGCTCATAAAGACATAAATCTCATTCCACGGTGAACAATGTATATGAGAGAAGCTTTTCCTAACCAATGCATATGATACAAAATGCATGCAATCTAAGATACAAGGATGCCTATACATCATGTTACATATGCCATGCCAAATGCAAGAAATGCACAAAGGAAACTATACATATGCTACAAAGGAGCTCCCACACACCCAACTCAAGAAATCAAACACACACCAAGCTCCCCCCGCAAACGAGTGAAAGTTGCTTGATGTAGGGGTTTGGTAAAAATATCAGCTAGTTGGTCATGTGTGGGTACATGGATCAAAGCTATCTTTCCTTTCTCTACATTGTCTCTTAGACAATGATACCTCACTTTTATGTGCTTGGTTTTGAAATGGAGCACTGGGTTTTTTGCAACGCTTATGGCACTGGTGCTATCACATTGAAGTGGGACATTGGTATACTCCTCACCAAAGTCACTCATGGTGTATGTGATCCAAAGGAGCTGAGAGCAACAACTAGCAGCGGCAACGTACTCTGCCTCGGTAGTGGATTGAGCAACACTCGACTGTTTGCGGGAAGACCAAGACACCAAAGAAGATCCCAAAAACTGGCAAGTCCCAGAAGTGGACTTCCTATCCAACCGACACCCGGCAAAATTCGCATCCGAAAAACCATGAAGAGCCAAAGAAGAGGACGCGGAGTACCAAAGGCCGAAGTCGGGAGTGTGACGCAAGTACCTAAATATTCGCTTCACCACTTGCCGATGCGAAGTCCTCGGAGACGCTTGAAAACGAGCGCACAAACATACCGAGAACTGGATGTCCGGCCTTGTCGCCGTCAAGTAGAGGAGTGACCCGATCATGCTTCGATACTCCTTTTGGTTCACATGTTCACCTTCCACGTCCCCATCAAGAGTTGTAGTCGTACTCATCGGCGTCGTCATAGCCTTGGTGTCCTCCATCTTGAACTTCCGCACAATGTCCTTGGTGTACTTAGCTTGGTGCACAAATGTTTCTTCCTTTGATTGATTGATTTGTAGCCCGAGGAAGAACTGCAATTCGCCCATCATGCTCTTCTCAAATTCCCTGCTCATTTCCTCTACAAAGCTTGCAACAAGAGAGTTAGACGAGCCACCAAAGACAATATCATCCACGTACACCTACACAATCAGGATATCTCTGCCCTGCCTAAGTAGAAACAAGGTCTGATCAACCTTTCCCATCACATAACCTCTCTCAAACAAGAACCCCCTCAACCTACCATACCAAGCTCTAGGAACCTACTTCAACCCATACAACGTCTTCCTCAACTTGTACACCCGGTGGGGGTACTTCTCACTCTCAAACCCCAGTGGTTGCCTCACATACACTTCTTCCTCCAACACACCATTCAGGAAAGCACTCTTCACATCCATTTGGTGCAACTTGAACCCTTTAGCCACGGAGAAGGCTAGAAGGATCCTTATTGCCTCCAAACAGGCTACAGGAGCAAAGGTCTCCTTGTAGTCAATCCCCTCCTTCTGACTGAACATCTGAGCAACAAGCTTCGACTTGTTTCTCACCACTTCACCTTTCTCTCCCCCTTTGTTCTTCCACACCCACTTTGTACCAATCGGCTTACACCCTGGGGGAGGGTCAACCAATTACCAAACCTGATTCCTCTCAAAATTCTCCAACTCCTCATGCATCGAATTAACCCAATTATGATCAGATAGTTCGTGTCCAATGTCTTTGGGCTCAAAAGTAGCAACAAATGCAGCATGAGCGAAATGAGAATTGTTTCGAACTCTCGACTGTGTAGTGCGTTCATTCAAGTCGTCGATGATCCTTGAAGCTGGGTGATCCACTTGTACTCGCCGGGGAGGTTCTCGCCTTGATGCTACCTCCCCCTCAACTGTAGCTCCTCCTCGATCTTGATTCGTCGTCGTAGGTGTAGGAGAGGGGGCGTCAATCACTGTAGTCAAAGTAGTAGGTACATGTTCAGCCGGGGGCACCACACCACCATCTTCATCGTCCCCATGTTCATGCTCCTCCTTCTGAAAGATCTCCTCGCCAAGCTCATCATCACCTGCACACTCAAAGACAAGCTGACTACGTGGCTGTGTCTCCTCGAAGGTTATCTCGCAAGTCTCCACGATTTGGTTAGTTTCAAGATTGAGCACACGATATGCTCTAGAATGAGATGCTTAAACAAAGAAAATACCATCGATACACCTAGCCTCAAACTTATCCAACTTCTTGCCTTTCTAAAGAATAAAACACTTACATCCAAAGACATGGAAATGACTCACCTTGGGTGTGCGACCATGCATCAACTCGTAGCATGTTTTCTTCTTATGCACTCTGAGGTAGATCCTGTTTGACACATAGCACGCAGTATTCACCGCCTCAGCCCAGAACCTTCTCGGAGTCCTATGCTCATCAAGCATCATCCGAGCCATCTCACACAAGGTCCTATTCTTCCTTTCCACAACACCATTCTAAGGAGGCGTATACGGACTCGAAAACTGGTGTTCAAGACCCAAGTCATGGCAATAGGTTTCAAAATGAGAGTTTCTGAATTCTGAGCCATTATCACTGCGGATTGTTCGTATGGCATCTTCGTGCCTCTCGTTCCTCAACCTCAAGACAAGATCTCGAACAAAACCAAACGTCTCCCCCTTATCTTCGAGAAAGAACACCCACGGATATCGAGAATAGTCGTCCACCACAACAAGGACATACCACTTCCCACCCGCAGATCGTACACGAGCTGGGCCAACAAAGTCCATATGGAGCAGCTCGCATGGACGCTCAGTCATCACATCGGTGAGAGGCGGGTGAGAAGAGGCTACCATCTTGGCATGCCTACACGGCGCACAAACCAACTCTTTCTCAAGCCTCAACTGTGGCAATCCTCGAACCAAATTGAGTTTACTCAAGTGAGACAACAGGTCAAAGCTCAAGTGACCAACTTCCTATGCCACTTCCACAACTCACTCGAAGAACCAGCCGAGAAATAACGCTCAACACCAGAAGACTGAGAAAAATCAGCTCGAAACACCTGACCGTCGGGAACGACCATACAGACAAGGTCCCCTCGAGAATCCGAAATCCGAGAACCACCAGGCCGAAACAACACCTCAAAACCCTCATCTAACAGCTGGGACACAGAAAGCAAATTGTATCCAAGAGATTGAACAAGAAAAACACGCCTGAGAGTGATCTTGTCACTCACCTTCTAAAAGCACACGCCCACGCCCATTGTCCCCAAAAGTGATGTACCTCCTTGTCACCACCGGGACGAGATTTGAGAACCACCCCTTGTCTCCGATCATATGCCTCGAGCAACCGAAGTCAATCAACCAAATGTTCTTCAAGTATCCCACCTGAAATTCAAAAATGATCACATGAGCGAACAAACGACTCAGCACTAGGCTTAGTACCAAAAGAGTAAAACCAGTGCCGAGCCATTTGCTCGAAAGTGGGGTTAGCACAAACCAAACCATCTTTCCTACCAAAGCTACCTCCACGAACACCACCACGGTAACCACCATGAGGGAACCAACCCTCTCTACCTGGAGGAGGACCAAAACCACGAAACAAAGCCCGTGGACTGTCCCTCCTCTCCATCTCAAAGCTATGGATCCTCCCATCCCCGTATGAGCACGAGGGGGAGAACGCCTAGCAAACTGACCTCCTGCAAACTCTCGAGCCTGACCACCAGAAACACGACCTTCAAAAACAAACCTAACACCTGTACGAGCACGAAACCCAAACCGCTGCCTGTCCCGGCCAGCAGCACCTCCAACAGCCTTTCGCTCTCCCCAAGCCGGAACTGTCCTCACACTTGCCTTGGCCCTGGGCATCTGCACACGAGGCTCAAGTACACCATCGGAAGGGTGGTACTTGTCCTTGTTAGCCCACTCCTTCCCATTCTCTCCTCTCGCTTCCTCTTGAAGCAAAACTCATCCTTATGGCCATCTCTCCCATAATAGCCACAATGAAACCTCACAAGCTTAGGTTTAGGCTTGGGTTGGGGCTGCTCACTTGGTTTCTCTCCACTCGACTTCTCCACAGGTTTCTCCTCACTAGCCTTCTCACTCTCTTTCCCAGAGAACACTTTCCCCGAAGTGTTCACAAACTTGATAGGCTTTTGGAAATCATTCGTTTGTGGGGGAAACACGGGTGGAGCTGGGGTTGTGTCTAGTCGGTTCCTAAGATGGTTAGGTTTGGGAAGGAAATCATTTTTGTGGTGGGTTTTGGTGGCTCTGGGATATTCTCTCCACTTCCCTCACCAACCTTGTTCGCCCCAAGACAGTCACCATCCTGCCTCTTAAATCTCTCGATCATTATCCTCAACTGAGGCTCATGACCAGACAACCAACCCATCAACTTTCTCAGCTCATCATTCTCATCCTGCAAGCGATCAACATAATGTGCAAGTTCCAAATTCTTCAAAGCATGCATTTCACAGGTAGAGCGAGATGTAGGAATTGGTTCTCTTAGCTTAGCCTCAAGAGAAGCAGTGTAAACATGCATCTCATCAATTTTAGCATGCAAGACAGGGCAAGAAGTGCAAGCACCTAGCAAAGCTAGATTTAAGCTCAGCCACTTCAACCCTAAGCACATCTAGTTCCTCACACATGGAGGCATGCTTTTCCTTAAACAAGACAAGATCAGCAAGGAAAATAGAGCAATCAGCACATTCAACATCATTAGAAACAACAAGTGAAGCTTTCAGAGAGTCAATTTCAAGCTTAAAATCCAAATTCTGAGTTTCTAGCTCAGCCACTCTAGTCCTAGCATCCTCGAGTGAAGCCCTAAGCTCTTTCCTCATTTTCTTAGCCTCTCTAAGCATGTCATCACGATTATCAAGCAACCAGCCAAGCCGTTCATTCTCCTGACGCAAGAAGGGGAGTTCATCACGCACCTCGTCGTCAGAATCAGAGTCTGAGTCGCTCTGTGTGCTCTTCTTGCTACCGGAGCTCAGCGCCAGGTGCAAAAGCCGTCTCTAGCGAAGTAGCTCAGCCTGCTCAGGTTCTTGGACGACTTCCTGCTCTTGCGACGATGACCTTCATCTTCACTGCTGCTTGAGCTCGAGGTGGAGTACGCGGAACTGGAGTCGATGTCGCTCGCTCCAACCATCGCTCGGGCCTTGCCTCGGCTCTCTTTCTTCCTCGATCGTCGCTCGTCCTTGTGCTTGTTCTTGTGCTTGCTCTTGTGGTCACGCCTCGACCGGTACTTGCCATCGGTCCTTGACTTATGCTTGTAGCCATCCTTGTTCTCGACCTTCTCTGGGCAGTGGCGACGAAGTGTCCCGGCTTGCCACACTGGAAGCATGTCCTCGCGTTCCTCCTCATGTTCACCCGGTTTTCGTGCAGCCTCTCGAACCTCCTTGTTAGCAACACCAACTCGTCCTCTCCAAGCACATCGAACTCCTCATCTGGCATAGACATCAAAGAGGACAAAGAGAACATCCTGGTGGATGGGTTAGTGTTAGCCTTTCCTTTTGAACCACCGACGAGGGCAAGACTATGAGAGTCAGTTGGGCCCTCGATCTTGGCTGTCATGCCCCTATCCACCTCAGCTGACTTGAGCTTCGAGAACAGCTCGTTCACCGTCAGAGTGTCATACTTCTCCGACTCGACAATGGCCTCGAACTTTCCGCCCCAAATCGTACGATCCAAAGAGTGTACGAGCTTGATAGCTCTATCATGATCATCGTACGGGAGCACGTCCACATTGGCCCTAATGTTGTTCACAAACACCGTGAACCTCTAAAACAAGGCATCGATGGACTCACCGGGGAGATGAGTGAAGTTCTCATACTCTCTCCGGTAGGTCGCATACATCCGAGCCTGAACCTGGGCATTCCCAACATGAGCCTCCTTCAACACCAACCAGATTCGACAAGCCAAGTGTTCGGTGTGCACCCGATCGAACTCAGGCTGACACAAAGCACGAAACAAGTAGTCGGCCTCCTTATTGTTGGCGTCGAACATATCCCTCGATCCTGGAGCAAAGAATTTCATCGGCTGGACATAGCCTGTGTCCACCGTGACATCCCAAAGGATCTGACCCTTTCCGCGGAGAAACGCCGCCATCCACTTACTCCACATCTGGTAGTTCTTGCCATCGAAGTGTGGAGGACCCGAACCCCATTCCTGGTACGCCATCCTTGGATCTTAGACTGGTTAGAGTCAATAAAGACCCGAACCAACTCTGATACCACTTGAAGGACCGATACGGCGAACCAGAGAGGAGGGAGAGAATGTGAGCCGATAAAAATTCTTCTCGAAGGAGATGGAGACTCCAACAAACAGCCTTCCGACACACCAACACACGTCTCCGACTCACTACCCAAGTTGGCCAAGTCCACGCAGCCACTAAAGTGCTACTGGACCTAGGAACCAACAAACAGCATTTCGAGCCAAAACACACCAACACGCACAGCGGAAACTTGCACGGCTTCTTCGCCCGTGCCGCACGGCCGACCGATGGCCCGCGCCGGTCGGGGACCGTGACACCGGTCGAGCCGGTGGACAGTGCCGGTCAGGCCGGTGGCTACAGCAGCCGCACAACAAGCGTTCCGGAGAGCCTCAGTGACTTCTCCAGGCCCTAGAACAAAACCACCCCCAAAACACAACCTGCACAGAAGGAAAACCCTACATAAAACCTAAGAAAACAACTCCAAACAGACCAAGAACTGACCAGCAGCACCAAGACCCAAAGACACACGAGTCAAGTAGTTCACCCGAGGCAAATCCCACAAGAGACTTGCACCGGTCAGACCGGTGTAGTCTGGGCAGCTCGGGACGAACAGCACCCACGGGTCAACTCCTCCAAATCCAAACTTCGATCTCCCGAATCACTCCACGGACTTGAACGAGACTTTGGGGATAATAGGAACACCTCATGAGGAGTCTAGAGCCATGATTTTGTCCACCAAAACTTTCCAAATCAAGAGGGATCGAGGAAATCCCGCCAAGACCTCCTTTAACCCTAGAACACCGAAAACCTCAAAATCGAGCCCCTTAACTCACAGATTTGGGAGGGGAATCACAGGCCAAAGAACCACGAAGGTTTCCCACAAATTTCCCTTATCAAATCCCTAAGAGCAAGGTCCCGAAAACACCCCAAGAAAAACACCAAGAGAGGGCTCCGAAAATCACCACCAAGAACAACCGGGAACAACACAACAAAGCCTTGAGGTACCATGCCGAATCATCTATACATACCAAAGAGGTTCATACAAGGTCTATCTTGCCGCCCGATCATTCAACCCTCTCACAAAATCTCACCATGAAGCTCTCAAGCTAGTCCTAAGAAAATCCTAAGAAAATAGGAAGGGAAAATAGGAAAGAAAATGAACTAGGGTTCCAAGAGATTAGCTGCCATCCTCTCACCTCATGGCTTTTATGGAGGCAACCGAAAGTCTAAAATACCCTTACTTAATAACTAGGGATACAAGCCCCTCAAGGGCGGTTTTGGAAGTCTTCAACTTTTCTTCATCGGACGGATGCCCGGCGACCGCACCTGCTTAGCCTCGACGCAAGCCATGCGATCCCGACGCGTATCCTTCGCTTCGAAGATTCCGGACTGCGTCGTCGCACACCGGTCAGACTCGTACCCACCGGTCAGACCGGTCTGGAGCTGCTGCAGCACCATCTTCGGTTCTCCGGTCTTGGCTTTGTGGATCAACCAAGGAACCTAATGGTTTTCTGGTGAACCACTGGAAACCCCGCGAACTCGGTGTAGGCTCCGCCAATCGCCACTCATGACTCAGCTCCCACGTAGTCCCGGCTCGACCTTGGTTTTGAGGCTCTACCTAGAAACCGTCCATGACTTCATCTTGTTGTTCATGCCACCATGCGGCCCGCGCTTGACCTCGCTGGCCACCGGGTCCCTCGAACGAAGCCTACTTATCTTCTCCACACCTAGAGGCCTCATCGGCGACGACCTTTCGCGCTTGTTCTTCACCTGCACCAACACCAGTCAAGCCGCAACCTGCACCTGCAATACTTAGCCAAGAATCAGTCCACATAACGTTGTCAATCACTCATCACACCAGGAAGCGACCATCCACCGGTCTTCGAACCACACATGGTCCTCAATCCTCTGGCATTACAAATAGGATTTAGAAGAAATCATGCTTGCTTTTTCTTCCTTGATTTCTTTATATGGATTTTTCCACTATGGCCACATCACAAGTACGTTGTTTTGTTAGTTCCCAAGAGTCGGGGCTTGTATGATGTGTCAAAGGACGGAATTTTGTCAAACTAGTTGTATTCCTCCTCCTTAACAACATTCTTAACCCCATTCGCATGGAGTTTTTTTAGTTCCTCATTCCTGTATTCGTTGGGTGCATGAGTTAGCTCATTCGGGCTTAACTCGGGACCCGGATATTACAATTATTTGGGATGATCCCCTCCCTAGTTTTGTAACTAGTTTGGTTGATGATGATAATAAAGAATGAGCAAGTTTGTGCTTCAAAAAAATAACAAGCCCCTTTTTCTGGCACCGTTGCTGGGGATCGGCAACTCGAACCCTAGGGCGATCCATCTATCTCTTTGACTAAACCTAATTTCTGTTATTGCATATATGCTTGCTTTCTTGTTTCTATCCTTTAAAGTAGGTGAAAAGCTAGACACAATATGTTCGAGAAGTTCACAATGCACTCCGACAAGATGATGACTACATCAAGATTCACTCTTTAGTGGTAGGTGCTAACTTTTGTTAGTGGCCCATCATCCTCTATTGAGTCCACACCCTACACGAGTGATGTTAAACAAGATATGTCAATGTGTCAATTAATGTTTTATGACCAATGTTTTGTGGAGGTTTGTTTGTCCAAGCAATAGGTGTTGGAAGCAATAACGTTGGGAAAGAAGTACCCGTCACTTTGGATAAAGCAAAACCATGAAGAAGACACACCATTGCCATCATGCTACTCGCTGGTCGAGCAATGGAGATGACTTAAAGCTGACGGAGATGCGACGTAACGCCCCAAAGACCACAAGATCAAGGTCGTCAACATCTTCGGATCGATTCGCAAGAAGTCTATGTTCGCATCAATCTCTGCACAACCTCAACAGAGAACAACATGATATCTTTGGATATTTAGAAGCCCCATGAAGTTACGCTTCCAATGAACCAAGAACCAAGTCAATGGGAGGTTCCTACAACTGGATATGGCCGAATTACCGAAGGTTGCGCGTTCTGAAATTTTATGGACAGCATGCAAGAGCAGAAACAAAACGGCCATAGCTCCCTCATTTAGGATCCGATTAAGATGAATGAGTACCCGTTGGAAAGGTAATTTTATAAAGTTTTCAATGGAACAATATTTTGGTATATGTTCTGTTATGTACACATGGGAAAATCCACGAAAAAATACCGCCGAAGCGGGCATGGCAGCGGCGGCGGCGGGTTGCGGTGCCCTCTGCTTCCTGCTTTGTTCTTTTGGAGAATGAAGAACAATTTATCTGTCCCGCATCGCTGACGGCATTTCTCTTTTTAATCCGGAATCAAATTTTTGTAACATGTATTTCTCCGTCGTAATTAGTCCAAATTTGATTTTTTTCCTACAGTTTTCTAAATTCGCTGTGTTTTCATTATTTTCGTTGTTTAGTGTATATTATGTTTCTTGAACAATGTTTATATGCCTTATCTTGTTCTATGTAAGTACATCATATAAATAATATTTGGTTTCGACACCTCCTGTAATGAAACTTTGCATTTTCGTAATCTTAAGGTGAACCACAAGGTTTTGATAAATGTTCAAATTCATATGAGTTCAAACATGTTGCAAAGTGTGGAAAACTTCAATGTTCAAGGAACATTCTAGGAAACTATGTGAGAGATGTAGATATTTGTACACAAGTATATTATTCCTTCATTGAAACCATTTGAATTTTGAAGAAAAGTCTAGGTACCCAAATTATGTTGGCGAGTCAATTTGTAGATTTTTTAGAGCACACTAGATATTAGTAGAATTATTACATCATTAACATGGGATGTAAAAAGCGGATTCTAAGAATCTTGGGCACCCAAGTGTGACTATTGTTATTTTATTCAAATACTAAATATCCAAATACGAATTGTTTGTATTTTTATGATTTTTTGAGTGTCGTTTTATGGGCTCTAATATTTTAGGGAAGCACATTTCATTCGAAAGAAAATAGTGGCTGGCCCACGCGTGAGCGTCAGCAGCCATAATAAAAAGATAACTGTTGCCCACCCGCCGAACCCAACTCCCAACAAAGAAGATGCGGGTTCACTAACCATCATCGCCTATGACACTAGCCCACTCGTCAGCGTCAGCAGGCAAACCATGCGCGAGATGCTCAAAATTTCCCACCTATACTCCCTCCGGTTTGGTAAAGGAAGACGTTTAGGACAGTGACACGGTCTCCAAAGTGCAACTTTGACTTCCTATTTTTACAAAAATAATTATTAAAAACTAACATATGTATACTTTTATGAAAGTATTTTACAAGACAAATCTACTCATATAGTTTTCACATTTCCAAACTCAACAACTTAAAATTTATTCATGATTTATATTCCCAATGTTTGACTCAAATCTTTTCCAAAACGTCTTCTTTTACCAAACCGAAGGGAGTATTGACTATAATGCCCATGAAATTCCAATTGCTGCACAGAGCCGTCAAGGGCACACCAGTGTTTCATTAAACACAATTATGCACGCCGTTCGTATTCGGCTCCTCACTAGACAGATCCACAACGCCCGCATTCTCCCCACCGCTGCCGCCCCTCGCCTTCGCCGCTCTCTCCCTGCCACAGCCCTATTCTTCTCCAGCCCCACCACTCCCTGCGTGATGACGGTGATGAGGATGCTGCTACTGTCGTGCGGACGTACGTCTTCCCGACCAACCTAAAGACGGTTGATGCGGATCCGTCGACGTCGTCCCCATCCATGATGACGAGCCGGCCGCCTCAGGCCACGAGCCGACGTGGATCCGGCCCCTCCGACCATCACGAGAACAACTACTTCATTCACGACGGAGGTTAGTCCTGCTTGAACCCCCAACACCCTCTCTCTCCTCGACCACCAAAATCTGCTATATATTAATGTCAATGTGGATTAATTAGGGAGACATGCCTTGATAGTTCATCTTTAATTGATTGACTGTGGATTTGATGGATGGATTTTGTTGCTCCAAGTCCGTTTGAATAAATTAATGCTAACAAATGTAGTTATATGAACTATTGAAATTCATTTTCATGTTCCTGGTGCTACAATTTTTGCATTGTAAATTCATGAAAAGCATTGAGGATGTTAGCATACTTTAATTCTGCTATGCTTTGAATGTACCAGCACTAGTACAAATGCTATCATTTATTACCATTACCTAGTGACGATTTCCTGTTTGGTCATAGAAGTTCTCTTTGCAGTGACGAAAAAAATATTTGGTCATAGAAGATTATTCTTTCTATGACGATATACAAATTTGGTCATAGTAGTTAATTCAACAGTGACGAATTGTTGAATTTGGTCACAGTTGACGAGTGAGGGGTGAGACGAATCTGCTGCATGCGGCCGGGCCCCAATGGGCTTGGCGGGCGGGCCGAGCGGGGCGGAGCGGGTCGGGCCTTCGAGCTCGACCCGTTCCAGTAGGATAGGTTTTTTTCGAATTTATTTTTCAATGCGAAAACAATTCCAGTAAACACCAGAAAATGTTTTTAGAGCACGAAAAAGACTCGAAAAATCACAAAAATTCCAGGAAAATTCCTAGAGATAGTTTAAGACATGAACAATCCAAATAAAACATTTGGAGCTCATGAAAAATATTCTAGAGCCTTCTAATAAATAGAAATAGCTCAAGGAAAATGAGAATAAGTTCTAGAAAAATCCGGAAAATTTTTGGGAAAATTAGGATAGCTCCTAAACACATTTTTTAAACCTTTTGCACTCAAGAACCACTAGATGCATCGGCATGAATGCAACACACATAACATTTTATTCAATTTAGAAAATCAAACAATGGATTTTTCCTATACTATATTCCCTGTAAAGAAAAATAAATGTTGGAAAATTTTTTAAAATTATGAGAAAATTTTTATTTAATTATTCTTTCTATTCACATCCTGAAATTGGAAATTTCAGGGTGTGACAATAGCTCATGAGCATTTTCACAATTAAAAACTCTATTGAAAACGCCTACATATAGTGAGGACAAAATGTTACTCTTAGCAATCACATCAAATTGTTTTTTCTTCTTAGTACCTTTTCTCATGCCCTTGTGTCCTAGGAAACAAATACATGTGGAGATCGCTGCATAATTATAGAGTTTTCAATATATAATTCGCCATATTTGTCCCACAGAACACGAAACAAATTATAAAAATTAAAATAATTGTCCAAAAAATGTAAGTTCTTCTGAGGGACCGTATTTTTGCTACAAATGACTACCAAAAAAATTCTCAAGTCATTTCAAAAAAGTTGAGTGTTATATAGTCCAAATATAACAAGTCACTCACATAGTTCCTTAAACTATGTGAGTGGCTTGTTATATTTGAACTAAATAATATCACCACTTCCTAAAACGGAAATTTGACCTACACAAAGTTTGTCAGTCTCGACAAGTTATGAAACTTTTGTGTTCAAAAGATTTTCATCCGAGTTCATTTCGTGTTTCATTTGACAGAGTTTTGACCGAGTCAAACTTGGATTTTGAAATTTTAATTGCTCATGTTTTGTTGCATGAAGAAATGATTTAATCTAACACCATAACTTGATAAATCATGATTTTAAAAATTTTTGGGAAGAAGAATCACCTCATTTCGAGTTCGTATCAGGGAGAACGACTAGTTACAAGTTTTACCCCGAGGAAAAAAAGAAAAATCGATCAGTTCATTCCAGTTCGTCACGTGTTCATGAAGAAGGACCGATTTCTCTTTTTTTCCTCGGATTAAAACTTGTAAACTGTTTTTCTTCCACATACGAACTCCAAATGGGTTGATTCTTTCTCCTAATTTTTTCTAAAATCGAGATGTTTTTCTCAGTGCCATTTGTTTGTATCTTAATCACTATTTCTTGATTGCTTTTCATACAACATATCTTTTCCAACTAAAAAGAGAATATAAAAACATGTTTTTTCATAATAATTGCTAATAAAACTTAATATTCTCTAATGTTATGGTCAACACAAGTTTGCATCCAAATTTGAGGTGCCCATGAGTAAGAAAGTATTTGAGTGTGTACAAACTTTGAAGTTTAAGTTAAGTTATATGAAACAATGTGATGATTTATCTAGTTTATGAACAATGTATACTCCAATTTTCACGAAATCTTATGAAACTTTTTTGTCAAGTTTGTACATTGCTAAAATGATCCTATGCCAATTTACATAATTTTTTGATAAGTTTTATTTATTATTATCATTATTATATAACAAGGTGACTAGTAGAAGTTTGAAATTTCCTATAAGCCAATTGAATTTTTCGTCAATCTCCTAGATGTGGCCTAGAATAGACCATAGGCGCCTAAAGATAATTTTTTTGAATTTTTTAAACTTATTAGATGCACATATAGGTCAATTTGAATTACTTTCGGTAAACACGTAGAAATTCATTTAAATGATAGAAAATAGCAAATCCACTCGAAAAATCTTGAAACTCCTAGATGAAAACGTGTATCCATACTATTATATATAAAAAATATATTTGTACATATAACATAATTATTTTTTAGTGTTACTTCACAATGGTGCAATAAAAAGGAAAAAAGAAAAAGAAAAACAATAAACAGAGAAGCCCATGTCGGCCCAAATAGCCCAACGATTTGCAGCCATCGATCGTCGATCCAATAATAGTATTTTACATATAAAAATGAGTTTTGTCTATAAGATAATAACTTTTATGTGTTACTTTAGAACGGTGCAATAAAATGAAAAAGAAGAAAAAGAAAAAGAAAAATGTTAAGCTTCAACACAGAACTAAGCCCGTTTCAGCCAAACTGGCCCAGCTATTATTGACCATCGATCATCAATCCAATGGCTGAAATCGTTTTTGCTTCGTATAAAAAGATCCCGAACCCACCTGTGTTCCACTCCCTCCCTCCCCTCAGCCTTCTCCCGTCGCCCCCACCCTCCCACTCCCTCTCCCTCCTAAGATCTGCCGCACATGGAGGAGGGCAGGGCGGGCACCGCCCCATCCCACCGCGTAGCTGCATCCTTTTCTCTCGCTTCTCCCACCCCCACCACTTTTCCCTCGTTTTCCTTCCTCCCCCCCTCCCGCCGCGCAAACAAACCCTCGCCCACCCCCCGCCGCCATCTCAAATCCCGGCTCCCGAACCCCGCCCGCCTCCCCACCGCGCGCCGGCCTTCCGATCCGCGGCTCCGCGCATGCCCCGCCCGGATCCGCGGCGTCCCATGGTGGCGGCGGCCGACGGCGCAACCGGCGAGGCCACGGCGCGGGCGCCGCCGCGGCGGCACCGGCCGTTCGCGCCGCCGCCGGCGAGTACCACAACTTCGGCGCGCCGCGGACACCGGCGAGGAGGTGGTCGAGGCCGTCGTCCTCGGGACTCCAGGGGAATGCCGCCGGCGACGCCATCAGGCAGGGCATCGACCTTCTCTACGCCGCCGGCGCCGCGGGGGCCGGGGGCGTCGGCGGTGCTGATACACACCTACGTCACCCCAATCAAGCGCTTCCTCCAGGCGCTGTGGGCGGTCGGGGTCATGGGGTCCGTCGGACCTACCTCGTCGCTGCGCAGCCGCTGGATGAGGGGCTGGTGCAGTACGTGCTGGAGCATCCGGTCGCACTCTGGTTCGTTGGCCCGACATTCGCTGCGCTGACAGGCCTCGTCTTAAAGGAAGGTACGCAGTTGTCGTCGATGTGCTTATCAATGGTGGAGATGCAGAATCTAAGTTCTTCTTGATTTGGTAGTAAGCACATGCCCTACCGCTTACAGTTGCCATTGCCATGCTCCGATTTATGAATCATAGTCCAATTGTCGAGTGTGCAGTCCAATTTCCGAATCATAGTTCATTTGTCCAGTATGCAGTCCAATTTCTTAATTATACTGACAGTAGTGCACCGGTAGGTCTCTGCTATGGGAAATTGGAAGCTGGCATCTTAACCTTTGTCATCCCTGGGCTTCTTCTTGGACATCGGTAGGAGCGCGCTCGAGAGCAGGCTCTGGCTTGAGGAGGAGGCCGCCGCGCCGGGCTTCGTGCTCGTCGTGCAGGCGTTCAGGAGGGCCCCGCCTTGATGGCCAATTCTTCAGGTCAATGCTGCTCACCATGCTTTGCTTCACCTGGTTACTTGTCTGTTGACTTGGGAAAAATTGGTGGAATTTAGCAAATCCGACCAAACCAAGATGGTAGATGCTTGTGCTTACAGTTTAGGCTTTTTCTAGTGTGCCAAATGAATGAGTTTGGGAAGACACCATGTAAATGTGGTGGTATACAGAGAGGAGTGGATCATCTTCTTTTGCTTTCTCTCTTTTCGAGATAATTTTAGCTGTGTGCTCGTACAGTTAACAAAGGATTATAATAGAACATGTCAGAATGTGTTTGGTTTGATTCTGCATTTATCTGTGTGCAAAATGTCAAGTGGTGTAGAAAAAGCTTGCAAACGTCTGCTTGTTGTATGCTTTACATCAATGTTTACCTCCACGGCTTCTAGTCTTGGCTGTTCTGATGCAATGCTGCAATAACACGGTGCTACTCCATACAATTCTGGCACAATTTCACAGTGGTGCAGTGGCACTGTGCACTACATGGATATCTAATATCTTTATAGATTCCTGCACATTGCCATCAAGTATATTGCACAATCACTCTTATGACACAGTTCTGCTACAAATCTACAATTTTGTTCTCAAATACTGATTCCTACGATCAACCACATGTGTTGCAGTTGCAGCCTATCGTATCATTGCATTTGTCTTTCGCCCTGCCTACAAGGTGCGTAAATGTAACGATGCACTTGGTGTTGGTCCGAGGCTGTGACTGCATATACAACACAAGCAGTAGAGGAGTACGGGTTATTGCTTCTCCTTCCCAGATTCTACTCTCGTGACGAGAGAATAGATTCTGCTGGGTTCTTTGGTTTATCTGTAGATTATCTGATACACCAAGCGAAATTGGCAGATTGGATAGCAGCCAGAAGAAAGGGACTGATGGTGGTGTGTGTCACCCATCATGTGAGCATCATCATATCTGATATTCTATTTGCCAAGCAACCATGTTGCCACACCAGGACGAAATTTCTCTCTTGTTTTTTTGAGACTTGTTCTCCTTTACATTCCCCTTAATTTTGTTTCTTAGTAAACCTGCTAGAACAACAGCGCGCAACTATGCATTCTTAAACATACGTACATGATTAATCTGATTACGGGCTAGGTATCTTTTTCCACTGTGTCTGGATTTTAGTCGAGGGATTGGTACGAGAGGCTCATGCTCCACATGACGGTTCTCGGCAATCGGCAGCCATGGAATCCGGACAGGTTCGTCGTGGTTTGCGAGCTATGTCGCCCTAATTTGGAGTTGGGGAGTTGGGAACCCAAATGCCTCTCGTACAATAAAATAGACTTTTTCTCTGTAAAATTTACAAAATATGAAAGAGTTAAAAATTCCTTCAATTATATGCATGCCTTATTCTCGTGAACATTTCTTCCTAACCAAACCAAATGCCTTTGTGTAGGGGGTGTTAGCGATGCTTTGTTTAGGGAGCTCTGGCATGCATGTGCTGGGCCGTTGGTCATAGTGCCTCGCCAAGGCGAGCTGGTTTACTACTTCCCACAGGGTCATATGGAACAGGTATATCTTATCGTCATGTACCACAATTGAGGAATTAAAGGCTTTTACGCATCCGTAGCTATCAATATTGTAATAATATTGCTTGCGCCATATATTAGAATAATGATGGTTTGTTCGTAGCAATGCGGCTCGTTTTTGTATATCTTGTCATTCAAGCGATGACCAAACATCTTTCTATAGCTTGTAGCATCTACGGATCAGCAATTTGACCAAGCACTTGCCTTTGTTTAATCTAGCATCCAAGATCCCGTGCAAGGTGGTAAATGTAGAACTCAGAGTAAGTCCCTCTCTCCTTTTGGTTGTGTAGTTTCCCTTCATGCAAACTTCATTGGAATGCCACAATATAACCGTTTGTGGAACTGATATCCTATACTTTTTCCTCACTATTGTATCTCTGGAATGCAGGCTGAAACTGATTGCGATGAAGTGTATGCTCAAATTATGCTACAACCAGAAGCAGATGTGAGTAGGATGATATCTTCCAGTTCCATTATTGATATACACTCTACAAAGATGTTCCAGTTTTGGGCTGTCTTTGGTGACTTGGGATGTGAGCTTATGCTGTTACTTATTTATTCCTTTTCTCTTTGAGTTCTTGAATATTTTTCCTTCCTCTCCAGAAAGGCTTTACCTTGTACACCCCTTTCTATAATTAAACAACCTTGTTAGACTTGAAGTGTTCTTAGCTAAAGCTATAATATTTCTTTCTCAGGAGTACCAACGCCACAACATATCTGAGGATACCTGGCAGCAGCTACTAGCTTTCAGCAGGTGTGTAAATGAAGATCTGGAGGGCTATGACCCACGAGGTACAAATTCTTTTTATATGATTAGTTCTTTGATTTTCGATTATGTTTATGCAGCTATCTTCATAGACTTAACTCCATGATAGTCTAGATAATTTCATAATCCTGTTGCTCATGTCTATTTTCAGGTGCTTGGCCTGTTCTAATTGATGATTTTGTGGAGCAAATGCACAGGTCTCACTTCTGCAATATGCTTGTGCTCTCTTGCAGTTCAATTTTGTTAACCTTAATCCTGTTGCATGAACATGAACATAAAGCATAGTCATTGCTCTGCAGTCCAAGTTAGTAATACTTACAATCAATAATAGAACAATACCTTGGAAATCTTAACGCCCAAGAAGGCAAGAACTTTATTGCCTTTGAGCTTTGTGGTATATTTGTTACATTGAATCATTGAAATGGTTTCCTTTCCATATATGAATAAGTACTGTTAGTTTGAATCAGAAATGCTATTTCCTTTGAGCTAATTGTTGCATTACACTTTGATGATGGCAGGCTGCCATGGAATCTATGAAGGATTAGCCTCTTCCTGGAAGTTTTGTTTTGCTGGAACTTGAAGACTTGTCTTTTCTTTGTCGGATCTGAACTTGTCTTGTGTTCTGCTTAGTCGTATGTGTCTTCTCTGAACATGATTATGTCGTCTGTGAACATGGTTGTGTCGTCTGTGAACATGATTGTCTTGCGAGTCCAAAACATGTTTGTGTCGTCTATTATATGCCTTGTGTCATATGAATATGTTATATATGCAGAAATTCCTGTCTCATGTGAATTGTATGTGTATTGACAGTGAAATTGGAAAGAGACACGTGGTGCATTTAGAAGCAACCACGTGTCACAACCTGAATCAAACGTGTGGCCCAACCAAAAATGAAAAGGTGGTCCAACAAAAAATGACACGTGGACAAACCGTAACGCGACACGTGGACAAACCTGAGTGCGACACGTGGACCATTCAGAGCTCGACACGTGGACAAACCGTAGCGCGACACGTGGCGTTGTGTCAAAGAGCCACCTCATGATATCCATATCAGCACGCGCTTTGCCACGTCAGCAGCCAGCATGGGCCGTGGCACGTGGCATCCCCTTCCGTGACCAATTTCGTGACCATTTGGCTTGGTCATAAAAGAAATACACTTCTATGACGAAAAACATGTTGGTCATGGAAAAGTTCCACTTCTATGACCAAAATGACCGATTGGTCATGGTAGACCAAATGTGACGGAGCTTCTGTGACCAGTTCAATTTGGTCATAAGTTGGTCATAAAAAAGTGTTCCGTGACCAAATTTGCATGTACCGTGACCAAACTGTTTGTTCATTGATGTTGAGTACTGTACTAGTGCAGATCGACGGTTATGCTTTGGACCTGTTAGCACACTTTAATTCTACTATGCTTTGAATGTAGCAGATCGATAGTTATGCTTTGGACCTGTTATCATATATACTTTAATTCTGCTATGCTTTGAATGTACCAAATCGATAGTTATGCTTTGGACCTGTTAGCATCTTTTAATTCTGATGGCCACATAAGGAAATTGGGAATTGCACCGCAGTTGTTTATAATGTAGTCCACCCAATCTGCTATAAATTCATGTCAAGGTGGATTAAGGAGACATGCCTTAACAAATCATCTTCAATTGATTGACTGTGGATTTGATGGATGGATTTTGTTGCTCCAAGTCTGTTTTGAATAAATTGTTGCTAACAGATGAAGTTATATGAAATGTTGAAATTCATTTTCATGTTCCTGGTACTATAATTTTTGCACTGTAAATTCATGAAAAGCATACATGATGTTAGCATACTTTAATTCTATATGCTTTGAATGTACCAGATCGACAGTTATGCTCTGGACCTGTTACCATACTTTAAGTCTGATGGCCACATAATGTCAGTGGAAATTGCATCACAGTGGTTTATAATGTAGTGACAACTAGACTGTCTTATGCTTTGTTGTGAGTGTTAATTGTTTCACTATTGTCATATATATTGTTATTGTTGGTGTCATGATGTGTTGTGAGTGTTGTTTCACTACTGTCATATATAATGTCATAACCATTGCTTTATCCTCTTGTTGCATGTACACATGGAACACACAATCCATCGTAGCTGAAGTTGGACAATGAAGCAGTTGAAGGAATTTATTCTCTGCTTTGTTATATAAGCATTTTGTTGTGTCCCTATCAAAATGGGTAGCACCTATCCCTGTATGCTAATTATGTAAAATATGAACTGTGTATGTCTATGCTGATTTTATTTACAACTGTATTAGCTATTTTGCCTGAGAAAATGAATTTATCTAATAAGAATTTTGTTTAGATTTTCAGCCTTGCTTATGTTGCTCTACTGATAAACCTGACATATCATCTATGCAGTCTCCCACAACAACAAACTCCTCTACCTCCAGTGCATCATCACATCCCATCGTCGGTGAACCTTCTTCACAGGGTCACTCAACACATACTGTTGCGAGTAGTACTCGATCCCGCGGGTCAAGGACACAAACCAAATGGCCAGAAGACAAGTTGACTGCAACTGGACTTGATGCCAATTTTTGGCCTACCTCAGATGCTGCGAGGGATAGATTTGTATTGGTCTTTGGTCTCATTGCTCGGGAGAGGGTGTCAATCAACAAGGTGGTTGATGATCTCTCACCAATTGAGAAAGACCATTTGTTCACAGTTTTAGAGGAAAAGCTAGATTACCCAGCCAATCTGGAAGAATCTATTCGCAAGAAGGCAGTTAAGGCAGCCATATCAAAGATTCGAACCTTGCAACGGCGGTTCAAGTCCCATTTAAGAAAAAAATATGTGAATGAAGAGGAGACTCCCTTTGTGAAGCATGCTTTTTTGCAACAACAAGACTGGGACATGTTTGTGCAAGAAACCAATTCTCCTGAATTTCAGCAATTGAGCCAGGAGATGAAACAAAATAGAGCATTGCATAATAAGCCACACAAGACGGGCTGAAAAGGTTATTGTGGTAAAAGGAAATAGTGGGAGGAGGAGGATGCAAAGCTAGCTGCAGAAGGAAAATAGAACCCTTGGGACCAATTTCTTGGATGTTCGAGACCTTATCTGCGGGCAAGGGTAGTGAAGAAGAATAAAAATACTAGTGAAGGAAGTAGGGGTATAACATTCATAACCATGCGGTGGTGGGGTAGCAGATAAGGTGAAAACACTTGCAGCTCAGGGTAGCGATGGTTCTTTCTCTGGGGTTAGGGTGGATGATATGCTCACCGCAACACTTGAGACTCCAGAGCATCAAGGTCGGGTCCGAGGCGTGTCTAGTTCACTTGGCTGGGGTAAAGGGTTTGGTGAAGAGTTCGCTGGAATGTACAGGAAAAAGAGGAACAAGAGGTCTGATGCTAATGATATGATGGAAAAAACATTTAAATCAATTGTCTATGCTCTAAGACTATCAGGCATCGACATATCGAAAAATGCACTTCTTCCATCCCAATTACCAGTGCCTGTCAGTAGTAGCGAGGAAGGAGATATGGATGGCAGTGAGGAAGAATATGGGCATGACCGCGAGGAAGAACATGCACATGACAGCGAGGAAGATGGCAAAGAGCAAGATCATTAGAATGCCAATGGTGACGAAGCGAATCAAGTGCATAATGATAGTCGATCACCTATGCTAGACACAATAGATAAGCTGACAGAGCCAACAGCGTGCGGCCTTTTGGATGGCACCATGGAGCTCGCACTAGCGAAAGTCTTTCCATTTCAAAAGGCTTGCCATTCAGTACCGGTGCAGGATGGGTATGTTGTGGTGCAACCTACTTATGTGTCGGCCAATGCGGGTCACTACCATCTGCCTGTACCAATTGATGGGGGTGATGTAGCAACCCTAGATGAGGTTCTTGTTCAAAGGATCCAATGTCCAAAGGACATGATCATTATACCACCCATCACGAGATATCCCAACCCTAAAGCCACAACAAATATTAGGGGTACAACATCAGATGGAGGTACTACAGCTCAGTGTCAGCAAGAGAAGGCTCAACAGCAGCAACAACAACAACAGTAGCAATAGATCAGCAAAACTGACAGGAGATGCAACAAGTACAGCAGCCTCTGCAATAGGAGGAGCCCAGACAATCTCCACTGCAGAAGGAGAACTAGGCCAGGAAACCTCTATCTAAAGGGAGATTTTTAACTGTGTTATTGGGACAGAACAAGACCAACCAAAATACGAGCCTGGTGTACCTATGTTGTCAGAAGCAAATGTAACGGTTGCTGGACCAAATTGTGCCAAGTTGCATGCTTATGTCATGGAACACAGTAAGGATAAACTTGCCTTTCCAGCAAAGGTGGATCAAGACTACTTTAAAGGTGGTTGTGGTGCTTTAACGTTCAACATTGAATTCAGTAGCCTCTATAACCTTATAACCCTGGCTTCTCTGGATTTTACCTTCATGAGGTTGTGGACATTGTAAGTCCTTTAAAACCTAAAAAGATATTTCTTTAATTTTGACCACAAAGTTCATGCATGCTAACAATTTGATTTTTTTGTAGGAAAATGATGGACAAGGCAGCGGAGATGTAGATCAGTGTTGGGTTTTTAGATCCAGATTTGTTTACTTCCACAAATATTTCTCAGCATTCTCACCAAGTTGGCAAAGCAATCTCAAATGCAATGTACAATGACTACGTGGTGGTGCCTACTGCACTAGCCACTGGGTAACAGTGATCATCTGTATGAAGTTCAAAGAGGTTCGGTATCTAAATTCTGCTAAACAACATCCCCCGCTAAAGTTGCCAGATCTCCAACCTGTTTTGAACTGGTCAGTTTCTTATAGGTTTTGTTCACAAAAATTCAATATCTTAGTGTTTCCAATTGGTATTGCTGACTATGCAGGGCCTTTGGTACAATATTTGTAGGTTTTGTTCACAAAAATTCAATCTCTCAGTGTTTCTAATTGGTATTGCTGATCATGCAGGGCCTTTGGTGAACATGCACAGGATGGAGTGAAGAAAGGAAAGAAAAAAGGCAAAAGCTACACTCAAGCACAAAACAAATCTCGCTGTAAGACCAAGGTTTTTTATGGTCCCTTCTTACCTATTTGGTACTGCATTAACTTGTCATTTTGGTACCTCGATGCAGTGTGCTCAGCAGGCACGGGGTCCTCTTTGTGTGGATTCCATCTGGCATTCCATATGTTAAGACTACTTGATGACATACCTGACATCAAGAAGGTTGCTGTAAGTAGATAATAATGCTCAACCTTGTCTCTGCTCATATTATCCATATGATTTTAGAAAATGATTTCTACTTATATTCTCATAAATGATTGTACTTTGCTAGATTTCCAATCTCCTGTAGATGTTTCCACATAAGATGTAAAGCGTTTCCGGGAGATGTTGTGCGAGTACATTCTTAAGGAGACCATCGACCGAAAGGGCAACTTCTATAGTGGTGCACCGTGAGTTTATTGTGGCCAGAAACTTGAAACTCATTCGGTCTTCTTTAGTCAGGTGTTGTTGCCTCAGAAACCTTCTTGGCTTGCTTGGTTGGGGTCAGATACTACCTGGTTCAGGCAGTTTTCTCATGACTCCATCCAAACAAGCCCTAATGAGAGTAACTTGAAACTTGATGTGATCCTAGCTTGTCTATAAATGTGATATTGCTTGTCTATAAATGTGATCTTGCTTTGCCTATATCTGTGATGTGATAATGTGTTTGTGATGTCTCCTTGCTGTGGTGGCTGCCATATCCTGGTTGGTTCCAGGATGCAGCCCCTGATGGCTGCCAAATCCTGGTTGGTTCCAGGATGCCGCCAGCAAGCGAGCAGGTTACTGTAGGGGTGGTCTACGTATTTGTAACGGGCGTTAATTAATGCTCGTTACAAACACTGATTAGTGAGTTGATGCCCGTTATGAATCCTATATGTGCTGAGACACACGTGAAATAGACGTGTCTCTGTTTGTCAAGATAGTGGAGAAGCAGGTGCACAGCAGGTGTCTCTGATATTGAGCTGCTGTAATGGGTTGTGCTTTGATGCCCGTTACGAAAGTTCCCCGTGGGCCTAGAGAAACGGCCATTTCACGTGACCAGTGGCTAGTTGTGGTAATGGTCGTTGTTTAATGTCAGTTACGAATATGTCTTATCAGTAACGGGCATCTGCCCGTTACCTTTACTGACTTATCTGTAACACTTGATCTGTAACGGGCACATTGCCTATTACGAAAGGCAATCTATGCCCGTTGAAGGACCGATTAGGCAACCAGAGGGGGGGAGTGTTAAGGGCCCATTACAAATGTTGTGTGACCTATTTAAGGTTTTTACGTAGTGATCGGCTAGGGAAACCCTAGTCAATCATCTCGACCCTCTCCACTCCGGAATAGTGTCCCTCTCTTTTCTGCTCCTTGGCAGCGGATGACGAATGAATTGATGCATGGCTCTTGACAGGGGGACTATAAATAGCCTGAGCGTCATCTAGGTCAATGGGGGCACTGAACCGATGCCAGAACAGGTAGGGCTAGCTGGCCTAGACCGACCGACCTAGGCCCATTTTGGCCTTGTTCGACCCCGGTTTTCTTCCCGTCGCTTCTCGTGTCTTCTAGAACTTCCCCCTTCTGCATGTGGGCCCTTGGCGTCAGTTTCCCCGCAGTTTGGATAGGGCTCCAAGTCCTCGGAGTTTTTTGCCTTCACGGTTTGGTCCTTGGGCCTCTTGGAGTAATGTTCACCTCGTGTCCTGACTTGTGTCGGGCTTCATGACCTTCTTGCAAAGTGCTCAATGAACTATACCCGATAGTCCTTGTTTAGGTGCTTAATCCCTGCATAAACAATAAATTCCAAATACCACTTGAGAGTGCAAACTTGACATAAAATGAGGGTTAGGATCATTAGTTTGGATATTAAATCAATAGCAACATTGAAGGTAAACACATGGATAGGTTGATGGCAATTCACCGTCAACACCACCCCTAGTCGACGTTGTTGAAGCACTCACACAAGAGTATTGCTTCCCGGTCACCAAGTCTCTCCCAAGAGCACCACTTGACTCGCCACTTAGGCACTCGCCAAGCTCCATTGGTCAACTTGATGCTGCCTCCACTAAGGAGGTTCTCCACATAGGAAGGGGGTCTCCACGTCCCACGCACAAAGTGTCCTCGCCACTCCACACAAAGCCAGTGGGTTGAAGACGATTGTCGCTGAGCCACTTAGGCCCCAAGGCTTCAGACAAACCTTGTATAACTTGATTAACTCAAGAATCACCTCACAAGGTTGGCACACCTTGCACTCACTCAGCTTTAAGATAGGCCTAGCACTAAGCACACACAAAGCATTCGCAAGTCTATGGATGAGCCATTTAGCACTTGGATGGATTGGAAATGATCTTTTAGGTGTCTTGCACTCCTCTGCACTTCCACACAATCTAGAAACCTCAAATGGGTGAGTGGAGGGGGTATAAATAGCCCAAGGCATCAAACTAAGCTAGGCCTAGCACTAAGCACACACAAAGCATTCGCAAGTCTATGAATGAGCCATTTAGCACTTGGATGGATTGGAAATGATCTTTTCGGTGTCTTGCACTCCTCTGCACTTCCACACAATCTAGAAACCTCAAATGGGCGAGTGGAGGAGGTATAAATAGCCCAAGGCATCAAACTAGTCATTGGCTAAAAGCTGCTGAAAGTAGTACCGTCAGATGATCCGACGCTATGCTTTTTCTAGGCGCCGGTTCATCCGGTGTTACTAGCATTTGCCCTCCATCGCACATGACTGTTGGCACAATTCATCCGCTGCTATACACCGACGGTACATCGGTTCATCCGGTGCTGAAGGACTCCTCGCCAAAACCTTACTATTAGCTCCCACGAGACCATCGGATTGACCGATGCTTCCACTGACCAAGACATCGGTTCATCCGGTGCTATCGAATATTTTCTTAACGCGTCTTTGTCTTGAGTCAAACTGGAAGTCGAATAGACCAATGGTCGAACCAACTGGACAGTCGATTCATCCGGTGCTACTGCCTTATGGTGCTTTGCTTCTTCCAATCATCCGACGCATGTAAGAATTGAATCGTCGATTCATCCGATGGTGCTAGCAGACTTGAGCCTTCACATAGTGTAGCAAGCACTCCGACGCATACACTGACACATGTCGTATTTTTACATCCATGGGACCTAGAAATGTCTACAAGGACATGCTAAACAGTATGGTTAGTCCCATTGATCATGTTGTCAAGTATCACCAAAATCATACTCGAACTTATGGCATATGAGGCCATGTTCGCTACACTCAAGAAACCAAACACACAACAAGTTCTCCCCACAAACGAGTGAAAGTTCTTTGTTCTAGGGGCTTGGTGAAAATATCTGCTAGTTGGTTTGTGTGGGTACATGGATCAAGACAATTCTCCATTTCTCAACATTTTCTCTCAGAAAATGGTATCTTACTTTTGTATGTTTGGTTTTGGAATGAAGCACTGGGTTTTTTGCAACACTTATGGCACTAGTGCTATAACATAGAAGTGGGACATGGGTATACTCCTCACCAAAGTTATGTGATTCAAAGGAGCTGAGAGCAACAACTAGCTCTGGCAACATACTCTGCTTCAGTTGTGATTGAGTAGCATTTGATTGTTTGCGGGAAGACCAAAACAACAAAAAAGAACCCAAGAATTGGCAAGTCCCAGAAGTGGACTTCCTATCCAACCATCACCCGGCAAAAACTACGTCTGAAAAAACGTGAAGGTCCAAAGAAGAAGACACGGAGTACCAAAGGCCAGACTCAGGAGTGTATCACAAATACCTGAATATGTGCCTGACTGCTTGCCGATGCGAAGTCCTTGGAGACACTTGGAAACGAGTGCACAGACATACCGAGAATTGGATGTCCGGCCTCGTGACCCGATCATGCTTCGGTATTCCTTTTGTTCCATGTGTTCACCTTCCTCTTAAGCATCTAGGGATGTAGTTGTAGTCATCGACGTCGTCATGGCATTGGAGTCCTCCATCTTGAACTTCCTCACAATGTCCTTGGTGTACTTGGCCTGGTGCACAAATGTTCCTTCCTTCAACTGCTTGATCTAGAGGCCGAAGAAGAACTGCAACTCAACCATCATGCTCATCTCGAATTTCCTGCTCATATCTTCTACAAACCTTGCAACCAAAGAGTTAGACAAGCCACCAAAGAAAATATCGTCCACGTACATCTATACAATTAGGATGTCCTTGCCCTGCCTGAGGAGAAACAAGGCTGATCTACCTTCCCCACCTCAAAGCCCCTCTCAAATAGGAACCCCCTCAACCTACCGTACCAAGCTCTAGGTGCTTGCTTCAACCCATACAGTGTCTTCCCCAACTTGTACAGCCTGTGAGGGTACTTCTCACTCTCAAATCCCGGTGGTTGCCTCACATACACTTCTTCCTCCAACACACCATTCAGGAAAACACTCTTCACATCCATTTGGTACAATTTGAATCCTTTAGCCACAGAGAAGGCTAGAAGGATCCTACTTGCCTCCAAACGGGCTACAGGAGCAAATGTCTCCTCATAGTCAATCCCCTCTTTCTGACTATACCCATGCGCCACCAACCTCGACTTGTTTCTCACCACTTCTCCATTCTCACCCTCTTTATTTTCCCACACCCATTTTGTCCCAATAGGCTTACAGCCCGGTGGAGGATCTACCAACTCCCAAACTTGGTTTCTCTCAAAGTTCTCCGGCTCCTCATGCATTGCGTTGACCCAATTAGAATTATATAGTGTGTGTCCAATGTCTAGGCTCAAACGAGTGACGAAAGAAGCATGGGCAAAGTGAGAATTGTTTCGAACCCTCGACTGTGTAGTGCGTTCGTTGATGTCCGCGATGATCCTTCAAGCTGGGTGATCCACATGAACTCCCCGGGGAGGTTCTCACCTTGAAGCTACCTCCCCATCAGCAACAGCTTCTCCTTGATCTTGGCTTGTTGTTGTAGGTGTAGGAGAGGACCCGTTCGGTATTGTACTCAAAGTAGTAGGTACATGCTCAGCAGCGGGTGCCACACCACCATCTTCATCATCTCCTTGTTCATGCTCCTCCTCCTAAAAGATCTCCTTGCCAAGTTCATCACCTCCTGCACAAAGACCAAAGAGCTATGTGGTTGTGTCTCATCAAAGGTAACCTCACAAGTCTCCACGATTTAGTTAGTTTCCAAGTTGACCACAAGAAATGCTCTAGAGTGAGTAGCATAACCAAAGAAAATACCATCGACCGACCTAGCCTCAAACTTATCCAGATTCTTGCCCTTCTTTAGAATAAAGCATTTGCATCCGAACAAATGGAAATGATACACCTTGGGAGTGCAACTATGCATCATCTCATAGCACGTCTTCTTCTTGAAAGTTTAGAGAAAGATCCTGTTTGACACATAGCACACAGTATTAACCACCTCAGCCCAAAACCTCCTCAAAGTCCTACGCTCATGGAGCATCGTCCGGGCCATCTCACACAAGGTTCTGTTTTTCCTTTCCACCACGACATTCTGGGGAGGCGTATACAGACTCGAAAATTGGTGTTCAAGACCCAAGTCATGGAAAAAGGTTTCAAAGAGAGATTTTTTAAATTCCAAGCCATTATCACTGTGAATTACTCGTATGGCATCTCCGTGCCTCTCATTCTTCAACCTCAAGACATGGTCTCGAACAAAACCAAATGTCTCCCCCTTTTCCTCCAGAAAAGACCCAGGCATACCGAGAGTAGTCGTCTACCACAACTAGGACGTACCACTTCCCACCAACAGATCGCACACCAGCTGGGCCAACAAGGTCCATATGGAGCAGCTCGCATGGACGCTCCGTCATCACATTGGTGAGAGGTGGATGGGATAAGGCTACCATCTTGGCATGCCTACACGGCACACACACCAACTCTTTCTCAAACCGCAACCAGGGCAATCCTCAGACCAAGTTAAGTCCACTAAAGCGAGACAAAAGGTCAAAGCTTAAGTGACCCAAGCTCCTATGCGACTTCCACAACTCACTCGAAGAACCAGCCAAAAAGCAATGAGCCACACCAAAAGACTGAGAAAAATCCACTCGGAAAATTGGACCCTCGGGAACAACCATGCAAGCAAGGTCCCCTCGAGAATCAAGGATCCGAGAACCACCAGGCCTGAACAACACCTCAAAACCCTCATCCAACAGCTGGGACATGGAAAGTAAATTGAACTCGAGCGATTGAACTAGAGCAACACGCCTGAGAGTGACCTTGTCACTTACCTTAATCTCACCTTATGACAACATACTTTCTCGCCCATTATTCCCAAAGGTGATGTATGTCTTTGACACCACCGGGGAGAGACTGGAGAACCACCCCTATCTCCAATCATATGCTTCGAGCAACCGGAGTCGATCAGCAAAATGTTCCCCAAGCCCCCACCTGAGATTCAAAAACGAGCACGTAAGTGAGCAAACGACTTAGCATTGGGTTAGTACCAAAAGAGTAAAACCAGTGTCGAGCCATCTGCTCCAAAGCATCCATTCTATCATGCCTATCAAAGCAACCACCACGAGAACCACCACGAGTGAACCACTCCTATCTCGCTGGAGGAGCACGAAAGCCACAAAAGGAAGACCGTGGACCGTAGCTACTCTCCAAGTCAAAGCTGTGACCTCTCCCGAACTTTTATCGATCACGAGGAGGTGAACATCCAGCAAACTTAACAACACTAGACTCACCATGCCAACCACCAGTACCACGACCACCATAACTCAACCCACTCGAATTACCACCTCAAAAACCAAATTGCCTAGAATTCTGGGGGGGACAGTCTGACCGCTTAGCTAGGCCAGTCTAACATAAGTTGTGTTCACCGTAACATCCCAAAGGATCTGACCCTTGCTGCAGAGGAAAGCATCCATTCGTCTCTGCCACATTTGGTAGTTCTTTCCATCGAAGTGCAGAGGACCCGATCCCCATTCCTGGTATGCCATCTTTGGATCGTAGACTGGTTAGAGTCCCGAAAGACCCGTAACCAACTCTGATACCACTTGAAGTTCCGAATTGGCGACCAGAGAGGGGGGAGTGAATGGGAGCCGATAAAAATTCTTCTCGAAGGAGATGACTTCTCCAACAAGATGAACTCAGTCGGGTACCCAAAATCACACGCTCCGTACGCAATGTTCCATTTGTCAGAACCACGTAGCCACTAAAGTGCTACTGGTCCTAGGAACAAACACTACCTGCAGGCACAACTTCAACACACACACGGTAGCAGAACAAACTCGAAAGCTCTCTACCTGTAGGGGCAGTTAGACCAGGTATGGGGGCGGTTAGACCGCCTCCACCTGGTATCCAAGCTCCAAAACCTCACCACGGTTTCAACCACAGGATCCTCTGGTCAAGGCCAAGCTAGCTACCAGAGAATCTTGGTGAAAACAAGAACTTCACCCGAAAGGCCTAGGGCGGTTAGACCGGCTCACGGGGGCGGTCTGACCTCCTGTACCCAGCAAGAAACTTAAGTCAAGAACTCCTAGCAAACAACACCAAAACGGACCATGATTTCACTAGATTACTCCTTTGATCAAGGCGAACAAATTCACAGAGAAAAATCCAGCAAAATCGAAATTTCCACCTAAGAGACCCAGGGCGGTTAAACCGCCCCTATGGTGGTTAGACCGCTCCTCCCAGAAAATGTGGCCACGGGTCAACCCTCAACTTCCCATCACTCGATCTCTCGACTCACCCCACAAATTGCAGTGAAACTTTAGGGATACCTAGGTTACCTCCTGGGCAACCTCTCCACCAAAGGAATTCCACCGAAACACTCGCAATCAAAGGAAATCGCGGATCTTGATCCTCTTGGTCATGAACTTGAGCAACATGAAAACCCACCAAATTTAGGCTGATTCAAGGGAGTTCTTGAGTCAAAGTAACCGAACAAATAGGTACAAGGTGCTCATACGTGACACCCAACAAGAATCCCGCAAGAAATCACCCTCAAAACTCGGCCACGAAAATCACAAGAAAGAACTCCGAAAATCACCAAAAAAGAAAATGGAAGAGGCAACACAAGGCCTTGAGGAACACTTCTGAATCATCTATACATACCATAAAGGTTCATACAAGGTCTAGCTTGCCACCCAAACATCCATCCCTCTCTCAAGATCTCACCATGAAGCTCTCAAGCTAGTCCTTGAAAATCCTAAAAAAATAGGAAGGGAAAATAACAAAGGGAAATGAGCTAGGGTTACAAGTGTTAGCTGCCAACCATCCCACCAAGTGTTTATATGGGGGCAAACAAAAGACTAAACTACCCTTACTAGCAAACTAGGGATACACACCCCTCAAGGGAAATTTTGGAAGTCTTCAGTTCAGCACCATCAGACGGATGCACATCCACCGCAAGCCTACATAGCTCCAACACAACTCTTGTGATCGTGACGAGTGTCCTCCGCTTCAAAGCTTCTCAGCGGCTGCGACCTCGGCAGTCAGACCGCCCCTCCTGAGCAGTTGAACCGGCTTGGGTGGCTGCACCTCCTCGTCGAGTCTTCGACCTTGGTTTTGCGGCTCAACCGAGTAACCTAGTGGTTTTATGGTGAACCACTGCAAACCCCGCGAACTTGGTGTAGCCTCCGCCAATCACCACTCATGACTCGGCTCCCATGTCGTCTCGGCTCGACCTTGGTTTGGAGGCTCAACCAAGAAACCGTCCACAAGTTCGTTTTGTTGTTCTTGCCACCATGCGGTCTGCACTTGACCCCGTCGGCCACCGGGTCCCTTGAACTAAGCCTACTTGTCCGCTCCATACCTAGAGGCCCACTAGCATGTACCTTTCGCGCTTGTTCACATGCACGACACCAATCAAACCACAACCTGCACTAGAAATACTTAACCAAGAGTCAATCCACACATCATTGTTAATCACTCATCACACTAAGAAGCAACCATCCACCGGTCCTAGAACAACACATGCTCTTAACTTGTCAGCGTTGTCGCTCCATGTGTTTAGCTGGTTCACCGTGGTGGTAAGCGTCAGCTGCCCCAGTTGGAGTGCCTTGACATCAGAGATTAGTAGATCGAGCCTTTCTTTGGCTGTCGTCATCTGGTATGTTGGGGTAGGAGCTCTAGCCCATTTCAATACAGGCAAGCTTGGGCTATGGCTTGGGAGAGTGGTGGTGGTGAATGGTATGGTGGCGGCAAAGGAGGTGGTGGTGGTGACTTCGATGGATCTGTGGTGGCACTTCTCTGTTGAGGCTGGTGGGGTGTCAAGACTCTTCTCTGGTGAGATGCACGGAGGCTTGGCTTAGTTAGGGTTTCAGTTGGGAAAAAATTGGGGCCTCTCGGGTGGTGATCCTGCGTTGAATGGTAGCACACTGAACTAGTTGGAGAACAGCAGCACGAGGATCTAGTAGTGGCGACACAACATCCAGTGACAGTGGCGGCGCATGGGAGAAGAAGAACAAGAAGGAAGTAGTTTATGTTTTCTGATATTCGATATCTGACTCAGTATGCTGGAGTGTGTTTATGCCATCGCAAGCCGATGGCCTAACTTGGGCTCAGCCCTCTGGCCCAATGATTACACGACCTTTGGCGCAATCAATACATATGCACAGAGATAATACTAGTAGATAATACGGAGGTCCTCACATTTAGGCCTCTTTTGGAATGCAGTATAAACAACATAGGAATGGGAAAAACGTGGCAATTGGATAGGAATCCATATGCAAGATAAAGGATTGGAAATCATAAGAATTTTACAAGAACAAATCTTTGGATGAAGCATAGGAAAAATCCAACAAACAAAAGTGTGTAAAGTTGATGACAGATGTGGCCATGGTTTATATATTCGTGTTGGGGATCCGGGGAGGGCCACCCTCTTAAGTAGGCTACCACCCTGCGTGAAGGAAGTATTGTCAGAAGGGACCACCATAAGGGTAACCAAGACGATCGTTTGAACCATCTGTGTATAAGAAGGGCTCTCCCTGGGGGCAAGAGGCTCCCAGGAAGGCCACTCCAGGAAGCACCCCTAGAGCGGAAGACCTTGGCTGGGTGGGAGACGGAAGACACCTGGGAGACAAGAAGGTCGTGGAGCCAACCACAGGGCCATGTGTTACAGGACCCGTTCAAACTATAGACGCACCATGGGGAGGCATCGTACCGTAGGGGAAAATACTAGAATGCTCTCCTAAGGGCCTGGGGTCGTCTCGAGTTCGTACCGGGGTGGGGGCTAAAATAGACATTGTATTGTAAGGGGTTCGAGAGTTCTATAAAAGGGGAGTCATCCCCCATGTATTAGAGTTTAGTTATTACACATTCAATATACTAGTCACTCAGCCTCCTAGTAGCTCTTCCGAGCCTTCCGTACGGCTCAAGAGTCCCACCCTTTACTGTTTGGGCTTAATAACCACCAACAGTTGGCGCCATCAGTGGAGACATGTGTGACTGAGAGAAGCCAAGATAGAACATGTCAAGAAGAAGGGGAAGGTCACCCCAAGAGCCTCCCGTGATGATTAGGACGCTGCCGACAAAGTCACAACCGGAGCCCCTCCCCCCAGGCCCCGGGGAGGAGCCCTAGGACGTCGAAAAGTTCGACTTGGAATATCATTGCAATGACAATGACGAAGACCTGGAGGTCATCAACAGGGACCATCCGGAGACCGATGACAGTCTCCACCCTGCTCAAGGTCATGACGAGACGTCCCCAAAAGAGAGAGCGACACTCTAGGTAGAGCAAGAGTTGGAAGAACTCCAAGATCGAGTTCGACAAGCGCTCAAGGAGATAGAATGACAAGACTCCTCTACCTAGGAGGACATTGACCGGGAGGTGAAGAGGAGGCAAGAAGAGTACATGAGGTGGAAGGCAGATGCAAATCGGATGGCTTGGAAGCTGAAGAAGTTGCTAGAGGAGCTGGAGTCAGGCAAAGCGCCACAGGAAAGTTACAGATGGAGTAGTCGCGATCAACGTCAATGCCCTGAGCGGGAGCGACTTGTGCCCCCCCAAGCGCAGTAGCATCCATGAATCCAAGTCACCACTTTCAAAGGTGCTCCATGTGCTTAGCTAGCCAAAGGGCTTCACGATGCCCCAGATCGCCACCTACGATGGCAAGACAGATCTCATTACTTTCCTCATGAGTTTCGACGATGTTATCCACTCTGTTAGAAGTGACCAGTTCGCCATGGCTAAAAGATTCATGACGGCTGGCACCAAGATAGTACACACTTGGTACACTACCCTAAACACCTGAAGGATTCACTATCGGGAGTAGCTTCGGGATCTAATGCCGGAGAACTTCCAAGGAAACTACAACGGTCTGATCACCTCCTAACACCAATGAAGCACGGAAGAAATGAGACCCTATGAAGCTTCATCAAGCGCTTCGTGAATGTCAAGTGCCAGGCTAGTGAGCTAACTGAATGCACAATCATCAATACAGCGCAGGAAGCACTCCTGCATGGTTCGCTTCGCTCACGTATGTCGAGAGCCCCCCACAGATAGTGCCGAAGTTGATGAAGAAGATAGAGGAGTATGCAAGGGCGGACGATGATGAGCTCCGGGAAAGGCAGCAGAGGCACCCCAAAGATCCCCACCCTCACCACAAAAATTGGAAGATGAGGGAACATGAGCGGGAGGGTTGGGTAGGAGGTGAGGAGCCCCGTAGGAAGGAGTTGCCCCGACGCCCCACCCAGGAGGTCCACACCATTGAATCTTCCCGCAACCAAGACGAGTGCCGGGACGAGCACAGTGACATGCATCTGGAGGAGCACTGGGATGATCTAAAGTGGGCAAGACCATCAGAAGGCTCTCGATAGCATCCAGAAGGCTGAGCCCGGTCGAAGCCAGCATTTGTGCATGAGCAGGGACGGGCAAAGCCTTTCTGTATCATCCGCAGAGATTGAGGAGCATACCACGAAAGAATGTCCAACGATACCCCCCGCACAAACCACTGAAACTTCTCAGGGAGTGTCAGTGGTGGACCGACCAGTGCTTCATGCAACACCCACCTGGGCACCACCCTCTTCCATGCCACTTGGATCACCACCCACTGTGTGGCCCCATCATCCGGCATACGTCATGCCGCCACCCGGAGCCCCTAGAAGTGGAATATCACGGGCCCGTCGAAGGTCAAAGCCATCACCCAGGACATGCAGCATGTCATGGGATCCCACCGGTTCATCCTCCTCATCTCTGGGGGGGTCTTTCCAACCCCTAGATTTGAAGAGGTAGATGCACGTGTACATCTAGACGATGTATCATGTCTCGTCCATCCCCCTCCTCAACTTCCGGCATATGCTATCATGCCCACCACCTTCAACACGAAGCACTGCAACATGCCCTTCTACCCGCATGAAGATGCATTCATGATATCGGCCAACGTCAACGGGGTGGAACTGCATCGGATCCTCATTGATGGAGGCAGCTCCATGGACATCTCCTTCATCTGGTCTTTCGATAAAATGGGACTGCCGAGATCACAGCTGATTCACGTGGTCTCGCCGCTGCGTGGTTTGGGGGAGGATCCGTCAAGACTTTGGGACAAATCGCCTTACCTATCTCCATTGGGCTCGTGGACTTTGCACAGACGTAGGACATCATCTTCGACGTTGTGGACACTCCCTATCAGTATACTGCTATCCGCGTGAGATGCCTCTTGAACGCCTTCTATGCGGTTCCACACCATGGTTTCCTATGCCTGAAGATGCCCGACCTCGGGGTATCATCAAGGTGCTAGGGGATCAAATGGTGTCCTACTTGATCGACATCGGGAGGGCCCGGGGTAGAGGCAGGTGAACAAGCTGCGTCGTGGAGAAGAGTAGGGGGATGTAGCCCCCGCCACTACCCACCATGTCTCGAATGTGTGGCCCGAGGAAGATCTCAAGGAGGTGGTGTTGCAAGAAGACCTCCCAGACATGATCGTATGGATCGCCAAGATACTCCCTACAGATTTTAAAGAAACCCTCCTCGGCTTTCATAGGGAATATGAGGACGTGTTCGCGTGGAGCCCAACGGACCTGCAAGGAGTAAGCTAGGACATTATTGAGCATCACCTCCTCATCGACCTAGAGAATAAGCCGCACAAGCAGAAGGTGCAGAAGATGTCAGCTGAGAGGAAGGAGGTCGTCAAGGAAGAATTGCAAAAGCTGCCCGAAGCACAGGTGATCCGAGAATATCTAGCCAATCACGTGTTGGTAAATAAGAGCAGTGGGAAGTGGAGAATGTACTTCAATTTCTCTAATCTCAACAAGGCATGCCCAAGGACTATTATCTTCTAGCCTGCATTGACTAGGTCGTCAACTTCACCATAGGCTGCGAACGCTTGTGCTTCCTGGACGCATATTTGGGCTATCATTAAGTTTGGATGGCAGAGGAAGACAAGTCGCACTTCAGTTTCATCACTCTGTTTAGGATGTACTTTTCAACCGGATTCCCTTCGGATTGCGAAACCTTCGCGCTGCTCGAGCAGTAGGTCTTCGATGATCAAATCGGGAGGAACATGGATGACATTGTGGTGTGCAGTCGGAAGGAGGAAGACCTGTTGGTGGATTTGCTGGAGACATTCAAAAATCTCAAGCGCACAGGTCTTGGCATTTATAAACATCGCTGCTAAGTTTATGTGTTCCTAGCAACAACACAAAAATGATAGTGGTTGTCCTAAAGATCACAAATGAATCCGCTAGCGCACGGATAAAGCATTGTAGTATTTCCCCATCAAAGTATTCTAAAGAGTATCTAATCCAAGGAAGGCAATGGCAGATAACAAGACTTATACTGTTGCAATGAATATGGATCATATATAGAAGTAGTGATAACACTCAAATATAGGGGTAAGGGTAAATAAGGTAGGGGTAGTGTGACTGTTGATGGTTGAAACACGTGTCGAGTTTCAGTCCACAAGTGTATGAACCACCTATAGCCTTTTCACCATGGGGTGACCCCAAGGTTCTTGTAAGGACCATGTGTGGTTCGAGGACCAGTGGATGGTTGCTTCCTGGTGTGATGAGTGATTGACAATGTTGTGTGGACTGACTCTTGGCTAAGTATTGCAGGTGCAGGTTGCGGCTTGACTGGTGTTGGTGCAGGTGAAGAACAAGCGCGAAAGGTCATCGTCGGTGAGGCCTCCAGGTGTGGAGAAGAAAAGTAGGCTTGGTTCGAGGGACCCGGTGGCCAACGGAGTCAAGTGCGGGCCGCATGGTGGCAAGAACAGCGGGACGAAGTCGTGGACGGTTTCTTGGTTGAGCCTCAAAACCAAGGTCGAGCCGAGACTACGTGGGAGCCGAGTCATGAGTGGCGATTGGCGGAGGCTACACCGAGTTCGCGGGGTTTGTAGTGGTTCACCAGAAAACCGTTGGGTTACTCGGTTAAGCCACAAAATCGAGGCCGAAGACTCAACGAGGAGGTGTGGCCACCCAAGCCAGTTGAACCACCCAGGAGGGGCGGTCAGACCGCTTGGGCCAGTCAGATCGCCAAGGCCGGTCTAACCGCCCGGGGGGGGGGGGGGGGGGGCGGTCTGACCGCCCTAGTTGCAGGCGCCGAGATGCTTCGAAGCGGAGGACACACGTTGGGATCGCAAGGCTTCCGTCCGGTGAAGAAAATTTGAAGACTTCCAAATTTGCCCTTGAGGGGCTTGTATCCCTAGTTATTAAGTAAGGATAGTTTAGTCTTTTGGGTGCCTCCATATATACTCTTTGAAGGGGTGGATGGCAGCCAACTCTTGGGACTCTAGCTCATTTTGTTTTTCCATTTTCGTTCTCTTTTTCCTCTAGTTTTCTAGGACTAGCTTGAGAGCTTCATGTGAGATCTAGAGAGAGGGATGGATGTATGGGTGGCAAGCTAGACTTTGTACGAACCTTCATGGCATGTATAGATGGTTTAACGTGGTTCCTCAAGGTGGTGAAGTGCTTTTCCCGTCCTTCTTTGTGGTGATTTTTGGAGCTCTTTGTTGTGCTTTTCTTGGCGGAGTTTTGAGTACAATTTATTGGGTTTTTGGTGGGTGTCACGTATGAGGATCTTGTGCCTCTTTGACTGGTGACTTTGCCCCCAAATCTCCCTTGAATCGGACTCGATTTGGTGGTTTTTCGAGTTGGCCGAGTTCTTGACCTAGAGAGACGATTTCTTCGATTCCTCTTGATTGTGAGTGATTCGGGTCGATTCCTTTGAGGTAGAGGTTGCCCAAGAGGTAACCCAACTATTCCCGAAGTTTCGCTGCAATCCGTGGAGTGATTCAGGAGATCGGTCGATGGGAAGTTGAGGTTTGACCCGCGGGTAGGTTTTCTGGAAGGGGCGGTCTAACCGCTTGGGGGGGTCTAACCGCCCTGGGCCTTCCAGGTTGAGGTTTTGATTTCGCCAGATTTTCCTTTGTGAGTTTGTTCGCGTTGATCAGAGGAGCGTTTGAGTGAAACTTCGGGTCGTTTTCTTGTTGTTTGCTAGGAGTTCTTGTTTGGAGTTCTTTGCTGGGTACAGAAGGTTAGACCACCCCTGGTAGCTGGTCTAACCGCCCCTAGGCCCCTGGGTGAAGTTTTGGTTTTCGCCAAGATTTCCCGGTAGCTAGCATGGCCTTGACCAGAGATCTCTGTTGGTGAAACCGTGGTGCGTTTTGGTGCTTGGAGGAGGTGTTTCGGAGGATTTCTTGGTTCCCTGGTGGAGGCAGTCTAACCGGCCCCCATACCCGGTCTAACCACCCCCTATGGACAGCCGACTTCCGAGTTGTTTCCTCTATCGTGGGTGCGTAGGAGATGAGGTTGCTGGTAGTGTTTATTCCTAGGACCAGTAGCACTCCAGTGGCTACGTGGTTTTGGCAACGGAAGGTAGAAATGCAGAGCGTGTGATTTTGGGGGTCCGACCGAGCGAGTTCATCTTGTTGGAGTTTCAATCTCATTCGAGAAGAATTTTTTATCGGCTCCCATTCACTACCCCCCTCTCTGGTCGCCTAATCGGTCCTTCAATTGCTATAAGAGCCGGTTCGGGTCTTTATTGACTCTATCCCGTCTAAGATCCAAAGATGGCGTACCAGGAACGGGGTTCAGGTCCTCCACACTTCGATGAGAAGAACTACCAGATATGGAGTAAGCGGATGGCGGCGTTCCTCCGCGGAAAGGGTCAGATCCTTTGGGATGTCACAGTGGACAACAACTATGTCCAGCCGATGAATTTCCTTGCTCCAGGATCAAGGGACATGTTCGACGCCAACAACAAGGCGGTCGACTACTTGGTTCGCGCTCTGTGTCAGCCTGAATTCGATCGGGTGCACACGGATAGCTTGGCTTGTAGAATCTGGTCGGTGTTGAGAGAAGCTCATGTTGGGAATGCCCAGGTTCAGGCTCGGATGTATGCAACTTACTGGAAAGAGTACGAGAAATTCACTCATCTCCCCGGCGATTCCATCGATCCCTTGTTTCAGAGGTTCACGGTGGTTGTGAACAACATGAGGGCCAATGTGGTCATGCTCCCGTACGATGATCATGATAGAGCTGTTAAGCTCTTACACTCTTTTGATCGTACGGTTTGGGGCGGAAAGTTCGAGGCCATTGTGGAGTCGGAGAAGTATGACACACTGACGGTGAACGAACTATTCTCGAAGCTCAAGTTGGCTGAGGTGGATAGGGGCATGACAGCCAAGATCGAGGGCCCGACTGACTCTCATAGTCTCACTCTCGTCGGTGATTCGAAAGGAAAGGCTAACACTAACCCATCCACCATAATGTTCTCTTTGTCCTCTTTGATGTCTATGCCAGATGAGGAGTTCGACGTGCTTGGAGAGGACTAGCTGGCGTTGCTGACGAGGAGGTTCAAGAGGCTGCACGAGAACCGGGTGAACACAAGGAGGAACACGAGGACATGCTTCCAGTGCAGCAAACCGGGACACTTCGTCGCCGACTGCCCGGAGAAGGTCGAGAACAAGGATGGCTACAAGCACAAGTCAAGGACAGACGGCAAGTACCGGTCGAGGTGTGACCACAAGAGCAAGCAAAAGAACAAGCACAAAGACGAGCGACGATCGAGGAGGAAGGAGAGCCGAGGCAAGGCCCGAGCGATGGTTGGAGCAAGCGACGTCGACTCTAGTTCTGCGTACTCCACCTCAAGCTTGAGCAGCAGTAAAGATGAAGGTGATCGTCGCAAGGGCAGGAAGTCGTCCAAGAACCTGAGCGGGCTGAGCTGCTTCGCTAGAGATGGTTACTGCACCATGGTGCTGAGCTCTGGCAGCAAGAAGAGCACACAAAGCGACTCAGACTCTGATTCCGACGACGAGGTGCGTGATGAACTCCCCTTCTTGCGTCAGGAGAATGAATGGCTTGGCTTGTTGCTTGATAATTGTGATGACATTCTTAGAGAGGCTAAGAAAATGAGGAAAGAGCTTAGGGATTTGCTTGAGGATGCTAGGACTAGAGTGGCTGAGTTAGAAACACAGAACTTGGATGCTAAGCTTGAAATTGATTT
Organism: Cenchrus americanus; assembly: GCA_947561735.1. NCBI lineage: Eukaryota > Viridiplantae > Streptophyta > Magnoliopsida > Poales > Poaceae > Cenchrus > Cenchrus americanus. The sequence continues at coordinate 157,607,780 of OX387244.1, forward strand.
CTTGAAAGCTTCACCTGTTGTTTCTGATGAAGTTGAATGTGCCAATTGTCCTATTTTCCTTGTTGATATTGCTTTGTTTAAGGAAAAGCATGCCTCCAAGTGTTAGGAACTAGATGTGCTTAGGGTTGAAGTGGCTGAGCTTATGGCTAGATCTGCTTTGCAAGGTGCTTGCACTTCTTGCCCTATTTTGCATGAGAAAATCGATGAGATGCATGCTTATACTATTTCTCTTGAGGCTAAATTGAAAGAACCAATTCCTACATCTTGCTCTACCTGTGAATTGCATACTTTGAAGAATCTAGAACTTGCACATTATGTTGATCGTTTGCAGGATGAGAACGATAAGTTGAGAAAGTTGATGGGTTGGTTGTCTGGTCATGAGCCTCAGTCGAGGATAATGATCGAGACATTTAAGAGGCAGGATGGTGAGGGACTTGGGGCAAACAAGGTTGGTGAGGGAAGTGGAGAGAATATCTGTTGACGGTTAATAGTTGTATCAAAGTTCGTTTAGACTTGCAAGCGGACAAGTCTCCCATTGTACTCAAGGGACCCTTCTTCCCTCGAGTGGTGAACCCATGGTATCGAATCCGTGGAACAATGTGCAACGCAAGGAATCAATCTAGTAAAGCAAGGTAAGCTATCTTTTGAAGACAAGTTGCATCTAATCTACTAACTCATAAAGAAAACACATCTAATCTAATCTAATCTAATCTAATCTAATCTAATCTAATCTAATCTAATCTAATCTAATCTAATCTAATCTAATCTAATCTAATCTAATCTAATCTAATCTAATCTAATCTAATCTAATCTAATCTAATCTAATCTAATCTAATCTAATAAAGAGGTAACAAGAGAAAGCAAGAGATAAACCGATCTAGAGAGTCTAGATCATGCTTATGTTGTAGCTCCAAACAAGATAGATGAAGATAGAAAAGCGAATCCCATTAAAAGCATCTTTAAATCGTGGCCTCCCATCCGACTCCGAAAATGCCCGCCTTTCGGAACCCCTATTCTGTCACAACGTATCCCTACTCATGCGGGTAGTCTAGGGCGAGTTCGATAAGAACAAGTTGAAATCACTTGGCCGGTCCGGTATGCACCTCTAGTCACCACGGCTACAAGAGCACCCTAGGTAATCTAGCTATAGACTAGATCGTAGAAGAAGCAAAACCAAGAAGAAAACAAAATCATCGAGAAGGCACTTGATCGCTAGAAATCGGATTCACTATAAAAACTTCACCATGAATGATTACATGAACAAGATCACCACCGGGATCCTACCTCGATCTTGATCCTTGCTCCGGAGCTCTGATGTGGTCTTCCATGCAAGGTTCCCACGTCGGCTAGGGAGACCCTAGACAACTAGCACGACCCTCATCTCCGAGATGGTGTCCCTCAAGCTTCTCTGCTCCTCGGCGGCGGATGACGAATTGATTGATGCGTGGCTCTCGGTCAGGGGGCTATAAATAGCCCGAGATGCAACTAGGTCAAAGGGGAGGCCGACTGGGCCCCGAAATGGGCTGGGCCGGCCAGCCTGGGCCCATCTCGGCCCAGTCCGTGTCCTCCTTCATCTGGTATTGCTTCCCGAGTCTTCTAGATCCTCTCCCCTTTTGCATGTGGGCCCTTGTCGTCGGTTTCTCTCCGAATTGGATGAAGCCCTTGTCTTGCAAGATTCATCACTTTTCTGGCTAGGTCCTCGGAGTTTTCCATCTTTTCGGGCTTGGTCCTTGGCCTCTTGGAGTCATGTTCACTTCATTGCTTGACTTGTACCGGGCTTGTCATGAGGTGCTTAATGAACTTATCCCGGAAGTCTTGCTTTCAACGTTAAAACCCTGCGTAAACACTTAACTCCAAAACCGACATGCACAAGTGAACTTGTTATACCACGGGGGTTAGTACCAATGGATAAGATACAAAAGTCATGCCAACACCGAAGGTAAACTCATGTCTAGGTTGACGGAATTTCACCGTCAACAGCTCCCCCATGCTTAAACCTTGCTTGTCCTCGGGTAAGCCTTCGATGGATATCATCGTTGCCCTTCATTGTTCAAACCTTGCACTTTATCATACATGGGAAAACATAATGCTCTCAAAAGTTTAATTTGTTAAAGTTCCATAATGTACTAGCCTTCATCCCTACGGAGGGTAGATATTTAATTAAGCTTATCCCACAAGTATTAACATGCTCCCAAAATTCAAATGGATCTTAGAAATTTTGAAATAAAGAACGAGATGAAAACAAGCTAAACCAACTTCACAAATTTAAACCACCTTGCATCTCTCTCATGAACTCTCATCTCATCTTGTCTCTCAAGCCTATTTATTCTATCCTTTCCCTCTCATAACATTCATTTATGTGGTAGGCTTTATATGGAGCTTTTTGGGAAAGTTTAGTCCTACCAAGATATTATAAATGAGATGTTGTCAAAACAAGATAAGCTTCTCACGGTCTTACCGAGACTCATCAAAAAGGTCATTGGAAAATGATGTTATATCAAGGAGGGGAAAGAGAAAAATACACACACTTGTGATAGGTTGACATGTGCAAATGGCAAAGAGTGATCCCGAGGCACAAAGGAAGTCCTCGTTATCGGATTGCACATGGTTGGAAATGAGTATGGATCTTTTAATCTTGAAACCTTGAAACTCCTAATGCACTTTAGAGAACCGGGGAGTTCACTTTATTTTATTTTTATATTATACATACTAATATTTTTTCTTTTCTCATTTTTTTCTTTACACTCACTTTTTTCTTTCTTTTTCTTTCTTTCTTTTTTCTCTTTTTTTCTTTCACGAAAATTTTTATTTTCTCCCCTTTGAACTCTAAAATTGCATTGTACCTACCTCCTCCCCCATGCTTAGACGTTTGCTCGTCCTCGAGCAAAGAGGTGATAGAGATAAGGTAGGTACCGGAAATACTTTTCCTTCGGAAAGATACTTGAAATCTTCAATCTTGGCACCATTGATTTTCCTTGAATTAATGATCCATTCTCAGTGATAGGTTGTGGTCAAGGAGGGAATCACAAAAGATGATATTTGGTTTTAAGGGTGGATATCCGGCGAGGTTTGTGAAATCTCCAATGTGGGGATACACAATGCGCGGATAAGAGGCTAGCAAAAAGATTGATACGCAAAAACGGAATGACCAGCTTCTTATTCTCGGGCCAGAGAAATCAAGGCCTGCAATAACTCACCCAAAAATAAATCTTGTATACTAAGTTTTTGCACTCAGATATATATATGGCTCCAGATAGGTAGAGCAACACGCAAGTGGTATTTATGACAAGGTTAGCATTACTTTTAAGAACAAAAATAAGTTATCTTTAATCCATCTAAAACTTGAGAGCACATAAAACCCTATGGGTCTTTATTTTTATCATAACCTCCGCTAAAGATTAAGCTAGCATTTAGATAATTTCAGATTTGTATTTTAAGAGAGCATTAGCTTAATCATGCACAAAACAATTACAAAGATAAACAAAGCGGCAATTATACTTATATATCATCATGGCACAAACTTTCATAACTTTACCAAAGGTAAAAACTTGGTGGTGACATTATTCATGATGAAAATAAAAACTAACACACATGCTGAAAATAAACACACACACGTGCTGAAATTTAAATAAGAACTGAAAACACTATGCATACATAGGCGCATACAAGCAGAAAATTAAAGAAAAGGGAAAAGGAAAGATAAAACTATAGCTCCTCCTCTCTTTAATCATCCGCCGGTGGTTGATACTAATAGTCTTGGTTGTTGCACCCTTGCTCATAATAGGATTGCACCTCTCCTCCTATGAATTGTCCGAGGGTGCTAAGTGAAGGTGTCCAAGCGCATAAGCAATGTTTGCATTTCCTTCACCCATTTAGTTTGCATTGGTTTGGATGGCTGGAATAATTTGCATGTTTCTTGCAGCGTATCCTCCAATGGTGGCCACATTTTGTTGTGGTTGAGGAAGATGTGCAAATGGCTCCGCAAAGGCTACGTTGGGCACCACAAAATTTGGTGGGGGTATGGCTACACCACTCCCCATGCTTGCATTGGTACACCACCGTAGTAACTTGGTGGCGCCGGAACTCCTCCAAATGGTGGCTCATAATTTTGTTGCGCACCTCCTTCTTGGGCCATAGAAGATCTTTCTCCCATAATTTTTCTTCGCCGGCACAAGAAGTCCTTCTGTAACCAATCTTCTTTCCCCTCAAGAAATAAGTCTTAACCTTCCTTCTGAAAGGGGCAAATTCACCTTGGACACTTTGAGGCCTCCTCTCTCATCTTCACTTATATATTTTCTTTCTTCATATACTCAAATCCTAGGGAAGTCCTGGGTAGGAGATGCTTCGAGTTCCTTGTAATACCCGTTTTCAAAGAGATAGCCAACATAGAGAGGTAACACCCCGAACCAATATCTCCCGAACCCGATGTTGCTTCACAACACCACCGGTTGATCATGAGGTAAGAGGGGTCTATTGGCCACTTGGCAATCAAAGCCGAGTAAAGCCAATTCAACTCCGTGTTGGTTATATTTGTCCCCAAGTTCCTTTTGCACATCCATGAGTGAAACCCTTGGATGATGGGGTTCTGGATAGTATTTCTTCGTTGATACGCTTCTCCCGCGATCATACTCCAAAAACCTTACCATGTGCCTTCATGCACATCCACTTGTTCCGGGGCTCCCTTTTTGAAAACCGAGCTATTCCCAAATACATAGGGAACCACTTGTTCAATCAAGATAGGAGACACTCGCCCATGGGTCTACGATACTAGAACATGCAATCGTTTTGAAAATGAAAACCAATCTAATCTATCGGGGGTTGTGACCACGGTTTCGCCCTTTCCCTCCTCTCGTACTTACTACGCGAAAGTATTCATGACTAGACCTATGATGGACACGGCGTATTGAATGGATCCAAGGAAGCATTGGAGCTCTTACCCCCTTTACGGCATGGTAGCTAACCTTAAGCATTAAAGTATATTCAACACAAGATGATAGATAGATAATCCAACAAAGTATGATCACATCTCAATGTCGATTACAACCCATGGATGAAAGGAGATTAACCCATCAAGGTGCTAGACATAGCACCGTTGATAACGGTTACCCTTCCATCGGTGTCTTTCTTCTTCTCCACTTGTGGGCTCCCTCCAAATGGAATGAGAGACTCATCACTCCTTCATCAAGGATATGCGCCATGGTCATGAGAATTTCCTAGGCGAATTCCTTGTGGGTGTTTGCCGACACTCCGCTAGAGAATCTCGGTGTCCCGTATGAAAACCCAATATGTGGAGAGTTTTCGCTACAAGCCTCTACTCAAGGCGAGTGAGCTTCTTCTCCCCCTCCTCCGTCATGATGACATACCCCTCGGAATACCACGGAGCGTATGGAGGTGGAGCGGATGATCGTGTCGAGTGGCGTGGTCGGATGGGCGGCTCCTCCATATGTCCTTGAGGTTTGGTGAACCTCATAAACGAGTTTCGTGTGGCCCTCATGCCACCGAGGAGAAGAGTGTGGTTCCTCTTTGGTGGTGCCGTGTCCTCCACCATGCTCCGAGGAGACTCGAAAACCGAGTGCCTCCTCGAAGAGGTTGTCGATGATGGCTTAGACGACGATGATCCCTTCTTCTTCAGTGAAAAGGCTTGTAGTTTTCTTCCATGATTGCAGCACTCTCCCTCACAAATATATATCCAGGGTTTTCACCCGGTAACAAGGTACACAAATATTATTTTGGAGTCTGGACTTTGAGTGGATTAAGGATGTGTTTTGTTGCACGAAACAAACGAGGTGGATGGCTAAGTCTAAGGTGGTTCCAGGCTACAAACTAGAGCACACGAACAAAGAGTTGGATGGAAGACTTACCTCTCTCCTCCTCTTGGTTCGGTTCTTCTCTAGCACACCATGTTGCTTCGTGACCGCGTGCACCTTCAAACGTTCTTGTCCACTCCTTTGCTTGCATTATTGCTCCTTCCACTTGATGATATTGCTTTGAGTCACTTCCATACTCCCTTGCCTCACATGCCTCCATGATATTCCTACAAAACAAAGCCTTGGCTGCCCCCCCCCCATGCTTGTACTTTGCATGTGGTTTGATAAAATATGTCGGAGGGGCATCCCGTGATGGATCATGGTGCATGTATGGTTAGGTTAACTAGATTGCCTCCCTCTAAGCATGTTTTAATGCTAAGCAGTCCTCTAATTTCGAAAATAAAAAATAAAATCAGAGCTATTAATGAGTTTAAAATATAAATTTAGAGGGGTTTTTAAAGCATTGAAAACAAATGTAAGTCGAAAAATATTTTCGACTACTTTTATGTTGGTCTCACCGGTATTGTTTGCATTCATTGTTGAGAGCAAACTTTTCCCGGCTTGATCATGGGGGCATAGGTTTAGGTTCTAATTTTGATTAGATGAAAGAGATTTTGAATGAAATAAAATTACATGAGGCTTAGAAAAATTCTAATCTTAGAGAAACCAAGGATATGGATTTTTAAATCAACCAAAAGTCAAGTTTCTAGGTTCACGCGAGTACTACCACGTGCTGAAAATTAAATAACATCTAGGTACAAGGCGTGGCTCTACTCGTGTGTTTTTAGCATGTAAAACAAGTCAACCAAAACATCATAAAGAGGATGAAAGGTTGAGATAGGTTCTGAATTTATTTGGTTGTGGTTTCTCGAAAATAAGCAAACAATCACATAGGATGGTTCATGTAAAGGGTTTATGATCAAAACAAAATATTCAACCAAGAATTATGTCTCTAATATTACTCAACCATTCTAAGTCCAATGTCTTGCGTAGTAAAATTCAAAACTTAATTATATTTAAAAAGACTTGAAAAACCCGGAATAGGGTTGTCCTCCCAGTAGCTTATTCTTGACTCGACGAAACGGGTTGCCTCCCGCCTAGCGCTTCGTTTATAGCCCATGGCTAGTCTTCTTCACTTGATTACTTCGGATCAACGCTCTTTGCGGGCGTTGCAATATTGGGTACCCACTTCGTCTTAGTCATTTTTTTGGTCTTCACAGGCTGGCTTTGTCCTTTGGTCTTGACAAATGCAACAACTTCCTTCATGTAGTGGCTCGGCATCTCAAACTCCTGTTCTTCGGTGTGATCTTCATGGTCTCCTAGTGTGATCCTCCATCTCTCCCGAATGAGATTGAGTAGCCTTCGCCGTCTTGGGACCTTGGAGTTGTCTCGGATATTCTTCTTTGTTACCCATCGGTTGTTCGACAAGTTGTCCCACATGCATCTCTAACATCTTCATCACGATGAAAACTTCATGTATAGAGCTCCCGACCTCCGTCACCTTGCCATCTAAATTTTTCAATATTTTCTCCATAGCCTCGAACTTAGTGACGGCGTCCTTGTTGATCTTGGACATGGTCGTACTCCTCACACTCCTCGCATGTGGATATTGCCTTGGCAGCCTTTAGGTATTGAGCTTCTTTCTCTATCTCCATCTTCTCCATCCCCCACTTGATTTGAACAGCCTTCTGGCGTCTTGAAGGTTTATGATAGGTAGATCAACGATGTCTGGGGTGCATAGCTTGATCTCGCGCTCCGGTTGTTGAGGTTGATCTTCCTTTGGACTTGGAGGTGGTGATTCCCTTGGAGATTTTGACGGTCCTTCGACTATGGCTTTTGGATCTAGGGTTTCCAACCCTTTAGCTTGTGTTGCACGTCTCCTTTGCCAGTAAAGTTTTCCTGGATCATCCACAAAAGAAAGTTTGAGTTTCTTGGAGAGGTAGCCAACCATCTACGGTTAGGGTTAGCAAAAGCAAAAATCTAAAAAGAAAAAATAGGGTTAATCAAAACTATATTAGATTGATTTTTTTTTCTTTTTGAGGATGATCAAACCTAAGAGATGCAAAAGAAAATCAAAAGAAAAAACTAAAAAAAATAATCAATACTAGATTGGATCTTGATTGCTTGTTCCCCGGCAACGACGCCAGAAAAAGGGGCTTGTTGACGATTAATAGTTGTATCAAAGTTCGTTTAGACTTGCAAGTGGACAAGTCTCCCGTCGTAGTCAAGGGACCCTTCTTCCCTCGAGTGGTGAACCCAAGGTATCGAATCCGTGGAACAATGTGCAACGGAAGGAATCAATCTAGTAAAGCAAGGTAAGCTATCTTTTGAAGACAAGTTGCATCTAATCTACTAACTCATAAAGAAAACACATCTAATCTAATCTAATCTAATCTAATCTAATCTAATCTACTAAAGAGGTAACAAGAGAAAGCAAGAGATAACTGACCTAGAGAGTCTAGATCATGCTTATGTTGTAGCTCCAAACAAGATAGATGAAGATAGAAAAGCGGATCTCATTAAAAGCATCTTTAAATCGTGGCCTCCCAACCGACTCCGAAAAGGCCCGCCTTTCGGAACCCCTGTTCTGTCACAATGTATCCCTACTCATGCGGGTAGTCTAGGGCAAGTTCGATAAGAACAAGTTGAAATCACTTGGCCGGTCCGGTATGCACCTCTAGCCACCGCGGCTACAAGAGCACCCTAGGTAATCTAGCTATAGACTAGGTCGTAGAAGAAGCAAAACCAAGAAGAAAACAAAATCATCGAGAAGGCACTTGATCGCTAGAAATCGGATTCATTATAAAAATTTCAGCATGAATGATTACATGAACAAGATCACCACCAGGATCCTACCTCGATCTTGATCCTTGCTCCGGAGCTCCGACGTGGTCTTCCATGCAAGGTTCCCACGTTGGCTAGGGAGACCCTAGACAACTAGCACGACTCTCATCTCCGAGATGGTGTCCCTCAAGCTTCTCTGCTCCTCGGCGGCGGATGACGAATTGATCGATGTGTGGCTCTCGGTCAGGGGGCTATAAATAGCCCGAGATGCAACTAGGTCAATGGGGAGGCCAACTGGGCCCCGAAATGGGCTGGACCGGTTGGCCTGGGCCGACCGGCCTGGGCCCATCTCGGCCCAGTCCGTGTCCTCCTTCGTTTGGTATTGCTTCCCGAGTCTTCTAGATCCTCTCCCCTTTTGCATGTGGGCCCTTGTCGTCGGTTTCTCTCCGAATTGGACGAAACTCCTTGTCTTGCAAGATTCAGCACTTTTCTGGCTAGGTCCTCGTAGTTTTCCATCTTCCTGGGCTTGGTCATTGGGCTCTTGGAGTAATGTTCACTTCATTGCTTGACTTGTACCGGACTTCAAGGTCTTATCATGAGGTGCTTAATGAACTTATCCCGGAAGTCTTGCTTTCAACGTTAAACCCTGCGTAAACACTTAACTCCAAAACCGACATGCACAAGTGAACTTGTTATACCACGGGGGTTAGTACCAATGGATAAGATACAAAAGTCATGCCAACACCGAAGGTAAACTCATGGCTAGGTTGACGGAATTTCACCGTCAACAATATCCCAGAGCCACCAAAAATCCACGACACAAATGATTTCCCTCCTAAGCCTAACCATCTTAGGAACCGACTAGACACAACCCCAGCTCCACCCGTGTTTCCTCTACAGACAAATGATTTCCAAAAGCCTATCAAGTTTTTGAGCACTTCGGGGAAAGTGCTCTTTGGGAAAGAAAGTGAGAAGGTTAGTGAGGAGAAACCGGTTGAGAAGTCGAGTGGAGAGAAACAAAGTGAACATCCCCAACCTAAGCCTAAGCTTTCGTATGGACCTCCCTGGGCCCACTACCTCGGTGGGTACCAGGACCGACTACTCGGTGGCCCCCTGGGACTTCCCGACTTGTGCCGCACGGTACCTGGTGGCGTGAGGCGCAAGGATTACGGTGGAGAAGTACTCGGATAGGAAGCTATACATACCATGTAATGTGTAGAGGACTCCTAGACGTACACGACTAGTACTCTCTCCCTAAACCGACCTGTAACCATGCCACCCGGACTATATAAGGCGAGGCAGGGACCCTCTTCTCTGATTACGCATCATCTTGTAATCGCATCCAATCAATCCGGAGCTACGCAGCATATAGGACGTAGGGTATTACGGACCTCGCGGCCCGAACCTGTCTAAATTGTGTGCCACATGTCTCTTCCTTCGAGTTACCGATCTCGGCGAGGCCACATTCATCTACCTCGGGTACTCCCCTTGGTAGGTTGCCAGTCTAAAACACCTACAGCTGGCGCGTCAGGTAGGGGCTCTCGCCGAAGATCATATGGCGAACTCGACGGCTACAATCTTCATCAAGCCAACTGTCGCCTTCAACCGCGGCGGCACCTTCGTATTTGGCTCCTGGATCTGCACCTCTGACGGCGCCGGATCCTTCCAGCGCCGCCTCACCATGCCTCCCAACCCGAAGACTAGCCTCGTGACGCTTCCCGAAGTAGTCACAGACGATCTCGCCGGAAAATTTGGCGAAATTTCGCTCTACAACCAGCACATGGACTTCGAGCTTCGATCCGACTCCAACTCGAACTCAACGTCGCCGTGGGCCATCGCATGCGAGCCGGCTATTGAGCCATCATGTGCGGACTCCCCACTCCATGAGCACTTCCCATACGGCCTCTGCATCGCTAGCAAGGCCCACGCGAAGGCTCTCTCCGCACGCCGAGCTGGGAAAGAGATCGCCTCCGAGGACGACTCGGACTCCAACCCCATTTCCGGCTACTACTCGGACTCCTCCTACGAGTTTGACTTCAGAGTGGACACGAACGAGCCCGAGTTCGAGACCTACACGATGGAGCAACTGCTGTCAGGACCTTCATCCGGCTTGGTTATAACATCTACACCTACCGTCAGATTCGTCTACTGGCCAGACCGCAAACCCGCGGACCTGACAGACGAGAACTCACGCTGCGTCGCCTACCTCGACTCACTTTCGTTCCAAGAGGGAACACCGCTAGCTCCAACTGAGGAGCACACTCCAACAGAGGTGGCAACCAGTGACTCCAGCCTCGGCTCCCCTGATCGGCAAGTCTACATGACTACCAACGAGATGTCGGGGCCCTCAGGGACAGTCTCTGACCGTTTTCTCGAGGATATCTCAGCAGACGAGTTGTCTGCCAACGCACCTGCTGACACGTCCGACGCCAATAGGGACACTCGATGTGAACACAACAGAAAGCGGAACGAACGGCGCCGACGTCTCCGCGAGTCCCTTCCCATCCGGAACCTCGCGGAAGCACTCGACCAAGTCGAGAGCCGGGTGCACACTACCCCAGAGCAATGCCTCATGTCTATCACTACGATAGCACGTCAAGCTCAGGGGATGCGCACAGGAGAAGTTATCGCCAAGCTCGCGGAGGACTCCTACTTCATGCGAGTTGACAACAGGGTCGCTTAAGCGCCCCCCGTCAGGAACCGCCAGCAAGACAACGAAGCCACAAGTTGCAGTGTGGACATCGGTCGCAACCGTACTCGAGGGGAACTACCGGCTAACCCCAACCGTACCGGGGCATCGGCCGGTAGACCCTCTCATGGTGGCAAAAGCGCCGGCGGCGCCGGCGTCAACCGTGAGATCATCCCTCAACGTGATCCTGGCGGCGGAGGCAGTGACGGCGGGAGCTCCAACCACATGGCTGGCAGGAGAGCCGGGGGCGGAGGCGACCGCAGCGGCCGAGGCCACGCGAACAGCCACGCCTCCGGCGCCTCACGTGGCGGCTTCGACGCCCGCCAAAAAATCGAAGAACTACGATGCAAGAAGTTCTCGACGGCAGGCGACAACGATGGCTTCCCCGCCTTCTCTGCACGGCTTCGCAATCTACTCCTCCTAGAGAAATTCATACCTCTGAGGATCACGAAGTATGACGCGAAGCAGGATCTAGTGCAGTGGCTCAGATGCTATGCCCTCTCCATCGAGAACACTGGTGGCAATAACGACACGAAGTGCCTCTACTTCCCTTTCTGTCTGGATCAAGCCCCGCTTACATGGCTCGAATCACTCGAGAAATACTCGATCGACAAGTGGAACCAGCTCAAGGAACATTTCACCCGCAACTTTGCGGGCGCTATGGGTCGCTCGGGTACTCGCATGGACCTAGCAATGGTGAAGTAGGAACAGGGCGAGACCCTTCGCAAGTACATGTGGCGTTTCTTCGACAATCGCGCCACCGTAGTCGACGTCTCTGACAAGGAGGTCATCGACCTCTTCCAAGACGGTCTCTATCACCGTCGCACCTTCGAAGACTTTGGTCGTCGCCGCCCGAGCTCCATCACCCACCTCAAGGACATGATCACCTCCTGGGCTGATGAAGAAGACAAGGCTAACGCCAAGTACGACGCCATCTGTGGCAAGAGCAAGCAGAACACGGGCGGCAACAGCAACAACAACGGGAACCAAAGCGGTCGCAGCAACAACTACTCGGGTCCCAATCGCAAGCGCAAGCCAGACAACACTGTCGTGGCTATCCAGCGCCCTGCGAAAGACAACTCGAAGAAGACCTCTGGCGGCTTCAAAAGACTTGCTGAAAGAGAAGTGCCCGTGGCATCTGGACGGCAACCACACCACCGAGCAGTTCTACCAACTCCGGTGAGCACTCAAGGATACTCCGGAGCCACGGCACCCTCACGACAAGAAAGGCAAGAATGTCGGTGTTTTAGACCGGCAAACTTACCAAGGGGGTACCCGAGGTAGTAGATTGTGCGGTGAGGATCGTGATCGGAAGACCGAGAACTCGAAGGTATGCGCAAGGACACGGGACACAAGATTTATACAGTTCGGGCTGCCAAGGTGGCGAACCCTACGTCCTGTTTGGGGGGTCAAGTATGGAGCCCTGCGCTTGGTGTTGGTTGTTCAGGTGCCCGGCTAGGTACCCTGCCCTCCTTTATATAGTCTAGGGGGCGGGTTCCTAGTCGGTTACAAGGCAGGAGTCCTAGTAGGATTACACGGAACGAGTCCTAGTAGGATTACAGGGGAATTCTAGTAGGAGTCTGTCTTCTTCCTTCCTTGCATGAGTACCCGGGGTCTATGCCCGACAAGCCCCCGAGCATGTTGGAGTCGAGATTAGTAGTTAGAGTAGTCTTGAAGCCTCTTCGAGTACTTCTTGAGCGTCTTCAATAGTACTTGAACTGCCGCGAGGCTGGAAGGTGGTCCATCTCATCAGTCTTGAAATCGAGATTATATGGAAGTGCGGTTGCAAAATCGCACTCCATATGGAGTAGCCCCCGAGCCTTAGGTTGAGTTGTAGACTCTAGCTGAGGGTCAATCTTGATTCTGAATCTTCCGTCTTGAAAAAATTGAACAATGGGTGTAGCATAGTAGCCCCCGAGACTTGAAATGATTAGGTAATCAATCCAAGGGTCTTCAGTGTTCGCGAAAGCCATCATCTGAGTACTCTTGCAGCGTGTAGCCCCTGTGATAAGAGAGCTGTATGAGCCACGTCGAGTAGTTATTGGTGCGGAGCCCCCGAGCTTGAGAGCGAGCGAAGTATGCTGAAGTTATCCTCGAGTAGTATGTTGAGGGTAGCCCCCGAGCTGGAGAGATTCCGAATAGTAGTAATTTTGCATCGAGCCATGGAGCTTGAGAAGTAGCCGTGCCGTCAGAGTGGACTTTAGGTGTGACCAAAGTCGACTTTAGATGCCGGCAGAGCGGACTTTAGGATGCGACTTGAAAACCGAAGTCGACTTTGTGCCGCGCGGAGCGGACTTTGTGATGCGACTTAAAAACCGAAGTCGACTTTGGGATGCCGCACAGAGCGGACTTTGAGATGCGACTGCAATAGTCGACTTTGTGCCACGCGGGGTGGACTTAAGATGCAAAAAACGAAAAGTACTTTCCGAAAAGCCAAAGCGAATGAAAAATCAGAGAAAACGAGTAGTTTTGCCACCGGAGCGGGCTTAAGATTGCGACCAAAGTCGGCTTGTGCCACCGGAGTAGGCTTGGATGCGACCGTTAGCGTCGACTTGTGCCACCGGAGTGGGCTTGGGTGCGACCGTTAGCGTCGACTTGTGCCACCGGAGTGGGCTTGAGTACCTGAGCCATGGATTTCAGACCAAAGGTACGATTTCCACTGCAGTGGACTTGGAGGTGCGACCGGAGTCGACCTGCATACCTGGGCCATGGATTTCAGACCCAACGTACGGGTGCCACCGTAGTGGACTTGGAGGTGCGACCGGAGTCGGCTTGTGTACTTGGGCCATGGATTTCGAACCCAAGGTACGGAGCGCGAGTACTTAGGGTACTTGGACCCATGGTACAGAGCGTGAAGACCACGTGCAGCTAGGTTCCATCGTCGCCAGGACCCGAGGGCCACTTATAGCTAGGTTCCATCGAAGATTACACACATAGTATGCCACCAAAGCAGGCGAAGATGCGACCGGAGTCGACTTTTAGTTGCTGCACGTAGCGGACTTTAGAATGCGATTTTAGAAGTCGACTTTTGATTGCCGCGCGTAGTGGACTTTAGAAACTGCCTCCTATGGATAGACCCCGAGTTGATGAAGTAGACTCGTGGCGACTTGATTGATATGCCCCAAGAGTAGTCAGCAGAGTGTAGCTCCTGTGAAAACCCGCCGAGAAGCATACACAAATGAGTAGTCGGCAAGTAGTACTACATGATGTGGAGAACAAGCCAAGAGAACAGTAATCATTTAAATAAATGACTTAGCTGTTGCTTCCTGGGCAGACTGAAGATGAAGCGGCGATGGAGCCGCGACGGTTGTTGTTAAAGTTGACTAGTCAGAGTTGATTCCGACTAGTTGTTGGGGGCGTGACTGCCGTTCTCGACTAGTTTGGAAAACTAGTCAAGATGAAAGGTTGACGCGATGCGACCAGAAGACGATGTCGTGGCGGCGCGCGGCAAACTCGAAGTAGAGCCATTATTGCCGCGAGACAAAGTCGCGGCACACGGAGTAGTCGACGACGAGCCTAGGCGAGGCAGAGTAGTCGACGACGAGCGGCGCGACGAGCCGCGTGACGAGCCACGCGACGTGCCGAGGCACTAGGACGCGCGGCGGAGGCGAAGTAGTTGACGATGAGCCTACGCGAGGCAGAGTAGTCGACGACGAGCGGCGCGACGAGCCACATGACGAGCCGCGCGACGTGCCGAAGCACCCGGACGCGCGGCGAAGACGAAGTAGTCGATGATGAGCCTGCGCGAGGCGGAGTAGTCGACGATGAGCGTTGCGACGAGCCGCGTGACGAGCCGCGCGACTAGCCGAGGCACCCGGACGTGTGGCGAAGACGAAGTAGTCGACGACGACGAGCCTGCGTGAGGTGGAGTAGTCGACGACGAGCAGCGCGACGAGCCGCATGACGAGCTGAGCGACGTGCCGAGGCAACCGGACGCGCGGCGAAGACGAAGTTGTCGACGACGAGCCTGCGTGAGGTGGAGTAGTCGACGATGAGCAGCGCGATGAGCCGCATGACGAGCCGCGCGACGTGCCGAGGCACCCGAACGCGCGGCGAAGATGAAGTAGTCGACGACGAGCCTGCGTGAGGCGGAGTAGTTGACGACGAGCGGCGCGACGAGCCGCGTGACGAGCCACGCGACGTGCCGAGGCACCCCGACGCGCGGCGAAGACGAAGTAGTCGACGACGAGCTCGCGCGAGGCGAGTAGTCGACGACGAGCGGCGCGACGAGCCGCATGACGAGCCGCGCAACGTGCCGAGGCACCCGGACGCGCGGCGAAGACGAAGTAGTCAACGACGAGCCCGCGTGAGCCGAGTAGTCGACGACGAGCGGCACGACGAGCCGCGTGACGAGCCCTCGCGACGTGCCGAGGCACCCGCATGCGCGGCGAAGACGAAGTAGTCGACGACGAGCCTGCGTGAGGCGGGGTAGTCGACGACGAGCGGCGCGACGAGCCGCATGACGAGGCGTGCGACGTGCCGAGGCACCCGGACGCGCAGCGAAGACGAAGTAGTCGACGACGAGCCTGCGAGAGGCAGAGTAGTCGACGACGAGCGGCGCGACGAGCCGCATGACGAGCCACGCGACGTGCCGAGGCACCCGGACGCGCGGCGAAGACGAAGTAGTCGACGACGAGCTTGCGCGAGGCGGAGTAGTCGACGACGAGCGCCGCGACGAGCCGCATGACAAGCCACGCGACGTGCCGAGGCACCCGGAAGCGCGGCGTAGGAAAATTGATTCCGCTTTGACAAGAGCCAGGCGACTTGCTTCAATGGATCTCAGCGAGTCGACGAGTAGATTTATCTTGTTGACGAGGGTCCTTCGAATTCGCCCGGTGGTGATGATCACCCCTACGTGGCGCGCCAACTGTCGGTGTTTTAGACCGGCAAACTTACCAAGGGGGTACCCGATGTAGTAGATTGTGTGGTGAGGATTGTGATCGGAAGACCGAGAACTCGAAGGTATGCGCAAGGACACGGGACACAAGATTTATACAGGTTCGGGCTGCCAAGGTGGCGAACCCTACATCCTATTTGGGGGGATCCAGTATGGCACCCTGCGCTTGGTGTTGGTTGTTCAGTGCCCGGCTAGGTACCCTGCCCTCCTTTATATAGTCCAGGGGGCGGGTTCCTAGTCGGTTACAAGGCAGGAGTCCTAGTAGGATTACATGGGAATTCTAGTAGGAGTCTGTCTTCTTCCTTCCTTGCATGAGTACCCGGGGTCTGTGCCTGACAAAGATGAAGGCCGACGAGGGCAACGACGACTTCCAGGAACCCGACAAGATGGTGAACGTCCTCTTCGGCGGACTACCCAACCGACGGGCTCAGAAAGCCACTCGACAAGAAGTCTTGAGCATTGAACCAGCGGTTCCAACCCCTCTCCGGTGGTCGGAGGTACCCATTACCTTCCCCCGCGCGGATCAATGGACAAGCTTCTCCAAACCTGGACGGTTCCCACTCGTCCTGAAGCCGGTGGTCGCGGGCTCCAAACTCAACAAGGTCCTCATCGATGGTGGAAGCGGGCTCAATGTCCTTTTCACCAAGACCTTGAAGAAGATGAAGCTCGACATGACCCACATGCTGACCAAGAGCACTTCTCCCTTCTACGGCATCGTCCCTGGGAACGCGGCTATCCCACTAGGCTCAGTGGTCCTACCAGTTACCTTTGGGGAGACAAGGGAAAACTACAGCACCGAGTACATTAAGTTTGAAGTCGCGGACTTCGAAACTTCCTATCATGCCATCCTCGGTAGACCAGCTATCGCCAAGTTCATGGCGGTACCTCACTACACGTACTTGGTACTAAAGATGCCAAGTCCAGCCGGTGTACTCTCATTGCAAGGGGACTTGAAGATATCCTTCGACTGCGACATAGAAGCTGTGTAACTCGCAGCCACGAATCAAGTACCCAATGCAATGATGGAGATCTACGCTGCATCCAAGAAGCTTGCCCCAAGTGAACTCGACATCCCAAAGAAGTCGGACAAAGTCAACAAGCCTCAGCCAGCTGAGGAGGCTCAAGTCCAGACAATTGACCTCAGGACAGGCGACAGCAGCGAGACCACCACCATCGTGGCGAGCCTCGACCCGAAATAGGAAGACGCGCTCATCAGCTTCCTTCGGGCTAACCGAGACATCTTCGCATGGAAACCAACGGACATGCCAGGGGTGCCTAGGAATCTGATCGAGCATTCACTCAACGTCGATCCTAAAGCTACCCCGAAGTGACAACACCTCCACCGCTTCGCCGACGACAGACGGGATGCCATCAAGAAGGAATTCGCCAAACTACTCACGACTGGCTTTATCAGAGAAGTCTTCCATCCTGAGTGGCTCGCCAACCCCGTCCTCGTCCGCAAGAAGAACTCGAACGAGTGGAGGATGTGCGTCGACTACACCGACCTCAACAAGCATTGCCCCAAGGACCCCTTCGGGTTGCCGTGGATAGACCAAGTCATTGACTCCACGGCGGGCTGCGACCTGCTCTACTTCCTCGACTGCTACTCCGGGTACCACCAGATCGCAATCAAGGAAGAAGACCAGGAGAAGACCGCGTTCATCACCCTGTTTGGCGTGTACTTCTACACGACCATGTCCTTCGGGTTGAAGAACGCCGACGCTACCTATCAGCAAGCGATCCAGGCCTGTTTCAAGAGGCAACTCAACAAGAACGTCGAAGCCTTCGTGGATGACGTGGTCATCAAGACCAAAAACTCCGACACGCTCATCGTCAATCTTGAAGAGACTTTCGCATCCTTGCGAGAGTATCGCTGGAAGCTCAACCAGAACAAGTGCGTCTTCGGCGTACCGTCGGGCAAACTACTCGGCTTCATTATCAGCCATCGCGGCATCGAAGCCAATCCCGAGAAGGTCTCCGCCATCACCAGCAAGAAAGCTCCCACGTGCATCAAAGACGTGCAGAAGCTAATCGGATGCATGGCGGCTCTGAACAGATTTATCTCGAAGCTTGGAGAACGGGGGCTCCCCTTCTTCAAATTGCTCAAGCATCAAGAGAAGTTCGCGTGGACCCTAGAGGCAGACCAAGCCCTTGCTCAGCTCAAGGAATTCTTATCCAAGCCACCAGTCCTCATGGCTCCTCGCAAAAGGGAGCAGCTACTGCTCTACCTCGCTGCGACTACTCACGTGGTCAGTACTGCCATCGTCGTCGAGCGGCAGGAAGACGGCCACGCCTACCCAGTCTAGCGACCAGTCTACTTCGTCAGCGAGGTCCTGTCAGAATCCAAGGCACGCTATCAACCAGTATAGAAGCTACTGTACGCAGTGCTCATCACCTCGCGGAAGCTACGACACTACTTTTAGGAGTACTCGATCTCCGTCGTCACCGACTACCCGCTCGGCGACATCTTGCGGAACCAAGATGCTACTGGAAGGATCTCCAAGTGGGCAGTCGAACTCGGTGCCCTCACCATCGACTTCAAGCCACAGATAGCCATCAAGTCGCTGGCACTAGTCGACTTCATGGCGGAATGGCGGGAAAATCAACTGCCTACTACAACTGAGCGCCCAGAATACTGGGTGATGTACTTTGACGGCTTGCTCAAGCTTGAAGGCGTGGGTGCAGGGGTACTCCTGATTTCCCCAACGGGCGAACAACTCAAGTACGTCCTGCAGATCTTTTGGAAGATCTCAAACAATGAGGTCGAGTACGAAGCTCTACTACATGGGCTCCGCCTCGTGGCTTCACTGGCCATCAAGCGGCTACTAGTCTACGGCGACTCCTCAGTGGTCATCATCCAAGTCAACAAGTCCTGGGACCGCAACAAGAACATGGATGCCTACTGCCTAGAAGTCCGCAAGCTCGAGAACAAGTTCTACGGTCCCGAGTTCCATCACGTCGTCCGCGACAACAATGTTGCAGCGGGCGTCCTGACAAAGCTTGGTTCTACTCACGCTCAAGTACCAGCGGGTGTCTTCGTCCACGAGCTTCACGCGCCATCCATCCCAGAGCCGGCGCCACCGACCACTGATCCTGCACATCCCCCAGCTGGTCAGGAGATCATGATGATAGACGTGGATTGGAGGCAACCCTACATCGACTACATCCGTGAGCAGAAGGTTCCCTCGGACAAGAACTTGGCCGAGCAACTCATTCGTCGCGCCAAGTCCTACATCCTAGTCAAAGACAAGCTCTACAGGTGGGGCGCATCTTCTGGAGTACTCATGAAGTGCGTCCCCCAGGAAGAAGGCAAGGGAATCTTGGAGGAGATCCATAAAGGCGTATGTGGCAACCACGCGTCCTCACGCACGCTGGTCAGCAAGGCCTTCCGACAAGCTTTCTACTGATCCACAGCCCTGGGTGATGCCGAAGAACTCGTCAGAAGCTGCCAAGGGTGCCAATACTTCGCCAAGCAACAACACGTCCCGGCCTACAAGCTAGTCACCATACCGCCAACCTTGCCCTTCGCCTGCTAGGGGCTCGACATGATTGGGCCTCTCCCAACTGCGTCAGGTTGATTCAACAGAGTACTGGTGGCCATCGTCAAGTTCACCAAGTGCATCGAGGTCAAGCCGGTCACATGCCCCATGGCCGAAAGAGTACTCGACTTCTTGGATGAACTAGTGCATTGCTACGGACTACCCCACCGCATCATCACAGACCTGGGCTCCAATTTCAACAATCACCAGTTCTGGGAGTACTGCGAGAACAGCGGGATTGATGTCCAATATGTCTCAGTGGCCCATCCTCGGGCCAATGGACAAGTCGAGCGTGCCAATGGGATGGTACTCGATGCTCTCAAGAAGCGACTGCACGATGCTGCTAACTCAAAAGGAGGTAAGTGGATCAAGGAACTACCCAACGCGCTCTGGGGCTACGTACTCAACCCTCCAAGCCAACGGGACAATCGCCATACTTCCTGGTCTACAGCTCCGAAGCAATCCTCCCCGCCGATGTCATGTGGGATTCACCAGTAGTGGAGCAATACGACGAAGGCATTTTCGAAGATAGCAGACGAGTTGATATCGACGGACTCGAAGAAGCTCGCTGCGCCTCCCTCGTCCAGTCAGCAAGGTACCTTGAGGGTATCCGACGCTACCATGATCGCAACGTCAAGGAACACTCCTTCAACATTGGGGATCTCGTCCTCCGCCGCATCCAGAACACGGAAGGACTACAAAAGCTCAGCTCACCCTGGGAAGGTCCCTTCACAATTGCAAAGGTGACCGGACCAGGATCCTACCGCCTCCCGACCCTTGAAGGCGAAGACGTCATCAACTCATGGAATATCGACCAGCTCTTTCGATTCTATGCCTAGTCTATCGAGTACCCTGGGGGCTCAAGTCTGCACGACTACTCCAAGACCCGTTCACCGTAAGCGGCCTCCGGGTCTAGGCACCAGTCTACGGACTACTCTACTCCAAGATCCAGCGTTAACGGCTACTAACGGATCTCAGGCTACTTAGAGTGTTAAAGGACTCCAGCAGCGGTCTACTAAGAGACCATGTACTCCTAAATCCAACCTATACGGCTACTAACGGATCTATTGTTGTAAGCGGCTATACGCCGTAGCACCACTTAGCCGTAGGCGGCCTCCGGGTCCTGGCGACTACTCTTGTAAAACAGCCCTAGACATCCAGGTGTATCTCTCAGTAATAAAGTTTGATCACGTATCAACTGACTTACTGTGTCTCCCTCAACGGGTTCACTGGCGAGTACTACTACTCGTGACAACTCTAGGATGAGAACTCCGCATACACATCTTGCGACAACAAGTACTCATTTCTGAGAAGGCTTCTCATTCATAATTAAACAAGTTCAGTACAATTTCGTTTATACAATTACTGCTACAAGCTAACCCTACAGGACTACTGAAGGTTCAGCTTTTCGGCGACCTGCTCAGCAATTGGTGACATCTGCTCTAGGAGCTCCGCGTACTGCTCATTATTGCAGTTGGCGACTAGTCCACCCGCGACTACATCCACTGGAGCCTTTGGGAAGTACGACTTCATGAACGCCAACATTTGATTGGGGATCAACTTCGCCAAATGGTTGACGTACATCACCAGACGACTGGGAGCCTCTCTCAGCCCGTCCACCAATGGAGCTATCTTCGGCCCGCCCGGATGAGGCACCAGTAGCCTCGCAATAGGAAGCACGACTTCTACAAGTTCTTTCAGCTAGGCCCACAGCTTCTCGCAGTCTTCATTCAACTTCTGCAGCGATTTGTAGCAGTTGACGAGGTCACGATTCGAGGCAATTCAGAGCTCCATGTGCTTATCGCACTCGTAAACCAATTGCTTATAGTCATATTCAAGTACCTCACGGGCCTCCTTCTCCCGGTAGAAGAGGTTCTTCATGTCGACTTCTGAAGCTCTCAGTTGCTCGACCCGGGTCTCAAGCTCTGCAACCAACAAGGCAGGGTTAGACCACTCCAAGACATCTCCAACGGGTACTCGACAAGACAGCACCGTACCTTTGTTCTTGTTGTGGAGCGACTTGTTCTTCCGCACCAGCTCGTCGCTCTTCGCCTGCATGTCCTGGACTTCGTTATGGTACTAGGCGAAGGCGCCGTCAAGCTTCAACTAGAGCATGGCGGAGTGCTTCCGGGCCTTTGCGAGTTGTTCCTCCAATGCCTCCGCCTGGAGCACTGTGTCTCTGTATCCCTGGAGCAGGTCAGACTTTTGTCGGGATCTCTCCACGACATCCTGCAGCAGACAATAGCTGTTACTTGGGTACTCAGCATTAATGGCAGATTGACTACTCATGGGTACCGACAACTTACCTTCATCCACTGCTCGGCCTGGCGCATCGCCTCCAAGTGACGTGCTACCGCCGCCGGGTCGACGAGGACGGCCAGGAGTTCAATCCCACCATGGCTACTCGTGGCAGCCCCAGACATCGGTGCCGAACGGATCGGCTCTGCATCTTCAATTTCCGGCGAGCAGACGACTACTTCCATGTTTTACTCTGGCAGTATATCGACGCGCTCCTCTGCGACCATCGAGGGGGCCCCTCCGCTGGCTACCTCCTCCGGTTCGGGGGCTGCTCCGACGGCTCCTTAGGTCTCCGGCGCCAAGCCTTCAACGGGCACCGCCTCGGGGATTGCACTTCCCTCGGCTTCGGCCCTTGTCAACAGAAGACATTCGGATTAATTTCCTTCGGGGGATATGACTACTACTTTAGGACGACTGCGTTTGTGCAGTGTACTCAGCTTCTACAACGCTGGCCTCCGGCAGCGTATCTTCCACGGCCGGCGCCTCGGTCTCTGCTTGGGGGGCGGGAGCGGACTCCTCAGCGGCTGGCGCGGAATCCCCTTCAGCCATTACCGTGCTGGGTTCATTCTCCTCCCAGGTCAAGTCTGTGGATTTCCTGCACAGTACACAACTGGTTGTCAACCAAGTACGACTACCAAACTACATGTACTACTCGGGAAGGATCTTCACTTACAAGCTCGACCGGACTACTGTCACGGTTGGAGCGCCAAGTATGCTGGCAATGTCGACTAGTCCAGCTTTAGCAGGCGCCTCCTCTTCAACTTTTATAGCCGCTGGCTCTTCAGCAGCAGTGGCTGCAGCTGGCTGAGTCCTGCCCTCAGCAACTGACACCTGCGGCACGGCTTCTGTCATGGCAGGGGCTGGGCTGCGGCTCCTCTCAGCCGGCTCCCCCACAGTCTCCCAGTCGCGTTCTTCCCCTTGATCTACGGGGTCGGAAGGCGGAATCGCCTGCAAGCAACGGAATTTTGTTGTCAGCATACACAACATCGAGAAACAAGTACTCGACTACCCCACTCGAGGCTTTTACCTCTAGGGATGAGTGACCTTGAGCTTCTTGGCCACGCTCTTGCGTGCCACGTTGCGCGGCCTCCTCGGCGACGCAGGTAAACTAGCCTCCAAACTGGTTGGAGGATCTTGGATGTGAGGGACATTGGGCAGTCCAGGGCGGCTGAACCTCGACCACAGCTGGAACCGCTCTTGAAGTGTCTCCTCGTCATCTTCATCCGATGTGGCTTCGACGACAACAGTGTCGTCCCCTTCACCGACTTCGCGGCGCTCTTTGGCCTTGTGAGGACCATGTGTGGTTCGAGGACCGGTGGATGGTCACTTCCTTGTGTGGTGAGTGATTGACAACGTTGTGTGGACTGATTCTTGGCTAAGTATTGCAGGTGCAGGTTGCGGCTTGACTAGTGTTGGTGCAGGTGAAGAACAAGCGTGAAAGGTCATCGCCGGTGAGGCCTCCAGGTGTGGAGAAGACAAGTAGGCTTCGTTCGAGGGACCCAGTGGCTAGCGGGGTCAAGTGCGGGCCGCATGGTGGCATGAACAGCAAGATGAAGTCATGGACAGTTTCTTGGTTGAGCCTCAAAACCAAGGTCGAGACGGGACTACGTGGGAGCCGAGTCATGAGTGGAGATTGGCGGAGGCTACATCGAGTTCGCGGGGTTTCCGGTGGTTCACTAGAAAACCACTGGGTTCCTTGGTTGATCCACAAAGCCAAGACCGAAGAACCGAAGACGGTGCCGGCAAAGAAGCGCGGCGACCGGTCCGATCGGTGAGGTCCGACCCGGTCCGACGCGTGGGGACCGGTCTGACCGGTGTGTGACGACGTAGTCCGGAGACTTCGAAGCGGAGGACACGCGTCGGGATCGCATGGCTTGCGTCGAGGCTACGCAGGGTGCGGTCGCCGGGCATCCGTCCGATGGTGAAGACATGAAGACTTCCAAATCCGCCCTTGAGGGGCTTGTATCCCTAGTTATTAGGAAAGGGCATTTTAGACTTTCGGTTGCCTCCTTATAACCCAAGATGTGAGATGATGGCAGCTAACTCTTGAAACCCTAGCTCATTTGTTTTCTCTATTTTCCTTCCTATTTTCCGTAGGATTTCCATAGGACTAGCTTGAGAGCTTCATGGTGAGATCTTGTGAGAGGGTTGGATGATCGGGCGGCAAGCTAGACCTTGTATGAACCTTTGTTGCATGTATAGATGATTCGGCGTGGTTCCTCAAGGTTTGGATGTGTTGTTCCCGGTTGTTCTTGGTGGTAATTTTCGGAGCCCTCTCTTGGTGATTTCTTTGGGTTGTTTTCGGGACCTTAATCTTGGGGATTTGACGGGGGAAATTTGTGGGAACCCTTCGTGGTTCTTTGGGCTGTGATTCCCCTCCCAAATCCGTGAGTAAAGGGGCTCGATTTTGGGGTTTTCCGGGTTATAGGGTTCGTGGTGTTCTTGGCGGGATTTCTTCGATTCCTCCTTTTTGGACAAGTTTTTGTGGGATTAAACTTGGCTATGGACTCCTCATGAGGTGTTCCTAATGTCCCCAAAGTCTTGTTTAAGTCCGTGGAGCGATTCGGGAGATCGAGGTTTGGATTTGGGGGAGTTGACCCGCGGGTGCTGTTCATCCCGAGCTGCCCAGGCTACATCGGTCTGACCGGTGCTCTTGACCGGTCTGACCGGTGCAACCCTCAGTGGGTTTTTGCTTAGGTGAACGTCTGGGTTTGTTTGTTGTTGTCCTGTGTTGCTGCTGTTTCGAGTTTAGGTCAGTTTGGTGGTCGGTTGGTCTGTTTGGTCATTTGGGGGCTTTCAGGCTTGGACCGGTCTGACCGGTGCGTTACACCGGCCTGACCGGTGTGAAGCCACTTAGTGGAAGTTGCCAACTCTCACCAGCAGGGACCGGTTTGACCGGTGGTGCTCACTGGTCTGACCGGTGCTGGTCTGTAGACTCGAGGTTTGGTGTTCTGCTGCGTTCTCGGGTCGGAAGGTTGTTTTTTGGTTCCTAGGTCCAGTGGCACTCTAGTGGCTGCGTGGGCTTGGCCAATTTGGGTAGTGAGTCAGAGACGTGTGTTGGAAGCCGTATTCATCTTGTTGGAGTTTTCATCTCCTTCGAGAATAATTTTTATCGGCTCCCATTCACTCCCCCTTTTGTGGTTCGCTGTATCGGTCCTTCAAGTGGTATCAGAGCCGGTTCGGGTCTTTATTGACTCTAACCAGTCTAAGATCCAAGGATGGCGTACCAGGAACGGGGTTTGGGTCCTCTACACTTCGATGGCAAGAACTACCAGATGTGGAGTAAGCGGATGGGTGCGTTCCTCCGCGGAAAGGGTCAAATCCTTTGGGATGTCACGGTGGACACAAGCTATGTCCAGCAGATGGACTTCCTCGCTCCAGGATCGAGGGACAGATTCGACGCCAACAATAAGGCGGTCGCCTACTTGTTTCGTGTTTTGTGTCAGCCTGAGTTCGATCGGGTGCACACCGAGCACTTGACTTGTAGAATTTGGACGGTGCTGAAGGAGGCTCATGTTGGGAATGCCCAGGTTCAGGCACGGATGTATGCGACCTACCGGAGAGAGTACGAGAACTTCACTCATCTCCCCGGTGAGTCCATCGATACCTTGTTTCAGAGGTTCACGGTGGTTGTGAACAACATGAGGGCCAATGTGGACGTGCTCCCGTACGATGATCATGATAGAGCGGTCAAGCTCTTACACTCTTTGGATCGTACGATTTGGGGCGGAAAGTTCGAGGCCATTGTGGAGTCAGAGAAGTATGACACTCTGACGGTGAACGAGCTGTTCTCGAAGCTCAAGTCGGCTCAGGTGGATAGGGGCATGACTGCCAAGCTCGAGGGACTGACTGATTCCCATAGTCTTGCCCTCGTTGGTGGTTCGAAAGGAAAGACTAACACTAACCCATCCACCAGGATGTTCTCTTTGTCCTCTTTGATGTCTATGCCAGATGAGGAGTTCGATGTGCTTGGAGAGTACGAGCTGGCACTCCTGACGAGGCGGTTCGAGAGGCTGCACGAGAACCGAGTGAACATGAGGAGGAACACGAGGACATGCTTCCAGTGCGGCAAGCCGGGACACTTCGTCGCCGATTGCCCGGAGAAGGTCGAGAACAAGGACGGCTACAAGCACAAGTCGAGGACGGATGGCAAGTACCGGTCGAGGCGCGACCATAAGAGCAAGCACAAGAACAAGTACAAGGACGAGCGACGCTCGAGGAAGAAGGAGAGCCGAGGCAAGGCCCGAGCGATGGTGGGAGCAAGCAACGTCGACTCCAGTTCCACGTGCTCCACCTCGTGCTCGAGCAGCAGTGATAACGAAGGTGATCGTCGCAAGGGCAAGAAGTCGTCCAAGAACCTGAGCGGACTGAGTTGCTTAGATATGGCTTCTACACCATGGCGCTGAGCTCCGGCAGCAAGAAGAGCACACAGAGCGACTCGGACTCCGATTCCAACGACGAGGTGTGTGATGAACTTCCCTTCTTGCGCCAGGAGAATGAGAGGCTTGGAACTTTGCTTGATAACTGTGATGACATGCTTAGAGAGGCCAAGAAAATGAGAAAAGAGCTTAGGGCTTCACTCGAGGATGCTAGGACTAGAGTGGCTGAGCTAGAGACGCAGGTGCTTGATAGCAAGCTTGATATTGATTCCCTTAAGGCTAGCCCTGTTGTTTCTGATGAGGTTGATTGTGCTGATTGCTCCATCTTTCTTACTGATCTTGCTTTGTATAAGGAGAAGCATGCCTCCAAATGTGAGGAACTAGATGTGCTTAGGGTTGAAGTGGCTGAGCTTAAGTTTAGACCTGCTTTGCTAGGTGCTTGCACTTCTTGCCCTGTTTTGCATGCTAAGATTGATGAGATGCGTGCTTACACTAGTTCTCTTGAGGCTAAGCTGAAAGAACCCATGCCTACATCTTGCTCTACCTGTGAAATGCATGCTTTGAAAAATTTGGAACTTCCACATTATGTTGATCATTTGCAGGATGAGAATGATGAGCTAAGGTAGTTGATGGGTTGGTTGTCTGGTCATGAGCCTCAGTTGAGGATGATGATCGAGCATTTAAGAGGCAGGATGGTGTTGGACTTGGGGCAAACAAGGTTGGTGAGGGAAGTGGAGAGAATATTCAAGAGCCACCAAAAACCCACCACAAAAATGATTTCCCCCCAAAACCTAACCATCTTAGGAACCGACTAGACACAACCCCAGCTCCACCCGTGTTTCCTACACCCACAAATGATCTACAAAAGCCTATCAAGTTTGTGAGCACTTCGGGGAAAGTGTTCTTTGGGAAAGAAAGTGAGAAGGCTAGTGAAGGGAAACCAGTGGAGGAATTGAGTGGAGAGAAACCAAGTGAGCAGCCACAGCCCAAGACTAAGCCTAAGCTTGTGAGGTTCCATTGTGGCTATTGTGGGAGAGATGGCCATAAGGATGAGTTTTGCTTCAAGAGGAAGCGAGAGGAGAGAATGGCAAAGGAGTGGGCTAACAAGGACAAGTACCACCCTTCTGATGGTGTACTTGAGCCTCGTGTGTAGATGCCCAGGGCTAAGGCGAGTGTGAGGACAGTTCGGGCTTTGGGAGAGCGGAAAGGTCGTTGGAGGTGTCGTCTTTGCCCGAGGTCACACCGGTCAGACCGGTGTGGGGCACCGTTCAGACCGGTGCAGGCTTGGACAGGCAGCAGTTTGGGTTTCGTGCTCGTACAGGTGCGAGGGTTGTTTCTGGAGGTCGTGGTTCTGGTGGTTGGGCTGGAGAGTTTGCAGGTTGTCAGGTTGCTAGACATTCTCCCCCTCGAGTTCACTACGGGGATGGGAGGAGTCGTAGCTTTGAGAAGGAGAGGAGGGATGGCCCACGGGTTCTCTTTCGTGGTTTTGGTACTCCTCCAGGTAGAGAGGGGTGGTTCCCTCAGGGTGGTTACCATGGTGGTTTTCGTGGAGGTAGCTTTGGTAGGAGAGATGCTTTGGTTGGTGCTAACCCCACTTTCGAGAAAATGGCTCGGCACTGGTTTTACTCTTTCGGTACTAACCCCAGTGCTGAGTTGTTTGTTCGCTCACGTGCTCGCTTTTGAATTTCAGGTGGGAGACTTGAAGAACATTTGGTTGATTGACTCCGGTTGCTCGAGGCATATGACCGGAGACAGGGGGTGGTTCTCAAGTCTCGTCCCAGTGATGACAAAGAGGTACATCACCTTTGGGGACAATGGGCGTGGGCGTGTGCTTTCAGAAGGTGAGATCAAAGTGAGTGACAAGATCACTCTCAAGAGTGTTTCTCTTGTTCAATCGCTGGGGTACAATTTTCTTTCTGTGTCCCCATTGTTAGATGAGGGTTTTGAGGTGTTGTTTCGACCAGGTGGTTCTCGGATTTTGGACTCTCGAGGGGACCTTGTCTGTATGGTCGTTCCCGAGGGTCAGGTGTTTCGTGCTGATTTTTCTCAATTTTCGGGTGCGGAGCGTTGTTTCTTGGCTGGTTCTTCGAGTGAGTTGTGGAAGTGGCATAGGAAGTTGGGTCACTTGAGCTTTGACCTTTTGTCTTGCTTGAGTAAACTCAATTTGGTCCGAGGATTGCCACGGTTGAGGCTTGGGAAAGAGTTGGTTTGTGCGCCGTGTAGGCATGCCAAGATGGTAGCCTCTTCTCACCCGCCTCACACCGATGTGATGACTGAGCGTCCATGCGAGCTACTCCATATGGACCTTGTTGGCCCAGCTCGTGTGCGATCTGCGGGTGGGAAGTGGTATGTCCTTGTTGTGGTGGACGACTACTCTCGGTATGCGTGGGTGTTCTTTCTCGAGGATAAGGGGGAGACGTTTGGTTTTGTTCGAGATCTAGTCTTGAGGTTGAGGAACGAGAGGCACGGAGATGCCATACGAGCAATCCGCAGTGATAATGGCTCGGAATTCAGAAACTCTCATTTTGAAACCTTTTGCCATGACTTGGGTCTTGAGCACCAGTTTTCGAGTCCGTATACGCCTCCCTAGAATGGTGTTGTGGAAAGGAAGAACAGGACCTTGTGCGAGATGGCTCGGACGATGCTTGATGAGCATAGGACTCCGAGGAGGTATTGGGCTGAGGCGGTGAATACCGCGTGCTATGTGTCAAACAAAATCTACCTCAGAGTGCACAAGAAGAAAACATGCTATGAGTTGATGCATGGTCGCACACCCAAGGTGAGTCACTTCCATGTCTTGGTTACAAGTGTTTCATTCTGAAGAAAGGCAGGAAGTTGGATAAGTTTGAGGCTAGGTCTGTCGATGGTATTTTCTTTGGTTATGCATCTCACTCTAGAGCATATCGTGTGCTCAATTTTGAAACTAACCAAATCGTGGAGACTTGCGAGGTAACCTTCGATGAGACAGAGCCACGTAGTCAGCTTGTCTTTGAGTGTGCAGGTGATGATGAGCTTGGCGATGAGATCTTTCAGGAGGAGGAGCATGAACATGGAGACGATGAAGATGGCGGTGCGGTGCCTCCGGCTGAACATGTACCCACTACTTCGACTACGGTGATGGACGGACCCTCTACTACACCTACGACGACAAATCAAGAACGAGGAGAAGCTGATGTTGAGGGGGAGGTAGCATCGAGGCGAGAACATCCCCGGCGAGTACAAGTGGATCACCCAGCTTCGAGGATCATCGGCGACATGAATGAACGCACTACACGGTCGATGGTTCGAAACAATTCTCATTTCGCTCATGCTGCATTTTTTGCTACTTTTGAGCCCAAAGACATTGGACACGCACTATCTGATCACAATTGGGTTAATTCGATGCATGAGGAGTTGGAGAACTTTGAGAGGAATCAGGTTTGGGAGTTGGTTGACCCTCCCCAGGGTGTATGCCGATTGGTACAAAGTGGGTGCGGAAGAACAAAGAGGGAGAGAAAGGTGAGGTTGTGAGAAACAAGTCGAGGCTTGTTGCCCAGGGGTTCAGTCAGAAGGAGGTTATTGACTACGAGGAGACCTTTGCTCCCGTAGCCCGTTTGGAGGCGATTAGGACCCTTCTAGCCTTTTCCGTGGCTAAAGGGTTCAAGTTGCACCAAATGGATGTGAAGAGTGCTTTTCTGAATGGTGTGTTGGAGGAAGAAGTGCATGTGAGGCAGCCTCCTGGGTTTGAGAGTGAGAGGTACCCCCACCGGGTGTACAAGTTGAGGAAGGCGCTGTATGGGCTGAAGCAGGCGTCTAGAGCTTGGTATGGCAGGTGGAGGGGTTTTTTGTTTGAGAGAGGTTTAGAGATGGGGAAGGTCGATCAGACCTTGTTTTTGCTGAGGCAGGGCAGAGATATCCTGATTGTGCAGGTGTACGTGGATGATATTGTCTTTGGTGGCTCGTCTAACTCTCTTGTTGCAAGGTTTGTAGAGGATATGAGCAGGGAATTTGAGATGAGCATGATGGGCGCGTTGCAGTTCTTCCTGGGGCTACAAATCAAACAATCAAAGGAAGGAACATTTGTGCACCAGGCTAAGTACACCAAGGACATTGTGCGGAAGTTCAAGATGGAGGACTCCAAGGCTATGACGACGCCGATGAGTACGACTACAGCTCTTGATACGGACAAGGAAGGTGAACATGTGGACCAGAAGGAGTACCGGAGCATGATCGGGTCACTCCTCTACTTGACGGCGACGAGGCCGGACATACAGTTCTCGGTGTGTCTGTGCGCTCGTTTTCAAGCGTCTCCGAGGACTTCGCATCGGCAAGGGGTGAAGCGAATTTTCAGGTACTTGCGTCACACTCCCGACTTCGTCCTTTGGTACTCCGCGTCCTCTTCTTTGGCGCTTCATGGTTTTTCAAACGCGGATTTTGCCGGGTGTCGGTTAGATAGGAAGTCCAATTCTGGGACTTGCCAGTTTTTGGGTTCTTCTTTGGTGTCTTGGTCTTCCCGCAAACAGTCGAGTGTTGCTCAATCCACTACCGAGGCTGAGTATGTTGCCGCTGCTAGTTGTTGCTCTCAGCTCCTTTGGATTTCATATACCATGAGTGACTTTGGTGAGGAGTATACCCATGTCCCACTTCAATGTGATAGCACCAGTGCCATAAGCGTTGCAAAGAACCCAGGGCTCCATTCCAAAACCAAGCACATAGAAGTGAGGTATCATTTTCTGAGAGACAACGTAGAGAAAGGAAAGATAACTTTGATCCATGTACCCACACATGACCAACTAGCCGATATTTTCACCAAACCCCTAGATCAAGCAACTTTCACTCGTTTGCGGGGGGGGGGGGGACTTGGTGTGTGTTTGATTTCTTGAGTTGGGTGTGTGGGAGCTCCTTTGTAGCATATGTATAGTTTCCTTTGTGCATTTCTAGCATTTGGCATGGCATATGTAACAAGATGTATAGGCATCCTTGTATCTTAGATTGCATGCATTTTGTATCATATGTATTGGATAGGAAAAGCTTCTCCTATATACATTGTTCACCATGGAATGCTATTTATGTCTTTGTGAGCTTGTTTGGTATGCTATGGTTAGTTTGGCTTAGATCTTGATGATCTTGATGAATAATCCATGGTTGATAGCAATGTTTTTGAAAACGTCACATGTATGCTCTCTCATGTGTAATTGCCTTTATATGATCTTGACATGTTTTAATGTCTTGGCTATGCTTAATTTGTGGTTGGATAGTTAGTTTATTGATCATATGGGGCCAAAGGCTCATTTGCCATCATGAATGTTTAGCCCTCTTGATTTATCTTGTGGAGGAGCATAAGTTCCTTTTTGTCGCAAAGACATTTCATGTACCATTTATCAATCTGAAAACGAAATGAAAAATGCTTGGAAAATATGCTCCCATGTCATTTGTGCTGAATTTAATTTGCTTTGGGTGCTAAACCGTTGCATGATGCCTACCAATGAGAAGTCTCATACATAGAAGTAGGCACATGGCTCGGTGGCTTTGACATGACATGAGGTGCTTGTGGGTGTTTGTGATGGTCTTATGATTAGAATGGCTGTCCTAGCATGAAGTTTGTGTGGCTTTGCATTTTGATATGCTTTGATCATGTTTAGGACTTTGCTCATGAGAGGCAAGTTTTTCGCAAAATTGCCCAAATCCTTCTTAGCTTCGTCCAATGGTTGTGAAACTTGGTGATCTTGTAGTTGATGTCGATACGAAGCTATAGAGTATCTAACTCGCTCATTTGGACATGTGTAGCATTCTTTGTTGAATTTTGTCTATTTGAGAAGCTCTAGGTTGAAATTTTTGCATTTTTGGCTTGATTCATGCATTGCCAACAAGGGGGAGAAGTTTGAGCTTGAAATGGCTTACTGGATGCATTTAGAAGGTTTTCAGGTGGTTTCGAGCCATTTCTGGGCTCTGTTGTACACCGGTCTGACCGGTGAGGAGCACCGGTCTGACCGGTGTGAGTGCTGATCCTGTGCACATGTTAGGCACCAGTCTGACCGGTGGTGATGACCGGTCTCACCGGTGTGAGCTGAAGTTCCTGCAGCTGCCCTGTTTTCAGCTGGTTTGCATGCATTCGTCCAGGGGTATGTGCATTGGTTCAGGGGGAGCTTGCATGTGTGCAGGGGGAGCTCTTTGTGGTTTTTCGAGCTTTGTTTCGGTGGTTTGTGCTCTTTGTTTGAGCTTTGGTTTGTCTCGGATGTGTCGACCTGTTGCCCTTACCTAAGGGGTCCGAGACTTGTCTTCTTCAAGTGATCTTGCTCTTTGCCTTTGTTTGGCTTTCGATCGCTTGTTGGAGTTTCTTTTTGTTCGTTTCTTTTCTTTTTCTTTTCTCTCTTGTTACTTTTTGTGGGTGTTCTAAATGCACTCATCAAGGGGGAGATTGAGGACCATGTGTGGTTCGAGGACCGGTGGATGGTCGCTTCATTGTGTGATGAGTGATTGACAACGTTGTGTGGACTGATTCTTGGCTAAGTATTGCAGGTGCAGGTTGCGGCTTGACTGGTGTTGGTGCAGGTGAAGAACAAGCGCGAAAGGTCCTCGCCGGTGAGGCATCCAGGTGTGGAGAAGACAAGTAGGCTTCATTCGAGGGACCCGGTGGCCAGAGGGGTCAAGTGCGGGCCCTCATGGTGGCATGAACAGCAAGATGAAGTCGTGGACGGTTTCTTGGTTGAGCCTCAAAACCAAGGTCGAGCCGAAACTACGTGGGAGCCGAGTCATGAGTGGAGATTGGCGGAGGCTACACCGAGTTCGCGGGGTTTCCGGTGGTTCACCAGAAAACCACTGGGTTCCTTGGTTGATCCACAAAGCCAAGACCGAAGAACCGAAGACGGTCTTTGCGCAGTGCCACACCGGTCTGACCGGTGGGGACCGGTCTGACCGGTGTGCGACGACACAGTCCGGAGACTTCGAAGCGGAGGACACGCGTCGGGATCGCATGGCTTGCGTCGAGGCTACGCAGGGTGCGGTCGCCGGGCATCCGTCCGATGGTGAAGACATGAAGACTTCCAAATCGCCCTTGAGGGGCTTGTATCCCTAGTTATTAGGAAAGGGCAATTTAGACTTTCGGTTGCCTCCGTGTAACCCAAGAGGTGAGAGGATGGCAGCTAACTCTTGAAACCCTAGCTCATTTGTTTTCCTATTTTCCTTCCTATTTTCCTTAGTATTTCCATAGGACTAGCTTGAGAGCTTCATGGTGAGATCTTGTGAGAGGGTTTGATGATCGGGCGGCAAGCTAGACCTTGTATGAACCTTTGTTGCATGTATAGATGATTCGGCGTGGTTCCTCAAGGTTTGGATGTGTTGTTCCCGGTTGTTCTTGGTGGCGATTTTCGGAGCCCTCTCTTGGTGATTTCTTTGGGTTGTTTTCGGGACCTTTCTCTTGGGGATTTGATGGCGAAAATTTGTGGGAACCCTTCGTGGTTCTTTGGGCTGTGATTTCCCTCCCAAATCCGTGAGTAAAGGGGCTCGATTTTGGGGTTTTCCGGGTTCTAGGGTTCCTGGTGTTCTTGGCGGGATTTTTTCGATTCCTCCTTTTTGGACAAGTTTTGGTGGGATTAAACTTAGCTATGGACTCCTCATGAGGTGTTCCTAATATCCCCAAAGTCTTGTTCAAGTCCGTGGAGCGATTCGAGAGATCGAGGTTTGGATTTGGGGGAGTTGACCCGCGTGTGCTGCTCATCCCGAGCTGCCCAGGCTACACCGGTCTGACTGGTGCTCTTGACCGGTCTGACCGGTGCAACCCTCGGTGGGTTTTTGCTCGGGTGAACGTTTGGGTTTGTTCGTTGTTGTCCTTTGTTGCTGCTGTTTCGAGTTTAGGTCAGTTTGGTGATTTGGGGGCTTTCAGGCTTGGACCGGTCTGACCGGTGTGTTACACAGGCCTGACCGGTGAGAAGCCACTTAGTGGAAGTTACCAACTCTCACCAGCAGGGACCGGACTGACCGGTGGTGCTCACCGGTCTGACCGGTGCTGGTCTGCAGACTCGAGGTTTGGTGTTCCACTGCGTTCTCGGGACGGAAGGTTGTGTGTTGGTTCCTAGGTCCAGTGGCACTCCAGTGGCTGCGTGGGCTTGGCCAATTTGGGTAGTGAGTCGGAGACGTGTGTTGGAAGCCGTGTTTATCTTTTTGGAGTTTTCATCTCCTTCGAGAAGAATTTTTATCGGCTCCCATTCACTCCCCCCCCCCTCCCTGGTTCGCCGTATCGGTCCTTCACCTTGCCCTTCCCCTCCTCTGGGATTTCGATAAGTCGAGGAGGCGCAACCGGCTCGGAGACAAACTTCACTATGTCATCGTGCAAGAAGCACATTGGGAGAACATGACTACTACTACATAATAAGTACTCGACATTGAATAAGGCTATCGACCTCGTTCGGTGAGCGCACGGCGGAGTACTCCTGGACTGAACAGGGCATGTACGCCGGCATGTCCTTAAAGATCCTGCCCAGCCTGTCGATGATGTCGTCGTCGTCGATCTCGCCGCCGGGAATCTGCGATGAGTCACTCTCGCCGGTGTACTGGTAGCCGAAGGTGTCGCGAGCCATCAGCGGCTACACCCTCCTCTTCATAAAGCTGAAGGCCACATGCTCGGCCCTCAGCCCGGCTTCCCTCGAAGCCTTGATCTTCGCCAGCAGTTCAGGTAGCTGGATACCCTCCTGCATTGTCGGCTCGGTGTTCCACCAGGGCCGGTGCTTTGGTTGCTTCCCACTGGGCTTCGACAACTCCACGTGGTGGTTGGTGACGTAGAACCACTTCGACTTCCAATCCTGGTTGGAGTCAATCAACTTGTATGCCAGGTATTGCTCCGCGGCGTCCTCGCGCATCTGGATGCCAGCTCCTCCAACTACTCGGGGATCGTTGGCGCTCGGCTGGGGCTTCACGCGGAAGAACTTCCGGAAGAGTACCCAGTGGGGTTTGATCCCCAAGAAAGTTTCGCAAAAATGAATGAAGACGGAGGTGTGGAAGATACCATTGGGGTTGAGATTGAGGTACTCAATACCATAGTACTCCACGAGCCCCTTGAAGAAGTTGCTCGGTGGGAGAGCGAACCCGCGCTCCACGAACCGCGTGAACATCGGGATCTCATCCGAATTCTTCTCCATCGGGTACGGATCTCCCGCGGTGGCGCGCCACATGTCGACCTCTTTCTCCCGGAGAAATCCACTATTCAGTAGCGCCAACAGGTCCTCAGTTTTGGCCTTCGACTTCTTCCATTCCTTGTTGGGATTTGGACGCGGGGGAGACACCGGCGGTGTTGACCCTGCGGCAGATCCAGCAGCTTCCTCTCGGGATGTCTTCTTCCCGCCGGCGGTCTTCATGCTCTTGGATGGTGAAGGCTTCATTCTCCAAGTGCACCGGGTCTTTACTCGCATTCGCTCGGGGGCCGCAGCGGTGGCTATCCGCGGCGGCGCGCCTGGATCTACGATCTACACTGAGGTGGCAGTGTGAACTGGCGGCGGATTCTAGGTGAGATGTGCTCCGAATGGCTGCAAGTGTGTGGGGTGAAAAATCCTAAGGGTTTTGGCTTCTATTTATAAGTCAACAGGCGGCACCTCACCGGCCGGATGGATATGTTTCAACACGACTGACTCAGCGACAGCGCCTGACCCTTCAACTTCCAGTAGTCGATGCGCCTTATCCCAGGGGCTCGGCTACATCTAATCAATTCCCTGGGTAGTGACAAGATTCAAGAGCAACTCAGGACACATTCTACATACAAGATGACCCTTCAATTCGAGATGAAGTACTCGACTCAAGGCTCGGGGGCTCCGTGCCACGTGTCCTTCGGTTTTTTTCCGGATTTTGCGGGATAATCTTGCCAGAACTTCAGATTGACCCTCAGCCAGAGTCTACGACTCAACCTAAGGCTCAGGGGCTACTCCATATGGAGTGCGATTTTGCAATCGCACTTCCATATACATTTCGGCTTCAAGACAACACGGGTATTGTTGAAGACATTCAAGAGCAGAACTCAAGGACGCTTGTGGACTACTCGAGAAGACTTCAGGATTACTCAAAGATCAGCTGGAGTACCTTCTAGCCTCGGGGTGCTTCAAGTATTCTCGATGACTTTCGACTTGTAGTACTCGGGGACGCTTGAGGACTACTTGTCAAGGCTGTCAAGACTACTCGAAGCTATCCTGCTCGACTACAAAGTACTCGGGGGCTTGTCGTATGGACCTCCATGGGCCCACTACCTCGGTGGGTACCAGGAACGACTACTCGGTGGGTGTCGGTGTTTTAGACCAGCAACCTACTAAGGGGAGTACCCGAAGTAGATGAATGTGGCCTCGCCGAGATCGGTAACTCGAAGGAAGAGACACGTGGCACGCAATTTAGACAGGTTCAGACCGCAAGGTGCGTAATACCCTACGTCCTGTATGCTGTGTAGCACTGGATTGATTGGGTGTGATTACAAGATGGCGTAATC